>OU015441.1:10000000-14800000 GCA_907164795.1 Hemaris fuciformis
AATGTACTGTACAAAATAAAATAAAATGTATTGTACTAAGGAATTCTCTTAGTAAAACAAAAATATTTTTAGTAAATAAAATTAGACTGCCTCGTGGTCTCGCGGCACAAGTATGTGCCATGCGATCTAGAGGTCCTGGGTTCGATTCCCGGGTCGGGCAAAGTGTTATTGGGATTTTCCATTAGGAAATTCTCAGTAGCAACACGGAGTCTGGAAATGTGCCCGAAAAACGGCAATATTAACCCCTATTACGTGGGACTGATACATACCTGGCGAAACGTGGGTGCAGAAATGCACCTCTGCCTACCCCTTCGGGGAATACAGGCGTGAGGTTATGTATGTATGTATGTAAAAAATAATAATAATATGAATTATTCTAAATTTGTGAAAATGACAACACTATCAAATATTTTCTTACCAGTATTTCTGAAAAAAAAAGAATAAAACGACGAAAAAATTACTTTCAGATACTTTATTTATCTTAAAAAATCTTACATTTATAACCAAATAAGGCTGTTCAACATAATAATATTTAGTACTTTACGTTTTGGGCTCAATAAAACGTAGAGTACAATATTATTCTCCTTAATTCTATGCACTATTTACATATCGACATTAAGTACACACTACGTTAATAAAGAATAAACAAAGGAACTTTTTACACCGTTACACAAACAAAGTCTTTGAAATAGGGGTTCAGATGCTCTGCATCTCAACGCTGACAGGTTCATGCTATTTGAAGCAGGCCTTTAGTCAGAAAACCTGCGAGCACTGCGACGTCTTCGTGTTCGCGGTCACTGTGTGTTCCAACTGCGCCAGTGCTGTTAACTCCGTGTCCATTTTTCTATTTTTTATCCTCGTATCTTTCAGAAGTTGCCTCTTCTTGCAACAACACAGTATCTCTTCGAATTCTTTACGGAAGTTGTCGTTTAACCATCCGTATAACAGAGGATTTGACACAGCACTCGACATTCCAAACATGTGACAAACGGCATATGTTACAGTCATTGTTTTCTCATCCATAAAGGGCTCCGCACTGAAATCTGCTACTAAATTGAAAACGTTTAGAGGCAGCCAGCTGATCACATAAGTGACTGCTATTGCTATGAGTATAGCAGGAGTCTTTCGTGTTGTACGTCTCCTCCCTCGTAATCTTCTATGAATTTGGACATGTGCTATGATCACCACAAGAACTGGTAATAGATATTGAAATATGAGACTAAATAAGGAGTAAATAGCACGGCCGTTCTCAATCGGCCAATCTTCTATGCAGAAACTTAAGGAGTCCATCCCTATGAGACGAAGTTTATGGGTCTTCAGACTTCTGAAGATGTATAATGGTGACGCCAAAGCAAAAGCTGTCGTCCAAATGCAGAACATTGTGATGAGTGCTCCCATCGTTTGCAGTCCAGATCTCGTTGGATACACGATCAACTGTGGACAAAAAATATATTAAGATATCTAATTAATCATTAAGTAATAATAACTCTTATTAAGGCCTTATTAATAACAACATTGGCACGGTAATACTATCATACAGTAGTTTAACTCGGCCGCATTTTTGAAATAAATACCTACAGCCGCGCGGTACGTAAACATGCGATAGAATTTTAATTCAATCTGCCTACTTTGATTTTCTATCTATTTTTGTGATTGTAAATATTTTTAATTTTTATTTAAACAAATAAAATATTTTGTGAATGGAATAGGAAGTGTTCAATAAAAATGCATGTTATTTTTTGATTGGAAGATTTCATGCAACCAAAAACAGCACAATATATAAACACAATATATACTTGTCATATTAAATAGGCACTTGCACTTATTTTGTATAAAAATCGCGCGATTACAGCTTAAAAAACAACACCGCCCGTTTGTCACTGCGGCACATTCGCGACTGCCTACATGCCTTGCGCATGCCGCGATCGAGGCGCGTAGGTATAACTCGCGATTCGCCCGTTTGTATGAAGTTAAACTACTGTATGTTAGTATTACCGTGACATTGGCTAGCGATTGATACAGTCGAACAAATATAGTTAGTAAACAGAGAATCCTACCAATATTATAAACGCGAAAGTTTGTATGTATGGATGTCTGGATGTCTGGATGTTTGTTGCTCTTTCACGCAAAAACTACCGAATGAATTTTGATGAAACTTTATAATAATATAGCTTATACATCAGAATAACACATAGGCTATAATTTTTAAAGATAGTGTGTGAATTGTCCAAAATATAAAGATAATTGTCAAGTAAGTCGGGAAAAATCTGCTATCTGCGAGCTATTCTGGCGTACGCTGCAAAAACTCTAGAGTTTACACGTATATAATGTATAAGAGAAATGTTTATCTTAATAAGTCCTATAAAAAAGTCCGCGACAGCATATACCTATCTTTTTTGAATAAGCCGTTATCGCGAAAACAATGAACCATGAATACAATATAAAAATTAATCGCTGAATGTGTTGCTTAGCGCAAATCTCGAGAACAGCTGAACCGATTTCGCTAATTATTTTTTTGTTGTGTCTGCTATTGTCAGTAGAAGGTTCTTATGAGCGACAAAATAAGAAAATTGCGAGGAATATGGTAAAAACAACAATTTCATTTTCTCATATAAACTGTTGTACCTAATTTCCTATCAAACATTTTATGTTTATCCCGTCGATACGGTTAATGGTCCCCTCAAATTAAAGAACGTATTTAAATAAAGGTTTTGAATCGACAACATATATCCACAATATTCAAATAATTGCGTATTTTACATTTTAAAAATAATCAGTAATGAAAAGGGATTGACATATTTATTGGTTGTCAAATATTTATGGGTGCGTTCAGAAATTTATTTTTAAACTCCTTGGTTGTACCTGGTTTACAATTTAAAAACGAAGGCGGGGTCGGTAGTCATCACGCTTCGAAATCTAAAACATAAATGGGACCCTGTAAATATGCTATGTATGTCATACATAGGCTATGTTTTATAACGGGGAAATGTAATTTTCCCATGGGATAAACATATTATAAATGCGAAAATAACTGTCAGAGTTTTACTTTTACGCCTAAACCATGTGGCCAATTTGAACGAATTTTTGATCTGGACATAAATGGGACCCTATGAAGTAACATAGACTACGTTTCATTCCGGAAATATGTAAGATTCCAAAGGGATGAGCATATATTGTCAATGCGAAAGTAACACCGCTGTATTATACTTTCACGCCTAAAACATTTGACCGATTTGGATGATTTTTGGTATGGATAAAAACGGGATCATAAAAAGGGACATAGAGTAGGTATAGACTACTTTTTTTTAAATTCATGAAGTGCCATTTTGGGCCCTTGGGAGACGATTAATAGATTTACTTATTACCTTTCTGCACCCAACCCTGAAGTCTACGCGGACGAAGTCGCGGGAAAAAGCTATATGATATAAATACATTTTGGGTATTCATCATCATCATCATCATCAGCCCATTGGGGTATTATATTATTAGATATCAACTCTCTTATATTGTTAATGCATAAATTAATACTACCACTCTAACAATTCAATGGAAAAGCATTGTCTGTTTCGTACCACATTCATTTGGTTTCAAGATGTTAGAATTCAGGCTTTGTAATAATTATTAGCGAAATTTTAGAGAGGAATAACAATGGCCCCTTTATTGAACTAATATTTGAAATTAAAGAAATGAAATAAAATAATAGGTATTGAATCTATAAAATGTCAAATACTTAGATTCAGTCATTTCAAAATTAAGTTTACCGCCCTGTTCGGAAGGCAGTCGTCACTATGGAAGAACGGGCAAGAAACTCTAGTGTTGTTCTTTTCCAATCAAGAGATAGTCTATAATATTGATAAAAAGACTAAATTTTCAGAATTAAAGCACCTCATTAATATAATTAATACTTATGTATATAAATATATACTATATGTACACATATAAAATCAAAATTGAATCAGATATATTTGTAAAATTAGTTGAATCATGATCATCTGTGATAAATCCATCGATAGACATAAGTTATTCATAAAGAGTATGCCTATTAAAAATGGAATGCATGCATAATAAATGTATTTATAATTTTATGCTCCAAAATCAGAATGCAGGCTTTACTATTTATGAAATTATTTTGTCAATGGATTTGTGATCAATTGATAGTGTATTCACTAAACTTGTATACAATTTAATCCTTTATTCGTGATGTTTCTATCAACTATTGTCTCTATAGATACAGCAATAGACAAAAACTTGTTCACAGGTACAACATTTCAGTGATTCAACTCATACAGTTCGTATTTGAAACAATACAATCTTCAGCAATATCTCACAAAGATAAAGTACTAAGCATCGGCGCGACGCTTATTGATTCTGCAACTCCATTATCTATCACTTTATCATTGGTGAGTTCGCGTAATGAAGCGAGCACCAAATGCTGATAAGACCACTTAATATTGTTGATAGCATGTATGCTGTAATACACCCAAAAATGTAATAACACTAGCGATAAATTTTCAAGATTCGTATTTGTCACATTCAGTTTTTCAACTGAATTCATATTTCTATGAATCACTTGCTTTAACGGTGAAGGAAAACATCGTGATAAAACCTGCACACCTAAAAGTTCTTAGGAATTTCTTAGGTGTGTAGTCCGCCAACCCGCACTAGGCCAGCGTGGTGGACTAAGGCCTAAACCCTCTCAGTTGTAGAGGAGGCCCGTGCCCAGCAGTGGGACGTATTTGGGCTGATGATGATGATGATGATGATGAATGACCACACAGTGGATCCCAGCCAGATCTCGAGGATGACACGCCTGATCTAAACGGAGTCGGCGGGATCAGATCGAGAATTTTCGCCGAAATTGGAAGTAAATGGCGAAGATTTGAGAATCATAAAGATACCTTGGGGAGGTCGTTTCCCAGCAGTGAGAAAGTGAGAGCTTTTATAGGTAGATAAATAGTTTAATCTTTAATGGTATATCTAATATCTACATATCTGTATATTATGTTCCTGTTCTCCGTCTAACAATATTCCATATAAAAGGTCTTTTAAGTGGATTTTTTTCTCCACTGAAAGCAATAAACACATCACGTTAGAATCATTAACGCAGATGATTAAAGTCTCAAATGTCACTAGACAAGGGCTTAGGGCTAACAATAAAATCATCCAGATACAAAACGGCTAAAACAAAATAAGCGATGAGGTACGGCAAAAATAATTTATTACCTATGTTAATTCAGTACAAAGGTTAAATCGCGGAATTAACATTTAAACAAGTAGCTGTTGATTTACGCTCATTCGACACACGAATTTCAATAATTTTCATCTGAAATTCTATTTGTAAAATCGAGCCTATTTAATCGGGTTGTGGTTATCCATAGCTGTTTTATTGCTGTGTCATTAGGAATATTGAATTTAATCATCGCCGAATTTGCAAGCTATCATTTTAATTTAATTAAATCCTGACTTTATATCTCTGACATTTCAAAGCTATGTGTGCATTCATAATGAATTGAAATAATGAAAATAAAACGATGTAGGAAACTAGCACTCCTAACAGTAATCAGAAATGTTTTTTTCAGTGTTTACTATTTTATTTTAGCCTATATACCTAAGCACCCAGAATCTTGTACCAACGCATTTGTATGATACTGTCCTAACATAACATAAAGATGCAAGAGATTATAATTTTGCGCCGGCCTGCTAAGATGCTTCTAAGAATTTCAAAATCATACATAAATAATATAAATTAATAAATAACAAATTTCCTTTACCAATATAGACTTAAAAAAAACCCTCAATAAAATAGATTTATTGATTGAACACCGATTTTCCTCCATCATAGCCCTGTATCTTTGCCTTTGAATCAAGATCATGACGTCAGGGCGGTCTTTATGCTTCAAGTCTATTTTGAGATAAATTGAAACCGCTATAGTTAACGTTACGTTTGTTTATTTTAGTTAGTGGGTCGTGGAAACCAGACTGGGCATTGATGATACAATTTGTAAAGTAAGAAATCGTTTCACAAATTTTGTGTATTCAACAGAATGTCGGAACTACTCAATGGAATCAGTAAAAAATAAACAACATGACTATAATTTAAGAAAATTCTATGTTTGCGATACAACAATGGGAAATCGTGATGGCCTCGAGGTTTAGGCACGCGGTCGAGAATCTCGACGGTCGCGGGTTCAAACCCCAGGCACACACCTCTGACTTTTCGAAGTTATGTGTGTATTTACAAAGAATTATCACGTACTTTAACAGTGAAGGAAAACATCCTGATAAAACCTGCACACCTAAAAGTTCTCAGGAATTTCTTAGGTGTGTAGTCCGCCAACCCGCACTAGGCCAGCGTGGTGGACTAAGGCCTAAACCCTCTCAGCTTTAGAAGAGGCCCGTGCTCAGCAGTGGGACGTATATGGGCCGGTGATGATGATGATACAACAATACTATTAATTATATAATTCAGTCAAAAATGCATTAGGTAGTTAATATCTATTTATTTATTCGCACTAACACGGTTCAAAGTACATAATATGAATTAAATTTCACACACGTTTTGTTTATTATCTAAGTTAAAACATACAAGGCCTTCAAGTAATTTGGACTTGTTTTTTTTATATTCAACATATACCAACTATTCATTGACTATTCATTCATTTTTATTTCAAGAAACTAGTATAATATGCAAACTTGCAACATAACATTTGAAATACGGAAACTAAAAAGAATAAAATCACTGCAAATTTATTAATAAATTTGACTATATTCGCTGTTTTATTGCGAACTCTTCTACTAGGAATGCAATGAATGCCATACATTATTGATTTCGCTGAAGTTAAGATTTCCCACGACCTATTTCAAACTTCAAAGTATGTAATTGTCCATTAATTAAATTTCCATGGAATTGGTACAGTCCTATGATTGCGCGTAACTAGATTGGATTAATTTGAAGTCTTGGCATGCAAGTCTTTGTTATTTGAGGATGGGTAATAATTTCCAAACATGTGTAATAAAGTTTCAGCAACACGAAATTAGTTCTATAAATAATAAATAAATACACCCAACTGTCACATACATAGTTCTGACCCTACACTAGGATACAAGTCCTGTGTCGTGGGTATCAGAAACTACGAGAGACTTTTCGGTCTCACAAACACCCAGACCCGAAACAAATATTTGTGGATCACACAAACATTTGTCTCGGTGCGGGGATCGAACCCGCAGCCTCTCGTTTCGCAAGCTGGTGTCTAGCCAACTGCGCCACGGGGCTGTCATAAGGTGAGACATATGGGGTCGAGCTGCGATAAATCTCGATGACTGTATTGGAAACGGCTGTTAGCCATAGCCACTAATCACATAAATTTGGTGATAATATAGCCTATACGTTTACTATATATAACTGTGAAACCACGATTAATGTTGTTCATTATAGATCAAACAGAATTGATGTTGCTATAATAGGCATTAATGGTATTTATTTTCATTTTTAGAGATAATAAGCCCCTGCGGTACAGCTGGGAAATGCTAGGTCTTGAGTTTGATCCCTATGTTTATGTCATCTACAAAATATTGCTTTGGTGTGTATTGGTCTGGTAAAATATTGATCTAAGTGTATATGAGATCGATAAGTCACTTGTAAATTCTAATACCAACGACACAAGAGTTATAAAAAGTGTTGAATTAGAATTATGTATTTAACTGTTAGAGGTATTTTCTAATATTTATTTATTTTAACCCTTAATATAAAAAAAAAAACTTTTGTAAAAGATAAATGTTAGCTCTGAATATTTTTTTATTTTTGAATGGTAAAATTACAACCGATTTACGAAAGCAAACAATTTATCTATCAAATACATATATACTTATTAACTTGTTTCATAATAATTCATGAAGTATTATGAAATGAAATAAATATCCAAGTTACTCAAAGTAAATATTACACATATTAATATTTAGCGGCTTTGGAAAGGTAGGATTAAATTCGATTCATTATTTTCTCAGCTCGTGAATGTATGGATGATATTTCTTTAATAAAATTTCTAATATCAAACAGCGCCGAAAGTGATTCCAAGAAATTCAGTCGTACGTCGTTTTATTTCAATACTTCGTAAAAAATCGATAAAACCAATACCATTACTTGAAAATACGATAAGGAGCCTAAAACAAACCCAGACATAATTCAATATTCACCTGATATCGGTCCAAAGCAATCGCAGTGATGGATATAGTGGAGACAAATATTGATATGGCTTGTATAGCACCACACGCTTTACACAAACTTGGCCAATCTGGTAGAGGCCAATGTTTGGTCAAAAGTTCCATGAGAGTCAACGGAGTGCCAACGCAGCAGACCAGGGCATCTGATACTGCCAAATTAACGATGAACATGTTCCTTGCTGTGCGCATAACTGGTTTCCTTACTACCTGCAAAAGTAAATAGTTTAATTAGATATAACTTAGTGATATCTATCACATGTTTGGTCTTTGTGATAAAGTTACCTATAGCAAAATATCGTCGTTGAAAGAAACAAAATTGATTTATTTTCAAACAAATTGTGCTTGTTTCTTTGTGTTATTTTCTTGTTTATGATCAAATATTTAAAAGGGTATTCAAAACATCTATTAATTCTTTTTTATGTAATTTTTCTATTATTGAGCAGTTCTATGTATTACGAGTCTATAGTGTCTTGTAACCAAAAGACGATTTCCTCGTCTGGCTTTTCTGTTTGGTTTTAAGTTTACATATTATCGTTTCAATTGCGACACAGTTATAATATTCACACAACCAAAACCACTATACCAAAATCCAATACACTGGTTTGTAAATTAATTTAAAATTATTTTTTGCATATCCTAAAGGTCTTATCTCAGCATATAGAATTTACTAATTAGAATTTATAGGCCATTACATCTGAAGTAATGTATATAGTAATTGATTACAGGCAACTCTAATCTTATTCCCAGGTGACAGGCCAAAAACGTACATTAGTGGACTTCAAAATAAAATCTTTTGATGTATAAAACACATATTGATTATATTTTAAAATAACACATGAACACATGGCTCGAGTATTTCATTTAACATTGAAAGACTTATCGCGTTACCATTAACCAGCTGGCGCAAGTGTCAGATAATCCAATGGAATAAAAAACATTTATCTTGACATGTGTCAAGCTATCGTGTTTTTCTACGGCCATGAACTTCGTTTGTTTTATCGTATGTTAATTAAATCACTGTTATCGTCATTATCTTGTTTGATAAAGTGGGTATCGGCTCGATGAAAAGTCGTCGACATTACATGGGCGTCTACTGCGAAGAACGTTTTTTTTTTTTTTTTTGGGAAATATACAGAACAATCACAATCAAAAATACAAAACAAAATATAAACACAATCCAAAGCAATTTCCACTTATAGGATATATCGAAAAGCAAAAATTAAGTAGCTAGATTCTAGAGCCTACTTCTAATTTTTTATGTTTAAAATCATATGAAGCCACAACAGTTGCCTTTCTTATAAACTTGACAAAGATTTTTCTAAGCTAAGCTGATTGTTTTATTTATGTTGAACAAACATTTTTAGTTTAGTTCTTAAACAACATTAGTATTATTTGATGTTGAAGCATCATTGTTAGTCTAGTTCTGTTCGTATTGTATAAACCTGTGACTTAATTTTCGACTGGACGATCTTTGAAATATTTTTCCCGCGATCTTATTTCTACGTTTAGGCGAAACTCTAAACCGTTGTCTGGTTGTTTTAAGTAAACTTTACTTAGGGTAAAATTAGCGGCAGTTTCAATTTGTTATAATTGTATGTGTAAATGTAGAAATGTATTCTTTAATACTATACATGTATGTTTCTGTAATAGGTCAGTCTAAGAACATTAGAAATCTTCAAGTGGCTTCTAAAGTTTGTTTGTAACGTTTTCACCATTTGGATGATTTTTGTTATGATAGCTAGAACCCGGGTGAAGGTGGGCCACACTGCTGGTATGATATTAAAAATGAAGGTGATGTAAATAAATGATTATGCTGAGAAGTTCCTTACAGAGATAACAACAAGGGCATTTCCAACAGCGCCTATAACAACCAGGATTCCATAGAAAGTGAGGAGAAGGGATCTTGTGGGGTCATCGACTTTCCTATTTTGTGAGAATTTTTCCAGGAGGATGTTGGGATCTTGAATACCTCTCGAAGCTTCTATAAGCCATCTCGCTGATGCGTTTAAGGTCAGATTCATTGTGGGATCCAGGCCCTGGAACAAAAAAAAATATATTCAAAATAATGTTTAATGTACAAGTAGTATTATAAATTATTTGAGACTTTTTGATTGTGGCAAAAAATATATTCGTAGATGACACAAACGTTCATCTCAGCGTCTTATTTCGCGTACCTGCATATAACATACTACGTCACGAAGACTGTAAATATTTTGACATTATTAGTCTTTGTGTCTGATGATTATAGTACAGAAAGTATAATGACAAAGAATTTTAAAACATTTCTCAAGCCTTTTAAATTGTAATGCGGTTTACAAAAATCTTGTTAAATTTAAAAATAAAATTCACATTTTAAAAATAAACGACTTCTGAAAAATGCTTTCATAAGTTGCCGAGTAACTTCCACGTTTCATATCGCGATGGGCCTCTGAACTTTCGCAATATTACTTGCGGAATTGTTTCGTCCAGACAAAATAAAATAATCACATTATCGCGCAATACGTCAAAGTGTGTTTCGACCATTGTTATGAAGTGAACAACTTCTGAATTAGAAGATGCTGCGGTGGGGTACGTGTACATTCATGTCGAGGAGTTTTAGTGCCTCCTCCATCAACACGCAGTAAACAACTTGTTTGTTGTTTTGCTGTAGAACTTGGTAAATAAGTGCTTGTTCTAAAAAGCCTTGTAATTTCTGAGAAGAAAAGCCGCGATATTGATCGATTTGATAAATGTTCCTTAATTGGAGGATTCTTTGGTTTTCAAAAGGTCATTCTGAAATTGATTGGTAATAGTTTTAATTCAGCATAAAATATTCTTCTGGTAGGTTACCGACAGTATCGTAAGATAATGATTATTATAAACTTTAGAAATGGTTTTTATTTAAGCATATATTTATAAAATGACAAGTGATTACCGGAGACCATTAGCGTCTACACCTTATAAAACCAAGGGCATTAGCTATAAATAAAATAGGATAAGGCTAATAATAAAATGTAAGTATGCCTGTGAATACGGATTATGCAGTCAGCGGTAATCGTATTACCGAACAAAATATCGTCTTTAAAACCGCTGCTTCACTAAAAAGAAAGGTAAAATTTGACCCTGGTTATTTTGTTTTTATATTTGTCCGCTTAAGTTTATTTAACAAGTGGCGTATTTGCACCTTTGCCACCTTAGGCATTCAAATTTGTTGTCCTTATTCTGCAATTCGAGTATTCGAGAAAGAAATTTTAGGTGTGCAGATTATTTTAGAATATTTTCCTTCACCGTTTAAGTAAGTGATAATGCATTGGGAATACTTACATAAGTTCGAAAAGCCAGAATTGAGTACCTGGGGTTGGAACCTGTGACCGCCGAGATATATTCGACTGCGCTTAAACCCCGAGGCCAAGAAAACTTCAAATACCCAAACATTCAAACGCTTATTTAAGAACTCGACACATTTCGCCTTTGATAGCTACTTTTAAAAATTAAAGTTATTTTTACTAACATTTAAAATATTTCCATTTACTTAGATGTAATGAATTCTTTGTACTAAACTTTTTTCTTTTAATGAAACATTTCGTTTTAATTAAGAACAATATTAAATAGTTTTAAAGGATTAGTACATTTTCGGTAAAAAGGTCGCTGAATTCCGTCGTTTGTAAAGAGTTTTAGAGAAGAGAAATATCACTGAATATAAATAATTAGATTACAATCTGATTATTTTTATCCGGGCCCGGGTCTTATAAATAACAGTCTGTTAATATCTTTTGAGACAGCAAAGAATACTCGATTTATCCATACATGTATGTACAAGGATACATATTCACGCTTGTATCTCTAAATGAGAGGGTTTTAAACCCTCAATTGTAGAGGAGTCCCGTGCCCAGCAGTGGGACGTATGTATATGAGCTGATGATGATGAAAATGATGATTGTAGTGTACACGTAATATTAATAATTAATTGTAAGGTAAACGTGAAAATAAATCATAATATAAGCGCTGTTCCCCACTCAAACCGGTTCACTACTACCTGTGATGTCGGACCGAGTGGACGTGTCAGACGCTATTGAAACCAAGCTTAAGTAGTTTTATTTATACAAACCAAACCTGAAACATCTGGACATAACAATGATCTCTAAATGGCTAGACAGACTTTTATTTCTGTACCAAGGTTTTGCCAATTATGTTTCAAATACCTAATAGAAGGCAAGCCTATTTTCTGGCACATTTCTAAACTTCGCACTGTCACTAAAAATTTACTAATGACTAATACCCAAAAACTTTTTTCCCGACCCAGGCACCAAACCCGGTATCTCAAGATCGCATAGCATACTTGTGCCGCGAGACTACGAAGCAGTCACTTGATTTATCACTCTTAAAGATTATTAATTAAAAAGAGTTTTTTATGGCGTAATTTACCTACTAAGAAAAAAACCACGTAAGAGCACAATATTAATTTTCAAGACAAATCGTCTGACGCAGACTAAACAAAAGGAAAATTCCTCCGTGAAGACTAATGATGCAGACTGACAAATCACTTCTAATTCAGACTCTTTGACTTTTCAAAGGTGGCTTGCATTATATAATATAATTTAAGTCACAGATGTTGCTGTCATATTAATTTTGAAACTGTCTTTTTTGTTGTTGTTTGTAACAAAAAACTCTTTAATTTTACACGGTATCGGTACAAGACACAGGGCAATGAGAGGGCGCGAGTTAAATTTTTACTAATATATTTAAGATAGCAAGCAACACTGATTTTCTGGTTTAGAACATTCATTCTATGAAGTAAATAATTAAAATTATCATTAAATGAATGTCAGAATTGTACATTAAGTATAATCGTCTTAGCTTCGAGGTTGTTCCAGTAAATGATGCCTTGGACTGTACGTCGAAGGATTAGGAATATATAGCATTAAGAACCAAATGTATAGGACGTCCTTAACACCTGTGATTGGAACAAATATTTGCCCATCCGAAAAAATCGATGATTCTCGCATGATCACGTCTATATTCGAAGTGATGGCCCGTCTTATGATGATGAAGGTAGGGCCAAAAGTTCCATTTCATTATCCCATTTAGTAACATGAAACTCAATTTTCACCAAGGGACAGTTTAATAATGAATGTGTCGACTCTCAATATTGCCTTGAACATAAAGATGGTGTGACTGGATTTTTTCTTGAACTTTTTTTTGTTATAGTTAGTACATTATAATTATTGCCGCCATAAAAGTCTATTTTTATTTACTTTTCGAACATCTGTAGGTACATCAATATAAAAATCTATTTTTTGATTTACATTGGTAGATTTCGTCCCACATAAAAGTGGAGCAATGTTTTTAGGTCTTTGTCGGCTGCTTTAATGTTATCATTTTCTATGTGTTTATATTAACAAGAAAAGGAAAAACCAAAATTTGGATTGAATGAGATTCTTAAATACGTAGTCCGCCAACCCGCACTAGGCCAGCGTGGTGGACTAAGCCCTATCCATTCTCAGCTGTAGGGGAGGCCCGTGCCCACCCATGGGGCGTATATGTGCTGATAATGATGACGCTAATATCAACAGACATGGAATGGTAATATCTTTACAATAAAAAAAATGCTAGCCTATTGACAATCGACTGAAATTTAATACGGCAATTGGTCTTTTACACTTTTATGATAGTATCTATACAAATAATTACACTATAGTTGTTATAATCCTATTGTAACAATTTACATCTCAATCATCTTTATTACTATCCAAGGAATCATGGAATCCCCTAATTAAAACAGCTTAGTCAAAATTTCGTCGACTGTAAATCATTATGCACAATCATAAAGAGGCAAAATGTAAATATTTAAAACACGACTGTTCCATTAATTCCCATTATTATGGCACATTGGAAAAATACGAACACTGTGTATAAACAAGCAAAAGGAATAATGAGTAGTCAGTGAGAATATTTTTAAATTGTGTAGGCGTTGTTACTACCAGATATTCTTAGATTGTCTTCTAATACTAGATTGAACCATAGCCGAATTGTACTCGTATTGATTTAAATACACATACGAGTACTCACGCTTTTTTTTCTCGAGGGGAAAGCTGGTTATGGCCCTACTTTCCGCCAGCCTCGGGGGAGGGGGTCGAGAAGCGTATGTCGGGGTCACCGGCCTTCCAGCTCGGCGCATAGCAACGTCACGTCATGCCAATTGTGTTTTTGTCCCACGTAATAGAGGGAACGCTTATTGCCGTTTTTCTGGCATATTTCGAAACTCCGTGCTGCTACTGAAAATTTCCTAATCTAATAGCACTTTGTCTGGCCACCGAATTGAACCCGGGACCTGTAGGTCGCACGGCACATAATTGTACCGCAAGACCGCAAGGTAATTGATTTAATACCACGTATCTCGTTTATGCAGCAGGATTCGAGCAAATATGGAGCAACGGCACTTCCTTCTAAATTGAATAAATTATAGATTCTACGAACAATTCAGAGCGCTTTAAGCCTTGGGATATCTTATACCGCTAACAATATTCAGGACGACAAAAATTAAGCGGGAGAAGGAAGGACCGTGTATTCGCAGTTCCAACATGTAGTACTGTGGCTCGTGTCAGATCACCACAATGCTCTCCTGGACAGTGCACTACTCTGTGATATTGTATTTATGAAGGAATGGAGGCGATTTGTCGGAATGTTCGCTCTTTTGTGAATTGAATGTGTGATGTATAACTGTGTTTATATTTTTTAATTTAAATTTTATAGATAGTTTATACTGTTAATTCTACTATTTATATTCGTTTTTTAATTTGTAATATTAATTTTCTTTCCTGTTGTATTTTTTGTGTTTTAGATTTTATAGATTGTACAATTAAGCTTTTATCGATTAGTGTAATTGGTGCAACCGTACTAATTGGATAAATAAATAAAATAAAATGAAAACTAAAAAAATAACAATGACGTAGGTTTTGATAGGGTCCAACCTGACTGATACATATGAACAATTTGGAATGTTAAATTGTATAGTTCGAATTGTGGTGGTCACCATACTAACATTAGAAGGGCAACTTGGTTAATAGGCTTGCTCTTGTTTAAAAAGGGTTGCGAAATGGGTAAGCCCGCAACGTTAAAAAATGTTGAAATGATACAGAAACATTTCACCAACATTCCACCAACGCAACAGCTGCCCAGGTCTAATTATATTATAATTTGTCAAAACTTTATATATACTATAAAAATATCTTACGCTTTCAAAAATAATCTACCGCACATACGCACTCTCTCCAAAACACTCGCAATATTTACCTACAACGTGGCCGAATTTAAATTTACCTTTAACGTCACACACAACTCATTTAATAAAAATGACTTCTTTAGAAGTAATAAATGACATTGACAATTCTTTTAATATCAAGTGCCACAAACTCGATAAAGCTGAAGAGTGTGCGAATATTTTATGCCGCTATAATTTTAAAATACTTAATCTAAATATTAGGAGTTTACAATGTAATTTTGACGGTTTTCTAGTTTTACTGAAAAGGCTTAACACGTCTTATGACATCATAGTATTAACTGAATGTTGGATTAAAGAAGGCTCAGTTATAGGTCAACTGGATGGCTATACGTCACACTGCTCTACTAAATATATCAATCAATCCGGTGGTGTAGTCATATACGTTAAAGACACATGGAGAGTCGAAGTTAGCGAGCCCGAGCTCATGGACGCAAACTGCTTACTAGTGAACATTCCAAATGTCCTACAGTTATTGGGAATCTATCGCTCCCCCTCATTTCGAATCAAAGACGACTTTATAAATTCACTTTCTAATATAATCACTCATGTGGCTAGCTCGCAATGCTCAATCATACTTGGAGATATTAATATCAACATTAACGATAGAGATAATTGTTCTGAATATCTAAACCTGCTGGCTCAGTCTGGATTTAGGTCAGCAATCGACACCCCTACGAGGAACAATGCTATACTTGACCATATATTCATAAAGACCCGTGCTCCGTGCGAGTCCATCGTTTGTTTGTCATCTGTAACTGACCATTACCCTGTAATGATTGGTTTTACGAAAACACATAAGCCTTCCCAGAAACGCCTCAATCACCCTATTAAACTTGACTACGACTCTATCGAATCAGAATTGAAAACAACAAATTGGTCTACAATTTTAGAATCATCATGTCCCACAGACGCGGCAAATTCCTTTATGTCTATCCTGACCACCGTCATAAACAAATGCTCCAAAAGGGTGAGTACTAGCCGCTCACAAGCCAATATGACGCCCTCAAAGCCGTGGATGACACCAGGTTTAATCAGATGTTCTGTTCATAGAGACAAATTACATTTAGAGGCAAGAAATTGTCCCAAGGACGATCCCAAAACCTTAGCCTACAAACGCTACAGAAATTTTTACCGAAACCTTCTCCGTAAACTTAAAAATGAGTACGATCAAAACCAGTTAATATCTAATCAGAATAACCCTAAAAAGCTTTGGGAAACTATTAAACGCATTACCCATTTTTCGAAACAAAAAAACAATTCCTTTGACTTATGTAACATATCTTCCACAGTTAAGGACTCGCTAAATTACTGCAATAGCTACTACACCTCAGTGGGCCAAAATCTAGCTAATAATATCCTCACCAAAATAAACGAATCGCAGAATTCCCTCGCTACCCAAAATAACAATTCACTATCTCCATTACAATCTCTATTCTTCCACCCTACAAATACTGATGAAGTAGAAAAGTTAATCTTACAACTAGATACCAAAAGTGCTCCAGGTTTAGATAAAGTCGGAAATTACCTCATAAAACGTATTAAATCATTTATTTTAACCCCATTGACTAAAATATTCAACCTGAGTCTCTCATCAGGCATTTTTCCGGAAACTTGGAAAGAAGCCCTGGTTATCCCTATCCATAAAGGAGGCAGTTCTGATCATCCAAAAAACTACAGGCCCATATCCCTACTCACTTCATTTTCTAAGCTTCTTGAAAAAAATTGTAAACAAACAATTAACAGCATTCCTGGAGTCCAATCGCCTAATCTCAGAGCAGCAATATGGCTTTCGCCAGCACAAATCAACCGAGCAAGCGGTCTGCCTTCTAACTAACTTTGTTTGTAAACACATCGAGGAGGGCAGATGCTGCCTGGGTGTCTTTCTTGATCTTGCGAAAGCCTTCGACACCGTTTCCATTCCCATTCTTCTGCGCAAATTAGAAAACACTGGAATAAGAGGCTCTTGCCTTAATTGGTTCTCAAGTTACCTCACAGGTAGAAGACAATGTATAAAGGTAGGAGATCACATCAGTGACTTTTCTACAGTTTCTTTCGGAGTACCCCAGGGTAGCATTCTTGGACCTACATTATTTCTGATTTACTTAAACAGTTTGTCACATATTAAACTAGACAATGCGAACATAATTAATTACGCTGACGACACTGTCATAGTTTTCCACGAGTCCTCCTGGGAAAGGCTTCAAACTACAACACAAAAAGGCCTTCTAGTAGTTGCTGACTGGTTTAATAAAAATTTATTGACTATCAATCCATCAAAAACAAATTACATCTGCTTTCACAAAACAGTGAAATCAGCCCCACCTCCAAACCTATCTCTAGCGATCCATTCTTGCCAAAAAAACCAATTCCTTACACCAATCCTCCCCTGTGATTGTCCGAAAATACTTAAAGTTAGTTCCACTAAATACTTAGGCATCACTATCGATGAAAAACTTACATTTAAAGAGCATATAGCCACTACTACTTCTAGAGTCCGGAAATTAATTTTCTCCTTTAAGCTGCTGCGAGACGTAGCAAGTACATTCTGAAATCCATCTACCTCGCCCTATGTCAATCCATACTCTCATACTGCATTCTGGCCTGGGGCGGAGCAGCCACTTCTCATCTAATTACCCTAGAAAGAGCTCAGAGAGCAGTAATAAAAACTATTCTAAAGAAAAAAAATCGGTACCCCACAGACACTCTCTTTAAAGAATTTGGGGTCCTGAGCGTGAGAAGAATATTTATCCTTAGGGCAGCCCTTGAATTCCACAGAGAAGTTCCTAAAATCACTAACTTCAAAGTCCTCGCAACAAAACGCATTCCTATAATCCCGACGCCCTCGGTTAGAACGGCTTTTGCTCGTCGTTTTACTTCCTACATGAAACCTTACTTATATAATAAACTCAATAAACACTACAAAATTCTTAACCTAAATTACTGGGAAGCTAAAAGTAAGTTAACTAAAGAATTGGTTAATTGGTCTTACTCCTTCTCAGAAGACTTTTTGAAATGTATTTAAGTAACTTTAAACACGCATCGTAAAAATCATTACATCTTTTCTTTCTTTTTTGTTTTATAATATTTGATTATCCATTTTGTTTTAATTATATATTCAGCACCGTTATTACTAGCTTTAAGATACTCCTGTAAAAAAACTCTCCACGAGACAGGCAGTGCCTAGTGTGGAGAGTTTTTGCAAACTGTTTTGTGTAAATTTTTTTCAAGGTTAATAAATAAATTTATTATTATTATTATTATTTGTTAAGGGATTTAATTATTGTTAGTAGGACCGAAAACAAAACGAGCTAGTGCAGCCGGACAGCCCCGTGGCGCAGATGGCTAGACACCAGCTTGCGAAACGAGAGGCCGCGGGTTCGATCCCCGCACCGAGACAAATGTTTGTGTGATCCACAAATATTTGTTTCGGGTCTGGGTGTTTGTGAGACCGAAAATTCTCTCGTAGTCTCTGATACCCACGACACAGGACTTGTATCCTAGTGTGGGGTTAGAACTATGTATGTGACTGTTGGGTGGGTGTATTTAGTGAGCCACCTGATGTTAAGTGGTCAACACCGCCCATGGACACCCACAATACTGTACTGAAGTAAAAAGACAGTGGAAGTAACAAGTTAGAATACTAAGTACCCTCATTGCTACAGCGTAGAACCGACTAGTATCCTCGTGTAGAGTCAGTAGTACACGTGTATATACGGTGTATTTAGTTAGAGCTGCTGCGCTGTATACAATCAACAGTTGTATGTCATACGGGAAGTATCTGGGGCAAGAAAATTCTCTTTACAATTTAAGAAGCGTAATTGAAAAATATTTTCGCATGTCTCTAATTATTCTTTCACTAGTAAATGTAAACACGATAACAATGTTAGCGATGGCCTGGAGCAAGACTGTAGGTCCGTGAGTTTGGTGCGATATGTGTATGACAATTGGTTCTAAGTGGTTTATTTTATAGTTATTATTTCTTTTTCACTTTATAAAAGAAGTTTATCAATATAATAATAAAATCGTTTAACGAATGAATATCCGAACCTGGTACTTGGGGATCCCACAGTGAACATTTGTGCTAAATTAAATCTCATTCATAATAGGGTTTATGTTATGGAATTAAGCCGTTTCTATTCCACACATTGTTTTAAACCACGGGTACCGATCGCACAAAGGAACAAAAGAGCTTGTTAATGTCAGAACCTCTTTGGAATTAAATCGTAAACCAACACATTACATTAATATACCTACGTGTTAATTCATTTTACATAACTGTAGACAATTCTAAGGACAGAGTTATGTTGGTAGGTAAATAGCCTAAGATTTAAATCAAATTTTATCAATAAATTAGCGAACCTATAAATACATTGGGATACTGCTGTCAAACTGTTTCTTTTGATATAAATTCATCTTACAAAAAGAAATATTCGCCCAATACGAACCCAATTACATCAATGAGTGTGAATGCTTCAATATTCCTTAATTTAATTTTAGGTCTTGCTGAATTGCTTTGTCTTATAGCTTTAAATCTTCACTAATAGATTCGTCACTACGGTAATGACAACGAAATACATATCCCGGGTCAACTCGCGAGTTGCATATGTATTAGCCCCTACCCGAGTTGTTCAATTTCCAATTGTGGCAATATTATTTCGCATCACTATATCATTATATCAATCACTCATCAATCAATCAAAATCAATCATTGTCAGCCAAAAGATTTTCATACTGACAACTGTCTCAAAGACTTTCCAGAAAGGCAGTGTGGACTGATGCATTGGGTCGATCTGCATTTACCAAGTAACAATACCATTACTATGTCGTTGTATAAACATAAAAGAGTATGCGACTGAGGCTTCATACTCACCAATCTTCAGTAAATGTGAACGTACTGAAAAATATTGGTCAATAAATCGTTGAACGAAAGGCTTGAGCAAGGTAAAGGTAGGATTTTTGTATACCCATCGATTCCCAAGCGTATGATGTTACGGTAAAAAATCTTAGGGCGAGATTGCCTTCAAATTGGACCAATTTCTCGGGGGAATTGGAATCAATGTTACGGCAATAGAGTCTACGAATTCATTTGGACGTAAAAGTTTGTAAGAGTATTAGTTTTATGTATAAATAGATAAATGAGTTTCATCAAAACGAAACACTGATTTACTTTTCTAGCGATAACAGTGAAAAAATAGTGCCTAAATGCGTATGTGAATACATAAATTTGCTGAAAGGAAACGCTATTTACTCTTTGCATTCTTTTTCGTAATAATTTCTTCTATGGATATTGCCAAAAACATGTCTAGTGAAATTAAAGTTATTTCGTTTCGAAAAAAGCAATAACCCAAAAAAAAATTCAATCCAAACTAAGTTTAATCTTCCGTATATTGTATATAGACATCAATTTTATAATTTCCATAAACAAAAACCCAAAAAGGAGTGCTTAATGTTGCAAAAGATTTAGAATTTAATTTCAATTTTGATTAACAATGTTTTCAAGGGTTCGCGTTCGTGCGAAATAGGGCGTGGGTGAGTTAACCCGTAATGGGTTTAAGCTTCAAATGACACGATAAATTCGAGTGCAAAAATATTAATCAGATTTCCAACATTAAAGCCGGTTTCAAAATTTCAGCAAAAAATGCAAAATATACGGTCGCTTAAATCTCTGTAATTTATTCCTAACGAGCCAAAATATATGCTCGTTAGTGATTTTATAAGATCGAATTTATAAAGAGAAGTCTTATTTCAAAGATTGTAAAGTCATAATAAATGAAACTACATTGTAGCTTGCTCATTTAAAGACATTCAATATCCCGAAACCGGGAATTACAAGTAAGTTCTTCATAACTTACGAAACGACATTAATTTGTCAGTTTTGGTTGTTGCTATTTGTGTAGTTGTGATCTGCATTTTTGACACCAGCTTCCGTGAATGCTTAGACTGTTTCTAAGAAATGATCAAACTGAATCAAGGCGTGAATAGCCTTAATATGTAATAGGACCGAATAGCTAAGAAAGCGTGAGTGTCGAAATACGTACATATACAAACAGGATACGTGATTGTGAGAGAAACTCTGTAATACAAATAGCTGGGATTGCTACTGACAACGATTTAAGAATAGAGATCAATATTATTCCATTCAAAACATACTTTTATTATTTAAAACACACAATTCTGTTTGTCTTATCAATGGTGCTGCTCTAATTTCCAGATCACGTGCACTGCAACTCCGACAATTCAACCGATTTATCATTTGAACTAGCAAACAACAGAGATCAGTTCAAAACAAAGTTTAAAGGCTGCAAACGAGATAACTTTTGGATTTCCGTCGTAGATTTGTATGCTTTGTCTGCAGATGGAACAACTATCGTTGGAAGTAAACCATCGTTCCAGTTTTGTTTGCGATAGCGACAGGAGAGTTTTGTATTGAGTGGTTGTGCAGTCGCTTTGTGCTCTATTTCAATTTCCTCACTGCGCTTAAGTCTTTTGTTTTTATATTTTAGCTCCAGGCAGTAGTTTGAACGCGCCGGTAGAATAACTTTGTTCATGAAAGATTTTTGTATACGACGAGATTGATTGGCGGATCATTTTACTTTAGTATTCAGCTATTTAATGTTAGGATCATTTTTAACAAATTTAAGCCTAAATTGGGAACTCTATAAAAATCGCGTTGGGATAATAATGGATATTTTATGACTAAACATTATAAGCACATAGCGCGGAGAACTGATGGCCGATGGGGCCAAAAAGTTCTCGAGTGGATGCCACGTACTGGAAAACGCAGCGTGGGACGTCCTCCGACAAGATGGTCGGACGACCTAGTAAAGGTCGCGGGACGTCGCTGGATGCAGGCTGCTTCCAACAGGTCCCTGTGGAAGTCATTGGCAGAGGCCTATGTCCAGCAGTGGACTTCGATTGGCTGATGGATTGGATTAGATATATAATTAGTTAAAATAAACTTAGTTTTTCTGTAAATTTTATTGAAGTTAGAACAAATTCGGCATATTATTTATTAATATAGCTGTAAATATCATATTCATTATGTCTCCTGGAGCAGCCACATCCAGAATTGTTATGATAATATTCAGCTATGATTTTAGCCCTTAGTTGATTTTCATTATCCCGTCTTCGGCTCAAACACCAACATAACATGAATGACACCGCATTTCACCACATTTGTATGCAAATTGTGCAAATATCGTGCGATGAATAAATCTGAATTTATTAAACTGTTATAAGGAATTTATTTATAAACAGAGAAAGGTATTACCATAATTATATTATTTATTCTAGCAGTCATCGTATATGTTAAGATCTCTTTGTAGTCATCTTGAGGAAATGGGTCACGGATTTGGTGCAATATGTGAATCATAAATTATGTAATTTATTTCGTAGTCTACTAAAATTCTGGGTATTTGGGTTTTATTTATTCTGAAAGCTTTCGTTATAATAATAAAACAAATAAAAAAATATGTAGTGACGCGAAAATAATAAATACTTAATAATTTACTAACCCAGTTATTGAAAGCGAATAATTTATTGTATGATATTTAAACGGATTACTAGTCTACTTTATCCAAAAAAATGCATTTAATAAATAAACATTAAAATGGGTACAGCAATTAAGCACAAAAATGTAACGGATAAGCAGATATATATATAAATTATAAATGGACTTTCCAATTGAAATATAAGCTTAAAGTCACCCTTTTAACCTTATCTCCCTTTCAATTTCTCTCTCGTCGTATCTGGATCTGGATAGATCTGGTTAAAATGCGAGTAGATTTTTTTACACATATTTTTACTAATCAGACCCACACAGGTGCACTGCAGTGCTACTGCGGTTCAGTTGGTGCACGGAAATTTCAATATTTAACAACTCTCCATTCACTAATTGGAAGTCAAATTAATTTTGAGTGCATTTCGTTAGCCTTTGGCAACTTTGTCTTTTTAAATGTTCAATAAGTAACTTGACATAATTTTGCATATATTTTTTCTTTTTTATTCAGGTTGTTAAGTCAAAAGAATCTATCGTATCTATAAGTGTATGTGAACAGTAAGGGTTATAACAGCAAGGGTTGTTATATATAATAGATTGTCATAAGCTATAAGGAGGGGGGGGGGGGGATTATATTTCAAGAAAATCATTATATCCTTCGCCATTTATTTGGTGGTCTCCAGTATTATAATAAAATGATAAAAAAAATACATTTTCTCTTCATCTAAATTGCAAAGTTAAGCTTTAAAAAAATTAAATTATTGCCAGCTTCTTGCACACGACACTCCCTAAGCAATTATAAAATATAGAAGTGACCTCAAAAGGGTGATAATATTAAATACGGCTGACCGCAGGATCATTTGCATTAATTATAACAGAGTATACTTTATAACAATATTTAACTGCTTTGGACGCGCTTGACGTCATAACTTTTATGACAAAAGCCTACTTTTAACTGAGCGACGTACGGGTATTGTTCGATAATATGCACATAGTGTAGTGTTACACAGTAGTGAAACGTTATGAAGCATCGTTAATTAGTAGTTTGACTCGGGTAAGAAGCAAATGAGCTAGTGGTTGTCTTTAATGGGAAATAATCAAGTTCTCACATGTCCAGAGGAATTGTAGGAGTATGGAAAATTATTAAGAGTTCTGGATGGATAGATGGCCAACAATGTTATAGACAACTGCATATGTTTAGCTCGTGACTTTACCTACGTGCACTTTACAATTAGGTATAGAGTGAAGTAGTGATGGCCTCGAGGCTTAGGCGCGCGGTTGAGAATCTCGGCGGTCGCGGGTTCAAACCCCAGGCACATACCTCTGACTTTTCGAAGTTATGTGTGTATTCACAATGAATTATCACTTACTTTAACGATGAAGGAAAACATCGTGAGGAGACCTGCACACTTAAAACCTATTGGAGTGGCATGCTTCTATCTACATAATATACTCACATATGACGTGTTCCAAATTATTTAACAGGCCATGGAAGTAGTTTGAACCTATGCTTTCGATGGAGCATAAATGCTATTATGAAGCAATATTTCAGCACGCGTAGTGTCAGACGACCACACACAAGGTGAGCCATAAACGCCCAAATAACTATATGAATTGAATTACTGTTAAAGACGTCACTACATGCAGTTGGTATGTTACGGATACATTTTACCTCATCCGCGGTACTGTGAGTGTCGGTGTATAGGGCGCTTAATCTTTTATTGGGGAGTGTGAAATTTTATTACCGCGCTGGGACGACCGTAAAAAAAATTTGTCCAAGTCATTGTTACGGACTTAGCAAAATTGTGTACTAATTGCGGTACTAATTGAAATAAAAGGTTTTATTCATATAAAACAAGCAGTGATGGCCTCGAGGTTTAGGCGCGCGGTCGAGAATTTCGGCGGTCGCAGGTTCAAACCCCAGGCACACACCTCTGACTTTTCGAAGTTATGTGTGTATTCACAATGAATTATCACTTGCTTTAACGGTGAAGGAAAACATCGTGATAAAACCTGCACACCTTAAAGTTCTTAGGAATTTCTTAGGTGTGTAGTCCGCCAACCCGCACTAGGCCAGCGTGGTGGACTAAGGCCTACACCCTCTCAGTTGTAGAGGAGGCCCGTGCCCAGCAGTGGGACGTATATGGGCTGATGATGATGATGATTCATATAAAATATATTCTAGCTAATACTCTGTTTCATTACGTGATTATTCATTGTGAATTCACGTATTTTAACGTTGAAGTAAAATATGGTGAGGAAAACTGCACGCCTAAAACTTCTTAGGAATTTCTTTCTTAGTCCGCCAATCTGCACTAGGCCAGCGTGGTAGACTATGGCCTAAACCTTTTCAGTCACAGAGGAAGCCTGTGTTCAGCAGTGGGACATATATGGACTGATGACGGCTCTGTTTCATGAATGCACAACCAAGACTATTGAAGCTTGAAACATTTGCACAGGTGCTTTCCCCTACAGGACAAAAAATATTACCCCGCACGCGATTGTTAATTTGTCTCATGTGTACTGTGTGATCTTGAGGTCTTGAGTGAGACAAAGTGTTATTGTGTTTTTCATTACGAAATTCTCAGTAGTAGTACGGAGTTGTAAGGAAACCTGCACACCTAAAATTTCTTAGGAATTTCTTAAGTGTGTAGTCCACCAACCCGCACTAGGCCAGCGTGGTGGACTAAGACCTAGATGTAGAGGAGGCCCGTGCCTAGCAGTTGGACGTATATGGGATGGTGATTTTGAGTACGAAGTCAGGAAATGTACAAGAAAAGCGGTAATAGGTTCACTTCCTATTATGTGGTACTTAAATAATACAATTGGCGAAACCTAACAGCAAAAATGCAACCATGTCTAGGTTCACAGTAGGTTTAATACCAAAAACAACACCGTTGTTCGTTTCTATGGAAATATGTTTACTCAATATTTTAATTGCTATCAATCTTTTTGAATAAAATCATTCAAAACATCGAGTTTTATAAAATCCTTTATGTTTAAACTGACTTCACGACAAAGCTTCGAATTGAACAACAAAGGAATTGTATATTGAATAATATGTCAAAAACACGCTGAGTTCTTGAGAATATTTATTTTCATTTTTATATTTGTTTAGACTTTTTTAAATTGAAATGTCAGTGACAGTATAGCCTATAGGTTTAGGTACCCAGAGGCCGGAGGTTGCACAGTCGACACAATATCCCTTTTCGTAACCGGGTGTACCAGGCTAATCCTGTTCAACACATTTTCGTATGCCAGCATACCCTATTTTGTACAGTGGTCACTATCTGGATTATTATGCCATGTTAACAATTCCTAATGGCAGCAAGGAATGTTTCAGAAAAACGGTAAAAGGCTCGCCAGTATGTCGTGGATTTTAAAGTTCGGCTGCAAAACAGATGTAAAAATAGATTTCTACCTGTACCTTCGAAGAAACTATAATAACAAAGATACTGCTCATCCCTTTCTTGTGATACTACTTATCACGGTTATGCTAAAAGCAATTTATTTAGGATTTAATTTAGTAAGTAAATTGAAAATTTATGTCATACTTTTTGACTAATTCTGACGAGGTTATAATATCATAGTGGTTATTACATGTCCAAACATTATCAGTCTTTGTGTGTGGGTTGTTTAATATACTTCAACAGCAGGCACAAAATAAGGTAAACACGAGTGTTTAGGATAGACGTGCCTGTGAGACGGCACCCCCTATATGAAATATGCGTCACAATTTTCCGAGTGTACATGACATGCCTTGGACGGGCCGAATTCCATACCAGAGTGTTTATTGGCCTACGGCGATTCCACTTATTTGTACTATAACAGTATTCATATACAGTATAACTAATATATTAGTTATACTGTAACTAGAGCGGAATTTTGTGCATGAAATTCCGTCAAATTTTATATACTGACACGTCATATGTTGTTTTTACCCATCTATATAGCATAGCTGTTTTCATGATGATTTGCCCTATGATGACTTAGATGTTCACCGAAAGTCAGCGCTGTGTATTCACGTCAAATCGCAGCTTAACGCCGAATTGACCTAGTTGTTGCTATGTGGACGTGCAATAATTGTGTTTCTGTAGCAATTTTTTTAATCCTTCTTTTTAAATATTGCTTTTACTACACTATGACAATAAACATTCTTTTCTTTCCTTTTCTATCCCTATAGGGAAGGTTGAGTTATATATTGTACAAAAACGTTTTGTCATACATTGTTTATTGGGTAGAATTCTAGATTCTGCTTGGCAAATTGTCTTTATTCAAAACCGGGACTTTGTGACTACGTCCACCAATATTAATCTCTGAACCAACGAAACAATCGAATTGCTATTAGGTATTTTATTGCTAACATAAAATTAAATATCAAACGCGAAATTTAAAATTTTATAACCCGCAAAATTTGTTTGAAAGTAACAAACGGTGCGGAACGAACAAAGGCTTACGAACCAATTCGTATGTTTTTGAAACGCAGTTAAAAATTCCACGAGTCATAACTCCGCCACTTCCAATGAAACGGTACGAATAAAACTTGGTACTACAAACAGGAGTGTGAAAATATTTTTCCGCTTCATTCGCGGTGTAAATAAGAGTGAGTTTACGTTACCCGTCGGCCGTTTGACTGTTGCCAATTCCTTCCTTTTTGAAGTTACTTTATGGGCTCTTATAATCTTCCATCCATTTATTACTAAAGTATAAAATGTTCCAATACTTCAGATAGTTACTAGAGCTGGGGCCCTCATTACTGAGTCCTATGACAAAGGTCCTTACGCGCTTAGCTATTTGTGACTTATAAAACTGCAACTGTTCTCGATCAGTTTTTCTTTCTGGCGATATCCTGACCGGATTCTATTATCATCCTTATATATTTTTTTTTATTTGTACTGTTTTCTCCATAATTTTTTTACTAATGCTACTATGCTTGAAAATCTAATCAAAACTTTAGAGCCCTTGGTGACGGCCCGTCTTCAATTATAAATAGTAAATACTATTTAAGTAATACTGATGACATAAACAATTTACGGTCACGTGAATTGTTAATAATTTCGCGACGGAATTTTCACTCTCGAAATACTAAAACTAATAAGATTAACCAAAATTTCAGAAAAAAAGTTTCACCATTAAAACGTCCTATATACCTGTTTTATAAAATAAAATAAAAAAAATGATGTGAACCGCTGATGTTTACTTTTGTTTGAAACACGAGCTCGTGTGGTGAAGCACACTGCTATTGACTTCACCGGGTTTAGATCTTTGATAACAACTAGGTCAAATGCAGCCCGAGAACCGCTCGGCCACTTAATATTAGGTTTGTGGTACAATAAACGTAGTTAAATTTTATTATTTGCCTGCATGCTATCGTTCAACAGGAAATTAACCAATTTTTTTTTTTTTTTTTTACTCTGGCACGGCAAAGTGACGCCATTGCACCTGATGGTAAGCGTAATGGAGTCCAGAAAAAGTGCCGACCAGCGAGAGATGATGATCTCCCGTTGGTCGACACAATCATGCCGGCCGAATACCTCTTCATCTTTCTTGTGAAGAAGTTTGGGGGACAATACCATGGTGATCAAAGGACCGACCGCGACAAATCGGCCAAAAATGCCGGCACCGTCATCCTTTCACCATGATTGAAGCCCCCCCGAAAACCGGATATACACTGGCTGATCCCGGAACGCGGCACACTTGCATGTGCCACTATGGCGGGTTTTACGCTCTGTGTACGGTGGTCGCTATCCGGGCGGATACGAATATCCACCAGCAGCACCAAATACACGAAATATTTTATCATATTACTCGAGATATAGTAAATTTACATTTAACTTTTTTGTCTCTTGTTTATAGCCTAATTTATGATATTGAACGTTAAAAAAAGCAAGTTACGTAGTATTTGAAACTATCGGTTAATTTACTATATTACTATATTTGTATGATTTAAGCGGAAGATTGTATAAAACAAAATCAGACGTATTGAAGGATTCTGTATGGTTACTTTTTTGTCATCTCCGGATATATCGGAAATATGTCACGTGTTGGTTCAGGTTAATTCTCACTAAAAGATGAAAACGAACTGAAGAAATACTAGTTTCGGTCACGGTATAGAAAGAAAGAAGAAAAAGTCTAGAAACAGCAGCGTCTGTTTCCACCCAACTCCTTTCTGCTGTCAAGTTTGAGCCAGTTAATTAATTCTGACAGTGCCTAGACGTTTATTGATGCAAAGTTAGTTGTTCTAACATAATTTGACTATAACTTTTAACTATCCACGGACGTCATAATTATGTGTTTACCAGCGATAAGATGTAATCGATCATTGCTTGTAGGAATTTTCGTTATAGGCGTCAAGTCTATGGTCATGATTTCATTAGCTCGATGCTGCTTAATAACAGACTGTTCGGTTGACAGCCTTTCACTTTTATAGAACAACAAGAGGGCAACTTAAAGTTGGCTGACAAGAAGTTACGATTATGTTTAAAAGTGAAACAAGACATATTTTTAACATTCGCACGTATCAAAAAGTTGTAAAACAAACAAATATTATAATTGTGACAAATTTTATTATTGTTAGCTTTTTACTCATGATCTACGCAAATATTTAGCACACAACTTTTACTTTACTTTATTAAATGGATTCAGATACGAAAAATACAAATTTACATTTATAAAAAGAGATGAACTACATAACGTGGCTATTATTCTTAATTACTCTCAAAATGTCCATTACGCTCTGAATCCATCACGGAGTGCTATGCTGGTGGAAGCGCGGAAAAAAACTAAAATAAAAAATACTGCTGAAAAATTCAGCATTATAGTTTGCTGGAAACAAGCAGTCCGATTGTATCGATATTACGAGTTAGAATAAAATATAATATTTGCCTTGAAAGCTATGTTTGCTTCATGTAAGTCTAATACTTCAAGAGCTATCAACGGGGATAGTCACTCGATTAAATTTGAAGTGTGACTTAATATAGTTCGTTCCAAAGATCTTTTGTAGGCGCTTTACCGCGAAAGTTGATAGAGAAGCTATTCTTTAAATTGTATTTTAGTGCTTTACCGTACTATGCTGTCTTATTATAGTATCTGATTACGCTAATGATCTCAACATCAATTATCATTATTCATCACGATAAATTTTACACAAAGAAATTCCTAATAATCAGCTTAACAATGTTTAAAATAAAAATATTTTTGACTTCTACATTTCATATCACTGGTCACAAAATGTAATTCACAATTTTAAATTAACAAATGTAACAATAACTAGACTTGAATATTTAGTATCACTTATGAAACTTATTAGAAATGCCAAACAAGCCGCTATGTAATATTGTCCATAATCCACTCTCTAATTATTTATGCTGGAATTGTACGAGAAGACTAAATCCAGTAATTGCGCGGTACAATATAATGCATACTAACAAGATTAACCTCACAAATAAACTGACGTTTTTAGTACACTAACCACGGGGAGAAATAAAAGCGAGCAGCTGCAATTTGCACCGACTTTCATTTAACATTCAGTAAAATATTTCCACACTTATTTTTTGCTGCTTATTTACGAATTTCTATTGAAAAACAGTAATTCAGAAATGCCCACAGCAAAATGTTACGCGCGTTTTGTTCTTTCAGCATCCGGGCCTTATCTCCGAAAACAGCATGCGGTCGACGGCGTGGCTAAAAAATGTTCGCTATAAACTGAGAAATGAGGTCTGGGATTGACCGGAGGTAATTTTCATGTAACACACCGTGGTTAATGCTCGTTTTATACGAACTAACATCTGGCGATTACCTCAAGGGAGAATCGTAATCCTATGGGTGAAACACTTAGTAGATAGAAGTGCGTGCTGTCCAGAAATTGAGGGTTTTAGTAGATCATTCAGCAGTGATGGCCTCGAGATTTAGGCGCGCGGTCGAGAATTTCGGCGGTCGCAGGTTCAAACCCCAGGCACACACCTCTGACTTTTCGAAGTTATGTGTGTATTCACAATGAATTATCACTTGATTTAACGGTGAAGGAAAACATCGTGATAAAACCTGCACACCTAAAAAGTTCTTAGGATTTTTTTAGGTGTGCAGTTCGCCAACCCGCACTAGGCCAGCGTGCTGGACTAAGGCCTAAACCCTCTCAGTTGTAGAGAAGGCCCGTGCCCAACAGTGGGACGTATTTGGGCTGATGATGATGATGATGAGTAGATCATTCGGAGTGGTTTTGTCGTAATATTCTTAAAATAATTACTGTTGAACTAGTTGGAAAATATCATGTTATTTTGCGCTTCGAAAATTAATATTATTTCATTTATTTTTCAAAAATATCTTTTTAATTAAGCACAAATATAAATAGCATAATATCGCTATAAATTTGTAACTGCTAACGGCTTTTTTGATATTTATTAGTCTCACTAACTAGGTTATGTGTCCATATTACTTCCAAAACAATGCATTTTCAACATTCCATCAAAAAACCGATTATAATTTTTTGATGAATTGAACAGTCTCTATTTCAACTAATATAAAAAATATTCCAAGCGTTCAATTTTTTTCTTAACTTCCCAGTTAATTTATAAAGTGAAAAAGGTCGCAGAAAGACTTCAAGGAATACCGTATATTTATAACTATGAAAGCGATCAATTTACCAGCTTACAGCCGATGCTCGGAAGTCGGGTACGGTTTTCCGAAGGAATGTAAATATATTTTATCGTCAAATATATAACTCAATTTCCTTCGACTGGCAAAGGCGAGTCTTTAGGGTAGCTTCATGCAAAAATGACAGTCGCAATAAAATAAAATGAACAATACCGTTCGGATAAATTCGAGCCTCGCAGAAATTCCATTATACAATTGGAATCTATACTAATTTAATAGATTTGTAAAGTATTCCAACCTGAATATTTTACGTGGTGCAGGAGGTAACTTCAGAATAAAACTAAGACTTGAGTATTTCAGAATCTGTTGTTACTTCAATTTGTTTTACCTTAAATAATGGTGAGAATAATTAAAATTTAATTTAATAAAATTTATTATTAATAAAATACAGTAACAGTCGCATAAAAGTTTTGACTCGATCAATTGGTTTAATACAAAACCTTTCGTGGTTTCCAGAAACTAATAGAGACTTTTTAAGAGTACGTACATGCAATGAAAATATATGTATTTGTGGATTTCATTTGACCTTTCTGTAAGAATCCTCTAAATTGGTTGTTATGTTCAGTTTTAAAAGAATTGTTAAATATGCATCTTCTTTGTAATTCACCATTTATATATTTTCTCATTTTAGCACTCTTTTCTGTATTGGTCTAAAAATAAGAACCAATTAAATGTTCAAAATTTCATTTCGAAAGGTAAAAAATAATATTGACTTACAACCGCGTTTCACTTCGTTACAATATTCAAATTTACACAGGTAAAAGCAATTCGATAAATCATCAATTAGGAAAAACGGTAACTCTTCGAATTTAATTTCCCTATTAGCAAGGTCCTCCTCCTCTAATAACAAGGTTTTAAGGACTTTTAGTAGACAGTTTAATGTACATGACACTAAATTTGTGAGTCCAAAAAATATGATCGTTAGAATGCAGATATAAAGCGAACATAGGTTAGTCAAGAATAAAATAAGGGAAAAATGAGGATTGAAAGGCGATGTAGTGACCAAAATTGAGAGGGGGATGCTAAAATGGTTTGGCCACATTGAAAGGTGAATGTTTGCAGAATTAAGAAATAAATTTACTGTGCAGAAATGAGTGGCGAAGTCGGTCGAGGACGTCCTAGGCCCACCTATAAACATCTCATTAGTGATTTAATTAAAAAGGGTAACATAAACAGTCCTCGAAACTGACGTGCATGCATGAAAAGGATAATGGCATTTGAGGAAGCGAAAAAAGTGTGTTTGAACCGTAGCATAATATCTCAACGGGAGACAAGCGTGAGTTTACGTTTGTATGTATGTATGTAAGGTAGCCTAGATTAAGTCAAAGAAACATATGTATTCAGATTTCAAAAACAAACAGACATAAAACACGTTGACAAATTACTTTGCGATTGCTCACCGACGCGACGCCATGTGATTTGGTAAAAATATTTTTCTTTCAAAGTTTTCTTTAACTTCACAAAGTGGTTGGAGCAAGCCTCTGATTTACGACTCTTTAATTTTATCGACTCTGGTACCTATAATTCTCAACCTTTTCTTGTTTTTCTTGCTGAACTTTGCGAGCGTTCTTTATGATAATGGGCTTGAAACAAATCGGGAACATTGTTTTCTGCGGTAATGTATGGAGTGCTACATTTTTCTTGTCAAAGTTAAGTGACAAGCGTTTTATATCTAATTATTTCCATTAGAAACTTCAGCACTTATACCCAATACGCTACTATCTAAAGGATACATCCTTGAAAAATAAAATAACAACTAATAATGTCCATTAAAATTGATAATATAAAATATTTAGGACGTGCATATCTTTATTAGTTAAAGCCCAATAGATACGCATACTGTCTCGGCTCTTGCAAATGTCTTATTATATTGTTTCTCAAAAGTTACTGATTGTAGCGTTCATTTATTTTATTCATCATTGTATTTTTATTTCAAACATTTAATTTTTTAGTCATTATAAGCTAGGGGTACCTATTTAACTCTACAAATTTTCTAAAGTTTTTTATAATACACATACATACATATTATGTCCTCAATAAAGATCATCAAATTATTCCAAATATTCATCGCAAACAAAAATTAATTTTTTCTTTTATAATAAAACAAATATAGCAAAAGATTATAATGTACGCGTGATTAAGTAGAGAACCACTGCTAGCCGCAATAAATTTTCTTTAAAACGAACCACACACTGTACGTTGAATTTCCAATACACTCTGTATTTTTATAGTACTATAAAATATCGCCATATGCGTTCGTTTAGATATTTCATCCTCCGAAAACCTTTTATGTTGAACTCCTGCATTTAATTATATAATAAAGTTTCATTTAAATTAGTTTGAGTGAATGATTTGAACTACTAGTGATGAAAGAATGAATGGATGAGTGAGTGAAATTAACAAGATAACGTGTGAAAAATATAGATCAAAACTGACTCATATTGTTATGGTATTCGACGTAAAGGATGATTCTATTATGAATATAGAGCGTTGTGTAGCGGTATTTTAATTTGTGCCTGTTATAAGATTATGTCTACTTACATATTTAAAAATACGAGTATGTATAGCACAGACGTCTTTGGAGTTAGCGGCTAGAGGTTACGGGTGAAATTATATAATAACACAACAAAAAATTAATTGGTCACTAGTCTTGCAGCAGCACAAGTGTGTTACGTGCTATCTGGAAGACTCGGGTTCAATTCCTGGGCTGAACGAAATAGTATTTGATTACATTATCAAAAACAAGTTTAAACATGTATGATTTATAATCCAACACAGGCAGTCAAATTAGTATTTTATTAAAATAGAGAATCACTTTAACTTTTCAAAATTTCTTCAAAGACTTTGAATATTGGTAAAAGTATAAGAGACGGTGCACTCGATTAAGTAGGTCGATCGCTTTTCAAACCACAAGTGCCTGCAACTCAGCGGGAGCGAGGAAACCATCTTAGTGAATCTAATGAAATTGAACAGTTTTCATGACAATTTTGAATTTTGTTTAAATTAATATTTCAGTGGTTGAAAAGTACATACATACATAAACTCACGCCTGTATTCCCCGAAGGGGTAGGCAGAGGTGCATTTCTGCACCCGCATTTCGCCAAGTATGTATCAGTCCCACGTAATAGGGGGCGAGCCTATTGCCGTTATTCGGGCATATTTACAGACTCCGTGCTGTTACCGAGAATTTCCTAATGGAATAACCCAATAACACTTTGCCCGACCCGGGAATCGAACCCAGATTGCACGGCACATACTTGTACCGCGAGACCACGAGGCAGTGGTTGAAAAGTAATTTATTGGAAAACGCCTATGTCTATTAATAGAATTATAGGCGGAAATGTAATCAGTGAACTTGACTTGACTCCTAGACCACATTACATGTTTCCTAACTCATCTTTTATATTGTCTTTCTGGTTAACTTCGTTGCGGGATTATGACAAATTAGGTCCCCTTAGATTTGCTGAGCTTCATTGCTCGGCGTTAATACTGTGCGTGCCGCTGTTGATCCTAGAGCACAAGAGAGAGAGATAGGGCCAAAAAGACTATATTTCATTCAATCTATTTCGATCTTTTTTTTTATACTGGCACGGCAAAGTGACTCTGTACCTGATGGTAAGCACAGTGGAGTCCAAAAAATTAATACCGACCAGCGAGAAACGATATGGTCACCCCACCCGCTGGTCGACACACTCATGCCGGCCTGCACAAATGCTTCTTCACGCTTCGCTTAAAGGATCCAGGATCATAGGATGGAGCGAACACGTGAGCCGGCAAACTATTCTTTGATCTCAAATGAAGTGTGGAAATACTCGAGAGAAAATCTAAATATTTTTACTGAATACCGAATGTGATTAATTTTCTTTGAAAAGTGACTTTTTAAGGGTTGTTCTCAGTGTTTATTAAATAATAGCGGGAAAAAGACGGTATACCACGAGAACAGTATCTTGGCCATGTCTTTTCTTATAACTAAATTACATAGTTCAGTATTTAAAAAATCTAGCATCTTTCAGTACCAGGGATTTATACCCTATATGACTTTTGCGATTTGTGCTTCTCGGAATGATCTCTTTCTTTCTCTTCTGACACCGGTTTAAAAAGGCGAATTGATAACAATGCACCTGATGGTAAATGCTTACTGTTGATATATAGTGGTAAAACTTGTAGCTGTTACTCTTGCCAGGATTATTTCAAATTTTTTCCGTTTTAAATATTAAACCTATATAATCGAAAGTAGTACTTACCATAACCATTAACAATATAATGAATATACAGAATAAATTGATCGATGTCGATAAATTTTACATCGCATTAAAATCCACGATAGTGTTTGAAAAAAATAATTAAATTATAAATTACAGCAACGTAACAAAACAAACGAACGGCCAGATGGCGCGTCCACATAATTTGTTAAACCGCAAAAATTTCAAATTAATTTCATGGTTCATATTAGCTTAGCGCGATTAATCGGTGTACAGAAAAGATTTGGCGTCACGTGAGTTCTACGTTGTTGTTATGGATTAAGACGTAGTAGAGGAACGTGGAATATTATCCGCGATAAAGGGGTTTTGTTCTTGAAAGTATGTCTGTAAGTTTGTATGTTCAATATACTACGAGCTTTTTTAAATCCCATCTATTAAAATTATGTTTAATGATTAATTTTATTTGGATGTTTAGATATTAGATAATTATAATAAATAACCCAACCCCAACAGTGTTCCCAACTGTCACATTTATAAATAGTTCTGACCCAACACTAAGATACGAGTTTTGTGTCGTAGGTATCAAAAAGAGACTTTTCGGTCTCAAAAACACCCGAAACATATTTCTGGATCACAAAGATTAATCTCGGTGCAGGGATAGAACCCGCGAGCTCGTTTCGCCAATCCGCACTAGACCAGCGTTGTGGACTAAGACCACCCTTGACCCAAGACCCTTTCAGTTGTAGAGGAGTCCCGTTCCCATAAGAGGGCCGTATTTGGGCTGATGATGGTGATGATAATTCAGGTTATCTGTTATTAAGTATACATATAAGAAAGTACACTGTAGCCACTACTCCCCGACAAAACATCATTATTCATGCAGTAAACAACCGTTATACGTTCCTAATAAATTAGCCATTAACTATAACAAAGAAAAATTAAAGTACAGTCTGTATAATATCATGTGTTCAGACGAAACAAGGATTAGATTCCCCCGTGTTTTAATTCGCGGCTAAAGCTTTCCAATCGCTTTTTATGAAAAAGACAATTGAAATAGTGAAACGCTGCAATTTTTTTCTTAATGTTAAAGTCATATGGACTTATCAATATGTAAAAAGATTGATGGGAAAATATTATGTTAGTCAAAGTATTTTATTTGCAGTATTTACTGTATTGTATAAGCTAAAAGGATTAGCCTATGAAAATATTAAGTGATAGCATCACTATATTAACAAACTATCCAATCCAATAAAATTTAAATTCTAATCCTTTTATAATGAACCTGAACTACCAAGGAATTGGAACGAAATGACAAATGTAAAAGTATCTAACTAGATCATAGAAGTAATATCCCCACCTATAATATTTTTATCCATCTGCAAGATTAAATTCCGTATAATCATAACTGACGACAGCTGTCATATTGGAAACGGATCCAGGCATTCCCAGGGCACTTCGCTCATAAATTGTTAGCATGAATAATACTTATGTGTGTAGTTTTTCTGGAAGTTCACATAATTTATAATAATGTTATATAAGTAAATCATTTTTAGGGGCTCATAGCTAAAGAACTGTCCGTGTGACGAGGGTGTGAGTGATGTTGTACTGTCGCCTTTCGTAATTGAAATGTGGAGGTACTTTATATGACATCCATCTTTTAAAATCATAGGATTATATGAGCCTAACGTAGTAATGATGGCCTCGAAGTTTAGGCGCACGTTCGAGAATTTCGGCGGTCGCGTGTTCAAACCCCAGGTACACACCTCTAACTTTTCGAAGTTATGTGTGTATTTACAATGAATTATCACTTACTTTAACGGTGAAGGAAAACATCATGATGAAACCTGCATACCTTAAATTTCTTAGGAATTTCTCAGATGTGTAGCCTGCCTTCCCGAACTAGGCTAGCGTGGTGGACTTAGGCCTAAACCCTCTCAATGGTTGTCAAATGGGCTGATGATGATGATGATAATATGAGCTGTGATTTTTGACTATGCTTTATTGCAATCTCGTGATATATTGGCGCATGCGATCGAGAAGTCCCAGGACTTAACTCCGTACCAAGTTAAATGTTATTGAGTTCTTTACTTTTTTTCCGGAAAATACCATAACCGGTAAATGCACAATCCTAAAGATAATTTTGCCCCATCATTGAAAGCTTATAAGTCCGTTTTGTTATATTAGTAGAAAACATAAGCACACTTTGTTATTGAACCCCCAAAATAACTCCTTATTTCGCCCACCCACAACATCACGGACCACACACATTTTTATTATGGTGTTTGTGTCACTCACAATTTCGTCATTAGGCGCGAGGTGACCGTCACTCACGACCCACATTTGGCTGACGTGTGACGTCATAACCATAAACATGTATATTTTATTATTATCAAAATAAACAACGACTGAATTACGGGACGTCCTTGAATACAGCTGGATTCTCTGTTTTAAATGTTTCATCGAATTATCGTTCTAAAAATCTTGATGATGTGTCAAATAAAAGCTGAGACTGTCTATGAAATATTTATAGCGAACACTTTGTTTGCGAACATTTTTATGTAATTTACGAGGAATTACGTGGGATTAAAAATAATTGTCCGCCAATCCGCAATAGGCCAGCGTGATGGACCAAGGCCTACACCGTCTCAATGGTAGAGGAGACCCATGCCCAGCAGTGGGACGAATATGGGCTGATGATGATGATTTTTTTTTAATACACCCAACAGTCACTTACATAGTTCTGACCCCAGATTAAGATACGAGTCTTGTGTCGTGGGTATCAGAAACTACCAGAGACTTTTTGGTCTCACAAACACCCAGACCCTAAACAAATATTTGTGGATCACACAAACCTTTGTCTCGGTGCCATTGAAATTCTTTGTTTTTTAATTTAAAAAAAATCATTTCAGAACACGTCGCCAATTCCTTCCTACATATTGAGTGTAGTAATCGGCTAAATCTAAATTATTGTAAGTGGGTAGTGACGAGAATCTTATGTTATTTCGAACATAAAACCCTCTTGAAAAAGTAAGCAAAAACCACTGGTCTAACATTGCACGATCGTCAGAAAAGCTAAAATAACAGCACGTCCACGGAACCAATATTTACTGTGAAAACAATTGGCATTCGCAGTAAAGTGTTCGATTTAATGACATTTTACAGCGCATACATTAATCTCGGTTATAAAACTTGAATGTCTTAATTAAATCGGGATTATTTTGTTGATATTATGTGTGTTACAAATCTCGTTTGATTTGTGTCATTAGCTCCAGAAGTTCCGGGATCCAGTCTAGGGTTGATTAATAATGAAATTTTCAGTCGCAGGAACTGAGCCCGAAAAGCGGTAATTGGCTCGCTCCTTTCTGAATGAAACTTAAAATATACAACATGTTTTATGAACCACAAAACATGTTTGATGAAATACAACTGCGCCTATCCCATTGGAGACACAAGTATGAATGTAGTAGGTATGTGATTATAATTGACTACTTCATAAAATGCTGGTAGTATAAATTTACCAACCATCATTAAAATTTCATGCGTTTCGATGAGTTTAATATTTGCTTCTCGTATAATATGCTTCTCTATTTCTTCTTTCTTCTTCTATAAATAAATAAATAGCAGCGGCCACTCTTGCGCAACGAAGTCTGGTTTATTGTACTTAGTCGTATATTCGGAAAAATTTAAACCTGGACTTGACAGTAGATATCGTTTGCTTATCATACCTGAGCTTATAAGTAATTTTAGCTATGTATTTTTGGAAATATTTTAGTCTCGCAATTGATCCTAATGTACTGTAGGTAAAAGTAAAGACACTGAATTAATTCACCTGTCTAACCTGAAGTATCGTCCCACTCAGCTATGCTTCAGCGAGCAGCGCCTCGAAAATCATGTTCCAACGGTCAACAACGGTTTCACCGAATTTCAAGCCTCGACCACTGCCACTTAAACATTTTAATTTATCAGTATTCAGTCTTGGACAGTGCTTCTAAAACTAGTGAAAAATCAAATTGCAGTCATAATCTGTTGTAATTATCACAGTATAGAATTTTGAGAAATAATAAAAGAATCTGATTTAACTTTAAAATTGTGTGTGAAAAATTGGCAGCCTACAAGATTAAGCGCTCGGTTTGTCAAGATAAAATTTACATGCTCAAATCCCAGTTCAGACCTCTTTTCGAACTTTTGTATGTTGAACCGTTAAGCAAGCCATTCGAAGGAAATCTGTATATTTGAGAGTTCTCCTCAAAGAATTTCTCAGGTAGGAATAGTCACACACTTGGACAGCATAGGATGCCATAGCATGTCCTAACTACGAGATCTTACCTAGCAATAATACGTATGTATGTACATATGCTGATAATGTCAAAACTAATATATTGATTTCGTTGGTAATGGAATCTGCTTTATACCACGAAGAAGCAAATACTATTTTCCTAAACCACACACACAAACATTTGTCCTGGTGAAAATGTAAAATAGCATTATCACCTAACGAGACCCCAGTAAGGTATTTACTTCACATAAGTATTACGTCACGCCGATAGAACCAGACATTTCATATTTCAATCTAAATAAATTTCGCCCTAACAGAATTCTAGCTGCACGAACAAAATTGATGGGCTGTTTATACTGGGCGTGTAGACTAGTATAATAGTAAATTGAAAAATGGCTTTTGTCATATTTTATAGTTTCTAAAGCATCCTATATGTGTATGTAAAGATGTCGGCTGTTTATAGGTATGCTCGTAGATATTTGTAGGATCTAGATGACGTCAATTTCGTTCGCCAAAATGTTTTCTAAGGCATTTACTAATACTCATGCATAAAATAAAAATATAAACAAATTAAATTGCGCATACGTAACATTTGCAAAAACAGGGATATGATCATCAATGAAAACATATGTTATTGGGCTTATTTTCATGTCCACTAACCCACACCAGACCAGCGTGGTTGACTAAGGCATAAACCTTCTCAGATGTAGAGGAAGCCCGTGCCCAGTAGTGGGACGTACATATATATGGACTGATGATAGGTATATATGGCTCAGTAAATAAGTCTTACAAAGTATAATCATAATATACTACATACATGTAACTTTAAATAAATCTCCACATCCGCGTGTGGAAAGATAAATTCGTTTTGTATGAAAAAGGATGTGCGAATTTCCAAGGCGCCAATATAAAATCATAAAATATTGACAACACGGGAGATAAAAGCGTACCTCGTCGTTACTTCAGTGAAGCCATCCAAAAAGATAAGTTCTTAGGTCAGCAATATTCCAAACAAGCCCAACTATTTTATAACGGTTTGATTGAACGAAAATACTGAAGCATAAAAGATTATTCTTTTATTATTTTTATTCTTTTATAATTCTTTTATATTCTTTTTCGTGATAGTAGAATTTAGTGATTCATCATTGTTGAGCGATTGAGGGTTATATTTTATAAGAAAAGTATAGCTAAGCTTATATAAAACTTGTGTTTTATACTTTTTTTTAGAAAAAGGGATTATTTCTTGATAAAGCAAAATAATCATAGAAAAAGTGTAAATAGTTCATATATTTTGAAAGGTAAAATTGTCCTGTTTGGTATGGAATTATACAAAATATTAAATTGTAACACGATAAGATCTGTTGTTAGCTTTAGCCGTAGAATATTTTAATAAATGATCCCTATCATAGTGATTTGTTCTATTGTGAAATCGGCCTACAATAACTAGGTTCAGCGCATCTTCAGTTATCCACCTTAATATGAATATAAAGAACTGATTTTTGTTTCACAATATTGGATATTTTTTTAAATCACTGAATGTCACATCGTAAATACATATATACATGTGTAATTCCACATTCCACACGCATGTATTTCCCGAGGGGGTAGGCAGAGATGCATATCTGCATCCATATTTCGCCAAGTATGTATCAGTCCCACGTAACAAGGGGTGAGCCTATTGCCGTTTTTCGAGCATATTTCTGGACTCCGTGCTGCTACTGAGAATTTCCTAATGGAAAAACCCAATAAACCCAATAACCCAGATCACATGGCATACATATATTAAGACACATCGTGTTACCCACATAATAGACAGTCTCCTCAAATCCATAGGGCTTATAAGGGTCTTAATACAGTAACCAGCGATAAACTGTACGAGTAAAATTCGTCTAATCACATTTAGAAAAAAGACACCAGCTTTATCCGCTATTATTTTTACGACACCCGTGGGGGAATATGAAGCGATTTTGTTCTTACGCACGGACTAGAAAGGTCTTTCATTACCAATTTAAAGGATTTAAATGGATGAGGGAATTTTCGGCACTAACTTTTTATATTAGGGTACCATTCCGGTCTTAGAATACAGAACCTAGATATATGAATAGAATGCGCAGATATATGTATATTATCAAACTTCTATCCCTATCGAGAATTCCATTTTGGGAAAACCAACATAATTTTACCATTGCCTGACTCGTCGTAATTTTTTTAGTAGCACATTCTAATTTTTAATGTACATGAAAAAGTAGATTTGTTGATTTATTTATTCATTTATTTACAATTGCAATCATGATTAGTAAAATTATACTCAATACTCTGATATCACTCTGTACAAATTTTAATGCGATAAAAGCCTTAAAACCTTAACTGCAATAATAACATGAATCGTTTATTATAAATTCTGGAACATCTCACGCTTGTTACGTCACGTTTCAGTGAAATTCCCGTCGCCACTGACGGTTGAAATATGTGACACACGTATAAATCACTTACAGAAGAGAACGATCCTATGATTCGCCAGGAACGTGTCTGGAATTCTAAAATTGTTCTATAATATTAAAGTCTATAAATAGTGACATCTAGTAGAATATGGTTGAATTATTATTGAGGGTAATCTTCATATTAAACATTTAAATCCTTTTATCCTTTTATTTTTGAATTGAACGTCTAAGCGGTATGAAATCATTCAACAGTATTTTTTTATGGGATAGGAGGCAAAGGAGCAAGTGATGATGTAATCATCTAATCATCGGTGCGTTGCCAGCCTTTGAGAAAAATATAGATTCTTTTCTTGAAGGTCCCTAAGTCGTATCCATTTGGAAATACATACATATTTCAAATAAACATTTTAATTGAAAGTTTCCCAAAGTTCATTGTGGAAGGAAAAATCTTTAAATGTATTTTTTTCTACACAATGTATTTTTCTCATAAAAGTAAGTAAGTAAATTTAAAGACAAAATTTAAATAGGCAGGCTTGTAACAGTAAAATAGAACGCAAGAAAAAGTTATTGGAGTAGGCGTACCAAGCAAACGAACTACTGTAGATTTTCCAGCCTTTATGTCCAATTAAAATAAAAAAATAAAATAAAAAAAAAATACACCTAACAGTCACATACATAGTTCTGACCCAACACTAGGATACAAGTCCTGTGTCGTGGGTATCAGAAACATTTGTCTCGGTGCGGGGATCGAAATGTTCCGCTTTACCTGTTTTTAAATATTAAGAGAAACACTTAGATGATACTTTTTTATTTTAAATTTCTACATAGGTACGGCAAAATGCATAATTTATTAATTATAATGAATGAATGAATTATGAATTCTCACATATACTGCGAAAAGTTAAAGTTGCATGAGAAAATTATCGGCCGTGCGCCTAAACTTCGAGACTATCACGACGTTATCAATGTTTAGTATTGTGTTAATATTAGTGATGATAGAATGAAATGAAATGATATGAAATAATAATTATTGAATCTATAAAATGTCAAATACATCACTTAGATTCAGTCATTTCAAAATTTAGTGTACCACCCTGTTCTTAAGGCAGTCACTACAGAAGAACGGACAAGAAACTCTAGTGTTGCTCTTTTCCAATCAAGTGATAGTTTACAATATTGATACAACGACAAAATTTCCCGAATTAGAGTAGCTTATTAATACAATCTCAGACTGTCGTATTGAATATGAGAATAACATAGTCATCTTGAATGGAGAATCGTATGTCTTAGCATTACCAAAAGTTATAGACAGTCTACTATCAGTCATGAACTAATAAAAAGGTGAATTTTCTCAAAAATAATATCACATTTTTCATAAATTAACCCACCGAAACATAAAAGCCTAATCTTAATATACACTTCACATGCAAATAATAAATCCTTATTCGGGTCAGCGGGGACCCTCAAAGGTTTGGATACAGTGGTGCCAACATTTAGATAACATAAATAAGGTAGAAATGTGTCATGAAATACACTGAATAGCCGAGGCTTATATTAAAACTGCCGACTAGGGTTATGGAATTGCCCAGTACCTTTTAAAATAACGCGACGAAACTCCCTTTAGAACTATAAAAATCGGGATTTATTTAGCTAATTTTTCACAAAGATATTTGTGAAAAATTTGCACGGTGGACTTTTTATTATCTTCATCAAGTAAATCTATAACGTGACTATTGATATAATAGGTAATAAATGGGTTTTTACTCACAAAAACTTCCTTTCAATCAAAAAATTCCTTTAATCGAGATAGTAATTAATTTTGCTACTGATTGTTTATAGGTCGTTACGTTACTAAACTGCCGATGGAAACAATTAACAACGGGAAGTTTTGTTTACTACATAATTTACGAGCTTTTCTTTATGTATCATGTGCTTCATTTCATTCATTTTCATGTTTAATTATTGGTACTAAAGATTTATGCAACAATTCCCTTACAATATGGATGAATTTTAGTGCAATTAAAAAAAAATACGTAGCATATATGAGAAAGTTCCAAGAACCATCCAAATCAGTGCAGCTCAGGCGTGTACGCGTAACAGTCTGATAGAGTTCCTTTTCATTAATATTATTAGCATAATTGTTTGAAAATCGTTCAAATAAGAAGAATGCTACCAATACTATTAACTTAATTTATATTTTTCAATCTACATGAAATATTAAGCAAATTTACCATCATAGAATAGAGAAATTGGGCATGTCACTTAGAAAATTTATTTAGGTTTGTTAAGTACCTATGTCTGGTCTACCGGACCTAGAAAATATTAGCCCTAACAAATACGAACCAAAGTAGGCCAATTATGTTTAGTTAATTTTAAAGTGCAGCCTAAATGAAAAACATAAATCAATGATATTATGTATAAAAATACCCACCTTCAAGCTATAACAACTTATACGATGTTGAAGATAAACGAAAGATCGGAGTTTGTCTCTTAATATGTTTTAGCTTCATCGTCGTCATGGATCTTGCACACACAAACGAACACTTTACTAGTTCTGATAAAGTTCCACAAAATGTATTCTAAATTTTATACACCAAAACAAGACAAATTGAATTTTTAAATTCTTCTTCCAATTTTATACACCCTATTCAAAAGTTAACTGATTTTACAGTAAACTGTCAACCATAAATGGCGTTTCTAATAATTTATTTCCAACACGCAATTATTTTTATAAAAATACAAGCGCATTTTAAAAACCCACAACCATCACTGAGCAATGTGCAAACAAAACGCTTCGCAAAGATAAAAAAAATGTTTATTAAAACATGAATAGTGTTATGTCCGGCTATTGGATGCAATAAAATGCTCCGATAACGATGTTTAGATTAGAATTAGTAGACATGACGTTGTCACAAATATTGCCCTTTACATAATATCAAAAAAGTATGACAAGCGATAAGACAACAAAAGTAATGCACAAACAATCGGAATTTTTCGCCGCAAAGATTTGCAACTACAAGACTGAAGAATAACGTTTACTTTACGTTCGACAGATAGAAATGATGGACAGTACAAATATATGACTAAGTGATAAGTTGAAATCATTAAGATATTAAAACATAAGAAAGAAATTGAAGAAATATGCTTGTGTGAAAAATATTTTTTTTAACGAATGAGCCAATAACTATATAAACGTCGTATTAAAAAAGTTTGATAGAGTTTATAAAGACTACTAAACTAGCAATAAGATAGAAAGTTTCCATTAAACAATACATCTTCAAAGCAACTGCTTAATTACCAGTCTTTGAAATGGGAGTAATAGGTTTTTTACACGCTTAATATTGTCGAAGTGTAACCTTTTATATTACTTCGACCTTATAATAGAAACCATTTTTCTATAGTTTTTGTATTATAGAATCATAAGCACCAGTAACTTTGTATTTCTCATCCATTTATACTATTCCATAGAAGCTGAACTGCTGGATACGTACTACTACAATTTAGAAAAGTTAAGTCTTAATACATCACTCTGGCTTACTGAAGGTTTTTGTTGCATACCAAAGAAATTCCGTATGAAAACTCTCAGGTAGGCAGTACAATATTCTCATTCATCACTAAGAAGCGCAAGAAGGCGTAATGGCCTCGAGAATAAGACGAGCTGTTTATCGAAACAAAAATCTCCAACCATTACAGCTAAGAAATAAGAAAACGTGTCTTAAAGATAAAAATATTGAAAATATGAACAGAAGGCACGGAGGCTAAAAATATATAATATGATTACCATTTACTACGAATTTGATTATAAACTGTTACTGTTACTTAGTTACTAACATTAGACCCAATAATCGATCGCTTGAGCAAGCAATTGCCGCTGAATCGCGAACAATGCAACAGGTAGAAGTGTTTGCCGTGGTCCGTTGAAGCGATTTGTCAACTAATATGTTACTGGATTTTCTGCACATAATATTTTGCGCTTTAATACCTTCCATTTTTCAGATCGGTTAACACTTATAGCGTACTTTGGGACTGCTATGTTCAGTCTTTTTATTGTTGAGTTTTGAATGCAAAATTCGTATTAATCTGGCCTACATATTGCAAAAACAGTTGCAGATATGATTTTCGTGCTAACTATTTTCTTTAAGTACTCTGACACCTGTATTCCTCTTATCCATCGAAACTCTGTGAAATATCATTAAAACTTCTATACTTATTTTTAAAGTGTTTATTTGTGGATAGAAAAGTATTATAAATACGGTTTTAAAAATTGATAAAAGATACTTCGATACAAATATCTTGTTGCGAATTTCAACAATCAGTCATCGATATGTATTTTGATTTATATGGCGTTGTAAATCAATTAAGAGTCTATTTATAGAGCTGGAATTTAATTTTGCAATTATCTAATCGATTAATGGCTTGAGTATTATCAAATATATACACAACTATGCTTTTTTTATAATTGTCATTATTTATAAAATTGTAGATGATTTATAATTTTTTACAATGTACCAAAATTGAAATATAATAAATATCGAAATATTATATGATGACGCCATCCTTGCCAATGAAATATCGAGGTTGATCCGCCACCGTCTTAATTATTTTCTTTAAGAATTTAGTGCACATTTTATTAGCAGGTTTTAAAACATAATGTTCTTGCATAACGTCACATAGAACAAGTGTTTGTAAATTATTCATTTATGTTTTCACAGGTGCGTAGTCTAAAAACGCGGTAACGACGATACCCTTTTATATCCAAACTTGTTTGAAACTGGATCAAGGACCATCGTAGTACGGTCACGTTAAAGAAATTCCAGTATCAGCTTTTTGATCTTTGAAAGGGCAGACCCTGTAACCCTTAATGCTAGTACTTATAGGATTGTTCGGTGTTAAAATGATTTAGAAACTTGGATAACATCGAATTTTCTGTTTTTTTAGGGTGACGTTCGGTATTTTTAATGCTTTTGCTGAATTGTCGGAAACAAAAATACGAGGCTGAAAAATTGATATTATTGTGTATTGAGATTGTTATTCAGTTATTCAGTTTTATCTGCAAAACTAGAGTAGCTTATTTTATTTCACACATTCAAACAAGTCTATAACAACATGCCGCATCTTAAATTATTAGGGAGTTTACAATACATCCAGTTGTATTAAAAGAAAATGATGATCATCATCATCATCAGCCGTTATACGCCCCATTGCTGGGCGTGGACGAACAACTGAGAGGGTTTAGGCCTTAGTCCACCACGCTGGCTTAGTGCGGGTTGTCGGATTACACGCGTAAGAAATTCCCAAAAAATTAACGTAAACCGAGAAAACATTCTGAATAAAAGAGGTGACTTTATGCAGCCCAATAATGTTACCGACATAAAATAGGTAGTTTTCTCAAAAAAGATTGGCTTATGTGTGCTCCTTATACTATTTTTAGAGGTAGATGAATAACTCCAGAGCGTGAGAAGAGTTATTTCGACAGATTTCTCACCGCCTGCATTCGTTATTCAGGTGTTTCTAAGTACCTCCCAACCTTGTTTAGTAGGAACTTGCTTAATGTTGGCGGGAAGAATAGTTGGAGCTATAAATGATTTTAAACTTCCTTGCGCAAAAGGGGCATAAGACTCGGTTGAGAGCTTTCTAGATATTTTTTTACTGGCAAAGTTAAAATATTACAGTAGTAGTATTATTGTAATTTAGGTTACAGGGTTTTGCAAATTTTTGACGATGATCGATGTACAAATAATTATTGTTAATGATTAGAAACAACAATAATTGTAGTACTTTCTCTACAGTTAACATGTCATTTGGAACTTATTACACTCTTACTATCAGGTGGGGTGTTATCATCGAGTCGTGACTGAATGAAAAATGATCATAAATAAAGTTGTAAATAAAATAAATAAATCATTTTTAGTTTTACATGAACCAACCAAACAACAATCTGCTTTCAATCGACCGAACAATGGTATTTAGCGTAAGCTTTTCCATTCATTTCTCATGCTGTCGGTTCTGTGATAAATTCACCTTTATCATATAATGGACAGGGTAAACCTCCGGCTATCTTACTGACCGATCAACAAAGAGCAAAACCATTCTCAATACTTTGTAAGGCGGTGGTCAACCTTCGTACCAGTTGAGAAAATCCTCTATTTTGTTGGTAAATTAAAAGAAAAATAATTTATCCATGAATCGTTTTAGTATATATATATAGTATAGTAGTGATATAGTTAAAATTGTCTTTGTCTTCCCGAATCATTTATCTCCGTATTTGTTTGTTTAACTACGGGGATTGGCCAAGTGCCACAATGATTTGATTATTTCGTGAATGTTTATTTACACCTTTTAACAATTAACGACTTTTTATACTTTCTCGGAACACTTCGAGATGGAAAAAGAGCTCGGTTGCTCTAAATGTTTGTAAACATCCATCAAATATTTTCTCTTTGTTTATGTGGTTAAAACAGTAAACAAAGCAGCTATAATACAATTTGTAACAAAAATTATGTCATATTTTCTCAAAACTAGCCCAGGAACTGTATTACTACAAATCTGGAGTATAACGCCAATAAGATATTACCGTGTACTGAATCTAAAAGTACCAATAACAGTATTGTTGAGCATGTTATGGCGATCCTAAAGATTTTGGACATTCGCCAAATGTCTAGCAAGGTATCCTATGAGAAATAGGCTATATCCCAGTAGAATAATAACATTGTCTGTAGCATACAAATTATGTAAGCATTAAAAGCAAGCATGAATTGTTAAGGAAATAATTGTTTGAATGAGGTTGACCCATATAGCATGCTTTAAAGAACTGTCCTTATTAAATAGTATTTTTTTAAGTTACATCAAATGCTCAGTACTATCATCTATGCAAAACATAATTAATTTTGGTCACTAACCAAGCAATAACATACGCTTCACATTTTGCCTCCAAACAGAGATGAAGCTAAAAAAACGAGTATTTTCGTAAAAACATTATTTAAACATTAGATACCTTTCGTTTAATAAATCAAACCCAGAAGAGGTTATATCCCTTTGGGCGTTTGTTCTTCTTTGTGTTTATAACGGGAAAATGATTGAGGAATCTCTTGATTAACTTTAAAGGCAGCGCTCCGTAACATCACTTGTCTTACTTTTGTTACGTTCGTTGGAGCTGCAAAACCCAATTAAAGTGTTGAATGGACGCCAAGTTTGTTAGAATCCAAGTGTAAATGCGTGTCTAGCCACGCTTACTATAGCGTTCCGTAGTAGCCTATAATAATATTTAAACCCATATTGTATGAATTTATTCAAGTAAGCGCGTTTTACAAGTTAGGCTATAACTGTTGAACTAACAAAGTTATTTAAGCCGTTATAGATTTCCTTCAAAGTTCATCACATGGACTATCATCATGATTTTTTTAGATTTTTCGAGCTAGCCGTTTAGCTTTAAAAGGATGGAGGGGACGCACTATTGTAAAATTAAGGCAGAGGCGCATTTCTGTACCCACATTTCGCCAGGTTTCTATCAGTCCCACGTAATAGAGGTGAGCCTATTGCCGTTTTTTCAGCCATATTTCCAGACTCCGTGCTGCTACTGCGAATTTCCCAATAGAAAAACTCAATAACCCTTTTCCCGACCCGGGTATCGAACCCAGGACCTCTAGATCGCACGGTACATAGTTGTATCGCGAGGCCACGAAGCAGTCAATAATATTTGTTTGTTCGAGGCAGAAAAAAATATTTATTACCCACATATATAGGATCGATATATGGCACTGAACTCAATCAAGTTCGAATCAACACATTCAGCGTAGTAATGTCACCTACATAAGTGCGTAATATAAACTTAGTTACGATCAACTCGTACACACGTGAAATCTACTTACAGTTCGGGTCTAAAGTAACATCTCTTGTATCAGTCGTAAGTAAAAAGAAACTCTCTGAGGGCATTCGATAACTCCGTCGAATGTCAAAGGAGCTTTAGAAATGTTGACAAAGATGAACATCCATATATTTTTTAAGTGCCAAAGCCTATTCAATATAAAAACTTCGATAACTTTGTTGCTCCTCAATTACACTGCATTGTGTATTGATTCTTTCTCATACATATGGCTTGTTTGAGTGAAAAGTTAAGACTTCATTGAACACGCTCATAAAATTGTCTAGCATGATGAGAGGACGTCGCGCTAAGCCATAGTTTAGAGTGGCAACACCTTCAGCATTTATTCCATCAAAAAAATAATGCTATAAGATATTTTTAAATAATTTTAGTGATATCGAAAATATGATAATGGCATTTAAAGTTATTTGTTTCAAAGAAATACTATAGCGTCGAAAGGAGGCCTACTAAACAAACATACATCTCGTATGTACATAAACATAACCTCACGCCTATTTTCTGAAGGGGTAAGCAGAGATGGATTTCTGCACCCACATTTCGCCGTATTGTATCAGTACCACGTAATTTTCTGGTAGGTATTAGACCTTACGGGAATCGAGCTCGGGTCCTTTAGATCCCACGGCATTTACTTGTACAGCAGCTTACTAAATAAAGCTGCAGAATCGCTAGTAGCTGCGATTCATGGGTGTGAGCTATATATGTGACTTGTGACTGGGAAGGGTATTGAATTCTCATTTCTAAATGATTCTACCACCGCCACAAACAGCTATTATTTGTCCAAAATAAATAAGTAATTTATGATTAACACATAACTTGACTAATCAATATATTACAATTACTAAAAATAATCGACGTAACATTCACGAATTGTCACGGCACAAATTTCCGACGCGCTAAAGTTCCCAGGAGAAACTCCCTTACGAGCCGTAGTTACTGGAATTACTCGAGTTATTACCAAGTTAAAGTGATAGGGGGCGGGGAAATAGCTGTTTGGGTAAATATCAATTGAGTACGAAAGGTCGTCGCCGCATGACGAATGCGCACTAAACGCACGGTGAAGAAATAAAGAGTGATCATTGAAGTAAAAACTTTCCATCGCCAAATAGGTAAGCCACGAGTGTGTCGTTGAGAGAGTAGTTTTAGATAGCCCAAAGCATATAAAGAATCTTCATTCATATTTCATACATACACAGTCACATATGGTTCTCTGAAAGGTTAGCTAGAGGTTTGTTTCTACATTCACGTTAAGTCACTTGTGATTTAAGTCCCACCTAACAGGGAGCGAGCCTCTTGCCTTTTTTCAGTCACATTTCCTACTCCGTTCTGCTAAGAATTTTGTAAATGAAAAACCCAGTATCACTTTGCCCAACCCGAGTTCAATCGAGCCGGGACGCACAGTTGTGCCTTGAGACCACTAGACCGATGATTTATTTATTGAACTTTGAAAAGAAATTGAGAGCGCAGTAGTTATATTAGTGAGAGTATTAAAATCTACATAGTCATTTCATGGCTTGGTCAAAGTAGGTTACAGAGCGGTTCTCTGAAGTTCCAATCAGCGCGGCTATCACTCTAGGGATTCAATCAGAATTCATCGATTATTGCGTTCCACACTTTTCCGGTAATGAACAACTAGGCCAGATAATTGTTTGTTTGGAATCAATCTGCGAACTTTATAAGTGAACTAGATACCGCATGATATATCATATTTGTCAGGTTAAAATTTTCGTCAGACATTAAAATTATAATTATAATTAAACTAAATTTATTGAAACGATTTTCTTATGTCACAACGTTGTTTGAACCATTAAGGATCGAAATTCATAATTTAAAATTGTTCGTATATTGCCTAGGGATTTTTACTTATAATGAGAGTTCAAAAGGTCTCAGGAGGATGGTGGTATGCGTACATCCACAGAATTTTTAATATAACCGGGCAAGGTTAATATTTAAGCACACGGCAGAAACAAGACGGTGTTTAAATTAAATTTCTAGAGTAACGTTCTTTGTAGCTCGGTAAATAAAGTTTGGGAGGGGTAAATTTACCTCGACCTATCCATGTTTTCGTGTGATCTTAGAGAGCAATTAGCTTCGTGACTTACACACTTAAATGGCTTTGATGTGCGACAATTATTTTTATTACAATACGAACATAAACGAGAAGTAGATGAGTATATTTTATTACAAAACAATTTCTCCCATCTTTGTTATTTTCTAAAAAAAATACTACCTCTTAATCATTATTTTGACAGTAGAGAATATGCAAATTTGGAATTCTATTATTTTATTAGTAAAAAAATAAATTTATTAATAGGAACTACTATATTGACATAATATTGCATTTAATAGATTACTACTTACAGTTTCTTCCTAGCTATCATTAAATCAATAAAAAACAAAAGATGTTTTGTACTAGACAAAGGGCTACCCCGATGATTTCCAGCACTTTGTAATTAACGAAAAACCGAGCGGTTAATTTCTTCCTAGCTATAATTTTTATGTGTTTTGTTTCCAACTGAAGTATACATTTAAATATGAAAAAAAAAATACATTGCAGTTAACACAAATATATATGTAATTTTAACGTAAATCTTTATGAATCAATATTTCCTAATAATATTCTGTTTATTAGTCGACAAACAACCACAAACAAGATCATAAACCATCATTAGTAGTTTTGAAGTCATTCTTTCTGTTTACTCTCAAGCATGTTGTTAAACCATTTCCACACGGTAAACACGGAAGAAACTACTCCAAGGCCATTGACTTTACTCCGACTTACTCCTGCAATTTATACTGGTGTCTGGTATGTTGATCACTTCAATCAAGGGATACCTCTAAAGCCGCAGCGGTATTAGCAAATTTAATATATTATGTTTGATACTTAGCAGACTGCTTCAGAATTTTCTCCATGCTTGATAAAGTGTCGGTGTATTTGCTTGTGTATTGGGCAACTAGTGTTTTGCTCTCATGTAGCCTCTAACGTAAATATTTGGACTATTACGCGTCCAGCCGAGATTTTAAAAGAAGGTCTGAATATTATCTTGTTCAGTCTCGTGAACAAAATAAACAGTGCGTTGTTTCTTTAAGAGAACAGCTGTGAAACTAATTATTGTAGTAAATTATATTTAGATTATTACAAACAATTATAACAGTAATAAATTGTCATGGTGTGTATCATTTGTTTAAGTTTCTCTGCCTCATACATAAATTATAATTAATTATATATTTAATCCTGTCGACTTTACTGATCGGCGAGACAAAATTGTGAATATTTAATCCATCAAGTAGTAAATGACCTAAATCTGAAACTACAAGCCCAATTCTTATGTCTTATGATGTGTCTGGTCGAGAAAAAACAAAAAAGTAATATTAGAATATATTTTTTGCTGGCCCGTCCAAAGTTAATATTATGAAGCCGTCTGGCACGTCTTTGAAGTACATTTTGCTTTAGGCGAAACTCCACTAACCAGAGTTTTCTTTAATACTGTGGGAAAATAAACTTCATTTTACCGCTCATACACGTCTCGAATAATCGTATCCCGTGTCCCTAGGGTGCTGTACTTTTAAATAAGTTATTAACAGTAATGAATCTATACGATACCGCAGTTTGAATTCAGTTGTAATAACAGTCCTCCAAATGAATTGACACTTGAAATGTCGAATTCAAGTCCCGATCGCGCGAACAACGCGACACAATTGTTTTAATCTATTTCTATCCACTCCAATGACCCAATGATAAGTTCTGATATATTGGTTTTATAATAATTATCATTTTGCAAAAAGAATAATAAGAGAGACAAGAATTACCTATTTGGTAGACTTATCTTGTACCAAAATATTTTGTAATTTTACCCTTTGGTCTCCAGACTTAAAACCAGATCCTAAATAGTACAAAAACGTGTTTTTCTGTCGATCATAATATAAATAACGTGTAATTAGTTTATACCATCTACTTAATGGTAATCATTACATTCAGAGGCGAGCGTCTTCCGGAAGATGAAATAATATTATTACCAGTTTTTTTCGCAATTACGCGTCGGTGTGAAAGGCGTTAAGAAACCATTAACTCAAATGACAGCATCAGAACCCTTGTCAAACGTTTTGCGTGGCTCGTTCTTTATTTAAAAACGTGGGGCTTTTGTTTACTAGCTAATATATCGCTATTAGATCTGAAAAGAGGCTTAAAGCCTCATACATCTGTTTTAAATTTTATTTTCACTGGATGGGTTAAATGTTTCGTAATAAAATTCACAAATAAAAGAGTGTATTCATGATTAATTGGGAAGTGAGGGTTAAGCGCGTATGATTTAGTAAACGATCGAGGATGAATAATGTATGAGATAAATAGTAATGTAATGTCCTCAGAATAACATCGTCTTTATCTAAAATAATATCAAAAGATAAAGAGTACTCAACTTTACTTTTATCTACTTCCGACTATGATGTTAAGACAACAAAAGGAAGTGTTGAAAAATATCGATACAGATACTCGTATTTTAATAGTTTACAGCTCTTAGTATTTACTTGATAAATTACTTTCAAACTTTTAAACTAAAGAAAATTTTATCGTAATGATAAGAATTTCTAGATAACAATTTTTGGTCTTTCGTTTTTGTACCCACTTCATTTTAAGCACTTAAAATGATTAAATAAACTACTATTTATATAAATATATATTAAACACGATCTACTGATCTGTAAAACTATCAATAACGGGCTATAATATTTCTCATACTAATATTTATGTAGGTAATCTTTTTTAAAATGGTTCATCAAAGTGACATCACAATCAAACCGTACTGTACTGCCAAGTGAAGAATAATCTATTTTCTCGTGTTCTTTTAATTTAATGCATAAACCAAAATTTGTTCCGCGACATCCCAACATCATTCATAATAAATAAAATTTTTGCTTTCTCCTGCAAGTCTTCTAAGTATATACTTAGATATGGCATATGCCTATCTGCTATCAAATACCTTTCCTTAACATTTTGCTCAATAATCAAAACAGCCTTGTGTATAAACTTCAGTGCCATATTTACCCGAAAACTACGTATCCCTTAGTTTTACGACACAGCTATGAGGAAAAGGCAAAGTAAGTTTGCGTAATCGCGTAAGATCTGTAGTTATTGCCCTGTTTCTGTGCGGTCTTGGCATCTCGAATCAGCGAAACACAGGTATTAGCATCCAGTAGTATTATACAACTTATAAATTAATTATATTATGGAAGATATAGGTACATCAATTAGTTAAAGCGTATTATTAAAGTAATAATCAATTATCTTACTCTTCGTAGACTTCGTAATTTCTATTAAAACTTACAAGAATTTTTAGATTTATTTCCTGATTTTATGAAGACAGTCTTAAAGATTTATAGGACTTCGTTTTCAGATCTAAACCTTTTTCTTCGATAAACAATTGCCCCAGTATATATATATATATACCAAACTATATTTTTATTACCCACTATAAACTATAGAGAATACTTAGAAGTTCGATCAATCTTAATACGCCATGAGAGCGTAATACTCTTAACACCCAATATATTTTAGCTGCTCGATATTTATGTTGCATAGGAAGCCTTTGACGCCTTTTATGTAAGATTTATTATTCATCTCATAGTGCTTCTACAAAAAGAATTTCTAACAAACAGAGACGATTGCCATAGTCTTTTAGCAAACAACTTTGTATCTCCAAAGGTATAAAGGAAAAGGAGGTATAAATCTATATCTACGCTTCACCAATATTTATAAAACCCAATCGAGGGTAAGCCTATTACCGTTTTTCGCATATTTCGAGTCTGAGCTGCTACTGAGAATTTTATTTTAGAATACGAGCCCAGGACTACTCGATTTCACTTCACACTCTTATACTGCGGGACGACGCAGTCATAAAGTTTCAAGTGCTTATCTTATAGTGGAAGGCAGAGGCTAGAGAGCCACAAGCTACGTTGCTGTTGTATCTTTTTTATGTCACGGTCAAAGTCAAAATACTCTTCATTCAAATATACTTTTCTGGCCTTTTCTCCATTCGTATATCAGTTGAGCGAACACCCGATAAGCCTTTTTCGGCGGTGGGTGCAGAAATGCACCTCTGCCTACCCCTTCGGGGAATACATAAACTCACTTATGTATGTATGTATTTGTAAGTTTAAATAGCTATAATTTGCAAGATAAGTGTATTTTGTGAATCGTATTTTATTTAACAATTAATTAAATTTCATTTGTTTAATTTAATAAATTAAATCGTATAGACCTGAACTATAGAATAATTCAGCCAGTTATCCCAGCCACTTGTAAATCAAAGTTTATAACAAATCTAAACTAAGATATGTGTTATGTTTAAATGACATTGGCATAAAACCTGGGCACAATATTACGTATTGCATATAAGCCATTATGAAAGTACTGAATATTCTTTTGTCTCTGTGAAAATTTTAATTCTTATTTCTATTATTCCAGCACTTTACTGACGTATAACGACGTATGATGACGTATATACATGAACTTAACTAGAAATCTGTAAGCCTGGATAACATAAACCGGAATATACTTTTCCATTATCCCGTATACAGCCGGCTCCGTCACTTTAGCCCCTAAATGTCCGGGAAGGCTTATGTCTCGAATGACGATGGATGTCTGTCCTTCTGCGGGCGTACGTTATTCTGATTTAGGTTTAATAAAATACAAAAAGAAAAATATACATGTCGTGGCTTAAGAGAATTTAGATAGGCTTGGTATAAAATTGTGAATGTACTTCAGTTACTGAATGTGTGGGTTTTTGGAGAACACAAAATAATTCTTACAATGAACGTATTTAACAGTACTCGATTTTTTTAAGTTACAATTATTTATTTATACAAACTAATGGTAGTAGTTACAGACTTTTTTTTTTTTTATTCTAAGTTTATTTAGGGACTTATAACCAACAATGGTATGTCAGTCCCATCGTATCCTAAACATAATCTAGGTACCCTAAAACTAAAATTTGAAGACAAAAATAAAGTTAATTAAGAACTTTAATGCATTAACATATTAAATAGCATTCCAGTCTCTACAGAAGTTGGTTGAGACAAAATTTGAGTGAAAGTGCCAACATCATAAGTTGTAATTTACGAATTAGTTGGTCTCTTTTAACTTGAAATTTGGCACAGTCTGTTAGGAGGTGTTGTACATCATCCAGAACCCCACAAACTTCATAATTTTCAGAATTAACATTCTTCATTAAAAATATAATTTTCTAGGCGGATAATGGCCAGATCGAATCCTATGCGCCAAAACAATAAAGGACAAAATTCCTTACTTGTCAGAGACTTTTTATTTTTCGTTGCATGACGAATACTATTAAGTATTGCCCATGTATAAAGCTAAATACTTCAAATACTTGTACTTCGCCTTTCCATATTTTACGACCTACTTGGATCCCTTCAGCTTGAATAAACAACACTTCGCAAACATCCAAGAAAAAACATGTTTGATATCCTTGGACCGAATGTTTTTGTAGGCCGATAATCGAATTTTCGACCCGCGGGGTCATTGTCAGCAGCAAGTAAACACGGGTTGCCGATATTTTCTTATTGGGTTAACGAGTTCATGAAACTGAAAACCATATTTTTTTTAAATCCCGAAAGTAAGTACTCGTATAGGTAAGTGCGCAGTTCCATGATAAAGACAATCTAAGCACCCGCGGGCTCAAATCACAGTTAATCACACATTTAATATACATAACTGTAGTGGAATAGGAACCGCAATTAATGCAAAATGCAATTCAAAGGCATTCCACCGGCGTCCAATTAATTAATTGCGACAATTCTCTATTAGCAACTGCAACTAAGCTACAAACTCATTAACTTAGAAATAGGAAACCAAATTAATAGGTAAGCTAGAAACTGCCTATACATGCAAAGTAACTGTACGCACAAGCTGTTTGGTCTGATTGCCTGTCGTGCTATCAAGGAAATTAGTATCGTGCGGAGTATTGATTCCAATATGTACCGCTAGATGTCACTATATTAAATTTGACGTCGGTCTGAAAAGTTAAAAACGGTCTCGATTTTCTTTCTTTTTTAAGTTTTTATCATTTTGCTTTTAAAATAAAACTGGTCTATTTTTCACCTTTAAAAATTCAGCATAATAAATATAATATGATCAGTAACCAGGTCATACTTAATATTAGTAATATTATTTACCAGTGCGGTAAAATAGTCATTTTGGTAAGTGCAATACAGTCTAGACATGTTGTTCAATAATATCTATAATATTTATATTTTATGGCTCACCAAATGACATGAGTTTTCATTGCAACTATAAAATTATTGATATAGCTACGAAAAAGTCACAAAGTTGTTGTTTTTTTTTATATTAAATAACGAACAATAGACGACGACCGATTGGTTCATTTTTGATTAAATAAATTGGATTTCAGAAAGCATATTATTCCCAACTACAAAGTCCTTACCAAAAGAAATAAAAAAAGAAAAGAACAGAATGGTCAATGTATCGATATTTCGACTATCAGGTCCATTTTCCTTTACATTAACGGTTGAGCACACGTTTGCCCGAAACTTACTTATCGGTCGAGCAGACCCAAAAAAGGATAGCTGATCTACTATCAAATATATTTGAAAGAGTTCGTTTGAACTGTACAAAAAATGTTTCTTTGTCAGCAAACCTTCAGTTCATTTAACTAATATGAATAAATTACATTGAAGTAGAATCCCCTTATTTATTTAACGACGATTGTGGACTATAATAGAATTGAAATCATTTGATAAATTTATATGGTTTCCTTTTAAGAAAGTTCATGTTACCTTTGTTTTTAAGGGGGCATCTCGACCATTCTGGTACTTTTTCAGAACGGAAGAACAGAAGTAAGGATAGACTTAGGAAAGGACTTTTTCTTCTTCTTTCATCGCTATATACCAGATATTATTTATGCTTATGTTCGGTGGTCATTTCTCTGTCCTATGATAGTCTAATATTGATATTGGGTTACATATATTTACAGCGTAGTCAAAACAAAAATAGTCTTATAATTCTATTAATAAATTCAGTTATCGGAAATTGAAGCAATTATCTAAACTAGTAATTAAACTTAAATATTTTTTGTGCTTGCTTAAAACATTAAGATTTTTTTTTAATTATTATTATGCGTGACTATTTCCAGAGTAAAGAATCATTTCCATCATTTTAAAATTTACGTGGTTGAAAGCGAAAGCGTGCCTCGTTAACAATAAACAAATACTTTTTCTCAGATCATCATTGGAAATAAACCCGTTCGAACTCATCACTCGGAGGCTGCTTATCTTCGTCCCTAATCCTTTGTCAATATTGTCAACAAGACCACCGTTATCTCTCAGTTATACGAGCACGCACTTATTGCCCTGATAATGGTACTTCGTCGTAGATTATATTGTTTTTTTCTTTATTTTCAGTGTCAAAGAAGGGGCTTTACACCTTATGCGCGGTGGTGGCTATTCGGGTAAATATTTGTAAATAAGCCTCGGCAATCTCACCCACGCGACGGGACGAAACGTAAAATTATTGGTTTACGTTGATTTTCGGTGAAATAATAGCGGGCCCATTGGAACCTAATTCAAGCTGACTGCGGTGATGGTCTTCTACTTCACTTAACAGAAATCTTTGACAAGTTTGGTCAAAATTAATTAACAACATTGCTCTGCTGAATTTGTGATTTCAATTTATAATTAAGAGCATCTAAAGTTGTACTGATTGTCCAACTTACTCGTATATTCAACGCCCGTGAACAACAATACCAGAATCATCGGTGCGTTGCCGGCCTTTGAGCAAAATGTAGGTTCTTTTCTTGAAGGTCCCTAAGTCGTATCCGAAGTAAGTCAATATTATTACAGAGTAGCACTGGAATCAATAAGCTTATAGTTCAAAAGCTTTTACAGTCCATTTGAAAGCAGACCGGGATCTTTCTCGGCACCTCATCAATCATTGCCTCACTTTTGAACCTACACATTTCTAAGTTAAGAATGTCCTAGTAATTTATGTATTTTTTTTAACGGGGGAGAATATAATTGCTAGAAAACTTAGTGCGAAAGTTATTTCATCCATTAGGCCAGCATGATGACCAAATATTTTTCTTCCTATTACCCGCAATTGGCCTTATACTCGTATTCCATCTAATTCCTCCTTTCAAACAGCATCTCAACAGCAATCATAGACTACTATAGTATTATGGTTATTCACATATTCGTATCTACCAACGAATTCTTCGAACCATCGTATATCTTTGTACGGGTCACGTTCATTTTTTTATGTATTATCATGAAATGAATCAATGATGCTTAGAGCTCAATTCAACGTCCAGAAAAATCTATTGAAATATAAAATATACAAACTGATTGTTGCTTCTTGTCTTTGAATAGGCTTATCGAGGCCAATGTAAGCCGATGAATACTACGAAATATTCCTTTTGTTTATTAAGTTTTATTCAATTCCTTTCATACTATCGCCATAACATGTGAATAAAGATTTAGTTATTATTCCAATAATAGTATCCATGGAAATTTAAATAGAATAGGTACTATTTATAAGTCGTGGTGTTTACATACATAATATGTCTATAGTCTAGTCAATCCCCAAAGCACAATTAGGAAATTCTTAGTAGCAGCACGGAGTCATGTGCCTGAAAAAAGGCAATAGGCTCGCCCCCTATTACGTGGGACTGATACATACTGTACGAATGTGGGTGCAGGAATGCACGTTTGCCTACCGCTCGGGGAATACAGGCGTGAGGTTATGTATGTATGTGTGTATGTAATTTTTACTTGTCAGTACATAGACGTGAACATTGCCTGTTTTTTGTTGTAGCTGGAAAATGAGTGGAACGAATCTTAATTGTATTGGATATAGCACGAAAACCTAATAGGATATGGTATACTTCAATGGCAACACAAAAAGGTAAACAACTCCATCATAACTATTAATCGTGCTGCTATGCCGCAGTGAATCCGACTAAAACAGAAATAACACGCAAACGGCATACGGGGTACGTGACGTCATAATTCTCGCCTTTTTTCAGTATTAATATGGGAAGGATATTCCTTGCCTTCCGTCTTCTCCCTTAATAAAAATATCGACATTATCTTATTCAAGTAACTATTCAACGAATTATTTATGCTCATTGGACACAGCAATGCAATTATATATCTTAATTCATTTGAACTTGGGGCGATTTTCCCTTTCAATTTTTAAAATAATTAGGCACAGCAAACGGGCGCTGAGATTGTTAGTGTATTTATTTTAAGACAAAAATATATTTTTAGTTTTAGGTATGGATTATGGACTACATTGAACGTTGTATACACCAATTAGCGTATTATAAGAGCAGTAAACCTCGTCCAGAACTTAAGTAATAAGATTGTTATCGTATTGTGTTTCTATCAATGGTTTATCTTAATTAAATCATCATCATCATCATCAGCCCATATACCTGTATATGTACGTCCAACTGCTGGGCACAGGCCTTCTTTACAAATGAGAGGGTTTAGGCCTTAGTCCACCACGCTGGCCTAATGCGGGTTGGTTTATTAAATAAATAAATAAAAATCTATTAACTTAGTACGGTATTAATGTATTTATTTATTTAAATTGAATTGGCCTATTGATCATTTTGTTTTGGTTTCGTCTTATCTCATAAAGACAAAAGGTTTAGATAGACCTAACATACAAATAAGTCAGTGTACACAAAAACACGGAACTAAGATGTTAACATTCTTGAATCCACGACTTCACGCCGTGAATATTCCGTGTTTTATTATAACACTGCGGGTCAAGAATTGCTCGTACACAAAAGAACTCCAGCACCCTCGTTTTATTCATAAGTGAGTGAGTAATTAGTCTCACTGCCGACTAACCTGGATCTACAAATACTGCAGAATATATAGGGCAGCGTATAAATACGCATTAATGAAATTGACTGAAACGTAATCTCAACGGTGAAGGTAAAAATCCGTGAAGAAACCTGCACAACTAAAAGATCTTAGGAATTTCTTAGGTGTGTAGTCCGCTAACCGGCACTAGACCAGCGTGGTGGATTAAGGCCTAAACCCTCTCTGTTGTAGAGGATCCCAATCCCCCCCCCCCCTCAGCATTCTTAATTCGAAGATATCGATACCTAGACAAATTTTATGCCAAAAATATTTGTTTCGGGTCTGGATTTTTGCGAGACCGAAAAGTAGTAAAATTCTGCCTAACTACTAAAGTCATCCCAACTAGAACGACCTTCCGAGTTTAAACTTAATTTCATCCATACTTCCCGATCTAAAACTATTTTAGTTTCAAGATCATTGGATCTTCGATCTGATAGGAAGATGCTGGCGTTTAGTAACAAGTATGAAGGACCTGGTGTGATATTTAACGTAACCGGTTCAAGCACATAATGATGTATTCTTTAGGATTTCTAGCGAAGTGGCCATCTAAAGTGCCATTTTCAGAACCTTATTGAAACAATTGCTTTCATTCCACCGCTAATAATTCTGCGAATCAATGTGTACAAAAAGAAAACTAAATAAAATAAGAAAAAGCTTAATTTGAATTTAATGATGTTGTGTTAATATTAATATTAGTTATATTGAAACAAAAAACCTTGGCCATACTAGGTGAAGAGAGCCAGGCATTAATTAAAAAAATATCTGGAATCTTCAATGAAATTAGACGTAAACCAGTTCTAAGACGAGGTAGTGAACTCAATCTTAGTACTTCAATCAAATTCAATTTTAGCCAGCCGTGTTGCATACATCGCCTTAGCAGCGATCTGGGGCAAATATTCAATATACTTCAATGGAATTTTCATGAACAATGAGAAATATTTTACGAACTGCTAACGCGATTTATGGAAATTGAACGTTTTATAGTTATTTTTTGGTTTGTAATTTATTTGAAGCCCGTTTTGGCATCGTTTGGATAAAATGTTAAAATAATATCTAACCGCCTTTAGGGTCCATAAAAAAATTCAAATAAAACGATAAAATAAACCTTTCTAGAAGAAAACAGACAAAATAATACACACTGACCAAGCTGACCTTCAATGCCACATTCAATTCCACACATAAAAGAATCAGAAAAAAATAATTAGCAATACACATTCTCCTGAAGAAGTAACCGAATTGATAATACAAACACAAAAAAACAGTTTCTACAAGTTGTTAACAGACAATACACCCTGAGGAACCTGGCCTTCACTACCAGACTCAAATCCAACATAAGAACAGCAAAAAATAATTTACCACAATCATCATCATCATCATCATCAGCCCAAATACGTCCCACTGCTGGGCACGGGCCTCCTCTACAACTGAGAGGGTTTAAGCCTTAGTCCACCACGCTGGCCTAGTGCGGGTTGGCGGACTACACACCTAAGAAATTCCTAAGAATTTTTTAAGTGTGCAGGTTTTTATCACGATGTTTTCCTTCACCGTTAAAGCAAGTGATAATTCATTGTGAATACACATATAACTTCGAAAAGTCAGAGGTGTGTGCCTGGGGTTTGAACCTGCGACCGTCGAAATTCTCGACCGCGCGCCTAAACCATCACTGCTTAAAAATTATTAATTAGACACATAGTACGAAGTTTCAACTCAGTTTTAATGTTCATGAATGTTCCTGGAAAACAGCAGATTCACAGAAACGGAATAAAAACTTCAACGCTTTGACCAGTAGTGGAACACAACATAGATGAAGAATCTAAATTTTGGATACTTTTGGATAATTTTGGATCACTAAAACCATAGAAGCGATCGAAAAAAATCCAGAATACAAAGCGAAACCAACCATAAAAAATAAAAGCTTTATTTAACACTAGAAGTCAGTACAGGCGACTCGGGTAAATAAAAAGTAATGATTAAAAGTAAAAAGGCAAAATGAAATATCTCCGGGAGCGACAAAAGGTAACAAGGGTTCTCGTAACGTGTAGGCATTGGAGGCTGTTAGCTGGTTCTTTCTCATCTACTTTATTACCTAACGCCCAGTCACAGCTTTGCCTGGTAGAAATTTAATACAAATGGTACTTATATAACTTCATGTCAAATATCATTCAAATTGTTTTATTGGTTTGAGTATAAAAACCTCGTTTATAACATTAGAATATTTAAATTAATTAATTTATATAAAGCTGAAGAGTCTGCTTGTTTTAATGCTATATTCTCAGAACAGCGAGTCGGATTTAAAAAAAAAACACCTTTTGGATGTTGAAGACTATATTTTATTGAGTTAATACATTGACTATTTAAAAATAATCTGTGATTCTCAAAATTGGAGTTGTTACTATAATAGCTAGAATACAACCGCATATACATAAGTACGTATAATATATATCAGAGTTGAAAAAAATCCAATACAACATTAAGTAAACAAAGACAAAGGAAAGATAAAAAGATAACAAACCGAGATAAATACTTTTCGGGCATTAAAGCGTTGCCTTGAGGCCGTTTACCTAAAAGGTTAGCCTTAAAATTAGATTCACTTTATATACATTCGGATTTCTTCCGTTTTATTTATTTATATGGTTACGAATAATTTAGTTGAAGAGAGAGGTATCTTAGTGGAACGGAATTCTTAAAATGGTTCTTTTTGGTAGGATATTTGTCTCGGCCAGGATAGCATTGTATTCGACGAGAAATCTGCCATTGTGAACGCTTGGTTAAGCGACTATGAGTTTTGGAATCAACTGTGTATAGTTATACCTACACAGTAACGTAAAGGTTGGTACAATTATTTTGATTGGTCAAGACAGTCATAGTCGCTTTTTTTAGTCGAGGATTCAGTTTGATCTTATGCATTCACTATTTGACGTGCCAAAGAAAATTTTAACTCCGAGATTTTAGTTAACAGGTCCTGCAACTGACCAAGCCTAAACTGCACCCTGATAATCCTTTTAACCCGGGTCCGATATCTCCCCCGTAACAATTATTTGTATGATCCACAAATTTTTTTTTGGGTCTGGGTGTTTATTAGAACCGAGACATTTATCCTAGTGTGGAGTCAGAACTGTCTGAGTATATTTATTACTAGCTGTGCCCGCGACTTCGCCCGCGCGGAATTGTTATTTTTTTATTGTTTATTTACATTAATAAAAATAAAAAAATGAAAAATAAAAGTAGCCTAAGTTACTTTTTTACATCAGCTATCTGCCAGGGAAAGTCCCGTTAAAATTGGTCCACCCGTTTCAGAGATTAGCCTGAACAAACAGACAGACAGACAAACAGACAAAAATTTTAAATAACCTTATATTGGTATATGTACCGTGTATACAATACATCCATATGCATTTATTAAAAAGCGGTTATTTCAATATTACAAACAGACACTACAATTTTATTTATTTGTATAGATGTATAGATAAGACATATGCAATGCTTTTAATTTTTATATTTTAAACCCTCCTTCAAACTAATTACTTTTTAATAGAATTGGAGGCATACGGCTGATGTTTGTATGCCCGGTAGTTGGCAGACGATGGCCATGCACCCACATATCTCCCACGTCGTTTCCGTTTCACTAGATAAGAAGCTTATGGTCATATCGAGCGTAGATCCGATGCCAAGAAAAGATATTTGTAAATAAATAAAAACTAATACCCAATAAAATTTACTCACACAGTTATTGTCTGTGTATTCGTTGTTTAGTTTTATTATTAAATGTACAATAAACAGTAAATAAATAAATAAATGATTATAAAAGATTATTTGTTCTGTGAAAACAATTTCTTTTTTATAAATGTAATAATCAGTACTATAAATAAGTTTATCTATTACACTTTGCAGGTCGAAATTTCTAAACATACGATGATGATGATTATTATTTTTGTTACACGATAGATCCAGTCTAGTATGATATGATAGACTTTATATTAATACATACATATATTGTAACATAACATAACATAACCTCACACCTGTATTTCCCGAAGGGGTAGGCAGAGGTGCATTTCTGCACCCACATTTCGCCGGGTATGTATCAGTCCCACGTAATAGGGGGCGAGCCTATTGCCGTTTTTCGGGCACATTTCCAGACTCCGTTCTGCTACTGAGAAATGGAAAAACCCAATAACAGTTTGCCCGACCCGGGAATCGAACCCAGGACCTCTAGATCGCACGGCAAATACTTGTGCCGCAAGACCACGAGACAGTCACATATATTGTATAACAATAAATAACTATAAATATCTATCTATGTCGATATATCCAACTGCTGGATATGGATCTCCCCTACTATTTAGGTGGATTTAAGCCTTTGTCCACCAAGTTATCTTACTGGTGTTGGCGGACTTCACATAGCTAGTAACGTTCTGAGAACTCTTTGGTGTAAAGGTGTTTTCCTCCTTTGATAACTACCACATTACTTTGAAAACTCATCGGTCTGTGCCTGGGGATTTGCTCTCAGTCCATCGAAAAGTTGTATCGAAATAACGCTCGCTTAATCTTCCAGGCTACCATGCATAATACAATAAAACGAATAAAAAGAATATTAGAAACTTTTTTTGTTATTAATAAACTACAGAAAGTTAGGCTTCCTCTACAATTTCTGAAGGCCGGTCGTATGACCTAACTGGGTATTACGAGAACCAACTTAAAGATCCCTCGATTAACGTTACCAGCACTGGGAGTACCTACATTGGATTATGGAGTATCAGAGATTGAGCAGTGCATATATTGCTATCCGCCGCCTCTAGGCGCATAATTAAAACTAATTTTAGAGTTAACAATGTGAAATTTTAAAATATGGATGGCGAAATGTGGTTAAAGAAACGGAGCTCAGTCAATCTTCAAGCGTATATTAATCTTGGGGCACGGCCATATCAACATTAAAAATATTTCATGTTTTAAATAAAATAGTTTGACTTGGCAATCGCATGAAAACACAATCTATCTCACTTTGCCAAGTCTATCTATTTTATTAACAAATAAGATTTTTAATATTTATATGGTCACTATAAGATGGTGTCTGGTAAGCTAAGTGCATAATAACTGAAGACAGAAGGTCCCTTAAATGGGGACTGAATAAATTCATCGACTTAGTATCACATGGATATCACAACTTTTTACGGTAGAAGAACTGAGTTGCGAGACTTGTTTTTTTTTTACAAGTTTTGTTTTTGATGGCATCTTAAATACAGTTCCACTGTTTTCCATGGAATTCGACTTGGTTAATGTTTCTTTTCGCGAAAATATACTGTTCGATGCCGAACAATTAATAATGATTAATAAATCGCTGTAGTAGTGTCTTATTTTCTTCTGTTCCATTTTTTTAGACGACACACCTATAAAACGTCTATAGGTATGGGTGTTTCATGGCAGTGGTAAAGATATAACGCTTGCAATTTATTATCGAGTTCCAAATAAATGAGAATGGTCGAATTTTGACCATTTTAATTAAGTTTAAATAAAATATTTATTATAAAAAAAACAGTTTAACAAAACGCATAGTAAAACAAAATATTCTTAAACCATTTTCAACAATCCATTTTATTGTACTATGATTTCCGAATTAAGTATAATAAAACGTCTACGAGGTGCCATAATATTCTGACGTTGATTTCGATTCATACTTTATCTAAGAAATGTGTGTTTTCAGAAGAATTTTCCGTCTTACACGTGATACAAACAGAGGCGATTTATTGTTTCCTTGTAACGATGCGTGTGTTTTTATTGCCCTGTTGCTACTCGAAATTAAATATGCATTGTAAATATTTGCTAGTATTGGTGATCTGTACGTATGTACTTTAACATGGGTGAATAATCTACATTAAATATTTCCTGTTTTTTCTGGTCTCAAGAGGATTTATAATAATATATGTTAATTTTATTTGAAAAACAAATATTTTGAGGATTGTAAAAACAAGCGACGTTATAATGGAGTTTTTATTTTTATTTTTGTCTTAGATTTTTTTATTAAAAAATAAAATATTCACTATATTTAATTGCACGAACCCGGCAATAAACTGCCTTATTATTTAATATGTAAATTAATACTTAAGCATTTTCATCAACGATTGATCAATAAAAAAATAATTCCAAAGTTAAGTAAAAAAATATTATCTAACACTTACCATATCATCATAAAAAGGCATGAGGATGGTTAGCAAACGCTTTATGTGGTAGTAGCATAACGTCCAATTTAGGTCGATGCCACTACACAAATCTCCTTCCACCAACTGACCATTATTTTGACCATCTAACTCCGATACACCTATTTTGACAAATCACTAAACCGACCATCGAAAATCACTTGAACGCGACGAAATTAAAAACGCACAAATAAAATTCTAAATTTGAAAATACCTTCAAATAATTTAAAAATAAATATTTGCGATTGAAATGTAAATATTACTTCCAACCAGTTTTACACTATTTTTTTATTTTTATTTAATTGATCAGTATACTACGGTTAGTCAATTATGAAAAAGTTTCGTAGTTTCGAGTCGTCTGGTGGTACGTGTGGCTACGACCGGCGCTGAAACAAGACTGAGCTCAGCTGAAAGATACGCTATCGTTCCGTTACAGCGCTGAAAATTATCTGCGACAGTGTAAATTACGTGTGGGTAACATGGTGGTGAAATCTTTGGTTTTTATATCGCCGCGCAAGCCAAGAATCGTGAGGGGATTTTTTTATTTTCCTGATTAAATCAAATGATAATAAAACAAATGATTGAGTGCCTTGATTTTTTTAGAATTAGTAGCAAAAGTAATGAGTAATTAGGTATGAAAAGTCCCGAATAGATATAACATCACGATCGCAGATGTCTATAAATGCAAGCAAAATAGACATTTTGCAAGCAATGGACATTTTGTGGTTAACCATATATTTCGATAAAATGCAGATTAAATGGCTGTGCTTTTTTATCCTTATTGAAACAAATATGTACATTGTCAAAAACTGCCATAGCAATAGAAAGCAGTTTACTTGCCAAGTGGGCTAATGGTATCAAAGAATCGTCGGATGTTTTTTGGCTGAAAAAGGTAGATTTTATGCATGCATTAAAGTTCTATGCCCAATAGTGGAGACGGGATATTATTTTTATATGCTTATATAGCGATACTTTATTAAGTGATCTATCCATACAATTTGAGACATCATCAAAAGAAAACAGTGGTGGTATGGTCCCATCGGCGTGCTTGCAAATATTTTTTTAAACAAAAATAAATAAAAAGTAGTTTCGATAGTTTTGTTCAATATGTCATCTTGATTGTGCTTGAGTCGTCACGGTGTATGTTTTATCAGTCTATTGAATATAGAGCACAATGTTCGACAAGAGTGTAGTCATCGCGGACACGTTACGTAGTATGTACGAGATAACTATATTTTTATCTAGGCACGTGCATAGGATTGTCTACAATTTATCAAATACTTCTCTAATAATCTTAACCTTTTTCTTCCCAAACTATTTATAGAAGAATACTTGCTGCCTGACTGCCTCGTGGTCTCGCGGCGCAAGTATGTGCCGTGCGATCTAGAGGTCCTGGGTTCGACTCCCGAGTCGGGCAAAGAGTTATTGGGTTTTCCATTAGGAAATTCTCAGTAGCAGTGCGGAGTCTGGAATTTTGCCCGAAAAACGGAAATAAGCTCCCCCTCTTTTCCTGGCGATATGTGGGTGCAGAAATGCATCTCTGCTATCCCTTCAGGGAATACAGGCGTGAGGTTATGTTTGTATGTAAGTCTCCATAAAAATAATATATAGAATTACATTCTACATTTTAAACGAATTAAATATTACAATTAACATAAAATTGAAATTCTACCTCTAAGATTACACGTACTGCCATTAAAGCTCGCATCATTAAAGAACAAACTTAAACAATTTCACTATATTAAGTAATAAGAGGACATTTCTAGCATAACAGCGGTAGGGTAACGCAAGGTCATAGCCCACTGTCACGCAATGCGTCCTAATGTCAACTATGTTATGTGCAGAGTATATAGTGAGTTAAATTACCTAAAAGATAAATAAATATAAATATCCAATACTCATTCGTAGTTCTGACCCTACACTAAGACACAAGACTATGCGTCGTGGGTATCAGAAGCTACGAAAACTTTTCGGTATCACCAACACCTACAATTTTATTCTATTAGCAATTGTTTTAATGCGGAGATCAAATCCGCGACCTTTCGTTTCTAAAGCTAGTGTCTAATTGTTATAAAAAGTTGACAGAGTTCATGCGTGGAGTTTCTACAAGACGGACCATCTTATATGAAATTCAAAATAAAAGTTGGTTGCAGATAATAGTTCAAAAACCGAACGACTAGGTACATATGAAAAATAGACTTTGCGAAACAAAACATATACGTATATGATGCATAATTCAAACTTAAATATTGTTGCGATTATGAAGTATGCTTAATTTAAATATATTATGTATACAAAATCATGATATGGAAATTGAATAAACACCTCAATTTACCACAAAGTTCTTAAAATTTTATATATTTGCAATTTGAAATACCTTTAATGTGGTTCTTACTCAAAATTTTCCTCCAGTTATTGTTATTACTACAGCAAAACAGCAATGAAATTATATGATCCATGTAGAGCACCACTATTAAGATAGAATCTCCCTCTAAACATTGTTAAGACTATCAAAACAACAATCAAATTCTATAATCCTCGTGGAACGATCCGATCCGCTCTTTCGGGAATATATGTATTAGAGAAATTGACCACTACGGGGAGTCGCCGCCAGCAGTTCAAACAACACAGATTATATTACCGGCGACAGATTCGTTTAGCTCTGCAGGAGAGTCTGGGCGTCTAGGCGATCCCGACACAAGACAGAATTCCGGAATTGGTTGACCTTCATCACAGACGGTTCAGACAGATCGTTTCCGCTTGTTGCAATTAAATCACAGACGATTACCACACTGAATGATAATCTTCAATATGATGCGCCAAAGGAAAGATTTGGATAAATTTTATATCATGGTATCACGGGAAACGTAGTAAGCGCCATCAATGAGCGCAGACAATAAGTAACTTAGCCAAACGAATCAACGTGTCTGCAAATCTTATATTCCTAACTGGCAGGAAAAATGCACCGGCTAACTACTACTACATATGGGTATTTCTGACGTGGCCCTTGACATTATATCCCAAAGAACTTTTAGGTGCATTACTATCGTAAAATACGTATAAAATATGACGCTTCATCAACTATGATGAATAAATATAAAAGTTTGAAGAGTAATAATTAATTAAATTTTCCTTGCACTTTTAAACCTATACGTCTGAAAATATTTTCATGATTTTTAAATAGGTGAGACAAAACACATAAACTAAGACATAAATCATAGACAGTATAGTATACATAGTATACAACAGACTACAGTATATATACAGACTGTATACAGTATATATTTCATATTGCTAACTGGACCTGGTAAACACAAATTTAATGCAACGAAATTGTGTACCAACAATTCTGACGTAGCTTATACCAACACGTAAAATAACATTGTCAGGTGCACTGAATTTTGCGTATTCAGCGTGGGAACGGTCACACGTTTCGAGACATCTGAACTAGAAGCCGGATTATGTTTGTCACACTAACTAACATGGTTAAGTCATGTTTAATGTTGTTGTTAAGCCTTTGTGTAAGCATTCATATTTTCGGATATATTTAATCTGGTAAATTTAAGTTTCTTGTAGGACCCTCAGAACCTCCCCTAACATTTGAAGAAAAAAATATTAAATACAATAATTGTACTTGAGATGTTTTCTATGCTTTATTTTCATTAATTATTCTAATTGTAAGACAAATATGGGCTGATATTAATATTTCTCAACAAATATTGGATCAGAGTTAATAGATTAAATAGTTTAATAAAACATTATGTAATACGACTGCCTCGTGGTCTCGCGGTACAAGTATGTGCCGAGCGATCTAGAGGTCCTGGCTTCGATTCCCGGGTCGGGCAAAGTGTTATTGGGTTTTTCCATTAGGAAATTCTCAGTAGCAGCACGGAGTCTGGAATTGTGCCCGAAAAACGGCAATAGGCTCGCCCCCTATTACGTGGGATACATACCTGGCGAAATGTGGGTGCAGAAATGCACCTCTGCCTACCCTTTGGGGAATACAGGCGTGAGTTTATGTATGTATGTATGTATTATGTAATGAATGAAATTGAATTGACAATTTTATTATTTTTCAATAGCAGAGAACTGCATTATGTGATTAGATATTGGACCCTAATAAAATGTTATTAAATTTTTAGCAAAACTATTACGCAGTAATTTGTAAAATTCTTCAGAAGTCTGGGGCACTCCGCTACAAATTAGAAAATATTTTAATTATCATGAAAATGTGTAGGCTGTTACCCTTACTAGAATAGAGAGGTACAATATGTGGAGCATTTTTGGTTTATTTCGAATGGCTGTATTAGAAAGCAAGGTATACATACATACATACATAAACTCACGCCTGTCTCCCGTTAGAGTAGGCAAAGACTATAGAGCGCCAAATGCCACGGTCCAAACACACCTCTTTCGCTTCAATACGATGAGGGAATTACAAGATATATAGATTATATTAAAATCACATGACTAGAGGTTAATATACACGAGACTCTCAATCATTTAAATACTTTAAGTGCGATAAAACATACTTTTTCGGTCTACATAAAAAAAGTCAAGACCGCAACCAAAACATGTTAACATTTTTACTTCTATATGAAACAATTTTTTTCAAGTAACTATCAACTTTAATGCTTTTAAAGTTTTTTTTATAGTCAGACTAGACTTCAATGTGGCTTGTATTAGGCCTTAAGGCGTAAATTGGTTGAGCTAGCTGCTAAACTCTTAATACTTAGTTAAATCCTATTATTTTTTGTAAACTACTGGCTTAGGTCATAACCACTGAGCATAAGAGTATTCCTAATACAAACTTATAGTATACTGCAGTTATTTTACTATAAAATGCCTTTACAGCGTTTTTACCAAAGCGTTGACGATATGACTGCGGCACACATAACATAAAATCTAAGATTTTGTTGTTACAACGATGTTTTGTTCATCATCGTTGGATTAAGATATACTGATGTAAGCTACGAAAGGATTTTCTGCTGTTACCGGATTTAAAATGCATTTATATACAATAACATTTCAAGTAAATGGTTGTTTGTGATGACTGGAATGATTTAGCTATTATTATAAATTTAATTGCTCGTGGAAGGGCACCTACAAGATGGTCTGATGCAGTGAGGGAGGTGGTGGGAGGCAGCATGCACCGTGCGGTTCACTCCGCCTATGACTGCACCCAGTGGCAACTGATCCTGCGTGGTCGCGATCCTCAGCAGTGAGGGAACGAGGAAGAAGAAGAATATATTTTATTACTATTTCATTTCTTTAAAAAGGTTTTCCAACACATGATAGTTAATTTTTTTAAACTAATAAATAAATCAGAAATGAATAAAAAATCTATTATGTTAAAACAGGCAAGATGGTAATTAGGAGTCAGCGCCAACATATGGCAACAAACACATTACTCCGATCATGTCAGATTTGTAATTTGTTGACTATCATTTTCAACCATAATGCATCCACAAATGGACTGAAGCATTCCAATGCGACCTGATGGACGCACCATGCATGCATCGTTGTACTAACGTAAATAAACACATTTTACCGTGTACTTTTACTGCGCCATAAGAGTTCGTCGCAAAAATTATGAGGGTATGAAAAGTCCATCAAACTGCGTACGGGATAAGGTGGACTAGTAACTGGATGTAACAAAAAAAAACAGACTATAAATATTGGCACTTCAATGACCCAACGTAACCGAAGGAATCATAAAATGTCCTATTATGCAAATACTGTTCTACGATGTTACGAAAAAAAAATCTTTCATCCAGCCACATCCTGCAAATTTGCTTTAATGTATTTTTAACATTCGAAGTGCCTTTGAATGTAGACCAAACTATTATGATTTATATAAAACAAACCAAGCCGCCGCGGGCGAGAAGCCAGTTTCAAATACATACATTCGACTCGGTCCCGATTACACTTCAGAAGCAACGACCCTCGAGCAAGTCGGGTGCTGTAAATTACTGAAATGTTTGAAGAGAATGCAGACTGCATACAAATTTGCATTCCCATATTTCATTTGTAAAGCTTTTGTACTTGATTTTCGAGTTTTTGTTCTTTTTACTAATACACCAAAGATAATTTTTCACGCTCCGTTTGCTCTGATATGTTTCACGTTTTCTTGATAGTTTGATCTCGTTAGTGTCTGATGGAGTATTTCTGTCTGGAATTACTCAGCTGTTAGTAAATGTTATTCTGACAATAGATATATTTTATTAAAATACATATTCGTGTTGGGTTTAACGGTAATCAGAAGACCGAAGAGAAAAAATGTGTTTAATCTACTGAATATTGATAAGCTTCCTTACGTAGGAAATAAAGGGCTCTAACGGGTTGAAATGTATAGATAATAATGAATTAATGTCTGATTAAACCTTTTGAACCTATTTCGAAATAAAATAAGAATCTTTAGGTACGATGCTTAAAGTACATCTAATTCGAGAATTAATCGGGATATTTGAAAAGATCCAACATTTTTTTTATCATATAAGTAGGAGTGTAATATTGAATGATAAAGCTGTCAAAAACTGTTACTACCCAGATGAGTACTCAATCAGCTAACCATAAAAAAATAGTTTATTTTTGTTTTACCAGCAACTTGCCATTCATAACATCACTGTCATAGTAACACATATAATGAGGGTGACGTCACAACTTCGAGGGGGTAATATAGAAGGATTATGTGTAATCTTTCTGCAAACTGATACAGTGTACATCCTTCCATATGTTTTGGAAAATATTAACCGTTTACTCCCAATCCAACTGAAACACCTGATGGAAAAAAACCTACTTTTCAAGTGGAATGTTTATATTATAAAACACAATTTTTATTCGTTCATCGGATCCGACTAGCATATGTTTTTATAGTCTAGTCAACAAGTTCAAAAACGTGTTAAATAGAAATAAAGCTCCTAAAAATATGTGCCATACCTCATTCGATTCGGAATGACGTCTAGAAAAATGTTTTTTAAGGGCATATTAGCACATAAAAAATTGCAATAGTTATTAACAAAATAAGAAAAAAAACAACAAGGTATTTAGTTTTTCGTTAATAACTTTTAAAATAATGATATTTAAGGAATTATGAAAAAAGATCCTGAAAGAGGAGGAAATTTCCAATAAAAAAGTCAATACTCCCGGAACTCTATCTATATTATATATAACTTTTATTTAACGCTGGAAATAGCGCTCCGCGAGGGCGTTACGACATAGGCGCGTCGTCTAAAAAGCCGGTATATCACCTAAAATAATTTATTTCTAATATTAAATAACAATTTAAAAATTTGAATAAATTATGGTGTAATCTAGACACTTGAACGAAAATAACCACGGCGAAAAATATTTTTTTTGACAACTTTTCAAAAAGTTACACCATTGTTAATTAACTAATGTTTTTCCAATCTCTGTTTTTATAAATTACGGCATAAAAGTTTCAAAAATTAGTCTAAAAATATTTCGCTTCGTGGAGCTCTTCTTACTTAGGTACTTAATAAAGTTATGCAAAAAAAAATTATTAAAGTTTATTATTTTAAAAGTTATTAACGAAAAACTAAATACCTTGGTTTTTTTTTCTTATTTTGTTAATAACTATTGCAATTTTTTATGTGCTAATATGCCCTTAAAAAACATTTTTCTAGACGTCATTCCGAATCGAATGAGGTATGGCACATATTTTTAGGAGCTTTATTTCTATTTAACACGTTTTTGAACTTGTTGACTAGACTATTATGACAAGTTTGCCACTTAGTAACTGGTTTATTGTCATGCTGTGCTTTTAATTAGACATCAATTTGCAAATAGGATTAATAGTCGTCTACGTATTGCAATATAATTCCTTAGCAGCCTTTCAACCTCTGCAATAAAATGCGTTTACATCAAGGAATCTGCAAAGATTGTTTTTACAGCTTTTGAAATATAAATAGCCACCAGCAATAAATTTAGTCGTGTCGAAGTCGTGATGGCCTCCAGGTTTAGGCACGCGGTTGAGAATCTCGACGCTCGCGGGTTTTAACCCCAGGCACATACCTCTAACTTTTTAAAGTTATGTGACAAAAAGAATTATCAAGTGCTTTAACGGTGAAGGAAAACATCGTGATGAAACCTCTACACCTAAAAGATCTAAGGAATGTCATAGGTGTGTAGGCTGCCTAGTGTATCTGTAGTGTAAATGAATGTTCGTTTTTTGGCTTCTGGAAATGCGCTCGACAAATGTTAACGGGTTCACCCCTATTACGTACCGGCTAAATTGCACTAATCATGCAAAAGCAATCTTTTTGTCATAAAGGTACCAGCAGTAAAAGCAGGATATTACGGTACCTACTAATAAAAATATAAAATCTAGAATGTTCGTTACAATATTTAGGGCTATACACAGACTATTCATTAATCTACGCACCGAGTAATCAACGAGCCAGCGTGATGGAATACGGCTTTAAACACTAGATTTAATATCGGTAAATGTGTGCCATGCATATTACACTCACATAAACTGTTGCAGCAACATTACAGCTGATGCTTACGAGTCACAAGTAGGTCTACTAAATATAACGCAATGAAAATCAGCCTTTCTGAAAGTTACACTACGAAAATTAAAAATATATTGCACATTCCGAGCGTGGCGCTACTGAATAGTTTCATATTTATACACACAATATCACAGGGTATGCGTTAATTAAATTTTTTCAGTTACCGCACGTTTAAGTGGTTCGGTCCGGATTCACCGCGAGTATGTAGTATGTTATTAATAAAATATGCTACATATTTTATTGCTACATAAAATATGCTATTGAACCAGAAACCATACTTCTATCACAGGTTTCAAGAGTCCTGTTGTATGACGGTGTGTTTAAATTCCCAAACAGAACTATCCATGAGTAAAAGACACACCAGATATAATCAACAGTTCAACTAGATATAAATACATACATACAGAATTGATATAATAGTAGAGCTAGTTATTTATACATCTATACGTACTACAAATAAATAAAATTGGAGTGTCTGTTTTTAATATTGAAATAACCGCTTTTTAATAAATGCATATGGATGTATACACGGTACATATACCAAAATAAGGTTTTTTACAATTTTTGTTTGTCTGTTTGTTCCGGCTAATCTCTGAAACAGGTGGACCAATTTTGACGGGACTTTCACTGGCAGATAGCTGATGTAATAAGGAGTCACTAAGGCTATAAAAAAATATTTTTTTAAAGAATCGGCTGTTAGGCGGAACGAAGTTCGCCGGGTCAGCTAGTAATAAATATAATGAATGTGGATTTCAATAGATTCAATAGATCAGTGGATTTCACATCCGTCACGTAATAGCTGCGTGAGCAAATTTATGTCAGCCAGGTTGACTTCTTCCCTGTTTGGTTAACCTACCAAAGTAATAGTTATTTCTAAAGGTTGCGCGACATTTACATATAAAGCAATAGATTGTGCTGAAAATATCCAAAGCTATACAATGATATTGTCGAATATTCGATACTGTTGGTATAACGGTTATTTCGGTAAGAAAACAATAGAATGAACCTCTCGAACCAAATATACGAGTACGTCGTGAAAAAACAATAATAGCCTGGCTGTGAAAACAACAATCGAACCGGTAAAACTGACCATTGACGCCATAACATGCTTGCTGTCATAGCTCTAACATTTTTGTAGCATATTTTTCTTATTTCTCGACTTACCAATATGGTTAATAAATAAATAAATGCGGGTGCATTTACATACTGTGACTGTTGGGTAACAGTCACATATGTAGGTACACAGTTCTGATCCCACATTAAGATACAAATCTTGAGTCGTGGGTATTTAAAACTACGAGAGACTTTTCGGTCCCACAAACACCCAGATCCGAAACAAATATTTTTGGATCACACTAAAATTTGTCTCAGTGTGGAGATCGAACCCGCGGCCTCTCGTTTCGCAAGCTGTCTAGTCAACTGCGCCACGGGGCTGTCTGTTTTCACCAGTATTTTATTTTTATTAAGAACTAAATCACATTTTAGCTTTATATTTAAGTTAGTATTCTGACGTAGGTTATAATTTATTAAGATATTTAAGTGGCCGCTCACTAGTCTACGTGCTCGCGTAAAAGTTGGCTCGTGAATACGACGCTTTAGCTCCACTATCAGTGCTGCGGCACATTTATGTTGTAAAGTTTTATGGCACTAGAAAAGCCTAGGAGTATTATTTTTAGGCTCCAGGGCGGCAACAAAATCTCAATAAAATGAAACAGCTCCAAATACTACGTTGGCAAAATGGGAAATATCTTATTGTTAATATTTTTAGGGCTTTCATCACGTATTTCAACCGCGAAGGAAAACATCGTGAGGAAACCTACACACCTAAAAGTTCTCAGGAATTTCTTAGGTGTGTAGTCCGCCAACCCGCACTAGTCCAGCGTGGTGGACTAAGGCCTAAAACCCTCTCAGTTGCAGAGGAGGCCCGTGCCCAGCAGTGGGACGTATATGGGCTGATGATGATGATGATGATGATTCAACATTTCACAAGAAAGGAATTTGTGCTGTATTAAAAATTACTTGGGGTTTTCTAGTTTCAGAAAACGAAAATGATATCGAAAAAATAAAACATAATCTCAAAGTTGAAATAAATGCATAAAAAATATTTTAAAAAATGAATAAAATGTAGCTTTGACGCCTTAAGATACGTATAAAATATATATTTCATTCATTATTTAAAAATGTATTTGTGGTATCAAGCGTTCCATTTACATTTCTAAATTGAACCATTGTAAAAAGATTTGTCACTGTTATCTGTTAGAATTCTACAATTTTAGTTTTATAAGTTAACGATAAGCGATAAGTTTCTAATAATTGATTTGGTTTTAATTTGACACATTCTTGAATCCTGTATCACCCTGTCCCCGAAGAAAATAGTTTGGAAATTTTATGCCTTTTTGTGCGACTCACTGCTTCTGCCTTCGATCCATTCAGTTCTCACTGTTCTAAGTGTAAAATGAGGGAGTTTCTTCAATAGATACGGTAAATATAGGATGCTAGAAGGTATGATAATGTCAAATGGCGATCTACAGTTGTATTTCAATTCTAGCTATTCTATTTGAACCGGAGAATATATATAGGGAAGCATAAAATAAAAAGTCCATTCAGCTGGAGTGGTAAGACAATAATTTTGTATTAGTATCTCCTAAAGTTATGTTTTATGGCTAAATAAAGCGCCAGTTTCACAATGAATTATCACTTGCTTTAACGGTGAGGGAAAACATTGTGATAAAACCTGCACACCTAAAAAAGTTCTTAGGAATTTCTTAGGTGTGTAGTCCGCCAACCCGCAATAGGCCAGTGTGGTGGACTAAGGCCTAAACCGACTCAGTTGTAGAGGAGGCCCGTGCCCAGTAGTGGGACGTAGTTGGGCTGATGATGAAAGCGCCAGTAAAACACCGTCTCACCGTCGCTTGGGATCCTACGGTACTATAATAGATGACTTCTCGACCTTAACTAGCGTAGACAGCTCAGAATGATTCATTTTCTTTGCATCGTTCTATTTTCAATTGTAATGGACTATTAAACCACCATTAGATTCACAGCTTTGAGTAAAATTTGTGTACTGTCAAATTATCACATTGTAAGATAAATATGAGAACCATAATGAAATATATTTGGTAAGCTCTTCCCCTACCACACGTTAGATGGATTCTAGTTTGCAGTCTTAATTTTATTTATTTAACAATGGTAATTGAAAGTTCTTCACGAAACTATAGCTGTGGTAATATAATATACATATATGTATAAATATTCACTGTTTCCTCTCATCGTCCACTATTGAACGTAGATAAGCATCCCGGTCTCGATTCATCCGCTTTTATTGTAAAAAACAACAAATACCACCTTTCTGTCTTTATCTATTTCATATTTTGAAGCAGCGAGCCAATTACTCAATATAAGTAAATCAGGACAAGAGGTTTTAAAGTTACAGGATTTATAACGATGTTTTCCTTAACACTTAATATGTATTTTGAATAATTTTAAATGTCTCCTTCTCAAAGTCGCGGTTTGAGTTTTAGTTTCAATGCTACGACTGCAGATGGCGTCCCTAATAATTTAGTTCATTGTGCTCTACTAATATCACAAATCAAAAATTCTTCTTGGAAATTTTCATTATTTTTATGACTGCAGACAATGGAACAAAAATGGGAAAATATAACGATAGCGAAATACGAAATTCGAGTACAAAGCGCTAGCGGGAGCTGTGTTAATAACAGGTTTTTTGAAAGGTGTTGCGTTTCAAAGCAAATTCGGAGTAAAAGACTAATAAACTCGCCAGAATAAAAAAAAATGCTAACATGAAAAATTCACTATCAGTTTTTAATTGTAAAAAACGTTTAGTTCATTTTACGATTTTATATTGTATTTTCGACGAAACGAGCGTGTGATGAAAACTGGTGTCCGTCTTCTTTGAAAACTTGTGTGCATGGATGTGATTTCTTTATTAAAATACATTTAAGGGAAGAAAAAGTTAAAGATTGGAGAATGTGTAAGGCAGTGGTGAAAGGTGATGGCAACCTAACTGTGAATTCAAATAACAAAATATCTAATTTTGTACATTACCAACTTAATTAGATCTAATCAAGAGTACTATGGGTTTTATTTCATACAATTTTTTAGCAAATCTGTCAAAGAAATGACGTGTAAATTATTTTATTGTGCAATTTTACCTAATCATATTTTTATATCTAAGTAAAATATATCTCTGTATTTAAATCGAACGTACATACATTGATCTGATGCGGGTTTAATAATGACGGTACATAAAGCCAGAGCATGTCAATCCAGTGTCGCCCAAATCCATTGCCTTGTCAGTTTGGCATGGATGGAAAGGTCGGCTTTTAGCTGTCTGGATAAACTTCGTTAGACATGTCTATTAGAGCATATTGTGACCCGCATTTGGTAAAGGCGTTTTAAAAAGTGGTAAAGTTAGGGATCAAGGGTAAGAAGACGTGAGGCAACCAGTTGTGTTTTAAGACTCAACTTATTATAAAACCGCATTTTTTACCAACCAAATTGCTTTGCGATATTTTTTTGTTTTTCTTAAAATCTGACTGCCTTGTGGTCTAGCGGCACAAGCATGTGCCGTGCGATCTAGAGGTCAACAATTCCAGTCAATAATATTCTTATACAAGTCTCAAGTATACTAAATTAATCATAACTCTTAACTTAGGAAATATACGTAAGTAACAAAGTGTTAAAAGTCGAAGATGATATTACCTATCATAAGTCTTCTGGTTGACAGCGACTCATCAATCTGTAGGCATTTGCTGCGTCACCACCAAAATTACTTAATTTAAGTTGTAATATTAAATTCCAATTTATATACTGACACAATTTCGATGTCACCCCTATTGCATACATAAGTAAACGACGTGCACTTGTTATTACTATTACCATTTACATATACATACATAACCTCACGCTTGTTTTCCCCGAAGGGGTAGGCAGAGGTGCATTTCTGTACCCACATTTCACCAGGTATGTATCAGTCCCACATGATAGGGGGCGAGCTTAATGCCGTTTTTCGGGCACAATTCCAGACTCCGTGCTGCTACTCCTAATGGAAAAACCCAATAACGTTTGGCCCGACCCGGAAATCGAACCCAGGAACTCTAGATCGCACAGCACATACTTGTGCCTCGAACTTTAACGTTTTGATAAACGGTATTTCGAAAAAGAGACTCAAAGAAGAAATACTAATCAAGGATTTACGTAAATAATTTGTACATTTTTTCCCTTCCGACGATGTATTAAGCCATACCATGCTCTGATATAATGAACAAAAAAAATATAACTTTTTGAAAGCATTTCCTAAGCGTCGAAGTAAAGTGTTTATTTTGATAATATTATTAACTAGACTTCAAGTAAGTTTTGACTTCTAGTTCACGATGAGAAAATATGGTGGCACTGATAACCATTTTTCATTCGTCTGGCGACAATAAATCACATCTAGAGTGACATAGACGTCGATAGCACGCCATCGTGTATGGTAAACATAAAATGGCGTTTAGAAAAATGTTGGGCGGAGCGTTATTTATGTTCTGTTCTATCTGATGGTGCATATGATTTTTGTATGGCTGTTATTGTTTAATGTTTTAAATACATCGTCCTTTAGTGTCCTCCATGTCCTATGAAGGGTGCTGTGTAGGATCGCCATCCATACAAATAGTAGGCGTGGAATTTTAACTATTGACGCATTGCAGTGCTAAAATTATGTGGTTGGTGTCAAAGAAACTGTTGCTAGGTTCTTTCGATTAATAAAAAGTTTTCTTTTTGGTAAATTATTCCTGTAGAAAAGAATTAAAGGAAAGAAGAATAAAAAATTTCTTCTCCGTAAAACATCCTTGTAGACTGCAGAATTTATTTAAAAGAAGAAGAGGTTTCTTTGTCCTTAAACGCCGAGAGACGCTTCGACGATTCTCCTTGTGGAGAGAGGTGACAACAGTGACACAACAACAAACAAACAACACAAGCAGCAGTGACGACTTAACATCACCATCAACCTGGCTGCTATTTTATCTTTTATACCATAGAAAAGACCAGCTCAGTTTTATAAGAAATATGTACCTTCTGTATGAGTCCATTTTCATACGAATATTTAAATCGATTGGGAACAAGCTGGAATCTTCTTTTTTATTTCACCACGAATACCATACCAGCGCAAAAAAAGTGTTCATTACGTTAGTGGCACGGGGAGTTATCGCTTCATTCATCTTATAAACGAGCTATAATAATAAAGTAGACAATAAAAACTGGGCTAGACAACTGCGGTTCGCAATAAAAAGCATTGTTGACCTGACTTCAAGAGTAAAGATCTTGTTAGCTCTACTGCGAACATTCTAACCACTATCGTTATATTTGTCTAGCTGATTTAATTAATGTCTTATAACAACGAAAGTGATAGGTAAATCATTATCTTAATGGTTTCTCACACATCTATAGTTTATTTGGACATCAATGCATTTATACATATAACAATAACTATTATGTAAATACATAAAACAGAACTATGCAAGATTAGTAACAACGAGTTTTCATTTATCAGATGACTATCTTGCATTATTTAAAAAATATGTACATATGAAAAAAAAAACTCACTTGTGTATTTCCCGAAGGGGTTGGCCGGCAACATTTCTGCATATTTCGCCGAATAGAATATATTTGTCAGGTCTACGTAATAGGGGGCGAGCCTATTGCCGTATTTCGAGAATTTCCTAGTGAAAAAAAAAACAATAACACTTGGTCCACCCCAAGGTCTCTAGATCATACGACATACGTACTTGTGCAGTCTTGAGGTAGCCGAAGATCATATATTCTAAAAATCTAATATTTACAGCACGGAATGCCCGAACTAGAAGATATTAAGTGGCCACGGTCGTATAATTTTATCGATGCAATATACCTGAAAATAAGAGTGCATTCCTTTTATGGCTTTTGTATACCTTGCAGACAGTTTTACAGTGTCAAGGTACGGGTAAGCAACCGTTTAATATGCAGTAGCCAATCTTAAGCTCGGAAAAATACCTTTACGCGGAGCGAAAATAGTAATGAGTATTAGGTATTAAACACGTGTTCATTTGTTGAAAACACTTAATTTCAAAGCACTTGCTGTGATTGCGAAAATACTTAATGGAACGAAACTAGTTACTGTGATAGTATTAATTTTCTCTGCCTCGTGCCGACTGCCTCGCGGCACAAGTATGTGATGTTCAATCTAGAGGTCCTGGGTTCGATTCCCAGGTTAGGCAAAGTGTTATTGGGTTTTTCCATTAGTAAATTCTCAGCACGGAGTCTGGTTTATTGCCCGTAAAACGGCAATAGGCTCGGCCCCTATTACGTGGGACTGATACATCGCCAGGTATGCCTGGCGATATGTGGGTGCAGAAATGCACCTCTGCCTACCCCTTCGAGGAATGCAGGCGCGTGGTTATGTATGTATATATGTAGTTAGCGCGGCAAAGTGACGACACCGTATCTGATGTAAGCACGATGCTGTCCAAATAGGGCATCAAGTGGCCAGTGTCTCTAATCTCTTGTCACTCGGTACCCTCATGCCAGCCGGCTAAGATGCTTCTGATTTTCACTGTAGCTCGTGGTTTAATACCTTAGACATCAAAAATAGCCACATGACATGATGACGACTCAGTGGTCGTTTGGCACCTTCATTTAAAGTAATGACCAATAACGATGCCACCTCACGTAGATTCGTTACTGTTAGTACTGTATATTGGTATTTGACTACCCATTAGGTAGTTAGAAAAAAGAAAACTTCTTGAGTGAAGCATAAAGAACTCTCTAGTTGGACTTTCTCAGCCATGTGAGGAGCACTAACCTACACTAGGGAGGCACTTAAAAAAAAGGGGGATAAGATCAAATCTCTCTCCCAACACAGCATATTTGTGAAATCAGCTTGCCTCGGCGGTATTTTCAAACAGATATGACTTAAGGGCCTTCAAGAAGAGAGTCTATATTTTCCTCAAAGGCCGGCAACACACCGATGTTTCCTCTGGTATTATGGGTGTTCATGGGCGGTGTTGACCACTTAACATCAGGTGGCTCACTTGCTCGATTGCCTCCTTTTTCCATTAAAAAAAAATGTAAAAGAGAAATTAGTATGTTTAGTGAATTCACATCATATTACGACCCAGTAGTCGTACTTACGCTGGTGTAATAAATGAGTGAGTTGTGTACCTCTACTTTTGCAATAAATTAATTTAATGCTAAATAAAAATATTCCTTTTGGATAACGTATAAAGACTATTTTTATTTAAGTACGAAGATTTGCTTCAAAGTTTTCTAGTCATAAGGAAGGCATCACTAGAATAAATCAGGTCATATATACGTTAACCGCCCATAAATCGCAAAACAAAGCAGAAACTTGTCGCTCAGCACTTAAGGCATCCTTTAAACAATTTTACGATTCTCCGAGACACAATCTTCGTTCCAAACCCGTGACAGGATTTAATTAAACTGTGTTTTACAACGATCCAGTTTGTTGATAAATTAGATTACTTTGATGGTTTCCAACGTTTGGGAGTTTACTTTATTGCACATACTTTCAGAATGTTTTACTTCACTTATAAACATTAAATAAAATACATTTCTTTGGCTAATACATTCTATGAATTCTTCATCACTTTATGTGTGACGCACAGACCACATTCTAACATCTTTCTCTCTTGAAAACATGCCAATCTGTGAACAAAACGTTATGATTTATACAAGTTTACAATAAATTTTTGGTTTCTTAAGATTTCTTAGGAGTTGTTTTTTAGTATGCTATAGAAACCTGTATATTTTTTAAAAAGAAACCTACATTATATTATACCTGTACACCTCAAATTTTTAAGGAATTTCTTTAGTGTGTAGTCCTCCAACACGCACTTTGCCATCAGTGATACGTATATGGGCTGATGATGATTATGATGATGATTTATATAAATCTATCCGAGCTAAAATCATGAAGGCCAAATATAAATAATCAATCTGATAGATACAAAACATAATAAATATTGACCGATAATAAACTTAATTAAAATTTGAGGGGCGATCGAATACTCTACCTTTGATCTCGTTTTAATTACAAAGATATTGTGTTACAAAATAATGATTTTAGGTGGTAAGATGCTTGTTACATCGTTGATTTATGTTGGCGTGGTATTGTTGTGGAACGCCGGAGATTTGACATACCCTTTTTAGCCTCGGTCAATGTACCGAATGTAGTAACAAGTATGGGGCCAACTAACAAAACCACATCAAAATAATCTGTCTAACAATTGTATGTAAACTAATTTCATTAGAAGTTATCTATGTATTAAACAACTTCCCCTGCAACTGTCAAATTAGGTCGATATTAAAGACAGTTGTATTTTTTAAGAGGATAGTATCACGAACTATGAGTACTGGAATACGTTTAGAAGATTATCTATTAAAATGATGATCAGATGGCAGATTAGTGTTAAAAATTTGACATAATTTCCTCTAATGCCATCTTTATCGCTCTAAACATTTCCTAATATACCGGCGGCACATATTGGCACATGATCACAAGGTATCTCAAATATGAAACAGTTATGTCAGCCTTTACTACGATTAATCTAGAAATGCGACAAGTTCGTTTGGGTACCTAAAAGAGGCTTTAAATTTGATGTACGCTGTTTACCTTAGGGTGGATACGAACATCGTATTTATAACGAAAGAAAAGCGGCTTAGTTACCATTTTCGGTAGCCTGACCGAGGCTGAAAAAGGTATGTCAAATCTCCACATTACACAACACTACCAACATCCTCAGCTCATATACGTCCCACTGCCGGGCACGGGCCTCCTCTACAACTGAGAGGGTTTAGGCCTTAGTCCACCACCCTGGCCTATTGCGGGGTGACGGATCCTACCAACATATAACGACTTAAACCTCTCGTTTTCCGTCATTCAAGACCGACTAAGAACTAGCGCCGCAAGCCAATTTGATGTGATTAGCGTTATATCAAATCAATACAAATCGTGTGGATTCAATCCTATAACAAGCAACATCAACATCAGCCCATATACGTGCCCATACTGCTGGGCACGGGCCTCCTCTACAACTGAGAGGGTTTAGGCCTTAGTCCACCACGCTAGCCTAGTGCGGGTCGGCGGACTACACACTTAATAACTTTTAGGTGTGTATTCGTAGGTTTCATCACGATGTTTTCCTTCACTGTTAAAGTAGGTGACAATTCATTGTGAATTATTACAATGAATTATATTAAAAATCTAATTACTTATCCCCACTCATTGTTAATGAAACCTATTCGGTAGAACGTTATATATAATACGATAACAATTTCGTGCGTCGTAAAAAAGCTGGCCCACGCAGCCTACACAGATGTAAGAGCAATGCCGACATTAGAGACACAAAGTAATGATAAGATTTCGTTCAAGAAAAAGATTTTTCATCCCAATAAAGGCAGATATTATTAGATCTAAACATTATTAAGCTTAGTCTAGACGAAGTCGTAATCGTTTCCAGTTTTATTTCTTCATAAGCCCAATGCAATATCGAAGATGAATTAAAAATACGTAAAATGAAAGCGAGCATTTAGGATTACATTCAATTGCAAATATATTTAAATTTAGAGTTTAGTTTATAAATCAAAGTAGCAAAATTTTTTCTCTTTAATACCATTGGTAAATAATATGCATCCTGACACATACTCGTATTATAAGTGGAAAATTGATATTGATTGATATGCGTTTAAGTTTCAATCGATGAACCAATGTTAATGAATTTTGGTGTATCAAAAGAAATAATGACATTTCATCATCAGCCCATACATGTCCCACTGCTGGGCACAGGCCTCCTCTGCAACTAAGAGGATTAAGGGCATAGTCCACCACGCTGCTGGCCTAGTGCGGGATGGCGGACTTCCTAAGAACTATCAGGTGTGCAGGTTTCCTCACGATGTTTTCCTTCACCGATAAAGTACGTGATATTTTTTTGTGAATACACACATAATTTCTCGAGATTCTCGACCGCGTGTCTTAACCTTGAGGCCATCACGACTTAATTGATAAAAGCTATTACATCGCAAGTGAAGCTGCGGGGAAAATCTAGAATGTGTATACTTGATCAAAATAAAAGAAACAGTTTGTCATACTAAAACACAAAATTCAACATACACTTAATGCTAGAATGAGATTCTATCCCACTTTGAGCCGCTTAATTAACACCAAACCTTTTTATCCCCGACCTTTACCAAAATTAGAGCCAAAGGACGGACCCTAAATAGAAACACTACTTAAATTTTCGTGTTGGTTTAGGCCCAAGGGTCTAGTTTACAAGGGACTCACTTCGCCACGTGTTGCAGTTCTCATAATGCATAAAGCAAAAGTTCTCGAAATCTCTGTACTCTCCATCGTAACTTTGGGCACAGATGCGTTGAGTTCTGAAATTAGAAGTATCATTTGTAGTTTGTTGTTTCTTAGAATATGAGCTAAAGTTTAAAAGGAATTTTGCATGTGTTACGTTTAAGTTTGTGTGAGGAAATTCTTAAATGTCAATAAATCTTGAGAAAGTTTTATTGTACTTTTTTCACTTTCGCATTGTTGTGGTAGTATCGTTACTGTACAATGCAAGTACTAAAATAGATCTAAAAAGTTTTTACGAAAGAGACATTTTTAGTTTCCTTGTAAATGAAAAAGTAGGAACGCATGTAGAAATGTATAAACGCACTTGTAAGCCGCTGGGCAGTTTGTTATGAAATTTTTGCAGCCGCTGACGAAGAAATCTGTCACCAAAAACATCGAGTTGTGAGGATAATTTGTTATTGGTTTTCTGTATTTCTGCTGAACCGATGACGTGGTAAAGACCAGTAGGATTAAGAATGCTGAAATTCAGAATTTTACAATTTTAGTACATTCGCTACAGACTCAAACATTTGCATCCCCTTTGTACTCGTATTCGACCAAAATGCTTTTTTGAAAAAAATTGCTTTCATTGATAAGATTTTCTCCTTTTCTCTACAGATAACGCTACACTGATCTTCTTTTGTTAATCATTACGTCGTCGTTATAACATAATTATGTGCATTTTTTTTATATTTGTAAAATAATACTCATTACAATAAGTAGTCGAATAAACAATTCCGCTCGACTAAAAATCACCAAAGACATGACTTAATAACAAAACAAGTGACTCACGCAAGTGAAGAGTTTCCCTAACCAGCCAATGGACGCCTCATGGCCTTCTAGATGATGTAAATATACCAAAAACATCAACGACATCATTAAATACTTCAACTGGCAGCACTCAAGTTACCATCAGGGTTCTGTCACGATGATGTGCCATTACGTAAATACAATTTATTAATCGATTTTATTTATGTAATAAAGTGACTCAAATATTTATATTATGACTTAAAAAAGGTTAACTATACAATAAAATGGCAAATTAATGTAACCGTTTTAAGAAGATAAATTGAGAAACACAGAAAATAATTGTAAAAGAGATAATAAAGTATCTAAAGTAAATTCACATAGAGAATATTTTTAATATAAATAAACGAAGTACATCAGACACGTTACCGACGCAGCGGCCCGCCATTATATAAATTTCCTTTGAAAATAACCTCAGAAATAGTTTATACAAATAAAATATAAACTACACTTGCGAAACTGAACCGTTTAAAGGGAGCTGTAATAAATTTATACGTTGATTTCGTAAACAATCGAATGTACTCGAGTAATGCTATAAGCGGTGAAGCTATACTGCCAATTTCATGATTTTTGTAGCTTGAGCGGAATTTTAAAGTGTTGTTTGTTTGCTTTGCTTGTCTTCGGAATAAGTTTCGCATGATCGACCTGAAGTCGTCGAGGATCGTGAGGCGTGAGTGTATAAAACCAGGACATATTATAAACACACCGTATTCATCATCAGCCAATATACGTCCCACTGCTGGGCACGGGCCTCCTCTAGCATTGAGAGGGTTTAGGCATTAGTCCACCACGCTGGCCTAGTGCGGGTTGGCGGACTACACACCTAAGAAATTCCTAAGACTTTTTTAGGTGTGCAGGTTTCATCACGATGTTTTCCTTCACCGTTAAGGTACGTGATAATTCATTGTGAATACACACATAACTTGGAAAAGTCAGAGGTGTGTGCCTGGGGTTTGAACCCGCGACCGTAGAGATTCTCGACCGCGTGCCCAAACCTCGAGGCCATCACGACTTACACCGTATAATCACACATAATTCTGCGTTAAGGTGTGTTGTATTCTAGGTCCGTATCTTAGTTTTATTAGCTTCATACGTATGTTAGTATGTTATTTAATACAATATTTGGCTTTGGTATAAGAGTCCTCGGCTCACACTTTCCACCTGAGCTTTCGTGTTTTGGAAGTTGACGAATGGAAGTATTTTTATTATTATGAGTGGCGAGAATTGATTGTCAATGCGTTAATATTGTTTTTAGGCCGCGTAATGTAAAGAGTAGTCTCAGACACAGTGAACAAAGGATGTAGTTGCAAAGTGGTTAACTTTGCCGTTCCTGTTTAAAAAAAACTTATTGTGTGGCCCGACAATTTGAACATAGTCTGAACATAAGTGTAGTTATGTGTAAAGGGAGTAGGTCAATACCTACTTACTACTACAGAGTAAGCGACCTTTTTTCAATTATATAAAACTTTGTCAAACTATATTTTTTATACAAATGAACATTCGCGTCTTTATCGCATAGCATAGCATAGCATCAGCCAAACGCAAGTGATGCAATGTACTATAAATATTATTTATCGCATTAAAGTATACAAGAAATGTTCAGAATTCCACGGTATTTTATGAAGTATATTTTTTAGATGTTCTTTATACAGAGGCGCTATACTTTTATATACAGTACGTAGATATTATAATTAGCAGAGTCGTGAAAAAAATTACCATTATTTATGTTTATGAACTACAGCAAAGACTTAAATATCATCATCATCAGCCCAAATACGTCCCACTGCTGGGCGCGGGCCTCCTCTAGAACTGAGAGGGTTTAGGCCTTAGTCCACCATGCTGGCCTAGTGCGGGTTGGAAAGACTTAAATATATTTTTATGTATTTTAATTTAAAAAAACATACTTTTTTAAATGTTTTATTGTACACCAAATATACAGAAATAAAAAATAAAGTAATGCTAACTTATTAATAAGTATTTTTTAATATAATTTACTTACTGCAATGGTGCAGCGACCCGAAGTGAGTCTTGGCCTCCGGCAATAAGGTTCTCCACTTCGATCTGTCCTGTGCCATCTGCCGCCACTCCTCGACTTGGAGATTCCGCAGGTCCTTTTCGCCCTCATTTTCCAATGATACCTGGGTCAACCAACCGGACGACGGCCGCACGGACGACCCAGGTACACCCGCTTTACTGCACGATCCTCACTCATTCTCATTTTAATATAATTTATATCATCTAAATTATATTATTCAAGAAAAATATGTATGAGTATTCGACACTCACCGCAAACTTCATTAGCCGAGTTATAGTAAACTAGCGGTTTTCTGGAAGTTGATTGGGTAGTTATTTTTTTTTTGCTAAAATAAGTACATTATTTTATACCAGTACATCTACGTTTTGCCAGCTTCCACGTTTTTAATAACAGGTGGAGAATCCATTGCCGTTATAATTTTGTAATTGAAAACAAACCCAACGGTCACAAACATACACAGTTCTGACCCCGCACTAAGATAAGAGTTTTGTGGCGTGGGTATTTTAATTTAATTTAATTTTATTTTATTATCTTTGGGAAACATACAATACAATTTCTCTTAAAAGACTAAATTTTAAAATAAATACATAGATCAAATCAGTTTCCACTTATAAAATAGAACTTACATGCAACGGCAACACTAAAAGCAACTATTTAACATTTACATATATCTACCTAATTTAAAGGAAGATTAGTTTGCAAATTTTTAATATTACTAATGATTGTTTTGGAAGCAAATAATAATAAATAATACAATTACTACGTTTATAATGAGTTCCTAAGTATCTTTCTGGGTATCAGAAACTACGAGAGACTTTTTGGTCTCACAAACACCAACACCCGAAACAAATATTTGTGTGTCACACAAACACTTTTCTCGGTGCGCAGATCTAAGCCACGGCCTCTCGTTTCACAAGGTGGTGTCTAGCCAAATACGCCACGGGGCTTTCAAACACCTAAGAAATTTCTTAGAACAACTCATCTAAGAAAGAATTCTGAGATGTGAAAATTCCCACACGATGTTGTCCATTAACGTCAAAGCACATAATAAATATGTGTTAATTCTTAACTTCTAAAAGTCAGATTTTCATTCATGCCTAGCTAGGGCTTGAAACAAAAAAATTCTCAAAAATGTTTAATGTTGAGTATTATACAGTTCATTTTTTCCAATTAATTAATAATAATTAATTAAAAACAATGAATACTAAACCATAAAAATAATATATTTTCCTAGATATAAAAACGTACCCTGAACATGTAAACTTTAACACCATGACTAAAATTGTAAAGTTCCAAGAGAAATTCTTAACGAAAGGGTAATTACTCCTTTAAACATTCACGTAACAGGGCAAGGCTTCTGCTTCCATTCCTGAGTTCAACAACCTTCGCAGTTTGAATATAACAGTACCCTTCGTATCATTTAATTATATCCCATACTAGTGAGTGAGCGACTTTGTAAATGCTGTTGGAGTGTGTTATGCCGTAATGCAGAGCTAATAAAGATTATTTGTGTAGCTCTGAAGTTGGTAGGTTTACCATCGGCTACCTCGCTCCTGTCAATATTAATGTGGTAGTTAATTTTATTAAAAACTAGCTGACCCTGCGAACTTCGTTCCGCCTAACAGTGTTTTTTTTTTGCCTAAGTTATTCCTTATTACATCAGCTATCTGTCACTGAAAGTCCCGTTAAAATTAGTCCACCCGTTTCCGAGATTAGCCGGAACAAACAGACAGACTGACAAAAATAAAAAATAAACGTTATTTTGGTATAAAAAGCCGTTATTTCAATAAACATACACTCTAATTTTATTTATTTGTATAGATGTATAGATAAACCTTCGGAAACATAAAATTAAACAAATAATAAAAATAAGGAGTCTACAACTGTTCCCAAATTACCGGTACTGTACCAAGCTATTTCCAAGTTAAAGCTAAACAGCATAAAAATAATATAAACTATTACATCACCAGTAACTAGTAAGAATGTAGATAAGTATTGTGATCAGAATAATGATCGAATAAGAATCGATCATTAATATAGTCAGAATCACATCAACAATTATTCAACATCAAAAAAATCCAAGAGATATTGAATAAACCCGTCATAACATTTCTTCAAATTACCCCGCAGTTATCCGTTGCGTTTGTGTAATACGTGGTTTTCTAATATTTTCCGGGAGCCTCACAGAGGGGCCGATATTACCGTCATTGGAAAGCAACTCTGGTGAAATTTAAGCATGACATTACGTGCCTATAGAAAAATCGGTTGAGATTAAAATATCTGTGCTTGATTATGGGAAAGTATGTGGAATTATGGGTACAATTATTGGTAATATAGCATTAATAAAAATTGATTTGAAAGTGCCGACGGTGGGTAATGAAATGATACCAATATTTTGTGTTTAAGAATGTTGGTTACTATATCACAAAAAAACGCAAGCAGAATAGGATAAAATATAACAAGGTATAAAGCATAGTAAATTTCATGGCAAAATGACGGTCTTCTGCCCCTGTGAAGTTTTGTTATTTTCTTTAATACGATTTAGAATTCTCCGCAAGCGATTTGAGGGAGCAAGCTTATATATTATTTATAATCGAATAGTCGTCCTCAATGTAAGGTGTACTGCAGTGATTGCCTCGAGGTTTAGGCGCGCGGTCGAGAATTTCGGCGGTCGCAGGTTCAAACCCCAGGCACACACCTCTGACTTTTCGAAGTTATGTGTGTATTCACAATGAATTATCACTTGCTTAAACGGCGAAGGAAAACATCACACACACACACTGCACACCATGTAGTCCGCCAATCCGCACTAGGCCAGCGTGGTGAACTAAGGCCTAAACACTCTCAGTTGCCCAGCAGTGGGACGTATATGGGCTGATGATGATGTAAGGTGTTATTATATTATTGGGGTTTTACATTAAATGTCTCAGTAGCAGCACGAAGTTCCTTGAGGTGCCCGAAAAACCGCAATAGTGTACATACAAATGTATGTAAGCTGAATATGCCATGCAACTAAGCAAATGTTATTGATGTTCATGTTAGAAAATAAATGATCCAACTCAAAAATCCAGGACACCATGTTATCACCTATATAAAGTACATTGCTTCCACATCATAATACTTTTGACAGATAGAAACCGAGACTTGAAGCTACATATGTAAGTACTTAGTACAAACCGGTAAAAGGATAAAAGAAAAGTATCGAATTCTGACAATAATGGTTGTCGTCTGTCACAACAAAATCTCTTGGAATAACATGAAAGTGTTTACACAGTACTTCGCTGGAAAATCGTTAGAGTCATACGCGTTTCGTATACGCACTTACCTAATCCAATACCCATGTAGAACGCGCTAAAGGATTTTATCTTGAGCTTACGTTCGCGATTTTCATAGGCCGGATTACTTCGTTTTATCTTTGTAGGTATTGGCTTTGTCGTCAACATTAAAAAGACAGCATTTTAAGGAGTTAATTGAATTTTTATCGTTCTTAGTTCCACGTGATAGAAGGTGAGGGTATTGCCGTTTTCGGGCACATTTCAAAATGTGTGTGCAGCTACTTAAAATTTTCTCATAAACCAAATAACTAAATTGTATGACCTGGGTGATTCCAGGTCAAATAATGACAAGGCTTGATAGCCTTGAGAGAAACAGACAACCGAAGACATTAAAAAATCTAAAAGAAATTTCAATAATATTAAAAAGTTTTTCGTCCGGACCTGCATAATGCTTAACTTGATTTTATTCAACGAATAAATTGATTACACATTAATACATTTTCTGGTTAAGATAATAATGATATAAAAAATGGTGTTAATTTAATGCTTAAATCTACAAGAAGCGACTGCAGTACAAATTAACAGCTTTAAAATGTCACAGACTAGTTTACACTAAATTCAAGCAATTAATTGTGTTCCAAGGCTACAACGATTTCATTATTACATGCCTTTACAAGCAATTCTTGTTTGGCCACTGTCCAAACAGCTCTAGTTGGATCTTCTCAATATTAATGTTACACAGAACAATTTTTCTTACGAATAATAGTCTTATGTAAATCCTCGGTGGAATTTTTGAAACGACTTTTGGTTTAATATCATCCAGCCTGGCATAGTTATATCAACTGTTGAGATAGTAAATCACTAGAGAGTAGTAGGTATAAGTCTCTACGTTCGAAGAAATATTTTAAAAGGGTAACTCTTAACTAGTCTAGTGCATCAAGCTAAACTTAATCTCAAAATTGATTCGGTGGTGTATCTAACGTATGTAAAAAGTTCAACGATTGAACTGTTTGCAGAAAATGTTTTCGTTATTAATTTAAACTTTATTAATAAATTATTATCTTAAGTATTGAATAAAAGAAGAAAAGGACCACCGCAAAAATGTTCTAAAAACTCGGGGTTTAAATCAAAAATATCAATAACATCGAAATATTTTCGATATAAGTATGTTTTCTATCTTACCACTATTATTAAACTTGTTCAGTCATCCAAGACCGTCTCGGTATTTAGCTCTTTGACATTACCAACCAGCAAAAAATAATATTCAAATAAAAGTAACGATAAAAATAGTATTGGTTTCTACGAAAGATCTATGATGTAAATAAAACGAAAGAGCAATAAGTTTTCTCGTATCAAAGAGTCTGCAGCTGTCATCATCCTTCAAAAAAAAATATCTTTCAATATATTTAGATATTTAATAAAGGCTCACAAAACATTGCAACCCCTATCAGAAGTGACGGGCAGATGTTAGCATTAGGTATAACAATTTCTGTTATGTAACGCACATAAGATGGCGGCATATTGCCCGGCTAAATGAATTTAGGTAGACGTGTGAGCTCAGAAATTCGTAGCTTATACAATGTTAAGGTCACTGAGAATATTTTATATATCAAATATTGAATATCACTCGGAGTAGGTAAGGTACTGGCTGAATAAGTAGACAAGCTGATAATTTCATCGTCAAATCGAAAATGAAATTGATTAGCTCATTGATACTTACTTAATTAATTATCTGAATTAAACCATATTCAATTAATTGTCATTTTTGCAAATTCGGCTACATAAAGACTCTAAGCAACGATAAATTTATGGGTTTTAAAATTTTAAATGTATTCCGAAGCAATTTATATTTTCCAAAAAGCGTTGTTATAATTGGATGTTTCTATTTAACAATATTATTATACTGTACTTTATATGTTACATTACACATTATTTTCACGTACAACAACTTTTCAAGTTTCCCTAATGTTATGAAAAGACCGTATTACAAATGGGCTTGCAATTTCTACATATTTTGATCCAAACTTTAGCAACATTTACATGAAAATCCAATAAGCAGAACTGTGTTATATCCACACTTCTGCAATATTATCTGTAAAATTGCGGGGAGGTAAAGCTTAGAGATCGCTGGACGATACTTACAAATCCCTGATCAAAAGTTAAATAGCTAAAGTTGGTTAAGTCCTTTAATATTTAATGATGCTTATATTATACCTATCATACCTCTCATTCGGTTTTCATATTAATATTTCTGCGTTAACAAAAATAATATTTTTTACTTTCTCAAACTGTTTTTACGCGAACTGCGAATCCATGGGTCAGGATTCGATTGCCTCATAGAAACAAATAGGTACCTGTTCACACCAATTAAGACTTGTCTGTGTTTTAAAATTACAAAAAAAAATATAGATGTTATTAATACTCATTTATAACTAATTTCACCCTTGATTACAAAAAGATTTAAGATTTTCCATCCTAACTACACATAGACCTATAAAAGAAATCAGTAATCTGAATAAAGAACAAAAATTACCGATCATGACGTAACTTGCATGCAGGTTTCTAAACCTTATGAAAGGCGTTGTAAAGATAATTAATGTGACGGCATTTATTTGTTTGGCTTCCCTGATTACGGGTACTGTAGTGCGGCTTTTAATTAAAGTCAATGAAATGTTGATTAATCGAAGGTTTTGCACAGCTTTAGTAATCAAATTGAGTTTCCGATCGTGATAAGCGTTGGGTTTAGATCAATTTCTCGAAGGATTGTATTCGATACGAAAGGGTTATTTGTTTATGAATGTGTTATTTGATTTTTATGCACGATTCATTTTAAATATTTTTTTAAAATAATTTAAAAAAGTAACACATATTTATTGGTAAAATTTAATTATAATTAATAAGCGATGGAATAATTTTGTAAAAAGTTTGAAATACAATCGCTGGTTTTGGTCGGAGCCCTGGTCTGGCATGCTTTTTCTTAAGGCGAATGAGATTACTAATTATTTAATTAAAACACCTTGATTTTTCTCACTTGATTTTTTTTGCGTTTTACGCTTAAGACACTGAATTTTTCACTAATTTAAGAGTAATATTGTGTATTCCCATAAATGGTTATAAACTGCATTTTATCTCACAATATCGTTGTATTTCAGAATATTTTTTAAAAGTATTTTTTATTACCTACATCTCCATCAGTCCAAGCGTAGGCGCGTGTAAACTCTAGTTTAGTTATTTCGGTCGCCACAATGTGAATAAGTTCTATAACAGATAAGTATGATTAATTACTTTAATGATGAACTTGAACATTATTATGACCGAGAGCTCTTAACAAAAATTACGTTTATGCATTACGCCCTCTCAGCAAGTGTCTACTATTATTGACACCTACAAGGTTAGTTCAGGGAGTGACATAATCATATGTTGGTTAAACTAACTTCCAATAAAAAAAATAAAGAGAAAAAAAAAGAAGGTTAGTTCAATGTCAAAAACCCTCTCATTTGTAGAGGAGGCCCGTGCTCAGCAGTGGGACGTATTTGGGCTGATGATGATGATGAGTATATTTTTTTTAATTCGGTCGAAGTAGCTAAGCATTCATCCTTTTCCAGACTTTTCATAATATTTATAGCAACCTAATATAAACTTGAAAACCAAACGATAATATGATATTGTGTGGAGTTATCTTACGGAGCTGTCGCAAAGTATACAACACGCAAAGGAAAGATGATTGAAGCTCTCTCGTTTTTCGCTTCAGATATCCAATGGATTTCAAAGCCGTCGACTTACAAAGAGTACCTACATTTATTGTGAACGTAGCATAAGTTAGAATAAGATCTTTTCAAAATATAAAATCACTTGCGTGCAAACCCGATTGACACCAATGTTATAATATGGTTTCTATCGAAGTACGGGCATACTAATAAAACAATACTGTTATGTAGGTAAATTGTATGTATGTTGAAATGTTTGGACGGATTTAAGTAAATCACAATAAAACGATAGAAAAAATGAATTTTAGCACATTTTTCATTTATTAACTCAATTAAGCATGTAGGAAATATTATCTGGGAAATATTTTAGATTCCTGTGGAATAAAAAATATATAATGCAGGACATATTTAGTCATTTTAATACTTGACACATTTTTGCTTCCGAATTTCCTGCAGACTAAAATGTCAAAGAAAAATTTTATATTGATTAAAGATAATTTTTGCTAGAGATAATGATATCTCTAGAAAAATGGGTCATTGCCAATCCGCAGACAAAATTCTTATAAATTGGTATTGATAAAAAGACATTTTCTTTAGTAGTAAACCTATCTATAACTAGCAGGATTGAAATGGTTGAATTGTGTTAGCATCTTGTAACCAAAACCGAATTTCGAACAGCAATTTTAATGCCAAATCAGTAGGAAGTTAAATTACAATAGTGACTATATTTATTGCTCCAGGGGCTTAAAAAAGTAAAAACTTTTTTTTTAATATTCTGGCACGGCATAGTGACTCCACTGTACCTGATGGTAAGCACAGTGGTGTCCAAAAAAATAATACCGACCAGCGAGAAACGATATGGTCACCCGCTGGTCGACACAATCATGCCGACCCGCACAAATGCTTCTTCACGCTTTGCTTAAAGGATCCAGGATCATAGAAAGGAGGGAACACGTGAGCCGGCAAACCATTCCACAGCTTGATGGTGCGGCAAAAGTAAGAGTTAGCGAACTATTAACTTTAAATTTTACTTCGATATTTACAAAGACCGATAAAATTATCGGTCTATATATAATCATATAAGTATCTATATATAATCATCATCATAATCAGCCCAAATCTGTCCCACTGCTGGGCATGGGCCTCCTCTGCAACTGAGAGGGTTTAGGCCTTAGTCCACCACGCTGGTCCAATAGAAAAAATTTAATAATTTAATAGATTATAGTTTTCTAGCAGCTTTAAGATGATGAAAATATAAATTGAACCGATTATCTGTAGGTTGAAACTATGCTATAACAGCATATTACAATAATACTAATATGCATTAGGTCTACTCCATTGTAAAAAAGAGCTTATACCGTAGTACAACACGCAACATTCCTACAAAAACATTCTTAATGTTTTTATGAATACATTTATATTCTCCTGATTGTAACACATTGCGTATGAAAATTCAAAGCTTATTTCATTCGCAGAAATCAAAAGTTCCCCAGTCAAGTCCCTATCATAAGTTACATGAAGTAGGTATACGAATACGTTAATACACCTAAAACATCCAACGATTGTAACGAGAACTCTTCTAACGTAAATATTTTTTTATTTTCGAAAATTTGAACACAGGGACGGTTTGTTATGACAGAGACTTTGTTTGCCAAATTTATTTTAGTTTATCCTGAAATTATTAGGGAGTTTGCTTTATAAAGAGTTGAATTAAGTATCAATTGAGTCGTTGGGTACAAACCAAAAGATTCCGAAAAAATCTGAATTCGGAAAAAATTTTACCTAGCCCACATGTATCTGTTTCGGCATTGAAGAATGAGTTTTTTTTCTGTGGTTATGATTTTGAGGAAGAAGTCCCTGATGATTATTGAATAAAGTTATAATCTTGCCATACGACGCGTGAAAAATCACACGCAGTTAATTTATTGTAGATCCATTTATTTGTGTTCAGAAATGACAATGATATTTGATCTAGGTTGCTCATATTAAATAAATCATTTCAAAAATACCATGGAAATTATACACATAAGTAAAATAAACATTCGAATTCTAATATTTATTAATTAATTCTAATAATTCTAATAATAGTTCTATTTCTTAAATAATAATCTCTATTATCTTCTATTCAAAAGAGGAGACATTAATTTAAAAAGACAGGATTTTTTTAATAAGCTGTATATGTTCAGTAACTTTGAAAGAATTTATTAAACTGGCAAATTTCCGAATTGCAACAAATGCTTCGATATTGTCCGACTAAGGAGTCGAACCAAGGACTTCCCAATCGAACTTGTTAATTTAAGCCGTGCGCAAGCAGATAGTAATACACGCTCAACGCTCCTAGTTAGTTAGCTCCTAGTTCGATTTATTATATTGAGGGATTATTGAGACACCGCGCCGTGGAGAATAGTTCTGGTAACCATCTTCCCGCTGGGACTTAATTTTTTGAGCTGGAATATATTATAAATATTAGTATCAGTCGCTTACTAAAATAAAGAATAAAGAAGAAGAAGAAGTGAAAAAGCCCTGATGGCCTCGAGGTTAACGCACGCGGTCAAGAATCTCGACGGTCACGAGTTCAAACCCCAGACACACACCTCTGACTTTTCGAAGTTATGTGTGTATTCACAATGAATTATCACGTACTTTAACGGTGAATGAAAACATCGTGATGAAACCTGCACACCTAAAAGTTCTTAGGAATTTCCCCTCTCAATTGTAGACGAGGCCTGTGCCCAGCAGTGGGACGTATATGGGCTGATGATGATGACTAATATGTATTATCATAGGCCGTTGTAAAATCACGAGACCTGCCGCTTATTTAAAACCTTTGAAGGTGCCTTCTAATGCCACTTTAAGTATTTGACGAGCCGTTTATTGCTGTATTTCTTAAACCTCTGACCTTATTCTCATGTCGAATTGTTGAAAAATATTGTACCGAGAAAGAATCAAAGATGGCTGGACGAATATAAATGACCCCTAACATTGCTTACTTAAAGTCTCGGGTGCGTCGGCAATTAAGATTTGTTTAAACGCATACCACATATACATATATCTGATTAATAATATATATCCGATTTTTTTGGTTTCCCAGAATAAATAATATTAAATTTTCATAATATAATTTATATAATATATTATATTCTGTTTAATTTGACAAATATATATATGCGTCCTCTAAGCGGGTTTTAGACAGAGGCGTATTTTATACCAACGTTATGCACGCTTTGTGACACCACTTCATAGATGTCGTGGCTAATTGCCATTTACAACGAATATTTACTTACTTTTTGCTGCTTCTTAGGATTTCCTTTCAGAAAACCAAATAACAGTTTGGCCAGCTCACGACTCGATCCTGAGGACGCTCGATCACACATGGTACTAACAAGACATCATTTGTATTTGACGCATTAATATTGCAATAATCCAGACAACTTTTTTTTTAAACAACAAAATCCACACTTACCGAATTCTGTTTATGCAATTTTCCAAGTTTTATTACTGCGGTGAATACTTCAAATTAAGCCGAAGGACTATTTATATCTCACACAAAAATGCACATAATATTAGAAACTAAACTGGCTGTAACTTACCTTTCGTTGGTAGTCTACCTCTCAGTCTAGGGACTTAAAACGATGAGAACTAAACGCTAACATACAATTTTATTGCTCGAACGGGCTCAACAACCGTATTACCATATGCTAACAGTTTCCAATGCACTCAAGAGATCAGGAGAATGCCCTTATGTGTAACGTATATAGAAAATGTAAGTGAAATTTCATATGGAGGGAAAATTACCTTCTAATGTTACTTTTGGGACGGATTGAGGCGCCGGCTACAGTTTAATGAAGCTCATTTTTTAATATATTTAGGTGTACCGGCAAAGTAAATAAAACTTTTGAGTTTGTTAATTTTTATTACAGAATAAAATCTTAGGTCCAAATGGACAGGAAATATTTTTGGATTATCACATTGCTGGGATCGTGGCGTTTCATAGAGGTCGACGTACTAAAAATTAATAAAAAAATAAATTTCATTTGAGTTAGCATCACAATCTCACCACCCGAAGACAAGACAAATCATACATTAAAACAGGTTTTTCGTCCTTCCTTTCCCTCTCCCTTTTCTAGTATGTCTCCTTTTGAAAAGAATACATTATTCTATTTTCACATACAATATAATTTTTAGCCGAGATAAGATGGAGCTGCAACGCATAAGTTATTAGTTGTACTATACCAATGAAAATTTTTATTCAAATAACATCCCTCACACAAAAATATTTTTCATATAACAATGTGACACACATTTGACAGCCCCGTGGCGCAGATGGCTAGACACCAGCTTGCGAAACGAGAGGCCGCGGGTTCGATCCCCGCACCGAGACAAATATTTGTGTGATCCATAAATATTTGTTTCGGGTCTGGGTGTATGTGAGACCGAAAAGTCGCCGTAGTCTCTGATACCCACGACACAGGACTTGTATCTTAGTGTGGGGTCAGAACTATGTATGTGACTGTTGGGTGTATTTATTTATTTATTTTATAATATTTAATTTAACCATATAAAATAACAAGAAAAGTAAGCATAACCGCATGCGTATATAAAGTGCATTACAATTTGAAATTATCCGGATCGTGTTCTCTTGGTTCCACTACATTGGCCGTAGATCGTTTGTAGATCATTTATATAGCGAATCAGTAGCGCCGGCTTGACATTGATCTCTGAGAAGTCTGCGCGCGCGCAATACAAAAAGTATATTTACGATTATTACTTGTTTATTATAAAAAAAAATTATAGGTTTTGGTCATTTTTTGAATTTGGAATTAAATATTTAGTGGCGGCATCCTAAATCTGAGTTTTTTTTGTGAAGTGTTTTGGTGTCGTGATTTTGTGATAATACGTAAGTTTGTTTACTTCGTAATGTTACTTGTAGTTTAAAATTATTAATATACATAAACTGATTACATTTATTAATAAATAATATTTACATTAAAATAATGACCACTATTACATGCACCCTAAATCTAATACATTATCTTGAACGTACGTTAATACGAACGTACGTAATTATTGTACGTAAATAATGTTGGCCTACAAAAACCAAGACAAAATATGATAAATCATGTAAATTTTTTTTTCCTACTACACTAAGAGACTGACAACATTTATTATACACATACATACATACATAAACTCACGCCTGTATTCCCCGAAGGGGTAGGCAGAGGTGCATTTCTGCACCCACATTTCGCCAGGTATGTATCAGTCCCACGTAATAGGGACGTAGTAGGTAATTTATTATAATCTGTGTCATTTTAATATTTATTCAAGTAATAAGGTATTAACGGAAGCACAAAAAGAAACTAAATTAATATACCTCATATGTCAACCATTTTACTAAGAAGTTTGTGGCAAGTATTAAATTAGCATTTGGCAGGCCGCACTTCGGAAACGGGTCGTAGCCTCGTAGGTACATAGTAATTCAGCAAAGCGATTCCATCTTGTTAAGTTTAGTGATGTGGTGTATTCTCATAATTCGTATTTCAAGAACAATCACAACTAGCTTTAACTGTTTAATTATACGTACCTACTGTACTTGGATAATTTTAGCTTAGACGTATATTATGAAGAATTTTTATTTTTGAAATAAAAAAATTAACTGTGATACAAATTATATACTTATTTTTTGTTTCACATTTCAGTGCAAGAAATAAATTTTATTTAGAAAATTTGTCACTGAAATTTTACTTTCCATAAAAGAAGTAACAGAATGTCTCAACTATTCGTTTTAGTATCCAACTCAAGCCTTTTTGTGTCCTTCTAAATAGAGTAGTAGAGATATTAGAGAAATAAATCCCCATGAATATTTATAATTGAAGTTCAAATATTCAATCAACGTTCCGAATAGCCAGACAATCGCAATTTCATTGACTACTCACCCAAATAATTTGCTTTTCGTAAATGTTTAACAGATCTGCCACATCACTACACTCATACGCGACAGTTAATTAAAATTTTCCACTACGTTGGAAATGAGCTTATTATTTTACCAGTCACGTCCCGCCCGATGTAATTTCATATTCAGAACAAAGTTAACAAATCGGTTATCGGCTTTTGCATATTCCGTATAAATCGATTTTCCAGCTTTAAAATTCTCTTTACACATGAAAAACATGCCTGTAAATGATGGGTACCTACAGCTTATATATCTTGCGTAAATGTATCCAGGCCTCTTTATCCACGCCTTTTTCGTTAATTGCGTTTGAAATCCTACGTGATAAGGCCATTGTCGATTTTCGGGCTCATTTTTGAGGTTTTGTGCTGGTGCTACAATTTTTTATGGAAAATCTGGAATTTAACCCGAGACCACTGGATCACACGGCACATTATCATCATCAGCCCATATACGTCCCACTGCTGGGCACGGGCCCCCTCTACAACTGAGAGGGTTTAGTCCACCACGCTGGCCTACTGCGGGTTGGTGGACTACACACCCAAGAAATTCCTAAAAACTTTTAGGTGTACAGGTTTCATCACGATGTTTTCTTTCACCGTTAAAGTACGTGATAATTCTTTGTGAATACACACATAACTTGGAAAAGTCTGACTTGGTGTGTGCCTGGGATTTGAACCCGCGACCGTCGAGATTCTCCTAAACCTCGAGGCCATCACACAGATCACACGGCACACTGTGCTCAAATAACGAAGCAGCCTAAATTTAACGGAGAATTTATTATCAAAATAGCTCTATACCTACCTCATATCATCGCATATTTTAATTAATATCTACTAAGATACATATATTTTTGCTTATTTAAATATAAAGCACATTAGAAACAACGTTGTTCCGCAAAAGCCAAAGCTGGTTTCTGCAAAATAATTTTAAAATTAACTTAATTATGTTAATAACTAAATAGGAAGTGTAACAGCCGATTAACTTTAAAATACCTAGGTTTTAATGCACGGTGAGCTGCGCTTGTTAAAAGTTTGTTATTGATTGTGGCATCGCGCGCGGTTAATGGTTTTACTTGAAAACTTAAGGCGGTGGGTAGATTTATGAACAGCAGCAATATAGAGGCTGAGGTAACAGTACGGTATAACCCATTTGTTGCTTTTTTTCAAATAAAATACGAGTACAATCAAAATTCCATTGGATTAAAATTGAAAGTTGAAAAGAAGGTGAAAACCTACTATAATGTAACACTCGATACACTTAAGTTGATTCCGAAATCATCCTGGATACGACCGGCTTACATCAGGCTGGCTTTTTTGTGGCTTAATTGGTATTTATGGACATTAAATGAAATGGAATTAGTGACGGCCTCGAGGCTTAGACGCGCGGTTGACAATTGAGGTTGCGTTGAGGTTCAAGCCCCAGGCACACATCTTTAACTTTTCGAATTTAGGTGTGCATTCACAATGAATTATCACTTACTTTTACGGTGAAGGAAAACATCGGGATGAAACCTGCACATCTAAAATGTTTAAGGAATTTCTTAGGTGTGTAGTCCGCGCACCCACACTAGCCCAGCGTGGTGGACTAAGGCCTAAACCCTCTCAATGGTAGAGCAGGCCCGTGCCCAGCAGTAGTATATAACTGATGACGATGGACATAAAAATAATTACATTGATAAACTGATATTAGAATATCTCAAAAACATAAACGTAAATATGATATTCTATACAGACGGGACCAAATAATCTAAACCGCGGTTCCAAACCCCAGGCACACACCTCTGACTTTTCGAAGTATTCACAATGAATCATCGCATACTTTAACGGTGAAGGAAAACATCGTGATGAAACCTGCACACCACAAAGTTCTTAGGATAGTAGGCAAATAAATGGTATACCATCCTAAAAGGGCGACATACTCGTCCTCCAAAATATAAATGAAATGGTGAAAATTAATGATAAAATTACTTATACAATTTTGCATCAGGACACAAAGTTCTCGTGAGTGGTTTTAATTAAAGTTTCATCTGTCTTAAAGAGTTCAGGTGACTTAATTACTTGTTATATAATTTAATCTCCGTACTTACATGCGGCGCGTAATGACGTGACGATACAACGAGCAATTATCTTTATTACAATTTTCGTCTATGTACCCGAGTTTCTGTGGCCGGTATATTAGATTGTTGAAATAAACTTTGAATTAATTAATATGGTTTCGCACTTGGTGTATGACTTTTCTTAATTAGTTTTATTTAGAACTAGCTTTTGCTCGCGACTTCGCCTGCGTAGACTACAGGGTTGGGTACAGGGTTGGCCTACGTTATAGTAGCTTTATGCATGCAAAGTCTCAGCCCGATCGGTTTAAAATTGACAAAGTTTCATACAAACTTTCATCCCCTATTTTATCCCCTTGGGGGTAGAATTAATCAATATCCTTTCATAGCATGCCAAATTTCAGCCCGATCCGTCCAGTGGTTTGGGCTGTGCGTTGATAGATCACTATGTCAGTCAGTAAGTCAGTCACCTTTGAATTATATATCTTTAGATAACACATTGTAAAACACTGTAGCGTAAATTTTTACTTCAGTAATGTAAGTATTATAAAACTAATTAGTCAAATTAACACTGCCTCAAAAAGAAGACTTAAAGTATTTTGCAATGGTTGTTCTTTATGTTTTTGCTCATACCACAGAACAAATAGACCTTATCATTTGGCTTCCTCAAGTAAAACGGCACCTACGAATTTTAGACTGTACGACCCCACATTTTGTAAAGGAACAACCCGAAGAAACTTTTGACATTGATTCGATGAGTCAACGAGATTTACTTCTCACTAGCCTTTGAAAGACTAACTTTCAAAGTATTGGATAAACCATTTAACTCAGAAACTAAGAACACTTAGGCCTATTAAAACTAATTTAACAAATTTGCAATCACAGTTTACAAGGGTTTGGATAACGAAGACTTAGTGGTAGCTATAAATTTAATAACAGGAAAGTCTGTGACATTAATATCAGTTATCTATACTATTATAATAAAGAGGAAAGGTTTGTATTTTTGTATTTTTGGATTTTTGTATGTTTGTTACGAATAAACTCAAAAACTACGGAACCGATTTCGATGATTTTTGGTATGGAGATAGATGTAACCCACCGAAGTAACATAGGATACTTTTTATCCCGGAAAATGTAGTATTCCCGTGGGAATGGGTATAAGTAGCTCTGTCAATATTCTGCTTTTACGCCTAAACCATTAAACCGATATGAATGAATTCTTTTACAGACATAAATGTGATCCTATAAAGTAACATAAACTACATTTTATCCCGGGAATATGTAGGGTTCCCGAGGGATGAGCATATAATGTAATGCGAAAGTAACACTGCCTGTATTATGCTTTCTCGCCTAAACCATTTGAACGATTTAGATGATTTTTAGTATGGGAGTAGATGGAACCCACCAAAACAACATAGGATACTTTTTATCCCGAAAAATGTAGTATTCCCGTGGGAATGGGTATAATTAGCTCTGTCAATATTCTGCTTTTACGCCTAAACCGTTTAACCGATATGAATGAATTATTGTACAGACATAAATGTGATCCTATGAAGTAACATAGACTATATTTTATCCCAGGAATATGTAGGGTCCCGTGGGATGAGCATATAATGTAATGCAAAAGTAACACTGCCTATGCTATGCTTTCACGCCTAAACCATTTGACCGATTTATATGATTTTTAGTATGGGGGTAGATGGGATCCACCCAAGAAACATAGGATACTTTATATCCCGGAAAATGTAGTATTCCCGTGGGAATGGGCTTTCACGCCTAAAATATTCGCGCGATTTATATGAATTTTGCTATGGATTTAAATAGAACCCTTTGAAGTAACATAGACTATATTCTATCCCGGGAATATGTAGGGTTCCCGTGGGATGAGCATATAATGTAATGCAAAAGTAACGCTGCATGTGTTATGCTTTCTCGCCTAAACCATTTGACGATTTAGATGAGTTTTAGTATGGGGGTAGATAGGACCCACTGAAGCAACAAAGGATACTTTTTATCCCGGAAAATGTAGTATTCACGTGGGAATGGGCTTTCACGTCTATACTATTCGCCCGATTTATATGATTTTTGGTATGAATATAAATGGGACACTATGAAGTAACATAACCTACGTTTTATCCCGGGAATATGTAGGGTTCCCGTGGGATGAGCATATATTGTAATACGAAAGTAACACACAGTGTTATGCTTTCACACTTAAACCATTTGACTGATTTGGATGATTTTTGGTATGGACAAAAATGATACCTTAAAAAAAGGACATAGGCTATTTCTTTAATACTTACTAATATTATAAATGCGAAAGTAACTGTCTGTCTGTCTCGCTTTCCTGCTAAAACTACTGAACCGATTAAAATAAAATTTGGTACACAGATAGTTTAGACCCTGAGAAAGGACATAGGCTACTTTTTATCCCGGAAAAGGGGTTTTTAAGGGGGATGAAAGGTTGTATGGAAGTATTGTCATTTTTAAAGCTAGAAGCTTGAAACTTATTTTTGTTGATTAGATATAAATAAATATGACATTCAAAGTTTGTAAAAAAGTGTACATTTAAGGGGGTAAAATAAAAATAGGGGTGAAAGTTTGTGTGGAAATTCGTCATTTTTGAAGCTAGAATGATGAAACGACGTGTAGACGACTGTAACTATACGAGTATTTCTGTTACGCTTTCACGATTAAATCATTTGACCGATGTAAACGATTTTTGATATGGACATAAATGGGACTCTCTGGAGTAAAATAGACTATAACTTATTTTCATTCTGAACCCAACCCTGTAGTCTACGCGGACGGAGTCGCGGGCAAAAGCTAGTCTTATATGAAGTTATTCTGCATATATCTTGATTGCCTGTGGAATAGTAGCATATTAAATAAAAAAATGCATAATTTTAATTACATTAATTTACTAATTTCACCGTTCGTTCATTGTATATATCGTCATCAGCCCAAATACGTCCCACTGCTGAGCACGGGCCTCCTCTACAACTGAGAGGGTTCAGGCCTTAGTCCACCACGCTGGCCTAGTGCGGGTTGGCGGACTACACACCTAAGAAATTCCTAAGAACTTTTAGGTGTGCAGGTTTTATCACGATGTTTTCCTTCACCGTTAAAGCAAGTGATAATTCATTGTGAATACACACATAACTTCGAAAAGTCAGAGGTGTGTGCCTGGGTTTTGAACCTGCGACCGCCGAAATTCTCGACCGCGCGCCTAGACCTCGAGGCCATCACTGCTTTTTGCTTTTTGTATATAAGTATATTATTTAATAAATATATTATAAATATAATTAATATATTTATTATAATTATTGCATTTAAATTAATTTAGAATTGCTATTTTTTTGTATGATTAATCTGAACGCTCTATTTCACGATCATTATAAAAAGATAGAAAACCCACATTCGCAGGTTTTCGTAAAATGATTTTTTTGTTGAAAAATGTAGGTACCTAAAGTTGTATTTAAACTGAACATGGTCGACTAAAAAAAACTATTTTTAAAGAAAGTGTTGAAATGATAAGTTATTAATACATCGTGACTCGACTTCGGTTCGACAATTTCGGTAGTTATTTTTACCATTTAAAAAACGTTCAGTCTGTTATTTATACGTCATTAAATTGCGAATTTGCATTGTCACTTTTCCAACGGCTATTGGAATACTATATTATTATAAAACTATTACACTAGTTTCTATTGTGGCATTTGTGACACAATTAGGGGCTTTCCGTAACCAGGTTTTCTCATACATTTTATAATATTAATAGCATAAAATGAAAGTATTTTGTGTGTAAAATACTGCTACAGTAATATCAATTCCTCATTTCAGAACGATGCTGCCTCATCTCGCCCAGTTTCTGCTAATCTTCGCATCATTTCAAACTATTCACACAACAGAAGAAGGCTACTTAAGATACGTAAAAGACGGCTGTTTCCTCAGAGGCGAGGCTCTCTCGTGCGTCAAATATAAAGCTTTAAAAATAGCGAAGCAGACAATATTTGAAGACTACAACAACTCAACAATAAATGCAACACAAATGATAAGCCTGGTGCCATTAGACGAGGAAACGATTAAAGAAATGTCTTTTAAAGAACACACTCATGTGTATTCAAACGAGCCGAGGAGTTTATTATCTGAATGGGCAGAACTGGCGAAATATTTTATGAAACTCGTTCAAGACTTTTTTAAACTGAAAGGGTTGAGAGTCGCGCTTCCTGACGGAGCTCGGACCGTTGAAGACGAGGTCAATGATGATGGTAAGTGGAAAGAAGGGAGTATGTTATTGTAAAAAGTCTTTAAAATATTACAGAATGTAGCTCATAGTTGATTTATTATTTTACATACATACATACATAAACTCACGCCTGTATTCCCCGAAGGGGTAGGCAGAGGTGCATTTCTGCACCCACATTTCGCCAGGTATGTATCAGTCCCACGTAATAGGGGGCGAGCCTATTGCCGTTTTTCTGGCACATTTCCAGACTCCGTGCTGTTACTGAGAATTTCCTAATGGAAAAACCCAATAACACTTTGCCCGACCCGGGAATCGAACCCAGGACCTCTTGATCGCACGACGCATACTTGTACCGCGAGACAATAATATTACTTGATTTATAAAGTGCATACATATATTGTGAGAGACAATTAGTTTAAGACTGATTGATCAGCTATAGTTTTATGGTTCAATTATTTACGTATTCATTAGATAAAAATGAATTGGTTCTGATTGTAGGAATTCAAGAGTTGAAAAAAAAATGTTTAGAAAATATTTACAGTTCATCACATTATCTTTTAAAATCAAATTCATAAACCTAAATCTCAGCAATAATAAAATTACATGAGATGAATTTCATTTCAAATAACCTGATTGCGCATGTTATATATACGTGTGCGTCATTACGCTATGTTTGACGTAAACTCAATATCCTAATTAATGAGGTTTATTTTATACCTTCAATAATACCTTTCATCTCTCTTCCTGCATCTCCATCCCAGGTTGCCTGTAAGAGATCGCCTCGTGCGATAAGGCCGCCCATTGTACTTCTCTAGTTCTCTGTACTCCTTAGTTTTAATGTTGTGTGTACAATAAAGTTTTAAATAAATAAATAAATAATAAAATACTTAAGAACACAAGAAATTTCACCAGTAACGAAGACTACAGGATTCATAATGAGTTTTGAAATTTTTATATCCAGAAAAATTTAAACCTAATTAGTATGATTTTTCCGTTCCTATTATTTTTTTTTTTTTGTGTTCATTAATTGTTACTAGTCTTTTTAAAAAAGTATATAATTTATCATACTCTGTAAGGAAATATGAGTGAATAAAACATAACTAACTAACCTAACCGTCATCATGTACCTATGTATTTCTCGCATTCTCGTACAAACAGATATTATGATCGTACATTTATGTGTATGTGCTTTCCTTGTCTCACCATGAAACGTTATGTCCAGCGAGTCTCCTCAACCATACTGTGAAAGCGACACTTGCGGTTAGTCCAGCCGGCTGTAAATATGCGGGCAGACCACAGAGCAAGTTCAAGTCGTCTTACGCGCCAGAATTGCCGGACAACGTTCTAATAATTATCTAATTAAAATGAATTATCAAGATGTCGCCATTTCATGAACAGCGCACAAAAATTGTAGTGAATTTAAAAGTAATTTCAATATAATATTATTCCGGTCGTGGCATATTGTAATAAGCTACGGTACGTAGATGCGATAAAAAATTGAATATGTACTTATTTTGTGCCATTTTTTCTATTTTGCAAGGTATTAAGTAAAATAAGTATTCAAGAAGGAAGGTGCAGAAAAAAAATATGCTTTAACTTCATTCAGTAATGATTAATTAATCAGCCCCACCCATGTTTAAATAACTTTCATTAGTTTCATAAAATATTACTCTCATATGAAGAAATAATCCTTGTAAAGATTGTCAATCAGCTCTGAACTAAAGAAATTTATGTTGGTGCTAACATAAAGTTTGACTCTTAATCATAACTTTTGGCATAGTGCCCCCCCCCCCCCCTCAGTAATAAAAAGAAAGTTATATTCTTGGATTCATTTGGGAGATTCTCAAGAACATATCCATTATTTTATAGCCTCAATTAGTGAATGGAACTGATGAATATTGTTCATAGTGATTCGTCTTAATGTATTGTCTAGACTCTATGCAAATAATGTTATCTTTTGGCAATGCACCTGTGACTCTCGTGGCTAGTTTTAGCCCTTGTTCCAATTTATTGCTTGCTAAAAATTATAATATAATGGATGAGTTGTCTAAGTATGTTGTTTTATAGTTTATTAATGTATGTATGTAAAATGTATTTTATTTCTATAAAAATATTTAAATAGACGACATTGCTTCTTCGCATTCGATTATGTTCTTTTTTCTTCTTTCAGTAGATCCGGTCAAAATTCATACGTCATAAAATATTATAATTACATACATACATAAACTCACGCCTGTATTCCCCCAAGGGGTAGGCAGAGGTGCATTTCTGCACCCACATTTCCCACGTAATAGGGGGCGAGCCTATTGCGTTTTTCGGGCACATTTTCAGACTCCGTGCTGTTACTGAGAATTTCCTAATGGAAAAACCCAATAACACTTTGCCCGACCCGGGAATCGAACCTAGGATCTCTAGATCGCACGGCACAGACTTGTACCGCGAGACCACGAGGCATTAAATTAAAATAATATTATAATTATTTTTCTGTTTTTTTTGCATTTATTGCTATCATAAATGGTAGAAAGCCTTGTTACTTCTTTTATGTATGGAACAATATTAATTTCTCTAGAAATGATTGATTCTTCGCAGTTACCCTTTTATGAACCACAAATGAACAGACATTTTAAATGTTATAGTTCTGAGAAATGTTCATTAGAATTTCTTCACCATTGTAACTAGGAATTAAAAGTCACGGCGTGAATTGATTCCGATATTAATTTCCTCGGCGTATAAAAGGGGTAAAATACAGGAATCAGTTTCTTTTACCTAGGATGGAGTATTATGAAGGTTGTTATCTTGAAGAATTGCTTGTTTCATAAATCCTCGAAAGGGTAGGCAAAGGTGCATTTCTGCAACCAAATTTCGGTAGATATTTATCAATTCCACGTAATAGAGACGAGCCTATTGCGTTTTTTGGGCACATTTTTAGACTCCCGAGTTGGTACCTACTGAGAATTTTCTTTTTAGAAAGATATAAAGAAATAGACACATGTGCTGCGAGACCACAGGGCATAATATCATAGTACAATTACGATAGTTTTCATGAAAAATAAATCGGATTAAAACAAACAAATAAATATTCAGTTGAATCCTGATACTGTCGGCTTAACCTAACTCGACCAATTAATTACATTACTAATTCATTTGCTTGCAGAGGAGACACTGGTGTGTTGCCGGCCTTTAAGGCTTTGAGAGAAAATATAGACTCCTATCTATTTCCATAGTATAATTAAGCTGTAAACCGATAAACCATATGTGTTTTTATTATATTATATGTCTCTCCAGATACAACTAGCGGTTGTCGTCTCACACTAATTCATTAGTTAAGTATGTAGATTGCACTTACTGTACAATTTACTTTACTTACTTGCCATAAAGCTATACGGCCAAATAAACAGAAAAAGTATATGGCTCATAACACAATTTTATCAAACTATAAGTGTTCGTATAAGAAAATTATCTTCACTTTTTATCAGGACATAGCGATGGCCCAAACCTATTTCCCTCTCAACTATTGAAAGGAAGCAAGAAGTTCGAGGGTTACTGGCTGATAAAAATATTTAGAATACTGCATAGCTTTAAAACAGAATAGTTCAAAGTAATTCAAATTCATAAACTAGAATCGTTCCTGCGGCGGTTAGCAGGAAATTCCCGATATTATTTAGTTAAAAGTTCATATGAAGGCACGTGGCCGCGATAGGTGTCGGGAAAGTTGAATAACTGGAAGGGTTTACCCAATGTTTGCTCGGGAGAATTTAATCAGTTGTAACTAAAAACTATGCTGTTTCAACTTTATAGACGGGTATCTTAATAAGGGTATAAGGGCGAAAGTATTTTTTTTACCGATTACTTACCAAAATTAATGAATCGCCACGGCTGCTTGCAAGGCGCTTCTAACAAGTCATTCAGGAAGATAGTGCGAGTCCTACGTCCAGTAGTACACTCCAAGTGGCTCATAACAATGATGAGAATAATCTTTTTAAGTATAACATCATTTTAACATTATTATTTATTTGTACACACTGACTACACTCACCCTTTACCCCATTTTATCATATCATCGTTGTCTTGAAAATATTAACTTAATGTTAGTAGATCTGTCAAAAATATTGAGAATATTGTAAGATATCTGATAATTTTATTTTGAATAGAAGTTATAGAGGTCTTTGAAGGCTTTTCGTGCAGTCGATTAAATTCAGGCCGTCGTGTCGGAATAAAATGGAAACGGTGTACTTTGCAATACATATTAGCTTTGGCCGTGAATATTGTGACACCAAATAGTCGTAGTTCCTGATCCTTTAAGTCCTTTCTTAATGGAAATCCGTTGCATAGTTGAAAAACTTTAAGTCACAACTTTACAGTGTAAAAGGTTTATTTAGATGTTTTACGTAACAAATATATTATTTTGCCTTCTCTCATATCGGATGACATTAAAGTACACCTCTCGTTCGTTCGTTTCGTCAATAAAGTTCATCACGAATATGAAAAAAAAAGGACAAAAAATAGGTAGCGATCAAATTAGTGATCATTTCTTTGTACCGACTGAAAAAATAAATAAAAATTCATTCGAAGTACATACAAAATACTTCGCAATGACTAAAAAATAAATTAAAATTCATCTTATGTACTTCGCAACCAGGACCCTTAGCTCCCTAATCCCATTTTGACCATTCCAAAACATTTTCATCTATCGCCGTCCTATTCAGTAGGCAAAACACGTCCAGGGACCTCGTTTATTACATTACCGGCCAAAAGACTTAATACATTCTCACAATGCGTTTAGAAAAGACCCTCAATGTATTCGTATGTTTTTCGCATTTTAATGTGTATATTGATTTTTTATTAACAAATATGAGGACGGTTTGTTACAAGGTTCCCAAAATTCTCTAAAACTGCTTTGGTATTAAGTTTGTTGCAAACTTCATAAAGACGGATTGAACTGAAGTCTTACTCTCTTTCCTATAAAACATTAAATAATCAATATACTATATTATATTTGAATCTTGTCTGATAAAACATCAGGGATTATATATGGGCAATTTGATTTATTGCGTTTCTAATAACTCTGATAAGGGAATTTTCGCAGCGAAAAAAGGTCGAATTTTAATCTCCAAATCCAAGTAAATATTGCAGTGGCTATGTAATGTTTTGAAATAGGTGTTTTAAAATCAATCTTTATTGTTTCTAATACATACGGAGCAAACGCATGATTTGAGTGTCATAAGACCAAATTTATAAATTCATTAATTTTGTATAGAACTTTATTTGTCTCTTTTGAGTCAATCAATAATTCTTTATAATATGCTGGTCACTACATCTCACTCGCAATATTATTATTTAACGATTTGACAAGCTAAATGAAGCATAAAGAATGAAGCGACTAACTTTTTACTCGTTATTGAAAGTGACGTCAACAGGCACAGTTTTGTTTGCTGTTAGCTTCTTTGAAGTATTGTTAATAAAATAGTTATTGTTCCAATTATTTCGGCCAGCCTTATCCGCTAGTCAGATGTCACTCGGAATGACCATTCAAATTGTAATTGCCATAGATTCGGCCCGGAAATATCGGACCGGAAACAATTAGGTCGGAACGTGGGACCCGACCTGCGATCCGATGAAGACGAAACTAATACCTGTGTAATTGTTTATGGAAATAAGGCCGCGGCGTTTGTTTAACGCTGTTTTAATGAATATTTGGAGGTCATCATATCGACGATTGGAAAGGAACTGTTTTTGTTGATTTATATTGTACAGTGCTTAAATGAAATTCTCGCTATAATCATTTAGTAATTTCTATTACAATTTCATCAAAAAACTGGCTTTTGCGATATATGGCAAGATAAATTATTGCAAAACTTTTGTTGTTGACCTGAAAATTGAGAATCAAGTAACTCAACATAAATGTTTGTATAGGTATTTGTCAGTAAAATATACATAATTTCATTATAATTGTTAACAGGTCGTGGTAAAAAGAAGAAGCTGGCTATCATCATCCCACTGCTGACGCTGTTAGCCACTATGAAGATCAAGTTCATGGTGATCCCGGTACTACTAGCCGTGATGCTAATCAAGAAGCTGCTGTTAATTGCGGCTCTGTTGCTTCCAAGTCTACTGAGTACATTGAAGGCTTGCAAGGTAAATATAACAAAGTTTATAAGTCAGCACATTACAGAAACCACACAATAGGACAAAATCATAAAACAAGTATAAAGGCTTGAGCTTCTGGGACTTAAAAAGGTAGATCAGGTTGTATCAACGACCATCAAGGAATAACACATACTAGCTACACATCACCATTAACTTAAAAACGATCCCATACATACATGTTATACCTTCAGAAACTTAAGAATATGTATTTTGCTTCATATACAAAACTTTTTATCGGCGGGCTTAATTAACACTGCCGCCTTATATTAGGGCGTGCAATCGCGAGGGTCCAATTCCAAGGCAACAATGTTATGCAATTATTCACAAAGGCAATTCACAGCCCAGAACTAGTAAATATGTCGCGTAAACGACGAAAGCTTCGTCCTCTATTACGTGGCAATTAAACATAGCTGAATAACCGATGACGTAGAAATAAACCTGTTACACAGGTCAAGCCTGAAGGGGTCTTTGATTATGTATGCGTGAATATATGTAACTTTGTATAAAGACTATAGGTGTCTCGTATAGGTAGATATATAATCACTCTTCTCTTAAAATGTTAGCCGTAATCGCTACCATCCCAATTTCTCAATAGTATTAGGTACTTTCAGAAAAAGTAATATCCAAAGTTCTCTATTTTATCAACACCAAAAAATATAATTTCAAAGTGATCTAATATCATTCATCATCCTCATCATCATCAGCCCATATACGTCCCACTGCTGGGCACGGGCCTCCTCTACCATTGAGAGGGTTTAGGCCTTAGTCCACCACGCTGGCCTAGTGCGGGTTGGCAGACTACACACCTAAGAAATTCCTAAGAACTTTTTTTTTAGGTGTGCAGGTTAAAATAATATCATTAGTGAAAGCAAAATCGAAAGTTTTTTTTTTTGTCATTAAAAAATAATGCAACATAATTTCACAATTGATAAAACAGCAATTACAGCAGTAAGTCTACACCAAAAATCAATCTCTTTTTACCAAACAATAACTCTGTGGATACGACTGAGTGCACAAAGCAATCGCACTATTTCCGAACTTTATGAAGCGAGCAGACCACAGAACATTTGGAACTCCGTAACGTGAAACATTATGCGTAGAAACTTTTACCACGTATAAAAACCACGCTAATAGGAAAATATGGTTGACAGTCTAGGACTCTAGGCAATATATTGACCTTGTTGTTTGTATAACTATAGGTGTACGATTCCTACACTGGCTTTTATGAATCATTCGCCACGTATCTATTTTGATTACCAGGTACATTTCTAAAATCCGCGCTGCTTAAGACATAAACAGAAAAATCGCAATTTCTTTAATGCTGCGTTGCAAATAATCAGGATTAAGACACATCGCAATCCCATTTCCCTTGATGTAGAAGTTTAATAAAGTAAGTTTAATTAAATAACCCAGTAGTAGAGTTGCAACTTGATGAAAGTTTAGATATAGGAAAAAAATAAAAACAAAATATATTATATTGAAAACATCGAGTTTCAAAGCTATTCAGATACCGACACTCGACGTTTTCAGATAAAACAACTTGAACATGCGTTAGGAATTTGCTAGAACGTTGTGAATTTGTTTGAAAACTTTTTTTCCTTATCGAAACAGTTTCCACTCGTCGCAAAAGAAAAGCTGATAATTTATAATTAGAAATTTTTCAATTATAAAAGTTGTTGATCACAGTCAGAATTCCTGTGGTAAATATTTTTATCAGGCCCTTTTTAACTCATGATGTATAATTTATACTTGTCCTTTTTTTATACACATTTTGTATTCTCTGTGCAGCTATAAGAAGTTACCCAATAATTACGCCAGAGACTACATGAACTTGCAATCAGCCATAAAGTTTGCAATGTATATAAAATGCATTAGGTTTATAAAGGTGAAGAACAAACAGTTTTATCAGCCACTCAATGCTGCGAAGCTTTTACTGATAACCGTCAGTAGCCATTTCGAATAATATATTAATCCGTGCACTTATATATTGCTGATAAAAGGTTTCCTATTGAATAATATAGACTATTTTTAATTCTTTGCATTTGTTTATTCATTGCCGGCGATGCAATTAATAATAAAAGACGTTATGAGATGTAAAAAATACCGATAACTTACGAGTATATGTATGTTTAAAAAAAAATTAAATAGCAAATATAAAAATATTTGCTAACAAATAATAAATGTTATGTTATTCTACTACATAGGTACATGTTTTTGAATACTATTCTATGTAGAAAATGTTTAGTTAAAGGTATTTAATTTATCCATTTATTTCAGCACCATCATCCGATGACACAATATTCATACTTCGGAGCCAGTGATTCAAACGACTACAACTCCGATTATGGCAACAGTTACTCTTACTCCTCCGGTGGAGGCTACGGCAAAGACTGGGCGTCCAACAGGGCCTATTCCAAAAATAGGCCAAGTTCTGCACCAATGTATTTAACGGCACCAGGATCAGTTGCGTAGAACTGAATTATTCACCATCAGTTTTATAGTACAAATATTATTGATATTTCCCTAAATGATGCTATATTCGGCTTTTGTTTTCCGTTGTATTCTGACATTGGTTTATACCAAGTCTGGAAGCAATAATGTTGTACTTTATTTTAACTATGCTTTACTTTTAGTCTCATATAATGAATTTATGTCAGAATAAAACATGGATAGAGTTTATTAGCTATTATCTATTAAACATTTTGAGTTCGAGACTCAGATCTCGGAAAAATATTATTAGCGGAATTATATCATCTTTTGCTCCATCTTAGAAAACATATAGGTTCTTCTACTGGACGTATTTAAACAAAATTTAATTAAAATTTAAACAAATTTTATAATAAATAGTTTTACAATTCATGCGTGTTGTTCACCAACGCGATTGTTTTTTGAATATATTTTTTATTAGAATATTACATCTTTGCGTTTAGTTGGACTGATTATTTATAAAATAGTGATAGAAATATATTAATCCGTGTATTTGCTTTACAATTACTCGTATCTGTTAATGAAGTTTAAGTTACCTTTTGTTCGAATGTGAATTTATATTTTATTACTCTCAATATTTATTTATAACTATAAGCTAGCCATTTAAGATAATTTATTCTATTTATTCGTATATAAATTAGTTTTCGTAAATATGAATTTACAATAAAAAAACGAACCGTTCTAGCTATAATAAAATGTCTTTGTGATTAAAAACGTTTTATTTATTAATATTTTTATACATACAAATGCCGCTCAGATAAAAAAAAAGATATTTTTTCATGTCAAAGCTATAATAGTACAATGAGACAAAATAATCTTTATAATAACAGAGGTCTAAAATGTTTTCACAAATGTTGTAATTACACCAATTTACTTTAATTCGTATACATAAATATATTGATGAATAATTTGATACAAGTATGTGTCGTGCGATCTAGAGGTTCTAGGTTCGATTCCCGAGTCGGGCAAAGTGTTATTGGGTTTTTCCATTAGGAAATTCTCGGTAACAGCACGGAGTGTGGAGATGTGCCTGAAAAACGGCGATAGGCTTACCCCCTGTTACGTGGGACTGATACATGCTTGGCGAAATGTGGGTGCAGAAATGCATCTCTGCCTACCCCTTCGGGGAATACAGGCGTGAGTTTATGTATGTATGTATGTACGTAATATATTTTGAAAGCTAAACTAACAAATCATTTCTCTAGAAAGACTTAGACGTAAGGCAAATTCTTGAGAAGTATTCGCAATTATTTTTTGGGCTCACGATTTCCTAGAATGATCCTTAAAGAAAATTATTGCCTATTGTATGAAAATAAGCGATCGGGACAAAAAAATATGTTTACGTAGATATCTGATAGCAAGACATAAAGGATTGTGTGGGAAGTGTCCTCAACAATAAATTTGAATAATCAAAAGGGAAGGGAAAGGGTTTATTTTTCGATTATTAATAAAGGAAATGTAATTTGCTTTTTACGAAGGCCTTATTATTATGTTGGTCGGTGTGTACTTGACATACCGAGATAAAAGACTAAACATGAGATGAGAAAAGGAGTCCTACGAGAGAAATTTTAAGAAATTATGCTAAAAAAGTTTACCAGTGCATGAAAATTATTGGCAAACTCGTAAAATCCAATAAAGAAGGGGAAAGGTAAACGTCAAAAAGTTGTCACCTGTCATCGAATCCCATCGCTCGGAGATCGTATAAATTGGTTTTTTTTTTTACGCGGACTTTAAATGTGCCTTGTTGGTCGTGATTATACTGGAATAAAATGGATTCGTGTTATAACGGCATATGATATGACGTACAATAACGTCACGTCAATATGGAGAGGTCCATCATCATCAGCCCATACACGTACCACTGCTAGGCCTCTTCTACAACTGAGAGAGTTTAGGCCTTCGTCCACCACGCTGACCTAGCGCGGGTTGGCGGACTACACACCTAAGAAATTCCTAAGAACTTTTAGGTGTGCAGGTTTCATCACGATGTTTTCCTTCACCGTGAAAGTACGTGACAATTTTTTGTGAATACACACATAACTTCGAAAAGTCAGAGGTGTGTGTCTGTGGTTTGAACCCGCGACCGTCGAGATTCTCGACCGCATGCCTAAACCTCGAGGTCATCACGACTTATATAACAATGCTGTTGATTAGACCAAAACCAGAAATGAAAATACAACAATCATGTTTCTACAGAATATATGACCATAACATTCACGGTCTGGTTCCAGAAGTCAGTTAAAAAGGCGATTAATCAACGGTTCTCAGGTGTTGTGGTGCGACATAAATGGAGGAGCGGAATTACGGTATCTAGCCCTATTTCTGCTTATGTTTTTTGTAATAGGTGAAACGACAGTGATAACTTGTATCATGAAATTGGTATTTTGCCAACATTAACATCAAGCTGAATGATAAAGAAGTTATTCGTTCATTCCTAACAAGTTGTTCCTATCTATATTTTGCGTGTACTGCATTGCTCTTATTAGTTTAGCACCTGTGCGGTCATTTCATGTCCACTAATGGACGTAGGTTGCCCCCAAAGATTCATGTAGGTATTATTAATATTATAAAGAAAAATGGATAAAAAAGACAAAGGACAAAGGGATCTCTTTCATCAGCCGTATGACCCATACTGGACATAGACATACATACTTACATAACCTCACGCCTGTATTCCCCGACGGGGTAGGCAGAGGTGCATTTCAGCTCCCACATTGCGCCAGTTATCAGTCCCACGTAATAGGGGGTGAGCCTATTGCCGTTTTAACCGGCACATTTTTAGACTCCGTGCTGCTAATGAGAATTTCCTAATGAAAAAACTCAATAACACTTTGCCCGACCTGGGAATTGAACCCAGGGCCTCTAGATCGCACTGTACATACTTGTGCCGCGAGACCACGAGGCAGTTAAACATAGACTGGACATAGACTTTCAAAAAATTAATTAGAATTAGAGAGCTCACGATCGCATGTGATATATGCCGCAGGACTACTAAGTTAGTCACTATGATAAAATCACTGCAGGTTAATTAAATAAATACACCCAACAGTCACATACATAGTTCTGATCCCACACTAAGATACAAGTCTTGTGTCGTGGGTATCAGAAACTACGAGAGACTTTTCGGTCTCACATACACCCAGACCCGAAACAAATATTTGTGGGTCACACAAACATTTGTCTCGGTGCGGGGATCGAACCCGCGGCCTCTCGTTTCGCAAGCTTGTGTCTAGCCAACTGCGCCACGGGGCTGTCATTGATGCCATTCGTGCATATCAGATGCGAATATTAAACGCACAATGTGTGTATTGATAAAATTCTATTTCAAAAATTTGTCTTGGAATGTATGTGCCGTGCGATCTAGAGGTCTTGGGTTCGATTCCCGGTTCGGGCAAAGTGTTATTGGGTTTTTCCATTAGGAAATCCTCAGTAACAGCACGGAGTCTGGAAATGTGCCAGAAAAACGGCAATAGGCTCGCCCCCTATTACGTGGGACTGATACATACCTGGCGAAATGTGGGTGCAGAAATGCACCTCTGCCTACCCCTTCGGGGAATACAGGCGTGAGTTTATGTACGTATGTATGTATGTGTCTTGGAATATACAAACTTACACCACATATACAAATTAATATGTATCTAGAGGGCACTTATAAGCAATTTAAATCAAAAATCCTTTTAATTATCAAGGAATTTGCCGGACGATATTTTTTTTACATTTTCAAACTTAGTAGTTCAAATATATCATAAGGCGCTTATACTAAAAGTATCAAGACATGTCTAATAACATAAAATCTTTACTCTCTTCTCAAAAAACAGCTTAAAGGAGTTTATCCTCGAGGCCCTTTGTTGGCGAGACGTTAATTTGAACAACTTCATACCATTGTGTTCGTAACTTGAAGCTCTATTGTGTTATAAGTCCGGCCAACTCGAGTACTTTTCGGGATGACAAAAAAGTCCCCTAAAATTTACTATGAATCGGTAAAAATCGCGGAAGCTACCCAAACGGTTTGTTTACAAAATACTAAATAAAAAAATAAAATATAAGGAAGTAAATTCGAAACAAAAGTTATAATTTCTTATCAACAATTTTAATTTAATTATATTCTAAAACAGGAACTTGTTAATTTCCGTCAATTTTTATTCATTATATTTTCAAGAAGAAAACAGCGCCTGATAAAACTTTGTCGCAATATTTCCATTCGCCAACAATTTTGCTCAGAAGCTATGTTAAGAAAAATCATAATTGATACAGATGCAGCTAGCGTTTGAACACACTTAAGGGGAATCATTACTAATTGAAGATGGTACAAGTAGTTAATGATTAAAATATTTGCCTTATTCTTCCATTGACTACCAATGCTTAGAGATTATACTCGCCCCGCTACTACAATTCCTGTACTCCAGAATCGACGGACCGCTCAAAAATGACTTCGAGCGGTGAATGAAAGAAATATTGGTTAAATTAATTTTGATTGATGTGGAGGATGTGAATTAACTTGTAGCTTATATTTGGATTAAATTATTTATTTATTTTCTTGATGTAACGTATAGCAGTGGCGGTAAACCCAAAAGCGGAACATGTTAATTGAGTAATGTCTAGTTTATAATAGCTGTTTATTGTGGCGTCAGGATATTTTCATTTATCAAAATGGTTTTGTATAAAGTTTGAAGCTTAAAAATTATTCTTTGTAATTTTGTAAGGCAAGCTGGGCCTTTGGGTTTCCTTGTAAGTACCGCCACTGGTCTATATATATACATTATTCAGTGAGATTGAAGACATTTATGCCTCAGTGACGCCGATTTCTTTATTGCGCTAACGGTTTTTCTACTATTCTTGGTATTATTTGGATACACATGGCTGTTACGACTGACAAACACATTCCCTTGGTTTGTTACATGGCCTATTTTGAACGTCTGATACATGATTCATCTGTACTCACACTTATATTTGCATTTCTGCGCCCCCGTTTCATATGATCATCATCAGCCCATATATTGCCAGGCACGGGAATCCTAGAGGGTTTAGGCCTTAGTCTACCAAGCCTAGTGCGGGTTGGCGGACTATAATTCCACTACGTGCTGCTGCTGAGAAAATACTTTATGGAAAGACTAATCCCAATCCTGGTATAAAACATCTCTTGGCTCCTCTATATTGCATGGCTAACACTTATGCCCCGAGAGCAGAAAGCAGTCTTAAAATCTTAGTACCAAAATGTTCTAGTTATTAAAAGTAACCCTCATAATGTCTTTTAAACTTCGAGCCGTATGTCCCACCCAGTAGTTCGCTTTGCATTATCCACGGTTATTGTTCAGAGACATTAATCCAACAGACTACCTGCAACCATTATGCGCTACCTCATACACTATCCACTCTGGCTTTGACGCGACGTTGATGCAAGCCTGTCGGAGAGTTTCAATTTAAATCCATTTGTAATGTACCCGAGTGAAAAGTTACTCTTTTTTAAAGTATGGATGAGCTTTCATTATTTACGGCTCCAATTTTTATGTTTAATGCTTGGAAAAACTTTACGAAAAATGTCAAGTTCCATTTTTACATTATTTTTTTTATTATTGCTGTTCCATTAATGTACCTACTATCATTAAAAAAATTCAGACCAGTGATGAAAAGTTATTTCTAATTAATGTTTTCGCCATTACGACAATTACGTTGAGTCAAGATTAAAGAAATAAAATGGTTATATTCCCTTTAACTGATTAACAATATTTTTTTAATAATATGGCAGCTTAAATGTTACCACGACAATCAATATATGACAAATATCCCCAAATGGTGACTAAATGGTAAATGGTAATATCCAAATAATCATCCCCAGTAATATTTTTCTCAACCGAAGTCTATTTAAATAGATGAAGGAGAAAATTATGTGAATGCGATGTTCATTGTTCATATTATTGTACTGTATTCTCTCAATGTATTTATTTAAGCAAATAATTTTCTTGCTGAATATAATGTAAATTTGATATTTTGTTAACAGTCGTATCTAATTTATTTCTTATTTTTGTATTTTCATATGAATTCATGTTTTTAATAAAAATGATATTCTAAATTGTAATTTGATTTTTCATATTTCAAGCGCTATATCAAGCAATCATAAGTCTGAGAGTTCATTTTACAATTAATTTATTCTTTTGTATGTAGACTGCATTTGACATGTTTGTATGTGTGTGTTTCGGTCAACACCCTGAAATTAGTGAATGGACGATTCATGGAATGATTTTTTGTTGTACGGTCTCGATAAAGTTAGAACATCTTGGGTTGGATTTATCTATTATAGAAGTAAAATAGATCGTTCTTAAAATCTACAAGAAAGACCTATTTTTTGCAAACTACTTTTTCATCTACTGAAGGGCACAATAGGTTTTCATTACGCTTACGGTTAGCTTTATCATAACTCAGGTTACAATTCTTGAATGTTTGATTATTATTTGACAATAGTATCTTAATTTTTTAGCATTGGAACAATTGAAATACTTTATTATTAAACAGAAATATCTTAAAAATTCATGATGGAGCAAGTATTTCTATCTATATTTAAAAAATAAATAATTATATTTATTGAATACACCCAACAAATTCTTAGGTAATTGATTTTACGCAAAGGCTATCTGACAGCCCACCCATAGTAGGTTGCTATCTTAGACTTCCGCCATGGCAACAGCATAACTGATCCACTATCTTCGAAGTCTACTTTTATTACTTGTTTCTTTTTTCGCTTTCATCACTTCATTTTTTATAACTAATTCTCCTTGTATATTGCTAGGGGGCATATTACAGAAAATAATTTTATGATACAACTGTACACTACCGTTGTCTTTACATTTGTCTGCACTTGGAAAACTGTTAATACGCATGTTTTTATTTCATTATGTATTCGTATACATAATAGATTAGCCGTTGCGACGCTCGGCATTTGGCTCGCGTGCTGAAATGTCGTGTTACTTTCCACTACTATTTATAAGATTGTTTCGTCTTGAAAGTACTTTTTTCAACAATTTTCTCCGATGTAATGTTGCCTTTCAATAATTCATGCCGTCCATCGACTCTCGATGTTTTCATTGGTGACCCCAGAGGATTTGGGCTTAACTATTTCTTAAAATAATGCTTGAGAAGGTTTTATCAAAGGAATTCTCAGTAAAGTCGATAATGCACGAAAATAAGGGAAGTAGGTAATTGAAAAAGAAGGTCTCTTTCTTGTTCATAAGGGCTTTTGTGTTGTTCACCTCTTAAAAATGTCATGATATATATATATACCTAAATATGATGATATATATACGAGTAATAATATATATTTTTTAACAAAACAATACTGATCTAAACAATGGACTTAACGGATTTTCAAAGGCATTTTGAAAACCTCTAATGGCTTATAAATTTGAAATTAGATTTACCACTATTTTAAAAATATAGGTACATTAAACAACCAAAACTTGGCAAACACATAGTGCCAAATATGGATGAAATTTATTATACTAACGGAGCACATTTATGTTCCTAGAATTTTTAGGTTGGATTTTTGTAAATCATGGGCACCCAAAAATACCAGTACCATAGTCAATAAATGTATAATTTAAATATTTATTTATTTATTTAAAACTTCATTGTACACATAACACTAAAACTAACTAAACGTTTTTCGGGCACAATTCCAGACACCGTGCTGCTACTGAGAATTTCCTAATGGAAAAACCCAATAACACTTTGCCCGACCTGGGAATCGAACCCAGGACCTCTAGATCGCTCGGCACATACTTGTACCGCGAGACCACGAGACAGTCCAGTCCAGTCCAGTATAATATGTGTGTATGTAGTATTTATGTATGTAGCATGTGTAAATGTTTTTTTTTTAATTTTTTAATTGCATATACTTATCAAAAATGCAATTAGGGAAATGTATTGCTATTTTTAGTTAGTTATGTATATATACATTCAATGCTCAATGACTGCGAAAAAAATTCAACACGCTATTTATCATATGAGTACACACACGCGAGACTTAGGGACCTTCAAGAAGAGAGCCTATATATTCCTCAAAGGCCGGAACACACCGATGATTCCTCTGGTAGTATGGGTGTTCATGGGCGGTGTTGACCACTTAACATCAGGTGGCTCACTTGCTCATTTGTCTCCTTTTTCCATAAAAAAAAATTCGGACGAGACAATTTTATCTAGGAGGCGCTTTAGGTGGCTGCGAAATCATCATGGCCGCATCTCTTCTCAAATGGGTTTTAAGTCGGTATGCTAGCGAATAAATCACGTTGAAAATAATAATAATAAATAATAAATGAGACAATGAAAGTCCTGACACCGAAATACCTTTCCTACAAAGAAAATGTGTACTCGTAAATACATTCGGTTAAACTTTTTTAAAATTTGAATAGAATTTTGATTAGACTGAGTAGGTGACCATACTTATTTTCATGTGTTTGTTTTTTAAAACAATTCACATCCATAAACATTTCTCTTCGCTGGCCCCGATGCTCAGTTTATGGAAATGGAAATAAAGTTTTATTTTAGTGGGGAATCCAATATCGTTAGGGAAATGAAGCCAGTAAAATACGATTAGTTGTTCCAATGCAAATTTAGTGATTGCAGGGTAGGAACTATCTTCGATAAAGTCTATTCTTGCTTGACGAAAAAATTACTCAACCTTATTTTTTTATTGTAAATATACGTGTATATTAGTATTAATAAATTATTTTCAACTGGTTAGGGCCAGATATTTAATGTGCAAATAAGATAGTCCCCTGTGTTGTAGGAAGTCACATAGGCGTCAGGTGAAAGACAAGCGAAAAGATGTTCAGGATACTTTTTATTGTAGCATCTAGTGATTTTTCGACGCAATGTACGGTGTAATTAAACAGCACCGTGAATCAAAGACTAACTATTAAATATTTCTATCTAAGGAAGTAACGGATCTAGAGGTCTTGGGTTCAATTCCCGGGTCGGGCAAAGTGTTATTGGGTTTTTCCATTATTAAATTCTCAATAGCAGCATGGAGTCTGGGAAAGGGGCCGAAAAAGGGCAATAGGCTGCCCCCTATAACGTGGGACTGATACTTGGCGAAATGCACCTTTGCCTATCCCTTCGTGGAATACAGGCGTGAGGTTATGTATGTATGTAAGTAGCGGACCTAGTAAATTATATTCATAAAAAATAGTATTAAGATTCTATGGTTAGATTATAGATTCAAGTGGCTGGCAGCATTGTTTCACAATGAACTGACGGGGATACGTCGGATACTCGTAATTCCTTACCCTCTCTTTATTTCTTTCCACTACATCTTCTTACTCCACTTTTCCCGTATACTATGAACTCCAAGAGTCGCACGCATACTGGGTAAGTGTAATCAATTATTGTCAGATGAGCCGTATCCTCGTTTTTTCAGATCTATGCAAAAAATGATTTTTAACATATTATGGATAAGGATGATAAAGTTAATAGCTTTAGTACAACGCCTGCGTAAGTTGCATGTTGCTACCGAAGCCACGATTCCCTTACTGAGCTGAATATGATTGTAGAAACGTTTTAAACTTGTGACAATGAATGACAAAAACGTAATGCTCATCACGCGAAACAAATGACAGTTTTTGTGCAAAATATTAAAGATTCATGACCAAAGTGAAATTAGCGACACTGATTACGTAATTATATATACTCAGTTGGTAATATTTACGAAAACAGTCCGCATAGCGACACTAATGAAATTGAAGTTATCATATTATTTTTTTGAATAATTTACTACGTTTGATCACGTATGTTTTGAACTAACACTATATGTTTGAGGAATAGGTAAGTTAATTAGTAATTCCGTAGACTTCATATTCACGGCAAATATTACAATGTTATTAAAAAAATAATTAGAAAAAGATTTACTTACGCAGAATCATGCCGGATACATTTTGTGTCGCGTCAAAAAATTAAAGTCTCGCAAGTCTAAAGTTTTTTTTTAATAATACCTCATTCATCATAGAAAAATACCTTAAATACATATGAAAGATACCTGTTTCATCACGTTACAATAGATTTCAATGATTCTGTCAAAAATTTTACGTACTATGAAAAAAGTGTGTTTTGAACCAAGGCTTTCTACCCTTTTATTGTAACGGTTTGCGCGCAAAGGCTGTCTTCGGTTACTTAATAATCTCTGCGGTATAAATCATCCTCGCCCATTAACTTATAAGACCTCCAATTCGAAGTTGCGTTGTCAGCCTTATAATGCACAAGTATTGCATCTTCTTCTTTTGGGTCCAATAGGGACCAAGACCAGAGATCAGTCACAGTAAGAGTAACATACTATAAAAGCATAAGTTAGAGATACTATAGATAAAGAATTGTAATTTTATTGGGGTTCTATAAGAAGCAACATGAAAAAAGAGATAACTCGGAGTAAGAATTAATTAAGAAAGGTTAAAGAGAAGCAGTGATGGCCTCGAGGTTTAGGCGCGCGGTCTAGAATTTCGGCGGTCGCAGGTTCAAACCCCAGGCACACACCTCTGACTTTTCGAAGTTATGTGTGTATTCACAATGAATTATCACTTGCTTTAACGGTGAAGGAAAACATCGTGATGAAACCTGCACACCTAAAAGTTCTTAGGAATTTCTTAGGTGTGTGGTCCGCCAACCCGCACTAGGCCAGCGTGGTGGACTAAGGCCTAAACCCTCTCAGTTGTAGAGGAGGCCCGTGCCCAGCAGTGGGACGTATTTGGGCTGATGATGATGATGATGAAAGAGAAAGGTAAGTTTATCAACAAGAGTGCACCTAAACTTACCATGAATATCACAGAATTTATTATTTTGACTGCCCTGGGGCGCAATTGGCTAGACATCAGCTTGAAAAAGGAGAGGCCGCGGGTTCAATTCCCGCACCGAGACAAATGTTTGTGTGATCCACAAATATTTGTGGATAATAATAATAATAATAAGCCCCCTAAAATCCAACCACACGTCCGAATCCGAACATCTGATCACGTGGGGGGCGGGCAACACTACCTAAAACTACTGGAGTGGCTAACGTGGCAATGGTAACCCAACTATGGAGTATGGAGAATCATAGATATAATTTACGGTCGCTGCCCGGGGGTCGCCGGGGCGCACCTGGAGCCGGTGCTGGGTGCTTCAGTATGCGGAACACCGGTGGCGCTGCGTTGAGCAGGCGGGCGCACGCCATTCAAAATACTACAGCCGGTCGTCATGGGTTGACCAGGCGGACTCACGACGTAGAAGCTACAGCCGATGCATCGGAGGATGATGCTACAGTTTCCCTATTTTCGTCTATCCCCTCAACTTGCCCATCTTATATGACGAGGCAAACACCTACTTTGTCCACGAGTTCGCTCGATGGTGTTGTACAAGATGTCGAATTAGACACTGACCTTGTACCCACCACGAGCAACACCAATACGCGTAGACGATGGACTTCTGAAATGAACCAATTTATTCTACGCACTTACCTTCAATTAACCAGTTTAGATACCGACAGGAAAAATTATCTCGAACCGCTTCATACAAAATTTACAGAAAAATTCCCTCACATGAATGTAAGTCGCCAAAGGGTAGGAGACCAACGCAGGGCTATAGTGCGCAATAAATTAATACCGCAAAATATTATTGATGTTATCTATAATGACGTTAAAACAGAAATCAGCGGCCTCATTGTTCCACAGACAGCCACATCATCATCACAATTAAATAATTCATATAACTCTAAGACCCGTATGAGATGGACTACAGAACAAAACGAATTTATAATGAGATCATATTATCGGATTACTAACTTAGAGACAAATAAGACGGCTTACCGACAACTTTTGCATAGAGATTTTATAAGTAAGTTCCCCACACTATCCCATCTTAGCGAACAAAGAATAGCCGATCAGAGAAGAACTATCGTTGCGAACAAATATGTTTCAGATGACCGACTTAGTACTATAAAAGAGGAAGTAGCCATGGAACTCTCGCTAAATACTAATAATATATCCCCCGTCCCAACTTGCGCTCAGGATCCGGATGGGAGTAGTCATGACATACCTGCACTGAACGATCCTCTCATAAGCGAGCCGGAAGAACACACTACGAATACAGAACTAAGTGATACTCGAGATGAACATATTGATAAAACATTTCAGAAAGCCTTAATTTTTTTCAAAAACACGGATCCAACAAATAGAATGTATATTCCTAAACAAAAACCATCGAAAAATTTTGCAAAAATAGTACAGTATTTAAATAAAATTACCCTTCCTGAAAACATAGACCAAAACACAGATTTCAATACATTTCAAACTATAATATATAGTGCAGCATGGACCGCTGTGAAGCTAAATGGATCAAAAATCAGCTTAGATTCCGTTGAACAAAGTAACAATAGTCGAAAAGAGTTTAAACCACAGTGGCAAATTCGATTAGAGCGCAAATTAGATAACTTACGAGTAAAAATAGGAAGATTAACACAATATATTAATGGTAACAGAAATAAAAAATTAACCGGACATGTAAATAAAATAATAGAAGAATATAAAACTCACACCTTACACGAAGAACCTAACACGCGCCTCACGCATACCCTAGATACTCTCAAACAAAAACTTTCAGTTGTTACAGGCCGACTACGCAGATATAAAAATTGTACGCTAAGGAAGCAACAAAACAGTAGGTTCAATAATAACGAAAAACAATTCTACCGTTTCATTAGGCAAAAAACAGCTAACATTCAAATAAACGATCCCATAAATAACTTAAATAATAGCCCTGACCCAGAAGATTTAAAAAAGTTTTGGACTGGCATATGGGGAACAACCGAAAAACACAATTCACAGTCTGATTGGATAGGGAATGAGACCGTAAATAATTCTAGTTACACTCAAATGGATTTCCAGCACATTCCCTTAGATATTTTTAATACAGTTCTGCGTAAGCTTCATAATTGGAAAGCACCAGGATCAGATTACATTCACAGTTACTGGTACAAAAAGTTTACGTATTTACACCCATATTTGCACAATTATATTAACGACTTCTTGCTTGAACCTTCTAAAATGCCATCTTATATAACTTCAGGAATCACTTACATGATACCTAAAAACCCAAACGATCTCATGAACCCTGCAAATTATAGACCAATCACATGCCTGCAAACATTTTATAAAATTATTACATCTTGTTTATCTGAATTAATTTATCATCACATAGATTCGAACAATATTTTAGCTGAACAGCAAAAAGGATGCCGAAGGTTTTCTCAAGGCTGTAAGGAACAATTGATTATAGATTCTGTCGTACATAGACATGCTCAGAAAAATAAAACCGACCTATTCACGATGTATATAGATTATAAAAAAGCTTATGATTCAGTCCCACATTCATGGCTACTCCAATCTTTGCAGATCTACAAAATCCATCCCAAAATCATAGTATTCCTGGAAACAATAATGAAAAACTGGACCACCCGACTTAAAGTCAGTACTCCCATTAAAACCATAGAAACAGGCCCAATTGCGATCCAAAGAGGTATATTCCAAGGCGATGCACTGAGCCCTCTTTGGTTTTGCCTTGCCCTGAACCCTCTCTCTAACATATTAAATTCAACATCATTTGGATATCCTCTAAGGCATCAGAATTTAGAATCAGACACTCAAAGTTTTGTAACCCATAAATTAAACCATTTACTGTATATGGATGATATTAAACTCTATGCTGAAAATGAATATCAACTGCAGGAATTAGCTAGTTTAACGGAACAATTTAGTAAAGATATAAAAATGGAATTCGGTATAGATAAATGTAAAATTAACTCTATTAAATCAGGACGGCCCTTTGAACATAACTACAAATTAGAAACAGGAGAGATTATTAACGCGCTCAACGAAAACGAAACCTATAAGTACTTAGGCTACCACCAATCAACTCAAATACATCACAAAGAAATAAAACATAAATTAAAACAGCAATTCCAGCACCGAATTAATACTATATTAAAAACACAGCTTCATGCCCGGAATACCATTAAAGCAATTAATACGTTTGCAATACCCATACTAACGTACTCGTTCGGTATAATTAAATGGACTAAATCTGATCTGAAAAATCTGCAGCGCTTAATAAACACCTCTATGACTAGGTTCCGTAAACATCACCCGAGATCGTGCATCCAACGCCTTACACTACCCAGAAAAGAAGGAGGAAGGGGACTTATTGACATAACTAATCTCCATAACACACAAATTAAAACATTAAGACAGTACTTCTTTGACAAAATAAATTCTTCCACACTTCACAAGTCAATAGTTGACAACGACAGTAATTTCACTCCACTTAACATGAAGGATACGACAGTACAAAAAAACGAACAACTGATAGATGACCAGACTAAAATATCTGAATGGATCCAAAAGTCTCTGCATGGCAGACACCGGCAGGATCTGAGCCAACTCAACGTCGATAAAGAGGCATCGAACGCTTGGCTCAGCCACGGTGAACTGTTCCCAGAGACTGAAGGATTCTTACAAGCCATACAGGATCAGGTTATAGAAACAAGAAATTATCAGAAACACATAATAAAAAATCTAAAATCCGATGCGTGCAGAAAGTGTAACAGCTCCCCAGAAACGATCCAACATATAACCGGGGCATGTAAAGCAATAACCCAAACAGATTATAAGCATAGACATGATCAAGTTGCCAATATTATCCACCAGAAACTAGCTTTTAATTACAAGATGATTCAGAAAACCCAACCATACTACAAATACAGCCCCGAAACGGTACTTGAAAACGCCACAACCAAATTATACTTTGACAGAGCAATACTTACAGATCGAACAGTTCCATACAATAGACCAGATATAACACTAATAAATAAAATCAATAAAACCGGATACCTTATAGACATAGCTGTTCCAAACACACACAACTTACAGACAACAATAGCAGAAAAACTAACCAAGTATGTAGAACTAAAGGATGAAATTACTCGTCTCTGGCATCTTAGTAAAGTAACTATTGTACCTATAGTTCTGTCTTCCACAGGGGTTATACCCAAGCAGTTGCACCAATCCTTGAAAACACTTAATTTACCATCCAGTACTTACTTCTTATTGCAAAAAGCCGCGATTCTAAATACTTGCCGTATTGTTAGAAAATTTCTACAAACTGACCCATGTGAATCCACCTTCAATTCAAGAACCATTACAGAAAATCAACCTGATACACACTTGGCCTAGGCTCGTGTGCCTCAGATTAAACCGGAATTTTTCCGAGAAAAAAAATTTACAAAAAATAATAATAATAATAATAACACTTTATTTTTGCACCATAATAAAGACATTAACAAAAAAACAAATAACATAATTAGGTACATAAAAATTGGCGGCCTTATCGCTAAAAGCGATCTCTACCAGGCAACCAGGTAGGGAGAGGGATACTACTAATAGATGGGGCGGTGCTTATAATGATTATGTTATTCTAATTTATACAAAAAGGACATACAAGTACTCTTGAAAATATATTTACATTATTATTATACATACATATATATTCCTACATACATAAATAGATACATATATACATATATGTGGATGTTTGTAAGATCGAAAAGTCTCTCGTAGTTTCTGATACCCATGACACAAAACTTGTATTTTAATGTAGGGTTAGAACTATGTATGTGATTGTTGTGTTTAATTATTTATTATTGATTTGTACTTCACAATGTGACCATAACTAAACATTCCTAAGTTTATCCGTAGCATTGCATAACTACCAAAACCTTGCACAGGACGTGATGATGCGGGCTACATAAACTAACAAGCTATTCCGTATATAAAGCCCCACTGCGTGTGCGTCCGTGCGTGCTCATATAAAACAGTATACCGTCTTACATGTCTGCATTTGCCTTGCAACATTGAGACGGCCGATAAAAGTGTCACTCTGTAGGTGTCAGTGAAGTGAAATTATCAATATGAACGCGTTGCTGTTATCGATTCTGCTCTTCGGCATCGTTAGCTCAAATGAAATTGATAATGATGTAAGTCTTAATATTATTCGTCATTATATTTTTTTAATTATTCTTTTTTTGAATTATCAACTGCCAGTTTTTTTTTTATTTAGGTGACATTTAATGAGCTGACAACTTTTTGTTTAGATTTAAATTACTATGTATAACTTTATGTTTATGGAAATCGTTATTAAATAAGAACAACTGATCCTGATATATGAGACTAAGAAAAAACATCACATTGGACACTTGTTACTTAATAAACAATCAATAAAATATTCCGATAGATGTATATACATATACATATGTACAACAACACATCACGTTTACTAAATAAAATTACGAATGTACAAAAATACTCTTATATTGTTGATAACTTTAATATTAAACCTTGTCATTTGATTTCATTTGCTGGTATTCAGAATATAATATTTTTATTATTTTTACCCAGTTAGTGAAATAATTTTGCGGAAAATGAACGCGAAGTTTGTAGGATAGCAAAACTAACTAAGATAATCATCGGCATTGTGACCGCATGGCCGTGCAATCCAATCAAAACGACGTTATAAGCTTAATTAAAATTGGAAAATTCTTTGAAAAAGCAGCGTACGGCTCGTTTAGCTTTTAATTTTATTTTATTACTTCCAAATAAAATTCTGCACATTCTGATTACATTTCTTTAGGTACCGAAAAGATGGACCGGCCTAGTAGATTGGCGTATAAATATAATTTGGCAGCTAAGTGAAACTACACTTCTATGAACTTACTGACAGCCAAATGTAATATCCGCCCTGTTTAAAATTTAATTTAAAACTTTAATTAAAACTCGAAGTAATAAGTATGAAAAAACAGTTCTTCAGTTTATTTTTTTCATGGGCACAAGTCACTGTTGTAGGTAATATTTTGTAGTCTCTTTCAAGACTCATGAAGAAACTACAAAACAGCTTTTTTGAAGCGCCAATAGCCTGGCCCCCTGAGTTGGGTCTGTATTTCCTTATGGTAATAAAATCAGTAATTATATAATTACCAAATACTTATTCACGGAATTACAAAAAAACATGCTTATTTTTTACTTATTTCATCAATTTTTGCAATCGATCAAATTAAAATAAGGAAAAAATACACAAAAACATCATTGTGCTATCTTTGAACTTTTCTTCATCAATCATTTTCATATGGACGCGGAAATCGAAAACGTGTCACAGAATTTGTGGAAACATCCATCAAATTTGCAGGAGGATATATCGCGTAAAGATTAAAAGGTTTTAGAATACTGAGAGCAAATACCTTCCCATTGTGAAGTGGACATAAAAGGGAGACCTTTCAATTGTAATACCATTGCACAGTAAACCTGCCGTCACACAGGATACGATGAAAAAGATACCGTACAACTCAGTTATGGTATGCATACCTTAATTTATTTACCATAACTCTGCTCGTTGTTCTACTTAAACTTGCCTCGTCGGCTCCACGAACTAGGATGAAATATGAGTTTGGGTGGTCCTGCATTCGATTTCAGAATTTAGCAAGTCTAGTTGGATTTTTCACATACACATACATACATAAACTCACGCCTGTATTCCCCGAAGGGGTAGGCAGAGGTTCATTTCTGCACCCACATTTCGCCAGGTATGTATCAGTCCCACGTAATAGGGGGCGAGGATTGGATTTTTCCTGCCCGAGAATTCTTGAATTTTGACTTGCAACACAGTTAGTAAGCGTGGTCGCTGAAAATCCAAATGACTGGCCGCTTCTTAAGCGCAACTTAAAACAGCTAGCATGTAATGGAAGTAGAAAGAGAGAGAGTGATTGTAGTTTAGTATTTAGTATAATTTTTCCATCGCTGGCAACAAGACTGTATTTCTTTAGGTGTTTGTAAAAAGGTAAATTTGTTTCGACTCAAGCGAAGCTTTAATTTGCTTGAAAAACTTTCTCCGTGCAACGAAGTTTTTAAGTAACTAACGCACGATTCAAATAAATTAATAAATAATTTGATTTGGACATGGTGATTTTTATTACATTGAAGACCTAATTATTACGATTCAATTTAATTGCGTATCCTTGTTTTAAACGCTTGACGGCTTCAACGATTAAGTGAAAAAAGTCTTGGAGACTACTTAGACTACTACTTAATCGACTGATATAGATACGTATACAGATTTTATTCATTGAGATAACTTTTCTTCTATTTTTTATCAAATAAAGTACCTATTTTATTTGTCTTTTACGATATGGGCGGAATTATTAAGCCATTAAAAAAACTGGGTCAAATATAGTCACAACATCAATCCGACCAGTATTATCGGATCCTTCATTATATATTTGCATAAGGAGATTGACGTACACTAAAAATTATTATGCTGGAATTATAGGGGTCTTCTCTTGATCCACTTTTTTACGATTTGGAATTTCCTGCGCAAATAAAAACTACGACGAAGAATTCAAGCCCCCATCACATTAATTGTTTGAAAAACTGCATAAATTGATAAATTGTTTACTGACCCATATGTCAACAACTTATCGGATTAAAGAATTAAAGCCTGTAAAACGTTTCCTTGGCTTTTAAAGGACTAAGAACCGGGTACCTGGACACCTGCGGGCTATTCACAAGGATTTTGTTCGGTTTTTGGTTGAATTACGCAAAAGGTCAGTATACGAGTATACATATAGCCCTGTGTTTAGCTGCGAGATACAAATCAATCAAATAATTTCTCATTTCTGATACGTATGGGTACTAACGATTTCACGAGAATCAAAATATAGTCAGATTTAGGACTTTTTTTTAAATAAAAATTGAACTTTGCTCAGTAGCAACTTTTTTCATAATAATATATACATAGTTAAACTCACAAATATCTGAATATCACAAGAAAGCAACCTCTCCTAAAATCTATATTGCTAAATAAATTGTGACTTACAGCAGCTAAAAGTAAATTATCAGCAAATTGTTTACTATTTTTGCGTATTACATAAGTTTTGACATGTTTTCAACCATTATTCATTTTTATTACAAAAACATACGTTAAAGCAAAACATCGTAAACAATATTACAGCGAATGCTAAGATAAAAGTCAGAAGTCAACTATTAACCAGATTTATAGAATACTAGCTTTTGCCCGCGACTCCGTCCGCGTAGACTACATGGTTGGGTTCAGAAAGAAAATAAGTTGTAGTCTATTTTACTCTACAGAGTCCCATTTATGTCCATACATAAAAATCATTCACATCAGTAAAATGATTTAGGCGTAAAAACGTAACAGACATATAGTTATTTTTGCATTTATAACATACAATATTACTCGTATACTTAATTTAATTAATGAACGTAATCAAAGCAAAGCGTAAAAAATCAATATTTACATGCGTGCGACAGTCATCAGCCCTTACGTGTTTGCCCGTTCGGGTAAGAACACTCCCCACCCCGCACCGGAAATCTTACAAATTTTCGTACAAACTTTCATCCCCTATTCCCTATATATTATGTAATAAAAGCTAATTTAAAAAGTTTCATCGTTCTATCTTCAAAAATAACGAATTTCCACATACACTTTCATCCCCTATTTTTATTTTACGCCCTTATAGGTAATTTTTTTACAAACTTTGAATGTAATATTTATTTATATCTAAACAGTACCTAAAAAATAAGTTTCAAGCTTCTAGCTTTAAATATGACAATACTTCCATACAACCTTTCATCCCCCCTTTCAGCCCCTTAAAACCTCTTTTCCGCAATAAAAAGTAGCCTATGTTCTTTCTCAGGCTCCAAACTATCTGTGTACCAAATTTCATTTAAGTCGGTTCAGTAGTTTTAGCAGGAAAGCGAGACAGACAGACAGACAGAGTTACAATCGCATTTATAATATACTAGCTTTTGCCCGCGACTCCGTCTGCGTAGACTTCAGGGTTGGGTGCAGAAACTAACTAAGTGAATCTATAAATCAAAAAATTACGCTAATTGTTGCAGTAGTTCACCACCGGAGGTCATTTCTATTTTTGAGAATCGTCTCAAGTGACATTATGACATTTTTCATAACCTCAGATCGTCTCATAAATTTATCGCGAAAATGTATCTAATGTCATCTAGGTGCGTATAATGGCACTTAACATAAAAATGCACATGATAACATTTTACTGTACCGGTACCAGTCACCACTACTCCACAGTGCTAAATGGCATTTAACGTGAATTCAAGTCATCCAGGATACTGACTTCAAATAATGGTGCCTTTCGCAATTTCAGTTCCAAAAATGGCACCTAAATTCATAAAACGGAAAAATAGCTCTTCTATTCCTTAAGTTCCACTAAAATTCTTCTAAAATTGCCATAAGTGCCAATTATGGCACCTGTCGTCGCGTGATTTCCAATAACGGCACTTGTAGCCTTATGGATTCGACTAATGGAAACTGATTCATCCGATAATGGCACCTGACGTCACTCACCATCCACTAATAGCACCTAACGTCACTTAACATACACCAATAAAACTTATCGTCACTTAATTGTACATAACCGCACATAATCTTCCTTAAAGTTACTTATGGGTAAACTCTTCAAAATCACATATCACATAAGAGAACTTAAAACCACCCAGTAGCAATACCAATCTAATAATGGCAAGTAAGTAACCTAAGTGCGTTTAACGTCACCTAAGTAAACTTAAGACCACCTTATGACACTTAACCGCACTTAACTATATTCAACGTAACTTAATGAATCCTTAGAATCTTAAATGGTCTAATGCCACCTATCGTCTTCTAAGTGCCCGAAATGGCACTTATTGAATTATTTAAAAAAATAGCCTATGTCCCTTAAAGGTCTCATTTATGTCCATACCAAAATTCATTCAAATCGCACAAATGGTTTAGGCGTGAAAGCATAACACAGGCAGTGTTACTTTCGCATTACAATATATGCTCATCCCACGGGAACCCTACATATTCCCGGGATAAAATGTAGCTTATGTTACTTCATAGTGTCCCATTTGTATTCAAACCAAAAATCATATAAATCGGGTGAATAGTATAGGCGTGAAAGCCCATTCCTACGGGAATACTACATTTTCCGGGATAAAAAATATCCTATGTTGCGTCGGTGGGTCCTATCTAGCCCCATATTAAAAATCATCTAAATCAGTCCAATGGTTTAGGCCAGAAAGTATAACACAGGCAGCGTTACATTCGCATTAATATATATGCTTATCCCACGGGAACCCTACATATTCCCGGGATAAAATGTAGCTTATGTTACTTTATAGTGTCCCATTTGTATTCAAACCAAAAATCATATAAATCGGGTGAATAGTATAGGCGTGAAAGCCCATTCCTACGGGAATACTACATTTTCCGGGATAAAAAATATCCTATGTTGCGTCGGTGGGTCCTATCTAGCCCCATATTAAAAATCATCTAAATCAGTCCAATGGTTTAGGCCAGAAAGTATAACACAGGCAGCGTTACATTCGCATTACATTATATGCTCATCCCTCGGGAACCCTACATATTCCCGGGATAAAATGTATTTTATGTTACTTTATAGGATCACATTTATGTCTGTAAAAGAATTCATTCATATCGGTCAAATGGTTTAGGCGTAAAAGCAGAATATTGACAGAGCTACTTATTCCCATTCCCACGGGAATACTACATTTTCCGGGATAAAAAGTATCCTATGTTTTTTCCCAGGCTCCAACCTATCTGTGTACCAAATTTCATTTAAATCGGTTCAGTAGTTTTAGCAGGAAAGCGAGACAGACAGACAGACAGACAGACAGACAGACAGAGTTACAATCGCATTTATAATATTAGTAAGGATGATATGGATATAGAATAAGCTGCAATACAGCTCGAAATTAATAAATCGCATTCTATTACTTTTGAAATCTAATAGATGCGTGTAACATAATATGAGGTAAAATATATGTCAGAGTTTTTAATACTGAAACAAAAAGTTTTCAACTCGAATAAAAAAAATTTGGCCAGTTCAATAATTATTATTGTGGAAAAATCTATATCGTAAATGTGTCCTGCCGTATTCTGAAAGTGATGAATAAAATGACAAGAAATTAATTAAATAATTTTGGCGGCGGAGCACTATGGTATCTCTATAGGGGATCTTAATCTTTATGTTCCGTGGTCGCAATCTATCATAGCATCGGTAATACACGAATACCCTTTCACCTGCAAAAACCTAATAATCCTCACCCCACCCTAGTTTTACCTTCTCTCCTCCACTTCCTACACTCACATTGAATGACCGGCAATATTAATGATGAAATGATGAATAACTATGAATTGTAAAAATGTCCGTAAATAGTCCGCAATTATCAACTTTAGCGTTGGATGTTCTGTAGCGATGAGAATGATATATTAAACACTGAAATGAAACTCCTTGAACAAGGTAACGAGACAGCTCAACCGAGACATGAAAATGCTGAAATACAGCCGAAAGCGGATTCTTAGGCTCGCGTGACAATTGGAATCATTTAGCGATGAGTTTTCTTCTTCGATGCACATTAACGCGTCTACGATGCTTGAAGCGTGATGTATTGTCTTGCAAAATGGACAATAATTTCCTTTTTTTTTAATAAAAAATGTCCATGCGGCCTGTCACTAAATTATTAATATTTTTTTTTCTTGTACTTGCGCGAGTCCATCATGCAACAGATGTTATTTGATTAATGATAGAACAGTGAGAGTAGACGATTCGTTTTCTTTAAATTAAGTATTCTTCACTAGAATTATGAAGTATCATTTGGCATATACCTACTGGTAGTTTTCCGTGGTAGTATAAAAAATACAAAAAGATAATTATTATAATTTTCACTCGTCTAACTAATTTCCGGAACGTCTTAACAAAGCTATGGGTAATTGCCTACCTTAGTTCACTTTCGATATCACAGACCCAAGGGAGTAATAACATACATTGTTAGTTTGTTGTCGCTCTGGGATTAACCCTGTGTTAATATCACCAAGAGACTTTAAATTTTATAAGGAGAGAAAACGGCTCATATATTTATTAGTATGAATAATGAATACCTAATACACCTAATTGTGGAAATCCGATGCGTACTAACAAAAGGTTTGTAAATTATTTTCTAAAAACGGTAGATGATTTTGCCAGCGCACGTCCTAGTATTCGCATTTAACGGCTTTAAGTTCAGTGTGAAGTGTTTTCGAACTGAAAATTTCTTTAGCATCGTTGTGACTTAAAAGTAGATGAAACGAAAAAGCGACCGTAAAAAGAGATAGAAAAATTTAAGAAAGGTTATATACTTGGCCACTATAAAATTGTAAAGAACGCAGCCATAAAATTATAATATTTTTATCTTGAAGCCTAAGTTGTCGAAGGTTTCACTTCTACCACGTGTGAATTGCATTCATGTTTTTTTTTTCAGTAGTGTGGCACGGTGTCGAGAGATGAGAAATGGGAGTGTCTGAACACTTTTGGTATCGTGTTGACATTTTGTGGGGCCCACTATAGAAAAAACTATTTCAAAGACAGTGGTGATTCATAATCCTTACTCTAGCATTTCTTGGATGTCCTTTATCCCAATTTTTACCAGTTACGTAAATAAATTTGGAATCTAATGCAGCTTTATCTTTACAGTCAATAGTAACATAAACAAAAAAAATGAATTATACAATGGTAATATTATCGACATTATGTGTCACATATTTTATAGGAAACGACAAAAAAAAGCTTTTGTAATCCACTACAGAAGCTATTTTTAGGAAGTATATTTTTTATTAATAAATGCACAATTTTAATATAAAATTGCGATTGCTCATTTTAATTATTTTTTTTGTGCTAAATTCAAATCACAAGAATTTGTTGAACGTTCAATCCGTGTGCTAATTACCAGCGAAGTGGACTGTAATATAACGGTTATATTATGCGTTTGATTTAATAACACTTACAGTTAGCCGCTACATATCTTCGCTACGATCTGATAAACTTCGTTTGCCAATAATTAAATGCGTTTTTAGTAGTCTCATCTGAGTAGATCTTTTACGCCGATGTAACTATACACCGTTTTATAACCGTTTAAATCTTGGTTGCTTCTTAAACCGTTTCTGTCATGCAATATTTATTCTACGAACAACATTGTTCAATATTTTCATTTTCTATCATAATTCTTATCCATTTTTAATTTACTTTGTATTATGCATTTGTGAAAACCGCGGGAAGCCGCTAGATGCAGGCCGCTTCCGACAGAACACTTTGGAACTCTTTGTTTTGATTATTTGATTTGAGGCTCGTGATGATGATGATGTATTTGTGCCAGATTTTGGTAAAATATATATTAAAGTACATAATTTTTAAAAAGTTGTTGCATTTAACATATGTTTTTCAATAAGACAAAGCGATGTGATCTCTCACAGAATGTTATCCTATTCCATAAACTGTTATCTTTTAAATTGAATTCATAGCGCAATAAACAACAGTACAAAACTCTGACAGTCGTTTTATATTCCATATTGCGGCTAAACGGAGAAATAATTTAATATTGTCAATTCTTTATTCCGTCTTTCTTCTTAGTTAGTACTTTAGTCCACCAACCCGCACTGGGCCAGCGTGGTGGTCCTTAGCCTAAACCCTCTCAGTTGTAGAGGAGGCCCGTGCCCAGCAGTGGTACGTATATATGGTACGGTGGTATGGTGGTAAGTGATGATGATGATGATGATTTTTTTATTCAGTAATGTGATATTTGCAGTAAGTATCAGAATCACATAAATGATTACGTGCTTAATTAGAAGGCGGAGTTAAGTAAGCGTTGATAGTTGCCGAACTCTTAGCAAATCCCTTTCATTTGTCGCTCTATTCTCAAAGGAGCGCGGTGAGACACTTATGTTAATTCTAATTATCTACAGGTTATTTAAGGCCTTCATATTCTGCTGTGTTAATTCCTGCCTTGTTCTCAATTCTATTTGGGTTATCCGTTAGGCTCAGTATGTTTTCAATTGACAAATAAAATTTTGTTAAAAAAATATTTAATAAAATAATCTGTCATTTATTTAAAAATATTTTACTTTAATATCTTCACGTAGTTAAAATAACGAGTATGTAGGGAGATAATTATGACAGTATTAATTTTAAACATTAAAGCAGCCAAGCAATTTTTAACAAAATAATACAGTACTTGTCCATAACAGGGTTTATAGAAATATACTGTATACTGCAAAGGTGCCATCGATAAACCATATTAAAAATAAATAATAAAATAAAAATAATATATAAAATGTAGAGAAGGATACAAATAGCTGAAAAATACGCTTAAAACTAGGTCTGATTACTAAAACAAAAATAAGTAGGTCAGTGAATTCTTCCACACGGCGGGCCGTGCGGCAGCTGACACGATACCATAAGATATTCATCGTAATTAGGTCCCAGCCCTCGGCTAGTGGAAGCCATAGTATTTTTTTCGGCTCATGGAATTGCTTTAATTAAGCTTCCGTGCTAATTCTACGGGAAGACCTTCGAAATCGTTGATATTATGCGTGTAGATTTCATTTATATGAAAGTGAAATATATATATATATCCGCTCTTTATACAATTTTCTAAACATACCATTGTTGCGAGTTAAATCATAATTTTATTTTGTGGAAAAGTTTTATTTTATCGTGATAAAAATTGTAATTATTAATATTTACTTGTAATTTACTTCGCTCACGAAACTTCCATTTCCTTTATCTTTAATTGAGTAAATAAGTTATAAGTGACCCTTTCAAGTATGAGATGATGAGTAAATTAATTAAAAAGTATAATAGAAACTTATTGTAATACACATATGTATACGTATATCGCACCGCCTCTACCGGCTGTGTAGACTGTAGAGGGCTTAACCATTTCACATTTCATTTCATTTAGCTGCCTATTTAATCCTACAAACGCGACTTTTGACTTTTTTTAAATAACAATGTTTTACGATGAATCGTCGGTTTCGTCGCAAAAAATCAAATATGAATCACGTGTTGCAAAACCATTTATTATCAAAAAAATATATTTGAAAGCTGTTGAACTTCTGAAGCAAAAAAATGTTTGTATATATTTTAAAAATAGTTATTTTATATCAGTAAAAATAAGTGACATTCGATAAACATTTTTTTTTGTGTAAATAATTGGTCGTAGATCAACAAACTAAATTGGAAAAATTGCAATGGCAAATTGGATAAATGGCAACATAAGTATATTAAACAACTAGTTGATTTATACTACAACCAAATCAAACATGCACGCCATGACGGTGGATGACAACAATCGACCCTCACCTTGTAAAAACGATGTTGCATCGATCTTATTAATGACTTACTCATACAATCATTGTTCCGGTAGATTTTATAAATGGGTCTCAAGTTATAAGTGAAAAGCGTTTCTTTTTAAATAATCCGTTTAAAAATTAAATATATAAACAATAAAATAAATAAGAAAACATACACATGTATTGTTAAAAAATACTTTAACACTTTACTTTTAAAAAATCAAAGGAAAAAGAAAACCTAACAAGAAAGATTAACAATAGTCAGTTTAAACTGCGGTATCAACAGATCGAATAGACCAGGGTGTCCGATTGTCTCACAAAAAAGTATAATTTCTACGAAATAATAGAAATAATAGAGCATTTTCATCCACCTTATAAAGCCAACCCAATAAGGCGATTAAAGTGCAGTGTACAATCTAAAATATCTTACTATGCTGTATTGATATTCGTAGATTTTGTGAGTGGGATATTAGAGACAATTAGAGGTCAACATGATGCAACGCTGTTGCATTTCGTGGAGTGCTTGAGGTGTTCTCAGGCAAAATTAGTTATGGGAGCGGTAAGATTCAATATTCACCTATAAATTCATGTACATGCTTTGGTCACAACTGTTGAGTGAGAATCACAATTGTTTCTATTCAGTCTATATTCTAATCAGACCGCATCAGCTTTACCATCAGGTAACAAAGTGGTAGGTAATTAACATTACTCCGCAATTTCAATTAACGTCACTTTACAATGAATAGTAATTTGTTCCCGACTGATCACAATATATCATTATTAACGATATCACTCTCACCCGATTAGCGAGCAATCGATTTCTCACAGGAAAAAATAGCATTGTTTGTTTTGCATATTGGAAAACAAAAAACGCCTAACAAGCATCGGTAATTATAATTTCACTAAACACTTTCATGGTAGATCCGCCGTCTCATATGGCTCGGCCCGTCACACTACACGCTCGTATCAATTATACTTGGAAAGTAGAAAACTAGATCACGGGCGCACGGCTACCGTTCCCAGAGCGATCAGCTTCGATATTAAGGGGAGGTTCTTTTCTACATCCTTGTTCACGTGGCATTTACTATAAAACGATAATTTTAATTATATTTTTTTATTTTTTTATGCTATTACAAAGCATATATTTTTAACTTTATATTTCTAAGGCACAACATCATAAAGTACAGTAAGTAGATGAGAAAATGTATTTTATTTTTGTGTATTTGAATATTTATAAAAAACAATCCTATTAAAGTTGTAATTTTCTATAAATTGGTAAGCTGCAAGACTTTAGAACAAGTTGTCCATAACAATGTGGTGTATAATGATGTTCCATTCCTCTTCCGCAACTCAACCCGATGTTAAGTTTAGGGCAACACATCCCCCTAAATTTATGACTTTTCATGAGTAGTAATGATCACTTGCCAACAGTTGACTCGCGTACTTCGAAAATGTTCTGCCGAGTTGGGATCAACGCGGTCCGGGCTATTAATCTTGTAGTGATGAATATTTACCATGAGATGTCAGTAAGCGCAGTGTGATTAAATTAATAAGCAGTGATTACGTTCCACTAATGGACATAAATCTGTCGGCCTATCGAAATTAAAATCTATGTCAAAAAAGCGGCTGACACCGGTTTCTCTTATTTCTGTTTCAAAAATCTTCCAAATCGGCTCAGCGGTTTAGGCTTTATTCTTTAGTTTATTTCTTATTTATACTATTATTTTGAATCCCGTGGTCATCCCACGGGAACAATTAATTTACTAAAATTAAAAACGCCTGTTATAACTTTCTGAGCAATACTTTTGGTAAAGGTGTTTCATATCGTTTTGGGTCCCGCTCCACCCAGCCGTAATTTCATACAAAAATAGCCTATGTTACTTCGGAAGTTTCCATCTATGTACAAAATAAAAATCATCACTTACAATTAAGAGGCTGATCCTCTTAATGTGAATACTTTTCCATTCTAATATAGAAATAAATCAATTTCTACATGTTATGTTTCGTACGATGGCCGTCGCACCCTCTTAAAGGGCCTTGTTGTTTTATAACATTTGCAAGCGGAATAACCCGGACAAAATCCCTGTAATAAACGAACAGGGAACGCAGTATGGGCGTGCCGGAAACGAGACGGTTCCCGAAGGACAACTGGTCATAATTTAAAGTAAAAGTGGCGCGAGAGGGCTCGCGTGTTCTGAATGCCTGTAATTTGTCGTTTATGGAAGAAGTTTGTTGTCCTGCTAAATACATTTGCTAAACGTTGCCAACTTTGTGGAAAATTTCGTGCTATTAAAGAATAAATGTAACTTTAAAAACTTTTTACATCTAAATAAGATATAATATAAAGTTAGGTTTCAACTTTTAGGTATTTAATTATTTATCGGTGGCTGCTAAAAAAACGATGAAAAAAGATGACGTTAAATATTTTTTATGACTTTCAATCAGTTATTATCTCTAAAAGTTATTAATAGGTATGTTATATATGTCTGTCATAGAAGAATGGATACAGATAGTGTAGTCAAAATTTTGGTATAATTAAATCTTTGCTGAATCGTATTTACAAAATCAGTCACTGTTTTTTTTACGAATTTATATTATTACAACTGTCCCAGAATAAGCACTCACTGATTGAAATTCCATAGGTATATTATTATATAATTAATAAAGTTATTTGTTTACCAGTATGGATGCGTGAATATTCTAACAACTTTCAATATCTCACGGGACGAACACCTGGAGTTTATATTTGGATCGACGAAATTATATAAAATAATTATATACAAATACATTTATTTTCTAAAGATCATTCAATTAGCTCTACGATATTTTATATGGTTCGACCGCAATGCACTTAAAAATATTTCCTGATTGATTGTAGTGTTTATGAGAAACTAAGGGTAAGTTACAAAAAAAACGTACGATACCTGTTGGTCTCGGGACACAAGTGTCGTTCGCGGACTCGAGGCCGAGTAGAGAATATTGTTATAAAAGCTTTTTCAATACGAAAAACGGCTATTCCCTTAATGTCTATTATGTCGATATAAAATAACCAGTAGGGCTACCTACGTATACAAACATATTTTTTATTTATTTTTATTTAATATGATTTATTATGGACCACATGCATAAGTAAAAATTAAATTAAAGCTACCTTATAAAATATTGTGCCACAACGGGAAGTCTTATCGCTATTAGCGATCTCTTCCAGACAACCCAGAAAAAAAGTAAATATAAAAGGGGTGGTCGTGGAAATTAAATAAAAAAATAATAATATTAACAATAAATAAATGACAAAACAAAAACAAAAAGCATTGATAAAAAAAATGAATGAAAACTAAATACACAAATATACATACCTCTGCCTACTCCTACATGTTTAGTATCATCATCATCATCATCAGCCCAAATACGTCCCACTGCTGGGCACGGGCCTCCTCTACGACTGAGAGGGTTTAGGCCTTAGTCCACCACGCTGGCCTAGTGCGGGTTGGTGGACTACACATCTAAGAACTAATTCATAAGAACTTCTTAGGTGGGCAGGTTTTATCACGATGTTTTCCTTCACCGTTAAAGCAAGTGATAATTCATTGTGAATACACACATAACTTCGAAAAGTCAGAGGTATGCGCCTGGGGTTTGAACCTGCGACCGTCGAAATTCTCGACCGCGCGCCTAAACCTCGAGGCCATCACTGCATCACTGTTTAGTATATACACATCTATATTTTTATATGGCAATTAAATTTAGTAAGAAATGTCGTTTAAAAACAAAAGTCTAAAGAAAATAAATGAACCAATATAAAATTTAAAGGAAAAAAATACAAATTAAAAATTATATCATGGAAAAAACCACGTCACGTTATTGAAATATTTTTTTCCTTACAAAATAAATCAATTAACTGAATTAATGAACCTCTGCAGCATCATTTATTAATTGTAATTTATAAATACATTATTTTACGGCTTCGTAGACTTCCCCTTAAATATTAATACGCAAAAAAATTATGGCCATTGCTCTTCGCGGTAACAATGGTGTGACGAAGATCGTTCGCAAAGTAAATACATATAATAATTTAAGCTAATAGCACGCACGCTTTAGTTCAGCGACGTATTTTTTTATAATAAACTTTATTTTATATTGGCACCTGATAAGTACAGAGCGCTCCAAATTGAGTGCTGACTAATGTGGCTGTCATAATTAAGGCAATTTACTAGTAATGCACAGGCTAATCTTTAGCTCAATATCCTTGCGTAGGCTTTTAAGTTACGCGGATTTCAGAAATACTGTTGATGTAGTCACATACACTCAAACTGATGCCTGTGTCCCCGAAAAGGTATGCAGAGTTGCATTTCTGCGTCTACGTTTCGCCAAATGTGCTTTCATATTATGAAGTTATTCGAGCAGATTTCAAGACTACGCACTTTTATGGAAAATTTCGTAGTGGAAAAATCCAATGTCATTAGGTATGACTTAGGAAGAAAGAAATTACTAATTAGTCATTTGGTGGCTTTATAATAATAATAATAATACACTCCACAGTTACATACATAGTTCTGACCCCACATTAAAATGCGAGTCTTGTGTCGTAGGTTGATACCTACGACAAAACGACGACGTAGTTTCTGATGAAACTACGAGGGACTTTTCGGTCTGACAAACAACCAGACCCGAATCAAATATTTGTGGATCACACAAACATTTGTCTCGGTGCGGGGATCGAGCCCGCGGCTTCACGTTTCACAAGCTGGTGTCTAGCCAACTGCGCCACGGGGCTGTCATTACAAATGAAACGAGTAAATTTCACCAGTCGATCAAAACATGTGGTAATTAAAATCTATTTTCTGTACACTATACTTTTCCACATGGGGAAGTAATTGGAAAGTATCATTGTGCTGATTCTCGGAAAACAAGAGCAATTTACAAAGAAGTCACTCAATATCTGTGAATCGTAATAATTGTTTTTATTTTGATACATTTTCTTTTCATTCATTTGTTTTCAATCTCCATAACTCCGTACTCAACAGGAGGACGTTTTTTTTATGACTTGACGCAAATAAGATGAGGTATTCTATTATATTAGGAATTAGGTCGGTCTTCCTAAGCCTCAAGCCTTTAACTACAACAATCAATTATAAGAGCATTTGCTCTCTATTTCGGGTGTCAAATAAATACGGGGTTTTAGTTTATATTTTTTACCAACAAAAAGATTTGTTTTTATAACAGTGACATCCACCAAAATCTATGCATCAAACCTCATTACATTAAAACAACATTTTACAATTATAAAATACTATAATCAAAACAGTAGCATAACTAGTGCTAGTATAATTATATTTGTAGCATAAAACAATGCTTGTCACCAATACGCATAATGGAAAACGGGAAAAAAATAAAGGCGTAATATTTTGGCGATGTATTGGAAATAATATTTTTCCTCGTCAAAGTGGCCTGTTTATCGTGTTTACTCGTTCATCCGAATATAAGGCGAAAGGGTTACTCATAATCGTTTGTTTATTGAGTATTTTCTGTGATTTTCGAGACAGGTTTTAGAATAGGGCCCTATTTTTGTTCTTATATTATGATTATACATTATTATCTTAAGTCTTGTTATGTCACGGTTAAACCTTAATATGTGAGCTGGGTTGGTTTAGCCTGGTCGCAGTTGTCATCAAATATAGATATAAATCTACTAGAATAATTTATCTGAATTATTAAATATACGTAACAAAATATCCTGGGCCTTACTACGACTTTGATTAAATAATAAATACTTAATTTTACCATATTTATTGTTAATTCTTCTTAGGCTTAATTCTCAACACTTAATTCTTGCGACCTAGTGAACTGAGGTTTGTCTGAAAATGAACCAGACATCATGGGTGTGGCGATTCAAAATTAATTAAGGTCCTAGTCAGTTTTAGTTAGCACAGCTGCGAAATAGATTTTCAACAGTTGCTGAAGGTTAAAAAAGGACTCTGAGGCATCGCGCATTTTCACCACACTATGACGTCACCAAAGCTTGTTTACAGTTTCGTTTGCGTTGGCGTCGGACAGCGAAATGTAACCTAAATTGCAGCTGTAGTGACAGTGGCACCTGCATGAATAATGTATTTTGGTCAAAACACTGGGTAATTTGCTAAGAACAGATTTATTATCAAGTTTTTCACGGGGAATTTTATTTGTAGTTCGTTCAGCGCGATTGACTAAGACCTAATATTTCATAGATGTAGAAGTGGCCTTAACCCAGCTATGGCATATTGGGCTGAAATTTAGTGTCATACTTAGTGCGTAACTGTTGCATAACTTTATTTGTTAAATATCAAGTAAAGCAAGGAGAATAAACCTGCTTACGTTTTATAGATTCCTCGGTCTATCTCTTATTCGTCCTTTGTCAATAATCATTGCAAATATTCGTTGTTTGTTTCCCTTTATTCTGTTATACACGCATTCGGATTATCTATCCCTATTCCAATAGTAAACAGTAGGGTATTCATACTCGAATAAACATCAATATTAATTTTATTATCAAGGATAATAATATAAAACACTAACAAATTTTACAGTCATCCCTTTATTGGATTTCTAGTAATAGTGGAAAAATATATTTATTTTCAAAAGTAATAAATATTTTATCTTGCGCTATTAGGGTAAATTCGTAAAAGTAAAAGTATATATTCATTATTTTCGAAGAATTGCTTGAATATGCGCCAATTTTAAGAAATAAAAATTGAAAAATGAATTAAATTTAAGAAGTATAATATACGAGTATTTTATTTCTATTATGAATACAAAATCACGTTTAGTAGAAACTTAATCAATCTGATTGAAAACATTTCATACTGAAATATAAGGTTTTCCACTTAAGAATTACAAACTAGGAGAGACTCTATTAATCAATTGTTATTTTGAAAACAATTAATTAATTGTTAATTGCAGTGGCAACAATTAACAATTAACTTTCAATTAACTTTTGCCCAACACTGATCCCTAAGCACACACCTTTGGCTTCCCGAAGTTATGTGTCTATTCATAATAAATTGTCAAGTACTTTAAGGATGCCTTCATCCTCAAATCATCGTGAAGAAACCAGTAGACTTAAAAATTCTTAGGAATTTCTTAGGTGTCAAGTCCGCCAACCCGCACTAGGCCAGTGTGGTGGACTAAGGCCTAACCCTTATCAGTTGTAATGGATTTCCTTGCCTAGCAGTGGGGCGTATATGGGCTGATGACGATGATGATAATTATAGCAGAGTATTTTCTTTCTGTAAATATCAAAAAGAAATTTTAGTTAGCGGATTCTTCATACGATGTTGGAGTTTACTTAGCAAAGTAATTCCGGGAAATCGACGGTAACTTAGAGCAATCTAAATTCACTGCACGCTTTTATTTATCTTCTGCGAATGTTTGTTTACATCCAGTTCTAATAGAAAATAAACATTGCTGCCAACCAAATTTAAATTAAACTGTTGATACAAAATAAACTTGTAGTTAAATAGACACTTTCAGAATTTAATGGATAGTCATTTTATAAAAAAGTGTTTAGTAAATTTTTATCTGTTAAGTTGGTATTTTTGTTAAGTAATTCATAATTTGCAAAAGAGTCGTAAATTACTAAAACAGGTAAAAGATGTTCAGGAAGAGACACTGTCTCTTGGACGGATACTAAGGCATATTAAATAATCTAAACTGGTGCGAGTAAACCACGTTATATATATATAATTCAATGTGTGTTGCAAGAAAAATGATAACCTAAATCAAGTAGAGATTTCATATAGATCTACTGAATGAAATTTTTAAAAGATTGAAACTTGAAATGACTACAATAAATGGAGTCGCCCTTAAAGTAACCGCTGATATTTTCAGTCCACTAGCTAAAACTATTGTAAAAACCCAATTTCTATTTAAACCAGACACTCAAACGAAATTAAACATTAGGAGCTAAATGAAAATGGTAAGTGGTCTGCAGAGATTTCCCCGTTGTCTAGTGAAAGCTTTTGATAATATTATTAGGAATTCTGCGTTTTAACACGTTTACTTTCTCAAGTTATTTAACTTGGCATTTACTTAATAGAAAAATATAATGTTAATACTGCAGTAAAGACTGGTTTATTGAATCCACACCAATTATTTTTATCTTTACCGATATTATGAAAGGAAAGATTAGATTGTATTCAATATTGTATAGTCGTGATGGCCCCGTGGTTTAGGCAAGCGGTTGAAAGTCTCGACGGTCGCGGGTTCCAGGCACATACCTCTGACTTTTCGAAGTTATGTGTGTATTCACAAAGAATTATCACGTACTTTAACGGCGAAGGAAAACATCGTGATGAAACCTGCGCACCTAAAAGTTCTTAGGAATTTCTTAGGTGTGTAGTCCGCCAACCCGCACTAGGCCAGCGTGGTGGACTAAGGCCTAAACCCTCTCAGTAGTAGAGGAGGCCCGTGCTCAGCAGTGGGACGTATATGGGCTGATGATGATGATGATTGCATCGTAACTATTAAAACCATTAAAATATTCTTAGTATGAACATACATAAGAAAATAAAGAAGTTAGGGGCTACGTTTTTATAAAATTATGTCCAGGCGAAACGGGTTTCAAGTAATATTATCATCATCACGAGAAAATAGATTAAATTTCAAGGTTCCACATATAATAATTATAAATACAACTAAGTAGTTACCGTTCCATGTATTTTCTGGAAGAAGTAAACAGAAGTGTATTTCTATTCTGAAATTTTGTTAGCTATGTTTTTCAAGCCACGTAATAAGGGGCGATATGGCAATAAGGGGCTTTTTATCAGGCTCATTTTAAGGCACCCTGCTGATCCTAAAAACCTTCTTACAAAGGAACCCAATAATAATTTCCTTGATGGTAAGTGCCGTATACCTATAGATACTGTATCGATTCACAAGACGCTATAATCATTTTACATAATGCCGGTTTGATTTGATGTTTTTCCTCAATTTAGATGTCACAAAAATATTTTGTGATATCTACTAATCATCATCAGCCGAAAGACGTCCACTGTTGGACATAGGTCTCCCCCAATGACTTTAAAATATTTCTACTGTTTCACTACTCGAAAGTTTGGCAGATATAATATGAAAAAGAAAACAATTTAATAATTTCAAAATACGAGTATATCATTTTATCATACGTTTGGGAAAAAATATTGCAAATTGTTTTCAAATAATTATTTTCGCGATTTAATCATAAAATTTAGGATCCTGTATAAAAATATGTCTCGTGGTATAACGGCACAAGTACATATGTGCCGTACGCTGTAGAGGTCCTAGGTCCGATTTCTAGGTGAGGTAAAGTTCTATTGGGTTTTTCCATTAGCAAATCCTTTACATTAATCAGTTGTTACCATTGCATTGATATTCATACACTTCAACTAGTGATAAACTTTCATTAAAATAATTTGCTTTAATTATTACTACCAACTAGTCGTGATGGCCTCGAGGTTTGAGCACGCGGTCGAGAACCCGCACTAGGGCAGCGTGGTGGACTAAGGTCTAAACCCTCTCAGTTGTAGAGGAGGCCCGTGCCCAGCAGTGGGACGTATATGGGCTGATGATGATGATGACTACTACCAACGTTTCTATTGAAAAAACCTGCCATATGTGAAGCAAGCATAAAATACGGATGAACGTAAAACCTATCCGGTCGCAACTTCAGAGCTGGAAGTAGGTTAAAACCTTAATATGTGTTTTTAACATTATGGATTAACTACGGTAACAAATTTTCATAAATACGTGATATAAGTTGGTTGAATTCACCAGTATGCTATCAAGTACCTGTTATTTAAATAATTTATACATAAACATTTTTATGAATAAGCTAAAAAAATATGGACTAAACTAAAATTTACGGCAAAAACCTAATCTAAAAACTCTGAGTAAATAATATAATTCCATAAATGCTTTACGTACTTACTTCCTCCTCGCTTCGCTGCTGCAAGTTGTCAATTTTTTTTTTGACACGAAACAGTTTGGACATAGATTTGAAATATATTTTTTTACATACATACACAACCTCACGCCTGTATTCCCCGAAGGGGTAGGCAGAGGTGCATTTCTGCACCCACATTTCGCCACATTTAGTCCCACGTAATAGGGGGCGAGCCTATTGCTGTTTTTCGGGCACAATTCCAGACTCCGTGCTGCTACTGAGAATTTACTAATGGAAAAACACAATAACACTTTACCCGACCCGGCAATCGAACCCAGGACCTCTAGATCGCACGGCACATACTTGTGCCGCGAGCCCACGAGGCAGTCAGATATATTTTTTAACTATCAATTTTAAAAATATAACTACAAAGCCTATTGTACGCAGAATTGTATTTTACGTCCTTTTTTCTCAGCTGTAATTCGTCTCGAAGCTGTATAAACATGACTTAATAATTCATCAAAACCTTTATAAAGGTCACTCTAACATTTATCTGAATATAACACACAATTGTTACAATAATTTAACGCAAAAATTCATTCTAAAACTAATCCTCTCCAATCCAAAAATTCAACAAACAAAATACATTCAACGTCAACAGTTACGTACATACATACATAATTCTGAATCCACATTAAAATACAAGTCTTGTGTCATGGGTATCAGAAACTACGAGAGACTTTTCGGTCGCACAAACACCCTAACCCGAAACAAATATTTGTGGATCACACAAATATTTCTCGGTGCGGGGATTGAACCTGCAGCCTCTCGTTTTGCAAGCTTGTGTCTAGCCAACTGTGCTAAGGGGCCTTCAATTCAATTTATACCAATTTGGTTTCGTATTTGATTCGTATCCTTTGAACTGTAAGTATCCAACTCATGAGTAATAGATCGCTTACGTGTTTCAGAGGGCACCGACAGAAGATTCGCTCAAGCGTGGCTTGAGCACCAAATGCGCTGCACGAGAGACCTCTGCGTGCATCGCTCACGAGCTTGTCACGTACGTGGACAGGATGCTAAGGACTGCTTCCGTCCAACTCAGCGATGACCTCATAATTGTTGACGAAAGGTAGGATTTTACTTAAGCTATTGGCTAAAAGCAGTGATGGCCTCGAGGTATAGGCGCGCGGTCGGGAATCTCGGCGGTCGCGGGTTCAAACCCCTGGCACACACCTCTGACTTTTCGCAGGTATGTGTGTATTCACAAAGAATTATCACTTGCTTTAACTGTGAAGGAAAACATCGTGATGAAACCTGCCAACTAAAAGTTATTCGGAATTTCTTAGGTGTGTAGTCCGCCAACACGCACTAGGCCAGCGTGGTGGTCTACGGCCTAAACCCTCGCAGTTGTAGAGGAGGCCCGTGCCCAGCAGTGGGACGTATATGGACTGATGATGATGATGATGATGATGATTGGCTGGAGGTCATACTATAATGGATAGTATGATATTATTTTTATACTAATTTATTTGTGAATTACTATTACTATTCTTATTGTTCACACACATCGGTAGGTAGGTAGCAATATAAATAAATACGAATAAATTTAATTTCATTGAGGTTTACCTGGAAAACTCAAAAGTATTTTTTTAAACAGGAATCGAACGCGAGAATCCTTAGTCCATAGCATATACCATAGTATTAGTCCATAGCAAATACCATAGTATAATATCAGTCCCATGGGGACTAAACGAGACAGCGTGGTATTAATTAGCTTATGTAAAATGATCAGAGCAATACCTTAAATAAAAACCTAAATTTACAATTATAACACAAAGTAGGAATCAACACACCTAATATTTCTACCATTAAATAATACAAACAAAAAGACACTTAGCAAAGAGTCCTCGACAATTTTGCTTTTATTTGGAACCAACACGACGAGAAACTTCCGCTTGTCTATTGTAAAGGCTTTTGCCTTTTGATTTCATTACTTTTTAATGTGAAGCCATTAAGATAATCCAACACCACTCTAAGCACTTTCCGCAATTAAAAAGAACGCTAAAGACTAATTTGAGAAAGATACATAGAGCGTCACTGCACATATTTCCACGTAATACTCACGCTTTCAACTTAGATGTTGGATTGAGCAGTGCCGGTACTTTCATAGAAGCCCAAAAGCCCTGTTTGCCTGAAGTATGAATACATCCCTACCCACCTCTTTAGGCATACAAGCGCTCGTATACACACATATGTACGTATAACACCAGTGGCGTTACTTTCATTAAAGCCCAAAAGCCCAACTTACCTCACAAAATACACTTAACAAAAGCAATTTCATAAACATAACAAAAAGGTTATCCCGACCCCACAATAAAAATTTATAAACTAGACATTACGTAATTAACGTGTAACACTTTTGGGCTTCAATAGAAGTACCGCCACTGGGATATAGGTGTAATTATTCGCCCACAATTCATCAGTTATTGTGTAATTAATAGTACGGCACGCAGTCTGGAAACGTGGCCGAAAATCGGCAATTATCTCGTCTAATATTACATGGGATTACGCAGCTGTCGATAGATACTTGTAGAAATACGTATCAGACAACTGGTACAATTGTGAGTGTGCTCGTAGCTATGTGAGGTAAGTACAAATTGTTCCTAAAAAAGAAGCGATTGATGAAAATCTCTTAGGGTTAGGCTCATCATTCAAAGCAATTGTATCGAACAGTCATAAAACGTGACTCTGTATACTTAGTCTGTCGCCGTCTACTTCTGAACGAAGGCCTCCCCAAGTAGGCACCAACCATCCCGGTCTTGAGCAGCCCTCATCCATCCGTCAATGTGACACTAGTGGTTTTTAAGTTTTCTATTTTATTTTAAAATTAAAGCAAAGTGATGTAAAGGCATAACCATCTTAAAATAACATCTTCATCCTCAGCATTAAATCATAGCGCTTCTAGTTTATAATTTTCAGGATATTATTACCTCAGTCTCCGCGCAACTGATTATGTTTACCTTCAGACGACGTTTAATTTTCCTTGGATAGATAACCACTTGGCATTTCTATTAAAAGGCAGCAAACAACTCCGCTTTAATGTTTATGATATAATTTCTTAAATTTTTAAATAGAAAACGCGAGGTGAAAATAAAAACTAACTCATACATACATAAATACATACAAACTTACGCCTTAAATCTTTTATCCCTTCATAACTAGTCCTAATTCTGATATTTTTTATACTATTCCGTCGGTTAAGAATGCTGCTGATAATGCTTATTATATACTAGCTGACCCGGCGAACTTCATTCCGACTAACAGTCGCTTTTTTTGTTAGCCTAAGTTACTCCTTATTACATCAGCTATCTGCCAGTGAAAGTCCCGTTAAAATTCACCCGTTTCACGTTTAGCCGGAAGAAATAGACATACGTAAAAAACGTTATTTTGGTATATATACCGTGTATACATCCATATGCATTTGTTAAAAAGCGGTTCTTTCAATATCACAAACAGACACTCCAATTTTATTTATTTATGTAGATTACGGAAATAATAGTTTTACATTTAAGTATACCCTACTTTCCCAACTCTACGAACCACTTTTGATTGTAATGCATTCCGTAGTTCACATATCTCCATCCTCTTCAAATGTCCAAACCACCTCAGAATTAAAACTCACTGGCTCAAAAAAAAATGAAATTAAAATTCGAAAGTGCCAATTATTTTTGCGAGGAACGCGCTGCATAAGCACTGTTCTCTTACATCGTATCTGCATGGGGTCGGCGCAACGTACCTTAAATCATGCATGTAGAAAGATTTGGGTCACGATTACAGTCTGACGTTGAATTTATATCACAAATCGCAATATTTTGTGCAAAAAACTATATACAAAGTAGAATCACAATTATCCCCCATAAAAGGTAGGTGGAGGCGCATTTTTCTACGTTTTACCATTAGTGTATAAAGTCCTACGTAATATTATCGAGGTTATGGCTGTTTTGGTTACATTAGCAGAGTAGCTGATAATATCTTATACATCATAACAATATGCCCGATGTGGAATTCGGACCCAGCTTCTTTAGATCGCACGAAATGTACTTGTGCCGCGTACACATTGAGGCAGTCAATGAGTAAATCATATAATTTTTTTAGGGTTTCGTACCTCTAAAGAAAAAAAAAACGAAATTCTTTAGGATCACTCAGGTTTTTTCTGTCCATTATTTCCAGATATATTTGGAATTTTTATACATATGCATTTGTATAACTGAACCTTGAACGTGATTGGTTATACAAAATACATAATTGCCTCTTGAAGTAAATATACATACGTGTTCATATTAGTATACATTATATGACTGCCTCGTAGTCTCGCGGTACAAGTATGTGCCGTGCGATCTAGAGGTCCTGGGTTCGATTCCCGAGTCGGGCAAAGTGTTATTGGGTTTTTCCATTAGGAAATTCTCGGTAACAGCACGGAGTCTGGATATGTGCCCGAAAAACGGCAATAGGCTCGCCACCTATTACGTGGGACTGATACAAACTTGGCGAAATGTGGTTGCAGAAATGCACCTCTGCCTACCCCTTCGGGGAATACAGGCGTGAGTTTATGTATGTATGTGTACATATTAGGTATATACATTTACGAAAACCACAATCGTATAAGTTTATTTAAATTTCGTCAACCCTTGTAAACCCAAAGTAAGCATTAATCCGCTAGAAAATTAATTATGAATAAAACCTTTTACACTAATTCAAATAGAAATGTATGACTAAAAGAAAAAATTATAACATTATTAATTATTTTTTTATTTTATTTGAAAGATGAATTTTGAATAGAACCAACAGTAAAATATCTATATAGTTTTGACACCACATTTAAGCTTCAATTTTTGTGTCATGGCTGTTTTTGTGTGTTTTCGGTTTGACGAACACCCAGAATCGAAAAAAAAATTGTGGATGTCATGTCAATACCCGACCACTGTATTTACAAGCTGACGTCAATGGAATTGCGTCACGAAGGCTGTCGAATCTGTTGAGTGAACCTAAAACATTTAATTTCATAAAAAACAAATGTAAAAATTATACATAATTCCTTTTATTATTTCTTTCAAAGGAGCAAAATGTAAATACAGTAGATATAATACAATGTAATAATATTCTATATTATTCATTGTTAATATTTCATTGAATTCGTAAATTCTGTCTATATTTAATGCTTTCAGCTTTTACAAATAGATATTATATTAAACATTCAACCGAGCATATAATTTAGCAATGTTATTTTTCTTTGAATCACTACGCTGGAATTTCGGATATCATCGAAAGCCTCCATGGATCAATAGTTTACTCATTAGGCTGTGAAATGAGAGGCAGCCCGCACAACACCCACGACCGCACACACACAAATGCTTAAATATGAACTACAAATAATGTGGTTTGTATGTTTGTAAAGAATAATTTATTCGATGACGGTTTTGTAGAAAATTTAAATCATGCATACATTGATCTTAGATTCCCTAGACGCATCTTGGAAACACTTCGTCTGGTAACAATGCTCAAGTTCCAGAATTTCAAAAAATAAACATACATTTAAATACATACATTACAAACGCATTTGTGTACTCATCTTTCGCAAGTTATATTTCAAGTCTCACTGGACATGGGAGGAGTTCGTTACCGCTTATGAGACTCAAGATTCCAGCTGTCCAGCTGTCCATGAAAATTAACACTTCAAACCTCTTTTGACTGAAAAAAAATTGCAGCCATGGCGCAGCAGCCGACATGCCAGTAAGTCCAGAAAATATGGGCAGAGCCGGATCTTCACTGCAGGAACAAGCTCAGCAAGTCATTTTGGACAAGTTGTGGACCTTCGCTACCACCAGGTCGCTGAGATACAGGCTGCTGGATGGAGCTGACTTGGTCGTCTCAGGCAAGCAAGAAGGAGATGGAAGCTTCGGTGTAGGTGAGTTGTTTACTTATAGTAACATACATATGTACATAACCCTGCGCCTGTATTCTCCGAAGAGGTAGGCATTGAGAAGTGCATTTGTGCGCTCATATTTCTCCAGGTATGCATCAGTCTAACGTAAAAGGGCGCGAGCCTAGTGCTGTTTTTCGGCCACATTTCTGGACTCCGTGCTGTTTCTGAGAATTTCCTAATGGGAAAACCCAATAACACATTGCCCGAGCTTGGCAATCAAACCCGGGACCTCTCGATAGCACAGCATATACTTGAGCCGCGAGACTACGAGGCAGTCACCGATAGTAATAGTTGTGCAGATCAACATTCATCTTGTTAGCTACTAGAAATCAATAACGATTGAAAGGCAGACGCTTATCCGTGGTGCATATACTTGGTATGGAGATTTGTTACATACTTGTTTGTTTCACTTTTATCCGTTAAAATTTTTAAAAAGTAATAAATTAAATGTTCAAGTTAAATTAAATCCCTCAAGACAAATTTACTGGCTTACCAGGGACGACTTTTACAACTTTTCCTTTTATAAAACAGTATTAATGCGAGCAAGGTTGCGAACAATCGCTGATCTGAAAACTTTTTTATCAAAGATATCAATCAATTACTCCTATCATTCATGATACTTAATCATAATCATGATGAAGTATGAGTTACATTCCACGACTAAACAAACCCGAAACACAACCCGGCTTATCTGTTCAGAAAGAGATTAGAAGCTCAGTGAGATAGTTCCCTATTTACTTTAATGAAGTAGACCGGAGTTTATGGTGCAGTCGTAAAGTTAGCATAAAATACAAAGCACACTAACTTCTGCTTACCCGTCTTACATATTCTACCTTTTTATTAGTTAGAGATGGGTGGCATTTCTTCATTGTGTAATAATGATTTTATCAGCTGAGTAACAACAAGTTTTCTTGTAGTAGCTCGTAAATCTATTTTTAAGGCATCTTTACATATGATTTGTTATAAAAAAAGCCCATCAACATTTTTTGCGCCCATTCATGAATGTAATAATCTTTATCAAAATTCATGATCTTCCTTAAGTTCAGCGGTTTGAATGTTAAAGTATAAAAATTACAATAGGATCATCATGCATGTATCCCTCAAAAAAGTAGGCAGTTATACCCCTTTCATCATCATCATCATTATCATCATCAGCCCATATACGTCCTATTGCTGGGCACGGGCCTCCTCTACAATTGAGAGGGTTTTCAACACCTATTAATGTTTTATCAGCTGTACTTTAATTCTAACGCTATTGCGTAGGCTATTTATGTCTATTGCTATTTGCTTTTTTACATTCCTGTAATCCGCCTTGCAATAATTCATTGTGAATACACACATAACTTCGAAAAGTCGGAGGTGTGTGCCTGACTTTGAACCCGCGACCGCCGAAATTTACGACCGCGCGGCTAAACCTCGATGCCATCACTACTTACACTACTAAGAATTTCTGAATAGGAATCCTCACGCAGCACTATCAGGTCGCTTTCTGTTGCCAATTTTATTCATTCTGACAATAAACATTTACCGTTAACAGTATTTTTTACAACAGATTTTTTGAAATAATTTTAATCAGCTATTATGTGTTTGATATATTTTCTTTAAATAAAAAAAGATCAAATTGGCCTATAGTACAGAGAGCGTTTTAGCAAGTACCTACATAAATCAACGATGACAATATAAATGGAAAATTTAAAATACACCCAATTTCTTTGCTAAAAGTATAATTATTTAGTATAATTTTTGTAGTAGATACTAAAACACAACTGGGTACACGTAATACTGCAAAAACTTTTGTAATCAATTAATAAATCTTGAAAAAAAAAAGGCTCTCTATATTTAAAGAGAAAGTTTATATTTTCATGAAAGTATTTTTGTTACATTACCCTCAAGTTTGTAACAACACGCGGCAGGGATAAAATTTCGTTTAAATGCGCATTTTATCCCAAATTATCATAATTTCCGACGTTTGTTGTGGTAAATTGCTAGAAGAAAATTCCTATATGTTTAGAGAGTTAGTCACTAGTCAGTGTTATTTACATTCTGTTATCTCTTTGATTTAATCATCATCAGCCGCTTGATGTTTTCTGATAGTCATAGGTCTCCGGTCACTCTCTAAAGCCATTTAATATGATTTGATTCGGTATTTTAATAGAACACTCGATCACAATGTTGGAAATGTCCATTGCATTTGTAGATAAGTGGTCTTCATTCAAGATATTTTTTGCCCTAAAGAGGATCTGCGAGTACCAAGTCATTTGCTGCAACTTATCCTTTAGCCTACGGCAATAATTTTTGTTCCACCATTCTTTGACCATCCTCAAATCTAACTAGATACTTCTAGGAAATACCAAAAGTAGCCCCTCCATACCTCGTAGCGTGTCTTTGGAGTTCCTAAAAATGTACTCCGTCAGAAAGCTTCTTCAGTTTATCTTATTTATAGGAGTAGCAGTGAAAGCAGCAAAGCCGATGGAGACAGGCAGGAGGCAGAACAAAAATATGGGCCCGTTCTTGGCAGCTGCAGCGATGAAGATCGGTCTTCTTGGAGCACTGTTCTTCAAGGGTCTCACCTTGATGGTTGGAAAGGCGCTGCTGATCTCCAAGATAGCTCTGCTACTGGCCACCATCATCGGCCTCAAGAAACTGTTCTCTCCTCAGGTGACAGATTAAATCGCATGTTGCATGATTAAATGTTATGAAGCGATGTTGTCATTTTATTTTTGCACTTGCATGCTAAGCATGAGAAACTGATAGCACGTAAAATCACCAATGTTTCACTTGTAATTAGAACCTTACAAATTTTTAAAATAGGGTAGGCAAAAATATTTCGTCATTCACTTTGAATAATTAGGGATGTTAGAGAAAAACGTACTTGTATTAGGAATGCACGAAATAATTTTATTGCACTTCGCTGCTGGTTTAGCAAAAATATTGAAATAAACCTGTGCCAAATTGCTGGTACAAATAATATTCGATCTAATAAGTTTTTTTATGTTAATTTTAAATGTCGCTTGTGATTTTACGCCAAATAGGAAATGTTTTGACTGTACATCTTATCAACGGAAAAGCTGAACGAGGTTCCAAAATCAATGGTGATTATTCGCATAACAGGAAAAATATTTGTTTCTCGCCCACTATATCCTTAAATTTTGCATTGTACATAACATAATACACGCATGACATTTGTAGTAGCTCGCACATTATTTGAAGCATCATATACTATTGTACCCAACATACAATTATTGAATTACAGCACTGATATTACTATTTTGAGAATGTTTAAGCCTATGCAATAAACAGACAAAAAAATGACACATTATGAATGGCAACAGTGGTTTCGGTGGTCGAAACTCTACTTAGATGTAGTTTAACTTAACATCAAAGGCCCAATATTTTTTTTACCATTGAACAGTAAAAAAGTTTGGAGACTTTCGCAGTGTTTGATATTTTATCGTTGCCTAGAATGCGAACACATAAAATAAATCTTTCATTCTCATTGTATCATAATTAAAAGGCGATCTTGTACATAGTTTCATATATTGACTTTTTTACCGCTGGGAAAAATACGAGTGAGATAAAAGTAATATTTAATAAATTTAATTTTTCTAATCTGATATCTCATATGCTCATTTCCAACCATACTATTAAGTTTGTTCACTGTCTGTTTTCAATTGTTATATACTAGTTTATGCCCGCGGCTTCATCCGCGTGGGTCTCTACTGGTAACATCATCTAACCCACTGCGAACAACAAAACTGACACATTGTAAGTTTCCCTTATATTCGGGTGCTTTGTATTACTTTCCTTGAGCTTATAGTTTCATCATTACATAGGACACATCATTTTCATATCTTCTTTTATATTTCGTGGTTTTCTTAATATGAAACTGTATCTTCGGTATTGTATTAAATAGATACTTCACTCTTTTTTATATATTCTTAAAATAATTTTGAAATTCTATGACAATACCCCTGTTCTTCCTGTCAGAGAATCTGTGGTAATGAACAGTTTCTCAGTATAGTATATCTTATTACAAAAACGAGTTTTTTTTCATAAAACTATTCTATAGGTAGAGGCAAAAAAAATTGTTCAGATCTTTTTAGTTTGTAAAGGAATATTTATGAAACTTATGAATCGCTTTTCCATCCTATAACATAGTCTTACACTAAAAGTACAAAATATTTTCCTTGGTTTTAATAAGCTAATTAATTTTTGACATTTGACAAAAATCTCTTGCCAAGGTCCCAAGTATAAGAAAACACAAACACACAAGCCCCTCAGACACTTTAATAGCGGAAACCTGATTACTTGGATCCCAAAATAATATTTAAGGTACGGAGGAATTTGAACGTAAAATAAGGTAGACAGCTCTCTGCATTTAGGCCAAGTAAAAATACATGATTTCCGAAGAATAGGTATATTAAATACAACAAAAGCTCGTTAAGAATAACTTGAAAATAAGATAAGAGATAGTTGTAAATTCTTATACCAAAAGCAATTTATATCGACTACATTTCAGACAACTTGAAATTGTTTCAGCTTTTGATTTGATTTGAGCTAAGCTATTACAATAAAATAAGAACATTATAATATAAGCTGTGTTCTATTATACACTGCGAGTACTGTAACGTCAATTTACTTAAACGTGATTAAAGAAACACACACACCTAAGCTCAAAAATGGTGATGACTAATGACGTCATACATTTTCCTAGAACACTGCGACAGTCTATAACATGACGAATTCCTTCCCAGTAAGAACACACTGTAAAGTAGTCACAATATTACTCAACACACTCATAATACTATGTTTAATTGCACCGTTAAGACAATGTCAAAAATATCCAAATCGATCGAATACAATCTGAATATTATATCAAAATTATTTCCTATAATGTTTTTTCCTCGACTTGCTTTTTCTCTCATTTATAAGCATTTTTGTGTAATTTCCTGTTCTCATTTCCTGCACGGCAAAATTGCCTTGTAATTGATTTATGAGTTGGGTAAAATTGTAAGAAACCAAACCGATTTTTTTATATACATCGCAAAATCATTTGTAAACAGCAAACAGATATTTATTGATTGATTGCACCACCTCATAAACTTACTTTACATTTACCATTTGACTAATCTGATTACTTGATATTCTGAAATTAGGTTCTTAAATTGCAGATTTAATTCTAATATCCTTATCCCATTATTATGCATAAGTATTTACTACTATATTGTTATAATTACTTACTACATTGTTGGTAAGATTTAGAATTGTTTCACGGGATTCGAAGTGGTATTCGGCCCTTCCATAACTAAATTCTCAAAAGACAAGGCTATTCACTATTGTGAAGTAGAGAAACATGCCAGAAATCTCCCCTCTTTATAATTTTATTAAAAAAAATAAAAAAAATAAACCCAACAGTCACATTCATAGTTCTGACTCCACATGAAGACACAAGACCTTTTGGTCTCACAAACACCCAGACCCGAAACAAATATTTGTGGACCACAAAAAACAAGAGACGCCTGGGGTCTATTGTTTCGCTAGATGTTGTCTAGCCAACTGCGCCACGGGCTGTCAAGGCAGGATTTTGTAACACTTTTTGCTTTTTTTATTATTTTTTTCATGATTTCCGTTCTCAGCCTTTATTATTTCCACACCTAGAGCACCTCTTTTTGTTTAAAAAGATCTCACGTGTACCGTAGTTCCTTCATTTATAGCATTTATTACTCATCCAAACATCTACAGACTTTCGCTAGACACATCGTGTTTAATAAGTCACGTATGAGAAAGCACGTGCCAAATTTATTAATGTTAAAGTGTACACGTGCTTTCCTTCAGTTGCTAAAGAGTTTCCTTAAGCACGAAAAGCCGAGCAATTTTTATAGAAATGGATAAAGTGATTCGAATCGATCGCTAATGTAGAGAATCAATATAATTTTTAGGGTAAAGCTTGATTTTATAATTATAATACATATCACAGTAGGAAAAGAACCTATTGCCGTTTTTCAGAAACAGTTTTAGATTCCGTAATGCGACTGGGAGTTGTATGATGGGAAAAAAAACTTTCCTTGGATAAGGAATCGAAATCCTATTATGTCCCTATGTATGCCGCAGAACGAGGCAATGTACCTTAATCACCATATTAAAACAGACGAACAAATTTATTCATCAAAGTACTAGGGAGAAAGTATAATTTAATTTCTTAAAAAAACAATACAAGACATTTCCGTAACGTACATTTTTAAACTTAACAAAGATAAAAATTATATTTTATGACAAGAAGTTCTTGCTGTACAAATAATTTGCATACAAGAAAAGCACGGTAGCACTTTGTACGAAGCAACTTATAATTTTTCCACGAACCTTCATTTTTAAGAAATTCAGGATACACTCACTTAAGCATGCGGAACGTGACCAAAAAATGAAACGCTGTAGAATATTAATATACAGCTCGGGATGAAATAGCGCTCCACCTATAAAGGGAAATTATTCGCACTCACTCATGCTACTCTTGGTATTAAATCAAAAACACCGAAGGACTACGTACTTTATACTGGTACTCTTGCTATGCTTAGAAACATATTTGGTGACGTTTGTCAAAAAAGTCTTCAACATCGTTTCTACGTCTCTGCTTTATGAACTAAAAACAAAACAATACAATTTGTTTTTAAGATCTTTTTTACGGTCATTCAATGTTTTTTTTTTCATTATCTTCTTCTACACAATACTTTACCATTTACTACATTTGTTTAGTAGATTATATTGTAAGCCTTCTAATACCATACCAAAATTACTGAAGTATTGGTTTTGTAAAATATTATGATTTTTCAGAATTCACTTGGTTGAGGAGCAAAATGCATTATTTTACAATAACTACTTTTATTTGTATGAATCTTCAAACGCTGTAGGGACATAGTGATGATTTTTTTACTAATGTTTTCAGACCTTAATATCTTGCCATTAGTTGAACGTGACTGCAACTTTGGATTTATCACGTTGGAAAAAAAAATTGACAATTAATATTTAATATACATATGTACTTCCTTAGATTCAAAGGCTGGCATATTTTACAATATTTTATTGAAGCGTTATTCTAAGTCTGATGCATCCTTTAAAATTGGGTATATTATGATCAATATGGCTTTTACTAATACTATGGATATAATGGCTTATACCATTAGTAATTGCATATACGTATCATGGATATCAAAAATACGATGTACTTTGAAATACACATAATCCCGTGTTAAGGAGTAACATTTATTAAAAAGAACTTAAATTCATATACTTTACAGGCTATCATCAAAAAGGACTAATCACGCTGGTGAATGGGACTTGACGGAGTAACATCGGGCTTACCTCAACCAATGAACAATAACATAAGATTGCACTATTTTTGATGTTGTTGTAACTAATATGTTGTTATTGTACTAAAGGTCCATCTGACACAAGATCATGAATTTTGACAGCTGTTATAAGCCGAACTGTAAGGGATGACAAAACAGCATTGAACGTAGTATTTGCTATACATTACGTGTAAATAAATGCACAAGCATTAAAATGTGGTAACGTAACAAGTAATGAAGGAAAAACGATAAAGACCCATTTAAGGGAAGTCAACTGAGGACGTCGAAAATAGTGCAATTATTTTAAGGTATAAAAGTTGACAACATATACATATAAGGCACAGTTAACAACCCCACCCCATTTAACAAAAAAAAAAACATTTAAAAAAGTAAAAACGATAATACTTTTGTACTACAATTTTCATAACTAAATCGTAAATTGCGAAGGTGAATGTAATGACGTGTTCAAATTTGTGAATTATGTGGGTCTAGTAGAAGGTTGCTGAAATAAATTACTAACAAAAAAAGAAAATAACATACTATTATTATTTTGTCAACTATTGTACTATATTATACGTAAGTACATAACCATAAATAAAATGTAAATAACATATATTTATTTATTTGTTTATATTTAAGTTGTACTTTACTGACTTAGTCATGCTGTTTTCGCATTTAACACATAACACAGCATTTTGTCTCATATAATTAATAATTTATTTAATTTATTCGTATTAATGTACTAACAATTATTTATTGATTAAATGAATCGAATATGAACGTGTATTATTATTTCATTAAACATACTAATAATTGTTTTACAAACAACATTTTGTGAGAAATCACTGTAGCTTACTGTTACTAAATATTTTTACAGATGCTAATATACCACTAACTTTAACTAAGCCGTTAATAAAAAATAATTTATTTTGCGAAAAATGTGTTCAAGACCTGATATAATTTAGATTTTCGTATGTGAAATTTGTATTGTGTGAGAAATCTTATTTTGAGGAAAAATCACTTATTGGACTCTAGAAAACAGCGCCACTTGTGAAGAATCCGATTCCGAGTATTGTCACTGTCCCGTTCCAGTACATAATGCGATAAAATATAGTGTTCGTTAGCCATCAAAGTGCTAATGGCATGCAATCACGAAAATCCATAAATATACCACACATTAAGGACAAAGGTGCGTTGAATATTCCGAATAAGTGGTGAAAATAAGTAAGAGCTTGTTTTAAGCCACATAGTGGTACTTTCTCGGCTTTGTACATCATAGACAAGGCCGATTACGTACTCTTAATAGCACTACTTAAGTAGTGGTTTAGAATATAGCATAGAGTCCGCGTCATAGAGGGCGAGACTTCTTTTAGAATAACCTAACTCCGTGCTGCTACCGATTTTTTTAAAAACTGAAATGTAAAACCCAACCAAACTTTTCGTGCACTATATGCTGCATATTTTTACGTAAGAACCAACGACGCAGTCATTGTATTAAATTAAACTCCAATAAAAGCTAAAAGTATTCATATTGATATCTACGTTTGTCGGTACTCGCAAAATTCCGATAAACGTAAAAAGGATTTCGTGCATAACACTACACCACGCATTAGTGACGCGGCTCGTAAATAAAAGAGGGAAGTCGGGCCGAATGTGACATACGCAGAAAGTGATAAACAAGAAAGTATTGCTGCCATACCGAAGCATAAAAGTCAAACGTGTTATATTTATGATGTATGGGGCTTATTAAGTTCTACGTACGCGTGCGATTTTTGTAGGTTAAAAAACAACCATTTATTGTATTATTATGGACTTTTTTATTTTTCCGGCTTATCTGACATACATGGCTTTGTAGATAGCATCGGTGAACATCCAAGCTTTATTATTTCGAACGAAATTAGTCTTTTTTATCCGGGCACGGCAAAGTCATGGCACTTGATAGTAGGTCAATATAAAGTGCCGAATCTGCTTCTCTCACCAGTCGAGACATTTTTGTCGGATTACAACTTTTTGTTTACTTCTACAAACTCTTACCATGAAAACTGTATAAAATGAGTGTTCTTATCAGCTCATATTAAACATCTACCTATACCAAGTTAGTAGGTACCACAATGAACAAGTCCTTTTTCAATAAAACTTAAGTTTACCTGTTGTCTTGAGACAATATTGAACCTTTAGTTTTTCAGATGATATAAACTTCAATAGAAATCGGTGAACACATTTCTATGACAAAAAGACCTTGAGTGTAAATAGAAATAAAAGAGTCGACGCCAAGAAATAACTTTTTTTTTCGATCGTAAAGTGACCGTGGGCTCAATTTGCTAGTGGCAGACTACTCATATCTACTCGGATGGCAACGGCCGTACAGAAGGCGTAAAACCTGTCATGGTGACAGAAAATTATGTCACGTTCCGGGATCAGTCTGGGTATACTAAGTTTACATCAGATAGGCAAAGTCAAAGTTAGTCGTAGTTGTTGCCAGTCCAGACTCTTCTTTAGACCGCACTACACTAACCATAATATGGTTATATATATATAGCCAGAAAAGACGGAGATAACCTGGAACAACTAATGGTTACTGGCAAAGTCGATGGCAAACGTCCGAGAGGCCGGTGCCCTATCAGATGTTCGGACCAAATCTGCTCGACCCTTAATTCGAGACTTTATGTTGCGGTCCACGATGCCATAGACAGGAACAAGTGGCGCAGCATAGTAAGAAGGGCGACTACTGTTGGTACAAGGGATCACAAATCACAACCCACAGCAATGAGGAAAACAACGCGAGGAGGACGACACTAACCATAAGGTGTGGTTTTGTCACTTTACCTCGCCAGTATAAAAAAAATAATTGAGAAGGCGACTGTATTGGACTTGTTATTTTTGTCATGCACGGCGAGCGCTTCGCTAAGACGGAATTAAATTTACTAAGAGAATTGAATAAAATTCACAGAGCGTGACTTCACATTTAGCCAAACGAAGGCATTAAAAGGTCGTAAGCGCGGTAACGATCGATTGTATATGGGTATCGACTTGAAAACAAACGAGCTGTATAGCTGTTACAAGAATAGCTGTATTTATATGTGTACTCTGTTTGATTCATAGAATTTTAATATTGAAATTGCATTAAGATTACTTTTATTTCTTTATTTTTTTATATAAGCAACAAAATATAATGTCTGTAAATACTTTATATTTTGTTGCTTATATTATATGCCCAATATTTCGTAAAACTTAACATAACTGGCGATACGTAATTTTACATACACTTATACCTACTTATACGCCTATCATTACCCCTTCGTCCGGGATATCATCAGCCCATATACGACCCACTGCTGGGCACGAGCCTGTTCTACAACTGAGAGGGTTTAGGCCTTAGTCCACCACGCTGGCCTAGAGCGGTTTGGCGGACTACACATCTAAGAAATTCCTAAGAACTTTTAGGTGTGCAGTGAGATTCTCGACTGCGTGCCTAAGCCTCGAGGCGATCACGACTTATGTTATGGGATATGCTACATGATAATGAGCTAATGTTCAGTCTTAGTCTATTTAAAATACAGTTTTATTTAAGCAGACAATTTCCAATGCATGCTCAGACTTGAATCCTCTACCTCCTTTATATGAGAACAATGATTCTTACTCGCGACGAAGGGTTCTGATTGAAAATAAATCGAATTCCCTTGCGGTTTGATATGGCACGACGTGACAACTCCTCTTATCGGATTCTCGATGAAATTCTTTGCTTTGTCTCATATGTCGTTCCTCAAATATTTGCCGGGCTTACCTTGTTTCGTTTCAGTTCTGTGCAGAGACATTTGTATTGTTCTGCAATATTTTTATTTGTATAACTTACATAAAAATGACACCTATTTAACTTAAGTACAGCATTACGCTTAGGACAGCATATCGTATAGGTATGATGAAAGGATTTGAGAATGTTTTTTTTTTGTATATGTGCCCGACTACCATAAAATTATTCTCAAAACGAAACGAAAAGTGCGCAATAGCTATTCACGAAATTAATTTAACATCGAGAGATGTTTTGAGGAAGCGTACACATAAAATAAACTTCACTAACCGATAACATATTGTCAATGAGGCCTAAGGGACTCGGGACCTCAAGATCGCACGGCACATACTTGAACTACGAGACCACGAGGCAATCGATCATCATCATCGATTGTTATCGATTATAATTTTCAAAAGTATATAATATGCTTTTTATTTATACTTAATTACTTTATTTATTTATTTTTACTCACACGCGTTTCCATTTGGACCTATGTGCAAATGTAGTTATTAAGAGTATGTTGTCGCGTAAATGCATAATTACGTGCATTAGAATCATATTCTGCATAATTTGGCGTAAAATTCATTGATAAGCGCCCTTAACTGATATTTATATATGCTTTAATAACTGATGACTGTATTTGAATAATGAATATTTATTTTTTATCTTTTTTTAATTAGTCACTAACCCCTATTTTGATTTTTATGTATGATTTTTTTGTTTAATGCTATTTAAAAACTGTTTATATTATATCCAATACATTCTCAGTAACTTTATAATAATAATAAATACACCCAACTTAGTTACATAGTTCTGACCCCACATTAAGATACGAGTCTTGTGTCGTGGGTATCAGAAACGACGAGAGACTTTTCGGTCTCACAAACATTGTGGATCACACAAACATTTGTCTCGATGCGGGGATCGAACCCGCAGCCTCTCGTTTTGCAAGCTGGTGTCTAGCCAACTGCGCCACGGGGCTGTCACTTTTAAAGTTAGATGCTCTTTAGTATCGTATATAAAAAAACATATTTTTTTCAAATCATATACATAATTCTGACCCTACTTAGTGTGGTTGGTAATAAAAACTACGAGAGACTTTTTGGTCTTACAAACACGCTTTTAACTTGTATTGCTTTCGTAGTTTATTAGTATGATGTAATTTATAAATATTTCTTTACTTATAGTTTTACTTCTATTTAATCTAATTGCATAAAACATATTACTTTTAAGCCTAAAAGGGACATCACTTATCAAGTATATACGGAGCCGCATCTAATCTACCATGACAACGAAGACTTTCAAGAATGGCACCGGAATTTAGACATTGGAGTCGAGAAGTACAGAGGTCTCGGGCAAGAGAAAATTTAATTACACTTAATTAGTTACCATTCTCCACTAGTCTTTAGTAGGTACCTATATGTTGCATTGTGTTCAGTAGTCTATTTGTGTAGTAGCAGCAGCGCCCGCTTCACCCGGAGAAATATTTTGAAATATGTATGTTAAGTAAGGTCTTTTAGTAACATTTTTATATCTCGAGACAAAATTCCACCAAATTGATTTATTTTTGCGCATTAAAGTTGTTTTAAAGATTTTTTATTACACAATTATTATATTGTGATATTTATATGCAAGTTTATTTATTTATACTAAAAGCCATAAAAATTAAATAAAAGTAGTACCTATAATATAAACATTTATGTATGATGTATCTACATATGTATGTGATGTATGTGTTGTAGTCCGCCAACCCACACTAGGCCAGCGTGGTGGACTAAGGTCTAAACCCTCTCAGTTGGAGGGGAGGCCCGTGCCCAGCAGTGGGACGTATATGGGCTGATGATGATGATGATGATGATTGTTCAATAAGATTATACTATTCACATGGCTACTGTTCGTGACAAATATTAGTACCGTATATGAATTCAAAGCAAATCAACAACCATTATTTTTATTTCTGAACATTTTTAAATTTAAAATTTTATTATCAAAATAGAATCGAATATTTTACAAAAAAAACAAACAACTTAAAACTTATAAAATAAAAATAACATCGAATTTTGTTTGAATGTATCAAAATACTCTAAGTTTACCTTAAGAATTTGAGATAAAAGTTCGCTACAATTTGATTTAAAGGTCGGGATTTCTTTGACGTAACTTATATTTGTTGCAATTTAAAGAAAATAATATTAATAACTTATTAAGTAAGTTCTTCACTCAGAAAATGCAGTAAGGTATTTTTCACAAAGAACATTTTTAAAATAGTTTTAAGTAAATAAGTGTAAAATCATCTAAATATTTAATTATTTTATTTTAATTTAAATTTAATAAAAATGTAAATCAACAATTTGGAACTAAAAATAAATTCCTTTAGCGCCTGCCAAAAAAAGAAGAGCAATCAGAACTTACAATAGCAACTTTCACGAGAATTTGTATACTACTGCCAGCTGAATTATCGCTTGCTTGTGATTGTGCCTACGATTGGAGACAGGCGCAATAAACTTTTGTATGGAAAATTTCGCCTATTTCACATTTTTAGAGCCTGATTGAAACTTATGTGACAGACAATATATTAAATAAGGTTTATAAGAAATTTCATATCACCAATTAACAAATTGGACTAAGGCCTAAACCCTCTCAGTTGTAGAGGAAGCACGTGCTCAGCAGTGGGACATATATAATGACTGATGATGATGAATTGCAATTGCATTATTGTATTGAGTTCTTCCGCCGATTGGTAGTGGCACCAACATGTTTACGATAAAACTATAAAGAGTATTAATATGCAAAATTATCAAAAGGTAAAAGGTGGTATAAAGGTAAAGGTAAATAATTTGCCACTGATTAATCTGATTGCAGAGCATTAAATCTTTCGTATTTTTATCCGTAAATTGATAGGATAATGGTAGAACCAGATACAACTACTAAAAGATTAAATTACATAGGTGCTGTCGGCTAGAAAATACAATTCAACACTGAAAAGCTTCTTTTACGAGAAACCTGACAAGCATCTGCATGTCATTAAGTCGCCTCATTGAAAATCAGAGCTGCTTTAAGATATTATGTGACATGCCAGATTCTAATGAATGAGGGAATTAATTCTCGGAACTGACTAGTTTCACAAGAACTACTCTTAGTAGTAATTTACTATTTCATGCAATGTTTACTGACACTGATTGTGATATACCTGTAATACTAAATCTATTGAAAACAGTAACTTCGAGTTTTTAACAATCCTAAAACCCATTAGGATTATTTCAACACTGACTCGTGGTTTCGCTGTGTAAGTATGTGGCGTGTGTCTAGAGGTCCCGGGTCCGAATCTCGGGTCGGGTGTTATTGTGTTATTGGGTTTTTCCAAAAGATAATTCTCAGTATCAGAGTCTGTATTTTTGCTCTAAAAATGTCAATACGCAATGTACATATGTAGGTACTATGTAGGATTATTTCTCATAAAGATTAACAGTTACGCTAGCCTGACGGAGATCGATTTTTTTTATACATTTTAATACTTTTCTCATCCTGGATTTTTAGTTAGGGTTTAGAGCTTACACCAGTTTATATGTTAAAACTCGAATATCTCTTAAAAATCATTTTTTCTAAAACAATGGTTTCCAAAGCTTATCTGCGAAGTCAGAGTTCACGATAGTCATTCAACTACCTCAGGCGACTAATAATAAGTCCATAGTAATAACATCAAATAAGTACCGAACAATAACACCCTAAAGTGTAGTTACAGTACTTATTCTAACTTCTCATGAAAAGCTAATTAAATAATAAAATTAACAAAATTATTACCTCTCGCTGTTCAACTTTGGAAGTTTTCCTACAAAAAATCCCCTCGAGAGACGGCGATGAATACAAACTCAGAGAGTCTTTTCCCTTTTTACTGGATATTGTGTGATATATTATTATTGTGTCTAGCTCACAAAAGGCCAAGTGCCTGGAATAATTCAAGTGGGTGAAATTACGCTGACATTAGATTTAAGAGATTTAAGCTAAGCTGGGAATAGGCGGCGTCGTATTGCAATCGCAGTTAGTCTGCATTTAAGTCCTAAATTACTCGTAAATGATATTTAGGATTTTGACGTCAATATTGATACAAGACCTTCATCTATACCCTTCCAACAAAAGGAAGCACATAATTGGGGTATATATTTATTACCTGGTAATTAAATTGCGACAGTAGAGATCCTTAACTTAAGCCTGAGGCTCTCGCTAACAAAAAAATTGCCAATCAATGTTGAAAAGAAGTAACCGATAACTATCGCCAAGTTTTCGCCTAACTTTTTACCAAAATTCGTCAAAATGAAGTAATGAAGTTTCTTACACTACAGGTATGCAGTTATTCTATAGCATCAGATTGTTAGAGTCTCCATTATCAGCCTAAAGTGGTTCACTGCTAGTCGATCCTTGGCTTCTCCCTTCCATTCTAACCAAGAGCATAAGAAGATACCTTTAACTACTTTTCGCCCGCTGCTTTTTCAATTTAGCTTTAAACACTTTGAATATATCGTCTTGTGTTCATAAGCAGCATTGATCCTAAAATATTTGATATAAGGTAAGGCTTGCATATTTGCGGGACCTATGTAAAAAATATTGGTAGAGGCATGTCTTAATCAGATGGAACTGAGGTAGGAATTGGTTGGCTGTCTGTAGTAGTTCATTGTTTTGAGGTCTTTCCTTGTATGATTCTTGGCTGCAGAGGAATATCGCGTTCAGCAGTGGGACTAGATAAATAATACTCTACTTCCCATCAGGTTTAGGTGCAATTATACTTCTGTGACAGCCTAAAAATAAGATTCCGAAATATTACAGAACTCAATACTCGAAGTAAATCATAACCCTAACTTATGCTGGTCTGTGACTTGAATTAGCTTTGTTATTATTGTAAAAATTATTGAATCTCACTCACCCGAAAGGACCGACCGATTGCACAGCCTGAGGATTCAAAGGTAAGAATAAACTTTCATATTAACAACGTCAATATTAATACAAGTACGGACAGAAATTGTATTTCTAATTCATATAGAAGCAATTTATATTTGACTGCATCTCATCTAACCAGACACATGGGACATTGAACTTTTCAAATAAAACGAGCAGACACATGTTAATATTTTATTTCACTATGTGCTGAATAAATAAACCTTACTTATAATTAACAATAAATTACAAAATAAAGTCGACGGGCTCGCGCTGTTATAGGAAAGAAGAGTCAGTCTTAAGGGGTGGGGGCAACTCGCTGTATTTTAAATCATCTGGTTTTTAATTTAAGTTCGATAGACATTAGTGAGATAGCCAGTTAAGCTAAAACACTGCGAGTTAGCTAACGCTAAATGCCAGGTCATCACATTATTTACACACACGGATCAAGAAGACGTGATGACCTGACATTTAGCTGTTCGTTTACAATCGTCACTTGATCCTTGAAACGGTCATATGTCCAATTTTGTTACGTTGCCGGCGGTACTGTGACCGGTTCGTACATCTGTGGCATTACGTACATTGGCATGCTCATTGTGTAGGCAGGGGTCAGCGGCGGTGTCGGAAGGCCGAATAGGGCTCTGAAGTAGCGCGCGAGGTTCCATAAAACATTGGACGTCTGCGGTAGCCTGCATAACATAATCAATATGTAAACACCATGCAAATATCAAAATAATTGGTCTATTCACAAGAGCCAACCTCGTTGGATCTTAAGAATGCTGGAAATTTAGCGCTCAAACTATAATCGTTCTACTTTTAATTGTAATTATAATAGCTATAATTTATCGTTTCTAACATGGTAAAAAATTCTGAAATTGCACTAAAATCTTCAATATTTCGTATCATCAGGACAATAATTGGGAAGATAAAATAATAATTGAACAAGTATTTTTAATTGTAAAACATATTTGAGAGCTAAATTCCTTTACAATTGTCCATTGATATTTACAAAAATATACCCGTTATAAATACAAATTTTACTATTGGAACTAAACTCTACAAACCACCACCATATTATACTAATAATACAAATGCTTATGTAAATGCAGTATGTATAAGCCTTGTGTAAACAATCTTAAGGTGTTTACCAAACTTTACGAGCAAACATTATAAGTTGATACGACTTTGGGTCCTAAGTACTAAGTATGCTAAACCTCTGTATGCTATGAAGTATAGTTTAATATAATATTTATTATAATTACAATTTCATAGGCAACGAACCTTCATTCATTGACATCAGCAGTATCATTTCCTTTGGCTGGTATAATGTTTGTTGCATTACGAGAAGCTAATCTAGCCGCTTTTCTATGTTTCCTACGCATTCTACGCCTTTTCTTGTTTTTTTGTTTTTGACGATAATGTTTTTTGCGAATTTTTTTATCATTTTCTCGTACAGTTTGATTTTGGGCTACTATAGGTTTCCACTCAGTCTCACTAGCAATTATTATATTCGGGTTCAATATATTCGAGTTCAAAACATCTCTCCTATACGGTAATAATCTACTATTGTTAGGCTTATAAAACAGGTTAGGATTGACATAATATTTAATTCTAGGGTAATAGTAAGTTCTCGGATAGTTAAATTTATACTTTTTGGTCTTTACATAATCGTTCAAATCTTTATTATATTTTAACCTATTCAGATTAACTTTGATATCGTTAAACTTTTTGGGCCCAGGTTTTCTGTTAGCCATTTTTCTCTGTGCGAAATTCCTTGGCTGTGGGATGAGTATTTCTCTCGGCCGTTTGATTTCTAGTTCTTCAACAGGCTCTTCGTAGTTGGTCGTGGTGGAGACTTCAGCATTGCGGCCGCGGAACGTCGCCGGCATTGCGTCGTACACGACGTTGGCTATCGGATTTATGATACTTTTGAACCCGTTTATGAGTGGTTCGAAGAATTTCTGCAGTTTCGACTTACCGTCCCATCTCTCCGCGGCTCGTGTTGCATTAACTAGTTGCAGTGTCGTTGCCTGTTGCGACTGCTGAGCGCTGGCGTCATTTTGGAGTATTTCGTGCGAGTGCGCGTGTGCTCCCATTGCAGTGGGGTTATACATCTCTGGTGACGCGAACTGTGAGCTCACTCCGCTAACGGAGTATGCGTGCGATGAGGCGCTTGGGAAATCGATCGGGTATTGCGAGTAAAGGTATGGGTGGTTTTGTAAACCGACGCTGGAATGCAAAATTTTATATTATTGCCAGCTGTATTGTATATTTACGTAAGAATAAATAGATCTCACTAAAATTTTCTTTGTCTCTCATGTCTTAGTCTTTGTCTGCGTCTTATTATAACCAGTTAGTATTTTCTGGTACCTAGTCGGCGTAGTCAGTCTAATTCGTTGAACTACGGCTATATTATTATTTGCAGAATACTTTTAGTAGTCCAATATTTTTTCTTCAATGCTTTATTTTAGTCTGGGTATACCACAAGCTGCTAAAATGTTAAAAGATCTTTAAACTGATATTTTCTTTATAAATAGGAATCAATTTATATATAGCAAAATATAAAATTTTACCAGCCTTAATCAACCGAAGTAACTTGTGCGAAATCTCCTTGCAAAATTGACTTAATGTTGATAAGCTGTCTAAAACAGAAATTTTATATAATTTTCTTTTTAAGCCCATTGTGATACAAAAAGTGTCTCAGACTTTGATTTTCACATTTGAATTGCTAACGACCGATTTTTGGAGCCTAAATTATTAATATTCAGCGAATCGTGTAGCTGGTGGCGCAATTTGTTATGTGTAACTTTGAAGAGTCAGTCAACTGGGATCAATCACTTAGGACAAAATGCATGTTACTATTTATAAGGATTTATAAATATAATTTTTAATATAATATATATATATATATATATATAATATAATTTGTACTAAATTTTACCTTAAAGTGTTTGGGACAATATTATAAATTATCTCTTAACAAAAAAAAAAGAAAGTATTAATTATGAACTTATATGAGATTAAACTAAACTCTAATTAAAAAATCACATATAACTGTAATTTTATAACTATTTAATATGGACATGTCAACAACGGTAGGTGTGAATTATTTATCATCAGCCCATATAGTACTTCCTACTGCTGGACACAGGCCTCCTCTACCACTGAGAGAGCTTAGGCCTTATAGTCCACCACGCTGGTCTAGTGCGGGTTGGCGGACTACACACCTAAGAACTTTTTTTAGGTGTGCAGGTTTCGTCACGATGTTTTCCTTCACCGTAAAGTAGGTGATGCTTCGTTGTGAATACATACATAACATCGAAAAGTCAAAGGTTATAATGTATTTAAACACATTTCCTTAGTTGATTCTATTTTAAATTTTCCAGTGAAGTTTCCTTTCTTATCAAACTTAAAAAAGTATTTTAATAACTTATACATTCCACACTCCAACTACCGGCAAAGTTTATGAGAATAAGGCTTTCCCTTCAGTATTGTGGTTTAAACACTTACATGCTATTTATAAGTTTTCGTTTTATTTCCAACTCAATAAAAAGGTACAGATGCTATTCGAACTAAAACCATATACGATGGTGTAGTCAATTGGTTTTCCGAAATCGATTCGTACCCATGAGATCTCATTCGATTTCAAGGCTATAAAACTTTTAGATAAAAGAACTTCGTTGATGGGAATACAGGGGCTGTATTTGATATCAAAACTTGACTATGTTTTTCTAAATTGTGTATTTACATTTAAATAATATTTCCTTTGCATACTTTTCTTTTTCATGATCTTCATGTATAGTATGTGAATAAGGTGGTCTAGGATCTTTTCTATTTATTTTTTATGTCATCGTCACTAGCTTAATAAAAATTGGATTAGTTAAATTTAAATTCATTTATAATATATTTAAAATTTTCACCACATAAATATTTCACGTAAATATATAATACAACTGGTCTGTCATTGATTCGGTAAATGTTACAATCAAATTCGTCACCGTCATGTCTTGTAAATTTATCCAGCAACAGTTTTATCTGAATATTTGCATTATTACCATTACATGGAAAGTTCTAGAATATTAAGTACTTGTCGATTGTGTAAATTAACTTTTTGCTATATTTGTTGTATCTTCAGGTCTTTTTTTATCTTTTTGAGAGCCACTGTGTGCCTTTTTTATTATCTAAAACTAAACTGGCTACGGACACCAGGACAAAATTCATCATTCATCAGACTAAATTCTAATATTAAGTACTTGTCGATTGTGTAAATTAACTTTTTGCTATATTTGTTGTATCTTCAGGTCTTTTTTTATCTTTTTGAGAGCCACTTTGTGCCTTTTTTATTATCTAAAACTAAACTGGCTACGGACACCAGGACAAAATTCATCATTCATCAGACTAAATTCTATGGCCAACAGTGAGGTATAGGTACATGTATTAGGTACTTTTATGCACATATTTTGTGTAACTGCAATTGTAGTGTTATGTCTTTGTGAGAATATTCCGTCTGTACTCCATAACTTATCTCCTATTAAGCCATTACTACATATATATGTTCTAAAATAATACTTACAAGTGCTGTGCGAGTCTGTTATATGTCATAGTCATTCATAAAGTCAGAAAGGTCTGTTCATAAAAACATGTCAATATATGAAAAATAAGATATCACTCATAATGTATTCCTTCAAAGCATTGCAACCAGTGTAGCATTGTTTTAATATAGCACTGTAGACGACCATAGGCGTCTAAAGTGTGGTCATTTTTATTTAAGACGAGAATTTATTACCAAAACATTTATCTAAGTAATGGAATCAAACTTATAAAATTTTATAAATTGAAAATTTATTTTGATCACAATGCCCAGAAAAAATACTAAATTTTGAAAATATCAATATGTAACGACGTCACATTGTTTTTGAAAATAATTTTATTATCTTGTTATTGTACAAATTGAAAAATTACATTGAAACCAATATCGAGCCGCTATATTGCCAATTATTATCGGATTACATATAAATATGTATATTACATATTGATACTACCGTATATACAACAATAACTTTCATCTCTATCAAAACTACGTCTACAACTTTGAGTTGCTATTTTCGACAAATAGTTTCTACTAGTGCTAACAGATGGCGTTAATATCTATTTTATATACTTGAATGCAACTCACCCGCTACTGTACGAATCGTAGAGTTTCTTCAAAGCCATGCCGACGGTCACGAGCAGCGCCATCTTGCTGGCGATGAAAGCCTTGATGGTAAGTACGGCTACCAACGTAAATGCGAATATAACTGCACCGGCGGACTTCATGCCAAACAGTAGTGGAACTATGACTTGGAGGACCTTCTTCTTGTGTCTGCGTCCTGGAATAAAGAAAACGACACCACAGCTTTACAATGCATTCTTGTTAATTGCCCGTGTTTGGCTAACAAGCCTTGCGGAATTTCTAGCGAGGTATAGACCTTATAGAGTAACCTTCTATAGTATACTAGACATATTACCAGACTTCTTGCTTACTAAGGTTATTAAGATCATCAGATCGTTCAAATTACCATTGCGGACCTACGAGAGAGTTTGACGGGTCTTTTTGCTAGGATTTGGTTAGGTAGATTTTCAATTTTTTAAAGACTATCGATTGATTAAATTATGCTTCTGCAAGAATTTTGTCTACAAGTTCCAAGACCGATTGTTATATGTAATGAAATAACTCATAATTAAATAACCAACGTACGATCCGTGCCTGCCGTATAAAAAGTTGTGAATGTATTTTAACATCAAACAACCAGAACATTGTGTCAAACATGACAGTGACACGTCACGGTAACTTTATTTCAGTCGCGGGATTTGCATACTCGGATATTCTGTGGAGTCTAATAAATGAATTACTCCCCGAATTTGCATAGGTTTTTGGAGGTGTCTCAAATCTCATATTTTATACCAGCAGATTTTCCTGTATTAATTCCGAGTTTTTGAAGTGAAAATTTCTTTAGCGGCGCTGTGAACTTTTTTTTGGATGGGTCATTTTCAACTCGCGTCAGATCACGTAACCCTGATCAAAAATGCGTAAGACGCATTATGTAATATAAATTGTCACATTTTGTGTACGATAGCGCAATAAAGGTTGTATTTTACCACGTAAATGATAGCACTTTTGTACTGATAAATAAAGCAATTCATGCGAAATTATTCCCTGACCATTCCAAAATATTCAAAAATGCACAACGTTAATGTTGAAGTTTTCACTTCTGGCGGCCCTCCCGGAGTGCCACTCTTTTTTTTTAAAATTCGCATGGGAGGAGCCACTTTGTTAGGAAAAATGACAGCGAACTAATAACAATACCATAAATTACAATTTTGAGTACCTATGGCATGCGTAATTTAATATTACTCTATCATTGTATTGTACTAGCTTTGGGGTCCAGCTTCCCCAGGCGCAATCTTAAAAAAATAAGAAACATCTGTTGTATCCCAAGGTCCTATCTAAGTTCATACCAAAATCAAATCGGCCCAAGGGATTAGGAGTTATTATGGCGGAGTTATTTTGGCTAACTAAAACTCAAATCAAATATAAATTAAAACCAGAACAAGTTGTTACACATTGCTGAGCAAATATTCTATCTATTTTACGCAATTTATTTTTAAGTCGATACAACTCTGTACGTGAATGAACTCAATTTCAAATTTAATTGCAGAAATACACAACGTGAAAAAACGATACAGCTACGTGATGGAGAAATCAGTAACTTTGACAATGTTGTAGCGTGCCGCCGTGCTATCACGTACGGCTGTAGCTGCGTGTTATCACTTTTTACTGATACTTCATCCACGCAACTTTTTAATAAGCTAGCATAAACTCGAAAAACAAAGTGATATATGTTTTTCCGTGGCAAAAATATTTGAATGCCAACAAAAAACATATTCAGGCGCAAATTATTACCAAAAAAGTGATAGCGTCGAACTGTAGCATCGCGGTCGAGAATCTCGACGGTCGTGGGTTCAAACCCCAGGCACACACCTCTGACTTTTTGAAGTTACGTGTGTATTCACAATGAATTATCACTTACTTTAACGGTGACGGAAAACCTCGTGTGGAAACCTATACACCTAAAAGTTCTTAGGAATATCTTGGGTGTGTAGTCCGCTAACCCGCACCAGGCCAAGGTGGTGGACTAATATGCCGCTTAAATGGGCATATTTTCTTTATAATAAGGTATGGCAGGAAACGTACAATAAAATTGACGTAGAATAGAGTAAGGATGAGCACAACAATGGATCTTGATATATATAAATCGAGAACATGAAATGCACTTTTTCATATCATAATAATAGATTCCTAACAAAATGTTGACATAAAGCAAAAATAATTGTATATTTTATCTTAATATGAGAGATAAAAGTCACAGAAGTGTCGAATAATGTTGATCAAAATAAAAAAAAAGATCCACAGTATCTGTCGAAACTTCTAGAATACAAAAACAAACTGTTAAAAGCCAAATTTTACACCAGCTTCTCTTTCTGGTGCTTCCTATCTCCGAACATCGCGTAATGACTTCCAGACGATAATCAGTATTTAATTTACATATTCTATATTCATACCAACAACGGAGGAATGTTTTATATGCAATTTCGTGTAAACATTTGTGTTAATAGAACGATTCCGCGCAAATCTCATAGCTCGGGTGAATCAATGGTGCAAAACAACAAACATATATTCGCTAATTGAAAAAGAAATTAAACATTTTAGAACTCTATTGCGTTGTATATAAAGACTAATATTGTTTAGAATTATGGTATAAATAAATTGGCAAGATCATTAGCGCCGCTCGAAAGCCGATGGGTGTCAGATCGACGTCCGGTTCCAATGAAAGTTTGAACAATAATCGATTAAATATAGTTTGGAATTCGAGTGTAAGAGGCACGGAGAATCGGGCGCAGCCGGCGGAAATGCATTAGGAGTATTAATAATCGAAAGATTTTATGATTATTTCCATAGTTATTTATGTTTCTTTATATACTGATTACTAAATGGCAAATCGTATCTGATAATAAGCACGATATTGTCCTAATAGAGCATCAAGAGCATCGACTCTCATCTCTTTTTGATATATATCATACAATACATATCATTAATATAGCAATACACTTCTAAAAGTAGACCCCCTAAAGATCCTCAAGGCGTTGGAATTAGTCTGGGATTTCTACTCGACTAACAAGGTCGAGTATACATTGACAATTTTCATGTTTATTTTTAAATATTATGTTAAACTTTATGTTTGTCGGCCTGGGGCTCTCGCGGCACATTTATGTGCCGTGTAGTCTAAAGGTTCGATCCCCGGGTAGGGCAAATTGTTATTGGAACTTTTCATAAAAATGTTATAGATTCACTAGCACCATGAAGTCTAGAAATGCGCTCGAATAAGTACAAAAAGGCTCGTTCCGTATTACGTTGGACTTAATGGATGAATGCACCTGTGTTTATCGTTTGGTTCAGACGTGATGTTAATCTTTGCTATTAAATTGGCGTGTTCCATAACCTAAATTCCTTGTAGCTATTGTGCATCCAGCGGAAAGATTCTATTAGAGATTGAGTTTTTTCGTCACTTATGGACCATATGAACAAGTATAATACGTAATGTGTTCCCGTATCGTGGCAAGTGTACGAAATAACAGTAAACTACTAGCTTAGGCAGTCCATGTACTTTTGATATCAATCCATAAAGTATAATATGACGTCTCCAAGTAAAAACATCTGTATCAGCCCGTATATATCTTATGGCCGGGTAACGATCTCTAGAACTTTGAAAACATAATGTAGCAATTTAAAACATCATCATTATTACATAATATAAACACTTTTAAACCCACTGTCTTTGGTTTCGCGGCATAAGAATGCAGTATCAGTCCCTATATCAGCCTGGACAAATTAGTGTTATTGAGTTTAATCGTCAGGAAATTCTCAGTAGCATTATGGAGGTAACATGGTAATAACATCATCAGACTCGACTCATATTAAGAACCACACAACTGTCGAAATGTAGCATTAAAGGTTTACCTACTTCCGCGGAGGTAGAATGAGAGTTAGAATGTATATACACATTTCCACGAAAATAAGTTTATGGCTTCAGTCAAAATAATTTTTTATATTAGCGAGCCGAGAGAACCGCAAATAAACAAGGATTTATTTTAATCATGTTGCCAAAACACATAGAGATAATGATTATACCGATCTCTCTCGTTTCGATGTTACCATTCAGTAATTTAATATTTCTAGCGGTTTTTATCAAACGCGACTAAATGAAAATAAATTTTAAATAAAAGTGGAAATGAGATTATTTATTAAATATGTATATTCGTGATTTGTGATGCCTTTGAACAAAACCCTTTTTTAGGGAGCCAAGCTATTAACATATTGTACTTTTCCAACGTTACGGGGGTAACGACAAAGGGTGTGTCGGTGTCTCCTTCATTCAAATCTAATAATCGCTTGCTGGATCATACATGCTACGATAATAAAAGAATCGCGAAAGAGTTCAGGTATTTAAAAAAGATCTAAATTGAAAAGTTTCAGGTGGGAAACGATTACAACAAAACAAAGCCTCTGTCTTTGTGTGGGATAAAGATTACATTCATTTGGTGTGTGTGTGTCAATCAATATTTATAATTATATAATTTGTGAAAACACAAAAAGCAATAAAGTTAAACATCTACTTAAAAATACAAAGGACAGTGAAATGGTTACTCTTTAAGCAACATTGCTGAAACGTAACAAGAACAAACAAAATTCTCATCATAAATGTTCTCTTCAATAAAAGTCGTTACTGATGGCCAGTGATAAAACAAATACCCCAGCTATTAAAAATTATTGGCGATAAATATATACAAAAAGAACGCCAATAATTTTTTACAGCCACGAAGCGTAAAATAATATAAATGCTTGTTTACTTCGCAATTATTTATCGTTTTATTGAGTTTGGCATTAACAGCTCGGAGTATTGGAGTATGAAAATTTATGGCTGCTACGTTGTAGTGTGAAATTTGCGATGCTAGGCCGTAAATACAATGATTTACGAATATTCAAATCATGAATCCGAAGGATTTGGATAAAGTGCCTCGGTAATCTTTTTCAGTTTCATATTTTACCGAATTTTCTTCTTTCAGATTTATTATGTTAAAGTTAACTTTCATGTAAGACTGGTATAAATCTCTTTTATTTGTTAGTGGTCCGATTAAATTTATGCTCTTTCATTTATTCTTAGTATAAGTACTAGATGATAGATACTCGTAGATTTGTCGGAGAAAATTTCGAACCCAAAGGGGACAATTGTGACTTTTCAAAATTGCGTTATTATCAAAGATTTATTATAAGTTAATACGTTTTTAAAAGTGAAATGACGTGGTCGTTTTTAATTTCTTAGACATTACAAATTCTAATCTATAAAAAAGTAACAATAGCTCTTATTTCAATACACACTCAAGCATGTTACCCTAAAGGGGAAAGCAGAGGTTTTTCAAGTGTCATGTAGGAGAGAGCGCGAACCTTTTCCCGCTATTTTGCCCCGTGGCGCAGTTGGCTAGACACCAGCTTGCGAAACGACAGGCCGCGGGTTCGATCCCCCCACCGAGACAAATGTATGTGTGATCCGCAAATATGTTATTTTTACACATATGTTAATTAATTATTAATATACAAATGGGTGTTTGTGAGACCGAAAAGTCTTTCGTGGTTCTGATATCCACGACAAATGACTTGTATCCTAGTGTGGGGTCAGAACTATGTATGTGACTGTTGGGTGTATTTATTATTATTATTCGGGCACATTTTCAGTCTTTTTGCAGCCGCTGAGAATTATTAATGGATAAGTGAAATTCGACTTTGGACATGGGAATGTAACTCGGGACCTCTAGGAGCATGCTTTGTTCCGCGAGACCACAAGGCGTGACACAGTTTAGCTATAAAAAAATATACTAAAGACTCCTTTTGAAAGTAATCTTTAATCCAATATAGAATTGTTTCCTAGCCAAATAAATCTCAATAAATTACGAAGCGGTAATAAAACTGAAAGAGAATTCAAAAAGGAAATAAATTTATTTACGGCGAGGCATAAATCACGATCAAATGATAGTTAAGATTTTATCCCAAGAAAATATTATTAAACTCCTTACACCGGATATTATTTATTACCTTGAAAATTTAATAATTGGCTTTAAAGGACAAGAATTATGTGATTAAGAGGAAAGTGAACAATATTCTTGGAAACGGATCGTACGTTTCTCTTAGATTTATATTAAATGATAAAATCTTCGTTAGGGGAGTTTGTTCTAAAGTTTTCACCCTCAATTCGGATAACTACGATGGTTTTGTGTACATTATTGCCTTATGTGACTGCCATGTACTCTCGCAGCATAAGTATGTGCCGTGCGATCTAGAGGTCCTGGGTTCGATTCCCGGGTCGAGCAGTGTTATTGGGTTTTTCCATTAGCAAATTCTCAGTAGCAGTACAGAGTCTAGAAATGTGCCCGAAAAACGGCAATAGGCTCGCCCCCTATTACGTGGGACTGATACATACCTGGTGAAATGTGGGTGCAGAAATGCACCTCTGCCTACCCCTTTGAGGAATACAGGCGTGAGGTTATGTATGTATGTGTATTACCTTATGTATGTTGCTGTCAAAACTGGAAAAATCAGTCAGTGCTGCTGACTCAGGCTCTCAACAATTTTGTGATTGATATGCGAAAATTGACACAGTAGGCTAAAAGTGCGCCTGAGGTAACCCTTGGGCCCCTCATGAGCCTACCTGTTAGACTATCCTCATCATCATCATCATGTTAGACTTTCCTCGCTGACACAGATTTTGTCAGTTAAAAGTAGATTTGACTGGTTTACTATTTGACTGGAACGTATATTATACATTACTGATACGGGTATTTCTCTAAAAACTAGATTAACATTTTAGGTCTTTTATAAGATAGTACAGACATACGAATTAATAATGGATATCGTTGTCTTCACGGCATATATCTCTATTTGGCTAACGTAAATTTCTATTATCGTACCAGCAAATGTATTGTAGAACTTACGTATTGCCAAGGACATGGCAGAAATTCAACAGACATTCTCGTAATATTTAAAATTCAGCAACTTAAGTAAATGGCAAATCTATTTAAGACGGTGTGATTATCACTAGGTAATTATAATTATTTTCATTTTAATTTGGTTTAGTTACCGTTATAGGATGTTAATTACATTGTTTTACAATTGCCTGATATAAAACACACCTACAAAAGCAGATAAGACCATATCGACGGCAGAAAGCGAAAACGTAGTAATCCACAAAAATGAAAATGTTCACCAGAGCCAAAAAAAAATTACATGATTTTTCAAAAAAATCATAACTAGCGTGTTTTTAAACTCAGACTCACGATTTTTGGATCGTTTATTTTTTACTAAATGCAATTCTAACTCTTAAATATCATTTTAAAAAATATTTGCCAAAAATTTGCTGATTACGACATTTTGAACTATTTTTACAGAACGTTAAAATGCTGTAATTGCACTATTGAGTTGTATGGAGTTGAGTCAAATTAAATACTTGAGCTAGGATTGTTCAACTGTACTTTATAAACGTGGTTATTCAATTAATCCCATCTCTTAGATATGCTGTAAACTAAAATTATTCCTAGTTTGAGGCAATACAAATTGTGTTACACGAATTGTGACTTAAATTCGACAGAAATTTAAAAAGTATAAAAACACGAGCAACAAAAACGTAGTAGGCCCGCACTCGAGCCAACGTTACTGCTAACATGCATCATATTTACGGAAAACAAAAAATGTCGTAATCAACATAGTATAAATTATTACTCTTTTTCTGTAACTTACAGCGTTTTTGTATGCAGGCATTTAAGTTAAATCCTGATTTTTCAAAATGTTAATTTATAAACTATTCATCGCAGATTTACGTGACCCGGACCATTTAACGCAGTTTTTTTTTCTGATTCGAACAGTGCAATAAAAAAATTCATACTTTGTGGACTACGACGTTTTCGCTTTCCGTCGATATACCGCTAAATTAATTATAATTCATACTAAAATTCACGATATGTACATATGTATATTTTACTAAGTTACTTTCAGAAATATTTTATATTTTTCATACTGATTGGATAAATTGACTATCATGATTAATCTGGAGTCCAGAATATAGTGATGACTGGTAAGAAACGTTAGCAAATAATTAAGTCGGTTGCAATCTAAGAGTCCCATCTATAAACGCCAAATCTAACCGAACTTGTATATTTTGTGCACGATAGAAATACGTCGTCAAACTTAATGTCGGGTTTTACGTGAGACAGAATTTTTACAGACACATTTTGCCTCCAGTGCCGCTCATTATTTATAATAATATTTTACACAACACTTATACCCTAAAGCATTGTCAGAAAATTCAGAAAAACGAAGCTAAATGTCCGAATTAGCATTTGGTAATATTTTTATGCAAAACATGTTTTATGTTTGTTTTACGACTACATACAATTCATCAAAGAAATGTGTAATAAACTTGAAAATACCGGCTACAGTAACGTCCCCTACGACAGCTTTCATGCCACTTAAAATAAATAGTCCTTTGTTTATATATTTTTAAAATTTTGCCTGTATTTTTCCTAGATGAATAGACTTGGAGAAAGATTTCGAAGGCACATGTGAGCCCTATAATAGCTTTTATATAATCATGCTTGCAGTTTCTAAAGTTGAAAGAAGACTATGTGAGGGAATTTGAAAGTGTAAAACTTTGAGTTTTGAGAATTTTGAGAGTTTACTAGGTATAGCAATCCGTACCAAACAAGAAAAGGCTGATTTAATCAGACATATATTTTTTTTATTAGAGAAGAAGTAATAAGGTGAAAATAATATAAAATTAAATGAGGATCACGACGATGTGTTAGAGAAATACCGCCCTAATCGAATCGACCCATTCGTGCTGTAGATTAATCTACATACTCGTACAACTTGGTTCTTCCACTTCCAAACTCAATACGCTGGTAACATATTCGTATCCACCCACACAGTGACTTCCGTACTGAGCGTATTGAACTTCCTTTAGTAACTCATATCAATGTATCAAGTTGGACGGTTGATCTATAACCAGTTTCAAACTCGCAAGCATATCTGTGGTTAGGTCATCAGTAATAATGAAGTCATAGTCGAAGTCAAAAGATCTTTACTCAATTAGACTTTTACAAGTACTTTTGAATCGTCAGTATAAATAGCTACCGCGGCTTCGGAACGCGTTATTGCTGTGGAGAGGAAACGGCAAGAAACTTATTCATTTTTCTCTTTGATATGTGTGTAACAATAATTTTTGCATAATTTTTAATTTTATTTAAAATTATAAATGTCAAATAATTGATTTCTTGTAGTTTGAGAGAGGACTATGATCGTCCTTTATCCAGCTATACTGTATTCGTATCTCAAGGAATTTATTATAAGCTTTTAGTAAATCAAGGTATGACTGTACTTCCTATAGTATGTCTAATACTTTTTAAAGAAATAAAACTGAATACGGTACTAAGGTTAGTCAATAACAATAGAAGGAGCAAACATGCAGTAGAAAAATGCACTAGTAGTTTTGAAAAAAGAAACAGTTCAACACTAGAGAGAAAATACGAGAGCTAAGAAGTCAATAAAAACTAGCATGAAGTAGAATAATCGTGATTATTAGATGCAGTCATGTGTCAAGCTTGAATTAATAAATCGGCTTATTCATATTCACGTTACGGAACATTCGACACGCGACTATAGGATCTGAAGAAAGTGTCTCACTAAGGCATCTATACAATTCAATGATTAATTCAACGAGTATCAAATACTTTACCATATTTGTGGAGAATTATTTACGGAGAAGGAAAAGTAAAATGTTACACAAGCCAGCACGCACAACACGTCATATTAGAAATTAATATGCGTGTCTACTGGATGCCATGTTTCAATTATTCGCTTTTTAATTGCATTGTATCATTTAATTGGAATTCTAAATACATTTTAATTGGCAGATCTGTAATTAAGCTGTTATTTGAGTCATAGCTTAAATAGCAATGAAAAGGATTGATTAAGCGGTTCCGAACGAAAAAGGTTTGAAAACGTCTGTAGTCTATCTCTCAATTTGAAAATTATTGTATTCACATACGACTTTAATACGATTTTTTATTTAATACCAGTCAGTTATAAAAATAATTTTATGTTGTCTAGAAATAGAAGTCACTATATTTTATTATTTTAAATGAAAAACCCTGTGTTGTCGCGTAGTCATAGTAGCTCGCCAAAAAAGTACCAAAAATAAATTCCTGTAGAGAGCATTTTTCTTCTGAAACGTACATTAAAAGCTCTTACATTAAATTGGTAGGACAGAGTTGACAGGTTTCACAGAATAATCTCGTGATTTTCCTCAAAAATTCATTTTATGAATAGCAATACTTTTTAAGTAAATGTAACAGCGTGGAAAGTCAGTGGTTAATTATTTTGTGTGTATTTCTTAAATGACAATAATGTTAAGCTAAATTTCAAATATTATTTATTTATAAGTGATATATGCCTTACATTCATTATTTACCCTCTCAGTTATAGGGAAGACCCGTGCCCAGCAGTAGGACGTATATGGGCTGATGGTGACGATGATGATTCATTATTTTCCTCTTAAAAAGTAATGGTTTAAGCTTTCAATGGATTGAATGCTCTGTATAAAGCAGAGTGATTTAAGCAAATATTTCCTTCATGTTTGGGTGTTTTTTAAACCTATCAGACTCCTGTAGTATGTCATAGCACAATACTTGTATCTCAAGTGTTGAAATTTTTAACAATAAGAACCCAATAAATTCTACACAAAAGTTACAAAGTTTGCTTGGAAATCAAGCACTGAAATGTTCATAGGACAGAAAGTAAATTCCAAAAACGAAATCCCTTGTGCCCAATAAATTTTCAACTTCGAGCTAAACAGGCTTGTTTTGGAGCCTGTTCTTCTTGTTTTGTAAACTTTACTTGTCCTTCATTCGTATTCGTAACAAAACCATCTGCGTCTGAGGACATTTCGAACAAGCGGTTGCTTAGTAAAACATTACGGAAACCTTGACTAAACTGCTTACAATAAAAATAAGCTGTCTGTATTATCTGTATTTTATTGAAAGATATTATAGGTATCATGCTACTGCCGAAGTCACCAGACTTAAACAAAGAGAGACCTAGAATAAGATTTTAATTCGATGAGAACTTAGAAAATGCGATAGGTCATGCAAACAAGAAGCTTTATGATTCTAATTTATTTGGCCTTATTTTGGAGATCGAACTTCAACTAAATGCTGGCCAATAGCGGTAAACAAAATGTTGAACGAAACAACATTTTTGTCGGAGAAATTTTAATATTTCAAGAAATTGCTGACTTTATCAAATGTGACAAAGTTCCGAAATAAGGTTGTACAATGTTGTGGCCTTCTTGAGTGAAGTTGTCCTGATTTTAAGCGATTGAAGATTCAAAATCGCCCGCATCAAATATTCAAATATTATAATAAAATTCGTCCACAGAGAACATTGAACGTAATTATTTTACTCGTATATTATATGCGGAGACACGATTTTGTAAATTGTTGTCACGGAATCTGGCAGTGATGGGTTTTTTTTTCGATGGGATATTTAAAAAGTAAAAAAAAATATAAAAGTGACTTTCTGTGTTAGTGTCATGTGCATGATGTCGACATAAGTAAGCTTTTCAATAACAGAGAGCATAACATTTTTGAAAGATAGTGTAGAATTTTCAGTCAAGCTTTGCGTATTATGAATACACGAGTATACTGTAGATTTAATAATATTTTACACGTGTACCCTCATAAGCTTTCGCTACAAACGTGTGGGTTTTATATATATATATCAGTGGCGGGACTTCCATAGAAGCCCAAAAGCGTTAAACGTTAATTGTGTAATGTCTAGTTTATATTTGCTTATTATGGGGTCTTTATTTAACAAATTGATTTAGTTAAATAAAAATTTCAAGCCGAAAAAATATTATTTGTAATTTTAAAAGGCAAACTGAGCTTTTGGGCTTCTATGGAAGTACCGCCACAAAATATCTACGTTTTCTAAGCTATCCAACGAGGTGCAACAATCCAGGGTTTGATTAATAGTTTGTAGGACAATATTAGTTTCATAGGCTATAGGGGAGGCAAAGTTGAAGTATTTAGAGACAGGATAATTAATGCGGCGATAAGTAAAATGAGAAGGAATGACTACTGCTGTCGTAAAAAGTGGACTTCGTAACAGATTGCGAAGATTTGTGCAAAACAGACGCAGACATCATCTTCATCATAATCATCACCCCATATACATCCCACTGCTGGGCACAGGCCTCCTCTACTATTGAGAGGGTTAAGGCCTTCGTCCACCACGCTGGCCTAGTGCAGGTTGGCGGACTACACACCTAAGAAATTTCTTAGAGCTTTTAGATGTGTAGGTTTCATCACTCATGTTTTCCTTCACCGTTAAAGCATGTGATAATTTATTGTGAATACAGTTACATCTGAGTTGTAGAGGAGGCACGTGCCCAGCATTGGGTTGTATGTATGTATGTATATGGGCTGATGATGATGATAACGATAAAAGCAGTGGCGGTACTTTCATAGAAGTCCGACTTCAAAAATTCAGGTGTGTGTCTGTGTTTGAACCCGCTACCGCCGAGATTCTCGACCGCGCGCCTAAACTTTGAGGCCATCACTGCTTATGAGGCAAAAATGGTGAACATAAAATTTATACTAAGATGTTTTGTGAGAACTGGAAAGTTTAATAAACTTAGTATTTTGTACTCTCCGATTGTTTTATTTAGTTTATTTTTGCCTCCCTTTAGCCTATGAAACTAAGATTTTTCTACAAACTATTGATAAAACAATGGATTGTTCTGCCTCGTTGGATAGCTTATGAAACGTAGATATTTTTAGGCACATCTGCAAAGCAGGTGCCATAATAATATTTTTTGATATCCTTTCGAGAAAAATAAACTTTCTAAATGTTTGTTTAAGTTTTTAAGTTTTTTTCGTCTACTGCGACTTATTTATTCATTTTATGTACAATTTTGGTTATTGAAGTCATAAACCATCTTATTTTACATGTAAAAATCAAATAATAGTAACAATAAGACTTACACATTTCAAAATATCTAAGCTGATAGCCGAAAATCAGGAATTTTTGGAAAAAACTATTAAATTCAAATATCTCGAAAACGGTTAGATTTAGGATAGGGTGTCTCATAGTCAAATCAGTCAGAACCGATGTAAACTACACGCCCTTAACGGATATAGGACGACTTTACCTGTAACCCTGTATATATATTTTAATCAGATGGTAAAGGGCTTTGTCGCTACAGCGATTTTGTCGTCCAGGGTTTTATATCGAATTTTGTATGTGGGTTTAAAGTACGAAACAACAAGAACCTTAATAATAATAACATCAGGAAAGAAGTCTACCGTTAAATAGAAATGTTTGTGACGTTACAAATGTTGTTTTCTTTATATTTTATACTTGCGGTCGGGCCCCGATTCGCCCGGGCACAATTTTATAAAAAAAAGTACCCTGTGCTTTCTTCGAAGGATGTGTTATATCAATATGTTATAATCCTTATTTAATATTATTGATGTGAAATTAATATGTTCTGTTACGTCACGCCTAGGACGGGTTTGAATGATTTTTGGTATGGAGATTGATACGACCTTGGGAAATTAGGCAGGGTACTTTTTTATAATATTGCCCTGGGGCGGAGCAGGGCTTAATACAATATATGACATACTAGCTTTTGCCCGCGACTCCGTCCGCATAGACTTCAGGGTTGGGTGCAGAAAGATAATAAGTAAATCTATTAAACGTCTCCCAAGTGCCCAAATTACACTTAATGAATTAAAAAAAAAGGAACCTATGTCCCTTTTTATGTTTCCGTTTTTATCCATAACAAAAATCATCCAAATAACTCAAATATTTTAGGCGTGAAAGCATAACACAGTAGTGTTACTTTCGCATTGACAATATATGCTAAAATCAAAGGGTATATCCGTTGGGATCAGTGAAATCATTATTTAGATTACGAAGCGTGATGACTACCGAGCCTGCATTCGTTTGTTAATTTTAAACCAGATACAACCAAGGAGTTTAAAAATAAATTTCTGAACGCTCGCATACATTTTTGACAACTAATAAATATGTCACTCATTTTTCATTACTGATTATTCTGCATTTTTAAAATGAAAAATACGCAATTGTTCGAATATTGTGGATATAATGTTGTCGATTCGAAACCTTTATTTAAATACGTTCTTTAATTTGAGGGGACCATTAACCGTATTGACGGGATAAACATAAAATGTTTGACAGGAAATTAGGTAGAACAGTTTATATGAGAAAATGAAATTGTTGTTTTTACCATATTCCTCGTAATTTTAAAGATATTTATATGCTGTCGCGGACTTTTTTGTAGGACTTATTAAGATAAACATTTCTCTTATACATTATATACGTGTAAACTCTACAGTTTTTGCAGCGTATGCAAGAATAGCTCGCAGATGCAGTTTTTCCCGACTTACTTGATTATCGTTATATTTTGGACAATTCACACACTATCTTAAAAATATATAGCCTATGTGTTATTCTGATGTATAAGCTATATTATTGTAAACTTTCATTGAAATCCATTCGGTAGTTTTTGCGTGAAAGAGCAACAAACATCCAGACATCCAGACATCCAGACATCCATACATACAAACTTTCGCGTTTATAATATTAGTAAGATTAACAACATATTGCTCAGTCAGTTACAACAGGCGTTGTAAATTTATACCAACATCAAAAAAAGGTTTGTATTTTTGTAGTTATTGTTCCTGTGGGATGGACACGGAATTTCAAATGGCGCCCAGGCGGAGCCGGGACCTAACAGCTAGTGATAAATGAGAATAACCGTACATTACGATATGATATGGATCTAAGACCATTGAAAAAATTAATTCGTTTAAAGCACTTAATGTTAATTATTAAGACAAATAAAAACACTTACTTAGACCCAGTTTTGGTGTTTTGTCCTCTTCCTTTTCTTCTTCCGCCTTACTGCTAGATTTTTTCGAAGTTTGATCCGAAACATCTGAAAACAAAATTTGGAATTAGGAATAACAGCTATTAATACAAACTTGGCCATAGGTCATTCAGTAGCGACCAACTGGCGCAACTATATTTTTATAAGCTTAAAAAAAAGAAAATATTATTTCCTTTAAATCAGTATACTGCTAAAATGTAGATTTCATGAAAATATTGATAAAATCTACGTATTCCGATATGCTAAGAGTAAAATATATTAGATATTCTTATTTATACAGTTCACATAGGTTACCATATGCTGCATTATATGCAAATGCTGCGTTTTATGAAAATAATAGAACAGTATATTCAGTATATTGCTAGCGTGGAACTTTAAAATGAAGAGCGCATATCAAAATAATACCATGAATTTTGACTATAAAATTACATTTCTATACATACCTACTACGCTCAGCTTTGTTTTTATGAATGAAGCCTCAAATGACTATAATATCTCTAATACCAAAATCTAGTAACAGAAATTCTCTTCAACTGTAAAACTCTTCTATTTTAACACTATTGGCTCCCACATCCGAAGATTACAAGCGCTTTACTTTTTGTGCTGACGCATTGACACTGTCATGTCGAGTGACCTATCAGGTCACTGCTGAGATGTTGCGTCATACATTGGTTGTGAAATTTTCCCTACTGTAAGCTGTAGAAATAAAAGGCGGTATTATATAATATTATAGTACTTTCGCGTTGTTTGATAGTTAGTCAAGGAGGTATTATCATGACTATCGAATAAATTTTATAGAAGAAAGCCTTGCCCTTTCTTTATCTGTAGCATACGTGAAAAAGGGTTGACATATCGTAAATATGTTCAGCTTATTATAATTATTCGGTCGGCTACCGGCGTAAGGTCAACCTTTACGGTATTTTATCCAATCGTGTTTTCGAATATCAAGCTCGCCCAAAGTTAATTAGCCGGCCTGATTATCAAAATATTGTGCTTTATGGGTCGTGTTTTATTAGAATATATTTTGAAGACTGCTTTATAATACATCGATGGATATAAATATTATGTGAGTGCTTACATTAGCATCCCTAAAGAAGTAGACGAATGTTAAATTTTACACTCGGGTCCACCAGTTATATACTAATCTTGTTCACGTTTACCGAACGTATTTCCAAAGATCATGCTACTATTATACATTTCCCAACGAAAAACGGGAAAACAGGTAATACTGAACCTAAGATCACTCAATTGAACACTCCAATATTTTCCGTGGAACCAATTTGGATTTCAGTTTGCGAGACAGCCATACTGAGACTAAAATACTGTTTCACAAGCAGCGGTCATGACGTAATTGTTATCTTACTACTTTACTTTTTCCTTCTATTCAAAAATCCGGTAAATTAACCCGAAATTTGTTTAAAGCAAAAGTTTTCCAATTCAATTATGCTCGTTGAGTGAGGTATTCAAAACCGAATAATCTTTTGTCTTATCTACCGCACTCCTATACCATATTGAGTTCTAAAGGCTAAAGGCCCACAATATGCGTTGTAGATGCCTAAGAGCAAAGCCTTCAGGTTAACTGCTTACAGATTTATCTGATGTCAAAAATAAATATGACATTATAACTAAAGTTATTCTTGGATATTCCAACAAACCTTGTAACGGTCCTCAACGTAATATCTTGTGAGTGTGTGTACTGAAGTTTACTACGTGTGCAACTTACACGGATATTTTCGATCTATTATGAATTTTCTGATATATAAACACTCTGCCCTTTTACATAGTGGCTGTTATTAAAATTTGTTACATACATACATACATAGCCTCACGCTTGTATTTCCCGAAGGGTAGGCCTCTGCCTAGAATTTTTTATCGTTGTGGGGTCAAGGTACTTGTGTATGATATGAAATGTCTGAAGCGTGTATTATTTTGTATGTAGTTTGCATTTATTTATCTTTCATTGAAATTCATAAATCGTGATAGTAGTAAATATATACACGGTAATTTTTTTCTTTCTTTTGGCATCAAAAGTCGAACAAACGCAGTTATCTACTACTGCGACAAATATATTTGCAGTAGATTCGATATCAACCTCCGCGTGGCATTAGACTCAGCTTATACGACTTACGAGACCGAACACGGCTTGAGCTGTCGCTACATATTGGCGTTTTGAACTTTTATTGGATTCCACGGTAATATTCTTGGAGGTTTTTTAACTTTCTGGTTTAGGGAAATCTGTCGATGTATACGAGGATATACTGTATGTTTGTCTTATTGTTGTGTTCTATTCTACTACAATAAAGAATAGGTCTAAGTCCACCATGCTGGTGTAGTGCGGTTAAGTGGGCTTACATACTACCGCAGAAATCCCTGGTTAAGAAATTTCACTACATCACACTTGTACATCAGGTGTGGTGAAGCCACTTTTTCGTGGTAGTATAAAAAAATCTGAACTAAATCGAGCGAAGTACCTACAACTAAATCTATTAATATTAAAAGATCTAATACACCAATAATGATTTTTGGGTGATATTCATCATCATCAAACCATATACGTCCCACTACTGGCCTTAGTCAACCACGCTGGCCTAGTGCGGGTTGGCGGACATACATAAATGTACCTAAGAAATTCCTAAGATTTTTTCGGTGTGCAGGTTACCTCGCGATGTTTTCCTTCAACGTTAAAGTACGTGATAATTCATTTTGAATTTATGCGATAATACATCTGATAAATCTTTTAGGTGGGTGTGTTACATTGCCAAATAAAAAGGTATTTTTACACAACAGAATCCTTAGAAATGTCGGCTTTAAGTCAGCACAAGCATTTACATAAATCTCCTAAATAAAACATGACAGGGCTCTCAACGTCTGCAGATCTTTCAGAATCAGCTAAGTTATTTCGTGTGTATTTTGTCGTTATATTCCTCTTAACATACTTTGGTTACTTAAGAAATGTTGAGGAACGTTCCAATTCTAAATAAATGTAGTAATTTTTCTATAACATGTTTTTACTATTAAGAAAGTCACTTGTTTCAGAATTTTCGTATTGTATTTTTTGTTGGTTGATGGTTAAAATACTTTTTGAAAAGGTTTTGGATTCCAATTTTAATAAAGTAACACTCGGAACTTCTTCAAACATAAGCATTGAAAGGACTACATAATTTAAATACGAAAACATATTCTGTATGCATCTTTCAAATTCAAATGAGAAATTCAGCATCTACTTGATTTAATATCTCTATAAAACGGACGATTTCGAACCACGCTTCTTAGAATTTGTTGCAGCGAACATAGCATGATGCTATGTATGTATGTGTGTCGTTAGCGGATAATCTAACGTGTTCATTCAACTATCAATTTTCTGGACTACTTGTTTCTCACGTGAGCGCGTGCGATACAAATATTTAGAAAATATTATAAATTGTTCATGCGTGATTCGAAGAATGCGATCAGATTCTTTGATTCCTATTAAAATACAAAAAGCTTATAAACGATAGGAACTTTGTGTAAGAAGACATAGAACTAAATATTAAACGAATTGTGTAAGAATTTAAGAACTTAGGTAGGTTTTTTTTTACAATTCATAGAATTCTTATTATTCTTGTTAGAATCTATTCTATATAAATGTGAATGTAACTCTGTTATTCTGTTAAGCTCTCACATTTAAACCACTGGATCAATTAGTACGATTTTTGATGTGGATAGAACTTGGAAATGGGCACAGGGTACAGGGCCTTATAGCAAATTTATCATATAAATAATACCTTCTAGTTTCTATATAGCACTTCAATCCTACTTGCATTGTATTTATAGAAAATTCTTAATATTAATACAATAGCAAGAAATATTTCCTATAAAATAATTGATTGCTGATTCAGGAATTTCACGTATAATGTCGACTATGTGATTATCGACTTCATGGTAGGATATTACTTTACAGTTCATACATATTAATGTTATTGATTACACTGAATTCATGAATATCAATGATAATGGCCAATTTCCGACTAGTTAAGGGTTGTAAATTACAATTTAAAAAAAGATGATTTTTAATTCGTTCCTTTTTTGATCTAAAAACATAAAATATCAGAAGTATATACAAGCGTTGCCGTTTTTTTTTTATAATATTCTGTATAAATAAAAGGCTCTTGAAATAATTAATTCTCTACACAATGCTGTCTTCTGTGAAGAAAGTGTTACGCAATTTATAATCAATGAGTTTTTGACATCCCTATAATAGTTATGATTTTTTATTTTGCTCGGGATTGTTTGATTAGCACACAAACGAATTTGTACTTTAAAATCTTAGTTGATATCTTAAATTCTTCTACCACATTTTAAAATGATAATCATCATCATCATCAGCCCATATACGTCCCACTGCTGGGCACGGGCCTCCTCTATAACTAAGAGGGTTCATAAACGATTTCCAGAATCTAATGTGTCAGACCCAGTTCTTCATGAGGGCTAGATTTCTGGGAATTGAAGGCCTTAGCTGTTTAATAATGATTTATAGTAATGACCCCACAATATGAGACAAGCGCTCTGGCGTGGATACCAGAATGCACACGTTATACATTTTTTGGGCGGCAAACTCTAAGACCCGTAGCAAATATCAATCGCTTATTTTAAAAGCATTGGTCTTGTTACGAACCTTACTTATATAGACCAGTCTTAAACCTACCGCACTAAGAATCTTAATATGTTGGTAAACTACCTTTATTTTTTTTTATCTTCTAATAGACGCATAGATAAAATTTGTCAGATCGCTTCCATTATTTAGTAGAAGAAAATGAGGTCAGGATTACGTTAATAACTACATATTGTTCCAAGACTTACTATATTTTATCCCTGCAACATTATTAATCACCTTCATGATATTTACTTAATCGAATTGCATTTCTGACACAGATACCGATTACTTTCAATAAGTATTAAATTGGTTGCTTGATTGACTTGTTGGCCCTCTGCAGCCATGCCGTGCCGTACAGCCCACGATCACGAGGTTCTTTATCCAGGAGGTGAAAGTGATACTGGATTGTTCCATTACGATAGGTCTCAGCAGCAGCACGAAATATAGTAAGTGTGGTATATAAAGCGGCCATAGACACATACCCTACTAGTGATATAGTAATTTAAGTCCTACGGCCGCTGGGGCAAATAAGATCTCGAGTGGTGTCAGCGTTTGACGTCCACCCACAAGGTGGACCGACGATGTAGTGAAAATGGCAGGCCACTTCCGACAGAACACTTTGGATGTCTTTGGGGGAGGCCTATGTCCAGCAGTGGATGTCTTTGGGCTGACAATGATGATGATGAAGTCCTACGAGTTAAATTCACAATTGCAAAACGTGGATATAAAAATATACCTACTCTTGTCTAACCTTCGGGGAAACAGGACCTATTGTATCAATAAAAACAATTATATTGCGGAATTTATTTTGGTGATACAACAGCTGATACATTTTCTCTCATTGATTATGATCCCTTAATATTTGCTTCGTATCTATTAGGTGACCTAATTACCGTGAAGCTATTTATACAGTTGCCTCCGGCGATTCAGTAGTGATAATATTAATTATTATACATTGTGTGACATTTACACACTCACGCTTTTATTTCCGGATATTTGTAGTTTTTAAGTTGTTCCTATAAGAGGGCGAAAATGCCGTCGCTTTTCCAAATATTGAAGATTTTTTAATGAAAAAAAAAACACTATCGACCACACCATCCATATATACACGCTGAGACCATTTAGTATTTTTTTCTTACCCAACTGAAATGGTTCGCTAAAACCGATCGTTTATTCAGTTTTTTATTGCCACCATGGCGAAGGTACATAGCTTAACACGGGTTGTGGACCATCAGAGCTTTGTTCTCTTCACCAAGACAAAAATTGCCACATACGTAATTTATCTATTATACAATAAGAAGTTTCGTTGTTTCTGATTTGAAAAATCTTGAACAAAAATATTTTTGATATACACGTTCCTTATTTTCTGGTCGTGACTTGTTCTGTTCCCACATATACATACTTTGCAATAAAGAATTAGATACCATTAAACAAAATTTGGATATAAATAATCATGTTACGGAAATTGAATCACTCTTATTAATTTTGTTTTCAATTTCTCCTGGAAAGCTTCAAAAGCAAATTATACACATCAAGAACAGAGGTGTACCTATAGATCAGATAACTTTGGAACGGGATGTGAGTGGGCGTATAATCATATTCCTCTAATTAAGGTATACTCGTATTCTCTCCATAACATTCCTTAGGTATGGCAATTTTCGTAGAATTACGCTTAAATTAATAAAATATTACCAGGGAATGATTATCCTATCGTAATTACCATCGGTGCTGAAGAGATTAAACTGATTGCTAAGACCGCGTATTAATGTTCGTAAACAAACAAGATACACTAACATTCAACTCAATTTCCTGTTTCGAATATGATTTAAATTGAAAGGCCACGAAACCATTTATCAAAACCGAAGAAATTATCAAGTAGTAATGGCCTCGAAGTTTGGGCGCGCGGTCAAGATTATCGCCGGTCGCCGTTTTTAACCCCCACGCAAAAACTTACCACTCAATAAATTACCACGTACCCACTGTAACGGTGAAGGAAATCATCGTGAGGAAACCTGCACACCTAAAATTTCTTATGAATTTCTTAGGTGCATAGTCCGCCAACCCGCACTAGGCCAGCGTGGTGGACTGAGACCTAAAACTTTTCAGTTTTAGGCAGAGGCAAGCAGAAGTGGCCTGTGCAGCAGTGGGACGTAAATGGGCTGAGACGATGATTTATAAAGAAATTATTATTGACGAAAAAAAATTACGGGAAACAAAGATATTATTTTAGGCCGGTAAAATTTAAGTGAAAATCTGTAAAAAAGAATAACGTATTTAACATATGCTTATCCCACCAAACAACAAGGATCGACAATGGCTCGCACATAATTATCTCCGAACTATGAAGTTCATCTAGTCTAAGGGATCTTAGTTTGTCTTTAACCCGTAACGAAAATAATTACAGTAAAATAATATACGAGGAGTCAGACGCATTGGATAGTATCAACATCACGCAATGGAGTCCAATATTTTATTTGGTATTATTAATAAAACATTGAAACGGGTATATCCATATATACAGGGTGTCCCAGCAGTCGACGATAACCCGGAAACGTGGAATAGCCCAAGTCGTAAGAGTTATCAGAAAAATATTAAAAAAAATATAAGTTATGTATTTAGAAAAATATAGGGATTTCAAAAAAATCTAGAAAATCTACACCCTGTGACGGTTTTTTCACTACTGTTGCTGCAAATCTCTACTTTTTTAAATTATTATTTTTGTTATGTAATCCTGAATAATGCCTCTGCAAACTGTTATCCAACATTTAGAGCCACCTTGCTATACTTCGGAAGAAAATGACATTGTTTACCAAACCACATATTTAAAATTAATCATACACCCAAATTTAACTGACTGTCCTGAAAAAAAAATGTACTACGCGAGTTTGGCAAGTAACTTTAAAAGTTGGCGCATTTAATAAGGAATCTAAAATGGTATAACACTTGCTACATTATTTTTTAAATGTGGCACAATATTTTTTTTATTTTGCGAAGAAACCCATTTGATCAAATTTTCTTATTAACTAAAGATGTTTCTATTCGGCTCTTCGAGACAGCAATTTTAAGATACTATTTGAGTGAGATGGAGAGAATCGTTTTACGATGTGTGAGCGAGACAGATAGTGACGCTAGTTCAGTTAGAGAATATTTCGATTAGGAATACCGGAGTAGATGGATAGGACGAGCTGGCACAATCCAATGGCCAGCCCGTTCACCTGACTGTTCACTGTTCACCTTCAAATCCTTTAGGCTATTTTTTACTGGGGAACGGTGAAAGAAAATTTTTGTTTAAAGCCAATTGAAATTTTACCTGAGCTACGGCAAAAAATAAATGGAAGTAGCTGAATTTGTTAGGAATAGAAGATTTTCGCCCCTGATAACCCGATCTTTTTTAAGAAAATGACGAGCGTGTATTGCGGCTGAAGGAAGGCAGTTTAAACATGTATTGTAAATTTTACTAAAGAAATATTTGATGTTAAGCAATTACTTAATAAATCTAAGATATCCAAATAAAAAAAGCCTAAATTTAAAATAAAAAAGTGATCATTGCTCCGATGCGTGGTGCCCATGGACTACCTGACAATGGAGTATCTGTCTCACTCACACATCGTAAAACAATTCTCTCCATCTCACTTATAAGTTCATCATCATGTCATCTTTAGTTAATAAGAAAATTTGATCAAATGGGTTTCTTCGCAAAATAAAAAATATTGTGCCACATTTAAAAAATAATGTAGCAAGTGTTATACCATTTTAGATTCCTTATTAAATGCGCCAACTTTTAAAGTTACTTGCCAAACTCGCGTAGTACATTTTTTTTTCAGGACAGTCAGTTAAATTTGGGCGTATGATAAATTTTAAATATGCGATTTGGTAAACAATGTCATTTTCTTCCGAAGTATAGCAAGGTGGCTCTAAATGTTGGATAACAGTTTGCAGAGGCATTATTCAGGATTACATAACAAAAATAATAATTTAAAAAATTAGAGATTTGCAGCAACAGTAGTGAAAAAACCGTCACAGGGTGTAGATTTTCTAGATTTTTTTTTAAATCCCTATATTTTTCTAAATACATAACTTATATTTTTTTTAATATTTTTCTGATAACTCTTACGACTTGGGCTATTCCCCGTTTCCGGGTTATCGTCGACTGCTGGGACACCCTGTATATAATAGAAGTATAATTTAAATTATCTCCTAACAGTTTAGAGTTCTTAGAGTTAGACTCATCATCAACCCATATGCGTTCCACTGCTGGGTACGGGCCTCCTCTACAACTGAAAGGTTTTAGGCCTTAGACCTTGGTTTACACGGTGTCGGACTATTTGAAATTGGACGTATACCGGTAGACACCAGACATCGTATTAAAGAGTTAAAGCCTCGCTAGAGTTAGTTGGAACGTACTGCCAATGCAAATAGGCTGGCGGCTTCCTTATAGAAAACCAAACTGAAGCCATATTGCCTTTTGTTCAATAAGTTATATTTTAAGGGATTTTTCTAGTAATTTGATACGTATAGTCGGCAGAATAGCCATCAAATCATATGCATACTAATATAAATAAATGCGAGAATAACTTAGTTTGCAACGCTTTTATGCCTAAGCCGTTGGACTGATTTGGATGATTTTCTGTATGGATATAGATTGGACCTTAGGAAATTACATAGAGTAGTTTTATAAAATTTCGTATGGCATAAAACCCACCATTACATTAGAAGGAAATGCCATAATTGTTTCAACTTTAGTCTTAATGGTTTTTCACCCATCGACTTGTAACTAGAATGTAGCAATATCGCTATGGATATAATGAGCAGTAAACATCGGGCTTAGTACAAACTTTTTATTGATTGGAATCTTTTTTTTTTTATCAAAGAACGTCAATTTACTTTGCAATATAACAGAAAATAAAGGCTATTCTTAAACAAACTGAACAACAAAAGACATAATCAGTGAAAGAAAATTCGATTTCGTTCTCAGTTATTTTTGGTATTAAATTAAAGTTTACGTCCAAACGTGACAAAGAACAAATATTTTAGGCTCACACTACTACAATCATCAATCAATCATCATCAGCCCATATACGTCCCACTGCTGGGCACGGGCCTCCCCTACAACTGAGAGGGTTTAGGCCTAATTACAACAAACAAATTTCTGATATTTCTTTCACAAAATCTGGTAATACACAGAAGTTTACACATCATGACTTGTGAATAAATGAGAGATTATGAAACTCGGGTAAAATTAATTCGGAAATTAAGGGCCACGGAGAAGCTGAGATCTCTCAAAATTGCGGATGCCAGATAATTCCTAGCTTAGCAAGTTCCAGCATGTTTTTATGAATGTGTAGTTTTGAAAACCTAGGTTTAAAAACTTTCGTGCCATCGGTGACTAACAGCCGTTACCTGTGTCAAGCCGCTTGTCCATTTTGTGATAGATATGTACTCGTATATTAAAATACTACACTTAAATCACTCTTTAATTTTCTTTCTGTCTATATCACACCAGCACGTTCTACAATCGGTAATAACCCTTTACTGACAATTTAAATTGTTTCTTGTATAGCGGTCTAACTGTCTTCTGTTATTGATTAGTAAATGTTGCGGACTTGGTAGTATTGTATTTTGTACCATTTTATTTTCATATTTTATTCTTTTTGATACCTGGAATCCAAGACTAAACGACATACAACTTCACATTGTCATAGCCGATGACATTTTTAGAAGCATTCCGTCAATTCGAACGCAGGAATGCGTTCATTATTGTACATAATAAACCTTTACTTCTAATTGCTCGAAGCTTAGCGTGTTTTGGGTTAACGTTATCACTATTTGGTAATCACTGCGGCAGTCTTCAAACAAACAAAACTAATATTAACATCTATCTTAACTAATAACTATGATGACTGTTTGGGTTTTCCCTTCATGTATAATTATGAGGAATATATTATTCTCGACTTATGATTAATCTTATATATAAAAATGAATCGCAAAATGTGTTGGTAAGCGCATAACTCAACAACGCCTGGACCGATTTCGCTAATTCTTTTTTTGTTGTGTTCGCTATCGTTAGGAGAAGGATCTTATGAAAGAAAAAGTTAAGAAAATTGCGAGGAATATGGTAAAAACAACAATTTAATTTTCTCATATAAACTGTTCTACCTAATATTCTGTCAAACATTTTATGTTTATCCCGTCAATATGGTTAAGGGTCCCCTCAAATTAAAGAACGTATTTAAATAAAGGTTTTGAATCGACAACATATATCCAGAATATTCGAATAATTGCGTATTTTAGATTTTAAAAATGTAGAATAATGTCAGTAATAAAAAGGGATTGACATATTTATTGGTTGTCAAATATTTATGCGTGCATTCAGAAATGTATTTTTAAACTCCTTGGTTGTACCTTATTTACAAACGAAGGCAGGTTCGGTAGTCATCACGCTTTGAAATCTAAAACACCCACAACTATGCAATGGAATGCGCTTGGTGTTAAGAAAATTGTTGAGTAATGTTATTCACGTGACGATACTGAAAAAACATGAATTAGAGATGAATTGGTGCTTGAGAATTCATCAATTAGATTGATCTAAGATTACATTGATCCTAACGGGTATGACCATTGAGTTCAAACGAATTTAGTTCCCGATTCGTCATGCCTTCCCAATGACGATTAACAAAAGATGTTTGTGATCTTTTAGACAATTAAAAAATATATTAAAAATGTATATCACAAGGTGCATCATCATCATCAACCCATATATGTACGTCCCACTGCTTCGCATAGGCCTTCTCTGCAACTGAGAGGGTTTAGGCTTCAGTCCACCACACTGATGCTTCAATGAAGAGAATTAAAACCGACTACATCCCATCCCATATGTACATGTTTAATTAAATCATGACTTGCGGAGACACGATTGATGCATTTAATTTTCGTACTTGTCCCTATCCCACCACACACCCGCCACTGTAACTCCTGTGCTCCAGGATCAACAGCGGCACGCACAGTAATGACACCGAGCAATGAAGCTCAGCGGATCTAAGGGGACCTAAATTTGTCATAATCCCGCAACGAAGTTAATCAGAAAGACAATATAAGGAGGAGTTGAAAAACAAAGAGTTGTTCACTTCCCTCCACAGCAAAGCGGGTGACAAAACATTGAGCTATGAGGTTTTACCCTCACATAAAAAAGACAATTACATCTAGTGATATTAGACGCAAGTAACGCACCACGGGTAAAAACTGTATGAGTTTTATTGACTAAATTGGACCTAAAGTGCGAGCTGTTATGTAGACTTCCAATAATAGGCATGGCAAAAACGCTGGAAAGCACGGAAATTCTTCCTGGATTCAACAAGGTCTGTATAATAGACAACACCAGACGTTACATGCATACTATTGAGCATACAGTTACGCTCATCCGACCAAAGATTGCACTCCCAAAGGATATGATGCGCGGACTGTTCATATTCGCAATTATGTGTTGAGCATTGGCACATAGGAGAATCAACCAACTTAAATGAGAATAATTTGCTACGAAAATTACCGTGACCCGTCAGAAATTGCGACACGTAATGATCGATCTCGAGCCAAGTTTTTGCCAAACGATCGCTCACCGAAGGAAAATATTGATAAAGATGACGCCCCTTTATAGAGAGACTCCATCGATTTTGCCATTCTTCTATTAATTCCGAGTAAGTCTCGGGGTATGGTTTAAATAACCGACTAATTTTCAAAAGGTCACGCGAGGAAAGAAAATCTTTATCAATATTTTGCTTGTTGGAAAAATATAACGCGGCGCGACGTTGCACTTCCAGGTCGACTGGAAGTACTCCCGCCAGAACAGGTAAAGCTTCAGTACTAACAGTTCTGTACGCCTTACACAAAAATATCAACGCCAAACGTTGACTCTGGAGCAATTTCCTCCTGACGGCACCGACAGTTGCCCTGTCGGCCCACACAGGGGAAGCGTAACAAATGCAACCCAAATATGTAGCTCCATAAATTACTTTTAAGGTGTTAAACGACAGACCCCAAGTTGACGCTGATATCCTTGTCAAGGCATAAAAGTTGTTTTTTGATTTTTCACCGACGCATTTTATATGTTCTATAAAAGAGAAATTACGTTCTAGAACAAGCCCTAGGTAACAAACAGACTGTTTACTTTTGATCGAGACGTTATTAAATTTTATACGTGGCGGGGTTTTCAGAGAGCCTTTCAGCAGCAAATGAAATGATTTTTGGGGTGCGAACGAGAGACGGTTTCTTTCACCCCAGTGAGTAATTAAACTAAGACACGCGTCTGCTAACTTTTCTAGACCTGATCTGCTATTTGACTGTATGAGCAAGAGTCCGTCATCCGCATATCCTATTAAAGAGCAACATGGAGGTAAAGGAATCGCGAGAAAGTCGTCAAAGCCTAGATTCCATAAGTAAGGGCCGACTACGGAACCCTGGGGACAACCCATTGTCAGTGTCTTCGACACTGCGTGGTGACCTAAGCGCAACTTGGTTGTGCCATGGATAAAATACGAATAAATCATGGAAAATATATTCCTTGGGCAACCGCGAGACTTTAATTTCAGAAGTAACATAGGCCACCAAGCATTGTCGAATGCACCAGAGATATCTAAAAATATCCCCAACACGTACTTATGGTCCGATTTGTTAACTGTTCTCCTAACCGATAAAGCTGCGTCCACGGTTGATTTACCAATCGTAAAACCGAATTGATTTTCGTGAAATTTCGGTCCGCCCGGTAGTAAGCGAGGCACGATAAGACGTTCAAGTAACTTGCCTAACGACGGTAACAACGTTATTGGACGATACGATTTTGGGTCTTCAGGAGGCTTATTCCCTCCTTTAGGTACGAGTTTAATAAGACCGCACCGCCAAATTCGCGGAAAGACGCCCTCAGCTATACATCGATTAAAAACGCACATTATAGCGACACTAGACAACTTACACGCCTCCTTTATCATTTTATTGGAAATTTTATCATCCCCAGAAGCCTTATTAAGAGGCAGGGAGCTAACTACTTCAAGAAATTCGTTAAGAGATGGGCTATCCGAATCGGGAGTAGATGGTGAAACGGAGGCCCATAGCCTTACTTGACTATGATATGCGGAATCGTTATCAAGGCTATCGTCCGGGATAAGTGAGTTTAATAAAGTTTCCGTGGTCTCCTCAATACCAGTAGTGTATGTGTCATTAACCTTTATATTTTCAATATATGCTGAATCAATTGATTTATTAGCTTTAAACTCATGGTAAAGAGGGGACCAAGGACCCTCAGCGTTCAGACGGTCAACAACTCTTCGTAATAAATCGCCTTTTGCTTTAATAATCGCGGCTCTATAACGCGACCTGGCTGTTTTTAGAGTATTAAAAGCACTTTCAAGTAAATTACTATTGTTACACCGTTTTTTAAGCGAATTGAACCTCCTACGCGCTCGACGAAATAGTTGACGAAGGTGGACTAAGGTATTATTCCACCAATCACATCTACGAGTACCAGTTACAAATGAACGACCGAATGTTATATCCGCACAGTACGTAAAGGTATCGGTCATTATTTCAGCGCAAGCTTCAGCTGAAAGTTCATTGCGAGTGAAATCCTTAGTATGATGCGCAAAAAGCGAGCCAAAAGACTCCCAATTAGCCCCTCTTAATTTATATTTAAAGTTGTAATAATTATTATGATGTCCTCGTGTAAATCCAGGTAAAAACTCGTACACTATCAGGCGATGATCACTACAAGACGCGTCTGGTATAACACGCCATTTATCGATATGGACGTCTCCACATGAAAGTGTGACATCGATTGAAGATTCGCCCATAGGGCTGCAATATGTTGGTGGTGCGTCAGGTGTATTATGTATTACAAGATTTAATTCCGCAATAAAATCTTCGACGGCACAGCGTCGCTCTGAATCGGTGGATCTAAATTTGCCATACCAAAGAGGGGAAGACGCATTGACATCTGCGCCAACAACAACTTTGTTCCCCGAAAGAGACCTCAGAACATGTCGCAAATGGTGTAAATGTGGACCCACAGGGTCCGAGTATTGAAAATAACAGCTCACAACGTATAATTTAGTTGAGGGTGTTGTAACCTCCGCGACCGCACAGTGTGACGTCATAAGATTACGCACTGATGTGACTGTAAATACAGAACTCGACACGTAAATGCCTGCTCGTGAGCTGTTATCTAGTTGTATTAGTCTAGTACGTAACCGAGCGTGTTGGTACTGCTCTTGGACGAGAACAATGTCAAGCTTATATTCATTAATTAAAATATTTAACTCCGACGTTGCCGCCCTATCATTATGTAAATTCAGCTGTCCGATCGTGAGATTATCCATTATATAATCAATAATTTGTTGAAAGGATTAGCATTTGCAGTTTATGCTTATAAGATGGGCACTCCTGAGACCCACAGCCGTGGTCATGTGGTTTCTTAAATTTTTTACATGTCGCGCAAATTGGTTTAAAAGCGGCATCAGCCTTATGGGGACAAGATTTTGATTCGTGTTCGCCGGCACACAAAGCGCAAGTTGGGGATTTCGTAGTGCAAAATTTATGGACATGCCCGTATTGTTGACAATTAAGACACCGGACAATCTCGACGTCATCAACAAATCGGCACGTCGCCCAGTCAATAAACAACTTATCTTTGGTGGTAACAAGATGTTTACGCACGTCCGTGTCTAATTCGATGCCTATCCATTTCCGACCGTTATCTAAGACGCGCCTACGGACAATTCTAACGGATTTAACAAAATCGTCCTCTTTAATCGGTAACTCGTTCTTAATATTCTGCTTATAAAGTGAATTTATGAAAACGCGATCTTCCATTGAAGCCGGTACGTCTTTAACTAAAAGACGGGGTCGACGGCCTTTTGGTTTTTCTAAACGCAAACCGGCAGATTTTATTGCGTCTACAGATTGCAATTTTTGAATTTGTGACTCATTCGCGACACGAAGCACGACTCCAGATTTCGCGGTTTTTTTAACGCCTACAATTTGAAACCCGTCGTCACTCGGCTTAATCGCTTTCATTAGCGCCTGCTTCGTTGCCGATGATGACGCGAACTCAGCTGATCGCTCAGCGGTGGGGTATGCTACAACACACGGCAGCGGCGCGCGCGACTCCATTGCCGGTGTCGGTTTAGATAAACGCAACTTTAAGCGGTCCGCGTAAGTTCCATTTTGCGGTGCAAGTTCGCGCACATTTTTATTGTAATCTATCTCCCGTTGCAAGTTAGCAAGTTTAGTTTCGTTGCAAGACGATTTTATCGCGAGTATAGAAATTATGCCTGTGACCCGTTGAGTAAGGTCCATAATTGCTGATTTGTTCGCTATGTTTATTCGCGACCTCTGATCGTTAACTAGGTCGTTTATTTTACTTAGAAAAGTCGACGCGTCGGACACTAAATCGCAATAATTATTTCGAATTGCATCGGAGCTGTCCTCGAAAGATAGAGGAGAGTTGCTTCCCGATCCGGAGGGCTTTGATCTTTTATCTCCTGGAGAAATATTTGTGGGTGACATGTCGCCAAAAAGCCGTTTTGGTCGGGAGTTATTTGGTGACCTAGGGGTCAAAATACTTTTGCCGAAAGGATCCCTACCACGGTCAGGGGGATCGTCATTATGAAGTGACATAGTTTGACTAAATTAACCGAAAGGATAATTAAAAAACCGATAAGAGCTAATGCGTAAGTTCAACAATTTATCCAATCAAGCCTACCCTCACAACAAAATAAAAATAACTTACCGAAGAAAACTGGAAAAATCTACTAAATCCAACGTAAAAAACACTAATATAACTTACGCGCCTTAAAGCACAAACCAACACAAAACAACTAGTAACACTCACAAGCCGGCAATCAAACGCGAGACACGAAAAACACAATTTTAAAAGGCACTGTGTCAAACCGTGTCCGCACAGTACGCGTGCGCGGAGGGAAGTAATTTTCGTACTTATTTATTTCTGTATTTTTATCTCAATAAAGTACTGAACTTAATATTTATTTCCATACAATCAAAAATAAAATTCAGGTAATATGTAAATATGTAACATTCAATGACTGTTAGGGGATACGAAGTTTTCCGGGTCAGCTATTATAAATGTTAATGTTTTGTTTGTTAAGCTTTCACGCCAAAACTACTTAACCGATTATCATGAAAATTTGTACACATACTTAGTCTTCGAGATATAAAAAAGGACATAGGATTCTTCTTATTAAAAAAAAATACAGAGGATAAAAGAATTGAAAAAAGATTTGAATGACTTTTGGTATGCAGATAGGTGGGACCCACCGAAGTAACGTAGGTGGGAATGGTTATCCTTACTATTATATAAATGTGAATGTAGGGATGTTTGTTACGCTTTCACGCAAAAACAAAAATTTTGGTATGACCATAAATGAGACCCTGCGAAGTAACATAGGCTATGTTTTATCCCGGGAAAATGTAATGTTCCCATTGGGATAAACATATTATTAAAAATATGAAAATAACTGTCAGAGTTTTACTTTTACGCCTCAACCATTTGAATTGATTTGACCTTTTTTTAAATTCAGTAAGTGCCATTTTGGGCACTTGAGGGACGATTTATAGATTCACTTATTATCTTTCTGCGCCCAACCCTGAAGTCTACGCGGACGGAGTCGCCGGCAAAAGCTATAAAAATATAAAAATTGCGATTACAAAACAGGTGTTGTTCGTAGAAGGGTGAAAATTTATGATTATAATAATTTATCAATGCTGAATCATAAAAAATAAAGAAATTAAGTCAATAGGAAAAAAACACACCCCTAAATGTTAAATCCTTAAATGTTGACCGATTCTCAGACCTACCTACAATATACACACAATATTTCATAAAAATCAGTCGAGCCGTTTCGGAGGAGTTTGCCAAAAAACACCGCGACACGAGAATTTTATATATATGGCAAAACAACGTTTGCCGGGTCAGCTAGTATGTAATACAAATACTTTGATGTCCGTGAATATACCGCTCTTTACTTTTTGGGGATACAAGCGTAAATAACAAGGTTTTTTATCTTAGAAATCCTTCTTCTAAGTTTATTTCTCGAAAACACGGTATCTGAAATTTGCTAAAGCCGGATTCTTGAAAATACTTGGTTCATATCGGTGCCAACTTTTCATTCACACCTCACCTCATTCAATAACTTTTTCTTGGGAATAATATTTGAGGATGCCAAGAACAATTTTTAATAAAACGTGCCAATGTCTATCAAGTTATCTGAAGTTCTATAATACTTTGTAAGAGAATATATTGTATATTCACGTAAAATTCTTATTTTGTAAGTTAATATTATGGATAACTCACTTAATGCATTTTTTAAGGTCAGTAAAAACATTCTGGCCTTCAACCACTTACCCTTAAATCACCGAATTGGTAGGCAGAAGTTTAAGTAGCACAGAAATTTTGATATAGCGGCAACATTAGTTGATTGATCTTGTGATTATGGCAAACAATCCGGTTCAGTAGAAGTTTCAAACATATCATGATCACTATCAATTTACAAGTCCGTACCACATTACCTTGTAAATTTACGATACATTTTCATGATTACTAAAAGACACGCACGATAAAAACACAAATCAGTGGAGCTTCACTAAACGAGTTAGAGAAAACCACACAAACCGAAATGAAATTCTTGAACAGGAAAGTGCTGGCTGGAGTTTTCACAATGAGCCAAGATAATTACGCGCCGTCATGACATCCGTACGAAGTGTCACGCGTACACACTGGCAGGCTTAGCATTAATTTATATATCGTGCTGCTATTAAACGAAAGTAACTGAGGGTTTTTTATTAGGCCCAAACCACTCTTAAGTGTAGATGAGGCCTGTTTCCGGCAGAAAGCAAATGAGGTTATGATTACTAGGTTTTTATTTTACTTATTAATTGTGAACTATAAAAACTTCATTGAATAAAAGGATGCTAATGAAATTATATAATACAAAAAATTCAAACAAATTCTGTTGATAGACGTGTAGTTGAATGTAAACGTTTAGTTGAAAACCGTAATCTCTAATGGAATTGATATGCGAACTAAAAAGTATTATAGTTACCATAATATCTATACTACAAGTAATGTTATAAAGAGGAAAGATTTGAATTTATGTAAGTTTTTAGAACTTACACGTTTATTTATCATTCGTTGAAGGAATTATAAGTCTTATTTCAGTGGACTCGACTGCTTCATATAAATTAATGCAATGATAAATGATCCGACTATTGTTATGATATTAATGTGCTCCAAGGGTCAGGATTTCCTCACTTCATTGTCATATAACACAGCTAAACGCCTTTTGAATTTAGAGGTTCTGCTTTAAGACCAAGGGGTCGCCTTTGGTTCGGGTCCCTTTCCGAATTACAAGGAAGGATCAAATGTTTCAATTGGATGTTGTATAGGTAGTACAAATACCATCTTCTGTATACAAACAATGGCCAACATCAGTTTCCGGGTTCGATTTCTATGTCGAGCATTGTTACAGGGTTCGTCCATTAAGAAATTGCTAGGAGCAGCTCGACAAGTAACATACGAGTAGATTCGGAAATATGCCCAATTGGATAGCCAGCGAAAAGTGGATATAGATATACATATACTATCTATATCTACTGATTAATTATGATTTGATCTATATCTATTCTTTAATCAAATATATTTTTTATCTAAATGTAAAAAGAACGGTTTACTTTAACTGCGAAGGAAAACATCGTGAGAAATTCTGCAAACCTAATAGTTAGACAAAGGCCTAAACCCTCTCAGTTGTAGAAGAGGCCCGTGACCAGCAGTGGCGGTACTTCCATAGAAGCTCAAAAGCCTAGATTGCCTTACAAATTTCCGAATAATAATCTTTAAGCTTTAAATCTTTATTTAACAAAACCAATTTGACATATAAATGAGAATATCCTGACCCACAATAAACAATTATAAAGCTGACATTATACGAGTAAAATTAACGTTTAACGCTTTTGGGCTTCCATGGAAGTACCGCCACTGGTGCCCAGCAGTGGGACGTATGTATATGGACTAATGATAGCGTTGATGATGTAAATGAATATAACCAGCATCTTAGAATAATAGTTTCACAGATTAATCACGGAGTCCATGCTATTAAATACTGTAAGCGTGTACACGACCTAACGCCATAATTGCATGACGTGGGCACCAGAGCTTGAATACAGCGAAGATTACAATTAACAGTCCCCGGATAGATCGACGAAAGAATCTATTTATCATTTTAATGCTTTCTTGCGCCTGCTTCGTTATTGTTAACTAGGTTATGTTTACTTAGAGCGTTTAATTGAATCTCGTAATGATAAATGATTACTATATAAATATATATTTCTGTTATAATATAACAGATTTATTTTAACCAATCTTGGTTTGGTTTAATAGAGCAGTACTATTTGCAAATAGAATATTTTTCAAACATTTTCTGATTTTGATAACTACTCGTATTTTTGATCGTTATCATTCTGTATTCCTGTTTCCAATTCTATTTGAGTTCACCGCATTATGTTTTTTACTTCCAAACATACCAAACATGTCTTCTTTCACTCGTTTTTCTTTCATATCTTTCCTCATGCATCTCATTCATCTCTTTTTTGGCCTTCCTCTGCAGTCATACCTATTTTAACGCTGATATTTCTAAAGGGGTAGGTAGTAATGTGGGTCTATACCTACATACATACTCGTATTATGTCTCACCAGATATAAAATTTTCCTACTAATGGAGGGCAAATAAAATATTTTTCGCTTGCGAGGATCGTCCATTAATTAAATAAATTATTTGATTATAACATTAATTATAAAATGATAAAAAATTAAATCAAAATAACACCCCTAAATATCTATACGAATAAAACAATGAACCATTGTATTACCCTACAATAAATGTCCATTGTCAGATCACATGTGTCAAGTTCTGTTACAAAAATAGTAACGACATTTTATTCAAAAGCCCATGAGACTTATTGACTTGAAATATTTCCTTTTGCGATCGGTACTAGGCGGACGTTAATACCCTTTTGGCATTTATTATATTGAAGAAATTATATTTGTAAATATTGACAACTATTTCAATGTATTTTTTTTACAAAAAATCGAATTCCAATGAAATTATTTAAAGAATATACTTCTTACCTTTAGCAGTTCTGCTCTCAAACACTTCCAACTCCAATTTATCACTGCCGTCGCGTGGCTGCGAGATCCTGAACGTGAAGTCGTTCCAATCGAAACTAAAGGCGTGACTCTCTAGAAAACTCGCTAGCAGCCCCTGGCTGGACCTCGCTTGCCTCGTTCCCAATGGCTCGATCGTCATCAGGTCGAATATCCTCACCGCTTTCTGCTGCCTCAGGCTCCTTATCACATCCCTAGCTGCATGTTCTATGCACGTCGCGTTGTCACTACAGTCCAGTCTTACAACAGCCGTTGCGCTGCCTACCAGCAAGAACGCGACAAATGTAACTAGAGGAGTCATTTTGTTCACAATGTCACTTGCACTGCACACGTCGTCAATCCATTTGGTCACGCCCGTACCACCCTCATCGGTAGTTGGTTCAATAATGAGGCCTGGTGTGGCGGGTGGATGATTTTTATCCATCGTCATGCTGCACTGACCACGGCTTGATATGTGTGCATTATTTTTTTCATAAACTCCGTCGTGTTCCTTCATGCGACTTTTCTTTATCAATTAACGAGGCGATCGATAATCATCTGTAGGTCTTTTGTTTAAAGTGTAATTTTGTATGGATTGGGAATTAAAAAAACGAATTCGTTTCGCTTTACTCAATATGCTGTTTGTTTAATAGGTCTGGTGGATTGATATTTTACTTTCATATGTAGTGTTTGCAAAAACGATGTGTGACAGGAATGGTGGAAAGTGAATCTCGTAACTATAGTAATCTGAATTTTATGAATTTTTGAACATAAGAATTTAGAAAATAACATTCTGTTTCCTCCAATGTAATGATATTAAATTCTAACAAACTACAAACTACTTTCTTTATACTGGCACGGCAAGATGACTACGCCTAAACTAATATTTGTACGGTACTCTCCAAATAGAGCATCAATTTGCGAGAGACTTCTTCCTCTCATCACTTGACTCACTCATGCTGCCCTCCAGGAAACTTCATCAAATTTAGGACTTAGGACAATAGAAAGGAGGGAACACAGGAGCTGAGAAACTATTCCACGATTACTTGTTCCGGCGAAATAATAAGCAGAAGAATAATGAAATAAAATAAATACACCCAAAATTCAAATTTATTGAGTTTTGACCCCAAACATACAAGATTTTTGTATTAAGTATCAAAAATTACAAGAGACTACACAAACATTTTTTCGGTGCGAAGATCGAGATCGCGGGCCCTCGTTTCACAAACTGGTGACCAGCTAACTGCGCCATGGAGTTTATTATGTACGAAAAAATCGATAAAGTCCAAGATAAACTACATTTTTATAGGCATATGGCGTTTAGGCAAAGTAAATGTAGCATAAGACTTCGGCCCGACGGGTAAAATGACTTGGCAAATAGGCATTCACAGCAACTGAATGACGCTTTGCGACCCTGACCCAAACAATTACTTAACATAGAGGAAATGTCAATACTGCTTTGATAAATAATGCGCCCTCACATAACTGAATCGTGATTCTGGGTAGTATCAAAAAATAAACATCCAACGCTGCAATTTATAACCAATGACAATATTAGTTTCTATTAGTGACAATATTCTGTCTGCTTAAGCTGCAAAAGCAATTGAAGAAAAGAGGTCGGGCTTAAAATTTTTGATAACGATAAATTGGTAATTTGAAATTAAGTGATTCTATTTTGTTGTTTTAAATATAGCCTAATTTTCTATCTGTACCAAGAAGAAATGAAAACTGGTTCGTTCTACGAGTATTATCACAAACGCACGCCACACTGTTCTTCGAGTTTAATACAAATAAAATTAGTGATAGCTAATGCACTTTGTAATATTTATGAAAATTCGCTATCATGATTTTTATGAAGAAAAGTGTAAATACTAATGTGATAAAGAGAAAAAATGTGTAGTTCTGCATTTGTGATTGTAATGAATAAACAGAACCATTTTCTCAAATAATAATGACTAACTTGTTCATGAATATCATCGATTATCGAGTTTCGTTAATGACTAGAAAAATTAATTTGTATTTAACTCGTTGACAAATTATTGAAACAAAATAAACAGGTACACATAACAAGGCAAAGTTGATTTAACCAGGAAAAATAACAACTGCCAAGAACAGCATGAGCTTTCGAAGTAGGTCTGAATGGAGGGAATCTGTATTCCAATAATTAATTAAATTCATATTATATCTTGCACAGCCCTTGTATTGTGTTAGTGAGGATTTTTTATTTATGACCCTATTTCGGATTAACAATTCGAACTGAAGAGTAAATGTGCCAATGGCTGATAAAAATGTTGGCTACAAGTACCAACCCAACAGCGTCATTTTGAAATAAAAAATCACAGACTAACAAATAGAGTTAATATTTTAAAGTATCCAACTACATTAACCTATGTTACTCCAGAGCAATGCTACTGATGAAATTCAATTTAAAAATAATACATTATTTTTCTGTATGATTTCACACAATACCTATTCGAGTGAACACAGCTGTTTGGATCGCTTTTAGCGATTGCCCTCGGCAAAAGTCGGTCCTTAACTCAACCCTCTGCGGTTAGCGAACTTATTGCTGCCAGCGTACGGGATCGTTTGCTTTGTCATGACTGAATGCTCTTTAATAGTGAACCATCGATTCTTTACAGGAGTTTTAACATTGTTCATTCATCATTCTATAATAAGGTAGAGCATATTAACTTAGTTTGTTTATAGTCATGATTTGCTGAAATATGGGTCATGGCTCCAAACTATGAACCTTTCACTATTATTACTAATATTTGTGTTATCTTTAATAATATTATAAAGAGGAAAGATTTTATTTGTAAAACTGTTTTTCACTAAAGAAAGATAATAAACTCAATAACTAACTAATTACTAAAGACATTATAAAATAACACAACCCACAAATGGGGTCAACCTGTATATAAAAATTCAGCTTGTTTCAGCAGTTTAGGCGTGAAAGTCTGACCGACGCATTAATTTCATTAGTATGGGTTTCAACTACTTCTAACTATTGTCCTCGAGGAATTGCTTTTAGTAAATTCATCAACGGTTTCTATTCTTGCATGATTACTTCTTTTTCTTCCTTGACTGCATTTATACGTCCCACTGTTGGGCACGGGCCTCCTGTACAACTGAGAGGGCTTTAGTCCACCACGCTGGCCTAGGACGGGTTGGCGGACTACACACCTTAGAAATTCCTAAGAACTTTTAGGTGTGCAAGTTTCCTCACGATGTTGCACGATTAACTAAAACGGTAAGTAAATGTAGGAAATAAAACAATAGGGTCATTTACAAAATGATGCAAGTTCATAAAAAAAAAAATTGATTGGCTGTCCAAAAATAAGGTTAATTAGTTCGATATTCTCGATAGAATAAAGTGTTGTGTTTCAAGTGCAATGTAGAATGAAAAAAAAGTGATTATTTGATAAAAGTGATTTGATACGGGTCAATTACTGCGTGGTTTTATTACGTCACATTCTGTGTTTTTATTTTTTATACATTTATAAGCTCACGTTTTTATCGCCGAAAGGGTAGACAAATTATTAGTTGTTGTGTCCACGTAATATGAAGCTACTCTTTTTTCGGCTTTGTCGAAAACCTTAAGAACACATTGTCTGGCTTAGTATTCAAACCTGAGGCGACGCGATCGCACGCCGCAAGTTTATGGTGCGGGCTTGGTAATACAGTACAAAACACACTACAAAAAAATATTAATTCAGCATTTGGTCATTTTAAAGTCCAATGCCTCGGCACAAGTATGTGGCGAGGTCCCGGGTTCGATTCCCGGGTGGGGCAAAGTGTTATAGGGTTTTTCCATTAAGAAATTCTCAATAGCAGCACGGAGACTGAAAATGTGCCCGAAAAGCAGCAATAAGCTCGTCCTTCATTATGTGGGACTGATACATATTTGGCAAAATGAGAGTGCAGAAATGCACCTCTGCCTACACAGGCAAAATTACAGGCGTGAGCTTAAGTATGTAATTAAAGTCGAGTACTGGAGGTAAGAATCGTGAGACAACTTTTGAAGTTTTTACAAAAAATCCTACAAATGCCTTTTCACCAACTTGGACTCGGGTCATGTAACAGACTAAAGCATTTTTGAAAATAGACTACTAATATCTTGACTATTGTTGCTATTAGGTACTTTTCTGTGATAAAAGGGGGTAGGTTAGTCTCTAGCCGGCCAGCTCGATACGCAATGATCGTACTTGGATTAGTGGATGAATTTCCATCATTACCAACCCATACACGTCCAACTGCTGGGCACGGGCCACCACTACAATTGCGAAAGTTTAGGCCTTAGTCCACCTCGCTCGCCGAGTGCGGATTAGATGAATGTCTATGCCCTCTCAATTTTACTAGTCATATGTATGACTCGTGTACACATAGTAATGAAATGAAATTAATTATGATTTATTTATCATGTAGACAATTATATAGAACTTATGACACGCCAATACATGTTTATAAAAAAGAAACAGTACAATTCCAGGTGTGATTTTATTATTTATTCTCTATTTACTAGTTTTTACTTTGTATTATGTTTATTCCTCGCCACTCTTTGCACATTTTATGACGTTGGGGTTCAAGCTAGCGTTTTATCGCTTAACCATATAAAGGCGACTTAATAAGTGCATTAGGAAGTATGTAATATAACAGGAATAGAGTCGATACACGCGTAAGTAAAAATCAACAATATTATCATCAATTTCCTATATCAAAGAATATCGTGGCAGATGGACAATACCGCTCACTGCTGTATTAAGTTATTACACGATTTATGTTCTCATTTTTAAATTGGTAGCTAATAATAGCAATTTACTAATTTAATCCTGATGTTTTTCTTGAGGTCACAGACAAATACGGTTGCCTGGAAGAAATCGCCGACAGCAATAAGGCCGCCATTTGTGACACTACCTTATTTAGAGTTACTTATACCTATGTTGTTTTTATTATATGGTGTACAATAAAGAATAAATAATAATAAATATAAAATGATGACTAAAATGTTGAAGATGATAAGAGATAATATCATAATGTTAATATTCGCCAGTTAATATTATATTTGGCAACTACACTTATCATTTTCGCCCCCAACCGAGGCATTTTATCCTTTTAAAAAACAATAAAATTTAACTCCTAGTACTTAGTACCTACTTAAGTAATTTTATATGAAAAGAAAGTTAATCGCGGGTGACTAAAAGGATTAAGGTCTCCTCTAATCGATTTTTTTTAATCTTCATTCATCATAGCTGAACTAAATCTTTATTAGGCATTGATACTTATTTTTGAAACGTAAACTGAAAACAGATGAAATAAAAATATTTTGTTCTCAAAAAACTTATGGAAAAAAATTATTACCTTACATAAAAAAATATCCTTCGACCTCACATCGACATTAATGAAGATTAGACACGATCTCTCATAATCAAAAAAGAGTAAGTACAAGGAAGTAATCCTTCCTTTATATATTTCCTTTTATCCTTAACAACATGCCACCCCATGCCTGTGGCGTCTCCTGCATTATGATCAGGCTTTGAGTAATTGTTTCTGTACGAGATTGAGATTAAACGATCAAAGGGAGATACATCGAGCATAAAACAACAGAAGACGGGATAAATGCGGTGTTGTGTTATATGTACCTATACTATAATACAAAATAAAATAATTAGTTATTTGATGAAAATTATCAATATCAGTATTGGAAATATTCCCGAAATATGACAGCTTCGTGACGCAGTTGGCTAGCCACGAACTTGCGAATTTATTATTTCTGTCACCTTTGTATTGCTAGTACCGAGCTTAATATATTATCTGTCATACAATGATTCTTTGCCCTATTCCGTATTTTTGAAAAAATAAGGCACAAAATTAACGTAGAAAAATATACAACAAAATCCAATATCAAGTATATTTACTTTACCAAATTGTCGCCTCTATTGGTCTAATCTTTGACAATTTGCAACGCTTGACATATCACACGACAATCGTGTGCGCATAATTACAAGCCGTTTCATCCGTAGTTTCCGTTGTGTGGCGGAATTTAAAATCGGTAGTTTACAATCCAATTCCAACTATTTTTAGGTAACAAAATGAGTTGGTATGCATTACCTTTTTTGTATTTTAGCCACGTTTTGCAGCGATTCTTAACATAGCTTTATCGTTTTTTTACATTTTATTGCTTTATGATTATCACCAACCACGGAAGGTCACTGCTGGACCTACAAATCTTCGAAAAATCTTTATATTTGGAAAATACAACCACCGTTCTTTATATATCAAAAATTTGGACATCAAACGCGTCAATAAGGAAACAATTATAAAAAGTTCTTCATTTTGAGGTTATATGCAAATAGTAAAAAAGAAACAGCAGTTAAGCAGAAATTCTACTTTGATCACAAAAAGTACTTAGCTACTCACGGTAACAAGCAAGCTCTTTAATTTAACGTTGACAACATGTTGTGGCATAATATTAATAAATATAAGACTAGTAAGTACCATTCAAATGTATTACGACCGCGTGGTCTCGCAGTATGTGCCGTGCAATGATATCTGAGTCTGATTCCCGGATTACTAATATATCTTAAGACGGTTTTCTTCTTAATAATAAACGTGGCATAAATAGTGATGATGATAAAAAATCTTATTATAAATAAAGGGCTGCTAGTAACGTGATGTTTGTCCCACTACACTCAGCTGTATCATCATCATGACACCATATACATACGTCCCACCGCTGGACACGGACCTCCTTTGCAATTGAGAGGGTTTAGGCCTTAGTCCACCACGCTGGCCTAGTGCAGGTTAGCGGACTACACACTTAAGAAATTGCTAAGAACTTTTATATGTGCAGGTTTCCTCAGGATGTTTTGCTTCTCCATTTAAGCAAGTGATAATGTTGTTTGGTCTTAATTATGTGATAAGTAACGTAAAATCTTAGAGCTACACCATATTAGACATTTCCACACTAAACATTCATATATATACATATGTATCTATGTACATATGTAGGAAGAGACACACTTGAATAATAATTTTAGTATTTTACGTTAATAAACATTTCACGCATGACTGTAGATACATTATTTTAACATTATATTTTTTATTTAATGCTAAACCATTCTCACTGCAGACAATAGTTTACATCACATGAACAACTCCGGAAAGAAATCAACAAATGTTAAAATAAATCAATTTCTTTTTCTAACTAAAAATCTAACTAGTGATATTGCTGGTACAGAATGTCCATGTTATTAGTTAGACAAGGACGGAAATACACAAACAACGCGCGTGAAGAGTGAAAGTGCCACGAGCGTTAGAAAGCCAAAAAATTACTAAAAAAAAGCATCAATGTGTTTCTTTTACACACCAACAATGAGTACGAAACATCGACCGTTTCTTATCGATTTATTTGTTGAAATCGAAAGTTATTACAGATCGCAACACGGAGCCAGGTTTTTTTGCATCCGTACGTAAAAAATACAATGGATTGAGTAACAAACATTTTTGGTATTTAGAAACGTCGGACGATTGTATCACAGAAACGAATGTGTATGAGCTCAAAAGTGGTTGTTATTATAATAGAATTACTACAACTATCATTATTTATAACAATGGAAATAAAACTGCCCTTGAATTTAGTTCAATAAACGATATTCTCAGAAGCCCTCCTAGGGATACGGAATCAGATCCCGAAAAATATGTTTATTTTTTTGAGATTGTCCAACCCAGATTTAAACAGGGACCACATTTGTGTAAACCACAAATATTTGTTTCGTGTTTCTGATATCGACATTTGTCTTGAAGCTCAAATAATAAATGAATTACTGAAAACTGAAAGCAGAGGGGCCAACCGGAAGTAAGATCGCCTTTAGAGAAATAAATTTATATTCAATAAAAGTTAATTATACTTCAGGGAAGGAAGTAATAAAATATAACAATAAATACCCTCAAGAAAATTTTATGCTTTAAAATAGCATATACAGGTGTATTTGAAGCGTGATCGGTAACGAAGACAGGTGATTGCCATGGTGACGGACAAAAATATCGTGTTTTTTTTTATCGTATTTTTTTTCCTAAATTTTATCACATCATCATAATATTCAGATACACCAATACGTGAATTTTTCACAAGAATAAAGCATCTATTCCCTCTTTTTAATTAACGCAGTGAAATGCAATTGTAATTACAATTACTCTTAACGCAAGGGGTCATCGCACTGGCCGCGACTCGCGAACACGAAGCAGCTACGCAAGTACCTACCGAGCGACTGCTCACCCCCTCCTCCGTCCGGCGCGGTGAAGCGGGCTGCGAGCTGCGAGCCGCGAGACGCGAGCCGCGACAAAATCTTGCGCCGCACACGGTGTGATAAAAATATCAAAATGCGGATTGTTTGAACCCTTTCCTACCTGACGGTACTAATTTGTACCAAGTGATTCCCCGTACAATATTTCGACTATACGACCGCACATTGTATATTGAACCATGACAATCCTTTCAAGTACTATTACGCTAGCCAATCATAGTGGTTTATTTAAATTTTACTGATATACCGCCATCAAACTCATTCAAGTTTCGACCTGTATCGGATTTCACAACAACAGATTACCTATTTTTTTGGAAAATATTTAGAAATAGAAAAACCGTGGTAAGTGTTCTTGTTTTATATTTTTATGATATATTGTAGTTTTAACTATACAATTAATATTATTTTAGATCATATTTTTTTATTTTACCCCTAAAATAACGATAAAAATGTATGAGGACTTATAAGTACCGTCAGTGACTTTCGTTAATTTTTTGGTAGTATGATCGAATATGTAATAACATTCTTTTTATCCTATTTTACAGTTTTTTATAATGAATATTGCAAAAAATACAGCTTTGATCGAAGCGCTTCTTATTGAAGAGCTTCCAGAATGTGACGTAACTTCAGATGTGGAATTGTCCGACCAAGAAAACGTCTGTGACATACAAATACCATCAACCTCAACTAGAAATTTTGATAAAAAAAAAATTGAGGCGGCATTAGAAGAATATCTGAGCCAAATTTAATCTGATACGGTACATGAGACAGAAGAGGAAAATGAAATACCAAGTGCAGAATTAGATCAAGAGGTACATATCGTCGGCGTCAATGCAGGACCTTCTAAATGCAAAAAATCTTTCTTTTCAGGAGACAAAAAAAACCTTCTCAAAAGCGTTACTAATACTTAAATACATTTTTTTTTGCATTTTTGATTTATTTGTTTTATAGAGGCAACATGAACAAAGATTTTAGTTGCAATATAAATTAATGAAATTATTTACTTCACTTAGAAGGAAATGCACTTACTAAATTAATATCATGTATGTTGATACAAGGTAATGTTTTTCTTAAAGAAATAAAACAAAATTTAAATTATAATACTTTTATTAATAAACTAAACAAGTTTTATATTTGAATTAGGTCAATTATTAATTACGATGTGGTAGAGACTCGTAGTATGCCCAACAGTCCCTAGGGATTACGTTTTTGATCTCTTGTAAATCTTTAAACTTCCTCTCAGTAATTGACAAAGGAGCAGAATGTAATTTAGGAAATTCAGCCTGTGCGAGGCTTATATTTTTTGGTCTTTGTGGTAATGGTCGGTATTCTTCGTCAAATTGCAGTTTGTAAAATATGCCTTCACTTGTGTACTTTATAGCTTTAAGTTGAACCACCACGGGATCTCCAACAAATCGACCAGGACGAATGGATGAATGCTTTAGTAAAGGTTTGTATCCATAATCATTAAAGAAATCAAAGGTAGGCACGAAAATAACATACGGGTTTCGTTTTCTTGCTTCCTGGGAAATGCGGTGATAATCACTTGGCAAATAGATGTCACGATTTTTTAAAGCATTTTCTATGGTACTGTGGACGGAGTCACACTCCATTTGACTGTGACCTTTGGTTAGGTACTTTTGTATTATTTCAACATTATATTTTTCGGCAAGACTTAATAGTGCATTGGACATTATAACATTACGGTTCTGAGCTGTACAACCGTCAGAGAATATTATAATAGGACGATAATCACCTTTTTCCAGAAAATTGGTTTCTAAGTAATGGACTAAAAAAGAAGCAAAAGTTGATGCTGAGCCGTCACTAATAGTTTCATCGAACCAGTTGCAAGTTGCGTCATTCGTAGCAAGATTATAAATCGTGAAATTATGGTTACATAGCTTTGTCCGATAATACAGTGCATTGGCTTTCGTCATTGGAGACAATTTAACAGCTTGGACATCCATTGTTAATACATGGCATTCACCCTTCAAAGCCCTCGTTTTATCTTTACTTTTTTCGTCTCTTGCCTTAATTTTTTCAGCTTGGTGAACCTCGTACTCATTTTCTGATAAATGCTTGTTAGTGTAGGCCAGGCATACGTCACATTGATCTTTACGTGGCTTAAACAAAGAAACATTCATTTCTGAAAGTACATCTTTCATTTTGTTGATTGTTAGTGCATCCAAACCTTCATTTTCACAACTAGACTTATAAACATTGTGCAGCGATTGGTAAGTAGTAAAAGTTTGTTCCAAGTACAATTTGCTAGTAGTTTTTCGACAGTAATGGCTGGGTAATTTATTAAGATGAGTAACAAATGTTTTAAGATACTCTAGCCTGTCTATATTTTTGTTTTCTCTAGGGGTTCTGGAGGCCACAGCCGCTGAGTGTTGTTCTATAACGCCATACTGGCTTTTTGACGACCAATCTGCAATTGACCACTGGCCTAGCCCAGTCGTATTTAAGTACATGGTTTTACAAATAACTAACAATTGATTTTTAATTTGCAAATGGTAAGCCAAAGAATGAGCACGCCTGCTATTTCCTTCAGTAGTTTTACGTTTAGGCTCACGGGTGAATACAGTATTAGAAACGAAAACTTTTCTCTGATCCCAGTTCATTTTAGACCATATATCGTTGAATATTTCCTTTCGATCTGCTTCCGTTATCTCATAACATTTTTTCGTCGAATTTGTACCTTTAGTGTCTTTTTTGCTGCAATTACACCTGGGCAGCAATTTTCTTTCGCTTCTTTCCGTATCATTAAATGTATTTCGTTGTCCTTTTGGTTTACGAAACCCTAGATACTTCTGACCTTCCATTCTCTTCTTTTTATTCAAAGCTCGTTGATTTTCTTCTGAACGCTTTCGTTTCGTGGGGTTAGTATTCAGTATTCTTCCACGTGTACTAGCCTGGTTAATAGATGTTATGTTTTTACTATCATTTGCAGTAATATCCCTAGAATTTTCGTTTTCTTCTTGATCTGATGGCACAACAGAGAGTAATTCGATATTGGTGGGTTCTTGTTTTCCCTCTGAATCTGTTTCTTCTATGTGTGTACGATTACTTGATGGAATTGGTTGCAATATTTCAAAAGTATTGTTTATAGTGCGTGATAAAATAATAGGTTCTTCAGTTTCTTTAGTATTATTATTTTGTAATTCTTTGTCTTCCACTGTATGGTTTATTAAAATTACGTTATCAATGCCGTTATTTACTGTATATGTTTCTTCAAATACTGATGTCTCAACAACAGCCAAATTATTATCTATTTTGCCTCCTTTATTTTCCTCTGGAACAATTATTAATTCTATGAAATTGTTAGTAGATATCTCTTCTAATGTTTCAAAACTTTCGCCTACTAAAACTGGTATAGTAAAAGATTTTTCTTCAGAAATATTACCATTGTTATTAGTATCGGGCATAAACTCTTCAAAAGGCAGAATTTCGGGTAGCAATTCTTTAACAGCAGAAGTATTTTGGTGATTGGATGTGTAAGTAATTGACGAAATAGTATCACTCTCATTAATTACATTTTCTTTCAATAACTCCTTCCTCTTTAGGTGACTATTTTGGTCAATTTGTGAATCACCTTGAAGAGCCATCATAAGAATCTTTTTATTTCTTTTGTTTTTTGACGTTAACATCGTGACTGTGGGCAAAAGAAAACATTAACATTAATTTAATGTAAATTAATTACCACCACCACCAAAATTAATTACCATATATTTCAAATAACTTCATAAGTAAGAACAAGTTGCAGTTTCTTTTCGAGATATTTCGTTACCTATGTAATTTATATATACCTAATACCTATATAAAGTTGATAAGGTCTATTCTGGATTTTAATAATCAAATTTATATAAACGTTGAGAAAAAGACACTCAAAATGTAATGCAATAACTTCTAACTCGTAAGAGTTTAAAATTTTCTTGTTGCATTACCTTCTAACTACACCGCAAAACCAAACTAATATAAACGTTTATTCCATTGAGCGAATTACCCTGAATGATCAGTGTTTCTAACAGTAACAATGTTTTTTAAGTGAACTATATAAATTATTTTGTAAATATGTTACTTACATATACTTGTTGATTCTGGAAACGAAATAAAAACAAACACTTCACACTTTTCACACCAACGTATTGTTTTAAACTGCAGTTATAAGGTACTGCACTAATTTGACAGAATTGACAGTTAGAAGGTACTACATTTGTACTGTTTTACCGACCAAGTTCGCATACAAACTAGTTTATTTTGAGATCGGTAGATGGCGTAATACGTCATAAAATCATTTTGACGAAAAAAAAGTTTTTACTAAACTTGAAGTTACAAGGTCCTGCACTGACGCCGACGATATTTAGTTTCAGATACCTTACAGACTTAGGAAACAGTAACATCAAGACATGCACCGTTCACCTTTGCTTTATTAGAAAAATTAAAGACAGAAGGAACTCATGCATGTGGAACTACAAGGGATAACCGTAAGAGCATTCCCAATAATCTGGAAGCTGACTCTAAACTGAAGCGTGGCCAATATGATTACAGGTTTTCTAATTTGGATATTGCATATTATAAATGGAAGGACAACAAAATTATACATATGGCATCTAATTTTAATCAAAGTGATGAAGCTACAGTATCGCGCAAAGAAAAAAATGGGCCTAAATCTACATTTACCTGCCCAAGGGCCATAAAAAACTATAAGTCTTATATCAGGGGTGTTGATACAGCAGACAGATTGAAAGCACTGTACTGCGTGGATAGGAAGTCCCCAAAATGGTGGCACAACCTGATTTGTAATTGTAATTAAATTACATTTGTAAATGCTTACATTATTCATGGACTCCTATTTGAAAAGGCTTCAAAAGATCCATAGCTCAAGGGTTAATGTCAATGAATGAGATAAAAGATATCAAGAAGAAAAGATTATCAAGAGACAATGTACCTAGCCCTAGAAAATCAAACAAACGGGCTATTCAACACTAAAAGATGTTCGCGCCTAAGAAACCGCGGCGTACATTGGCCCACGTTTGTACCAAATAGAGGGAGGTGTGAAGTATGCAGCATGAAGAAAGTGCTGTCAAAACCTCGCTCAAAATGTTCCCCTTGCAATATATTTTTGTGCATAAATGAGAAAAAGAATTGTTTTGCTGAATATCGTGAGGCTAATATATAATTACTTTTTTATTTTTATTATTAATTCATTCAAATAAACAAGACAAAAAAAGTACTTATGTTGCTTTTTTTAAAGTAATTTTGTAACCAAAAGTTCCTGACGGTACCTGTAAGTCCAGGTTTTAGTAATGGTACCTAGATATTTTATAAAAATCTAAAAAAAAAATAGTTTTCTTTACTGCTTATTATCCATATACAATCATAAAAACTTAATTTTTCCTTATTATTGGTATCTTTGGTAGGAAAGGGTTAAGGCGCGTTATGACATCACATTTCATGATACAATGCCAAACGTTGTAAACAAAATAAATTAAATAAACGTTTTAAACATAATAATTTTATGGCTTAACTAAATTCCTCGCGGTTGTGTGACTGACGCGAGGAGTCACTTTTTTATGTTCACCTCCTAATGCGAGCCGTAATTTGAATTGAGCACTTGTACTAGGTACCCAAATTCACACAATGGTTTGTATGAAAATACGTTTATGTTTCCTAATCCTTATTAATGTAGTATTAAAATGTTTCATTTAAACGCCCTATTGTCAAAAAGATCAAATAACTTTATGGTTTTATAGTAATCGAAATAACTGATTGGATCCCACTACTGTCAACGACAACGTAAAGATTAGCTTTGTTATCTTATCCCATTCATGTTAATCAAAGTTATAGTTCTAAACAACTTACCTAAGATCTTCGGAGTCTAAGGAGATGTGGCTCGAAATGGTTCCCATTCAATTGAAGGCAAAGACGAGCCCGACGTTCTGTCTCTTCGTGAAGACGGGACATCAATGTTGGATCTTCGATGCAATCGGCTCGTAGTTTATCGAAGACTTCCACTATCCTACCACGCATTTCATCCGCACTGGTACACTCGCGAATAAACACTTTTTCTTTAACATATCCATACAAAAAGAAGTCTAAAGGCGTAAGATCCGGTGAACGAGGTGGCCACGCGTGAGGTCCCAGCCTACCGATCCAGCGATCTTCAAATATTCTTGTCAGACTTTCGCGCACGGATAGGACTACATGCGGCGGTGCGCCATCATGTTGAAACCATGATCTTCGGTACTGAGCTAACGGCAACTCGTCCACCATATCCAACATATACCGGCGAGACATATTTAGTGTTAAAACAATTGAAACAATCCAACTTAAAATAAAAAACTAAAAACTATTCACGATTAGGTAAAAAACGAGAGATTACTAAGTTGTGGTGTTTCGCGCGCGAAAAAGTTACATGAACTACCGGTTACCGGTGCCGGCCATCAAGATACGCCATCGTACGTAAATCACCAATCACATAATATTTCCGGGTCTATTAATTTTTAATTTCTTATAATACTTAAAGTTTTGTCAGAACAATAATCAAATAAAAACTGTGTAAATATTATCATTTAATATTAAAACCACCGTTATCACAAAAAAACAAATACCAATAATAAGGTATTAGAATTGTTCATTGAAGTAGTTTTTTCGATGTATTATTGGTCGAAACGCAGTCATCCCGAATATTTTCGACCAATCGTAGGCTGGTAAGAAAGAATATTATGTAATTAATTAGACACTTCCTGTCGCGGTTTGTGCCCTCAACTATATTCGTAAGCAATAACAATAATATCAAAAATATTTTAGAACTATAGGTTGTGGCTATTAAAAAAGTGGCTAGTAAAAAGATTGAAATTAAGAATCATAGATAGCGATTAGGTCGCTTTCTACTGATGAATGAAATTAATATAGGGAAACGATTTAAGTAATGTTATGTTTGTTTTATAAAATAATACTAATTTGTTATTATTCACAATTATTGTTTACTATTATTAACAATAGTTTTATTAAATAATGATTGTGAATAATATCAAATTAGTATTATTTTATAAAACAAACAACATTATTTAAAACGTCTTCTCGTCAATCGTCAATCTTTTTACTAGCCACTTTTTTAATAGCCACACCATAACTATTGATTTTTTGCTTCCTTGGTAAGTTTCAAATTGTGTAGCATAGATGGCGCAATATCATTAATTATTACGTACATACTAAATTTACACGACGTCCATGTTTTTATGTCTGTTTAAATAAATTAGATTATTATTTATATTTGTTTTTTTTTTTTGTGACAACGGTGGTTTTAATATTAAATGATAATATTTACACAGTTTTTATTTAATTATTGTTCTGACAAAACTTTAAGTATTATAGGAAATTTAAAATTAATAGACCCGGAAATATGATGTGATTAGTGATTTACGTATGATGGCGTGTCTTGATGGCCGGCACCGGCAGTTCATGTAGGGATGATCGATGTTAGAAAAACATCGATGTTGAGTGTTGACATCTATGTTAACATCGAACCAGAAGTATTGCTGTACGATAAACATCGATTGAAAAACATCGATGTCTTAAAACATCGATGTTTGTGGTAGGGATGTTGGAAAATGCAATAAAGTAAATATTTGAAAATATCTATCGATATTTATATTTTTACTAAAAAGTATCGATATATCGGTATGAATTGTGACGTACTCAAGTACTTAAGAACACGCGCGCGTTGACAGAGTTGTCGACCAAAAAAAAAGGGTAATGTTAAATGTTGTGTCGCACTCGCAGTTGAATTGATATTTAATACTGGTGGTAGGGTTTAGTGTTAATTGGCTTTTTTCCACTTAATGCTGAACCCGGTCGGGTTGGTACCACCGCCCAGCCTATTTCTACCGTCAAGCAGCAATGCGTTCCGGTGGAAGGGCTGGGTAGCCGTTCCTACCTTTCCCCAGGGCCTGGTGGGTCAAACGTTGCCCGTACTTGCGGAATCTACGTCTTGGTTGCTGCGTGGGTTTAGGGTGGCTGGGGTGGGGTACAGGGAGACCCGATGGGAACGGTTCCGTCGGCCGCCTGCCGGTCAGTAGGGGACCTGAACCCGGGGACTCTCTTTCAAACTCCCTCCCCGGGAAGCTGTCCCGCCAACCGGCGAAAATCCCGTCGTGCAGGCGTCATGCCAGAGTGGGAGACTGGGGTGGATCCTGCCGTCTGCACGCGGGGGGGCATCGGGGGCCCTTCCGTGCTCCACACCTCATCCTCTCAGAGATCGCGCAGCCACCTTGCACTACGATCCGCACACTTTTACGGGTGCCGTTTTGGCAACGCCACAGCCCTCTCTATACACTCCAATCAATATGAAAGGAAAAAATAAAAGAAGCAGGCTTTCTACGGCGGTCAAAAAATCCACATTCAAAGTGGACTTCTGTAATGTCAGGGGTCTACACAGCAATCTCGACGCCGTTCATCACCACCTTGAAACGGCGCGGCCTGCCCTGCTCTTTTTAACGGAGACGCAAATATCTACCCCTGATGATGTTTCGTACCTTAACTACCCCGGCTACGTACTGGAGCACTCATTCCTACGTAAAGCCGGGGTGTGCGTCTTCATCAGGGGTGATATATGTTGTCGCCGCCTTCGGGGCCTCGAGCATAGGGACCTGTCAATACTATGGCTCTGTGTTGACCATGGGGGACGTACCCGTGTCTACGCATGCCTCTACAGGTCCCATGCCAGTGATGTGGGGTCTTCTCGATTATTCGAGAACGTCCAAGTGGGGACGGACAGAGCTCTCGAGCAGTACCCTTCCGCGGAGGTGGTGATCCTTGGTGACTTTAACGCTCACCATAAAGAGTGGTTGGGGTCCCGGATCACTGACCTCCCGGGTCGGTCTGTTTACGAGATGGCCTTGGCTTATGGCTTCTCGCAATTGGTGACACAGCCCACCCGTGTCCCTGATATTGACAGCCATGAGCCCTCCTTGCTGGACCTTCTGCTGACCACACACCCGGATGGATGGACGGTGGTGGTCGATGCTCCTCTAGGGTCATCTGACCACTGCCTAATCCGCGCGTCAGTCCTTGTGGAGAACCTCAGTCAACCTTCAGCGACTGGGTCTCGCAGGGTCTGGCGGTATGGCTCGGCAGATTGGGATGGACTTCGCGAGTTTTATGCGTCCTTCCCATGGAAGCGGTTTTGCTTCTCCTCCGATGATCCTGACACCTGTGCGGACTGCGTCAGGGATGTAGTTCTTTTGGGGATGGAGTTGTTCATTCCCAACACTACAATACCGGTGGGGCGCCGTAGCCGGCCTTGGTACAACAGTGCCTGTGCCGATGCTGCGCGCCTCAAACAGTCCGCATACTTGGCGTGGCACGTTGCCAGTAGGTGCCGGGATCCTATTGCCACGGAGGAGAAGCGGAAGTTTAATGCCGCTTCTAGGTCTAGTAAAAGGGCTATTGCCAAGGCCAAGGCAGAGCATATTGCCAGGATTGGCGAGCGGCTAAAGAGCTATCCCTCTGGTAGCCGGGCCTTTTGGTCGCTTGCCAAAGCAGTGCAAGGCAATTTCTGCCTGTCCAGTCTCCCGCCACTGCGTAAGACTGATAACAGTCTGGCCCATAGTGCAAAGGAGAAGGCCGATCTCTTGGCTGAATCCTTTGCCTCAAACTCGACTTTGGATGATGGGGGAGCTTCTCCACCGATAATACCCCGGTGTGAGTGCACCCTGCCTGGAATCCGCATCACTCAGCGTGCGGTCAGGCGGGAGCTCCAGCTCCTCGACATCCATAAGTCGAGCGGGCCTGACTGTATCCCCGCGGTGGTTCTTAAGACGTGCGCCCCCGAGTTGACCCCTGTCCTCACGCGTCTCTATCGACTTTCTTTTAAGACTAACCGGGTTCCGTCTTCGTGGAAGGTGGCTCATGTCCATCCTATTCCCAAAAAGGGAGACCGGTCGGACCCCTCCAATTACAGGCCGATAGCAGTCACGTCCTTGCTCTCCAAAGTCTTGGAGCGGGTAATTAATACTCAGCTCCTGAGGTACCTTGAGGATTGCCAGTTGATTAGCGATCGTCAATACGGTTTCCGTAACGGTCGTTCAGCTGGCGATCTTCTTGTGTACCTTACGCACCGTTGGGCGGAGGCTGTGGAGGGCAAGGGCGAGGCTATTGCCGTCGGCCTGGATATTGCGAAGGCGTTTGACCGGGTATGGCATCGAGCTCTTCTGTCGAAGCTACCATCCTACGGAATCCCCGAGGGGCTCTGCAAGTGGATCGCCAGCTTCCTGGATGGCCGGAGCATAAAAGTCGTCGTTGACGGCTGTTGCTCCGCGACCAAGACCGTCAATGCTGGTGTTCCACAGGGCTCGGTGTTGTCGCCGACGCTCTTCATCCTGCACATCAATGACATGTTGTCTATTGACAGCATGCATTGCTATGCAGATGATAGCACGTGTCATGCGCGATACATCGGCCAACGGAACGCCTCTCGGAGTTCAGTAGAGGAAAGTCGATACAAACTTGTGTCTGAAGTCGAAGGCTCTCTGGGGCGGGCTTTTGAATGGGGAGAAAAGAACTTGGTTCAATTCAACCCATTGAAGACACAGGTTTGCGCGTTCACTGCTAAGAAGGACCCCTTTGTCATGGCGCCACAGTTCCAAGGAGTCACTCTCCATGTTTCCGAGAGTATTGGGATACTTGGCGTCGAAATTTCGAGCAAAGTGCAGTTTAGGAGTCATTTGGAGGACAAAGCCAAGTTGGCCAGCAAAAAGTTGGGCATCCTGAACAGAGCCAAGCGGTACTTCACGCGGGACCATATATTGACGCTTTATAAAGCGCAAGTCCGGCCTCACATGGAGTACTGCTCTCATCTCTGGGCAGGGGCTCCCAAATACTTGCTCGACCCACTTGACTCCTTGCAGAGGCGTGCATTTCGCATCGTCGATGATCCCAATCTCACGGACAAAGTGGAGTCGTTAGGACTGCGGAGAGACTTCGGGTCTCTCTGTGTGTTCTATCGACTCTTCCATGGGGAGTGTTCTGAGGAACTGTTCAGCATGGTACCGTCGTCACCTTTTTACCATCGCACTACCAGACATCGCAGTGGAGTTCATCCATACTACCTGGAGACAATCCGTAGTAGTACGGTGCGTTTCCAGCGTTCTTTTCTACCACGCACGTGCAAGCTCTGGAATGAACTCCCTGCCTCGGTGTTCCCCGAGCGCTATGACTTGTCCTTCTTTAAACGAGGCTTAAAAAGAGTGTTAACCACACGGTAGGCAGCGGCTGGGTTGTGCCCCTGGCATTACTTTAGTCCATGGGCGGCGGTAACCGCTTACCATCAGGCGGACCGCTTGCTCGTCTGCCTACTGAGGCAATAAAAAAAAAAAAAAAAAAAAAAAATAATGTTATTGTTAATGTCTTTAGTTGGAAAGGGCGAGAAGTGTTCGGATTGGAGGGCGCGTTTTTTGTTTTTCTCACATATAATTTTTATTTTTTTCTTGATAATGGTGAAACAGGGAGTTAAGTGTTGCTTGTCGGTGTTGTGTGCGGTGTGTTTGATTTAGTTTTCCCTTTTTTCTTCCCCGTCGCGCTGTATCTGGTAAGTCTTGTCTTTTCTTGTGATTGTTGGCGAGAGGATGGAGGAGCCTCCTGATCCAGGTGGGACGGTCCCACCGATGCGGTAGGACGGGGAGGGGGGAGGCGAGGGGTGAATCGGATGCGCTGTGTGCAATATCGACGAGTAGTGCTTGATTCTCTGTTCACTATTGTAATGAAGTGATTAAGGGTTGTATGTGGGAGGGACGGGGGGCGCGCCTCCAGTTTGGAAATTTCCCGCCCTTTTTCTTTCATCATTCATCATCATCATCATTCATAATTCATACTAATGAAATTAAATTACTGAAGACTTGGCAGCATGGTCTTCGACCTTAGCCGGTTCCATGAGGAACAAAGAAAAAAAATGTCTTTAGTTGTCAGTTTTTTTTCTTTGAGAAATGCAAAGAAATAACTATTCGTACGGCTTGTCTTTCGAACACTAGATGGCGCCCTAAAGAATAATTGACGTTTCGTCGTTTCGATATTTTATTCTTATAACATCGATATACCGATGATATCGATGTCAAAACATCGATGTTTTTCAGATAAACATTGATGTTAATTCAACATCGATGAATATCGATCATCCCTAAGTTCGTGTAACTTTTTCGCGCGCTAAACGCCACAACTTAGTAATCTCTCGTTTTTTACCTAATCGTGAATAGTTTTTAGTTTTTTATTTTAGGTTGGATTGTTTCAATTGTTTTAACTCTAAATATGTCTCGCCGGTACATTTACAGTGCTCGTGAATACGGCCTCATGCTTATGTGTTTAGGCGAAGCTCGGGGAAATGCTGTGCTTGCATTACGAATTTACCAAACCAAATATCCTACTGTCCAACACCCAGCTGATCCTCGTGTTATAACGGCAGCTTTTCAGAGGGTCTTGGAAAACCGACCAATTGTGCCCTCAGCTGTTGGTGGAGGAGATTCTTGTGGGTTAGCGATGGAAGATGAGATTTTGAGCCTTGTGCAGCGGAATCCGCGCCTGAGCACTCGAGGTGTTGTTAAATTAGTTCGGCGACGAGATGGACGTAGACTGTCACATGGACATGTTCACAAGGTATTGCGTCGCAATAAAATGCGGCCATACAAAATTCATAAAGTGCAGGCATTATTTCCCGGCGATTGTAACCGTCGCGTCGTCGTGAATATTGCCAGTGGTTGTTAGACCAACAGCGACAAATTCCAGGATTCATACAACATGTAATATGGACGGATGAATCAACATTTACACATTTAGAAACGGGATGTGGAACAGAAAAAATGTCCATATGTGGTCGCAGCAAAATCCTCACGCTTTTCAAGCAACGGGTCACCAAGTTCGATGGTGGGTCAACGTGTGGGCTGGTATTATTAACGATAAAATTCTAGGACCAATATTTCTGCCACAGCGCGGGCTCAATGGGCAAGGTTATACAAATTTTATTAATAATGAACTACACGATATGTTGGACGAGTTGCCGTTAGCTCAGTACCGAAGATCATGGTTTCAACATGATGGCGCACCGCCGCATGTAGTCCTATCCGTGCGCGAAAGCCTGACAAGAATATTTGAAGATCGCCTCGTTCACCGGATCTTACGCCTTTAGACTTCTTTTTGTGGGAATATGTTAAAGAAAAAGTGTTTATTCGCGATTGTACCAGTGCGGATGAAATGCGTGGTAGGATAGTGGAAGTCTTCGATAAACTACGAGCCGATAGCATCGAAGATCCAACATTGATGTCCCGTCTTCACGAAGAGACAGAACGTCGGGCTCGTCTTTGCCTTCAATTGAATGGGAACCATTTCGAGCCACATCTCCTTAGACTCCGAAGATCTTAGGTAAGTTGTTTAAAACTATAACTTTGATTAACATGAATGGGATAAGATAACAAAGCTAATCTTTACGTTGTCGTTGACAGTAGTGGGATCCAATCAGTTATTTCGATTACTATAAAACCATAAAGTTATTTGATCTTTTTGATAATATTTATTTATTTTATTTTATTTATCACACTTTATTGTACACCACAACACATACAGAAACATGAATTAAGAATAAAATAAGAAAAAGAGTGGAACAAATGGCGGTCTTATTGCTGAATGCGATTTCTTCCAGAACCGTAGGATGGACTGAAAAGTATAAGAAAAACAGAGCGGGTAATAATAATATCTACTTATATATGAAATAATATATGTGACGTACAATTTTAATACGAATAAACTAAACACGAACTACATACGAATAATACCTATAAAAAGAAAACAACAATACAAATACATATGAAATATACTACTATGTACATACATAAATACATATATCACAAAACAAATAACCATTTTACAATGACTGTGACAAGTAATGTTCCTTTACAAGCTTTTTAAAAATAGGAAGTGATTTTGCTTCTCTCACTGACTCCGGTAGTAGATACTTAGTTAGAGTCATAGACAATAGGGCGTTTAAATGAAACATTTTAATACTACATTAATAAGGATTAGGAAACATAAACGTATTTTCATACAAACCATTGTGTGAATTTGGGTACCTAGTACAAGTGCTCAATTCAAATTACGGCTCGCATTAGGAGGTGAACTTAAAAAAGTGACTCCTCGCGTCAGTCACACAACCGCGAGGAATTTAGTTAAGCCATAAAATTATTATGTTTAAAACGTTTATTTAATTTATTTTGTTTACAACGTTTGGCATTGTATCATGAAATGTGATGTCATAACGCGCCTTAAAACAATCCGCATTTTGATATTTTTATCACACCGTGTGCGGCGCGAGTTTTCGTCGCAGCCCGCGTCTCGCGGCTCGCGGCCCGCTTCACCGCGCCGGACGGAGGAGGGGGTGAGCAGTCGCTCGGTAGGTACTTGCGTAGTTGCTTCGTGTTCGCGAGTCGCGGCTAGTGCGATGACCCCTTGCGTTAAGAGTAATTGTAATTGCATTTCACTGCGTTAATTAAAAAGAGGGAATAGATGCTTTATTATTATTATGAAAAATTCACGTATTGGTGTATCTGAATATGATGATGTGATAAAATTTTGGAAAAAAAATACGATTTAAAAAAAATATCACGATATTTTTGACCTCAACGTGTTCATAGTCACCAGAGAAATCACCTGTCTTCGTTACCGATCACGCTTCAAATACACCCTGTATAAATACATACACACACGCCTATTTTCCCAGAAGGGGTAGGCTGTGTTGCATTTCTGGTCATACTTGTGCCGCGAGACCATGACGTAGATGCTTTTAAATTGGAAGGATACGAAAATAGGATTCAATGAAACTAAAAATCATATTATTGAGCATCCCGCTTTTTTGTTCGATTGCGATGGCTTTCGATTTTTAGTAAAAATCAGGGATTTCATTTCTAAAAGTAATGTGTAGCAGAAAAGGTGATTTAAACTGAATCTAAAGTAAAAAGCGCAAATTTATATCTGTATAAGTAAATGCACTAATTAAATTTAAGACATGAGAAGCATGCAACACACTAAAAAACCTTTTTGGATTTTATTCTCCGACAGTTTTCATTGTTATCGCAAGTATAAAGCTATAATGCTACGCTGCTTTTAATCTCCCAACATATTTTACTGACTGTCGCCTTATGATCACAAATTACGGTAGAGGATTAACTTACTATGCTGGAGAGAACTAGAGATTTATGTCGCCGTCACAGTAACACATCAAAAAATACTTTATTTCACAAAGATTAAAGTAACAAAGCTAAGTAGAATCTTGGAAACAGATTATCTATGATCAATGTAATTCTAAGAAAACTGCTGTAAAAGGTGAAGTTTTATAATGGTTTATTTTTTATCGTCTTTGAAATCAGATTTATATTAAATAATTTCACTTATTTATTGTCAGAGACATAAGCAAAGGTGTTTGCGTGCCAGATGCACCATGCATGTTACCAGCTGTTTAAAGTTTAGCCATTTTTCACATATCCTTACTCCGTTTTATTGAGAATTGCCTTGTCGATAAATTCAGTAAACCTTTGTTCTATCCGGGAATCGAACAAGATATAAAACATGTTTGTCTAGGCGCTTAGGCGCGCGGTCGTGTCATAATACTCGGATGCCGCAGATTCAAACCCCAGGAACACCTTAGACTTTTTGAGATTTGGTATTATCACGCATTTTAACCGTGAAAAACATCATCTTAGGTGTGTAATAAACTAAGGCTAAAATCACTGTCACGAAGCTGCAGAGGAGGCCCGTGCCCAGCAAAAGCGAGCAAGAATTGTCTTTTTACATTTTATCTAAACGACACGACACCAAACAACAAGTTCCAAGACGTCACCGACGTTACCGATGTATAAAAAACTATAAAAACTGTGCCTCATAATAAGGCCACGATCTTCTTTGATTAAAAAACTGCCGGACCCTTCATTACAAAAGACTTTCTGTACCCCACTCTTACCGACTTACGAAGGAAAAACAAAGATAGCGTCCACATCTCGCCACTGCCGATGGACGCACAATAAACGTTATTTCACTATCTACGGTAAAGATATAGATATACTAGACGAGGCAACGGTAGCATTGACTTTACTATCTTCACAGCTCTATGTTTCATTGTTTCCCTAGTACTTCACTTAAGGAATTTCTGCTTATCTTTATAGAGAGCATTGTTTGGTAACGTGGTGATCTTTCCTTTAAAATGTTCGTAGCAACTGTTAAAAAAAATACATATAATTGACGTCATCTACACTCAGTAATCTCGATGCACTATCTAAACATTCTACATGAGGCCGGGCTACTTATTACAGACGAGGATGCATAAATATGACGTCAAAATTTAAAACCATAATTTCAGTAAAGTGTTTTATGCAGATTTTTTTCTATCTCTTTCTAGATCATTCAGACCATTATGTCATCAATGTGAAAGTGCTAACCCGATTAAAATGTATTGAACAAATAAAAAGTATCGATTGTAGACGTGCAGCTAATATTACCAAAGCATTATAACGGTTTGTCTATTACTAATTCACCGCATTTAATCTACAGTAAACATGTTACAGAAACACGCGATCCGGTAGATAAATTATCCTGTAAGTATACAAATTGGTAAAAAAAGACATTAGGACACGACGTTAATTATACTCTGTTTGTATTTAATTTAATTAACACAGTTTATGTCTATTTGTAATGAATTTAGACGTTATTGTAAGTAAGATTTTCAGAACTGTGATTTCATGACTGATAATGAGTTAAAAAATTAATAAATATACCAACTGCCACATATTTACACAGTTCTGTACCCGCCCTTAGATACAAGTCCTGTGTCGTGGGTATCAGAAACTACGAGAGACTTTTCGGTCTCACAAATACCAACACCCGAAACAAAACTTGTGGATCACACAAACATATGTCTCGGGGCAGGGATCGAAGCCGCGGTCTCACGTTTCGCAAGCTGATGTCTAGTCAACAGCGCCAGGGGGCTGTCATGATTTTGTAAAGATGTTCATAATTTTGTGTTTTGAAGATATCAGTAAACCTTTTAAACAGGTTTTGATTTCCCCGACCCTTAAGTCATCAAACCAACAATAGGAATAATTTTCTTTGACTAAGGCAAAGTAATTCGTACCTTGGCACTAACATCATTCATATAGCATACTCTAAATATCCCCGATTTTTTTTTATTTGCCCAAAATACTTGTGTTACCAAACATAAACGAGACAATTACGGATTCATGATCATTAAACATTATTTCAACGAACAAATCAGTACATATAAAAGTCACATAAATAAAATAAAGCAATGATGTTTGTACCAGTTATCGTAATTACTTAGATACATTAGATACTATTAAATAAATACATTATACATGACATCAGAAATTAAAGTGTATCAGATGACTATGATTACTCGTATGAGGCGTATAAGTTTTCAAAACTTCAGATGTGATTAAAAGATAGCTAGAAAATAATTCAATTATTATTATCGTTATTACATCAGTAATCTAGCTGTTTTCTTTTTAATGTGGACCTTATCTAAAGTGTTTCCGATGTTCCATATATGGAAGGGATCACTTAAAAATATTCATCATACAAGCATGTCCACTTCCAGCAGACAACGACTGTGCTTACAAACGTAAATCATTATCTACTCTTATTTTATAGGCGGTTTCAATGTCGTACTTTAGCGAGTCCATTCTACAAAACTCGGACAATTATTTTGATATTATTAAATAAGCATTAGAAATTTAATATGGTGGACGAGTCTGCACTAAAAAATACTGCACTCAGAATTAAAGGATTTTTTTTAAGGTAAATTATTCCCCACCTTAATCCTGGTTCTTAAGCGTGGTGGACTAAGGCCTAAACCCTCTCAGTTGTAGAGGAGGCCCGTGCCCAGCAATGGGACGTATTTGGGCTGATGATGATGATGATGAATCCTGGTTCATTTTGAATGCCCTAAGTAAAGGTGATGTTATCATTTACAATCCTGACATTTTTTATTCTTCTCTAAGATATATTCATTGTATGAACTATATACATATTTAAAAAGCTTAACTAATTTTCCATGTATGTATCTTGCGCTGACATTCGGGAAGTACGTTTATTATATTTTAATAATAACTTAGACATAAAAGAAACCTTAAAAGTTAAACATCAGTAGATCACAAGAGCGTATCTATAACAATTTTCCACTATACAATTATCGCTCTAAAAACGCCATCTTCCGAGCAAGCAGAGTGTAAAAAGCATCGCGTTGTAGAATCTCTCTGCTATATTTTTTTTCATTCAACCGCCTCGCTGCAAAGCAATTGCTTGGCTTTGGTTGTCATTTTTTTGAAAGCTATCACTATATAAGAGTTTGAACCTCCCTTTCATACCTATTAGTCCAACAAGACTCGACGAAAATGTATCGGATAGTACTGCTTCTAGTTCTTGCTTCGAACGCTTTAGCGTCCCTATTTGACGGTGACTTACAGCTGACAGATGGGGTGAAACTAGTCAGTGTGCCCATTTCGAACGAATTGGAAGATGAAGGAAGATCATTTGACAACACTCCCCTGTTCAAAATGGCGAGGTTCCTCCAGGGTCACGAATTGCGCGTTAAGTTGCCGAATTTGATTGAAAAGGAAAAGATTACGCAAGTTTTCGCCGAATCACTGAAAGCAGTTGATGAAACATACAAGGAAAATACGGGTGAGTTTATTTAAGTGATGTGTCCGTGAGAAATGGTGGCAATTTGGGATTTTCGAGTATTTGACACGTGCCAATTACTGTGTGGTGTTTTGGATCAGAACTATCCTACTTTATTGTGGATTTTTATGTTAAGAAATCAACAATTTCAGATATCCGGAGGTTCCAAACTCTATAGTGTCAACTATTTCATTCTTTGGAACTGTCGAACTTTATGAGCTTTGGCGATCATTTATAAATAAACAACGTTATTGTCATTGCTATTACGCTAATAAATCAATATACATAGGATAATTTAGATACCACTGTAGGACGGGGACCTCCTCTAAAACTTTGATTGTTTAGACCTTAATATAATCAAGGATGTATTTATGTATTTCCTTGTTACCAGACTAACGACTACAAAATCCAATATTTGGAATTGTTTAATGTTGGAGCTTGAAGCTAATTTAGTAGAATAAGATAAGAATATAGAACACACAAATAAATTTTCCGTCTTAAAAGATGAATATATTATAAGGCACGTAGCATTATGTATTGTTGTGATGGTAAGTCTAATATTTTTCTTTGTTATTATTTTTTTCGAATAAAATCACTTTTAAATTTAGCGTTTAATTACTAATATTCCTCAACGGCAAGTTTGGCATAGTCGTGTGTCTAAAAGCCAGTGTTTTAGCTTATTGAGAACAAATTTGTTGTTGAATTATATATTGAACATTAGGTAGGCATTGCGTGTTTTCCTTCATTTGTAAAATATAGGTATCAGTAGCCTTTAAAAAATATGTATACGTTTGCATGTTACGTACATAAGTTAAACCAGTTTTATCTAAAAAATACAAATTGTAAGTTGTACTATTAAAATATTCTTTCAAGATGTCGACATAAAGTTTTCATAATTCACTATAAATAAAACATGGATTCCATTACGCAATATTATTAAACTCACAATCTGTTATAGTATTATTATTAACATGGAAAGAAAAAATTGAAGAAAAGAAAGAGAAATGAATAAGTGAACTCCGCCACGAGCAGGGATCAAGGGGATAAAAAAACTAATTAATTTTGGCCAGAGGGAGATAATGGCTCCGCAGAGCGCGGTGAAAGCAGGCCCATTGTTGCTTGTACTGTAAATAAGTAATTGTAACATCGAATTCATTTTAGTTGTTGGCGTGATGACTTGCAATTATTGGTACTTCGACTATTAGTTTAAATGTTTAAGTGGCTTTTCAGTTACTGACTTAAAACTAGTTTTGTAAAAGGATTAATGTATAATAATTGTATAACAATCAGATATACATCATCATAATACTTAACATCATCATCATCATCATCAGCCCATATACGTCCCACTGCTGGGCACGGGCCTCCTCTACAACTGAGAGGGTTTAGACCTTAGTCCATCACGCTGGCCTAGTGCGGGTTGGCGGACTACACACCCAAGAAATTCCTAAGAACTTTTAGGTGTGCAGGTTTTATCACGATGTTTTCCTTCACCGTTAAAGCAAGTGATAATTCATTGTGAATACACACATAACTTCGAAAAGTCAGAGGTGTTTGAACCTGGGGTTTGAACCTGCGACCGCCGAAATTCTCGACCGCGCGCCTAAACCTCGACCCTCTACTATTATTACAAAGGTTTTGTCAATAGGTTTCGTAGTTATATACGAGTATTTCTAAGAATTTGAGCTTCATTTATATAACTATTTAAAAAAAAGTCATAAACACGTCTTAATTTCCAATTCGCTAATCTGAATATGTTTAACGATATCTAACACATTTCTGGGGTATTTTTATTCATGAACAGATGATTTTTATTCGTCGTCTGATGTGTTTGTTACATTTTCTTATGGAAAAGAATTTTCTAACTTTCATTAAGACAGAAGTTAAATATAATAGGTAAAAAAACCTTCAAATCTGTCTGTCCCTATGCTGTCGATGCGTTAAATTACCGGAACATCCGCAGCGCCCTAAAAATGTTATAAAAAGTCCACGACATTTATTATTAAGAGCAACTGGCGAGTAGTAAACATGGCATAAAAAATAAATGACCGTTCGGTGTCAGATTAGAAATTTATAAGTACTCAAATGTTACTCCAAAGGTACTATGGTTTTTATTGCGGAGGCAACGAGCAAGTTTATGGATAGCAAGTAATCATCGTCGTCTGCTGACTCTTATAAAATGTTAATATATAATTTGGAATTTAGGCCCGTATTCATCAGTGGGACATACCTATATGGGCTGATGGTGATGATTATGGTCACAAAGAATGGTCACACTATTCATTGAGCATAATTTCTTATACCACCCAACGATGAAACATTGTGTTGTCAATAGCAGTAATTAAAGGATACATAAAATTTTTTTTTTACCATGACTCAGTACACCTATACAAATAAACAAATTGCATTAAATGGGGAGATATGTTTGATCGTTCAAAGTTAGAATCTAATATACATATTTTTCATATTTAAACACATGAATTTGCTATTAAGCAAAGTGCCTAATAAAACATAATTTTCAAAATGAGAAACAGCAAACTTGAAAATCCCTCCTTTGTTTCTGAATTGTCGTGTTATAATGTCACATTTTTACTTTCTTCCTTGCTGTTTCAAAACACGGACCATTCAACGTTTAGATATAAGGACTTTTTCCATAATGAAATAACTTCTGTTGAAAGCTATAGCAGCTGTGCGAAATAATTTCCGTTTCAATCAATATTTTACATTTTAGTTGAAAACGTTTTGAACGTTGTATTGATGTAAACGGAGTACATCATTTTCGTTGAACGTTTATTTATGGACGAGTACAGAGAAAATATGGATTACTAAAATAAGACACAATTTTATAGAGATTAAAATAACGTGGATAAAATAGTTGAAATATGCAATATTTAATCTTATCAGTAAGTAGGTATCCAAGATGCAATCCCTAGTCTGTTTTTATGAATTTCTTGCTTGTAGTTAATCATTCCTAGGTTTACTGACATTTTTTGCATCCAATACTTAAAAGAAAAGTCGCGTTTTTTTATGTGGTTTCGGGTCTGGTGTTTGCGAGACACAAAAGTCTCTTGTCGTGTTTAGACACGATACAAGACTTGTTTTATAACTTAGTGTAGAGTGAGAACCAATTAAGTATGTGACTGTTGGGTGTATTTATCTATAAATATAAAAATCAATGCCACTTTTCGTTGTAATTTTATAACTCAAGAACGGCTGGGCCGATTTAGCTGATTTTGGTTTTGAAATGTTTTTCGTAGTCCAGGGCAGGTTTAAAAGGTGAGAAAATATTGAAAAATTGCGAGTAAGATAGTAAAAACAGCAATTACATTTTCCCATATAAACTGTTCTACCTAATTTCCTGTCAAACATTTAATGTTTATCCCGTCGATACGGTTAAAGGTCCCCTCAAATTAAAGAATGTATTTAAATAAAGGTTTCGAATCGACAACATATATCCACAATATTCGAATAATTGCGTATATTAGATTTTAAAAATGTAGAATAGTGTCAATAATGAAAAGGGATTGACATATTTATTGGTTGTCAAATATTTATGCGTGCGTTCAGAATTTTTTTGTAGTGTAACTAAGGAAAATATATCAAGCCTTATTATCCAACTGAATTTTTAAACTCCTTGGTTGTACCTGGTTTACAATTCACAACTGAGTGCGGCCTCGGTAGTCATTATGCTTCTAAATCTAAAACACCCGAAACTATGCAATGGAATGCGTTTTATGTTAAGAAAGCTGTTGTTGAGTAATGTGATTCACGCGACGATACTCATACATAATTTAATTTAATCATGTCTTGCTGACAACCCGATTGATGCATTTGATTTTTGTACTTTTTTAATTCTGTATTTTTATCTTAATAAAGTACTAAACTTAATATTTACAATCAAAAATAAAATTCAGGATGTCAAAATGTAATTCAAAATATGTAACAAGACATTCAATGACTATTAGGCGGTACGAAGTTTGCCGGGTCAGCTATTTATTATAATTCATTAGTATTAATACTTTTTGTTTACCTAATACGTGACTGACATAAAAGACGCAGCTTGAAGGGAAGGTAAAAAAAATAATATTGATCGAATATGCTATAAAATTATCTATATGAAAACTATTACTTTTGACCTGCTCAAAACAATATTTATTATTTTAATGACTAAGCATATTTATTATTGTCATCGTCGTCGTCGTTAAGTCGTGATGGTCTCGAAGTTTAGGCACGCGGTCGAGAATACCGCCACAGCATCCCCTGCCTGTCGTAAGAGGCGACTAATAGGGATTATCGGGAATGTTAGGCGTACTACGGTGGAGGTGCGCCCTTACAGGAGATGTGCGGCAGAGCACATGGCCACGTGAATGCCGCGGACGCTCACATCAATGAGCGACACACCCCTCTATCACAGATGAGTTCACATTTGAACAGAGCGCTGGGCGGCAACGGGGAACAATTAGGGCGCTCGCCCTGGATTTACCGTACCGCCCAAAATGCGCAAGACGGCTATGGAGAGGTTTTAGTCGGTATGCCAGCGTAGGATTTTGGTTAGGGACCCAACGCAGCCAAGCGAATAATAGTTCCACGCGTTGAGTTGGAAGGCCGGTGACCCCGACATACCTACGCATTTTCGGCCTCCCCGAGGTACCGAACAGGGAGCTTTAGTCGCTTTCCTCTCGTTCAAAAAAAAGGCACACTTTACGAAGTTATGTGTGTATACACAAATTATAATTAACACGTACTTTAATACGTGCCTCGTGGTCTCGCGGTACAAGTATGTGCCGTGCGATGTAGAGGTCCTGGGTTCGATTCCCGGGTCGGGCAAACAGCACGGAGTCTGGAAATGTGCCCAAAAAACGGCAATAGGCTCGCCACCTATTACGTGGGACTGATACATACTTGGCGAAATGTGGGTGCAGAAATGCACCTCTGCCTACACCTTCGGGGAATACAGGCGTGAGGTTGTGTATGTATGTAAAAAAATATATTTCAAATCTATGTCCAAACTGTTTCGTGTCAAAAAAAAAATTTACAACTTGCAGTTTATGTATGTACTTTAACGGTGAAGGAAAATATCGTGATGAAACCTGCTCACCTAAAAGTTATTAGGAATTTCTTAGGTGTGTATTCTGCCAACCCGCACTAGGCCAGCGTGGTGGACTAAGGCCTTAGCCTCTCAGTTGTAGACGAGGCCCGTGCCCAGCAGTGGAACGTATATGGGCTGATGATGATGATTATTATTTTGTGTCTTAAGAATAAACATTGTGTATTTTCTATATTTTCAGTGACTGGCAGAGGAAAAGGGGGCGGTGGTGGTGGAGTAGCTCTCTTAGGTCTCATGTTTGCCAAGGCGCTAGGTGCTGCTGGAATCGGTGGATTGGGTCTATTGACCATGAAGGTATAAATACAATTTTGAATCATTTTTTCAGAAAGCAAGAGTAATTATTGCTACTATTCTGTATGACGAAATTTAAATTTAAACATTTATTACTTGTAAATATATATTTTGTTTACCATGCTTCAATTAAAGTACTCGTAAACTAAACGCAACATTAAAAAAAATATATGTAAAGTTCCAATCAAGTGAGTTTAGATTTTATACGACGACAAAGACTTGTTTTACTTTCCTAAATGTGATTAAAGCACCATCTATCTGCACTTGGTCGAGGCTTATTATTGTACACTACAACTTTTTCATTTAGGGTAATTTATTTTCTTATTAACGCGTTTGAATTAGTGCATTGAATTTGATTGATCAATTTCTGAAAAATAATAGTCTGCATACAAAAACTAACATACGTGTACAACCAAATGTGAAGTGGTGGTAGTCCCAAATGATAAACAAGGGTAATTTACAATATATTATATATCAAACAGTGTGCAGTTTACCACAGCGCGCATCGTCATGCACTTTGACGTGGCGCCATCTGTTAGGGAAAAATAACAACTTTTGCTGTTCCACGGTGTTTTTGTTATTTTGTATTGGTAGTTAATGTGGATTTTCACAACATGTATAAACCACTGTCGCGTATAATCTAACTTTTATAACTAACTAACCCCATATATTCTAAAAAAATATTCAGTCGGTTGTTAGGGACAATCATTATACCACAGCGCTTGAGTTATCAGTTTTTGAGTCAACGAACTCAACCGTGAGAACTCAACGTAGAGAAATTTTGCACCCAGCAATGAGGCGTAATAAGTGATGTATATTTAAAAATAAATTTATTTAGTAATTTAAATGCTTCGTCATCTATGTACTCAAAATATATTTTATCATCTTCTAAATTTAAAATTTAACTACGTAATATACAATACAAATGACTCTCCAATGTTATCGCCTAAGCTAAAGATTATCACAAAAATTAGTATTACCGAGATGATCGTAACTTAGTAACGTGGTGTGTATTTAATTGGTAAAAGTGAATAATTGGCGGCGGCCGTCGGCGGACCCCGATGCGCGACCACCGAGACGCGGAGAAATTGCTCTGATTCCAACAGATATTTATGTTATTTATTGGTTTAGCTGTTATCTTGATTTTCTCATTGTTAAGGACTTTGACTTTACATTGTACATTTGTTATAGGCCCAATAATTTCACCAGTACACTGAGTCTCTTGAATTCGATTTTTGACAGTTTTATTTACTATGGAAAAGCCAATAATTTTACACTAAAATATTAAACAAGTTATAGAACCACTTACTATTGAAAATTTTATAACATATGCAAGTTATATATAGATTATTTGGTTCAGGGTTAATTTACCGTTAAAATAACGTAAAAAAATATCCATTACGCCTAGCCTAGACGGATTTCTTCGATTAATATACGTAAGATTTTACTTAATTCCTCACCATGTATTTCTTTTCCATAATATTATGCTTGTTTGACATAGATGTCGCCTCGTTTACTAAAATATGTTTAGAATTTGAATATAAATACCTAATAATAAAAAAAGTAATTTATTTCCGATCCTTTACATCCATAACTTAAAATTAATACATCATGAAATTTAAAGCTATTTAAAGAGTAAAATGCTTACTGGTGAAAAAAATTATAAATCGTTGCATATATTTTGAATATACCTTAATCTGGATTACAAATGTCCCAAATAAATAATGCCTGTATTAAAACTAGGTTTAAGGCATTTTAATTTTATTTTTGATCGGAATTAAGATATTTTTAACATTTTAATGAACCATAGATGTTCATTATTAGACCACCATGCTGTATCACACCAAGTCAGACCATTTCACTACGTACATTCCCAAAGACAAATTCAAAGTATATTTGGAATTCCGCCTTCTCTAGAATTCATCTGTGTATTCGATTACATGCAAGGCCGGATTCACGAATTGATTTGTATCTATTAATCTTCAAAGGGGTTTGTTGAGGCAACATTCATTTCACATTTGACTTGATCTATTCACTTTAATAATTTCTTGTTTTTACTATACCAGCTTGAAGCTTCTCTGTATAAATTTTATGTCTTAATAATTGTCCCTTCAAAACATAATTATTTGTTTAAAAAATGGTAAAACACAGTCTACGTTCAATAAAGCGAACTCTTGAAATTTAGGGTATTTTTTTATCATTCGTGATGTTGTTGGTAAGGAATTAGATCACGCACAATCGATATCCCGTACATAGATTAATATAAATAAATGTTTTTATACAAATTACCTTATGGATACCCTTATGAGACGGATAAACCGTAAAATAAATAAAAAGTAATCAAAATAAATAACCGATAATAACATTAATGACTATTAACAATCCAACGTTGATCCAAAATTTTATATTTGCATTACTAAATTAATTCAGTTTTGGGAGTGTCACATAATTTTACTTATATTAAATGAACTCTAACTACAAGATTATCATATCAGCCCCCAAACATATGGAGTAATATGATGATTAAATTTTCATATTAATGTCCAACCTTACCCTAAATTACTCGCGTCTATGAAGTCACAAATTGCTTTACCTAATAAAACGACGATACTATAACGTTGTAATGCCCCATAAACGAGAATATTACTTCCGCATGTATTCATTTTAAATACTGCGTGATTATAAACTAATGCTTATGCATCAGTTTTTTACCGTGAAAATATGTAGGAAATCCGTAATTTGAAATTTGTGATACGAGTTCGCGTGCTTATAACAAAAAGCCAACACAATTATAAAGTTTTTGTCAGTTGCCAACGATGTAGCGGGCTGTAGTTGAGTGTGGTTGATTAGTCGAGTGTTTTTTGGCAGAGACTCGTTAAAAATTTCGTTGAAAAGTAGCTGGTATTTTATTGATAAACGATTGTTTCTTTGTAAAGTGACGAACTTCGCAATTACTTTCATCACCTATGTCTGTTAGATTGTCTACAAATATGGCAATAAATGTATTATAAAATATACTTCTTATTTTTTAAGTTTTGTGCCAACACATTTTATATTAATCAACTACAAATGATTTCTATGGAACAGTGATTATTATCAAGTTACAAGAAGACACTACAATGTAGTAAGTTTTAGTATACCGCTCTAGAGGTTTTTGAAATAGACCTTCTGTGGACGTTTAGTGACTGATGAAGATGGTGACGATGGCACTTGAAAAAATTGGGATTTAGTAAAGGTTTTGAACCCGTTACCATCAAATTTGCTGTCCAATTTACGTGCTCAACTATCGCTTGTTCCGTTTACAACTTCAGAATATTGCTACACCAATTAGGTATAAGCACTTAGGTACATTGGCAAATAACATCTCCATCAAATATGACGGTCCTGCGTCACCCACTAAAATGTTTTATTGAGCAATAAAATCACCAAGAAACTACTTCCCAGATGTGAACTCTTGACATATTGGAGTTATAGGCGTAATGCAGATCATAAAACAGCCGTTTATAGCATCTTACGAGAAAATACTGCTTATCTTTTTACGGATTATGACAATGATATTTGTTGCATGTAGACGTCGTGTTATCTATGAAGGATGGAATACTTTTTTATTGTTCTTCTCCGTATACGCCATGTTTGAAGTTCACATATTTGACATAAACGTATAGGAACGGGTATGGATGTAAAAAAAAAGGAAAATATTTTCTTCAGTATCTTGGCTAGTTAAACAAGTATAGTTTTGGAACGCAACACACTTGCTTAAATTACTAGACCTTAAGAATGGTCTATTCTACCACCATAAAATTGAGGATTGCTAAAGATAGCAATCCTACTAAGAACGAAGTAAGATTGTTCACTTTTACATTAGCTTCCAAACGGATACTCTAGTCATTTGAATGCTGAATTTCTAGCACTATTAATAACACTCCAAATTCCGATACTTCGTCTTGGCTTGACTCGAAGCTGTTTGTTTGCTACGTCTCCGTTGAATTAATGCAATGCCGAAGCAGAATCAATGTCCTCCGAACTGAATTCTACAAATATTATTACAGTCTGGTGGCAGTCCCTAGCAACAGTACTAGGTTTATTAAACTTATCTATATCGGGACAATAATCAATTCCAAGGTTAATTGATCTGCATTGGTTTGTTGACCTACAATCAATGACAAAATTTTAGAGGTTTAAAGTCCAAATACAATGTCAAATGCTCAATTTTCCTAAAGTTGTTGTGAGAAACCCATTGTACTTTTAAGAAGATTCTTATAAGTTACGATCATATTTATTTGAGCACATTTAAACTATGTATATAACTTTCAATTGAAGTTACTCATAAGGTATTGAATAAAAAACTCATTCATGATTTGAGACTTCATTAACCATTATCCTTTCATTGATATCAGTACTGTGTTAAAATCGAAACTGATTGCTCAATTTTTTTTATTTCTTAATTTATTAACTACACTAAAATTAAATGTTTTCTTTATTCAGGCTATGGCAGTCTCAGCGCTCGCTCTGATGCTCTCGGCAATCGTCGGAGTCAAGAAACTCGCGTCACATGACGATCACGACGACCATCAAGTGATCTATGCGGGACATCAGGGTCACCACCGAAGAAGAAGAGATTTGGATGACATGCCCTTACCTTACAAAGGCTGGGCGCAATACAGACATAAAACTAACTAAAAATAATCTAACTAAAGAGTCTAACTGCGGTGGTGTCGGTCTACGACAGCGAGGTACAAGTGATACTACACTTACACTCCAAACTTCAATTAACACCTCCCGCTGGGTTGTTAGAAAGTTATTTTTATTCGTTTTGAAATCCGACGACGTATATTTCCCTAGTACAATTTCGTTGAATTAAATGCCAGCTTTCTGCTACCTCGATTCTTTATGAACAAATGAACAAATTTCGTCCGTTAACCTTTTGTCTGTATTTCTCTCATTGTACGGCTTAGACTTCTTTACAGAAATTTCCTTTCTTCTATATTTTTTTCTTTCGCAAAAACCTCTTAGTGTCGCTTTCAATCGCTTTTAGTCCCACTGGATTGCGTCTTTCCATGTTAAACATATATTCTCGTTGTTTTATAGTACCTATCGCCGTGAAATGATTAAATTTAATGACAGCATCAAATTGTCGTTACAGTGAATACGATCGGGTGGTTCATTCTATCTAAAGCCTTTATTAAACTACGCAGTTTTTTGAGATTTTCTATCTTTTCCTAAACGACCAGAATCTATATTTACATTGGTCACAAAGGAATTTAGCCGTTGTATCTTAAGTTTTGAATGATTACCTCAAACGTTCATGTTGTACATAATCTTTATTACAAACGTTCTAATTTGTAGTTAATTTATTTATGGCATAAATTATTGTTTGTTATTTATGAGATAATTTATTGTTAATTGTTATTTTAATGAAATAAAAAAGTAATATTATGGTATTCTTTTATTCACCTGCGCTACGTTTCTGTACAGAATGAATTACTTTAGTTTTACATTTTGGTAACGACTTTTTTTTAACCAGGACCAGAACACCTACGATATTTGAGATTATCGCCGCCCGTAATCTTATAAAATATCCAATGCTGGGTCTGGGGCGCCTCTACTCCTAAAATAATGTGTCGCAATACAAAAGGCTTAGGCAATATAGGCGATAGTCCCATGTTTTCGTTGACTCAAGTCCCTTATGGAGTAAACAGATGAGGCCTGAGAGGTTTAATTAACGAAGTCATTCTCTTTTGGTCACCAAAGAAAACATACATGTTTTTCCGCAGTTTGGGTACTTGAGTTGGGGTTATTACCCCGACAGGCGTAATATAATATTAGAAAAATAAAAATATGCACTCACGCCTGTATTCCCCGAAATGGAAGGCAGAGGTGCATTTTGCACACACATTTCGCCAGTTATGAATCAGTCCCACGTAACAGGGGGTGAGCCTATCGCAGTTTTTGGGGAACATTTCCAGACTCCGTAATGTTACTGAGAATTTCGATTTGCCCGACCTGGGAATCGAACCCGGGACCTCTAGATTGCACGGCACATACTTTTTCCGCGAGACCACAAGTCAGTCATATTCAAGTAGGTACATGTTTCAATTACATATTGAACTTAATAAGATTGTGGGCAGTGTGGCAACAAAAAATGATTTAGCTTGTCTTATGAATATAAGCAGTTCATTCCGCAAGCAAGCAGCATGAATAGTAAACAATATACTACTGGAGCAAAATGCATAGTATAAGAGCACTCGTAGGAGTTAATTTATTATCCTAGTTTTAGTACATATGCTAAATACTCGTAAACAGAAGTCGTAAACACTTGGCTTTATTACTTCAGTTCCGTACCTTAAACTTAGTCTACGATTGAATTTATAACGAAGCTAAAAACATATAACTAGATAGATAATATAATTATTTTGAACTTTAATTAAAATGTAATAATTAAGATAAAATGCTTTTGCATCAGAAAGTCTAGTAGAAGATCTATTATTCATTAATTAATTGTTCCTACTTTCTTGTATTGTTATTAGAATGCTTACTTATTCGTACATTGTTAAGTTCCTATATTGAAGCTGTTTTAAAATCACCATAGTTACCATCAGGTATGGCCTTGTTACTTTTACGTTATAAATGCAAAAATACTCAAAAAGATGTTCAAAACTGTGTATCCCTGAAAGAAAAATATGTTTATTTCGTTTCTCGAATGCATTTCTATACGAAATACGAAATCAAAACACAAGCACAGTCATTCTGCTGGCAGCTACTCTTGAATAAATGAAATACCTTGGTCGCTGTAAAAAATTGTCGCTCTATTGTGTGTAAGAAGACTGATTTCAGTACAAAAGCGATTGACGAAGTTCACCTCATGTCGGGTCTGCCTTTCAAATAAGGGCGCAATTTTCGTTATAGACTTGCTTTTTGATGATGGGCTTAGCGGTTTGAATTTAGAAATTTCGATATATTTTATACATTACAGAGAATTTATAAAGATGTTTATTTCTACAAGCATCTTTATAAATTCTCTGTAATGTAAGTCGTGATGGCCTCGAGGTTTGGGCACGCGGTCGAGAATCTCGACGGTCGCGGGTTCAAACCCCAGGCACACACCTCTGACTTTTCGAAGTTATGTGTGTATTCACTATGAATTGTCACGTACTTTAACGGTGAAGGAAAACATCGTGATAAAACCTGCACACCTAAACAAAAAGTTCTTAAGAATTTCTTAGGTGTGTAGTCCGCCAACCCGCACTAGGCCAGTGTGGTGGACTAAGGCCTAAACCCTCTCAATGGTAGAGGAGGCCCGTGCCCAGCAGTGGGACGTTTATGGGCTGATGATGATGATGATGATGATGATTTATTTCTACACGGACGTTTCGACAATAATTATGTGCCACGTGTAGAAGGCGAGCTTATTTTTCAAACATTTTAAAACTCTTGGCTGTTACTTCGAGTACGCTAAGAATAAATAAATTCGTTATCCAGGGTGGACAATAAACTGAGTACTCCTCAATGGTTTGTAGCTGTAGAAACGAGGCAGGTCAATTAAATTTATAAATAGGTTAATAAGTGGAGTCAAACCTTGAAGTCTACATCTTTATTTTTTCGCACAAAAAAGACGTGATCCGGCCCAGTTTAAGTTAATTCGAAGAAGTGCAGAAAAAATACATAATATAATATTATGTTATATGAATTAATTGACAGCCCCGTGGCGCAGTTGGCTAGATACCAGCTTGCGAAACGAGAGGCCGCGGGTTCGATCCCCGCACCGAGACAAATGTTTGTGTGATCCACAAATATTTGTTTCGGGTCTGGGTGTTTGTGAGACCGAAAAGTCTCTCGTAGTTACTGATACCCACGACACAGGACTTGTATCCTAGTGTGGGGTCAGAACTATGTATGTGACTGTTGGGTGTATTATATGAATTGTTACGCACGTACCTATTTACAACATAATCTGTTTTCAAGCAGTCGCACAAATAAAACATTTTTAAGGCCATGCCTTAACTAGTGACAGAAACAGTTTCCATCCATGGTTTGTGATGCAATTTATCTTATGATAATAGTCTCAAGAGTTTATTTATAAATTTAGAAATATACCAGAAAATAAATTAAAAACTTTAGTATAATTTTTGCCTAATTCTGGAGACCCAGCTGTCAGTGGCGGTTTTTCCATAGAAGCCCAAAAACGTTACATATTAATTGTGTAAAGTCTAGCTTATAATTGTTTATTGTGGGGTCAGGATATTCTCATTTATATGTCAAATCGCTTTTGTTAAATAAAGATTTAAAGATTAAACATTATTATTCGGAATTTTTAAGGCAAGCTGGGCTTTTGAGCTTCTATGGAAGTACTGCCACTGCCAGCTCTAATCCTACCATCAAGAATTATTTTATTTTTAATTTTATTCAAAACGCTCTTCTCTCAGTAACGTAAATGTAGGTTTATTTTTTTATTGTCAAAACGTTGAATAGCTTCATTTCAAGCGGAACCGGGCTGCGGGAGCCGCGACGCATCATTTGCTCGAATTCACTCTCAAATCTCAATGACATGAAAGAACGTAATTCTCTCCGTATAGCATATCCACGAACAATACCTCTTGAATACCAATCTCAGGTAATTTTCGTGGAGTTTTAAATATTTTTATATTTGCCTCTTCATCTATAACACAATTGATTGCTGTACTCCTTTTTAAAAACTTTAAGTTTTGTATAGTAGTGGTAGAGCCACACGATAGTTAGTTAGCGTTGCGATACCAATGAGCAAGTTCAAGTTGGGTACAAACAGGACTCTACGGACAACGAATAATCGGTGAGTAAGTAAATTGGTTTACAGGGCGTACGCGGTACTTCATAAAAATATATCGCAAACCTGTCTGGAGATTTTTTTACATTTACATATTATATATTTTTAAGTCAGTTACTTTGGAGATAAAATATTATAAAATACAAAGAATGTGCCAACGTCATATTATACAGTTACTGAGATCTCATTTTTTTTTTTTTTTTTTTTTTTTTTTTTATTCTGGCACGGCAAAGTGACCCCATTGCACCTGATGGTAAGCGCAATGGAGTCCAGAAAAAGTGCCGACCAGCGAGAGATGATGGTCTCCCGTTGGTCGACACAATCATGCCGGCCGAATACCTCTTCACCTTATTGTGAAGAAGTTTTGGGGGACTATCAATCATGGCGATCAAAGGACCGACCGCGACAAACCGGCCAAAAAAATTGCCGGCACGGTCATCCTTTCACCATGATTGAAGCCCCCCCGAAAACCGGATATACACTGGCTGATCCCGGAACGCGGCACACTTGCATGTGCCACTATGGCGGGTTTTACGCCCTGTGTACGGTGGTCGCCATCCGGGCGGATACGAATATCCTACCACCAGCATTCTATGCCGATTCGTTATTATAATTATAAACAATAAATATTATAAATAAATAAATGTTTATTTTATTTAATTACTATAGTACTGTTTAATAACGCCATCTATGGTGCTTTCACTGAATTAGAAACTTCTCTATGCTATAAACAACCTACGCTCCACCTTGTGGCAAAGGTAAAAACTAAACTGTTTATTCAAATTACTTTCACTTCTCATGAACATAATTACGAACTATTTCCAAAGATGTCGTTGTTATTCTATAAAACTACTATTTAAAATAAGAGATAGGAGGAACATACATAATATTTTTTTTATTTTTTTCATTTAATTAATTTCCAAAAAAACACTTAACACATATGTAAACTTAACATTAGTACAATAACTTAAATAAACACTTAACTAAAACTGTGATCGTTAGCAGTAGTGCTAGGTTCTAAGACTTGTGTTACTACTGCTAAATACATATACACACAATCACACTTGGAACTCGAGAGGTTGGCAGCGTTGTATTTATTATTTATATATCGTCGTATCGCACACTTTGTGTTTAGTCCCACGAAATTTCGAAAATTTTTATTATCAAGAGAAATATGTAAGAGAGAAAATATGTTTTATGAAGCTATTGTAATAACATTCAACATCGCTAAAGCGCACACTAAATAGAAGCACGGAGTTCCTAGACGTTTGAGTAAGAACAAATTTTAGGTCACCACATCAACTTAGACCGAGTTCAGACTTCTGAAATTCCTAGTTGAGAGCTCTCCAGCATTAAATTTTTATCAAAATGTTTTCCCTTTTTTGTATGCATCATATAAAAATGCACTAGCCCCTCAAAGTTGTACATAATATTAGAAGTGAGTAAACTTTTATCTTGTGGTAAATTAATACACATTTTAAAAAATGTCTCGTTTTTCGATCGGTAAAGTGGGTGCAGTTCCGTCTTAAGGTGCTGGGTTCGATTTCCGGTCCGCGCCAGGTTTCATTGTGTTCTTTATTAGGAAGGTCTCAGTAGCTAGTCCGTGCTTCTGCACGTAGTCTAAAAACTTGTCGATACATTGGTAAAATAATCTGGCAATGGGACTCATAATATTGGAAAACACTAAACTTCATTCCCAAAATGATTTCACTTGATTAAATTCAATGCACCTCAAACCCAACACATGTAATTGGAGACAATTTTTATCGGTACTATAATTATTATTATCAAAATTACGATAGGTAATTGATACGATACTCGGCCACAAAATACATTCACTACTGTTATTAAAGTGAAAGCTTTTTGCAGATATACATACCTACCTATGATTATAAATCAAGCATAAACACATCAATAGATAGGTACTAGAGTAATTGATGCATCAAAATAATCTTGAGAAATCAATATAGAAAAAAGAATATTCTCGACAGTCCCGTGGCGTGGGCTGCAGGTTCGATCCCCGCATCGAGACAAATTATGTCCATACCAAAAAATCATACAAACTGGTCAAATAGACGTGAAACGTGTGCCGCCGCGCACCGGCCGGCCGGCGCCTTGTACATCGTTGCGCGCTTGATCATTTTTTCGCTGCAGTGTTATTTTAAAACTGCGATATCTTCTAAGATACTCATTGAAATCAAATGATGTAAAGGGCAGATTTCTTTTAAATTAAATACTTGTGATGAATAACGTATTTATTTGGATAAGGATTAATATCATCTTTATAAAAACATCTTCACAAATAATGCGTTATTTTAGAACAAATTTGGTTAGCATAAAAAAGGTTATAATGAGCCAACCTTAAAAGATAGACATATATGCGCTGTCGCGGTTTTTTTAGAACTTTTAAAGGGGAACAATTCTGTCATACATTATTTTAGCGAAACATTAACCGTTTCCGTAGCGCATGCAGCGGAAGCTCTTAAAAGAAATAAAAAGCCCCCGATCTAAAAACATTTATTATTGGTGCTTCGCTCGTATTGGTGTTAGCGTGATGTTATATAGCCTATAGCCTTCCTCAATAAATGGGTTATCTAACACTGAAAGAATTTGTCAAATTTTTCAAAGTAGTTCCTGAGATTAGCGCGTTCAACCAAACAAACAAACTCAGCTTTATATATTAGTATAGATTACTAAAGTAAAAGTAAAATCAATTTAACACCATCTCTTGGGAAATGCTTAAACTACATTCTACTTTAAACGGGACTCTGTCAACTAGACAATTACACATGAAAACACGTGCGAAATCCTTTCTAAATAAATGACAGATTGAGTTGTTGTAGAAAATAAAGTGAGCTTAACATTCAACTCACAGCACGCTGTGTATAACAGGTTACCGAGTCATGTGTAGTGGCGGTGCAGTGGCCTATGATTTAGTTTAAAAGCGATATCGATTGTTTTATATGTGTATGAAGCATTTGTTTTGGAAGGCTTTCAAATATTTTTTGCATATTTTGCTGCATATTAACATGGATGTAATTTAAAAAAACATATTATATCTATGGACAAACACAAGCAATTATATTTTCATTTCGTCTCTTAGTGAAACAAAATGCTTATACCGTTTAAATTTAAGACTGTTTTATTTTCATATGAAAGGATACTACCGAGCAAGTGATCCACCTAAGCCGATCTTTGAGGTAAATATAGGCTCTTTTCTTGAAGGTCCCTAAGACTGTTCTATGAAAAGTCTGTTCTATAAAATATTTAATACGAAAGAGGAAATGTTGACTTAAAATTTCAATCGTGGTTGTAGGTACGCACTAAAGCATAAGTAATAACTAATTTTCATTAAGCAATTCATTTTAAGCGTGCTAATTGAGTGCTATACTAATAAAAGAAAAAAAAAAACTACATGATTTAACCTAAACATTAATCATTTCCCGAATGGCTCTTCTATCGACAGCTACAATCGCCCCATGCTTACGTTGAATAGGTTGTAATCTAACGTTACAAGTGTGTGACACGGTGACACACAGTTGATCACCACGTTGTTAGAAAAAACTACAATGCACCACACGCCGGCCTGAATACATAAGTTCAGTACATTTTTTTAATGAGGATGTATGTTGAGAAGTTTAAAAAGTTGGTATTTTTTGGTTCATCCCTGTCTGGAAGAATCTATTGTTGTAAAAAAATTATATAGATCTCTTTTAAGGATCAATACAAGCTAATGATAAGATAAGAGATAAGATGCTGCTAATTTAATATTAGTAAGATAAAATCATTTTTATCTAGAATCAGTGGAAAACATTATTATGGGACGTAAAATTAAAAGCTACCTAATTGAATGAGATGTTGGAAAAAGAACAAATTAAGTCTAGGTACGTACAGATCGGTAGAACAACCTGAACACGACGCAAAATTATTAATTCATATTGACTAGCATCGAATGCATATCGAACGGACTAAAATTAGCTCGATACGGCAATAGAATACCTTTACGACTTAATATTTAAAAAAAAATAAGCCTATATATTCGAAGATGTAAGCAATGGTATATTTCTATACCCAGTTTTCAATAGCTGCTTTTAACTGTAATAAGGGGGCAAGCCTATTAACATTATACTTTTGGCCAGCCCCAGAGTCGAACATGACACGTCTTTATCGCTCACTATCAAGGCATTCAAATTCCAAATTATAATAGTTTTACGAGATTTTAAAATCCCGGTGATAAAGTATGTAGCTTGCATAACTAGTTGGTAAGTGCAGATTGTACAATTTGCGTCAATAAAGTTGTGTCACAATTGCCTCACTGTGATCTACGGGTTTCTTTTTGTTGCAGAGAGAGGTAGGTAGGGTCTAAGGGTACCTAATCGTTAAACTTAAATAAATCTTCATAAATGCAGGTTTATCAGGATAATTTCTTCTGAATTGTTAGATTTACATTACAAATACGTAAAGTACATAACTCGGACACGAAATCACAAGCTGCATTTTATTAGCTTGGTACGCATTTGATGTACCGCTCACTATATGGTACATAGTAATGTGCTATAGAGTGGTGGTAAAGTATATACATGCATGGAGTGCTCCGACACGAGATCCGAGCGGTTTCTATCGCAAGAAGGCCAATGTCGATAGACAAGTGCAATGTACAGATACAGACAGAAGGGAGATGATTTAAAATCTGTCAGTGTTCATATGTACAACCAGGGGCGGTACTTCCATGGAAGCGCAAAAGCGTTACACGTTAATTTTGTAATGTCTAGTTTATAATTATTTATTGTGGGGTCAAGATACTCTCATTTATATGTCAAATTGCTTTTGTTGAATAAAGATTTAAAGATTAAGGATTATTATTGGGAATTTCGTAAGGCAAGGTGGGCTTTTGGGCTTCTATGGAAGTACAGCATACACATATCATTTCGGAAGACTGCGGGTTCGATCAATTGTTTTTATGATCTACAAATGTTTGATCCATAATTTTCAGGTCTGGAAGTTCGTAAGACCGAAAAAACTTTCGCAGTTTTTGGCACCTAAGACACAAGACGTGTATCATAGTGTGGGGCCGGAAATTTATATTTGACTGTTAGGTGTATTTATTTTTAAAGAGGAACTTGTGCTAGATCACGTTGCCAAATATGCACGTAATAACTTCTGTCTCAATACAAATCATAATTTAATTTAAACATACTAATTTTAAAATTGTCATGTATTTTTTTTAAACTTATTTCAACATTTACAGTTTCCCTTTGTAGAAATTCAATTCCAGAAAGAAGCTATAGAGTTTTAAATAAAAAAAATAAGTTATAAATGTCAATTAATTAATTAAATTAATTAATACACCCAACAGAAACATACATAGTTCTGACCCCACATTAAGATACGAGTCTTGTCTCGTAGGTATCAGAAACTACGAGAGACTTTTCGGTCTCACAAACACCCAGACCCGAAACAAATATTTGTGGATCACACAAACATTTGTCTCGGAGCGGGGATCGAACCCGCGGCCTCTCGTTTTGCAAGCTGGTGTCTAGCCAACTGCGCCACGGGGCTGTCAATGAATTAGGAAAATTAGGTTCACATTTATCTAACCACGTTGGATGGTCTTTTTCGCATAACTGTACGGCTGAGTCCGGTTGTAATCTGTCGGGAAACTGTCACCGCTTCTCTCCAATAATGATCGCATCCGCCACAGCGGTTGAGGACGTCCTACCGCACGTGAAATCTGTTTTTTGTACCATGACTGTTTACTATAACAAAATAACATAACTCTAAAGGAAATCTTGGATACCATACCATACCTGATAGTTATTTTTTTGACATAGCAAAGTGAACATACTGCACCGGATAGTACCCATTATGCTTGATTGAAAATAGAATGCTCAAAAAAGTTTTTTACCCCCGTTTGACACAATTTGTGCTAGTCTATTAAATGCTCGGTTAGATGAGGACCTAATGATAAATAGATATAAAATGGACGATTCAGCAAATCAACAAAGAAATCTAGTCACTTGTTTAGTCGTAAGTGATTTTGTAATTTATTTTATTTATTTAAATAAACATTTGAAAGAAAACTAGGAGTGTAACTGCCTCGTGGTTAGTGTCAAGTCAAGTGTCAAGAATCCAAAGATGAGATGACACTAAAAAAGACCAGGAAACCTTTTTTTTCGAGGGGATAGTTTTAAGACCAGGAAACTTAACCCCACCCCTTTTTAAGACTGAATTACTTAAGTTGGCTTATTTCGCCATAGATATCATTATTATTGTCACATAATATATCTCGAGTTTAGACTTTGATTACTGCGAAAGTCTTGCTTCTAAATGTCATCACATATACGAGTAGCATCACTTTAAAAATATCTAGATTTACTTTTCACACGAACACCTTCGACGTGTTTAGAAATTTAATTTAGTCACATAGAATACTGAGTTGACATTGATTTCATATACGAAATTCGAAGCCAAGAAATGCGGATGCACTAAACTAGGTAAAAAAATCTAACAATTATATGGAATCTTTTTTATAGTTTAAATGTATTGTACTAAGGCCTAAACCTTCTTAGTTGTAGAGGAAGCTCGTGCCCAGCAGTAGGACGTATACGGGGTGATGGTTATGATGATGATGATTATTTATCCTCTTCATAGGTTTTTGTCTTATTAAACATTATATTGCTGACTAATTTATTTATAGTAACATGATTTTTGTTGTATGAGCTTACCGCCAATAGGCGTAATACGTCCAACGTAATAACGTAGGACAAAATCATAGTAGGCGAAACGAAGGTGCAGAAATGCATTTCCGTGAAGCGTGTGAGGGAGAGGTGCACCTCTGCCTATATCTTCAGGGAATATATGTAGGATATGTATGTATCATCATCATCATCCCATATACGTCCCACTGCTGGGCACGGGCCTCCTCTACCATTGAGAGGGTTTAGGCCTTAGTCCACCACGCTGGCCTAGTGCGGGTTGGCGGACTACACACCTAAGAAATTCCTAAGAACTTTTAGGTGTGCAGGTTTCATCACGATGTTTTCCTTCACCGTTAAAGTACGCGATAATTCATTGTATGTATGTGAGATATATTATATAACTTCATGTTCCAGTCGTAATCTCCAACCATAGAATTTGTTTTAAAGTATAAGAACACGTAATGGCAACCATCATAGAGTGTTTGGCTACTGCTAGAGATAAATAGAACGCTTATGTTTACGTATTGTGCGTTACCATGTCCTCGCTTAAATCCACAGCGACATATTTATGTTTCCACAGAATCTATGTATTCAAATATATCGTAAAAAAATAATTAAATAGTAATAGACGAACAATCCTGATAATTTTTAAAACGTTTAGTACAAACTTTGGAAAAAGGCCTGAGTAATATGAACAATGAAAATGTTAAGGTAACATTAGGATTTTTTCCATACAAGAAAAGATTTAAGGTAAGCAAATCTTATATTATGCAAGCTACAAATGTTGAGAGAACTAAAAATACGACACTCAGCCTGAAAAAGGTGTTTATTTTCATAATTTATTAAGATCATTTAGATCATTACCATGATCAGTCACAGAACTTTATTGCTTCTTTTTTCCAAAATGGCTATTAGGACTTATTAGAAGGAGCCTCCATCCACCGCCTCCTTGATCCCATTTTGAACTTAAAAAAACTACAAGTAAAGATTTCAATAAATACTCATATAAGACTGCAAGTATTTCGACACAAAACCATAACTTTCATTTTCAATATTCTACTTTAACACTAGAAAAAAGTGTTAATTCGTAATAACAATAGATGCTTAATGTAAATCCAACTAGTGCTAGGACAAAGCGTGGGTCAGAGGGAAATCGTGGGTAAATGCTGCGGGTAATGATTCTAAACACTTATATTCTATGTTATTAAAGTGCGTGTGGGAAACTTATGCGTCAATATATTGCTGATCTATGATGAGAAACGTTCACTGAACGATATTTACCCCGTGAAAGATTTGTAACTAACCACTCTTAAAAGACTGCGTCGTGGTCTCGAGGCACAAGTATGTGCCGTGAGATCTGGAGTTCCTGAGTTTGATTCCCGGGTCGGGCAAAGTGTTATTGGGTTTTTCCATTAGGAAATTATCAGTAGGAGCACGGAGTCTGGAATTGTACCCGAAAAACCGCCATAGGCTCGCCCCCTATTACGTGGGACTGATACAATACTGGCGAAATGTGGGTGCAGAAATGCACCTCTGCCTACCCCTTAGGGGAATATAGGCGTGCGGTTATGTGTGTACATACATATGTATGTATGCACTCTTAAAAGAAAAGTGATTTAAATTTTAAGTGTTTTAAAGTGAATAGATTGCTATTCTGTATACTAAAATAAGATAAGATATTACGTGTTCAATAAATAATATAGTGATTCAGATACAACATAGAACTCTAGAGTAATTTCTTTCCTTCATCAATTAGTAGTTGGGACAGCAGATTATTGCTTGTCACTTAACGTTGGAGATAGGCTCTACAGATTCTATAATACATTTTGAGCACTTAAACATAGTGATCAATGATATCCTTCGACGGCTTATGAGCCGTAACATATAATAATATGTAATATTTATTGTCCAGCTTAGGCCTAAACCCTCTCAGTTGTAGAGGAGCCCCGTGCCCAGCACTGGGACGTATATGGGCTGATGATGATTGTCCAGCTTGTAGGTACATAATACAGGTGGTATCTAGTTTTAATGCTGTTTGCAGAGTTAACAATCATGGCGTCTTCTTATAGATGGCACTTTAAAACTGTGTTTAATTTATGAAGCGCCCATGACTCGTAGTACGGGAACCAGCACTATGCAGTTGTGGAAGGTTATTACACTTTTCTCTATCATAGATTTCTGTAGTGTATAATAAATTGTTGCACAATTAATACGTGTGAACATAATTGTGAGAACTTGGCAAAGTGCAGTTACCCTTTCAATTCCAATACAATTTGCTTCCCACTTACACTCCGGTATTAAATCCGCTTTCCTGTGCGGCATACAAGAAAAAATACATTACTGATATACCGTTCATTTTAAAATCGTGTTTAGATTCTGCTTTGAGTGATGACTTGTTGTTTACAGAATTGTCGTAAAGCACCTTTGTCACATTTTGTTTAGTGAGTGATCCTAAGAGTTGATTTTCTGATGATAAAATTATTTCCACCCAAATTGCTACCACTGGGGTTGTTTATTATGGTAGTATCAAAAAGGTAATAACCTTAATCTCAAAAAGAAATGACAACATTCCACATAGATTCGAACGTGCCATAAATATAAATGGTAAAATTTCATCGCAACAATTAGTTCAGATACAATCTCATACACAATAACGCAGAGTTGTGTGTGAATTTTGACGAGGTAAAATAAAACTTTCTACTGGCTCGCGAGTAAGTCGTAATGCCATATAATCGTGGACGTGATCGCCATCGGGCTGTGTCTATGCTGCTAGCGGAATAGTCAACTTTGTTGCATATAAAATTTCACTAAATTTTAGGAATTTTACCACAAATCTAAGATATTATGCTACCACTCACAAAAGCACTTTTATATGTTTATTAGGTCTGTATTTAATATTACCAATTGTAATATTACGCTAGGTTCTTCAGTAGATTTTTAAATTGGAATGAATAAAATTATTATAATTCAACCGTTGCATACAGAGATGTGGTGTTAAAGTAAAGTATAGTTTTCTGTGGTAAGTTAATCTGAGAGACTAGTGACAACATACAGGCTCAAAAATGATATTTCTACGGCTTTTAGCCAAGTAGGTTGTTATCCTACTAAATATTATATTCGTTTTTTACAGCAGTATAGTTGTAAAAGTTACAAAGTGTAAATTCCTCTTAAAATATATCTTGTTGTTAAATAAAATAATCCATGTAATACAAGATTCGAATTACTATTATTTTTTTGTTTTCGTTCTCTCCTATCCGCTGCATGCCTCGTCAAACGCTTACGGCGTTCATGTGAAATTATCTAATTCACAAAACGGCATGTCTACCGATTTATTGTAATGAACTATTAAACGCAATAAAAAACGAAAGTTGAACATGCTATGGGTTTCTTCAATATGATCTCCATTACTTCGATAGGTTTACTTGGGTCACGAGTAAACTAAGTCATGGCGAAGTATTTGTAGAAATTATAATTATTCTTCTTTTTTATGATGAGAGAAATTATTGGGGATTATCATGGGGAAGACTAACTCGTGCACGATGAGTTTTTTTTAATAATTTGTTACCTATAAGCAGCGAGGGACTTCTATGTCTTATAACTAACAATAGATACTGAGTTCTTTCTCTAAATTACCTATTTTGGCGCAAGGTATTTCATCATCATCAGCCCATATACGTCCCACTGCATGGCACGGGTCTCCTCTACCATTGAGAGGGTCTTAAACACATTTAAAAAAAATAATTAGCCATTTATATAATTAGTATGAGTCTAGAAAAAAGTTTTTCGTCATAAACAGCACAACGTTTCTTTTCGTTATTATTTTCCTTGAGCGTGTTAAATTTTTGTTTCATTGTTATTGTGATTTTACTTTTATTATCATTTTACTTTCTATTGTTATTCATTGTGTCGTCTAGCATTTAATAATGTTATTTTTTATTACCTCTAGAAACACTAAAAACATTATCTGATTTTTAGTCTCAATTTATTTACGTAAACCCATATACGTCACATTGCTGGGCACGAGCGTCGTATAACTTAGTCCATTAGCCCTAATATGGCTTGGCGAAATTTTTCAAAATAGTACATAAATGTATATAATCATAATATTTCCTATTCTCAATTTCGATTCATTACGCTATCTGCATTTTACAGATCATTACTTCAGACTAGAGAAAGTAGCCACGGCAGCTGGGAGTTCTTCAATGTCTATAATCTTCTCTTTAACCACGAGACCAGTTGGCTCTAGTAAACTCAGGTCTTCGACCTCTGTGCAAGCAACTATATAACAATACTTCGTATTGAAAAAAAAAAAAACTGGTACGGCCTTGTTCCTGAAGACACAAGTGAGTCAAGAACGCCCCAGTGACACGGCGACCGGCACTCGTTCGCACGAACACAATGCTTGCTCTTAATGCGCACGCAGATCTTGAACATGAGTTTGTTGCTCTTACATGCATTGATGTCAATAATGTTGCTTAAGAAATCAGTTAACCATAAATTCTAAAAACATACATACATACAGACATAACCTCACGTCTATATTCCCCGAAGGGGTAAACAGAGATGCATTTCTGCATCCACATTTCGCCAAGTATGTATCAGTCCCACGTAATAGAGGGCGAGCCTATTGCCGATTTTCGGGCATATTACCAGACTCCGTGCTGCTACTGAGAATTTCCTAATGGAAAAACCCAATAACATTTTGCCCGTTCCGGGAATCGAACCCAGGACCTCTAGATCGCACATTTTCATAAATTAATGAATATTATATAAAAAATCTATAATATAGGAAACGTTTTTTTTCAACCAAGGACCTATTGCCGTCGTTGAGATAGGCTTGTTACACTTCCCAAACTACTACTGGTATGAAACATTAAGCGTACATAGTTTCGTTCACCCAGTATTTAGGTCATAAAATAATTATTCATTTAGTTTTTAGTCTATAAGGATGTTTATAGTGTGTTGAAACATCAAATAACTGCCATTCTATTCCTTTCTAATTCTTAAGTTTCCGGTTAATATTTTTTGTGCAAACGTTGCATTTACTATTATTACAAGAAGTTAAGTTTTAGATATATATTTTTTTCATAGATAATATAATTGTAAGTCGAATAACTTGTCTAATATTTATTGGATAAACTAGAATTAATAGAATTGATAAATGTAGTAGGGTGGTGAGAAAATTCATACTTTAAAATTAAAAGTACGTGGAAGTTAATATTTTAATTAAAAATAATAATAAATAACCACGTGTATATTTCGAAACATGACTCCATAAATTTAACACTGTGTAGTAATGAATTGCAATGTACCTACATTTACTTAGTTATAAGAATAATATTTGCGATCTTATTATGCTAAGTAAACTAAACATTAGAGTAAACGCACTGCTTGCTTAGTACTAAAACGTCAGGTACAAATTTATGCAAAGACCTAGACTTCGTTCACGCACATTCAATAATAAACATTAATGTACGACAAAATATAATGTCTCATAATATTGACGACATAAAACATAATATTCTAATTGGGTTTGGGTAGAAACCCATCTCCAACCAATAAAAAGTGGATATTTAGGAATTTCTGGACCGTAAAAGGGTGGATAAAAAAAGAAGTATATTTCGAGCAGTAGTTGAGAGTAGTAAAAGGTGGGACCGATGAATAAAAATGTTGGGTAAAGCATAAAAAAGAAAAACTAGGTCACAATTCATAAGAAACTTCTTCAATTAAACTAATCTTAGCACGAACCACATTAATATTTATTTTTTTTAATTAGTAATTATCCGCGAAAGGCATCGCTATTGAAAGTTAGCCACTGTGACTCATTAAATTATGTAAACACTGTGAGATTCATCATACAAGAGCATAAAAATGAGATGGGGCATTGACCCATGGTCGAGTGAAAGGAACACTTCATAAATCTTTACGAGTATGTTATGCGGTGTTATGGTGTATGCAAAGAATTGTTAGACCCTCCTTTTATTTCATAAATACAAAATTCTGTCGCGGAAAACGACCTTTTCACTTTCACATATCTTTAATCGCACCAAAACACAGTATGAATTGTAATGAATGAAGTAGACATGATGCTAAGCTATGATAGCGTATATTTTAAAGAGTTCCTTCTATATTTGAACAGGCTTTATGAATGATTTTTGCTGTGTCATTGACTAACAATACATAATCATATAGTATTAAAAGTAATGAATTCACTGTTTAACGGAACGATCATGATGATAAATAATATTTTGATGAAGCTCGGTTTAGTCTTGTAAGCGATAGAGGCACTGTTGGCAAATTTCGGTACAATATAAATGAACTGTTCCAATCAGGTGATAACTCTGTATCGAAAAATATTAACTTAATTTATGTTTAACAGCCTCCGTGGCGCGGATGGTTCCACACCAAGCTGTGAAACGAAAGGCCGCGATTCAATTTCGATTGTATGATTAACAAAAATATGTACCTATGTTGCGAGTTCGACTAAATAGTCTCTCGTAGTTATATAGGCACGACCTATGGATGAGAACTATATTTGTGAATGTTTTATTTATCTGTTTTTTTCTATTTTTATTTTGTTAGATTTAGATCTTCTTTGACTTCTTTGACTCAAACGGACAATTTCTGCTAGAAGACATGTACATCAAAATTATGCAGTTATTCTAAAATTTTGAAGTAATCGCAAGATAAGTATATAAGTTTAAAAGCTATTTACATGCATTGGCCCTTCTAATTTTGTCTGCATTTCTATTGTCTTGTCTTTGTTCCTGACTATACACAAAATTGGAGGTCATTTACGTTCAAAAATCAGTTCAATGGCCGGGTTCTTCGATATCAACAAAAGGTTTTTTACTACCGAGCAACAATACGCTGTCGTGACTATTTTTACGATTTTTTCGTCTAACAACGCTGTGTAATCTGTTGTATCATTAGATGTAATGGATTATGAATTAACTGCTATGCAGTTTATTTTCTTATTTGGCTGCCAAATCGCACGAGGTAAGGTCGGTAGACTAAAGAAGTCCTTATGTAAGGCGTTATCTAAGTAAGTACTCATCTCAGCTCGTAAAGAAGACTCATACCTAGTAGTAAGATTTAAAGAGGCGGATACAAAACACTAGTTTAAAATTATTTAAATATCAAATTTGTTTAAACTGAATGATAAAAATATCAAGGTGTGTGTGTGTGTGTGTACGTAGCGTAATGTATAACCTGCTCAATCAATAATAGAGTATACAATAAGACATAAATAAGCACACAATTATGGGCCTTATTGCTCGATTAATAGTTGATCAAAGGCCTTAATAAAGCTCGTTATTCTCATCTCCGTACAAGTGTAAAACCAGTAATGTCTGTTTATAAAGTCGGGTTTTCATTGACTATAGGACGAAGTGGTTATCGGTTATCAGTAACCTCATTCATGTTTGAAACAGATTATGTATATTGGCACGGCAAAGTGATATCCTAATAATAAGATGTCAGGAAATTAATATATTGCGTAATCCAAAAAAAAAAAACCTGTGTAATTCAAGCTAGCATTATTTTGACTGCCGTTGAATACCCATCATCATCAGCCCATATACGTCCCACTGTTGGGCACGGGTCTCCTCTACAGCTGAGAGGGTTTTAGGCCTTAGTCCACCACGCTGGCCTAGTGCGGGTTGGCGGACTACACACCTAAGAAATTCCTAAGAACTTTTAGATGTGCAGGTTTCATCACGATGTTTTCCTTCACCGTTAAAGTACGTGATAATTCTTTGTGAATACACACATAACTTCGAAAAGTCAGAGGTGTATGCCTGGGGTTTGAACCCGCGACCGTCGAGATTCTCGACCGCGTGGATAGTTGAAGTTGAATACCCAGTATGTACAAATTCTCCTTTTCCGTGCCACAACAAATCAATAAATCACTGTAATATTTTACTGACTATACCAGTCAGTATACTTATGATGCGATAAGGACTGATGATTTGGAAAAAGTCTTCGAAAATCAATAAATGATTACAAGTACGAAATATCTGGAACATTAATACATCATATCAAATAATAACAGATGGATGTGTGACTTTCATATCAAACAGGTTATTGCTACTACCTATCAAGATAATGTAAATACATTATTGCAGTGTCCAGGGTCAAGTAGATACTCAATTATATTCGAATGAATGCTTTCTAACTTTCATACATCTTTTATTATCAACGTCTGTACTTCATACAACGAGCCGAGACGACCACGGAAATGTTTTAGTCTATATTTAGGAGTAATCTTTAACTAGGGGCATGCTTCGACTGTAGCAGCTCGGTTGAGTTCTAAGAGGCCTGCAAGGCCGAATCTCCGAGTTGACGATTCCAACCTCCGTTTAGGTATCGAAAGACTTTAAGTTTCCTGTTATTAAAATTAGCACACTAAACTTTTGACAGCCCCGTGGCGCAGATGGTTAGACACCAGCTTGCGAAACGAGAGGCCGCGGGTTCGATCCCCGCACCGAGACAAATGTTTGTGTGATCCACAAATATTTGTTTCGGGTCTGGGTGTTTGTGAGACCGAAAAGTCTCTCGTAGTCTCTGATACCCACGACACAGGACTTGTATCCTAGTGTGGGGTCAGAACTATGTATGTGACTGTTGGGTGTATTTATTTATTTATTTATTTAAACTGGCCGCATGTAAAAATACATTTGGAAAAGGTTTTAAGTGTCATCCCTATATGTGAATATGTTTAATTATATAATATAAATACTTAGTTCTCCAAATGAAAAAAGTTTCAGCATATTAAAAAAAAAAACTGAAAATAATGCATCATAAAAATGACTAACTCGAAGGTAATTTAAAAAACTAAGATACAATTATTTCATTGGTTATTCAAAACAAGTTCAATTTAAAAGTTCAACAACAAACAATAAATTCCATTTTTAAGCAAGTTGACAAATTATGGCAACCGTCAGCAGCGCAATATATTGTAAACTTAATAACTAAAGGCCGTCGATGAGAATATAACATACTGCTGTTATTGTACGTACCTGTTGCTTGAAGATATACAGGCAACATTGAGCCTTAGTATACGACGCGGGCCTAGACGTGACGGTCGGCGAACTAAAGTAACCTACGAAATTCCGTGGTGTGCATCCTTCTTTAATCCTCCTTCAGTAAGCTCATTCACCCATAACTCACTTTAAATACACATCAATTCGAATAGTCAGGGCGTCGTCTACTGAACCGCCGTAATTATTCTCGACGTTTATGTGTTTCAAAAGGAAATAATGTTTTATTAAACTACAAATTTCAAACAGGCTGCCTCTTAGATCTAGTTAATAAAGATTGAGTTTGTGTCTTATTGTGAAAACTTTATTTAATATGCAAAATATTAAATTAATATAGGTAGTATGAAATATCAAAATATTAAATTAATTTAATGTTAAATTATTTTACATAATTTACGAGAATTTAACGCCAAAATTTAACGATAATCGTACACTATTTTATTTGCAAAACACATAAGACCATAATATGATATCAAGAAAGCAATATAGAAAGGATCTAAAATACGCAACCAATTTTAAATCAACATCTTATGCAATGTAGATTAATCATTCAGGATAGTTATTTTTATATAATACTGGTTGAAACTAATATCCTACTTATTTTATTTTGGAACGACTTTTACACATCTATAAAATTCGTTACTTAGCTATTCAAAGTTTATACCTATATTTTTAATATTGGATACTCGAAGTGAATACAAAATTAATATACCTATATAACAATACAATACGTGTAACAATAAACGATAAACGCATGACGAATACCAAACGAATTCATACTTCAAGATCATAATGTAATGCTTAGTAACTTCTAATGCATAATAGTCAAGTACGCGACCTTTGCAATGACCGCGCAAAGGCTTTCGCGCAACGTTATGAAACCTGGACTTTACTTTTACTCCCGCTGAGAAAGTCCAGTCAAATTCGGTTAAGTTTTTCAACGCTACGAGGGGTGCGGAGACGGTATTTAAGATGACACATTCGCTCGCCGCCGCACAGTTAGATACAACCGACAGAATGTGGCGGACGGGTGGCATGCTTTTACTCGCGGCTCTGTGCCTCGGGCACCCCGCACAAGACACACAACACTCCGAGAACGACATAGAGTTCAGCGACTGTTTACGAAAAGATTCAACGTCATGCCTCAAATACAAGTTCTTCTCGTACGTCGACAAGATGATCGGACAGAAAGACAACTTCGCCTTAACTGAAGGAGTGACCGTCGTCAAAACGTCAGACGTCAGGGAGACAGGAGCGCCGCGGGCATTGGATCCAGTATCAAGATTGAAGAACTACTTCGATACCCATTCTTTAAGAGTTGAAGTGAAAGGTGCGGATGTAATCGACGCAGTTTCGAGTGCCGGACGAGCTTTGGAAGATACAGTGTCGTCATTCGTCGAAGATAATGAAGTCAGTGAGGAGGGTCGAGCGAAGAAGAAGAAGGCGGCGAAGATTCTAGGACCTTTGATGGCGGCGTTGGCTCTGAAGATGATGGCGCTTATGCCCTTAGCGATTGGAGCGATCGCGCTGATAGCTGGAAAGGCATTACTAATAGGTAAAATAGCTTTGGTTCTGTCAGCAATAATTGGACTAAAGAAACTTCTGTCGCAGCAAAAACACGTTACATATGAGGTAGTAGCGCATCCCCATCATACATCAAGCCACACATCGAGCCACGATTATGGCGGCACTAGTGGATATGGAACGGATTCGGGAGGTTATAGCAGTGGAGGCGGCGGAAGCGGCCACAGTAGCGGTTGGGGCAGATCACTAGAAGCACAAAACCTGGCATACAGCGCGCAAAAACCTCAATAACCGACGACCCGGTTCTGCATCTTTAACAGCATTTTCTCTTGGTTATAAGTATTTATTAAAATCGCGAGTGGAACAACGTTCGACTGAGTTAACTTAAGTTATTTATTGAAGCCATCTCTGTTCTCGTTAGTCAGTTCTTTAAGACACATATTGTATGTATATTTTGTATATATTTTAGTCTTAGTATATTTATAGAGTACCTGGCTTTAATTTTCTTAAGTGTACAATAGATTTTATTTATGGTTGCACGAGTAATTTATATGTTACACATTTATATGTAATTTACGTATTTACGTTATAGTATTCGTTTGCAATGAACTGGACAAAGATTCTTTACGGTTATTATAATATGAAATCATGCAGTTTCTTTTATTTAACATTACCCACATGATACACATATTAACTACATGGTACATGAAATAAAATCTCTCAAATTTAACTGAAAATACATCATTAAAATGTACTAAATGATTTACACACGGCATTACGTGAATTTTTCTAGTTACATTCACATTTTGTTTATTTATTTATATAAAAAGACAATAACAATTTGTACATTGGTATTCAGTGTAACCTAAACCACATTAGGTTTTTCTGTACACCTGTTGATTCGTCGACATTGGTATATTTTAACACAAATACTGTTGATATATTTCAAAAAAATACTATAAGCCAAAATATCTTTCTCCATAACAATGGCGCTTAAAATTTCTCATAAAAATTATAATTAACACTTATAATATATGAATTAAAAGTGTAATAGCTCAATTCACGGAGTTATTGGTACATGTTACTCACACACTCAAGGCGTTTGCATATATTATGGTAAAAGTAATAAGTGAAAAGCGGATGTTACTTTTTAAAATAATTACATGTGAATTAAATATCACACTTATGGTAAAATTGAATACTATTATCAATTTCTATGCATTTCCGATAGAAATTATGTATGTTTTAATAATACAATTTATTCTTATAGATAAATCTTCAACCATGAGGTATTCATATTTCTTTTGTTTCTTTTCACAAAGCGCCATTATTTCTTTTAAAACAAGAAATGGCATGAATGAAATAGCTGCACACAATCATAAATTATCCATTTGTACTCCTGCGTATATTGGCATTAAATAATTTTATGATCTTACATGACGTTTTCAGTATCAATATAAATCGTAATCAAATATGCAAACAAGAAAACAGTCTAGATATTCGATCGACAACCATCTCATAAATTTGTAAGATACTTGTTGCAACCAGTTACTGTCATTTGCAACTAGAATCTGCGCCGTAGCTATGAGAGCCGGATATGACAGACTCCAATTCATAAGTTGATTTAACTGCAGTTTTTAATTAATCTCAACCTGTTTAGAGAGTGCGATTGGAAATAGAATTATATTTTTTGTGGTGAATGTCTTAACAAACCTTGGTTATTTAAGTTACTGATTTTTTTTATAATTACATTTATTGTTACTTTATTATTTATTGTATTTTTTCTTATATAATAATCATATAATTGATTGGTGTTTTATTTACTTAAATCATTAACCAGATTTAACTAATCTAATAAGCTCTAAGCAGCGGTACTTTATTTAAACTAACGATTTAAAGGTGCTTGTCTACTTGAAAAAATATTATTTTGACTTTTTAATATAGGTAGTTAGAACTTATCATTACACCCAGTCGAATGTTTCTCTTTTTTTATGGGTCCTGTGAATGCAAATAGTATTATAATAGTTAGTAGTAGGTAAGTAAATTATATCTTAGTATGGAGTCAAAACTAAATATGTGGCTGTTGATACATTTATTTATTATATTTGATATTAAATTATAAAATAAAAACAGAATCTTTGGAATAACAATAGGATCTCGCTAGTCGTCTATAACATGCGCACGCGCAGCTTTCCTTGTATCCAGGTCGGACGCTTGCCCTCTAACACCGGAGAAAGGTAAGCCGGGTGAAATCATACCGAGAATCAACGATCGCATTTCATGAAAAGTAAAAACTTAATTTTAACGAGAGACATCCTAAGTAGTCATGATAATAAACGCATTTTGTCTTTGAGGTTTAAGAGATGCGATGTGTATTGTTGGTTATCGATATTATTTATATTTGGGTCGATAACCTATGATATGATAAATATGCTTATCCCCCTATAACTAAGGTAGAAACCATACATATAAACTGCACTTGCATGTACAATCGCGTGCTAATGCTGTATAGGCACGAGTGGTTTACAGTTATTCGGGCACATTTTCAGAATAAAAGGAACATCTCAATAACACTGCCCGACCTAGAAATTATGTCCGAGACATTTTAGATCACAAGGTACACGGATGTGCCGCGGGACCATCGAGGCAGTGGATGTTGAATCGATCAAGAGTATTTCATTTGAAATATGACGCCTTTCTGCAACTTGGTCGTGATTTATGTTGCCACTTTGCCAAGTAATATGCGATGGATACTGAGGAAGGAAACACTTTATAAGATTTATTTATTAAATATGTCTGCATACAGATTTATTGACTGAGATTACACTGCACCTTTAGCACTGCAGCAGTAATCCAACCGCTTTGACGACACTAAGGTCTTGTGACATAATCTTTCACTTGACTTAATGGAGTGTTGAGTTCAGTGACAATATGACTATACGGACAAATGTTAAATAAATACACCCTACAGTCACAAATGTACATACTTCAAACCACACACTAAGATACAGCTCTTGTGTAGGTATTAAAAAACAACGAGAGACTTTTTGGGCTCACCTCTTCACAAGCTGGTGTCTAGCCAACTGCACCATGGGATTGTCATAACGATGTCTGAATGATGCGCCTTCCGATTTTTGGATAAGCTTTCATACTAGCGTGTAATGATATACCCGTAATTAAACAGCGAACAACAGACTCTTGCCTTTTATTCTTTTGCATTCACTTAAAGTATATCTGCACGAGTTAATGAGAGATCCTTTTTTTCTATGGACAAAGATGGTTTGAGCAGATTCAGGCAATAGCTAATGCTTAAAGTGCTATTGTTGAATTTTTTTAGTAATAAAGACTAAAACTTTTATTTTACTGTTATTTTATAATTCAAACTATTAATTGTTAACAACATAAGTATAATATCAAGTTTCTTTTGCGTTTTAAAGAACACTTCAATGATCTAAAATATGAGCATAATAAAATCATCATCATCAGCACAAATACGGCTCCTCTACATACCCCTGCATTCCCCATACAGGCGTGAGGTTGTGTATGTATGTCATTATCATCATCATCATCATCATCAACAAGCCTTAGTCTGCCACCCTGGCCTAGAGCGGATTGGCGGACTACATACATACCTAAGAAATTTCTAAGAACTTTAAGATGTGCAGGTTTCCTCACGAAACATGGTTGTTTTTTAGTCACCGAGCATAATTCAAATCTGTTTGCAAATATATATTTGCTTCTAACTAATTCAATTGATGACATGCATTTTCGTATGTAATGTAGAGTAGAAAATTTCTGATATTTATTGTAAAGGAGGCCGGAAAAAGTGGGTAACTCCCAGCCAGTTCGCTTTACTTATGGTGGCAACGTGGCCTTGTATCCTACTGTCTTCGATATTTTCTAAATATGTCTTCGATATTTTCTAAATATGTATGTGTGAGACAGGTTGTTTTTCTTAACAACATAATTTTACTTCGTTTTTATGCGATAAAATTCATCGTTCGTATTAATGTTGGGTTTTATATTGCTCTATTAGTTTTGGAATAGTTTGTAACGACTGATTTGTGTTTTAGCTATTAAATTTGGATTTAAGATTGTTTTTTTTTCTATTAACAATTATTGTTTAAAAATTTAATCGCATTAATAAATAAAATAAAATATATAACATTTTGGTAACTGTTTATATATTTTTTTAATACTTAAAAGTTATGATGATTCTAATCTTTAGTGAATCCCAAGCCACTTATTTTGGTTATTTAGTTTTTAGGTAATCTGTCCAAATATTAAGATTTATTTACTTTACGAAGTTCATATTAAAATATGAGTCAATTAGCATCTTATAAATAATATAGCGATGCAGACATAAACAAAACTGTTACAAATATTACCGAAGACCATTGTTACCAATAGAATGTAATAAAAATAAAAGACACGTTACGCCATCTAGGCGTCGAGGTAGAAAATAAAACAAAACAACTTAAAATAACAAGCCTCCGCGCTGTTGAATTGCTTTGTTGTAAACTACTTACGATACGAAAATATGTATAAAACATTTGAGATTATTTTTAGACGCCTAGTTAGTACCGCATTAGATTGCCGTGCAATCTATAAATCTGTTTGATTTACAGGTGATTCTTAGTATGTAAGTATGGATATGTGGTAGAAAAAACCACGAAAGACTCGAGCCATATTACGTGGGACTTAAAAGCAGCTGAAAGCATAAAGCATAGCTAGATCCACGGACAAGATGGACCTTCGATTTAGTGAAAATCTCGGGAAGCTGCTGGATGCAGGCCGCTTCCGACAGAACACTTTGGAAGTCTTTGGGGGAAGTCTATGTCTTTAGGCTGATGATGATGATGATGAAGCATAGCTGGTATAAACACAGGTGAAGACTCGTACTTCCTATTTAACTGTAACTGCCTATCCTTTCTGAGATATATATATTGATAAAATACTACGTATAGCTAAATAGCTAATTAAGTTACAAAAATCATTTACTAAGTATAAATTCCCAAATTCTGCTGTTTTCTTGTTATTTTTTATATAATAACTTGAGTGGAATTAACTCTAAGGAGTTTATCTTACAAGACAGGTCAGTGAAAAACTAACGCACTGAAAGTGCCTAAGCCAGTATCTATTTATAAATTGAGATCTGCATATAAAGTGAGCAAGTAAACTTGTTCTTGGCTCTTTTTGCCGTTTATGTATTTTGTCGCATTCTACATTTACAAATGTAAATAAATTATCTTACTAATGCGATGGGCATATCTCGTCTGGAATAAAAAGGGTTTAATCTATCAGGCACAAGACGCATTTGTGGACAAGGATTTTGGAACTTTTAGGTTTGCAGGTTTCACGGTTGACTCTAATTCGTGAGAAGTCATTAAAAATTTAAAAATATTTTCTAAAGGTAAAATGGTTTCTTAAAAAACCACATCTCTTAAACACTAAAAGACACTTTAAGTAAATACACAAATAAAACATATTTTTTCTCTTTCTTTTACATATAACCTTTATTGGAAGACGAATTTTAATCTTATTACACTTTGAATGTCTCCCAAATTAGGAAATGGCTCAGTTGATCACCAAGATGACCAACGCTGAACACTAAAAAATATTTAAAAAAGTAGCATGTGCATTATCAACCTTCGACAAATTAAGAAAAAATTGTGCAAAGAAAAAAGGGATAGGTGAGATTTTGGGCATTAATCATCGCCAAAGTGACTCTGCTATATACCAATGATTGATATCTGGGGGCACGTTAGTGCCCCCGCCAAGTCGAGCAAAAAAGCGGCACGGCCGTACCTACTATACTTTTCTCGAAGCAACTCAGGCCATTTTCGACACCCTATAACTTCGTTGTGGATAAAGCTAGAAGCCTGAATTTTCAGTCACCAAGCAGGCATGCTATAATCTCTGTATATTTCATTCAATTTGAACCAGTAGTTTAAGAATTATAACTAGTCAAACTTCGCTAATTTTGTCACTCACTGACCGATCATCAAAACTCTAAGGCACTTCTAGCCGACATAGAAGCTTCAAATTTGGAACACAATTAGTGTTTAGTGTATAACTTAAGGAAAAATTAAAATATCTTACAATTTCGGTCTAGTTTTCTAGACACACAAACTGAATAAATAACTTTGTAATCCCATATAAATATATAGGATTACAAAGTTACATTTGCAGTAAATAAATCAGTGTACCTGTATTTGTCTAAGACAGGGGTCGGCAACCTGCGGCTCGCGAGCCACATGCGGCTCTTTGCATGTGAAGCTGCGGCTCTTTAGTTCCATGCGCAAATATTACATATTTATTTTATATAAAAAAAAACGTTTTGAATCGCTTAACGAGGATTAGGCACCATTTCTACCTCTTAGACACTTGTACTCGCTTTTTACCGCACCCCTTCCCCGTGACCCGCGTCGTCACTGTCGTCAGTCCGTGGGAAGCTCTCGAATGACTCCGTCGTTGGATGTTTCTATGTAGGTTTTAATTCGCTTTCGATGAAGGACAGTTTGGCGTCTTCACCAGTGCTTTGGTTGTGACAGGAAAAAATAAAGGGACAACAACGAATCTTCAGAACAAAATAAACATCGTAATACACGAAAAAGCGTTTTGTGCTCGAACATTTCCGGCCGAAATAGTTGAGGTCATGAATTTGGCAATCAAGATTGTTACAGCATCTTGTCAAAAGCACTCTACCATCGTTAGTTTAAATAATTTTTAAACGAAATGGAGACTCAGTATTCCGACCTCCTTCTTCACAATTAAAGTGCGATGGCTTTTCAAAGGTAAGTTGTTGAAACGTTTTTCTTTGTGTTTGAATGAAATAAATACATTCCTCAATGAAAAATACCTTAATCACTCTGAATTAGAGAACGGCAAATGGTTGCAAAAACTATCACGGAGAAATTAAATGAGCTGATACTTCTAAAACTGCAAGGAAAGGGAAACCCAACCTATGTTTTGGTAGAAGAATTGGTTTGTTTCGAAGAAAAAATATTATTTGTGCAGAAGATATTCAGAGCGATAAATTACTTCATTTTAAAATTTTGAAGCTATATCGCCATAAAACCAGTGCAACTGTTGACACGAATTACTTCAGCAAAGTTATAAAAAAAATTGAAGATGAATTTGCTGACAGACTTCAGCAATTCAAAACCAACAAACCACTCTAACATTCTTAGTAAATCCTCTCAAAACAAATAGTAACTAAATCCACATTGAGCCATTTTGAGCTGATAGTGGATCTCTAGAAATGCAATTGTACGATTTAAAAAAGTAAAGCTTTTGGAGTGGAAAATTTATAGAGTTGAAAAGCAAGTTAAAAGAGTTGGATGTCCAGAAATGTATGAACGTAACGCAACAAAAATGGGCAGCTTTACAAGAAAAGCCACGACTTGAGGCACTTATATTCGACGCATGGAATAGTCTTCCAGATTGCTACAGTGAGGTGAAGAAGTTGGCATTTGGAGTGCTGAGTATCTTCCGATCGACAAATTCGTGCGTGCAAGCGTTCTCTTGCATGAATATATAATTAAGAGCGTTTACGCGGTTTTAGGGTAATTTCAGCAAAAACAGTACTTTTCCAACCCCTAAAATTGACGAAAGATACATAAAGATACGATCGTACAAACATGTTAATTACCAATTAGTTTAGAGAATATTGTCATCTAAATAGTTAGTGAAGAACATTTTAAGATTTTTGTGTAAATTTTGGTGAATAACAAGATAGCTGAACGAAGGTTTTCATAACTTCAATTTTAGAGTTATTTTCGAGGCTCATTTCATTTAATTTAATTACATATCATTAACTACCGACGCTGGCGTTAGCATGAGTAAATTTGACTACCCGCGAGGAGCGTAAGCGCTCTTAAAGTAAGAAGCCAATTAACAAATGACAATTTAGAGCCGTGTTTGAAACTTAAAACAACAAGTTATTAGCCAAATTAATCTAAAACCATGCTAAGCCAAAGCTCCCATTGCATTTATTTGCTGAAATGTATATTATTGTATATTATTTTTAAATACAAGTTACATTGTTTATTTATGTTAAAATTTTCTACTTGAATAGCCAACGCAAAAGCCATCGCTCATATTAAATGTATTTGCTCAATTGTAGATTTTTTCCGAGTCAAAATTTTCAACAAGTACTTATATTTTATTTTTATTTTTGAATTCCGACAAATGACTAACGTATCACTTTCATTCCAATTTCACATGGAGTGCGTTATAAACAAGAATACAAACATATATATTCTGAGAACATCTACCTTAGTAATGTATATTTTTTTACACAATTAAAAAGTAGAGATTTAAAAGAACAAAAAGGCCGCCGTCTTTTTAAAAAAAGCTGAGGGTGGTTTTTACGATATTAAGTCAAAATTAGGAGAAAAAATAAATATTTCAAATCAAATAAATTACAGCATGTTTGGTACATGAAAATGTAAGTTTTCACCAAATTTCGTGAAATACAAATTATTTTTGTAAAAGATAAAAATTAAACTGCCTCGTGGTCTCGCGGCACAAGGACGTGCCGTGCGATCTAGAGGTCCTGGGTTCGATTCCCGGGTCGGGCAAAGTGTTATTGGGTTTTTCCATTAGGAAATTCTCAGTAGCAGCACGGAGACTGGAATTGTGCCCGAAAAACGGCAATAGGCTCGCCCCCTATTGCGTGGGACTGATACATACCTGGCGAAATGTGGGTGCAGACATGCACCTCTGCCTACCCCTTCGGGGAATATAGGCTTGAGTTTATGTATGTATGTATAAAAATTAAAAACCGAAGACCTTGTTATTTAATTTTTTCACATAAATTTTGAAGTTATATGGAAAAAGTGTAAACACAAAAGTTGTAGATCTTTTTATTACCTACAACTTGATGTCTGCGACACAGTTACAATACTTTTGCAGGCGTCAACGCTTATCCTATATTTTATATGTTTCTGATTTGTTATTTTCATTTTGCATTGAAATAAAATTGAAATTGTTGGCCATTACACGAGAAAAAAACAATTTGTAACTATAATTACACACCCAAAAATGGTCCCCTCATTCAGCTACATGCTGCAATTCTACTTTGACGGAGCTGCAGCGCCAATTGTCAACAAGTAAATGTGTAATATGTGTAAATGTCAAGGTTAATAAATAAATTATAATAAATAAAAATAAACTTTGCCATGTAACTTTTTTGCATAGGAATTGAATTTTTCTGGAAATCGAGATAAACCGTTTTTTCCCCTTAAAACCACCCCTTTCCCGACCTCAGATCGCCCGTAATTTATTTTTCCTTTAATTTTTGTTATATTCTCTCTCTTTTGCAATACGTTCCATTCTAATATAATTTTATTTTGTTTCAAAATTGTCGACACTGGTCTAATATGGGTAACAATTTGTATTACTGCATTGCTAATTGTCAGTAGCTTCTATTAAGATGACAAAAGATGTCGCCAATCAGAGTTTTATAGCTATAGGAACGATTAAAGTCGATGTTCCACATGTGGCACTGGTGAATTTTTCTTATGAATTAGTAAAAAAATATTTTATTATTTTTTATTAAAAAAAAATCAAGTACTATTTATTGTTGTCAAGAAAAAAATTTGCGGCTCTTTAAAAACTTTGAAATTTTAAAAATTGTAATTTTTGGCTCTTCTGACTCAAAAGGTTGCCGACCCCTGGTCTAAGATAATGGAATTATAGGTGTAGACAGATAAGTAGTGATGGTATTGAGGTTTAGGCGTGTGGTCAAGAATCTCAGTGGTCGTGGGTTCAAACCCAAGGCACACTCATCTGAATTTTCGAAGTTATGTGTGTATTAGCAATAAATTATCACGTACTTTAATGGTGAAGGAAAACATTGTGATTTATTTAAAACATAAAAGATTTTTAATATTGATATGGTCACTATAAGATGTTGTCTGGTAAGCTAAGTGCATAAAAACTTAAGACAAAAGGTCCCTTAAACGGAGACTAAATAAATTCATCGACTTGGTATCACATGGATCTCACAACTTTTTACGGTAGAAGAAATGAGTTGCGAGACATGGGATTTATTACAAGTTTTGTTTTTTATGGAATTTATATTTTCTATAATTGAATTAAAAATAATCCCACAAAACTGACGTATTCAAGCAATTTTATTAGATTCATGACCGTTGTAATGGCAAGCAACACGTAATGACTACGCAACATCACGATTCACAATAAAAGCAAGTAGTAATTACGCCATCTCGAGACGAGAAATAAAACTTATCTCGGCCACGACCATGCCGATGTAATAGTAACCTTGGTAAAGAAAACATTACTGTTTTAGTTATTTTTTCTTTATATTTTTTCTTTGAAAAAAAGTGTAGTGCGCCCAAAAACCCACGCCTCTATCCCGAAGTGAATATTTATACACCAATACTAAGCCATGTGTATACATACATACAGTTGCACCTCTATCACAGAAGGGGTAGGTAGGTATATGCGGCGGCGGTACTTCCATAGAAGCCCAAAAGCCCAAGTAGCCTTACAAAATTCCGAATAACAATCTTTAAGCTTTAAATCTTTATTTAACGAAAGCAATTTGACAAATAAATGAGAATATCCTGACCACACAATAAAATTTATAATCTAGAGATTACACAATTAACGAGTAACGCTTTTGGTCTTCTATGGAAGTCTACTACTAGTCTATGGAAGAATACTAAGTTAGGTTTTAAGTCGGATGTAATAAACCTTCCAGGCTCCGTGCTGCTATTGAGAATTTCCTATTATAAAACTCAACAACACTTTGCCTGCGTATTGTAAGGCATTTTCTACCAGTCAACCTTAAGGTGGTGCAGAGAGATATGAATAGGTGCATAAATACATACCTATACATATGTGATTCTATTATTAAATAAAAATAATAATAAAATATTATATACCTGCATATGTTAACTACGAACCATTATATACACATATGTAAATAAAATACATATACTATAGATATACTTATATTAATACATATACAATATAAATACATACACATGCATACTAAAGAAGCTCAGACATTTGATTAGAGAAACGTTTTTGTTAAGTACTTTTGCAACGAGATAGTTTGTCATGAAGATACATACATAAATAGTTGTTTATTTTTATTAATTGCTTAAGTTTATCGTATTTCAAATGGGTTAACTTTGAAAATACTTTAGCTATCTGTGTATCTAATATACTAAACAAAATAAAATACTCTTAATGTAATTTCAATACATTTAAATATAATAACAATATCAAGACATAATATTGTAATCTGTATGAATTTATAGATACATCCAAATAAAAAGTAACCGAAGGTAATGATATAATGATTGCAAGACCGTAGACCGCATCTATAGATAAATTGTATAAAAAAAACAAGTCTGGCAACAGCGCCATCTTGCTATTTTCAACAAAAACTTTCCCCATAGCAATGACCTTGGTTAAAAAAATATTTACTATATTTTATAACATTACTTTAACTTAATTTTTACTCACTGCTCTAAATATAAAGATATAAACTAAATAATTAGATACTTAGCATGATCATACATATGTATATGCATTGTGTATGAGTAAATGAATAATTTATTATAAGTTGGTTATGATAATCAAAAGTTTTTATTATACAAATAAAAAATAATATCGTTTTCTCGCCTTTATAATTACTCACAACATTTTATGAATGAAATACACTACGTTAAGTTCAACGACTGGAGGCGTACGCGTGGTAATCGAAGCCTTGAACTTTTGTTCGCTTTGTAAACAAACTTGGTATTGAAATTTGTTCGGGGCATAAATAAAAGATGGCGCTAACAATGAAATATTTTGTTTTTTTTTTCCTATTTTAGGCTTAATATTACTAGGTTTTTAAGTATTTCGGTGCTTATGACTAGTGTCACGCGTAACGGAAGCTATTTATAAATTATCTAGGAATTTATAATTTAACCAGATTTCTAGATACTCGTAGATTTCCACAAATTTAATTCGTCTTATCTAAGATTTGGGCAAGTAAAAAATTACCGACTTAACATCTAATCTTATTAAATTAACTCTAAAGCTTACTGTTTAATTTCCTAATTGAGGAATCTATCAATATCAGCCCATATGTATGCGAGAATTATAATCATTTTATTTGTATCTAATCCAATAGGTGATCTGAATTCATATTTGCAGGGAAATCATAATATAAGGATATGTTACAAAAACAGGACATGCCCTACTGTACCTATCTAAGTCCGTTGTCTACTATTATACGCAATTATATGCACGGAATGCCTCGCTTTAGGTCACTGTGTCGCCTACTCAAATGGCCTATTAAGTCCCAGGTCCCACTAGGTATCACACGACACATAGGTATGTACTGCAGAAAACGAAAGCTGCAAGTTTTGCTTGTCGTTGTACTGTCAATTTACTTTCTGTTGCATTGTTGTGTTTTGCGGACCACTTTGTTAGAAGTTGAGATTACTAGGAGAAAATAACAAAGAAACCTAAAACATTATTTTGGTATAATGAATAATCCCAAGCCATTCTAATATTTATTTCACTTCATTGTACACCACATAAATAGTAACATAAAATATATAAAACTAAAACAAAAAAAATTTAGTGTAACAATTGGCGGTCTTATCGCTGTACGTAATTTAGGAATATAGAGCTGGTGGTCTCATAATTATAGTATAGGTATACATATAACAACATTTTTACTTGAATAAAACTGTTGGTTTTATTCGTCAACTACCACTAACTAGTAGATTTGTATACGGGTTTTATATCTTTTATCCTGCTTAATCTCGTCATCGGCTACAAACAGGTAATTATTTAAATAGACATGTCCATACATATGTGTATATACGAGACTCCTATAGAAAGAGTCGCATTATAGTATGGATGTTTTATTATAATAATAATTTAATTTACTTGAAAAATAAAATACATATCGTAGTCATCACGTTACTTCCTGTATTGAGAACTATTGAGAGATTTAAAAAAAAAGTATTGGATATTAAACACATACTCGTATACTCACATCAGCATAGAGATCGTTGTAAGAAGTGTAAAATCTACTATAATAAGCCTTGCTAAATGTAATATTATTGTTAAGACACCAGCATATAAACCGAGAAGTTATATGTTCGATCTCCGCACCAAGACAAAATATTTGTGTGATTCTGAAAAATAGCTGGATCGAAGTTTGTGACATCGAAATACTCTCGTACTTAGCGCTATGTACGACACAAGACATGTCTTTTGATACTGGATCAGAAGTGCGTGAAAGACTGTAGGTTTTATTAAGAGGTAAGCCTGTATCAATCCGCTTCCAAACAGGAAAAAGAGAGATTAGTCATATACCTAAGTAACCTAGGTGGTGGAAATTTGGGCCCTACGAAACTTACGCCTACCAGAGCTTTACATAACTACATTGAAAGATCAAAATCATACGCATTAAACTTTACCAACGTGCGTAATTGATTTATGTGGCGATAAAATTCATGAGAGCATCTCAACGAGGGCATCCGGCTCGTTCGTGTCTCGATGGAAACTCTTTGGACCACTTTCATGTTCCCATGTAATTTTCAATGGCTTGTGTACCCACATATTGATGTTATGCGAAAGTGTTCAATTACCAATTAATTTACGTTCACTAGTTGCTATGAGACTCTTGATAAATTCTTCTATACATAGTGGGTAATATAATTTTATGATCTTCGGTGTGGTTTTTATTGACTGTTTCATTTCTAAGTGATTTGAAAATTATATTGCAGATAGAATTACTAGTCATTGTGGCCCCCCTAATTTTGTTGTTTTGTTACTGAGTCAAGGTAAATCTATTTTCAAGAAACGTGGCCTAAACTTGGCCAAGGTATATAAGATAAATATTCATTCTATAGTTTGCATCATCTGCTCCAAGTATAAGTATATAGTAATAAGGATGTAACTAATATGGATGACTAAAATATCCCTTTAAACCAATTCCAATTACTACGAAGTTAAGTCCAATATGAATAGTATGCGTTACGCGAGACGTACTAACTCAACGTTAAGAGCACTAAAGAAAACACAAATAGGTTTATCTGATATTTTAATATGCTTTCTAACTTTACTGTATGGTGGATATAATTAGAAGTTGCTGCTAATTAAGTATTTTACAAGCATGCGATTTGTACAATACATACAGCTAATATTTTATCAGGCATTTTTATTTGATTTTTTTAGAAGTAGTTATAACTGCCTCATTGCAGGTTTTTTTATGTGGGCTTTTCACGACAAAGAAAAATAAAACAAATAATTTTAATAACTGTTATATTTAAAACATACGGGTGGTTTTAGTCAAAATAACTAAAGTGAAATAACAAGAAACAGATTTGTACATAACACGAAGGAGGCATCACCTAATTATATGAATATACATATTTACAAAATGTAATCAAAATACAATATATACATAATAGTAATAATAAAAATATATATGTATAAAAGAAAACACATAAACAATACGATACACAAATAAAACAATACGAAGCATATTTACAAAAGTGACGCAATAATAATATCAAGAAAAATAGACTAGACAGAGATGAACACATAAATTACTAAATTATGAAAAATAAAGTTAAAGCTATTGATGATAATTTGTACTATAAAATAATTATAATACTTATAAAACAAAAAAACAGGTACGCTTTATGAGTGTGGCGATGCATGGGAAATCAAAGACAAGATTCACTCGTTCTAAATTAAATAATTTAAATAAATTATTAAATAAATTAATAACGTTAATATGAGGTCCGTACTAGACTAACCAATCTGACTGTATCAGACAATATCTTAGGTTTAGTTGGAGTAGGCGCTGTATGCCAGGTTTTGGGCGTCCTGGGAGGATCTGCCCCAACCACCATGACCACCACCGGTGCTATGGCTGTAGTGCTCTTCATGATGGGGGTGAGCTACGACCTCATAGCTTTCATGATGGTCGTTCTTTGAAAGGAGTTTCTTGACGAGTACAAGAGCAGAGGCGAGGAGAGCAGCCTTGGCTAACATCAGACCCTTGACAGCAGCGAAGGCGATGATTCCGAGGAACAGAGGGATGAGAGACTGGATCTTCAGCTGAACGAGAGCGAGGATGGGCAGGAGCTGCTTCAGCTTCTTCTTCTTGCCACGGCCTGGAATTAAGAGAGATTTTTAGTCGAAGTCAGAAAATAAAATGTTGATTGGAGTAAGTAGTCAAATATTAATTAAAAATATGATCTTAATGTATGTAAGTACTAAGTTGATGCAATTTATTTTGTAAGGTAAATTTTAAAGTACAGTTTTAGCAAATTAAATTGTAGACGTAGCAAACTATGTCACTAAAACACACTTCAAAAGAGTAAGTAAAGATTATTTTCATGTGAATGAATAAAAATAAAGAATTTTCTGAACACAGAAAAACAGGCTTGGCATGATTGACAGAATAAACTCGAAACCCTTCACACGAGAACACTTCAGTTGTTAGTAGTCATTTCCGGTGACCACTAGACACATTTAACAAGTAGCGCGATCTCGATATATAAGGGAAATTTAAAAGTGAAATCGCCATAGACACTTAAGTAGGCGACGAGGATACAAGAATACCAAATTGTTTAGATATTGCCTCGATCAGTAAACACGTCGAGTATTTCTAATTCACATTCAATGCGTACACTGAAATTTTATGTCACATTGAAATTCACCGTGTTACATTTATTTTGCATAACACATTTACGTAGAAAGTGTTTGGAAAGCTTCGCCTACTTAGGAATCGCCTGGAGCAACTTTAGTTCCTATTAGATTTCGATAATACTTTGCGGAACTGCGGATACTAGTTAGGTCTATGGAAATCTAGCAAAAACTGGACCCGCCCGGTTTGCTTTCCTCCATGATCAACTTTGTTAATGGTATGGTGAAACTTTAACCCGTCTGGTTGGTATTTTCTAGTATCCCACACTTATAGCTTTATCTTAGCTCGTTTAGTTCGGTGTGCGTATAATTTCTATTGTATGCATCCTTGACTGTACGCAAATAAGAAGAAACAACCTTAACACTAATAAGTTGTGTTTTTTTTTTTAGTTAACTAAAGCATGTTTCTATTTCCTTCAAGGAAATAACAAAAGGCTTATTTACTTCCGCTGTGATATAATCTGATTAATTTACGTTGCTATCATGATTACGACAAAAAAAATACTTTCTATTTTAAAATTCTTGTACGAGTTGGACCGGTTAAGTATTTAATTTATAAATCGGCGAGAGCGTTATAGCCGCAAATTGTTTAAGCGACCAAGTCATTTTATATAACTCCTTTTTACATTTTACAGCGTAATTAGCTCAACGCGGCATGTGCATCTTTAAAAACCTGTTATTTTCTCTTATTTTTTAATACCGCCGTATTATCGAATACATTATATATTGATTATGAAACAGTTCTTCTAAAACCTGTTATTTAAAAAAGTTATGCAACTGTCCGACATAATCGTAAATAAAGAGATGTAGAATAGAATTAGTTACAGACAATGGAGTGTGCATTGTGTTAGATGGACAATAAAATTAGCATTTTACATTCTTGCCAAGGTGTTAAAGTAAATATAATTTTTACGCGCTTAAGTAGCGTTAAATACGTTAAACTAACACGATGTGAACTTTTGTCTAAATTATAATACCTATACCATTACATTCACACAATTTCAAGATTGCAAAAAAATGTATAATATTTTTCGTATAATGACCTATAAAAGTCTTTAACGAGCATCATAGTTATTACTCCAAAAACTAGGCAATTTCCAACCACATATTTGAAAATAATTACAGTATCTTTCACAAAACAAAAATTCTAATTCGCCCTTAGGTTAAGTGTAGTTTAGCTCATGGGAACTCGGTGGTAATCTTCGACTTTCACTTGTTTTTTGTGCGTAACTCGATCGTCCAAAATACTGTAATGATACACCTGTTATAAATACAGGTTTCGGTAATAAATCAGATATCTTTCGTGCTTGTTATATGATTGACTGGTTCATTTCTTGGAATTTGATGCGATTTACGCGTGTGGTTATGAAATAAGTATTATGTTACTTTTCATTGGCTGCATTGTTGTTATTTTAAAGTACTTTTTGAGGAAGAAAATATTTATGTTGTCGCGAGTTTTGTCTGTTTTCTTTTTGTTTACTTGTCAAATACTTTCGTTGTTACTTATGAATGAATATCAAAATTCGTACCGTCTTAATTACGAGTTTTAGTGAGTTTTGATTCCAAATACTTTTACAACCTGTTATCATTCAAAGTATGTGCTGATGTCAAACTTAGAATAAATAAATTGTTACAAATTTTATGATTCGTTTAATGGTTAATTGGAGTTGTAGCAACACATAATATATAATTTTTGTTTTGAGACTAATACAAAACTTACAAGAAATTATGGATCACATAAGTTTATTTCGTTGCTAACGCAGTTACTGAATCATTGCACCAGTTTCACTGTTATATCCTTAATTTAATTGCATGGCAACATTATCAGATTTTAGTTCGCAACTTTCATCACAAAACCACAGAGAATATAATCGCTAAGAAGCTAATTGGACTTAAGAACTTTAATTAAGAAATCTGATACCATTTGATATATAGTAGGATGTAACCTTAATTTCGCATTTTTATATTTTTAAAGTAAAGGCTAGATCAATACCCTCAACTATAATTACTATACCTTATTTGTCTACCAAGTAACTTTAGATTCTCATAATTGAAAATATTGTACAGTATTTTTCGAAAAAGTGATTCTGTATCAGTTATTTCGTAATAATACTCGTATATATTAAGATTCAGACTTACACTGGTGACCTTCTTTGAAGTAAACAATTACATATGATTTGGTACTGAATTTAAAGCAAATTTTTTTACGATGTGATAATAATAATGTTCATGTTATTGTACTTTAACAGTTTTTCGAATCAAAATGTGAAATATACATCTAATTTATGATTTAAAGTTGAGTTTTTCAAAATAAATCAAGATACAACTGACCTTCTTCAAGGGATCTCTTGACGTCCTCCACGGTGCTTTTCGGCATGCGGAACTGGATGACATGGTTCTCAAGGAAGTCAGCGGCGGCGTCGACTAATCTGGTTTCGACCTGGCTTTCCCTCGCCCTGGGTTCCTCAGACAGAGGCTCGAACGAACGACCTGAGCGGGGAGATCCGGATCCCACCAAGGTGATTCCATCAACAAGGTTCAGTTCGCGGGCTGATGCGATGTTTTCGACGTAACTCAGTGCTTTTTCCTGTTGGAGAAATTTGTTTTATTATTTGCTGAATATGTGAATATCATTTGACTTAGATACTATTTAGTTACTGTTTCTATACATTAGCAACTGATTTAATTATATTATCAAAGAGAAGATTAGTATGATTATTTTTAAGGTTCAGCGAAACATTAAAATTATTGAATAGGATATTGGAGCTTAAACAAAGTATTTTAATTACATTAATTACTGAAGGCTTAATTAAACCATCATAGGCTTTTTCTCGACACGAGAACGCGCATTATTAATTAACTCAACTGGAGCGGATTTCTAAGACTCCCGACAAATCACGAACACAACACACCTTAAGGCACAACGAGACATTATCCTCGGAGCAGCTTTTGACGACTCCCATGACGGAGCCGACGACGTCATCGTCACCACCCGCTGGCTTGCAGGTCACCACCGCAACACTCACTAACAAAATCACGAAGGTCTTCATGGTAATTCCTACGACACTCCCTCGACGGTGGTAAGTGAAATGTGGTGATGGTGGAGTGGTATTGCGGTTTTATTTCGCGTCCCCCCACTGCCCGGAGTTCCCGCCGAAAAGTGCGCGCACGCATGCGATGAGGTCCACGACGCTTAAGCATTTTTAGATATGGCGTATGTGCGGAATTTTGATTTGAAAGAACATAAGATGCCGCTTAATTTTTTCTGTGATATTTATTGGAGCTTTCGGATGTTAAGATTAATAATATGTAACTATAGTATAAGCTTTAAATGTCTTTATACCTGTTTATTCTCTTTTACGCAATATTGATCAAAATATTTAGGATTATTTGTGAACAAGGAAAAATTTAACAAAATGATGTTTGTCAAAATGTTTTTTTTATTGCGATACCGATTCGATTCTAAAAACTTTTATTGATCAACCCTTTTTAAAAAGCATGGCAGAGGCTGTTTTGCCGTTATAACTTTATTATTAGTGTATATGTGAATAAGACTTAAAATATTTCTAAAAATAAAATAAAAATTGAAAGCCGATGTGGTACAGTTGAATTGCAAAAATGGTTGCATTATCCTCAGGCCTAAACAATTACTAATGTAACTCACAAATATTAAATTACGTGTGATTTATACTTCATTTGCCATACGAGTATATAAGCTTGTTTAATCCTCCATCAGAATTACATATTATTATGGTTAGTTTTTATTTATTAACTCTTTATTTATTTTACACACAAGATAAAACAGAAACAAAAGAAAAAGATTAACACAAGAAAGGCACAATAAATTAGCGGTCTTATCGCTAAAATCTCTACCAGACAACTAGGCAAGGAGAGGAATACAACTGGTAGACAGGACGGTGCTTTCAATAATTATATAGAAAAAAAAGAAAAGAAATACAAAATCTCAAGAATATATATACCTACATATAAGTTAACATAATTATTATACATACATACAGGGTGTATTCAGACCGTGATAGGTAACGAGCTTTAACCCTACGTTTGAAAGTAACCAGCGAAGGCGATTGCTTTATTGTCAGCGGAAGCGCATTCCATAACCGCACTCCTTGGACAGCAAAGGAGTGGTCACGGAAAGAAGTGCTGTGTGCTGGAAATTTTAACAATAGATTCTCTGATGACCTGAGAGAATGTGAATTTGCAGTGTGTAGGAAACTAAAACAAAAAATACACATACATACATAAACTCACGCCTATATTCCCCGAAGGGGTAGGCAGAGGTGCATTTCTGCACCCACTTTCGTCAGGTATGTACCAGTCCCACGTAATAGGAGGCGAGCCTATTGCCGTTTTTCGGGCACATTTCCAGACTCCGTGCTGTAACTGAGAATTTCCTAATGGAAAAACCCAATAACACTTTGCCCGACCCGGGAATCGAACCCAGGACCTCTAGATCGCACGGCACATACTTGTACCGCGAGACCACGAGGCAGTCTCAAAATATATATATATGAATGTACCTAGATTTTGTTGGAATGTTGCCGCATCTAAATATATCTAAGTCTGCATGATCGCTGCGTACTAGCACATGAAGTACGCCAGGAGTTGTTTGATTGGTCGCACAACAGAATCTGAATGATACTGTTCAATGGCCATTTTCTACGCAAATTAATATTTATGTGGATGAGTTTCTAAAATTGCATAACGCCAAAACGCAGCTGTGCGGAATCATAAATTTTTGAATTTATAATTTTGGCGTTGCGTGAGGCTAATAATAATTATTTACTAATCATATTTAGTGGTGACAGCTACGATTGTTACGTAGTTATCAATATCAACGAAGTTTTAAAGACTGATAGCTCGTTTAATATTATACCTGAAGATACCTTTAAGTTTAACGCACCACACGCCAGAAATTGAAGTTCCATCCCTACCATCTGGATGCATTGCGTTCCTCAACAGTTTATACGGTGTTTCCTTCCTCGCACAACATCTTTGTGGAATCAGCTTTCTTCGGCGGTATTCCTAAATGATTACGACTTAGGGACCTTCAAGAAAGAGCCTATATTTTCCTCAAAGACTTGCAACGCACCGATTGTTAGTCTGGTATTATGTGTGTTCATGGGCGGTGTTGATCACTTAACATCAGGTGGCTCACTAGCTCGTTTGCCTCCTATACCATTAAAAAAGCTTCTGAAAAAATTTGTAAATAAATAGAAAATTCAAAAATATTAAATTTAATGTCTATACATGTTTCAATCACTTTATACGAGTAGCGACAAATACACACGCTACATTTACCAACGGATACAATGAAAACAATTCTCATTGTCTTTGATACTGATATTCTAGTGACCTATATTGAGTGTCATTTTATGTGATAGAATACTTGTTTGTGTTATTTTTAGTTTTATTTTGTAGTAGGTATAAGTCCTATTCTTTCATTATCATCATTAGCTCATCTTTAGAGCATGGAAGCTTGCTAAGGATTTGCATAATTTACGTGCGTGGATCTCATATATCTATTAAAATTATTGATAATTGATTTCCTCATTTTTGGTTGTTTCTTTAGACAGGTAATTAAGTGTCACTTTTTGTGCTTTTAAAATAAATTAAATCTCATTATTAAAATTAAATGATAAATTCTACACGCGGGTTACACTACACCATATTCCGAATTGAAATTAATATTTTAGAAACTCCAAACGAATTTCTTAATGCGTTAATCGAACTACGACCGTTCGTATGTCTTGTATGAGCCGCGGATTGTAAAAAAAAAACAATTATAGTCTACTTCACTTCCACTAACAAACATTCTGGACAAATGTATCGATAAACAGAAAGTGACAATTAGGTAATCAGACAAAATAGATATATTACCAAACAATTAAACGGAGCGCTCTCATAATCGATTTAATATACTCGTATAGTCTTCCAAAATAATTCCTAACTATCAACCTACTATTTAATTATGTTACTAAAGATTGTGAGGGGTAGAGATTAGACTGCCTTGCGGTCTCGCAGCACAAGTATGTGCCGTAAGATCTAGAGGTCCCAGGTTTAAATCCCGGTTTGGGCAAAGTTTTATTGGGTTTTTCAGTAATTCTCAGAATTGGCATTGGCCGCGAGGCAAACATCCACGGTCTAGAACACGCTGCCACAATTGTGTTGACTGGATAGGCGTAATTTATTCATCAAATTGCCTGGACTGGTAGACTTTAACTGGATAAATAAAGATAAAAGTAATGGTCTCTCGTCAATTCAAATTAGACCGCACCTGTTAAAATCAACAGCCAGTGCGATAAATTTACCGTGCCAACATTTACAATAAAAATAATATTAATACAAAATAATTTCTTATGCTTATTTGCATTTATATAATAATCATAATATTTACTAACAATAGTTATAATTTAACTTTTGTTGGAATTTCAATAATATTTTTTCCTTTTTTCAATAATAACGGCTCTCATTTTATTCCGGGCAGCAATATGTGCCATGTGATCGAGAGGTTCCAAGTTCGATCTGGAACGAGCCAAATTTTGGGTCATTCATAATGGATGACTGAGGAGTCTGAAAATGGCCTTGAAAAATGGTCTTTTCTTCTGTTACACTACACAGCTAGTGAAACGTGAGAGCAAAAATGTACCTCTACCCTCATTTTCGGGAGTTTTATATACGTCATATAAACTAGGGATAAATAATTAAAATCATATTTCAATATCACCATTTCGTGATTGCAATTTGACATGTATGACGTAATCACTTTGTTTAAAGGTTCGAAATGTCCCACAAATAAAATTCCCAAACAATAAATCAAATTGGAAACAGCGGAAGAACGGAAACATAAATAATTCTTAACGTTATGATACGCGTGTGGCGCAACTAACGGGCGGTTAATTGGTTCTTATGCGTGTTATTAATCACGTTATATGAAACTGTAAGAAACTTTATACCTCTGTGTACAATCGGTTATATACAGCATTGTATAAGATGTATCTTCATTTGAGGTGTTTCAATCAGTACATAGTATTTTAGATATTTGAAGTCGTGATGGCCTGGAGGTTTAGGCACGCGGTCGAGAATCTCGACAGTCGTGGGTTCAAACCTCAGGCACACACCTTTGACTTTTCGAAATTATGTGTGTATTCGCAATGAATTATGACGTACTTTAACAGTGAAGCAAAACATCGTGATGAAACCTACTCACCTAAAAGTTCTTAGTAATTTCTTATGTGTGTTATCCGCCAACCCGCACTAGGCCAGCGTGGTGGACTACGCCTAAACCCTCTCAGTTGTAGAGGAGGCCCGTGCCCAGCAGTGGGACGTATATGGGCTGATGATGATAATGATGATTTTGGATTGGCGATATTATTATCATCACGATGTTTGCTACTGGAGATAGGCCTCCTCCAAAGACTTTCAGGAAAATCTATTTGAAGTAGCGTATCTAGTGTAGCGTAGCGATATACTATGTTATTAAATCGTCCGTGAATAGTATATTTAAGAAGTTTAACGTAAGAAATTGAAAGAGATGAAATTTACGGTTTGTTACTTTTAACATGTTATTTACCTAAAAATAAAAAATTATTCGTGCTTTTACTCTGAAAGGGTCTTAGGAGGTGTATTTCTATTATCTACGCTTCGCCAATTAAATTTATAAATCCCTTGCAAAGGATAATGTTCCAAGAGTGAGGATGCTTCTTAAAATTAACAAGTGGGTGTTCTAGATTCGAACCTGCCTATTTTGAATGGAATGCTCTGCTTCCGAACTCTGCTATTGAAATAACTAAACCCTAATATCATAAATGTGAAAGTTTGGGTGTTTATTACTCAATCATGCAAAATACTATTTGGTTGTAATTTGCCACATAATTCCGATTCGCCAGAGAGAATTTTTGTTTGTGGATTAGGTTTATCGGTTTTTAGATCTAATGGATTATGGATCACAAAAAATGTCTCGATACGAGGTTTAAAACCACGCTCAAGCTGACCTGTTTGTAGGACAGTCTACTGCGAACTCTAACATGTGACTTTATGTACTTAGTGAACTTCTAATAATTACCGGTAACAATAGACTACGATCATCCTTCACGAGAATATCTACCGGATAATAGTATCTGGTAGATGTTCTCGTGAGGGATAATGCACGGTACCTACTAGCTTATCCCGTATCCGGGTGGTTGCGAATACCACCCACATCAATTGTCATGTGTAGATGCGTCTATATTTGATGATGAGCATCCGGAAATGCAAATATTAGTCTCGATTCATGCGAAACAAAGTGCTTAGGAATGTTCCAAGGCATAGCAACACTTCGTTTGCGATTCAGAAGCCGTAGTGTGTTTGACGACGCATTCTTATTGACGGTTGGTGGGTAGTATAGGAACTAACGATTAAATGTATAACTATTATCTATACAGCGAAATAGTAATTTGGGATAACCGATTGTATTTCTTTTTCTTGAACTATTTAATTCTTCAGAGATTTTAGTTTGTGAATATACAAGTTGCTCTTTTTTCTTCTCGTTTGTGCTGTTCCCTAATAATATAATATAAGTGCCAGTGGCGGTATTTCCACACAAGCCCAAAAGCTCAGTTTGCGGTATGAAATTCCGAAATTAAGCTTTAAATCTTTACTTAACATTTGACATATAAATAAGAATATACTGACCCCACAAAAAAAACTAGACATGACACAATTAATATGTAATACTTTTGGGCTTCGATGGAAATGCCACCACTGGTATGTACCTATTGTGTAAAAAGTAATAATGTTGATGGATCAGCAAGTTTACTGAAAAATCTAATGTGGTTTATTATTATATTGTATAACAATTTTCTACTAGTGTGAAAACAGTTATTGTTTCTATAAATTAAAAAAGAGTTATCTATATCATTTTTACAACTAACCTTGTAGGTTTACAAGCATACTTGAAAGTCCTTCACGAGTAAATATTTTGGTGTGTGAAATAGACCAACCTGTACTAGGTCCGCTTAGTGAACCAACTGGTCCCTATCAATATCAGAGGAAGCCTTGAAGTGGACCGTTTATTGGTTAATATATGTAGCTATTCAAATGTTGCCCGAGAAACGCGATAGAAGAAAAGAGAATAGAAGAGAACAACATCCATCTTAAGTGGTGTAATTTTTCGACTGTAAAAACATCTGACGAACGAAACGAAACGATAGAAATCGTTGCATTGAAATTTTGTTTTCAATTTCCCTTCTTTAAAATAACACCTTTATCTTCTTATATATAAAAATGAATCGCAAAATGTGTTGGTAAGCGCATAACTCAACAACGCCTGCACCGATTTCGCTAATTCTTTTTTTGTTGTGTTCGCTATCGTTAGGAGAAGGATCTTATGAAAGAAAAAGTTAAGAAAATTGCGAGGAATATGGTAAAAACAACAATTTAATTTTCTCATATAAACTGTTCTACCTAATATTCTGTCAAACATTTTATGTTTATCCCGTCAATATGGTTAATGGTCCCCTCAAATTAAAGAACGTATTTAAATAAAGGTTTTGAATCGACAACATATATCCAGAATATTCGAATAATTGCGTATTTTAGATTTTAAAAATGTAGAATAATGTCAGTAATAAAAAGGGATTGACATATTTATTGGTTGTCAAATATTTATGCGTGCGTTCAGAAATGTGTTTTTAAACTCCTTGGTTGTACCTGATTTACAAAAGAAGGCAGGTTCGGTAGTCATCACGCTTTGAAATCTAAAACACCCACAACTATGCAATGGAATGCGCTTGGTGTTAAGAAAATTGTTGAGTAATGTTATTCACGTGACGATACTGAAAAGACAACTTAGAGATGAATTGGTGCTTGAAAATTCATCAATTAGATTGATCTAAGATTTCATTGATCCTAACGGGTATGACCATTGAGTTCAAACGAATTCAGTTCCCGATTCGTCATGCCTTCGCAATGACGATTAACAAAAGATGTTTGTGATCTTTTAGAAAATTAAAAATATATTAAAAATGTATATCACAAGGTGCATCATCATCATCATCAGCCCATATATGTACGTCCCACTGCTTGGCATAGGCCTTCTCTGCAACTGAGAGGGTTTAGGCTTCATTCCACCACACTGATGCTTCAATGAACAGAATTAAAACCGACTACATCCCATCCCATATGTACATGTTTAATTAAATCATGACTTGCGGAGACACGATTGATGCATTTAATTTTCGTACTTATTTATTTCTGTATTTTTATCTCAATAAAGTGCTGAACTTAATATTTATTTCCATACAATCAAAAATAAAATTCAGGTAATATGTAAATATGTAACATTCAATGACTGTTAGGGGATACGAAGTTTTCCGGGTCAGCTATTATAAATGTTAATGTTTTGTTTGTTACGCTTTCACGCCAAAACTACTTAACCGATTATCATGAAAATTTGTACACATAGTCTTCGAGATATAAAAAAGGACATAGGATTCTTCTTATTAAAAAAAATACGGAGGATAAAAGAATTGAAAAAAGATTTGAATGACTTTTGGTATGCAGATAGGTGGGACCCACCGAAGTAACATAGGTGGGAATGGTTATCCTTACTATTATATAAATGTGAATGTAGGGATGTTTGTTACGCTTTCACGCAAAAACAAAAATTTTGGTATGACCATAAATGAGACCCTGTGAAGTAACATAGGCTATGTTTTATCCCGGGAAAATTTAATGTTCCCATTGGGATAAACATATTATTAAAAATACGAAATTAACTGTCAGAGTTTTACTTATGCGCCTCAACCATTTGAATTGATTTGACCTTTTTTTAAATTCAGTAAGTGCCATTTTGGGCACTTGAGGGACGATTTATAGATTCACTTATTATCTTTCTGCGCCCAACCCTGAAGTCTACGCGGACGGAGTCGCGGGCAAAAGCTATAAAAATATAAAAAATGCGATTACAAAACAGGTGTTGTTCGTAGATGGGTGAAAATTTGGAGTTATATGTATTTTTCAATGCTGAATCATAAAAAAATAAAAACAAAAAATATCCACAAAATAAAAAAAAACTTTTCGGGTTGGACCACCTTAGGGGTATAAAAAATAGATAACCTATTCTCAGACTTACTGAATATACATATAAAATTTCATCAAAATCGGTTGAGCCGTTTCGGAGGCTGTTTCGAACTGTGACACAAGAATTTTATATATATTATATAGGTGTATATGTATATCTCACGCTATACAATTTTGACCATATTTTTTTGTTTCAATTTGTATATCGATCAAAGCAATGACTGTTATACGTATCATTATAATTTTTCAGTGCTATTATCATTTATTTACATTTTAATAAAAAAAAAACAAATTAAAATGGTCAGTATAAGATAGAGGTTGATCGTAGGAGGGTGAAAATCTATGATTATAATAATTTATCAATGCTGAATCATAAAAAATAAAGGAAATAAAGTCAATAGAAAAAAAACATACCCCTAAATGTTAAACCCTTAAATGTTGACCGATTCTCAGACCTACCTACAATATACCTACACACAATATTTCATAAAAATCAGTCGAGCCGTTTCGGAGGAGTTTACCAAAAAACACCACGACACGAGAATTTTATATATATGGCAAAACAACGTTTGCCGGGTCAGCTAGTATAACCAATATAATAATATCTTCTTCTGATAAAAGTGACAAATTGTCTCGCAATTATAATACCTTTTAGAAGTTTATTGTAGTTATAACTAAATGCATAAATGTAGAAGAAACAGCTCAAAAAGCAACAAATCTCAATTCTACATACAAATACAATAATAATTAATTAATTGAGCACAGAGCAATATAACCTCTAGTCTTAAATCTTAATAGTAGATGTAATTGGATGTGTGTGTGTGTGAGTGTACATTACTGTATTGACTGTATTTGTATTTTGACCCTAGATCTACATATATGTACATATATGTCTATTTCTCTTATAAATGACTATTAAGTGTGAAACCGAGTCAATGATACCATTGTGCGTTGTTACAGATCTATGAAAATAATTTTAAGATGGATATGGCATTATTGGAGAATACTCACGTATACCTACGTTTAAAATGTAGATTTGTTTATTACGTTGATGATTGCATGATTTATAGATACCAGTAGATGGATTGACGTCTTTACGTGTACGAAACGTGTCATATAGAAGTTTCCTCACATGTTAAAACAAAAAGTGTCTTATCCACGTTATTCTTAGATATAGATGCTCTTGTGAAGAATAAACATATTTTCTGAGAGGATTTTTTTAACTTAACATAGCTGCAAGATAAAATAGCTAGATGCAGTTATACATATAAATAAAACAACGAGGTTCTAATATACTTAAAATCCAGCAGTACAAATTGTTAATGATTAGGTGGAGGGGCTTTTATTTTGCTGTGCCAATAAAAAAAAAGATTTAAACTTTAGCGCTTTCAGGTATCATGGAACGTAAAAAAGCACTTTCAAATAACAATGGCCATAAAACAAATGAAACTTTATACACCTTACGTTCAAATATTATTGCGATGGTAGAATACTTGTTTTTGTCCATTTCTACGTAAACAAGTCACGTCAAGATCGCAGATTTAAACTTTCGCTGTCGTCCAGTGTTTTAGGAAGACATAGAAACTGCATGTTATTAGCTTATCTTTCTCAGATACAGAATAATATTTTTTTATTAACATGAAATTATGTTTTTGTTATAGCGTAAGCACGCTATATCAATAAACAGAATTAAATGTATCTGCATTACTATATGTAATTTTTACTTTAAGAATATATAGATTGTGGCATCATACGAAAAGTCTGTTATACATTATAGGAAGAATGTATGTCTTCATTAGGTAGGAAATACTAAGCACGTTATTTTTTTATTTTATTTTTCGAGAGGAAAGCTCTTTAAGCTCCCCTGTTCGGTACCTCGGGGGAGGCCGAAAGGGGTATGTCGGGGTCTCTGGCCTTCCAACTCGGCGCGCGGAACAATTTTCCGCTTTAGCTGAGTTGGGTCCCTAACCAAAATCCTACGCCAGCATACCGACTAAAACCTCTCGGTGACCATCTCGCGCATTTAGGGCGGTTTTGCGGCATCTGAGGTCGAGAAGCGCCCTAAATGGTCCGCGTCCGCCCAGGGCACCGTCCATTTGTGGACTCCTCCAAATTGGGAGGGCTTCAAATGCCCTCCACTTACGCTTTTTTGGACGTTCACCTCTTGTGAACGTCCGCGACAGTCAAGAGGCCACGCCCTCTGCCACAAATCTCGGGGTTGCTATCATAGTGTACCGCCCTCACAGTACGCCCAGCCACCCCAGGGGCCCCTGTTAGTAGCCTCTTACGATAGGTAGGGGACACCATGGCGGAATTCTTACACCCTCAATCCACAGGGCGGAAATACTAAGCACTTGGTTTTATTTCAAGGCAAAACATTACTTATTCATCATGTTCTTGAGGTACAAATTTTTTTATTAGTAATGACTGACGATATAACAAAAATAGTGGGAAGCAGGCCGCTTTCGACAGAGCGCTTTGGAGGCCTATAACCAGCAGTGGACGTCTTTCGGCTGATGATAATGATTATGACGAATCAAAAATTAAGGTAATCCAATTTTTTTTAATTTTATATTTCAACTTTGTTGAAATATGTCCGATAGACTTTAATCTCTTGACGTCTCAACAACTTTACTTTTAAAGCATTCTATAATTGTACCTATTTACTGTTTAAATCAAAGAAATAAAAGTTTTATCTCCTTGTATGCACAAATCTCGCATGCGGATAAATGCATAAATCAGTCTTTTACATACAATTGCAAAGATTGGTTGCATTTTCGTTTTTACCGTTACAACAATGAATCTTGAAAGTAAAACCTATTCTTGATGGAGCTGTCATGAATTGTCAAGTTTAAAGTCAAGTCATTGCACTACATACTCGTAAATTTGGAGACAGTATCACTTAACATTACATCGAGCTGACCTGAGTTTTTGACTCTCAAATTTTAAAATTTTAACTTTGAGTTGTATTTAAAACGGAGTGGATTGTGTTTTTGTTACTCCCATTCACAAAGCATCTGAGTGCCTGTGGTGGTGGCATAAGGCAGTGGAAATGAAATTCCGGATTATTAATATACTATTATTTTTTTACAAAATTAAATAGTTACTAATGTCTTGTAAGACTCAAAAAATAGAGTTCGTACCAATAATCGTATAACAGCCTGGGGCCTATGAGAAGGAATGTTGTAACTTTTCAAGAGATAGAGAGAAGAGTAGAAGAAGAAGAGAGAGGCCTCTCTTTATTAATAAAAGTGCCATTCTTTTTGTTTTTCTAAGTTTACGTTTGTTTGATTTATTAGGACCTTAAGAATGAGTTTTACATCAGTATTAGCCCCAGCGCCCTATAAGTCAAGGTTGAGAAACTTTACGCCACAATTTACTTACAGACTAACAACAACATTGTATAATTCAAATCGGTAATATTTCTTTCATTAACTTACATCGCATTATATTTCCGCTTTTGCACTTACACCTCATTCGTAACCTGCATTCTATTAGCATTTAACATTAATTAGTATTTGCAAAGTACTATTTGTTACGTAACAAATGCCGCATCCAAACCGCGGGCATTACGTTGCTAGGAAGCGCGAGAGCACGCATTCAATCGGATGTCACGCGATGTATTGGGCGTGTAATAACTGCGAATCGATTGCTATAAAACTTTCATCCATATTATTGGTTTCGGTTTTGTTAATGATGTAATTCGAAGCATGGGAAATAAATTCGGTATTCTTATATAGGTCACCAAGAAATGAAAAAGCAATTCGTGCTTCCACTGCTTTTCAAGTGATAAAACGAATAGGGGATGTCAATGATAAAATAATGGAGAACAAACAAGTTTATGGAAATACACAAACACACATACACTCATGCCGGTAAAATAAGGCAGAGATGTGTTTCAGCACCTACTCTTAGGTAGCCGTAGGTTAATTTCACCATAATAAGGGACGAGCCTTTTTTGTATATATTTCCAAACTCTGTGCACTTGCTGGTTTTTTTTTAAGAACCACAGCACAGGATCAACAGAGTGCGGCAGGATCAACGAGGCAGTAGGTTTCTGAATATCTCCCTGACTTACAAAAACTAAGCAATAATTTAAAGAATCTAATCGGGACAAATACTGGTAGCACATTTATTTGTTTCTCGTCTAAGTATTTGTGAGATCGAAATAATATTGATGTTTCTGACAAGACTGTTTGTTGGAATTATCTGTAAGTCTTTTAAGTGTGTTCATTAATATTATATGTTTAATAATAATGGAATTCAAATGCAGATACTCCTCGTTCGGCAAATAAATCCGAATCCAGTGCGTACCCAAAAGAAATCACTCAGTTGGTTTACCATGTCATACGCAACATAAAGTCATTAAAATCGAAACACCCATAGCCGGATAGTTCCTTATTTCGCCACACGTGAATTTTCCCTCACGTTTTATCATGAGACGCGTATTAAGAATACATATCATGACATTACTGGATCGATCGACTTTCCATCGCGCTCCGCAACTATATTTACTTTTAGTGGGAAGTGGGACAAACTTTATTGCGACGCCGATTCAGGTTAGATATGACGCTGTTCTAATATTACAATGTAGATCTGTTTATCAGAGTACGTTTACTTAATATTGGATGTTAAAGAATTGATCCACGCCTAGTAAATTGATCTATATTACCTTACAATCCATGAATAATATGCTAGCGAACAAGAATTATAAAGTGTTTTTATCATCAGGTCATCACGTCCCACTGCTGGGCACGGGTCTCTTCTACCATTGAGAGGGTTTAGGTCATAGTCCACCACGCTGGCCTAGTGCGGGTTGGCGGACTACACATCTAAGAAATTCCTAAGAACTTTTAGGTGTGCAGGTTTCATCGCGATGTTTTCCTTCACCGTTAAATTAAGTGATAATTTATTGTGAATACACACATAAATTCGAAAAGTCAGAGGTGTGTGCCTGGGGTTTGAATCCGAGACCGCCGAGATTCTCGACCGCGCGCGCGATACAGTGTCTTAGTCGTCGTTATCTATCCTACTGAGTAAAATGCGAAGAAAAAGATTTAAAGACCCCTAAAATTGGCTGACTATTAAATATGACCATAAAAGTCTGTGCTGAATAATTCAACGCTCCGTTGACATTGGCTTAATCCAACGCGCAACCGCTATCACGTACAAAATTGTGTTGGCAAAAAAATATTTTGTTACGCAAGAATTCACTTCAGACTATAGGTAGTAGTCATAGCTTACCATTAGGAGAACAGTTGGTTGAATTGGAACACACATTAAAAAAAAATCGATGAACCTAAAATTCATTTTATAACCTACTGTACTCAAACATAAATGAACTTCCACAGACGATAGACATTCCTTCATATCATTTAATTTCCAGTCACGGTGTGTTGCGGAAGCTACACGCATTAGAAGTAGTAAATACTGCTCGAGGCACTAAAATCTAATTACATAGAGATGTGCTTACAACGTTTTCTACCGCAACGGTATGGAGGTCTTATTGCTAACCATTCTGTTAATGCTTATTGATATATTTAAACTACTACTGTTTATCTTTATTTACATAATAAAGATTAAAAGAAAACTGAGACTAAACTGCTGATGAGATAGATGTCATAATGGAGTAGTACATAGTTCAGCTCGCAGGTATGAGGGTTGGTTGACTTTACATACCCAAGCTAGCTAGTTAAGCTCTGGCTAGGTGGGGTGACGATATTCGCAGGGTGGCTGGCAGCGGTTGGATGAGGAGGGCCGAAGATCGAGCCCATTGGCGTGCCATAGGAGAGGCCTATGTCCAGCAGTGGACCTAAGAAAGGCTGCTGATGATGATGATGATGATGATGATGATGATGACATACCCAAGAAATTCCTTGAAAAAATATAGTAATGTAGTTTTTCTTACCATGACTTTGTTCATAGTTAAAAAGAATGTAATTCGATGAAATTATACGCAGTACGAGTGAAAGTACTCGCAGATTTGTAAAGTGAGAATTTGCATCCCTAAATAAATAAACCTATACCTATATACCTTACTAATCAGAAACTACTGTGTCTAAGATTAATACTTAGCGTTTTGCCGTCCAATACTAACGGTAGACCTTCTCAAGAAAACACCAATCCTCCCGGCCTGGTGCAGCCCGCATTTATCGGCTACCCGCCACCTTTTGCAAGCCGTGGGTCCTAAGCCGTGGTCCAAGCCTAAACGCGGTCTTTACTAACTCTTGTCTACTCCATTCCTTGTTATCGTAGCGTATCGTGGATGTATAGTAAATGATAAAACAATTTAATGCAGTTATCTAAACATTTGGTCTGATCTGCGTATTTCTGAGACCGTAATGTCTATGGTATGACACCCACGACACAAGAATCTTATCTTAGTGTGGGCCTGTGGGGTTAGCATTATGTATGTAACTGTTGGGTGTGTTTATTTCTTTATTTTCTGTCGTACCCTGTCGTAATCTTCCGACTAAACATAAGCTTTTTTATATTTTGTTTTCAATAAAAATCACGTCGTTTAAATTTCAAGAATGTGAAGTCAGAGGCAGCATCTAGCAAATAATTTATTTAGCTGACTAAATGTCAATTTCAATGCACGCTTTTACTAAGTCAGTGTGACAACTTTTTTAGAGCTTATAAATTAATTCATATTAAAATATGTATCACTAGATTATACTAAAATCCGGCGTGACAGATTTCTTATTATGTCACATGTACAAGAATATCAATGATTTTCTATTAATAGAAATACGTAACACGAATATTGCATGTTATTTATCACCTATACAAGATTTTATTTTTGGATATACTGCCTGCTTTTAGACTTGCACCCCAGTGGCGATTTCACTCAGAGACAAATGTATAGCAGATAAATAAAAATATATGAGCGATCTTTTTATGTGAATTAAATATGGTAATTTATAAATAGTGAAACGTAAAACCATAAAATTGTGCGGAAATTATAGATATGAAAAATCCCAGACAGGCAACTAATATTAGTTGATCACACATTTATGTAACACATGTTTTTTTTTGTGTTAATTCGACATAGATCCAAATCCAGTAATAAAAAATAATGTAACCCATTATGTTTGTAGGTATAAGTAAACTGCGCAACCAGGGATTAAAGTACACTTCACTATCATTTTAATAGTAAATACATAATAATATAATGAAAAGATTCTCGCAGGATAAAATCTTTTATAAAAATAATGAAGTTACGACAATAAAACAAACAACAAACGCTACTACTCGTATGACGTAACGACGGATTAAAAACAAGTTCTACAAATAAATTTTCGTATATAAATATCGCAGTGATGGCCTCGAGGTTTAGGCGCGCGGTTGAGAATTTCGACGGTCGCAGGTTCAAACCCCAGGCACACACCTCTGACTTTTCGAAGTTATGTGTGTATTCACAATGAATTATCACTTGCTTTAACGGTGAAGGAAAACATCGTGATAAAACCTGCACACCTAAAAAGTTCTTAGGAATTTCTTAGGTGTGTAGTCCGCCAACCCGCACTAGGCCAGCGTGGTGGACTAAGGCTTAAACCCTCTCAGTTGTAGAGGAGGCCCGTGCCCAGCAGTGGGACGTATTTGGGCTGATGATGATATAAAATTGAAGTCAATATTTATAAAAAGTTTAAATCAGAATATAATTATGCAGACTCTAGAATGCCTATTAATATCATTATAAATATACATTTGAAGACATAAATAGAATGGAAATGTAATAAATATTTCGTAATATTTATATCATTATGTGCCAAAATAAAACAGATATAAATATTGTTTTTACAACCTGTATCTAAAATTTGTGGTCGTATTTTATATTGACGATGTTTAGCACATTATATTTTTTCGAGAAAATTTAATCAAACAGAAATAAATGTTATTGGAAATTTACAAGTAGGTAATGACCGTAAGAAGAGCGATCATAGCAAACGATGTTTAGTATGATGTATGTATTTTATAATCATTATCATCATCAGTCCATATACGTCCCACTGCTGGGCATGGGCCTCTTCTACAACTGAGAACGTTTTAGACCTTAGTTCACCACACTGGCCTAGTGTGTATTTATGAGAATATTTTTTTATATCACACTTCACAAACTTATCATCCTGAACCAGCGAAAAAGTTGAATAATATGATTGACGGTAAATTACTAAAATAATCTTAAATGTGAATTAATGAAAAAGTCGCTAAAAATATATCAGAAGCAGATTCTGATACATCACATTTGACATATTAATAGCTGAATCTACGACAGACATCAAAATTCTTATTCTCAGATAACTTATCTAGTTAATTAAAAAGCCGTTTACTTATATTTGTTGAACACCATTGTTTTCTACTCGTTATTTAATTTAATTTTAATGAAAACCGTAAAAACCTTATTATCGGCATGTCGATCTACAAACTGACCTAAATGTGCATCATTGTCATTATTTTCACGTTAAATGTACTAAGTTATGCGTACGGTCCGTGAAAGTGATCACGATTCGGTCTGCATTGCGTACCACCTGCGGGTGAAAACGTACGAGTTTAAATTGCACGCAACTTGTTGTCCAACAAGTTGTCGAATTTGCTGGCTCAAAATAATATGAAAATATATATTAGGAATTGAGGTTTGATTTGCTAGCTTACCTTATATCGATTATAATTATCGTGACAGTTAACTCTATCCTTAAAAACACTAGATCCCGGTGCAAAGCGATATTTTTATGCCACACAACCTTTTTTGGGCATTAATGTGTATGCTACCTTTAATCCAGAAAAAACTCAATATTAAGACATTTTTATATTTATTTCATTTATTCTGTTTAATGATATTTTTATTTTATGGTAATTAGAAGTTTAAGATAACGAATGGTAAAGGTTCTTTCGTGAAAGCTACGTAACTACAAGTCCAGGTGTGGACGTCTATTTATTACATACAATTTTGGATTTATTAAGATCGCTAGATGCCTGTAACGTGTTGAACTGGTGTTTTGTGGAGTCCCTATATATAATATTCACCAAATATAGACTAAAAAGAAAGTTGGATGTTAGTAATTTAAAGGACTTAAAAATGTTAATATTATTTTTATAGACTTGCCACAAAATTGACGATTCTTATTTATTTCCACGATATGTTGGAAAATATACGAAAGCTGCATCATTTTTTTATTATAGTTCTTTAGTTGCATTTTAATACTTTTCTCTTATCCTCTATGCTTTTACCTAATAATGTAATGTACCTAATGTTGTATAAGAAGTACTACAATGTTGTTGAATCAGCAAGTGTACAGAAAAACTTAACGTGGTTTATGTTTACTCTGTATACGAATGTGTAAATTGTTAATGTCTCTTTGTATAAATAAAAACCTATGTAATAATATATAATCATATAAAGCTTGTTAAAAATCAATAAAAGTTGATAAAAGTCGCTTTTTAAAAACTCTTTTTCACACATAGTTTTAAGTGTATTTTTACTTCTTATTAGTTTTGCATTAATAAGGTATGCTATGGAGAATATAAAAACTAAACAGCATATTAACTAATCGGGAGCGAGCAAGTCATGTGATAAGTTCGTTCGATTTTCCCGTCGTATGTTTAAAAGGCCGAAGACTTCAAGTCTGCCGCCAGACGGGATGTACAAAAAAGATTTTAAGTATCACTGTTACGTAAGTCGTACATGGTGTTTATGAATAAATTTGATATGCCTTAGACTTCCGACTCTCACCTTGACTAGAATCCGAAGAGTTATTATTCTCACTTCTTTTTTGACTATATACTTAATATATGGTTTATTTATTTTGTCAAAAAATATATATTAATAATAATTATACAAATATAATAATTGATAATATTAATTAATTTGTTTATGAATTTGTTTAGACATGTTTTACAATTCTTTGATGTAGAAAAATGGTTAATTTTTTTATTTACATATGTGACGTGCTATGTTGAGGTCGTATAAAATATCGCATTAATTCACTCCTTGACAAATTTTTCCGCCAATTTTTTCCCTGTTTGGCTACCTCACGATGACTACATGGCTTAGAATTCAGCCTTAGCGGATACGAATATCCTTCCACTAACTTAATTTAGCTAAGTGTTCTGTATCCTCCTTCCTCGTATTTTGAAATAACACAAACATCACTTTATGGAACAAATAAATTTACACCGTACATTATATACTCTATATAAGAAAAAGAAAGAAAATAAGGCTTCACTTGGGTAATATAAATCTCTTTAATATTACCCAAGTGAAGCCTTATTTTCTTTGAGCACGTTTCTATATAAACAAAATTTTGTAGGTCGATCATAACTTATGTTATAAGTATGATTTTAACTTTGTCTTCACGTTTACGTCTTATTTACTTAATCTTGACCTCAGCAATATGTGATTGGCACCTTAATCTTGTCGTAATCAATGGAGGATTTACTACGCGGTCGAGACAAAACTTCGGCGCAGGTTCAAATCTCAGTCATACATCTCTGACTTTGTGATTTTCTGAGTGCCACCAATGTATTATCACGCACTTTACTACAAAGGAATTCCGCGTAAGAAATTTGCACAATTTCTCTCTTCAAAAATATTTTTTTTTCTTCTGCTTAGTCTGCCAACCTACTTTCTAGTTTTAGAACAAGCCCATTTCCAGCAGTTGTTCAATAAAGCGAGTCCCTAAATTACTCAATACGACCGCAAGTAAAAGCTTTCCCACACAAAATTCCGTTCAAAGAAAGCCGCACACAAACTAATTATCCAAGACCGCGAGATATCCAAAGTGTGTATTTAGAATTGGATCTATTTGCCCTGCGTCCGACTGGCACACTTCTGGCGGAAATCTCTTACAATTTGTTAATACGGAGAAAATCGTTTTCTACGATAATTATTACAACGCCATCTAGTGAAACTCGTGTGCAATTTATAATCAAGCGGCTTCATAAATAATACGCTGTGCTTGTCGTCTCTCTGCGCTTAATGAATGCCTTCTCGTTCCGCTGCCTATATTCTTTTCTGTGTCGTTGGTGTGTTCACTGCACTGCTACTGAGAAGTTCCTGACTATATCGAACTTTAGGAGTTCTCGACATTAATTAACGAGACAGTCGAAAAATTTAAGAAACATGCAAGAATTCCTGATTCTAATCTGACATCGGGAAATGTTAAATAAGGACATGTGTCCGTGGTACAAAATATGAAGGAGTTATAATTTATAAATCTTATTAAAATGTACAAGGAGTTTTCAAGATTGTATAATAATGCGTAATGTATTGCAAATTACAAAGTCATCGAACTCTGTCGATAGTATTGACGTAAGATTAAAATTATCTGGTTTTTCATTCACAACTAACGCGAGCGTTCATTCATTAATTAGTAGCTATAGCGTTGAGTTATTAAGTCTATGAGAATTTATTTTTAACATAAATATAATTACTTGCAACGATAACAAACAATGGCACAAGAAGGTAGGTAATAGAGATTTTCTCGAACGTTTTTTTTTTTCGCTTATCTTAATGAATAAAAATATTAACCATGTAATAGCGAGGTACTAATAGCGGTTTTGCCGGCAAATTTTCTGAATCCGTTCTGCTAATAAGAATTTCAATCCGGGAATCTAATCCTCGAGGTCTTGTTCGCACGTCGTACAAATAAAAGTATTTATTACGCACCTTGGCAACAAGGAAACATCTCAAAGAATTTGGAGAAGATATAAGTGCAAAGTACGGTTAAATTATAATCTTGCATAAAACCAACAGAGTGAACTTAATTCTAAATCTTGTCATCTGCAAATGCCAGACAACGTATAATAGTCTATAGATTGTTTAAACAAAAAATATTCTTTTTATCGAACACAGTGTATGCCTGGATTTTATACAGTTGCGATCTAATTTTTTAACCTATGACTTTTCGAATTGATGTGTGTATTCATAAAGAATTATCACGTACTTTAACGGTTACGGAAAACATCGTGATGGAACCTGCACTCCTAAAAGTTCTTTGGAATTTCTTAGGTGTGTAGTCCGCCAACCCGCACTAGGCCAGCGTTGTCGACTAAGGCCTAAACCCTCTCACTTGTAGAGGAGGCCCGTGCCCAGCAGTGGGATGTATATGGGCTGATAATGATGAAAAATATTATCTATTTATAAAGATCATTCACCAGTCAATTACACACATTTTTATCAGTGGGGACACTTCTATAGAAGCCCAAAAGCGTTACACGTTAATTGTGTAATGTCTTGTTTATAATTGTTTATTGTGGGGTCAGTATATTCTCATTAATATGATAAATTGCTAAGATTTACAGCCTAAAGATTATTATTTGGAATTTTGTAGGGTATGCTAGTCTTTTGTGCTTTTATAGAAGTACCGCCACTGATTTTTATATCATTATAACACTTACAAATTATTGACTCTTGTAGATTTCTCTACCAAATTTCACTCAAGAAATTACTTAATAACTTCATTGTCACATAAATTTCAGCGAATCGAGATTTTCGAACTTAAAATTGAATTAACACGAGGGTTTCTTAAACAAAGAAATTTGTGTTATTTTAGTCATTACCATCAATTTTTCCAGCGAGTCATTGTGCGTCGTTTTAAAACTAAGCACCATACACTTACGGAGAAGAGGATGAAATGCTCGTGTCACTCAATAAAGATTTCTAATGTTGCTTGTTTCTGCTCAGAGAAGCTACATAATCACATACAATTCCTATTTGAAGAAACAACTACGAGCATCTGGCCAAATGGCCTATAGAGATTATAATATTCTTCTTCATTTAAAAATAAATAAGTTTTAAAGATACTTTTTTAATGCATTTGTAGGTATTATGTACACAAAATATCCATATCGAAACGAATAACAATTTATGTTCTTTAAGACTCTAATTCTCTATGTTCTCACTTCAAAAATTTAGGGTCAGTACAAAATGAGTGCAAAGTAAGTTAAAGTAAATAAGTAGGTGAATACTAGATGATATTTTTCCTTATATCAAATATAACAGAATTGTACTAACAAAGGCCTAAAAATATTACGAATCAATAAATTGCAAAGTTGCGGCCATCGCACAGACTGAGTTGTCTTTATGATTCAGAAACATTTGTTCCTAAATCGGCTTTAGACATTCACATTACTTCATCATCAATCTATCTTACGTCCACTGCTGGACATAAGCCTCTCCTATGGCACGCCACTGGGCTCGATCTTCGGCCCTCCTCATCCAATCGCTGCCAGCCACCTTGCGAATATCGTCACCCCACCTAGCCAGAGGGCGCCCTACACTACGTTTGCCGAGTCGCGGCATCTTTTGTAAAAAAGATACATAAGGATGTACACAGCTTTTCATTGATGATAAAAGAATAAGCATAAATTATAAATTGATTTATAAAAATACTAACCATACACATACATATACCCTGGCATTGCTTGCCTTGTTATGACAGTTGAGAAAGTGAAAATATCAAAGAATTCAACATTACAGTTGAAAGTAAGAAGGTATGAAAACGAAAGTGTGGTCTGTTGTGCGATCTAAGATGTGTCGTGTTAACGATGAGTCTTTAAAAATTTGACCATATTGCGCCTCGTGCGTTCACACCGTACGATATTACTTATATTAAAAATTAAAATAAATAAATGTGTTTTTACGTTTATTGCCCGTAAACTTTACAAAGAAATCTAAGGTTCATAGTTTTCTTATAATTATTTTCTGCATGGTGCACGATTATATATTTGTAGTACACTCGTCACATTAGAATGACATGGACTTTAAAGGTGTGTGATTGGGATGTTGCAACCATTGCCATTATTGTTCTGTACAGATCCTATTTAGCTAAGATTCATTTTAAATATTAAGTAAATAAAACGGCTGAGCACTCAAAAAATCATTTTTAAATTTATTATCATGCTCAACTTTCTTATTTAATAGATACAACTTAAAAAATGTAGGTCTTGAGGAATCCCTAATGTTAGGTCTCGAATTTAACGCAATCCGTTCTATAACAATCTATCTATCTATTAATACCAGATTTTTTAGACCAGGGAAAGGAGGCAAACGATCCATTCGGAAATACCGCCGAGGAAAGCTGATTTCACAAAGATGTTGTGCGAGGAAGGAAGCACCGTTTGAACCGCATTGTTGAGGAAAGCCATTCATCCAGATGGTAGGGATGGAATTTCAATTTTAGGCGTGTGGTGCGGTAGATGTAGTAGATAACGACGATCACATACGTCACACTGTTGGGCATCCTCAAGATGAGGACTGTGACAATACATCATAATAATTACACTTGTAGTATCTTGTCAGTCACGTGTTGGAGTTGAATATGAAAAAAATACACTGGCTTGTGAAACGAAAAGTTGCGAGCCCGATTCCCACACCGAGACAAATGTTTGTTTGACTCACGTATGTATACGGGCTGGGCTGGGCTGATGATGATAAGCTGACGATATATCGTGTCGGAATATTTGAACGCACTGTAACGGTCGCCTGTCGTATGTATCTCCTAACTTTCGATATCGATCGATTAATCGCATTTTCCATCCCTTTCTTTATAACCCGTTATTGTTGCCGTCCTTTTCTATTGTTTGAGACCTGATATAATTGTTTTAATTGACTTTCTACATTGTTACAAATTGTTCTATGTTACTTAATAGAGCCTAGTTTTTGGTTTTGTGCATCTGTTTTTGTTTGTGATGGCGATGAGTAACTAACGGTCTTAATACTTATACTTGTTTTGTAAATTGTTCCTTTATTTTCAACGTAAAATAATCCTTAAATATTGCTTTATTTAAATTACATTAATTAAATATTATATTAAAATAAAAATCGATTACTGTATTGTCAGAAACGTTTACATTATAATAAATTACCCATGTGACGTGTTTTTTACTAGTGTACACCTAAATAAATATTGTAATAACTACTACACAGTACACACATAAGGTTTTAAGCGCTATAGGCTTTCAAAAGCATCGGTGACCAATTTATGTAATACCGTAAGAAATTATTTATTTCATCATCATCATCAGCTCATATACGTCCCAATGCTGGGCACGGGCCTCCTCTACAACTGAAAGGGTTTTTAGGCTTTAGTCCACCACGCTGGCCTAGTGCGGGTTGGCGGACTACACACCTAAGAAATTACTAAGAACTTTTAGGTGCGCAGGTTTCATCACGACGTTTTCCTTCACCGTTAAGGTACATGATAATTATTTCGGAAAGTCCTAGGTGTGTGCCTGGGGTTTGAACCCGCGACCGAGGTTGGGGTTCTCGACCGCATGCCTAAACCTCGAGGCCATCACGACTTTTTTATTCTTTTTTTATTTAAAACACAAAAATTAACAAAAATATGTTTAAAAAACTTAAAACAAAATAAAGATGGATAAATTCGGTAATAGACATAAACCCTAAGTAAGTACATAAGCGTTTCACTGCCCTTTGCACTTGGATCGTCCAACAAATACTCGTCTATCTTGTTTCAACACAAAAGTAGGTGGGAAGGCTTTCGATTGTAGCTATGCTTAGTATAATATATATGATATTACAGCTGAAACCTACGCGTGTCTTTATTGTTAGAATACGCGTCTTCTCATTTTTAAGAATATTTTTATCCCAAATCTTTATTATATGTTTGTAAAAAAATCGAAATCGTATTAGACGTCGTGGCAGTCTCAGAAATAGCTTGAATGAATTTCGTATTTAATTTAATTTTATATTTTATTTATTTGTTATTTTTTAATCCGATTATTAAAAAAGGGATCGAGTAGCCCTGCTTCTGCCAAGTTGAGTTTTTTAAAGTACTTATTACCTATAAAATTTTGAGGAATATGGCGATTCAATTTACGTATAGATCTTTTACCATCCTTCAAATATTCTCTTGAGTATTTGGGTGTCTTATAATTCTAATATTTGCTCCTTACTAATAACTGCTCATTATATTTGAACCATTAACCATTTGTTACTATGCCTACAATTGTACAATTTTTTAATGTTAGCTTTTTCTGTGTACATATTATGTTAGAATGCGATGCTTTCCTTCACTTCGTTCACGGTTATATCGTAGAACCGCGCTGGTTTGAGAATAGCCTTATAAAGTAGAAGTTTATTGTAGAGGGAAAGCTGAGATTTTATTCCCACAAGTCGGAAAAGTTTTCTAAGTTGGAGGCTTAGAGGCTCAGTTTCCTTTTGTTGCAGTAATACAACGACAAAACAAATAAATACATGTATACATAACCTCTACTACCCGAAGGGGTAGGGAGAGGTGCATTTCTGCACCCACATTTTGCCAGGTATAAAGAAGCGACGAATTTTAAATTTATCAAAATTATATAAAATGTAATAAACTTGTAGTGAACAATAAATACACTACTAACAATAATGTCTGGTCCAAATACTTAGATGACTTTCCAACAAACAAATTGATAAATATATTCTGTAAGCATTATTACTTCCTTGATATGGTATTCGTATCTGTAAAGAAAGATAATTTGGAGTACTGATCGTAATCATTCAAGTCAAAACAAGTTTGAAGTAAATGGATCACATTTCAGACACACCTCTATAAGTGGCAGTAATGTTTAAGAAAATTGGACGTCTTTTGGCGCCGTGGTAGAGCAGAATAATAATAATAAATACACCCAACAGTCACATACATAGTACTGACCCCACATTAAGATACGAGTCCTGTGTCGTGGGTATCAGAAACTACGAGAGACTTTTCGGTCTCACAAACACCCAGACCAGAAACAAATATTTGTGAATCACACAAACATTTGTCTCGGTGCGGGGATCGAACCCGCGGCCTCTCGTTTCGCAAGCTGGTGTCTAGCCAACTGCGCTAGGGGCAGAATGTTTTGATGAAAGTCTCGGGTTTATTTATTTTTGGGTGATTATAGAATGAAAGCATTGGCAGAGTTCACATACCTACATAAGAATTCTGAGGAACTCTTTGTTATGCACGTTATTTTCGCGATGTTTTTTTTTCACTGTTAATGATAATTCATTATTCGATATGTACATAACTCGCCACGTTCTAGATGATGTGGCCAAAACCACTTACAAAATATTATGAAAATAATATTTTTATATACAATTAATCATCAGCCCATTTACTACCACTGCTGGGAACGGGCCTCCTCTATTATTGAGAGGGTTTAGACCTTAGTCACCACGCTGGCCTAGCGCGGGTTGACGGATATAATTCTAATTGATTTAGTTTTCAAAACATAGTAGTAAGCCCTATAAATCAATAAAATATTTGAAGTAAATTAATTATAGGATATACATATTATAACTATTTATCATCATCACATAAATTTATTTTATTTAACACTTTATTGTACACTAAACACAAAAAAATACATAAAAAAAAACATACATTGAAAGGTACAAATGGCGGCTTTATCGCACATGGCGATCTTTTCAAGGCAACCATAGGATGGAGAACCTGAAGGGATTTAAATATCAACTAAAAATAGCCATCCAAACAAAAACGAACCGTATTTTAGGTAGAATATTCTTGTGCGGATGCATTATAAGTCAAGAATTGAGACTTTCTTATTAATACTAGTAATGATACTAACACAACCTGTATTTTACCGTGGATAGACTTTCAAAGGGCACATAACAGGGCCTTATTACGACGCCCATCAGGGGTTCGAAATTTCCCTTTATTTAGAAACTGTTGTTGAGTTATGTATCAGCTTAAGAATGTCCCACAGGTAAGCAAGACGTTCCTCTAAAACTGTGAGAGACTAAACCTTGGTCCGCCACGCTGACCTAGTCCGGGTTGGCTCACTACACATACTTAAGAAATTCCGTGCCGAGAACTCTTAGTTGAGCAGGTTGTCTCACGATATTTTCCTTTACGTTCATCTAGGTAATAATTAATTAAAATACATACATAAACTCACGCCTGTATTCCCCGAAGGGGTACGCAGAGGTGCATTTCTGCACCCACATTTCGCCAGGTATGTATCAGTCCCACGTAATAGGGGGCGAGCCTATTGCCGTTTTTTGGGCACATTTCCATACTCCGCACTGTTACTGAGAATTTCCTAATGAAAAACCCGAACACTTTGCCCGACGGCACATACTTGTACCGCGAGACCACGAGGCAGTCTAACTAAACTACTAACTAAAAATCCACTCATACATTTTAAAAGTCAATGGTGTGTGCCAGGGATTTGAACACGCGACTGCCAAGATTTTGCCTCAAACGCTCGCCATCAAAACTTCAAATTTGTTGAAGTTTTAAAAAATATAATTCCAATATTAAGTTAATCAAGACCAACCAAAACCCATTAGGCCGTACAAGTTCGTTTGTTATTCATAAATTCAAAATTCTTTTCTAATGTAATTCCGAGAATCGAATCGATAGTTTCATCAGCAGTTTTATTTTAACTTTTATAAGTTTTCATTTCCTTGATGTTACTATCAAGGAAGTTTTTGAGACGATTCAATGAACGATATAATTAATATTAAAATATATTAAACGTTGTATTGTTCTTGATACCGAAATTATTATACTATTTAATTTTTGCAAATTATATCCTGTGATGTCATCATATAAGATTAATAAGATTTTAAATTAGTTTTTATAACATATGTAGATGAAAGTTAGACGTTTAAATAAAAAATAAAAACGCAATCATTTAACTTTACTTTCATTTACTTATACTAAAATTCAGACGTAGGCGTCATGTTGATACGACGTTATCTGATTTTTATTTGCTTTGGTATTTTTTCAATAAAATCAAAATCTGAACCTTTAAATTATTATTTACATATTAACCTTTAAATTATATCTAAATAAAAGTGAAAGTCATGTCAACTCGATAATTTTAAATCATCAATAACAAATTCTTAATTGCATTCATCATTAAATAAAAAGGCACAAAATCTAAAGTTGTCGTAGATCCTTAAAAATCGTATTCCAAGAAACGGTTCAACATTGAAGCATTAAGGTCCATATTGCAGCATCCAACAAAGCCGAGAGACTTGAGAGTAACCTGCTCCGTACGTACCAACGGAGGGGGGAATTGATAAAACTCTATAGCGCACGAAATATCATGCCAATACTTGCCTGACTCCACGCCATAATACTAAATTAGTGCAAAACAAAAAAATAATTTCAAAATGAAATTATCCGTAGTTCTTTTAGCTCTCGCGGTTGTAGTAAAGGCCGACGATAGTGACAAAACGTTGGAAACGGCCATCAATTTCATTAAGGACTGCCATGGAGACTACATATTGTGTGTTAAGGTATAGTTTTTGTAGTGAAAGTGCAGTGAAAACTTAACGTGCAGTGGAGTGCAAGTTACATTGTCCGTGGACCCGTTAATTTCATTACTTGAAAGTGCATCAATTCTTATCTTTATTCTTATCTCGCAAACATCGTTGCTTTTGCTCTAAGTTTTTTGCTCATCATGGATGTTCACTTGTGCTCCAATTTAGTTAAAACAAGCTGCAATCAATTAATTTTCATTTTAAATTTCTTTAAAAAAGTTTAGAAATTTCTCTACGTGTATAAGAAACAATTTCAATACATTTTTTACTTACAGGAAAAAATGCTCAGGATCGTTGACAACTTGAGGACAGTTAGAAGCATAACCATAGCCGAAGGTGTAATTTTAAAAGGAGAACCCGACACGTCAATCAAAAATGTGGAGGCGCTTCCTGTCGACCCAACAGCTAGGGATAGCGAAATTAACTACAGGTTATTGGATGGAGTCGTCGGGTTATTCGAAACACACGCTTTAGAGGTCAAAATGAACAATGAAGATAAAGAAACACTGCAGAGGTCACTTGAAGAAGGTATGAATGAATCAAGAATATATGCTAATTATTTAACTTAAATTATAAAAAATAAATAACATTTTATCTTTCATGATTAACATTAATTGATTAGAATGAAATATGCTGTGCATCAATCTGATGTCTAATTAGTATTCTGTAATATTAATAAAACACGTTAGCCGACTAACAAAAAATTTGATAGAGGCTGTTTTCAACGAATCTTTATTGATATTAGTAATTTACTACAAAATCTAATTCAATTTTATTTCTTTGCTTTCACCAGGTCGTGGTAAGAAGAAAGGAGGTGGTGCTATCGGGGGCATTATTGGTCTTCTCGGCGCCAAACTTCTTTTGGGCAAACTTTTCATAGTCAAACTTATTGCCCTAAAAGCATTAGCAACTGCCAAGATCGCGCTAGTCCTGGCCGTCATTCTTTTCGTTGCTTATTGTCTGAAGCAAGACCACACAAAGACAACCTATGAAGTGGTACCTCATGCTCTTCATCATGAAAGCCATCACCCAGCGCACGTGGAGCACGTAGCTCATGATGGAGGCCATGGTCATGGAGGCGGATACTCTAGTTACGGCGCTGACTGGAACAAGAACTTAGACGAAGCTCAGAATCTAGCATACAGCGGCTATGCACAAAATAATTAGATAAACCAAAAAAAAGTTTAAATTAAGAACCTCTTTTGTACAAAGATTTATTTATTTTAATTTATTAAATTGTTTGTTAGTTATGTTTTGTTTCTTTTTTGAATCACTCAATTTTAGTTCATTCATGACTCTAATACACAATCACTTAAATAATAAGAAAACCATACAAAAAAGTACATCACATTTTACCAGTTTTCATAGTATATCATTAATGTGGTCTGGTCCGATGTTTTTCCACTTCAACATATTTATTAGTGTTTACTTATGGGGCAATTTCCCCGCAAATCGATTCTCACTTAACTTTCCCATCTAAATTACAACAAGTTTTTACCGTTCAACACTTCATTAAATGACTGCGGGTACATCATACAGGCTTAGAGAACGAGGGTTAACTTTTTTTTAACAAATACACAATAATTATTTTTTTAAAGATACATTTTTTTTACTTTTGAAGTTAAATAGCCAGACCGTGGATATGGAAGAAAATCTTCATAGTAAAGATAATACAATTTCTTATCATTATACTTGTGTCTTATTACATACATATATTATAATTAAATAAATAATAAATACACCCAACAGTCACATACATAGTTCTGACCCCACACTAGAATACAAGTCCTGTGTCGTGAGTATCAGAAACTACGAGAGTTCGGTCTCACAAACACCAATATTTGTGGATCACACAAACATTTGTCTCGGTGCGGGAATCGAAACCCCGGCCTCTCGTTTCGCAAGCTGGTGTCCAGCCAACTGCGCCACGGGGCTGTCAAATTACCCAAAGTATAGCGGTTATTTAAAAAACAAAACAAATAATGATACTTCAAAGACGACTCATTTCAAAAGCATTAACGACTCGTGAACTGGTTATTTAAAACAGTTATAAACATAATTAAATTTATTTGTAGAGAAATCAATAATGACTTCCTTCCTCCGAAGATATGGAATCATTAAAACTTTTCACTTCTAAGCATTCTGATACAAAGAAAATGAGTATTCATAATTCCGAAGATTAGGCCGACGGCTAACATCGCTCGTAAAGCCAATAATAGTGAACTAATGTAGCGTAAAACGGAATGGAAAGTTTTGTGATGGACGCAATGATATGTCAAAATTGATTTCAATGAGATTTGAAAGAAATTGTTAGCTCATCGTTGTAGGCGTTTAGAAAATTGTTGTGAAAAGTTTTTGAAGTGAAAACTTCTTTAGCGGCGCTGTGCAATTTTTTTGGGATGGGTAAAAAATGTTGAACTCGCGTCAGATTACGTGACTCTGATCGAAAATGCGTAAGAAGCATTATGTAATATAAATTGTCATGTTCGTGTACAATAGTAAAATAAATATTTTATTTTACAACGTTAATGATAGTACTTTTATACTGACAAATAAAGCAATTCGTACGAAATTATTCCCTTACCATTCCAAAATATTCAAAAATGCACAACGTTAATGTTGAAGTTTTCACTTCTGCCGACACTCCCGTAGTGCCACTCGTTGTTTTTTTAATTCATGGAAGTACATTGTATCTCTCTCAATATTAAATGCGCCATCTACCGGGATAAGTGAGTCAAATTATGTTATATGAATAACACCTTTTTATAGCTATAGCGTATTAAATCCAATTGTCTCCGGCTTCTCATATCGACGATCGGGTGAGACCGTAATCCACGCAGATCTTGCGGTCAAACTGGGACCCTAGGCAATATCCTACACTGGCATACACAAAACTCTCGATGACCATCTCGCATACATTTGCCCCTGTATCAATCTATAAAGGATGGGAAGAATTATATTTCTACATTCTGCCTCGCCAGCTGTATTTCAAATCCTACGTAAAGAAGGTCAAGCATTTCGCAATTTTCGTATACATTTCCCGGCTCCATGTTGCTACTAAGAATTCTAAATTAAAAGACCCAACAACCCCCCCACCCCATCTTAAAAAAATTGGCGTGGTGACAACAACATATTCTATACTTTTTGACTTAGACTACTTAAACCTACAACAATTAGAATAGTAAGGCAATAAAATAAATGTAAAGTGGGAAGGGGTATTAGACATCTGACAGCCATACAACAGAACAGTTCAAAAGTGTATCGCGATCTAGTTAGCCCACTTACATACAACAGTATACTGCAACTGTATAAATAGTTTTAAGTTGAAGTTGAAAGACTTTATAATTAACCATCAAATATCTCAGGGACTTCTTAAGGAGTGCTATATGAAGTAATGTTTGGTTTATATATATTGCATTACTATATAATATAACTATCACACTTGCTCCTACTTACGCTCAACTTATGCTCCCTGGACAATGTGGATACAGATGTCTGCAACTGCCCTTGCCTGTGTATATGTGATTTTTGTGTAAATTTTAATCGGATGGAATGTTTTGTTTTGTTTTATTTATTTGTACAAGGAGTTTCTTTTTGTATTCCGTGACATCATCCTTTTTATTCTAAAACAACGGCCCAACCATAGATAAGGCCCAACGGAAGACCAGCGTTGGCTGTATTGCCAGCATATTGCTGAGTTGGTGCCTTTTTGTTACAAACATAGTTTTAAGTGATTTATGTCTATTTTATATTATTTTTTGTTTTTGTATGTTTGTTAACAAATAAACTTTTTTTCTTTCTTTCTTTCTTTCTTTCAACACTAGTTGGTCATACCGCAAGGTTTGTGAATGCGCGTGAAAGGCACCATGACTGAAATTTGAAGGAGTAAACAAGTGCAGTACGGGCTAAAATTATCATAATAATTTAATTTATCAACGTGAATGCTCAGTTAGTTCCCTGGTATGAATATGAAGTGTGTGCAATAGAGGGATCCTCAAAGCTTCCGGATTAGGCGAAACATGTTTTTGTATGTGTAAACAGTTAGAAAGAAATGTAATCGTAGTCTTAATCAAAAAGGAGGATCTTTTGAAAAAGAGAGAGACAGACAAAAACTTTTGCCAAATTACATACATACTTAAACTCACGCCTGTATTCCCCGAAGGGGTAGGCAGAGGTGCATTTCTGCACCCACATTTCGCCAAGTATGTATCAGTCCCACGTAATAGGGGGCGAGCCTATTGCCGTTTTTCGGGCACATTTCCAGACTCCGTGCTGTTACCGAGAATTTCCTAATGGAAAAACCCAATAACACTTTGCCCGACCCGGGAATCGAACCCAGGACCTCTAGATCGCACGGCATGCCAAATTATTTTGTTGATATAAATACGTACAAGTAAACACTCAAATAATAAAAACATTGCAATTAGCCATATGCAGATAAAGAGCGCCGTCGTGAAGAGGAAAAAAGATAAAAAATATTAATGAGTTCCATACTTGTAAGTGGTAAACGTGGATTCGCGTTTAAAGAGCCTTTTATGACAGGTGTAAAAAGTATTGGAATCAAACATGCGGTTCAGATTCCCTCCATGATCTTGTTTCGAATGGCTCTATTAATGAGCGCCCGTGAATATAATCTCGCTCTCGGAGAGCATAACCTAACCTTCGGTTCTCGACCGTGAAAATAAATTCCTGCCTATTGCGAGAAGCTATTTGAGTAAAAATTAAAGTAACATTCAATAATAAAAATAAAAGGAAGCCTCGTGTCGCATTTGGCTAGATACCAGCATGCGAAACAAGAGGCCGCGGGTTCGATCCCCGCACCGAGACAAATGTTTGTGTGGTCCACAAATATTTGTTTCGGGTCTGGGTGTTTGTGAGACCGGAAAGTCTCTCGTAGTTTCCGATACCCACGACACAGGACTTGTATCATAGTGTGAGGTCAGAACTATGTATGTGACTGTGGGTGTATTTATTTTTTAAACCTATAATAACTACAAAAATAAATAATAATAAAAGAAACATACAAGAAAATCCCAATAGCAGATATAGGAAGAAAAAAAAAAGTTGTATAAGTAAAAATATATGAAAAGGCAGGCTATAGTAACTCGTGGCTGTGACAGGAGGGTGATCACTCCGCATATTATAATATATGACATTAGGAATGACAGATTGACATTTGACAATATAATCCAGATGTATAACAACAAGAAACACTATTGTGATTTTTTACATTATGCATGGCTATCACCTTCAAGCAATTGTGACTTTGATGGCAAATGAGTGACTCATCTTTCTTGTCACCCGTCAAAGGTAAATACCCTAAGCTAGCCTCCAGCGCAAATGAAAGATATACTTCTCTAAAATCCATTCACCCATCAAAACAACTTAGTTTCGCTTTAAATATTATCTGTTCTCAATACGTTGACGTAATAATTACATAGCAATAAATTATGTCTTGACAATCAATTTGTTGAATTATACGAGTAAAAGCAACATTATAATCACGGATAAACGAATTGATTCATTGTTTTCATTTGTGTTCATTATCAAACATTTATCAAACAACTGTTATGTTTAACAAAGAAAATATATCTGTAACAAATAATCTAATTTTATTGCACAATTGTTTATAATGACATGGGTCATTCGTAAATTTTTACTAACTGAAATTTTCATACAAGCCCATATACCCACTGCTGGGCACAGGCCTCCTCCACAACTGACACGAATTAGGTCTAAGTCGACCACGATGGCATAGTTACTAAAGTAAATGAAGTGTTAACTGCGACGTTAACACTTAATTTTACGAAGATAATAATATCATTTTAGTTAATGGAGTCCAAAAGGCATTCCATACGTCAATCGGGGTCACGGAATGACTTGAAATTTGGGTATAATGAACTGAGGGAGGTCAAGTGATAAATTGTGACCCTTGTTAGAAAATTAATTGTATATTTATCATAATTAAATTTATAAAACTGACGTTTGGTATTGATATTGCCGTGAAAGTAGGCGCTGTATTTGGCCTTTATTATGGTGTACCATAAATGGCTGTCATGGAATTCTTGGTTGTGAAAGTTGAATCCTATTAGGTTCAGTATTTGTTTACATATTGGTAGGAATACGCATAAAAATGATCCAAAGCTATCGGCGAAGTCTGTTGCATCAGCAATGTGAAGCGGGTTAAGATTGTTTTAATATTGCATGAAAATATACTCACACCTATATGACTAAGGGGTAGGAAGAAATAAAATTCTGCATCCACGTTACGCTTGCTTTCATTTTTTTTGCCCTATTCCACCACACACCCGCCACTGTAACTCCTATGCTCAAGGATTAACAGCGGCACGCACAGTATTGACTGCGAGCACTGAGGCTCAGCGAATCAAAAAAATATACCTATGAATGAGGAGTTGGAAACAAAGAGTTGTCCACTTCCTTTTTTTTTCTTCCGTTTTGATAAATGTTCTTTGTAACTAAAGGTATATTAGTATGTTACAAAGACTCTACTAGATTTTTTTATAATTTTGACAGCGCCACGGATACCTTTTTTGAAAACGACTTAAATTGGGTTAAGTTGTTGCTTAGCTTTAACCTCGAAAAAAAAAAGGTGCTTGCTTTTTATTTATGTGGGAAGACTTAATGACTTGTGTTGGCGGAATCAGCAAATAAATATTACAAATGGGCTGTTCTCGCGTCTCTATGACACTTTCACTGATGCTTGATTACTATATAACTTATGTAAAGCAATTTGCTTCACGGCAAAATTAGCACGTGCAAACGAATGGCCTTGCGACGATTTCTAGGTTGAATATACATATATAGGGTGTGTATAGACCGTGATCGAAAACTAAGACAGGTAATAGCCACAGTCATTACCAATATACCATTTTACTACATACATTTAATACTCATGGTTGTAAGGAAAACGTAAAAAAAATATTTTTTGTCGGGATTTTTTTAATGTAACGGTATTTGTAATTACCGTGGCTATTGCCTATCTTATTTTTTGATCACGGTCTATATACACCCTGTATATTTTATTAAGATTATCCCAATTGGGGCTGGTAATCGGTAATAGGATTACATGGGTACTATAATTTGATAAAACATTAGTCTTAAAAATTACACCTCATTCTACCCCTTCAATCTCAGATATACTGTCGAGAGTGTTTAAATATCATGCAATTGTATACATATTTGTCGTACAACATAATTTTGCATGAGCAATTACTTTCACTAAATTTAAGATTGAATATAAATTTTTATCTTTTCTTTTTCTCTGCTGCGTTTAATTTTGCCGTAAAAAACATTAGCAGGCTTATAAAAAAGCGTGGAATCTTGTTATTCGTTCAAAAAGTGTCTATTATGTTTTATCATAACCAGTTCCAGTTCTCTCTAATTTATGTGTGGTCCACATTTTAATACGTTACGTTTTGTCGGCTGAACTTGACTTGCTATTGGTGGCTAGGAGCTTGGCAATGTTATGTTAATAAAATCTTATTCTTAATACAAAAATACGAAAATAAAATGTCTCTTATAATCTTTTGGTTCTAATAGTATATATGTTTATTATGTAGTAGTCCTTTTATGTGATTGTTTTCAACAGAGTTTTAAGCATATAAATATGCTACTATTTCATCTTTGGTGCAGTAATCTGTTATCATAATTTTTTATCTCTCACTTCGTTATTTAGTTTATGTAATATTATTTTTAGCCTGTATTAAATATTTTATTCTTAAACCATACTTCGTACCTTCTTATACACATAGATACATACAGAAGCAGTTCAGTCAATCAGTTAAGATACAAATATCACATATATACCCAAAGGCAAATTTTGTAGCCTATTCAAATATTGATCTGTGCTATGATAAAACGTGCTAACTATATACTTTTAAGAATAATTCCGTCTTTAATTTATACACGGAAATGCTACCTCGAATCAATTTACATTCTTGAGTTTATTTATTATTACACAATAAAACAAAATAATATGAAGATTGTGTCGACGCCGACATGACTGTCTCTTAGCTCAGCAAACAGGTTGAAACTCTAAACTCACTGGAACTACTTTCTATGGCTGGAGTTTCACGTATTTTCGTCCAATTTCTTCATCGAGAGTGAGATGGCTGTTTTAACTGCTTGTGTTAGATTGCTCGGCGCGTGCGCACGCAGTCATGTATAAGCCACCAGGTTTCAATAAGCGTTACTAGATTAATGGTTATAGAGACAATGATCATTTAGTTTCGTAATAATAACATGTAATTGAATTGTATTTTTTAGATTATTTTTAAAAAGAGGAATAAAGGGTCTTTTCCTAGCAGTATATTATTACAAGCTATAATAACCAATGGTTGACTCATTAGTATTTTTCAATTGGTCCTTCTTATCCAGTGCGTTCTTATTACTTGAGGCTTATACCGTATAGTCCTTTAGATTTTCGATGATAAAAATCTTTTCAGATTCTCTAATTTTCTTGCTCGTTTTTTAGTAACTATTTACTGATCTTTAATGACTGGTGTCACTTCTGTAGGTACTTTGACAGTTAACAATAATTCTTGTGGGCAGGAATTATTAGGGAAGGAAAAAGCTATCAAATTAGAAACTCATAGAGCTCCATAACCTCTACAAAGAAGCTTAAAAATATAAAAGGGCAAGTCACTATTTTCACAGATCATGCATGAGCAAGTGGGCCATCAAAAAGTTAAAATGACGCACAAATTCCATACAACATCGTTTGTTTTGATTTTCATGTACACATTAATGTGAAGTGTAACATAAGTTATGTGCAGTGAAATTACAAGTTACTGTACTTTAGAGTCAAGTTGCAAGTAGCTGTTAAGCATGATAAGAAGTTAAGATTATAAGTTACAGTCAGTTTGTAATAAGAATAATTTTACATATGTTTACGCATAATAATAAGGCAAATTAATATTTATGGCAGAGTTTAGGCATAAATATAGGAAGCATATGTAATAAGAGGTAACTACCAAGTAAACAATATAAAAAATATAATGTTACCAAACTGATAATGAGAGAAAGAGAGGATTTGAACTTTTTTTTAAATTAAAAAATTTAGGTTTTTTGTGAAGTAAGTTCTAATTATAAATTGAGCTGGCCCAAACATATCATATCTAATGTGATTACTTGTTATAACGCTTGATTAAAATAGTACGCTGTATAATTTAAACAGAAAGAAAATAATTAAAATGGAAGTCAAAACATTTGGTACGAAATATTTTTCAACGCATTAGTACCTGCAAAACGTACATACGTTTGTATTTTCATTGACGCAGATATTATTACGAATTACTGATTTTTTATTCTGTCTGTTACTTTTACCGTTATACTGCCAAGTCATAATGATTATGTTCGCATAAATAATATCTTTATCAAAACATACAGCAAGAACAAATTAGAAATTCAGAGGTATGCATCGCAACTGTTGGCGATGAGTTTTTTTTTTTAGAACAGCATGGTCTCCTAAAGCTTTGATGTGAAGGAGGGTCAGGATGACATAATTATGTGGGCTCATATATTTAGACATTTAACTAAAAAAAATTCTATCGACACTAAGCATCCCTTCCTCACGGCACATTCCTTTTAGTTCGGACTAAAATTCAATCTAACTTATTTAATTTTTCAATTCAATAAACAAATTATGACTGCCTCGTGGTCTCGCGGCACAAGTCTGTGCCGTGCCATTTAGAGGTCATGGGTTCGATTCCCGGGTCGGGCAAAGTGTTATTGGGTTTTTGTATTAGGAAATTCTCAGTAGCAGCATGGAGTCTGGAATTGTACCCGAAAAACGGCAATAGGCTCGCCCCCTATAACGTAGGACTGATACATGCCTCTGCCTACCCCTTCGGGGAGTACAGGCGTGAGGTTATGTATGTATGTATAGAAATTTTATTATGCTTCTGACCGATTCACAGAGCGAGAACTACTGAGACAATAAAATGATAAACATCTGTATGTTTCAGTGAAATGCACGATGATATAGGCAAACACATTTTATCGAGAAAGTGGGAGTAAAATAGAAATTTTCATTTGCAACGAGTCTCGCTAGTACGAGATGGGATATCGTTTGCAAAAGTGGCACTCAAAGTTGTCCATGTCCCTCTTTTAGTTCAGCATTGACATCGTTTCTACGCAGTTAACAACCGGACACACCCTCGGAGACCTACTTTGGTATTGCTTGTGTCTTTTGTGTGCCCGTACCTAGCAGTAGGACGTATATGGGCTGATGATTAATTATATATAAAAAATAAACTTTCTCTTTCAAAGGTCCCGGTATTGTCAGCGACAAAATATTCTGATTGGTCCATTAGTTTTTAGTTCGTTCACTACAAACAAAAATACAAATTTTCTCCGTTTCAAGTATGTGCCGTGCAATGTACAGGTTTTGATTATCGAATCGAACACGATGTGCTTGGATTTTTACATTCAGAAATTCTCAATAGGTAGCGTCTGGAAAAGTGCACATAAGCAACGGGCTCATTATTATGAGTATGTGGTACAAAAAAAAAACACTGCGGATAAGGAGGTACAGAAATGTATCCCTTTTGAGATACAGGCTTGTGTATTATAATTATTTTACATATTTACTTATATTTTACTATTCTTTAGAGATCTTGGACAATTAATTCAGAAACACTGGCCGACAGTGTTTGTTACGGAACGCCATTACAGTGCTTCGGGTAAAGGTAAAAGTGTTAGTCAGTGGCTTTCATATACTCGTATAATAAAACCTGGTGATTATAATCAATACGCGACATCATTAACCGTTTTATTGGATCTTTCATATAACGCATTGTTATAAGCTTTATCTGGACATATTTTACAAAAATAACATTTTGTACTTTACCTGGACCACACTTTATCTTAGCACCTTACTTGTAGAAAGTTTGTCGAGACGAATTTGAAAAACAAAAATTGTTTGTTCCGCGGCAAAATTACATAGTGTACAACCTAGAGGTCTCTGTTTCGATTCCTGGGTCGGTCAACAGCAGTCGTCGTGAGCGTCAGTACACACGCCCCCTATTACGTTGGACTTAAAACATAGCTGGCGAAACGTGTTTTAGATTTCAATAGGAAAGATATTAAGTTAATAAATAAATAATACAAAAAGTCAACTGTACTGACTGCCTCGTGGTCTCGCGGCAAAAGTATGGGTCAGGCAAAGTCTTATTGGGTTTTTCCATTAGGAAATTCTCAGTAATAGCACGGAGTCTGGAAATGTGCCTGAAAAACAGCAATAGGCTCGCCCCTTATTACGTGGGACTGGTACACATCTGGGTGCAGAAATGCACCTCTGCCTACCCCATCGGGGAATACAAGCGTGAGGTTATGTACCTATGTATATAATTTTAGGTCAATTCAAGGCAATAGTATTATGTACGTACATCAACTGCTCTAAAACACAGCACTTACTTTAAACCGTAATTGGTTTAACAATAAAAGTCTCAGTATCTATTTTTAAACGCGTTAATTAATGGTCGTTATTTTTAATTATGTGTTATACTTTCAGTTGTTTACATTTACAGTGTTACCGTGTAGTTTAGATTTAATGACTGGCTAATGCGATATCGTCATGCTTCTAAATACATTCAAACAGTATGTAGAGTGCATGCTAGTATTAGGGCTGTCAATTAATATATTTCGGTACCAAATATTCCCGGTCCAATGTTGGCCATTGTCTGACAGAAACTAGTGGAATGAGCTAGAAGAGGCCTTTGCCAAAAGGCACACTGAACTGAGCGACATATTATAAAAACATTTATTATAAATAAAAATAATAAATACACCCAACAGTCACATACATAGTTCTGATCCCACACTAAGATACAAGTCTTGTGTCGTGGGTATCAGAAACTACGAGAGACTTTTCGGTCTCACATACACCCAGACCCGAAACAAATATTTGTAGGTCACACAAACATTTGTCTCGGTGCGGGGATCGAACCCGCGGCCTCTCGTTTCGCAAGCTGGTGTCTAGCCAACTGCGCCACGGGGCTGTTATAGATAAATAGAAACTATTCAGAATAAATTTATTTATTTTTATCTGAGGGAAGGGTGGAGTATGTACTATGACTCACCGCATCAGACCTATATAATCATAATATCAGCAGTTTCATTACCAAATTCACTGTCATATACTGTTGCATTAAAGTATTTTATGTTAATATCAAGATTTTGCCTGTTGCTATTATTTATTTATAGTCGTTGCCCGCAATTACGGAATTTTAAACTTTAAGAACACTATTTTTCCTGGTTTTTGACACATTTTTCAATGACCCTATTGGTCGTAGAGTGATGATATACATGATACATACGAGTATATCCTCTTAAAGCCCTCTTCGATAGATGTACTATCTAAAACTGAACAAATTTCGTCGTCAGCTCAAATAAGTCCCAATGCTGGGCACGGGCCTCCTCTACAACTGAGAGGGTTTAGGCCTTAGTCCACCACGTTGGCCTAGTGTGGGTTGGCGGACTACATACCTAGGTGCAGGTTTTATCACGATGTTTTCCTTCACCGTTAAAGCAAGTGGTAATTCATTGTGAATACACACATAAATTCGAAAAGTTAGAGGTGTGTGCCTGGGGTTTGAACCTGCGGCGGCTGAAATTCTCGACCGTGCGCCTAAACCTCGAGGCCATCACTGCTTTGCACACACACCACACTGGACAAATAAACAAAGTTAATTCACAATGCTGAGTTATATTCAGCTCATACCTCGCGCGAAAACACATACTACGCATTGCCGCTTTTTTGAAGAGGTCATTGTACTGGCGTCTAGGTTTTTATTCTGCGATGATTATAGCTCTATCTAGTTTTAAGCTAGGTTTTATTTCCTCGATGTTTTGCTAGCTTAAATAGAACAAAATTTTCATGAAAGGTTATTGACACCAGTGTCACGTATTCCGCCTCAGCAGAGGAGATGACAATTATCTTCTTAAAACATCCAAAGATTCAACCAATAGTGCAAATCAAATATTAAGTTCCATTATAAGTCTTGTGCAAGGTAATGTAGCAGTGATGGATTCGAGGTTTAGGCGCGCGGTCGAGAATCTCGGCGGTCGTGGGTTCAAACTCCAGGAACACACCTCTGACTTTTCGAAGTTATGTGTGTATTCACAATGAATTATCACTTGCTTTAACGGTGAAAGAAAACATCGTGAGGAAACCTGCACATCTAAAAGTTCTTAGGAATTTCTTAGGTGTGTAGTCCGACAAGCCGCACTAGGCCAGCGTGGTGGACTAAGGCCTAAACCCTCTCAGTAGTAGGGGAGGCCCGTGCTCAGCAGTGGGACGTATATGGGCTGATGATGAATGTAATGTTTCACATAAATATTAATGTCAAGTGGTCACCGGGCGGAATACAAACCTCTGCTCTTTTTCGGACTATTTGATCAATTAGTGTTCAAATAAAAAAATGCGATGATGCCTTTTACATTTCAATAGCAAAGAAGTGGAGTTGCGAGATGTTTTTGTAAGAAAGTTGTGAAAGCTTTCTCCGATACGCAGTTCCGATATTTAGCTATTGAAATCTGGCAGGCGCTATCAAGTTAGCTCATTCAATGTTGCCCTTATAGGTAGTACCTAGTAAATTCAATAATGTTGCCCTTAGAGTAAACATGAAAATATCTACATGCATCGACAAATTTAAAGCACATAGCTGAAGCGGAAGTAATTGTGATATATAGTCCCTATCCCACCACACACCCGCCACTGTAACTCCTGTGCTCTAGGATCAACAGCGGCACGCACAGTATTGGGCCCAGCAGTGAAGCTCAGCGAATCTAAGGGGACCTAAATTTGTCATAATCCCGCAACGAAGTTAATCAGAAAGATAAATAAAGGAGGAGTTGGAAACAAAGAATTGCCCACTTCCCTCCACAGCAAAGCGGGTGACAAAACATTGAGCTATGAGGCTTCACCCTCACATAAAAAAAAAGACAATTATAATTAGTGAAATTAGACGCAATTAACGCACTACGGGTAAATAACTATATGAGATTTATTGAATAAATTGGACCTTTTGCTTGTTGGCAAAATATAACGCGGCGCGACGTTGTACTTCCAGGTCGACTGGAAGCACGGGAGTACTTCTTTTTACTTTAAGTTCTTGCGGGAGCAAGAACAGGTAAAGCTTCAGTACTAACAGTTCTGTACGCCTTACACAAAAATATCAACGCCAAACATTGACTCTGGAGCAATTTCCTTCTGACTGCGCCGACGGTTGCCCTATCGGCCCACACGGGGGAAGCGTAACAAATACAACCCAAATATGTAGCTCCATAAATTACTTTTAAGATATTAAACGACAGACCCCAGGTTGACGTTGATATCCTAGTCAAGGCATAAAAGTTGTTTTTCGATTTTTCACCAACGCTTTTTATATGTTCAATAAAAGAGAAATTTCGTTCTAGAACGAGCCCTAGGTAACAAACCGATTGTTTACTCTTGATGGAGACATTATAAAATTTTATACGCGGCGGGGTTTTCAGAGTGCCTTTCAGCAGCAAATGAAATGATTTTTGGGGTGCGAACGAGAGACGGTTTCTTTCACCCCAGTAAATAATTAAACTTAGACACGTGTCTGCTAACTTTTATAGTCCTGATCTGCTATTTGACTGTATGAGCAAGCGTCCGTCATCCGCATATCCTATTAAAGAGCAACATGGAGGTAAAGGAGTCGCAAGAAAGTCGTCTAAGCCTAGATTCCACAAGTAAGGGCCGACAACGGAACCCTGGGGACATCCCATTGTCAGTGTTAAAAGTCGAGGCGTCGGACACCAAATCGCAATAATTAATTTGACTTGTATCGCGGCTGTCCTCGAAAGACGGAGGAGAATTGCTTCTCGAACCAGACGGTTCGGATCTTTTTATCGCCCGGAGATACATTTGATGGTGACATGTCACCAAAAAGCCGTTTTGGCCGGGAGTTGTTTGGTGATCTTGGGGTCAAATTACTCTTGCTAAAAGGGTCCCTACCACGATCAGGTGGATCATCATTATAGCACGACATAGTTTAATAAATGAACCTAAAGATAATTAACGGTTTATCAAGCCTACCCACAGAACAAAATAAAAATGACTTACCGATGAAAACTGGCAAAATCTATTAAATGCAACCGAAAAACACTAAACTAACTTACGCGTCGTAAGGCACAAACCAAAACAGTACAACCAGAAACACACACGAGCCGGCAATCGAACCCGAAACACGACAAACACAATTTCAAAACGCACCGCGTAAAACCGTGTCCGCACAGTACGCGTGCGCGGAGGGAAGTCTGATAATTGTGATACAAGTAGATTATGAAATTAGATGTCGTGGATTTAATTAATGTACCGGAAAATACATAATATGTTGTAATCGTTTTTCGTGTTTAACAGAAAATTCTCTCTTAGTAGTTTTCAGTCTCAAACATTTGTATATTTTAAAAAACTTAAAATAAAGTGACTGGAAATAATATATTTTTTTAAAGTTCATTTAATAAGATTAACTGGTCTTAATAGATGCAATGATTATTTTTAAAAATACTACAATATTTGGTCAATATGAATTTTTATTGAAGTGAAGATATGCTTCCTTGTAATGCATAGTGCTCTGTGCAATGTTTAGTCAGTTATGTAACTTATTTTTTTTATTTTGTAATAATCTGCCTGACCGGTGTTTTACAAACTATATTAAGCAATAATACATACGCCAAATGCCATGCACTTATTTGAAAATAAAAAATAAATGATCTATTAAAATAAAACATCATGTGATTTTCACACACAAGTCATAAACTCTCTAACAGGTAAAGGAAATACATTAAGGAAATACGCACTTTTATAGTTAATTTCACGGTATATTACCCGCTAGTTGGGCAGAGTGGGCAAATTACTACATTTCTCTTATTATATGCCCATTTCGACGTGACGACGATCAATCACATCACATGTTTTCTTTCCACTTACGAATTCGCACTTCAGAAACACTTGAAGTCCGTCAAAGGTCATATTCGACAAACGTTATCGCAATTAAAGAAGATAAAAACGTGTGAAATTGTCATAACTGATCACTTGGTGTTCCGGATGTTAGGTATGTACATCAATTTCATTCATTTTGGTGTTATTTAGTTGCGTTTATAATCATAGAATCGTAGGTCTACGGCCTCATGTATATTGAACTCGACAGCGTCTTTGGTTCTGAGTCATAAAATGTTGTAGGCGACGGGGATGAGTGAGGTGTAAGTTTTAGAGGGGCAATATACTATTGTTTCGTTTCGTGTGGAAATTCTCAATCATCATCATTATCAGCCCATATACGTCCCACTGCTGGGCACGGGCCTCCTCTACAACTGAGAGGGTTTAAGCTTTAGTCCACCACGCTGGCCTAGTGCGGGTTGGCAGACTACACACTTAAGAAATTTTAAGTGTGCAGGTTTCATCACGATGTTTTCCTTTACTATAATATATAAATATAATATAAAATAAGATATAATAAATATAAGATAATTATTTGTGAATACACACATAACTTCGAAATGTCAGATGTGTGTGCCTGGGGTTTGAACTCACGACCGTCGATTTATCGACCGCGTGCCTAAACCTCGACGCCATCACGACTTAGATTCTCAATAGCAGAATGGAGTCTTGAAATAAACGTTAGTACGCTCGTCCCCTTTTACCTTATACATAAGGTCATGGTTGCGTCCAGCAATAAACCTCTCTGTAGTATAGCAGTGTGTGTGCGTGTGAACGTTTTCTCTTTGGCTCATAAATTTCGCGAATTTAATTTGCGGTTATGGCAAAAACTATGCAAATTATAATGTTGGTCATAACACCACAACACATAATGGCACTTGGTGGTTACGCTATCAAAACATTTCATTTCGCATATAATGATATATTATTACAGTATAATAACATAATTAAGGTTTATTTTTTAATACAAACCGAAGCTAATTCAAGAAAAACGTACTTTATTTTTGAACTTACGCGTAATACTTAATTACTTATTACTTTATTTTTTCCTGAAATTCTAAAAGACTTTTAAATTTTGTATGGTTTTCTAACTTTGAAAAAATTCTAAAAAAATGGTCTGGTTCATAGATATTTTTTAAATGGCACAAAAAAGTGACCTGACTTTAAATTAAAATCTATGTATATGAAAGGTAAAGACAGTAACGCATTCGACATTAAATATATGAATTAGAATTATCCATATACTATTTGATCAATTACTATTCATTTTTCAAGCATTTTATAATGCAAGTGATTTTATGAATTGAAAATGAAGACCCCAGAATATTTGATGATGAGAATTTCTTATTATAACATCTATGGATGAATTATGGTTACCTTATTTTATTTTGGCCAAATTCACAAATTTTTAAAGTGAATACAGTACAGACTATATTAAATATGAATTGTTGAGATGGTGAAAATTATCTGTGTTAATGTTTAATAGGAATTATATGACAAATATTACAATAATAGGCGTAATATCTGTTATAGTAGCAACCAAATATGTACGTGGTATACTGAAATCCTAAAGTAGACTTTAGGCTTAAAACAGGCTGAGGTTGCGCCATAGACACTTTCTGGTGCCAATATTGAAACGTCAATCAAGTCAAATTTGTTCGAAATATAAATTGAATTAAAATCAAGATACTTAACAGATAATGACGACCATTTTAATAAAACAAAATTATTTAAATAAAGATGTTTGGTTTATTTTCTTTGTTAAATAAATAAATTATTAAATAATCGCACATTCACTCACGCATATGGACAAATAGACCTAAATATATGTACATACGATAGTATAGGAAAACACATAAATATAAAAACTAAAAAAGAGATCATACTTATAAATAAAGAGTATTTTGTAGGTACTTGAAAATAAAATTAAAATAAAATAAAAGTAACACAATATAAAACAAAACATGGAGGAGTAGCCTCTACTTTTGGCGTATCATTACATACCCGTATGACTTAGATTACATATGAAAGTATATATACAATAAACTATATACAACAGAGATACGAACACATAATCGAAAAAAAATAGAAAAGACAACATAAAAACCACTTTCACACATTATAAATACAATCACGCATAAATAAATAAATTCTCATAAATTCCGGAACGGATTTAAATAAATATTTGGTATTAATTATTGTAAGCGGAGTACGCCATGTTGTTGGCCTCGTTGCGTGAGCGAGACCAACCTCCTTCCCAGCCGTGGCCATGCTCGACGTGGGCATGCTCAACGTGGGGTTCCCAGCCGTGGGCAGGAGCGACTTCCCAGGTCTCTTCAGTGGCGTGCTTCTTGGCAAGAAGAGCTTTGATGAGGGCGATGATTTTGATGATGAAGGCGATCTTCGCCAGAAGAGCCATCTTGAAGAGGGAAGCGGCAATGACCACGAGGGCTAGGACGACGATAGCAACGGCCTTGGCCTTGGCGAGGATCAAGAGAGGGATGAGCAGCTTCAACTTCTTCTTGATGGCCTTCTTCTTCTTAGCACGGCCTTCATCGACTAAAAGAAACATACAATTGGTGAAGGAAAGATTCAAAATTAAGTAGATTTAAGATTTAATACTAGTTTTTTTCTCAAACTACTTCAAACCCCTAAAGAACATACCGAATGTTCTTCATATATTTTTATTGTTTATTATAATACATTTCCATTTACAAGAAACGCGTCACAATCAGAAAGTTGTTTTAAGTTTAGAAAATTTATGCATACTAAATAGTTGAATCACATTAATAATTTATTATGGTGAAAACTGTCGTTTGACTACTTTTACAATGTAATGTATTAAGACGAATTCCAATCATGTCGCATTTCTTTTAATCTTGGATTTACCATTGAGTAGATGGGTTTGAAATAGATAGTGTGTAAAAGTTCATTTGCAATTAATGTTTCTCATGAACATTCAAAATAATAAAATACAAGGGGTATTTGTCGTTGGAATAGTAAAGATAATAAAATTATTAAATAACACCACATTTTATCTCGGTAGAAAAGTTATTCAAAATATTTTTTTGTAATAAAAGAATGACAATTCCAGAATAATTAATTTGAGTCATTTCTTTGGAAGAAAGCATTCTTAAAATAATTATTGAAGTATTTGGTCTTACCTTCGTCAAGGGCCCTAGATTCTTCTTCCTCGCTGCCGTAGCTTAATTCCAGCTCGCTGTTCTGGAAGATATCGGACGCGGTCTCCCAAAGCTTCTCAGACACTTGCTTGCTCCTGAGGGAAGGATCAGTGGACAAGGTCTCCAGACTCCTAGCTTCCTTAGGATTGTTGTTGAACAGTGTGATACCGTCAACGATCTTGAGTTTGCGGAGTGTGCGCACTTTCTGAACTGCTGTCAGCGCTTGTTCCTATGGAAAAGAGATTAATTTTATTTTCGCGATTAAACTTAGATGATCAAGATTGGAATATTTTGTAAAATATCGTTAGACGTTTACTGATTAATATTGTTTGTAAAGTTAACAATGTGCCAGCAGACGTTGGTTTGAAACGATAAGAAACATTTTAAGAAGATCAAATCAAATGCGCCAATAGGTAGTCACGTGATGAGTGCTTTTGATAATCCATAAGCTTTTACGTCACTAATTCACACACAACACTGCACTTCGTACCTTCAAGCACACGTAGGTATCACTTTTTGCACATTTAAGCAAGGGATCCATCAAGGAGCGCATCATCGGCTCCTCCTGCACCAGCGGAGTACATTGCACCACCGCAAACACACTCAAAACTATCACGGTGAACTTCATGTTTCCAAGTGTCACACTGATCGAAGACCAAACAAACTGTGATGATTGTTGATTGCCAACAGTTTTTTTTATCCAGATCCCCCCACTTTCATCGATAGTCAAATTAACATTTTTATCTAATATAACACTCGTAGAAACTTAGACGACACTATGCCAAAGTGCATGACACAGATATTGTATCATTAATATTAATATTTTAGGATATTTCACATTCGATTTTTCTTTTACTACGTTATGTATTTATGCAATATGTGTTATTTTGAAAATGACAAATGACACTTTCACCAGGCTTTCTTAATATTTGGGACGCGCGGCAAATGTGTCATATCGCCGATGGGCCTATTGAATTCATTTTTGGTTTTATACCAGATTAGTTGCTCAAACATGTGTATAATCGTTGTATTTGATTAAATTTTTGTAACATAATTAAATAAATCCCATGTAACTCATTTATTATCTTTGGGCTTACCAATGCCATGTGCGATAAGGCCGCCATTTGTACCTTTCTCTAGGTTATATATATATTTTTTGTATGATTTGAATAAATAAATGTCAACAGGATTTTATTTACTCGTTAAAGATTGGTTATAATCATTACTTTGAACGTTATTTTTTGTTCATAACATTATCATAACATAGGGTTCTGGTATTCATATTGTATACATAATATTAGTGCCGTATTTTAGACATCTCTTCTGTTATGACATACTTGAGAAGAGACGAAATGCGTATAGATACTTACATATATGTTTCGTATGAAATTTAATAGTAAAAAAGTCAACTCAAATTAAGGCCATAGGTATATCCAGTAGTCATTAAACAGCTAAATGTGGTAGAGCTATTTCGTATAATAATAACCCTCTCAGTTGCTGGGCACGGGCCCAGCAGTAGGACATATATGGGCTGACGATGATAATAATGATGAATAGTATCGACTGATATGAGATAGTTATATGTAATACGTATAATCGTTGTAGGTCAAATTATAATGTTTTGGGCTGCACAAGCTCAAATTATTATCTGATATCAGTAAGGTCATTTTGCCGTGACAGCAAGAAAGAAAATAAAAAATATCAGTAAAATAAAAAACGGACCGCTCATACTTAACAAACAGAGCCTAAACATTAATTTTACACCAACATTTCGGTCGAATTTACGCCTCTTTATTTGTCTAACACTAAGTTGGACACACTCACGCCTTTTTTTTTCTCGAGGGTAAAGCTGATTATGACTCTACTTCCCGCGAGCCCTGGGGGAGGGGGGCAGAAAGCGTATGTTGGTGTCACCAGCCTTACAGCCTATCGCGCGGCGACGTCATGACCGCGCAGATATTAATGCCGGGATGAGTCCCTAACAAAATCCCTATGCCGCCATACCGCACAAAAACAACAGTGGCCATCTCCGCGCCATTTGGGGCAACCACGGTGTGTGGGCAAGAAGCACCCACCATCATTCCACAGCCATCGGGTGCGCCTCCGAGACAAAATAATCTCGGCCGTCTCGGACTTTTAGGGGGTGCAATTGCACCCTCACGATATTGGTTCGGGCACCCTGGTTGTGAGTGGGCCCTCGCGACGGACACAGGCCACACGGCGGCACCCGCTCACCCCTTTCAGTCGCCTTCTACGACAGGTAAACTCACGCCTGTTTTCGCGCAGGGGCATGCAAAAGTATGTTTACATTTGCTATTCACTAGCTAGCATATAAGTTCTGCATAACTGAAAGCGAGTCTATTGTCATTTGTAGGTAGGTATACTTCATGATACTACTGATAATTTTATGACGGCAATAACTCTTTTTGAGATCTGTCGGAAGCAAGCTCTATTCCTAAGGCCCAGTTAGCCATTACCTCATCTATAATCAATAGTTTTTTGTTTACACTAAGGCTTTAGCGTTAAATGACATCCTTTTTTGACATATGGTACACCAGTTTAGTATTTCACCATATTTGAGTGTTTAAGCCGCACTTATTAAATTATATAATATGAAAATTAAACTTAGTCGCTATTCAGCATTGATCTGTTGACACAGTTAAAAATAGTCACAATTAATGCAGACCTGTCTACACTTTTGCGAGTTATAGCGGGAATTATACAGGCTGATTTCGGTACGCGTCGCACTTGACACCTTCAAGATCCGCTTTGCACTTTATGTAAAGTGTATTCTATCCGGGTATACTGAATCATATCTAGACAATTTGTGACCTTCGTTAAGCAGCAATTTGTATGCTTGCCAAGAAAATGTGCATAAAAGACCTTGACTGCTTTGATGCATCTACATGTCTTAGCTGGGAAGATTAAACAAACGGATGCTTTGGAATGCATTCCTTGTTTAGTGAAAGTCACCATAGATTCGTAGAAACGTGACTGAGATTGTTCCAGGAAGACAAACAATCAAAAATATTTCAAGAAAAGGTATTTGATGGTATCTGTGTTCATATATTTAAGTATTTCATAAACTTAGTAAATTAACATATTTGAGATTTTAAATACATGTTTTATTACATAGATTCATTATTTATTAGAAAATCCAACTTTGATGTATGTACGTACATACCTACATATTTTGAATTTGGAAGGTTGGTAGTTTTAGCGTTTTTAATTTTTTATCCTGGAATATGCTGAGGTGTAGGTTTTGAGGTGTAAGACTGTAATTTATTTTCATTTGCATATTAAATTGCCAAGCCAATTGCCAATTTATTTTACTGAGACTCTTTATTCCAGGATTATTACTTGTACGAGTATTATAATTTATATTTACTAATATCAAATTCAATACAAAAGGTTTATAATACGAAAATAGTTACTGATTAATACTTCGGAGGTTATCAGAGAAGCACACAAAAAACAACGTGAATAATATTCAAATAATTTATTATAAATAAATAAATTAATGAGGTACTTGTACATTGCAGCATTCACACATCATAAATAATTTATATCACACACACATTCATACGTTCATGGTAAATTAATTGCTCAGTTGGCCAGCGTAAGCCATGGAGTGGCTGTCAGTAGCCTGCCTGCCCCAGCCTTGACCTCCGGAGGGCTCGTACGAGTACCCAGGGTGCTCGTCTTGATGAGGAGCTGAATAGCTGACAGCACTGCTTGAACTGCTGCCGCTGCCATTCTTGTTCAACAGTTTTCGGATGAGAGTGAATGCATGCATGGCAAAAGCGATCTTTCCAAGGAACACAGCCTTGACAGCGACGATAGCGATGATTCCAAGGAAGAGAGGGATGAGAGCAGCGAGTTTCACTTTCAAGAGGAGAAGGAGAGGGAGGAGCTTCTTCAGCTTCTTCTTCTTCTTGCCACGGGCTGAAAATTAAAGGATTTTTTATTTGATGCTATAAGATTTGTATAGCTAAATAATATTTCTTAGGTGGTTTTTGATGTTACCCTAACAAAATCTTAAGTATATAATAAACCTGTCAACTGAATCTTTAACAATCTGAGGTATTTATGTAAAAAACAAAATGAAAATTTTAAGTAATAAATTTTAAGACAGCATACAAAACACGAAAGAAAATTATGTAAGTAGTTTTTGCTTCGCATAACAATTACTTTTAACAAGCCTCGCACCTTCAGAATAATTGACGTAAGATGTTTTGTTTGTAATAAACCGCAAAGGGCCGTCAAAAGCTTTTGTTTAAGGTCAATTCGTTCTGCTACGTTCAACGTACGAGAGAAAGCTCGACTTTGTTTGATGTGACACATTGGAGCTATTGTTACGAGACTCCTGAGTTTATGGTATTGTAACTATAAATAGAGGTGCTAAGAGGCTTTTCAGAAAATATTCAAATAGTAATTATGTTGCAAATGAATATGCAATTATATTTGTTTCAATATTTACCTTCATCATCTAAGTCCCGGGACTCGTTCTCAGGTTCAGAAAGACGCAACTGCAGTACGTGATTCTCCAAGAAGTCGCCTACGTTGTCGGCTATCCTTTCATTGAGTTGGAGCTCCCTAGCCTTAGGTTCTTCAACCAGAGGCTCGTAGCTGCGAGCTGACCGAGCTGAACCGATGTTAACCAAAGACATACCCTCGAAGATGTTAATGTCTTTGGCAATGGCTAGACGCTCGGTGATTTTCAATGCCTTTTCCTGAAAAAAAAGGTAGTATTTTTTATAACTTTCATATGTTATTTGGGAATTAACTGGACCGTTCCGCTATTTCTTGGATGAAACAGATTGCCCTATTTTCATATTTTTTTTTTTTGTTATAAGTGTATAATGTATATGCATTTGAATTTAAAACTCATCTTATTTTTAGCTTACTCATTAAAATGCCACTGTGAATTTTAGACAATGGAAAAAAATGGAAGTTATTAAGTCGTAAAATGCAAATTAAATAAAATTTCTTTTGTTTATAGTATTCAAAGTATGGGAATAGAGAAACATCTCCACAATTAACAGTCATTGTCACTTTAAATTCCCGTTAGCGGAGACAATTAGAAATAAAATCCATCGTGTGGCGACAAACACATCACTTATCACTTAGCACTTTGAAAAATCACTTGTATTTCACCTTTAGGCATAACGTGGTATCTTTCTGGATACAGTCCGACACCGCACCAACGAGATTTTCCGCAATCCCATGCTCCTTCACTGGGTTACACTGCACTGATGCCAAAATGGCTAACAAAGCTACTTTCTTCCACATTTTATTTTTTAATATTTATTTTTTTGGAAGCTTGTACTGCAACTGCCAACGCTGGCCAACTTGTGATGTTTTCCCAAAAATCTGAATGATTTTATCCTGAGCTCCCCACTACGATTTTGACACATGACGTAAAATGTGTGCTTTGTTTGACGTCGTGTGCTAACTGATGGTCCGTAGCTCAGTTGAGCCTAACAGACGCAAGGATAAGTAGAAAAATAAATATTTGATGTTAGAAAGCGAAGTTTGCGTTTACGACATCAATATATGAGCTCTTACGGCGGCGTTTGTGATGTTAGTGTAAATGAAACGAAAGAAAAAGTGTGATTGTTTGAGTTTTCGTAAGTCTACACAAGTGAAGTGAAAATTAGTGTCGTAACGTAACCATAGCAGATTTGAATATATAGTTTTAAACATATTAATAAAACAGAAAAAAATAATAGATAAAAATTGTTCAATGTTGAATAAACTTGTCCTAATTTAATATGTAGCTATTTTTTAATTCTATAAAATTCGAGGTCATCATAAGAAACCGGAAACCTCCGAGTGCCTCGGCCCCGAATACTGGCTTTCTGTCGCATTATCTTTTACAATATCGTTGGTATCACAGTGGTCTTTTCATTTATTTATTTATTATTTAATTTATTTATGTGTTTATATGGTATTTTTGCGAACATAAAAATATAAAGGTGATTTTTGGTCTGTGAAAATAAAAAAAAAAAATTGTTCGCTTCAGTGTTTTATCACAGTGCGTTGAAAATATTATCTACTTACTACTTGCATTGCTTTTCCTAGTTATCCGTAAGTACTTTATAATAATCAAGTGCAGTTTATAATAAACAATAGTTTTATAACACGTGATAGAATAAAAATTTTGGCAAAATATATTTTCGGCCAGGTATAATTTTTGGTGCGTACATTCAGTTGTTTAACGCAGCTTAGCTAGGAGTTCAATATAAAAATGTTGTTATATGCATATGTAAAGTGAATTAATAAAGTGTTTAATAAATTACAATTAGATAGCAGGCATACATTATTAATGTTATTATTTAAATAATATGAATTAACTTAAAATTGAATTAGTTAAACCTTATGATTTTATTTGCATGGAACTCTTCCATTTTTCTTAGTTCCATGAGATAATAATATAGATTCATAATTCCTAAGGAAGTATTTGTAAATTACTTTAATTAATTATTCACAAAAAGTCTTAATAAAAAATAAATTATATTTGTAACTTATTGCTATAACTGTTTATTTTCTTCGTATTAGTTGAAAATTCACAATCTTTTTATGCCTTTTGATTACAAATACGCATTAAGTCAGCTTACGTTCATACATTACACGCATTAATTCGCCACGAGTCATTTCCTATACGCCGTCACCTCGATGCATCTAGATTTAACTAAGATTATTTGCAGTGTTCTCCATTCAGAGATACAAGTGATGACTAGCATAAATGTCTAGGTCATAATTATTATAAAACGATTAAATAATTGAGTACGAGCGTAAGTAGTGGCATGATGTAACCCCACATTGCATCGAAGTGAAAGTCAATGCGTTTTTTCGTACAGTGAGTCTGCGCGTGCGAAAGGACTCGGTCATAGCTCGTTGCGTATGACCTGTCAGAGATTTGTACATTATTTATTATTTTATTTATGGCTGGTTTTAATAGTTAGTTATTTTTTTAGTAAATGGTACAGAAAATTTAATTCTTATTTTTTTATTTTATTTTATAGTAATTAAAATTGAGAATTTACATTTATTTGTTTTAATTTGTCAAGTAAGTTATAGGTAACAACGTAGTTTGTTAAAACTTGGTTTCTATTTATGATGTATGTATTTTGTAAATATTGATTACACCCTCAAATATTGTGACAAGTCTGTATCAATTTGAATCTAAGACTTGATCAATGTTCATTTTAAATGACACAATACAATTATTGAGTAAGTAGATTTCGTATTAATTTTTTCACTACTTGTAAAGTTCATATAGTAAAACTTAGGTCATAAGTTAATTTTGAAATGTCTAAGATGAGTACCGGGGAGTACAACCCGCAATAGCTGACATGATGTTTGAACAGAAAGCAGGCTTAAATCTATAGGTCATAAAGGCTTGGCGCATATGTGTTAAATAACTAATCATAACGAATATTTCCATACAAAATTCAATGTACTTTTTAAACTTTTTAATTTTTAAACTATTTTTACAATAATGTACAAAATATATTAATAATGATTTTTTATGGCAGATTTTTTATGTTAAAAAAATTACATTCTCGCACTTTATTTTGTTAATTCCTCTTCCGTCTTAATGAGATCAAAGAACTTAGTTATTGCTACTGAATACTATGTTACTATAGAATAACGATTATTATTTATTATTACTTTTATTTGTATTTATGATACTAGTTAGGGAAATTTTTAGTAGCAATAATTATTACTACATTATGCATAAAAAATGTACGGTGCAAATATGAATAATAAATATTGTAAATCGAGAAAATGTGTTATTATTTTACTACAAAAACTCCCTATAAATCCTTCTATCTTTTTTTTAATAAGGTTTAAGAAACCTTGTATAACATCTAGCGGCACACGCATGTACTTTATACAATTAGTGCATGTTTTTAATTATTTATACCAAATTAAAATGTGATTTTAATATCAATAAAGAAGTATAATGCTAACCTTAGTAATTTAAATCAATTAAATTTGGTTTATTCATGGATTCAATAACATAAAATACTTCTTTGAATTTGCGGCAAAAATGTGTGCTATACTATAAATAGTGGTCCCTAGTAGAACTTGCAGCAGTAGCAGCATAGAGCAGAAGAAACGTGGATGTATTATGTACTTCTGCCTATGTCTTGGGGATACATGAATGATTGTCGAAATGTACGTATTTATTTATTGGATTGGTGGACTCTAAAACATTTAAGACAAAATAAAAAAGCGGAAAAATACTTTGCTTATCTTACACATAATTCTTCAAACGTTCACTTTTAGTTAATTATTTACTTTTAAGATAAAACAAACCATAAAATAAGAAGGTCACTGCACCTCTACCAGCCCTCTAACACATAGTGCTTTCTATTTGATGGAACTTTGCTATGTGCATACATATGTGTGCTCAATTCTGTCTTCTTTAAATAATGGGGAATTGTTTATAGCATGCATGCTTCTATTAAGGAAAAATGTATGAATATAATATTATAATAAATTCCCCTATTATTAGTTTGGTTAACGAAGCATGGATTCAAAAATATGCCCGATGCCGTTTTTCTTGCAATTTAATCCTGAAGATATTAACCTGTTATGTTAATTTTTTCCTTTCCATAGAATTTAAAAAAATGTGTGAAAGTAGTTTTGATTTAAAAAATTAACGTCGAAATACATAATTCATATTAGCAGATTAGAGCAGTCCGAGATACATTTCTATAGCTTTTTTATTATTTCCTTTGGAATATTTAAAAAAAGAATACTGTGTACCTACTTGGTTGTCATACAAAATTAGCACAGGATTAATACTCGTAGAACAATAGATCATAGTTTTTAATTACACAAATTTTATGAACCTTTACAATCATAAACAGCGAGAGTTAGAAACTAAATTCTCTGTATTGTTTTCATTTTGCCTTATCATTACATCGATTTCACCAAATTACGTTTTATTCGTACTGTTTTCTTCTTGATAAATATAAAAGCCGAGTCTATTATCATAAGAAAACTGCTAAAGCATATTTTTGCAAGAAATTAATCAGATAACATATTTTGATCATATTCAATTCACATACAAGAAACTTGGAGAAAACAGAGTATGGAAATGATGCAATACCAATATATTATTAAATGTATATAGAATTTAGAGAATATATAGAATTATGACCAAGAATGTGTAAAAAAAATTTTTGACGGCCATCAGTCCATTAGTCAAAGAAAATTGTAAAACTAGCAGGGGGTCTGTGGATTACCACGTGGTGCCACCCTATCTCAGGCGCCTGGTGCACTCGTACCTCTCAAACAGGGACGTGGTGTATCCGGGCGCCAACGGATGGCACCGAAGAGCGGTGTCGTGCGGTGTTCCACAGGGGTCGGTTCTTGGGCCCCTTCTGTGGAACATCGGCTACGACTGGGTGCTCCGTGGTGCCAACCCCCGGGGCGTCGGCGTATTCTGTTACGCCGACGACACGCTCGTCACTGCGACGGGCGGGACCTTCCAGGAGGCCGCCGACCTCGCCGCGGTTGGAACTGGCAACGTGGCGAGGAGAATTCGGCGGCTGGGCCTCACGGTGGCCCTCCACAAATCCGAGGCCATTTGCTTTCACCGGCCTCGGATGGGACCACCTGCTGGGGCCCACATCGAGGTACAGGGCGTGCGAATTCCCATCGGCAAGCAGCTCAAATACTTGGGGCTGCTGCTGGACAGTCGGTGGGAATTCCGCGCCCATTTTGAGGTGCTGCAGCCGAAGCTGCTGCGGGTAGCCGGCGCTCTGTCCGGCCTGCTGCCCAACCTGGAAGGTCCAGGCATCCCTTGCCGAAGGATGTACATGGGAGTCGTGCGGTCTATGGCGTTGTATGGGAGCCCAGTATGGGCCGAGTCCCTGAACAGGCGCTGCGTCGCTCTTCTGCGCAGGCCTCAGCGTGCGCTGGCGCAGCGACTGATCAGGGGCTACCGCACGATCTCCTACGAGGCGGCCTGCGTTTTGGCCGGGTCCCTGCCGTGGGACCTTGACGCCAAATTCCTCTCGCGTCTATACCATCAGCGGGAGGAGGCGTCAAGTCGCGGGGACAGACTGGCCCCGAGAGAGGTAGAGGCTATAAAAGCCTCCCTCCGTACGGCCGCCGTGGAGGAATGGCGTACCAGGCTGGAGGATCCCAGTGCTGGTGCTAGGACCGTCGAGGCAGTGCGTCCTGTCCTCGACCAGTGGGTGGACAGGCGCCACGGTGCGGCGACGTTCCGCCTGACGCAGGTGTTGTCGGGGCACGGATGCTTCGGCCACTACCTGTGTCGGGTGGCTCTGAAGGAGGAGTCGGCCGTGTGTCACCACTGTGACAACTGCCCGGACGACACAGCCCAGCACACACTACAAGAGTGTCCAGCCTGGGCGATGGAGCGCAGCGCTCTCCGCGCTATTGTTGGTGGCGACCTCTCGCTCCCGGCCGTCGTCTCTTCGATGGTCGAGAGTCCGAGGTCGTGGCGAGCGGTGCTCTCCTTCTGCGAGCACGTCATGTCGCAGAAGGAGAGCGCGGAGCGGGATCGAGAGAGAAACGATCCCGCCCGCCAAAGACGTCAGAGAAGGAGGCGCCGGGTCAACAGAGATAATTAGACCCGGCGCCCTGCCCTGTGGCAAGGGGGCGTTAGAATCCCACCACGGTATCCCCTGCCTGTCGTAAAAGACGACTCAAAGGGGCCCTTGGGGTCGCTGGGCGCGCTGCGGGGGCGGCGCGCCCTCACTGAAAGTGACCCCGAGAGGGGCGGCGGCACTGTGGCCTGTGTACGTCGCGGGCGCCCATCAACAGCCCGGGCGCCCGAACCAAGCTAGTGGGGGTGCAACTGCGCCCCCTACACACTCCGAGACGGCCGAGACAAATACGTCTCGGAGGCGCACCGGGCGGCTGCGGCATTACGGTTGGCGCTTCTCGCTAACGTACCGTGGTCGCCCCACTCGGCGCGGAGATGGCCACCGGGGGGTTTTGGTCGGTATGCCGGTTTAGGGATATTGTTAGGGACCCAGCCCGGCACTAACATCTGCGCGGACATGACGTCGCCGCGCGCCGGGCTGGAAGACCGGTGACCCCGACATACGCTTCCCGCCCCCCTCCCCCAGGGCTGGCGGGAAGTAGAGCCATAAACAGCTTTCCCCTCGAGAACAAAAAAGGGGGTCTGTGGATGAGGATTACACAAAACCGCTGAATATGGCGTTTCAATAAAGAGGACTATACTCAACAGCGTGGATATAAAACCTGTAGGTGATGATGAGCTTGAAGTTCACATAGTAATTTTCACTATCAACTTGAAATTTCTGTCACATTGCTGCAGTAAAATTCGTGTTGTAGATAGACGTAGTAGGCGTCCGAGGGCTTAATTATAAACATTGTGTACATCTGTCATAACTGTAATGTTTTGTCTCGTTTTCTCTCCCATCGTAAGTCATAAAACATAGCTAAATAAAACATTTTACAGTTAGAGTACGCTTACATACGTCGTTTATAAATTATGTAGCTTGTCTACTTGACTTCATTGCAGTTGATTTAAGAGATGTGCTTATGTATGTATTTTTTACTGACTCAACAATATATTGCTAGTGACGAATGTTGCATATATACTCAGCCTATCGCCATCCACTGCTGTACGTAGGCCTCTCCAAGGAAGCACCAACCATCCCAGTCTTGAACAGCCCTCATCCATCCGTTACCCGCCACCTTTCTCAAGTTGTCGATCCCTCAGTACCTTAAGACGAAAGTCTTCAATCAGTGCGTCCTACCCGTAACGACTCAACAACATATTGCTAGTGATGAATTTTGCATACACAGTCAATATGAAAACACTATAACAATTACAAAGTCGCGTGGGTACCTACTATAAAGCCCGTGAAGAAAGCGATGAGTCAAATGGTTGCGGTCTAAGCGGTCGCGACCTTGAATCTGCAGGTACATCCTTCAGTTACATTGTGCATGCACATGGGGTGAATTAACATTCGTGGCGGAATTACCTTAGATTTTTCATTTTCCTCGGACATTATATGGCCATTGAGTTAACCAATAATTGTAATGAACAAATACAGATGATGCTCGCCCTTTGTCCTAGGTTCGACTCCTACTTTGGTAAGAAAGTTATTTTGTTGGGATTTACGTGGAACATTGTAATATTACCGGCGAAAATGGCGAGTGTGTGAACCTTCGCTTACCCTTTCTGAAATTCTTGATCTCTTTTAGCAAGCAATGATGGCGATCATCGAGCGATGGACGATGGCGTTTACCAGTCGACGGTTTATAGCAGGCTTTACACCTTCTGTTCACTGGTCGCTATCCAAGCAGATTCTAACATACTAGTACACCTGAGGCTTATTCTGTCTTAGCAACCACCGAATGGAACTCAAATTTAATGCTTCACCTCAATTTTGTGTTTACATACATACAGACCTCACGCCTATATTCCCTGAAGTGGTAGGCAGAGGTGAATTTCTACACCCAAATATCGCCAGGTATGTATCAGTAATAGGGCGAGCCTATTGCCGATTTTCGGGCACATTTCCATACTCCGTGGTGCTACTGAGAATTTCCTAATGAAAAAAAATTGTTATTTGTGGAATCAGCTTGCCTCGGCGGTATTTCCAAACAGATACGACTGAGGGGCCTTAAAGAAGAGAGCCTATATTTTTCTCAAAGGCCGGCAAGCACCGATGATTCCTCTGGTATTATGGGTGTTCATGGGCGGTGCTGACCACTTAACATCAGGTGGCTCACTTGCTCGTTTGCCTCCTTTTTCAATAAAAATAAAAAACTTAGAAACATTTTGCCCGACCCGGGAATTGAACCCAGGACCTCTAGATTGCATGCCGCGAGACCACGAGGCAGTCGTATGAGGTATTTTGTGTTTCATGTACCAGACACATTTCATCTGCTAAATTTATGTAAAATTTGTGATGTACAAAAAGTCGGCTGTGTGTGCCGGTACACACGCCCATAGGCGCGGCACGGGAACTTTCGCGGACCACACCTATAGCGGTACATCGTCACCTGCGAGCGTGTCACGTGTCGGCCCCGCGTGCTATTACATTACTTTTATAAGCTTACCTTACTTTGCGTTGAGGTTGGATAATCCTTTTATACCTAAGAATTCTTATCGCTGAAATTGTTGAGTACGATCTTAATACCATAATTGGTAATTTTTAAAAAACTTTACCTTGAGATGGGCTTCCTTGGATTAGAGACTAGAAATGTGCCCGTGACGCGGCAATAGGCTCGCCCCTGGAATGATACGTATCAGGAAAAATGTAGGTCCAGAAATGCACCTCTGCCTACTCCTTCGGGACCTACAGGTGTAAGGGTATATCCACATACTTATGTGTATATAAGCTCAATCTATAGACTTCTTGAGCAAAATAATCTAGTTGCAAGTTACGGGTATTCTGCGACGTACATATGTAATATTTAGAACGACTTTGTTGGCCCTATCCCACCACACATCCGCCACTGTAACTTCTGTGCTCCAGGATTGAATGAAGCTCAGCGAATCTAAGGAGACCTAAATTTGTCATAATCCCGCAACGAAGTTAATCAGAAAGACAAATAGGAGTTGGAAAAGAAAGAGTTGTCCACTTCCTAGCAAAGCGGGTGACAAAACATTGAGCTATGGGGCTTCACCCTCAGAAATTAGACGCAATTTATTCAATAAATCTCATATACTAGTTATTTACCCGTGGTCCGTTAATTGCGTCTAATCTTTGGCACGACTATCGTATTGGTCATTGTACGTGCAATGGTGTACTTGCCGATACAGTTATCTATCGGAGCGTTAATCTCCACATACGTAGGCTATGACCATGGACAGTAATAGGACAAATAATTTAGAGATTTCTTTGCAGATTTTCGTCCAAATCGTAAACCAATGACTTTTCAATCTAGTGCTATTCAAAATTGTGTCAGGAAACCTAAAATATATATGAGCTCTGAACAATCATTTTAGGGTTATATAGCCAAACCGTTTGAGGCAGTCAACGATGGATTTGATAACTCCTCAATCCTAAAGAGGCATTATGTTAGTAGCTGTAAAAGTACTATTATGTTTTTTTATTCACTCTGTCTAACAATTTTTTTTAAACGATGCTCACTTAACTATTTTAGACTAAAAACCTTTTTTAATTATTTTAACCGTAATTAAATGATATGAAACTTTTTAGTTTCACTTAATGAACGTTGGGCGTTAGAAAGTTATTTTTATATTAATTTCCGCTTTATTATTACGTTATTGCTCATAAAAATATATAATATGCATAATTAAAGGTAGTTTCTACTTTAGATGATGACTTTAGTGGAGGTATGACCTGGAATGTACATATGCACCATTATGTGTACCGTAAACTTTATATTTCTATACGCGATGCCCGAACGAAAGTGAATACTGTTGTAAAGCCGAAAAATATTTGATCTATTTAAACATAGATACATACATAACCTCACGCCTATATTCCCCGAAGGCGTAGGCAGAGGTGCATTTCTACACCCACATTTCGCCAGGTATGTATCAGTCCCCCGTAATAGCGGGGAGCCTATAGGTATATTTCTAGACTCCGAGGTGCTACTGAGAATTTCCTATTAGAAAAACCCAATAACACTTTGCCCGACCCGGGAATCGAACCCAGAACCTCTAGATCAGACCTCTAAACTTGAGACCACGAGGCAGTTATTTGGTTTAATAAGTATTGTTTTTTAGTAGACAAATGTCTGTATGACCCTTACACATACAAATGCGTGTATGTAAGACCGAAATTTATCTTAAAGTTCCTGATACCCTTGTCCAACGAGTTCAATGAGATGAGACGGTATCTCCAGCCTTTTAAATAAATATGAAGGGTTATATAACCCGTCTAGAGTCTAATAGTGTGATAGAACGAGGATAAGGAATCATAATACCACAAAATGCTTCTTTGTCAGATGCAATTTTACCATTGACTGTGTTTAGCGTGTGATATCTTATAATGAATACACTTTTTTATAGCCTATAATAGATCCCACTGCCGGGCAAAGGCTTCCCTCTTCTTCCTCTCCTCTCTCTCAAGGCTGTATACAAATATAATGAATACATACTGTACTTATATAATTTAGTTGTGTATTCATTGCCTTTTTTACCACAATGTGATGTCATTGGCAAGCCAACTAAGCCACAAAAAATGCCTTCATTTTACAAAACACTAAAATTAATATTATATGTTGTAGTGTCAAATTGCATGGTCATTCGGGCACATGTACTATTATATAGTATTGTGAAAGTTATACGACAGCCGGACTAGTAGTTTTTGCATATTACAACATAATGAGCCTATACCTCAATACGCATAAGCCCACTCGGCACTCTCACATTTCAGATACTGCTTTAGTTTTATTGCCGTTTTTCGGGCACATTTCCAGACTCCGTGCTGTTACTGAATATTTCCTAATGGAATAACCCAATAACACTTTGCCCGACCCGGGAATCGAACCCAGGACATCTAGATCGCACGGCACATACTTGTACCGCGAGACCACGAGGCAGTATTTTCTTCCATTTTTTTATACTTGACTATAAACAGCTCACCTAATACTGGTAGTATGCAATGAAAGGCCTTAAAGAAAGTGGGAGTGGTGAGAAACTCCTATTTCTTGTCACTTGATACTATCCTGCCAAACAAGGCTAAAAGGAGATTCCAGGATATCTTCAGTGTAAACAATGGAATAATCTGTCATCATCATCATCAGCCCATATACGTCCCACTGCTGGGCACGGGCCTCCCCTACAACTGAGAGGGGTTTAGGCCATAGTCCACCACGCTGGCCTAGTGCGGGTTGGCGGACTACACACCTAAGAAATTCCTAAGAACTTTTTAGGTGTGCAGGTTTCATCACGATGTTTTCCTTCACCGTTAAAGCAAGTGATAATTCATTGTGAATACACACATAACTTCGAAAAGTCAGAGGTGTGTGCCTGGGGTTTGAACCCGCGACCGCAAAGATTCTCGACCGCGTGCCTTAACCTCGAGGCTATCACTGCTTAATAATCTGTCATCATCATCATCATCATCATCAGCCCATATACGTCCCACTGCTGGGCACGGGCCTCCTCTACCATTGAGAGGGTTTAGGCCTTAGTCCACCACGCTGGCCTAGTGCGGGTTGGCGGACTACACACCTAAGAAATTCCTAAGAACTTTTAGTTGTGCAGGTTTTATCACGATGTTTTCCTTCACCGTTAAAGTACGTGATAATTCATTGTGAATACACACATAACTTCGAAAAGTCAGAGGTGTGTGCCTGGGGTTTGAACCCGCGACCGTCGAGATTCTCGACCGCGTGCCCAAACCTCGAGGCCATCACGACTTCTAATCTGTGCTCATTTCTATTGGTCCGGATTGGGTCTGAAATTTACATATTCTATAATTTATTATTTGCAGCTAGCTAAATATGCTTTCCGGAGCGGGCCGCACACCCCATTGCCTCTACGCTATGCCACTGAACGTCAATCACTTCAGTCCTTCTAGAAATAAATCTTTGTCGGCCGCGTACTTTGATAAAATCAGTTCACACAGTCCGGTTGAAGAAAAGTTAATCATAATTATACATAATATACTCTTATACTCATATAACAAAAACATGTGAATCTCATATTAAATTGAGAGAGTTGGAAACATTGTTATTAAATTCACACGTATAAAAACTTACGTTTATAGATTTTACAAAGCTGTACAAATTAATAATATAATTGAGTGGAAAGTGTATAGAAAGTGAATTTCGTAATTAACCTTTAAAAAATCTATTAATTTTATTGTCGATTAAAATTATAGTTCTTTTTCTTAGAACATGCATCAAAAGTTTTGATTAATTCGGTATGAATTATGATATTATACATAACATTAACATTTTGGTATGTATAATATAGTTATGCTGAATATTCATATCTTAATTTTTATTCTTCATTACAATTGAGGCCATAATTTATTTTTTGCTTATGAGTACTGCAATAATATTTCAGGATTTTAAGGATATGTAACTCTTTTACCCATTATTTTTTTAATGGAGTGAGACAGATTAGCACATCAAACTGGAAATCATGAAAATCTCGAAAAGGCTAAAGATGATGCAAATAGTAAGATATTATTTATAATACCTACAGGAAGAATACTATAGATGCAAAGGTTTTGGCGATTACCGCAAGATGGCGCTAAATTAATTTTCGAATATGATTCGTAAAGTAATTTTGATTTACAGTGTAATTTTTAGTAAATATTATATCGTCAAGAAAGAATAATTTGAATGCATGCAAAAATCTATGTTTATTAGTATTTTAACAAAGAATAGGTACGTGTTTGGCAATGTAAAATATAGGAAATAATAAAATCAATAATTGTAACAAATCTCTTTTTATTATTTTCACGTGGATCCAACGTAAAATAAATTAACTTATTGTTAAATAATTGTCATAAATGTTGCTTTGTACGCTCTTTGTATATTTAATATTAATAACTGACTCACATCCCATAAAAACTGAATCTAAAAAAACTATTAAAATATACATGCACTACATAATACGTATAAAATATCTTTGGAATTGTGAATTTATATACATATAATAGATATTAGGTGCAAAATAAACATATATGCATAAGATATTGGGAGAAAAACTATAAACATACATATTGATATAGATTGGCAAAATATGTTTCAAATCTTTACATAAACATAAACAAATCAAAGACAAAAATATATATAAAATAGCCAATACACAAATATGTAAGTAACATATATACATACACAATAAGATACATAAACTACAAACAAATCATATTTCATAAAATCAATCATAAAAAAGGTGGTAAGATACAACGCCTCAAACAGTACAACAACTTACTAACTAGAATAAATAAATAAATTATTTATTGACTCCAAAATCTCAAACGTCGAATAGACTATCAATCGATTAAAAAGTCTAGCATCGATATGTACATGAATCGATTATTCTTGCTTGTAGTGGGAGTAGGCAAGATTCTGAGCATCTTGGGACCTGCCCCATCCACCGCTGCTTTCCCAACCGGCATGTTCCTCGTGGGGAGGCTCCGACCATCCGCTGCTCTTCTTAGATTCGAGGAGTTTCTTCAACGCACCGAAAGCTGCGGCAATGAAGGCGATCTTTCCGAGGAGGTAAGCCTTGAATACTGCGAAAGCGATGATACCAAGGAAGAGAGGGACAAGGGCAGCCAACTTCAGCTTGATGAGAGCCAGGATGGGGAGAAGCTTCTTCAGCTTCTTCTTCTTCTTGCCACGGCCTGAAGAATAGAAAAAATAATAATAATTAACTTGCCTTAATTTTATCTTTGTTAAAAATACTTTAATTCAGGGAACTTTTGTTATACAAAAAGATTAGATATATTATAAATATATCAATGATAATAATAAAAAAATCAGAAAATATTTTGACCTTAATCATCACGTATGAAAATTTACATAAAAATGTTAAACCATCAAATTACCTCAGTAAATAAAGATTTAGCTATGGAAAAATAGTAAACATAATAAAATTTTCATTGAACAAAGTTATGATTTCTTTTTTAAAGCAAAGTGAAACCTCTGGCAAAAGGTCGTTAATGTCAAACAGCATACGTGTTGGAGAATTTCAATATTTGCTTAAAAATGGTATAAGTCACTTCGCATATTTGCAGAATTATGTCTATAATAAGTGTTCCAAATACAGTTTGAACCCAAGTTGCAATCCTCTGATTTACTTTAGCTTGAATATATTCCTCACTAGGAATTGTCTATCTTTACACTGATATTGGTACTGATAATAATAATATTTTAGGCATAATACATATTAGTTGCTATAAGTGATTCAGCTGTCAATATATTTAAGCAGTCCAGTTCTTATCGTAACATAAAAATTGGTTCCATCGACAAATTATTTATTAAATGAAAATCCAAAATATTGGAAATATGTGTTTTTAATATAAATCGGTAGTAATCTATATGAAATATAAAGTATAAAAATATTTCCTTAAAGTAAAAGTATTATAGTTAATTTGAACATTAAAATCAAATCGCAATATAAACTACGAAATACTAGCATCTATATATAATCTACCAAACACAAATTCTATTTAGATTAAAATTGATTGGGCTATCAATCTATTTGATTACATCTAACCGTCGTAGCAATTATGAAATCCCCATAAAAAATCTATTAGGCTTCTACCCAAAGCCGAATAAAATCTTTTCCCATTTACATAACACTCCGGTCACCTCACGATTATATGTAAATACTTTCCATTGATTAATCAATGTAGATTCCCGTGAGAATATTTTAACAGTCTTCGGTCACTTCTATTTGTGGTAAGTGTTATGTAACAGCTTTCATTTGAATATCTGGATGTTTCTAAATCTTCGGAAGATGCGATAATTATAGGCAATTTTATCAACGTTATGTAAATGGTTATTTAAATCAAAATAATAGATACACTGATTTCACTCACGCTAACTGCAGAAGAAGGTTGCTTGAGCTAACTAACTTTTGGAAGGTAAATAAACTATTTTATGGAAGATTTTACATTCGTTCAAATCTCTGTTTAAGGATATCTCCTTATACTCAGAAATAAAGAGCAGGCTTGTGCCTAGCAGTACGCTATTATATGGAGTAACGTTCAAAAAGAGAGCAAAATCAAACATCTATAAAATCATTTGTCGTATTCTTAATAAATCAATACCTATAAGTTGTTGAAATATTATTTTACTGCACCGTACTGACATTTTTCGTTTGAAACTTTTTTATGACTCCTTCTACTGATCCTATATTTTACAGACCCATCCAAGTGACTATGCTGCACAATATTTCAATTGTCAAAATAATAGACGCGATCGGGTCATTGACAAAGCAGCAGTTCATCGTCGCAGGTCCTTTATGACATTAAAATTGGCTAATTATGCTACAATAAAACATCTGACACTGACACAAAATACAGTTGAAGCTCAACTCAAACTCTGACCTTAACTGTATTTATTTATTTCTATTCATATACCACAACGTTTATTGTATGGAGTAAAATAAAAACTCCCGTTACAGCTTTCAGAGCGATGACTATGGCTAACAATGATGTGCAGAAAAACATGCGAGCAAACACAATGTCTCTCAATGTCGTGAGAACATTCACTCGACACCGAACTATTGACATTGTTGCTTGGAAAAAATAACCCGGCAGAATTGCAGAGTGCCACTTGGCTTACATCTCCGTTCGATTTGTTGGATTTTTTAATTGGTTGGATTAAATAGAGAGTATTGTTGACTTCAATTGATTGTTAATGTTTTAAAAAAATTAAAGATTTTCTTTAAAAAATAAAAGTAATAATTTAATGGTGTAGAACCAACAATTAAAATAGCTATAAAGTTTTCCGTATTGTTAATATTAAGGCCAATTAAATTAGAAATAGTGAAATTGTTTAGTGTGCGTATCGCGTTAATACTGAGAATTTCTTTTTTTACGAATTTTAAATTTGTTCATTGTATATGTTGATTAATTAGTAATAAAGAAATTATGAAGTAATACCATTCAAAGTGCCAAGACTTTTCCGGTAATAATATGATTTGCGTAGATATATTTTACGTCAAATTATTATCAATATCTGTAAAAGATTCTTTAATTTAGATGTTTTTATGTGAAAGAAGGCTAACGAGCTAGTGAGCTACCTAATGTTGAGTGGTCAACACCACCCATGAACACTCACAATACCAGAGAAATCATCGGTACGTTGCCGGCCTTTGAGGAAATGGTTGCTTTTTTTAGAGAATGCGATGACCTAAATAAAGTTACTAAATTTAAAACAGTTTTTTCAGGTAAAAATGCTACCTAACGTCTTCTTCAGGAATACGAGTAGATACCAAAGCACCCTTTTTAATTATAAAGCGTAAATTCGATGACGAATGTTACAATAATTTTTCCGGTTTTTATAATTCTAATAAAATACTTTCTAAATAAACTATACCAAAGAATTCATCAAATTTAAAATTGCGGAAGCCATTACATTTTTAATTGCAGTTGCGTTTAGGCCAATTAAATACCGCTGTTTTACTACTTACTCAAGACCTTTGACTTTTGGCTCAAATTCCGCTTTAAAATCAAGTGCAGATCATATTTCCACGGCAAAATGGAAAATGGAGATAATGTTTGTAAAATGTTCAAAGACTGCGTATACCTATATAAAAAAATATTCTAAACTAGTTCTAATAAGAAAATACCTAAATATGAATATGGAGCTAAACAAGACAACTTACCTTCTTCTTCAACAGAGTTGTCTTCTTCGAAGGCTTTGGGCATTCTCAACTGCAGAACATGGCTGTCTAAGAAGTCGACTACGTTTTCCATGATCCTTTCTTCAACCTGTAGTTCCCTCGCCTTGGGTTCATCAGGCAGGGGCTCGTAACTTCTAGCTGATCGTGGGCTACCAGTTCTAGAGAAGCTGATGCCGTCTGTGAGAACTAACTCTTTGGACATCGCCAAGTTGTCGGTAAACTTCATCGCTTTTTCCTGTAATAAAATATATACATTAATTTTTAGTTTTAGTATCTTCGGTTTTATTTGTCCTTTTTTAAAATATCCTTGTTCACAAATTATTAAAAATCCTTTTTAATTCCTATTATTATATATCAAAATAGATTGCAATAAATTAAATAGGACTTAGAATTCCGCTTCTTGGCTTTTTACGCAACAGTTGACATCGATGATCTTAATGTGAAAAAATATATGTTAAGAAATTATGTTATATCTTCTTAATATATTTAAACTACTAAGAAGTCTTAAATAATATAATCTATTAAAATGTTTTAAATATAATTATTTTATTGCTTCTCAACACTCAAAGCACACTTCACTAGCGAGGTCAAATTTAATTATTTAATTTTTTCCCACGCTTATCCATTTTCATTCACTAAAATTTCATTCATAAATTCACCACATCTCATTCACATAACTCAACTAAAATGCCGAATCTATCCGGGAATTATCATTCGCAAAAACTGAACCACACGCCATAAAAACCGCATCCTGCCATCCATCAAATATCATTCATAAAACACTACAAATCACTTCACTTCACTACACTGTCACTTCAATCCACACACCTTGAGACAAAGCATGGTGTCAGTTTCAACACAGTCCCGGAACGTCGACAGGAAGATTCCCAGGCCATCTTCCTTCCCTACGGGCACCGCTGCTGCGGTCGCAATAAAACACAGAACTACGAATGCCTTCATCTTCCCACTCGATGGCTTAGCACAAATTGTTGAACTCGCCAGTAACACCGACAGTTTTATTTTTGTTCCCCCACTTAAAATTTTCATATGTCACGCACTGAGTCTTAAGCCTGTGTGTGTTGTGACGAAATGTAAATATGAACAAAGCCTAAAGCATTAAGGTGTATTTAACATGTATTTGTCAGTTTTAATGGGATTCAACTATGTTAAGATGTCAGTGGTGGCTGGTTTGTGATTTGCGAATATTTAGTACTTATATTAATATTTTTTTTCATCGGTAGTTAAATAGGAGGTGTACTAGATTCGACTTAGATTTTTTTATTAATATAAATATCGAAAGAGAAATATAATTATGTTCTACTTATTTAATATGCCGTTAAAATATTAGTTTACATTACATTTTGTAACGGAAATGATGTTTGTTAATGATTTTCATTTTACCATTATTTAGGTCAAATTTTGAGTAACGATATAAAACTTATGTAAATAATAATGAAATCATAGTCACGTATATAGTGCATTAGCAATTGAAATCTAAAGTGAAGAAACAAAAGACTACATAACGTCACTCCTGTGACCCAAATATTTAGAATACCAATAATTTTTCCGGTTCGAATGTGTGAAGGTTTCGCAAAATCACTTTCTAAAGACTATTCAATAACCTTATATCATTGGTTCACTCTATACGATTTCCTATAATTTTTGACCATTTGTATTCTGTAGTAAATTAGCAGACCATTTAGAAGCGTAACGCAGATCGTATCGAGCGAAAGTTTTTAAGTGATATGTACTTATTGTTGAATTTAACTGGAATATAAACTGCTGAATTATGTTATTCATACAACTAACAGTTCATCACTTTTAATTTCATTAAGCCGGTTGACCCAGCGGCACCTGCCTATTGCGTAATTTTCAACTTTCTTCAATTCATGAATTATTATGTAATTGGAATTTTTGAAAACTTGCATCATACGGTATTCCTTTCATTTCACCTCATGATCGATAATCGTTGCTTTATGGCACATTGGTGGTCTGATGTGAAAATTCATGTTCGAATGTTCAGCTTTTATGGTCCGAAATTGCCTTTCTTTAACCACTTGATGTATGTATGTTATGGTTGATAATTACAAGATTCAATATTTATTGCATGTTTAATGTACAGTCTGGAAACATACGTCGTAGTTATAAGTATGTATTGGAAATTAAAGATATACTTCTAGTGGCCTTTACAAAAAAAGTAATGCAAACATCTAAAGCCTGTAACGCTTTGTGTGAAATGAATGATGAGGGCGCGTCATGTGTAAAGGAACACAATAGCTATGAGCCTAAATACCAACACATTATACGCATTAGAAGCATGAAGTCTTTGGCATTTTTATTTGGATAAGGAAATGACATTTCTCTTTTATTTTTAACGTATAATAATAGAAAGCTAAACCATGATATTATCGTTAAATCTTCGAGTGACACAATCGTGAGTAAGCATTATATCTGGCTGTCCATCGCTTCCAACATTATTCGTATCTGTTGAAACATGATAAATTCCAGAAATAACTAGGAACATGTTTTTAATTTTATAATAACTTTTTAAGTACTTTCCCAACCTTTGTAGTGCTAATAAAAATGATATTTTATTGTTGAATAACGACATTTCGTCCAACTGATGTTTATGGTATGTGCCATTTCTGAATAGTTTAATCTTAGATCTTATGATTTTCTGTATATGGAAAGAGACGATTCTTCTAACACTATTAATTTTAAACCAAACACAGAACACAATACCTTACAAAAGCTCCATTGATAGCTATATTCAAACAATCACACTTGCGGGAGAGAGTTCATCGTCCATATTCAAACAATTTTTGAAGCAACCCAAACTGGACCGTATTTGGTGGTACTAAATTTCAAATTGATTTGCCACTAACGGGCACAGGTCGTAAGGTTTCTAGAGAAGTACTTGGCAGCGAGGACGAATCAGTCAATCGCTTCTGGGCACTTGTTGAATGTGTAAAGGGAGATTTCTCCGTGCTGTTGTGTGGTGGCGTTAATGATTTATGAGATGGGATATCCGTGTTGGTGGCTGGCTTCCTTTTCTCAATTCCTTCGGTTACTTATGCAATAAAACCACCGTTATACGCACAAATGAAATGAGATCCAAATATCCTATACAAAAACACATAATCATCCAGAAGAAAATTACAAAAAATAAATTGTGCATCTAGATGATCTTACAAATCTGCACAATTAAACGTAACACACTTTTTCTTTCACATTATATTTTAAATTTACAATTTTAATATTAGCTTCCACTACAATTTTTTGTCAACTAAGTTTGATATCAGTAACACATTTTTCCGATATCCGATAATCTGTAACAACCTCTTATGACCCATATAGCTCTCTTTTGAAATTAGCTATAACAAGTTAACAGTAACTATTAAATTTTAAATAGAATAAGTTAGTTGAGGTAAAGTTCTTAAATAAGAGAAGTACAAATCTTTAAGGTACGTATAAAATGCATACGGTATATAAGTATAAAAATATTACAAGTGATAGTAAAACTCATAGTGAAACAAAAGCGTGTCCTAAAAGTGAGTTTAATAGCTTGTCATGTTCCCAGATGATTTCTAAAATTTTACAATCGGCAGTACGAGCTATCATCGTGCGAAACTGGGCCATACTGTTCGTTTTATACGAAAAGTGTCGTGATAGTGCGTAAAAACAACTATATCATTTCACACGTAAAAATTTCTAAACATTAATTGCTCAGTAGAAATTAAAACTGACAATGTATTTTGTGTTGAAGAGGATAGTTTGTTGGGTCAAGTTTTGCTTAGTAAAAGACTTCAACGCGCGCGGGAAAGCTCTTAACAAAGTATACTCTATTACCGTTAATGGCATAGTAAGTCTATACCTGTTACAGTTTCACGGTCAAATTGCTGGTTCAATTTTTAAGGATTTTGATAAAGACATGAGAGATACATATAGGTCATACTTTGGAGATGGAGATATTATATGCTACTTATTTTTATAGCGCGCATGAATGCAAACGTTTTACTTTTAAATGAGATCTATTAACATTAGTTCGAATTAAATGGTAAGTGTTTTTTTTTAGAGAGAAAAAAAACAGATTACGATCGAAAATACGATTTTATTTATTTATCACAGTTTATTGTACACCACAAAAAAAACAATAAATGGCGGTCTTATCGCTGATTGCGATTTCTTCCAGACAACCGTAGGATGTAAGATTTACAGGTTTTATGTTAATTTAAACAATATATAAATCCAAACTGAGACATATTATAATTATTGATTTAGTTTTAGTCCAATAAGAAAGGTATATTAGTCCACAAATTACAAATTATCTAAAATATTGTATTACCTACATATATCACTTCCGTGTTTTAATTTTTTTTATTGTAGATTCTGCCAAATATTCAATTCATGGTAATTTAAAATATTTTTTTGAATATGATCTGATTTTTAATTATTCTCTTGAATTAAATTAATAAACTTTCACTAGTTTTTGATATTACCATTTGTATGCAATGCTACGCACGCTACGTTTGACATCATTTTTTTATTATGTATCGTCGTCATACATACATACATATTATGTATTTATCGTCTTACATAAAACACTTATTATTCATTTTTGTATCATTTCGTATTCATGAAAACCGTAACCATTAATTTACAACGCGTTTCCCTGAGATGAAGAGGCAATGTAATATATAAGAAATATTATTATTTATATTTTAAATTTCTTTCATAAATTTCACATTTCCGAATTTCGTGCTAAACTCAAGTGGCTCTCTATACGTTCTCGCCGTAATACTCGCATCCTATCTCTCCTTTATTGTATCTTGTTCCATCCCACTGCTCCCCATTACCTCAAAAAACGCTTTAATTTTCTTAGTAACACACATGAAAGATATCTTAGGTCATCAGAGAACTTGGTACTAGAAATCCCCAAGCACGGCACTTCATTCCTGAGCAGGTCTTTTACCATTCATGCTGCTCGCCTATGGAATGACTTGCCAGTCACGATAAGAGAAGCCAAATCACTTTTCATTTTCAAAAAACTCATCAAGGAACATTTTTTATCACTCACTATATAAAGTATATTATTCTTCTTTCTGCCGTTCATATATTTATTTACTTATTTCCTACTTATTGATTAATATATTATATACACATATCATATTATATTATATGTATATCTCATAGTATGTATGTTTATATTTACTGAATTAGTATGTAGTACTTACTAATTCATATATTTGTATTTATTATATTTATTCTGTATATCTTTAAACATTTTGCGTACATCATATTATTATTATTATATATTTTTTTTAATTTCAAGCATTTACGTAAGTTGTGACCACCCACTCTATGCTTCCAATCTCTCCAGTCCATCTAACGGTTGCCTGGAAGAAATCGCCGACAGCGATAAGGCCGCCATTTGTAACACTACCTTATTTAGAGTTGCTTATACATATGTTGTTTTCTTATTATATGGTGTACAATAAAGAATAAATAAATAAATAAAAATATACAACATCTCATTTTTATACATTTTAGCAATATGAGGGCACTTCTACCTGATAGTCAATGTAGTCTTAACAGTGTGCAGACTAGGGTAAAAAGTAAAGTAATATATTTTACCGATAGACACAATTACACCCGTTCATGATGGGATATGTGACGCTGAATTTGTTTTGACCTATTTTGGCAAGGGGATAGTGCTACTATCCCTCAAGACGATTATCCGATATTTTTTTCCAAATGAAAAAACTTTTTTCCCGACCCAGGAATTGAACTCGGGACCTCAAGATCGCACGGCACATACGTGTTCCGTGAGACCACGAGGCACCCAAATTTCAACTTGATTGACAAAACTAAATTAGCGAGCAAACAAATAACACTGGTCAACAAAAAAAAAAAAAATTGCCGCGGTTTGAAACTTATATTTTTCCATACCTTACCATGAGATTAGTTAAAATACGTTCATAAAAAAAATTGAAACACCCACTTTCTAAGAAAAAAGAGATTATTTGAAATTTATTTGTAGGCTGAGGTGGTGGGCTGTCTTCAGTATAAGGAATCGGTTTAATTACAGAATCCACATCAGGATATGTAATTTTACTTCTTGTTTTATAAGAATATCCCTTCAGTTTCCTTAAACAAAAATAACAATCATTCTCATGATCTTTTGTTCCCTCCAAATTACAGGTTTAGAAAAAGGCATTAATCGGTGGGTACCATTAAACCACCCTCTCAAATAACATACATTTCTTAAACAAAAAAACTTGGTGTCCAAGGTTGATTAATACTCTCAGAAATCTTGAAACCAAAATACAAATTGTAAATGTTATATATAGTAACGGCGTAGGACGTTCTCGATTGGAACTTGAATTAAACTTCCCACAAACAAAATAGAAGAGATCCGATGAATTGAAACACTTTCGATTCATAATGCAAACTATATACATATATGTATTTACTATTTCGTACACTTCTTCAAAACCGAAACATATTCAAATTGACAAAAATACTTCACAATTTAAACAACAGCACTTTGGAATAAACACCAGAAACTGCACGTCGTCGTAGCAATACTCGTATTACGTAATGGTACGTGTTAAAGTAATATTAAAAAATTAAACATCAATGAACGAACAATAACGAGTTGAAAATATACAGGTTTAAGGATACATCGTGTACTACCAACAACAATATTGTCTTTGTAAGTAAGATCAGCTGTTGCAATACTATTTTTCGATATACCCTCACAAAATTAAGCCAAATTTAGAATTTCGATATTTCGATGTAAGTAATAGATATTTTTTATGTTTTTTCCGTTCGTTAATATTTATACAGGAAAGATACCGAAAAAGTACATTTGGATTAACGGCAAAAAGTCATGTTGACCAGTGTAATTAAAGTTTAATGCTTGCTCCGGAATGGAACCTGATCTCACGCCGCATCCTTTGTGGTACTAATGAAGCAATCAAACCGTCATATCAAACATCCGTATAAATCTACGACCTCATTACATAGGGCAAGAGGTGACATCATTATCGGAAGCGCATCAAACCGGACGCTGTTACGTCACGCAGGCCGACATGCTGTCTCACACGTAGACGTTTTCAAAAGTTGAATGAATATAACTTACGTAATTGATTTATTAAAATACTACCCATTCGTGAGAAAGTTTCCGTATGCATAAATCATGACCAAACACCGACGCAGTCATGCCCATTCATGTGAAGTCGAATTTTTTATGTAATAAAATTTTAATTATTAGAAAATGAGGTCGTTAAATTAAATGCGTTTAAATAAATTTGAGCCAGCTCAGATAAATTATTTTACGATATGAAGAATATTTAAATCCTTAATTAATTGAATGCGCAAAATTTAAGATAATGCGAGTAGCGTGACCTCTATTCAAAATAAACTTTCCAATTAGGTAATAGGATAGGATATTGAAATTTATTTAAATTTTCTAATGATCTTTGCCGCCTTCGATATGCGTAAAATTCAGGAATTTAAATAAAGGACGAAAATGACGGAATGTTGGTTATCTACAATCTGAATCATGTAATAACTTTGTTATTCAATGTGAAATATTTAAAAGTATGTATTATGAATTAAAAACTGTAAAAAGCAAACCAGTGCAAAAAAGCTAGTGATGTAATAGTCACGACCAAAAAAAAAATGCCTTTAAAAAATATTATGCGTTATTGGCTCTCTTTGTACAAATTATGGTAAAAAGAAATCGTCTAACCGACGTTTGGGGATATTTGCAATTCCAAACGAATGCATAAAATAATGAGCAAAAATTACATTAATATTTTAATAACATATTTTTTAAGTTCATAAAACACAAAAAGGCACTTTCAAAAATTCTTACGTTACGATGAATATTATACAAAAACCATCTTAATTAACGCATTAACATTTATTAAAACAAAAAGTTGGTTTACATTAAATCTAATTTCCGGAGTATTTTTTTCAAGAATATTTGCGTATGATATAACGAAGTGCTTATTTTATAGTTGGCGATGTTTTTTCTGTACGACTTATCGTACTAAGTAAATCAGATCTTACGCTAGTCGACTATAACTGTAATGTAACATACTTTACATAAAGCTGAGCTCATGGACACTTTGCAAAGTGGCAAAGTTTAATACAAGAACACTTGCCAAGAAAACTTTGGCAAGTGATTTAATAAAGCTCCCATAATATAAAACAAATAATTATTAAACACAAATAAAAAAAAATTGTATCTAATACTCACGTATATTTTGAGCACCAATCTCAGAATATGATGAATATATAACTTTGTCCTGTATTTTCTAAGGGTGTATAATCGTTCTTTAGAAGTTAAGACATGGTATACCAGCCTAATTTTAGCTTTAATGGTTGAATCTGTGATACGATCATGACAACCTGAAATATTTTTTTTAAATATTAGTGTCTTGACTGCCTCGTGGTCTCGCGGTACAACTATGTGCCGTGGGATCAAGAGGTCCTGGGTTTGATTCCCGAGTCGGGCAAAGTGTTATTGGGTTTTTTCATTAGGAAATTCTCAGTAACAGCACGGAGTCTGCAAATGTGCCCGAAAAACGGCAATAGGCTCGCCCCCTATTACGTGGGACTGATACATACCTGGCGAAATGTGGGTGCAGAAATGCACCTCTGCCTACCCCTTCGGGGAATACAGGCGTGAGTTTATGTATGTATGATGTAAATATTAGTGTATTACGAATATATTATCATGCATTTCAATCCTCCACTTCGCTATCAGACAAAAAATTAATAAATATCATAGAACGGATACGACATATCGTATCGTGCGCTATAAAGCTGCTTGCGGTCTGCCATTATGTTATTAGTATCAATATACAAGCACGGCTCCCACTGCAATAGAAAGTTATATTGGCCAGTTTAAGCCTGAAGTTTCATTCATATGTTATTAATATGCGCATAAGTTTTTTTTTCTATGTAATCGAAATCGTCAGTGCCGACGTAAGTTTCTCATGGATTGGTTGTGATAACCGATTGACCGGCAAGTCCGGGTTCGCAACGTCTCTACTACAATATTTATTTTTTATTAATGAATGGTGCACGTGTTTTTGTAAGCGTTGCTCAATTATTTCATAGTAGGTCATTGGGGTCAAATTATGGCAAATGTCTACACCGACGTTTCGTCAGCTATGGTTCAAGTTCGAAGTAATATGACGACTTAATTGTCGCTTATCGGTAACATGAAATTGAGAAGTCCACTCAATCATGTTGTTGAGAAGATTCTATTGCAAAAACTCGACCCGAGAGTGGAATCTACGGCCTCAAGATAGCACAGCACACTTTGTGCCGTGCTTCCAGCTTCTTAACTAATAAAAGTAGCAGCGTTCTTTTTTTTCAACTTAAAAAAATCCATGCTAAGGAGGGTCGTTAGCGTTATATAAATGAGTCTTTACTGGGTCAAATATTTTTGATACCACTAGAAACAAGCAAACATTTTCTTCATGCAAATAATAATATAAAACCATTTCATCATTTTTAATGATATCAAACTTACGCGATGACTTTTGATGACGCGATGTTTTTATGAAATAAGATTTATAGATACCGTTTCCACAGAAGTATGAAAGATTTTTGTATGGACTGAAAACAATAATTAAATGGGCATTAATTTTAATAAGTAATTTAATATTGTTTTAAAGGTGATTAAGTATAAGACACAAAATTTTAAGTGTAAACATATCTACAGAATGGCATACAAGACACACAGCGCCTGACGTAAATGATACTACAATTTCACTCAATGCGCACTTGAGACTATTTCAAGGCTCTTTTGTGTTATTGACTTCGAGGAAATCTTGTCATATAACAATGTGCGATATTAGCTCTCTAACTTATAGTAAAGTCGCCAACAGTCATAACTGTGTTTTCAATTGCTATTTAAATCGTAGTCAGCATAGAAGAGTTTGGGAAACTCATCAAATAAATTTTATTTTTGATTGGCTCCTTAAAATGTAGGAACCGATAAATTATATAATACAATATTTTATAAGAATCTGTTAGCTGTAGGCCTCCTCTATCGAGGAAGTTGGGCCTTAGAACATCACGCTGTCATAGTGGAATTTAAATCAATAATTTTAATCATAAATAGTGGAATCTAAAGGATAGTCACTACCATCTCGACTCGGATAACAGGTTCGCAAATTAATTTCATTGCCGAATCATGAAGCTGCGGAATATTTTGCTAGCACACCGTTCTCTCTTACCAATTGTCCTGAGTCCTTTACAATGAAGGGTGACAAAGTACTATTTTTGAATGACGAGAGATGGGATTCGTACACACTAGGCTATTTAGAAAGCACAGTACTGATAATCAGATACGACATTATCACTGTCGTCATCATCATCATCATCATCAGCCCATATGCGTCCCACTGCTGGGCACGGGCCTCCTCTACAACTGAGAGGGTTTAGACCTTAGTCCACCACGCTGGCCTAGTGCTGGTTGGCGGACTACACACCTAGGAAATTCCTAAGAACTTTTAGGTGTGCAGGTTTCATCACGATGTTTTCCTTTACCGTTAAAGTACGTGATAATTCATTGTGAATACACACATAACTTCGAAAAGTCAGAGGTATGTGCCTGGGGTTTGAACCCGCGACCGTCGAGATTCTCGACCGCGTGCCTAAACCTCGAGGCCATCACGACTCCATGTCGTGCCAGTGGTAAAACCAAAATTTCGTGAACTTGTCATAGATACTAAAGAAAAGTTTTCTGCGCATTGTTTTACCTTTCAAGCAACAGACAATTTATTCTGATTTCATTATATATATGTATGCCCGAATAAAATACACAATAACATACACCATACACAAATACATATTTTCCAGAAAATTAAATATGGAAGGTATAAATTTTGTTTGATATTCAGTTTTGTATTAAGAAGTTTTAAATAGCATAATTTAAAATTGTTGATGTATTTTTAACCATCGTCATGTAAGAGTCGATTTGTCTGCCTGTTAATGCGTTTCCGCTCCATAGGATTCATTAGGTGCAGTGTAAAAAAGAAGGTAGATAGGCGGGTATTTTTGTCAGCAATATAGGTAGCTGTGATAACCGTCGTTGTGACCCAAGCAAGGATGAAGCTGTTCAAGATCAGCCTTGGCTGCGAAACCACGAGGCAGTCACTGTCACATGTTCACATAATTATACTACAGCGCATATTTAAAAAAAACTTAAGGGAAAATAAGAAGACGTAGTCTGAAAAATTGTTGCATAATTTTATATGAGGCGCTGATAGCGAAATTCTTCGTTGACGTCATCGATTCTCGTATAATATATGTAATAAAATATAATTTACGGTAATTAAGCGTCTATGGATCCAGAGCAGTGTGCGATTACAGGTTATATTTATTACTTTGAAGTCATAGGAGCTAATTAAAGTTATAATTTAAGACGTTAAGAGAACGATGAAGTTATAAGTTGTGATAAAAAAAAATAGTAATATGGGTACCATATAGATGGATCAATACAACTACCTGTTTAACTTATCTGCTGTGACGTAAGCATTTTCATAGTTCAGGTGCATTGTCATCGATTATATAAGTGTAGCCTTATTTGAAGCCTAGATCTTTCATTGAATATTAAAGTTATTATATTTCTATCACTATTACGTATCACTTATACGTAATAGTAAACTAATATTAGGTCATACATAAAATCAAATATTTTTTCACTTTTGAATTCATGGTCTAATATTATGTAACTTGGCTAGATGGTAGTATGATCTAGATGAAAGAAGTCTATACTGCCACATTTATCTAGTTTAGCCATCTAATTAAGATGTTACCAACCCTCTATAGAGAACATCTGATTCCAGAAGCCGAATATATTATTATATATGACTATAATTAAGGAATATTACATTATTTCATTCAGGGCAAAGCACGAATAAATAACAAATTACTCAAATATTTTTAGTTCTTTATTTGTACGACTCATTGAGAAATATAAAAAAACAATGATAAGTGCACAACAAATAACGTATTGTTTCGAAGAAGCAATATATGGCGATAATGATATAAACAATATATAACCAACTAAATAAACATACCAATATAAATATAGAAACGTATGAAATGAAAATATAGAACAATATACATACAGACAGTATAAAAAATAAAATAAGTGCGAAATGTAGATAATGAATATGATATCACAGATAATAAGTATATATAAATAATAGATAATGTAAATACAAATAACTTATCAATTATACAGGACTTAGAAAGAAGACTAGACGAAATCCCATCAAAGTTTAAAAATAAATTATTTTTAGCAATAAAAATACACAAATACGGATACCGTATAGGGTGTGAGAAATATACTAATGTAGTATAACGATATCATACAAATTCAGAACGAGGGTTTATGGAAAACAACAACACTGCAACCCCTTACAAAGGGGTGTTCGTTCAATAAATAGTTAATAAATATCTTAAACTAAATAAATAATCATATTAACTCAAATTTGAACTATACGAGTATGATTCAATGCATCGTCTAGTCAGACTTGACGTGGGCGCCGTAAGCCAGATCCTGGGCGTCAATGGACCTGCCCCAGCCGTGGCCGCTGCTGGGGTAATGTTCTTCATGGTGGGGATGGGCCACGACCTCATAACTGGTTTCGGTGTGTTTGCTGGCCAAAAGTTTCTTCAGAGCAATGATACCGGCGACCAGGAGCGAGATCTTGGCAAGGAGGACAGCCTTAGCAGCGGCGAAAGCGATTATTCCAAGGAAAAGAGGGATGAGAGCCAAAATCTTCAGCTTGGCGATGGCCAGGAGGGGAAGGAGTTGCTTGATCTTCTTCTTCTTGCCACGAGCTAGAAAGACGAAAATAAAAAGTTAGATTTTTAATGTCATCAAAGCTACTGATAGATACATCTACAAGTTAGTTTCCTTCGACTCGATATTGTTATTGCTTCAAAGGTTTAGGATACTGTAATAGCTTTCTAGCTTCCAAACAATCACATATTAAATGGTATGCAATGTTCAATATTTCAAAATAAAATTAAAGCAAATCTTATTTCAGTTATTTATTGAATGATTCATTTATGATTCTAAAAGAAACTGTTATAGCTAACCAAGCGCAGATAATTCAAAATGCACATGTTAGTATCGCCAAGTGCATAGCTTCAGGTTATAATCACGTCCTACACATCTCGTATCTTGATCAGGTTTCCGAACACTTTCACATTTCGCTTGTGGCTGCACGTGCACCGCTCGGAACATTGTTCTCGACCAACAAATGGTTTCAAGCCTTGTTTATATTGAATTAATTTAGCCTATTTATTTGGTTTTAAGTGATCAGCTAGGTGTTTGTCCTGATTTTGTATTTTATTCTCTGGCATAGAAAATTCATTTCAAATCATCAAGTACGGTTAGACCTACCAGATCTGTACATTTCAATTAAAAGTATAATTCATTTGTTTTATGGACCGTTTATATTTAGTCTTATAGTTGACATTTAGAAAGAATTAAACTTTTGACTCCTGAATAAACAGCCTTTAAGTAACTATCTCAGATTTAAAATATCAGCACGTGACAATAACATTTTAACCTGTCGCTAAATTATATTCGTGATATGATGTCAATTGACACCCTAAGAATTTAAAATAATAATTATAAGGATAAACGATCCTAAATCAGGCTTTATCTTGAATATAGATAAAACAATGTGCACTACGGTACTAAAGGGCTATTGACATATCTAGTTAGATATATTGTATTTAGATACGTCTGTCTTGTGCCTCGAAGAGGTCATAAAATATATTAACGATCTCTACGGAGCTTTTACAATCAACAAGGGCTTCCAGAACAAGTATATTCGATAAATAAAAACACCGGTCAATTTGACCAAAACCTGATCAATGGACCGATTGGAAAGGCAACTTTCTTTAAAGAAGACACTTGGGAGTGGTTGTTTATGGCTCGATTTCACGATGACTGGCTCACGGCACAACTGGTTCTGCCGGGGTCCCACACGTCTAATGACCGCAGCAGGAATGCTGTTGCCGCTTTCATGTACAAAATGTACGTGCTCGTGTTTTTAAATTAAGAGTTATTGTAATGGGATCACCGGGTTTTTGATATTTACCTAGTTTGAATGGTGCAAAACACTAGCCGATATGGACAAATGGATTGATTTGTAATAAGATTTAATTATTTTAAAATAACCAATCATTGTTTTTATAGAGCATACACATGTTTAGCACAACCACGTATTCCATTTTCATTTTTAATGTGAGGACTTTTTTCTGTGGGGCCTCTGTATTGCTGACCAAAAATTTTAGCCCTACTTTTTAATACCGTTACTTTTTGATATGATTTTTCAAATTAAATGTTAGATAATATTGCTGCAGTTTGTATGATTTTAAATTCTACAACTAAATGGTACATCATGAAATATGTGTCTATATCTTATATTTTACGGTTCCTAAGTGATAAATTCATAATTAAATTTCAGATTTTGAATACCTTTCGATTTGATATTTTACAATTTTACCAATCTTCTTATTCCAAATTCGTATCAAATTTGTCAACGTCGCGTCATCGATGTTAATAACATAAAATCTCCAGACCATTAGCAAGATCGTTAATTCTATACATTAATGAATGAAATGTAGTAAACTATGTCAAAAGAAGTCCTTGATAACGGGCCAAGACTATCTGGTTGTACCGTTGTGCGACCAAACGTGATGTCTACGTTGTAAACAAGCCGTACATCGACCAACATTGAGGAAAAGCGTCGTGGAATTCAAACTTTTAGCTCAACGGGCTAATTGATTGGTTAAGCGGATTACATTTGAAAGCAAAAGTGAAAGTTTTGGAGACAGCCAGATGCGAAATCTTATTTATTTATGACACTAATTAAAGATTCGGGTGTGCCTACTTTTGCGAAGTGTGCTGAGATTAGAATGTTAATTATGATAAAGAATATTTATGGCCATAATAAATGGTCCACAAACCCGCACTAGGCCAGCGTGGTGGACTAAGGCCTAAACCCTCTCAGTTGTATAGGAGGCCCGTACCCAGCAGTGGAACGTATATGGGCTGATGATGATGATGATAATAAATGAATCAAGAATTTCATTGATGCAAATTAAGTAGAGAAAATGCGTAAGGTTTATTAGCATTGCATGTTATTAAAATTCAAGCCATAGCAAGCTATGCCATGCAAATTATTTCAATCGGAATCATTGGACAAGTAATAATTCATACTGCCAATAATATTTACTGTTGCAAAAGATATCGCATCAATAAACTAAACTCAATAATTTAAACTCTAAACATGAGTAAATCTGAGATGTCAGTGAAGTTTTCATTAATTAAAAATTTATGTTCATATAAAAACAACATTAGATCAATCATTTCATCGTTGTACAGCTAGTTTCAATATAAACACCGTTTCAAACGGCTGTTGTGACTTAGTTATTGATATTTTATGCACAATGAATGAGTGATGCGATCTACAAAAAACTACTTTAATATTAAACAGATATTACGTGCTATTCATGGTTAGATGCATATGAGTTAACCATCAACTGTCTTGCTCTATTTATCGGATACACAAATGAGTTGTGGTCCATTGACCGCTCTGTAGTAGACTCCGAGCCGTTGTAACACTTAACTTCTTTATTTTCAACGTCTGCCTCGATCATTATTTGTTCTTTTCTGTCGTTTTGTTGACCGACACTTTATGTAATGTGTTGTTTGTATTACGAAGCTGATCTGATGTCATATTTAAGCTGCCTTTTCGTTTTTATGTATTTTTTATGACATTGCTTTTGAAATTCTGCTATTTGATCAATTTAATTTTTCAGTATTATTGATAATGAGAAATAGCAATTTTTGCTATTGATTATCTCGAAAGTATTTACTGGAATTAATTTTTATTTGGAAGCTCATTCATCGAGTATCTCAAAGGCATTTTTTTTTAAATACTGGAACAATATTTTAGATACATATATCCTGTAGTAAATATTTAAGCAGTTATCTAGTAAATACATTATACTATTACAGAAAACTTCCAATCTAAACTAAACGTTGATTGATTCATTCTAAACGGTTCTAGTTATATGTTTTATTATCTGCTCGTAAATTTTAAAGACCGTTTTATGCAATCGTATTTTGTGCCTGTATTTAATTGAAAGTAAAAATCTAAAGTTTCCTCCATACGTACTCAGTACGTCATTGTAATTTATCATTGAAAAATTAAGGCTACATCGCTCTTGTATGTATACTAATATTTTGCTAATATAAAAGATTTAATGCAATTACGTATAATACGTATTCCAAAAAAATGTGGTTCATTCAAATTACTTTAACTAATTTTAAATGCAAATTTAATTCTCGACAAACGCTTTGTATTTGTGCAGAGAGATAATGATGAACTACTTAGCATACATTTGCTTTTATTAACCTAATTATGTTGTTTAGTTTTTACGTAGGTTAAATTAATTTCTTTTGAAATACTATTTCATCATTAAATTTTTAATTGATATGTGTTTTTATCAGATATGACATATTATATTAACATTTAACCAGCAATCGTTTATGATATTACTGACTGTTTTTTTTTAAATAAATTATTTGATTCACTAAATAATATTTAATTTTAAAATTACTATAACTACAACGTACCTTCTTCAAGAGACCTTCTCATGCCTTCAACAGCAGATGAGGGAAGTTTGAACTGGACGACATAGTTCTCCAGGAAGTCAGCAACGGAATCTACCAATCTGGATTCCACCTGCGCCTCACGAGCTTGAGGCTCTTCAGACAGCGGCTCCAAAGCCCTGGCGGACCTCGGCGAGCCTTTGCTGTCCAAAGTAACACCATCAACAACTGTAATCTCCCTCTTCGACCTCAAAGTGTCGATATATTTAAGTGCCTTCTCCTGCAACCAAAATACAGATATGACTAAATTATAGAACACTGATCACAAACACTTCACAGCACTTCACGGTCCGAACCTTAAGACACAAGGACACGTCGCGTTCCACACACTCCTTGACAGCTCCGAGGACGCTGCCCATCATGCCAGGGTCGACATCCTGCTCCGCAGTGGGCATCGACCGCACCACCGCGACGAAAAGTAGGACAAGCGTGTAACACCTCATGTCGTCCGATCGAAACTACCCCTACGAAAGCTAGCACAAAGTGTGGTCACAGTGCATGAAACAGTCTGTTTTAAATCTCTCACCCCACTCCCCGGCGCGGTCAAGAAAAGTGAGTCCAAATGCGGCCGATTAAAGTGGTACCAACGAAATCATTTTATGTTAATGCAACATGTTGCGTGTACGCACGTTTTTTGGGTCTCATTCACATGTGTGATATTTGCTTGTGTGTGTGTGTGTCAAGTACACGGTCACGGATGAATGGTTGGGCCACTTGCGCGAGATGTGGGCGCGGATGTCGTACTTAGCGCATGCGTGTTCTGTGATTTGTCAAGTTTTCGTGATACAGGTGGATTTATTACCTAATACGGTCCGAATGCGTTTGATTTCTCGTGTAGGGAAAATTATATTGTCTCATGTGTTGATTTACGGGGAATGGACAGGAAAGCGCTTTATAAACGAGGAATGTTTAAGAAAGTACTGAGGCAACGGTAGCAACTCGTAACAGCGCGCTAAGCTTTAAAATAATGTGTGTTTTGTGAATGTGAAATATTTTAACTGTTCTCACATAAATCGTTTATTATTTTATGATGCTCAAAGAAGTTAGTTTGTTTGGATAAAGGATATTACGACAATTATAAAGTACCAGTAACTTAAAAGCGGCCATTTCCAAAATCAGATCCTTAGTGGAAGTTTTGCGATTAATTTAAAATTTCATGTAAATAATAAATAAGGGCTTATTTATGTTTATAATATTTAAATTATAGGACTTGCTTTTTCCACAGCCAAAACGGGTGAATATAGTATAACTTCTTAGGGATAACTTTTGAATTATTAATAAAAAATCCTGAAGTAAGTATTAAAACTTCACTCTGATATATTTTTCACCACATTTGCCTGTTATTATTTATGTTACCCTTATGATCTGGCCATTATTTAACATGTATACTCGTAGGGACGGAAAATCTCGTAGAAATTGTCAAAAATTTCAGTCTGTCCCTTTCTTCCTCAACACTAAATAAACAGAATGTTTTAATGAATTTTATGATACATTTGTAATTTACTTGGAATAAATTCTCGTGTAAAACAGTCATACGTAATAATTTCAATGCAAATCAAAATACATATTAAATAAATTAGAATCGTACATTAATTTCTTTTGAAAGTGTATTGTGTAAAATATTGTGGAATTTTAAACTCGATAACAAAATTGAGAGAATTTTTTTATTAACTCGTGGGAGCATTCGTTTAATATTTTCCCGGGCTCTAAGCTGCTTTATTTACTTTGTGATTCACATTAATACACCCGCCTATATGGGATAGATATGTTTCTTCACCCAATATACATAAAAAGTAGTTCACAAGTCATGGGTGTATAATTGCATCAATGCTCATCCCTCCGGAGAAACATACATGACGGTTTTTATGAATAAATTAAAAAATAAGCATTAAAAAAAGTGAAATATAAACACAATTTATCGTGGATTGTTAAAAAAAAGTTTCCAACTATCATTACATACTTTTCTTTCAATTTTATTAAATCCCATGAAGGTGTGGGAACTTTGGAGTGCTTATTAAAATCTTGTTAAACAAAAGAGATTAACATCAGATCGCTATTAAGTTTTCCTTTCCCACGTTCTTGAACAATGAAAAATAATTGTAAATGCGCTTTACTTTCCATTTTAAACGGTGTTATTGTTTACATCGATTGTGTACTTCATTCATTAATAAATAGAATGCCTTCAAGAGGTCATCTGAAGAATGCTTGGGAACGCATATATTTGTAAAAATAACAAATTTATTCACATTTATGTGAACAGAATGTCTCTTTATTTTGAACTCCATAATTAGCCAGATACCATCATGGAACTATTATGTCATAGCTATCTTGAGAATTTAGCTTTTTAACAACACTTTTATGACGAACGAGTTCCTATATTAACCGGTTGCGGCACTTCCATAGAAGCCCAAAAGCCCAGCTTGCCTTCCAAAATGCCGAATTAAAACTATAAAAAATATAATAGAATTAAAGTAATTTGACATATAAATGAGAATATCCTGACCCCACATTAAACTATTATAAACAAGACATTACACAATTAACGCGTAACGCTTTTGGGCTTCTATGGAAGTACCGCCACTGATATTAACGGCTTTTAAAAAAGGAAGGTGGGATAAAAAGGGTGGAAGTTCATATTAATAACTCCGTTGCTGTGGCGAAATTGAGAAAGTGGATTTAGTTGGTACGTACGTTTCCTTACAAACATCTACGGGTCTATGGAGAATGATATGAGCCATTATTGCTTCTCGAAAACTTCTGTTTTTAACCCCCCTTTTTTATTCTCTGTATCGAATTATAGAATTCACGCAGTTGAAAACAACGTATTGCTTTATGATACCTAAGGATTAATTATTATTATTTCATACAACACTACAATCATATTGATCTAAGCGGTGAAACTTTCTAGCAAGGAAATACCATATAAGCTACTTCTCTTCGATGATCACGTGTTGCAACAGTAAAGGAAACACGTGCTGACGTCATATTTTATATTATTACGTCACGAGCCTCAGTCATAGTATAGTAAAAAAACACGGTCAATAAACAAACATGACTAGCTAACCGAAAGAATTCCAACGTTCGTTTTTTGAAAAAGAAAGAATCGAGTTATTTTCGTGATGTAACCTCGTTACAACCGCTCTGAGCATCTATTGTGCGTCTTTCTTTTTTCAATTTGTTGTGTAATTTGGGTCAATAGCACCGTGTTTTCAGTGTTAACATGAAATGTTTTGTTATGATTTTTAACAGCTTTTTTGTTAATGCTTTCAATTCCATGACGTGCTTCTTTTTAGCCTTACACTAAAACACTTCAAATTTTAAGCTTACATATCTGGGTTGTAAAATTACGCGTGCATATTTAAGAAAGTAAAACGCACTTTAGCAACGGAGAATAAAATAGTAACAAAATCTGGATGGTTAAGAATTCTCCGTAAGATTTTTTTCTGGCATAACTACCAACCCTCACCGCTCCGGCGTGGTTCATTGAGTCCTAACTTCTGCAAATAGAATGCTGAGAATTGAATATTAAGGGTTGATAATATCGGAGCTTACATGGAAAAAGCACTAAACATGACCGTAAGTACAACTCTATACAAGAATGAGGAAATATTGTTGATAAAACGATTAAACCGCACTAGCGTTGAAAATCGAAATTACTTTCATTACCACGTCAAGCGCATTAAGTTGACAATGACCTTAATCATGATAGTCATTGCGTCTGTATTTGCTTTTGCGTTGCTGTCATTACCGGCATCACTTTTCATTTCGGTCTATTTGGCTTGAAGTATTTCCAATGAATGCAATCAACCGCATCAAGACTTGGTGGCTCCTTCTTTATGCTGGCATAGTAACAGTACTGACATTGATGTAAGTAGTTAATATTGTACATATAAAATGTAAATTAGCAACAGAAGATTATAACTAGATCTAAAAAGTCGACTAAGTTATGCCAGATTGAACTTCATCGCATATATGATGACTGAACTGGGAACACTTCTCAATTGAGTGCGTTACTACGCATGTAAATCTATTGTACATGAGTTGTTGTCGATCTCTGAGTAGATTCAAATGTATCACCAGCAAATCAGGCCTACGGAAATCCCTCTCCGTATCAAAATTCAACAGGGTTGCTTCACATCTATTTTCAGTGAAACATTGGTAACTACCCGGTCCAACCCGATCGTTTCATAGTTCCATCTGACTGCAATGTAGCTCTATTAGTTCAGAATTTCCGACAATTAAGAAAGGTCTAAATTTAAGATGTTAGACGAACCAGAGAACTCTCAATCACACGGCACACTCTTATGTCGAAGGAACTTCAAGGAAGTATAGTCACCCATACTATATAGTCACACGCTTAGATTTATGAGTTCGTTAGTCTACCATGTGAATAAGCTCCCAAAATCCTATTTGTTGGTATTAACTTTATCTATCTTCTTAAAGCACTTTATAGCATGATAATATATTACAAGAATATGTTCACGAAGAAGTTATTTTTATTAATCCTATATAAAATCTTAGTTGCTAGTTAGTTTTTTAAGTGTATGCCTCAGCAAAAAACGAGAAAATTATACGCAGAAAACACATTTTGTCCATGGTATTGGCAGTAAAGAGAAAGTACGCTATGGATATTTATATTTATGCTGTACATAAAATATATCAGTTGCTGTCGCACTATTGTCATATCGGCTTTCGCTTGTGTCTTCGAATATTAGGTATTATTTGTAGAAATGGAGATTGAAAGTGAACGATTCGCGTGGATGATACCAGTGGCGGTACTTCCATAGAAGCCCAAAAGCCCAGATTGCCTTACAAAATTCCTTAAATAATTAATAATCTTTAAGTTCTAGAAGCCCTAACCATTTCCACTTCAGCTTGCTAATCCTTTGGGCTATGTCAGTAACCTTCGTTCTCCTATGGATCTCCTCATACCTGATACGATCGCGTAGGGAAATACCAATCATAGCTCTTTTCATAGCTCGCTGAGTGACCTCGAGCCTTCTTATGAGGCACATAGATTGGTCTTTGCAATTTAAAGTAAAAATATGGTTGATTCTGCCTCATGTAGCCAAAACAAACAAAATAACTACACTGTTCCTTTATATCACTTTATGTGACACTGTAGTCCACCATACTTGAAGTCATGCATATGCAGATTTTACGAAAAAATTCGGCCACAACGTGCTTCGATTTCGTTGACCCAATTTCCTCTTGCCATACTTACAGTTTTGGCGACACAATAGTATTCTGCATAATGCATGAGCCTGTGTGTCCCGTTTCCATACAAACCGTGTATTAGGTAACTCGAACGTTTACTTTTCGTCGCGAAACTTTCAAACGGATGTTATTCAAATCAGTGTTATGCGAGTGTTATAAATATTTTTGTGAAATTGCATAGAATTAAAACGGGTCCACGTCATTAAAATGCGAGCATAGGATCAAAAATAGAAACGAAAGCATCCGGACATAACACCAGAAACATCTCGATTCTGACTTCGTGTCAAGATTACGTTTTCATTGAATTCCAATTCAAAGACTTTATGTTCACCAATCTGCTTAAGACTGACCACAAATAAATACTAAAGACCTCCATTAACATATCGTAGGAATCCGACATTAAGATACATATTACTTCGTGTTCCATCATCAACTGGCGTACTAAATCCGCTGTAACTAAATAAATTACATTGTATGTTTTGCGGGGGTAATGGGGGTAGATGAATCATCATCAGCCCATATACGTCCCACTGCTGGGTACGAGCCTCCTCTACAACTGAGAGGTTTAGGCCTGAGTCCACCACGCTGGCCAAGTGCGGCTTCGCGGACTACACACCTAAGAAATTCCTAACAACTTTTTGATGTGCAGGTTTCATCACGATGTTTTCCTTCACCGTTAAAGTACGTGATAATTCGTTGTGAATACACACATAACTTCGAAAAGTCAGAGGTGTGTGCCTGGGGTTTGAACCTGCGACTGTCGAAATTCTCGACCGCGTGCCCAAACCTCGAGGCCATCACGACTTAGATAGACTAAGGGTAGATGAATGTATTGCAGAAATAGTGCGATCTCATCAACAAGAGTACAATCACTTGTCCACATAAACTATCACACTATTTCAGAATCTGCATCGACACGGAATGAAACGGAATCTTAGCCTTTTGAAAGAAAGGCAATCACTATTTACGGGCTAAATTAGCTAGTAATAATAAATAATAAATATGAGTAGTGTGGTGTGGGACGTCCTGCAACACGATGGTCCGACAACTTGAGAAAGGTGGCGGGTAACGGATGGATGAGGGCTGCTCAAGACCGGGATGGTTGGCGCTTTCTTGGGGAGGCCTACGTTCAGCAGTGGACGGCGATAGGCTGAGTATTATATAAGAAATATAAATCACACAATGAGTACCAAAAGTTTATTCGTAACATTTGATTATGATACATTTACTTAAATAATCAAAAAAAAACATTGAACGAAACATTACAATGAAAAAGGCGAATAAAAAATAAATATTTACATTGCAATACATATAGAAAAATAAAATAAAATTGTTACCTGCAATATATACACATCATTTGTAATAAATATTAAATAATCATTTCATTTACACATATACATATAAACTAAATATTTTATTTACATATGTACATTTATGACAATAATATAAAAGCTTATAAATATTATACATACAAGTACACACATAACTATGTAATAAATATGACGAGTTAAAATATGCAATATAATTATTCACAGTTTATCGTGTGGATTATATAAAGAAAATTGTCACCAGAAAATTGGCACATAAAGATTATTATGTAATATAGTTTAAAATTGCGTAATTAAAATTAGCGGGTTTCTTTTTAGGGTTATTATGGTTGGAAATTAAACCTATATCAATATTAGTTATAACACATGTTATTTATAAAACAGTTTAAAATAAATCTATATAAATAAACATATAACAAATGAATCACTTAAATTAAGTGAATCCTTCTGAATTAATATAAAATATAGTAACGACGGGTTAAAACAATAATATTTATGTAATGATGATGATGAACGTTTAAATATGCACTCTATTCGATATATAACAATTTTAAATAAAGTTATGTCATATTATATTATATCTAAATATAAGAACGTATGTAATATACATAATAATAAATATAAAAATCCTATAAAACGGTACTCTACATACAAAAATATTAAAGCGAACTCCAAAGACTTAAATATATACTTGTTTATAATATATATACAATAAACTAATTATCTAAATTCTAGTCGTAGATTAATAAATACTGGCAGAGTGTGCTTATTTTAAGAGTATTTGAGGTACTGAAAAATGCTTAGAGAATCGGTGGACATCTCTCTAAGTCATTTTCATTAACGTCAATCAACGCAAAGGACAACCTCAGAACTAATTACTGCAGTGACTCAAGTCAAAATATAAATAGAAACTTTTCTTTCAGTATTCTCTCGGAAATCCGAAGAATAACCAACCACCAACCCTAAAGCTCTATTTCAAATTTAGAATCAAAGCTTGGATTGTTTAACAACAGCCGTTGATTGACGTGCTTAGTGTTTAATCATTAAATAAATCAATAAATAATGTCTTGGTACTGATACGCTTTTAGACATAGAGTTTCAACGTTGCTTCCTCAACATTCGCGATATCATAACATAGGTGGGTATTGGCAGTTGTGTGGCTACTGGGTGTACGCGTTGTACGCTAAGTCGTGGGATTTCTCGAGCGACCTGAAAAATATCAAAATTAACTCATATATATTTAATTAAAACCAAAATGTAGGCAAGAAATAAATAATTACAACCAACCAGTACCAATATGCTTTATTTTTTAAATTAACACTAGTCAATCATTAAAAACATTTTTGAAACGTACATGTTTACAACATTTTAAAGGAGATGTAATTATTCCATTGTATTGTATGTATTTGCCACAGACCTATAATTTTAAAAAATCGTCTATGCTCTAACGTCTCCTACATTTCTTATAAACTTTTTTAGGATATTAGTTTAAAAAAAACTGAATACTATAATAATTTTTCCATAACATATTCGCTTTAATAATATGCTGTTGGCAGACATATCCACTGTGATAGCGACCATCATACGCAAGGTTTAGAGCCAGACATTTTTTATCACGTGCACATTTATATATAATAATTTAAAGCATGCAAATATTGGCTATTTCTATTCGAGCAGGCATCAATTGTATCGATCTAAGCAGCACTGCACTTACCATCGAGTGCAGTGTAGTCACTTTGCCTAGACTCAGATCTGCTTGTGGCCGCTAATGGAGGTCTGGGTCACTGTGTACGATTAAAATTTGAGTGATTTTTATATTGACAGAATGAACTGTGCTAATAATTCTAAGAGGGAGAGATACTGTTGATTGTGTAGAGAAAGAATTAATTATTCTTTGAAAGATAATTAATTAATAACCAAACACAAAATGTTTTTGTTTCATACCACAAATTACTATACTGATACATATACATAACAAAATAACACATTGTACGGACTCATGGAAGCATGGGACAAATTAAAATCATGTCACGAACGTCAATGTCGCCACGACAAGAATGTTGTTACAAAACTAAAAGATAATATATTTCCTATCTTGTACCGTTCAATGAGCGTAAATGCCGTAACAATCATTCTTACCATAACCTTTTCTCTCCCAATATTTGGAAGGTACATAATGAAGTAATAATACATCTTAAATATTTGTGTTCATAGGCCGAGGTGATGTCTTACCCTTAGATGTACGCTCAAATTGTATGCAAGATGAATGGAATTTAATGAAATTCGCTTACCTGCTCCAACCAGAGCCAGAGTGTCCAGCAGAGACGACCACCTCATGCGCTTCGTGCCCTCCACCACTTGGAGATAGGAGTTTCTTCAAGCCAATGATGCCAGCCAACACGAGCGCCAGTTTCGACACGATCAGCGCCTTGCCGGCCAAAAGAGCGAGTGCTCCGAACGCCAGTGGGACCATCATACCAATGATCAGGATTGGAATGGCCAGCATAGGAGCCAGTTTCTTCCTCCTGCTGCGGCCCTCGTCGAAGGACAGGTCATCGGAGCTGGTAGGGAATTTGACCTGGAACAGTTATGATTGGCAATTAAAAATTTGTCGCTATTATTTTTTCATCATCATCATCAACAGCCTCTGTCACGTCCACTGCTGGACATAGGCCTCTCCTATGGCACGCCACTGGATTAATTTTTTAATTATTATTTTTTAAATTCCTTTTATTTTTGTATAACTTAATATGTATATAACAATATTCTGTACTATTAATTATTAAACCGTTTTCAGATCTCAGGTCGTATTTATGTACACTTTTTTTAATGTCATTACGTAATTCAAGAATTCATTCTTTAAATGTAAAAATATTCAATTCAAAAAATATCTGTTCATCGACATGTTACAAATTATTATATTATACAATTGCGACAAACTATAACGTATTGCTTCCTATAGTTATAAAAAAGGGAATTGTTTCAGTGGAAATAATATTTTGTTGTATGTTAACTTAATTTCCTATACATAAATCAAATAATCCGTTCGTTCACGTAATCCGCAACTACTAATTTTAGAAATTGATTTAATGTTTAATGCATAATGTACTATACTAATAAATAAATAATGTACTTGTATAGTTCCGCAGTATATTACATGCAATGAATAGGAATCATAGAATCATATTTTTTTGTCACATGTTATTGGCTTGAACAAATAGAGATTAAATTAAAATCCCTATAATAAAAGCAATCTTTAAAAATGAATAAAATTAAATCGTATTTAGGAGTTCGCTTAAAGAGTGTACTATCAGACAAGACGACGCTAAAGATAACGATGGCCTAAACTTTTGAAGGGAGACTTAACAGCAGTGATGGTATTAATTATTAGGTTGTATTAGGTTAAAATGTTATTACTTCTAGAATTTGCTATGCCACCCTTGATTAGAATATAAATAGGTCGCAAATAGAGTGCTGTTTTTGACTTATGTAAAATACATGACCAAAAAATTGTTGCATTTTAATAACAGCTTAAGATTACTATAGCGTCAGTTATTTTTAAGACTGTTCAAGATAATTTACTTTTATTTGTAAAAGATCGATAGCGAAACCACATACATTTCAATATACAAAGGGCCATTGATATGAAAAAAGTTCATTGACGACATTAATCGTTATCAATTAATCTGGCTCCTGTGCTTGTAAAACCTATTTTAAAAGTTTGATAATTTAATCAAAGTTTTGCGAGCAAAAAATAATAGTATTGTGCTAATTGAGTCTATCTCAAATTATCTCTAAGCTGGCTAGCTGAGCACTATTAAAGTATACAAAACATCCCATCTCTATACTAACGAAGCAAACTAGCTTATAAACAGGCATAACGGAAATATAATTGAAACCAACACCCAATTAGGAGCAGAATCGTTTGACGCAGCTATACGTGGCTAATTAGCAGAAGAAACTGCTATTACCGAAGCTAAGTAGGTGGACACACGAGAAAACAGTTAAATAGAGTGTGGCAGTGGAAAAAAAAGTGAAGATTGAATTAATTATATGCTATTATCATGATGCAGTGGGAAAGCAGTCACGGTGCGTCGACGTGCGGTATGCAAGTTTTTCAATTTCATATGAATTATTGTTGCATATTTATGGATTTTATTAAATTGCATTGTCTCCTTCACGCAATGATCTTGAAACTCATGTTTTACTTATGATTAGCGAACGGTAGTTTTAATATATGTACATATATATTATGGTCATTAACAATGAACATGGCGTGATAAAATTAAGTCTAATTCTTTATGACGTGAAATTACTTACAGTAACAATGAATATTTAAGTAGTAACATTTATAAAAAAATCCACGAACTCAAAGAAACACTCCCTGCATAGATTTAGTGGTCTACTTTAAAACTAAGATATTGTGTAACTAACAAACATTAATCCACGTCTGAAAGTTCGTGCTCGTTAAATATGATTCCACGAACCGTATTTTTTTTTTATAGGTATTCAAATACAAGGAGTACTTGAATGCCTACATAGAAGATTTTAACATAAAGTCTGGCGTGGTAAAATCTACTAAAAGAATTTTACCAGATTTTTCAAAAACACCGTTAGATTTAGTGACATAAGGCATTTTTTACTTAAGAAACAGCTATTCATCCTACATTAGTCAGGAATTTAATGCTTAGTACTTTTAAAAGTAAGTGTTTTGTGTACATCATCATACGTCCCACTGCTGGACACGGGCCTCCTCTGCAATTAAGAGGGTTTAGGCTTTAGTCCACCACGATGGCCTAGTGCGGGTTGGCGGACACGTAAATAATTCCTAAGAACTTTGTAGGTGTGCAGGTTTCATCACATGTTTTCCTTCACCGTTAAATTGCGTGATAATTCTTTGTGAATACACACATAACTTTGAAAAGTCAGAGGTGTGTGCCTGGGGTTTGAACCCGCAACTGGCGAGATTCTCGACCGCGTGCCTAAACCTCGAGGCCATCACTTATTATTTCTTATAGGTAATCCCAATACTCCTTATAAACTCAAGTAAGTAAGTGTTTTGTATTTATCGTTTAAACTTTACTTTTTAGTATCAGCCCTTTTACTTCCTGATCCTGCTGCTGCTTTATGATTCAATGAGAATTTTAGTCTAATACTGGCCTAATTATAGTTGATAGAAATCTTGATGGTAATGAACTCAACCTTTATGAATTAAAGGTTCTTTCTGTGACTATTTTAAATTTTCAAATGACAACATGACCACACCAAATACCCAATACCAGACAAATACTTCATCGCCTTGAAAATTAGCGTTCCAGTAAACAAATTATTACTGCATACAATTGAAATTTGAAACATTTTTTCTTTTTAATTAAGTAAATTTAAATTTCTGAGGTGCGTTATCCGCCAACCCACATTGAACCAGCGTGGTGGAATAACCTAGCCCCTCTCATCTGTAGAGGAAGCCTATGCTAAGCAATGAGACATTTTGAGACGTTATAAGATTTAAAAGTGACAGCACCAGTGTGCATCTCATGACTATTTTTATTAATCTTTCAATAACACCTACTTACATAAAAAACACAAGTATTACGTTTACAAAACATTTACAAAAATCTGTTAAATTCTTATATCACCAAATTAAGTCATGTTGATTCTACGTCAAGATAAGATAAGGAAGCAAGTGTAAAATAGATCATAACAAACAACAATGCACTAACCATGACCCACCACAACAATAATGAAGCATAACAATATTATCACATTGACATAACCGATTAGTGAAGAGGTCGTTAAGTGAAATTAATGGATTTTTAGAATACGTGCTGTGAATATCAATTGTTTGCTATGTCAGTATTCCTGTATGAATTTAGATAGTGATATTTGGGTCTTGTGTGCTCACTTTCATTATTTACTTTAAATAGGAGTACCTCGAGATTTTATTTTCGGATTCTTTCCTCGGGTTCACCCTCCCACTTACTTGTTTTGGGACGCTGACAGTAAATTAGTGCCAGTCTTAATTAAGAAGTCCTTGATGTCTCAATGACTTAATTATTTATGTATATAGGCTATCTAAAAAAACTCTATACATCGCAATGCCTACTAGTCTTATAAATATATAAAAAAACTTGATAACGCGATTCAAAAGCAATAATTATGTTGTTTCAATTTTGCGTTTGTCGACTTCTCTTATTAAAATCATAGTATATTATTTATATTGTAAGTGACATTTTTCATTGTGTCGAGTATTGAATATCCCTATTGTGAATGCAATTTAAAGCCTGTAGCTTACTATCGTATCTGAAAACGATTTATTACTTTATACATTTAATTGTACTTATACTTCGATACTGATCGTTTTTTGTTTTTGTAAAAGATTTCTTTCGATTAGTATTTCCATTGCAATATTTTTAACACGATTACCCGATACAATAAGTGGTTGCATAAATCTCATATGTATACATACAGCAATGACAGAGCGCAAGGAAATAGAAGAGAGGTCAGAAAAGGTATAAAAAGAAATTAAGGTTTATTAGATTTTTCTTATTAACAATGTTAATAGTATGTCATGTTTTACAATTATTATTTACCTGAATAGTATGAGTCTTCATGAATCCAACGATTTTGTCGAAAATGAAATTATCCAACGAGCTCTCATCCAGACTCCTAGGAACCGCCTCGTCCACTTCCACATCATTGATCTTTGCATCTTTATCTTTGGTTATTGTGACGCCACTAGCAACAGACAGCTGGTCGCTCTTTGACACCCTCGACAAAGTTTTTGCCAGTTTCTGCTTCAAGCAAGACGAAATGTCTTCCCCGCTGCATTCTTTGTAAGTGTCATAGGCAATTTTTAGATCCCCAAGGAGACTTTCTTCAGAACTCCTGGCCTCATCTACTCTATTGTGGGATGTGCTAGCGGTCCTGGCACTGGCTGCCACCACCAAGGTCAGGATTAGGAGGTAGTGTGGTACCATTTTGAGGCGGTTCTCACTTAGCTGACAATATGGGCACTGCGTTAAAATGTAGACCACGTGCAACGTTTATATGCGCTTGGTGTCACGCTACAGTGGACGTTACTGAGAGGGATGCATCGATGCATTTATGCAGTCGATGGATAGTCGGGAACGTAAGTGTTTGAATTTGCAAAAGCAGTAGGTGCAGTAATAGCAATACCGATGGCAGTGAACATAGAAGCGAGAAGTATTTTATTATATTTTGTTCTTCTGAAATACAACTTCTAGAATAGCTATTGAGGTGATTGGATATAAAAAAATCATTATATTCGCCCGAGGTTTTAGTAGTTTCGTCGGGCATAGTTTTAATAAAGTCGCTGTCAGATATTTCATGAATATACTGAGTCAACCAAGATAGCTCTGACATCTCAGAAAAAATACTGTTAACGAAGTTGGCCCTGCATAACCTGTGCCAACTACGTCACACATCTTTTATAAGCTGTCTCCATCCTTATTCTATACGCCATCTTTGACAAACAGGGATCCTGTTATTCAAAAAAAGTGAACCATGAACTATGTAAGCAGACGATTATATAAAGATTGCTGGACGACGCAGGATGCAAGCAGCTTCCAACAAGTCATTGGGAATTTAAACTCATTGGGAAGTTTTCGGTCTAACTATAAATGCTACTTGGCTAGCAATGTTAGTAATGAGATTCAGTGAAACATGTTATCAGACGGAAACAATTCTCAAATGAAAAAAAATAAATTAAAAATAAGTTATCGAATCATAGAAATGTTTTAAATTATTTAGATTCAGACTTTTTTTTTCATTTGTAGCATTGCCTTGGAAAGCATGCTTTACAATAAAGGAATGAGTAAGAAACTTTAGTATTGCAAAGTTCCATAACGTAATGTCTATTCATCAAAATACTTTGTTATTACATCATTGATCGTCTTAAAATCTACATACAATTCGACACACTTTTAGGACCACATTGCACGTACTTTCAGTATAGTCATTATTTTTCTTTGTTTAATATAACTTCTGCGCGTGCTAGTACCTGACACAGAGCAATACATAGAGCACTGCCCCAGACTAGGTTACCATCGATGTTTAACTGTAACGATTTATTAAACTGTACATGGGAGATAACAGCGGCTTCATTACACCCCAATAATCAAAGCTCATCTTGACCAACTTTATTAGAAATTACATTCAAACAACCGTTTTCTCACTGCTATTACCAAACATTTCCAGGTATGAAGTAGGTTCGAAAAAGATTCTATCAAAAATCTCAAAAAAACTAGTGACTAAGAACAGTAAAATCAAGACTGTTACTGATTTTGGCATCGGGTATTTTAAAGTATAGTATAAAAATTAAGTTAACAGAGTCATGGCGACACAAGCTTAGCTTAGTGCAGGGCCGTTGTATAATCTGCGTGTTCTTACTTTTACACTAGTTGCAAATCCTTAAATGTATTTGGAAATTTGTAAATGGTGTAATACTTAATCTGTTTTTAATAAATAAATTATTATTATTATTATTAAAAAAGATAGCTTCATAAGATGATGGAGACGTATTTTAGCCAGTTAATATACTCATTTATAATACAGCATAAATAAACTGGCGTACGATGGTACTAATCTCCTTCAAATCAAATCTTGAAGTACAAGATTTTAATGAATTTGATCTGCTCAACGAAGTTAAGAGATGCTAACTATCCTCATTTTTACTTTTTCTCCCTACCCACCTATGAAGAGCCAAAGATGAAGCTATTGTAATTAAGCTGTGGAAAAAAGGTTGTCTGATTAAATTTATAATGTTAAGATATTTTCATGATGATATTGATGATAAATAAGACAATATAAATGTAAGAAACAAAATATTAATAATTGGATTCATTTTTATGAGTAATAGAACACGAATGTAAATCTAGACTATTTTAAGTACCATTATATATCATATTAAAGAATATTTAATCTAAATTTACATATTTTTAAATTTTTAATAGCTTTAACTCCTAATATAACTAAGTTTTCGTAAATGGATTTGCTGTTCTTCGAGATTTCAAAAATTTTACGTTTACCATTGCAGATCATGATATGACAGAGACCTTTCCATAAACCTTTAGGACTTTTAAGTGTCATCTCATGCAATGATATTTGAGGATGTTTTTATTACTGTGGCTAGTGACGTTAGCGTTATTGGCACTTAAATAACAATCTACTGTTTCTCACCAACAATGCTTTGTCCTAAAATTGAATTTCAATAAATGATTTCTTATTAAGACGAAGACTACTTTGTCAAAGCTATACTGAGCGCAGTAATCGCGTTTTAGTAAACAGAAATTTCTGTTTTCTTCACATATCTTTGTCTTATGTATTTAATTGAAAAGCATCGACATCAGCACGCAAATCGGCTGCGTGTGCGGAATGTAATTACAATTTTTACTTACAAATATTGTCTTGACGAATATTTATCACTAGCTTTTCCTCGCGACTCCGTCCGCGTAGACTACAGGGTTGGGTACAGGGTGGCCTACGTCATAGTAGCTTTATGTAGTTTAAAATTGACAAAGTTTAATACAAACTTTCATCCCCTATTTTATCCCCTTGGTGGTAGAATTAATCAAAATCCTTTCTTAGCGGATGCCTACGTCATAACATCTACCTGCATGCCAAATTTCAGCCCGATCCGTCCAGTGGTTTTGGCTGTGCGTTGATAGATCACTATGTCAGCCACCTTTGAGTTATATATATTAAGATATGCATTGTTCATCGCTGGAAATGATCAATTTAAAATGTGCTGAGGCTGTTGGAAAAATGTAGTAATGTAGATTTCTACTCACACTTATGTGAAAAGGACTAATTCTAGTTTAGCAAAGAGATGGTTTCATAGTTAAAGTTACTTCATTGTAACTAATATTAACGTCGATAATTTACTTCTGACGAAACATTAAGTATAAAAATACTAATAGAATTCTCTCGTACCCTCTATCTATCTATACTCATATAGCTGACGATATAAGGACAGAAATACCTATATATTCTTTTAGCTTGAAAAGAGGGAAGACGGTTTTCTTACTATGTATGTACCTACATGTTCACAATAAAACATTTTAAAATGTTAATACCAATGCCAAATTACCAAACAGCTCTAGCGCTCATTAAGTAATGAGTCGATGTCATGCATTAAGTTTTTGTTCATGCCAGTGACGTGACGCGACAAATCTGCTGCCACATCCAGTTAGCTGTTGCCCGTCGTAAAATAACCGTTCAGCGACGTGCAGATATTTCAACAATAATAAATTTAAAATTCTTATAGTAGTATAAAATCATCATTAACAGTCTGAAGACGTCATTTGGTGCACATACGGTCTCTTATAAAGACTTCCAGACTAGCCTCTAGGATCAGCATCTAGCGAGGCGTTTTTTCTTAACATCTAAATTTTTCATATTTATTAAAATAAACATGATATGATATGTCATAATTATTTATTGTTATAAGTTGTCTCTACTAGATACCACCAACTATAGGAAATTCCAAAATAAAATAGAAATAGTTATTGCAATGAAATTAAACTAGTTTTTCCCCACAAAAATTTTCCCACACAAAATAACTCAAGGCCTATGTCCAGCAGTGGACGACTTTTGGCTGATGATGATGATGATGAAATTAAACTAGGTTTTCTATATTTTCACTTCTACCCATTTCGATGTATTCCGGATACTGATTAATTCTAAAAATGAAATTCAATGAAATCACACTATTTTTCTTAAGTGCAAAAATCTAACAAACAGTTTTTCATTTCACAGCCAACTTAGGTATTACCACACCGAGGCTGCACTTCATATCATATCACTATTATAAAATTGATACATAAAGATTATCAGTATAGATAGTTTTAACGGCCAGTTGATGCCGACATCGTGTTATAGCCGATCGACGTATGTGGGCTGTATGAGCTGTGATCGCTCGCATTAACAATTTAGATTAGATGAAAATACGCCGCGCATGATATTACTGCTATTCACGTATAGGAGAAAATGTGAATACAATCAATAACAGCATATTTGTACATTGTGACTGTTCTAATCAGAATCTGCTTTAGTTTTAAGATTGACTCAAGGATAAGGCACTCGGTCTGTAGGAGTTTATCATCATCATCATCAGCCGAAACACGTCCAAATCTGGACGTAGACCTGTCCCAAAGACTTCCAGCCAGAGCGCTTTATGTTATGTCTGTATTTTAATATTCAATTATTAAGCGCTAAAAAACATCGTGAGGAAACCATGTAGTCCGCTAACATACCTAAAAAATCCTAAGAACTAACTAACCCATACTAGGTCGTGATGGACTAAGGCCTAAACCCTTTCAGTTGTAGAGGAGGCAGTGGGAAGTATATGGGTTGATAATGATGTTGATGATTGTAATTTACATATTTAATGATTCTTTTTTCATTCAACTAATCTGTCATCATTTATCGTAACTAAGTAAACAAATAAAAATGCTTTCGCGTGGAGGCTGCATAGCGACAAGTCCAGTTGGGCTATAAAGTTTTATACAGAAGAGCTAATAAATGTTTATTGTGGTGTCGTTAAATAAAACCATTGACACAAGATCTCGGAAGTATATAGACTCCGCGCGCTATCTTCGCTATTCACGTTTACGAAATAGGAACTCGCACATCTTTAAAGGGAAAGGTAGATAGACAAAAGACGTAAGGGTTTGATTGGCCTATCGAACGTAAAAAAATTATAGGTTTCTGATTTTGTTTAAACAACGAAATAAATATACCCAAACAAACACTATATAAACATTGGTAGGTCATTCGTCAGTCTAGCTTAGTTTGAGTTTGTAGCCTTGAAAGTCATTTATAAGTCTCGGGACCAATTCAGTCATCCTATAGATCTATCTCAGGCTCAATAAATATAAATATCTATCTAATTTTACGTGAGGGTGAAACCTCATAGTTCAATATTTGTCCCCCGCTTTGCTTTGGAGGGACAGCTTTTCGTTTTCCAACTCCTGTTTTATATTTTTTCTGATTAACTTCGTTGCGGGATCATGGCAAATTAGATTCCCTTACATTCGATAAGCTTCAGTGCTCGGCGTTAATACTGTGCGTGCTGGTGTTGACCCTGGAGCACAGGAATTACAGTGGCGGGTGTGCTGTGGGATAGGGCCACAAAAAATCTGTCTATTGACATAAAAGTATTTCGTTCATATACTTCCCACTGCTTGTCACGGACCCAATTGAAAAAAAATTAACATAGTGCGGGTTTCGTCACAATATTTACCTTTACAGTGAATACACACAAAACATCTAAAAAATAGAGGTAGGTAGGTACGTCTTATATTTGAACCCGCGGCAACTGCTCAAATTTTGTTGTGACCTTAATTCTTGGGGACATCACGACTTTCGATACCCCCCCTGCATGACATAAATTATCTAATGAGACAATAAAAACGTCAAACAAACGGGCGTTCTGGACACAGACGTAACCATTCAGACACATCCTGTAACTCCGAACGCAACTTTCTCGTGCCAACCTCGTACCGTGTAGCTCGACTACTTTGAACCGATCGCTTAGGAAACCACCTTCGATAATAGATTATTGTCGCGTTGCTTTTGTTAAACGCAGCCATAACAGTGGCGGTACTTCCACGAAAGCCCAAGAGCGTTACACTTTGATTGTGTAATGTCTAGTTCATAATTGTTTATTGTGGGGTCAGGATATTCTCAATTAATTGTGAAATTGTTTTTATAAATAGGTATATATTTAAATCTCAAAGTTTATTATTCGGAATTTTAAAAGACAAACTGAGCTTTTGGGCTTCTATGGAAATACCGTCACTGAGCTATAAATAAACATATTAATTCAAATATTAAGCCCCCTTTAAAGTATAAAGAAGTACCGAATGAATTGCCTACAGGTCTTTAGAATACCTCTCAAAGGTTTTAATGTAAAATAACACCTATCGCATTCTACAGAGGATAAAATATTTAGATTTTAAGTAACTTTTTAATAAAAAATAACTGGATGGATTTTCTTATTTTGACTGTAGCGCAGTGGTAATATTAACTATAAATTGTAAGGTAGACGTTTATATAAATTATAATATAAGCGCTGTTCTCCACTGAAACCGGTTCACTACTACCTCTGATATCGGACCGAGTGGACGTGCTAGTGGTAGTGTGGTAGTGGACCGAGTTAGTAGTTTTATTTATACAAACCAAACCTGAAACATTTGGACATAACAGTGACTCAAGAAGGTGTGTCGGGTTACGGCATCAGCCTGCTGAATATGCTTTACATTTTATGTAATACAATATGATGAGAGATAATCACTTCCCATGAATCGATGTTGGATAATCATAATCGTACCACTTCATTTTTACTCGTATGTTAAATTACCTTAAAAAAATACGAGGGTACGAGTAAATTGTGCGCGACATATCGGACTGAGTCGATTTACACCAAAAAAATCGATTCCACTACACCACAAGAACGTATGAATGAACGACAAACACATTAGTATCAATTTACGTTCGAGCGTTTCCTATACGTATATAATATTGTGCAATTAATTATAATAGGCCCGGTATTGACATTGTTACGCAAAATGAACCGTAAAGAGCGGAAGTCGTTCATAAAATTCATATAGGACTAGGTAGACTAATTTCATGTTTTATAATTTTATTTTTATTTTACATTAAAAATTTGACGACCATTGATATTCTTAATGTGGTAAGTGAAGATATAACAGTGACTCTTAAACATTCAGTTTCTAATAACGCTACATACAAAAGTTCTTTGGGTTGCATAATATGACAAATTCGCGACTGGGAGTTATAGAATTAAAAATCTGTGTGACATCGATAGATAAATCGATAGTTAATAACTCTTTTATGGGGCAATGTATACGCTTCTATAACAAACTTCCAAAGGCTATTAGGGAGCTTCCCTTGACAAAGTTTAAGAAATCAATTAAAGATAAACTTTACAAAAAAACATACTATAAAACTTCAGATTTTATTGAAGATAATAAGCCCTGGGAGTAAGTAAATTGATCGGAGTTTTGTTTTGTTGCTACAGTTTGTATCGTTGTGACATTTGTAATGTAAAATTGAAATAATAGAATGAAAAAAAAGAGACATATATTGCTATTTTTTAAAGAAATAAAAAATGACATGTCGTGTTGCTGAGGGAGTTTCTTGCCGTTTCTTCTCCACAGCTATAACACGTTTCGAAGCGGCAATAGTTTAAAAAATTAAGAAGTGTAAAATTGACGATTCAAAAGAACTTGTGAAAGTCTATTTGAATAAAGATAATTTGATTTGATTTGATATTTCCTTAGATAACTTAAATAACAAAAGAAACACATAAAGAGAGTAGATAGATATACTAATGATATTTTTTGCATATACCAATTGATTTACAATTAGGTTCTATTAAAAAAAGGAAAGAGCAATGCTGGCCTCGAGGTTTAGGCGCCCGGTCGAGAATTTCGGCGGTCGCAGGTTCAAACCCCAGGCACACACCTCTGACTTTTCGAAGTTATGTGTGTATTCACAATGAATTATCACTTGCTTTAACTGTGAAGGAAAACATCGTGATTCGTGATGGGACCTGCACAGCTAAAAGTTCTAAGGAATTTCTTAAGTGTGTAGTCCGCCAACCCGCCCTAGGCTAGCGTGGTGGACTAAGGCCTAAACCCTCTCAGTTGTAGAGGAGGCCCGTGCTCAGCAGTGGGAAGTATATGGGCTGATGATGATGAAAAAAAGTACATATTTTGTCACTTATTCTCAATATTAAAAAAAAAATTAAATTAACGAAGCGAAGTGAGCAGGGTTATTTAAAAAAGTAAAAGTAACTATACCTATGTATAAAATTAATTAAAACTTTTCATCATTAAACTACAATTTCTTTCAACCTACTACAGACGATGCTAAATTTCATCTCATTGCATTCTGTTAGTGCCAGCTTTGTGAGACGTCATACTGTCTGGCCCGTAGGTACCTACTTAAGTATAGTGTTTTCTTTTCCAGATATTATTTTTTTGCATAATTTTTCTATTTAAAATCTTAATAAATCTTAATATAAAACAATTCACATTTCAGTTGCATTATTTTCATATAACACTAGCACCTACTTACATAATTAGCACTATTATACGGCATGTGCAAAACAAAAAGACAAATTGAGAAAACAACTCACGTACTAGAAGCTAAAAATTATCATATTGGCCAGAGAAACTGGAATACTTGTTGCATGAATGACTTGCAAAATGTCATATGAGTATGATGTTTATTCAAGTTTTCAAATTTAAAATATGTTGGAATATGTTTTGCTATATTATGTTCTTTTTTCTAGGTCAGAATAATTTTAAGTAGACGTATCATGCTGAGTCGTTTTCATCCTACTTTGCTGTCATTTCACTGTCTCTTGTTTTCTAATGGAAACAATAGAGTATTAAAAAAAAAATCCCTATTAAAAATAAAACAGATATGCATAGTATCAAAAAATCATAGTCTCGTAAACTCAAATTTACTGTAATAGCATAATCTGATATACTAGGCTGACTCAAAACTTAGAGCATCGAAAAATAGAAGTCGTTATAGCTAATATCTTCACGCAGTCTAAAAATAATCACCTCTGTTAAAGAACTCGTATGAAAGCCAAAATCTAGATCCTAAAAATACTGGCATAGACTTAACCGCACCGCAACAACCGCATTCCTTCCAACTTTTACGTCATCCTAAAATATTCGTGCCAAACGCACCTACGACATCCTTTTTCTAAATGGAAAAAAGTTGAAATGAATTTCTCTTCACACACGCTCCTGTGTCCGGTTTACATCGAACGCTTTTCCTTTAAAGCGCACGACAAATACATATTTACATCAAATATAATAATAAGTATACATTTTCAACTCTAATCCCCTGTCATAGAACTCAAGAATTATGAATACGGAATAACGTAGCCGCATAGCTTACTTTGCTATTCTTACCCGATGGACAAGGCAAATACCTGTTGCGGTGAGTTATGGTTCATTCAATTTTAGACTCTAATGCTAAGTAATAAGATTAGAAAAACGTAATATCATATAAAGTATAGATACGAGAAGGTGTATGAACTGTGCACGTTCACAAACTCGGATATGTTGCAAATGAAATCCACTGTCATAGGAAAGTAAGCCTTATGTCCATAACAATATGTGTTTTAATACATAATTTCAGAGGTGAAGAACCGCAAAATTAATTTTGTAAGGTGTGTGGGAGAAAGAGTGGGAGGAGAGCTTACATAAAACACGTGAGATACAGAAAGCCAATGGCCCTCGGGCGACATCAGCGAAAGTGCACCGATGACTAATGTACCATGGAACATAGACTTCTCACGTGAAGATATTCACGGTCCCAATCTACATGCCCATTTAAATCTTGAGTTACTCGGAATTTGCTTACAATGACTCATAACACATACCGAGGAAGGAAGGCGTTAAACTCTTACTTTTATTACACAACCGGAAACAATCGAAATATTAAATTTACTTCAGGCAAATCTAAAGTCTTTGGAATATTGTTATTAATATACGCATGACAATATTTCACAACAACGAATAGTAAAATAAATTCAAAACATGAATAAATATTTTCATCTTTCGAGAATTGTTCATTAATTAAAAGTAATAAATAATTCGGAGTGTCAATGTAAAGTTTCGGAACTATTACATCAGCCTCCACTTTTACTAATGAGAACCGGACGTATAAGAAAAAAAATACTTTCACTAAACCGCATAGTAATTTTCGTAACGACGTAACATGGCACGTTGATGCAGGGCAAATTAAGCGTTTACTTATCAGTTTAGAGGTGAAAATTCTGTGCAAAATTCACAATCTTAGAACAAATACTTAGCTTATGTCGTAAGACAATGCAAAGGTCAAAGGCTCTATACGTTTTGCACTTTAGTACCCCGTATGGTTAGTTTCTACGCTAACTCAGTAGTAATTTAAAAAGTAAAAGTTGAGTGTCGGCTCGGTGTAATGAACCGCGACGGATAATTATGTGTCAGAGATTAATTAACTTTTAATTTCATTATTCATGGATACATTAATATTATATAAAGTGATATGCTTATCAAATACTGTTGTTTTGTTTTAGAATCAATCGATGTCTGCAATTACATAATTTGCTTTTGACTTTATTAATAGATGTATTACAACATATTGTCTATTTTGAACGATATTTCGGTATCAGTGGCCATTAATTGCGTAACTATCCATTCATATAGACTTAAATAGATGCTATTAATATTGTCTTAAATAGATATTTAAATGCAAAGCAAGTGAAATTTATTAATATATGTAATAATGTAACCATATCTTTGCAAGAAGTAGGTTTTACTAAAATTTCTAAAACACTTAAAGAATATAATATTATTATAATTTTTAGTACATTTAAGCACATGGTTCGTGAACTGCTGGTTAGTGAAATTGCAGAATCTTCACAACAGTAATTTTATGTTATTTTTTATTATATGTATCTTATCTATTTTTATATGTATTTTGTATATATGTTTGTATATGATATGTATGTATTTTGTTCATAGTATTTTGATAACATTCACACACCTGCCTCATATTCTCATCTCTATCTCACCCTAGCTTCGACTGTTAGAGAATGCCTTAGCCATTAAGTCCACCTATACAAACTTGTATAAAATGTGAATGAATAAATAAATATTTTTCTAAATTAAAGTTGTCACAAAAAAAATAACTTAGCTTAAAAAGATTACAAGTCAATAAAGAAAACATATATTATATATTTACAACGCTCCTTAACTTCACTTGTTACATCCAGCATAGCTTCTAATCAATACTCACAAACACATGCTGTCACTTGTCCCCAATTCTCAACCACCTGCATTCTTTAGCCAAAACAAAACACTATTGTTTATCAATCACCCATAATGATGCATAGTTTAACTATCAATGTAATTGTATCGTTACATATTACATAAGGTAACGTAACGCAGATTTCTCATAGATACACAAATTTGCATCGAATTTTCACTCTATTGTATATCGTGTGAAGTCTCCGTGACGACCGCACTTTGTTCCTCACGAAAACAATGGCAAAGTTCACCCAGACATAACAAGGAAAATCTATAAAACGTACAAAGTTTTGTTAAAAATCTGCTATATGTATTATTCAATTCGCAGGGAACAGTGCTCTGTTTTGTAAACCATTTGGTGTCATGTAGTTAATATTATTAATTGGTATATCAATTTCCTTGGATCAGGCTTCAGTGAACAAGTTTAAAATGGCTTCTAAATTTATTTTTAATTTGATTTTTGTGCTCGTGTTATTAGCTGAAGTTATACCAATACAATTATCACTGCAAGAAGGAGAGGAAATTAAAGAAAATAACGTTGATAATTCTCATTTAAATGAATGTATAAGTGTAAGAAGAGGAGCTGAGATCGGTGTGTGTTTCGGAAAAGAATTACTTAATAAACTAAATGCTTATAATGAAGCGGATACATTTAGCCTGGCTACAGGTGTTTCACTAATTAGAGATGAAAAAACACCAAGAGATTTTGGAACTTTTCTGGATAAGGATCCAATGGATATTCGGTATGGTATTCCTGTAAACTGTGTTACTGTAAATATAATAAGTATTTCGTTTTGACAAAAAATATGATTTTTATTATGCTGAACCAACAAATATTTCACATCCCTGAAAATCTTAAAATAATTATTTTATAATTTGCAATACATCATAGCCATAAATTATATTGTCACACTTTTAAGTCACATGTTGATATGCTAGAAGGTGGACTGATCTATATTTAGTATTCATGTGTCGCACTGAGTGACATAATACATATGTAGTTTTTATTTTAAATAATATAACTTATAAGTATCTTCATCGCGTTCAATGATTTCAACTAATGTATTATCAAACACTGAATCAGTATTTTTTTTTAAACTTCCCTTGCTCAATTTTTATGTATTATAATATAATATAAATGGTACCTCTCGGTACTATTGTAATATATATTTTTTCTTTGAATTTACTATTCTGTATTGAATATTAAACACATGTTTTAGGTCAATAATGGAAGATGCAAGCCACCTCATTTCAAAGCGATCGCTACAATGGGACATGAGTGGCTTATACCCAGGTTTGGTAATGAGAATTGGTCCAACATTAGCCAATGGGATACTAGAGTTTGTTGTGGACCCAAAAATCAAGGATCGATCTTATAATCAACCGTATGGAGAACTCACAACGGGTAATTACTTAATTTTGTTACCAAAACTATATACAGAGATATTATATTTGATCTTTCTGTACGGTAAAATAAGTTGGTTGTAGATCAAGATTAAACTGATTTAATCCTGGAGAGACCTAAGATAAACTGACCCAATGATAGTATTTTATTCGATTATAATTTATAATTCCATTATAGTGTTTATTGCATTAATTTTTCATTTTAGTCCATTATAAATAAATAATATCTTTATTTAAGTATTATTGTTAAGTATTTTCTGAAAATAATTAATAAAGATACGATGACAAATTGAAAGTAGAGTCGGATCGAATAAAATGGGTGAAATGTAAGGTGTAGAATAAAATAGTATGCATTGTTGTTAGTGTTTAATTTAAAAAAAGTTTTTCTATTCATATGAAAATAATGTAATGAGGCGACCGGAAAACTATTAAGTTTCCGGATATGACCCAATAATGTTAATAGCAGCAAGGCTATATTTCTTGGTTAAAGCTATTATTTAAATAAAACATTACATTATACTAGTTTATCGTCATAAATTTTTCTCTTTCATTTTATTGAAAACAGCGCCATCTATGGAACTATAGCGGGACTTTTAAGTTTAATAAACTTCCGCTGGCATTGAACTTGACTTTACAGCGCCATCTATCAAAACAGCCAAGATATACATACTGAAGACTTTATCTTTTTTTTGCTTCCAGGAAGACTTCTCGCGAGGAACTTACTTGTACCATTCCTTCTTGGCTTCAAATTTCAACTATCTACACTTCTGCCTTTATTGTTAGGGCTCGTGCTCATAGCAAGTAAAAAGGCATTTCTTTTGTCGAAGTTGGCATTGCTAGCTATAACAATATTCAGTGGATCTGGTTTTGGACAATCATTTGGAAGTTTCAACCCTTCTCTCGCCTCGTATACGAGTACATCGTATGAGCATCCTGCACATTATCCTGATAATCATAATTCGGGAGGTACGTTCTGCATGATTTTTATTTTTAAACTGGATTCCCAATAACATATATGCATGGTCACTTGGTCACTAAATAGTTTAAAAAAGCCTATAACATAAACTGTTAAGGCCCTTAAAATATCTTATTATAATGGCACTTATAAGTAGTGATGAAGTAAAAGAGGTTGAAACTTTAATGAAGGAGGAATGACTTAAAATTTTCACAGGATATAATATTTTCCTTCAATATAGCGAAAGTCGCACACTCGTCAACTATGTACAATACACGAATGCATGCATTAAAGTTTTTTTTTCACAATAACATATCGTTTAAAATCATTATAGCTAAAATTACACTTGCACCACGCCATCCATTCATGCTTGGTTAATTCAACAATTATACTATTAATTGTTATTGAATTCTATAATTTTATAAAGAGACTTTAACCGACCAACCTTTTCGATGAAAAATTTGCAAACATTGACTCTATGTGTCTTAGAGTTTGCCAATAATTTCAAGATTCATAATCTGGTTTACTGAAACTTTTCCCAATTTCCAACGGCAGGGTTAACCACATGTCGATGTTATGTACACAAGCCCAGCACTGACGCTTTTCGTTTTAATTATGATTAAATGGATCCCAGATATATTTACTTATGTAAGTAAATCAGACGTTGTAATGATGCTTGTAATATAGCTTACGGTTAAGAAATATTACAATAGGTGGTGCAACGGCTTGGAAAATTATGTTTTTATATTTGTACATATTTTTGACAGAAGCATTTTTGCGCAGTAAAATGAAAAATATTTAAAGCACTTAAGCTATTAATTTTGTATGTGAAATATAAAAATATAGAGACAAAAAGGACAACAAGGCGCATACAATATTTAAATTATTATTGTTTTTTTTTTGAGCTTCGTTTTTAAGTCAATCTTGAGACATTTTCATTTTCTTTTAATCTTCTAGGTTACTACACAAGACACCCTCACCACGCCGATTACTACTACAAAGAAAAGTCAGCTGAACCCACGACTGGAGCACCGATAACTCCTGATGAACTGAGGGATCGACTTGAAAGACTTTTTGTTACTAAGAAGGACGAACCGACACGGGACGAAGGAAAAATAAGGACAAACCGAAACTTTGCCTGGACTCCTATTAACGCTGGTTGATTATTATTGTATAAGTATATATAAATCTAACAAAAAATTGCGGAGAAATAATTTTATCGTGGAAAACTGAAGAATGATGTAAATATTTTCGTATTGCACTGTAAATTTTTACTTGCAAATTTTGAATTTTCATAATTTTAACGATCTTCTAGTCAACTAAATTTCTTTGATTGCGTGGTTCATGCTTTTGTTTCTTAATATAGCTTAAATTTCTAACAAATGTATTGAAATATTAATGTATTTTTTTTTATAAAAAAATACTTTCTTGGTCAGAAATTGATTTTAAATTTAATAGACGTCGTATTTTATTTTTCTATTTGAACCGTAAAGTGGTTTGTCATAATACTTTATTTTAAAACTACTAAACTAGCAATTTTACTAATGTATTCTTCAAGATTAAAACCACATTCTAATCTAACGTAGATCAAATATTGTTTTATTTGTACCCATTTTTTTTTTTGCTTCTGCATATTTTATTTTCTACGTCGTCTTGCCATATAAAAGGCCTATAAACAAGTAACTGGTACAAGACACACGACGTGTACATCGACATCCTGTACAATACGATTACACGCTCTACATACTTGGAAACTACACATAATGCGTTCGCAAGTATAGGAAGCCGTTCCGACTTTTATTCGTTAATTAGACCATTTTTCAAATCGCCTTCCGAAAGTTGATGGTCGAGGAAGAAATATATTGATTGTATGATGTCGTTCTAGATTTATTACAAGCAATTAGTCAAAGCTACAATAAAAGTCGATTGGCGTTAATCACATTTTGTGACAACTTTTCGATGTAGTGACAAATTGTTACGACGCATAATCATTTTAATTGTGTTAAAGTTCCACTCAATTTTTATTTTTAAAAATCATGTTTTTGTCAATATTTATATTTAATAACAAAATATTCGTTCTGAGACTAAAATATATACAAATTGAAATTATCATCCTGTTAAAGGTTCGAGTTAATGGTACAAATCAAAACTAATATGCATTATAGATATTTTAATTGTAATCAACTACTTAAAAATTACTTACAGACTACTTTTTTATTTTAGCACCATAAAAATATAAACTGATCGCAGTTTTACATAAATAACAATGATTATTATAATGTATCGATTACAAACAGAATTGAAATTGGTATTACATTAATTATTTTATTTACTAAATATTCATACACAATTACGAAGTTTATTCAACAGTAATAGGTTTGACAAAAATATTTTTAAAGTAGGTACTTATTTCTGATTTTATGTCAAAAAGTGCAGCTTACAACGAGCTATCTAACGATATAAAATAGATAAGTTGCAGCATTAATTTATAACACACCACCTCTACGCCAAGAAATATACTTTCATATTTTTTCAACGGAATACCAAGTGAATAATGATTTCATATCGCGTGTGTCTGCTTCAATGTTTACAGATGATGCGTGTGCTTTCTCGGGTTTCTTTTGTTCAGGTCTATGGCCTGGTCAAGGACCTTATATGTATCATTGTGGTCGTTCATCTTGTGACCAGGAAGATTTATTGACAAAAGTAAACAAAAGAAGTAAAAAATCCTTTTTACTTTGTAGACTTCCAAATTTAAATTATATGTTTAAAATAAAAACAATAAAAAGTCCTTAACAGTGATAGTACAATCGCAAAAAAAAATTAAGTTGGTACCTATAATTAAATACCTTGGAAAGAAGAAGCAGGCCCCGTCTTAGCTCAACGCTGTAATAAAGTGCTTCCATAACAGTTAGGAGAACACATTCCCACCCCTATTCGTGTCATTTCCTGTAACCGCAACACGCCCAGCTACTACAGTACTTCTTTTGATTTATAAGCTGGGCTGAGGATACTGTGTCGAAATATTAGGAGCGCCTATTTACTATATCATGAAGGGAATTCAGATTTTCATTACTTATTAATATATTCTTCTTAGTCGTACACTATGAGCAGAGTGATCGTGTTCATGTCGTGGTAAATTTTGGGTCATCGTTTCTTTTGTGATTCTACGTTATTAATACTGCAGTGTGTCATAGATTATATTATATTTACTAACATATGTTAGTAAGTAGTTGTTAAACGAAACCAATTAGCTGAATAAACCACCACATAATTTCGATAAATCTAAGATTTTCTATGATGATTGCCAGACGGCGAACATTGAATATAATCACACCACTGGCTATGTGATCCATTTTTTCATGGCAATTCAGTCTGATTGATACTGAACTGTTACATAGCGGGCCAGTTTTGCTCCAACTGTTTCAAGATCTTATTTATTATCAGCCTGAACGGTGTTTGCACGCGAGCCTAGCACCGTTCATTATATATATTTATAGGATGAAGATGTTCAATTAAGATTAATTAGGTTGTTTAATATTTTTATATCATGTTAAGTGGTATTTTATTTTTATTATACTCGTCACTGCTACAGTTATTAAAATCCAAGCAAAGCCTTTTAGAGCATAATAAATGATTCTTATTTGTAAACAAACGCATTTATTTTTCTATGTATAAAGTTGTGGACGATTGAAGTCGTCTATTCATAATAAAGCCTTCGGTTTTTATTGGAAACCAACGGATAAAATCCCTTCCTTTTTAACCGACATGGTTTTTGCACCGCGAGCATATTGTTGCATTAAATCATTCCATTTTATTTTTTATATACTTTTCAGCCATATTTAGCTTTAAAATATTTTTATTATTGCTCAAAATACTTTCGGAAACAAATTTAGCCTAATGACATTTTAATAAGCATGATAAACTTTAGGCATATTTCAGGCTGTCCTTACCCTTCCGAATCACTAACAATTCACCCGGTAGAATAACTATTTGAATAAAGAGCTAAATACATAATTTCTCCGAATAGATAAATAAAAGTCTATTTACACACTCACCTGTCAATTAGTTTTGTGTGTGATAAGCAGTGATGGCCTCGAGGTTAAGGCGCGCGGTCGAAAATTTCGGCGGTCGCAGGTTCCAACCCCAGGCACACTCCTCTGACTTTTCGAAGTTATGTGTGTATTCACAATGAATTATCACTTGCTTTAACGGTGAAGGAAAACATCGTGATAAAACCTGCATACCTAAAAGTTCTTAGGAATTTCTTAGGTGTGTAGTCCGCCAACCCGCACTAGGCCAGCGTGGTGGACTAAGGCCTAAACCCTCTCAGTTGTAGAGGAGGCCCGTGCCCAGCAGTGGGACGTATTTGGGCTGATGATGATGGTGATGTGTCAAGTAGTGGGTTTAAGGTCCTACGTAATAAGAACAAGTTTACTGCCGTATTTGGAGCACATCCCCAGACGCTATGCTACCACATAATAATATTACAACACACACTTACACCGCTATTCCCGAATAGTAAACAGAAACCCATTCATACTTATCGCTCATTGTGTTTACGTACCACGTTATAGGACGCGTTAATAATGATTTTTGGGCAAATTCTCTAACTCCGTGCTGTTACAGAGAATTGCCTATTGAAAAATTCTAACAATACTTTAGATAGCACCATTATACGAGTATAGTTTGCTTACATACATACATACATAAACTCACGCCTGTATTCCCCGAAAGAGTAGGCAGAGGTGCATTTCTGCACCCACATTTCGCCAGGTTTTGTTGGAGCGAGCCTATTGCCGTTTTTCGGGCACAGTTCCAGACTCCATGCTGCTACTGAGAATTTCATAATTGAAAAACCCAATAACACTTTGCCCGACCCGGGAATCGAACCCAGGACCTCTAGATCGCACGGCACATAGTTTGCTTCTAACTCGCAAATCTTTTTTACGAAAACGGAATTAGCATCGTCCTGATTTTCTAGAGAAGTCATGGTATAATATCTAATGGTTACTAACAATAACAAATGACGATCGAGTTTATTCCCCCGTTAATGACTGTCAGTAATTACAATAAAGCGTAGTTTCTTCTATTTGTCATTATCAATTAATGATAAGTGTCAAATGATGTCTGAACATTCATTGAATTTATAATTTCTAATTTGATGCAATTTACCACTCACGTAGATGCATGAGTTGTTTAAATAGAACTTTGTGTTAACAATTACTTATTATGTTGTAATGGTTAATTACATATATTATGTAGTACTTTTAACTCTACATTTAAATTTAAGTGTCTTTAATTATTTTTATGTAATACCAATTAATAAAACATTGAACTTGAAATAATATTAATATTAGTGCCATTCATGGATCTAAATTGTTGTGGAGGAAGTATTGGAATATGGAATGAAATTTTAAAGGTGAATTCTGGCTTTAAATTTAAGGAAACTAATTTCAAGCAATTTTTTTTTTAATTATTGGGATATGTATTTGATATTAAGATTATGAGGGCTTTGTGTTTGATTCTTGTTTTGGATATTTATATTATCCCTTATTTTTTATATAAAAAAGAAATAATTGTAAACCGAGTTTCACAAATCTTTATTTTTTACACCCATTGCCTGATTCACTGACCAATATAAATTTTATTTATATTTCCATTTAAATTTGTCGTTCATCATTTGTCGATCTAAGCACACGATCATCATCATCATCACTTATAACAATAAATATTACACTAATCATATGGTTACATACGGTACACGATTATTATTCATTTAATAATGCTTAAATTATAATAAATAAAAGGTACTCGCGTAACCACCTTGTAGTTGTCCGACATGAAGAAACGTGGAAAATCACTTCACCTACTTAACCTAACAGCACCATACAAATATAAATAAATAACTTATGGGCTATTTTTACAAAACTGGACAAAGGAACGTTTCGAAAAACGAAAATGCACAATACCCGTCGACTAGCCTAATTGATTAAATTTAATTAATATAAATTCATTACATAAATGTTAAATAAATAAATTATTTGTTTACTTACTATTCATAATTATTTGGTGCGATTGGTTACATAAAAATTAATTATATTAAAATTAATCTTATTTACATAAACAATGCAATAAATATTTTTAACAATTAATTTATATTACTATTAAATAACATGTTTATATCTAAAGTCATATATGTATTTTTGGCTATAAGCTATGCTATCGCAAATGTGCCAAAACATAGAACGTTTTGGTTGTTGCATCGTGGGCGTGGGTGTGCCGAGTCGTTGTATTTGTAATTGGAGTCGTAAGTCTAAAGATTTTCAACCTACTGCTTCTTAGCGTAGGCTCTGTAGGCTCGGTCCTGAGCGGCGGCCTCGTCCTCAACACTCCTCCTGTAATGGCCACCAGGTCCTGTCGTGTCGAAGTCACCTCCATAGTGAGAAGACGAATATGTATGACTCTGGGATACCTGAGGATGCTTCACTATCTCATACGTGGTCTTTTCGTGAGATTCGCCTCCAGCCACCAATTTCTTCAAGCCGATAATCGCCGACAACAGCAATGCAATCTTACCGATCAGTAGAGCCTTTCCAGCAATGAGGGCAATGGCCTGGAACGCTATGGCGAGGAAACCACCTTTCAGCGCAAGACCGGCTATTATCGGGCCCATCATCTTCTTCAGCTTGCTCCTGGCTTCATTGATTGACCTTCCCACATCCTCTCCCAATGATGAAGGAGTGATGACCACGCGATGAGTCTGTGTAAGCTTAGTCGTCGCCAACTGCAGGAGTTTATCCACCTGATCCGTAGGCAAGGAATTCAAGTCTCCTTCAGGCAGCACAGATGGGAATGACCTTCCCAAATCAGACCGTCTAACCATAGTTACACCGTCGAGTATTGGCAGCGTCTCCATCCTCGCCGCTCGGTCGGCGACCCTGGCAGCCTGGATTTTCAAACATTTGAATATCTCCTCAGACCCCTCGCACTTCTCGAACATCTTCCCGAGGAACTGAAAACTCGCGAAGGTGTCGGCTGAGGCTACTGTGAGCACGACACAGAACAGGACAATACCGCGGTACATCATCTTGTTGGAAAACCGCGGTTTTCCCGTCACTAAGCGCACCGGACCGATGTCCAGCCAATGCGGTTGCGTCAATTGAAATGTGAAGAAAATACATGTGCACTGGCATTTATCTATTTTCACCGGGAACTGCATTTATCTATAAATCTTTTAGAGCGTGCAATAGTTGCATCGTAGCGACGCGCGGCGGCGAGTCAGTGTGTGTGTGTTCGGACTTGTAAGGGTGCGTGTTTTGTGCATGTGTGCATGATAATGAACTACAGACCTCGTGTGTCGACTCCCAGTTCACTGTCAAGGTTAGTATTGAGTAGCTAGGGATCCTTCCATTTGATATAGTTAATGCGCATGTACTTGTACAAAACAATAATAAAAGTCTAAAAATTGCCTGTTTTTAAGTTTCATTAAGATTGCCTTGCACTCCATGAAATGTTTTCAGCGTGAATAAAAATTAGTAAATGTTAATTATGGACTAAGACTATAATATTCTAAAGAATTGATAGCTTCATAATTTTGAGTTCTACAATTTAATCAAATAACTTTTAAACTAAACTAAAAGAAGTTAATAATGCAAGTGACAGCATGAATGATGCTAATGATCGGCATAGAATTTATTTAGTGAAGGTACAATCAATCAACGTAACACCGTCATTGGAACTATATTAGTTCTTTGCACGCAAATGCATGCCATAAAATCTAAATGACTTTATTATTACATTGGTGAACATTTAAATTACGTACTTATACGTTTTTATCCAATAAATACTTCATCTAGATGCCTGTTGGTTAGCCATCAGGCGCAATGTAGGATCCTTGTTGCTTCGTAAATCGTAAAATGTTTTAATTGTCTTTGCTGTTCAAAGTCGATTAAAAGTATCTGTTACTGTAGCTGTAGCAAGCAAATCTGTAAGCGAAACAAGTCTTCAAAATGCATATTTTCCCCATTTTTATTGCTGCTTCTCTCCTATTAGTTGTAGATATAGCGATATATAACCAGTTGCCTTCCTCGATAAATAGATTATTCAAAACAAAGATAATTTTTCAATTCGAACCAGTATGTCCTGAGATTAGCGCGCTCAACCAAACAAACAAATCAGCTTTATATGTAAGTACAAAAAAGTTCCAATACATTGTTATTGTTCATATTATGCATTTAAAACTTGAAATGCCGTTTTTTAACCTCCTTAGTAACGAATATCAATTATGTTGTATACTTTTCTAATAAAACTGGCTCCATCAAATTTCATATCTGCTGAAATAGTTAAACACGTTTGAGAATGTTAAGTTAAGCTGCTGAAATTACCCTTATACAAAAGTTTATGTTTTAAGTATTGAAGGAGAGAAAAAGATTCATGAGACAGACATTCATGACAAAGGAAAAGTAATTAGCTTTATATTGATGTAAATTTTAAGTTTAAACAAGAGTTTATACTCGTATTTAAGCCAAGTTCTATACTGGCAAAGAAATTAATTATCTTATTTTAAAAAATTCACTTCATATAAATTACTTAATTTTGTACAAAAACTAGTGCTAAAAAGCTTTGTAAACAATTTTTTAATAATTTTGTATCAGCGCCATCTATACATACGTAGCAGTATTATGTTGTAAGCAAGCTACACGAACAATATAAGATTACTTGACTTAATCTTAGCATAAATTGATGATACTTTGGACATCTTTTAAACTATTTTAGTTTCATGTTTCACATTAATATATTTTCTTGAAGTCTTAAATCTTTTAGTGCGATTGAAAATCATCGTACTACGTTGTAACATGAATATAATAATAATAAATACACCCAACAGTCACATACATAGTTCTGATCCCACACTAAGATACAAGTCTTGTGTCGTGGGTATCAGAAACTACGAGAGACTTTTCGGTTTCACATACACCCAGACCCGAAACAAATATTTGTGAATCACACAAACATTTGTCTCGGTGCAGGGATCGAACCCGCGGCCTCTCGTTTCGCAAGCTGGTGTCTAGCCAACTGCGCCACGGGGTTGTCAAATTTATATATAATACAATATTATATTTAAAATGTCATTGACATTACTCTTTGAAATCCTTGATATTTTAGTAAAAATTACAGTTATGATATTTATTTATAGACCAGGGCTTCAGCCCTTTAAAATGGTAAAAAGTGAAAAATATTTTTTACGATGAAACCCATTGAAAAAGGAAGAAAATATAATAAAAATAATTATGGACGATCTGAGGTCGGGAAGTGGTGGTGGGAAGGTTTTAGTAAAAAACGGTTAACTCGATTCTCGGCAAAACTACAATTCCCACAGCAAAAAAGTTAAATGACAAAGTTATAGGTAATAAAAAGATCTACAACTTTTGTATTTACACTTTCTCCACATAACCTTAAATATTTAAAAAAACACGTTTTTTTTTTTATCTTTTACAAAAAAATATTTTCACGAAATTTTGGTGAAAACTTACCTTTTTATGTCCTAAACACATTGTAATTTATTTGATTTTAAATATTTCTTTTTTCACCTTATTTTGACTTAATATCGAAAAATAACACCCTAATTTTCGATCGAAAATTCTCGCGTTAAAATATAACTTTTTTTTAAAAGTCGTTGAGATTTTTGTTCGTTGAAATCTCTACTTTCTGATGGTGTAGACTCAGATCTAATTACTATTGTAAATGTGTTCAGAAAATGCAAAGAAACGAATAATTTTTTGAGGTTATGCTAGCCACGGGGCTGTAATAGAATACCGATGTAGGAGATGCCGCCAGGTATAAGATGTTTAAATAACTATTATGATATCAAGAATACCTGAGTACCTAGGAGTATGTTAAATAAAAACTTATATGTATTGGACACACCATTTAGAGTGGTTGAACGACACGACAGTTGCGATTGTTAATTTAATCTCCGTGATCGCGTGCAGCGTATTATGCAATTTATTAGATTTATGTATTTTTCATGCATTTTACTTATGCACATGTCCAGATTTAATGGACTATAATTGTATACGCTTGTCTACTATCTAGGGGTCCTCTGAAATTGGACGTATGTATAATACGCTTACACGCTATGATTTTCTAACGACGGAACTAATTTTAATAATAACTAATGTGCTAATGTAAACTGGTGATTTGGTTCTTGAAGCTGATGTGTACTTTATTTTTTTATAGACACGACATTGCGGCAGAACTAGCTCTTTCAGCTCTGTACTACGCAGTCTCAGTATCGACTGAAGGGAACCGTTATAATTATCTAACCCTAGATCGAATAATTATGCCACTTTAAATTTGGTGCGCAGTGAAATCTCGGAACACGACACTAATAATAATGGTCGCTAACTACTACCTAAATAGGTTTTTTTATTTTTGTTTAACCTATTAATGCTGAGCGACGATATTCTCTTCGCAGCTATGTTTCGTCATTGTATTGAGCACTTTTGAAGTACTAGTTCTATCAGTACCAGTATTTTTAGATTCATCTCGATATTATTATATAAAATACATCCTCTGCCGGACTTTAGTCTCCCACAATGATTAAATGGAAAATTTCTAGCAGGACCCTGTGGGCTTAAGTTGTCGTAAAATATTTTTATTCTATTTTTTATTAAAAAGTTGATCTCAATCATTAGCCTAATGCTCGTAGTGTCTGCGTAAATTTAGCGCTAAAATAACAGTCCATCTACGAACAATCATTGTCAGAAAAGTTAACAATAATTATAAAATTTAACTCAGCAAATTGAGCAAGTCAAGTGCAGTGTTTGAATGTCAAGATTAAGGCCAGTTGCCTTTTATTAAGGCAAAATCACACATCAGTGGAGGGGTGTACGATAGCTGGTGAAATTGGATCTTGGATAAAAAAAAATTTTATTTAACTACAAGTTCTTAGACTCGTTAGTCCCGAAATATAAGTATGCGGTGTGATTTTATCACCTCAGTCGAATTTGTCACCAGCGGCCAATTGGAATTTTGTATGGTGTAGAATGATCTTGTCTAATGCCAGTGCATAAAATAACGGTAAACGAAAATATTTTGAAGAATTTTGCACATCTGAGAGCGCTCCATTGGAGGATTCTTGGTAGTGTATAGTCCATCGCCCCGCAATAATTAGAGGGGGGATTTTAAGTATGACTTCGCCTAATAGTGGAGAAATCTTTAGTGGAATATATTTTTGTTACCGATGCTTACTTTTTTTTATTATGTGATAAATAGCATGACTTATACAATACTTTTCTAACCAAGTTTACCAGCACGTGTACTGAGCAATAAGTCAAGGTAATTTACTGGTAGTCAGTGGGAGTGACATATTCACTCCCAATGGAGCGCTCTCAGATGTGCAAAATTCTTCAAAATATTTTCGTTTACCGTTATTTTATGCACTGGCATTAGACAAGATCATTCTACACCATACAAAATTCCAATTGGCCGCTGGTGACAAATTCGACTGAGGTGATAAAATCACACCGCATACTTATATTTCGGGACTAACGAGTCTAAGAACTTGTAGTTAAATAAAATTTTTTTTTATCCAAGATCCAATTTCACCAGCTATCGTACACCCCTCCACTGATGTGTGATTTTGCCTTAATAAAAGGCAACTGGCCTTAATCTTGACATTCAAACACTGCACTTGACTTGCTCAATTTGCTGAGTTAAATTTTATAATTATTGTTAACTTTTCTGACAATGATTGTTCGTAGATGGACTGTTATTTTAGCGCTAAATTTACGCAGACACTACGAGCATTAGGCTAATGATTGAGATCAACTTTTTAATAAAAAATAGAATAAAAATATTTTACGACAACTTAAGCCCACAGGGTCCAACGATGAAAGTAAGTTGGTCAACGTGAGACAGATCTGGAGTAGAATCTACGCTAATAGAGTAGTACTTTGCTGATTTAAGTTCTTTGACAATTGATTTTAAAACTTGCTGTCCCATTATATTAATAAATTCATTACAAATGACTGCCTCGTGGTCTCGCGGTACAAGTATGTGCCGTGCGATCTAAGAGGTCCTGGGTTCGATTCCCGGGTCGGGCAAAGTGTTATTGGGTTTTTCCATTAGGAAATTCTCGGTAACAGCACGGAGTCTGGAAATGTGCCCGAAAAACGGCAATAGGCTCGCCCCCTATTACGTGGGACTTATACATTCCTGGCGAAATGTGGGTGCAGAAATGCACCTCTGCCTACCCCTTCGGGGAATACAGGCGTGAGTTTATGTATGTATGTATGTCATTACAAATATTTGCAGATAAATACGATGTACTTCCTTTTCCACGATTTCCGCAGTTTTGTATGTGATCAGCAAGAAAAGGATCAAATTCACTAATCAGTTCTAAGCATCCCAAATAATTTCCATTATTTTGCGATCCCAATGTCTCATCATCACCACGAAAAGCAAGACCTCTTGAAGCTAAAAATTTCACTACTGCAACTATCCTCCTAAGCACATTCTTCCAATAGTTAATTTCTGTATTATATTGAGACAGCAACTCACTATCAATTCGTCCAGTAGTTTTTTTTCTTTCAACATAATTCATCATAAATTGCCTGTGCTGTGAGGTATTCTCATGCTCCTTCAATAAGTTACTTATATGTTTCCAATCTTTATATCCATTTGGAGAACTCAAATTATGTCCAGTACCAGAAGTGGTATTAAATAGGCGGCAGCAATAACAGTATACAGACTTCTTTACTGGTGAATATAGGAGCCATTTTCTTTCTAAACACTCACCATTCGTCAATTTACGAGTAAAAATATTTTTTGTCAAGTATCTAGTTTTAGTTTTACCACTTGAATCTGGAAAACTCGTAGAAGTTTCCGAGAAGTCACAATTTTTGTTTTGGAAAAACTCTGGCCCTTTTCGAATCCAAATATTACGGACTTCTTCCGTTAAAATATCGTCACAATAAGTACCAGGGTCAGGAGATAAAAATACATGATGCGAGCTCGCTGTTACTAACTCACAGCAGCTTGAAGTCGAAGGTCCCGCACCCGTTGTGTTTTTGTCACTCGTATCCTCTTTTTCCTGGTGATATTCAAAGGTATTTTTATCTTGAGGTGAATCCTCAAGTGATGAGAATGAAGAATCCCTCTGCTTATTTCTTTCTTCAACCGTACAAAACGAAGTAATCTTAGGAAGTTTCCCCGTTATTTCTTTTTGAGCCATAACTTTTTTTCTTTTTTGTGAACCACTTAAATATGTTCTTTTCGACATTATGAAATAATGTTAAATCGAACAAATCAAAACTTCTAGTAGTACTATTCTTGCTCAGTGACTCTGACAACTGTGTCGAGTCCCCTGAAATCTGTCTTAATATACCAACTTAACTTAAAGGATAAAACATAGATCAGTTACTAATTACCACACTTCTTTACAACAAAAGAAGTGCTGGTGACAAAAACAAAGGTAATTAATGTAAGTTAGTTTAGACGATAACACAATTTATGGGTAATACTTAGTTTAATCGACAACGACGTTTGTGGGAAACACTTGTATCTATAAGAATTTAACAAGAGTTTACAATATTAAGTGAAACATGATGAACATAAGTACCTTAGTTTTTAACTATAACATGATTCGAGGGACACACTTGTATCCATACGGACCCCTGACTGATGAATGAAATATTGTGTAGGAAGCATAAGTACTAAAGTGGACTAGACATAAAAAGGACAAGATGTCCATTATGTTTGCTAAAAGGAATGTGTACCATTTTAACTAATTTCAATATTGAATATTTAATGACTTAAAGATATTTCCACTTCCACACCTCAACAAATCAAAATATAGCACTATAGATTTAACGATTATAAGGAAGGGGAAAGAGAAAGAATAGTTTACGCTATCAATCTTTTTTTTTTCAATAATGTTTTGAGAACGAATGTCAGAAAAAATGACGGTTCTTCGGGGCCCCCTTAGGATCGGGGGCCCTGGGCACGGGCCCCGTGTGCCCTTATGGCAAAGACGGTACTGCATATACAATACTTCTTACATTGCATGGAATGCGTAATGCAATTTTTTTTACTATATCTCCTTAATGTGGGAACCTCTTTATTCTAAAAATAATTAAAATACCATTTGCGACCTGCTTTTAGATTTATATTTATGTTAAAGTGGGTGATGGTTCATCTGCGTCGTATATTGATGTTTTTTTCTAGTTCAAACGTGACGCATAAATGTGTTCCCTTTTTAAAGTTTAGAATGTTATACGCTACACCTGGTATTCGAACCCGGGACTTCTAGATCGCACAGCACCCACTTCACAGTACGATGTCATCATCATCATCGGCCCATATACGTCCCACTGCTGGACACAGGCCTACTCTACAACTGAGAGAGTTTAGGCCTTAGTCCACCACGCTGGCCTAGTGCGGGTTGGCGGACTACACACCTAAGAAATTCCTAAGAACTTTCAGGAGTGCAGGTTTCCTCACTATGTTTTCCTTCACTGTTAAAGTAAGTTATGCCTCATTGTAAATACACACATAACATCGAAAAGTCGATATATTTTTTGACAGTCTCAACGAACTGTTTGCGTCAGTAATCACCTATCTAAATTTGGCATCAGAGTTTTACAATTACAATTTTTTATATAAATTGTGCTATATATAATATTATTATTCGTGCTCGTAACTTTTCATGTTAATTTAGTTTTAGTTTTATGTAAATATTTTAAGGATAATGCAAACATTTTGCTGTATGCTGTAAGTTTGTATTAAACGCTTAATAAATAAATAAGTTAGAGGTGTGTGCATGGGGCTTGAACTTGTGACCGCCAAGATTCTCGATCGCGCGCCTAAACCTTAAGGCCATCGCTCTTTCCAAGTACATAATTATGAAGGAATAATTAAAAATCATAGTGTTTATGGGCCGTAAATAAATCTTCTAAAGATGTAAATCGACCTCCACACATGCTCTCACACATAGCACGTTGTCATAACAATACATTTCATATTTATATATGCAACAATTAGCAACTGGAATCATTTTTAAATGCAGATGCGGTGTTTTAACTCGTGTACAGCCGTATCGTGATACATCGTATCATATCGTAATGAAATCTCTAACATGAGTTTGGTAAAAGTGAACTGCGGTTTAATAAGGCTTTCACTTGATGCCGTGTTCTTTTCCTAAATTAAAATAGAGATGGGATTTGACCCCATCAAGAGGTCAATTTAGATAATTTTAGATTTTTTTTATATATGTATATCATGCACTTAGCAGACTGACACATTATCCTCGCAGCATAAGTTAACGCATGCAGCGGAGAGGCCCCGGATTTTCCGTGTCGGAAAAAAAATATATCTTAGGATATTATCGTAAGCAGTCTGGAGTTGTGCAATACATCGGAAGATAAATTGTCACTTTGCTGTGTCATTGGCCAAACAGTAATAGAATCGCCCTAAATAACTAGAATTCGATCTCATTAATAAATATACTAAGACTTGTTAAATGGTACTTAAAAAAACGGGTGAAGCAGAAGGGAAAACTACAACATTAACGTTGTGCATTTTTTATTATTTTGGAATTGTAAGGGAATAATTTTACCCGAATTGCTTTATTTATCAGTATAAAAGTACTATAATTTATGTGGTAAAATACAATATTTATTGCGTTGTCGTACACAAACATGACAATTTATATTACATAATGCGTCTTACGCATTTTCGATCAGGGTCACGTGATCTGACGCGAGTTCAAAAATTTTTACCCATCTCAAATAAAGTGGACAGCGTCGCTAAAGAAGTTTTCACTTCAAAAAAAAAACATTCAAGGAATGAGCTAATATTGAAGCTTGTCCATGCTGTACGAGCTGACTATAGTATAACTACAACTATTTTTAACACAAAGGTTTAAACCTTACTTGGCATTTTAAGAACTTTGTACTAGAAGAGCATATTATTTTGATTTACTAATTGACAAATGACTGACAATGAATAACTGCCTAATTGATACCACGTTGCATGCGGTGTGTCATCTAGAGGCACCTGGTTTGATTTCCTGTTCGATGAAATATTGAAATATTTACTGTAACAGCGCCATATTTATAAAGGAACCCAAAAAACCTCTGCTCTGTTTGTCTAGGAAAGCCGTCTATGAAACGAAAAATTACAGATCCGATTCTCGTTACTTAAAGTTATTGTGTAATTGATAGATAAAATATTATTTTATTTATATTTAATTACGCAGTACAATATTTTTGTTATTCGTCACAATCACAACATCACCTATTTTATTTCGAGTTAAAACGACTGTTCTTGACTATTGGTATAATTATTTATTTAATATTTACTGTATCGACTGATATTTGTTTGACTATTAAGAAGAAAATTCCTACTTTTCAAACGGAGTAAAGACTTATTAAATCTCAGTACTCAAGTAGGTACGAGTTACTAGACTCAACTCACTCAGTCAACAATTTCGCAGGGTTTCAGTTAATGTTTCATCTCATAGGTAAATAGTTTGATGACCACGTTTTTGAAAAATCATTAGTTGGTCTTGGAATTGAGTCCAAAACAAGCTTAGAAGCCAACAATTCAATAAGTATTTCGAAGTTTAAAACAATGGACAAATTTGGCACATTAAGCGATAATCTTATCGATTACAATAAAATGAAATGATGAAATAATATTGAAAATTAATTTATTCGCCACGTTATAATAACGATATTTCTAAAAAGCGAAATTAAATGATAGAATAATTGTTGAAAATTACGTTTACTATTCTATTACAATTTTGCTAGTAGTAGTGCGGATTTAGACAAAGCTTAGAAATAAATGGATGCGGCATTACGTAGCGTCCACACAATATCTCTTTATACGAGTTTTTTTAGGGGCGTTAGCACTTTTGTTTTATTTATCTATTGAAATTTAATCATTAAAATAATAATTATTATAGTAGTATGTTATTTACCTGCAGAATTTAAAAAAAATCTTTGTTATCATGCCATAAAAGGTTCAGCCCGCTCAATTGTAGAGGAGGCCCGTGCTCAGCAGTGGGATTTATATGGGCTGGTGGTAATGATGATGATGATATTTCTATATCAGTTAATATAGGCTTCGCACTTTAGGACACGGACCTCATGAACAACTGAGAAGGGTTAAGCCTCAGTCCACCAAGGTAGCCTAGTGCGGATTCGAGATACTCATTGATTGCATAAAATAGATTGATCGATGTTTTACACAAATGTTTCGTTAACATTCCTTTAAGTGTGACTTGTATAATTTCAAAACACGTACTTATTTAAACAGAAATATTTTGCGAAATAGTTGAGGTCTATTCGTTAGCGAAATAAACCTGGGTAACACCTTTATTCTACAATTAACAATAGTATCCTATCGGTTTTAATTAAGTTGGAAAAGACGCGAATCATCCTAAATATTCCAAGTCCGTGGCGCAGTTGGCTATATATAAGCTTGCGAAATGAGAGGCCACGGGTTCGATCCCCGCACCAAGACAAATATTTGTGTGGTCCACAAATATTTGTTTCGGGTCTAGGTGTTTGTGAGACCGAAAAGTCTCTCGTAGTTTCTAACACCCAAAACACAGGACTTGTATCCTAGTGTGGGGTCAGATCTATATATTGGACTACAACTCTAAAGTATTGCCTTTGTTTTACTGAAAACATCATCACCACACAGAATATACCTCATCCGAAAAATCTAATGTTTCACAGTTACCTTAGAACGCTCCATTCATTCAACGTCGTACCCCCGATTCAAGCGGTTTTACACATCCTATAAATACACTTGCCGTTTGCGCACACGCCGCCAGTGTTTACAATCATCTCGGACGAAAAACATCCAAAATGAGGCTGTTCTTGTTACCACTACTCCTGACCCTCGTAGCAGCTGAGGAGATCAACTATTTCATGAAAGTATATGAAGACTGTCAGAAAACTGAAGGGTTGTTGCCATGCCTGAAAAAGAAAGCGATTATATTCTTCGATAGAGCAGCTCGGATGGAGAAGATCCCTCTGGTTGATGGAGTGGATGTTGTTAAGTCTTCGAATGTAAACACTATGCCTATAAGCGAGAATGAGATTGACGTGGTGCTGCCAAGGAATCTACAGGAGAAGGATGAAGCCTTGTCGCAGATGCTTTGGGATAGGATTGCAACTTTTGCTAATACCAGGACGGTGCAGCTGTCCCTGCCGAAGATTACTGGTGAAGAGCTGAACAAGGGTGTCGAAGAAGGTATGAAAGATTTTATTTATTACATTACTAAAACAACTCTTTTTGATGAAGCTTATAAGGGTCATTTATAATGTTAAATTATAGGACCTTTATAAAAATACACAACAATAAAAATAAAAAACTATTGTCATTTAAGCTATGTCATAAATATACTAAGCTATCAATTACTATCACGTTAATAATTTAATTTATTCATAGTTAATATATATTATTTTAATCTACTATGTGATATTTCTATATAAAATAATTAGACCATCGCTTTTGGGGAATTCAGATAAAAAAAATATTAAAATAATAAACTTGCCCCATAAAATAGATAGACCAAGAGTAAATATATTTTATTAGCAAAAACAATGTGTTAAAATTGAAACAAAATACAAAAATTATAACCAAAAAAACTAAAAATATAATCAATTTTTTTTGTCAGATAGCACAAAGTATCAAGATCGAAATATAGTACTACAATAATTAATCTAAACTATAGCTAGTTTAGTAAAGAACTTAAGATACACAATTATTGCATTAAGAGTCGTCTGTTCCCACTTTAAATAACCTTACCACCAACCGTGAAATCAAAAATTTAAGCCCACTATTTTGTAATTAAAATGCGATATTAAGGGCGTCGTCACGAACTTCATAGGTTTATGACACTTACCCATTCCGACGTAAAATTGTCTATTGTCTACAAATATAACTCGGTTGTTTTATGTTTTTTGGAGCGAAAATAAAGTCAACATTAGCCTCACATCTGACGTGTTTATCATTTTTATCACATTAATTTAGCATGAAAAATCGTGCTTTCATTGTACAAAATTGTGGGCTATAAAAATAATATTTATTATGTATGTTAACAAGATTTTACATAGAATATTCAGCTACAAATATCTACAAAAAATGATTATATTCCACTGTTACATATTCATGTGTGCATTCGGTCATAACAAATTAAGATATTTTCCATCCCTTAAGGTTTATTTCCAGTGCGTTTTATTACAACTATCAAATAAGTATTTAGGTCAATCAAAGCATTCAACGGCACAGTTGTTGAAGTTCAATCATTTTTTCATGCTAATTCTAATCATTTCAGTAATACATCTTATTCCATGACAAAGTAAGAGCCTACATAACTTTCTAGACATTTCAATAAACTATCCAAACTAACATAAAAATTTCCTCTCTCATTTTTAACATAAACATTATTTTAAAGAGCACTCATCTATATAATAGTAGACCATTCTGTACGATAGACCTCAAAACCATTTTAGCTGTAGTCTTCGGAACCGATGCTAAATTATGTGTCGTTAGAAAAGACGACTCGCTCCAGTTTCTTAACGTTTATATAGTTATTTTTCAAAGTCCGGGATAAGAATAAGGTTTTGAGATATGGGGAAAGTTCAATTCTGATTGCAGGAAAGGATACTTTAATTTAAAGATTAATTAATTAAATTACCTAAATCAAGACAAATGTCATTTACATTTTGTCGTTCGATTAAGAAAAAAATAAATTTCGTAAGTAGGAAGTGTTGCTAAGTGCATTTTTCCATCCGAAATGAGGAATAAAGATTAAGTATAAGATACTCACGGTTTAATTATCTTTAAGTCATGTCATAAAGAATTACACAAATATTTTTATCGACTTTAAGTATAAGGGAAGAAAAGAAGGGATTGCTCATAGTATTGACATTTTCACATAGCACATTCAATCAAATCAGTCACCAACTTATTCAGTACCCGTACAAGTCAAATTATAAATTCATCTTTAATACCAGAATGTATTGCATTCTGAATAATACATTGTAATAATAATTTCATTTATAAAATTTCCGATGAAAATGCACGCTCATTTATTTTAATCAAACTACTTATCTCTGAGACTGTAACAAAAACACGGGAGATTCTTGCATGACGTCACAATATACAAAGCTTTGATCTTCGCAAACTTATTAACCAAGTAATAGAAATATGTAAAGTAATGGAATAAAACCTGGAGTGTAAAATAACTATAAAGAAATTAATTCAACCAACAGAAATCTCTATGCTTGCGTAACAGACATTCAATCGGCGTTACAAATATATTTTATTATTATAGATCTTTCATTATTTCTTTTCAAAATTATTTATAATATAATCAATAACAATGGAAGTCACGACTGCTGTCGAGTGTTATTGTTATTTCCTTAACATTCGTGTAATATTACACTTTCTATGTCGTTGTTAAAAACACAAATTGACGATGACCTTTCAACATCACTTTGTCTTCTGCTTCTGGAGAAATCACGTCATTACTTTAATGACTTTCGTCTAGAATCTTCATGTGTCTTGAAAAATCCTGAATTTATACTATATAAATTATTACTAGTACCATCTTTCTACAGACACACGTGGTGTTCTAAAGTCAAAGATAGGAAGATCCTAAATATATTCTTAACGATATAATATGTACATAGGTATCATATTAGATAATGCAATCTGAAGAATCAAAGAAGAATCTGTTTGTTAGTATTTTCACTAATTTTATTAGACGTAAATCATGGTTAAATGTCATCTTGATATCTACGAAAAATAATAAGTCAGCGTTTAGATCTAAGTAACATACTTATGTATAACATTAAATTTAAAATTAAATTCAGGTAACAGAATACATTATTATTACGTGTCTATAAAATGTACGTAGTGAAACTAATAATTTTTCGTGTACATAAATTTTACAAAATTACGTAGGAAATTGCTTTTCAGGAATGCAACATACGCCGCAGCATTTTCTGTAATTATTGAAACGAACGCGACACGCAAATTTTACTCGTTTCCACGCAGCACGCATTCAAGAAGTTTTTAATTTATAATTAATTAGCTTTCACGGAATATCTGTAATTATACGACTAATCAATTTTTATGTATAAAATATATTCTATCTAGAAAGTACTATGATATTTTTTACAGGTGTCTATTCTATTCAAGATGTTATAAATTGACAAGACACCCATGCACCATATATGAAAGCAACGATATAAAATGTAAACAAATATTTATTTATTGAACCAAAAATAAACTTGTCTCTAAATAACTATATTAAATACTCTTTATGAATAATATTTCATAAACCACTTTTATTTTTGAATTTGAATAATATCTACCAGAAATAAATAAAGTGTCAGCTAATCTAATACATATTTAAACGAACATTCCAGGCCGAGGGAAGATGAAAAAGATGATGGGGATGATGATGATGGGAGCGGCGATGAAGATGATGGCAATGATGCCGGTCGCGATAGCCGGACTCTTCGTGTTGGCAGGGAAGGCATTGATCACCGCAAAGGTACATAATTTACCCCCTTTATTTAACTGAATGTAGTAATGTCCAATTCCTACTAAGGATATAAAAATGAAAGTAAGTAATAATCAGTCTTTTACGCTTTATGAATGCGAAAAAATAATTATAGACGTAAAGGTAACCTTAAGAAAGGTCATAGGCTAGTTTTTTTTTTTTTTCAAAAGGTGTAGTATTCGCGCGATGCTAAGACGAGCCGCTTGTTTGAATTACGTATATCTTTATTTCGATCTTCAATGTCGATTTCGTAGTAAGGATGATAGTATTTTTTCCGATACAGCAATATGTGGGGCGATGGCTTCCCTTTAGTTCAAACACTATTAGCGTATTTAATTCTTGAGCTTACGTAAAGAAACATTGACGTCTGTACATATTATCGCACCACGTTTTTTGCATTTATGAACGATATTAAAGTTCGAATTTCATATATGCTTTTTACCCTGGAACAATCGGCGTGAAAGACAAATCATAAACGGACTTAAAATCCTTACCAGTATTTTTCTCTTTTAAAGACGATAATTGTAATATAAATTGAATTTTTTGCTACTTTTTTTCACAATTCTCCTTCATTTCGTTAAATGTCTAATAAATGAAGAAATTGACATTGATTTAAAACGTTCTCATATCACAATACACGCTATATTCATTTTAGTTAATGTTTAACATTAAATTTTAATTCACATCATTACTATAAAACATCCATCTTCTTTGAAAGCTATAGGTCATTCCTCACATCATAATTACATCTCCAAAACTCTCAAAGACCTTAACAATTTCTATTGAATTAACGATGGCAATAGCCAATCGTGAAGAAATTAAAAGAAACTGAGTCTCGTAAACATAATTAAGATGTCATCTAACTGAAAAGAAATTAGATGGTCTTTCGTGTACAGACTTTCACGATGCCATGACTACTGGCTGTTTAATGCGGAATACCTTGTCATTTGCATCGTATTTGCATATGAAAATTGATTCTTACATTTCTTTATCTTCAGTTTATTCTCTGAAATTGGTTAATTTAAATTCCATAGCTTACGTTCTTAAGCTTCATTTTTCATATTTATATAATTAGTAACTGTGTACTTTGTACATATTTTTATAGATAACCTTTTTTTGCAGTTAGCATATTAAACAGATTTTCATGTCAGTAAATTGAGTTCGGGTATTTCTTGTATACAGCATAAAACCTAGGGTAGGCTTGTAACTTTGCGTAAACAATTATTTATTTCCGCATTTTTTACGTACTGCTTTTCGTAATAAAAGATCTTTATGATTTTTACATAAAATACAGGCAAATATTTTGTCGAGAAACTATATCAAGATCCTATATTGAAATTAAGTGTTTCGCACCTGTGCATTAGAAAACAATAAACCGGCAATCAAGGTACAGAGAGAAAATAAGCTATTACAAAAACGACAATTCATTCAAGCGCTATTCATCGACCCATGGGAATTATATCATTAGGTTGCCACGCAGTATTATAATGTATGAAAGCAGTTTGGTAAATTACACGACTTTTAATATTAACGTTAAGCCATGGAGTATAGACAAGTTTAATAATTCTTTCACATTATTATATTATTATTTCACATTTATATGCTCTTCTTTTTATTTAAAATAATTATGTTCGCATTTATGAACAAAAATCTGCTAGTGACATTCCCAACGTAAAAAGTCCACCTACTAAATACATATGTACATAGAAGGCCTCATAAAAGTTACTGTAAATTGCTGATTCCGAGCTGATTAAAATAATTCGTTCCTTCAATTTTTTAAAGAAAACTGATTGATGTGACGTTATTATTAGTGGACGAGCATGTATTTAATTTCTTTCTTTTATTACAATAATAAAAAATAACTTTGTCTTTACGCATTTAAGTCAAAAATATAAGCGACAGTTAAAAAAATAAGATTTTAAAATACATCAAAGTTGTTAAAATGGATAATTCAAAAGCCAAGGCAAAACAATGTCTTGTGGCATACTTACAAAATTATACCGTACTGTTGCCACTAGATATTAAACTATAGGATTTATAAATTGTGGTTAATGCCGACTTACCAGCTCCGTACAGTAAGCATAATATAAAGATTTCAAGACTTATAAAGATCAAAATATTATGGGTAAGATTTCAGTAGGTTAATAATATTGTTTCGGGCAAATTTATTTTAGCAAATGGTATTGTTTTGCACCGTGCGGTTCACTCCGCCTATGACCGTACCCAATGTAAACTGATCCTGCGTGGTCGCGATCCTCAGCAGTGAGGGAACGAGCCAGAAGATTGTGTAAAATAAAATTTCGGGCTTTTGCAGTCTTAATATAAATATTATATTACTGAGTAATTTTATGAATAACGTAACGCCAAACATTTTTTAAGCGGCAGAGTTCCACCACAGGTCAGATTACGACTAAAAAGGCTTGTTTGGGGTAGGTACTTTTATTTTAAAGTACATCTCACTCACCGAAAGAACCTTACCAAGATTGATTCATGTAGGTCATATAACAGTTTAGCAAGTAATGATGACCTTAGTAGTGATGGCCTCGAGGTTTAGGCGTGCGGTTGTGAATCTCAATGGTCGTGGATTCAAACCCCAGGCACAACTCTGACATTCGAAGTGATGTGTGTATTCACAATGAATGATCACTTAGGTACTATAAGGGTAAATACTGCACACCTAAAAAAAGTTCTTAGGAAGCGTGGTGGACTAAGGCCTAAACCCTTTCAGTTGTAGAGGAGGTCCGTGCCCAGCAGTGGGACGTATATGATGATTTAATGATGATATAACAGCTTACCCGGCGATCACAGTGGCCCTAATACAGTACAGGCTGAATATCAATTTATTTATAAATATTTTCATACCACTAGGAAGTTTAAGGATTATATCAAAAGATTCCACCTTTTAAAATGACTTTCTACATACCAAAGGCTTACAAACGATAAATAACCTTATCTATAAAAGTATGAAACTACGTTTCTTGGAATACAGGAACCGCATTTTTTTTTTTAATATTGTAGTAGGCTGTCATTGTATTTTGGAGACAAAATTCATCTGACCGAAGGAATACACTGGCTTAGTTGCATCCTCTTTAGTTTCGTTCAGCCCTGTTACCTTTAGGATTCCTGATGAAACATGTCATTAGTACCGCTCCTTTTAAAATACATTTCGTTGAGTGCTTACCGCCTCCACCTAGCTACGTCTATAACACAGGATAAATATAAAGTGAATAAATGTTTTTTCTTATAGACACGGATATTTGCTTTCATACATGCATAACCACTCGCCTGTATTCCTCGAATGGGTAGAGCTTTGCTTTCATTCTTAAATATTCAATCTAAATAGTTTGAAAATAAAATTCTTACAAAATATAACTAATTTAATATACTAACGGTACCAATCTTCTTAAGCGTAATTTCACTACAGATAGAAAGGTACGTTGTTCTGTTTTTGTATCCAGTACTCTTGAGTCACGAGCTTACCCACTTTATAACCATCGAGTTATCTACATGTTGACAGGTTGATTTTAATTACGATAATTATTTTGTAACATAATATGCCCATCATGTATGTGACATGCATATGAATAAGTAAGTTGTTAGATGTAATTATAAAATCAGCTCGTTGGTTGTACAGCACATGAATGCGATTAAGAGGTAACGACAGTCCTTTAAAGGGATGTTTCGGTTAAAAAACTCGCTCCCAATTATGTAGTTGTTAAAAATGGGCGAAAAGTGAAGATACTGCACGGTACCTACCAGTGGCGGTACTTCCATAGAAGCCCAAAAGCCCAGCTTGCCTTACAAAATTCAGAATAATTATATTTAAGCTTTAAATCTTTATTTAACAGAAGCAATTTGACATAAATGAGAATATACTGACCCCACAATAAACAATTATAAACTAGACGTTACAAAATTAACGTGTAACGCTTTTGGGCTATTATGAAAGTACCGCCACTGGTACATACATATACTGCGGGATCAATAGAGCTGTCGTATCAACGGCTGAAATATAGTAGTAATAATTTTCCACTAATAAACTTCGTATTTCATCTGTACTGCACTTTCTATTTTGTTTAAGAGCGGACACATTGTCATGCCAGTATTAAAAAAAAACTTTAATAAAAACCCAAGTCAGTCAGAGGCATTTCTCAATTTTTATATATAAAAAATTGTACAATTTTCGTGAGAAAATTAACAAAAACTTAAGAATAGATGGATGCACCACATTTTAAAAATAACAAAACAATATGAAACGTACGTGACTGATGACCCCTAGACGATTCGAGTGACAGCTCAAGATGAAAGCTGGCAGGTCAGCCGTGCTCGCACTAACACAAATTGCACTTTTCCTTCAGACATCAGATCGTCATCGCGATTTCGAATGGTTGGATTTTACATCATTAGTCACAATGAGATAGGTAGTAAAACTTTACTAACAATTTTTTGTTTGGTTTAGAAACAGCTATTCTTGATATATACACTATACAATCGCTGTTGTATCTCCAAGGTGTAAACTAAGATGTATATCTATACTTACGATTTAGTTATTTTGTAAAATGTAATAGACAGTGAATCATCGCCGTTTACCAAGTATTATTTTGACTCTGTGCTCCTACAGAGGATTTGTCAACGAAAACCCTAAATAACATTTTCTTTGACCTTGAAATCCAACCCGAGTCATCTAGGTCATTTACGGGACCTCTATGCTATAAACAGAACCAACGAAGTGTTCAAGACAGTCTATTTAAAAGTTTTAATATATGCATACTTACACCCCTAGTGAAACGATCTATTAAACAAATATACCAACAAACACAACTAAATTATAAGTTTAATATCTCAAAACGCTTACGTACGAGTATAACCACGACTCAACAAAACAATGCACTCAAAATTATTTGCACTCTGAATCCATTGACGAAAGGCATTATTGGACCTACAGCATTGTTTAATACTTACGCATTTAATATTTTTTGCCTTAAATATTATATTCTAAGACCGACACATTGGAAACAGCACAAGATGAGTGTCACTATTAAATCTTTTATATCAAAAACTGCAGAAGACTTTAAGTTTTTCTTTATCATACGAACGTAGAGTAACTTCACACAGGCTGACTTTAAGAATTATAAAATTAGATATCGCGGGTTCAAACCCCAGGCACACACCTCTGACTTTTCGGAGTTATGTGTTTATTCACAATGAATTATCACTTGCTTTAACGGTGAAGGAAAACATCGTGATGAAACCTGCACACCTAAAAAAGTTCTTAGGAATTTCTTAGGTGTGTAGTCCGCCAACTCGTACTAGGTCAGCATGGTGGACTAAGGCCTAAAACCCTCTCAGTTGTAGGGGAGGCCCGTGCCCAGCAGTGGGACGTATATGGGCTGATGATGATGATGAAATTAGATATACTACTCCACGTTCATGACTTTTAAACAGATAATGTGCTTCCCAGGCGCGATCATCAAGTTTCCCGTTAAATACTTGATTGGTGACAAGCGCCGTCAGCCATCGTTATGATGATTGCAACATAGATTCCACCGGCTTTATCTGGGTAAAGAAGGGTTATTACATTATATACTACTTGATAGTTACAGGTGAAATCATTGGCAGCAATGTCTTTGAACTACATTCAGGGTATTTTCAATTATATAAATAAATAAATAGTCCCAACAGTCACATATGTATATAGTTCTGACCTCACATTAAGATACGAGTCTTGTGTTGTGGGTATCAGAAACTACGAGAGACTTTTCGGTCTCACAAACATCCAGACCCGAAACAAATATTTGTGGATAACACAAGCATTTGTCTCGATGCGGGAATCGAACCCACGGCCTCGCGTTTCAAAAACTGGTGTCTAGCCAACTGCGCCACGGGGCTGTCATATGGAAGTTAATACATTTATAATATTTATCTTTAAAGTCTATACTCTGCTATAATCTTATACACATTATGTTTCTCACCTATATTATTATTTTCTTGCATGTAATTGGCAATTTCGGTTCGCAGGATTTTTATTAAGAGCTGTCGTCACACGACATAATTTGTCGACAGAGGCTTTTATAATTTTTATTTGATAACATAGATTTTCTATCAATTACTTCTCGTGTCCACTTTGATTATTGTTGACGTCTAATTGACATTGAAACCATAATGTTTTAAAACCATTTTAAAGTCACTCTCCTTATGACTCACCTTTTGAACTAATCAGTAAATCTTAACTTAATATAGCGACATCTTGCGGAATACTTTTGAACTAATTTCCAAAGTTCCATTTAGTATTACTGGCTTAACATTGTACCAGCACATGAAATACGGTAAAGAATTGAATAATTCTATAAATATACCAGTAAGTATAATTAAGATTCATGTCGCGACGGAACTCTGTGGACGTATCCGAGGCGAATACCTAATGAAGTCAGTATTAATAGCGATAAGTTTCTAAAAAAATGGATTATTTGAAAAGCGATAGTTTATTTACCTATGGGCATGAAGATAAGTTCGAGATTGGTCTTTTCAACGGAACGTAACTTAGAATATAAAACCTAATGTTATATGGATCTGATTATTATGAGGTGGTAGAGTTCGTCATCATTTCCGATGCTCTAGAATAAATAACACAGAATAATACAGACATAACAAATAATACAGAATGTATGTAACGAGCCTTTTGTTTTTGGAAACAATTTGCAAGCTCCGTGCTATTATGGAGAATTTTCTTATTTTAAACCCTCTTAAAAGTTTTTCATACCTTTTTTTTGCTCTGCCTATGTAAAAAATAATCCAAAAATGATTTTAGCTTAAAAAATATCATCTAAGAATGATGTGGACAATTTTTTGGGATATTCCACTGTATGTTTTTTCCTTATAATCGTCTAAGAACATGAACACACACGCATCTAGAACACGAAAGAGACGTCAATTTACCCCAAAATCTGATCTTTATCGATGTGCAGACGTTGACCACATGTGTTCTACCCTCAGATTACTGCCTAGCGGTATCCGTTCCTTAAATATTCATCAATCTCGAAATTTATGTTTGGTTATTTATTACTCAAAGACGTAAAAATAACTGTTCAGATTTTCATGAATAAATCAACGTAAAAAATTCTGGCCAGTTAAAATGCCTCTGCACTAAGTATAGAGCATAGAAATATACTCGTACAAAAAAACTATGTTATACCATCAAGGTTACTAATTAATATTATATTACTGAGAATGGCATGCGCTTGCAATACACGTGAAAATATGTGTTTTAGAAAGAAAAATATTAATTATCCCTAAAAAGCTATATTGGACTTTATGTGCTGGCGATAGAGACTCAAATGCTATATTTTTGAAGAATTAAAAGGAATTTAATAAGTCTTGTTGGTATTCGATGAACCATTACGTTATGCTTTGATATTATAACAAACAGTGTTGCCGTATAACATTAATCGCTGATATTTTGTGACAAAATTTAATATTTGGCAAGCTGAGAAAATATATTCCATAGCGAATTATTAAATTAAATTTAGTTCTGTTTTCATTTCGTCATTGATGTCTCGCTGCTATAATTAATAAAAAGAAAAAACTATTTTCCCAAATGTTAAACATAAAAAGACATTAATGAAGCGGTCATTCTTATTTTAAATTTTAACATACTGTTCCAATTTAAAAAATGTAAGTCGTTCGATCGAGGCAAATATTGTTCGCGACTAGCAACACAATGTTATCGCCGACAGTCGCCAGTAAACCACGCTCGATGCCAGTCGTGCACGCAACGTCACAGGAGCAAACTTTTACTCGTCGGTTCAAGTAAATCTCGTGCGGCTTATTAAATTCTAAGCCGTTCGAGATTTATTGCAACTGATAGTAATTTGATCAACAATCGAGAATTTATGGTAATTTTTTATAGTGTTCATCGAACGGGTCTGATAAGGAAAACTTAGATATATACCGTGATGTTTTTAACTCGTTCAATATTTATTGGAAATTAATTATTATTTGTTGTGTAAGACTGTAAATAATTTATTTACAGAATTTCGAGAATAATTAACACTTTATCGCCACTCAAGCCGTTTCATTGAAATTAGTTGAACGGTATTTTTTTTAATTGGATTGTTATTCATCACTTAATGAGGATGTTCTAATTAAACTTATCGGGCCGAACTGCTCAAATAGACATCTCGGCTTCGCATCCAAAACAAATATTTGTAACCTTTACATTAGTAAATTTATCAAATTCAACTTCAAACTCATTCACACAATGTTTTTTACACCACACCTACTGGCACCATATTCTGACGTACAAACATAAGCAATGATCTAACTCACTATCCCTATCCCACATTAAGATTAAAATCGTGTTTTATTTGTATCAGAAATTATAAGACTTTTACGCTCTCTTTTTTTTTGTTAAACGTTTGTTTGTTAGCTTTAATCATTTTTTGTGCAAAATATTCTATAGTCTTATCGAGGTAATCCACTTTGACTGTGACATGTATAATCCAACTTCCTCCGAATTATTCTTAGCTTATTAGGAAATAAGCATCCAAACATAATCTTTTACACTCACAAGATTCCTGCTAAAATTGTATATTAGACATATTTGCCACCCTTAATTGCTTGTTCAATATTTTAAGGGAAAAAACAACTTCAATCAGTAGCAATCATATTGCCATACAGTCGAGGTAAAACAAACGATTAATAAACTATCGATGCAGCAACTTGTGAAGTCAAGGTTGTTGTGAAATATGAACATAAATAAGAAATTAACAGAACACGACCTCGTTTTCTATATTAGTTTTTAAATTGCCAATCAAGTTGACAAGTATTTTGTTTTGCATTTTACTTAATAATTGCTTACATTTTTCCAAGACTTTTTTGTACTGTAAAATGAGTTGCTTAAAGTGATAGAAGACTAGTGTTAGGAGAGATGGAATCTCTTACCACACAGTGCTTAGTTGGGGGTACGGTGATCAGTCAGAATATGAATGGGTGACCTCAAAGGATTTCCAAGTGTTGTTAATATACAACCGACTTAAAGCAACAGATCTTTAAGGGCATTTTGTATAAGAACTTGCAGCAAAAAATACACTACATATCTTCAAATAATAATTAAGTATATAAAAAGTTTGACAACGCTACCTAAGTATAACAAAAACAAGGTAAATATAAATATTTTCCTCTTAACTTCTCATTAACTGTTCCAATATGAACCCAATATTCATGACCGCGTGCCTGAGCCTAAACCCTCTCCGTTGTAGAGGAGGCTCGTGCCCAGCAGTGGGACGTACATATATAGGCTGATGATGATGTTGTAAGTGTGTGATAAATTAGTTGGATTAGGAGCGACCTGCCGATCTGATTGCAAGTTCGGGAATTGTTCTTAACTCTTCAGTAATAATACAAAAAGCCGGTGCTCAGCAATTGGATGAAAACTATATATGTATTAAAAGGGTGCCTTAAATAGATTAATTGAACAACCTCATTAGTTCAAAGTCATAAGAGTTTATGAGTTCGATTTTTATAATAATTTATACCTTAGTCTGAAAAAGAAACCTCTTTTAACAAATATTAACGATTTGCCTTTATAGAAAACTAAACATAATGTATCTGTTAGAAATCATACCTGCGAAAAGAATGGTAACAGTTTTTGACATCATAAACATATTTTTTTTTCGTTTCAGATCGCCCTTTTATTGGCTGGAATCATCGCTTTGAAGAAACTCATGTCCCAGAAGGGGGGCGGCGGCGGTGGCGGTCACGAAAGCCACGGCTGGTCTTCTGGTGGCGGTGGTGGTGGCTACGACAGACGAGCCTACCACGACGCCTCTGACTTAGCCTATTCCTCTTACAAAAAACAATAAAACATCCAAGACTGAGAAGTCCAGCCGTAGATCGATAAGGCCAAACTGGTTAACAGTAAAAATGGGTAAAGACCTATTTGGCTTATTCGATAAGCCAATTAGGTCTGTACTGATACTCAATACGTAACTAAAGATGTCTCCAACGTAGCCTTTTTTCATCTTTTTTCTTTATTTTATGCTATGGAAATGACTATTAAAAGGCTAATGTTTGAACTGTCTATTTAACTAGGATATGAAACGATTAATTTATTTCATTTAGAATAATAATTTATTTATTTGTTTCTTAAAATAAGAAAGTATTTTATATTAGGACTGAATGGTTGTAATTTATTTTTACGTAAATAAAAAATTGTTCGCAAAGGCTTGTATTTAATCAGCTTTAATAAAATAAAATAAAGCCTTTATTGAAACAATTTTAAGTACTTTTTTATGAAAAGACGCTCATCTAAAATACGTAGTGTAAAATTATTTATTTATTACTATTTATTTACTTTGTACTGAGTTTGATAGAAATAGTATGGTTTTGTACAGATTTTAATAAATTAATTTATTTTTAATGCTTGTGTTTTTTTAGTTACATATTAAGCAAACTATATAAATAGGTTCTATTATAATGAATGAATGAAAACAAAGATGACTCTGCCCTGGTGCTTCATAGAAAAAGAGTACGAACAGAAAAACAAAATCTTATAGTCCGCATATATAACGCAAATCTCCATTGTATTTAGCTAACTGTCTCTTCATTCAGCCAGCTATTTAGGTTCTTCACCAAAGTCCAAATCAAAGACAATAATATTAGAAATCGATAGATATTTTCGTGTATATCGCGTGCTGTAGCGTCCTTTATGCTGGCAATGCTTGAGCTCAATTTTGATAATGTGCTTGGTAATAAATTAAGTGACTGGCTGGAATGTAATAAAGTCATCAATTTATTGTTTATAAGCACATTACATTATATTTACTATGTATGTATACAAAAAAAATGGAAAACATATTATCTCCTAATTACACGACCGTTTTTGCGGGCACTTAGGATGTGGTCTTAAAGTTTGTCATTTATTTTCCACTTCTATTTTTGTATTTATTCTTGCAGTAAAATGTATTCATCATCAGCCCATATACGTCCCACTGCAAGGCACGAGCCTCCTCTACAGCTGAGAGGGTTTAGGCCTTAGTCCACCATGCTGGCCTAGTGCGGGTTGGCGGACTACACATCTAAGAAATTCCTAAGAACTTTTAGGTGTGCAGGTTTCATCACGATGTTTTCCTTCACCGTTAAAGTACGTGATAATTCATTGTGAATACACACATAACTTCGAAAAGTCAGAGGTGTGTGCCTGGCCGCAACCGTCGACCACGTGCCTAAACCCCGAGGCCATCACGACTTCAAAAATATTTTTGAACTCTTTTAAAATGTATTGTCATCATCAAATCAGAATATTCGAGAATAACCGTCAGAGCAGTTTAAAGATACTCTATTATTATTGAAATAAATCGTAAAGGGTACCTAATATTCATATGTTTCAAATAAAATTGTAATAATATCTGAGATAAAAAAGATTCTTTGAAAAATAATTATATTATAATCAATGTAAAATAAAATTTTATTTGCAATTGAATTGGCTAACAGCGCCATCTACAATAAATGACGTAGACTACGTCCACATTTTCAATCTAAAAGTTAAGCTTGTGTTAAAATTTAATGACGTCCACCTTGATGATTTTGATAATCTTGAATGTAATATGGTGGACAAATGGTTGCCCCACGTAGGGTTAACATAAAATATGATATATTTTTTTTCCTGGAAAAATGTTTAGTTTAATTTACTAGCCATTTTTTTATTCCATTCCAATAATTCAGACTTCATATAAATGAAAATACACGCTATTAAAATCTATTTGAGAATATTACCATTTTTTTACAAAATAAATGGTTAGAATCTTTATATTGCGAACTGATTTCCCTAGTTCATAAATAGTCAATAGCTTGATATCGTGTGTAACCTAAGATCTCGTGTTTACGTAACGTGTCCGATAACACCTTATTAGCATCACAAAAATGGCCGACATATTTAATCTACAACTGTGCATTTCCTAATTTGTTTGGATCATGCGTCGGTATGTTAATTGTCTGGAAGCGCTCGACTTCCGTTCGTGTCATTTTTTCACAATTCGTTGGTTTACGCGCGATCGTTCCGCTAATGAGTGAGGTTTTAATCGACGATTTTTATACTGGCGTGTTTTCGACGCTGTGGGATACTTTTTATACGGAGTGTATAAAGACCATGATTTAACACTAAGACAGGCAATAGCCATGGTGATTACAAACACAGTGACATTAAAAAAATCCAGACAAAAAATATATTTTTTACGTTTTTCTTACAACCATTGACAACCATTTGACAGCCCCGTGGCGCAATTGGCTAGACACTAGCTTGCGAAACGAGAGGCCGCGGGTTCGATCCCCGCACCGAGACAAATGTTTGTGTGATCCACAAATATTTGTTTCGGGTCTGGGTGTATGTGAGACCGAAAAGTCTCTCGTAGTTTCTAATACCCACGACACAAGACATGTATCTTAGTGTGGGATCAGAACTATGTATGTGACTGTTGGGTGTATTTATTTATTTATTTATTACGTATTCAATGTATGTAGTTGTTAGGAACACGTTAAAAAAGTTATTTCTTGTCGGCTTTTTTTTTTAATGTCACGGTACTTATAATCACTGTGACTGTTGCCTGTCTTAGTTTTCGATCACGGTCTTAATACACTCTGTATATACATCGTGGCAAAGTGACTTTGTGACAGTACCGTCTATACAAAGCTGCAAGTAGCGAGAGACTCCCATCCCATCACAATCGATCAATCACATCGATCTGCTGAGGTTATTCACGCTACGATGGTGATTTATCAGAGTAAGTAGAATCTTTTTCCTGCGAATACGGAATTGGATCTCGGGAGGAAATTAAAAGTTGTAAGAAATAAAAAACCAATGAATGAAAATATTTAAAATAAGATAACCTATACAAGGCTACTGTATTCACGGTTTTATCTGTGCAAAAATTCATAGAAATGGATATTCATTGATTGAGGCGTGAAAATGCACTGGTCAAAAATGAGATTGTGGTTCGAGTCTCACTTCGTTCACTCAATCTAGACAATTCTGACTGAGAACCTAAGCGAAAATTCAAGGGCTTACAATAAAGAATAATAAAACTATCAAACGCCAATGCGAAAGTCTTAGACATTCACAAATGAATGCGATACATTTTGATCAAATAATATTGAGTTTCACAAATACATAAATTACAATAAGACAGGCTATTGGTCAACTACCTATATCGTTGCTTATTTTGTTATAATTATAATTAATCCGCATTTCCAGTTGTCATCATATTTAGTAAGTTACCAAATATAAGAAAGGTGTATACTTAAATATAATTAAATATTTATTTTTCTATTTATCTATATCAACACACAATTATGTCATATGAAGTTCCACTGCAAGGCACGGGTCTCCTCTATCATTGAAACGAAATCTTTCCTATCACTGTGGTAGTAACGGTAGACGGACTATTTTTCGCATTACAATTTTTCTCAATGGGTAGGTATATATATTTTATTATTTATTTATGCTTTATATAAACACGTAAATAGGTGTACACATATTCAAATACACATATTACATATGAAATATGTACAAGGAACACATAAATCTTCCTGACTCATTGGAGTTAGAAAGGAAGTTATTTTATAGTGATAAAACACAACATAAAAGTTTTATCTTTCCTCAAATACCCAGAAAAGAATCAAATACACATGGCCAGAAAATTAATTATTTCGGCGCAAGAATCGATTAAAATGTAAAGTTTTAAATATTTATTTATTACTTTGATCACACAGTGCGGTAACATGAATAATTTTCGTGTTGCGCCACGCTTAGGTGATGGCACCAAATGAAAAAACTGACTAAAATGACAAATTGTTTCTGAGATTTCCATTCCAATTTGCGTACCTGAGACGAGCGGCGGCGCAGATGGCACCATCTGCATGGCCATTGACCAAACGTCTTGTGGCCAGCATATCTTTAATGATCAATGCCGTTTTAATGTTCAATAAATATCTTATGTTGGCTCATTAACCACCAACGTTTCGTTCGATATGTTTCGTCCCATTGAAGCGAGTTGATTCCCGAGCCAAGCATAGTGTTTTTTTTTTTTTCATTAGGAAATTCTCGGTGGCAGCAGAGTCTGGAATTGTTCCTAAAAACGACAAAACGCACGCCCCCAATCATGTGGAAGTGCTACATACCTGGCAAAATGTGGGTGCAGAAACGCACCTCTGACTACGCCTTCGTGGAATACAGGCGTGATGTTTTTTGTGTATGAGCATATGTCTGTATGTATCTATACTAAAACTGACAATTTCTGAATGGAAAAGCCAAATAAATTTGCTCAACACAAAATAGAATGAGAGAACTCACGATCGCACGCCGCACATCAATGCCGGCATGAGTAACGAGGTACAGCTGCTAGTGTAATAATTCAACTACAACTACTAACTACAACTAAAACAGACAGCCATCGGCATGTAAATACAAGATTGTTGATGTATGGAACATTAATTACCATTACACTGAACTGATTATTGAAACAATTAACATAGAAAAAGCATTAACTAGAAAACTACTTCAGTCAGTGTAGCTGTATTGAAACATCCAAGTTGATGTTGTTAGATTTTTAGTTCGTTAATGTAACGGAATCGAAACCGATGGTACATGCCATGCTCTTTAAATATATAGGTATATTTTTTTATTTATTTAATATACTTTTTTGTACAAATAAAAAGATATATAGCTACAACAAGCGGTCTTATCGCTAGCGACAACGGCACTGGAATGAAAAGTTGTAGTTGTCTTCAAAATACATATAAATAATATACATATACACAATATAACATACAATGTTTATTTATACCTTAACTACGTGCGTCAAGTCCGCCAATCTGCACTACTTAGTGAGCGAGGTCTTACCCCTTTCAAAAAAGTGTAAAATTCAGTAACAACTTTGAAAACTATTAGATATGCAGTCTGTGTAAACTAGGTTTAAATGCCACTTCATTCTTGAAAGAAAACCTTATGATCCAAATTTCTGATTATTATGATAATAAAATGAACAAAATGGCATTTGAAAACGAGAAGTCCCAGGTGGAGTGTGGCCCCTGCCCTGTGGCAAGGGGGCTTAAGAATACCACCACGGTCTCCCCTGCCTGTCGTAAGTTGCGACTAATTGGGCCTTGGGGTCGCTAGACGCATTGCGGAGGCAGTGCGTCCTTACTGAAAGTGACCCCGAGAGGCGGCATATATATGTGCGGCGGCACTCGATTCGTTAGAAAATTCTCAAAAGTCCAGAATTACACCCGTTGAACAACTTAAAGCTCTCCTATAAGTTGGAACTTCATGCAGCTGACGTAACGTTGGTTTAGCACACCTCTCGCAACAATATAAGCAAGTGTAAATGTATGTTTGATAAATTTTTGAATAAAAGTTGTACAAAAGTTTTTCCTCAGTATAGTGTAGTGTCATTGTCGTAAAATAAACTCATATCCAACAAATGAATAACTTAAAATGGCTGTAATTGTTAATATTTAGGTAAACCGACTTAAGATTTTTAATAATTTACTTGATGTATTTTTTATTTAGCTCTATATAAGCTCCAACATTAAATATTGGAAAAAGAGCAATAATGATTTCATTTTGTTCAATATGCTGTTGAAATTATGGTAATCACATAAGTTTTATGTAACATTACAAAAATTAAGCGATTCTTCCCTTGTGTCAGTTACTTGTTACAATTTTGTGACAAAATTAAATCTTTCAAAATACGTTCCAGAGACCAGTCGCTGACATGAAAATGGCAGTAATGATACGAAATCAAAACGACAAATTGCCCTACAATCTATTGTAGAAAATTGGTATCGGAGTAAAGAACTATTACCGGAAGAAGCGACGCGTAGTGCCTCGAGTGATAGCACGCGAAGCGGTTTTTATTTTGGCGACTTTTGTATATTGCCCATATCGGAATTGAAGCCCGAGGAAGACAAGAAGCCCGTCCGACCGTGAACAGTCGGGAAAAACGCAACTTTATACTTACACATGTATAAATATAACGTCTGCCAACGATAGTGATTCAGTTTTGCGCGATCGCTCGCAACAAAATGGTGGTACAAACGGGCGGGGTGACATTCTAGCCGTTAGATCCGAAAGTGAAGTGGCTGCAATTGGTGACATTTAATTGTTTATTGACCAGCAAACAATCGGACAAAATGGAGATGAAATTGCAGTTGCAGACTTTAGTGTTGTTATATATAATTGTTATGTCAACGGCTGATGATTACGAGAATAAGTTAACGAAACTTTGGTCTTTGTCCGGTGCGTCGAACAGTGATGGCTCAGCTGTGGTTAACGTGACCAGTGCATCGATTGTGATTCAACCCTCGGGCTACAGAACTGAACAGCAGGACAAGGCACCCCAAGCAAGAAAGTACACCTTCAGACCTCGAGCGATACCATTAATGAGGGAAAAGCCCCAAGTGGATAAGAGCGTTCATTCACAGGATACAGTGAAACAGTATAAATCTGACATACTTTTCCCTGGTAATTACATGCCAATTGCCATAGAGAAAAGTAATAAAAATCTGACAAAAGACAGCGTGTTAGCAAGAGGGATGCAACATGGCCCGAGAATAAACATACCATTGATAAGGAATGAAGAATTTGAGAGCAGAGCTTTGGATGATTACGAGGAACCTATCATAGAAAAACCTGAAGGATTCTCGGAGCCAACAGCATCTAGAAGATCACTAACGTGTAAGTGTCACACAAACCAATCATCTATTCTAGATATTATCCTTCTTCTATATATCCTATTGTTTCTTTGAGAACAATAACTTATAGAAGACGAAATAGATCTTCTGGCTTCGTTAATGGATATTCTATTGAATCTTCGCCATTATGATTATCTGCCATCTGCGACCGCTACGCTTCGACATCTTTGATGTAGCTAACGCAATCATGGATGAAATTGAGCGTCGTGGCGGGTATTTTCATAAATAACGTGCATTAGCATGCATTTTCACCAGTATGGTAATTTTACATTAATGAATATAACAATGTAATTAAAAAAATATACCATGTAATTTTAAGTTTTTCAGTTCAGGAATGTGGTTTCAGCTTTAGGTTACATTTATATCTGAACATGGCTGATATTATCAGTTTAGACATTGTGCTATTTATTATAATATAGTCATTTCCTTATAATTTTTTAATAATAATTAATTAATACCTTGTTAAGGAGCGTGAATTTATCAATCTCTGTAGTTTAATTTAGAGAAACTAATGCACGTTAATCAACAATTAATAATGATAGATTAAAGTAATCATTAAAACTTTACACGCCAAATTACATCGATCACTTTTCATTACTAATAATATTAATTGTACACTCGTGTCGTTGAACCAACACGCATAAACAAAAAGCTGCTAAACCAACACATCACGAACAAAATAGAAGCCAGTCTACCGTAAAGTTTTGTCAATCCAACCACGCGATACTGTTATAATGGATATTTGCATTTTATAGTCTACAAGCGGAAAAGATTGCATGTTACGTGAAATTCAGGGTTTCGGAGAGAGTATTGACAGGGTAACTACAGTGCTATGAATAACGGGGATCTGTTTACATTGTGGCAATAAATGATGGTCATGACAACAATATTGATGTACGTCGTAGGATTTGAGGTTTATTGATTTGTGTTAAAATATAAAAAACATTATTGAGTAATAATGTTAATGATGATTCACTTGCTTTAATGGTGAGGGAAAATATCGTGATAAAACCTGCACACCTAAAAAGTACTTGGGATTTTTTTTTGGTGTGTAGTCCACCAACCCGCACTAGGCCAGCGTAGTGGACTAAGGCCTAAACCCTCTCAGTTGTAGAGGAGGCCCGTGCCCAGCAGTGAGACGTATTTGATGAAGATGAATATGAGTTAAGGGAAGGTTTTAAAATTAAGAATGAAGTAAACAGAAAAGTTGTCATTTATTTCTGGATAGAACGCATTTAAAATAGCACGCTTATACTAATGCAGCTATTAGCAATCAGTCATCAGAGTTCATAGTAACTATTTTCACGATGTTCTGCTCTTCAACCCAATCTTAAGAAAATTAATTCATTAAAATATCCTGATCTTTAATAGAAATCAATGTTGAGCAATAATTATGCCAGGAAAGCTAATTAGTAGTAATTAGTTTAAATCTAATACAAAATAATGATATTAACACCTTCAATATTTTAGTACATTATTTTAGAAGATTAACATTATTAGAGAAGCACGATGGACATTTTTAATACAGGCAGATACTTACCGTGCTCTGCGAACCACGGATGAAACCAAAATTTCATATCTGTTATTACAACTAGGACAATCACAAAACAATCAAATTAGACAATTACAGCCCACGAAACAATGACATCATTTTCTATTTATGTTCAACTTTCAGTCCAAGAATTTGGAGTGCGTGTATTATCTACGCCAACCAGCACGATAAGATTAACGATTGCATTTAGCAAACACATCAGAGTGCGTTAAACTAATTATACACGCATTGTTATAGAAATGATATTATCGACACCGGTAGCATATCTGTTTTATGGCTAAGGCATGATCTTATAATTATTGGTTGCTGTTGCTAAATAACGGCACTAAATGTAATCTTTATTTCATTTAAATATTAATTAAGAATACTTGAGTCAGGATAGGCTTTAATTATTATTATTTATATGTTGAGACGGCATAGTGACGAGACGACCAAAGTATCGAATAGTGAGAATTAACATTCTCAGTACGTCTAATGGTAATGAAAAGAATATATACAAGGTGATCCCGGAACGCGACACAACTGCTTGTTTCTTAATGTATCTTATGTACGGTAACCTCTGTCTAAACGAATGTATACGAACAGACGACATAAATAAATAAATAAATAAATACACCCAACAGTCACATACATAGTTCTGATCCCACATTAAGATACGAGTCTTGTGTCGTGGGTATCAGAAACTACGAGAGACTTTTCGGTCTCACAAACACCCAGACCCGAAACAAATATTTGTGGATCACACAAACATTTGTCTCGGTGCGGGGATCGAACCCGCGGCCTCTCGTTTCGCATGCTGGTGTCTAGCTAAATGCGCCACGGGGCTGTCAAACATACAAATATCATATTGCTAGCACATTTGTCCTCCAGTGATCTCACTCTCACGAATGAAAAGCAACAGTTTTGTTTGACGTCGGTTTGCTTCTAAACAGTGGTACCTACTTTTAAAACTGGTACTACGGCGTGGCTCTACTACTTATTATTTTAATTGGTGATCGATTAATAAAACCTAAAAATATTTAAATCGTAGATTTTAGAAAAAAACTGGCTTTGTTATTTACCATAGATGGTAGCTAAATTGCTGTTGTGAATCTAATGTATTGTAATCATTTTTGATTTTATTAATTATGAGCGCTGGTTGGTTTCTTTTTAAATTCAGATCATTGCACCATATTAACCTATTGCAAACTGGAGGAAAACTATGCATCTTGTAAGCGACAAAAAAGTGTTTTTTTTAACAGATATAGAAAAAAAATTAAATACATGTATCGATTAGACTTTTTTCTCATTCCAGATTTCTTTGGTCTCGAAGACGACGACGACCTGGAGGAAGAAGATGAAGGAGAATATGAGGTGGAAGAACCTGAAGGACTAGCAGAGAAGGAACTGAAAACCAAAACCAAGTTAAAGAAAAAGAAAATCCCGAAACCAAAGAAATTGAAAAAGTACATGCTGCCTTTACTTTTGGCCTATAAGATGAAATATTTTGCATTGGTCCCAGTTATGATTGGAGGTCTAGTGTTGCTGGTTGGAGCTACGGGTCTCGCTGGATTCTTCTTCGCCTTGTTTGCGGCGGTCATGGGTCTGCAGAAAGGAGGATATTAAAAGAGATAATATAAAGTCGACGAACTCGCAGTTGCCATCCCAAATAAGTAGGAAATTCTTTCAATCTGGATGATTTGCTCAATTTAATCTAGCGTTGGAATATGGAATTTTAAAAACTAAATTTATGAAATTCCTTAATTCCTAAATTTATGTCAAAGCTCGTCTTCTTTTTGTTTTTCCTAGAATCATCAAATCCTATTTTCAATATTTGTGATTGAATCTCTAGGCTTTTAACTTTTTTTTATAATTTCTATAATGAACTAGGGTAAGCTCGCGCTGTTGTAAATATTTCCAATTGTTATTATAATTTATTTATAATGTAATTGTAAGCTATTTATTGTAATTTATTAATGTTTAATTAATAAATAAAATGAACAAACCGAATTGTAGAGAATGAATTACGTAGTTACCATGAAGTAATAGAAAAATACTATGTTGTAATACTGAAGACAACAGTAACGCATAAATTATATACACGTGCTTTCGTTTTGTCTCTTTCATTTCTTCGTGGATTTAACATAGCTAGTTGGTTAAATATTATAACATATTTAAGACCTACCTTTATCCAAGAAATCCGTTTTAGAATTCAAAACACACAAGTATTTAAAAGTTTAAATTTAGTTTTAATTTCTTAGTTAAATTTCTTAAAACATCGAAGACTTTCTCTTCAAGAAATCTATTTTAGAATTCAAAACATGAGTACTATTTGCTATACCTAGTTTTAAAGGTTCGAAATTGATTTAACCTTCCAGTTCCACACCGTATGATTTCTGATCATAAGGCTGTTCACGCCTCAAGGAACATCGTCATAAATAAATGGGAGTAGGCGTAATTCGTACTTAATACCAAAAGGAAAGTTCTTTGTAACGATGTGGTGTACGTCAAATGAGATTATAGACTGCTCAAAGATTCCTCAACTATGAATGTCATAAAACTTTATTTATCACCTGGTTAGTTTTATACTAAATATTTCAACTTTAGAACGTAGATTAGGCTAGATTTCAATTTGGTGAAATGACTAATAGATAAAAAAAAACAATCTAAGTATATTTTTATTATCAGACCGCAAAGATAATAAGATTTCTGACATAAATAAATGTGATGATAAACAAGGCAAGTAATCAAGACAAACAAACTATAAGTAAATATTTTTGCGTCTATACATAATATTATATTGAAAATCTACAATTTATCAATGACAATCTACACTGATCTATCTAAATGACAATTGCATTGAATAATTAAGCCTCACATTTAAATAATTCATATTATTTAGGTTTCGATCATTCATACACAGAAATATATAAAAATAATATGTGAATTTGCCCAACAATCACATAAAACTTTTTGTTTAAATAAATCATTTTACTGTTCTATTTACTTTTTAGTATCAGGCTTATCTTCAAGTTGATGAATTTCTTTTTCTTCCTATGGTTCGATGCATTAGCTAGAAATCAAGTATAGGAATAAAATGTTTCTCTGAAACCTGGAACTCCTAAATACTCACACACAATACACAGATAAAGACGCCAATAGCAAAACACAAAAGTGTATTTTGACATCACCGTTTCACCATCTGCTTTAAGTCATAAGCACTAGATAGAGAGCTCGTCTCGTATTTTAAGCACATTTCCTGACTTCATGCTATTACGAAAGACAAAACACAGTAAGACTACGATACTTCAACAATACTACGATTTACAAACTTATTTCCATTATGTGGATTTGACATAACTAGTAGCTGTCATGTATTCGGACTAAATAGTGATGGGTCCACTTTATTAAAATATACAAAGATCATAGCATGGCTAGTTGATAGGCAAATAGCGAGACCATGATATCGAAGCAGTTGTATTATAGAAAGAGGTTAAAGTTAAAAAAAAAACTCACACATATGTATGTATGTATGTTCAAGTGCCCACAATGTACGCGGAAGTGTACATTTGAAATTTAAATCGGAAATATTTAAATAAATTTATTTATAATTTTTTAATATTGCACAAGACTTCAGTAATCTAGGTATATATATATATATATAAAGGGTTATTGGTTAAGTCGACCTATATCCGTTAAGGGCGTGTAGTTTACATTGTTTCTGACTGATTTAACCTATCCTAAATCTAACCGTTTTCGAGATATTTGAATTTAATAGTTTTTTCCAAAAAACTCCTGATTTACGGCTATCAGATTAGATATTTTGAAATGTCGATTTTTACACGTAAAATAAGGTGCTTTATGACCTCAATAATCAAAATTGTACATAAAATGAATAAATAAGTCGCAGTAGACGATTAAAACTTAAAAACTTAAACAAATATTTAGAAAGTGTATTTTTCTCGTAAGGATATCAAAATATATTATTATGGCACCTGCTTTGCAAATGTGCTTAAAAATATCTACGTTTCATAAGCTATCCAACGAGGTACAAAAATCTAGGGTTTTATTAATAGTTTGTAGAAAAATCTTAGTTTCATAGACTACAGGGAGGAAAAAATAAACTAAATAAAATAATTGAGTGAGTACAAAATACTAAATTTATTAAACTTTCCAGATATTTTGTTACATCTTAGTATAAATTTTATGTTCATCATGTCTGCCTCATAGAATACGAAATGATATTTTTGAATTATAATCAAAACTCAAAAACCGTGACCGGTGTTCAAGACCTACTATTTCTACAATTGAAGCGCTGCGCTCCACTTGTAACAACAATTGATATTCAAAATATTATGTGGTAAATGTTGATTATACTAATAAATCAATGTTCTGGAACTTTATTTCCTTGTCTGCCATTTGCGTTCCACGTAACAGAAATAAATAAAAAACACTCAACAATCAAAGGCGATATTGACGAAATGTGGTTAATAGTGTTAATGAATAAAATTTATGTAGGGTATAAAATATAGAATTTTTAATAAAAGTAATTTGTCTAGTCATCTGCTTATAAAGCAAGAGGCCGCGATTTCGACTCCTTTTAACATTTGTTTCTGATCTGAGTTTTTGTGGGACAAAAAATTATCCTGTAATTTCTTAGCTTCTGAGGTCACTATATCAAGCCTGACAGGATTACCTCAGCAACGAAATACAAAAGTGTATTGAAAATATTTACGCAACCATACCACGGATGCTGTCATTACAACAGGATCTGAATTTTCGGCAAATATCAGTGAAACCAAAGGCTTAAGCTTTCTACAAGTGAAACAATTTTTAATTAGTAATTAAAGCGAAATCACATAGGTAAAGTACATGTCATTAATGAAACGCTTCATAGGACATAATGCGCTCATTTATACCAAGTATAAAAACATGGCGACTATTCATGTTGCCTCCATAACGAAGGTGACTATGGGCAGTGAATTACAAGTTCATTAGTGACAAGATAATTTCTATATATGATCCTGAGGTTGCAATACAATTGGTCCTTCATTAAATGAAAATTAGGCTTCCATTGATGGTTTGACAGTAAGTACTCTCATTGTCCATTAATTTACGTTGTGATACTTTGTAAGTATGGGATATAAATAAAAACGTAAAACCAATTATTAAAATCAGCAATACAAAATACTTGTGTGATCAACAAAAATTTGTGTCAGATCCATATCCATAAGTATGATTTTTTGTTAAGTGGATTTGTAGTTATCATCTAGACGACCACGTCATACTGCAATATGCTTCCGTACTCCCGCGGATTGATTCTGGACAACGCAAGCAACTATGGCATTGTTAAAACTGAGACAGTCTTTGGCTTTGGACCGACCAATCATGAGAATTATGTCAATGGCAGCTTTAACTCAACAGAACCGTTGGAATGGATTTTGACTCATAGAGATTTTGCTCCGAGATCATTACAAGGTAAATTACATAGTATGTTTTTTCTTCATACAGGTAAATGCTTACTCTTAAAACTTGGAAACCACATCCATAATTTCTAACTACAATCTACTCAATTGGTTTAACTGAAATACGTAAGCACCAGTTGTATATAAACTAGCTATTATTTTATTTAACAATAATAACGTCACCATCTTCAGATGAACCAGAAATATCTAAAGAACTAAACATGCCAAGGGCGATAACAAAGAAACTAAAAAATCACAATCACTCACATGATCAGAAGAAAAAAATGAGAAAACACAACAAGACACATTTTAAGCGCAAAGGGAGAGGTAAAGGGAAGAAATGTGTCTTTAAAGTAATCGAAAAGAACAAAAAAAATAGACGAAGAAATAAGAACAGTATTCGCAGAAAGTACATGATGCCAATGATTTTGGGAGTGCTGGCTGCAAAAAGTTTACTGATTCCGATTGCTTTGAAAGCACTGGCATTTGTTTCTGCGAAAGGTAATACTTAATTAACACTTCCTATAAATCTACGCTCTACTTACCATCATACCACCCTGCGCTAACTATTAGGTGATCGCGATCACTTTGTCTAAAAATAAATGACAAGTCCAATCTTCAACTGGATGAGGGAGTAACTATGCTAATAATTTATTAGAATGTTACCATTAGCAAAAAAAAATTATGAACGGAGAAGATCTTCATGGACATAACTACGATATTACAATGGTTTTTATTTGTATAAAAATCTAAAACATTTCAATGTTGAGACATTAAAAGAAATTATTTTTTCAGGTTTAATGATGGGATTCTTCTCCACCGTAATGGCTTCTGTGTTAAGCCTGAAAGGAATGTTCGAACACTCGCATGGATACCAGAACCGCAAAGATGATTCTAAGACACAAGTCGAAATCATACAAGTTCCATCCAAAAGTGAGGATCATGTCTACTACGACGAACATTATAGAAGAGGCGATTATGTACCTGCATCTACATAATTATAATCTAAATATGATAAAGCATAGGGCAACTAGTTAAAGTAACATTGTACAAAATAACGCAATAGAAACTATTTAAAAATAAACAAATTGCAAAATCACGTGATCGCTTCTGTCAATACTATTCATTTTTTTATGTTAGTTTAAAAAATGTTAATCTTGAGCCCCGTATAATAAATATTTCATATATTCTACAAGAATTTATTACCAACCTAGATTCATACAGCAGATAATCTGCTCCTAATTTATATGGGCTTATTTGTTAGATACTAACGCTATTTATTCTTATAATAACAATTATTTATTTGTAATATAATACATATACAGTTCCTTTATATTTTCATTTTTAATATCCTCTGGTTGACACGAAGTAAGGTCTATGCGCCGTAATACCGACTAAAAACCCCGCGATGGCCACCATCGCGCCAAGGAGGGTGACCACGGTCTATGGGCGAGAAATTGCCCACCATGATACCGCAGCCACCCAGAGCGCCTCCAAGACGAAAAGCATCTCGGCCGTCTCGGAGTGATAGGGGGTGCAGTTGCGCCCCCACTAGCTTTGTGTGGGCGCCCTGATTATGATTGGGCGCCCGCGACGGACACAGGCCACCGTGCCGCCGTCCCTCTTGGGGTCACTTTCAGTAAGTGACCCCAAGGGTCCCTATTAGTCGCCTCTTACGACAGGCAGGGACCAAGACCGTGGTGGGATTTTTACGCCCCCTTGCCACAAGGCAGCAGAATGAAATACACTACCCTGACTTTGTGGGAATTAGTATAATACTAAGTCTATGGCTTTGAATTATTATGGCACACGGCCACATAGTATGCTTGGATCATACCAATGATTTCAGTATGTATTACAACACCAAATTATTAGGGTGATAATTTCTACACCGATTAGTAACGAATACACAAATTAATCATCAACAGACAAAAGACGTTCACTGCTGAATCTGCCTTCCTCAAGACTTTTAGAACGCGAGTGGATACCGTGTACCGGCAAGCGCAACGTTAGATATACTTACATACACACGCAAAGTTAATTAAAAAAAAATATCCCAAGACCGCGGGAAACTGTTCGATGCAGGACGCTTCTGACAGAGCTAAATTAGTAACTTTGGATAATTATTTATAATTACTGCCGCCCTCGCAGAAGAACAATCTCCTAACTTAGCTACGGTGAACAATATTTATCTTTTAGAAGTTATGTGTGTATTCACAAGGAATCACATCGTGATAAAACCTGCACACCTAAAAGTTCTGAGGAATTTCGTTGGTGTGTAGTCCGCCAACCCGCACTAGGCCAGCGTGATGGAATAAGGTCTAAACACTCTGAGTTGTAGAGGAAGCCCGTAGACGTAGTGGGACGTATATCGGCTGATGATGATGATGATGATGAACAATATTTATTCTAAAATAAAATCCCATGTGATACTATTGCTTTATTGAAATCAAAGACATCAACGAGGTTCACTGTATGATACATCGATCTTCATAGAACTGGGCGCTAAAAGGATTGTCCAATGCTAGCGTGCTTTCGGCTATTTTATCTCTGACTCTGTCCGACACTGTGTAAATTCCTCCCATCATTTTCCTTACTCCTTTAACGATGTACATCCGAGGGTTGTGCTTGTGGAAAAACGTTTTCATCTTCCTGTGTTTCATCAGCATCTTCCGTCTGATCGGATGTGGACGGCTGAACACAGACCTTTTCTTTTTTGGGAAGATTCTTCTCTTTCGTTTACCCATTGCGGAGTATTCAACCGTCTTTATCTTTATGCATTGTCTACTGTTTTTTCATGGCTAATGTATTTTTATTAGATTTTTACATTTCTGATTTATTGTGTTTGATTGTGTCAAATAATTTTGGCAGATTTTCGTCCAGCGTCGTTTGTTTTGAAGCCAGTGTCTGCGTAATATCTACGTTCTGTAATAAAAGGTTTCAATGAATCTTGTTTATACAAAGGAGTAAAAAATGAAATTATTTATTAGCACGTCGCGTCGTAGTAAACAGAAAATCTACATCTAAAGAATCAAGCATGTCAATTCTTAATAAAATCTGAAAATGATAATAATTTTGAGTTAATTTGATAATTTTGACGACAGGCCATATTAGTTTGTATATTTTCTCCAGTTTCTCCAAAAACACTTTAATGAAAACTATATTTGATACCGACAGGTATATCACAAACGCCATAAAATATTGCTTAGAAATCTATAAAAGACACAATAACTTAAAAGATATTAAATAAAGCGTATGATATAACGAGTTAGTGTGCCAACGCACTTGGAACCTGCATGTTGTGTAATACTCATCCAATGATACAGGCATAGTATCTACTGAGAGAGCAGATGAAACATTATACCTAACTTAAAGACTTCGGATAACTCTAACAAGAAAAAGCAATGAAAACAAAACCTTTTATTTATTAATCGGGTAGTCAACAGACTTAACGCTAATGACATGATAAAAGATTGAGTTTCGTTAAAAAATATACATCTCATAATGAAATTATGTACTTACATAAACTCACGCCTGTGTTCCCCGAAGGGTTAGACAGAGGTGCATTTCACAGCCACGTTTCGCCAATTGTAGTTTCGTCACACGTGTTATTATTATTAGGTGGCGAGCCTATTTCCGTTTTTTGGGCACAATACCAGACTCCGTCCTGTTACTGAGAATTTCCTAATGGAAAAACCAAATAACACTTTGCCCGACCCGATAATCGCCTAGGATATCTACATCGCATACACATGTACATATGACATACACTAGTTTTTAATGCCGTAGCTATGACAGTATATTATACGACGATAGCATTGTATTTACCTAAATTGCTTTAACCCAGACTATAATAATTACAATTTTAAGCGCACTGGTTTCACAAATTCTGAATCCCTATTTTATTTATGTATTGCATTTGTAATTTAATTTCTATTAAACATTTTAAGCCTTATTAATATAAAAAACCTGATTATAGTTTAAATATAAGAGACTAAGAAGAATTGGTTAACAAAAAGATGTGCACAGTTACTGCATACTACACATAACAAATAGAAAGTAAGGTAAGTTCATTGCCGCGACCTTGAGCGCATCCAGCAACAGTCCAGGCGCCCGGAGAAAGTTCCCTTGACCCCTTTGGAAAGTCCATTCCTATCTCCACGGCTTTGGAGAAATCGGGAATTTATCTAAGCAATCTTTGTTAGAAAAAAACAAAGGATTTTTTTAAATTCTTTTACATTAATTCTATATGGCCTATTATAATTAAGGTATTTGCGCCAAATTTGAAATATAACACTTATTGAAAGAATTTTTTACACTAAATGTACTCCTGATCAAGTACAGATGATCAATAAATAATAATAATTAATAACTTCGTGTCAGATTGATTAAAATAATTTATTAAAAATATTTGATTTTTCAGTTTTTTTTTTGTTAGAATGTTGCGTTATGTGTCATTACTTCCTTGTGAAAGCTTGCAGAATTTTCCTGTGTATATGTTACTGCCAAGAATGTTTGCGGTTTGATGCTCAGAAATTTCACTCGGAAATATTTGGATCTTTGGCATAGTAAAAATTGTCGTTTTCATACAAAATAATGAATAAATAGAACAGCATCAAACCAATACCTTAATAAATCAATTCTATAATATTTATAAGTTCCACAAAAGATAATTTTTACACATTTTTTAAATAAATTATTTAAGGCAAATATAAAGTAACAAAAAATCTATATAATTATTTCTATTGCACTAAAATGCAGGTATGAACGATTGAATAAAAATTAATTTTAGCAAAAAGGCTTTAACATATTGAAATGAATACAAAAATAGATGTTTCTAAACATGTACATTTTCTTGTTTCAATGATTGGTTTAACAGCTACCGTTTCCCCAAACCATAACACATGAATGAAAGTTTAACAAAACATACTGCGTCTAACACGTCGTGATACTTTCCGAAACAAATCTTAAAATTTTTGGCATTAGTTCTGTAACAGCCTATATTAATACAAGCTATTGTTTTCGACTTTTAAGATAGTTTTCTTAGTAAAATATAGGATGACATAAACTTCCATGACTATATAATTATTCAGTACTGAGTATAAATTGCTCTAGGGTTAATTCTTTATTTGACAGCCCATGTGGCGCAGCTAGCTAGACACTAAGCTTACAAAACAAGAAACCGCGGGTTCGATCCCCGCATCGAAACAAATGTTTGTGTGATCCATAAATATTTGTTCCGGGTCTAGGTGTATGTGACACCGAAAAGTCTCTCATATTTTCTGATACCCACGACACAAGACTCTTGGTGTGGTTCGGAATTATGTATGTGACTGTTAGGTGTATTTTATTTATTTAATTTAACACGCAGTTTAAAGTAATTAACGATGCGAAATATTAAAGTTTCCACGGAGTTACAATGAAATAATTTTCATTCATTCGTTTTAGCGATTTACAGTCATTAGAAGCATACACGTATTGATTCTTATTAATTTAATTTTGATTGAAGGAGCTTTTATTGGCAGTTCATTTTCATTGTTTCCTGTTAAAACTGCATTTCATAACACAATTTTAGCATGCAACAACATTTATCCCAAATATATATTTATACGCTTAGGGAAAAAGCCAACTATTTAATCACTACGTTTATTATAAATAAATTACAAAGAAAAATACCAAACAATTTCAAATACAACCTAACAATACCCAAGTATCAAAATCACTCGTGCCGCGTGGAACGAATTTTGGATGAACCTTGCCCAACAGATGAATATAAGCCGTCAATATCCCATGCGTTTCTCATTTAGTCCTCGGACGCGGAAACAACAGGTACTCATCAGGGATATTAGGGAAATAAAGAAAATGCGTGCAGTGTGTTTGGTAGTACTACTAGTGGCGATATGCAGAGCCGCGCCGGGCGCTAGCACCGAAAACGATGGCAGAATTGAGCTATTCTCTGGAGTTGTTTTGGAGAAGTAAGTATACATATACTATTTTTATATAGGTCAACCAGAAATACATTTCCCACCAAACATTCGTTGATATTAACTTTGAAAATATTTGTCGCACAATTTTTGTCACGATGAATTAATTATTATATACTGATGTTATATTAAAGTTAATATAATAATTTACTTTGTACAGAATTATAGTTACGATAAAATAATATTGACTAAAATAATATTTTTGTCGTATCCGCATTAAAAAACTGTACTCCTAATCAACACTTGCGTGATTACTGACGGAAGCAAAGCGCTACAATACAAAATTCATTTCTTTTTCTATATTTAATTCAATATAGAAATCTTCTTTGAGTGGCAAATGATTAGACCCGAGACAATTCTATCTAGCTAACCGGGCGCAATTTTGAATTCCATTGCTAATTATAAATACACACCCAACAGTCACATACATAGTTCTGATCCCACACTAAGATACAAGTCGTGTGTCGTGGGTATCAGAAACTACGAGAGACATTTCGGTCTCACATACACCAAAGTCAAAGTCAAGTCAAATTATCTTTATTCAAATAGACTTTTACAAGTTCTTTTGAATCGTCCATTTTACACTTTTTTATATTTTTTAAACTACCACCCAGACCCGAAACAAATATTTGTGGATCACACAAACATTTGTCTCGGTGCGGGGATCGAACCCGCGGCCTCTCGTTTCACAAGCTGGTGTCTAGCCAATTGCGCCACGGGGCTGTCAAAAAAAAATCCCGGGAATCACTGAATATTCCCGGGATAAAAAGTATCCTATGTCCTTTCTCAAGGGCCCATCTATATCCATACCAAAATTCATTCAAAGTAGTCTAGGCTTAGGTGTGAAAGCGCAACAGACAAAGTTACTGTTGCAATTATAATAATAGTATGGATTTCTAGTCAGAAGTTAACATACACTGAATACTTTGCTAGTTAAGCCCTTTGCTTTTAAAAACAAACTTTCCCATAACAAGTGAAAATCATTGTAACAATATACTCAACGTGTCAGTGATTTGTTACGCACGGACATCGTTTGACAAATGTCACGCACCGCTCACTGCAGTTTTTGAACCGAATAATACATGTTTATTTTGACTCATTTGAAAATTACACACAATGGAATTACAGCATTTTACAAAGTATTTTTACATGTGACGAAAAGTACGTCACCTTGCAGTTTGTGACTACTTTTTCACTGTAGCTACTAAAAATATCCACAATAAAAAAGGCTAAGAAAAGGTGGATACAAAGCTGTACTTCGGACTTTTTACACCACAAACACCAGCTCGGGTACCTCTAATAGTTAGGACTTTAAAATAATTAGCTTATCCGGGATTGTGACTCTCTGCATTTTATATCAAGGCACGTGTATTATTTTTAACATGATTATAACTATATAGTAGTAGGATTATAACTATATTTGCTTTAATTAACAAAAATAGGATTCTTTAAACCTTCAATAATTTCTTTCTTTATCACTTCTGTAGCTATTTGACATTACTCGTACCAATAGGTATAAGAACAGCTCTTGAATTACGTCATGCTAAAGTCTGTATGTATGTTTATGTATCGCTAGCAGTGGTGCCCAGCTTCACATGGTCGCTACTTCATAAAAAAATCACGCCAAAAATCATTCAAATTGGCCTAGTAAATTAGGGATGAAAGAATAACTGGTAGATATTCAAAGTTTCTTAATAATATTGTTATTTGATTATTCGTTAAAGTGTCACCATAAAAATAATAATTATCTTAAGTAATGCCTTTACTAAACATAACGATATTAATTAATCATATTTTGTCTACAGAGATGCGAATGGAGAAGATAAACTTAATGTCAAAATCGAACCTAGAGAGTTAAAAGATGCGGCTCAAACATTTGAAGAAGGTAAGTATTTTAAAATCTTTTTATCATATAAAAAAATCTTATCACGTTAAACAAACTAAGGCGAACTTTATAAATTTCCTGTATATGATGACGGATACACAGTACTTGTAGAATTAAAGCCGTGCCTTCTCTATAATATTGTATCATTCAGATTGCTATCAGCCATCAAAATGATAATAGTAAATTATTCTGTTAAAATATCACAATACTAGAATCCATTCCTAAATTTCCTTGAAAACACGTAGCAAGATCACACGCAATACGTTCAATGAATGTACAACATCCATGCTATCGAAACGAAAGTCAGGGGGCCAGTGACCTGTTATGTGAGACACGTAACTCTCGGTCAAGGCCGCGTGGTGCGGTTTCATTGCAGCGATCACGTTGTTGCGGAGTCGTTTACTTCTATCTAGCTGATTGCTGCAACTCGGTTTGCGTGGCTAGAATCGATGCTTTATTATATTAAAGATTAGTAACGCCATCTATGATTTAAGTACACGAACTACACCGGGATAGTATTAGTAACCTTAACAATTTTTAGAAGTACACTAATAAGCTAAGATCAGTGTGGGGTGCCTTAAGGCCATAGTCTTTTTAACCATAAAGTAGGCACAAGCTTAGCAATTTGAAAAATAGTTTACTTTAGGAACCGGAGTCATTGACATTGCCTGCAAGATTAGCACGCTAAAGTGGAAGTGGGCTGTCCCATGTCTGCCGACAGTCGGAAGGCCTATGGAGCAGACAAGTGTTGGAGTGGAGATCGCGCTTAGGCAGACGTAGTGTAGGACGTCCTGCAGCACAATGGTCCAACGACTTGGGAAAAGCGGTGGGTAGCGGATGCATGAGGGCGGCTCAAGACTGGGATTTTTGGCGCGTTATTGGGGAGGCCTTCGTTCAACAGTGGAAGGTGATAGACTTAGAATAATTTAGGATGTGCAATATTTAATTTTTCTTTATTTTTCCAGCTCGTGGTAAGATCAAGAAGTACACACCCCTCCTTGCCGGCATTGGAGTGAAGGTTATAGCAGTGGTAGCACTTCTCTTCGGAGGTCTCACTCTTATGGTCACCAAGGCATTGGTAGTAGCCAAACTCGCGTTCCTTGCTGCTGCTGCTTTAGGAGTCCAGAAACTGTTGAGCGGCGGAGGACTTAATGGAATCAGTGGAAAGGTTAGTAGATACTAAATCCTACGACGATTGTCTACTCATATTTACTCAAAAACTTCTTACTAATAGACATGGAATTTAGTTCATCGTTGATGTTTGCGTATAGGTATTCATCATCATCAGCCCAAATACGTCCCACTGCTGGGCACGGGCCTCCTCTACAACTGAGAGGGTTTAGTCCACCACGCTGGCCTAGTGCGGTTTGACGGACTACGCACCTAAGAAATTCCAAAGAACTTCACCGTTAAAGCAAGTGATAAGTCATTGTGAATACACACATAACTTCGAAAAGTCAGAGGTGTGTGCCTGGGGTTTGAACCTGCGACCGCCGAAATTCTCCACTGCGCGCCTAAACCTCGAGGCCACCACTGCTTATATTCTCTTGCGTATATTATCTATTTCCAAAAAAAAGTTAGGAGTTGAGCGTAGAAATAAGTTGTTGTTCTTTGAGCTTCTAAGCTGAAACTGTTCCTGTCAATCGATTTTATGGTAAATAGACAAGAAGCTTTGCTTAGCTACCAGAGAATTCATCATGATTTTATTTTAAGTGAATAGCTTTTAAAAGACTCATTACAATTACATCTTGTAATGAGATTCAACTAAACGACGTCAAACTGTTATAAAGATCACATTCTTTAAAATCTATTTATAATATAAAAATGAAAATTTGTCTGTATGTCATCGAACTCCTCACGGCTGGACCAATTGGGATTAATTTTTTTATGTAAATTCCAATGGGTCCCTGGATGATTTCGAAACACAATTGGACCCGGTAGGTGGCGCTACTGTCGGCATATCGCTTAAAGCTTTTCCCGGCAGGACGACGTCTGCCGGGGCAGCTAGATTAATAAATATGTGTATCAATTTCAACTGCAACTTGTTTAACAGATTGCCAGCTTCCAGTCTTCCCCCCAGTCGTGGTCATCGCCTACAGCATCTGCAGCCTCCTACCCCTACGCCAGATCAGCCAACGATGCCAACGACTTAGCGTATAAAGCACAGATAACTTCATAAGTATGCATTTATATTTTTAAAAGTGATTCTGTTACATTCTGAAGTGACATCAATAGTTAATATGGCGTTAGTATACTGACCTTCAAATATTGTTCTACAGAAATCCATTGTAGAAAAAATTGGTAATATTGATTGGTATTATATAAGCAGTAAACTTATATGTGCAAATTCAAATTTAAATTAAGCAATCACGGAATATTAAATAATTAGGCTGTTAATTTGAAATCATTAATTTATGAAATTTATAAATGTAATAGAATCACTTTTAAAGCGTTAAAGAAATTTATTAATAATGAAAAAGGTGATGATGTTTATTTATTCGAGAAGATCAATATCTGAACAATTCTTGAAAGTAAGATATCAAAAAAGTAATTTAAAATCATATTATACACAACATTCCAAGACCGATAATTATTATTTCAACCCAATATAAAGTAATCTTAATTTCTGAAGTGAACGTTGTCCGCGACTTATGAATGAAAAATAATTTGAGTAACATTGAAATTTAGAAAAAAAAACTTAAATAATGCGTGTCCATTAATCATATCGCCCTTAATGTAGGTGTTCCAAAATTCAATAAATTGTTGGTTGATACGTAAACTACATTATATTTTTGACAAAGCTATAAAAAAGGTAAAACTCTTTATTAAAAGTTAAGAATTATATACGTTTAACTATATTGATTTCATTTAATTTGAATAAAAATAACAGATAATTTATAAACGGCATTATAATTAATATTTAATATGGGAGGAGGTAGTTTTACCATCGACTCGTATTTGGTAGAAAAGATATTGCTTCTAATGCTTTTGGTTCTATTTGGCCGTATCTCATGCAAGTTTGAACACGTCATGTAATATTTACTTGTCTTATGCAAACAATAATTAAAATCTTTCAAAATTACTCTTTTTAAGGTGAACTGTTTTATACAAAATGGTTTTTTTTATACCATGCAAAAGAAATACATATGCGTAGATGAAATAGGTATATCGCTCTGCATAATTTCCACGATAATATTATTAAATGTAGTCATTACACTTGTGTTCATTCTGTGCTTTAATTTATAGGAGATAAAACAAATAAATAGCATGTGGTTTCAAAATACAATAACAAATTTCATATTATGATTTAATTTAGATTAAAAATAAATAATATTTATTCTAATATTCAAATGAAAGGAAATATTGAAATGCCTTCATGTACTTGCTTTATTTTAATTAATTAATTCCAATGATCTTAATATTTATTATTAAGAAAAATTATGTTAGAAAGTTAATATTTTGCTTTTACTAATGTTTTTAATAGTTATAAAGCTGAATGTAATGGTGCATTTATCGTTATATAATATTCTATTTATTTTTAGTTTTAATTGAACATTGGTGGGACCAACACATACGTGCAGACGCACAATTTGTAACTATTATTTAGATATAACTTATTTTTGTATATTTAAGAAACTTTAAAGGTGTGGTTTTTTATTTCTTCATATTTTAAAATACAAATGTAAAAATGACGAGCATGGATTGCGCAGGGTACGTGATGATTTAAAAATTTATAGGTATATTTGAAATGAAAATTACGGGTGTTATTTGTCGTTTGTTAAGTCAAATTATTTAAAATCATATTAGTATTTAAAATGGAAATTATAAGACTGTATTCTTTAGAAATAAGTTGTGATTTTTAATATTAATAAATTAATATAATTTATGAAAAAGATTTTTATTTTTATAATTGGCTTAGTAGTACCTTCCCAATATTGCCTGTATGCAATGTCATTTAAGAAAATTACAATATCCTATCAATACCCTATAAATGCCTCGTAGTCTCGTGGTACAAGTTTGTGTTGTGCGGTCTAGAAGCTCGGGTTTGATTCCTGGGTCGGGCAATGTGTTATTAGATTTTACTTAGATGAATCTAAAATTAAGTATAATAATCAATTTAACACGTTAGCTGCGGCACCAATTTTTGCATACTTTCCGTTCCTGCGGCACGAGGTATAATCGGCCCGTACCGTGACCAGACGTTAGGGCGACACGCGGTCTATTAGACCCCACCTCCTTTTACAGACTAAAATCCATTTTCTGGCGCGAAATCAAAGATAAATGAGAATTTTGGTCCTTATTGATATAGACAGTGAATTGATGAACCCTAATCCACCGTCGCCCCGGGATCTGATGGCTAGTTTAGGAATTATTAGCAAAACAAAATATGGGATCTTATACACCTCGTAACGCACTGAAATAGGCCAAATTTTCGCTGCGATTAGTGATGGGAAAAATAATATCGACGTTTTTAAACTGTCTTAACTACGCAACGACTTGACCGATTTTGATCAATTATATCTCATTAGATAGTTTTAAGGGCAAAACCTGGCAAAACAACACAAAGCTATCAAAGGATACATTTTTTTTTAAATAATCTAAATTGTGCTTGAAGGCGCCATAAAGAAAAAAAAACCGGCCAAGTGCGAGTCGGACTCGCGCACGAAGCGTTCCATTCTATACCATTAAGAGGCACCTATTACAGACTTATTATTGGAAAATAATGGATTACGGTTTATGCATAAGGTTTATCTTTCTATTTGTATATGAAAATCTTAATGCGGTTCACAGAATAGAAAAAAAAGGCAACCAGAAGTAGAAAAGAAACTGTCCTATTTATTCTGCCTCGGGCTTTAAAAATACAATTATTAGAACTTGAATTAACATTAAAAAATCAGTATCAATATACTTTTTTTATAAAAATCTCAATATATATGTTGTACTTATTTATGAGTGTTTTTCATTGAAACAGGGTAGACAATAAGATTTTTTGCACTGAGTGCACTGAGTCAAAATCTTTTTGGATTTTTTATCAGCTTCACGAGATGGTAAAAATGTGCGTAGTTTTTGGTAACAACCAACACATCTTCTCCTTTTTTCACCTTTTTCGAGGCAATGGCGTGCGCTTTCAGGTGCTGAAAAATAACAAAAATGTAAAGATAACGTAATAAAACTTACCTGTTTTGGCTCTGTTTCTGGGTTTTTTAAAATTAACTTCTTCCGACATCGTTTAGACATGTTCGGCGCTGTAAAAGGACGTGCTCTCCAATCGACGTGATGCACAACACTGGTCGCGGGAAGCTCGCGTTGAGTGCGGTACGAGGTCAGGGGGGATATGGGACGTTTTAGCCTCGTTCCGCACTGCATTAAAATTATATTAATTCAGTGCGGCACGAGGCCTAAGACATCCGGTACCAAGGTAGGTACACCACCGAGTCCGGAACCATTAGTGATCTCAAATATATATTTATCTCTTTCCTACACTGGACCAAACCAAAGTTATGCCATTCGCACGACAGAGAAATTCACTTTTTTGCTTGCCGCACCACAGGGAAGTTGCATCAGGGGTGATTTAGGCCTCGCTTCGCACTTAACGTGTTAACTGATAATAGATCATATGGATGCAAGTCACTATTAAAATGTATACCAATCTAAATAAAATCTTGTACTTGTTAATATTAAAAATATTCCAAATTGCATCACCTCACAGGCATGAAATCATAATTTTATTGGCCAAGATTCCGTATAGTATTTTATCAGCTGCAATTCATATTTGACCGACCGAAGAATACATGTTCCGCCATCTAGCGGCAGCTTGTAAAAACAATAAATATGTACTTATTAATCTGTTACGTGAAAAATTATATTATGATCAAAACTTAGTACAAAATAAAATAATCTTAGTCTATTGATACCTTTTATGATTTTATTATTTATTATGTGTCTTCTGTCTATACTAACAAGTGTGATTTTTTTGCAATTATACAAATATTTTTTCCTCTATATTGCAATGGAATAGAATCAGTAAAATAATCATCGAGAAAAAAATCTTGACATAAATATTATGTCCCTAACATGAAATTAGGGCAAACAAAAAAGTCCTTTACCTCTGAATGTTAGACATCGGTAATTTTTAGATTGAACATCTAATCTAGAACCATACGGCTAAGAGTAAATGAACTCTATATCTTTATCAGTTATGGTACTTATAGTCATATATTATACCAATTAAGGACGTGTAATGGACTTTTTAAATTTATCTATGGCTAGTTTCAGCGTTAAGGAAAATTGTGGTATGTTCTTAGCGAAGATTTTACCAAGGCGTATTAACACTGAGCATCTGGATAAAGTAAAAGTATTTTCAGTCACGATACTCTATTATATTAGAAGAAATACTCATTATAATACAAATAGGTAGATAAATGCCTTCACATATTTCTATGTCAATATAAAACTAGTATGACAAAAGTAGAGACCTCTATCGGTATAAGACAGAGTAGATTCGGACGTGAAATGATTATTTCTTTTAAACCTAAGTCATGTTATATCTTATAATAATTGGTACTTAAGGGCGTTATAAACGAGTTACTTACTTTTTATTCCTTATTGTATCTTCAATTATTTCTACGTGTTTTGATTATACAATACATACATATTCATCATCATCATCATCAGCAGCAGCAGCAGCATTTCTTACGTCCACTGCTGGACATAGGCCTCTCCTATGGCACGCCACTGGGCTCGATCTTCGGCCCTCCTGATCCAACCGCTGCCAGCCACCTTGCGAATATCGTCACCCCACCTAGCCAGAGGGCATCGATAAAATCATCATCAACATGAATGGACTCGAATTTTATTTTTTTACTATATATGTAGGATTCCTTACATATTTTTAAAAATCTTGTAAGGAAACATTACCTCTTACATCATATGTTATCTCTTACATAATATAGTATATTGCTGCCTGTTGCTTATTATTATTTATTAGTTATATTTATTGGACTTTTGTATTGTATATATATGCACCAAAATAATTCTGCTATGTTCACCTAATGGTTGACTGGAAGAGATCGCTTAAAGCGATAAGACCGCCATTTGTATGTATGCATTCTGTTTTTTTGTGTGTGTACAATAAAGTTTATTTCTATTCTATGTATATAAATTTGTCATAACATTACATATGCATGAATTAAGTCGTAAACCCGATTATCTGAAAATATAATTAGCATAGTAATGATAAACTTTCACCGTCGCTGAAAAATCATTAAGTCAGTCCCCCGTGTCGACATTTTAGAAACTAAGCGGCGGAGACGGGGCTACACACTTTTATACTAGTTTTCATTGTAGTAGAATGCGTAAAAAAACGATATAGCATCTTCACCCACACTTTGAAGTGTTACTGTGGCTACGATAATGTACGTATACGCCTTTCACCCACGCATACAGAGGCAAATAGCCTTGGGACATACAGTAACATGGAGTCGCCTTATGTTATACATTTTAGAATGTAATTTGTAACAAATTGTAGAATATATTATTGTCTGTAATTGTTAAATTATTGATGTCCAAAACTGGATTGATGTCCAAGTTGTTAAATTATTCATAAAAAATGTAATTCATTATATAACCTGATAAGTAAATTTAAAAAAAACTCAATCAAGAGTGTTTTTTCTTAAATTAATATAATTTACCGAGATAATTTTTTAATTAAAAAAGAAAAACATTTTATTTCGCACTGCCATAGTTCAACTATAACCATTTCTATTCTACCACTCAGTTTTTCTCCACTCATATATCTTTTTTTAGGCGTGGGCACATACCTCTATAGTAATATTTAAAATTTTAAAAGTTACAATTCGTCTCCATTCCGTTCACAGTGATCATTATAAAGAGAGTCAGCTTTCTCTACCTCTACAAGTGCGAGATGCAAGTGTGCGTTGCACTTTCACTCACTCTACATTCTTGGAGTGTTTGTTATCCATTTTCTTCGTTTACTATTATTTTAAGTGTTTTCAACTATTTTACTGTGGCGAGTAAAATGCCTTAAAGTTCTATTATCTTCAATATTAGTATTAAATATATTTTGAAAATAATACAAGGCTCTGTCACAAGAAAAATTAAATTAAGATTTTTTTTTAACTGAATTGTTTTAATACAACTCCATAATTTAGTCTGCCCTTTCATTGGATTTCTAGCTCGTTTATACCCATGACAGAATGTAATTAATAGTATCAACATTCGAAGTAAAATAAATTATTTCTGAGTTTATAAAAATTGTAAATAGCGTACACTAACATATTGTCGTGTTATGAGACCAAATTTCATAAAATTTGTAAATCCATGGGGATTTTGTTTAGACATATTATGTGCGCTACAAAAAAAAGGATATGATAATTTTAATCGATTATGTAATATGGTTGTAAATGATAATACTATGTGTTTTGCCATTTAATTTAGAAGCTGTGAAAATACTTTGCATTTACTTAGAAAGTATGTATTGCTGTATATACGAAAATACATCGTCCGAAATAGTACTAAGTATTCGGTCATACTAACAGATCGAAGGAACATAATATCCACTTACAGTTTTTACGCTAGCTATCATCTTTATCATCAACAAAGATCCATCTAATAGGCATAGATTATGCCCAAATAATTCCAGGAAGTTCTTTAGAAAATGTCCTGCATTAATCAATTAACTGCTTCTAGGAATTTATTATGGCGAATTGGATGAACAGCCAAAACTTAAACACTTTTTTAACAAAAAGAGTATGATAAAATAAATCAATTTTTTTATATAAATGTTTTTTAGAGTGTTATTTGGTATATTTTGTATATCCAGGTCTGAAGAAAAAATGTACATCAAAAAATCTAAATTGTACAGTCTGTTAGCCGTAGATGAATCTAGAAATAAAAATACTCGTATATATGTCCACTAATTCAATATTAAGAATTCTTCAAGTGGCTATTATAACGACAAACTTAATTTTAATTTAAGAACATGTTTGGAAATACCATAATTGCCTTAGAAACTGTTTTGTTTCTTAGTCATTATATGATTTGATGTCTTTTACTAATACTGCTAAAAATGATAACTAATATTTCAACTTCATGATATTAGAGTTGATACACCAGCACCAAGGCATAATACATGCAAATAACTGTATGTCTTTAAGAAGAATGTTTGATAATTAATACAGATATATTAAGTCCCATATATCAGTAAAGATCTTATTCATCGCACCGCAACAAATTTTTGTTACACAGTAATATATAATTTAAATTACTATAATTGTAACTATACTCGTATCATCTTTCCAGGACCTTATCTTAGACATTATAAGATAAAGTTCACTGACTCTCGGTAAGTTATGTTTTTTTTTGTTCATCACAATATCAAAATACTATCTTACATCAAGTTAATATTTATATATTTCTATATATAGCAACAAGTAGAAATTCTGCATAGGAACATAAACTTTAAGTCACCATTTATATCTATATTTTGTCAATCTTACTAGATATCTCTCGAACTTTTGAACAAGCAGAACACTTAAATACCATAATTTCAATATTATCATTGACAAATTTCATTCTTATCGTTTTATTTAAACAATTGCGTGTACAAATATATTCTGAGAAAAATGAAAAATTCACATCAACATCACCTGTCATCGTTATTAAGTAGAAAAAAACATCTTTCACCGGGCACGGAATTTGGGCCTCACTGCCTGCGTCCGCCTGAGCACCTTTCTCTCGCTTTCACAGTGTGAGATCGTGTAAACATTGTGCCCTCAATGGTGGAAGGTGTCCAAGAAAAAAAATATTAACTCACTTTTAACATCACGCTATAACTCACCCTCTATCTTTTGCGTAGAGTCGTAAATGGATTGTCTACAATACTCTCCATAAGTCAAGTGTATGGGATTGTAAGTAGAAACAGGTGGATGAGAGATTTCCGTTTTTTTTTCAGGTGTGGCTGTGATTAGATGCCCATATACTTACGTTGAGTTCTTAATATAAGTGATTGATGATTGTATTTAATGAGGAAACGTTGAACGTGACAAACAAGGAGTAGGAGCGTATCCTATTTTATAGTTTACAGTTATTATGAGCAGTGGTTTTAATAAACGACTTATACATATTTTTATTTTATAAACATCAGAACTTATACAAAATATCAATCGAAAGGGAAAGGTCATAAATCATATGCAGACTTATATGTATGTACATGTCAACATATCAATATGTACACGCTGAATACCTGAACAAAATTAATAGTTTAGTTAATACAATTATGAGATATATTTACAGTTGATATTAATAAAAAGGACGGTATGCATTATATTACATTTACTCTATACCTCCGAAGGGGTAGCCAGGGGTAGATACCTAAAGGGTATATAATTAACGACAGGTAGATCTTTTTTTTCGAAGATAGATATCTTTTTCGTTTTTCGCGCAAACATCATATGGCTCTTATTTTATATTAGATTAATTCATATGTTTTTAATCTTAATTTGTCATGTATACGTTAAAATTTAAAATTCAAAATGTAGTTGAATGAATGCCTACACGTTTTATTGTAACTAATTTCTTATTGAATAATCGTTAAATCAGTAATTTAAAAAATATATACCTACTGGAATTATGTGTGTAAAAATAAACTTATAGTGCATTTTCATCGTGAGTGATTGTAGTTAGTTATACGAACTAATGAGTACATACGAGTATATAAATTGATCACTGTCCCTACATGGGTTTTAATCAAGTATCTATTTAAATTATTATACCGTTTTATATTGATTTTTAATTAGTATGAGTTTCATTCTTATTTCTCATGACAACCTCGAATAACCCGAACTACTTCCAGCCGAAACGATGAATAATTCATATCACTGTACATCTATGGCTAATTACTCGAACCTCCTTTTAAGTTTAACCTTGCGGAAATAAATATTAATCCTAGTATAGCATCTTGAAGGCTGTTCCTTATTTAAACGTCGAAAATCAGAAAACCAGCCAAGAACACGCGCGTTCCAAGATGGTTCCGAGAAGCGAGCGTAGAGATGCGAGTTGTGAGATGTTTCGCAACCAGCCGGATGTGTTTTTTACCGAGACGAAGGTGAAAGTGGATGCGGCCTACACTGTTCGAAAGTGCCGTGAAAGCGGACATGGCCGGCCAGTTACGCGTTTTGGTAATTTACCCGTATGATTTAGTTAATGAGGATTGGTGGCGTGGTTTCGGGCTAACTAGTCCATGAAGATACTATGATATCAATTGTAAAAAGGTTAAAAAGTCTCATTAAGATACTGATTATCAGCGAGGGAAGATATGAGAAGGAATGGTTTTGTAATCTGTATGAGAAAGATTGAGAAGTAAAAAGATGGTTTTCGATAGGTTGTTGAATTAATATATGAAAATGAGCAGAAACTATTCATTATTTTAGGTAACTTTCCAATTCTTTTTTGGCGAAATATCATCATCAGCCCATATACGTCCCACTGCTGGGCACGGACCTCCTCTACCATTGAGAGGGTTTAGGCCTTAGTCCACCACGCTGGCCTAGTGCGGGTTGGCAGACTACACACCTAAGAAATTCCTAAGAAGTTTTAGGTGTGCAGGTTTCATCACGATGTTTTCCTTCACCGTTAAAGTACGTGATAATTCATTGTGAATACACACATAACTTGGAAAAGTCAGATGTGTGTGCCTGGGGTTTGAACCCGCGACCGTCGAGATTCTCGACCGCGTGCCCAAACCTCGAGGCCATCACGACTGGCGAAATATATCAATATATTATATTTGTGTAAAATGTGGTTGATAAATCAGTTAATTTATCTAATCTAAAAATTATCTATTAGAAATTAAAAATTGTTTAATCTAATGATACCTGAAGTTAATTTGTTGCACATTTTTGTTGTTGAAGAAGGTTGGATTTTATGTACCTACACAAATATTTGAATCATTAATTGTCATTATTTTTAAACCAATTCATCGCGTTTCTAAAATTATTAAATCAGAATTGAATATTTTAGTGTTGGAATACACGTTAAATTGTTTTAAATCATCATCATCATCATCATCAGCCCATATACGTCCCACTTCTGGGCACGGGCCTCCTCTACCATTAAGAGGGTTTAGGCCTTAGTCCACCACGCTGGCCTAGTGCGGGTTGGCGGTTTTTAATAAATTTTTTAATTAACAATTAATAGATTTTTGTCTGATAGAGTGATTTTATTTGAATTTTTCAGCAGTGGTTACACATTAAACTAATTTTAATATTCCCTCTTCATGAGTCCGCCAACCCGCACTAGGCCAGCGTGGTGGACTAAGGCCAAAACCCTCTCAATTGTAGAGGAGGCCCGTGCCCAGCAGTGGGACGTATATGGGCTGATGATGAACATGATTGCGACTAAATAGTAAAATGTTAATATAATATATTCTTATAAACTCATGATGCCTTTGTAATACTTTAAAAGCGTTTGGTATTAAATGCTATAATCGTATGAAAATTGATTAGTAACGAAGCTTTTAAAAAGCACCGCGATTTTCACCCGCATTCGTATAAAAATTGACAACTGAATGCCCTTTTATTTATGCATTAATTTTTGACACTATGTCAATTTTGAAATAATTATGTAATAAAATATTTTGATAAGTTTATTTGTGTCTATTGCAGGTACTGCAGGTTATTTTATTATCATTATTTCTACAACATCATTCTTGATTTTTATGTCTTTTACAGTTCCTAGATTCGGATCTTTCTCAACCATAGAAGAAGTTTATGGCCATCTATGGTGAATAGCGTATGATATGTTCTAAACAGCACTGTCATTGTATTCTATTACATCATTGATACCTTTTGCATATCCCTAAAATACACTTTTTTCACATCCCTATCAAAATGTGCAAAAACAGCCAATACGTGACCTCCTCAGTATTTCATAATATCCGTAACCAAACACCTGGCTACAAAATTCAGTACCAAATCATTTGAATTAGCATCATGAAAATTGTCTGTACAAATACTACGTAACTGAGTGGGACTTTCATTTGGAAGTGACAGCATCCTTGTAAGGTTGCGTCACACAACATGGCGGCCGTGAAAGTCGGACGTTGAACCCGGAGCAGCACACTTGACGCCAAGTGTGTACGATCTCAGCGCCGTGGATTACGTGCATTTTTGTAAAGTTTTTTGTGGGTGGTTTGTCGTTTTATTTAATCGAGGATTTTTTTATTTCCAGGAGATAATATAAAATAAATAAAGAAGTTTTTATGATGAATTTAACTAGGTCTGCTTAAAATATTATTTGTTATTTTATTTGGTAATAAATCTGCGTCAATTATTACGTTGGAAATAATTATATGCAGGAATACCAATCATCTGAAGTCAAAGTCAAAATCACCTTTATTCAAATAGACTTTTACAAGTACTTTTGAATCGTCAATTAAGTTTTTTTTTAACTATTGCCGCTTCGAAACGTGTTATCGCTGAATGAAAAAGGGATTTATATTGACAAACACATGTTTTATTAGTTTAGCAGTAAATGTGCATTTGTATCAAGCAGTTATAAGGAAATAAATGTATTTTTTATAAATATATCTTAAATATATATATTTTATAATTGATTAGAGAAAACATTGTTTATCCTGCTACATAACTAATATTTACGAAATAAAAAAGTCAATGAAAATTATCATAGCGATTAGACTACAGTGAAAATAATATTTCTGTAAATCTTTAAATTGTACTTAATTAATTAAAATGTAAAAAGAAATCTACTTGGGAAGTATTTCATTTTGTTTAAAAAATAAGTTTATACGAAACAATACGTATTTTTTCCCAACGGTTTTTTATCATCTAGTAGTAGCTACTACTTAGCTAAGCCTACTACTAAGTCTGTCAGGCTGGATCAAAAAAAATTTTTTTTCACATTCCTTAGTTCTTAAAAGAAAAATTCAAAATGCGAGTTTCTTGCTTCTTTATTGCATCGTTCTAATCGAAATTCACTGGTATTTGGCTCTAGCCCTCGACAGATAATTATCAAGCATATTGAATAATCATACAGAAAGTCTTGACGAAAAATTTCAAGTCTCTACATTCATATTTAAATACCATACGTTCCGTTCCTACTTAAAATTCCTTAAAAATATGCGTTTATTTTTAGTGTTTGATAGGAGAACAATTTTTATAGATACACCTTTCTTATCTTTGTAAAAGTATATTGAATTTTAAACATCTACAACGTTCCCATGATTTCTAAGTCTAGAATCGCTGACAGCTTTCCATTAGTTAACAGCTGGTTTGACAAAAATTATCATAATCAACTACGTCGCACAACTTCGCTCAGGGTTCTCCCAAACTTACATTTAAACATTTAGTCCGTCCCACTAGCCTAGAGTAGATTGGTCGACTTGACACACCTAAAGCACTCCTTATACAATTTTCGGTTCTAGGTTTCCTAACGTTTTATTCATTTGATGTTACAGTACTGATAAGCTCATCTATTTGTATTCTTCTAACTTCAAAAAGTCATGTTTGTGGCTGCAATCCAAATCCACTACCACACGACAATGTTACGAGAGAATAAAAAAGTTCCTCTTCTATACTAGAATAGTTTTTGTGACCAAAAGTCTGAGCAGCGTCTAGGCCATAAAATAATGTAAAACACCTACACATAAAACTATTTCGTATATACACACACTTTCACGTGGCCACGTGTGTCATTGACATTAACTCGCTCATCGAAGCACTTGTCGGGCCGGTGGTTTGACCAACTTTTTTGTCGGCGGGGAAAAGCGGAACTAAGTATTACTTAAGTGTATTGAAACGGCGCCACTGTCGCCCGTAGAAATTACACGTTAGATTTCTAGTTGCGTGTATTAATAGTATTTGAATGACTGCGTATGGAGTGACGGCGTAAGCAGTTTCAAATAAAATAGATATGTTATGACTATATTTTCGTATATCATCTAATGAAAGATATGTTTTATCAAGAATAGAAAGATATAATTGGTTGATAGACATTTCATACAATGTATCTACCACTGATGTGATACCACCAAGTTGGAACTCTGGCCATAAAATCATAAGAGATTAAACTTGCTTAGTAACAAAAATAGGTTCATGTTCTATCCTTTCTGATGAGGACTGTTTTCTAAAATCTTTGGACTAGACCAAATAAAACTAATTACTTACTTTCAGTGAAATATATCGTCGTTAATAGTAAATATTAAATAAATACAAATGATCTGGAACAGTAATTAATCTTGAACCGAAAAAAACTTTTACTGCTGATTTCAAAACGTACTCGAAATTAAGACTGCTTTAGCTTTATGAATGTATTACATAGAAAATGCAGAAACTAAAGTCTGACATCAAAGTGAAAGTGTCCATTATAAACAAAAATTTTCTACTACCTAAAAATATAAACAAGTCTTAACTCACAAAACAGTGCTTTTAAAAGTTTTTTTGGTAAATTTTTATTATGAATTTAAAATAAAAATACTTGGAGTCGTAACTTAACTGAATGTAATAAGTAAAAAATGCATTGGAATAGAAACCAGGATAGGATTTGATTACAATATCATTTTTTAAATATTCAAGATCCATCAAATGCTTTTTATCTTTATTAATTTCAGCTACTTGCCGTCCACGTGATATTAAATACTTTGATAATTAAAAACTCATAATTTATCCTTACAGTTGATTCGAGGGTAATGACAGTTTTTGCCATAAAACACAGACACTTTATTTGTTATTCAATACGAAAGAACAATCAAATTCAATACAATACGCTCAATAGCCATAATAGTATATAGGATTGCAAACATATGATTTCCAAAACCGTGTGTAACAACGGCCTGATTTTCCATCCCGTTGCGTATATTAAACGTATGTATTTATGTATTTGGGATGCGCGATGGAATGTAGCGCCTACTGGCACGGATTTCTGATGGACTCGCGTCTGGCACGCTCCGTGAGCGTTGTGGAACGTCTGTACAGTTAGAAACGATAGCGTGATGATATACTGCCTAGTACAGGAATGTTGAGTATTGGTATATATACCTTTAAGCAATAATCAAAACTATGGGATCTGAATATTCTAATCGTATTAAAAAAAACTCTAAATAAATTACAATAAAAGTTAACATGTATTTTAGTTAATAAAAAAGTAAGTAAAATACGTCGACGGCAACAAAAGACATCAACGCGCTCACTTCAGACTTCAAGTACGTCTTGTTGGTATTTGGTATTACGCGCGTCAGAAGTGAAAAAAATGTTTGAGTTTGTTCTTTGTAACGACTGAAAGAAGTTTTTAACATTCAAATATTAAATTAAATGCCTTAAACTACTATCTCCGAAATATGTTCAAACTCACAAATACTATTTCAAGAGAACAAAGAGAAAACAAATACTGTGTCGTTAAAATGCAAATGAAGCCGGGTCACGAAACTAGTAACTCAATAAACACCATAAAGCCTTACGTAATACACGCAGGTGCTAACTTTCACCGACTTTCATTTTTTCTTGTACCAACTGTCAAAAGTTATTCGAGTTCCATCTTTAAGTTGAAAGTAAAAAGGTTGATTTCCGTTTGAACATTACATTTCAAGTAACACATCCGTCAAAATATTCTTTCAGTGCATTACGTAACGGTTGACAACTTTCAAGTCTAAGTTTAAGTAATAACTGCGGTCTGTTTATTGTGTTCCAAGTTTCCTTTTTTGTTAGCAACATGATATGATTTGATCAAGACTGGAATTCAAGGGAGCAATATCTTTTGAGATTTAGACTAGACGCTCGCGGGTTCAAAGCCCAGGCACACACCTCTGACTTTTGCAAGTTATGTGTGTATTCTCGATGAATTATCACGTACTTTAACGGTGAATGAAAATATCGTGATAAAACCTGCACACCTAAAAAAGTTCTTAGGAATTTCTTAGGTGTGTCGTCCGCCAACCCGCACTAGGCCAGCGTGGTTGACTATGGCCTAAGCCCTCTCAGTTGTAGAGGAAGCTCGTGCCCAACAGTGGGACGTATATGGGCTAATGATGTATGATAGACTAGACTGCTGACCTGAATATAGATTAATTGATTCTTAATAATAAATCTTTGACTCATCTCAGTTGCTTCTATTAAGCTATATAGTAGGAGTCCGTTGTTTTAAGGTTAATGCTAAAATCATCAACATAGTGATGATGTAAGAGCTGACTAAGGGAATTTCTCAAGCATGTTAATTTGACAAACTCACATTATACAACCGTGAGGAACAAACAAAAATACCAATCAACCGTAAAATATGCGGACCAATCAGTAGAACGCATCTGGGTAGTTCATCATCAGCCCAAATACGTCCCACTGCTGGGTACGGGCCTCCTCTACAACTGAGAGGGTTTAAGCCTTAGTCCACCACGCTGGCCTAGTGCGGGTTGGCGGACTACACACCTAAGAAATTCCTAAGAACTTTTTAGGTGTGCAGGTTTTATCACGATGTTTTCCTTCACCGTTAAAGCAAGTGATAATTCATTGTGAATACACACATAACTTTGAAAAGTCAGAGGTGTGTGCCTGTAGTTTGAACCTGCGACCGTCGAAATTCTCGACCGCGCGCCTAAACCTCGAGGCCATCACTGCTAGGGTAGTTAGTTGGTATTAATAACTTATACCTTAAAACTGACGATTCAAAAGTACTTGTGAAAGTATAATAGAATAATGATTATTTTGACTTTGACTTAGAAAATTTGTCCTACTACATCTGTACATATAAAGCACTTGCTGTATTTTATTTAACAGCCGTTATAAAAGTCTTTATCCACACATAACTTTAATGGATATTTTCAAAATATTTTAAATCCTTTTTTGAATTATAATAAAAGTTACTTTCATTAATCGGGTTGTATCACAATAAAATCGAATCACTGTGTTATTACAAGGTTAATATAAAATATTCAAACTACCAAGTAGCTTAACTAATGAAAGGTATTTCCTTCCATCGGTTCACATCCTCTTAACCAGTGGCGGAAATTCCATAGAAAGCCCAAAAGCCCAGTTTGCCTTATAAAATTCCGAATAAAAATCTTTAACCTTGAAGTCTTGATCCCAAAATAAACAATTTTAAACTAGACATTACAGAATTAACGTGTAACGCTTTTGGTCTTCTATGAACGTACCACTACTGCTCTTAAGTCTTAACGTCAAAGGTCATAAGTGACATACTCATACCTGTCTCTAGGGAAGGATGATAAAAATTATTAAGTAAGAAACAATAAACAAAATGTAATTTATTGCTCATGTTAGTTTAAATCAATGAATTTATTTGGAATATGAAATATTAATTTAGTTAAAAATCTTAAGAGAAAGCTATCCAGTAGACCTTATGTTGTATAAGACGATGATGGAGAAAATTATATTTATATGTAAATAGCCATTTAACATTTTTTCAGACAAATCTTAGTAGTACTAGTATTAGGGCATGATCCAGTGATACTTGATAAATCAATTTTATTAAAATAAATTGATCGACGTAAAAATATGTATATTTGTATGTACGTCGTGACGTATATAAAGAAATAAATAATCTTCCATAGCCAGAGAAACCTAAGTAGATTTTAATAGATGTTTATTTAGTAAACGAATAACAGATGCCAGGATTGGAGTGCCAGCAATAAAATACGTACATATTGTGTGTATATATTTATTATTATTATTATATACTATATTTAATAACGTAAAACATAAACATCTTAATGTAAGTTCTTTTGTTAGATTATTTTTTATCTAATTGTTCATATATTTGTAACATCATTGTAGCTTGTTTGTTTTTAATCATTATCAGCCCATATACGTCCCACTACTGGGCACGGGCCTCCTCTACAACTGAGAGGGTTAAGGCCTTAGTCCACCACGCTGGCCTAGTGCGGGTTTGCGGACTACACGAAGAAATTCCTAAGAACTTTAGGTGTGCAGGTTTCATCACGATGTTTTCCTTCACCGTTAAAGTACGTGATAATTATTTGTGAATACACACATAACTTCGAAACGTCAGAGGTGTGTGCCTGGAGTGTGAACCTGCGACCATCGAGATTCTCGACCGCGTACCTAAACCTCGAGGCCATCACGACTTACTTCGTTTTATTAGAATGTCAAATATTTATGGTTAAAATTGAATCCGAACCTGATTATCGTGTCTTTATAATAAGGTACAAATAATTTATTAATATTTACAAACGACAGTTCTCAGTTTCTCTTCACTCAGTACAAATAATTTACTAAACTAATAATACAACTACCGCCATCTATTGATATTACAGCAATAACATTTTCAAGCGATACTATTGCCATCTCTTAACAATGTCTTAGCACTAACAAACGCTTTACTAAACAAAAAGTAAAAGGTTGCTGTAGTCATTATGAACCGCTAGAGAGTGCTGCTTTTTTTTCTTTTTTCAACAATTGAACTCGATGTAAACGTCACAAAATGCACAACCACGATTTCTTTCACAGCGATTCTGAAATAATAATATGAGATCATAAATATATAAATATTATAATATTGAATCTATATTTTAAAAAAACTTAAGTACAGATATTATTCGAATATGTTATTTACGAGTTTTGATATGTGCGGATAAATAAATAACCACAATTTTGATTTTGTATATAAATTTGGAAAGTGAAAAAAGTAAAAAGACATTATATTGATTCGTGTGTATCAAACTCGTAGATTTAACAGCATAATAAAGTTAGTGACTTCAATACTTTCATATTTAATGTGCTTTTTTATAAATAACCTATTGATAGAATTGTACGTCATACTATTTATGTAACTGCATTTGCCCCTGATGTTTAGCGCAGTGTAGCCTAAAATTGAGTATTAATGGAGAGGAAACGACTGCCAGTATCTTTCACGAAATTTCAAACTTGGTCTGTAATCTGAGGTATCCAATCAGAAATGAAAATAGTAATCTATATTATGCATTAAAATTCAGCGTCGTAGTAAATTACTCTTACTATGAAAATGATATAAGATTGGACTTATATCGCTAAGAATTGAGGAACTTGGGTATTTTTCTTCTTTTCTTGAACTCCAAATTTTACGATATCTTGTACAATATATGTGTGGCAGAGAGCGTGGCCTCTTGGCTATCGCAGACGTTCACAGTAAGTGAGCGTCCAAAATAGGGTCAGTGGAGGGCATCTCAAGCCCTCCCAATTTTGAGTCGTCCAAAATTGGGCGTAGCGCCGGACGGTAGTGGAAATCTAGCCCTAACATGCCGTAGTACCGCCCCAAAAGCGCGTGACAGCCACCGAGAGGTTTTAGTCGGTATGCTGGCGTAGGATTTTGGTTAGGGACCCAACTCAGCTAAGCGGACAATTGGTTCACCGAGTTGGAGGGCCAGAGACCCCGCCATACCCCTTCGGCCTCCCCTGAGGTACGGACAGGGGAGCTTGAGGCGCTTTCCTCTCGTTAAAAAAAAGGATGCATTTCAACACCCACATTTCACTAATTGTGTTTTGGTCCCACATAATAGAAGGCGAGCGTATTGTCGTTATATAATATATGACGTTTTTGATCACATATCATAAACACACTGATTTCATGAGGCAGAGCCGCACTTGAATCAATTAAAGCCACAGAACGTAATACCTGTCTCGACCGCTAAGACACTATCTTAAATTAACAGATTTTTTAAAGATGTTTTAATGAAATTTTCATCTTGTAGAAACTTTCCACTAAAACTTCTTTGTTATTTTTTTTCTAGCCGGAACAACAAAGTGACAACATCCCTCCTAATGATAAGCACTATGTTGTTTAAATAGAGCATGATGTGGCGAAAGACTCCCATCTCTCGTCCCTCACTCGATGCGCTTATGCCGCAGGAGTGAGATTAACCCTTAAAAACGTATTATAAATGTAAAAAAACTTGTTAATTTGCCTTTGCGGCAAAAACTAGGAAGCTCATTTATTTTTCTATTGCAACTACAAAATGTTTTGACTGAGACGTGTTTCCGTTTCTGCGGTAAAGTCATTTTGAATCTGACCACACTCATTCACTTTTATTACTCGACAAATATCGCCGGTTGTAAAAGTAAACAATATGACTACTTAAAAATATGCGTTGTTTCAAGCACACAAAGTGCCAGTATCCTTGAATTATTTGACTAATGAATAAAAAAATACATACATCCAAAAGTCACATAGGTACGTAGTTTTGACCCCGCATTGAGATACAAGTCTTGTAGGTATCAGAGATTACGAAACCTATATTTATGGATCACCACGATTTATCTTGACAAATTGAACCTACAGCAATTCGTTTCATAACCCAACACTCTCTGTCTCTGTCCTGTTGCCCAGAGATAATTATAGGTACACAAACATTTAACATTTTTTGAATTTTTTATTTATTAGCATGGCTTACAATGCATTAAAACTAGTACATAACAATTTTGTTCTTAACCTTATGTAGGTTTGCCAGGGATTCCCAAACTAGACAGAGCCTTATTCTTGGGAAACCAACTAACAATTAAAAATGAAAGAATTTAAAATAAATGGGTTATGCCCTAAAGTCAAAAATACTATAATTTGTATTCTTAAATCTGTTTAGTTAAACTTAACTTAATTAATATTCATAAAAAAGAAGAGAAAGATAAAATAACAATAAAAAAGAAATCATCATCATCATCATCAGCCCATATACGTCCCACTGCTGGGCACGAGCCTCCTCTGAGAGGTTTGAAAAAAGAAATAAAAATAAAATATCACAATAAGAAAATTTAAGACCTAACGTCAAAATAGCCTGATTACACACAATCATAATTTAGACTCTTCAGCGGTCAGACACTTTACAATTTTGCGTTTAATAACATTGATTGTTCCTGTTTTTAAATCGCTTACTTTGAAACCTTATTATAAATCGGAGGATACAAAAAAAATATTTTATCAAAGCTCGAATTCACTGTCGGTAAAGCTAATCTATATTTCAATAAAGTTTCATAGTTCCGCGAATTGATTGCTATTTTATGTCTTGACAAGCATGCTTTCATTATAAATAATTGTCGAACGCTGAGAACGTCGGATTCTTTATACAACTCAACAGTAGGAAATCTAAAAGGTTTCTCCGGTATAACTTTCAGAACCGCGCGTTGAGCCTGTTTAAGACATAGCATAAAAGATTTATGAGTCCCATCCCAAATTGAGATGCAATATGTAAGCAAGGACTGACAAATCGCGCAATAAATAAGTTTACCTTAGCGGAATTGCGGATGATATGCGTAATGTGGCTCAAAAGTCAAACATTAATGTAACATAATACGTACATATTTTAAGTTTTCCGCTCGCTTGATGGAGTTACAATGACCACATAACAAGACTAGAAAGAAAATGTCAGCATACCGAGCCTGCCGACCCTATGATTATACGAGTACTATCATATGTTTGACACGACCGCTTCGTAGTAATAGGTACGGGTTGCCTTTAATATCAAGACTTTTATAAATTTGCAAAAACCAATAGCAGCCCTTCATTTTTGTTTGATTTTTTTATAATTGGTCAGACAAGCGGCGACTCTCGTCCCCATACAAAATACAGTCTATTCCCTTCTAATATTATTCATCTGGTCTGCGACAATGACAGTTTACGCTTGAAATTACATTACAAGTATGGAAGTTACATCTATAAAATAGATGACATATAATAAAATTAATATATCCTCACGTCTTTATAATGTACTAAAATAAATGAAATAAACTTAATGGCGTTAAAATAAAATTAGCATACAAATTAGAGCAAATGTTAAACTTAACGACTGTAAAATTAATTTCAATATCATGTGCTTCAACTCTACGCTTTATTAAAAGATTTTAATTTGCTGGTTACTATTATTTTTGTAATAATTTCTATAGCTATTTAAAAAAGGTTTAATTCGCGCCAAAAAATTGTGCGTGCAATCAAATATTCTCGGATTCGATTCCCGAGTCCGCAAATGTAAAATTTTTACGATTACAAAATAAACAATAACAACACTGGGTTCTAATTTATTTATTGAGTTATAATCGGCTTGACAAAAATATTGGTAGTCGGTGTTTGTCCCCTCTCTAATCACAGGCGTATTTTGAAATCGTCTGGGTTATTGCTTGGATAATAAGGTTGGTCCAGCGCAGACGAGAGTCCATACACAGTACTTGTTTACGAAAAACGGTCTGAGTTTAACCTTAATTATATACCGTGGAGTAAACTTCTCGTTAGAGTAACAAAACTTGGAATTGTCCATTTTAATGGACGCCGATTTTTCAGGATACTGAAAAGGTGGATTTTTTCGAGTATTTTTTCTGGGACAATACTAAGTAACAAAATTTGTGATGATCGTAGAAATAAATATTAAAAAAAGTCTATCGAATGAAGGGGTATTTTCCATCCCGATGGTGCTTGAGATACTTTCATTTCAATTTAATGTCAAAGCCAAACCGCCATCTTGGTCAAAATCATCCAAAAGTGACCCGAATTGAATGTCGACTTTCCCGTAACTATTATGACCATCCCTCGCTAGTCACCTCATCAATCCAACCGTTTACAAAGGGATATAAATAATCTTATATCTGTATAGCTCATCCAATAATATTCCACAGTTAACCATAAAAATTTGAAAATGTATACTTTCAGCGTCGTACTAACTAGTCAAAAAGCAACGGTAATTCTTAAAATGGCACTGATCCATTTCCATTTAAAATTACAATTTTTTATAGACTCCAAACATCTTCATAGAAGCGTAACATCAGTTTTCATTACTACTTTTAACTTATATAAAATAAAATTTATATATTAATAATGATGACTATCACAAACAGAAATCTTCAACTAACCTGTCTCAATGATGTCTGCATTCAGTCTAAATCTAAACAAAGTCTAGACTAGGTATTAACCGCAACGCCTAATATGAAAGTCATTGCGGCGCGTCATGCAAGTTTCTATGACAAAAAACTATAAACACCCACAGCTTGTGTTTCGATACGTTTTTCAATTCAGCATTGAAAGGAACAGTGTTTTTGAATAGTAAAATGATGAATGCTTTTGTGTGTATTTTCTCTGCGGTATTCGCGTTAATATATTCGTATTTGACACAATAATGGTGAAACGTAACTTTTAATACTTTTATTATTATCTTTTTTCCAACATCACTGTTATTTTAGCTGATGATTATAATGTGTAATCAAATTAATTTCTCATCAGAATCAAAAAATGAGAATAAAAATCAGTCCTGCAATTGTTTAACCCAACAAAATTGCTACGTTATCTTAAACACTACCTAAGAGGCAAAATTTTCGTCGTATTTTAAAATCACCCGGTGTATATCCATATAAAACGGCTATGTCTAGGGAGATAATCTCTCTATATTAATCTCTCTCTATCTATCTTTATTTTTCTCCATCTTTATTTAGACTATATTTCTTTCTTATTCATAGCTGATACAAGTAATCCCAATTGGGATAATTATAGTAATTACTTGAAAAAAAAAAATACTTGTTAAAGATATTGGAGTTGGATACCATTGCACTCTCCATCATCAACATCATCAGCCCATATACGTCCCACTGCTGGATACGGGCCTCCTCTACAACTGAGAGGGTTTAGCCTTAGTCCACCATGCTGGCCTAGTGTGGGTTGACGGTCTACACATCTAAGAAATTCCTAAGAACTTTTAGGTGTGCAGGTTTGATCTCGGTGTTTTTCTTCACCGTTAAAGAACGTAATAATTCATTGTGAACACACACATAACTTTGAAAAGTCAGAGGTGTGTGCCTGGGGTTTGAACCCGCGACCGACGAGGTTCTCGACCGCGTGCCTAAACCTCGAGGCCATCACGACTTACTCTCCAAAAATAAGAGCACCTAATGCACCATCCTTATATCGACTCCAATCAAAAAGCGACTGCAAAAATTCACGCTCGACGAATATCTTGATACTCGACAACCGACTATTAGACACACACCGAGAGCCATGCCCGAATACCGTTGGCGACAATTTTGATGCCCCTCAGTAATTGTACGATGGTAATTGTGGTAGGAAATTGCTATTGTCGTGCAATAGTTCTTTATTCCGCTTTTTAATTTCTCTGTATGTTTTGATGATTGACGGGGGAATGTGGGTGATGTGAATAACATGAAAATATGATTTGTTAAATTTCGGCCGGTGTCATCAAATGCACATTAAATCCCTGAAGACGACACTGTTAAGGAGTAATTACAGTTTATATTTCCTAATTATAACTGATTAATACGTGTATATGCAAAGGTGCTCTATTCGTACACCATTAAATTTTAGATCCTATTTAAGATCAATTTTTTACTTCAATACAATTAAGAAGCCTAAAAAGAAGTGTGCTTGGACCGAAGCATTTGGCGGTCTATAGTCACTGCCTACCTTAATGGATGTCCTATGTGTTTTTGTATGTAGATAATAATAAATATATAATATATATAATAAATAAGGGTTCCCTTATTAACTAGACCAACAAACGTTAAACTGCTCTAATTTAATAGCTCTTAATTTAACTGCTCTCATACGTGTAGAATTTAATATCTTCTTCGCTGTAAGGCTTTAATAGAGTCATTTTAAATGTTCATATTAATTTTATACTAGATACACGTTTAATTTTTCTTGTCTTCAGCGATAAACAAAAATGGAATCTATGTTATTTTAATCCATAAATTCGATACTACCGGGATATTTTGTTGTGAGATCTTTAAGTATTTGTTTCAGCTTGACCTGTAGACAAACGGCAAAGAACAAAACGGCTTATGATGCCCGATATAAACATATATTTTAATATAATTGCGTTACATATCATACACGTGAATGTCTATAAGATTCGTTTTTTACTACATTTTGGCAAGTTTGTATAATACACGTGAGTGATTTTGCACTAATGAAATATTTAAGATGACTTTTTGCATCAATTATCGTAAGAATCTTTTTATTGTTAGAACCCAACGAGTATTAAACAACGCAGAGTGGATTACGAAACAAACAATTTAACATAAAAAATCGTAGCTGATCTAAAAAAACAATAATTGAATAAATTTGTTCGATTACAATTCCAATCGTTGCTTACACTTTCAATTCAGATACATTAAAGTAGATTAAATCACAAAAAGGTATGCATGAAAATCACGTATGAATCTGCTTACATGCTTTCGACTGCAGCATTAGTCAAAATAAAAGAAGTAATGTGAAAGAAATAGCCAGTGCTAATCCAATCGAAAACCAACCGTACCCACTTCACTTTAGAGAATTAATCACAACTCAAATCTTTGCTATCGCACTCATTTCGCTAACGACCCTACGAAGATGAATGTAATAGGCTAAAATTTATTCTACGGCTCCAAAACACTCACAATTACATTTACGTCTGAAAATGAAGCGTATTCACATGAGGATAAAGCACAAAAATGCCAGTCATACTTTCTTCGACAGTAAACATAATTTGGTAAAAATCCGAGTTGAAGACCAGAGCACACCTAAGCAGGAGTAATCATTTGACCACAAAATACGAAATATAAAAGGATGACAACATTACAGAAGAACATAGTGCAAACGTGAACTGACCAGTACAGACGTGTGTGTCGATCAAAATGTTTAAAATTACCATAGTAATCGTTGCTATTGCTTGTGTTGGAGCATTACCGAACCCTGAAAATACCGAAGCTAAAATTGAAAAAACTCGTGTTTTAAAAAAGGAGTGCGCTAACGGAATTCTCAACCCAACCTGTCTTAAAATCGGAGTTATAACATTGATCGAGAAGCTTAATACGAAAGAAGAACTGGCTTTGATCCCTGGAATTAGCCTGGTTAAGGATGGTGTAGAAAATCCCAAATTCGAAGCTGCTGCTGCTGATTTAGCTAGATCTTTATCATCGGAGCCTGATGAGAGGCTAGACAAATTCCTGCTGTACAACGTGGGTACATTCTTGGACAGCCATTCAGTGAAGTTGAAGCTTGCTGATGCGTCTGCTGTGGAGGAGGCAAGGAGTCTGGTCAGTGAGGGAAGAGCCGACAAGATGGGTATGGGCATGGGAGGAAAGAAAGGCGGCATGGGCGGTCTGATGGCCATGGCCATGATGATGAAAGGTATGTACCACTTTTTGTGATATATATTCATTAGTATTTTAATTTTACACTGTGAGACATATTAGTTTCTTTTTTGGACTAGCTAATACATATATAAATTTCGTTTCGATAACAGAAAAAAGAACTTGACATTTAATAAAAGAGCAGTCCCTATGTTAATTAAATGTTTAAAAAAATATCTAATTTTCACTATCGGTAGAGTTTTGTTATTTCATTTATTACCAGATAACTGTATGATTATTGAATGCAGAATATCTGGGTATATATGGGTACCCTAGAATTAGGAATATTGAAATCATTTTATATTTCTTAAAACACTGAATATCTATATAATTGTAGATATACTTTGTCATTTTTCTAGACACCGTAGAATATAAAAATCGATTCAATAGTTCCTGAACTATTCATACATTTCAACTGTTTACGAAATTGTTATTAAACCTCCTAGGATGGATGTGATCCGTGTTGTTAATGTATTTATTTAACATTGTTTTATGTATTCTTCATCTTTTTCAACAATGTACATCATTCAACGTTCCAATAATACTTATACAATATATCTAACTGTAGTTTTTCTACGTGAAAACATACTGTAAAAATATAAATAATTTTATTATATTAAATCGATCTTGCCACTCATTGAATCTAAGTAAACATCGCAACGTATAAAAAGTGATAGCCTCCTCAATGATAGGAAAAACCGTTTACCTTAGCAAGAGTAGGTATGTCTAAGGAAATGATTAGAAATTAATATATAAACTATTACTTTGTGAAACCTAATATATCTGAATACTTATAATAATACCTCACAGTCAAGAGACAGTGAGGTTACGTTAATGCATTTTGGTGATTCTTGAATGTGTTTTAATTGCAGTAATGTTATGGTTGGGTTACTGTAAATAAATATGTATGTTATTAAGCTACTTTTTTGACACAACTTGATTTTTTTGTTCTTTTTTGTTTTACAAGCTTGCTTTTTAGGAAAGAATTCTAAAATTCAAAAACATTCATTGCCATAGTACGAATATTTTGTAGTTTAATCTTTATAATCTACACGTAGGGTAGTCAAAGGTACAACAACAACAACTACGTTTCGCCAATTGTGTTCCAAATTTTACTTAATAGGTGACAAGCCTAATGCCGTTTTCTGGGCACATTCGTATACCTACTCCGTTCTGCTACTGAGAATTTCATAGTGGAAAAATGCAATAACACTACCCAACCCGAGAATTGATCCCACGACCTCTCAACCATACAGCATTTACTTATGCCAGAACACAAACAAGACATTCGTGATTACAATTGAAAATTATCTCTTGAAATAATTTTGTACCGGCTAAAGAACAACGGATATTGCAAGATTAAATCTCAATTTTGTTAATTGAACATTCGTTTACGGTAACAAAAGCACACGAGCGTGCCACCAGTTTCGTTTTTAATATTTTTCTATTTTTTCCATTTCAAAAAGTCGGAACAAAATGCAAGTCATGCATTTCATTTCTACGATACGTAACGTTATCGATGTTTCATTTTGTTGATCTGAAAGAGTTGTAACGATCAATTAATTAAACATTCAAAAACGTTCGACCCTTTTTTTAAATATTGTTCTATGTATGTATTTCACCACTTGATAATTTGAACTAAATATTACCTCAATGTTAGTTAATAATTTAACAATACATAAAATTGATCCTATTAGTATTTTGCTCCATCTTGTTAAATCACTTTCGCTACATCAATTTCTTCATACATTCGCGCTAAGGTTACTGTACTTCTAAACTAAGTTCATCGTTAAATCACAAATTATTATGTCATCATCATCATCATCAGCCCATATACGTCCCACTGCTGGGCACGGGCCTCCTCTACAGCTGAGAGGGTTTAGGCCTTATTCCACCACGCTGGCCTAGTGCGGGTTAGCGGACTACACACCTAAGAAATTCCTAAGAACTTTTAGGTGTGCAGGTTTTATCACGATGTTTTCCTTCATCGTTAAAGTACGTGTATCTTTGACTCATTTCAACCACCCCGAAGCGGGTACACTTAAAACCAATCTACTATCTTTCGTCTGATTTAATTACTAAAACAATCAAAACTATTCCACCTCATTTATTTATATTAACCCATTCCTCACCACCGTCCTATTTTTAGGACACTATATTCAATGTATTATTTTATTAGTTCTTAGGGCTCATATTTTTATTGTTTCTGGTGAAATTCGTAATTTCACGCTATTTTTCTAATATTTTGTTTCGCTGTAAAAAATGTTAAGGCGATTTTAATGTATTTTATTCAAACTTAGTAGGTACATACTAAGAACATAATTTATACATTTCATTAAAAAAATCCGTAAATAAGTCGTGATGGCCTCGAAGTTCAGGCACGCGGTCGATTCTCGACGGTCGCGGGTTCAAACCCCAGGCACACACCTCTGACTTTTCGAAGTTATGTGTGTATTCACAATGAATTATCACGTACTTTAACGATGAAGGAAAACATCGTTATGAAACCTGCACACCTAAAAGTTCTTTGGAATTTGTTAGGTGTGTAGTCCGCCAACCCGCACTAGGCCAGCGTGGTGGACTAAGGCCTAAAACCCTCTCAATGGTAGAGGAGGCCCGTGCCCAGCAGTGGGAAGTATATGGGCTGATGATGATGATGATAAAAAAATCCTAATGTTTTCGCTGCTTGTGAAGTAATGGGTAAACTGATTACATATACGTATGTATAATATACAAATTCATAACTGTAGCTAAGCATGCAATTCTAAAACACTGGGAATTATGTCGTATGCGTAAACTGCAATCCTACAACCGTTATCGGGTTTATTTATAGATTCACATTAACTCTCGCTTAAAATTACTTAAATGGGATCCTGGGAGCTTTTGGTTGCACGTCGTATATTATTATTGCTACATTCTACATAGCACCTATTTCTTAGAGTTAATATCCTGAGGATTAGATACCCGAATGAAAAAAATATCGTTTTTATACTTTAAATAGATTGTATACCTACCAGTGGCGTGCCATAGGAGAGGCCTATGTCCAGCAGTGGACGTAAGAAAGGCTGCTGATGATGATGATGATGATACCTACCTACTAAATGAAGTAAGCAGTACTTGATAAAGCCATATACATATATTTCATTGACAGTTCCTTCATCCGAAGAACCGTCATAGCATGTAATCTATGCTACCATTTAGAATTTTCGGTACTGAATAGACGCGTTTGATAAATGAAAAGAAACAGAATTGCGTGTTTTATTACAAAAAAATCCGTATCTAAATATAATAACACCAAAAACTTTCATCGACGAGTACTATAACCGCAAGAACAAAAGTAAAATTCCATTTCATTCATATAACCATTCTACGAGAATCAACGAAGAAAATTATGTACAACATCATTATCGATAAATTAAAAACTCATAAAATGAACGTACGTTTCTATCCATCTGCTTTATATCAATGAGTGCAAGTTGTAATCTGGAAACTTTAACCGCAAACACAACAAGGAAAAACACATCCTAATTACATTGCACATGATCGGAAATCGCTCAACAGACCCCGCAGTCAGTCTTCTATGAAAATAATGGATATAAAAGTGCCCAGTACTAATAATCCAACTGTGTGAGACATATATAAATTGCATGGAGCAATTGTTTTATCAAACTGTATCAAAACTTCGTAAGAAACAGACGTGCGCCGAGATGTATCGTGTAGTAGCTTTTTCGTTTTTGGTTGTGACGTCGGCATTACCGAACCCTGAAATCAGGGATGGTGCTTCAAACAATATTGAACCACCTGTGGAAACAGCAAGAGCTATGGGCAAAGACTGTACTGGAGGGATATTCAGTCCAACTTGCCTGAAGATTGAAGCTATATCGATGATCGAAAAACTGAATGGAAAGGAGGAACTTCAGCTGCTGCCTGGAGTCAGTATTGTAAAAGAACAGAACAAGGCGAATCGAAGCAGATCTGAAGAGTTTGCTGCTGAACTAGCGAGAGCACTTCCCTCGCGACCTGAGGAAAGACTGGATAAATACCTTCTGTTCTCTCTTGGAAGCTATTTGGACAGTCATACAGTGAAGTTGAGACTGATTGATGATGGTGCTGCAGAAGAAGCTAGGGCGATGGTTGGCGAAGCGCGTGGTAAAGGCGGGTTAGGGGGTGGAAAGAAGGGTGGAATGGGAGGATTGCTAGCCGCTGGTTTATTGATGAAAGGTATGTCGTTATAATTCTGAAAGTGCAAAAGGTCCGTGTACACTGCTAGTAAATATTTTATAAGCAAACCGGTTAATATAAAAAAATATTTCGAAAATAATGAAAAATTTAAATATTACAAACAGTGTATAGTGAAATAAAAAAATCTAGTTTCCAATTATAGAAACCGCTGATCGCAAGCAGTACAAATTTTGAAAGCTCTACTTTTTATAACATCGAAATTCGTGGCGTAGGTAATTCATGCATTATTGTCTGTTATATTTTTTTGGGAACCAATTAGTCACCAATTGTATTTCGAAAAACATTTACTTCGCACAATTTGTTACGGAACTAAATTTATAAAAGCTCAGTCAAATCTAGTTCCGAATTATGTTTGACTACACACAAATAACGTGGGTAAAATTAAAAATGTAATTGACACATTCCTTTTCGAAAAAAAAAATGTACAAAATGAGTATTATAATAAGTTCAAATTGTTACTCTCTGGCTAGGCTTATATGAGACAAACTTGAATTTGTAAATACAAATTCAACGGTACCTTCAATTATGGATTGCATTGACACTAATTTTAATTTTAATTTTCATCCAGTGTTACAAAATTATATATAAGTGATAAGGTCAACTGTGGAACAAACGATCGAAAATCCTAAAACAAATCAATATTTACAATTTGTAAGAAATATAAAGTGTTTTATGCCTTACTTTTTACATAGTGTCAAATAGATCAGCGCTTGTGCATAGACTGCGGTAAAACGAAATAATCGGAGCGTAGAAATAATAGGACGAGATGGCAGTCCAACAAACCTACAACTTTTTCTTTTACTCATCAGAATTATATGTTTTCACGCAAATTACTGAGCTACTCTTAGCTGTCGTTCTTATACCAGTGCACTTGAGTGACAAGTATATAAACGAATGAAGCGTTCAAATCCATTCGCACTTATAGTGTAATAATAATATTTTAATGATGAAATTAAGGACGTATATTAACAAGTAAAAGGTAGATTATTACGGGTCTTCGATGTACTGTCAAATTGTGTTCTAAAGAGTCCCAAAACCCTCTCATAACTATGATATGTTCCTCTTTTCTGACGTCATATTCCTGACGACTTGAACAAAGCAACACTAAACACTGCAAAGGTATGACAGTTGTGACTAGAAAAGTTAAACAAAAATTGAGAGGCCCAAGTTTCGATTCTCAGTAGGGACAATAACTCCCGCAAAACAAAACACTACTAAGTTATGGCCTACTTAGAACTTAGAAAAGTTAAAAAATAATTGAGAGATTCAAGTTTCGAATCTCAGTAGCGACAATAACTCCCTGACTAAAGCTTAAGCTCTAAACACGGAGAACTCCTTATGAACTCAATGTCAGTAACCATTAGTTTATTATGTCAGCTTAAAGACTAAATTAAAGCTAGTCTATATAGCTTTTAAAATAAGCTGCCACTATATTCTGAGCAGTTCGGTTCAACCGTCCTTGTTGAAACACGATAGTTAGGATGACTAATGTCCAGATTTTTTTTTTATTATTTTCATTACTTAAATTTACAAAATGCAAATCGTTGAATAATTAGTAAAACGTATACCATACTTTAATTGACTCATTCGGCGACAAATAATTACAAAAAGGAGGCATTTATTAATTCTATACTATTTGCTCAAGATAAAATTATTATGTTTTTAGCATCCAAATATAATTTTTTAAACAATATATTTTTGTTTGTTGGGAAAAAGTTTGATTTTTATTTATATTGAAAAAGAAAACATCAAATCATAACTTAATGTTATCAAAAGTTATTCAAATACAGTTTAAATAGGTGCTACATGTTAATAATTAATGATTTTTATGTTATTAAACTAAACCACACAATGAAGTCCCAGGGAAAATTTACTTTCAAATGAATCAATTTAGATCGACAAGGAAAGGATTGTTATTAACTTACTTTATTAGTCATTACTTATCGTGACTTTCCAATTGAACGGTCGAATGATTGACTTGTCAGAAAAGTTTATTAGATAATTCACAAAAACTCTATTCAAATATTGCAATTACTTTCGTGAATTATGAGTGTGTGAATATTTCCTTCCAAATTAAAGCAGCCATGGGTTCATTTATTCTGTGCACTTAAGTAAATAAATAATTTATTCAATTCAAACTATCGCGTGTTCTCGCGGCACAAGTATGTGCCATCCTAGGTCGGACTAAATGTTATTGAGTTTTTTACTAAGAAATTCTCATTAGTATCACGGAGTCTATAAAATACAACTGGCAAAATGTGGGGGCAGAAATTCTCTTGTTAAGAAGGGTAAATGCCTGCAGTGGGACATTTATGGGCTGTTCCATCCACTGATGCCTTTTTACCGTTATTTGAAATTATTTTTCTGAATCTTAGTAAGACAAGCATACCTATACACATAGCTACTAGTAAAATTTCTTCTCTCAGGTACAATGATGTCGATGGGTCTCGGAGCTCTCGCGCTGCTTGCTGGTAAAGCCCTCATGACGGCCATGATGTCGCTCCTGCTCTCCGCTATCGTGGGACTCAAATCGCTGTCAGGTGGCCAAAAATCCACAACATACGAGATAGTTTCAAAGCCAATATACAGCCATTCTCATTCGCATTCAACAGCCCATGAAGATGTCGGAGGCTACGGACATTCGGGGTATGGAAGGAGTTTGAACGAGAAGAGACGTTAAGAAGAATTATATCTACTGATCGACCTGACCAACTGGGCAGAAATACACTACAGTCTACAAAGCTAAGGATAAATAATTTATAATATATAAAATAATTTTTTCATCCGATTATGCCAATACTTTGTAACCTTGCCATATTTAATTCCATGGAGAATTACAACAGGTAAATGAAAAAGATATGCAATGAGGCATTATTATGAGTGGTTGGTAGGCTTAAATGTATGTACTGTGATGTTGGTAGAAGTCAATGATTCAGTGAAGTTATTTTAAATAATAATTTATTAAACAAAAAATAATTTATTTAAAATAAAATAATTTATTAAATAGTTAAGACTTGTTACCTCACAGTCAATTTGCATTTATTTATTTTGATTGAAACAGAACGGTTAGTTACAGTAATTCGAAATAAGATTCCAACATTATACCGAATTAAAATCATTCATGTCAGTGAGTTTATTAATACTCACAATATGTTTATTGTCCGTGATGTACCGTTGAATACTCATATTTATAAACCCTATTTATTTTTAGATTAAGTCACGTCATTTCATTCACTCTTCATATTTTTTTCATATTTTTATTGTCGTTTTTTTATGTTAAAAAAAATAAAAAAAACTGCGTCGTGGTCTCGCGGCACAAGTAAGTGCCGTGCGATCTAGAGGTCCTGGGTTCGATTCCCGGGTCGGGCAAAGTGTTATTGGGTTTTTCCATTAGGAAATTCTCAGTAGTAGCACGGAGTCTGGAATTTTGCCCGAAAAACGGCAATAGGCTCGCCCCCTATTACGTGGGACTGATACAAAACCTGGCGATATGTGGGTGCAGAAATGCACCTCTGCCTACCCTTTCGGGGAATACAGGCGAGAGTTTATGTATGTATGTATGTTTTTTTATGTATATAATATATGGAAGTTGTTATGTCGTAGGTTTGATCACCATTGACTTAAAATGTATTTTGTATATTTTTATTTGTATGTTATATGTTTCTATGTCACTTTTTTATGCAAACATCGCGTGGCCTGCTCTACGTATAAAGACGTGATGGTATTATGTTTTATTATATGTATGTATGTTCATTGTGTTGAAGTACAAGTATATATTCATAACGATATTTTTTTGTTCTATAAGTATTTATACTTGTATCGTTAATTATGTAGATTTATATATATTTGTGTCTTCATTTATTATGTACGTAAATTTATTTTACTATACTTAGTCATCGGAAAACTAATATTATGCTCTTTTATTTCTTTACAGTGACTAATTTTATCTATGTTTTATTTTATTTATTATGTGCTGTGATTATGTATTAACTGATATAAGTATTATTATAATTAAGCAAAATATGTATATTATTGTATTCATAAATCATTCATAATGCACCAAAAGAAAATAAATTATTTAAAAAATATGCGTCTTTTATTTTATTTTTTTAACTTTCGTTTCGATCCACAGTCTCTGTAATGGCGAAGAAAAATGCTCTCATAAAATAATACGAATGTAATAAATATTATAAAACAATTTCCCGATCAGTGCAACTTTAAATTAAGTGTATTAGCACTGAAAATATATAATCCGAAAATCCGTGAAGAAAGCACAACTTTAACATTTAATTAATTCGTCTTTTTCTACTGTTAATTTGTTAAAATTACAAAGAGTTTATGTTATTTTTATTCATTTAACAAATAATACGCGGTATTTTTTCTTATCCTTAAAATCTGGTATGGCAAAGTGACAAAACATATATATATCTATTGTATTCTTGCATAACATAATTGCATTTGCAACATTACGCAATATTTTCTTTTTAAGATAAATTGGTATCGCAAAGTAACAATACAAATTGCATGTATTTAAAATAACATAATAATAATAACCCCCTAAATATAAATAAATCTGCCCTTATAATATTATTACGCAAACAATAATAACCAACAAGTAGTAAAACCTGCTCTACAAACTTGACTTTCATCCATTGATGAACCTCAGTGTTCCTTTTGTTTATTTGTCGTATCTCAACGGTAAGAGAAAGCCACGAAATGTTGTTTTATTTCCAATATAGACTATAGACTAGCTTCTATTGAAAAAGACATGTAATAAATGTTACGCGATAAAAATAGTAATTTAAAGTCTTGATTAGGCCACCAGAATCGAGCATGATAAAATATGTACAAATGTCAGAAATAAAAATAAAGGAATATTTTAAAAATATAACAATACAAGAAGATAAACATACGATTTAATTGAAATATGACGTAACCGACAAATCAATATTTTTTTTAATCCCGTGGCGCTGTTGGTTCGAAGCCAACCTGTGAAATACGATACCGCAGGACGAACCTCCACTAAGACAAATGTTTGCATGAACCATTATTTCAGGCTTACAAAACTTAAAAATGTTTCGAGGTTTCTGATACCCACGACACAAAAGTCGCATCTTAACTGGTGAGCTACTTTGTAACTTAGAATTTAAACTTACTGACTAATCGTCAATTAATTAAATCTTAAGAATAATTTTATCATCCAGTCATGGCAAAGAAACCTCACTGCACCTGATCAGCACAATGAGATCCAGAAAAAGTTCTACGTGATTGAGATTATCTTTGCTATTCAATATTAGTTTGTCGTCGTGATAAGACAGTACAATTATGTATTTTTTTTACCGGCACGACAGTGAAAACACCATACCTGATGGAAAGCACGATGCTATCCAAAAAGAGCATCAAGGGGCGAGAAACACCAAATTACGAGTATATATGTAAGTCATGAACTTATGCTTTAATATGTAACATTGCCTTGCTTTCGCCGTGGGGTTTAGTCCAGATATTAAATAAATTAATGCACCCCATATTATTATGGCGTAGAAATAATAGGCTACGAATTTTTATTTCATTTTATGGTATATTTTTTGTCTCTGTGTGAGAATTAATAATAAGGAGTGAGAAGTTTGTAATAATAGGGTTTCATATCAAATACATGCTTACTTGTTGAAACCTCTATAGCAAACGGACTGTTTTAAAATTAGCTAAAATATTTTATAAAGCAATTTAATTAAGATAAAATATAGCATGGCGTTGAATGAATCGTATGACATCTATTCATACAAAATTTTAGTATTCTAGGTCATACATTTATTTAAGCCTCATCAAAATATTATGTTATTGTAGAATTACATGATATCAACAAGAGTGATACAATTATTCAATTCAAATAACTCAATCCCTATTACAGCGATCTGAACCACTTTCGACTTTTCTATTGTTCACAAGCAGATCTTGTTTTGGTCTTGTTTCTTCGAAAGCGCCATGCTTCCGCGCCAACAATAAACGTTCCAAAGCATTCAGTTTTGCTCTTTTAATAGTTTTCTAATCATCATATTCTTTTTATATTTCCAAACGGTATAAAATAACTTGGAAATTGATCTGAAGTATCAGTTATCTACAGTGATTTGAACGAAATGTGCCAGTGCTGAACGGGAGGGTGAAGTGATAATACAATGCTTAGCAAAAATGTTGTGGTTCTCGTCGCGGTGGTGTTGTGTTGTGTTTATGAATCAAGAGGAGTCATCGATGGATCTGAAATCAACGATGTTAGAGACGAAATAAATAATACGTCGAGCACCGAAAGAACAGGAAGATCAGGACTTTTAAATAAAGAATGCACCAGCTTACTCAGCTCGAAATGTTTGAAAATGCACGTGCTGTCTTTTATAGAGCATTTGAGCTCCCGTGATGAACTACCTCTAATACCTGGTCTGAGCATCGTAAAAGAGAATCAGACCACCAGTCTGAGTCCTGAAGAAATGGCTGCCGAATTATCAAGACAATTCCCAGGAAAGCCTGAGGAGAAATTGAACAGATTCTTATTATATCGTCTGCAAGATTATTTGGATGGACATTCTCTGCGGTATAGGCTGTTGGACCCTCAGACTACGAAGGAAGCTATGGAAATGGCCAAAGGGGATAAGGAATCTGTAGGAAGGAAGTCTGGTGGTGGTGGTGGCGGACTTGGCGGTGGAAAGGGAGGTGGCGGCGGCGCTTTACTAGCCGCTGCTTTGATGATGAAAGGTAAAGTGACCATCACATCTGATATAATTATTCAGGAATTATGATAATATTTTTGTCTCGTAGTTTTTTCTAACTATGTAAAACTTTACACTTAGATAATTTGAACTAATGTTATTTATCCCACATAATATCATTAAAAATAAATAAATAAACTATTTTTAATATTCTTTTAACTACAATAAATTTTAAATGTTAGAGTACGCTAATAATTGGATTCATAAAAGTGCCTATTATCAGAATTCGGTAGATTCCGGACGTAGTACTTTTGTCGCTCTCTTGAAATAAGGTGCAAATTTCTTTTTTCAGGAACATTGGCGGCAGCAGCATTGGGGGCCTTAGCACTTCTAGCAGGAAAGGCTCTTATGACTGCTTTGATGTCTCTACTGCTATCAGCACTCGTCGGGCTTAAGGGAGGCGGTGGCCACAAATCGACCACATACGAGATCATCACCAAGCCCGAAGTCTCTCATCACCACTCTCACAGTCATGAAGAACACCATGAACATGAGCATGGTCATCATGGAGGATACAGAAGAGCATATGATTTGGGCTATAACAGTTATATGCCCTATGATACTACTTCCAGTTAGAATTAGCAATTAGACCCATAAAGTAGTAACAGACTGCGTTCTCCTATTGCTTTCTTTTTAATCAGCTTCATAAAATTTAAATAGATACTGTTCTTCATAAGAGGCTTATAAGAAGCAACTTGCGTCATATGTTTGGAGCTCTTATTACCTCTTTAGTTTACATTTTCACTGCCCTTACCTTTTCTTTTGCATTTATATTTTTATTCTTTTGAATCTTATATCTTATCTCTTCTTTTTCCTGTCTTTGCTTTTACGTTTACCAAGTGTTTGTACATTAGATAAATTAATTTATTAAACTTATTTATTTAGATTTAGTTTACTATCCTTATGATGGAGAATAGAGAAGTCTAGTTGTTAAGTTATTTATTAAATTCTATTTATTCTTTCTTCATTTTATGTATGTATGAAAATATTTCTATTTTTACAAAATAACCCACCGTATTTTGTATAATATCTCACAATATTTACCTCAGTTATATTTTTTTATATATATTTAGTTTTTTAGTAATTTCTGAAAATATTTAACTGATTTATATTTACTTTTATTGGAAAAAGATTTCATATGCGGTATGTATAACTGTGATAATTTTATAATGTGTTTAAAGGTAAATATTTATTTATTGTGAACCAAAAACTATTGTTATTTATATAATTTATTGCTCACTATCACATTTTGCTCAATTTAATTGAGTAAATATTTATTTTCACTAAAATAATTGTACATATGTTATTTAATCTATATAATTATTAAACATTTTTTGTGGAAATAAATGTATTTTCCAATTACAAAGTATTTTCAAATTACAATGTATTCAGCATTTAAAGTCGTTTTATTGAAAGTAAACTAAATTTATTTTCTGTACCATCATTGCCTTTCACTAAGCCATTAGAAATGAGTGAAAAAGAAAATAGTGCTTTTCTAACGGTAAAAATGCATTTTATCGCATTTCTAATATTTGATTTTGATTTGCGGTTATGATAGATGAAACTGGAAATCGAGTGTAAATGCACGCAACTTCGAATAAAATTAAAATAATTGGAATGAAATGAAACGTTACTTTTCAGTACCAAGATGAAAATAAATTCATATTCGAAATACAAATCAAACTAAAACAGGCTTCTACAATAGGTACAGGTTTATCCTTACGACCTATTCGAATATGTAGGTATATTTATGTTTCCTATTCAATTCGCGGGAACCCGCTGAATGCAGGCTGCTTCCGCCAGAGCGCTTTGGAAGTCTTTGGGGGAGACCTTTGCCCAGCAGGAGACGTTCTTCGGCTGATGATGGTGATTCAATTCTGGTAGATAATTATTTATTGAAAAAACAATAGTAGTTTTAGTAGTGGGATATCAGATTAGATGTAATTTATAACAAAAAACAACTATTATTGCTTGCCAATACAACAGTCATATAATAACAAAGTAGTGGTGGCCTTGAGGTTTAGGCGCACGGTCGTGATTCTCGGCGGTCGCGGGTTCAAACCCCAGGCACACACCTCTTACTTTTCGAAGTTATGGGTGTATTCAAAATGAATTATCACGTACTTTAACGGTAAAGGAAAACATCGTGAGAAAGCCTACACACCTAAAAGTAAATCTTAGGAATTTCTTAGGTGTGTAGTCCGCCAACCCGCATTAGACCAACATTGTGGACTGTAGCTTAAACCCTCTTAATTGTAAAGGAGGCCCGTGCCAATCAACGGGACGCATATGGGCTGATGATGATGAAAGAAACAGAATAAACTTTATGTCCAATTCTCTAATTCAGCTCATTCCGAAATCGTTCATTATATATAAAAAAAACATATGCGTTTGAGGCTCGGCCGGCTTTCGCCCTGTGATCACCACCCCTGCACGCATGATGTCTGCCAGCAGGTTTATGTACATCGATATGCCGGCATAGGATATTATTAGATTGTTGTTAGTTGCCCAGGATTGTCGAGGGGGAAGATCCCAACATACGACACTTACGGTCTCCTCCGAGGACCCGAGAAGGGAGACAGAAAAGCTTCGCTCTCGTTTTATTCATAAATAAATAAAGCTTTCCTAAGTATGAGTGTATTCTTGTTTATACTATTGAAACAAATATAAAATGAATGTGATTCAAATATAAAATAAATGTTAAGAAGCAGTCCTGCTGAAGAAAAGTTTTTATGTGCCGATCGAAGCATAACAGCAAAGCTTGTAATTAATATCGTTTGAAAGACAAACGTACAGTATTTTATATGTATTCACGTAATTAAGCTTATACATTGTAGTCTAAGCAATATGCTAAAAGTAAATCAACTTTAACACGTTGTTAATAAAATCTATATTCACCACACTTTCCAGATAAAATTTCGCAGCCACCGCTTAACATCTAGACAATACTCTTAGACAACCACAACGATCATATCCATTCATTATCAAGTCATCTCAACGATAAAATTGAACATTTTCGAAACCATAAACAACCATTTGACCTAAAATCCTACATAGACAAAGAAAATAAATAATGTTAAACAACCAGAAGCAGTTTCATTTGTCTCTACATTACACATGCGAAGTATGGATTTGAAGAAGTTAATAATTATATTCAATATAGTAGTAATAAATTCATTGAAATTGGATAATAAAATGCTATCTGATAGTGACAAAGACCCGAATAATGTCTTCAATGGTGTATACACAGAATGTTTTCTTCATTTATCATATACTTGCTTGCAAAGGAAAACCCTGTTGTATTTGAAAGAATTGAATAACCTCAGTGAAGTTTCTGTTATTGGTGATTACATGAAGTTCGGTAAGTTATATGTAGTTAATTAATAAATCACAAATTAATTAAAAATTATGTAACGTGATTAATAAATTTAAAATTTTATTTGTATTAATTTTGAATATCGAAGTCAATGTCTTCTGATATATTTAGAAGGTCAAATTCCGTGGCGCAAAAAGCTATGAAGGGCCCAAAGGTCTGATCCCCATGGGCCCATACGGAGACAAGTGTTTTGATCATACATTAATTATTATTTATGATCGGTCACTACCGATATGTAAACAAATTTGTAATCTTTTCATACTTTCTCAAACCCAAGTACATATTATATGAAGTAAAACTATGAATGTGACTGTTGGAATTATTAATAAATATTACTTTTACATTATTTTACAGTGAAAGTGAATAATACAGATATTATAGACGAATACAAAGCAACTAATAACTCCGATGAACTTGCTTTTCTAATAGACAAAGCGATCGACAATTTCTTTGCTAACCACGTGATTAAGTTCAACGCGATGGGACGAGACATCTCTACTTCCCGCAGTAGTAAGTACTAGAAACATGTAATTTATTAAACATGAGCAAGAAAGGATAATTATAGTGATAATAATTTGCCTTGTTGGGTGAGCTTTTGCACCGCATCTTCTATACCACGATTCATTCCGAAGCAATATTACCCAGTATAAATAAATTGACGATTCTAAATTGTGTAAGACTAGTACTTGATTATTATTTATATTGACACGAAATGATGAGGAGGATGAGGAGGGCCGAAGATCGAGCCCAGTCGCATGCCATAGGAGAGGCCTATGTCCAGCAGTGGACGTAAGGAAGGCTGATGATGATGATGATCCACACGAAAAACTTACAAAACTTAAACTAATAGTAAGTGTAGTGCAAATAAAGTTTCGACTATGGTCATTAAGGGTAGATGGAAGTAAATATGACGATAAACAAATTTATACTTAATTTAGGACTAAATTATACCAATATTTAGACCGCATCGTGGTCTCGCGGTAAAAGTATGTGCCGTGCGATCTAGAGCTCCTGGGTTCGATTTCCGTATCGGGCAAAGTTATTGGGTTTTTCCATTAGGAAAGCAGCGCGGAGTCTGAAATTGTGCCCGAAAAACATCAATAAACTCGCCCCCTATTACATGGGACTGATACATACCTGGCGAAATGAGGGTGCAAAAATTCACCTCTGCCTACCCCTTCGGGGCACACAGGCGTGATGTTAAGTATGTGTATGTATTTTAAATTTAGTCTCTAAGAGAGGGAATGTTTATTGGAATTATATACATAAATCAATGAAAAATACATTATCTGTGATAGTATATTTTTATATTACAAAACATTTTTTTGTAGTCGATGAGTTCGTCGGTAGAAAAAAACGTAAAGGAGGGGGAGGTGGTGGTGGCGATCACGGCGGCGACCACGACGGCAAGAAGAAAATGATGATGATGGCCATGATGTGTATGAAGATGAAACTCATGATGGTATGGAAATTATACATAAGTAATCCTTTATACATGCAGAACATAGGAGTATAGTTGTATAACCACATTTTGTAAAAAAATCATCAACCACGCCGTAGGGATAAATAATTTTTAATATTAGTCGTTTACCGGGATCATGTTCCCAATTCTAGTTTTGGAAAACTTCAAAAATACCATGTCCGGTCCAGCATCAAACCCACGACCTCACGATAGCACGCTTCTGTTTATACCGCGGAGCAGTCCACCGCAAGCCAATCACAATTATACTCATACTTCTGGAACTAAAGAATGTGTAAAATTGTTTTAAAAATGTCAAAGAAATTTATACCCAGTGTAATTTTGTCATCTGTAGATGGTGCCAGCAATGATGGGCATGATGGGAATGATGTCATTCAAAGGCATGATGTTCAGCATGATGTCGTTCATGATAGCTAAAGTAAGTACAAACTCAACGAATTCAGATATCTATACTCTATACAAATAAATAAAATTGGAGTGTCTGTTTGTAATATTGAAATAACCGCTTTTTAATAAATGCATATGGATGTAGACACGGTACATAATATACCAAAATAACGATTTTTACAATTTTTGTCTGTCTGTCTGTTTGTTCCGGCTAATCTGTGAAACGGGTGAACCAATTTTAACGGAACTTTCACTGGCAGATAGCTGATGTAATAAGGAGTAACTTAGGCTAAAAAAATAAAATAATAATAATAAAAAAAAACAAAAAAAAAAAGAATCGACTGTTAGGCGGAACGAAGTTCGCCGGGTCAGCTAGTATATATTATTATAATTATTACTAGCTGACCCGGAGAACTTCGTTCCGCCTAACAGCCGATTCTGTTTGTTTTTTTTGCCTAAGTTACTTTTTATTACATCAGCTATCTGTGAAAGTCCCGTTAAAATTGGTCCACCCGTTTCAGAGATTAGCCGGAACAAATGGACAGACAGACAAAAAATTGTAAAAATCGTTATTTTTCTATATGTACCGTGTATACATCCATATGCATTTATTAAAAAGCGGTTATTTCATTATTACAAACAGACGCTCCAATTTTATTTATTTGTATAGATGGATAGATTAGGTAGGTACTATACATATCAGCAGTAAGTATATATAAAATCCTTCTGCGTGTTTGGACCCTATCTTTCCACTGAAAAGGAAAAGATAAGGTCCACTAGTGTGTTCTTGTGTGCGTTGCTAAGTTTCATGTAAGTAATAGATATTTTGTGGACAATTCTCTTCATCATGCTTCATTCTCCGTCAAAGAACATTTCACAGTCATAGCATTGTGCCTTAGGTGAACATTTGCTAAGACTTTTTCATAAGTAAATAATTTATATTGAACTATGAATACCATTAACATCTCGTATAAGACTTTCTGCGTAGGTATCTTTTATAACACTAACGTATTGCACCTACATAATTTTAGAAATTATGTAGCTACATTATAACTGTTTTATTTCGTTTCAGATGATGCTTCTAATGAAGCTATTAGAGAAGCGAGGCGGCGGTGGTGGCGCCGGTGGTCTGGGTGGTGGCGGTGGCGATGGGGTATGTAACTAGAAACATACATTACATTACAACTTACACAGTCAGAGTTTAATTACTAATTCTCATATCATCAGCCCATATACGTCCCACAGCTGGGCACGTGCCTCCTCAATAAGTGAGAGGGTTTAGGCTTTAGTCCACCACGCTAGGCTAGTGCGGGTTGGCGGACTACGCACCTAAGAAATTCCTAAGATGCTTTAGGTGTGCAGGTTTCCTCGTGATGTTTTCCTTCACCGTAAATAAGTGATGATTCATTGTGAATACACACATAACTTCAAAAAATCTGATGTGTATGCCTGAGGTTTGAAACTTCGGCTGCCGAGATTCTCGACCGCGCCCTTAAACTTCGAGGCCATCACTACTTCTTCATATTATACTTCGGTAGAAGTAAAGCGCCTAGTCAAATATGTATAGCAAAAGATACCGACTATGATGTGTTGCTTTATCTAAGAACTTTAGAATTGCAACAGGGCTTGGTTTCGACATTTTACAATATTTTTTCCTTTTTAAAACCTTACTCCTTTAAAATCCCAGCGAAATCTAGTTTGAATCAGTATTTATGTCCAGTGGAGATACTTCCATAGCCCAAAAACGTTACACTTTAATTGTACAATATCTAGTTTATAATTTATTATTGTGGGGTCAGTATATTCTCATTTATATGTCAAATTGCTTTTGTTAAATAAAGATTTAAAGATAATTATCATTCGGAATTTTGTAAGGCAAGCTGGGCTTTTGGGCTTCTATCGACACTGCTTATGTCGTTATAAATTATCAACCGTGTCATTAAATAAAAAAAACTCTTGTTTCATTAATTCAACATTGCCAGGGTTGGGCTGCGTCTGGCGGTGGTGGAGGAGCGTGGATGCCAGCAGGTATTATACCTATATAAATAAATGTGTAGGTACATATAGCAAGCATCAATATATTCATCTACTTAACATTCAGGTGGCCAAGATTATGGCGGTGGAGGATACGATGCCAACGCGCAATGGCAGGGTCGATCTATTATGGATTTAGAACACGAAGACAAACCATCTGAATCCTATATAAACCCCAAACATATTTGCAACAAGAAGCATTGTCTGGCATCAAACAACAACGAACAATTCATGACCAAAAGTACGGATGAAATTAAGTTAAGGAAGAAGAGAGATATCATAGACGTACTACAAAGTTCTTATATCTATTGGATCAATAAGCTATTTGGGACAAGCAACAGAAGAAATAATAATCAACCTAAATATAAAATAATAAATGGAGTAAAACACATATTTTATCCTTGGCGCACGTTGCAAAGACTTACAATGCCTAAAGAAACTAAAATTAAAATTGTTGAAGACACTGTAAAACCTGTTATTGCCGCAGAAGACTTTAATAAAGGAGAGATTTTTGAAGGCGTTGTGGAAAGCCGTATGAATAGGAAGAAGTTTCATAAAATGAAGGAAACAGTGAATAATACTATGGATGATAATCCGTGGGAATGACTATATTATTTAATGAAGTTTTATGTGTTGGACAATATCGTGGTTCCCGATTTTAGGTCGTTTTTATTTATGTAGATGTAGTTCCCACATTCCCGCTAGATGGCGGTAAAAACATTATCAATAAATAGTTTTTTTTTAAATAAAATCATAGAGAATAAAAAATTATATAAATCCATGAAGTTGTAATAGAATGTAATTAATATATGAAATGTAAATGTTAGTTGCTTAGAAAATTTCAATATGTAATGCAAAAATTTGTTTAGCCAGTAGACATTTTATAATATGCTAGGTATTTTATAAACGTTTCAAATAAGCTTTTAAATTCTATTACTACTAAGATGAAAAATTATTAGTATTAATAAATTATTCAATCCTCTGTAGATTAAAAGGGGTTTGAGAGCTGTATTTTTTTAAGGAAATTCAAACTATATAATAAATAATGTTATCAAGTCAATTAAATAATTAAATAAATTTGATTTTAACGCCGTCTCTGATTTATTTTTATAATTAAACCTTCAATATGCCGCATTTAGGTATAATATTGGCATTAGTTCTCTTTTCGTTTATTGATATTATTTATAAAATAATTTTAAAATATTTTTTGGTTATTTTTAGGCATTATCTACCAAAAGTTTTGTGTTACATTTAGAAAAAGATTTATTTTTAAATGTTTGAAATAGCGCCATCTTCAAATATTTATTAGTACTACATAGTCAATGCACATTTCAATCTTTAAATTTGTTTCACGTTGTTAAAATACAGATGACTGCATACCTATTCAAAATAATTTTAAAATGTATATGAAAAAAATGTTTTAATTTATATTTTTCTTGAATGTCAAGTACATAGCATCATAAATATTGAAAAAGAAACAATTCCATTTTTGCATACATTGCGGGGATTACTATTGGCTTATTTGTTTTCTGAATAATAAACATTAACAAGGACGTCACAAAATAAAATCTGAAAATGTATAAAAGTGATATTTAATTTAATTATTTTATTTTGGAATGTATATTTTTGACGTTCCCGATACATCCGATATGGTCTAGTGGCTAGGATACCTGGCTCTCACCCAGGAGGCTCGGGTTCGATTCCCGGTATCGGAATAGTTAATTTTTGTATTCCATGTTGAGTGATTTTTTTCATTACATACATTAATAAAAAAAATTAAAGTATTAAAAGAACTTTCTTTCAATAAGAGAAAGAATGAAATCAGGATATTTTCATTCAAGAAGCACTAGGACTAAAATTACGATGGCGTGATAATGTGCACTTGTGCTATTATTTTAAGAAAAATAAATGACAATTTATATGCAATAAGTGATCTTAAGTGACCGCGTGTGCGCGCCCTGCGTTCTTGCTTTCGAAATGAAATGGCGGGTACACCGTATGCTTTAACTATTCTCGATAACTCGCCGATTAAAACGAAACTAAACAAGTATGTCGCGTTTGTGGAACAACTAATTTACTTATAGACTATTTTTTGAATTCTATACTGTACCACAATTAGTGTTTTTTCTTATGAAATAGACTACCTATTATACCCAGTGGCGGTACTTTCATAGAAGCCCAAAAGCCCAGCTTGCCTTACGTAATTCCGAATAAGAAACATAAACTAGAATAATTCATAATTCAATACAAACAACAAAATATTTATCCAAAAACAGAAAATTACGTATTTTTGCCGCGCCGCCGTCCGCCATACAGCCGCGCCGCCGCGCGCCATTTCCCTGCCCATATAATTTGAAATTTCAAAAAAACGAAACGCGGGCGCACGAACGTCAATAGTTCACCCCCCGTTCGCACGGGCGTTAAAAAAGCGTTGCGTTAAAACCCGGCGTCGGCGCTTTTTTAACGCCTTAAATTTGAGTGTTCATACGAGCGCTTTTTAATCACTTTTGTCTCGCCTCGCGCTCTAGTTAGACGTGAGAATGGTTAGCGCTAATTGACTAGCAGTAGCGGTTTCTGTCGCTAGAAGGCGAAAAAGGAAACAGAAGGCATTTATTCAAAGATAAAGTAATAATAATAATAATATATTATTTATTCTAATATGTTGTGTTACAACAAAAGTAGTTCTTAAAATCTATAACATATTACATAAATACTATTGTCAAGTTTTCAAGAGACATCTCACACTAGGCAGAGCCTGTATCGTGAGATGTTCTTTAGTTACTCGTGACAATGTAATGTCTCCAGTGTAATTTAAAGTGAAAATAAAAAAAAAACAAAAACAAAAGGAAAAATAAAAACACAGGAACCATATATGCTACAGTAAAAATTAGGACTGAATCTAAAATTATATGAGATCAGGTTTATAATAAATATGTGAGTTTACAATTCAAAAAAAAGGGGTTTCATAAATTTTTCTATATAATCGTATGTCCAGTTCAACAGTCTCTTTTGTATTCTAAGTTTAGCTTCTTTACTAGATAAATGAATTGTGTTAAATAACTTATTAATACGGTTGTACACAAATGGTTTTGTATAGCAGCTAAATCTTTTGGCAAAAACTGTACTAACAGGCCTTTGCGGTAATTGAAAGATGCCTTTCCTGATCAAAAACTCGTAGTCCTCTGAAAGTGCCAAAAGAAATATCTTTTCTTGCCTGTTTATTGTCGCAAATGGTGTCAATTTTAGGAGTATTTTTGGACAATTTTAACTTTAATTCTAACTTGGTATCAAGTCGATTTATTTTTTATCACGACCAGGTGAGAAAATCCAGTCTCACATATGTATGTTGTAGCCAATATGTTTGCCGCTCGTTCCTGCTAAGCGTCAAGTCGCCATTACATACATATATCTTGTCACGAACCCCCTGCCGTCGAATGGCGAACCCCAATTTGAGAAACCCTGGTCTATAGCAACTGATGAAATAATAAAAGATTAAGACTCTAAACTGTAAAGAACTATTTATTTTAACTGAATTAACAATGACAGAGCACTATGAGATTATCGACCGTAACACCAAGAACCTTTATTAGTTAACGCGCAATTATGCGTACATGTATATTGCTATTCAATTATACTAGGCGCTGCGCATGTCTGCGTTTCTCCCAACAGTAACATTTGACATATTGTTAAAAATGGCTGGCCCTCAAATAAATTTCAAGGTACCATCTGTACAACCGCTGGTTGTTACACTGAGATAAGTAAAACAATATTTAAAAGAATACAATTATATTTATTAAAACGAAATTAATCATAACGACATCATTGACAAACGCAGATAAACAAGACACGTCCGCTCACGAGGACAGCGCGCTGCGCACTGACTGCAGCACCGGCGCTTTTTTACCGCTCGTGTGAACAATAGTATGAAGTTGCATTGTTCTATTTCCAACGCCCAAAATCGAAAATGAAACACTGCGCGATAAAAATTTCGTTTTAATAAATATAATTGTATTCTTTTAAATATTGTTTTACTTATCTCAGTGTAACAACCAGCGGTTGTACAGATGGTACCTTGAAATTTATTTGAGGGCCAACCATTTTCAACAATATGTCAAATGTTGCTGTTGGGAGAAACGCAGACATGCGCAGCGCCTAGTATAATTGAATAGCAATATACACATGTATATTGCTATTCAATTATACTAGGCGCTACATACGCATAATTGCGCGTTAACTAATAAAGGTTCTTGGTGTTACGGTCGTATTATTACGGTGGTATTATTTATTAGAATAAATAATATATTATTATTATTATTACTTTATCTTTGAATGAATGCCTTCTGTTTCCTTTTTCGCCTTCTAGCGACAGAAACCGCTACTGCTAGTCAATTAGCGCTAACCATTCTCACGTCTTACTAGAGCGCGAGGCGAGACAAAAGTGATTAAAAAGCGCTCGTATGAACACTCAAATTTAAGGCGTTAAAAAAGCGCCGACACCGGGTTTTAACGCAACGCTTTTTTAACGCCCGTGCGAACGGGGGGTTAGAGTAAACATCAATGTTGAACATAATAATAATATCTATCTCCCTCTATCTCGTGGGCTGTAAACCTGGCTTTACTTTACTAGTTCTATCTCTTTCGCACTACGTCGAAATTCCCATTGGATTTTAAAACATAGATATAACCAAAATACCGTTTATATAGCAATTAGTATGGACATAAGAATCACAGAACACTATACTCCTAACGGAGAAGAATGCCAACTCCATACAATAAAATGAAGGTGAATTTTACTACCGCCCTCTAAAGTCTACCCCTAGGCAACTTCGTATGACGTCACGCTGCGCGATACTACGGCGGGAAATTTAAATCATGGGTATATATAGGGGCCTATAAAATATAACCAATATTTTATTTTAGTATGGGAATTTTCACTTGTAAGAAAACATGAATATAAATCATGATCGCTCATGAAATTCTTACAAGTAAAAGTTCCCATATCATTTTTCAGGGAAATAAAACAATATGAATACAATAATTATAATAACTTTATTTCTTGAATACAGAAATATGGAGTAAATTAGATTTTTGCAATATGTTTACAAAGTCGTTTATTATTATATTTCAATATTATACAATTCGTCCACATGTTAATCTGGTAGTGGATTAGTATGACGAAAGGACTTCCTATCAAATATTTCTAAATCAAGGAATATTTCTAAATAGCTTTGATCTAGCTGTCCAATGAGGACTTAATATTGACATTGACTGCAGTATGAATATAATTTTACATAATTTCAGCACAAATTTTCCTTAGCAATAAAATGTTATCTATATTTTTGTGGCATGAACTACAGCAGTGTTTGCTCCATAAAATGTTACAATTTGTGTTTTAAAAGTGAAGAAAGCAGATTACAGACTACATAGTAGTTACATCCAATATGCTTGTGTTTACTTTTTTATATATTGAGTTTAACAACATTGGTTTACATAGGTACTGCAATTCCAAGTAATTACATACATTATGACAGTAATATAACTATTTAAAAGTGAAGAAAGCAGATTACAGGCTACATAGTAGTTACATCTATAAGGCTTCCATTTACGTTTTTTATTTATTTGGTTTAACAACATTAGTTTACAAAGGTACTGCAATTATTTTAGTATTTTTTCCGCCATAGTTTAGTAAAAGAGTCCTATCTCACACAAAAGCTCCTGATATCCAAATCAGAAAAGAGTCACTTTCTCGAAAACCACGAATCACTGCACTTTTAACACTTTAACGGAGGAACAGAAGCTCAATTCGACGTTTTAGTGAAATTAAAATTGCAGAGAAACACGAATGAAATCACAACAATGGCAGCTGAAGCGCTTACCAGTGTTGTCAGATGACCATTTCCATAGGTATAAAATAAATATAACATTTTTTTACGATGGCAACACACAAAACTTTGCCCCCGTAGGTATCTTTTTTGACAGGGCCTGATAAGAATCCCGCTTTCGCTCTGAAGTGCGTGCAATCGGGAGTGCAGCAGGGCTGCCATTGGCGTTGACACGGCAATTGCCGTGTTATAAGGTAATTGGGGTCAGTTGGAAAAAAAACACGGTACACGGCAGAATTTCATTGCCGTGTCATAAAACACGGCAATTATATGATAAGAATTTAATGTAATTGAAAAAAAAATTAAACACGGCAATTTCTCAAATTTTCTACAAAACACGGCAATTCGACATCCAAAACACGGCAATATATTTTTATTTAATGGCAACCCTGGAGTGCTGAAGCACCCTGACTTTGTCAAGGTCACAGGTTGTTAATTGTTTACGTTTACTGAGTGAAAGAACCAATGGGGGAAAAAGGCGGGAAGTGTACGGATTGGAGGGCGCGGTTTTTTGTTTTTCTCACATATAATTTTTATTTATTTCTTGATAATGGTGAATAGGGGATTAAGTGTTGCTTGTCGGTGTTGTGTGTGGTGTGTTTGATTTAGTTTCCCTTTTTTCTTCCCTGTCTCGCTGTATCTGGTGAGTCCTTTCTGGTGATTGTTGGCGCGAGGATGGAGGAGCCTCCTGATCCAGGTGGGACGGCCCCACCAATGCGGTGGGTCGGGGAGGGGGAAGGTGAGGGATGAATTGGATACGCTGTGTGCAATATCGACGAGTGGTGCTTGATTCTCTGGTCACTATTGTAGTGAAGGGATTAAGGGTTGTATGTGGGAGGAACGGGGGGCGCGCCTTTCAGTTTGGGAATTTCCCGCCCTTTTTCTTTCATCATTCATCATCATCATCATCATTAATTCATAATGAAAATAAATTACTGAAAACTTGGCAGCATGGTCTTCGACCTTAGCCGGTTCCTTGAGGACAAATAAAAAAAAAATGAGTGAAAGACCCAAATTAAATAGAATATGTCGTGATGTTGTGGTATTTAGAATATTACTAGTACTACGTTAGGAGTATAGTGTTCTGTGATTACTACAGTGATTATAAAAAATGGGTGATGTTTATTGTTAATCCTCGTGGCGACTTAAAGTGTGTGCATGTTTTGCTCTTCGAAGATAAGGTAAATTCATTAAATTATACTGTGAAAAAACGGCTCGTAACTTGTCCAAAACCTACATATGCCAGACTATCGAGTATTTCTATTTGTCTAATTGTTAAAAATTATGAGGACGCTTAATAGATCCGATTAGTAAGTACATAACAAATTGAATAGTTGAATGTTCCCATACGAAAAGGTTATAGGTATTATGTTTGTGTTGCATATTTTATATAATGTTTAAAATGTGTGGAATTATTGTTGTAATGATTTAAATAATTTATCTGTTTTTTGTAGAATGCATTCAAATTTACAACACCACATACCTACTTTGATTTCTTTTTATAAATATTGTAAACAACGCATTGAAGTATTCATTTCTCGTTAATTATGTCACGAAATTTCAAAACTCTCGCGTTGATCATCATCGTATTATTTCTAAGATTAATACATATTATTTATCATTTTGTTCAACAAAAAAAACTTGCATTCAAGGTCACGACATGAAAATTAACTTACGAGTATAGGTAATTTTTAGAATTTGACTGTTTACTTTTTAATTATGTGGTTTGAAACCAATTCGAGTCGAGTTATTTGTCTAATAAAATTCAATATGATATAGGTATTCCGTGTCTATGTTATAACATCTCGCATTCAAATTTAGCGAGATACGACGTTTGTGCACAATTTGGACATAGGTATTATTGTTCTAATAATTTTCGCCGACATTTTATGGTTTTTGGTACTAACTATCACTAGCGACAAATAATTATTTCTTTGTTAGGCCAGTACTATAATATACCTACATCAATATGTCAAAATCTTGAATGTAAATAATTTGCGGTAGGTATATTATTTATTAGTTCTCTGACTTTCTGAACCAAAATAATACACTATAAAAACCGTAATAAAAATTTGGGCTTGCCCTAGCTAGAGACAGCTTTTATGCTCTCATAAGCCCCATAAGCAAACCACTCTGAAAGTGTTAAACAAACAACACGTGAAAACGATTTGACATTGTAATTTATACTGCAGAGTAACAACGCCGTACCCGATGGTAAGCGCGATGCTGTGCAATAATTGTATCAAGTGGGATTTATAATTCTACTTACTGTGGGGCCCAGATCCACCGGCGAGCAATTTTGAATTCCGTGCTCATCTCACTGGAACTAAATAGAATGAAGCTAATAGAAAGCGTATTAAAAATACAAACCCGTATTAAAAATAAAAATCCCGTCAAAAAATTTAACAAATATTAGGAAAACGTCATTTTATTTTATTTTTTGTCGATTTTTTTTTAACGTTAATGTGTTTGTAATCACCGTCACTATTACCTGTCTTGGTTTTCGATTACGGTCTTTTTACATCCTGTATAACATTAGGATAAATTAAAAACGCCTGTCATAACTTCCTGAGCACTGTTTCGTAAATGTTTTTTATATTACATTAACCCTGTTACGCACCAGCGCGACTTAAAAAATATACTATGATATGCGACTTAAAAATTATACTATGCCCTTTCTCAAGATCCTATCTATCTACATATCAAAAAACATTCAAATGGGTTTAGCAGTTTAGGCGTGAAAGCGTAGCAGACAGACATACGTACCTACAAATTTACTTTCACATTTATAATATTAGTAAGAATATATAATTATTTAATAGCTGTATCCTGCGACATCGTTTTCGTCATGCGTAGGTATACCAAATGATGATTAAAATGGTGATCATGAAGTATATGCACTAGTGAGTAATACAATTATATTTAAATAAATTGATGATAGTGTCTCCAACTTCACAACCGTTCTGAACTATAGAGGTAATCGGAATCAATATGAGTACGAACAGATTATAACTAAATGTACTGAAAGTAATAATTCTTCGCTCAAAGTGTGTAAATTTTGAAAATTCACACATTAAATTTACACGCAAACTGTGTGTCAATTAATATGTTGAATTTTTGGATTGTAACTACTTTCTCTTTTACCTTTTTATACCTGACGCTTTTAGTACCTCACGATATCTGGGGGCACGGCAGTGCCCCCGCCAGGTGGAGCAAAAAAGTGGCACGGCCGTACTATACTTTTATCGAAGCAACTCAGGCCATTTTCGACACCCTATAATTTCGTTGTGGATAAACCTAGAAACCTGAAATTTTAGTCACCAAGCAAGTATAGTATAAACTCTGTAAATTTCAAATTTCATTCAATTTGAACCAGTAGTTTAAGAATTATAACTAGTCAAACTTCGCAGGTTTTGTCACTCACTGACCGATCATCAAAACTCTAAGGCACTTCTAGCAGACACAGAAGCTTCAAATTTGGAACACAATTAGTTTTTAGTGTATAACTTAAGGAAAAATTAAAATATCTTGCAATTTCAGTCTAGTTTTCTAGATACACAAACTGCATAAATAACTTTGTAATCCCATATAAATATATAGGATTACAAAGATACATTTGCAGTAAATAAATTAGTGTACCTGTATAGTAAAACCCGGCGTTGGCGCTTTTTTAACGCTAGTATAAAATAATGGAATTACGCCCCGTTCGCACGGGAGTTAAAAAAGCGTTGCGTTAAAACCCGGCGTTGGCGCTTTTTTAACGCTTTAAATTTGAATGTTCATACGAGCGCTTTTTAATCACTCTTGTCTCGCCTCTCGCTTTAGTAAGAGTGAGAATGGTTTGCGCTAATTGACAAGCAATAGCGGTTTCTGTCGCTAGAAGGCGAAAAAGGAAACAGAAGGCTTTTTGGGTACATCCTCTTAATGAGCCAAGATACGTAAAAGGGCAGCTTTTTGCCACTTTTTTTTATTATTTTCTAATGTCTATAGCAGGGTTTCTCAAACTTGTGGTTCACGAATCCCTGTATCAGTTTCCAGGTGACAGCGAACCCCTTAAACCTTAAGTAACTAATCCCCCACCCCCCAAAAGAAAGTCATAAAACTGTCTGCTGAAGAAAATAAAGATTTACCTATTTCAATAAAAGATAAAGTGCCATAAGAAATATATTTTCTTGCCTGTTTCTTGTCGCAAATGATGTCAATTTTAGGAGTATTTTTGGACAATTTTAAATTTAATTCTAACTTAGTATCAAGTCGATTTAGTTTTTATCGTGACCAGGTGAGAAAATCCAGTCTCACATATGTATGTTGTAGCCAATATGTTTGCCGCTCGTTCCTGCTAAGCGTCAAGTCGCCATTACATATATCTTGTCGCGAACCCCCTGCCGTCGAATGGGGAACCCCACTTTGAGAAATTATGGTCTATAGCAACATTTGACATATTGTTGAAAATGGTTGGCCCTCAAATAAAACTTCAAGGTACCATCTGTACAACAGCTGGTTGTTACACTGAGATAAGTAAAACAATTAAAAAAAATACAATTATATTTATTAAAACGAAATTAATCATAACGACATCATTGACAAACGCAGATACGAGTAAACAAGACACGTCCGCTCACGAGAACAGCGCGCTGCGCACTGGCTGCAGCGATGGCGCTTAACGCTTTTTTACCGCTCATGTGAACAATAGTATGAAGTTGCATATGTTCTATTTCCAACGCCCAAAATCGAAAATGTAACACTGCGCGATAAAAAAGCGTCGCGTTATAAAAACGCCGTCGTGTGAACAGATACTTTAGGTGCTCCCGACATACATTGGGAGCGCATAATTAGTTTAAGTAGCGTGTAAATTTGGCATTCGGTACGCACCGGTCAAGGCCGTAACATCCGAGAAAAAATACAGTACGTTATTTGGAAAGAGGAGTTTTATTTCCGCGAACGAGAAACATACGATCCTCAACAAGTTGGTCGGGAATGCATTTGTTGTATTTGAACGCTTTTTTAACGCGCTTTAAAAAATCTCCCGTGCGAATGGGGCCTAATAGGTGTAGCTAGAAAAGTAGGGATGGTATTGAGGTTTAGGCGTGAGTTCGAGAATCCCGGCGGTCGCGGGTTCAAACCCTAGGCACACTTATCTGACTTTTCGAAGTTATGTGTGTGTTATAATTTATTAATTATCACGTACTGCGGTGAAGGAAAACATCGTGAGGAAACCTTCATATAGGGTTAAGTAATTTATTCATTAAAAAAAAACCTTTGAGTGAGGCAGTTAGTGTTGTAGATTAGTTCAAGTTATACCTCTGTTAAGCTTGATGTTGTAATTTTCTGTTAGGTACTTTGACAGTATCAATTTATAGTGAAAGAGAGATAACAAATTTACAAAAGTATTAACTTTAACTGACGTTTGACGTGTGTGGCCCTAAATATTTCTAACTAACGCAAAAATAATAATTATTTTAAAATAAAGAACACGACGCGGCCGCTCTCGTCTCGTATGTAGAAGAGGAAGACTACCTACAAAAGTAAGCAAAGCTCATTAGACAGAGAGGGGCCTTTAGAAAATCCGTTGTTAGTACGTACTCAAGAAGTAGAAAGTGACGAAAAGGAAAAAAGTAGGACTACCTATCTACAAAAAGAAATGAGATCCCATAAAAAACAAAACTTGTAAAAAAAACCAAGTCTCGCAACTCATTTCTTCTACCGTAAAAAGTTGTGAGATCCATGTTATACCAAGTCGTTGAATTTATTCAGTCCCTTACCTTACCAGACAACATCTTATAGTGACCATATCAATATTAAAAATGTTTTATGTTTTAAATAAAATAGTTTGACTTGGCAATCGCATGAAAACACAATGTATCTCATAGTCCGGGAGCCAGCGACAGATTTTCATGACCAAGTTCCTCTCAAGCGGTAATTAGTAAATTGCATCAGAGTATAGTATTATGAAGTCTCGTGAACGTCAGCTGGCACTCGGTTGGGGGGATGAGCGGTTTTAAAAAAAAATACATTCACTCATTTCCTCTCAGCTAAAAATTTGTCAAATTGTAGCTTATCTAATATCTCAACGAAAAAAATAATCAGCTGGTTCCAACATAGTGTATTGTACGTCAGCTGGTGTCTCGAACATGTTTTTTTTTTTTCAGTGATTTCCTCTTAAACAAAAATTTACCTGATGATAGCTTATATGTAACTGTGGATAAATATATAGGTCAGCTGGCTATATCTTGGTGGAAAAACCGTCAGCTGATACTTTGAATACTGAGCATCTATAGCATGCTCCTGCCTAACTCCTATGTAATAACTTTCAAAGTATCAGCTGACGGTTTTTCCACCAAGATACAGCCAGATGACCTATATATTTATCCACAGTTACATATAAGCTATCATCAGGTAAATTTTTTGCTGAGAGGAAATGAGTGAATGTATTTTTTTTTTCTTCGTGCGTGGGAGGCTACAACCGCTCATCCCCCCAACCGAGCGCCAGCTGACGTTCACGAGGCTTTATAATATGTACTATACTCTGATGCGTCTCACGAATTATCTCTTGAGAGGAAATAATTGACCAAATTTGCACCTGGCTCCCGGACTATCACTTTTAGTGCGATTGCCAAGTCAAACTATTTTATTTAAAACATAAAACATTTTTAATATTGATATGGTCACTATAAGATGTTGTCTGGTAAGCTAAGTGCATAATAACTTAAGACAAAAGGTCACTTAAACGGGGGACTGAATAATTTTAATTGAATGAAATTAATTAAATGAAATGAATAATTTTTACGGTAGAAAAAATGAGTTGCGAGACTTGGGTTTTTTTACAACTTTTTTTTTTTAGTATCTACTTAAGATAAAGATGTAAGTCTAGTAAAAAGAGGGTATTTTTGCTAGGAGATCCACTTTATAGTCCATGAATGAAAGAGTTCTGAGTGTGACAAACCCTAAATGTCCATTATGCACATTCAGAGCAGTGCGCGATATTAAAAAACGAATACGCCACGAGTTACCGATTTAATTTTGACTTTTTTTCACACTTAACCCCTACTTGGAAAATGAGGCCAAGTGCTCGTTTGGAGAACGGTAACGATAAAAAGCGCAACACCTCTTTCCACTGGCAAGAAATCGTAACGAAATGCCCCCTAACTTCTAAGTGGCAAAAACTTGAAGTACGTAATAAACTTTCTTTTTTTTCCTTAATATTTCTGGAGCATGTGTGTTTTTCCTTAGATTGAGCTTAAGTAATAGAAAAATATTTCGTATATAAAATTGGTGCTTTAAGGACCTCCTTAAGGCCTACTCCTGGTGGGAGCACTCCACGGCACGCTGAGCTTAGTGCTTCCATGAATCGCCCTCTGCCGCACATTTCGGGGTTGCTTTTAGTCATGGCCCCCGCAGTGCGCCCAGCGGATGGAAAACCCATAAGTGCGCTGGTGCACGTTTCCTCATGATACATGGAAAATTTAAAACATCGCAATATGAACTAAATAGTTTAACCACGCATTAACTATTGGTTACCTGTGCAGAGTAACTCTACACAGCCGGCGGCTACCACACTCGGTCAAAGACCCAGATCTTCACCTTGCTCTTGAACGTGGTTTGACAAATTGTAGTGTTGTCCGCATTAAAGTATCGATAACGCAATATGATTACGAAAAATAAGTAATTGGATTGTCTATTTCAAAGTTAAATAATTGTACAATTCAAAGATGCATTTTTAGTAATGCTATATTATATGTGCTTCGTTATAATTACATAAGTAACCTTTTTATGATTTTTCTAACTATATATTAATTTTCCGAGGTCATGAGCTTTACTTTAATAGTATGTACATTAACAATTACACCGTGACGGAGATCAAAAGCTTAGCAGGTATATCAAAGTAACTGCATTGCAACCTCTGAACTATTTGTTAGATAATTTAGTTTGTGGCCTTTATAATTTTTGGCTTCGCAAAATGCTCGAGTTACCAATAATAAAAAAAATAACAAATTAACTAGTCCTATTTTTAAATTACCGATCAATTTCATCGACAAACCTAGCCCTCACTACCTACCAGACGTGCGAAAGAGAAGTTCGCACCTCTCTCTTGGCCCACGGGTAGTTTCCTCAAGATAAGTTTAGTGAGCGCGCAGATACTCCACCAAACGCATGTGCTTTGTGACTTTCAAAATCGTGTGAACTATATGTGTACGGATCTGTTTCGGATGTGTGGTAATGTTTTATTTATTTATATTTTTTTTAAAAGGTGTACTTTGCAATGGTCATTTTAAGTTTAAAGCTCCCCTCTACTTTATTAGAGGGGGGGGGGGTATGTTGACAATTTGGTATTTTGAAAAAAAAATACTATTTTATTTAATACGTTTATTTAATAATAACCAATATACGTATTATTTACAAAATGTTGATTCGTGCTGTAATACTGTTATATGTATTTTTATTTACTTGTGTTTGTACTATGCATTGCTTTTATTTTCCACTTTCTATCTTTAGCAATATCCGCTGTTACAGATGTCTGTTTGTATGAACAATGTGGTCCGCATTTCTGCCGTCTTAAAGCATTCTTTACGTGTCACATTTGACACGTTCTAAATTGACTTCATACATTGCCGTTTAATAAAGAAGGGGGAACGGAATAAACCTTCTCCAGTAATAAATTGTAAGATTCCCAGGATATACGGATACCGCCTTGTGGTTATTGTTGTCTTAAGGAATACTCCTAGTCGTTCCATACTCGTAAAAAACCTATTTATCGGGATTATCGGCGTGACTTAAGACATTGCAGGAGTGGTGCGCCCTCACCAAAAGCAGTTCCAGATTATGTGGCAGACCGTGTAGTTTCGTGATATTTGCGAACGCTAATTCTGGCCGAGTGGATGCTTGGCTAGCTTCTCTTAAGCAGTCCTTCGTATCCATAGATAGTCTGACAATGGCGTTAGCGCTACATCACTTCATGGATAATGGGGCTCATTATGTTCCTTAAGTCCACATAGATGGATGGGATACCTATACCGTAATCGAATCTTTACCGACTATCACGCCTGTATCTTTACCGATTACGGACTATCACGCCTATTACCTAGGAGCGTAGTAGACTTTGATTTTAAGTCTTCCTTGACACACAGTTGACGGTTTACATTCTTATGCAAAATTATGCGGTATAAGAAGGATAGTTTTTGCAACCGTGATATTCGTCTCTCCACCTACAAAAAAATCAAGGTCAAGAATAACTACAACATAGCTGCTTAGAGTTAGTTTCTCTCTTTGCGTTTTTAACGCTTTCGATTCCCAAAAGTGGGCTGTGTTGAGACATCTAGATCTAGAACATTTAGTCAAAAAATCTACAGTCGTCATTAAAACGTCGTCACGTCCTCTCTTATGACTGGGACTTTAGGAAAGGGAATAGGCTCTTTCTTATCTTTTTTTATAAAATTTTCCCCTAGGTAAAACAAGCCCCCTACTAGTCTCAAAGCAGTGATGGCCTCGAGGCTTAGGCGCGCGGTCGAGAATTTCGGCGGACGCAGGTTCAAACCCCAGGCACACACTTCTGACTTTTCGAAGTTATGTGTGTATTCACAATGAATTATCACTTGCTTTAACGGTGAAGGAAAACATCGTGATAAAACCTGCACACCTAAAAGTTCTTAGGAATTTCTTAGGTGTGTAGTCCGCCAACCCGCACTAGGCCAGCGTAGTGGACTAAGGCTAACCCTCTCAGTTGTAGAGGAGGCCCGTGCCCAGCAGTGGGACGTATTTGGGCTGATGATGATGATGTCTCATAGGAGACTATAATATATAGAAGACTATAGAATATTCATGTCAACTTTCTACAAAACCAAAAATACACATACAAGCTACACGCATGCTACTAGTAAACTATAGAGATAAAACAAACAAACGTCAGTTCAAATAGTAGACAGTATTTGTATGTATATAAGTATGTATATATGTATATAAAGTATGTATATAAGTATATTTAGGCCTCATAAGATTCACATGCATATCCCTTAATAACATGAAAGTTATAAACCTGTTTCATTTAACTTAACTAGTTGACACTCTGATACCAGGTGTGCTAACACCGATTTCTTTTTGATTATGCATATTAAAGTGGGTTCATATTCATCTCGTTTGATAATAACTTAGGTTAGCCTCATATTGCCACTTGCTTTTTGACATCTAAAGAATCAAATATTTTTCTATACATACAAATAAATAAAATTGGAGTGTCTGTTTGTAATATTGAAATAACTAATAATAATAAATATATCAAAATAACGTTTTTTTCAATTTTTGTCTGTCTGTCTGTTTGTTCCGGCTAATTTCTGAAACGGGTGGACCGATTTTAACGGGACTTTTACTGGTAGATAGCTGATGTAATAAGGAATAACTTAGGTTAATGAAAATTAAGATTCGACTGTTAGGCGGAACGACGTTCGCCGGGTCAGCTAGTTTTAAATAAAAACAAAATATTAATACATTACAGGTACCGTGGATCTATGTAATGACATTACCATGGTATATTGTTGCAGCAGTCAATAATTACATCAGCTTCACCAATTTCCAGCCCATATATATATACTCGGCTTTTACAAAATAGCGGTAGACCCAAACCGTACGTAACGATTGGTAGCGTAGTCAAATAGGACCAAACTACAAATGGTTCAGCCCGACCAGGATACACAATAATCTTCCACAAACGCGGAGAATGTGAGCTCTCAAGCCAAATTTGGCTTCGTTGTTCATTTATAAATCATGTGGGGGAGAAAAATGAATTAATATTCAGCTGTCAGCATTCAAGTGCGCGCGTTCCTGTGTCTATCCGTTTATTGAATAGTTGAAAATGATGTCAACTGACTGAGAAGTAATCGTAAACTTATAACAACTTTGGACCTTTCATTCGCCTATGCAGTTATCGTGCCTCAGAAAAGCATCTTACCAATGAATACGCTGTTTTCTCCTTTTGTAATACCTTCATATTTTTTCTGTTTTATTTATTGTATTCTGGATTGGGGTCCAATTAAGAGTTTTTGTTTTTTCTTGTAACGTTTGTACATTTACCTTGCTTCAAAAAAGGCAGTATTTCTGGTCTAACATTTCTGTCTTCTTGTTCTGAAATCTACGCAGAACCAGATCGAATGTATCCTCGAATTCCTCTAATACATCGACACACAACACCCAGTGTAGCGTGTCGCACGTGGTCACGCAACTGTCCAAGTTTTTTGAGCAATATTCCTATATAATTGAAACTTTCTTTCGCATGTTTGGTTCATGAACATTATTGTAAGACGAATTATTGCATTATTATGGTTTGGATGATAATATACTTATATTTGTGTTTCATGTTATAGTTACTGTGTTTGTTTTTTATGTAAGATAGAGACACACAATATGCACTCCCCAAACGAAAACTATCAATAACCGCTCACAAAGATTGATTATATTTTATAAAAAAAAAAATGATTTATTCGGCCCAATACAAGCGTAATACGACTTTATTTAATAGTGAAAATCCATGAAAAAAGTATAAATTATTAATTATAGAGTCTGCACACACATGGGAAACAAAGTAGAGACCTCTAGATCGCACAGCACATATTTCTGCTGCGACAGTAAGGGGCATAATTCTCCGTGTAATAATCGTTATTGTTGTTATCACCACTATGCAACTAAATGTCTGAAGGGATGCAATGAAAACGCAGATATATTTTAACAAATGAATTGTAATTCATTGTTCTGTGTTTAGTTGTCTATTTATATAACATTATTAAGTTATATCATTCATCAATACACATTCACTCCTCTCATTTGTAGAGGAGGACCGTGGCCAGCAGTGGGACGCATTTGAGCTGATGATGTTGATAATTCATCTAAAAATAATTAATCAAAGTTATCGCTAATATCGTAACTCCCAGTATTATATTATATAGTTCTCCTGTGTGAAGCATATGCCGATAAATATTTTCCAGATATTATCAAAGAAAACCATTTCTAAATAACATTTTGTTAGCGACAGAATCTGAATATCCAACCTCCTTACATAGTCTAACAAATGTAGCATATATTTCTCCGACACGAAAACTCGTCAATGAACATGTATTTTTAAGACCAAAGAAATTTCTATGATTGACAACCGTATTGTGTATGTTAAGATAAAATTTATTCATTATTGCCAGCAGTAAGGACTAAAGTTTATTAGAAGAAATCATTGAATATCTCAAATGTTTAGTTGAGGTTTCTATGTCAGCTTATTCGTGGGATGAGTTGCAGAAAGTTTTGGTGCTAAACTAATTTATGTGTGAAAAATAAATTAATTCATAAAATCTATTTGTTCAAAAGGAATTGTTCGTCAATTACATTTAATTTATTTCTGTTATGCAGGTGTAAATAATTATAGGTATACACCTGCATAACAAATTCAGTGCATTCAATGTTATTGTAATATCTTACAGTGACCATAAAAATTGCAATATAAAAGTTACTTATATGTTCTTTCTCTGCATATTGTAGAATGATTGATCATTTTAAAATCAATAATCTCAACTTTCATGAAATTCGGGGAAGGATTTTTATGCCCACTAGGCCAACAGGTGGTCTCATCAATACCTGCCATCTCTTGCAGACAACCAAATTTACAAATGGGAAGTAAAAAGATAATAGGGTGATTAAAAACGTTCTCAGTAAAAATATAAATAAATAAAAAACAACTAAAATTATAAAAATCTTTTTTTAAATTCACGCGTTTTTTAATTTTTGTTGTGTACAAAGTACAATAAAGCGTGATAATTAAAAAGAAATAAAATCTTTACTACAGACCAGGAACATGGATGAAACTCCCTCATGCAGAAGTCTCAGGAACGCCAGTCTAGTCACGATATTCTGTTCGTATTTAAAATTCGAATTAATTTATTACACACTCAGAGAAGTTATGTTAGAAAACCATTCGTGTAAGGAATTAGACCATCACGCAATGTAAGACATTAATAAATACAATTAAACCGTATTACTGTAAATAATCAAAGTACAGTTAGATTTATGAAAAAAGACGCCAAATGCTTGTCGGAAGGTGTTTAGTTAAGCGTTCCGTAGTCTTGTTCTACGCCCGACTGAACCAAACTGAACAGCAAATCCATTCATTGTTCATTCATGTACTCAAGATATATTTCATATGGCTGAACTGTTCATATAGTGCTCTACGGATATTTCAATTATAAAAGATATTTCAAGTGTGAGAGCTTCAGTCACAAAAATGTATTTCCTATATGAAGGTAATGCTTATTATGTTAATACGTATAATACTACTTCATAGGTTTTACCGCCTTTCTTAGAGTCATCATCGGTCCATATACGTCCCACTGGTGGGCACGGGCCTCCTTTACAACTGAGAGGGTTTAGGCCTTCCACCACGCTGGCCTAGTGCGGGTTATTCAATATAAATTCGAATCCAATGTTCTCTTTAAGACGCCTCTTCTCCTTTCTGCATATAGGATACTGTGGATGACTTTTTAAGCTTTCACCACATTAGCCCTATTTTGGGTACTGCAGGATATCCTGTTATCTTCTAGAACTGTTATACCACGTACGCAGTACCATTATGTCATTCTTACCACTAGAAAATAAAAATTAATGTAATCTATACTAATATATAAAGCTGAAGAGTTTGTTTGTTTGTTTGTTTGTTTGTTTGTTTGGTTGAACGCGCTAATCTCAGGAACTACTGGTCCGATTTGATTAATTCTTTCAGCGTTAGAAAGCACATTTATCGAGGAAGGCTATAGGCTATATAACATCACGCTACGACCAATAGGAGCGGAGCACCAATAAAGAATGTTTCAAAATCGGGGGTATTTTTTTCCTTTTGAGAACTTCCGCTGCGTGCGCTGCGGAAACGGTTAAAGTTTCGCTAAAATAATGTATGACAGAATTGTTCCCCTTTAAAAGTTCTAAAAAAAAGTCCGCGACAGCATTTGTCTATCTTTTAAGGTTGGCTCACTATAACCTTTTTTATGCTAACCAAATTTGTTCTAAAATAAAGCATTATTTGTGAAGGTGTTTTCATAAAGATTATATTAATCCTTATCCAAATAAATACGTTATTCATCACAAGTATTTAATTTAAAAGAAATTTGCCCTTTACATAATTTGATTTCAATGAATATCTTAGAAGATATCGCAGTTTTAAAATAACACCGCAGCGAAAAAAATATCAAGCGCGCAATTATGATGTACGAGTACAAGGCGCCGGCCGGCCGCACTATGGATTTTGCCCATATCATTCTCAGGTCATTCTCATATCAAAAATCTGTACTTTTTTTGTTTATAAAGATATCGCTTTGAAATTTTGCATGGATATAGTCGAAAGTACAATCATTTAGGGATTTGCATGAATTTATGATACTAATGTTCTAACCCGGTTTTGCTTGGGTTCAAAGTTAAAATGCGAAGAAAAAAAAACTATATTTATTTTACACTTTCGAAAATATTATCTAAACTAATATATAGGGATTATATATAGGGACTATATAAATAGGGACTACCTAAAAATAAATTTATTGGGTTTTTAAAACTTCAATTAACATAAAAAAAGTTTATCTTTTTTATAGCACTTATAAACTTACTTAAGTATAACATTTAACGCAAAGAAATTAAATTACAAAATATTATCTTATAATTAATTTATTATAATTGGTTTTAATATACAGATTCACAATTCGACCGATGAAATAACTATTAAATATAACTTAAACATATATGTAACTTGTTTTGCTGGATCTACAATTAGTTGATGAACCTTTAAAAGAACCAAAGTGTCTTCGTCAAGTTCTTTAATATTTTTTAAAGTATTGCTTTCGAATACTGGATATGTATGGATCAGACGTGTACAAAATAGTATGAAAAACATCTTCATTCCTAGCAGACCTTGAGCATTTTCTTGCATGACGCAGTCTAAATTTCTTGTAGTCCTTATTCCCGGATTCTTAGGCATTTTCTGAAAGCTGTCCAATGGGCAACACTGAAAAATGATTTATAATACTCTCTTCATGTATTAATATTGTATGCACGGAGGATGGCATATAATACCAGTTGTATTTGCTGACATAAAGTCTAGCAGTCTGCAAAGCAAGAGATTTTTGAAATCCTCAATTATGAAATTTATGTGGTCCCTGGTTGTCTATGGTTGTTTATATAATATATTATTATTTCTTCCTTTGAACAAGTAAAACTGGCCATTTTCACTGTAATTATTGTGATAGAATAATCACCCTCGACTGAGGTTTATGTAGGAAAGCTATGAGTGTAGAGTGCAATTAAACAATATATTTCCCACATGTAACGTGTGCAAACTCATATAAATACCATTTCCTGGCAATTACATAGTCAATAAGACCATAAAAGAACACTATTTTTTCTTAACCGCAAAGATAACGTTTTCGCGAACGTGGGACTCGGTTGATATTTATCATCATAACTTCTACATAAGCACGTATAAGCAGACAAATTTTTTATATGTCATTTTTAAAGACCTAAGCTATTGATATATACAAAATTCAAAACTTCGGCAAGCTTCGATAATAAAGAAATACCTAATTGAAAATTGTAAACTGGATTTTTTTATCTATATTTATAAATTTTATCATTATATACAATATATACTACTTAAAGCAAATATTATTTTATCAAAATTATGAGAAAGAAACATTCTTTCCAAAAATATATAATTTATTAGGTGTTTTTTAACAATTTCAATCTGAAAATTGATACTGAATGTACGAAAATTATCTTGACAAATTTACTTAAAAGTAAATGTGAGTTTTTCAAATCTGTTTATCAAGTAAAATCATGATTCCAAAAGGTTATAATTCTTTCTATTTCGATAATTAACATCTTAACTATAAAACAAAATCATCAAAACAAGTAATAAGTACCTTTTTTAAAAACTATTTTTGATATGGCCTTGTTCTAACGTTTTCCATAGTGGGCCGGTGCGGTGCGGCACACATTTCACGTCTACCTATTTAACCGATTTGAATGATTTTTTGCTATGGACATAATTGGGACTCTGTGGAGTAAAATAGACTACTATTTTCTTTCTGAAACCAACCCTGAAGTCTACGCGGACGGAGTCGCGAGCAAAAGCTAGTAAATAATAAATGTCCCCAAAATATTTTAGAAGACCTCATTCGTGTACAATTTCAAAGTAAACACGAGTGATGCTGTTGAGTCGACATCTAGACTCTTATTTACTAGAGTTCACAATACAAGAATACCGTAGCGAAATTAAATTATAAGGTTCTTTTAACACCGACAGCAGCAACATTTTTGAGGTTGTTATAGAAATCAATGCCAATAATTAACGATCTCTCAAGTATTGCAAAGTCATCACTTACATTACAGAGACTAAAATTGTTATAAATTCGAAAGTAAGACTTTGTTTCTGTTCATATATTTTGTGTCATGTATGGCCTGGATACCTTTAAAAAAGCAAAAAAAATACCCTAAGATTCAATTCATTGTATACTAATAACGAATAATTACAATCACTACACAAGGAAAGGAGACTTAAAGCAGTTTAATTGACGATACGTTAAAAACTATATATACGTTAAAGTGAGTATACTCATAAATTATAATAGAAAAAATGAAAAATGAAAAATCTCAGTAAACTACAAAAACCCATAAACCGACCGACCAATTCAGAATACACAATGAGAAATTAGATGAATATCATTCCATATATTTACTTAAGCAGTAGTTCGTATTCATCTCTTGAATCTAATAGAATGTCAAGACATGTGATGAAAGGTATGATTGTAAAAATAAGGACGTGGCATGCCTATTCGCAGGTAGTTATCTTTTGTTTTACATCGTATATCAAAATAGTTTCAAATTGGCATCTGGTTTAGAATAATATGATGATTTATAAGTCAAAACACAAGACGAAGCATAAGATCGTTCGTGGCCATGCAAAGATTATAGTGAAATTTACTTAATGAGAATTGGCAGAATTTAGGTTCGTTAAACTATTTTTTATGGTAATATTAAACTGATCGGACTTGCAACTATTCATTAATGCTGCCAAAATTGAATTCTCACTGATGAAAAACAATCAAATATTAACTACACCAATTGACACAATTTTGAATTATTCCCAAACTTGTGCTGGTAACAGAATTAACCTAAGATGTTTATATGGAAATTTATCTAAGATTAAGTTAAATTTCGTCATGAATTTTTACAGTCGTATCACCAATTATATTAGCGTAGTATCATTGAATAAATACACTGATGTATTATCATTGTAATCAGTTCCAACCACTTAATTTTGGCTTAAGTTTTTAGCTCGTTGAAAAAAAACTATTAAAGCAATCATGATAATCCTAGTTCAATCGCTGGCTTATAACATATTAAAGATGAGGTATAAATATGAACAATATCGGTGCAGCAGTTTCTGAAAAATCGTGGTCGCCTCGACTAAAAATCACGCGCGGACCGGATGGTTGCTTTGTCGTGCCAATAACATAATTTCCTTCTTAATATCGGTAGAAGTAGTCCAATATTAATAAATATTATAGTTTTCACCGCTAAAGATGTCGATGTCAAGGACAGTGCGAGAGCCGACGGCCACACAGTAGGACACGTAGTGAAAGTGCGGGTGAGTGAGCATACGGATCTTCACACTCGTCTCAAATCACCATAATTTGCTGACGTAAATTATATGGCATTTATTTAATAAATTACCAGAAGATCTTCTTTGTACTCGTATGCATTAGCAATATTGACTAGTATGATGAAGAAATTTAAGAGATGAATCTAAAAAAAGTTTTTTTTATGAAGCTGACATTAAATAATGAAAAATAATTAGGCGCTTATAAAATAAACCATTAGCCAAAATATAATTTTATTGATAAATTTTCCCAAAAGCTATGAATTAAAAATTTCATATGAATTGTAAATCTTGTTATTTAATATTATTAGATATATATAAGTTTATCAACTACCATGAATTTCAAATAAGGTATCGTGTTTTGCTAAAGTATTTTTACATTTTTGTCCCACAGCAGTAACACACATTCGAACAGGTTCTAAAGCGAAGGCTATTTACCAATTCAAGAGATCTTTAAAAGCGTTGAGTTTTCGAGTCATTTTGTGAAAAGGTAAAGGTGTGGCTTCCGTTACCAGATATGTATTAACCGAGCTTCATTTGTCTTAGTTTGGGGTCCTGTGTACACATGCACTTATAGTACCAATTGTCTGCAACTTGGACCAAATTTAATAATATTAATCTTCTTTCCCGCAATCAGCTGAAGCTTTCTCATAGTCAGCACGACATTAGTTTTATACACACCGTAAATTATTTCAAATGGTACTATAAACATAGTTTTTCAAGGTTTCATTGGGTTAATCGTTAAAATAATTCAAATTTTATGACCCTACCTTGTTTCGAGTCGCACGCATTATTTGGCAAGTCTATTGTTGTTTTTAGGTACATTCCTAAACTCCGTGATACTGCTAAGAATTTCCTTATGAAAGACCCCGACAACATTTAGCCCGAACTGAGAATCTGTGGGATCAACAAAGAAGTAAATGATGCAAGCATTAATTTGACTGTCAGTGTCTTACATTTCTAGAATTTAATCTAAGCCTATAGTATGCTTTAATATAGAGTTTAAGTACTTTTTTATTTTCTATCCAGCAGCCCCGCTTGCTTTATCTAATGATGATGTTTTAGGCGAGTTTTTTGGACTCATTAGTCTCAGTTCATGAGTTTGTGTGTCAGTGTGATTGATGGAGTCAGGTAATGCAAGTGCATGATCTAATTCTCATAGACTTTACTGTGTTTAAATAGCGTAAATGGTAAATATTGTTACTGTTGACAGCAACATCTTCTAAACTTCGTTAAGTCCCACATAATGGGAGGCGAGAGTATTGCTATATTTAGGGCACATATCCAGACTCTGGACAGCAGCTGAATTTTTTTTTCAAAGGAAGAACTTACTATAAAAGAAATAAAAATTGGTTCGATTTTTTGATTCATTCGCTCATTCGCTAGGAATATACATACTAACGCCGGAGGAATAAGACATTCTCAATACAAATATATTGTAGGATTACGACCTCAATGCATCAACTCAGAATTGAAAGAAAACAGACACACCAAAAAATTATGAGTGTGAAAATTACATGAACTCACGCATTTTTTGTAGTTTAAACTAGTTTAAGAACAATTGAATAAACTACTTTGGGTAAGTTTTTTTCTCACATTGATAATAATGGCATACAAAAAACGTATCTCCTTCAATTTAAGAAGTTTACGAGCTAAATTTATCCGATTAGCAACGGTCGGGCAGAATCGTCTCGTCTAGACTTAGTAAGTAATAAACAATACTGTTCGTAAACTGTGTATATTATATTTGAAAACTGCATATAAAATCAGATACTAGCGCGGCAATTTCCATGCCAGGATAAAAATTAAAAAGCATTGGTTTTAACTTTAGCAATGTTTTTTTGGATTCAATTCTAAGACAACTGCCTCGTGGTCTCGCGGTACAAGTATGAGCCATGCGATCTAGAGGTCATGGGTTCGATTCCCGGGTCAGGCAAATTATTATTGGATTTTTCCATTAAGAAATTCTCAGTAGCAGCACGGAGTCTGGAAAAGTGCCCGTAAAACGGCAATAGGATCGCCCCCTATTACGTGGGTCTGATACATACCTGGCGAAATGTGGGAGCAGAAATGCACCTTTGCCTACCCCTTTGGGGAATACAGACGTGAGGTTATGTATGTATATTCTAAGATAATTATGACACATAATATTTGATATCTATATTAACGGCAGAACACGGATTCTCACGATTGCAACATGCTTTAATAGTAGAAGAGACCGTGGTAGATCGTCCTTCACCGATCTGATAACCAGATGAGACGTATTTTTTATCAAATATTTTTTATAAACAAATATGCCTATAATTGCTTGCCTATCGAAAAGTGCTCATGGCTATTTTTAATTAAATTAATTTTTATCGATTTTTTTTCATCACCTTCATCCTTTTGATAACCAAATGAAATTTATTTCACTGATAGTTTTTAATACACAGAATATGCCTAGGTATGCTTGCCTACTCATTTCTGTGTATAACTACCTGGCAAGCAGGTGTAAACAGGTAAGTCAAAATAGGTGACTCCATCGATCTGCTAACTTATCAAAAGTTATCTCAAATTTTAGATTATTTTATTTCAAAATCAGTCATATAAACTTGCCTGCGAAAAATCGTACTTAAAGAACTGTTGCCAGGCTAAAAACTTTTAGAGTTTTAGCCACTTGATAGGTGTGACAGAGAAAGTAGAGCGTCCGAGGTCCGTGTGCTAGAGCAGGACACAACATAGCAGCTGCTCGCTACCTGACCGTAGAATGTATCCGAGTGCGCATGCTCGTGTATAGTCGGAGTCGGAAATTATTTATTAGTGACAACACGTGCTAAATAACATTAATTTTCAAGAATTGTGATTTTAAAAATGAGTAAAAAGTAAAAAGTGCATCAAAATCGAATGAAAAAAAATGAAGAAGTTGAATACATGTGTGATCATGAAGAGGCGGATACTCGGATAATTTTTCATGCATCCAGAGTAACACCGGGGTCAAAGGCTTTAATTAAATCTTCCGATACCGACGTCATGATTATTTTGCTTGGAAACATACATAAATTGGAACTATCAGAAGTTTGGATAGCAAGTTCAACAAATAAAAAAAAAATTCTAAAGACCTCGATTGCATAAACTGCACAGAATTGGCCAAAAAATTAGGAACAACACTATGCCAAAGCCTACCAGCTTTCCATGCGTATACTGGCTGTGATTACACAGCGGCATTTTATCAGAAAGGTAAAGTTCGGCCATTAAAACTGTTCTCCAAAAATGAATGATACCAAATCATATTTGCGTCGTTACTAGATGAAGCGGATATTTTCATAAGTGAAAAAATGCAGGCTGTGCAGGAGTTTACCTCTCATATGTATGGTATAAAAAATTGCACTAGTGTGAATAACGCCAGGTATCGCATTTTTATGAAATGTTATTCCGCAAAAGAAGATAATGAGCACTTTTTGAAAAAAGTAAAAAGCTATGACTCTAACAATTTGCCACCTTGCTGGTCTTCTTTAACCCAAAAAAAATTACGAACGATTAAAATTCTATGTGGCTTCATGCCACTGATCAAGATTGCTTAAAATTGCGCCCAGAAAACTGTGGTTGGCTCTTAGAAGATGATGAACCAATTGGATTTGTTGAGGACCAAACACCCTTGAAAATTGATGACATCGCACAAGTCATGGATAATGGAGATAAAGAAGAATTAGAATCTGATAATCAGTATTCAACTTCCGATGATTCTGATAATGAATAATAAAAATAACAATAAATATTTGAATTAATTTTTTTTATGTTTTATAATAAATGGTTTTAACATACATGTACTTTTTTTTCTGTTTTTTTTTTTTTTTTTTTTATACTAATATTTGAAAAGTAACACTTATTCTTTCCCGCTTTACGGCATTTATATAATTTAAAATAATAAATAAATTATTATTTATTTAATTTTAAATAAAGAAAATAGATTTTGTTATAATTTTTAAATTTTACAATTGAACTTTAAAATGATAAAAAGTTTCGTTGTTTTTTTTATTTATTTATTAATATATTAAATTATTTATTTTCGATTATTGTATAGCTGTAAGTATGTATAGCGTAAAATAATATAAAAATTGAGATCAAAATTAGTTGTAATAAATTGGAGTTTAAAATTACTGACAAGTGTAAATAAATGCTGTCTCTGTCACTCACATGTGCACGAGCATGCGCACTTGGATACGTTCTACGGTCAGGTAGCGAGCAGCTGCTATGTTGTGTCCTGCTCTAGCACACGGACCTCGGACGCTCTACTTTCTCTGTCACACCTATCAAGTGGCTAAAACTCTAAAAGTTTTTAGCCTGGCAACAGTTCTTTAAGTACGATTTTTCGCAGGCAAGTTTATATGACTGATTTTGAAATAAAATAATCTAAAATTTGAGATAACTTTTGATAAGTTAGCAGATCGATGGAGTCACCTATTTTGACTTACCTGTTTACACCTGCTTGCCAGGTAGTTATACACTGAAATGAGTAGGCAAGCATACCTAGGCATATTCTGTGTATTAAAAACTATCAGTGAAATAAATTTCATTTGGTTATCAAAAGGATGAAGGTGATGAAAAAAAATCGATAAAAATTAATTTAATTAAAAATAGCCATGAGCACTTTTCGATAGGCAAGCAATTATAGGCATATTTGTTTATAAAAAATATTTGATAAAAAATACGTCTCATCTGGTTATCAGATCGGTGAAGGACGATCTCCACCGGCTCTTAGACTATAATATAAACAATCAAAATGTCTATGTGAAAATGAATAATACGTTCCGGAGTCTGTCAATCCATGAATGAGAATCGTTCGTACTGTTTATTGAGACCGAAAGTACTCGTACTATTGAACGCTCATAACATTTCGTGCAGACGAAATGGTCATACTATAATGGGCCGTGCAAGTTTGTAATACTTTTATTTTCACTAATGCGTTACAGCACTTTCACCGCTCAAAACATTTCGTAACACCGGCCCGTCGTGGAATGGTCGATCGTGAGAATTTATCTATGGCTTCCTTTATTTATGCCAGGAACAAAAGCTTAAAAAAATATTTGTGCCGAGAATCATTTAGATCTATCTATATGATTCTTGTCAATTAGCACTGTGTTACTGTTATGTCCATTATTATTAGCTCTTTAAACACCTTCCACTTTTATCGCATTTCACTTAACATACCTGGATGACCGAGCTTTGCTCGAATTTTTTTTTTTATTGTGTTTTTTGGAAATTATATTTAAGTACGAATTACTAATAAAATGATGAAATATGAATAATGTTACTTAACAACGCCATCTGCTGTTGTGTCGTTAAAGCAATTAGTTGCTCACAAAAAATAGTATTATTATCGCCAATAGATGTCATACTCAAACGCCTCCTTTTTGTTATTTTTCTTTCAAATGACATTTTCTAAAAATGATTCCTAGCTAGATCGATTTATCGCCCCCGAAACCCCCTATGTACTAAATTTTATGAAAATCGTTGGAGCCGATTCCGAGATTCCAATTATATATATATATATATTATGCTGGTGGTAGGATATTCGTATCCGCCCGGATGGCGACCACCGTACACAGGGCGTAAAACCCGCCATAGTGGCACATGCAAGTGTGCCGCGTTCCGGGATCAGCCAGTGTATATCCGGTTTTCGGGGGGGCTTCAATCATGGTGAAAGGATGACCGTGCCGGCTTTTTTTGGCCGGTTTCTCGCGGTCGGTCCTTTGATCGCCATGATTGATAGTCCCCCAAACTTCTTCACAATAAGGTGAAGAGGTATTCGGCCGGCATGATTGTGTCGACCAACGGGAGACCATCATCTCTCGCTGGTCGGCACTTTTTCTGGACTCCATTGCGCTTACCATCAGGTGCAATGGGGTCACTTTGCCGTGCCAGAATAAAAAAAAAATAATAATAATAAAAAAAATATACAAGAATTGCTCATTTAAAGATATAAGATAAGGAGCGTTGTCTCATCGCCGTCATCATCATCATCAGCCCATATATGATCCATTGCTGGGCACGGGTCTCCTCTACTGAAATATTCAACTAATTTCAGTGATTTATTTTTGGGGTTTTTAATAGAAAAGTATGGCCTCGAATTTATCTTTCAATCTTCTTTCCTCGAGTTCTTTACGAACCTGTCCGTAAAAGTATCTAATGTCAAAATGTGTTATTTTGTGAATTATACGAATTAGAATTTTGTTACTCCTATTTATAGATCTGTTTCATTTAAACATGTAGTCCGCTCGATTCTATCCGTAATTAAAAAACCTGTGAGCATCTTATTACTTTAAAATATAGTGAAATAGCCTCCGGCAATGTCACTTACAGAAAATGATCAAGAAAGTCGAGCCAGCCAATTCATGACGATAACAGCGCAGCGTGCTCTTTTACTTACAACTATATGTGGCTGTAAGAAGTTTAGTGTTGCCTTTTTACCATTTTATTTTTATTTTATTTTATTTTACAAGGTTTTACTACTTTTCAATATTAATACAACTGTCTAGTCATTCTTTCTAATAAAAACAGACCATTTAACCAACTTAGTACATATTGAGTGTTTATAAACATCGAATTGAGGATGCAGTGAATGTTAAAAATCACGCGCACACTTGAACTTAATTTTATCAAGATTCTATATAACTCGACGTTCACTTTCATGGCTATACGTTTTTAAATAATATTAATAAACGCGGACTACTTTCCCACTTCAGTACTTTTGAATCGGTAACTTTTTCATTTAAGACGATAAAGTCGAATAAAAACTTATACATTACATTTTAAGCCTACATAATATGTACATACGAGTACATAAGACTTGCTTCACGCGGGGTTGCTAGTTCGTCGCTTGTACAAAAGATGAAATACTCTCGGAATGCGATCACATCGCCACATATCTGACCCAATAATGAATCTTAACCATCAAAACCTCTAAACTTATACATAGCTTAAGTTGAGTCCCAAAAAAATATATAATTTTAGCTTAACCCTGCAGTAATGCATGTTTGCCTATTATATAATATGTAGGTACATATATTTTTCCCCAACCTTCACTTAAAAATTCAAATTAATTTTATGGAGCTATTTATATAATCTGCCTTCATAAATATTGTAATTACATAAGACTCCAAATCTATAGCTATAAAGGTAGTAACATATCACTGCAATATAAACAGGTTTTTTTAAAGAAAAGATAATGTTTTTTTCGATTCATAAATGTTACATGTTTATTAACTTTCTTTCTACTTTCACTGATATGTTATGTGAGATTCTTGTATGTTATGATCGAAGTGTAAGTCTGGTAATTTTCCACAGCCGACGTACATAAATTGTCCATATGTTCAATAACGACTATCTCTGCAATTATGGAATAGCAGAGAAATGAAAAAGCGTTCGCATTCTGACATTGTTTTCATTCTGACTCATTGACCATATTGGCTGCTGATCCTAGTCAGTTCGCTTCACGGGTCAATTGTGCTTCACACACCACCTTGACACACCTTGACACGGACTGTTCTCAACTGTAAGCAGAAGCTCCACAATCCTTATAGATCTGATCGTCCATACAGTTAAGCCAAAACCTTCCATTTCTTAAGCCGTCTACAGGTGCATTGGCCGGTAATAATTTTATTTGCTTTAATATAGATCATAAACATCTTACTCATTAATCACTAATTGTTGTTTATTTTCTCTATCAAAATTAGAGGGTGGGCGAAACTCTTGATATCGAAGTTTTTTTTACTAATTTATAGTCGGTAATAATCCGCTAACCCGCAATAGGCCAGCGTGGTGGACTAAGGCCTAAACCCTCTCAATTGTAAAGGAGGTCCGTGCCCAGCAGTGGGACGTATATGGGCTGATGATGATGGTTGGTAATAACTCTGGACACTTAATAATCACTCACATTGACAGCCCCGTGGCGCAGTTGGCTAGACACCAACTTGCGAAACGAGAGGCTGCGGGTTCGATCCCCGCACCGAGACAAATGTTTGTGTGCTCCACAAATATTTGTTTCGGGTCTGGGTGTTTGTGAGACCGAAAAGTCTCTCGTAGTTTCTGATACCCACGACACAGGACTTGTATCCTAGTGTGGGGTCAGAACTATGTATGTGACTGTTGAGTGCATTTATTTATTTATTAGAAGATATTCTTATTTGCCAAAAACAATTTACGTATATTACGTGCCAGTTTATTTAATTTTTACTTTTAACAGACAATTTCCTCATGCCAGTCTCCATAAAAAGGAAACATAGTTTATGCTCACAAAAAAAACCATAAAAGATTTTATCTCGTTGGAATAACAAGCGGTTATCTCAGTCGACAAAACAGTTTTGGTTACAGCATTTAAATTACAACGGAAGAATTGTTGTGAGATTTGTAAATATATTTTCCGGTGCCGGATCCATCGACACTGTGATTTTTAAACACACTCCGAAAGTAATAGCGGAAATAGAAATAAACATAATGAATGTTGATCATATGTATTTAAATGTTGATAAAATTTCATTCATAAAATGAAACCTAAAATGAGATTGATTGCAATTGTTCACATCATCATCATCATCAGCCCATATACGTCCCACTGCTGGGCACGGGCCTCCTCTACCATTGAGAGGGTTTAGGCCTTAGTCCACCACGCTGGCCTAGTGCGGGTTGGCGGACTACACACCTAAGAACTTTTAGGTGTGCAGGTTTCATCACGATGTTTTCCTTCACCGTTAAAGTAGGTACGTGATAATTCATTGTGAATACACACATAACTTCGAAAAGTCAGAGGTGTGTGCCTGGGGTTTGAACCCGCGACGCTCGAGTTTCTCGACCGCGTGCCCAAACATCGAGGCCTTCACGTGTTTATTGTATTAAAAACTTCTTATTTCGCAACCCTTAGGTAATTGATAAGTGAAGCCTAAACTGTCGTTGAAGATATAGCTAATGATCGTTACAAAACAAAGAACTAATTCCCAAACAAAAGTATCATTAGCAATAATGCAAGGTTGAGCTAAAGTTCTGACCTCAAAACAACTGGTTCCATCTGTGACGTCACGAAAAACACCAAAAACCTCAGTAAAACAGTAAACACTTTCACTACGAACGTCCGGCTGGCAGACACACTTCAGATATATTTACTTCATCATTGACACTTACTTGTACATCGATAATATTGCACTACGTGAAAGCTTAAACATAAAATCCAGGCATGAAGGTGCTAAATATCTGTAGTTTGACGAAAACCACATTTATTTCTGACTGCGGTTTAAATCATGTAACCATCAAACAGTCCAAAACCACGCTGATATGAAAAATTGTTGATAAGTAAGAGTGCAGCCTGCTTAATAATCCTTTATACCATGTATGAAGGAACCCTCCTTCTCTATATTTCTTCGCACGTCGACCTAGGCTCTCAGAGCCGTGTCTAATGTGTCTATACAAGTCCCATGAAGAGAATATGATACAATATGGCGATTAACTGCCAGATATATTGTATTCTCTTTCCTAATATTGTAGGACCTTCAAGCATGAAATGAAGAACTAATCATCTCAACAGGCACATGTACAAAAGTGTATCGAATGACAAAAGAAATGGAGTCTCTGGCCACTCTGTCGTTTTTTTATATGGACGGTACCGTGCTTACTTGCTTTGCATCAGGTGTGCTATTGCCACTTTGCCGTGTCTGCATAAAAGAAGCTTAGAATAACTTACATTATTCTCTTTTATAATATTCTTTGGTATTAGTTTAGTAGTGTAGTATATTCTTTCTTAATCAATTCAATTATTTTTATACTTTCTTGAAGTAAAATCATGTATTGGTTCGTACAATGTTCGTTTTATTTGGAAAGGCGGGGTCAATGGCGCCCTTATGTTATCCGCTTTCACTCTTGTTTTACGTTGACCGCATTAATAACATACCTATATATGTATGTATATCTACATATACGAAAGTAAAGATGTATGTATGTCGAATACATTCAACGGCTCTTCTATCTCGTATTTCAATCATTGGCGTATAATTAAATGACCCAATGGCACTACTGCGACCGTTTGGTAAATCATTTTGTAAGTGGTTATTATTTTATAGGATTTTATGAAGAATATACCTATTTTCTATACACAATACACAATAAAAACATTGTATGGAAACCGCTTTCCTGCATAATCCTTTAAATGTATTTATTTTACTACCTGCCTTATAAATTCGATGTTAATTCGGGCTGCTGAAAAGCAAACACAATTAGTCCTAACATATTTATTGTAACAAAACCAACTCTCTAAAATTCACGAATCCCAGATCAAATCGAAATAACTGCGAAGCGTATAACTAACTTTAGAATCGAGATGTAATAATAAATAATAAATACACCCAACAGTCACATACATAGTTCTGATCCCACACTAAGTACAAGTCTTGTGTCGTGGGTATCAGAAACTACGAGAGACTTTTCGGTCTCACATACACCCAGACCCGAAACAAACAAACATTTGTCTCGGTGCGGGGATCGAACCCGCGGCCTCTCGTTTCACAAGCTGGTGTCTAGCCAACTGCGCCACGGGGCTGTCTATAAAAACAATCACAAAAAATGCAAACTCTACAAGCGATCATTAGTGTCGTGAGGCTGAAAATACCTAATGTAAATTCGCTCCCAAACATTGAACTTCTAAAGTCATTAATCATGATTCGTATGTCAAATTAAATAACTTTGCCTTGTGATATGTCATGTGATTAAAGTAATTTCATATGATAACGTTAAATTTTTCCAACTCAACTTGGAATACTCTGTAATTTTTTATGGCTTTTCGTATTTATCTCATAATGCAGTTTCCATTTTGGCTAATAAATATCAAGTAGTTATTAGTTAAGAAAGTAGATAAAAGAAAAGAGCTAATATTTTCCTCCAAGGCAACGCACCGATAAATCCTTTGGTATTGTGGGTGTTCTGGGGCGGTGTTGACCTTAAAATTAGGTGGCTCACTAGCTCGTTTGCCTCCTATCCCATAAAAAAGCATTAATCTTGTTTAATGTATGTAAATTTGCACCGAGTGGCAGTGGTGAAAAATCTAGGACGGTTGAGTAGCTAAAGAAAATTAATTTTAAAAATGTCGGTTATAATTTTTTGTGTAATTTGAACTCGTGCGTAGCATTACTTTCATTTTTTCGTATAATAAGTTATGGTTTAAGCAATTTTTTAAATACTTTTTGTTACGTAAATATTTTCACCTAATTATAAAATTTAACTACTTTCCACATACCTACTATTAATGTCTAATACTCGCCATAATTATATCATTTTTATAAACATTAAAATTATATGAATAAAAAACATTTTACTCTTAATTTCGTTATTGTTTATAGCATGTGGAGATTAGATAATTTAACCTAAAAAGCTTTAATTTTAAAAAGCCAATGTCAATAAACTTTGTTCTTTACCATAATTATTATAGTGTTGATTATAATGGCGACTGAAGCCACAAAAACTGTCAAAAAACTATTTCTCAAACATTATTTCAATAACTATAAATACCAAATCAACTTAGGTAGTACGACGGGGTAAAGTCACGAGAACTTTACCACTAGTAGTAAAATCCCCGCTTTCATCGGCGAGTATCTTCTGAATTTTATGTAGATACTATAGCGCACCCAGATTTTCTCATAAACAGTTAAAAAGACATTAAATTAGAAACACGTTTTTCAACAAATTGCATAACTTTTATGTCTAAGCCTACATGAATTTATTATTCTTCATTAGTGTAATAAATTAATGAAATTCTTCAGTGAATGAATTGAATATTTTTATTAGGTATTTTTTATATTCAGTCTAGTGTCGTTTTCGTCCATATATACATAAAAGATTATAGAAAAAGCAGATCCCACATACATAAAGCATTCTTGGAATTCCTAAAACCGGTTTTATTTATATTGACCTTATTATTCATGGTCTACAGTTATGTTACAATATTTAAATAAATTATGTTATTTGTGTGCTGTCGCATATAGTTTTGACCATGTATATTGCCGATGACCGGTTATTCACTAATTTTTTTATGTTTTCTTGTCGTTCTAGTAATCCATTCTAGTATGTTTCTTTAAATTGAAATCTTGGAAATTTTCTTTATTTGTCATTGCGCATTAATTTTGTCCAGCCCATTGCCACTTCAACTTGCTAATCCGCTGGGCTATGTCGGTTACTTTAGTTATCCTACGGATCTCCTCGTTTCTGATTCGATCTCGTAGGGAAACTCCGAGCATAGCCCTCTCCGACAAGATGGTCGGACGACCTAGTAAAGGTCGCGGGACGTCGCTGGTTGCAGGTTGCTTCCAACAGGTCCCTATGGAACTCATTGGCTCAGAGGCCTATGTCCAACAGTGGACTTCCAGTGGCTGATGGATTGTAATGGATTAATTTTGTTATAATTATAATTATCAGTAGCCAAAACCGAATAATTTAGGTAGGTAGTTATGGCTTAGTAAAGGGCTCACCGCTCACCCCCTTTGCAGACGCAATAAAAAAAAAACATTATGCTTTTTCCCAAGCATCCGACGGAAAATCGTTTAAACCAATCATGAAGTTTTGAATTTTACCCGTAACAAACAATAAGATCTCGACTTTTTATAATATTAGTAAAAGCAACCTAGCCAAGCTGGTACAATTGTGAAAGCCCACTTAACCCTCTTCCATTTTACAAGGTAATAAAATAACTACACTATTACAATTATAAGTTAATGAATATTATCGTGTAAACTGTATCAAGGCTATACAGCCAACGAGTATAATTCGAAAAATGAAAATTGACTAGATCCTAAAAAAAACATTATTACTCTTGTAATATTTGAATTCATTATATAAAGTAGTAGGACCCATATATCTATTCTTATTTCTCAATTTTTTTCCATTAATTTAGTCATTTAAGTACCATAACTTAAATAAATCGGGATAGCCTCCTACATACAACAATTAACTTAAACAAATTGATTAACATATTATGTATGTATGTATGTACCTATGTATATCATGAGCGCTTTTTTGCATTTGCTTAACTGCCGACCTCAAGACGTTAAAGCATGCTCTAATACCTTTCCCAGTCATCATCATCATCATCATCAGCCCATATACGTCCCACTGCTGGGCACGGGCCTCCTCTACCATTGAGAGGGTTTAGGCCTTAGTCCACCACGCTGGCCTAGTGCGGGTTGGCGGACTACACACCTAAGAAATTCCTAAGAACTTTCTAGGTGTGCAGGTTTCATCACGATGTTTTCCTTCACCGTTAAAGTACGTGATAATTCATTGTGAATACACACATAACTTCGAAAAGTCAGAGGTTTTGAGGGTTTGAACCCGCGACCGTCGAAATTCTCGACCGCGTGCCTAAACCTCAAGGCCACCACGACTTTGCCAGTAAGACATAGAAAACTTCGTCGTAGAATTAAAAGCATTTGATTAATGTTATGCCTCATGACAGCCTCGTGGCGCAGTTGACAAGATATCGGCTTGCGAAACGAGAGGCCGTGGGTTCGATCCCCGCAACGAGTTTTTGTGATCCACAAATATTTGTTTCGGGTCTGGGTGTTTGTGAGGCTGAAAAGTCTCTCGTAGTTACTGATACCCACGACATAGGAGTAATATCTTAGTGTGAGGTCAGAACTATGTATGTGACTGTTGGATGATTAACATAATTTATTTATTATGTAAATGCGAAGACTAACATTGGGAGGAAACCTGCACACCTAAATATAGAGAATATTTACAAGAAAATATTATGATATAATATATGTATGTATATTATAATATATTTACTTAAATGTGTGGTCCTCGAACCTGTACTAGGCTAGCATAGCGGACTACGGGTTCATCATAGGATGAATCAGTTGCAGAGGAGATAGGTGCCCAGCAATGGGACGTTTATGGGCTGATACAGACAGATCCCTGTAATTAAAACATTCATCAATATTACTAAGGGGAAAAAAGTCAATTAAAGTAACTTGTATCGTAAAGGAGAACCGGTGTAATCAAAAGTGTGCCTTGTAAGTGTGCTTCGCGGCCGTATAGGCGACCTGCATGGGTTCCGTACATAAACTAACATGAATGTAATAATTTATAGATGCTCAACGCATTTGTAAATAATTAACATTAACGATAAAGGAGAACTTAGAAAAAGCACGCTCAAAACTAAATAGTTACTATATTAGTTCTAATTAGTTAGAATATACACTCAGTACAGGTTTTTTATTTACTTCTTTTATTTTACTGGCATGACAAAGTGACAACGCCGTACCTGATAATGCGGCTAATGCCAGCGATGTTGTCTAAAAAGAGCATCAAGTGGCGAGAGACACCCATCTCTAAAAAAACAATTTTTACTAAAATTTCTTTTTTGCGCTACCTTCCACTATATTGTTACGACGTCTCTTGTGGATATAGGCTTTCAATGGATATGTTCTTTTGGACAAATTTTTCAGCGTTAAACGTGTAGTCTTTTATAAGTAATCTCTTTGCACAATTATTTTAACCATAATACGATAGTCAACTTCTTGTTTTTTAATTTATTTTGATCCAATGCATGCAGTATCACTTAGTCAACCAACATAGGAAATAAGATATTTATTCGTATCTATAACAACAGTATATGACGCGCGATTAACATTTTCTTTTATTTTGTCGGATACCTTTTCAAAACTTTTGTGTGTGTTTAAAGTTGTCTGAAAATGAGCATAAACTCTTTATGTCAAACTCGCTAAGCGATCTTATTTCATTGTTCCGCTCCTTTTATTTTAATTTATGGCCTCTGTCAGCATACAATTGATAATATTATCATTTTCACTTTTAATTTTTTGTTCTTAAATTCGTTTTAAAATATTTAAATGAATGAGTTATTTTCGTGCGTTCGAGTTCACTGCAGTCACGATATTAGATACTAATTGAGGAACCATTTACTCGATCCCCAAACCATTGAAATCGGTGTATGATAGACATATTTTTTTATGCATGGATGTTCCAATAGCTTTAAATTTATAATCGCAGGCGTTTTTATTACAAAAATATTCTAATTCTCAATCATGTCTTGACTTAAATAAATATCTTTATATATTGAAAAACATTACATTGCTAACAAGTCAATAAGAAAAATATCCTATCTTACTTATTTTTATACTCCGCGGTTATCATAACACAGCGCTAGTTGACGATAAAACTTGTCCAATATTGAGTGCAACGTAAACAGAACTGGTTTTGGTATATGATGAAAAGGGAAATCCAAGAATACTCCCGGATCTCAGTGTGATATGCATTAAGATAAACAGAATGAATTAAAATCTGGTGTGAAGTTCTTAGGTGTGTAGTCCGCCAACCCGCAATAGGCCAGCGTGGTGGACTAAAGCCTAAACCCTCTCAGTTATAGAGGAGGCATATGCCCAGCAGAAGGACCTATGAGGGCTGATGATGATGATGATGATAGGCATTCCGATCAGTTGTGGTGCCACGGCCTTTCGTGGAGGGACAATAGCTTACAATAAAGATGGTTATAATAATAAGAAAGATTAAATTGCAAAAAATTAATTATGCAAGTTTTTTCTAATTAGACGTATAATAACTGCTCATTAATTGTCTCGTTGTAATCAAAGTGAGTGAGTACACCGACTAATTTATCATGACCTCTGTTTAAAAGAACCATTGCATAAGAGCGTGAATAAGCTCTCGTCTTTCTTTTAGTAATAATATTAGGTTAATCTACACCAATATTTTAAATACAAAAGTTACTTTATCTACTTGTGTATTAAGCTTTCACGCATAAAAGTACCTGTAACATTTTTTTATGATTATATTATATGTACATCATATACATAGATACATAACCACACGCCTTTATTCCCCGAAGGGGTAGGCAGAGGTGCATTTCATTTATATTTCGCCAGTTATGTACATCATATGTATATTAAATAGTTATAAATCAAGTACCTATATATAGTTATATAACTATATAGTTTCAATATTGTTAATAGTAGGTAGTAGGTACCTAAGATAAATTAAGATAAATTAAGTATTATATAGCTCTAAGCAATGTAATTTAGAATTAAGCCAACAATAATGTAACTGTGATCCTGGAAGGCTGCTGGTTCTTATAGCACAGGGTTTCCCTATTATAAGTACCGGCTGTACCACACTGTTATGATCTCAAAAAAGATAAATAAATAAATTTTATTATTATATTATTAAAAAATCTTGTTGTTTGTTAGCGGCCGGCTTATTTTTGAATGAAGTAACAAGAGCGCTACATGGACATTGCAGTCACTAATAATTCAATGTCACATCAGCAAACCTGTAACATCTTGACCGAACAGTTGAAAGTTAACAAATTTACATACCTAATCATAAATAACATATTTTGGTATCGATTTTGGTTTATCATCGTAAAATTCTCTCAATAAATTTGCCGCTTCTACATATTGACTTCTTGATATCAACTCATTTATTTGCAGTTTTCATAACTTTCAAAGACTATTGAGATGGTTTTTAATTTTTTATTAACAGTGAAAGTTTAAGTGTCTCAAATAATAGCGATGAGTATGGTCGATCGCGGTGTTTTGTCAACGAATCACGACCTCATGTGATTATCATGTCCCGGGTGTTGACACTTTCACTACTTTATTTCGACTTTCCTTTGCGTGAATCGCATTGGGAATGATATATTAATATTGTGGACATTATGTTTTATAAAACGACTAAGTACTGCTCACATCTTGATCTGGGTGGTCGTCAGATATGGATGTCCATGAAAAGTTCATTTCTTGGTAATGCCACGAGATAATAATTTTTCAGGATATGTAAGTAACATATAATTTTCAAGTGTCTTAACTATCACCATACCAACATTCCTCAAAATAATTTACTGTGGTTTAGACGTTTGTATATAAGGTAGGACATAAATGGAAGATCCTGGAATATAAAGTTACTTACTGGATAAACTTACGAGTAATTACTACCGTCACAGGATTAATAGAATAAACACGTTGTCTGTTAATTATTTTTTTGCAAGATTTGTCTGTCTTTTTCTTTCTATTTTGAAGGTTATTTTCAATTACATTTCATTCCTTACACATAATAAGTTAGTATAAGTTCAAATTCTTCACAGCGATTAGGTACTTGCTATCAGATACGCTGAAAAGTCTTTTACTTACACATTTTAAAGGGCATGAACCATTTATATAAATCTGAGAAATTAAAAGAAATTAAGACGATACAGAATTTTACAAACAAGCTTTTAAATTTATTACGACATTCCACGTCAAAGTCAAAAAAGTCAAAATGGTTGAGATTTCAAGCTATTGGTAAGAATACAAAAAGTCGTTTGTTTTTCTAAATAAAAGTATCACTTAGGTACTAGGTTGTCATAGGTCTGAAGTAAAACACACTATTGAACTTTATTAACATAATGATTTGTACCTATTACAAATTCAGCACTAAATTCTGCTCAGCTGTTAACCACAAATCACACGGTGTATACAATGCGGCAGATGTGGTGAGCAACACCCATTCAGGCAAAATTATAGACAGTAAACAATGAATTATGCATATGTTGTAGTATTTCATCAAAATGTAAAAGTTTCAATGCTCATAAAGGTCAGGCGTGCCTTCAAAGTTTATTACACTGCTTTTTTCGTGAATTTAGGTACATGTCAATAAAAGTTTATACAAACTTTAGTATTGAAATGTGGGGAAATTAAAATATTTTCGGAATTTTTACTAGGATTACTCCTGTTGTTATTACACAAAACAATTATTGTTGGTGGTAAATGATAGAAAATATATTTGGGGAATACTCTAAAATTTAGGTTTGTGATTTTGGGATTGGTTTTGATTCGAAATAATGGAGATTTTCTTTTTTATTATTAAATAGGAGACCAATAGGATAGACAGAAATGCATGCAAGACCCTAGAATCGAACCGGAGATTGCACAGCACGCGCAATGGAAGTTTTATGATAATTGTGTCTACTTGCAATATTAGCCTTATATCTACTCCTCAAGTAAACTTTTACAACAATTTACATCATGAAATCCATACTCTTACATTTACAAATGCAATTACTACGCGCGTCGTTGATTTCTTGTTGCAAAATATTACAGGTACAATTGTCTTAAAAGCCATATAATTTGAATATGTGATTTCTAAACTTTCAAATCTGTTTTTGTTACAGACTAAATATCCATGTATCCGGACTAAAAATTGGAGAGCAACTAACCAAACAGTAAGGAAGGAGAAAGGAAAAATATTGCATCTAATGTGATACATAATTCTAAGAATTTGTATTCACGACCCGAAAATAATGGGATTAACAAGGCTTCACGCTAACGAGCACAAGTAATTTTCATATATCTTGTCATATATAATTTTGAAGATCAGTAATGTTTTGACAATGGCGCAGAGATATTTGACGAGGCATGCACTGCAAAGGAGAACGATGGGCTCATCGCAACTAATTCAAATCACAATAGCAGCAGCAATGTTGATTGCTACTGCTAACTGTGAAAGCAAATTCGACTTTACCAAAGGCATGAAGTTACTCGAAACTGTGTCGGGGAGTTTTTTCAGTGACGTTTACCAAAACGGGACGTTCAGAACAGGGAACTTGCTGTGGGACAATATTTTAAACCAGTGTGCTGTGAAACCGTCAGTGAGCTGTTTCCAAAAGAACGTGTATTCGTATTTAGACGAAAGACTAGAGTTAAACGGTGATGTGAAATTAACTAATAGTGTGTGTTTTGAGAAGAACAATGTTGACGTGAACAAGTATAGTAAAGAAGCTAACATGATCTACCTCAGTGGGAGCAAGGACGCGAATGCTGAAAGACAACGGCAGCTTGATCAAGAGAATGAAATCGATGATGAGGATGTACCAGGTAATATATACAAATTTCATGTACTAAGTACTTCCAATCATTAATTAATATATACTATGGACGCAAAACGAAAATATTTACTACGTCCATCACACTCTGTTAGTATATTTTTATTGCAAAAACAAGTGCAAGTGCGAGATGGCCTCGAAGATTACGCGCGCAGTCTACCGGAACACCATCTGCGTAGTCGTCGTTTCGAGTCCCAGGCACGCACCTCTGACTTTAAGAAGTTATGTGTATATACATACATATATGTCATCATCATCAGCCCATATACGTCCCACTGCAGGGCACGGGCCTCCTCTACATCGGAGAGGGTTTAGGCCTTAGTCCACCACGCTGGCCTAGTGCGGGTTGGCGGACTACACACCTAAAAAAATCCTAAGAACTTTTAGGTGTGCAGGTTTTATCACGATGTTTTCCTTCACCGTTAAAGTACGTGATAATTCTTTGTGAATACACACATAACTTCGAAAAGTCAGAGGTGTGTGCCTGGGGTTTGAACCCGCGGCCGTCGAGATTCTCGACCGCGTGCCCAAACCTCGAGGCCATCACGACTATACATATATGTACGTACGTATGTACATATACATATGTACTTTAATAAAAAACGTCATGAAAAACTTGCATATCTAAAAGTTCTGACAGTGAATTTCTTGGGTTATTTTGACCTATCGATTATAATAAGCCCGCGTCTAAAAGTATTTCCAAATCTCAAACGTAGAAAATTCTTATGTTTAGCAGTTTGACTTGTTTGATTAAAAAAATTAACCATCGACAATATTGACTTTTTTAAATTGAATATCGTACAAATAAATGCTCCAGAACGCCTCAAAAATATATGTGATTAGAATACAAAAAGAAACCATTTCTAGATAACAATTTAAGAAAGCAGATTACTTCTATAAAGGCATTTAGCCACTTCGGTTGCTAACAGTTCGAATATAATTTTTAACAATTTACAAAAATTATGAATTATAATTACTCGTAGACATAAACTTAAGACACCACGAGAAAACCCATTAGCATCGTAAACAATGGGATCCTAACAGATTCACCGCATGTAGAACAGTTTGGTGTCAAATAGTTGCCAACATAACATGACCTCCGCATTATTAACATTACTTGGCACTCATAAACTGGCCATATCTATGTCTTACCACTTTCATTCATATAACGCGTATGTTAATAAGTGTGCTAATGATTTAATTAAAGCATTTTCGTTTTTGTGTAAGACTAAGGTCAGTTGACGTATTTGTGTAGGCAGTACCGTTAGTCCCATCTCTATTCTTAAGGTTGGCATTATAGAATAACTGTACGTAGCTTATTATAAATACTTAGAAACCATCGTATAGAGAATAGCCAACCCTGATACATAACTGAAGTCGTTGTACGAATTGACTGACGTATTGAAACGAGTATGGTAATTTGCAAAGTGCTTTCGCCAGAGAAGAACAACACATTAGCTTATGTATAAGGATATTTCGAAAACATTGACCATCAATGCTAGAGTAGACAATTCTACAGGAAATAGAAACTAATTTAATTTTGGTCAACTACGACAAAACGCAGAGGACATTATTACAACCCAAAAATATATTTGTACTACCATTCCATGTACTCGCATAACAGTCTTTACTGGTATATCCTTGGCAGCTGTGGATAATTACAATGAACCGCATATTCAAAATAACGACTGAGACAAACGATCAAAATTATCTCCGACCTACCAGTCGACAAAATTATGATGGCCTTTATCGTTTGCTGGCGAATCTCGGAACACAACATACATTCGTGGGTATCTCTGGCATATTTTACACCTCATCTACGGTAATCGTAATTAAGGAACACACTAATAACATAAGTAAAAGAAAAAAATCCATTCGAACCAACGGCGTGGCTCTACCATGACCATCTAGAACTTCTAAGTTATTACCTAATTATTGTATAATGGGACAAATGAGGTATCGTTCGAAGCGTCTTGTATGTTCGCCTATGTGATGAACTATGTGTAATATAGGCCTTCATAATGAGGGACTACTTAAATTGCTAGTTTAATATTTCCTCGTTTAATTAACTACAGTATGGAAAACCAAAAATATTCCTACGAATACTTACAGGATGTCTCGGCTGGCAAATTTAATTCTAATGAGTATCGTAGGACTTTAATAGGGGCGTAGTTTATAAAACAATAATAAGACCAATGAATTGAAAGTTTGGGGTCAAACTTGATTCCCGGAAAACAATTTAACTTGTTTCAAATTACGGCTATATTTTTACAAAGAATTACTTATTAATAAGAAAAGGAAAATGTAGTTATATTGTACTGAATATTGCGTTTCACTTATTTTTTGGAGATCCAATAAACTGATCTAACTGGTCTGACTGGTCCATATACTGAACTTTATTTTATTTTTTACTTTGGAAACTAACAAGCGTGGAGCCACCGTTTTTGGGACGGAGGGCATGCCTACAACCCTAAAAGACTTTTTAGTGAAGTCACTTTTTCGCAGTCTATTATTATCTATTAGGTTTATTAAAATGTTACTGTTGTTCCACAGTTTATTTCCCGGGAAACTATGCAAAATATAAAGTCTAGGTCAGGGCGTCATTTATTATATGAACAGGAATATACTTTCCATGGTTGTCTGTAAGAGATTGCCTTGAAGGATAAGACCGCCACTTCTTCTGCTTTGTCTGTCTTTTATTATGTGTATTTATGGCGTGCAATGATTTTTTAAATAAATAAATAGCATCTTTAAAACATCTGGAGAAATATGTGTGCAAAAATATAACTTACCTATCCCTTAGCTTAGAGCGTACAGACGTAAATGTATGTAAGTAAAACAGACTTTTCTATATCTGCCTCTGCCTGCATACTGCCTCGTGGTCTCGCGGTACAAGTATGTGCCGTGCGATCTAGAGGTCCTGGGTTCGATTCCCGGGTCGGGCAAAGTATTATTGGGTTTTTCCATTAGGAAATTCTCGGTAACAGCACGGAGTCTGGAAATATGCCCGAAAAACGGCAATAGGCTCGCCCCCTATTACGTGGGACTGATACTTGGCGAAATATGGGTGCAGAAATGCACCTCTGCCTACCTCTTCGGGGAATACAGGCGTGAGTTTATGTATGTACTTTTCTATATTTATTCAAGAATTTCTCGCACAGTAAGTTGTAGGATGGATATCATTACATTGAACAGTCTTAGCGAATAGTTACGAGACGATATTTGATCGCTGAGTTTATACCGTAATTATATCCGGAGATGTTACTCGATCTCACGTTACGAATAACTTTCGATTGCTTGTTATGAATGCTTTCCGTGTATGACTACCGACCCGACCTCTGAATCGCACGCCGCACTCTTATACCGCGAGACAAATGAATCTATTCCACAGTGCCAAAAAAACTACTGCATTTTAGAAATTGTGGTCACAATAGTAGTTTTATGAATAGGCACAGACAGAGTACTAGTCTTTATAGTATAGTTTTTATTGGTTTATGGGAGGTTGATGTGTCCTACAAATAATTACAAAAAGCAGAAGGGAAGACATTTCACGTGTTGAATGCCACGAGTCCAATTAATACTTTATTTCCTCTCTTTTTCTTCTTTCCTCGCCTTTTTCGCATTCATGTAACCACGATAATATTCCCACGCTTCTATTATCATCTAAACTAGTTTTATATTAATTATTGTAATAATCTTTATATCAGATTTAAAAAATCTTATGACCGCCTTCGTGTTTCTCAAGCTTGTTTTTAACACAAACGCCAGAAGCCATAAAAGGGACAAAATCGTCGAGAATTTTTACACATTTGATTAGAATTATCACTCTCAACTTTCATTTTTCCGTGTAGCATTCAAGAAACATCTGTAAATTAATTCATTGCGAGCGTGATTTCGAAAGCATTCTGCATTCTTTGGTGAAAGCAAAATAAGTGGAATTACAGTAAGGAAAATTCTGATTTATGTTTACAAGAATAAAGTTGAAACTCTATTGGCAAAAAAATTGTTCATCATTTCTTAGACCTTGATATTGTACAATCGATATAGATCTTATAGTAATTGTTATAGAGGTTATATTTCGTTGCGTAATGGCTTTTGTTTGTATTTACCACGCGATGTTTACGAAAAAAACGCCGGATATTCTGCGATCATTTTTTTATAGATAGAAATGAAGCGAAAAGGATCTGTAACACTTCTTAAGTGGGAAAAGCGAATGATTTTGCAAACAAGTTTAATACCCCGAAAAATTTTAAGTGCATCTATGGCACAGTTCTCAAAAAGCCTGTGAAAGTTTACGAGTTTTTGATCTTCATAGGCAGCATTTGACAATTGACTATTTTATTCGAGTCTGGGTTTCTTCAGATGCCTGCCCTGGCAAAGGGGTGTTAGAATCCCACCACGGTATCCCCTGCCTGTCGTAGAAGGCGACTGAGGGGCAGCGCGTCCTTACTGAAAGTGACCTGGAGGGGCGGCGGCACTGTGGCCTTTGTCCGTCGTGGGCGCTCACTCTCATTTTGGGCGCTCACTCATTGTGAACGCCATGCTCTCTGTCGCACATGTCGGTATTATTTTAAGTGGCATTGTGCCTATCTACCCCTTTAGCCCCAGTTAGTCGCCTCTTACGACAGGCAGGGGATGCCGAGGCACTCTTACGCCCCCAATCCACAGGGCGGGACTAAACATCTTCCGTCAATTCGTGAAAGTTTCTTACTATACTTTGGGGAAATGCAGTCTGCATTGTATTGAAGTAATAATTTTAGTTTAGTTTATTTTCTGTTTGGATTCATCATCATCATACATCCATATACGTCCCACTGCTGGGCACGGGCCTCCTCTAGTACTGAGGGGGTACTGAGGGCCTTAGTTAGAGTTGGCGGACTACACACCTAAGAAATTCCTAAGAACTTTTAGGTGTGCAGGTTTCATCACGATGTTTTCCTTCACCGTTAAAGTACGTGATAATTGTGAATATACACATAACTCCGAAAAGTCAGAGGTGTGTGCCTGGGGTTTGAACACGCAACCGTCGAGATTCTCGACCGCGTGCCTAAACCTCGAGGCCATCACGACTTCGATGTGTTTTATAGAAACATTTTTTAAAATCTGTTTAACAGGAAAAGTCTCTCATAAAACCATATTAAAATGTATTCCACCAACACGCTGACTAAGTAAAATATTATGACTCACTCTCCGCCATAGGAAACATAGAAAGCGCAGTCATTCCGGATCTACTCCAAATACAAAGTAAGATCACTAACCTACCATCCAAGACACACACGTCCCAGAGAGATTTCAAATTCTAGATGGGCTGAATCGTACCAAACAAAAGACAATCTCTGTAGGTTACTGGTACAGACCTGTATTGGCACTTGTCAACCGCAAGGGAATGCAACCGCATCATTGCGGTTTAGTCGCTATTCTCCATTTGGCATGGGAACTTCTTTAGCTGATGAGAAATTTTATTGTAGCTAAATTGCTGCACGATAATCATTTATTAGTTAATAAATATAACTAACAGTCCTATTCAATAAAGCTATACGTTAATAGACACATACATATGTACCCACATTTAGGTCTGTATCTACGAAGAGATGGACAGAGGTACATTTCTTCACCCACGTTGTAACAGCAGTCTTTTATATGCCACGTAAAAGGGTCTAACTCTATTGCCATTTTCAGGCATATTTCCAGACACCATGCCCTAATAACCAATATAGAAAAAAAAAACGAAAAAAAATCAACAAAAAATCCGATCCGGAAATGATCCCGGGATCAAAGAGTAACAACAGTTAAATTTGGTAGTAATGGATAATATAATTCTTCCCAGTACCTCGCTAAACTTTTCTAAACATTCAATTTCCAGAACATTGTGTATCCAAGACTTATAATTACAGAAAAAAACTTGCATACGTTATTCACTGAAAGTTGGGTGTATTTCCGCGCTGACAGACAAATAAGTGGGAATCGTAACACATTGTCTGCATGTTGTAATAGAAATCTGACGTGATTTACCATAATACGGCGCGGTAGGAACGAGCGACGCTAGAAAATTGCTCTTATCGAAACATTATGGAGGTTCCGTAACTGAATTATGTTACATCATTCTTATTCAACTGTGAATTTCAATTTTATTCTTAATCTATGTGTACTTTACCAACATATAATTTAGAGCATTGTTTATTTAATTTAGTGTGATTTTCAAATTTCATTCGTTTCCATACAAACGTCTGAATCTTCAACTGAGTTAATAAGTCCGATCGTGACGACGCACACCTTTATTAAGATACAATTTTCTTATTTTATACTCTGAATTTAGATCACATATGCCATATTTCAACGCCATGATGAAGTTTACATTTCACGGTGAAATTCAACTTGTTGAGAAACACCCACACCTAAAAGTTCTTAGGAATTTCTTAGGTGTGTAGTCCGCCAAACCGCACTAGGCCAGCGTAGTGGACTAAAGGCCTAAACCCTCTCAGTTGTAGAGGAGGCCCGTGCCCAGCTGTGATGATGAATGTAAATTGTATTGGTGTAAATTAAATCAACGTCAAGTACAATAATAATTCTTAGGGTATGTGAAGTCATATTGCAAGTAGAAATATGCTACGTGCAACAAACTAAAGCTGCCCGAAAAAAAGCCCGACGGTGGTGCATTTCTCTACCCACGTTTCACGAATTGTGTTATGAGTTTTACGTGATACGGAACGAGCCTATTGCCGTTTATCGGTCACTTTTCTTGACTCCGTGATGCAACGAACTTTTTAATGGAGAAACCCAATACTACATACTTTGTTTGTCCCCGGAATCGAAACTGGGTCTCTAGATCGCACGGTACACACTTGTGCATTGAGAGACTAAGTGGTAGTCTATTGGTAAATTATATGTCCAAGTTATGTATTTTCACTGGGATGAAAGTTCAGCACACAGCTCCAACGGATCCCTAAAAAGTTCGATATCTGGAGCGTGTGCGGAGGAAAGTATTAAATGCAACAATGAAGAGGAAAATGTATATAACAAAGATACAGTAGACGGGAGCATTATGATAATACGAAATTAACAATTTGTTCCACATTCTTCGAGAAAGTATCGAATGACTGTTCAATAGAAAATTAAATTACCATTCAGTTAATTACATCGATAGGTTTTATATGATGTCTAGACGTTGTTATATCACGATTTAGACACCTTAACTAATTGTAATTATTCTTAAGGCAACTTGCAGTTAATAATGGATCATGGAATTAATTACACTATCTATTTAAGTAGTTAACATATGTACAAAAGTTACAGGTTTGCCTATTTTAAGACCTGTTAACATCCAAACATTTAGTCATCTTTTTATTCACTTTCTAGCTTCTAACCAACTGAAATAACCAAAAATAGTAACTAGTTTATAATAAATGTATTTTTCAATGAATAAAATGTAATTAGCGAAATATGCGTGCAAAAATTCAGCTCCGTCCACCCTTTGTGAGATACAGGCGTTAGTGCGTATCTAATCCAATCCAATCCATCAGCCAATGGAAGTCCACTGCTGGTCATAGGCCTCTCCCAATGACTTCCGCAGGGACCTGTTGGAAGCAGCCTGCAACCAGCGACGTCCCGCGACCTTAACTAGGTCGTCCGACCACCTTGTCGGAGGACGTCCCACGCTGCGCTTTCCGGTACGTGGCCTCCACTCGAGAACTTTTTGGCCCCATCGGCCATCAGTTCTCCGCGCTATGTGCCCCGCCCATTGCTTCAACTTGCTAATCCGCTGGGCTATGTCGGTTACTTTAGTTCTCCTACGGATCTCCTCATTTCTGATTCGATTCATTAGTGCGTGTGCATGTAGTAAAATGTAATTTCTTATTCCTTCATTGTCATTACAGATTCACCATTAGAAGAAGTGACAGATGCACTCTACGACAAATCTATGAAATTCCTAGTAACACACGACATGAAGTTGACGCTACCGGAATTCTTCTTCCACGGAGCAACGGTGAAGGTGTCCCCGAGAGCGATGACGAAGACAGGCGCTTTAGTACACGTGGAATTCGAAACCAAGGAGAATGAGAACGGGCAGGGAAGGATATTTTTCCATAAAATCAGTAAGTTTGCGCTCAAAGATTTTAGAAAGTATGATGATTTAATGTTGAATATTTTTTGTATTTTCAATTTGTACCCTCCATTTTCATGTCGAAATCAGTGTCTTTGTCTATTTTATAATATAGACATAAGACACCAGAAATCATATCCTTTTGTTATTTTCTTTGTCAATTTAAGCCAACAATACAGCTACTCTTTGTATTAAAGATGTCTGTATTCTTATTGTTTACTTACGACCAGTAAATAAATTAATAAATACACCCAACAGTCACATGCATAGTTCTGACTTCCCATTAAGATACGAGTCTTGTGTCGTGGGTATCAGAAAATACGAGAGACTTTTCGGTCTCACAAACACCCAGACCCGAAACAAATATTTGTGGATCATACTAACATTTGTCTCGGTGCGGGGATCGAACCCGCGGCCTCTCGTTTCGCAAACTGGTATCTAGCCAACTGCGCCACAGGACTGTCAAGTGATTTTCCTGCAATTGATTTATAGCCTTTAATCAAACATTTGCTACGCAAACTGCATACTTGTGTGGAAATAAGGAAAAGTACCTACTCACTAAAACCCGCCATTAACTTAACATCGCGTGGATATTAAACATAAAATAACACGCGAAGTTGACTGACCTATGACGCTTTTGTTTCTTAATGGTGATATTCCGGTATCAACATCGTAGTCTTGCATAACCTCTTCTGTATCTTCATTAATTTAGTTCACGTCATCAATTATAATAATATTGAATGTTTACAATTTAGTTTTTTTTTACGGATATACTAAAGTGAATTCATTGGCATAGTGTGATAAATACAGTGCGATTTAAATACAGACGAAACTAGTTTAAAAAAAATACGATAATCTACCACCAGCCAGTACTCGCGTACGTCATTAACACGTTATGTATGGGTCTCTTAATCCTGTAGAATACCACTATCATAGCATCAAGAGTATTAATAGCTATGGCTGTATACAAACATAGAAATCTTTTACTAAAAAATACACTCTTTTCTTTACCATATCAGACCTTCTTGGTGACTGCAATAGCAAACTTTACCCACAATTAATTTATACGAAGGCGAAAATATTACGCGACATACCATAGGCAGAAAGAATCAGTATCTAGATGTTACTATTAAAAATTGTTACCTAAGTGAACAATTTTATTTTCAGAAAAATACATAAAGAAGAAACTGGTATCAGCGGCCATAGCAATAATATTGGTTGTGAAACTGATCGCATTGAAGCTGGTGTTCGTCCTACCGTTAATTCTGGGTGTAACAACAGCGAAGAAAATGTTCCTGAAGCTACTTCTGTTCTTGTTCCCGGCGTTGAGTCACATATTCAAGTTGTGCTCATGGTATCACCAGAACTATCACACCACGAAGTACCACCATCATCATCATCTCATCACACATCATCATAAGGTATAACTGTGGTATTTTATTCTACACTACTTAAATGTATTCATCAGTTTCCATATAATATTTACAATTTCGCATTTAGACATGTAATTTAGCTCTTACATAACTAAAGATATAATAACTTTTTACAATCCTTTGAAATTATGCGCTAGAGCTAAGCGAACGCATTGTCACCTCATTTTATTCCGAGTGCGTTATAACCAATATTTTGTATAGCTAAAATCGATTTGGACAACTTCATTTCAGTCGATACAATTATTCTATTCGCCTATTCGATATCGTACATAAAGGGACCAATGTTCGCGAGAATTAATTTTATGGTCACCTCAAGTGACACGCTCACTGTCCTCGCAGATTTTATTCTTATACCAGCAAACTGGTATTATTGCTGTCCATATCTAAGAGATAATAAATAAATGAAAATCGAATCAATATGAAAAAAGATTTGATAGTCATATAGCTGAGAGTACTCTTTGCTGCTTGTTGAAAATACTAGGAATTAAAACATATTTTCATGAATGTTGTTTTTGTAATAAAATTACATTATTAACAAGATGAAATAATTTGTTTCATGATACTTTTGAAACACAGTAATCACATCCTGCCAAACACTTCATAACACTACGAATAAATAACCTGTTATTCGCGACAACAAGAGCGCACAATGAACGCATCGCGTGCTCGTGTCACGATGTTTAACATCATTACATAGATTTTCACTTTTAATTGATTGGTATTTCTATTTGACAACGGAAGTGTGAAATGTTTGTGTTATTACGATTCAAATAGAAATTCAGGTAATTCAAAACTTTTCAATAAAAAAAATAACACTATGTCACAATTACTGCCACTAACATTTACTTCATATATATACGTACCTATTGTTTTTTAAATGAAATAAAATTCCTACTAAATGCAGTAGAGATTAATCAATCTCTTATTAACAATGCGGCTAAAGCTATTACAAAGGCTGGTTTAGTGTCCCTAGATTATGCATGTACGTACCCGTATATATTTTTTTTTTTCAAATTTACCAAAACAACATTGGTCAATATAATCTTATAATAAGTTGTACTGTGAGGGGCTCGTCTCCTCACAGTACAAACGTTTGTTAACTTGGCGGACTCCACATACTAATAATAATCAAATCTCCTGAACAATGAAGTTATAATATTTTCTTTTTCGTGCCAGGTTCCACATCATCCACCCGTTTATGGGCATTCGTCCCACAGCTCTGCGCATATAAAACCCCACGGACCACCCCACGGCTCTGCTCCAGCCTTCGAGCACTATCCTCAGGACTGGGAACTGTCAGGCCCTGGGCTGGGAAGCGAGTAAGTAACTCATATTTTTTTATTATATAAATACAATTAATTCTATAAATTTGACAGCCCCGTGGCGCCGCAGTTGGCTAGACACCAGTTTGCGAAACGAGAGGCCGCGGGTTCGATCCCCGCACCGAGACAAATGTTTGCGTGATCCACAAATATTTGTTTCGGGTCTGGGTGTTTGTGAGACCGAAAAGTCTCTCGTAGTTTCTGATACCCACGACACAAGACTCGGTATCTTAATGTGGGGTCAGAACTATGTATGTAACTGTTGGGTGTATTTATTATTATTATAACTGTAAAAAAAGTTTAATCGCTGGTAACTCAGTATTCATAAATATATTGTACTATTATAAGTTTAAAAATACCGAAACATCGGCATAAACCTGGTTTTATAGTAAGTAACTACCGCTGTTCTTATTAGCTCGACGAAAGCTGGAAAGTGGTGGGTGCAGACGATCTTTGACAATAGACGCCGTTGAAAAGTTTGTCAGAAATGTTAATAAACCGGCAACCCCACTTAATTACCCAAAAAATTAGTTATTTTTTATCGATGTTCTGAAGCAGTAGTAGGATTCCAATAATTTTTACAAGTACTCGAGAAAAAATCATATTGATAAACTGCGACACTGACGTGATACATAAATCTAGATTGGTCTTTAAAAAAACACTCATCGTCAAACTACTTGCATAAAATCTGACGTTAATGTTGTTATTAACTTCTCCAGGTACTTAGGATCTGACATACATCGCAACGCAATAGCTAACTTCAAGCCACATGTTAACGACGCGAATGACATCAATGCGTGGGGTCTCGGCGCGCCGCCAGGTAAACATTTGAAATTATAACACATAGATACGTAGAAATCAATGGCGGTACTTCCATAGAAGCCGCTGAATACAAAATTCGCAATAATGATCTTAAGGCTTTAAATCTTTATATAATAAACGCAATTTGACATATAAATGAGAAAATGACCCCACAATAAACAATTACAAACTAGACATTACACAATTGACGTATAACGCTTATGGGCTTCTATGGAATTAAGCCACTGGTAGAAATATTTGATGGCAGATTTACCGCAGTGATGGCCTCGAGGTTTAGGCGCGCGGTCGAGAATTTCGGCGGTCGCAGGTTCAAACCCCAGGCACACACCTCTGACTTTTCAAAGTTATGTGTGTATTCACAATGAATTATCACTTGCTTTAACGGTGAAGGAAAACATCGTGATAAAACCTGCACACCTAAAAGTTCTTAGGAATTTCTTAGGTGTGTAGTCCGCCAACCCGCACTAGGCCAGCGTGGTGGACTAAGGCCTTAACCCTCTCAGTTGTAGAGGAGGCCCGTGCCCAGCAGTGGGACGTATTTGGGCTGATGATGATGAGTTTTATGACGTGATGATATTGTATTTAGATTTGAAGTTATCCTAGCTTTTTCTATATTTAATCCCGCCAGCGTTAAGATCTTATCCATCAATAGATGTTATTGAATATTCTTCATATGAATAAGCTTTAACGTAACTTAAACTAGTCTCATTCATCCGATATCTAACAAACCGCTCAGTCCAGACAGACAGTTATGTCTGTAGATGTTAATCTATCATCGATAGACACTATTTAGATTGCCGATGCTCTTTAATTAACCTATTTGACCTGGTGAAATAAAGGTTACTTGATAAGCATAGCAGTTTAATCTTAGTTTATTACAGGTCAATCGATGAACATTGGTGAATATGGAAGCACCAACTTGATACCGAAGGTTGTGACTCCGAATGGTCAAAAAGTGCCAGTTGGGAATACTGGAAGGTATGGATTTGCTTAAAGTAATTTATTTATTCATACAAAATAATGGTGCTTTATGTTCAGGGTTACCTTTTTATGGTACCGGCGTTCAAATTAAGGATTTAAGATAGTTTTTATTTTTTTAGATAGTTTTAAGATAGTTATTTAAGACTGCCTCGTGGTCTCGCGGTACAAGTATGTGCCGTGGGATCTAGAGGTCCTGGGTTCGATTCCCGGGTCGGGCAAAGTGTTATTGGGTTTTTCCATTAGGAAATTCTCAGTAACAGCACGGAGTCTGGAAATGTGCCCGAAAAACGGCAATAGGCTCGCCCCCTATTACGTGGGACTGATACATACCTGGCGAAATGTGGATGCAGAAATGCACCTCTGCCTACCCCTTCGGGGAATACAGGCGTGAGTTTATGTATGTATGTATATTTGTCTTTCTATTTCTCATTTGCAACAATAATAATAATAAAAATCTTAAATTAAAAAACTGACTACAGTACATGAGACTAGGGTAGAGACCTTCTAAAAAGTATTAGATACGTGCCAACATTAAATAAATAAGGGTAAATACACATATATTTAAAGATAAGAGCTGGAATGTAATCTCACACATGTGTTCACGACATAAATAAATGCCTTGCTGGGTTAAAAATAGAACGTCAAATTAAAAGATCTTTGGCTGGTCCAAGAATCCAATCCGATGATAAACGAGTTCGTCATAGCAGGAGTATAAACAGTGTCACATACTAAAATACTTTATGTGTACGAATTGGAACGTGGTCCATCACATTTCCCTTATTAGTAAGCTAAAACTTTCCACACATGTATAATTCATGTGGCGAAAATAATTAACATAATGATGTTTCCTAAAGTATTTAAGGTATTGGGAACTGGATATAAATAGAATTTTACGAGCGCATCTAATACTCATAGAACGTCATTTAAAAGCCGATTTTAGATGGGTGCATTACTAAATTGGTCAATGTTGCAATTTTTTTAAAGAAAATTAGAATGCCAAAAAGATCTTTTCAATGTCATTCACTGCCCACTTAGCGCTGTCTCCTTTTGCGTATTATTTAAAACATAATTACAAATAATGTTTCACTGCCCTGCGTTTTAAAATTTGTATCATATATTTACAGACCAGTGGGACCGCCGAATCCTTATATTCGAGCGAAGAAAACAACACCTAAGGACTCATACCAAATGGAAAAAGATGCTTTAGTAAGTATAAGTAATTCATCAATACTAATTCTTGCAAATAAAAATAACTCTATATACCTCCTTCTTGGGTTTTGATTTTAAGCCCTAGCGCCAACCTGGATGGAGGGCGACTTCAAGTAGAGCTTCAAACTATGGAATGATCTTCCTAAGAATACCTTGACAAAATTTTGACTTTTTCTAGAAAAGGCAAAAAACAAACATGCCGGAATATGGAATAACAATGATCTTATTTATTATTCCAGATACGTGCAGCATCCTTAGCAGCGACTGCTCCACCATCGTCCATAAGAGACGAGATTCTACGGGTAACAGCTGTTAAACTAAAAGAAACCAATCGAGTGAAGACTGAAACTGACCTGGTGAAGCAGCAACAAGAGATTATAGCAGCAAGCGACCCTGTAAGTTTTATTTATAATTATATTTAAAAACTTAATTAGAAAAGTTTTGTAGCGACAAAACTAGTAGTGTATAGTATTGCTATGGGGGGATCCGTTTTTTTTTAAATACGAATCTTTTCTAAATATTAAACATCGCCACCAAGCGATGCCAGTTTGAAAATAAATATGGAATAAGACGGAAAAACTGATTGACTATTTTATTTATAAAACATGAGAGTAATTATTATTTGCTCGACATCAAGGTAGCCAAGCCAATAAAAGTGTTATTAATGTCTTCCAGGACACGATAACAGCGGAGAATTTCTACGGCTCTCTTCTGGAGAAAGTGGACGCCATACTGACATCTATAGGTGCAAATGACGCAGGTTGCAGGGAGAGGGCAATATGTTCGTTGTACGGAGATCCCTTCAAACACGCACCTTATAGTAACTTAGTCTCCAACGAACTTAGCAAGTGAGTAGTCCCCTGAAATTTAAGTTTTAGGATCAACTCCAACGCTCATGAGGATATAAAACAAGTGACATGCTATTGACGAAAATGTAATAGCATATATGGACCGTTTATTTTGAAAGTAGTGTAAGTCCATTTTCTTTTGTTTCGAGAAAATTAAAGGTTACTATATTTGTTGATTTAAAAATATAGGCAAATCATATGAGGTCTGGCATTGTTTTTATTGTTTTATCAACATTTAATTTCTTTATATAAATTAGTTTTTGGCTAATTAGACTACGATAACACATATTTATGTGCTGTAAATGGACTTACACCACTTTCAAAATTAGACAATTCTAAAAATCGTTTCATTTCAATTTTGAAAAATCAAATATCGCTTAAAATATACTTCATTTTAATATAATTTTGTTTACAAATACGCATAACAACACATAAAATTTTATTTTAGACGGCAATTACATTGTCATTACAAGAATTTACTTATTCTCTGCATGTGGTAGTGTTTCAAAATATGCATGATGCACCGGAGGTATATAGGGTAGTAGCTGCTTCATGTCTTTATATTTTTCGTACGTAATAGGTCTGGCATTTCGGTACAAAGGCTCCACGGCGATTTTTTCAAATTTTAACGGTCTTCCAGGACGTAGAGGTAATAAATTGATAATTTTAAATTCTGCGTCCGTCATCGTTGTTTTATAAAAAATGGTATATGGTGCAATTTTGAGGAACCTCAACCAACATATTTGCAACCAATTGACCTGTTCCCCATTAGTATTATTTTTTATCTGTTTTTTAATTGCATTTTGGAGATTTTTTGTTGAAATGAAATTCTTCCGTTATAAAAATAACAAAACACTGATCGGCATCCATCTGCTATGCCACCTACCTCTGTCAATTGGACTTACACCACTTTCATAATCGATGATTATGCAATTTCATTTACCGACCGATTTTAAGTTGTACAAAAAATGGGATTTTTTGAGAAATTAAACATGGACTAGTTATATATAAAAAAATTACATTAAATTAAGCATGAACGTTATAGCTCATTTTTCTCAAAAATGGACTTACACCGCTTTCAAAATAAACGGTCCATATATAAAATAAATGGTATTTGTCATTGTCATATATTTTATAGTTTGTATTAACAACTTTACTTGCACAATGTTACATTGTCTAACATTTATAATATTTCTGGTTTATCTTTTAGGTATCACTTAGAATAATTTCCTGGTTGTACTCCATTCTTATACGTCTAACTTGCAACCAATGTTACTTTAGACCCAAAGCAGATATTTTATAATTTTCGAAGCTATACATATGTGTGTTTCCATACTGAAGGGTTTAACTGACTTCTAAGTGTTACTATGTAGTCTGATATAAAGTTATCTTTAATAATATTCATTATCCTTACAGGGATTCCAACGAGTTACTCCCAGCTGCTGACAGCAAACAAGCCCTACGGTACTACCGATACGTACAAGCTGCTAGAGATGGCCAGGAGCAAAAAGACTGTATATCAACATACCCACTTTGTAGTATCGATTATAACAGAGCGTAATAGGAATAAATACCCTTTTTCTACCACTACCATGCTATATTACAATGCATAAGTGTAGAGCCAATTCTTCTATATGGTTATATGAAAAAAGTTTAAGCAACAAGAAAATTACAACCGATGTATGATTTATAAACATGCTGGAACATAATTTAATATAGATGAAGTCATATATATTTGTCAAAATACAGGCCTCTCAACCCTAACAATAAGATGAGGTAATACCACTTCTCACTAATCCAAAATAATTTGATATAGCGACAATAGGTAAAAAAGCATAATTATTAAGGTTGACAAAGCACCAACAAATTTCTCTAGATTTCTTAGCGTGTTTGGCATGATTACTAAATATTGTATAAACTTTTTCCGAGCAGAGAATCTATTCGTTTTCTTAATTTATGTTTCATGTATTTTCTAGCTCTACCTGTCATTAATTTCTATAGAGAAAATAGAAAAGAATGTAAAAGTAAAAGCTATCTTAAGGAAATTTTTCGTTCGTAACATAATTTGTTTGATAAACTTTTTTTAAATTTCACAAAATACTTGAATATAAAAGATCTAGTAGCAAAAAGGAAAACGTCCTCGACAATTATTTAAACTATTTATTTGTTTATCTAAACTACTTATTTATCTAAATTAATTTAAATATTTTAAATAAATATTTTCTAAGTTTTTTACATGGAAGATGTATGGAAGGGTAATTTCAATGTCGTTTTTTAAGTAGGCGAAGCCATCGATAACCTAATATTTATTATATTTTTTTCGTATATTAAACGTAGTCTGCCTTGCATTTATAATACTAGGGTAATTTATTTTGCAGCTACTTCCAAAATATAGGGTTAGCAGATGATACCTATTTATTTAAAGATTAAGTTATAAGATAAGTCGTGATCTAAGGTCATACGATTACAACTATTAATTATAATTATATGTTATGGTTTGATGTCTTTGATTTTGTTAACAATTATTGGATCTTAGGAAGTTGTTATTATAAATTATACCAGTAAATTTAAAAAAGTCACTTTACATTAATTTTCACAAACATTTTTTTTTATTGTTTTTGTTGACGTAACCATATGTGTTAATAATTTAATAAAACCTCTTCGTCTGACCTCAAGATCTGTACACATAATAATATGACTACTCTAGACTCACTTTGACTGAATTCATATGACACACAGAAGAAGCCAACTCACGAGCTGAGTAAACTGACATTTAAAAAAGTTAAAAAAACATATATTACAACAATTTAAAAATGAATTGTAATTTTGTATCACAAACTTTAAAGCACCTGATTAATATTACAGCATTAAAATTTATAATGCGAATTGTATTTTAAATAAAAACATATTTTTTTATAATTTATGTCAAATTTATGCAATATTTTTGTAAAAATGAATCACTCGAAGTAAGTCCTCATTAAATTATTTAATTTATTTTAGAGAAATCCAGTCACTAGGACATTAGTATTTATTTATTTATTAAATCACACAGTAGTGCTCAATTTATTAATGATAAATTATTCCGTATTCGTTAAAATTTATTCGACACGTACATATCTTATGACACATTAATTTAACCAAGCTGCGGACAAGGTAAATAGAACATAAAAACTTAATTGTTTTAAATTGTATAATTCGTTGGAATACAAAATTTCAAAATTATTTTAATATTTAATATTCGACAATAATGAAACCAAAATATTGCACAAAGAGGAAAAAAATCCTTTAATGAAATAAACTCTAAAAAATGTATTTTGGTCTGAAATATTAGCGCAAAAACAACAGATATGTCTGCTTTGATAACAACAATTAAGGATTCGGAAAATGTAAGAGAGCCTTTATTTCGCACTTATATTTTTGCTTTCAAAATTGTTAATGTGTACGGAATACTTTAAACAAAATTTAATAAAATTATAATTTGTTGTTTTATTTTTTACTTCTTTATCCAACTTAGCAATAACTTACCCTTGGGTTCAATAAAAGAGAAGGAAAAAGAATAAAATATTTTTAGCAAGCGATATCTTTTTTAATATTTTGACAGCACGGTACTTACCAAAATAGACCTCTACCAGTCTTATTAGATAAACTGACGTTCATTCCATTCGTTACAACTTGAATAATGTTGGAATCGGAGGAATTATTGTTAAATCTATCAATGTTCAATTTATTCAACAATTGAATCTAAAATTTGTAGCTGACTGATTATAATTATATGACTTCGATATCAACGCACAGCCGAAGCCACTGAATCTAGGAGCGTGAAATTTTTCTTAAGGATCAGTATGGTACGTAAATTTGTACAACGTAATTTTGTAATAATTAATCATCAGGCCTTATACGTCCCACTTCTGGGTACAGGCCTCCTCTACAACTGACCTTAGTCCACCACGCTGGCCTAGTGCGGGTTGGCGGACTACACACCTAAGAATTTTTAGGTGTGCAGGTTTCATCACAATGTTTTCCTCTACCGTTAAAGTAACTAGCATGATTCATTGTGAATACACACATAACTTCGAAAAGTTAGAGGTGTGTGCCTGGGGTTTGAACCTGCGGCCGCCAAGATTCTCGACCGCGCGACTAAACCTCGAGGCCATCACTTCTTTGTAATAATATAAAAGTTTTAAGCTTTCGTGGTGACGTCTGCTCAGTTGTCAAGTTCCAGAAAGATAATAAATCCATTTCTGTATTCATCGAAAGTCGTGTCAAAAATGCTAACGCAAAATATGGATTAGATGTCAAAGCGGGACAATCAAACTTACTTTCACATTTGTAACATCATCATCAGCCAATATACGACCCAATGGTGGGCACGGGCGTCCTCTACAACTGAGAGGGGTTCTGACCTTATTCCACCCGCCAGCTTAGTGCGAGTTGGCAGACTGCACACCTAGGAAAGATTATACATACATACATACATAAACTCACGCCTGTATTCCCCGAAGGGGTAGGCAGAGGTGCATTTCTGCACCCACATTTCGCCAGGTATGTATCAGTCCCACGTAATAGGGGGCGAGCCTATTACCGTTTTTCGGGCACATTTCCAGACTCCGGGCTGTTACTGAGAATTTCCTAATGGAAAAACCCAATAACACTTTGCCTGACCCGGGAATCAAACCCAGGACCTCTAGATCCTACGGAACATACTTGTACCGCGAGACCACGAGGCAGGAAAGATTATTACTCATTATAATATTTTATCATACTTGGATAAGTAATTGCAATACTTGACTCATGAGTATATTAAAAATCTACAGTATCCTATCGGTATCATAAATATAATATTAAAAATGAATAGAGGTATTTCCGGCACCAAGGCAAAGAAAGTCTCCGTATGATTAAGGACCGTGGTTTGACCGTGACTTGAATGTAATTAAATATCATTACGTTTTGTCACGCGTGAAGTTATTTTACGATGTGGGTTCCTTGTAGAAAAGAGACTACAGGTTTTTTGTCTGAATTATCCAACGCGTGCCTGAACCAATAATAGTAATAATATGTCATATTACTTATAAATAGGTATTTGTTTCCGACCTGGTATGTATCTAGTAATACTATATAATATGTGGTTCACAAAAAAATGATCCCATAGCGGTTTGAGATTTGGTATCGACAGCGTAACTCTCAACACTTCTAGTATTTTCTTGTTCTCTAATACATTGATGTATAAATCTGGAATAAAAAAGGCTACAAAAAAGTAATAGAAACAGGGTCTTATAATTTTATCTACACTGAACCCTAAAGGCGGAAATATAAATCAATTTGAACCTAATTAGACCTTATTGAACCCGTCAACATACTTTCCTATTGACCCACAAATAGTTCTTCACTATGTAGCACTCGTACAGACGACACTTAGTTTGCTAAAGACTCCGCAGAATATAGTTAATAGTACATACACGTTGCCAATCGTTATTAGACCAGCGTGTTGGACTAAGGCCAACCCCTCTCAGTACTAAAGGAGGCCCGTGCCTAGCAGTGGGACGTTGACGGGTTGATATCGAAATATATATGTAATATATTATACAAATTCTGTGGAAGTGGACAACTCTTTGTTTTCCAACTCCTCCTTTATTTGTCTTTCTGATTAACCTCGTTGCGGGATTATGACAAATTTAGGTCCCCTTAGATACGCTGAGCTTCATTGCTCGGCGTTAATACTGTGCGTTCCGCTGTTGATTCTGGAGCACAGGAGTTGCAGTGGCGGGTGTGTGGTGGGAAAGGGAAAAAATATTATACAAATTGACAAAACTACACAATCTGTAGACTAGATACAAAGAATGGATAATTTATAATAGAATATTAAAAAAGATTATATAATAATAGTCTACAAAACTTTTGCTTTGGATATCGGAGCTACCAAAAACTTGTCGGTCATTGTCACTATACCGGGTTCAAACACGTAGTCTCTCGTCTGCGCGCTTGTGTCGCACCTACCAAGCCACGAAAGCTATCCTCTGTTGAAGCAGTTGTTTAGAAAACAACGCATCCTAATCATTTTTGGCTTCGATGTACGGTTGAACGGAACAAACAACGATACACAAACTAGAAATTGGGTTGCCAAAGTAAAGTAGTAAGAAAATGTTTCTTTTTTCATTATTTAACGCAAAAATATTGCATATCGTTTCTAAAATGTACCAATTTGTCACAAATTGGGGCGAATGTCACAGAAAAACAAATATACATACATATGTACATAAACTCACGCCTGTATTCCCCGAAGGGGTAGACAGAGGTGCATTTCTGCACCCACATTTCGCCAGGTATGTATCAGTCCCACGTAATAGGGGGCGAGCCTGTTGCCGTTTTTCGGGCACATTTCCAGACACCGTGCTGTTACTGAGAATTTCCTAATAACCCAATAACACTGCCCGACCCGGGAATCGCACCCAGGACCCCTAGATCACGGCACATACTTGTACCGCGAGACCACGAGGCAGTCAAAAAAACAAATTTACGTGCTTGAACTTGACCTATAATGAATTTAGCAGATATATGTAGGTATACTACGAGTACACATACTCCTTCCGCGCCAATGACTGAATCGTCGACGGTAGAGAAGATTCGAGTAGCCATATTATAACAATACATACACACTTTTTATTAACATTTTCATCCCAATAAAATAAAAATTAAAAATATCACTGCACTCCCTTAAATGCCGTAAAATATAAGGGCACAATTCATATTATTTATTCTGGTAAGACTCAGTTAACAAAACAGCTGAAGGAAAGAAGAGGTGCGCGTAAACAGAAAACAATGTGATATTTACTTTTAGTTGTATTCTCTTTCTGTATAAACTGGATTGGTAGATCCATCCTGTTTACTACAATTTAAGCCAACACTGTACTAATAACACTAAATGTAAAAATAGTAAACTAAAGTATAACATCTACAGTCCAGTAGTATTAAATTCACTAAAAAAGAAAATACCCAATAACTAGCAACACCAATCACTGTGGGTAATTGTATAAAAGTACTACAAAGACAAAAAGATACATCTTTTCGTAGTGAAGATGTTACTAATATGGTACGTATCTCAAATTTCTTTAATTACATAAGGATAAAGCGGTACTGTAGAATCCTACTGTGGGTATTGTTGCATAGTTCTTGATGATGAAATACAAAAAAATATATTTTCAGGATACTTGCATACGTGTTTGGTCTAGCAAATGGCTATGGTGAAGTACCTGCAATAGAGACTGAGCATTACCCCTTTGGTTCTCAGCCGTCCCCTTCGCTCAAACTTAAAGGTTCGAATTACGAAGTACCTCCACCAGACGAGACGCCAGATTTTAGGTACCCTGAGCCTCCATTCGGCGCTTACCAATACTGGTTCTACCGGGAAGAAGAGAGACCCTATCGTATGTCGCCATTTTACAAACAGTATCTACGGTGGAACAATGACAGACCCAGATGGTTTCAACGGAATAATGATGTTAGTATGATATATATATATATATATATATATGTTTTTCAATATCATCTTCATACACCCCATTCAGAAACTTTAGGTATCTTTACTGTATACAGGAGAATATATGTTCATCTACAGAATAAATTACATATGTAGCGAACTAACCAACCAACATACGTGGATAAGTCACAAAAAAACAATTACTGGATTTCCTCCTATAAGATTTTTTAAATTAGCTACATTACATTTAATCCTCTTGTTTGGTAAAAACAATCTGAATCCTTATTCTTAATTATTTTTTTCACAGGATGGTCCATACAACCTAGGCTGCTATTGCACGACAGTATACAAGAGACTGACGCCTCTCGCTGGCTGTGCTGTGATTACTACAAGGCACATCCTAACTACAGCCACGTCTACAGAGCTCGTACTTAAAGACCACAGACACGATCACACTCTCGAGAACATTCTGGGGGCATGGTACGACCACAATGCCAATGTGTACAACAGCTCTATGTACATGACGCCGGCCAGGATACATTATCATCCATGGGTGAGTAGCCGAGTGTACAAACACAACAACAGCTTGTGTGAAATTCAGCTTTAGAATGGTTTGAAGAAAAATTATAAGGGTTAATATAAATAGTATTTTTTAGTTAATAGCTCTTTAGGAACTGAGAACTTAGAACCTTTGAGGAAACTAAATAACGACGAAAAATCATTATTGTCATGTTAAAGTATAATGTTGTTCATTTTTCTGTTAACGTAGTATTTGCCATCATTTGCTTTTTTTAATTAACAGGAGCAAGGTAATGAATGTTACTATTCCCTTCTATGCAATGAATGACGTCATTTTCCTCTGCGTCGATAGAAAATTATCAACCACTAAGATATTGAGCAATCAATTCTTATCGCTGGATTCTAAGCTTGAAATTGTCTATTAATTACATTTCTCCAGTACCTTCGGCCTCAAAACGTAAACATTTCGCATCCGTTACCAGTCGTCTTCGATTTAGCAGTGTGGGCGGCTACGTATCGTTTCTACGGATCTTGGTGGACCTTTTCTAAAGCTATGATATGCCAGAGAGGATCGTCTGGTTGGTAGGTATTATCAATTATGTATACTTGCTTCTAGAAGAATCAGCATCGTTGAGTCTTGCAAAAATATATCATATTGTAGGGCAGAAATATGAGTGCAATAAAAGGTACCGGGTTTGATTACCGAGGAGGGCAAATTAAATATTATATGTATATATGTATGTTATTAACAAATAATAAATAGTTCTTTCCAAGAGGAGCGGCTAACTTCATTTGCCCTGTTCTTCGATAAACACTAACTTAACCTTTCACATACGGCTTGGTCATTAGGTCTTAAGTCCACAACACCAACCCGTCTTGATAGAATTTACAAAATCTCGTAATTCTTAGGCTGCGTAGGAATAAATAAATATACCCAACAATTACATAAATCGTTCTACTAGGCGAGCCAAAAACATATTGATAAAAAAAATATGTTAACCTAGCATTTATTCATTCAGGTTTGAATATTCTTCGTCAACACCAAGACGTGGGGAGCTGGCTCTTATAGTTGGTTTCCAATTCATGAAGGCGTGGCTACGTGTGCCCATGCCTTGGTTCAGATACGTCATTCGGACCAGGAAACATTGGCCTATATGCCCGAAGGTACAAACATTTTATAATTTAAAAAATTGTATTTCAAAAGCGAGAATTTTTAAGACTGAATATGAAGAATCGCTGAGAACTGAGATGGGTAGACTGAAGAAGTTTAAAGGGTACTTTTATCACTAATTATCAGTATTGCGATCAAATCGAAAGAAACCAAGTCAGCAGTGAGGAATATTTATTTAACATAACAAAATAATGACAAATGACAATTTGTTGACAAGTCGTTGTAATTTATTCTATTAATTCTTACATTTGTTCTTATCCCTCGACGGAGATTAAGCTCGTTACTTGGTGTTCAAACCGAATATAGCAAATAACACAAAGACTTTTCATGGAGCATCTGTTTTGATTTCATTTGTGTTTTGTTTTTAATCGCACTTCAATTTCAAAATGTTATTTTTTTTCTGGTAATTATTTATTTTTCTAATGTAGCTCACTAAATTTATATAACTTTTTATGTCGTTTTATTGTTTGCCTATAAATAACCCGAACTTTTACAACATGTACCTACCCATGTAACTATTTAATGTGCACAATTGTTGGCAGACCTAATAAATAACATAAATAATAAAATTTCAGACCGACTGGGGCTGGTTCCATTGCGTCAACGCCTACTGGGCGAAATACGGCCTGGACTCTGGCGCAGCATGGCACCGCGCTCTCGAAGGCGTCGGTTGGAGATACGACGGCCTCATCGGCTTAGCGGCTATCACCATGAAGCTACGGTCTGTAGAATTGGTAGGCTACTTCACAGTGCTGAACAACCATCCCGTGCTAGACTTCTTGTATTCCGCGTACATGGGTTGGCAGAAGTGCGAATATTTGGACTGGAGGTTCTACGATAGTAGTGGCCGCGCTCCGGTACCCAAGCCCTGGTTCTATATACCATGGAACTATCCATTCGGCACAGAATATTATGAAGGTTACGTTTTACCGTATTACAAATAAAGTTGTTTACATTTGAGTGTATTCTTTTTTTAAGGTATTTAGAACTGTAGTTATAAAGAATATTTTTAGTCGTAACTTCCTCGAGCTTACATCAAATTCTGGTAAAGAACCATAGGCATGACTATTCAATTTTGTAGTTTTATACTTTTTAAAGACATCTTTGTGCGGACTTCTGTTTCTTCCCAACATAACAATAGATGGCGCTACGTTTTTCATTAGTATATTTAAATAATATAAGATTATAAAATTTATCTAATTACAACAATATCTACAACTTACAATTACCAAAATCGGATAAGTGTACAAGTCATAAAGTCCTAAGAAGCGTATCATCATCATCATCATCATCAGCCCATATACATCCCTCTGCTGTGCACGGGCCTCCTCCACCATTGCGAGGGTTAAGGCCTTAGTCCACCACACTGGCCTAGTGCGGTGACTACACACCTCAGAAATTCCTAAGAACTTTTAGGTGTGCAGAATTCCTAACGATATTTTCCTTCACCGTTAAAGAAGTTATAATTAATTGTGAATACACACATAACTTTGAAATTATCAGAGGTGTGTGCCTGGGGTCTGACCCGCGACCGCCGAGATCCTCGACCGCGCGCCTATACCTCGAGGCCATCACTACTAGAATGCTACCCAATAAATTCAAAATACTCGCACATTTATCCCACAAAAATAATTTAAACTATCCATCAGGTTTATTCTCATATTTATCGAATGCCAGAGTAACACCAAAAATCGGCATTGTTCATGAGAATTTGTAAACACAAAATAGTAGTAACAAAACGATACATGTAAACATTTCAAAACTCACAATGGAAGTATGCATTTCCCTTTGTACTGTGCAATTGTGATTTCCTTGGTGAGATATTTTCCCATTTTCATTTTCAACTATAACTTTACATTTTATTTTTGTATATAAGTTCGCATATTTTTATGTAGAAATTCGTGTCTAGATTAAAAAAAATATATATTCTGTCTGTTATTTTTATCATAGACTATACTAATATGTTTTGTTTGGAACTTAGTTTAATTACAATATCTTAGTTACACATGATAGATAAGTAATTTACATTGACACTTATAATTTGACTAAAAACTGGATCAGGAACCAGAGTCAGGGCATATACAATACATAAAATTTCTAACTAAAATCTATCTAACATTTCTCTAATATTTATTAGGAGATGTACCATAGTCTTAACGGTGATGTTCATAAATTTTCAGTTAGTGAAAAATGCTCCAACAAATAGCAAGCGATTCAAAAGGGGCCACACGGATAACTTCAACGTACTACTTAATATTTATAAAATGAATCCTTTAAAAAAATCCAAATTATACAAGACTTTTTCCGATCAAGTACTGTTGCCAAACAGACCGGATGTGCGAAGCGTCGCCATGAATTTTGATTCAAACGAAAGCAGAAAAGCGAGACAGGCAAGCACTAATTTACAATTGAAACAAATAGAAAAATACATTCACGTAACCAATCCGAAGAAGAAAGTGATCCAACAACAATATTACGACATAGAAAACATTGATTCTGAAAAATTTACAGCCAATTTGATATTAAATGCTCCCGCAGGAATTAACGACATTGACAAGAAAGTTGACGAAAATAATTTTAATTCTATATTTGGGCATTTGGAAAGCGGTGAAATCAGCGACAAGCTTCCTGTTACCAAAATGGTACGTGTCAACAACACAATTAGAAATGCGAAGGGAGTATCATCAGAAATCGATTTCAATGAAATTGGGCTGAATTACGATTACGAAGATTTCGCAAAGAAAGTGAATTCCTCGGAGAATTCCACCGTATACATTGTTAATGAAACAAACGTTAACGATCCTGTCAATGACATGGGTAACGACATAATGACAAATGTAAATAGTGAAGGAGTGGTAGTTTTAAGGTGAAACAAACAACTGATGGTAAACTTTGAAACTTATTTTATACAGCTTTATTTACAAAATAGAAATAAATAAATAATTTAAATAAATTAGTCAGAGGTCCGTTGTTTTAAAGCTATGTTTTGTTCCATATTATATTTGTGCAGAGTATGCAATTTCATGGGCGTCTTCGTAGGACCTGGCCTGGTAAGGACCGTGCGCGTCCCACGCTGGGGCATGATGATCCACGTGATGCTCAACGTGGTGCTGTGGGTAGTGGATGACTTCGTAGTTCACGACCTTGGGTTTCGTGAATTTGAAGATGACCATGGCGCCTGAGGTAGAAAAACAAAGTTATATATACAAATTCAACAAAAGTTCTACTTAACCAAATCAATCTTCGGAAGGAATACTTACCAGAGAGAACAAGCGAGATAAGGCCAAGGGTAAGAGCCTTCCATGTCTTCAGAGCGATGAGAGCGAGCGCAAGGGGCACGAGGACGGAAGCCTTGAATTTCAGACCGAGGAGGAAAGGCAACAGCACCTTCTTGATGAAACCGTGTTCTGTGAAAATAAAATTGTGTTACTACTGCATCATTATTATATTTCGGCAAAGCAAAGATAGTTTTCACTAACTGCTCTTGATCCTCAAAGGCTTGGGGAGCTTGATCTTCTTCTTCCTGCCCTCAAAAGTATCGACTTCATCTTCTCCGTCCAAGGGCATGTCCAATTCAGAAGGTAGATCGGTAAGAAGAGATCTGGGAACATATTCAGAGGCAGCACTCTTTGTGATTTCCTCAGGAACTTTTACTTTCAGAGAGTGAGTCTGGAGGAAACGGTCAACTTTGTCGAAGACTTCGTAAGCAGGGTCTTTGGCCAATCTAGGGTCAACTGGTCCATCATCCTCCAAAGTTCCAGTCTTCACGACAGAAAGATCTTCAGTGATCTTAATCTCATCGTCGTTCGCTACAGAAGAAATCCACTGCAGGGTCCTTGGTTTCACACATTCCACCGAATATTGGCTCAAACATTCGCTGTAAATGTTCTTTAGTAATCTCGATGCGGAGTACGAGTTGGCACTTGCGACGGCCACTAAACATAACAACACTAATACTTTAGCCATGTTGCACTTTTAATTCACTTTTATTTTATTATTTATTTGACGGCAGAGGCGACTTGCTGCCGTCGATTACACGCTCACAATGTATGCTAGGGAAGTCCAGGGCTTGGTTTATATACGAGCATTAATACGTGAGGTGGTATCAGAATGCGCAACGCCACTATCTTCGGCGATACATGCGATAGTGGCCTGTAATACATTTTAAGTGTTTGCAAGACATTGTGTTGGAAACTGTCACTTTGTTGCTTAAGCTGATACGTGGATGTCATGATGAAGGGCGAGCTTGGGGAAAAGCTGTCAAGACCAATGTACGAGAGATGCTATCATGAGGTCATCGACCTAAAAAAACAAATGCCATTAATGTTACGACGCTGTGTTTACTTACTATAATGTTTATTTTACGTCTCTGCGGATCATCAAGCATCTATAGCGGTATTGATGTTTGGTGTAAATGACGTATTATTTTTTTCCTATAATAAATTATTATATGAGAATGAATGTAAACATTTTATAAGATCGTATAATGTAAAAATAATAAGGAGGAGAAAATGTATTTCGTTAGATTATATCAAATGTTTGCTTATTACACTTTGGAAAAAATACCTGGGAAGTTAAATATAACTTAGGTTTTTTCTTTGATCTACTTATTCCTACAAAGATTGGATGAATGGTACTACAATCAACGGCAGCAAAAAGACTACGAAAGTTATCTCTGACCTAAGTTTTCAAATTTACATCCTTGGGTTGTGCTTATTTTATAAATCTACTAATTCTACGAATGCATATGATGGTTAACCAATTGTGAATTTACACGAAGCAAACAGATTTTAAAGTCCTGATATAGGCAAATAAAAAATATTCAAATACAACACTTTCGTCTTTGCATATTTAAATTATGATCACGTAGTATGATTAAATTAGCAACAAACAAAGGCACTCGTTAACGATCTTCGAAATCCGGGTGTAATACATAACTAAACTATATTAAGTCCACATGAACCAAATATAGAGCGGGCTTTCTTAATTTGAACAGGAATGTAATAAGAGAGAGCCACTTAGGCCGTCTAGAGGATTTTATAGTATATTTTAAAGACCAAATTATTGAAATATTAATTGCAGCTAACATCTAAGTAATAAAGATGTTATGTTTGACACGATCCCTCTATTAAATTTATTGATTTGTCTCGTACAATATTTATGAAGAGAAAAAATAAACAAAGAGAACAATATACACTTTTATAAATCATCCATAATATTTAAACAAGTTTAAATATCAATGTTTTTTTTTAATATTAAGCTAGAAATGGCGCGCTACGCCACGAGTTCCTCTTGTTGAAACTGATGTTGAGCCAAGTGTTCTAATTTTCCTAAAATTTTGTTTGACAACGTATCTATCGGCCTATTCATTTTCTTTTAAAACTAGTCTATCTAGAGCAATTGAGCTTTAGTCTACTACGCCAACTCAACTCAACTCAACTAGTTACGGGTCGGTGCACATCAGATACGAAAGAATTTCATTGTGGCGAAGATTACAGTACGGTTATTCATTCGCGATGAGTACATGCAATTTGAAAAAAATGTTTCCCTGGGATTTTATCCCGTGACGGCTAATATGATGTCTCGTCAAACCACAGGCCTAATCGTCGAGGTCATCACGAACTTAGTTGAAGACTGTATAATAGTACTTAATAAATAATGTGTAATAAACCTGCTGCTGTCAATAAATAAGCACTAACATCATACATAGCCTCTGAGGATAGTAAACTTTACCAAATATTTTCACGGCCAAAGAAAATTGCTTTCAGAGTTACGACGTTCTACCTAGAATTTCAGCAAAGTTACTAATGAAATGCAGTATGATCATGTCATATAAGTGTGTGAGAATCTATTTCATAAATCTCCCAATATATCAGCATACACAACTGAATTATGCAACTTAGGTTCTCGCATATTTTTGTTCATAGTATTATCAGACTATCTTTCAGTATACCTACACTATAAAATGCGCACATAATTAGACTACAATATCAGGTCAATAATCTATTGATCATTGCTAAGAATAAGCCTCATTGTAGCCGCAGAAAATGAATAAAGATCATTTGAGGAGTGTACGACATTTATCACGTCCTTTTTAGCACTAATATGTATTACAATATTTAATAATCTTACTCCTCTCGTAACCATCGATCAAAATTTCCATTCATTGTTACTACATAATCTACGCGACTCATTCTTAAAGTAACATTCTAAACGGTGCTTTTTATATATTCAATTCGTTTTTTATAAATTCAAAAGTTAACGAACGAATTACTTTTACAATGTCACTCCACATAGGTATGTAGTCCTCATTGAAAGGTAACCTATGTTTTTTGGCTTTCTTTGGATCATTTCTAGACTGCTTACTGTACTATAAAGAGATTAGTACGCAGTTAGTTTACACACTTTATACCTAAATCAGTTCATATACAGTCATGAAGCAACCGATACGCACAGACCTTGGCCCCAAAGATACAGATCTATTTAGAATAGAAATAGTACTATTCGATACGAGCCATTATATAAAAGAAAGTGATAGAATAAGATCAAAGCTAGTTCGCATTCCTTACGTAATAGAGGACACGTTTCGATTGTTGCTCATTCAAGGCGCGAGCTGAAGTGAAAGATGTCGGTGCAAAACGGATGCACGGCTACGTGATGTGCTTGTTAAATAGACGAGCCTATAATACAGGAGCAGGGTATGTTCGTATTTGCAGAATGTGTTGTAGTTAACAATGAGTATTATGTGAATAACTAATGTGATGCTTTGACTTAGGAGAAGAAAATGAGTTTGTTACTACCAGACGTGCAGGCAGGTTTTGAGATGCTCATATTTGAACAGAACGCCGAGCGGCAGCGGAGACCAATTCAGGGTACTTCTCGTCCTAAGGTATCCGTGATGAACCGCTTTAAATGCGCTCGACGGCCACCAATAACTTTTAATCGGAATGTTGATGTAAGACTTGGTAAGGGACCCAACACAACCAAGCGGAAAATTGAGCTGAAAGGTCGAAGTTTAGTACTGAGCGCAGTGCTTAAAAAAATACTTGCTGGCAGGCATCTCCGATTCTCGGCAAAGAGATTTAAAGTGAGGGTCCTCCGCTTAAAAAAAAGGGTTTGGAAGTCATCCAATTATTGTTAATCCTGATAAAAAAAACACTTACTAAAAGTATAGGCTACACAATAGTTAATTAATATCACCAATTTTATTTATTGGTCTGATAGAATGAATTAATAATTTGCCAGAAATGCAATTTTAGACCGGATAGTACCGGATGGTATCTCTCGTAGCCATCACAACTTACTGATTAACTACTGAATTATAGTATCAAATGAAACGCATTTACGGTAGTAAAATAGCTTAAATGTATAAATATGCTTGGTATATAAACACGTACGGCTCTTGGTACACAATAATTTAAGCGGCGTTACCAAGCGGAATGATAATTCGGACATGCTCATTTGTAGTAAACTACGGACGACTGTAAGTCACCTGTCCATTGTACTACTCACATTTCTGCATACACGTTGTGTTGCGATATGAAAGCTTTGAAATTTGTTGTTTGTTTGTACAAAGCAATTGCCTAACGTCAGACTAGTTTCAATACAAATCTGCAAACGTCATGAAAATTGAAAGTGTGGTGCAATATAATAAGTCATTAACTCCTATCTCTTAAAGAATCATTGTAATTTTTCTGTTTTTCCAATAATCGTTTTTATTTTCAAGCATTGCCTATTTGATCATTGGACTGACAAGATTACAATTGTGCATACCTTAGATGTAGGATAATAAATTAAACTATATATTATGACTGATGTTCAATGGAACACATAAAACACAAGAACAACAGTAGACTTCGCTGAAAACGGTTAAAAACGTTACCCAACCTTGACTCAGTAAGAATCATTTTAATATGAACCTAAAGAAGGATTAAGTACAACAAGAATCGAATAGAACTATAAATTGTAATAGGCCATAAAAAAACATAAATTTCTAAGTTGTTATAACTACAAGGTTAGAAATTAGGATCCCTAGTACATCGTTATTAAAATTTACCTACAAACAAATTTTTTTGGACCTAAGTACTTAGAAATTTTCATTAAAAAAAGGCTTCGGCTCCTTTTTTACAGGAATGCAAGAACCAATGTTCTATAGCTAATTTATTAAATTGCCCGATTCTGGTCATATAGAATCTAATGTTACCATATCCATTTATTGTAACAGTGGCTAAATGATGTAAAAAACAAATTCATTCATCATCATCATTCATCATCAGCCCATATACGTCCCACTGCTGAGCATGGGCCACCTCTAACTTTGAGAGGGTTCATCACATCACATTATTGCATAATAGTATTCCTAAAAGCACACGTATTTTAATAGTACACCTTTGAAATATCAAATAGGAATTAAGCAATACAGTCAATCTATAAATTATATGGTGTTATTCTCTATCAGCGCCGCCTCTGAAGTATATTTCTCGTCAACATTATGGTTTGTCTAAATACTTACTATGTTGGACTCGCATTCCTCTATTTGAAGATATGAAACCGATCTGCTTCCATATTATCAATGCACACTGTCGCTTTGTTAATATTCCGTTGGCGACTGGAGGGAAATCGACCTAAATATTCCATTAAGTGTTACTATCGAACATAATCAAATGAGGATTTATTGTTTACGAGTCGGCACCGCCAGTGGATACCGTTCTATCCCAAACATAATTCCAGGGCATCTCAGCATGTTGAGGTACTAGAAATGTCAAGAAAATACGTCAATTAATATAATAGAGTCCATTAAGTGGCGGTACTTTCATAGAAGCCCAAAGCCCAGCTTGCCTTACAAAATTCCGAATCTATAAGCTTTAAATCTTTATTGCACGTTGTTACTTTGTACGTTATGAGAGCCGAACTTATTGCCTTACATTCGATTAACTTTTTAAAATTTCGCTTTAAATTGCTACTGAAATATTCTTACCATATAAATCTAAAACCTGAAGCAGTGATGGCCCCGAGGTTTAGTCGCGCGGTCGAGAATTTCGGCGGTCGCAGGTTCAAACCCCAGGCACACACCTCTGACTTTTCGAAGTTATATTTGTATTCACAATGAATTATCACTTGCTTTAACGGTAAAGGAAAACATCGTGATAAAACCTGCACACTTAAAAAGTTCTTAGGTGTGCAGTCCGCCAACCCGCACTAGGCCAGCGTGGTGGACTAAGGCCTAAACCCTCTCAGTTGTAAAGGAGGCCCGTGCCCAGCAGTGGGACGTATTTGGGCTGATGATGAAATCTAAAAACACTTTTTTTCGACTCGACATCGTAAACTATGAGTAGCGATTGTACGAGTATAACCTACTTATACCCCGGTGGTATCAGTATTTCATTTTCTAAAACAAATAAAATTAAATGATTTTATAAAACATTATTTTAATATTTGTTTCCTTTTTATTTTTTACCTCTAAGTTGTAATAACACACAGTAAGTGGAGAATAGTCCTTATCTATTTAGTTAGAACTAAAAAGTAAGGTGGATTTTAATAGGTACATAAAACAAATTAGTGAATATTTAAAAAATTGTCTTGGTGCGAAATCGAAACTGCGACCTTTCATTCTTCTCCTTTGTCACTAATCAACTGCGTCACAGATGTCAAATAACCAATTGACCTGAAGCAGTGAGTCGTGATGGCCTCGAGAATAAAGCGCGCAGACAAAATCTGAGCGGTCGCGGATTCAGTTCTCAGGCACACCTATGACTTTCCAAGTACGTATTCACAAAGGGTTATTACTAAGCACTTTAAGTACAAAAAAAAAATGCAAGGAAACTTATGCTCCTAAGAGTTCTTCATAAGGAGTTTCTTAGATAGATAGTAGACAAACCCGCACTAAGTCAGCATAATGGACTAAGGCCAAACCCTTGCCAGTTGTAGAGAAAGCTTAGTATCGGGAGGTATATATGTGGGCTGATATACAAAAAAAAATGAGAAAAAGGCTTCGGTCATCACGCGATGATATTTTGATATCGCAAAAATTTAACTCTATTTTCCAGGGCGATGTCGTACCCTGAAGCTGGTTTCAATACAGCGTCGAGTTTCATCTTCATTTTAGAAACATTAGCGGTGATGCGATATTTCCGTAGTACGTGGACGACTGTCGTCTTCATCGACATCATGGCGTACGCTTTACCTGGTGAAGATTATGTAAGGAATAAATATTGGATTCAGGGAAAACAAAAAATCTTATTCGAATTTCCATAAATATGAACACTTGAATTGTAATTTTACTACTATATGGGGGCTGCTGCGCTTAAATTTGCCAGTAAAGGCGCTGGTGTAAAGTGAGTTATTTGAAAGCTATGAATTCCATATTAAAATTTGTACCCGCGCCTTACGTCATTTTTTGTACAACAACGGTAGCCCCCCGTTGCAGTCCATTTTGAAACATTTCACAGAAAAAAAAATCTACTGGCTATGGCTTCAACGAGTCAAGGAATTCCATTTTTGTTTTCAACTTTATTTTTGCTTTTAGCTAACATCTAATTTTATAATTAGTTAGATACTGAAACTTCTTCCTACCGATACAATTGCGCTTTCCGATGCTAAACGGAGCATAAGCATTAGGGTTTTTTGGTAATGAATCCGGGTCCAGCCATCTATCTGGTCTAAAGAGCTCCGCATCTGGTCCCCACATGGCTTGGCGATGCATGTTCCAGAAGCCTAGTAGACAGTTAGTCCCTGCAGGTACCGTGTAGTTTTCTGTAATGTATGGTTTACACATGAATAAATAAATAAACACCCAAAAGTCACATAATATGTACTTCTGACCCTACACTAAGATACACGTCTTGTGTCGTAAGTATCAGAAACTACGAGAGACTTTTCGGGCTCACAAACACCCAGACCCGAAACAAATATTTGTAGATCACACAAACATTTGTCACGGTGCGGGGATCGAACCCGCGGCCTCTCGTTTCACAAGCTGGTGTCTAGCCAACTGCGCCACGGGGCTGCCATATGATATTTATCAACAAAATAAGACCACTTCGTTGGTTAGCGGCAAAATTTTGTGGTGTAAGATCGAGATATCTTGAGGTTGATCCCCAAGTCAAACAATAGCACGGTGTGGCAATATGCCAGATAAACAGCAATAGGCTCGCTCCCTACAACAATAATCGATAACGATTATAATCGATCAACAATAAATGACAAAGCTAGAGTGTTGTTCTGCCTACGTCTTCAACAGTACATGCAAGAGGTGATTCATCATCATCATCAGTGCATGTACGCCCCACTGCTGGGCACGGGCTTCTTCTACTACTGAGAAGATTTAGGCCTTAGTCCACCACGCTGGCCTAGTGCCAGTTGGTGGACTACACTCCTAAAAAAATCCTAGGAACTTTTAGGTGTGCAGTTTTCCTCACGACGTTTTCCTTCACCGTTAAAGTACGTGATAATTCATTATGAATTCACACATATATGAGAAAATGAAAAAAAAAACTTACTTAATTTTACATCGCTGTCAGTACACCTAGCTACTCCAAAAGCCATGGGATACAATCGCATAGTCTCCTTTATAACTGCTTCTATATACACAAGTTTGGGCAAATCATTCTTTCCAACATCTCTATCTGAATCACCAAATACGGCTAACAACCTGGAATGTAAAAATGCTTTATACAAATGCGTGTATTTTTATTAACAAATATGCATGTGTATTTATTCTTATTCTAAAAAATATATAAAATAAATTGGTCCGTTTCGTTTAAAAGTTTATTTATTGTCAAGAATACTGCAAGGCCGGAACAGATTGGTATTCATGTTGTCCGCCAATATTTCATGAAATATAATTTATGGTTCTATCTGGTAATTCCTATAGTTTCGGATGTAGTTTTTACCCTAACCTCAGTTGTTACTATCACCTAAGCCTCCTGTCTCTTTAGGTCGCTAGTTCCTAGTAGGAACTAGGAACTTCCTACCTATATTGTGATTTTTTTACTGTTACAATAATACAAAAACGCTTTCAATAAAGTAGCAAAACGACTTATAATAAATCATCTTACTCTTCATAAGCTCGATTCTGCACATCCATGTAAGATCCTAAAGTAGTAAGGATGCAAGTGAGAGCACTAGATAATGTATCAAAGCCAGCTATTAAGAACGTGTCCATATTCTCTCTGATTTGCTGTTCAGTCATGCTTCCGCCCTCGTCCCGCAACTGCAGCATTAAATCCAATAGTGGCTTGCACTTTCCTTAAAATAAGAATAGATGTATTTGTTTGTCTGAATCTTTAAATGAGGTTTAAATTTTTTGATACTATGTCGAATGTATTTAGTATTCACCTGAATCGGTGTCTTCGTCAAATCCTTTTTTCATACTCTGATTCAGTTTCTCCTTCCTTTTTATAATCATCTAAAACGAAAAAACGTTTGCATAATATCAATCGATAGGATAATAACAAATCTTTTTATTTATCTATCTCTCTCTCTCTGGTCGGTCCCTCATATCTGAGGATCGTGGTCAACATTAGGGTGACATCTGGAGCGGATGCTCTGCTTATTTATCTATATAGCTGATCTTAAAAATAAATTTGCATTAATCTTGTTATATTCATTTCTGAGCTATGATTAGCAATGCATGTTTAACTTAGACTTATAATTAGAGGAGTCGCTAAGAGAGACGGTGGTAAAAACATATGGTCGGGCTCACAAGACAAGATTTCCCTATATTCCTTTTCTGCACAGATTCAATGATAGCTTACCATAGTTGAGACTTCATGAATAATTTGTATACACTTCAACTCAGCCTTCCTAAGCTTTGTGAAATAATATATAAACGGTATATGGTACCAGATCGTCAAAAATTTTGTTGTAAATATATTCAGTATATTTTGGACACTTTCAACGTATTCAACGTTTAGGGGATTATAGCCGTCGCCATCAGAAGTCAGAGTTTCTGAAATAAATTACTACATCAGATACTTAACACATAAACGACATATTCCAGATAACGATTCGAATATAACTTATTAGATGTATTTAATTATTTATAATGAATGAATTTCCATACGTGCGATAGTAGAAAGACGTAGGTACCAATTATATTGTTTATAACTTCCTTTTTCGTCACAAGAATCCCCAAGAAAAAGAATTTTATTTGAATTTACTATAATAAAAGATAGAAAAACATCTAAATTATAAAAACGAAAAAACAATACATACGAAACACAGTCTCCAAGTTGTTTAAAAGCAGATATTTGAACTGGTCGAAAGGTCCTTCACCAACTTCAGCAGCTAGATCGCTGACTAGCCTCCTTGACTGTTTGTTGAATATGCCTAAGTAGCCGTTGAGAATTTGTTGATTCAGCGCTGGGTTTAATAGCTTCCGATGGACTTTCCACAGTGGAACTGATAGAAGATTGAAATATTTTGAACCGCCAGGCAAAAATATGAAACGTAGATGGTCTACTTCAATCTATTCTACTATAAGAACTAAACATATATTCTTTTAAACTATCTTTGTACAAACAAACTAATAAATTTTAGCCACCTTATAGATTAGTGTAACCAACCTATCAAGTACTAAAGACACTTTCACTAGACTACAGGACTACACTGTTAGGTACTTAGAAGGACTTAATAAAAAATTACAACGGTCATCTCGGTCACAGCAATTTATTACACGGCTAGATACCTAAATCTACTAATCCAACATAATTGAATCTTTAAAAAAAATCGTGAATAGAAAAAAATTGTTTGTTACCATCGGCAGAAAATAGCCCATTACCGACCAAAGGTTTTCCAAAATCGTAATAAAACGCTTTTTTGTAGCTAGTATTGGCTATAGTAGCACAGTCATCTGCGTCTGTGATACCTGTAAAGAATAAAATAGTACTTTTATATTCATCAATCGTATTCTTGAATTAAGCTTAAATGTTGAGTTGATTTTATGGCTACTAATATTAATAAAAAAAAGGTTTATTGCGTTGTTTCGTCAGGCATTGTAGACACTGTGTGTTGCTTTTTCCATTCCATAATACACCTCCTGTGCTCCAGGATCGGCAGTGGTACGCACAATATTGACACCAAGAAATGTCCCCAGTAAATCTAAAGGAGTCTAGTTTGTCTTTGACCTTAACGAAATTAATTAGAATCTAAAGGATGAGTTGGAAACAAAGAGTTGGACACTATATCTTATGGTTCGTCTTGTACTTATGTTCAATTCCAAGGCAGTCACTTTATGGTTGGCCTTACGACTATACAGTAATTAATATTAGTTTATACAATCACCAGCAAATGAGGCCTCTGACATTCTCATTTACTAAGCGGAACACGTCAGGCTTACCTACTTCAAGTCAGTTTTTGTGAAGTAGTTTTACTAAACTGGTCTGCTTTTTCCATTCGTATCGCGGTCCGATCGGACTACGGTGTGGCTCTATCACTATACAAATAATTTTGAATTGTGTCTAAGAATAACTTTTTTGATATACAAACCATAAAAAGTTATAGGTCCCATAGATATCGTGATAACACCTCCTTTGTCTTCACATTCCTTGGTAATGTTTTTCAGCGTTTCGAATATCCCTGTAAAACGATACTCAGAAATTTTAACAACAATCTTTCTTACAGCTTATATTATCGAAACCCTACTGCATTAAATTAACATTAATAAAATTATATTGTAGCACTTTTGGGCCCAGCAAAAGCGTCGATATGAGATTGGAAGTGATGTTGCCACATTTATTAAACTGCAACCTATCATTTAATATTAATGCTAAGATAAAACATTCTAAATTCTACTGCTAGACATAGGCCTCCCCACCAAGTCTTTTTACATACGATCACCCTTAAAACTCTGTATATTTCCAGACTCCATGCTGCTTCTGGGGATTGCCTGACAGAAAACCAAATAAGATTGCTTGACTCGGAGATCGAACCCGGAACCTTTTTATCGGATGTTGCACACTTATGACGTGCGCATACAAGTCCAGAAACCAATATGTCTATAACATATAAATATTTGCCAAGGTCTTTGTAGGTATATGAATTTCGTTATTGTAAACATGCCCACAATGCATTAAAGATAATAGAATAGATTAGAATCCAAATAGGATTCTAAAGCAAATTACTCCAAAATAGTACTCACGACAAGTGTCGCCAACAAAATGATGGATGTGTCCGATTATAGGCCATTTCCCCGACAGTGCCGGAGGCTTTCGATAATTGTTGCGTTTACTTTGCCATATCCACCAAAGCACGCACAATATACACACCAAAAATGTGAGAAACAACATCACTAACCGATAGAGTGTTTGGTACTAAGTTGTGTACTTTGTTCATTATTTATGCTGCTTTTGAGTTCACGTTGAAAACCTTGGACAGAACGTCGTCCTATATAATCTATCTTAAGGCAGTAATACATGTTACATTAATCTGTTAGTACAAAGACAGATCGTCTATATAATATCAGTGAAGACTATGAATGATTAAATCGGCGTATGGAAACTATTGGATGATAACAATCGTTCTGGATAAATAATAATATAGAAGCAGTCATTATGATACAATACTGGCTTTTTTACGTGGTACGACTTCATAATAATCATTTATAAAGGCGCTTCACATTTATTTGTACATTTATATGAATGCAAAGTATCGAACTTTTATTATAGTGGTGTGGAAACCTTGACCTCTACGGTCAAAAATCACGACACTCGTGGCAAAACAGTGTAATATTCCACGATCGGAAATGCTAATAAAAATGGTGAAAAATGTATGAAATTGTCAAAGATCGCGTGGGTCAATATTTTTTTAAGTTTTTGTCACTATTTTTACAGTAGTATTACTTTATCCAATAAATATTCTAAGGTTTGAAACTGTATAACACGTTTGCCGACATGTGTTTCTCGCTTTAAAAACGGTCAATGCATTTTAATGTTATTTGCTTTTATGTTTGTGCGCCATAACTTATCTATCTATCTGTAAAAAAATGTTTGCATTAATATGGTTTCAAACCAAATTAAGGGCTGGTCTTCTATCTAATAGTTCTTCAATAATCTAACCCGCAAAATACTAGTGCTGGACAGTCCAGAATTCAGTATTTGTTTCTACCACAAACATCTACCGGTAAATTATGTTTTGCGATAAAATCACACGAATTAGTTTTCTTCCAAATTTATAATGGATCAAATATTATATCCCAGAAAAGTCAGAAATTATACTGGTTTTAAAAACATGACTATGAAAGAAATGGTTTAAAACTGTTTACAACCTGTAGGTATGTATCTATGTGTTACAAAAGTTATTTGTTTTCATCAAAATTTAACAAAATTTAAAAGGATCATAGAATATACTGCGTGCGGAGTTTGTTTCACGATAACAAAGTTGCTAGTTTTATTAGCACATTTAATAACCGTACATAAAATTATAATTAAGTATAATTGCTTGCTACTTTGTTATGAAAATGGATATTATGCAAGAGCTATTAATGAAATTAAAAACGAAAGGCTCATTTTCATACTTAGTTTCAAATGAGCAATCCTTCATATTCAGCCCATATACGTTCCCCTTCCCATATACACCTACTTTAGGTAGTAAATACTTACTGCGTGGTAAATAAATATCGATGTCTTGAGTCGATGAGAAACCCTAGGAAATTAATCTCGCATCATTGAATTTTTTTCATGCCAGCCCCATGTGTATAAAAGTATCGACTTTGCACTATTACTTAATTATAAATAAATACACCCAACAGTCACATACATAGTTCTGACCCCACATTAAGATATGAGTCTTGTGTCGTGTGTATCAGACACTACGAGAGACTTTTCGGACTCACAAACACCCAGGCCCGAAACAAATATTTGTGGATCACACAAACATTTGTCTCGGTGCGGGGATCGAACCCGCGGCCTCTCGTTTCGCAAGCTGGTTTCTAGCCAACTGCGCGACGGGGCTGTCAAAGATTCCAAAAAAATAATGTCAATGATATTGGGGAAACTGAATGTAATAAAAAACACGAGTTAACGAAAAATAATTATTTAAGGGTAACTTCATAAAATTATTTTATAATCCCATGACCACCTCATTACAAAAATCTACTCAAAGCTATACAGAAAAACGTATAAAATTAAATAAATTTAATACAAACATGCTTAAACATTAAATACTGCATACTAATACTAGGAGCATTAATTGGCTTTCTTGAAATACTCTTTGCTTTCCTTGGGATTGGGCTTGATTGTGTCTGCATTTGTCTCTGGATTCCAGTTGGCTGGACACACTGCGAAAAAGAAATACAATTTAGCGGGAAATATGACAGTACAATATGCCCAGATTTAAATTACATAGTTAAATTTTTATTTCTTATAGTCTAAATATATTATATTTTTGTATTAATTATTAAACATTTTTTATAATATTTATTTTTAAAAAATGTTCTATACCAATTCAGTGTTATACCTATACGTTTAAGTGTTATTAATAGATAACACTGAAACTGACAGCAGTGTCAAATAAGAACAGATTTAAATTTAGATTATTATGATAAGCGAAATTTAAAAACAGAAATTGTATCTTCAGCTCATGTGCGTAAAGCCGCATAATATCGAGTGAAGAAAATCTTACAAACTACTTAATAAAGATGTTTCTACTCAAAAGGCTTATGATAAGCGTGAATATTGCTTAACGATATTGCTCACATAAATATTAACCAAAACGATCGACCTTTTTATTGACTTCGAGAAACAATTGTGCGACGTCCGATCGAAAGGTTCATTTCCCGAATTGTACAATGGCAAAAAAATGCTATTGGGTTTTCCATTATTAAATCTTCAATACCAACAGCGAGTCTGAAAATGGGCCCGAAAATGGCAATTGGGTCGCCTGCCTTTATGGGGAACTGAGAACTTTCTGATGCTGGATACAGGCGCAAGGATATGCAGGAAATAGTTATTTTTTGCTTATTTATTACTTCAACTTATCCTAAACACGATCATTGCATGTGCTAATTGTAGTGACATAAAGTGAATTTGCTTTTATGACGATAAATGTACATAAAGTAGCGATCTCTCTCCGTCTTACCATGCAAAATGTACAGGCGTTAAGCTGCGGATTTAAGTCACCTAATGGTGTCTGATTAAAATAAAACGTTTTATAATGTACAATAAATTATCTGAAATAAATTTACTTTTTCTCTTTACATGCTGCATAGTACGTTGCCGCTTCGAAACCCAAATACTTACTGGGTTCCAGTGATGAAGGCTCATACGAAGCCGTTTCCATTCGTATTACCTTTGAGAAAACCTACACGTTACCAACGTTTAAACTATCATATTTCTTCTGTTACCCTAATCGAGACATCTTCAGAGAACGTCTTGCAATTGTTTTAAAACTTTGTACACATTTCACACGTACATACGACTTAGACATTTCACAGTGTCAAAATATATCAAAGTTATCTGTCTTCTAGACACATAAACGTGTATATCATTACAAATTGCTGTTATACCTTCTCCGTGCTTGTCCGCAAATTGGAAAGCTTTCACCAGCCTAAGCGTCTCGTCAACAGATCTGCCTACGGGAAGATCGTTGACTGACATGTGTCTCAGTACACCATTTCCATCAATGATGAAGAGACCTGAAAAAGACATAAAAAATGGTTTACAACAACAATAATGTGCTCTGATTAAAAGGAAGGAATTGCAACTGTAACATCAAAATTAATTCAGTTATTAAACAAATAAGGTAAATTCGATAAAGAACCTGCAATGTAAAGCGCAAGAAGTAATGCTATCGTAAGAGTCGTACATAAATTTAGATAACATTATATTTAAAAAAAAATGGTTAATTTCGTAACATACACTTTCAGCAAGATAGGGATTTAAGATTTATAAATAAAATATAGTTTGTAATTTACCACGAAGAGCGAAACCGTCGTCCAAAAGCACATCATAGGCTTCTGAGATTGTTTTTTTGTAGTCAGCAAGAAGTGGAAAATCTAATTTGCCCAACCCACCATCCTGTTGAAGATAATATATTTTATCAAAATCATCATAACCTATTATGATGATTCACTACATAAACATAAGACTAATGTGAACAATAGTCAAGTTTGACCTGTCTTCCACTCCATCAGGTTCAGAAAAACAAAGTAGTCATTACAAATCTAGGACCTTGAAGTTCACAATAATTTGGTGGTACATTGTTGCACAATTTAAAAAATATTATATTTTTTTTCATAAAGAAAAATATCTTGACATCAAACTATAGCAAAACTAAACTATACTATAAAGTACCTTTCTGGGTGTGTTGACCCAGGCAAGATGGCTGAATTCTGAATCAGTAGACACACCAATAAGCTGGCAGTCAATACTGGCAAAATCCTTCGCTCGTTCACTAAATGCAATCAGCTCAGTGGGGCACACAAATGTGCTGAAATGAAAAGGAATATAGGATATTATTATTTTATCAGAGAAGTTGTGATGGTCTCGAGGTTTAGGCACGCAGTCAAGAATGGTTGTCAGTTCAAACCCAGGGCACTCTGACTTTTCGAAGTTATGTGTGTATTCACAAAGAATTAACATTAATTTCAATTCAACATTCATTAAAAACATTGTGATGAAACCTGCACACCTAAAAAGTTCTTAGGAATTTCTTAGGTGTCCGTCAACCCGCACTAGGCCAGCATGGTGGACTAAGACCTAAATCCTCTTAATTTTAGAAGAGGCCATGCCCAGCACTGTGATATATATGGGCTGATGATGATTATTTTATCAATAGCTTTATAAATCTTCTCATATTTATCTATCTTGAGAAGATTGCTAAATGTGCCAGGTTCTTTTGATCCCTTTCAATAAAAAAAAGCAGCGAATACACCTGTGTCCTACTGGGTATAGGTATTATCTACTACTCATTAAAAAAATATATCTAATAGATACCACAGTTACTAGGGTTCACATATTCTAACATGTTTTTGCTTAGTTCTAAAAATTTAGCCTTGGGTATCAATCAAATTGAAAAGGTATGATTCTATTGAAACTAATAAAAAATAAATTCTTTATATGAGTGTAACAGTACTTACAAATCTAATGGGTAGAAGAAAAGGACAACATATTTCCCAGAAAAATCAGCCAGTTTCAATTGATTAAATTCTCCATTCACAACTGCAGTAGCACAGAAATCTGGTGCTGGCTTTTGTACTCTTGGTGCAAAGACTGCACTGGCTGTAAATATAAATACATAAAATGTTTAAATAATTTATTCCCATGAAATTTCAACAATGTATAATATGAAATTTATTTATTTATTTGTACAGGTACATATTTACATATTTATTAGGTTATCCTACGGTCTCTGCACTAAGCGTGGCTTGTATCGCAGAGACAGTAAAAAAGGCGGATACGTTACATACATTTCATTTCCGACCCAAAATCGCAAGCAGGTACAAATGAGAAACATAATATAGAACTATCTTAATAATACAACAAGAACAAAATAAATGAGATAAACTTGAGCAAAACAAAACAAACAGATAAAAAATAAAAGGAACTAACATTATTTGAGATGAAGAGTGAATATAATATTTACAACAAAAAGACTAATCTATGTTTAGTACGAGTGTGTGTATGCGTGTGCGTGTGTGTGTGTGTGTGTGTGTGTGTGTGTGTGTGTGTGTGTGTTTGGGCTCTCTCTCTCGAGTGATCATTATTTAATTTATTGTTTTGGCTAAAATAAAGATAAAAGTAAAAGTAACTGCCAAATTAATAGTGTTTGTGTGTGTATGTGTAAGAGTATTATGTGTGCATGTGAATATGTGTGTAAAAGTGGAGAATCATAAAACAAAATTCAAAATATCTTCACTTCAGTCTCTGTATAGTTGAGACCTTCCAGCCAGGAGTCAATACAACATTTTGCTTTGTAACTTGATAATATATTGATTTTTAATTTATTGCATATAGCGTTATAAATGCGCGGCGAAAGGAAGAAGAAATGTCGTTGAGCAAAGATGGAGCGAATGTCAGGGACTGGTACTCGGAATATACGTTTAGTTACCAAGTTATCGACCATAGGAGACCTTATAGTTTGACTATGCATCATGGAGGCAACTCTAGAAATAAAAAGTTGGCGCACTCGCAGAACTTTGCATTCATTGTAGAGCATGTCAGTACTGTAGCGAAAATGTTTACACAACATGACTTTAAGAACCGCTCTTTGTGCTCTTTCCAATTGGATCATTGTAGTTTTAGCTGCTCCTCCCCAAACTCTTATGCAGTATATTAAAAGTGATTGACACAGTGCCTTATATACCAGAAGCAGAGTTTGTTTTTGAGGTAAGTGCCTGAGGCTTTTCATTATGAATATTATTTTTCGGACTCAGGACGATAAATTATCAATGTGAGTACAATAGGATAGGTGTTTGTCGATGTCGACACCGAGGTATTTTAAATTATTTGTTCTATTTATGAAATCCATTAAATAATGAATATTTATGGAAAGCCTTTGAGGAATGCATGTATGTTCCAGCTGTAGAAGATGTATAGATGATAAAGGTTATTATGATCCTATATTAACTTAAAAAATTTAATGTAAATTTTAATCTGTGTTTGTTCTGGTGAAATGTTTTTATTCACAAAAATCTACCTATAATTAGGACCACATACATCATAGTGCTGAATAATGGAGATTGTGGCATAATCCAAAATTTTTGCCTTAAATAAACATAATCTTCCGATATATACAGTAAAAACCGGATATAACAGCATTGGAGGGACCATATATTTTGGACGTTATATCCAATAGTTGTTATAACCAAGAGCTATTAGTTTATATATATTCTGCCAGGACCTTGCCATTTGGTTGTTATAACCAATCTGTCATTATAAACAATGTTGTTTTATTCGGTTTTGACTGTAACTATATTTGCTTTTATCGTTCAAGTGTATGATAATTTGTTATTAGTTTCCAAAAATTCTAACTGTAAGATACATGCAAGTTCAACTCAATAATAGAAATGGTAGGTACAGCTAAGTTAAGTGTAAATAAACAATTACATGCTAGGTAGTTAGTAAGTATAATGTTATAGTAGAATTTGTTTCAAATCAATTATGTGATTATTAATTTATAATTGAAGTATTACATCCTGATGCTGGATTCTATAGGTTTGAAAACCATCATCAATTCCATCTGATGTTCACAAGAAATTATATTGAAGTGATGTAGGTATACAAGGTCTAGGTCCTAGATTATTCAAAGTACATTTAATTATACAGATTACATATGCAGTTTATGTTCATGTCTAAACAGCTATTAGTATAACTATAGTATTCTACTATGAAGGTTATTCATAAATAGTCGCGTTCCTTCTAGAAAGATTCGCGTTTATTTATTCCACGCGGAAAATAAAATAGGAGTTATAAATATTCTTAATAATATAATAATCGGCTTTTTATAGGTTATATAACGAAGCAAAACTTTAATTAAAAAGTACTAGCTATACACTTACTGGTGGAGAAATTTACTTTCTTGGCAGTAGCAAATGTGGGGGTGATGACCTGTGTAAGATAAAACCGCAGTTTTCTTATTAGCACATTAAATTCGTAATCTCATTAAAACTCGAACATTTAAATTACTTACCCTGCGAGCAAACTGTTTAAAGAACAGCGACATTATGATGTTTTGTTATTAAATATTAATTAATTTATGATTGTATTAATTGTATCTTTAAGGGTTCTATATTTCTTGGATTGGAAATATTATTGACATTGATTTTGATGTCGAATCGGTAACGATGTTGATGACCATGACAGTGACATCTGACAGATGACATTTTGTCAGTCAGCACCAACACTAACCGAAAATCACATGTGAAGTCTACTTTGTCTTACTTACGCCCCGTTCGCACGAGAGTTAAAAAAGCGTTGCGTTAAAACCCGGCGTCGGCGCTTTTTTAACGCCTTAAATTTGAGTGTTCATACGAGCGCTTTTTAATCACTCTTGTCTCGCCTCGCGCTTTAGTAAGACGTGAGAATGGTTAGCGCTAATTGACTAGCAGTAGCGGTTTCTGTCGCTAGAAGGCGAAAAAGAAACAGAAGGCATTCTGGGTACATCCTCTTAATGAGCCAAGATACGTAAAAGGGCAGTTTTTTGCCACTTTTTTTTTTTTATTATTGTCGAATGTCTATAGAAGGGTTTCTCAAACTTGTGGTTCATGAATCCCTGTTACTGTTTCAAGGTGACAGCGAACCCCTTAAGCCTTAAGTAACTAATCCCCCACCCCCCAAAAGAAAGTCATAAAACTGTCTGCTGAAGAAAATAAAGATTTACCTATTTCAATAAAAGATAAAGTAATAATAATAATAATCTTCGTCGTCATCAGCCCAAATACGTCCCACTGCTGGGCACGGGCCTCCTCTACAACTGAGAGGGTTTAGGCCTTAGATATTATTTATTCCAATATGTTGTGTTACAACAAAAGTAGTTCTTAAAATCTGTAACATATTACATAAATACTATTGTCAAGTTTTCAAGAGACATCTCACACTAGGCAGAGCCTGTATCGTGAGATGTTCTTTAGTTACTCGTTACAATGTAATGTCTCCAGTGTAATTTAAATGTAAAGTTTTAAATTAAATAACAAAGTAAAATAAAAAAAATAAAAAAACATATGGAAAAATAAAAAAAAACTTAGGAACCTTGAACAGTAAAAATTAGGACTTAATCTAAAATTATATGAGATCAGGTTTATAATAAATACGTGAGTTTACAATTCAAAGAAAAGAGGTTTCATAAATTTTTCTGTATAATCGTATGTCCAGTTCAACAGTCCCTTTTGTATTCTAAATTTAGCTTCTTTACTAGATAAATGAATTGTGTTAAATAACTTATTAATACGGTTGTACACAAATGGTTTTGTATAGCAGCTAAATCTTTTGGCAAAAACTGTACTAATATGCCTTTGCGGTAATTGAAAGATGCGTTTCCTGATCAATGCCTGTTTCTTGTCGCAAATGGTGTCAATTTTAGGAGTATTTTTTGGACAATTTTAACTTTAATTCTAACTTGGTATCAAGTCGATTTAGTTTTTATCATGACCAGGTGAGAAAATCCAGTCTCACATAATGTATGTTGTAGCCAATATGTTTGTCGCTCGTTCCTGCTAAGCGTCAAGTCGTCATTACATATATCTTGTCACGAACCCCCTGCCGTCGAATGGCGAACCCCACTTTGAGAAACCCTGGTCTATAGCAACTGATGAAATAATAAAAGATTAAGACTCTAAACTGTAAAGAACTATTTATTTTAACTTAATTAACAATGACAGAGCACTGTGAGATTATCGACCGTAACACCAAGAACCTTTATTAGTTAACGCGCAATTATGCGTACATGTATATTGCTATTCAATTATACTAGGCGCTGCGCATGTCTGCGTTTCTCCCAACAGCAACATTGACATATTGACATATTGTTGAAAATGGTTGGCCCTCAAATAAATTTCAAGGTACCATCTGTACAACAGCTGGTTGTTACACTGAGATAAGTAAAAAAATATTTTAAAAAATACAATTATATTTCCAATCCAATCCAATCCATCAGCCAATCGAAGTCCACTGCTGGACATAGGCCTCTCCCAATGACTTCCACAGGGACCTGTTGGAAGCAGCCTGCATCCTGCATTATATTTATTAAAACGAAATTAATCATAACGACATCATTGACAAACGCAGATAAACAAGACACGTCCGCTCACGAGAACAGCGCGCTGCGCACTGACTGCAGCGCCGGCGCTTTTTTACCGCTCATGTGAACAATAGTATGACGTTGCATTGTTCTATTTTCAATGCCCAAAATCGAAAATGCAACACTGCGCGATAAAAAAGCGTCGCGTTATAAAAACGCCGTCGTGTGAACAGATACTTGGGAATGCATTTGTTGCATTTGAACGCTTTTTTACCGCGCGTTAAAAAAACTCCCGTGCGAACGGGGCCTTAGGGTCCAGAGATAATACTATCACCTTCGTAAATATTACCAAAATGCTCAATATCGTAGCATGAAAACTAAATAGAGTAATTTGCGGCTACTTCTAAGTAGGCGCTATAAAGTTATTTAAATAATGGACTGAATAGTGTTCATTTTCGTTTACCTACTGCAAAAATAATTAAAATGTTTTCCTGGGGAACTACTTAATATTTTAGTGTGCAAAGTTTTCTATGTCAATCGTAGATTTTTCACGTAGGTATCTAATGCTTTTAAGCAAAATGACAGCAGTATCCATAACTTCTACTCGTACATAATCAGTTTAGTATGAGGCATAAAAAAACTATCAAAGATCATGCGTTCGTTTTTTTTTCCTTTAAAGCTGCTCTGCGGAATCTTATTAATATAAATTCTGATATAGGTAAATAACATAACATTTCGCAACATAATTTTCATGTCTCCTAACGTTAATAGTTTATTTGCAATAAAAAAAAAACAATATAGAATATGCCTTGATGCCTGTAATTAATTTTGCGTTATAAAATTTAAAAAAATCGAGAGTTAGTACTCTTGCACAATTTAGTACTTTTGAAAGTATAAATACGACATTTCTACGACCTTCTTACATTCACACTTCATCATATTATATTAAACTAGCTTTTGCCCGCGACTCCGTCTGCGTAGACTTCAGGGTTGGGTGCAGAAACCAACTAAGTGAATCTATAAATCAAAATTACGCTAATCGTTGCTGTAGGTCACCACCGGAGGTCATTTCTGCCTTTGAAAATCGTCTTAAGTGACATTATGAAACTTTTCACCAACTCGGATCGTCTCATATATTTATCGCGAAAATGTATCTAATATCTAATGTCTATGTTCTGTGTCTATAATCTAGGTGCGCCTAATGGCACTTAACATCGCATAGTGACACCAAGCGCCATGTAAATGCACATGATAATATTTTACTGTACTAAATGTGACTTAACATCATAATGGCACTTAAAATCACTAAAATAAAATCACCCTTAAGACTCATAAGTTCCAAAAACGGCACTCTACGCCAAATAATGGAACCTTATGTCACATATGTTGTATTAACGATACCAGTCGTAACTAATATTCCTTAATGACACCTATCGTTTTCTAAGTGCCCGAAATGGCACTTATTGAATAATTTAAAAAAGTAGCCTATGTCCCTTTTTAAGGTCTCATTTATGTCCATACCAAAATTCATTCAAATCCGTCAAATGGTTTAGACGTGAAAGCATCACACAGGCAGTGTTACTTTCGCATTACAATATATGCTCATCCCACGGGAACCCTACATATTCCCGGGATAAAATATAGCTTATGTTACTTCATAGTGTCCCATTTGTATTCCAACCAAAAATCATATAAATCGGGCGAATAGTATAGCCGTGATAGCCCATTCTCACAGGAATACTACATTTTCCGGGATAAAAAATATTCTATGTTGCGTCGGTGGGTCCTATCTAGTCCCATACTCAAAATCATCTAAATCAGTCAAATGGTTTAGGCCAGAAAGTATAACACTGGCAGCATTACATTCGCATTAAAATATATGCTTATCCCACGGGAACCCTACATATTCCCGGGATAAAATGTAGCTTATATTACTACATAGTGTCCCATTTGTATTCCAACCAAAAAGTCATATAAATCGGGCGAATAGTACAGGCGTGAAAGCCCATTCCCACGGGAATACTACATTTTCCGGGATAAAAAATATTCTATGTTGCATCGGTGGGTCCTATCTAGCCCCATAATAAAAATCATCTAAATCATTCAAATGGTTTAGGCCAGAAAGTATAACACATGCAGCGTTACATTCGCAATACAATATATGCTCATCCCACGGGAAGCCTACATATTCCCGGGATAAAATGTAGCTTATGTTACTACATAGTGTTCCATTTGTATTCCAACCAAAAATCATATAAATCGGGCGAATAGTTTAGGCGTGAAAGCCCATTCCCACGGGAATACTACATTTTCCGGGATAAAAAGTATCCTATGTTACTTCTGTGGGTTCCATCTATCTCCATAACAAAAATCATCGAAATCGGTTCAGTAGTTTTTGAGTTTAAGAGTAACAAACATCCAAAAATACAAAAATACAAACCTTTCCTCTTTATTATAATAGTATAGATATAGATAAATAGAGAAAAGAAAAAATGTCTGGAAATGTGCCCGAAAAACGGCAATAGGCTCACCTCCTATTAGGTACGTGGGACTGATACATAGGTACCTGGCGAAATGTCAGTGAAGTAGTAAAACTGCACCTCTGCCAACACACAGGCGTAAGGTTATGAATGTATGTACGTACATTATAATATTGTACCTATATCTTCTTATATATAAAAATGAATCGCAAAATGTGTTGGTAAGCGCATAACTCAACAACGCCTGGACCGATTTCGCTAATTCTTTTTTTGTTGTGTTCGCTATCGTTAGGAAAAGGATCTTATGAAAGAAAAAGTTAAGAAAATTGCGAGGAATATGGTAAAAACAACAATTTAATTTTCTCATATAAACTGTTCTACCTAATATTCTGTCAAACATTTTATGTTTATCCCGTCAATATGGTTAAGGGTCCCCTCAAATTAAAGAACGTATTTAAATAAAGGTTTTGAATCGACAACATATATCCAGAATATTCGAATAATTGCGTATTTTAGATTTTAAAAATGTAGAATAATGTCAGTAATAAAAAGGGATTGACATATTTATTGGTTGTCAAATATTTATGCGTGCGTTAAGAAATGTATTTTTAAACTCCTTGGTTGTACCTGATTTACAAACGAAGGCAGGTTCGGTAGTCATCACGCTTTGAAATCTTAAACACCCACAACTATGCAATGGAATGCGCTTGGTGTTAAGAAAATTGTTGAGTAATGTTATTCACGTGACGATACTGAAAAGACAACTTAGAGATGAATTGGTGCTTGAGAATTCATCAATTAGATTTATCTAAGATTTCATTGATCCTAACGGGTATGACCATTGAGTTCAAACGAATTCAGTTCCCGATTCGTCATGCCTTCGCAATGACGATTAACAAAAGATGTTTGTGATCTTTTAGACAATTAAAAAATATATTAAAAATGTATATCACAAGGTGCATCATCATCAGCCCATATATGTACGTCCCACTGCTTGGCATAGGCCTTCTCTGCAACTGAGAGGGTTTAGGCTTCAGTCCACCACACTGATGCTTCAATGAAGAGAATTAAAACCGACTACATCCCATCCCATAAGTACATGTTTAATTAAATCATGACTTGCGGAGACACGATTGATGCATTTAGTTTTCGTACTTACATATTTATTTCTGTATTTTTATCTCAATAAAGTGCTGAACTTAATATTTATTTCCATACAATCAAAAATAAAATTCAGGTAATATGTAAATATGTAACATTCAATGACTGTTAGGGGATACGAAGTTTTCCGGGTCAGCTATTATAAATGTTAATGTTTTGTTTGTTACGCTTTCACGCCAAAACTACTTAACCGATTATCATGAAAATTTGTACACATAGTCTTCGAAATATAAAAAAGGACATAGGATTCTTCTTATTAAAAAAAATACGGAGGATAAAAGAATTGAAAAATGATTGAAAAAAGATTTGAATGACTTTTGGTATGCAGATAGGTGGGACCCACCGAAGTAACATAGGTGGGAATGGTTATCCTTACTATTATATAAATGTGAATGTAGGGATGTCTGTTACGCTTTCACGCAAAAACAAAAATTTTGGTATGACCATAAATGAGACCCTGTGAAGTAACATAGGCTATGTTTTATCCCGGGAAAATGTAATATTCCCATTGGGATAAACATATTATTAAAAATACGAAAATAACTGTCAGAGTTTTACTTTTACGCCTCAACCATTTGAATTGATTTGACCTTTTTTTTAAATTCAGTCCGACGACTTGAGAAAGGTGGCGGGTAGCGGATGGATGAGGGCTGCTCAAGACCGGGATGGTTGGCGCTTTCTTGGGGAGGCCTACGTTCAGCAGTGGACGGCGATAGGCTGAGTATATAAGTGCCATTTTGGGCACTTGAGGGACGATTTATAGATTCACTTATTATCTTTCTGCGCCCAACCCTGAAGTCTACGCGGACGGAGTCGCGGGCAAAAGCTATAAAAATATAAAAATTGCGATTACAAAACAGGTGTTGTTCGTAGAAGGGTGAACATTTGGAGTAATATGTATTTTTCAATGCTGAATCATAAAAAAATAAAAACAAAAAATGTCCACAAAATAAAAATAAAAACTTTTCGGGTTAGACCACCCTAGGGGTATTAAGCATAGATAACCTATTCTCAGACTTACTGAATATACATATAAAATTTCATCAAAATCGGTCGAGCCGTTTCGGAGGCTGTTTCGAACTGTGACACAAGAATTTTATATATATATATAGATGTATAGTATATGTATATCTCACTCTATACAATTTTGACCATAATTTTTGGTTTAATTTGTATATCGATCAAAGCAATGACTGTTATACGTATCATTATAATTTTTCAGTGCTATTATCATTTATTTACATTTTAATAAAAAAAAAATCAAATTAAAATGGTCAGTATAAGATAGAGGTTGATCGTAGAAGGGTGAAAATTTGTGATTATAATAATTTATCAATGCTGATTCATGAAAAACAATAGAAATAGAAAAAAAAACATACCCCTAAATGTTAAACCCTTAAATGTTGACCGATTCTCAGACCTACCTACAATATACACACAATATTTCATAAAAATCAGTCGAGCCGTTTCGGAGGAGTTTGCCAAAAAACACCGCGACACGAGAATTTTATATATATGGCAAAACAACGTTTGCCGGGTCAGCTAGTATATATTAAATAAAATTGCGTCGGAAAATTTGTTACTCGATTTATAATTCGACTTTGTCTTTCCGCATAAATCATAATACATTAATAGCAAACGTTTTGTATTCTGGGGTATTGTTTAGAATACTTATTGTTTGTTTTGACCATATTTTTGATACATTTTATACTTCTAATAGATATTTTATAATCAACTAGATAAATTCTATGTAATACAATAAGGTTATCAAGGTAAGCCCTAGATAGGCACACGCACATGTTTTATGTAAATGAACGCATTTTATCAACAGCGCCAAAACTTTAACATTAGGCGAAATACAAATGCCCACATTACAAAAAGACGGCTGTCGATAATTTTATTCCCTGTTAACCAACACTTAAGATGGCCTTAAATGGTTGCTATCGTGAGAAAACCTGGACTCCTAAAAAAATATTATAAATTTCTTAGGTGTGTAGTCCGCCAACCCGCACTAGGTCAGCGTTGTGAACAAAGGCTTCAACCCTCTCAGTTATAGAGGAGCCCAGCAGTGGGTCGTATATGGGCGGATGAAAGAAGTGTGTTAAATCCTGTATGATGGAAAATGAACACAAGACTAATAGTGCTAATAACGACTCTGCACAATATACTCAGTCCATTTTGGTAGCCTTAGACACGTTAATATGTTGTACAAATCACATTTTTTCTTCATGTAAAATTAAAATGTTTGCAACCTTCCAATAAGTTTTGTAGGATCTGGTAAACACAAAAATAAAGTCTTGAATTAAGTACCTCCTCATTGTTCAGTAGGTATTAATTATTAGGAAAAATAAATAACACCTAAACGATTTCCTGCCTCGTGGTCCCGCGGTACAAGTATGTGCCGTGCGATCTAGAGGTCCTGGGTTCGATTCCCGGGTCGGGCAAAGTGTTGGGTTTTTCCATTAGCAAATTCTCAGTAACAGCACGAAGGTTGGAAATGTGCCCGAAAAGCGGCACTAGGCTCGCCCCCTATTACGTGGGACTGATACATACATACCTGGCGAAATGTGGGTGCAGAAATGCATATTTAACTTACAAGTTGGAGACGTTAAGTACTCGTATATACAGAAGGGTAGATAAGTTCAAGTATATGGGATGTACGATTACGAAAAATATCACCAGAGAAGAAGAGATAGAGATACGCATTCAAAATACTCTCCGATGCAGTTCAGTTCTGCAAATGGTACTGGTGTATGGGTTTCTCAGCAAGAGCACTAAAATCCGCATCTATAAGAACTATTCTGATGTATGGCTGTGAAACCTGGACACTCACACGTAAAGAGGTTTGTTAAAGTTATTGGTAACAGGAAATTATTAAAGAAACTTTTAGGCCCGGTACAAACGGAGGATGGCAGTTAGCGAACTATGACTAATAGAGAAATTGAAGAATTTATTGCTAAACCAAACATCATTGGCGAGACAAAAGCTCACAGACTTCGCTGGCTTGGACACCTAGAAAGAATGGATGAGGATCGTGCGGTAAAGCGGGCGTACCTGGGTTGTCTGTCCGATTGTACCGTTGAAAGGATGAGGTCGAAAAGAAGCAGCGGGATCTCCAGGTCGAGGAATGGCGGGATATGGCGCAGGACAGATCGAAGACTTCGATTCGAAGTGGGGAGTCTTACTGTCAGAGGCCAAGACTTACCTTGGGTCGTTGCGCCATTTAAGTAAGTAAGCAAGTAAACGTTTTATTTTAAAAAGGAATGCAGATTATGATTTGGTCATATAAGACGCCTTTTGCGATAGGTATATTAATGTTACCTTGGTAACATTATAGATTGCATTTGCCTTAGGACATAAATTAAAATAGGTAGATACCCTGCTATTAATTTCTTAAATACTTACGACAGAACACTAAATATGTAAAATAAAAATATTATAAATATTTTTAATTTATATATTAAACACCTAAGACAATATTGTAACAGTAAATATAATTGTTTACTAACATTTTGACATTGTAGAAGATAATGACCTCAATTAGCCTAGATAATTATCGTATGTATTTTTCAAGCATCGTGTCTGTTTTGAAAATTAATGGATTATCTGCATTCATCTAAAAGCAGATAACCACAAGCATCTATGATTCAAGATGGAACACGTGACTTTTTTTCTCTGAATATAGATCCAAAATGTATCTCTATGAAAATAGGGTGCCAACTTGTAATAAAGGAGTATATGGCTCATCTGGCGACTCAGTTATCTCTGCCTCTTTATCATAGGTGTACCTAATGAATGTATGATAGATCAGCTCATTCTCGTCCCACTGCTTGGCACGGGCCTCCTCAACAACTGAGATGTGTTTGGCCATTGCCAATCTTGTTGGCCTAATATGGGTACAAAACTATACACCTGCGAAAATCCTCGCTAAAAATTAAGCAAAAACAAGGTCACTTTTGCAAGGGCAAATGCGGTCAATTCAACGGTAACGGAAGTTTAAGTACTTCATACCACAACCCAGCCGGATGACGTTACTTCTTTACTCCTTAGTAATTTTGTTTATTGGTCAGTGACATTGTATTTTTAATTACAGTCGGATGCCTGCATCCGGATCTCGTGGAACACGTTTTGAGCAACAAGCAATATCAAAAGGGTTCATGATTACAATTCTCTACATAAATACAATCTCATAAGCATTTTAAGCAGATGTCAATCTTTTTTTTTCTCGAGTGGAAAGCTGGTTATGGCTCTGCTTCCCGCCAACCCTGGGGGATGGGGGCGGGAAGCGCATGTCGGAGTCACCGGCAGTCTAGCCCGGCGCGCGGCGACGTCACGTCCGCGCAGATGTTAATGCCGGGCTGGGTCCCTAACGAAAATCCCTATGCCGGCATAACAACCAAAACCTCCCGGTGGTCATCTTCGCGCTGAATGGGGCAACCTCGGTGTGTGGACGAAAAGCACCCACAATGATGTCGTAGCCGCCCGTTGCGCTTCCTAGACGAAAATGTCTCGACCGTCTCAGAGTTGTGGGGGCGCAGTTGCAGCCCTACTAACTTAGTTCGGGCGCCCCGGTTGACGGACACAGGCCACAGTGCCGCCGCACCTCTCGGGGACACTAATAGTGAGGACGCGCTGCCCTCAGAGGGCGCCCAGCGGCCCCAAGGGCCCGTTTGAGTCGCCTTTTACGACAGGCTGGGGATACCGTGGTGTGATTCTAACACTCCCTTGCCACAGGGCAGGAACAGATGTCATCCTACACTTACATTTTTCCAAGCACATAAGACGAGCCTATTACACACAGCCAAACAACTGACACCTCTCGATTGCACGCACATTTTATTGCAAACCTACCTAATCTAATACGTGTGATGTATCTCTAATCCAGCAATAATAGTAACTACCATTTAGTATCGGTGAAATAAAAAAAAAACATAAAATAATATACGGAACCCTTAAATTTATTTCTGGCCTGTTGTAAATAAATTTATACAAGACCCAGCACTTGATTAAATATATATTTTATGCTGTTTGCAATAACATAGCATTTAGTTAATTTGGCGCGGTCAGGTTTGACATATCAATTGTATTAGATAGTGATAAAAATGAGGTAAGTTTTTATTTTTTTTAAATACTTCTGTTTAATTCAGGTGTAAGGAGGAATTCAGTGGTTAGGGCGTGCGAGTTATTTGTTATCACCTGCTGGTCATAAAAGACGACTTGGTGTTCTTCCAGCTTATAAAATAATAGCTTATAAATATGACAGAATCCTTCTATGGGGTACGCCAGGAGACTAATTGCTTGTGGTTACCAAGACGTCTTAGTCGGTATGCAGGCGTAGATTTTTGAGTAGGGTACAATGGTAAATAAACAAATACACCCAAATGTTACATACATAGTTCGGACCCCACACTAAGATACAAGTCTAGTACCGTGGGTATCAGAAACTGTGAGAGACTTCGTTCTCACAAAAATCTATACCCGAAACAAATATTTGTGGATGACGCAAACATTTTCTTGGTATGGACATCAACTCGGCGGCATCTCGTTTCACAAGCTGGTGTCTAGCCAAATGCACCAGGCATGCTGCGAAGACGAAAGAGGTTCAAAGACACGAAGATGTCTCTTTTTGCACTATGTATGGCAATATTAGATACTAGAAAACTTTTTGAATTGTTATAACTAAAAAAGAGATGTAAAACATAAATCTAATATTTTCTAATTATGAAGTAAAACAATGTTAGTAGATTTGTATGATTGTGTCGAATGATGAATGATGGCCGTCTCCTGCATACTTTGTCGTTAAAAAAGAAAATAGTTTCTATATATGTAATTGTTCCTTCCCCAAAGGTTCAGCGTAAGGGCTAGGTAGCAAAATGTTTATTACCTGTAGCACACAGACATTTGTTCCGGGTTTGAACATTTATGCATAAATACAAATATTATCGTGTCTCGCGGTATGTGCCATCAGCCGTGCGATCTAGAGGTCCTGGGTTCGTTTCCCGGGTCCGTCAAGGTTTTATTGAGTTTTTCCTTTAGAAAATTCTCAGTAGCAGCATGGAGTCTGGAAATGTGCCTGAAAAACGGCTTTAGGCTCAACCCCTATTATGTGGGACTAATATATAGCTGGCGAAATGTGGGTGCAGAAATGCATCTATGCCTTCGGGAATACAGGCGTGAGGTTATGTACAAATATTATAAAGGAACACTTCAGGAAATACCGGTTAGAATTTAAAAATTCCTGTGTGATAAAAAATAAAACTTACCTAAGAATTCTCCGTAACAATTCTGAGAACTTTTTGTTTTGACTTAGGCTTAACTTCTCTAAGTCTCAAGGATACTGGAAGTCCAATATAGGTCCAATATAGGTATTCTTTAACAAATTGTTGCATAAACGATCACACAAAACATTACCTACTAACTGTTTACCTTGTAACGGTTTCCTTTGTATTTTACCTTAGCAATAAATATATATTATCTAATCGTCATTATCTTACTTCGGATACTTACATAATGACAAAGCAAATAGAGCACTTGAAAACAACAGCTCATAATTACAAAATTATATCATTCCACTCGACATATTTCGGTGAGTAGCTCAATTGATAATAGGTACAAGTAGATTTGAAGAGGTCTATTTTAATCTTCCCGATTAGTTTCCTAAACGGGGAAATCGGTTTTTTTTTATTAAGCAGTTGTCAGTAAGTAGGTACTTAATTGATGTTTGTAAAATTTGTACAGTAAACGGCAATAGGCTCGCTCCATATTACATAGAATACAATAACTGGACAGTTATTTCTGGTATGTAGGTACAAGCGTAATAGTGTGTGGGTATGTATGTATTTAAGTATGCAAAAAAACTAAAATCAAGACACCAAATTTTAATCTAATTATTATCTCAATAATGTTAATTATCCTTGCAGAGGAATCAGCTTTATTATTGCCATTCAAACTGTCTTGGTGTTCACATCGGCAGCGAGAAACGCAAGCTATAACAAAACTAACAGGTAACATAAAAATAAAAACTGGGAGATAATAAATGAAGACATAGATTCTTCTCATTCTTGCTAAGTTTTGAAACGCTTGGATCGATAGCAGATAGCTTGGAAAACTAAGAAAATAATAAACGTTTTAAAAATAACTTTAGTTGTAGGACCGCATCAGAAATGAGAAAGTTTCCTGAAAACATAAAATTTGGTGTTGCCACAGCAGCATATCAAATTGAAGGTGGCTGGAATGCTTCAGGTGAAAATCATATATTACTTTTTTAATTACTAATATAATATTAATTACTTTATTGCCGCGTAACTTTTAAAGGGTACAAGGACAATTTATTTATTTAAATAAATAAATAAAATTTATGTATTTAAATAAATGTCACTATTCAAATTCAAACAGCGATATTAACATAACAATAATAATCCTTAGCACTAGCCTTCCTCATTGTCTCGAAGTACAAACATGTGGGTCTGCCTGAAAAATGGCGATAGGTTAACACAATAGTTCGAGGGATTTATAACGCAATTAACGAGATGTGGGTGCAGAAATGCACCTCTGTCTATCTGTATATGATGTACTTAACAATTTTTTTTTAAGTAAACCTTATATGTAATATCGGTAGGAATATGAACTAAGATGAAGACATACGCAGTAAAATTACTTCTTATTGTTTATTTTTAGATAAATCTCCAAGCATATGGGATATATTCTGCCAAAAGCCCGGCACAATAAAGGACAATACAACCGGAAACGAAGCTTGTAATTCATACGAATACTACAAACGGGATGTGCAAATGATAAAGTTCCTTGGAGTTAAATTTTACAGATTCTCAATATCTTGGCCAAGGGTTTTACCAAGTGGCTTCCCCGATAAAATCAGCATTGACGGGAAGAATTATTACAATAATTTAATCAACGAAGTGATAGACAACGGTATTGAGCCCGTAATAACATTGTACCATTGGGATATACCCCAAAGTCTTCAGGATTTGGGAGGTTGGGCGAATCCTTTAATAGCAGAATGGTTTGGAGACTACGCGAGGGTGATGTACAAACTTTTTGGTGACAGAGTTAAAACATGGATAACACTAAACGAACCTAAGCAATTTGGAATATTTGGGTATGGCACGAAAAGGTTCGCTCCTGGAATAAACTCTGCCGGTATCGGTGATTACCTAGTGATCAAGAATTCGCTACTGGCACATGCGAAAGCGTGGCATATTTACGATAAGGAATTTAGAGCAGATCAGCAAGGTAACATTTTTGATAATTTTCTCTAGTAACGACGTGAAAAAAACTTAAAATGACCAAGACATTTAAGCCATCACACAAATTATGGTCTTAAGACTTAACATACCGTTGTAACATAACTCAAAGCTAAAATCTATCTTTAGTTGGTAAATTAACTACTTGCGACTCATATCTATCACTTGCAAAGGCAAAGTAAATATTGTTAAAGAACCTTAAAACCAAGATTTTTTCCACATTTTCTAAGATAATAATTAATATCTAATTATCTATTATATATATAATATATATAATCTATTACAACCGGCCACGTGGATTTAGATCTATACTGTTTCAGTATAACGATAGCTTGATATAATATGACATATTTTTGGAACTCAGGTATCTGCGGAATAACAATAGCAACAGATTTTCGTGAAGGCGTGACAGAATCGTGTGAAGATGTTCAAACAGGTGAACTGGCCATGGATTTCGAAGTGGGATTGTACAGCCATCCAATATTTACTGACAAAGGAGGTTTCCCGCCAAGAGTTATAAAAAGAGTAGCTGAGAAGAGTGCAGAACAAGGATTCCCTAGAAGCAGATTGCCAGAGTTTACTGAACAGGAGATCGCTTATATCAAAGGTACGATTTGAATTACTTACATATTTTTTGAGTATGGGAATAATGCAACTGCAATAATTTTTAAAGGAATATTAATTATTAATTAAATAAATAGCAATGTTCTATATGGCTATGCCTAAGTTCAAAGATGAAACAAAGTTAATAGAACACATTGTTGGCAAAAATCTGCCAGACGAGGATTAAAACATAATATCATGTTCCTAAGTTCAAACTAAGACGTACACTAAGATTGAACTTATTACTACTCTTTTAATTTCAATTTCATTAACATCGATTGAATCATGTTTCGATCTATGACGAAACTTTCAGTCAATCACATTAAATTATGATATCATAATATTATACTTTAAGTGTGATTAGTACACATACATACATAAATAAACTCACGCCTGTATTCCCTGATGGGGTAGGCAGAGGTGCATATCTACACCCACATTTCGCCAGGTATGTATCAGTCCCACGTAATAGGGGGCGATTAGATCGTTATAATTTTATTATTTAAAGAATAAGTTTAGGCGCGCGGTGACCAAGCACCCCAGGCACACACCTCTGGCTTTTCAAAGTTATGTGAGTATTCACAATGAATTATCAGGTAAATTAACGGTGAAGGCAAACAAAGTGAGGAATCCTACACATCTGAAAATTCTTAGAATTGTATTAGGTGTGTACGCGAAACCCACACTAGGCCATCTTGATGGACTAAGGCCTAAACCCTAAATCCTCTCAGTTGTAGAGGAGGCATGTGCCCAACAGTGGGATAAAGATGATGATAAAAAGAACAAAAAGCAAAAAAATATTATGTTATAGGCACAAGTGATTTCTACGGCTTCAACCACTACTCTACGAAGTTCATGTCCGCCGAGCCATACAAGCGCGGAATGTACCCCATTCCCTCTTACGATGACGACATCGGAGCCGTCGGCACTTACTTGGACTACGAAAAGGGAGCTATTATTCATACTACGGTAAGTTCACATAACTACAGTACACATGCAGTACTGATTCCCGTTGAGATATGTCCTACGAAAGATTTTTCAATCTTAAAAACCCTCTGGATGTGATCCCAAGAGGAAGGCGGAGATGTGTTTCTGCGATAAAGTTTCCCCAGGAATTTTGAGGTCTTCATAACCCATCATCCGTCATCTCTTACCTTCGAATCGAACTACTTGTTTGGACTATCGGACTTCTTGTTTGGGACCAACAACGCAGTCATATATTAATTTGATCATTTATGAGTATACATTGAGTAATTTTCTTAAATTATTATATTTTAACTTCCAGGTAGTACCAAAAGGGATAAGAAAAGCCCTTAATTGGGTGAAGAAGAACTGCAACAATCCGCCAATAATGATTACAGAGAATGGTTTCGGAACCCTAAAGGGACTGAATGATACACGGAGAGTTAATTACTACCAAAAGTATCTGGATTCCATACTAGATGCTATCGAGATAGACGGTTGCAATGTCATAACATATACAGCTTGGAGTTTGATGGATAATTTTGAATGGGACAGCGGATTGAGGTAATTAATATACGAGTATATCTACGAAGAAATATAGTACTACATCAGCCCATATACGTTTCACTGCTGGAGACGGGTCTTCTCTACAACTGAAAATGGCTAGGCTATTATCCACCACACAGGCCTAGTGCAGATTACTATTAGACTACACATAATTAAGAAATTCTTCAGAACTTTTAGGTTTGCGGGTTTTATCACGATGTCCCGTCACTGTTAAAGTACGTGATAATTCGTCGTGGATAAACACAAGAAATAAACATAAATAATTAGGTACACCCTATAATAACAAAGTTGAATTTTAATATAACATATTTAATAATCTTCTTCATCATCGGGACTATAGTGGATGAGACAGGTCTTTGAGATAGGCCTCTTCAAACATACGCTGCTGACCACGAATCCTTTGCCGGCCACAAAGATTTTAGGCTGGCCACCTTGTGAATATTATCAAAGAAGTTTTACCATTTAACGAGAAGAAAGCGCCTAAAAGTCCTCGTTCGATGCCTTGGGAAAGAGATCGAAAAAAGGCTCGTAGAACAATAATTATACCTACACTTGGTTGTGTTGGATAACGTCTTAGCCTGCCATGAGTTCCACGGCTTACGTGTTTAAATCTTTATTTACTTAATATTTTCTTCTTTACAGTGTCAAATTCGGATTGTTCGAGACAGATTACGAACACCGTGAGAAAACGCGCACAGCGAGGTTATCGGCCCTGTGGTACAAGCATTTAGTTGAGACGAGGACATTAGACATGAATTACACGCCGGCCTTGGAAGAACACGAATTTTGATGCCGTAATAGTATTAACAAACAATAAATTATGAACATTTATAGGTCTTTCTATCGTGGCCACTTAATGTTTAAAAACTTAAATTATGTATTATTATTATAAATGTGTTATTTTGTGAAAAAAATCTTTTTTTTTCAGTTTATTGTTATTTTATAAACTACAACACATAAAATAAGCTTAACTTTGTTTAAAAAAAATAAATCACAGAAGGCACGATTTTAATACAAAAAAAAATTAACTGGCCATAATAATAAACGTTGTATAAGTATAAGTAATAAGTATGTCGTAACAATATTTTGTTTTATCTCGCTATCTCTCGTGTCATCGGTCATAAAATATACTAAGACTAAACACTTCATATTTATGGAGTACTTAAACAACGAATAACTAATAAATAACAACAGTAAATAAGAAGTAATAAATATTAATGGCATAACATCACGCTAGTGGCGGTACTTCCATTAAAACACAAAAGCCCAGTTAACCTTTCAAAATTCCGAATAATAATCTTTAAGATTTAAATCTTTATTAAGCAGAAGCAATTTGACACATAAATGAGAAAATCCTGACCCCACAATAAACAATTATAAACTAGACGTTACAAATACACGTGTAACGCTTTTGGGCTTCTATGAAAGTACGGCCACTGCCTCACGCCTGTATTTTCCGAAGGGTAGGCAGTGATGTATTTTTGGACCCACATTTCGCCATTATTAATTATTAATCCCACGTAATAGGGGGCGAGCCAATTGCCGTTTTGAGCACATTTCCAGACTCCGTGCTACTACCGAGAAATTTCTGATTGAAAACCCCAATTACAGTTTGCCCGACCCGGGAATCAAATTCGTGAGCTCTATATCGCACGGCCTATAATTGTGCTACGAGACCACAAAGACCACATTTATTAATACTAACAAAATAATAAAAGTAGAAAAAGCGACATAAATTTTATATGAATATATTGAAACAAAATGTAACAAGGCTTTAATATGTTTTTTTTATAAATTGAAACAAATATAATAATTAAAAATAATTTATTACAAATTTTAAAACGTTTCAGTCCATACAATAAGACAACTTACAGCTAAAAATAATGTTAGCTATTACAAAAAGTAATTTATTTATTAACTATGAGAAACAATTACATAATAAATGGAAGACTAAGTTTACTCGGTAATTAGCGGAAAATTAAACCCTTAATTATATGCGTCAATTAGGTCTGTCTTAAATAAGTTTTTTTATCCTGGTTCCCTGGTTGACCAGAGTAGAAGAATACCCTGTTAAGCTAAGATAGACATAATTTACGTTCATAAATAAAATATTTATGTCATAATTTGTGACTAGTTTAAAAGCTACTGACCAAAATATTATCAAGATAATTTGTACCGAAAATTATGAGAAACGAGATAAAATTTAAATATTAAAATTCAATTTGATAATAAAATTATAATTAAATGCAATCATTTAACTTTACCCCATATGTTTTTATTACGATATTAAAGTTTATTTAATTATTTACTTAATTTTTTATTTGTTTTTTAATTGTGTATTTTACACATTCAGCAACTATTTACAGTCTTATTTACAAAAACCTTGTTAAGTAATATTTGATCATCTCTTACCTAAGTTAATTATAATCATAACTTATCGACTATTAAGTTTTTCTTCTTAGAATACATTACTTCACTCCATAAAAAATCCACATAAAAAAATAGTAAGTAAGTAAAGTAGTCACAAGGCTTAAAATATATCAATCATGCTTCATGAATTAATTTTTTAATCAACACTTACGCTAATATTTGTATGATCCACAAATTAATAACTATCCACCAATTTATTAACTCCATATTTACTAGAATTGATCTAAATTATTTACAAACAAGGGAAAAATAAACATATTATTCCCTACAATAAATATTTTTTTATCTATGAAATTATTTATGACATCAAGTTGAAGATGCATTTTTCGGAAAGTATATTTTTAAGATTATACTCAATTTCGTGAGTTTACAGAGATCTTATTAAACTCGAGCAACTGTTTTCCATACAAAATTGTACACTAACAATAATCTGTTTAATGAAATAATACACCCAACAGTCACATACATAAAATCGACAAGATACAAGTCTTGGGCAGTAGCTCTTTAAAAGTTCAAGAGATTTCAATCCCACAAACACCCACACTTGAAACAAATATTTGTGGATCGCACAATCATTTATTCCAGTCCAGGGGAATTCGTTTCTCAGATTGGTGTTTAACCAAATAAGCAACAAAGGTTGACGTCATACTCTCGTCAACTAACTTGGACTACAGCCAAACTACACTACGTCTTGAGCGAAATTCTTTTCGGGCAGATTCATAGCGTCTAACCTCTTATAGACTTCCAACATGGTGGGCCTCTCGTATCGGGCGTAGTTCGTGCAGTGTAGGGCTATGGACATGAACTCGCGGCACAGGTTCGGGTTCGAGTTTGCAGTGTTGTATAGCGTGGGGTCTTCTAGTGTTGCTGTAACATGAAATGTCAATAAATTATTGTAAGACACATTAATTAAATGTCATGGTCTTTTAAATATTTTTATGTCCTCGAAAAACAGCAATACCCTTGTCCCCCATAACGTGCGACTTAAAACAATAAGCGGCAATAATCTCGCCTCCTATAAATTATACTTAAAACCGCAGATACACTAGTTTGCGGTCGGTTAAAAAAAGAACTACAAAACGTACATAGATGTGGGTTATAAAATAATCTCTCCACTTTTAGCTTATAGACCAAAAGTATAGTAGGAGTAGTGGCGGGTGAATTGTGGGATAGTCTCTGGCTAGATATATGTGCTTTAGGGGGATAGTGGCAGCATAGTTTCTGTCAAGTATGATCTATATAATTGAGACTGTGTATACTACACAGTAGTCATTAGCTAGAAGTATGATACGTGTAGAGATGGATGAGTGGTTGGACAGTCTCTATGTATGACACTTGTATTTACGGGTGAATGGTGGGATCCGCGGGGTTTTGGTCGGTGTGTCGGTATAGAGATTTTTGTTAAGGACCCATCCCGGCATTAACATCTGCGCGGACGTGACATCACCGCGCGCCGGGCTGGGTGCGCTACCTGCCCCTTTCCCCAGTGAAATGAGCCATAATCAGTTTAAAAAAAAAACAGAATGTGGGATTGCCTTACTAGAATTGAGGCTGTCAGCGCAAAACCGGCCTAACCAACATTTTTCGTGTTTTCAACCTAATCATAGCACTATAATTTTTAGTCATTTTAATAAATTTGGTATGTTTTAGTAATAAATTTCGTTTTAATTTCAGCCTAACCTTGCACCTCATTTTGAATCTATTTCTTGAACCAAAATGCAAAAGTGACCTAACCCTCAAAAATACTACCTAAATTTATGATTTTAAGCTAAAAATATTGTCATATAAGCAATTCAGTAAAATAACAATAAAAGATCTCAGTTTATATTAGTTTCCAATCATTGACCATCAATTTGTAAAATCAAATTTCATTTACTAAAGAATGTTTAATTTCTCCATAGTTATTGTCTTAGGGTTAAGCCACTCTTGCGCTGACTGCCTCAATGTTGACAATGATGTTACCGAAGTCGACCCGCTGTCGCTGCAGCACGTGCAGGTAGGCGCTGAGCAGGTGGCACTGCCTGGCGCGGTCGAGCGGCTGCAGCGCGGACGCCGCCTCGGCCACCACCACGCCGAAGCTGAACACGTCGACGGCGGGCGACAGGCAGTGCGAGCGCAGGTACTCGTCCGGCAAGTATGGACGCGTGCCGTACACCCTGCACTCACGACCAGAGAATATATCATTAGGGCTCATTCGAGTATTACATAACCACTGGGGGTGGGGGGATTTTAGATTCCCTTTTTTTTTTGACATGGAAGATTGTGGGTTTAGATTGACTACGTAACCATTTTTCTTTTTCCTTTCCGCATTTTCAATTTTATTTATACCAATTGCTTAAATAAAAGAAAAAACAGGAACAGATTTTTAAAATGTATGTACTAATCTTTACGTAAGCTTAGGAGTACGATATTTGCTTTCTTTTGCTGACATGGAGAATGGGGGGTTAATATTATTGTAAAAATTTGCTCACGTAATATCTGAATGGCCTTACTCGTTTGCATCAGGCACTCATTTAGGATTTATGTATTTCAAATAAGAATTTTATCCCACATTACACCTACCATAGATTTTCACGGCATAATGGAAATTTACGACTAAACAAAGCAACTTCAGGTCGTTTATGTTGTGACATTTGCATCGATTACTATATCGATATTAAAAATCAAAGTATCTATACAACACTCACATGGATTTATCAACATTAAGGGGCTATACCAGTGTAACCCATGAAAAATTAGGCGATTTTCGCGATTTTTTTTAAAAGAAAGTACTCGATAGAATGTTTTGAAGTTTTTTGGACATAATAAGGTATATTTTCAGCTATTTTTTAAGATACTTTTTATACAAAAATATTGAAAAATAACGGAGTTATGTGCTGTCTTCGAAAGTGCCAAAAAAAAAGTTCCCCAACTGCTGGCATAATTCCGGCCGAATGAGTAGTTGGAACAAAAAAATCTAAAAGATTATTAAAGTTGAACATATTTCCTATACAATGACCTATGATTTTTGAAAAATATCAAAAATTAACAAAATGGCGTAGTTCTGAAAAAAAAAATCGTTTTTTGGGGTAAAAAATGGTCGTTTTTTTAATACCAAATTGTCAATTTTCAACCAATCAAAAAGATCGTAGGTCATTGTATAGTAAATATATTCAAGAATACTCAGTTTAAATTTGAAGTCGATCGGTCAATTTCTCTTTGAGTTATGATGTCAGCAATTTTGAAAAATGTCGTTTCGAGAAAAACGCGTTTAAAGTTTCAACTTTCGATTTTTGCTAGATAAAATTATAGAGTTCGTTGTTGTTTTATGTATCTTCTTCTTTGCATCGCTCTTGCAATTCCCTTGAACTCAAATCAGTATAAATTGGTGACAAAGCTTCCGTAACATCCTAATCAAGCGGTAAATAATCGTGCTTGAACTTTGATAAGTCCATTCCTAGAGCTTGTATTGTTGTTGTGTACTGGTATTTTAATGGACTGTTCGTATGTAAAACGATTTCTTGAAAAGCGTCTCTTCTTAGACCTCGATCTAGCTAAAGGATTATCGTGAGAGCGTTTTTGGTTATTATTCATTTTCGTTGTGTTGTGTAGTGTACGACAGCTGAGAGTAAACTGAACAGACGCTTCGACAACAGTGCCTAACGGCTCCAAAATATGTTTGAAATGGCTATAAACTATATGACAAGGACCGTATACACCTATATAGGCCCCCTATAGTACCTACGTACGATTTAAAATGCGAAAGATTCGAGTAAATAGGAACACACTAACTCCGAAACTCCGTCTATAGGAAAATGAAGCGATTTATACCTGCGAGCGGCCGCTCTTTAGAACGCTGCCATTCAAGAACTATTCATGATACGACGTTGCCGCTTTCACAGGATATTTTTGAAAGTATAAAGAATCGAAATAGCCAACAAAAAAAAATCGTTTTTTTTTAAAGTGTCACACTGGTATAGCCCCTTAATACTCAACTTTACAAAGCAAAAAAAAAACACATTAGAAACACTAATAAAATCAACAAACATACTTCGAAACTTTCATATGCGTCCTATCTTCTCCATAAGGCCCTTTTCTCGCCAAACCGAAGTCTCCTATTTTGGGCATGAGACATTGATCTAGCAGTATATTGGCTGGTTTAATGTCTCCGTGTATGAGGGGCGTGCCCGCCATATTGTGCAGATATTGTAGACCTCTGAAAAACGACAAAATAAATCTTAAAATGGAGTTATGGTAACTTGAAACTTACGCTGGTGATAGAATAAATGTATGAGACCGAATTTGACAATATATTTCAAATTCAAAGGGGAATTAATATTTAATCACATATTTAGTTTAAACATAATTACTAATCTATCCACGTAGTTTTTTTTTTAAGTAAATAATAAATAATAAATACACCCAACAGTCACATACATAGTTCTGATCCCACACTAAGATACAAGTCTTGTGTCGTGGGTATCAGAAACTACGAGAGACTTTTTGGTGTATGTGAGACCAATATTTGTGGATCACACAAACATTTGTCTCGGTGCGGGGATCGAACCCGCGGCCTCTCGTTTCGCAAGCTGGTGTCTAGCCAACTGCGCCACGGGGCTGTCGAGTATAAAAAGAATACTCAAAAAAAAATTCAAGTGACAACTTGTTGTAGATCCTGTTTTTATGATTTTGCTTAAAATCTGAATCCAGGGAATATAAGAATAAGAAACAAAAAATCATACGATTCTGATTAGACGCTTTTTTTGTTTAAGAAACTAACGAAATTTCATTTATCATATACATACTGTGCATACTGTGCATTTTATAGCGTTATAGAGAGATGTCGTTAAAAGGAACGAAGAAAATCATTGTATGAAAGGCAACCATAGGCAAATGATTTCGACGCTTTAGTTAGTTTGTCGTTAAATCGAGTGACGTTACATGGAGTTTACACCGTATTATTCTTACTATATGTCAATATTCGTAAGTCACGAATATTGCTACCAAGGTACCAAGACTAAAATATAATTTAACGTACCTAGCAACACCATGTGCTATTCTGTATCTCTGATACCAAGTTAAAGGTGGATGGTGTGTTTTGCCTCTAAGCCTTTGTTCTAACGATCCACCAGCCATTAATTGGTACACTAAGCACACTTCTGGACCTGAAAAAAAATCATATAAATTTCCCTGACCCCACATTAAAATACAATTAAAATACAGTAATTATTTTAATTTCGCAAACACCCAGACCTAAAACAAATATTTGTGGACCACATATTGTCTCGGAGGTTCGGATTGACAGGCTTTTGATATAAAGGCTGGCAATTAGCCAGCTTGTGAGACGAAAGACCGCGTTTGAAATCCTCGCACGGAGAACAATGTTTGTTTGACCTACAAATATTTGTTTCGGGTCTGGGTGTTTGTAGGGCCAAAAAGGCTCTCGTAGTTTCCGATACCCACGACACAAGACTTGTTTCTAAGTGTGGGGTCAGAAGTATGTATATGGCTATTGGATGTACTCATTATTTTTTTATTTATTAACCAATTACGCCTCGGAGGTGGTTTACTAACTTTACTGTTTTACTTTGGTATATAAATCTACGAAGACACAAATAAAAGTAAAAACATTATGTAACTCCGAGAGATTTATGCTGTGTCTTCTCCTGTGTTTAAGGTTTTTTGTTTTCAAACTGAATATATTTTTCACAATTTATCATAATAATTTGTATTACGAAAGTAAGATGAAGTTTTTCGATATAGTGGGTGCGGTTTTGGACACAAAATGTCACGATGATAAGTCAAAATTGATATTTTAAATACAAATGCTAATGTATGTAAATCAACACAACAAACTAAATGTATGTTTAAAAATTATCAGTTTTTTTTTATAGTTTAATGGAATAGGCGTTTGTCTTCCATCTCACCTGATGGAATGTGTAGATGAAGACTAGGGTGGTACACGCCCATCCAAAAGAAACCTGTTCACTCTACTCTTAAAGGCTCCAGAGTTCAACTTATCAGGAAAAATAGACGCAGGCAAGTCGTTTGATTTTATGACCATCGAATTTTTACTCAAAAATTGGTTAAGGAGAACAACAAAGTCCATGACTGGCGTTATTACATCTTGCTAACATTGACAATATTTTGAAAACATTATTTTGAAATTTTCATTTTGAAAATCTTTAGACTTTCTAGGTGTTAAAAGAAATTACCTCCAAGACTATATCCATACAGGGGCAGTATGTTGTCATGTCTGTACTGATTGAGGCACATCTCGCGTATCAATTCTTTGTTCCTACCGTCATTGTCGCGTAACCTCTTCACAGCTACGGGCAAATGTTTCCATTCTCCTGCAATCATAAAAATAGTTATTAGACCATTTCCTTGATTCTTTGGCATAATGACGTGTGTGATTGAGAGGCTCTGGGGTTGGTTTCACGATCGACATATTTGGGTTTTCCGTTAGCTGTACTAGAATTGTGTCTACGTCAGTAAGATTATGGCAACTGCTCACAACCTAAGAAACATTGGGCTTAAAGTAGACGACGAGTAATTGAGAGCCTTACTGCTCTCAAGTCTACCAGAGTCGTATGAACCCATGATAATTTCAATTGAAAGTTCAGGAATAAAAATCAGTGCAGACGCAGTAATATCGAATATTCTACATGAGAAAATGAATGAAAGTCAAACGTCAGCATTTGCGGTTAATCAAAATTTCAAAAAGAAAGGAAATAAGACATCTTTTTCAAAAGGACCTCGGTGTTATATTTGCAAAAAGTACGGTCACATCAGCACCGAGTGCTACCAACACGCATTAGGCCAGCATGTTGGACTAAGGCCTAAACCTTCCCTGGGACGATTATAGGGGTATGATGATGACTAAAGCAATTGAAATGTACACAATATGCCTAGCTGATAAGTGAATTACCTTTGAATACTTGTCCAAAACCTCCTCGGCCCAACAGATTGCTGTCACTCCAGTTGTTAGTTGCTTCTCGGAGGTCGTCGTAACTCATCTTCGGTATGGCGGACACGTTTTTCATAATCTCATCGTCGTCGTTACCATCTTGTGTCGAAGACGTGTTCTGGAATAAAATTTGAAAATTTATTGCCAATATAAAAGTGCCATTTAATTTAATCATACATAAAAACCGTTTTTCCGTATTTGTGATGTATACTTTGACCTAAAAACCAGTGGCGGTACTTCCATAGAAGCCCAAAAGCGTTACACGTTAATTGTGTAATGTGTAGTTTACAATTGGTTAATGTGGGGTCAGTGTATTCTCATTTATGTCAAATTACTTCTGTTCAATAAATATTTAAAACTCAAAGATAATTATTATTCGGAAATTTGAAAGGCAAAATGGGCTTTTGGGCTTCTATGGAAGTACCATCACTGCTAAAAACGTACTTACGATACAAGATGCGTTATGTATAAATGTCGTGGAACATTCTGTCTTTGTATTGCTTCTATTATTTTCATCGCAAATCCGGTGCAATTAATTTATACTGAGTACTTTCTTACCACCCAGACTGGACAAATATTTGTACGCCATAAAAATATTAATTTGTGTCGGATCGAATACGCGACGTTTTTAAATTCGAGAAAAAATCATAATTCAATTATTATTTTTTTGCTCATATCAGACAGGCAGGTAGACGCGAAGAGATGTCTGTGTTTATATTACGTATCATATAAAATCTATGTCCAATAAAACATAATACGAATCGACATATTAATAGATTTAGCGATAAATTCCTGAGCGAATGACGTAAGTCGAGAACGCTATTACAAAACTCTTTCAAATAAATTTGAATTAGAAAAACGTGTGTATCATATAGATTTGGCCTTTTTTTTCTTATTTACAGCATGGTCTTATTTACATTTTGTGTTTATTTTAGAAATGAAAACATAGAGCAGAGAACATTGCGTAATCCGGTAAATGACCGAAAAGGCGATCGTAATATAACTAACATATTTTTATATCACTTTGTAATCATAAAAAAGTCGTAAAAAGTTGGTCACGACAACCAAACATACCTACTACATAAGAATTACTAAAATACATGAAAGATTTACTCAAAAGGTTTTGACCATTGCTTTTACGTCAAAGTTGGACTCTGACAAAATACACTGTTGACATTTGCCGGCTAATATTTTCGGTAGCCTACTAACATTATGTACCATTATTGAGTATTTTTAGTAACAAAGCAGTAACTTTTAATATGTCGAACTGTTTTTCTTTGCCGAAACCAGCGTTAACTAACTTATTGTCACGTTTCATTCAATGAGATATAGTGGGAGTCTCAGAATAAACACACCTTCTCTCTTCTCTCTTTCTCTTCTCCTTTAATCTTTCTGATATATACATAAACTCACGCATTTATTTCCCAGGGGGTAATCTGGGTAGACACTTTCTGCACCCACATTTCGCCAATTATGTTTTCATTCCACGTAATAAAGGACGAGCTGATTGCCGATTTTCGGGCACAATTTTATTCCACTTTATGAGAATTGGGAATCGAATGCCAAAAAATATATTCAAATTTATACAAAAAAATACATTCAATATATTCAATAATACTTATCCATTGTAAAACATAAAATAAACAATGAATCAACTGCTTTACTACACGGCTGACGTCATCAGTAGGTATACGCACGAACGATAAACAAAACAGGTATGATTTTTTACTCACTCTGCTCGTGTCCGTGCTAGATTCAACGGACGGTGAATTGCCGTTCATGCCATGAGTCGACGTGGCCAAGCGAATTCCCTGCAACAAATGAAAAACAGGTTTTAATGGGAAACTTGTGATTACTGCATTCCATGCATATAGTGAATTGGTTAAAGTACAACATATAAATAAACAAAATCGAAAGTCTACTCGTAAGTGAACCGAAAGCGACAGTTTTTGACTTTATGCATACACATTCACAATTATGTCCCCGTAGGAGTTGGCGTATTTTTGCAACCACGTTGCGGCAATTGTTTGAAGTTCCACATAATAAGGAGCGTGCTGCTTAGTTTGCTTTCCGTATGAAAAAGGCACACTTTGCTCGACTCAGGAATCGAGCCCGAGACCTCTTTAAAAGAGCACACACTTGCGCCGTGGTACTAACGCAGTATCCACAAATTGTTATACGCGCAACGTGAGAACTTTTAAACTTCCGTTCCAATATTACGGGGTAAGTGGAATAGAGAGTTTTGTTCTCCGGCCTTGTCGCCTGTTCCTTCCATAGTCTTGACTATAGTCAGCCTAGGCCTGTTGTGAATAACCTATGCCGCTACTATATGGGCGTCCGTGAAAAAAACACGACTTGTCTGCCGCCCATCACGAAAACAGTGATATCATTGTCACCGTCTTTATAAGTATTATTAGACCTCATGGTCTTACGCCTAGCGAGCTCGAATCTTCTTTCAGGACAGGCAGGTGATATTTGATTATATTATTTAAAAAAAAAACACTACCAAAAAAAAATACGTACACTAAATTCTGGACGGACAATTTGCGGTTTTTGATTTTTGACAAGGAATTTTGATCATTCAGGTTTGTTTTGTGAATTCCGATATTACATAAATGTTAAATTTTTCCTTATACAAGTATTATGTAATTATTAATTACGATAATTTTCATTCTGTTATTTTATACTGTATAAAAGGTGCTGATTTAAAAAAAGACTACGTTTAAAATATTTAAAAAATACCCAGTTTTAAACAAAGAACTATAAATATAATCCGTACTTAAGGAATTCCAGTGCGCCATATGATTATTTTAAGCAATCTATTTGATGCAACTATGGAAAGCTAATAAAAGTTATAACAGATAACATGAGTGGAAAGAAGTGTGTCAAAATTTAAATAAACATAATTAATAAACGAATGACTGTAACTAAATACTAGGAAAATGTATAAACATAATCATAATGTCAATGCAAATTAACGTTTTGTCATACACTTGGTTTTATTTATGGATTTCGATGATTCAACGCGCCCATGACGTAAAATCTGCATAAAAAAAATAAAAAGATCGCCTTTAAAGCAATGCTTATTGTAGGTTGTTAACCTTTACTGCATGACATTTATGGGGTATTTTGAAGACTCTTTTTCGATGTTGTGATATTTCACCGATTGTAGGATCTTTGCGTACACCCAAATTACGACCTACATAGCAATATAAATAATTTTGTTCTTTGGAGGGATAAGTTTAGCCACGACTTATGAAAACAACTACACATTTAGAAATTATTAAGAAGAAAAAAACATTGTCTATTGTATGCTTTACATTGCTGATTCTTTAAATACAGATTTGCTATAATGTAAAGCTTTTAACTAAATGCCAACTTCGAATGTATTAGTTTCTTACTGATCTGGCTTCGAGCATTCAATATTAGCCTGTACAGTTTACGATGTTACTTATAATTTATAAACACTAGTAATTTAAGAAATTCTTAAATATGCTTTGTCTCGTTTTCTCTAACGCCAAAGATCAATCAAAGCAGCATCAAAGCAAGCAGTCCAAAGCATATTTTAGAAGTAGTTAAGTTAACTAACCTAAAAGCCTCTAAGTTTAATTTACCCGTCAAACGGACAGTGACAATGGGTTTCAAAGAAATGTTACTCATTTGTTATCATAACGCATTTTACATACAATGAATTCGTGAAACTTCGGCTACCTTTGAACAGCATCAGAAATGGAAACCAAATTGTTTCCTCATTAAGTAATGGATGTACCAACATAAACTCTGTACATATTAATTAGACTAATGATATTGATTTTTAGTTGATAATAATAATAATTCAAATTATAGAAACACTGGACGCACTCGTTTAAACATTTTTTTTCATTATTATCTACATCTGTACAAAAAAAAAATGGGATTAAAAGTATTATTTTAATAAGTAAAAAAGTAACAAATTTACTTTGAGAAACTCTTTTTTCACCAAAAACCTCGTAAGGATGTTATGTTGTTTTGATGCTGCAATATGTACCCCTTACTACACTCCCTAAATTGCATAAGATATTATTGTAAGGATGTCTGGAAAAGTTCTATTTGAGCACTGGCTATTATCGCTTCATTCATTACCTTCGCCACTGACATATATTATAAAGTTTGTGTTGTTGTCAAATGCAAATCCGCGTAAATCAGCTTGCGATACGTGTGATCAGTGATGGACTTACTTTGGGAACATTCATATTATATAGCAAGCAAAAAAATTACCAAAAGATGCATCACCATTATTTGCAAAGTTTATCATAAGTATTCGGAACTTTTATGTATTATTGAAATATTTGAAATAAATGTAGAAAAAACTCTGAACTAAAACGACGACCAATTCAAAGTGGAATTATGAAATGTTGAACATACATAGATCACTCGATGCATGAATCGGGTACGTATTAAAATATCCATCAGAAATGTATTACAAACAAGTTTCACTTTTCTCACACCCAGAACTGGACGAGTGTGTGTAGGTCAAATAAATATTTATCCATTTAAGGACCAAAATCGCGGAATTTTTAGCACATATTAATTTGTCAGACACACTACTATAACGACATTAACTTTATTTCCTTTCCTAAAAAAAGAACAAAATTAATAAATACATACTTAGAAAAGAAATAGAAGACTAATGCCGTTTTACGAAGCCTAGCCTAGCCAAGGCACGATTGTAAAATACAAGGAAAAACTGATGATAAATACCTTATCGATGAGTACCACGGGCAATGGTATAGAGCTGCGCGTACCGTCTGCTCTTTCTGTGCTTTGTTTGTTTGCATTATCTGTAAAAAAAATCATATGTCTCTTCAAAAGGCCTAGAGTAATAAATCTATTAATCTTATACAAAGGATGACCTACTAAAAACCATGCGGAACTACTTATATTCAATAGCAAAAATATTTAAAAATACTTTTAATACAATCTAAATAGTACTTAATAAAAACGTAAAAAATACAAAATATGCGGAAGTAAATACCGTCTAGGGTTTCCAGATAGAGATTCTACTGTTTCTTATTAAAATATCTGAATGACGTAGATTAAAGCCATCAATGACTTTTGTCATTCAAAATTTCAAATCATTTGGCTTAATTGTTTTTTTAGCCAACGTTTAGGAAGACTCCGATGTAATTTTAAACTTAACAAATTCGATACATCTTCAACCTCTACTTAAATCATGCAGCATGCTGAATGCTCAATAGAAATTTTGAAAATATTTTAAAAAAATAGTTTGTAATAACTGCATGCCCATGCATGATGACCCCATACTAAAACGTAGGCCAAACCACGCACCACCAAACCAAACATTGTAGTAGTCCTTAGGATGCGTAGGCCGCTTACCATCAAGCCAGCCTTCTGCTTGTCTTCCTAATTTTTTATGAAAAAAAATATATGTATCATTAAGAACTATACAACTAAAAGTCGTACACATACTTTACAGTAAGTAGTCACACCATAGTCAAAACAACAGTGGTATGAAAGAGACTCAATTGGGTTAGTGCCACAGTATTACAGAAATAATCTAAAACAGGACTAGTGTGTTTCGTTCGGTGAGTACGATTACTATTATAGAATTTTGCTAGAAGTGGTGGAATATTCGTATACGCAAAGATTGCGGCAATTGTACATAAGCTAACACCCCTAAGAATAAACAATACATTCTAGGATCATTTTGTGCGAATCCCATTGCGAAAATACGGGCATTGTTGTGTTAACTGGTGCAATATCCTTGAAACAGCTTTAGCCAGCCTACACATGATTGGCACCATGCTGGACTGAATCTCAATTTTAGTAAAAGATTATACATCAAAAGGTTTATGCTATCAGCATCAGTCCTTATACATCCCACTGCTGGGCAAGGGCCTTCAATACAATTGTGAGGGTTTAGGCCTTAGTCCACCACACTGGCCTAGTGAAATTCCTAAGAATTTTTAGGTGTGCAGGTTTCTTCACAATGTTTTCCTTCACCGTAAAGTAAGTGATTCTCAATGTGAATTCACACATAACTTTGATAAGTCAGAGGCGTATGCCTGGGGTTTGCACCCGCAACCGTCGAGATTCTCAACCACGTGCCTCAATCTCAAGGTCATCACTACTATATGCTATATACATCATATATTAGTTATTATAATATCTTGTAAGAAATATATAATTAATAAGCGACTTCACATTTGCCCTTTGATGATATGCCCAAAGATAAATCTAAACTTGTTTACCAAATTTATTCTTATGTATCCTTTGCTAAGATATTATAAAATTTACTGCCTTTCAACATGAAGTTTATTAACAATATTTTACCTTGTAAAGTATGTTATTAATGGTATATGCATATTTTCAAAGACTTTTAGAATGGAGTAAGTATATAAACACGTAAAAAAAAACATTTATTTTAAATATCATACCATTACATCCTTTACTCTTGCTGTCTTTAATGCCGTTTTTACTTTCAAGTTTGTTTAATAACTTCACAAATCTGCTATCAACCAATGGCGCCAAAGAACGTAGAGCTGGTACATGTTTCATGTGGTATAACAGCATAAATAATTCCTCTACTTTGTGATTCAGCTGGCCCCAACGAATTAGCAACTGATTAGTCGGAGACATACCATTTTGACGGGCAATCTGTTTTATTTCCTATTTCAAAAAATAAAAAGAAACATAAAGGAACAAAATAAAAGTATATAATTACAAAAATTAAAAGGAACTGTAAAACAATGAATTCCCAAGAGTATTTCCACACCAAACAGGAAGGAAACTGTACTTACATTAACTTGAATATGAATAACAAACTCATATGAATTTTCATTTAAAAAAATGGATCAGATCATTAAATTTTCGTTATCGTGTTTGTTTCAGTACCTAGTATGAAATTAATTGGAACAAATAGAAAGTACTTATATTTAACTATGTTTTATTTGACTAAATTTTATGTCTAAATAATATATTATAAGAAATCATGTTTGTAATAACATTAGATAGAAATAAAAGCAAAGATCTTTTTGTGTGAGGAAAAAATGCAAATTGATATGATAAAGTAATCTTATGAACAAAATATGTATTTTTATTATGTTATTTATTTGATGTTAGATAAACACATGAGATTTTTGATATTTGTGTTTACTTTGAGGATATTAATAAATATTGAGAAGATGACCAAAAATAAAATGAATTTATTCTGTTGATATTGTAAGGAAGATGTTGATAATAAGACAAATAATAAGCTTCGTGACAAATTTTAACAACTTATTGATGAAGGAAAACTGCCAAATGTCTGTGGTATATTAAAATGTATTGACTAGATTGTCATGTTTTGAATAATTTACTTTTGTTCCAACTATTCTATTAGGTAATTTGAGTCAATTAGCTGGAGAGTTCAAGTAATGGAACCATAATAAAAAACACATGTTCTACAACAAAACATGTTAAAATTGTTGTAATCACATAGATAAGTTATATCTACTAACATCTTACAACTTAGCACGTTTTAAACACTGGGAATACCGAAAAAATCATGTACATGTCGGTTCTGTGTTTGGGAAAACCCCAAATCATCACATTTCTAAAGAAATAATAAATTGGAACTCACGATTATATCCATAGCTGAATATTTCATGTGATTGCCGGCTAATTCCTCCCAATAATCGTAGTTATCTAACAACCTACACAACTCCTTGTTTACATTAAAAGGCATTTCGTATATGTACATTTTATATGAATACGTTTTGCCTATTTACACTTTGGGCTAGGGATGGGCGTTTTTTTAACGAACTAGTTGAATTAACCGTTGACGATGAAGAAACGAACGAACGGTTGATGGGTTGTGAAAAAACTAGTTGAATTTCAACCGCCAAATTCAAAAGTCCGATACGGTCTTACGGACTGGCAATGTGACGACGACATCTTAACTTAGTTACTTAATATGTTTATTTGTTTTTTGCAACATCTAGAAAATTTTGGAACCTAACCAAGGGACTTTAGTGTTGAATTTTGTATGAAGTAAATTTTGGTGATAGAACCTTGTGTTCTATGGGGAAAAAAGGATGCCTATAGATAAGTAGTGAATCGACTAACTGAACGCAGCCTTTAGTGTATTATCTATGAACGTAGCAAAGCAATTCAATTATTATTGTTGTTTGAATTTTGTTAGTGATAACAGGTTTTTTTAGTCTTTCGATTTTAATATGTTAATATTAGTTGTAATAGAGTAGTTGATTATGTGACTGTGTACAATAATTCAGTATCATATCAACATTAATGTGTAAATATTTGTAATCAATGTAAATACAATCAGTTGATTTTCTAAATACGCCAGAATTTTATGAAACTGAAGATAAAAGAAATGCTTATTTTATCTAGTGTTTGTAGAAAGTACATACGTTTTCAATACTATTCAGCCAGTCCCAAGCCTGGTCTAAATCCTAAAAGTATGAAAGGAAGTTCAATTGATCATAAATAAACTACACTTAAAAAACACTATAAAACTAATATATTATTTTTTTACATTACCGAACAAAAGAAATATGTACTTATTTTATCAAGTGTTTGTAGAGTGTATACTATTTTGATCATAGTTCATACATAAACTACTCTTAAAAAACCTAAAAACACATTAAAAGCAATATGATTAATTTTACTAACTGTGTATGTAGGTTTTAAGTGGTCTAATTCATTTTTATGCTGATGACAATAAAATATTTAAGTTATAAAATCATTTGATGTTTGTATTCAGTTATAGAATGACCTTAATAATTTATACATGTATGAATGTAAAAAAAAGCCATTGCCCTGGCCATTGCCATATAAATGTAAAAAAATGCATTTGACACACACATAGAAAAAGCAGTTGCTGTGGTTTATAGTATATTAGGCTTTATATTAAAAGTTGGTAAAGATTTTAAGAAAATTTTCAGCTACTATATAATTATTTGTTGCAATCAATTTGAATATTATATTAATAAAAGTTTAAGTTTATTGTAAATAATATTGTATAAATGCTTTTTATTTGTTTTTGTGTAATTCAATTTATCTCTTTTTTTTGTTTTTGATAGTCATTCACTACTTCAATTTATTAACTATTTGTGGAAGTTGTTTTGGATTATTTACTTTATTTTTTACTTTATACTTCTAAATGTACTTGTTTTGTATATTTCCCAAATAAAATAAATAAATTACTAGACCAAAGAAATACTTATTTTATCAAGTTTTTGTAGAATGTACATATTTTTTCATTATTATTCAGCCAGTTTTAAGCCTGGAAAAGTATGAAGGGAAGTTCAATTGATCACTAATAAACTACTCTTAAAAAACCTTAAATCACATTAAGTAATATAATATTTTTTAACATTACCTTTACTATGGAATACTACTACTACTATGTAAATATTTAATAAATAATCATAATGAAATTTATTTAAATAAATATGTTCAGTTCACAAGTTTTATTTTTGAAGTAAATTAAACAACCAAAATTAATAATAAAAAATATATATATTGAAAGTAAAACTTTTTTGGCTAACAAATTTTATAATCTTGTTCATCATCATCAACCCATATATGTCCCGCTGCTAGGCAGGGGCTTCCTCTACGACTGAGAGGGTTTAGGCGTGGTGGTGGACCCCGTGCTAGCCTAGTGCGGGTTGGTGGGCTAAACACCTAAGCAATGCCTAAGAACGTTGAGGTGTGCATGTTTCATTGCGATGTTTTCCTTCACCTTTAAAGCAAGTGATAACTCATTGTCATTATTAAAGTCAGTGTGCGCCTGGGGTATGAACCCGCTACCGCCGAGATTCTTGTCCTCGCACCTAAACCTCGAGGCCATAACTGCTTATAAATCTCGTTTATATATAAACCGATCTTAAACATCAGATTTCCAAAACTTAAGAGGGAGGGAAAATAGAAAATATGTTAAGAATCTAATGATTTTTTTTTAAGTTTTCTAAATTGTCGTCACAAACAGTAATTTGTTAATCATCATGGCGAAGGCAAGACGAATCAGGATTTGAATTCATTTAATCTCTAGTGGCATATCCGTTAGTATCACCAAAACTCTTAGGGCCTCGTTCACCACTCTCAATTAAAGTGTCAAGTAGGCTAATCGTCAGTTAAAGTCACCCGTAACGTCACATGTCAATTTCACGACGTCCGAGTAAACTAATCATACGATTAAACTGACCAGTAACTTACTTGCCGCATCGTCTGCCAATTAGCGTGTTTACTTGACGGTTAAAATTGGAAGTGTTGTATTACTATACTCTTTGAAGTGTTGTTATTTTTATACGCAAGTGAATAAAATGGATTTAATTGACTTGATCGATTATCACATCGAAGAATTAGACCATTCTTCTATGCGCCAAATACCGAGGAATCGCGTATTTAATGTGCGTGTTGATTATTTTACGGACCTAGACGAAACTGATTTTTTTGCAAGATTTCGATTATCAAAGTATACAATGAATCAAGTCCATAACAGTATAAAACATAAAATAAGTCCTAAATCACAAAGGTGAGTGGTATTTTAATTTGTAAATGTTATTAATTCATCGATAAATGAGTAATCTAAAACCACAGGTTTTGGTATCTACCTTGAAGTGAATTTTCTATTATTTTGATTATGATAAATCCGTTCATTTCAGAAATCTAGCAGTTTCAACAAAAACAAGTCTTTTAGTAACATTACGCTATCTCGCTACGGGATCTTACTTGAGAAGTGCGGCTGATTTTTGTGGTGTTAGTCCACCTACAGCAAGTCGGATAATTAAAAAAGTTACTGCAGCTATTGCTCAACTGTGTCCATATGTAGTAAAGTTCCCTGATAACTTAGGAACACTGAAGGAGGGGTTTTATGAAATTGCAAGATTCCCAAGAGTAATAGGTGCTATAGATTGCACCCATATTACAATAAAGTCACCTGGTAGGTATCTATTTACCTTAATTTTATTAACCCTATCTTAATGATATAGAACAACATCTATATTTGAATTTAATACCTAACACAAGGTTTGTATTGTATTTCAGGTGGTGACTCTGCTGAAAATTACCGAAACAGAAAATCAAATTTCAGTATAAATGTTCAGGTTGTTTGTGACAGCAAATTAAAATGCTTAGACATTGTAGCAAGATGGCCAGGATCTGTTCATGATCAGACAATATTTAATAATTCATGTCTTAAACAAAGGTTTGAAACTAGACAATTTGGGGATAGTTTACTTCTTGGTGATAGTGGATATGAATTAAAGCAATATCTTTTGACACCATTTTTAAACCCGTCATCACCAGTAAAAAATTTATACAATGAGGCACATATACGGACAAGAAATGTAATTGAAAGATGTTTTGGAGTATGCAAAAATAGATTTCCAGTACTAAGACGACAGATTACTTTAAAATCATTAGAAACTGTGCAATCTGTAATAGTTGCTTGTTTTGTTTTACATAATATTGCAATTGATGCAAAAGAACAAAACTTTGGGGACAATTATGAATCGAGTAATTATGTACAGACTCATGAAGAAATTGCTGCACAGAGCCATAACTTAAATGAAGATGGTAGAAATAGACTGGTGCAAGAATATTTTTTACCTTTATTAAATAATAATAGACAATAAATAAAATCATTCCTTTAATTCTAATCTTAGTTTTTGTAATTTTAATTTATATTCCTCCTCTTTCCATTGCCGCTCCTTTTCTCTAAATTCTGATTCCTTTCTGCGTTCATTTTCCTCAAATTCCCAGACTTGCTTTTTTTCTGCTATTTCTGCTTCCAAAAAGCTTTTTTGTAGTTTTATTAAATCTAACTTGGCTTGGGTCAGTTCATCAAAGGCATTTCTTGTTTGTCTATTTACTGTAAAAAAACAAATATATTTTGAAAAAATATTGTAAACTTATATACTTCAAAACTAGTAATACCTATATATTTCTTACCAATAAGAGCAGGATGCCTTTTCGATTTTAAATTCCTTCTACTAGTAACATCCCACTTCTTATTTGTACATGTCGGTGTTATAACACTTTTCCCACTGGGAGTACCATAGAAAAGTTTGTCTGTAAGAAAAATTATGATGTATGTAATTTCATTAGTACTTTAATATAATATGATACATTAAAGATGGACTACATAATTAGGTACATTATTTTAATTTGCATTTTAATGGCATGACTTATTTATATTTAGTCATGAAAGTGTCAAAAATAATACCCTAACATACCATTCTCATCACTTGAATGAAGATGTTTTTCTTCTGGTTCTGTGCTGGACGGCAGTGGTTCACACTCATTTGACACAATTAGTACAACTTCTGCAAAAAGTACATAATTAGAATATGATTCACCAAAACACAATAGACACTATATTCTTTGACAATTCTATAGTAAATGATGGTACATTACCATTTTGTATTGTCTCATTTTCTACCACTTCAGGCTCAGTATCAGTAGGTAATGGCGATGTAGAAATAAATTCTTCAGCCAGAGGAAAATCAACTCCATCTACAAAGCCAATTATTTTAAAGATTATCATCAATATCAGTCAATACTCATACTTTTAATAAACAATATGTGACTGCATTTTTTATTAAAATAAACTAACCTTGACTTTGTGTATGTGGTAACGCATCAGAGTCGTAAATGCTCTCCAGGCCATCAATGCTTAAGCTTATCATCGATTTTATTTTTTGTTCAACATTATCTAGTGGAGGTGCTGTGTTCTTTCCTCCCCCCGTGCGATAAACTTCGGAACGTATAATTGCCGATTTTTTCCTGACGGCACGTTTCAAGCCCTCATATTTGACCTTTAAAGTTTTGGTTGATCTGAAATTACCTCCAGACCGAGCATTGAATTCTCTTTGTATATCTTCCCAAGCAGCTTCTTTGTTTCTCCAAGTTGTAGCATCACTCAATTTGTTTTCCAACACATTTTGGTATTTTAATACAAGTGACACTAGCATGTCCCTCTCTTGTAGCGTAAAGTTTGCACTTCTTTCTCTCTTAATTTTATTCATAGTTAAAGAAATACGAACAACTAGTTTTTAAGCAAAACAATGACAACAACTTTATTTACGTTTGACACTAAAATCACATGCGGCGTCAGAGCGGGGAGTGGGGACGAAACACGTGTGACATTTGACGCAATATTGAACGAATGATGAGTATAATTTCTTATGTCATTCACTTAACCAGTAAGTTGTTACTCGAGACTTAATTTTCGCATGTGAAATTGACAGAAGTTACTCGGCACTTTTACTTGTCAATTAACGTTAATTGAAAAGTAACTAATCAACACTTTACTCAGACATTGTGAAAGAGGCCCTTAGAATGAGAAACAATTCATCTTTACTTAAGTTTTTTTTTTTAAGTGTCGTCGCGTAAATCACTTTACTCCACAGTTTTATTAACATGAAGCGTATTTCATATCATAGTTTAGGGTGTTTTAGATATCGAATCATGATGACTAGATACTGAGCACGCCTTCAGTTGTAAATTGTAAAGTTGGATTTAATATTTTAGATATTTATTTTTAGTTTACACAACATACATTTCAACGCACTCATAAATATTTGAAAACAAATAATATTGACTCGCCAATCCGTTTTTATTACTAGAATACTGACACAATTCTATATTTTTAAAATCTAAGATATGCAATATTATTTGAATATTGTGGATATATTTTGTCGATTCGAAACCTTTATTGAAATACGTTACATATTTAATTTGAAGGGGAAATTAACCGTATTAACAGGATAAACATTAAAATTTAAATGTTTGACGGGAACTTTTAGCCTTTCTGTTCCATTTCATGCATAAAATTTTTACCCTCCTCCGCGCAAAAAAGTATCACGTTTAAAAAAATTGCAATATTATTATGATAGCAGTTATTATTATTATTAACTAGATGAAGCATAGATGGCGTGATTAACCCAGACGGAATTTTACTTTTATTTTTTTTAGAATTCATTTGCTAACATTTTTCAACTAGTTGACGAAATCAACTAGTTTTTTAACTAGTTAACCAACGCAAAAAAACGGTTACGTTTCGTTGACGCCAAAGTCGTCAACGACCCATCCCTACTTTGGGCACAATCATTCGAATAAAACATTCAAGTACAACTGACATCTGACACCTGTAAACTGTCAAGTGTCAGCTGACAAGTGACAAATGACCGCGTTTTGTTTTAAATTTTGACGTTTTCTAGGAAGCAAAGGTTTTGAATTTATACATGTTTGTAATATAAATATAATCTGTAAATTAAAATTACATTATTCGTGAACTATAATTTCTATTCATTTATTAGGGATTGAGCTATACGAAGAAGCATCTTGTACATTTCTTACAAGACAACACCATAGAGAAAAACTGATCAGCTCTCATTATTAACCCAGCGTCTCTCGTCCAGCACAATTTGGATGTCCGGGAAAAATCTAAATACAATAATTGTAAACTTTTTTTTACAAATGGACTTTTTCCTTAACATTTCAAATTAAATTAGAATATACGCCAGTCCCTGAAATTCTGTAATTACAAATTATTAGATAAACTAATGGCTTGGGCTTCCCTAGCTTTTAGTTTTTTCTCGACCACGTCTTTATTTACTCCTTGAATATCCATCCGTAAAGGCAAGGCATTCCTTAAAATGACAATAGTCGTGTAAATTTATTCCAGGTCAAATGGAAAACGCAGAATATACACCATGAACCTTGTTCCATGGTTCTAGGATCATATTCTTAATACTTACTGGTACGGCACGCACTGGCATCTGATGATTATTTATTATTTTATCAACTGTAAATACATTTTTTGGCCTGTTGGTAACTGAATATGGGCTGTCTTTTGCCTAAACACACCACACTGACGTAGTCTTACTTTCCATAGTCTTTTTTTTCTTTCTTTGTTCCGCAAGGAACCGGCTAAGGTCGAAGACCATGCTACCAAGTCTTCAGTAATTTAATTTTATTAGTATTAATTATCATCAAAGAAAAAGGGCGAGAAATTCCCGAACTGAAAGGCGCGCCCCCCGTACCTCTCACATACAACCCTTAATCCCTTCATTACAATAGTGAACAGAGAATCAAGCACCACTCGTCGATATTGCACACAGCGCATCCAATTCACCCCTCGCCTCCCCCTCCCCGTCCCGCCGCATCGGTGGGACCGTCCCACCTGGATCAGAAGGCTCCTCCATCCTCTTGCCAACAAACACCAGAAAAGATTTACCTAAATCAACAAACACACCACACACAACATCGACAAGCAACACTTAATCCCCTGCTCACCATTATCAAGAAAAATATAAAAATTATACTTATGTGACAAAAACAACCCTCTCAATGGCAGAGGAGGCCTGTGCCCAGCAGTGGGACGTACATATATGGGCTGGTGATGAGGAGAAAAACAAAAAACGCGCCCCCAATCCGAACACTTCCCGCCCTTTTTCTCCTTTCCATAGTCATCTACAAAAGTCACATTTGCAAACTCCAATTTATGCGGTGGGAGCAAAGAGGCGATAAGGCGGCTGCTAATATTCAAGTTATCTCTTGGTCTCGCTGCACAAGTATCTTTCGTGTGATCCAGTGGTCACGGGTCGACCAAAGTGTTTTTGGGTTTTCCATTAGTAAATTCTCAGTAGCAGCACGCAGTCTGCAATTGTGCCCGAAAAACGGCAAAAAAAACGGCTCGTCCCCTATTATGTGGAACTAATTTATACCTTTCATGATAGCTTCGAGGTTAAGGCACGCGGTCGCGAATCTCGGCGGTCGCGGGTTCAAACCCCAGGCATACACCTCTGACTTTTATAAGTCTAAGTCATGCGTGTATTCGTAATGAATTATCACGTACTTCAATAATGTGAATAAACCTGCACACCTAAACATTCTTAGGAATTTCTTAGGCCCGTGCCCAGCAGTGGGAAGTACATACCTATATGATGATGATGACTTTTGCCTAGACCTACCTATGCATGACAGTTCATTTTAACAGTCACGATCGTTTTTCACCAGTCAACGTAATTATGGCGACCTGTTATTCTCCGATCACCTGTTATTCGCCGGCTATTCACTGTCTGTTCCCCGAGCACGACCCACTGACGTCTAGGTTATTTTGACCCGTTACAAGTTACGTGCTGGTCCATATTTGGCCTAATACGAATATCCAGTGGAATATACTTATCCCTTTAGTAATAAAAAAGGATTGCCGAAGGTTTGTATCAATTGTTCAGTAAGGTCATTAACTAGTTAATGTCGTTTTTATAAAAAAAAAAATTTGAAATTAAACGTTCTAAATACAATTTGATGAATAATGTCTTTTCATTTTATATGGGTGACAAATGTAATATTGGGGTCACCAAAAATATTCCAAATAATCGATTACATACGAATGCAAATAATTAAAAAAAATCCACAATTGTATAAATATGGGTACCGTTTACTCAGAGTAACCTCGTCCCCGTAACGAAGGCTCGCTATTGTTTTAAGCCGCCATTTTCTAAAATTCACAACAAAACAGCATTTTAGTACGGCCATGCAATAGGTAAATTTCTTCAGCAATCGAAAAATCGTATGATATTCTATAACTTTTTAATATACATTAGGTATAAATAGAAATATGTTTGAAACACAGTGAGGTGAATGAGGTGAATCAAACACTAAAAGGGATTTTACCTTTTATTTTAAAAGTTTTTCTAATTAGCCACACGATATCGCTGCGAGCAAGCGTAATAAGATTTGAAAAGTATCTAACCTATAACAATGCCCAAAGTCATATTTATGTCTATTACAAAATTCGTAAAAACTTCTCAATGAAAGAGTTTCTTTCGCATTTATATTATAAGTACGGATAAAGTGTTAGGTATGCCTTGAGAAGAATCATCAGCAATATTTATGAACGCAACTATTCGGGTCCGGGTGTTTTAGACCCATAAATCTTTCGAAGTTCCTGGTACTAACGACACATGACTAGTATGTATCATAGTGTGGGATCAGAACTATGTGACTGAAGTGTATTTATTTAGGAGGAAGTGGCAAAGTTAAATTATATTAGCTATAATATGCGTAATAGAGTTTCTATTTACAAAGTGAGCCTTGCAGGTATAATATTTAAGTAGCGCAAGCTTCTAGACTTACGCGGTTTGAATGTGACCGCAAATGTACCTATATAACCATGTTGATTTTATTTGGTTCTGTTGTTATTGATAAGTACAACTTAATCCCAATAATTATTTTAAAATTCTCAAACTGAATATATTTCCTAAATTTTAGCTTAGACTGCCTCGTGGTCTCGGGGTACAAGTATGTGCCGTGCGATCTAGAGGTCCTGGGTTCGATTCCCGGGTCGGGCAAAGTGTTATTGGGTTTTTCTATAAGGAAATTCTCGGTAACAGCACGGAGTCTGGAAATGTGCCCGAAAAACGGCAATAGGCTCGCCCCCTATTACGTGGGACTGATACATACTTGGCGAAATGTGGGTGCAGAAATGCACCTCTGCCTACCCCTTCGTGGAATACAGGCGTGAGTTTATGTATGTATGTGTAATTTTAGCTTGCTTCTCGTACTTAGTAGGTATTGGAAACACAAAAACATGACGGCAAATATTTGGATTTGAGTACAAGCATTGGGAACTTTATTTTTGTAAATTAAATCAGATTCGTAATGACGAAGCAGAAAGATGGAAAGGTCTAAAAATAAAAAAAATCACACATACCTGCCCGTATTCCCAGAGGAATAGGGAGAAGTGTCGTTCCCGCGTTTCGTCAGCTGTTTTCTAAGTCCAACGGTCCAAGTCCAAGTGGTCGACTCTGTTACCGTTTTTCGGGCACGTTCTAGATTCAGTGAGGTTCTTCTTTTAGGCTATTGCACCAGTTCAGTTACAAGTTAGCTACAGAGAGTCTACAATTACAAAAAACTATTGAGTTTTACAAACAAACAAAAAACCATTTAAATATTCTTATACAAACAGAAAATTACTCTGGCGTCTGTAAAGTGACATCTTATATATCACAATAAGAATTAAGATCAATCAACTTAAAAACTACAAGCTCAGATGTTCGCTAAGACCACTAATTTATTCAAAATGAAAATGATAACTGTTGTGGTACATTTGACATTTCATACTCCAGTACAGATACCTGCATCAATAGTCCCTCATATAACCACGTTCTGTAACAGCATTATGAGACTCGTATACGCCGCAGAATGGATAATTCCGATGGAGCAGATGTGTTCTAGACTGGTACCGCCTGAGTGTACGTAGTGCAATAGACCTTCAAACTAAGTGCAGTTATGATCTTGAATCAATTGCAAAGATCGAGAAAAGATAAAGATAGCACTGATTTACAAAGGCCTACACAATTATGCCAACCTAATCATTACTTGATTACCTACTTCACGGTCTCGCAGTCCCTTATGTGTCGTGTGATAAAAAGTTCTTGGGACTAAGGCTCTGACTACCTTCAACTTATTATCCCTTATTCTATTAAAAGCCTCTGCTATTTACTATACATATCCAGCGTTTGATCTACAGTCAGTTGGTCTCTTGCTGGACATTCAACACTATATTTAAAAGCATCACCGTCATCAAGCTGCAAGTTAATTTTATATAATATGCAATGCATTTGCGAAGCTTAAAATCTACTGTATGAATCGTGAAAAGAGCCCTTAGTTGATCCAGAAAGCTAGTATATTCTCATACTATAGTTGTTAAAGAGAAAAATTAAATGATATGGTGCGAGTTACACTTACGCAGGAATTAGAACAAATATATGAGACACTTGAACACACACGAAACCACATGAGCGCAGGGATGTACTGTGTGGAAAACCATTTGATACCTGATATTATTTACAGCTTACGTAGATTATGACTCTTGTATAAAGTCGAAGCTTATTCTATGAATAATATTTATTGCCTTCTCTGTGAAGCTATTCTTTTGAAAAGTCAAAGTGATTACCTACTTTGTACTTTTCATCATAAGTTAATTGTAAACCTATTATTAGGCATCTAGAATTAATCATTTTTAACAATATATCCATAGGTTTTAGTTATTGAAATCGGACGTAATTCTATGTTAAACATTTATTCTATCAGCCCAAACACGACTTCTATCCATGTGCACGTACTTCCTCTAGTAAGAAAAAGAAAGTCAAAGTCAAAGCTTAGTCGCGCGGTATACCTTCTGAGACCTTTCACAGTTGGATTTTCTTTCAATTTTACGTACCTACATTCATAATAACTCAAGGATCTACCGTTGAGGTAAAAGAAAATAAATTTCGCGTAGATATCTGCATATTTATTTCTATTTCACGTTACCGCGTTCTGGGTCATACGCTGGTGAACCCGACATACGCTTCTTCCGCTCTCCCCCGAAGGCTGTCAGGAAGTAAATCCATAATAAGCTTTCTCCTCAAAAATTTTGCTCACTAAGATTTCTTTATTCAAATAATATCTACCACATACATACATAACGTCACGCCTGAATTCCCCGAAGGGGTAGACCGAGTCGCATTTCTGCACCCTCATTTCACCATGTTCCGTATGTATCAGTCCCACGTAATAGGGGGCAAGCCTATTTTCGTTTTTCGGGCACATTTCCAGACTCCATGGTGCTACTGAGAATTTCCTAATGGAAAAACCCAATAACACTTTGCCCGACCCGGGAATCGAACCCAGGACATCTAGATCGCACGGCACGTACTTGTGCCGCGATACTACGAGGCAGTCTAAAATCTACCATCCCTCAATTAATCAGTGTGATGAACTAAGACCTACCATCTCCCTTCACGAGGGTTAATTAGTTTGAACGTACGACATCCATATTATTGTATTAAAATAGTTTTATACTAATCAATAATTTATCGTCCCGATCCAGCCCTGCAATTCGAAGGCTGTATGGCATCGTTCACAAGACCTACATTGTCGAACCGCAGCCGATATCCAACTCAGTTCAACTACGATCACCTTCTGATGCAGATCACAACGCATTTAACTATTGTATGCAGTACCTTCGAAGCAGTAACAAAGCTTTTCAAATCAGGTAAGAATTTGTTGCATAATCATATTTTTTGTCCAGATTTTCTAATCTGTTGTTTTCATTTTCTTGATGTTTTTCTTATTTTCTGCTAGAATCAATCTGGAGCTTTTAAATCAGAACCATGTGAAACATTAATTATTATTAAGCTTATGTACCTATATGTTATTAGTATTTTAACTATATAATTTTGTTCTTAAAATGCATTCTCAGATCATCCTCTGACTATTTTAACTGCACGTGCTTACTGCACGTAATATAGATATATGTAGATGTACATAATGCACTTAAAGAATACAATTTTGTATTTCAAAATGGCGGCTTTAGAAAATAACGTATTTCAGCAAACACGTGTCATAATTTTGTGACTAAGTTTCAGGTACCTACATATAAATTAAAGCATTTAGTATATTCCTTTCCTTTTCGCTATTTTTACCAAGTTGGAACTGGATAATGTACAAGTTAGTGTAAAAATAACTGATGGATTGATAGTTCAATTGATATTTAATATTAATTTGGCATCCTTGTAACAATCGATGAGTCCTCAACGAGGTTAGATTTTGAACGGTACCTAAGGTGAAGCAAAAACCAATTTGACTAAGATTGTGTAATCCAGATAAACAAGAGCTTCATTACCAATTATTAACTATCAAATACCAGCCATAGAATAATATACTTAATGGTGTACTTAATTTAACTTTCCTATTTTTCCAGATGTTTCGATATAGACAAAGTCTTTGTCTTTTAAGCAAACATGAGGGATACTATACATTTTACATGCATTCTTAAGAAGAAACACATGCATTGGCTCACATCGTGCAGTTTCCGTAGGTAAGACTCCAGACGAGGTTATCCACACAACGAATACAGATACACTTGAGTAAACAATAATTTAAACACTTGACTCATTTTAATCATGTTTTACTTACTGTTGCGTTATATATACTTCGGTAGGTGACTTGACGTCACGAGCGATTTCGGAAATTTCATTTTGTGTTAGAATTTTATCAAAAACCCTGAAATATTCCATGTTGGAACATTCATCATCAATACTATTTTTTAAAACCTGCATTCGACTATTTCATCTCTTTTGTCTTACATCGTGCCCTTTACGCAGGCTAATGAAATTTTGATGTTCCTACTCAACTAGTCAACGGACGTTCTCAGTCTCTTTCGTCAGTCCTTGACCATATTTAGTGTGCAACTGTGTCGTGAAGTGCCCAGTAGTTTCTAGTTTGTTCATCACAAATGGAAAAGCTATCTAATTTACAATAAGCATTTTTCAATATGTTTTTATTACTCGAGGCCTTTGGGAAGCAACTATTAGTCGCAATAATTTCGCTTCGCAAGCCCTTATGTTCATCTCTGTTCTCACACGAGAATTACCGTTTAGAATAAGACTTATAAAACAAGTAAATGCTCATTAAATCACAAGAATTAAGATGTTCTTTTTATTTATTTGATGGCTTTCTTTTCAGATTTTATCGAGAAAAGAAAATTCTTTTTCGAACAATTGTTTTTGTTACTAATTCAAGGATCATCTGGTAATGGTAATTAATTAATTTTTCTGGACTCTATTGCGCTTACCATCAGGTGCAATGGGGTCACTTTGCCGTGCCAGAATAAAAAAAAAATAATACAATCATCTTCTTAGTGGGATGCAATAAGCTTAGACGTTGCAAAGGGAGTATGAATTTTTCAAAAATATTTTACTGAAATGAAATCGTTTGAATTGAAAGCAAGTGTGAATTTTTAAGTAAAAATTACGCTAAAAAACCAACGCTGTGGTAAGTAGCATTAATTAAGAAACTATTTTTAGGTCATCTATTAATATTCGTATTCTTGAGGACAAAACTCTTGTATTCTCACTCTGAAAACAATTTTCGTGCTTTCATTCGTCAAAATTGACTGGTACCAGCTCTTTATTTATTTTTTTCTATAATCCTAGCCGTTAATGAGTTTTATGCTTTTGAATATTAATCTTAGTTCTATACAAGAATTTACATCACACTTGGGTCCAGAGAAACGAGAAATCTAATTAAAATGAAAATAAGCTTCTTTTGAGCTTTTTCTGACATAATAATATCTATTAGAGCGCCAAATTTCATATAAATCTTCAGGCGATTTCGCCATTATGAACATCAAACCGTACATTACATTGAACTTCCACAAATAGGTATAACACAACAAGTAATAACTCTTGTTATTGTTGTTTACTATATCTTCTTTTGAGTAAAAACAAAATCATTATCTAATTACTAATTGAAATATGCGATTATTGTAACAGCACTAGTTAAAATCTGTTTGTTTGTTCGTGCATATTATGAAACAGGATTAATTCCAGTCAGAGATATGCAGCACTCAGTTTTTGGGCAGAATTGTGATTTTAAATAAATATTTGGAAAAAATATTTTTTTCAAACAAAGATATTGTTTAAAAATAGTTTTTAGTAGAGACTATTTTAAGTTAAAAGAAAGAGACAATTAGCTGGATCACGAAATCTGCTTGTCAATGAAATAATTATTTTATTGTTAATCTGCTTTAATTAAACAAACATTAGGTACATTTTTTATATCAGTTCTTACATCTCCCAATGACGTATACTAACAGGTGTATACTATCAGCATTAGTCATTACTCCAGTGAATTTCATTCAGTCATTATTCAAATTGTGTATTAGTGCTTTGAATCACAATATAGCTTACATTATGTCTCATTTTTTCATTGCAGCGTTCATACTTCATAGCGCCCTTTCTTCATCGGATTCATCAAGCGTTCGACGCACTGATGGTCGTCGGTGAAGAAATGGAAGGGATCCGTGGGGTATCCAGAAGGTTGACAAGCAAGCAAGAAGAGCTACGAAGAAGAACCAACTAGAAGACCTGACTGTATTGACCAAGACTAACTACAAGCCCATATCAATTAGTTTATACACAGTACAAGTTGCTAGATTTCCAGAAAGAAGTAACCGAGTGAAAGCACACTGTTAAGCGAAGTTGGTTTGTGACCGTCACTAACGGGCAGTGATGAAAGATTTGCTCGTTTTGACGTTCGCAAAATGAACTCGCTTGACTATATACGCCGATGGAGAAGAAGCAGCAAGAAGTAATGCAAGCACTTCAACGCGGCGGTTTTTGACGCAGCGAAACCACGAGATATAACACAACTATAACGAGAATTGTAATTTAAATATATGTTCGATGGACAAATGTTTCATTCGTAACTATGTACGTGTAACTATCATTGTTATTGTTACGTTTCATGTCATATTTTAAGCAAGAAATAAAACAATCTTCTCTTCGGTATAGGAAACTTAATGTAAGGTTTGCCTGTAGGTAACTATAAAGTTTAATTCAGTAGATAAATCCGCTTAATTCGCGCCATAATAGTACATTGGTGATAATAATACTTTTGATCGATTTACACTTAGACATCTCGCTTAAATTGAATAATGCTGCAGCTGATTCCATCAAAAACACATTTAGGGAGTTATGGAAACTCGTGAGCTTTTAATTAATATGTATGTACAAGTAATGTAATTTTTATTATTATGTCGAATATTCCATTCTGGTTGATCGAATCTTCACTCCCTGATTTAAATTATTTGCAACCCTTAGTAATAAATTCAAAGGAACAATAAATATAAGTCAGTGATGATTACTAATAAATGAACTGCTCAAAATCATATCAATCTATAATGTGCCATTTGATATCATTGTGTTGTACTGATTCTAAAAGAACAACACAAGTTTCTTTCCGTTCTTCTTCAGCAGAATCTGCGTTCCGAACCGGGTAGTAAATAAAAATAATGACGGAATGTAATTAATGTAAAAACTTTTAATTATTCATTGAGTTATTTTATTTTCATTAGAATTGTATTAAAGAATTAATTAAGTTACCTATGTACTATTTCTCTTTTTTTGGGTTGATCATCTTAATCTTTCTTAAAAGTGTGTAGAATTGAAACGACCACATATGTGCGCTGTTGTGTTATCTACTTATTTGAATTTGAAAGAAATTTAGCTTTACTGCATGAATAAAATTAAAAAATATTATTTAGTTCGGTGTTTTTATGATATATACAGTTGTGTGATGACAAATAATTGCAAAATGTTAATAATGAAAATATTTCATAGTAATGTTTGATGTCGCTTAATACATATCATCGTCATCATCAGCCCATATATGTCCCACTGCTGGGCACGGGCCTCCTATGCAACTGAGAGGGTTTAGACTTTAGTCCACCCCGCTGGCCCAGTGCCCACTTAAGAAATTATTATATTAGCGTCGTGGTGTCCGATTGAGATCGACCGAGAATATCGACCGACGTGGGTTCAAATCCCTCTGACTAAGCTGTGGGTGTATTTACAATGAATTGTTGAGCATTTCAACAATTATGGTAAATATTATTAGGAATCCCGCTTATACCAGAATTCTCCCCAAGGAGTTCTGTTAGGTTTAGACGGTTGGCTATATCCTCAATCCTTTCAGTTAAAGAAGAGCCCTGTTCCGCGTATTAGGAATAATAAAGACTTGGTATAGATGTTAATTGTGTAACCTTTTTTTGAGCGTCAATAAATTAATGAAGTATGTAGGTATTATTTGTATGAAATACACACTTACGCCTTCATCCCTGAAGTGGTGAGTAGAGTTGCATTTCTCCACATTTTTCCAATTGTTTAATTAAGTCCCACGCATTAGGAGGCGAGTCTTTTGTCATTTTTGGAAACTTCCAGACTCCGTGCTGCGTCTGAGACATTTTGAATGGAAAAACCCAAAAACACTTACGTACTTGACTATCGCCGATTTTCGGTCACAATATCGAAATCTGTGCGAATACTAAAAAATTGCTTATGATAAAAGGCAATCAAATTTTGCTTGGCCTAGGAATTGAATTTCGGACCAAAGGATCTCACCACCCACAATCATGCTGCGAAAGCAACTTATAACCAGGGCTGGGCAAAATACATGCTTTGCTTTAATTGAAATACAAATTACAAAATACTGTATCGCAAGTAATTAAAATACGAAATACAAAATACATTTAAGTAAGGTATTTGAAATACAAAATACAAAATACAGTATTTTAGCTATTTGTAATTGAAATACAAAATACAAATTACAAAATACAAAATAATGCATATTTATTTGTTTTGGAATAGTTTTTTTTTAGGCGGTTTTTGTTTTGTTATTGCAGGTCCTGATGAGCACAAATTTAATGTCCAATATTATAAAAGTCTGTAAATTTCGAGGCTTTTCCATCATTGCACTCTCGCCTCGCACTCACACTCATGATCGCTAAATGTATCTTAATAAATGTATTTTGAAGCCCCGAGTATTTGAAATACTAATTACAAAATACTTCGGCTACACGTATTTTAAATACAAATTACAAATTACATTTTAAGAAAGTAATTAAAATACAAATACAAAATAAGTATTTGTATTTCAATTACGTATTTCAATTACAAGTAATTCAAATACTGCCCAACCCTGCTTATAACAGAGGACTGGAATAACAGAAATTAAAGTTATATAAACAGTATGTAAGAAACGAAACACTGCAATAATATTTACTTAAGGTATGCTTTTTTAATGAATTGATTGTGACTATGATAGTAATCTCACCATGACCATGATGGAAACATGATGTTGTTTTACATCAATTCCTGTATAGCGACGAATGTCCGCTCTAGCACGGGATTGGGAGCTCACTGCGATCTTTACGAAGTATCCACATTGACTTAGTATAAACAGATGAATGGTCGGACGACCTAGTAAAGGTCGCGGGACGTCGCTGGTTGCAGGCTGCTTCCAACAGGTCCCTGTAGAAGTCATTAGGAGAGGCCTATGTCCAGCAGTGGACCTCCTATGGCTGATGGATGATAATGATGATGATGAAACAGATGAATTATACACCTTATGATTGATGGCGACTATTTGAGTACTTCTTAATCTCAATCTACTGGCAACGTATTGAGGAATTGGCTTATGTAGAAAGAGAGAAATAGAAAGATGTTTATTGTCACAATGCATGCAATTATAAACATTGAATTAATGAGTTACTCTGATTCGGATATTGTAATCTTAGTATCAATTTTGTTAACTACTTCTTGATTGGATGACAGCAACATTAGTTTCTTACCTGTTCTTGTCTATGATGACTACCTTACGAACCAGGTGGTAAAGTAAATATTGAAATGACTGAATACATACATACGTAACTTCATGCCTGTATTCCCTGAAGGGGAGACAGACGTGCATTCCTGCACCCATCTTTCGCCCAATATGGATCGGTCCTACGTAATAGGGTAATAACTGAATTTAAGTAATGTTTCATTAAAATTTTCTGAAAATGAGCGTCATGAGATGGCTCACGTTGCTTTAGTGTCACAGCCACAACCTGCTATTACCGGCCTTATTTTAAAAAAAATATTGAAATTTAGTGCCATTTTGCAAATTCGATGACCAATATGAGAGCTCATTCCTTGCAACTCCTTGTACGATACTCACAGGTATTAGGTAAAAAAAACTTTATTAAATTCCCGTGAATATTTACCGTATTTCGTAAAGCTCCATGGACTTATTAGTAGAAATATTGATACTGAATACATAGTAGGTACACTAATACAAACACTCACAATCATATTCTTAAGTGGCTAGTGGTTTTCTACATCCACTTTCAGACTCCTTTTTTCATTCTCACATAATACGCGCCTAATTCCGTATTCGGATACATTTATAGACCCTTTTTTTTTTTTTTTTTTTCCCTGCGGGGAAAATCCATTTACGGACCATCCCACCCCCGTAGGGGCGAGGGTGTGTCGGACTCACCGGCGCCTTCCGACCCAGCATAGATGTTACCGCCCGTGTTTGCGGGCGGCCGCTGGGCCGGGTCCCTACCAAAATAATTGCGCCGTAATACCGACTAAAAACCCCGCGACGGCCACCATCGGCGCATTCAGCGAGACGGCCCCGGAATACCCTGAAGCCAGAGCTATGGATTGACCCGGGACCGCCTCTGCGCGGTGCCAAAAGGCACACCGACCTGACACGTGTGGCGTCTTCATCTCGGGGGCCGCCAAGGTAGGGACGGCGGCCCCGTGTGGCCTCTGGGCGCCGGGCTACGTGTTGACCCGGCGCCTCCTACGTCGCCTGTTGCGACGAGCGGGATCGGTCTGCTCCCGATCCCGCTCCGCGCTCTCCTTCTGCGAAATGACACGTTCGCAGAAGACATTTATAGACCCTGACCCTGGAATTTAACCGACGATCCTTTTGATTCTCTCGACTCTCTCGACAATTGAGGCTTACAGTCCTGACAAAATAACAATAGTTATTTTCGGAACTACAACGTTGAACATTATTTCAAGTACATATTAGTATTGTTTTCGATAAAAGATTTACAATATTTTGCTGAAAAAAACTGATCTTAAATATGTAGTTTTGGTTACAAAAAAGTAAAACATAGTGACACATTTCGAGTTTCTTGTTATCAAAACGATTCGTAGTTTTTCTATTAACTAAAACAATATGAAACATTTTTTTCTGCTTACAGAATTCAAAATTACTTAGTTTGTATTCATCTTATTAAATTAACCGTATTTTTTTACAAGGATTATTTCACTTAATTACAAACAAACATATTAACACAACAAACAATATCAGTAAGCTGTTGTTCAGCTTGTTAATTAGCTAATGATGATTCTAATGATATTTGTTTATGATATATAAGATCGTGCTTTTTGGAAATAGTCATCAGTTAGCCCAGTGTCTTCACTCCGTGAGTTACTAACTTTCGAAATGAAAAAATAATAGTTTATTATTTCTTCATCTGTTTTAGTGGAAAGTGTTATACAGTGATATATTACATATTTTATTACGTACTGTGGTGTAAAATAAGTCCATATTTAAATATGGATAAGGTAAGTGTTTGGTTTGTTTTATAATACAATTTTATAGTCAATAGTAATTAATCCAAATTCACCAAAAACTATTCGTTTCTGTGCCTGATGGCTTCGAGGATGATTCATGCCGTGTGCCAAACAGCCCCTTGAAAGCTGCAGGTTTAAATCCCAGGAAAATATTTACCGTCTTTACTAATCCCCAATAGGAACTAAATGGATATGATCCCCTAACCTTCATCTCGATATTCCGGTTCGAACAAAACTATTGTCCGCTTTAATCCTAATTTAATAGAAGCAAATTCTGTCTTCAACTGATATTAAATGCATTTTGACAATAGCTTCAACGTCTGACACAGGCGCGGGCTCAGTCGTAAGCAAAAATATTTTTCTGCAGTAAAGTACAAATTTTTGTTTTGTAAATAAATTAGACTTTTAGAAAATGCTTAATTTATTTTGTTCTCGCCCTCTGTCTCTTTGATTTTGCCATGTGATTATCGTTTCTACAGTTCTAGCAGTAGTTTCAATTTCAACTTTACAATAATATAATTATAATATTTTCGGTAATGCATTATAATACATTCTTTTAAAGTTTTGCTAATATGTATTGTCACTTTGAAACGGATATAAAAAATTATGCGAAGCAATTTTTCATGTTTTTGTCGAATTTATTATTTATATTTTTCTCTAGTGGGTGCAATATTTTGATGTGATTTTAAGTAGGTTTTATTCGACTTTTTCTTAAAATAAAGTCTTATTTAGCCTACTTACCATTAACGTCAAATTAACAGCAACTTGGACCTGAAAAAGTTCATTGTCTAGCATTAAAAACTGTACTTATACTGTACTGTAGTTATTGATCTTTGAAATATTTAAAAGTGTTTTTTTAATGTTAATTCATACATTTAGCAGTAATTTGTTCTGTCTAGTTATTAAAGAATATATTAATATTAAAGAATCGCAATATTTGATGCCATAATAAGTAGATTTTGTCCGGCTTTAAATAATGTCAAGCCGCACAGAAGTCTGCTTATCATGACGTCAGATTTTTCACCACGGACTAATAGAAGACATGAAGAATTTTGCTGGCGATATAAGTAGATAATTCTGGACTTTGTTCATTGATTAAAGTCCAAAACTGTCTACTGATATTGACGACAGAACTCCAAACAGTACCTTAACTACGAAGAACATTTATGAAAATCGGAATAAAAGTATTAAGAATAAGTATCAAGTCATAAATGATTTATTTACATACATAAACTCACGCCTGTATTTCCCGAAGGGGTAGGCAGTGGTGCATTTCTGCATCCACATTTCGCCAGGTACCTATATACCTATGTTTCAGTCCCACGTAATAGGGGGCGAGCCTATTGCCGTTTTTCGGGCACATTTCCAGACTCCGTGCTGTTTCTGAGAATTTCGTAATGGAAAAACCCAATAAAACTTTGCCGACCCGGGAATCGAACCCAGGACCTCTATATCGCACGGCACATACTTGTACCGCGAGACCACGAGGCAGTAAATGATTTATATATTTTTATTATTTATTACTTTATAAGTTTACTTTGACTTTAGCATAATGTTGAGCCTAATTCTTATCCACTTACAAAATAGCGTTTATAGGCCGCGTTAAACTATTCAAACACGATTGATTGATAAATATTTTTTTAGGTATGAGATTTTATATTATTTTATCTTATTTCTCTTGTCAACAAAGAGGATTGGTTCAATTACAGCGTACATACAATCATTTGTTTTCCGTTGCTGTTAACTGAGTACACTATCATGCTGTCACTTTTCCGAGCTGTTAAGAAATCATCGTCATCATTCAATCATCTGCAAGGGAAATCTGCAATCAGTTTCAATGAGGATACATCTGGATCAAACCAGTTCAAACCAGTGATTCGCAGTTCATCGTGGGTATTCAAAAGATGTCCTTCAGCGTTGGGGCAGGCTGGATAACTCGTTGACAATGCCATTGCAATAAAAAGGAAATGCGCTATTGAGCCCGATCTCCTGATTGCTTAATTCACTTATTGTCATCCTTTCACAGCTACTGCGCATCATCTTGTTACGTTGTTGCAATCTCTGTTATCTATGCATTGGCATCTTTTATTGACTCCTAAGCATCTATACACATTTTACCACCTATTGACACCCTTCGTGGCGCAGTATCTAGAAATATTTATTTCGTGTCCTCGAAAACTCTCTAGTAGGTAATTCCTGGTTGTAAAATGTGAATTTTTCTGCCGACTGTCGAAACATTGCTTTTCAGCTGCTCAACCAGGATCGATTCGTGAAGAAGTAGTTTTGGCGTGAAAATAAGTAGGTTTTAACTGACTTTTTACTACAAAGTCAGCAAAAGCCTATTTACTTTTACGGCAAAAATAGTCGACGTGCAGTATAAAAATATGTGTTTGAAACAAAGGAGTGGCAATTTAAAAAGTTATCGTTTTAAGTACGTTTCGATCGGCTGTTCCCATTCATAGCCCTTCGTAACATACTTAAATTGATGACTCAGAAATTTATTATACTTGGTTTATATTGTACTTTTCGTGTTCTAAATTTAAAAAAATAACTTTAATTATTTAAAGTCAGCCAAGTCTTATTTTGCTGAACTAATCTCTCTCATGTTTACTTTAACACTTTTAAAAAAATACATAATTACCATCGTCAACCAGAAAAAATTTACACTGCGCATGGGCCTGCTTAATTTAAATATAGCTGATGCAGCCTTTTTGAATCGAACTGGCTCGTGCGATTTATGCGATTTTTACGCTGTAATAGAAAAACTCTATTTTTTATATTATTGTATACATTTTCTATGTCCTTTTGATAGTTATATTCGACCGATTAAAAAATATAATAAAGTTTTATTATTAATATTTTATTTTCAAATTGGAAAGCCTAGCATACTATTTCTATGAAATAACGTTTGTAATTCTCTTGAATCCAGTAAAAATGGCATTAAAATCTGTTCAATAATTTAAAAAAAGTATATAAAAATAAAAATAAACCCTACGCAAAAAATACTTATAGCTTAAGGAACAATCTTTAAAAAGTAAAAAATAATTATTCTTTATCAGTCGTTAGAATAGAAACCAAATAAACAAATGTTTATCGAAATGTGAATTGAAAAATAATTATTAGCAAGACGTCTCTAAGCATTATATTTTCTGATGAAACTTAACAATTTAACGCTTTTTGTTTTTCAACTTTCCGAAATATACCCTGATTTTTTTGTAGTGACTTTAAGTCGCGGCGGGGTATCGCTATGTAACAAACATTACACAAACATATGATACATAGTACATACAGACCTTAGCCTGTACTCCCTAAAGGGATAGGCGGAGGCGCATTTCTGCACCCACTTTTCGCCAGGGATGTAGGTATCAGTCCCACGTTGTTGTTGCGAGCCTATTGAGGTATTTATAAAGAAAAAAATTCTATATTCGCATATTCATCAATGCAACAAGTAGTAAAAATAATACAAACCAAAAACTACCGACACAATCCTAAATACGTGCCCGTACGCCGTTTGTCTATTTTACTGGGGGATTATAATAGAGCCGTCGAAACATACGTACAAATAGGGGTCAGGTCATTATACCTGATTCTATGAGCAGATATACAGTGTCATTGAGTTTTTCCTCTAAGCAGTTCTTAGTAGTATCATTTTTGCTTACACCATTCGGGATACAAGTGTAAAAATGTTGTGCATATGTGTATGTTTGTGTAATTGCGGTTGCCTGATTGTGTGTATATGTATATAAAATTGGATAGAAATACAAATTGCGCCCTTTCAGAAGCTGAAAATAAAGTTACATTCTACAATCGTATTAGTTAATAAAGAACATCAAAATTTATGAAATTGCCATAACGTATAGGAAAACCACGTGATACTTTATGTCAATTTCATATATTTTAAAACTCTTTATTAGCGATTACAATTGTCGACTATGTCTACAGCCTCTGATAGTGCGTAATTTTAATTGCATTCCAATTTTGAATACACCAATAGACCTTCTTGATCCTTGTTTTTCTATTGAAGTAACCTTCAACTCTCCTCAAGTATCAATGCAAATATACATAACTAACCTACAGCCCCCTGCCCAGTGTCGCATTTATTAATCTTGCGTTTATCTGACTGCAGCAAATCACAAAGGCGACAGACGAGCCCCAATAAGGAAGTAATCACTTACGTGCACTGCCACTAATCGTGCTCAATCGTACCACATTGTCATACACACTACCAATTGCAATGTAACTACTATAAACAGAGTACCTCTACTGTTTTACAATGTGAAATTACTCTAAGCTATATTTACCAATTGGTTTATGGAGAGGCCTATGATACACGGCGAGTCAAAATACGCCACTGGTCGATCTTCGACCCTCCTCTTTCCGTGCCATAGGAGAGACCTACGACCAGCAATGGACGTACCAAAGGCCGTTGATGATGATGGTTATATTTATCATGTTCTAGGTTATCCTCGCGTGATTAATTCTTTTGTTCAGTGTGATCTCGGCTTCATTCCATTAATTGAAACACGTGCATAACTAAATAAAAGATAAAATATACACCCATCTTATTTATAGAACGAAATGCATTATTTAAAAGGCAAAATTTAAATTATTAGAGGATGCCGTCAACAACACTTAGTTTGAATAAATGTCGTGATATCCTTATTATAATACTAGGGATTTGGGTAAAATTCCATTGGTTCTCTATAAACAAAGCATCTGTAATCCAATCAATAATTGTAAGGGCTTGTTTAAATGAAAGTAAAATTAAATGAAACGGAATTGCATAGACACACATCCGTAGGGCACGACACTAAGTGGAGCTTCCGCTTTACATCAATATAAAAAGTTGTTTACTTTTACGACTAGTCATTCAATACATTTAGAAACTGATATTTACCGTTAAAAGACTTATATTTTCCTCAAATCGTATTTTACTTTATGAGCATTTATAATGAAGAATATAATATCTTTATCCTCCACATATCGTTTTTGACATCCTTCATTATCAGACCGTTTGATTCCGTGAAAAATACAAGCCTTAGATATTTATCGAGTGCTAGATTCTTGGAATTCTAAGGTCCAAATATAGTAAAGCAAATGTACAGAAAGCCACCAACGGTGACTTGTGTCTATCTCTTCATTGGCGTTTGGTAAAGTTCTTCTACTTTATTCTAGCCTGATTACCTTACTAGTTTCAAGGCCTACAAAAAAAAATGTTGTTTAATTTAAAAAATAGGAAAGAAACTTCTTCACCCCTCGATATAGCACATCTGTTTCTCATTTGTAATAGATATAAAAATTATCGTTATAGAATACTAGAATGTTAGAGAAACCACTTTGGAGTTGTCGACTTACAGAGCTTTGGCTTACAGCATCAAAATAAAGGGAGTCCCACACCTCCCCGCGCATATTCAACGAAATAGGTGGATAATGTGAGCACTGCTATTTAAACCTAATCAAACTCTGTTAAGGAGTAGTCTGTGGGAGCGCTCAGACGACGCACCACGTATACGCGCGCTTTATTGGTTCAACCACAGTTTTATTACAAAACTCAACGCCGACGGTCGTTCCTAGTACAAGTGCACAGTTTGACGTTACCCAGTGACAGATAGGACATGGATATTTCACAGTTCATCCACACTAGACTGGGTAAGTAGGAGATATTTTTAAATATAGTTTTTACGGGTAATGTTTATTGACCATGTAACCGATGAAATTTTCCACGCGTACATATAATGTAATGGGTTAAATATTTATAAAAACCCTTAAAATACACTTGAGCAAATATCAGTTGGTTACCTGAGAACGGTTGTACGGTATTTAGTCCCAGTTTTGGTACAATATATATTTTTTTAAGTATCTTATACCTTGTCTAATACTTATACGAATCATTAAACTTCTAATACCATTATCTTTCGAAGGAATAAGGTTTCTTATTACCAAAGTTAATCAATTTTTAAAATCAACTCAAATTCAACTGTCAATATGTCTAGTAGTCCTGCGAAAAATAACCCTTTGATCCAACTAACAGTAATCTCAGCCCGTAGCACTCTGCATGCAAAACATAATGAATCATGTAAATCTTCAAATGTTGTGCTAAAGTTGAGCTAAGAGCCATCGAGGAAAACATTACAAGGATAAAAACGTCGGTACTCATTCAATTTCTATTACCATTCATTACGTTCTCAGCATGCTTGCATGACGCTATGCTACCATTTAGTACATTTATAACTGGCCTAACAATATGATTCATACCATAATCATTTTGGTGTCGTCAGAAAGTAGCCGACATTAGCTCCACTATGGTTAATTGTATTTTCAGAACTTGTATCATTGTGGCAGTTGTCATTATAAGCAAAACTTAAAGTAGCTGTTTTATATTGTCCTTTTGTATTTCTTGTAACAATATATTCTTTAGGATCTGAATTTGGAACATAAATTTTGATTATTCTCTTAAATTAACCAATCATCAGTAAATGAGAGCTATATCTAGTAAATTCGTAATAATTCATAATAAAAACACTCTTTAAAATAACATGAAATAAACAGGACGGTAGTAAAACATAAATGATTTTAATTGAAATCGTGCATGGAATTTAATATCTAGCTATTATTAATATCCCAAAACTCGATAGATTACACACATGTCTTATACAAATTATATGTTAATGCCATTAAGTTATCATCAGGTCGCGAAAGTTTGCCATCATTAAACACTAAATAAATTGTATGAATAGAGTGTTCTGTACACCAAAATAAACCATTGTAACTGTCAATGAACAAATAAAATTGAAGAAACGCCACTGTCTACAGGGCGTCACGGAGATAAAACTGAGTGGCAACTGCCCGACGATACGAGAGGGCAAAAGTTAAAGATGAGCATTATAAAGAGCTACTGATAATGTAAAGCAACAGTATGATGAACTCGCGTCCAAAGTAAACAGCCGCTCTTATTATTTATTTATAGTGTGCGTGGCATTGTTTAGACTTCGCCTTAAGACTACGTGTCGCCTATTTGTCGCACGTTATTTTTTAAATTCTACATACATACATACATACATAAACTCACGCCTGTATTCCCCGAAGTGGTAGGCAGAGGTGCATTTCTGCACCCACATTTCGCCAAGTATGTATCGGTCCCACGTAATAGGGGGCGAGCCTATTGCCGTTTTTCGGGCACATTTCCAGACTCCGTGCTGTAACCGAGAATTTCCTAATGGAAAAACCCAATAACACTTTGCCCGACCCGGGAATCGAACCCATGACCTCTAGATCGCACGGCACATACTTGTACCGCGAGACCACGAGGCAGTTTTTTTTTAAATTCTTTCGCGGTTAAGTAGGCAAATTAGCGGCTGGTAAGTGCAGTGCAATCCAAATTGTGTCGTTTCTCTGGATACAATTGAATCGATCCGAATATAGAACATTGATAGATCCAATTATAATCTATTCTTATGTGCTTTTTACACTATATATAAGGTGTTTTTTATACAAAATTGCCAGCAACAATAAACTTATTGTTTACTTTTTTTTCAGTTATGCAAATATATAATAAAAAAAATCCTTGAATGAATTTTATCATAATCCTTTCTTCTATAGAGCAGCGTTCAGGTTAATTTCATATTATAATACAAAAACTTTTAATAAAGGTCATTTATTTCATTGTATACAGTATAGTTCATTTATGGTCAGAAAAAATGCCAGTTTGTTTGCCTCTTCTACCATTAAAAATTAACTCATTGCTCATAATATCCTATTTTTTATTGCGAAGAAACGTTAGCCATACAGCAATGAGAATTTATAAAATCCTTTTTAACGCACATGGTTACACATAAAACTGTTTTATGACAATGAAGTTGGAGTAATAATATACGACCTCATTAAAGTGGCGCGTTCAATTTAAAAAGTTTACAATTTTTTTCACGAGCGAGGCGAGCGGAGCCCAAAACTCTTGCTCTCTGGTCATTCATCCCGAAGCCATATGGGCGCGCACGCAGCTCTCATAACGCTCGGATGTGTAGACACGTGCATTTGCATAATATTTATAATGAAGACAAAATTCCTTTTCAACTGGTAATTCTAAATATCCAGATTACGTACGTGAGTTGTGTTATGCGGCATCCACAACCTTTTATTCCTTTTAATTTGTTGTAACTTGCATAGCACGGGCATTCTTATAAACAAAAATTACGTGCCACTTACCTAAAAATAAAATATGTATTGGCTTCCTTTCTCTAATATCAAAGATCATTCGATAGCGTATACCGTAACACGGATAAGCTAATATAGACGTAATAATGTAGAGACTGGTTGTGTTTAGTCATATCGATTTTTATTAGTACACAGCAAGTATGTACCTTAGAAATTGCGTAACAGGGTCTTTTATTCTCCCAAGGACAGCTCCGAAATATACATGACTATGTTCTTAAAATTGCTAATGCCTTCGTAATAAATTATCGCACGCCTATAACGCCCAAAAATTATTCTGAACTGCATGATCGATGGCAATCTAATTTTTTTCAACCAACTGAGCCTTGTATCCTTGTAGTTTGATATGTACAAATGAGGAGCCCACGAGACGCAGGAATAATAATACGAGACTTGGCAATAATTGTCCATATCTATGTAGGACTTAAATGACGAAAAGTGGGCGATGTTAATCGAGGTCCACCTCTGTCCCCGCTTGACCCCTTTTAGTAGACGTGAATCATTGCAGGGAACGGAATTAACTCTCAGACGTTTTTCATTTACCTAGAATATTTAGATAAATATTTATAGCTATTTTGAAGCTATCAGTATCTAAATATGTTGTTCTTTACTACTAGTAATCGTTGAGAAACTCTACTCTCAACTTAAATACAAGTTGGTGCAAAAGCTGCTTGATATTTAGCATTTTTGCTGTCATTATGAAATTCTAAACTATTAAGCGCTTTATTGCAGCTTTTAATTTTTTAATGTGATTTTAATGAATAAAATATTATCTATCTATACAAATAAATAAAATTGGAGTGTCTGTTTGTAATATTGAAATAACCGCTTTTTAATAAATGCATATGGATGCATACACGGTAATCTAATCCTAATCTAATCCATCAGCCAATCGAAGTCCACTGCTGGACATAGGCCTCTCCCAATGACTTCCACAGGGACCTGTTGGAAGCAGCCTGCATCCAGCGACGTCCCGCGACCTTCACCAGGTCGTCTGACCATCTTGTCGGAGGACGTCCCACGCTGCGCTTTCCGGTACGTGGCCTCCACTCGAGAACTTTTTGGCCCCATCGGCCATCAGTTCTCCGCGCTATGTGCCCGGCCCATTGCCACTTCAACTTGCTAATCCGCTGGGCTATGTCGGTATGCATACACGGTACATATACCAAAATAACGATTTTTATAATTTTTGTCTGTCTGTCTGTCTGTATGTCTGTTTGTTCCGGCTAATCTCTGGAACGGGTGGACCGATTTTGACGGGACTTTTATTGGCAGGTATCTGATGTAATAAGGAGTAACTTAGGCTACTTTTAGTTTATAAATTTTCGTATTAAAAATAAATTTTCCGCGCTGACGAAGTCGCGGGTACAGCTAGTTCTTCAATATACTGGAACAATACAACCTTCTTTTACATTCACAATATAACCAATCCGACACAATTCCGTTTCATTCAACAGTTTCTTAAATTTTTGTCTGGATGCAGCATTAAGCGAATCATTGAATTAGCTCAATTAGATGTAAAGTCGTTAGGGCATTGCCAGGTCTGTTTGTACGTTAGTCTATGCGGCGCGGATGCGAGCAATTGAGAAATTAATTCCAAGATGTGTGTACCGCGACGCATGTGTTCATTTAACAGTGCTTAATGACATGTTGGAACAGTCGACGATTATAAGGACATGCTTGTGCAGCTAATGCAGGGGAAGCTAATGTATTATATCTCGCAGATTAAGTGAATTTTTAGTATGAAAAACATTGCTAAGATGTAACTTATGCTTTTGGCTCGAACCTTCGATCGTATTTGTATAGATTTTGGCAATCAATGAAGCGAACGCAGCCTATAAATAAGGGTTTCAAAAGATCTGCCTATATTTATCAATTTAAAAAATATTGAATTTAAGAGTCTTTCAGTGTTACTCCTTGCATAGGCTCTATGACTAACAGTCCAAGCTAGATCTTTCCGAGTGGCTTAATATAAAAAGTTACCAAAGTCCAGTTGATTACCTAAATTAGTCAATTTCAGTTTCTGTGTTACATGTTTATTTGTGAAAACCTAAGGGTCAAATAGACATACATTTATAATATTTTTAAGGGTAACTTTGTTTAGGAAGGACCTCAATAAGATAGAATAAACCGAGATAAAACCCCAGTTTTTAGTTTGACAATTACAAAATTTTATACGGACTTTTTATTAAACAGTGCTGTGCTCTGTGAATTAAAAAAATAATGTACTATCGGGCATAATCTGATCAATTCGTTGTGAATATAAAAAAATATATTTTAAACAACATGCGAATGCTTAAAAAGTAGAGCAAAACAATAGTTAAATCGTATATTATAAAAGATTGTGCTGATTATTTTTGTCGACTCTACCACCTGGTTCCGTGGTGTAGTGGTTATCACATCTGCTTTACACGCAGAAGGCCGCCAGTTCGATCCTGGCCGGAATCACATTTTTTATATTTTTTTCCTTCTTTAACTAACCAGCATTCATGAGTGTATAACTCATTGTTGGAATTCTAACTCACTTAGCATAATCCCAAGCTTGTCTTATCTACATATGTATCAGCAAACTATTGTTATCGTTATTTGACATTAACTTGGCTTTTTTTTATCCTATTCATATATTTTGTGTATCAATATAATTTTAATATTGCAGATTTTTATCATAAATAAAATGTAAATAAATTGCGTTACGCTAGATTAGAATAAGTAAAAGTTGATTATCGGGGTCGATGACCGTGGCAAAAGTAAATATTTTTTTCTATTAACTAGATGACAAAAATAAACATGAAACTTATTATTTTCTATAAATATATATTTTTTTCACAAATAAATCCAGTGGCGCCTGCTGACATGTTAATAGCAATTTAGATTTCTGATATCATTGAAAAAAACAGTCTATGTACTTTTATTCCCACTTGTTTCACTGTTCGATATAAGTGAACTGGATAAATAAGTCCACGATATAGACGAATATATTTTCTGAATCTTACTATCATGAGACGAAGATTAAATTACAATAGTTTTCACATCAAAATTACTCAGTGCTTCAGATAATCTCAAAAATCTACTAAAAGTTTCTCAAACGTCAAACACTTTGGCCTCCCGGATCTCTTCTGATCCCGATCTCTCGATACAACATTCATTACCATACATCAACTAACGCCATGAATAACAAACATTCATATTCCACCTATGTTGAAAGCATGACACATTTGAGTGTCACAAAAATACCACTATGGAGACCAATGAAGCTCGTCTGGGCTGACAATTGTTAAAACAGATGTTTTTGTACTGCCGTCATGTACGTCATAACGATATACGAGAGCGACAAGCGGATCGACCTAACTTTGGAATTAAAAATAGCCTGGACGAAATAGTATTAAAAGAAGCCTATGTTATTCTACGAAGGTCATTTTTTTCCTAAAGTTGAATCAGCAGGCAATAAACAACAGAATTGATTATAATTATAGACATGCTAAGGTAGTATTGAGTATGGATGCTGGCAGTTCGGAAAGAGTCACTTGGCAAGTGTATTGAAGAGGTCTAAGTCTAATGTGATGACAGATCTCTTCAATGTACCCATCAATTTGTTATATTCTCACTTTATTAATTCCTGCATTACTTGACGAATTTTAACTGTTATAAGGTTTTCCGTCACCTTAAATTATTTTCTTTAATAGTTTCTTTCTATTACAACAATGTGGCTACTGACCCACCTCAACGACATCTTGACTTTACTTGTGTCGTGACGACACTCTTAGGTTTCTACGACTTAAAAATTGTTACTAATAATATAAATTACATTAATTAGACCTGCTTATAAATTGCACGATACTATTTATTAATACAGCTTCGAGCACAAATATTGTATAGTAGACTCATACATAATATGGCTCCAAATATATATTAGATAAATGATACAAATAACTTAGCAGCTCATTCATTTTTGCTACCGTTTGCGCGAATAACTATCCAGTGCAGTGGCTCCTGACGAACAATGCCGTAGGTCCTGATAAGAGTAGCTTCTGTAGTAATCTAGAACTTCAGATTACTACAGAAGCTACTAAGACGACTGAACTGAAGACTGGCGAGAATCTAACCCCATCACAATCATATATTCGATCTCGACTCAACCAATTCCAAAGTGAAACTAAAAGATGGAAATTCAGTGTCTATCTTTTACACAGTCTTATGTCTAAAACTCCAATTTGTTATAATTAATTTGGATCCCAGTCGGTGGAAAGGGACATAACTGTATCGATGCAGTATATTGCGCATGCATTAATTCCGATTTTTTTTTAATATGTGAGATTTCGTTTCGGCAGCACCTGTGTACACTCGCTTTCCATCTACTTGTGTATCTTAGGACTATGATTTGTGCCAACTTTTGAATGGTCATCATTACAATCGTTTTTCATATATCGTCACTATGAAGACCATAACCCATTCACCATTAAATGCCTGTATTGACATATACACGAAAAATAATGAAGGGTATCAATTATATAATACGTATGTACCAACTTAAATTTTTAGTTTTTTTTTTTTTTTTATACTGGCACGGCAAAGTGACCCCATTGCACCTGATGGTAAGTGTAATGGAGTCCAGAAAAAGTGCCGACCAGCGAGAGATGATGATCTCCCGTTGGTCGACGCAATCATGCCGGCCGAAAACCTCTTCACCTATCTTGTGAAGAAGTTTGGGGGACTAATACCATGGTGAACAAAGAACCGACCGCGAGAAACCGGCCAAAAAATGCCGGCACGGTCATCCTTTGACCATGATTGAAGCCCCCCTGAAAACCGGATATACACTGGCTGATCCCGGAACGCGGCACACTTGCATGTGTCACTATAGCGGGTTTTACGCCCTGTGTACGGTGGTCGCTATCCGGGCGGATACGAATATCCTACCACTAGCATTAACCTCTGCCTCGTGGTCTCGCGGCACAAGTATGTGCCGTGCGATCTAGGGGTCCTGGGTTCAATTCCCAGATCGGGCAAAGTGTTATTGGGTTTTCCATTAGGAAACTTTCAGTATCAGCACGGAGTCTGGAATTGTGCCCGAAAAACGGCAATAGGCTCGCACCCTATTACGTGGGACTTATACATACCAGGCGAAATGTGGATGCAGAAATGCATCTCTGCCTACTCCTTCGGGGAATACAGGCGTGAGGTTATGTATGTGTGTATATTTATTAACGTGAGGAAAATATAATTTTTCCTGTCTCATGTGGTATACATTTTGTTTCCACTTTATTTTACAGAGCTTGATCACAAAGTGTTTAGATCACGAAGCGCCATAACTGACGAATGAAGGTTGGTCAGGTAGGTAGGTACCTACTTAGGTAAGGACTGCTTATTGTAATATTCAAAAACCACAAATGATGAAATGGATTTCATGTATTTAGTATATAGTCAGGATTTACCAAAAATAATATTAGATATACAATTCTAAATATGAATATATAAATATACATTTGAGTGTAATAAACATGCGGTAACAATAGTTATTAACATGTTGGTGCTGGATAAAACGTATGTATATGCGGATTATGGTATGGTATACCGTATATTATTACTCCGAATTAGTTTAGTCCATCGACTAAGGCTTAACCTCTCAGTTGTACGGTACGGGCAAAGAAGCGAAAAAGCTGATATTCATTCTTAAATTAAAAGCTTGAATTAATGTAAATGTTTTGTATTTTAATATTTCATTAGAATTTTTACATTATTTTTATCATAATGGAAGATTCATAGAAGTTTGCAAGACACCGAAGATTTAGAATGAACATTGACATGAAGATTTCCAAACTAAATCTTGTTTCTAAGTACTAGTGCCGCAGGAGTGTATTTCCAATCTCCTGCTGCTTAAGTGCTTATCAATGAGGATTTAGTAATACATCAGTTGCCAGCAAGAAGAAAGAAGACAAGATGAAGACTGCTTCGCCCTTGTACTGAAAATCGTTATTTAAATAAGTTTTTAATTATGTACTTCAATATTCAAGGTAACTTTTATAATCTTTGATTTCTTGCAATTTTTCGATTTTTAAACATGGACAGAATAATAAATTGTTTATTTGTGTCATGATGATGTTTAATATATTATTACCTTGTGTATATCATATATTCCTTTTGAATAACTTTTATTTATTCTTCTGCCTCGTGGTCTCGCGGTATGCGCCGTGCGATCTAGAGGTCCTGGGTTCGATTCCCGGGTCGGGCAAAGTGTTATTAGGTTTGTCCATTAGGAAATTCTCAGTAACAGCACGGAGTCTGGAAATGTGCCCGAAAAACGGCAATAGACTCGCCCCCTATTACGTGGGACTGATACATACCTGGCGAAATGTGGGTGCAGAAATGCACTTCTGCCTAACCCTTCGGGGAATACAGTCGTGAGTTTATGTATGTATGTATGTTTTATTTATTCTATTTTATTGTGCTCACAAAACTGTTAGTAGGTATGTAAAAAGTTTCAAATATTTCAATTTTGTTCGCATTTGCAGTTGCTACACGATTTTAGAACTGTTATATTTTCGATCTGTTATTTTTCTGAACATGTTTACATTCTTTTGTCTACCATCTGTCTGCCACCTTAATGTGTATATTCTATATAAGCTTTTATAGTTCAACATAATTTTTCGTACTGGATAACTCCTAATTCATTGTCCAAGCATTACATATTTCAATGTAGACTTGCATATTGAATTGTCGTTACTAAAGTGAATCATTATCGCAAGGCGCGTGACTAAACTCAATTCATGACTTGTCCGGTACCAATGCGGGTGATGCGCCCCTGTGATATTTGAGTCGTTTCAAGGATATTGATATGGGGCCGAACAAGTATTACGTAAGATTTATTACAATTATCTCCCCCCCATCCCCCTTGTCAGCAAAAGTAAGCAAAGCTCTTACCCCCTCCCTCCATGCTTACGTAAACATTTTTCAATTATTGTAGTTTTTTGAAAATATTATAATTATAACTTTAAAACTAAGAAAATGGATTTAACTACCTATGACGTAATCATTATCTAGACTCCCGTACCCCCCATGTCATCCAAAATAAGTAAACCAAAGCCCCCCCCCCCCCCCCCCATAGTGCTTACGTAATACTTTAACGGCCCTTATGATGAATACAAGTTTTTTCAAATAACAGTATGTATCATTATCAACACATATATGTCCCACTGCTGGGCAAGGGACTCCTCTACAACTGAGAGGAGTTAGGCCTTAGTCACGCTGACCTAATGTGGGTTTGTGAACTACACACCTAAGAAGTTCCTAAGAACTTTTAGGTGTCGAACTTATGTATGTATCTAAACTTTAGTCTAGTTTAGAATATGCATAAATATAGGTAACATAACTTATTTAAATATCAATATAAGCCTATGTATATACCACTGCAACTGAGACCGGTTAGGTCCTAGTCTATCGCGTTGGCCTAGTGCGGTTAGACGATCTATATACTATTAGACCACAAGCCCATGGAAAAAATTTACCTGTGAAATGAACCACCGTGAATATAACGCTTAGAAGGCTGTTACTATATCATAAAATAACTCTGAGCGCTATGCCGTCATTTCCGAGCGGTACAGGTGGGTACGAGAGGATATGGAATTTCTCAGTTACAAGTGAGGAAATACCACTAAGTATTCATGTACGGCTTTTTTTATAGCTTATAGATGACTAGCTTTTGCCCGCGACTCCGTCCGCGTAGACTACAGGGATAGGTTCAGAAAGAAAATAAGTTGTAGTCTATTTTACTCCACAGTGTCCCATTTATGTCCATACATAAAAATCATTAACATCAGTAAAATGATTTAGGCGTAAAAATACGTTTTTACAGACATATAGTTATTTAAAAATAAATAAATTAGTTAATTAAACAGACATATAGTTATTTTTGCATTTATAACATACAATATTACTCGTATACTTAATTTAATTAATAAACGTAATCAAAGCAAAGCGTAAAAAATTCAATATTTACATGCGTGCGACACAGTCATCTGCCCTTACGTGTCTGCCCGTACGGGTATCGTACGTACGGGTAAGAACACTCCCCACCTCGCGCCGCAAACCTTACAAATTTTCGTACAAACTTTTATCCCCTATTCCCCGTATATATGTAAGAAAAGCTAATTAAAAAAGTTTCATCGTTCTAGCTTCAAAAATAACGAATTTCCACATAAACTTTCATCCTCTATTTTTATTTTACCCCCTTAAAGGATTTTTTTTACAAACTTTGAATGTCATATTTATTTATATCTAATCAACAGCCTAAAAAATAAGTTTCAAGCTTCTAGCTTTAAAAATGACAATACTTCCATACAACCTTTCACCCCCCCTTTCAACCCCTTAAAGCCCCTTTTCCGGGATAAAAAGTAGCCTATGTCCTTTCTCAGGGTCTAAATTATCTGTGTACCAAATTTCATTTAAATCGGTTCAGTAGTTTTAGCAGGAAAGCGAGACAGACAGACAGACAGACAGACAGAGTTACAATCGCATTTATAATATTAAGTATGGATTAGTATGGATAGTATGGATTAAAATAAATGTCGAAAAACCTAGTGCCGTACAAAAGTGGTGGTGCCGGAAGTTAGTGCAAATTTTTTATTCGCCGGTAATTTTAGAAGCAATATAGGTCATTTATAACTGTACGGCATTTGTGTAATTCTTTTTGTATACATGTACAGATACTTTACCCATGAACGCCGTACATATTTTCAGTGCAGGGGTCGAAAGCCAAGGGTCGCAAACCTTTCTCTACACCCATATGAAATAGGCCATTGTAAAGTGCCCGGCATCTTGTTCAAAATGTTATTTAAGATGGACAATAATGTTTGATAATTATGCCGTCCAAAAATTATTGTTAATATTTTTGTAAATAAATAATTATCTACATTTCAGGATTAATCGAGTTATTAGGTACTGCTGTACCTAGATCATAAATTTATGTACGGCATCATCATATTTAATTATAAGGTCTTGAAGAATGTTATCAATAATAAATTCAATGAGTCGAGATTTACGAGAGTCTCTCGCTACTTGATGGTCTGTTCAGTCAGCAACGTGCTTGCCATCGTCCAAGTCTTCGTCAGAATATACTAGTGGCGGTACTTCCATAGAAGTCCAAAAGCGTTACAAGTCAATTGTGTAATGTCTAGTTTATAATTGTTTATTGCGGGTTCAGGAAATTGTCATTTATATGCCAAATTGCTTTTGTTAAATAAATATTTAAATCTTAAAGATTATTATTCAGAATTGTGTAAGGAAAGCTGGGCTTTTGGGCTTCTGTGGAAGTACCGCTACTGAAATATAAGTAAAGTGTCTATTATCAATGTGTCGTATCTTCTGTATTTATTTATAACATGTGTTTGCCCCCGACTTTTGCGAGCGCGTTGTGCCACATTCCGAGATAAGAATTTCCTTACTTATGCACAACGTAAGCTGAAATGTAAACTGTTTAAGTTCCATACATTAAATAATTACAGGATAAAAGTGTATGCATGTTGGGTGCTGTGATATTTATGAAACAAAACTACCTAAATGAAATTTTTTATCCTTCTTGTGCTTCGGGTAAATAATTTTTTTGTAGAATCCAGTATTTATAGCCATATGTATGCATATAATATGTCTTTGTCGCCTTTGTATTTTATTTATGTTTTCGTCTAAGGCACTGGCTATTTATTTTTAGGGCTTCTAAGGTTTTGAGCTATCTTACTATTAGGATTTTTATGGTACTTATAGTTATAACATTATGTGAGTGTATTCGCTAGGTAGGTATATACCCATATTTCCCACGTAATAGGGAGTGATCGTATTGCCGTTTTTCGAGCACATTTCCAGACTCTGTGCCGCTACTGAGAATTTTCTAATGGAAAAACCCAGTAAAACTTTGCACCACCTGGCGCGAGGCCACCAGGCATTATGTGCCTTAGATATAGCATTATCCAATGAAAGTGCAATGCAAAGTTCAATTAAACCTGTCAATGAGCTTTTACGAGAGTACCTAGGCAAAATAAATCGCGAAACCCTTTATAAGGTCGAAATGAAGGATTAATTATATAGCGTAGACAGATATGACATGCAGACAGTAATAAATCTTATAAAACGCGGTGATACTGGATATCTTACTATACTTAATTGTGTTAATTTCCAATATTGTACCTATATTTTTTTAATTTGTGCTATTGTGAATTCCAAAGGTCACCTATAAAAACGAACAAGTCGTGATGACGTAGAGTTTAAGGCGCGCGGCCGAATTAAAAATCTCAGCAGTCGCGGGTTCAAACACCAGGCACACACCGCTATCTTTTCGTAATTTTGTGTGTACCTACTATTTACATTGAATTATTTTAACGGTGTAGGAGTTATCGTGAGGAAACATACCTAAAATATTGTCAGGAATTTCCTTAGGGGTTTTTTGTTACTGTTGCATACTTATAATTTATAAAAAATCAGGAATAATTTTATAAATTACATAAACACAGACGTACTTACGCCTGTATTTCCCGAAAAGATAGGCAGAGGTGCATTTCTGCAGTCTGCACCCACATTTCGCCAGGTTTGTTTCAGTCCCTCGTAATAGGGGACGAACCTATTGCCGTTTGTCCGTTACAACCTGGAATCCTCTGCCTGTTAAAAAATTACACAACTTTGGGCTAAGCTTACTTAGCAGTTACTTAATAAACATACATACATACATAAACTCACGCCTGTATTCCCTGAAAGGGTAGGCAGAGGTGCATTTCTGCACCCACATTTCGCCAGGTTTTGTATCAGTCCCACGTAATAGGGGGCGAGCCTATTGCCGTTTTTTGGGCACAATTCCAGACTCCGTGCTGCTACTGAGAATTTCCTAATGGAAAAACCCAATAACACTTTGCCCGACCCGGGAATCGAACCCAGGACCTCTAGATCGCACGGCACATACTTGTGCCGCGAGACCACGGGGCAGTCTTACTTACTTAATAAACATTTATATAATATATATTTTCTAAATATTTGATCCCCATATATTACTACCACGAGTACCTATTGCTAGTGTCTCATCTGTCACCGGGTACAAGTAGTCTGCACCAATTTTTAAAATCATTTCGGCGATTTACATGGGAAAGCAAGAACTAAGGTATTTTTTTATTTATAACATTAGTAAGAGCATTCCAGCACGGCGAGCGGCGTCGTCACGACCGCGCAGATGTTAATGCCTCGCCGGTCCATAATGTCGCAAATTGTGACAAAATAAATGCCAATCATCCAAAACTAACGCTGGCACCCCTTTTAGGTTAAGCATAGGTTATGCATAGGCTGGCAAGATTTACGCAAAGTTGACACATAAGACGCTGTGAAACAGGAACTCTAAGACTAATGTTGCTAATTAATTTGTAATGACTAATTAATTTGTACTGTGGTGTAAATGAAATGACATATTAAGATAATGCAAGAGGAAGTGGAATTTAACCTAACGTCGCCTCTAGAAACCTTCATTAACTTAACCTAACATAAAATTTCATACTCCTGCACACCGGCCGAAAACCCCCGCTGACGTGCGGACGAAAAGGCACAGTGCGCCTCCGAAACGATAGGCGTCTCGATGGTCTTGGAGATGTACTACCACTTGCTTGATTCGAGCGACCAAGTTGCAAATGGGCGCCCACGACGACAGGCTACCACGACGTTGCCTCTCTCGAAGTCACTTTCAGTAAGGGACCCTATGAGTCGACTCTTATTATAGGGGAGACAGATAACTTCCAGCTGAATCACGGTTTAAACTCATCAAAATAAGTTATTTGTCCGCTATTTTGTAGGCGGAATTCAAGGGAACTACAGGGTAACTCTACCAGTTGCAAGACGTTTGAACCAACCCCATCGGGAAGGCCCATTCATACTACAGTCTACAGTCCAAGTTGACGTAATACTTACAAAGTCACTCAATATTAGGCGGTATTACCAAAGGTCGTATTGAAAAATAATTGTGAAATATTTATTGGTACATGCACACTGGTTAGTTACAACTGGTGGTAGAAATTTGTGTATGTCAGAATATAAATCATTATGTACAAACCGACACAAGTGTATCGCGTTCCAAGATCAGGTCGGCCAAGATTATATCTGCATAATTACGTTGACTGGTAAGAGACAGTTGTAATCGTGTCACCAATCAAACTACACGTTACTTAGCATAAGGTAGGTACTAGTACAAACACAAAAATCTATATTTTGTGTTGGTTAAAACCCCTAAATACTGCTTGTCGTGTACGCATTGCATATAAAATATTCTGTAATGACCCCAGAAAGTGTGTTACATTCTGAATCAGCCTGTGTATACTAGTTAAATATTTTGTTTCTGTAGGTTATTCATGCTTTTATGAGACGTTGGTAAAATCGTTCTTTGCCAGTCAACACTAAATTAGCACCATCCTACATACAAAATCTGGTGCCAGGACAGTCAATTATGACTGCCATACCGCAAGTAATAAAAAGTAAGTTTTTGGCGATCCAGGATCAGCTTGTGAACCTTCGATCGGCAATCGGAACACTGAACATTTGGTTTCGAAAAGCTAGCGTATTCATACTCATTGCATAGAGTTAATAGTTATAGCTTCCCGCTCATGACTATTTCCTGCCATAAATTAGTAGATATTCCTTTTTTTAGTCAACTCAGTTTCTTGAAGTAAAGCGTGTATATCAAAAGTAAAATTACTTTGTTTCTAGATAGATATCACGCGACCCTATTTAATTTTTCTGGAAATGACTGAATTCCACGTCTTTTTAGATAAAGGAAAGCATATGTACTTAAATTAGAAATTGTATAGTAGATGTTTATGCAGCAAATTGAACTGGGATTGCGGCAAAATCTTCACTCGTTTACATCTAAGGAAAATATACGCAGATGCACGCGCACGTTGTAGGTAAGATGCACAAAGTGCGGAGTAGTTGATAAGCAGATAGAGACAATAGATCGAGTCTTAAGTCAAGTGTATTGAATTTGTATGTGGACGATGTGTTATATAGGTTGGATACCAAATTTAAAAAAAATCTATTTACAAATTGTTTCTCAGTAATCCGTGAACAAGCATACATACATACATTACCTAACGCCTGTATTAGATAGTAGTACGCCTATAGGCAGAGATCTATTTCTGCACCCACATTTCGCCAAGTATGTATCAGTCCCACGTAATAGGGGGCGAGCCTATTGCCATTTTTCGGGCTCATTTCCAGACTCCGTGCTGCTTAACAAATTCACGCCTCTTATCCTATATACCTTTCTTATCCTATCTTATGTTTACGTTTCGATTCCCGTAGGATGAGGACGGAATCCAAAAATGCCCCCACAGCCAGAACAATGAAATGAAATGAAATAATATTTATTTACCTAGTTTATATAATGTCAAATACATCACTTAGATTCAGTCATTTCAAAATTTAGTGTACGACCCTGTTCGGGCTTCCATCACTAGAGAAGAACGGGCAAGAAACTCTAGTGTTGCTCTTTTCCAATCAAGAGATAGTTTACAATACAACATAAAACACATTCACGAAACATATTGCTCAGAAAGTTATGACAGGCGTTTTAATTAAATTTATACTTAAGTATAAAGAGGAAAGGTTTGTATTTAGTGTTTCCGTGGGATGAGCGCGATTCGAAATTGCGCCCGGGCGGAGTCGGGTCCCACTGCTGGTATTTTGAATACACAAATAATTTACCGCCGCAATAGTGTCTGCTAATATAATAAGGTAATTTTGCGTTTTGAATTATGCGATATCGCTAGCAACAATGACGACGTCGGACCAGACCAATTTGTGTACCAAGACATCTCAAAAGCTATGTAAACATGTCATATATGTATAGTCTATACCTACTATACTAGAGTCGAAATCATGCGCTGAAACTTTGGGCGTTAAAGTAACTTATAGTATTCGCTAATAATAATAATGAATTAATTAATAAATTAAAATAAATAATTAGAATAATAATTAAGTAATTAATAACCAACTAAGCCAACCCGCACTAGGCCAGCGTGGTGGACTAAGGCCTAAACCCTCTCAGTTGTAGAGGTGGCCCGTGCCCAGCAGTGGGACGTATATGGGCTGATTAAAAAAAATTAATAATAAATTAATATTATATATTCTAAAATTTATTAATTTTAATGCATTATCAGATGTCCTTGCGTAACGTTCCTAAAACTGAAAATTTTCCATGTAACAGAATATGTTTTATGTAGCGTAATGTAACGCTAATAAAACTGCAGACAGTAGTCAGACACACGCAATGCCGGATTTTTTTATACGGTTTACATTGCCGGTTTGAGTAATACTTTTTCTGTGGGCTTAATTTCCAAGTGACGAAGCATTTTTTCTGCAGTACTTCAGCGACGTTTGCATGTAGGATACCTACCTATAACCTACGAGATTATGTACACCAGATTACTCACTTGAGACCCCCCACAAATGCTAAAACTGTCCACCATACCAATTACGCTGTTATACGTGCGAAATTGCTTCCTTTCCAATTGAGACCATCACGAAAATAACACATGAAACTTCATCAATTGGTAATCCCATCACGCGTCTTCGTCGATTACCTACTATCATGCACAAATTGGTAAAGCGTTACGTCCTGTCGTATCAATGCACACCCATAGCACACCCAAAGGCATAATTGCATAACAAATAGAAAATTGCATGCACTCAATAAACCTCAACCATCGTCAAATGGGCTTCAACGACAAAATTGCTCGAAATAATATTCATAACAACGAATATCCGTTGAATAGATGAACTTAGATTCTGCGGGCGTTAAAACATAAATTGCCACTCCGTCGTGAGCTACGGATTACTGTTCGTTCGTCGCACAAAGAGCTCAACAGTAACTAGACACTTCGGCCCGTATACACCACTTAACTCAATAAAACTCCCCTTGGCTGGCATTAAATTTAATAGTCTATGAAAGGAACGGCGCGCGCGCAAATGGTCCTTCCTGTGAGCGAACGGAAGACGCCGATTGGCTCAATTGTGAGACCCATTCGCCAATCAGCGTTCGCTTGTGCTGCCACAACGGCCAATTTAAAATTTCACGTTCATACATCTTCGTGTGACATACTTTTTGAAGTTCATTACGTTCTTCAAATACGTTATTTATAGTCACGAGAGGTAATATTTGGAATCGATCTTAATTTATATTACTGTTTGTTACATCGGCAAGTGAATTTTTAAATATTCTAACAAAAAAGGGGAAAAAACCGTTGCATTTAAATATTTGTTGCACATTTCTGAAAGATACGTTGCATTTACAATTCCTTTTATCCGTGAGAGTTTATGGATGTCAGTAATCATATCAACAAGTCAACTACTTTTTAATTGGCTTGTATCTCCGGCGGCAATAGCTAAACAGTAATTTATTTTACAATATTGAAGATTTAGAGATCGGTTCAAATCCTACTATCTTAAAATACAAAAACATCATCTGAATAAAATATTTTATTTAATATAAAAAATATATTCTCACATATACTTTGTCTTCTTACCCTTATAACAAGATTTATATTTTATACAAAAAATGTACACATTTTTGATAGTGTTAATTGCGTTTTCACATGAACTTCAATTATAAAATAAACATAAATAAATTGCGGCAAAATTGAAATAATCAGCAAGCTTAACAATATGCGCCATGAGATTTCGGTTAGTTTGGAAGGCTTAACTAGATATTTTTACTATCATAAACAAAAATTCTCCCTCAGTATTTTAGTCTCCAAATTTTATAGTTGATCTAGTTAGTCGACATTTTATTATTGCGTAAAGTTATTACATGTATATTTCGATAATAAATTATTAAATACAGATTAAATATTATATACAGACCGGAAAAACCGCCTGATATTCATTTTTCGGTAGACATGTATACAAAAATCGAAGTATTCACAAAGTTCACTATTCAATATTTAAACAAACCCATAATATATACAATATAATTATTAACAGCGATATACATTTCAAATTCTAAAATTTCTCGATTTTGATGTCGAAAGCGCCGATGTTTTGTATTTCGCTGCGGATGACGTCACCAGGTTTGAGGTACTCTGGCGGCTTGCGGTACATGCCCACGCCTCCAGGAGTGCCCGTGAGGATTATATCTCCAGGGAGGAGGGTCATCACTCTGAAACAATGACAATAGAACATATTGACATGGTTAAAATAGATTTAAAGACACATACATACATACATAAACTCACGCCTGCATTCCCTGATGGGGTAGGCAGAGGTGCATTTCTACACCCACATTTCGCCAGGTATGTATCAGTCCCACGTAATAGGGGGCGAGCCTATTGCCGTTTTTCGGGCTCATTTCCAGACTTTGTGCTGCTACTGAGAATTTCTTAATGGAAAAACCCAATAACACTTTGCCCGACCCGGGAATCAAACCCAGGACCTCTAGATCGCACGGCACATACTTGTGACGCGAGACCACGAGGCAGTAGATTTAAAGACTATTTGTGTAAATGATATTTAATCCTGTAACATTTATCGTATTTTTTTTTTATTTAATATGCTTTGTGTAACGACAACAGCTAGTTTGTCCTAAATGATTAGTGGGTGGCAAGCGTTCCAGATATCTCGGATTCGACTCCTGAGTCAAGTAATTCTAAAGGGTTTTTTATTTGAAGTTTTAATAACATCAAATATATCACTGCCCAGCAACCTCGAAAATTTTCTTTGATTCCTGTTACTTATTTCTCGTTTATCCCAGTTACAATACGAACGCGAAAAACGAATTGTTAAAAAAAATTAGAACATGTTTCCCGTTGGCTTTTTTGCCAAAACACGGCCAATTATCAAAGTAACCTCTGGTACATGATATATTATGCGTAATAATAAGGTCACGACAGATATCATCCAGATTATAGGAATCCAATAATTAATTTTAAAAAAGTCGATAAAACGCTACCATGACAATTATTAATACTACGCCACCAACGCGTATTTAAACCTCAATAAAATACATACATACATACATAAACTCACGCCTGTATTCCCCGAAGGGGTAGGCAGAGGTGCATTTCTGCACCCACATTTCGCCAGGTACGTATGTATCAGTCCCACGTAATAGGGGGCGACCCTATTGCCGCTTTTCGGGCACATTTCCTGACTCCGTGCTATTACTGAGAATTTCTTAATGGAAAAACCCAATAACACTTTGCCCGACCCGGGAATCGAACCCAGGACCTCTTGGTCCCACGGCACATACTTGTACCGCGAGACCACGAGGCAGTCATAGAAATCTCAATAAAATAGTAACACAATAAACTAAATAGAATTGATAAGAAAAAATAATAGTGACGTAGGCATCTCCAATAAAAGGCTTAGCTACTTTTACCACTCTATCGCGTGTACTGGAAATTTTGATAATAAAATTTATATTGTTTTCCTTATTAGACATAAATTATTGTGACAGCACCTTCGTATTCGCCCGGACCGCGATCACAATATAAAGGTGTGATTTTATAATAGGCCGAATTACAAAGTGGGCCGGCATAATTTTATTCATTGATGATTAATTTATTCTTGATTGTTTCTTGCCCATAAACCTTATTCTGAGCCTATCGCCGTCTACTGCTAAACGAAGGCCTCCCCAAGTAGGCGCCAACCATACAGGTCTTGAGCAGCCCTTATCCATCCGCTACCCGCCACCTTTCTCAAGTCGTCAGACCATCGTGCTGCAGGACGTCCTACACTACGTCTACCTAAGCGCGGTCTCCATTCCAACACTTGTCTGCTCCAACGGCCGTCCGTCCGTCGGCAGACATAGCATAAACCTTAATGCACATATTATTATGTTAGAGTACTATAACGCTTCAATCACCACAAGCATCTATAGCAGCCCACAGATGGACAAAGGCCAAATACACATGTAATGGTTTATTATTTCTACGCGAATATTAGACATTGAAGTAATAATATTTTTTATTAATCTATTTATTTAAATTTGATCATTAGACAGCAATCATAATCACAGGATGGACATAAATAAATAATTTTAAAATAATATAAATCGAAAAATTAGACAGTTTGTAGTCTAGCCACTCTGCAAAGATCATCTCTCTACCTAACTAACTAAAGCTGAGAAATAAATAATCTTACTACTTACGAAGACAACCGTTCGATGACGTCTTGTATCTTGTGTACCAGTTGTTTTGTATTGCTGGTCTGTTTCAGAACTCCGTTGACGCTGCACTTGATGTCGAGGCTCTGAGGGTCGCCGATCTCGTCGCTCGTCGTGATGCACGGACCGAGGGGGCAGAACGTGTCCATTGACTACGAAAGAAATTAAATGAATTCTCCCTATATCATTAGCTGGTTTATTTCTAGTGATAAATTACATACATAAATAACCTCACGCCTGTATTCCACGAAGAGGTAGGCAGAGGTGCATTTCGGCATCCACATTTCGCCAGCTATCAGTTAGCGAATCAGTCCCACGTAATGAAGGACGAGCCTATTTAGGTTTTGGGGCACATTTCCAGACTCCGTACTGCTACTTAGAATTTCCTAGTGGAAACACCCAATAACACTTTGTCCGACCCGGGAATCGAATTCGGCACCGCTAGATCATGCGGCATAGACTTGTGCCGCGAAACTACCTGGCAGTATCTACATTTCACTTGCTGATTACCTTAATGACCCAACAAAAGCCTCTTTAGATAAACCATTTTATTACGTATGTGACCTTTAGTGCTTATAAATCAACTTGAAAACTCTATAGTTAAATGTCTCATAGATAGCATAGGCATTAGCAACAGGCGGTCCTTTTCATACCTTCGTGCTGGAAGTGTATTAAGATTTAAACACTTTCGACCTTACTTCTAAACATTATGAAATAAAATGAAATAACATTTATTAAATCTGTAAAATGTCAATAGATCATTTAGACTCAGTCATTTCAAAATTTAGTTTACCACCCTGTTCACAAAGCAGTCATCACTAGAAAGGGATGGGAAAAAAACTCTCGTGTTGCTCTTTTCCAATCAAGAAATAGTTTACAATAATGATACAAAAATTACACTTTCCAAATCAGATCAGATCATCAATTTACAGACAAACTAATGTTTTGAATATAAGAATAACAAAGTTGTCTAGAATGGAGAAATTATTATTTAATTTAAGTGCTAATTAAACATATTATGTCTTGTTTCCTCAAACATCACATGTCAATCAATAGAGCATGCTAAATGATTAAGAATTAAATTAAATAACATTTATAAGGTCTTTACTTTTTTACGGCTGCACCGTAATGAAGTCCATGCCCAGTAGTCGAAAGTACATTGGTGCCCACTGCCCAGTCTCCAACTGTTTAGGCACTAGTTGCATCTAGCTCTAAGTAATTTAATAAATAATTTCAAGTTCTATATGTAACATCCATACATGGAAACTCAAAAAGGAGTAAAGGTATGGAAACATTACTTAATTACCACTAACACTGAAGGCCCAAAAATCAAAAGCCTTTTCTTTCTCAGATCATCTATCACAATAGCAACACCACTAGTATTTTGTGCTTCTTTTCACTTCGAAGATAATTACTTAATCAACAAAGTATATATATATATTAGAGAATTAATTCAAGAGGTATACCTTTCCAAGCAAGAATTGGCCCATGTTCCTGTCCTTCTGCCAGTCCCTGGCGCTAATGTCTTGCGCCACGGTATAGCCTACTACGTAGTCAAAAGCGTTGGCGGCTTTGACGGAACTTGCAGTTTTTCCTATGACCACAACTAGCTCAACTTCCCAGTCCACTTTCTGTTAAAATGAGGCAAAATGGAATTTCGTAATAGACACATAGATAAAGACAACATTTAGAACAGCCTCCATAAAAATATTTACATGAATAAATTAATTAACAAAAAATGTTACGACAACAGATATCACCGAGAGTGATCACTTGAAGTCAAGCTTTGAATCAGTATTGTTGGTGTCCATAAATTGAACATGAAACTTTTTCAGAATTCAAAATAATAACAATAAATTTAAGTACATTATGACTATATACCAATTAATTTCTAATATAATGGATAATCATATTCAACATATTTTTAGTTACTACACTATTGTATTATGTGTGATAAATTAAATATGTATGTAACTTACATTTGTAACTTCAGTTCTCAACCTCACGGCCTGATCAGGTCCAATGATAGTGCTAGAAAACTTGCTAAACATCATTGGTACTGGAGGTGGCTTTAAGTTCTGCTCTTCGCAATGGTCCTTGTAGTTCAAGCCAATGCAGAGAATTTTGTCCACACCATGGATGGGAGCTGTTAATGTAACTGCAGACATTGGCTCAGGTTTGGGCTTCGAAGATTTCAACCTAAAAGAAAAAGTATTTATGAATTAAATATTCAGAATTTTACATACCTTTTAAAATATTCAAGACAACATTTAACAAGACATATATAATTAGTTTTATGTTATTGCTTACTCTATTATTTGGTTATACTTAACTTTCATTGCTCATGAATACCAGCAATAATATAGGAGAGGAAACATTTGTGGCCTAACATTTTTAATGGAATATGGGAAAGATATAGGGCATTGTTTATAATATTTTTTCTGATTGTTGACAAGCTGAATCAATGATATTTACACCATCCAAAGTCAGTATATTGATACTGTAGTCACAAGTAATAAAAAATTTGCATCTTGTAAATGTTAGTATCCTTTAAAATTTTACCAAAAAGTTAAAGACATTAATCTCATAGTCATATTCTGTGTAACCATTATCCCATTTACTTGTTGTTTAAGCATTATGTTTTTTAAACACTCCAACATCACACATCAATTGGAGTTTATCTTTGCATACACTTCATAGATAAAAGAATGTTTAATACTTCTCTCTTATAAATACCCTGATAACATTGTGTCAACAATACATCTATACAAATAAATAAAATTGGAGTGTCTGCTTGTAACTTTGAAATAACCACTTTTTAATAAATGCAAATGGATGTATACATGGTACATATAGCAAAATAATGTTTTTTACAATTTTTGTCTGTCTGTCTGTTTGTTCCGGCTTATCTCTGAAACGGTTGGACCAATTTTCATGGGACTTTCACTAGCAGATAGCTGATGTAATAAGGAGTAACTTAGGCAAATATATATATATTAAAGAATTGGCGGAACGAAGTTCGCCGGGTCAGCCAGTGAACAATAATTTCAATTTTTTTATTTTTATATCTGTACCATAGCTGTGCCACAAAAGCCATTCACCATTATCTAAATAGATAACAAAACAATGCATAGGGCACAGCTAAGCTGCTGCCTGTGGCTTATAAAGGGAACAAATTTTGTGAGAACATATTTTTATTTATCTATAGAACATTGGAATGGTCAAAATGTTATTCATGGGTAGGCAGGCAGTATTTATTTTAATATTATTTAATTTGCTTATTCAAATTAAATTAGGATTTTTTTACAGGAACCAAGTATTATTATAAAGAAAACCATAAACACACTATACTTAGTAATATTAAAAGTAAAAATTCTGTCACTATAGAAAATATATAAAAAATATTTTATAATGACAACCTAAGAGGAATTTTGAACCACCTGGATTTATTAAAGTTGGCCAAATATTAAGACAATATACTAAGTAATGTATCTAAAATCTTAATAGAACATACAAAATCTGACTTGGATTTCCTCGTACATTAATTTAAGAAGATACCAACAGTACCAAAATGATATGTAAACCAAACAATCTATTATCATAAGTCATAATTAAATAACAATGATAACTTAGTATAACAAACATGCACTTACTTCTTCACTTTATCTATCTGCTCATTTCTCAGAATCTCAATTACTGTGCTTCCTAGAGACGGATCAGCCTTATTTATGTCAACAACACCATCGCAATCCAAGTAACCCGCCCGGATTTTATTCGAATCATTTTTATATGAAAACTGTACTATTTTCATATTTCTATTGTGAGATACGGACAAAGGTCTAACAATATCCACTACCGGCCTTTTACTGAGTACATTTTCTGATAACAAGCTGCTTTTTAAATGTGATAACGCCTGTCGGCACACCGCCGTCTTGTTCACTATCATTGTCACGGTTTTTAATTTAAGAACGGAAGCAATAAATTTGAATTGTTACGTAACTAACAATAATGTCTTCATTTATATTTAGAAGGACAGATCACGCACTACAATTCAAGACTGTAATTATTTTGTTTTCAATTTGACTATGAGTCGCAATTTTGAGATGCAATCATGAATCAAATGGGCCCCAGTCCGGTACTTCTTCTTATCAGTGAAGTGTGTTCAGAATGTTTATGCAATAATCCTGGTGCAGAATTTACGTTACATTTTGTGAAGTATCTACATTACACTAAAGTAATAAAATAATTATTATGTGTAATAAACAATACTGAATATAATCTAATAAGTTGTAGCTGCTGTACACTCATGCATTTAAATATATGTCTGTGAATTCTAATTTAATCATTTTATTAATACTAGTTTTTGAACAGTCGTACGTATGTCACAGAGTAATGTGATGTGACTGTGAGTGACAACTCACAATTTAAGATGAATAATTAATAAGTGCTGAGAGCTGATAACATTATGCACTTTAGTAATATGATACAATACAATGATGATTTCAATTACAGTTATTGGTAAAACATTGTTAACGGGACGACTGCGCCTTTCAAGTGCGATTTGGGTTCGCTTCCTGAGGCGGGTAGTGTTAAGGAATGCAATTTCGTAACTCGTTCTCGCGAGATCTCGGCCTTTATTAGCGAGATTGATCTCGGACGAAAAACGGCGAGATTTCGCGAGATTAACGAGATTGCACTCGAGCATAAAAAAGTCTTATTCGAAGCGCGGACTGACACGGACGGAGTTGCGATGGTCGGTTTCATTCGGTGCGCATGAGGCGGTAGCTAATTAATCTGTAATTCATCTAATGGGTCTACTGAGAAGATATAGTTTTATTTAATCAATAATAGTATGTCAGTTTAATAGTCAACTCAACTTAGACAATAAGTTTTTTTTTTTACTTCTCGTTATTTAGTTTGTTATAAAAAACTGTTTTATTACTAAAAGTTTTTTTTTTATTTAGAAGACTGGTTATTTTTTCATTTATTATTTAATAGATTACGTCAAGGTTTACTACTTAGAAGTTTATTAACAAATTATAGACAGATACGTCAAACACGTTTGCCTCGTGGTCTCGCGGTACAAGTATGTGCCGTGGGATCTAGAGGTCCTGGGTTCGCATTTATTCCCGGGTCGGGCAACGTGTTATTTGGTTTTTCCATGAGGAAATTCTCAGTAACAGCACGGAGTCTGGAAATGTGCCCGAAAAACGGCAATAGGCTCGCCCCCTATTACGTGGGACTGATACATACCTGGCGAAATGTGGGTGCAGAAATGCACCTCTGCCTATCCCTTCGGGGAATACAGGCGTGAGTATATGTATGTATGTATGTACGTCAAACAATGTTTGAGGCATGCAAGTCTATTGAAAAATTCTTATATACCTACTTATTTTTTTATTTTTTTCGCAATTTATTCAAATATTTTGATTATATGCAAAAAAAACACACAAAACTACCAATCTCGCGAGATCTCGAAATCAGCGCGATCTCGCGTGATTGTTATTCATAAACTCGCGAGATCTCGCTTGAGCCCCAATCTCGCGAGATTTGAATTCCCTAGGTAGTGTTGATTGACAAGATGGTCGGACGACCTAGTAAAGGTCACGACCTTTACGCCCGCGGGACGTCGCTGGTTGCAGGCTGCTTCCAACAGGTCCCTGTAGAAGTCATTGGGAGAGGCCTATGTCCAGCAGTGGACTTCCATTGGCTGATGGATTGGATTGGATAGGTACCTACAAGTTTAAATTTATAAAACTCGATTGCGGGGTACAAGCATGTGGCACAGCGATCTAGAGGTCCCTGGATTGATTCTGGTATTAGAATTCCTCCACGGTATCCCTTGTCAGTCGTAGAAGGCGACTCATTGGGGCCCTTGGGGTAACTGGACGCGCTTCGGGGGCAGAGCGTCTACACAGAAAGAGACCCCGCGAGGGGCGGCGGCACGGTGGCCCGTGACCGTCGCGGGCGCCTTAAATAGGGGTGCACGAATCGAGTTAGGGGGGGGGGGTGCAACTGCCCCCTTAAAGTTCCGAGACGGCCGAGACGCTTTCGTCTCGGAGGCGCACCGGGTGGCTGCGGAAACATTGTGGACGTTTCTCGCCCACGCACCATGGTCGCCTCCCGTGGCGCGAAGGTGGCCGCCGGGGGGTTTTGGTCGGTATGTCGGCGTAGGAATTTCGCTAGGGTCCAGGGACCGGCATTAACATCCGCGCGGACATGACGTCGCCGCGCGCCGCGCGCCGCATTGGAAGGGCGGTGACCCCGACATACGCTTCCCGCCCCCCTCCCCCCCATAACATCGAAAAGTCAGAGGTGTGTACCCAGGCACAGACTCCAGTGTTTGAACCCGCGACCGCCGAGATTCTCGACCGCGCGCCTAAACCTTGAGGCCATCACTAATTTTCTGTATATTAGTACAAGTTTTACATAACAATAAAACTTGTATTATTTAGCAGAGACGATGCACAGCATCTGTGAGAGTGCGTCATTCTTCTATTCACTCTTCCGGTCAATCAACCATCTTTTTGTCTTCCGTTTCCGCTTCGCTTCGACCAATCAGCGAGCGGCAATGTCACGTGGTCACAGGCGATCTGTATTATATAGTCCAGATCGCACGATTTTTGTTCATAGAAGTCTCACACCAGGAGGTCTTACTGGGATGCTGTGCATCGTCTCTGCTAAATAATACAAGTTTTATTGTTATGTAAAACTTGTACTATTATTCGGCATGTGACGATGCACAGCATCTGTGAGAGACCTGTCTATAACTCCTGGTGACCACGTAACGACGCTATGTGATGGTGCAGGTTAAAGATACAGAACTGTGAATTTAAATGCATTTAAAAATAATAATAATTAAAAAATTAACAATAGAGAAAAAATATTTGACTATGAATTAGGCTCAAAATTTATAGAGTTTAGACTTTGCCGGTAATGCTTTACCATTAATTTGTTTTTGATAAAGTCTTCGCCAGTTACCGCGTGTCAAGATCTCTATTGGAAAAAATTTCGTACCAATCTAAGAATGCTACTGCGGAACGTATACTGCCTGGCTGAGATATCTGCTTCTTTAAGCACAGATTTTTCCCAATCGCCAATGATTGCTGGCGAGGCACCTCTATTTAGCCCTCGTATTGAAACGATAATGGCACTATAACAATCCATAGTGCGCCTGTGCAGACAGACTGCACGGGTGCAGACCCAGGGCTTATAACTTTTTCTATACAATATATAGGACATACATTAGGATTGTAATGCCTTAGCAATTTCCAACCTGATTGCTTATATGATTGTGAAATATATATAACTCATTACTCACGAAATATTCCGGAGGAAATTATGTAAGATCGCGTACACATCTTCCTGAAGCTAAAAGAAGTATACTCGTACCTGTTAACCTCCGTGAGCTTCAAACAAGTATTCTAGTTTTTGGTGAATTTGCTCCCAACCAGATCACCATGTGGCTTGGATCCCAAATTGGTGGTTCATCTATGTACCAAATCTGTTCATCTATGTTCATCTGTGTATTAGGCTTCTGTAGAGAAATAGCTTTTAATATATGTTTTAAAAAATTAAAAGTTTTCGTTATTTCGAACTTGTCCAAATGTCAACACAACTAATTTGGACAATAGAAAGGTAGGATATGCTAATTCCATCATAAGAAACAGATGTGCTAAAAATTTTGATAAGATTTTATAGTTACACGATTTTGACCATCGGTTCCTTGCAGGCTGATTTTTTAAAGTTGATTTTCCCCAATTGATTTAAGGAAGGATTTTTCTGCTTCGGCCCATTCCTTGGTGACATTGTTCCAGCTCCAATATTCCAGATATAAATCTCCATTCCTTTAACTCGATGGAGCGGTAGGCCTGTGGATTGGTTTATCAATACTTACTGTAGTTGATGATTTTTTTTTTTTTCGGTTTGCAGAGTGCCCGATACCATAGATCTGGTAGCCAAAACGCTCTTAACCACATAGGAGCCACATGTAAGAAATCTCCCTCGGCAGTGTTCAGATGATGAAGAACTTGTGGTATTAGGCTGGGCGGTGGAAATATCCAGGCTAGCTGAAACTTTTATCGTCGGCCATAGGCGTTGCAGAATTGTGCAGATCTAGATGTGTGTGTGCGATCTAGAGTAACTCGTCGTGTATTTTTCAATTACTTTTTAAGTATTACTATTAAGTAACTTTGCTGGCAAATATAGGGTGCGCTCATGGGACGACATTCCTGCAACAGCTGGCTGAAGCGTCACTCGGATGGGTGCTTCCCTCGCTACATTCCTTTCAATCCCCCAGGGATGAACTCTGCCCAAATTGACATGTCCAGTCTTTTCCAAAAGCGCTAGAATCTGTGTAGTCATATTAAAAAGTATGAGGGATCTCGTCCTTCTTTTTCTTCTGTATATAAGATACGACAGTGCGACCTATATCTGGAGCGTCATATGTTGGCTGCTTAATTAGTGACCGCACTGCCATATCGCACCCACTTCTGTAAATAACCCTCACCAGCAAACAAAAACAAACTCACCAGAGGGAGGCCTTAATTTGCTTGATGTCGCGAAGGCAGCCGTGTTCCCCAGCCATATTCGGACGTATATGCTGGGTTTATCCCGAAAACAAGTTGCCCGCCACCTGATGTCATTCCAAGGTTGCCATATACCACTCCAGATTGCTTGTTTGTTGCAGGTGGAAAACACGTTTCTTTACATGGCGTTAATCTGGAGATACTTCTACGGAACAGTTGCAAGAAACGACAGTGCAGTCGGTCCCTTGGAAACAACAAAACTGGCGAATTTCAGTGAACACAAAATAATCTATTATTTTAAAAGCCTTTCTCAATGACATCGTTTGCCCGGCAATAGCTCGCCTCAAGCTGGGAAGCAATGCTTGAATTTTTCTGGTAAACCCCTGTGATTCAACTTCGCATTCCGAATCAACCTGAGATACTTTTACCTGATTAGGTCACACATCACAGACTTTTCTCAGTTGACCGTCCCCTCCAGTGACTTGTGCGCCGCCAGAATCATTTGCACTCGCAACCAAAATAGATGCATCGATTGACATGCTATTAAATAAAATCGTCCAAATATACGAAACTCCGTAATTCCTTGTGAGCGTAGATATGGAGCAATCCAATTTGTTGGAGATGAAAAATCCCCGGGCGCACATGATATTCCGAAGGGTAAACTGTTCATTTGTAGAACTCGCCCTTTGGAGACAAGTCTCAAAAATCGGCGGTGGCCCTCTGCATTGATTACGTGAAAATACGGCGATGACAGGTCGGTCTTTAACATCGACACCACCACTTTTGTAAGAAGAGAGGAATTTGGAATAATATGTTTGTTAACTTTTAATATTGAATATTCCCCTGTTGCTTCCATATTTCTTTTTTGAAACAAACATTGTCGATAAAAAACTTGGTCCCAGACGATTCTGATCTGAAACCTGGAGGTTCACTCGCTGAGATATGATATCTCTTCTCTTTGTGATATTTCGGCCAATTGCTTAGCTTGGAACTGGCGTAGCAACCTCTGTGATGGGTAGATCAGCAGAAATTTGGAGGTTAATGGCAGACGCATTCCCGTAATCAATTCGATACGCTCGCAGACAGCCTCCATTCGATCTGAGGTGACATTTCGGCCGATTGCTTGGTTTGAAACCAACGACGTAGCAACCTTGTGATATAGATCAGCAGAGGTAGGGAGGTTAAATGGCAGGCGCATTCCCGTAATTAAATCGAGAAGGGCCTCCGAAGCCCAAAGCGCAAGCCACTACCTGCGATACGCTCGCAGGCAGCCTCCATAAACCCGCTTTTCAGCGGCGGCCTTGAGCCCATTGACCAGCTCTTCTTTTGATTGTTTAAACCTTTGTTCTGAAAAGTGTGAGATTAGTGAAAGGATTTGTTTCAAATTGGAGTTGCCTTTGTTAATAACTTGGTTTCCGTTGTCCTGTGTGTGAAGGGAACGCTCTCGATGCGTTTACTTGGTATATTCAGAAGCTTGGCGGTTTCGCGGCGGCTCTTTCTCGGATGTACCAGGGAGGGTCCCACTTGTAGTCACTCTCAGTATTTTGTACATACGCCTGAAGTCGAAACCCGCCAAATAAAAATATCTAGAGCTTGAAGGTATCTCTCGCAAATTCTTTTTAGTCTGCTCGTATTCTGAAGAAAAGCTGTATAATTGTTGCAAATTATTATTAAGCAATCTACATTAAGTAAGTAAGACATTATAGCTGCCACAATTCCTTTTGAATCTGCAGTGTAATCTTTACTCCTTGATAAGGGAAGTAATTCATCATTAATTTACCTCTGTAAATCCGGACGAAGCCTTATGTTACTTTTGGGCATCTAAATACCAGACATCTTTTCCATCTGGTTTGTCATAACGCTAAAAAATAACTAGTGTCATCCGGACGGAACTTGCACAATTGTTTTAATGCCGCTATGGTATTATTTCAATTTGTCGCCATTTATTAATAATCCGAGGGTAGAAGGACTGTACATCGGCTCTTGCCCAGGCGTTTGTCTTTTTTGTAGTAATAACACGCCAGGACCTGGGGATAAAGGCATGGCACGATCCGCCACGGGCTCCGAGGCGTATTTATGCCACCGTACAATAATTAAGTTAAAGTACACACTAGTAAAGCTAAATTATCAATTAACTCACCGTTATTGCTTTGTTATTTTATTCTTTTATGGGTGTGTAGCTAGGTGCTTGCAAAGGCCCTAAAAATCCTCGACATCTGGTGCAGAGCGTTCCTCTGACGGTAAATCAAGGTCCAATATGGCGCTATGGCGTCTTGCATCGCCATATGCTTTATCTTCCATTATACATATAATATAGGATCTATAAATATTGATCACCAGTATCTTTTGCTTGATGTTGCCTCTTCAAAAAAGAACGACGCTATGAACAAAAATCGTGCGATCTGGACTATATAATACAGATCGCCTGTGACCACGTGACATTGCCGCTCGCTGATTGGTCGAAGCGAAGCGGAAACGGAAGACAAAAAGATGGTTGATTGACCGGAAGAGTGAATAGAAGAATGACGCACTCTCACAGATGCTGTGCATCGTCACATGCCGAATAATACACTTATTATTCGGCATGTGACGATGCACAGCATCTGTGAGAGTGCGTCATTCTTCTATTCACTCTTCCGGTCAATCAACCATCCTTTTGTCTTCCGTTTCCGCTTCGCTTCGACCAATCAGCGAGCGGCAATGTCACGTGGTCACAGGCGATCTGTATTATATAGTCCAGATCGCACGATTTTTGTTCATAGCGTCGTTCTTTTTTGAAGAGGCAACATCATGCAAAAGATACTGGTGATCAATATTTATAGATCCTATATTATATGTATAATGGAAGATAAAGCATATGGCGATGCAAGACGCCATAGCGACATATTGGACCTTGATTTACCGTCAGAGGAACGCTCTGCACCAGATGTCGAGGATTTTTAGGGCCTTTGCAAGCGCCTAGCTACACACCCATAAAAGAATAAAATAACAAAGCAATAACGGTGAGTTAATTGATAATTTAGCTTTACTAGTGTGTACTTTAACTTAATTATTGTACGGTGGCATAAATACGCCTCGGAGCCCGTGGCGGATCGTGCCATGCCTTTATCCCCAGGTCCTGGCGTGTTATTACTACAAAAAAGACAAACGCCTGGGCAAGAGCCGATGTACAGTCCTTCTACCCTCGGATTATTAATAAATGGCGAAAAATTGAAATAATACCATAGCGGCATTAAAATTGTGCAAGTTCCGTCCGAATGACACTGGTTATTTTTTAGCGTTATGACAAACCAGATTGAAAACATGTCTGGTATTTAGATGTCCAAAAGTAACATAAGGCTTCGTCCGGATTTACAGAGGTAAATTAATGATGAATTACTTCCCTTATCAAGGAGTAAAGATTACACTGCAGATTCAAAAGGAATTGTGGCAGCTATAATGTCTTACTTACTTAATGTAGATTGCTTAATAATAATTTGCAACAATTATACAGCTTTTCTTCAGAATACGACTAAAAAGAATTTGCGAGAGATACCTTCAAGCTCTAGATATTTTTATTTGGCGGGTTTCGACTTCAGGCATATGTACAAAATACTGAGAGTGACTACATGTGGGACCCTCCCTGGTACATCCGAGAAAGAGCCGCCGCGAAACCGCCAAGCTTCTGAATATATCAAGTAAACGCATCGAGAGCGTTCCCTTCACACACAGGACAACGGAAACCAAGTTATTAACAAAGGTAACTCCAATTTGAAGCAAATCCTTTCACTAATCTCACACATTTCAGAACAAAGTTTCAAACAATCAAAAGAAGAGCTGGTCAATGGGTTCAAGGCCGCCGCTGAAAAGCGGGTTTATGGAGGCTGCCTGCGAGCGTATCGCAGGTAGTGGCTTGCGCTTTGGGCTTCGGAGGCCCTTCTCGATTTAATTACGGGAATGCGCCTGCCATTTAACCTCCCAACCTCTGCTGATCTATATCACAGAGGTTGCTACGTCGTTGGTTTCAAACCAAGCAATCGGCCGAAATGTCACCTCAGATCGAATGGAGGCTGTCTGCGAGCGTATCGCAGGTAGTGGCTTGCGCTTTCGGCTTCGGAGGCCCTTCCTGATTTGATTATGGGAATACGTCTGCCATTAACCTCCAAATTTCTCCTGATCTACCCATCACAGAGGTTGCTACGTCGGTTCCAAGCTAAGCAATTGGCCGAAATATCACATAGAGAAGAGATAATATCATATCTCAGCGAGTGAACCTCCAGGTTTCAGATCAGAATCGTCTGGGACCAAGTTTTTTATCGACAATGTTTATTTCAAAAAAGAAATATGGAAGCAACAGGGGAATATTCAATATTAAAAGTTTTCCAAATTCCTCTCTTCTTACAAAAGTGGTGGTGTCGATGTTAAAGATCGACCTGTCATCGCCGTATTTTCACGTAATCAATGCAGAGGGCCACCGCCGATTTTTGAGACTTGTTTCAAAAGGGCGAGTTCTACAAATGAACAGTTTACCCATCGGAATGTCATGTGCGCCTGGGGATTTCTCATCTCCAACAAATTGGATTGCTCCATATCTACGCTCAGAAGGAATTACGGAGTGTCGTATATTTGGACGATTTTTTAATAGCATGTCAATCGATGCATCTATTTTGGTTGCGAGTGCAAATGATTCTGGCGACGCACAAGTCACTGGAGGGAACGGTCAACCGAGAAAAGTCTGTGATGTATGACCTACTCAGGTAAAAGTATCTCAGGTTGATTCGGAATGCGAAGCTGAATCACAGGGGTTTACCAGAAAAGAAAATTCAAGCATTGCTTCCCAGCTTGAGGCGAGCTATTGCCGGGCAAACGATGTCATTGAGAAGGCTATTAAAATAATAGATTATTTTGTGTTCACTGAAATTCGCCAGTTTTGTTGTTTCCAAGGGACCGACTGCACTGTCGTTTCTTGCAACTGTTCCGTAGAAGTCTCTCCAGATTAACGCCTTGGAAAGAAACGTGTTTTCCACCTGCAACAAACGAGCAATCTGGAGTGGTAGATGGCAACCTTGGAATGACATCAGGTGGCGGGCAACTTGCTGCGTCCGAATACGGCTGGGGAACACTGCTGCCTTCGCGACATCAAGCAAATTAAGGCCCCGCTCTGGTGAGTTTGTTGTTGTTTACTGGTGAGGGTTATTTACAGTAGTGGGTGCGATATGGCAGTGCGGTCACTAATTAAGCAGCCATCATATGACGCTCCAGATAAAGGTCGCACTGTCGTATCTTATATACAGAAGAAAAAGAAGGACGAGACCCCTCGTACTTTTTAATATGACTACACAGATTCTAGCGCTTTTGGAAAAGACTGGACATGTCAATTTGGGCAGAGTTCATCCCTGATGGATTGAAAGGAATGTAGCGAGGGAAGCACCCATCCGAGTGGTGCTTCAGCCAGCTGTTGCAGGAATATGTCGTCCCATGAGCGCACCCTATATTTGCCAGCAAAGTTACCTAATACATGCATACATAAACTCACGCCTGTATTCCCCGAAGGGGTAGGCAGAGGTGCATTTCTGCACCCACATTTCGCCAAGTATGTATCAGTCCCACGTAATAGGGGGCGAGCCTATTGCCGTTTTTCGGGCACATTTCCAGACTCCGTGCTGTTACCGAGAATTTCCTAATGGAAAACCCAATAACACTTCGCCCGACCCGGGAATCGAACCCAGGACCTCTAGATCGCACGGCACATACTTGTACCGCGAGACCACGAGGCAGTCAGTTACTTAATAGTAATACTTAATAAGTAATTGAAAAATATGCCAGATCTATGGTATCGGGCACTCTGCAAACCGAAAAAATCATCAACTACAGTAAGTATGGATAAACCAAACCACAGGCCTACCGCTCCATCGAGTTAAAGGAATGGAGATTTATATCTGGAATATTGGAGCTGGAACAATGTCACCAAGGAATGGGCCGAATCAGAAAAATCCTTCCTTAAATCAATTGGGGAAAATCAACTTTAAAAAATCAGCCTGCAAGGAACCGATGGTCAAAATCGTGTAACTATAAAATCTTATCAAAATTTTTAGCACATCTGGTTCTTATGATGGAATTAGCATATCCTACCTTTCTTTTGTCCAAATTAGTTGTGTTGACATTTGGACAAGTTCGAAATAACGAAAACTTTTAATTCAATTTTTTTTTTTTTTTTTGGTAAAACATACATATTAAAAGCTATTTCTCTACAGAAGCCTAATACACAGATGAAAATAGATGAACAGATTTGGTACATAGATGAACCACCAATTTGGGTTCCAAGCCACATGGTGATCTGGTTGGGACCAAATTCACCAAAAACTAGAATACTTGTTTGAAGCTCGCGGAGGTTAACAGGTACGAGTATACTTCTTTTAGCTTCAGGAAGACGTGTACGCGATCTTACATAATTTCCTCCGGAATATTTCGTGAGTAATGAGTTATATATATTTCACAATCATATAAGCAATCAGGTTGGAAATTGCTAAGGCTTTACAATCCTAATGTATGTCCTATATATTGTGTAGAAAAAGTTATAAGCCCTGGGTCTGCACCCGTGCAGTCTGTCTGCACAGGCGCACTATGGATTGTTATAGTGCCATTATCGTTTCAATACGAGGGCTAAATAGAGGTGCCTCGCCAGCAATCATTGGCGATTGGGAAAAATCTGTGCTTAAAGAAGCAGATATCTCAGCCAGGCAGTATACGTTCCGCAGTAGCATTCTTAGATTGGTACGAAAATTTGTCCAATAGAGATCTTGACACGCGGTAACTGGCGAAGACTTTATCAAAAACAAATTAATGGTAAAGCACTACCAGCAAAGTCGAAACTCTATAAATTTTAAGCCTGTTTCATAGTCAAATTTTTTTTCTCTCTATTGTTAACTTTTTAATTATTATTATTTTTAAATGCATTTAAATTCACAGTTCTGTATTTTTAACCTGCACCATCACATAGCGTCGTTACGTCGTCACCAGGAGTTATAGACAGGTCTCTCACAGATGCTGTGCATCGTCACATGCCGAATAATAGTACAAGTTTTACATAACAATAAAACTTGTATTATTTAGCAGAGACGATGCACAGCATCCCAGTAAGACCTCCTGGTGTGAGACTTCTATGAACAAAAATCGTGCGATCTGGACTATATAATACAGATCGCCTGTGACCACGTGACATTGCCGCTCGCTGATTGGTCGAAGCGAAGCGGAAACGGAAGACAAAAGGATGGTTGATTGACCGGAAGAGTGAATAGAAGAATGACGCACTCTCACAGATGCTGTGCATCGTCTCTGCTAAATAATACAAGTTTTATTGTTATGTAAAACTTGTACTATTATACTTATTCCTAACAGACGGCACACATCTATATATAATCATACCTATTTTTAACTAAGGGAGAATATTTTGTTTAGTTAGTGTTACGATCGTGAATAGACAGTTGAAGCGTAACGGGTATGATTCATAAAATTACCCGTATCTTTAAAGCTTTGAGGAAATCGTTTAAAAATATATAACTACACATTTTTTTAACTACAACAAGATTTAAACTGCTTAAAGTCGTAAGTCAGTTACATTATTTCATAATAAATGCCCACCTACGCACATTATGAATTGTGGACAATAATTGACCCCAATTTGTGTCGCGCGCGGGTCAGATCAGACCTCCGTGATTCATTCAAGAAATGTTCAACCTGATTTTCTTGAAACGTATCTAAATCAGATTATTAAAAACCCGTTTGTGTAAAACTCTGTAGGTATTCAATTTCTTTAGCAGTTATCATACAAATCATGTCATAGTACCTATTTTAATTAGTGATGTTAAAAAATAATAGATTATTATTTTTTATAATCGATTTTTTTATTATTGATTTTCATAGTTATATTAATCGACTTTTAATGAATCGATTATATAAATTACGTGTTTAAATCGATTTTCATAAACAGCGTAAGTTCATTTCATTATTATTTACAAGTTAAGTGTGAGATAATATAGTTGTTGGTATTGGTAAACAATAAAAATGTCTTCTAACCGTAAAACACCTAAAAAACCATGCACAACGTTACTGTTGAAGTTTTTTTTATTTGATTTTTAATCTGATAAATTGTTAATAAGAATCTCTAAGGTTTATTATTGGAACATGAAAAGAATGTAGATTTTTAAATATAAAAAACGATTTTTCTTTAATCTATTCTTTTCCATTAATCTCACATGAACATCCCTACTTCCAATTGCTTTGTCTTCTAAACTCTAAATTTAGTATTACATTTTTCCAGGTGTATTTGAACATCTTTATGTTTGCGAATTAGGGGTCAATCATCTTTGATCTTAGTCACAGAACAACACATTGGGAAATATGTTGCTTCACATCAGTTTTCTGCAATATAGGTGCAACAACCCATAAATTGAATAATGGATACCACCAAATCAAGCTGGTCTACTCTTTTCACAGCTTTCAAAATAAATACCTATTTTTAATATGGGAGTGAGTGTCCTTGTTAATTGTTATAGGAAAAAATCAAGCTCTCGTAGAAATAGCAATTGTGAACTTTTGATAAAAGAAAACAAAAAAAGAATTCTAAGGCAATTAGAAGTTCTGCAAGTGTATAAGTAATTAATATGTAAAAAAATGCTTTTGCTAATAATTAGTATCATTACATTGAATACATTAGAGACTGCAAAAAAATAGTTAGGTTTTTAATTGCTGGCAGAAAAGAACAAGAATGGTATTTACATTTGATATTTTCAAATGAAAAAACTCCATAATATTTGACCATGATCCACTACTATAACATATTATATTATTGTTATTTATAAATTTCGTAATTTACAAGACAGCAATAACCTTACTAATCTATCACTGTAAAGCAAGAATTTTCCTATACATAGCCAAAGCTTTATTCTTTTTTCCATTTCCAAAAGTAAGAAAATAAAAATGATCATAGTAGAAATGACATCCACGTTTTTTTGATAAAACACATTTTATTTTTGTTTTATAACATACAGACTATTTTAAATGAGTAAACAAGAACTGAACTAAATATAAATTGTTTTGTACTAAGTCTTGGATATAGGCTTCTTTCGAGTTATGTAATATTCTTCTCGAGTATGATAGGGTGCATAAGGATCTTCAACATAGTATTTTGGCCTCTTCCAGAATTTTGTCACCATTTTGTCTAAAAGTGTATTCTGTGTGGCGTTACAAAAAACATGTTGCCTGAGTCGCCTTTTCTGAGATGAAGACTTTTTCCACAATTTCTTTTGCCTACCAACTTTGGTTCTTATCCATCCTCCCCAGTGTAACCTAAAGAATCTACGTATTACTGCTTTAACGGTCTTCCTTTTCCCTCGTTTTAGGCTAAATTTGGTCACTGATCTTGCTGGCACAGACACTATGCTATTTGATATATCAAGTACGCGTTTGTTATTTAGTAAAGATTGCTGAGACCACAGAGGAGTGTTCATTCGTACATTTTGAAGCGACGAAAAAGTTCTTATGTCATTTGAAATAATCCTGGCTGTATTATAAACAGGGACCGAAAGAGGTCGAATATTCCGAAGAACTGAAAAAGAAAAATTAACCTCAAAACAAGTCAGAAATATCATACAACAAAACTGCTTAAAAACATATTAGAATCATCAAAAGTTAAATAAAGCCTGTTATTAGTGGAAATTTATCACATTTCATTTATTATTTACCGGTTAATACACAACGGATCATATTTTTTTTGGTTTTACTCAATATTCATAGTTTTCAACTCCAGTGATACGATTTTGACAGCACAGTGTAGTGCAGAAGACATTTCACAGTAAGCTTATTATTTTTCCATATTATATAACAGTTTTGTAAAATAAACGATTAATAGGGGAATTTATTGCCGTTTTCTTGTTCATTTTAAACAATACAATTCAAAAATTATATATAATTGCAGCACAAGAAATAACAAATAACACGCAAAGCATAGACTATGAAGAAGTTGTATGCTTTAATCTGTAGTAATTGGATAAGCTGTGCTCTTACTTCAACTCTTTAGTCTCTGGAACTTTGACGGCCCAAGTGGAAAGAGATTCGTGCCGAAAATGTATAAATTTACGAACCATTTAACTAATCCAAAATTAGTGCTGGTAGGTAAATAATGTTATAAATCTGATTTAGTCATCATTTTTCAATTATTGACATTTTCACAGAAACTTTGTTTATATATTATGAAAAGGATTACGGCTTGTGTATTTTGTGCGATGTTTTCTTTAGTTTACGATGTTTACTGTCACTTTATGGAATTTCGAAGGGAGACTGTAATGTTTAATTTTATTTTGGTATCTTAATCAACAATAATAATGTAGACCTTGACATTATTGTCCCTTACATAACAATATTTTTAACGTCATTTTCCTAAATAACCTAAAAGTATAAGGCCGTGTTTACACTGTAGAAATTTTAGCTGACTAGGCCAGTGTACTTAGAAGTAGGAAGGTTGCAATCGATCCGCCTCATTAACACATCTATGATACTGTTTTATTGTAATGTTGCAGAAAATTATATTCTTCAATATTTTGTTTATATTCTTTATAAAAATGTTATTTTGGTCTAATAATTATCTAAAAAAAATAAAAAAGCATGCAAATAAATTGACGACAAATAGTAATTTTGCTAAATTAATTTAAGACTATTATTGAAAGTACTCTTCACTTTTTAACCTGTTTCAGGTAAGAAGACAAATAGATGGAACATCTGCGGCACTTATAGTAATGCGCTCGTCACGACGGCATTATGCTCAACAAGATAAGGACACGTGTGCCACACCGCCAAAGCCTCCCAAATCTCACAAATTCTTTTGGAGCACAGTTGGCGCTACTGTACTTACAGGGGCTGCTGTGGTTTATGCCAAGTAAGCTATTATTTGAACTATTGTGGAAAATATTTTTTTTTTTACACATAATGAATAATTATGTACATACTTTAACAATGATGGAAAATGAGAAAACCTGCACATCTAAAAGTTCTTAGGAATTCTTAGGTGTATAGTCTCTCAGTTGTATAGGAGGCCAGTGCCCAGCACAAGCATGGGATGTATATGGGCTGATAATTATGTTTACATACTTAAGTTTTATTGTCTATACTGCCATATAAATGTGACAACCCTAGCTACCTATGTCTGAATAAAGTATTGATTGGACAAAAATGATTGTTATTAAATGTTGTGATTATTAAATTGCAGGAGCAGTCCAGAGGCTCGAAACTGGTTAGAATCTAATATCCCTTGGGCCAATGACTTTGTGGCTCTTGTTTATCAAGAGAACACCACACATTGGAAGTTTACTGTGAACCAGTTTAACAAGGCATCATCTGCACTCAGTCAGTTTATGTTTGGAAAGGTATTTTATTTGATTATGCCACACACATTTTGACCACCAAAAGATAGTAAAACATTTGAAAGTTCTATATTTTTCCAAAAAAAATTATCTTGTAATACATACTACATTCATTTAAATTTTGTAAGTGTGTTGAGCAAAACTAGTACTAACTTAAGAAATTACTGGCATAGTAACTTGTCATTACATTCAGACATTTATCTTATTACCCCTTTTCTTCTACTTTTTCCTATGTGCATTGAGAGATAAAAGTTTGATTACTAATAATTGCTGCTATCACTGCCCATCATATAAAACCCTGGATTTCCATTTCCTTCCAGGAGGGTGTCTCACCACCAGATGTCAAGCCAAGATCGGAACAGGACATTGATGCTGATGCAGCCAAAGGTTTCGCTAAGAAAGAGTACCAATGTGAGTTTTTAACTAATTATTTTATGCTCTACTGACTTAAATCCACATGCAATAATGATAATATTTTATGTATCCATTACTATCTTAATAGCATGTTCTACTGGTTCAAAACAGGTATTATGATTTGGGTTTTACAAATCTGTAGCAAGGAATATGATGGACATATGCAGAAAGATTTTAAGAAGAATTCTAATTCTTTTTCTTCTTTTTAATGTAATGGCTCCACCGTTTCAAGAATTCTAATTATCACACATTCATCATCATTACAAAACATCATAATTATGTTCATACACAAATTACCAACCACCTTCCAATAATTAATGTCAACCTTAATAGTTTTTTTTTTGGAAATAATTCTATGTCCCGGTGGTCCTATTAATCAGTTTCTAATCTCTTCATTTGTATTAATATTTAATGGTCATTGGAGTAGCACAACTAACAATTGGAGATGTGTTTGATAACAGTGCCGCCGCCATCCTTCCAACCGTTGTACATAGAGGAAAAGAAATTGGAAACACCAGAAGTTGAAACACCAGGTATTGTCTATTTAGATAATTTTATAGAGCATCAACTTTGTGCCTTATTAAATCTTTTTTTTTTAAATATATGGCAACATTAGCATGGCTCTTTTAGCGAATTTGTCAAATAAAAACCCAAAACCGTGACCCTCACAATTGCAGAGGAGGGTCATGCTCAACTGCAAATGGATATTGACACACTTAAAGTAGAAATCCTTGTATGATTACAGCGACACTAATACAAACGGAAAAATGCGAGCCAGCTTCCCCTCCTCCGGTGCGCATCACCAAAGATATGGTGGAGCTGGAACACGACATGCACGAGAACACCAAGCTGGCGGTCGACAACTACAAGAAGGCCACAAAATACTGCTCGGAATATAATAAGGCCCTGTATAAGGTAATATTATCATTGTTATCTTTATCACGTTTTTTTATACGGGCGCGACAAAATGACACTTCAGCACCTGATGGTCAGTAGGTTGCTGTCCAAATAGAGCATCAAGATGATCAATGGCTGGTGATGGTGGTGAACCCTCGGAATCATCACGGAAATTATAATTATCATCACAATAACAATTATAGTAGTCTTCGTCATCAGCATCATCACCCTTAACATCACTATCACCACCACGAATATCATCATCATCGTCATCAGCAGTTTGTTATAGGTCTTCAATGCTTGAAAATATTCCTTCCACAGACATTTTGGTTTGGTCTTTAGGAAATATTCTGTATCTATTTCCAAATGATCGAAATGTCTCCAAGATATGGCATGTGAGGCTGCCTTTGCGAACTAATTTTTTCTTGCTTTGTTGAATGATGTATGACGCCAGAATGAGGGAGACAAAACACAATAAGTAAGGCACATCTGGGCAAAAATAGTTTTTTAAATAATAAAGTTTTGTGTTTGCAGGTTGTGGAAACCACTTTTGATGATCTCGACAGAAAGTATTTCACGATGCTACAGGGGGCTCAATCCGAGAGGGACGCCGCTATCAAAACAGCGAAAGACGCTTGTGCCAAAGCGAGGTGCGCTATAGGTATGGATTAATATTGCATATTTTAAATTTACTTTTTGCATATATGGTATATTAATGAGTGTAATATGAATGTATATGGTTGGATTGGGCTATAAGAAAAACACAATTTGACGTATTTGAGTATAATGACCTAATCTAATAAAAGTATCAGCTTTAGTGATGAAATACTTTCCTCATTAATATTATGACAGTAACTTTTGTTACCGTTCGCTTTCGCACTTATAACATGGGGATGCCATGGTGATGTTCCCTAAGCCGTCGTCGATAATACTGTTCGACTCGAGAATAAGAATTTCCACTTTTCAATTATAAGTCGTACTTATGCTGCAGAACTCTGCTTCAACCTAGGTATCGACCCCAGGATGCCGCGAAGCCATGGATAAAATAATTAATAAAAAAATGTTACTATTTTCAGAGACACTAGACCGCATGATAAAGGCGGGTGTGCAAGCTCCCCCCGAGTCAGTGGTGGCGACTCAGCGCTACATCAAGCAGTTCCGGGCTGACCTCAGTAACGCAGAGGAAGAGTTCAAAGTTGAGCTGGAAAAGTCTGTACTCAGCGACAAGTATTGGAATAAGGTATTAGTCACCATGCAGCTTTGCCTGTGTTCAAATTAACTCAACATTTGAAAGTAAATATCCAATACTTTATAATTCTATCACTTTGTTTATCCTATAATTACTTTCCCTGAAAATCTATAAATAATTCGCAATATCATTTACAGGTGGAATCCGCTCGTAAAATGTACAAAGACGAGTTGCAGATGTTGTTTCCTGGCATCGACCTCAGCGCTCGCAAGCTTGACATCAAGGGCGACACTGATCTGTTGCTTATTTATGCTTTAAAACAGGTAAGTAATGAAGTATTTTTTCACACATTCATATGAATAAATTTATCTCAAACATAACAAGAAGTAGTTTTACGAAACGATAACAAGACATCGAATTTTCACACAAATAAATACAATTTTGTTTGTAGACATGAGCCATGAGGTTATAAATTATTATTTTTTTATCGTAAAATAAGTGTAAAAAGATATCTTATAAAAAAATTATGTTCCCGCAAGGTACTATCATTATTAGCAATATTAGTCATAAATATTTTTAATATTTAGCTTCATTCAATACAATTGAGTCATATTTATGTGTTGTTTCCCAGATTCAATTCCTCCAAAACCAGTTGGCTGAAATCCAAACTGTTAGAGAACTGAAAATCAATAGAGCTATTGAATGTAAGTATTTACTTTATAAAGATAATAAAATTATAGTTAACAATTTTGATATTAAAAAAAGAGTGCTTACTCAAAATACCAACTGGGATTATATTGAATCCTTTGCCTTTGAGAATTTTACTGTTTAACTGTATAAATTAGAAAATATCTTTATGTTTTGTATTTCAGGTCATGATGAGAAAGCTATTATCGAAGCTAAGGTTGAGGATATGATAAAGGCCGAGCGAATCGAGAGAGAGGTGGAATTCCAGAAAAGGGTATTATAATTTGTCACTACTTAAACAACAATCGTCTCATTCACTAGCTATGCACTGACTACAGCTTAATGACCAAGGCGGGTGGCCTTAATTACTGCCCAAAATTAGTGGATTTCTCGTATATTGGTACTACATTTTTTTTATACATTTTCGTGGAAAAGGTTACAATTTGTTTAGAATGAGTTTCAGTCCAATCTGTTACTGTTGCATCATAATGCCGTTTATATTTTTTAAGTCTGAATAGATTTGTTGTTTTTTTTTGTTTTCAGAGTTTGGCTATCCAAGCCGAGGCTAACAGAAACCTGAAAGAGCAACTGAAGAAGCAATTCGAGATCCAACAGGAAGTTCTGCAAGATAGACTCAACAAGAAAGAGAAAGAAGTACGTACCAACATTAAGGCTGCATCTAAAAACAGTTTGCACTACATCCTTATAGATAATTAGGTTATAATTGTAATACGAGATGTTTTAACACCCTATCTATGCATAGGTGAGATTTAAGCATCTATTATACTATGATAGTAAAATATTAATGCATTGGATATCCATGGATGACCTTGGTTTTATAAATCTTTAATTTTGTTTTACAGGTAATGGGAAAATTCAGTCGCTCTGTGTCAGAGCAGGTCGAAAAGGAGAGAGTGCAGTTCAAGAAGGAGCTTGCTGCCATGGCAGGGAAACTTAAGGCCATCGAGCAAACTCTCAAACGTAATGTATTTTGCGCCTTTTTAACGCCAATTTTTAAGTCGTCAGGACCAACATCATTACCTACCTAAGGATAAGTGAACTCTATTTCACTTAAAAATTACTAATTTTCTTTTTAATAACTTTAATATACTTTAAAAATATATATATTATGACTAATCGACGGCGACATTAAATAAATAAAATTTACTTTTTGCATATTTTAAATCTTAGCTGTATATTCTGTGGAAAAAGCTTGCAAATAAACATATGATTTAATTATTTTTGAACAAACAACAACAAGTCCACTCCCATAATGATATAATATATCATCCATGACACAAATTCACCCGAGTGAGGAGGTATAACCGTAGTTGTGTGTTTCAGAGCGTGCGAAGGCGGAGGCGGAGGCGCGTCGCTCGCAGTCCCTGTGGGCGGCGGCCGAGGCGCTGCTGGCGGCCACCAGGCGCGCCTCGCCCTGCACGCCCATAGACAACGAACTCTCCGCCTTGGAGAAAGCTGGTACATACATATATACATATAACATTCACTGTATTTCCCAAGTTCTAGGCAGAGCTGAATTTCTGCATCCAAGTTACGGCAAGTGTGTATAATAAAAGGCGAGCCTATGTATTTTGGGCACATTTTAAGATTCTGTGCTGCTACTAACAGTGGCGGTACTTCCATAGAAGCCCAAAAGCCCAGCTTGCCTTACGTAATTCCGAATAAGAAACATAAACTAGATATTCCATAATTCAATACAAACAACAAAATATTTTATCCAAAAACAGAAATTTACGTATTTTTGCCGCGCCGCCGTCCGCCATACAGCCGCGCCGCCGCGCGCCAAATTTCAAAAAAACGAAACGCGGGCGCTCGAACGTCAATAGTTTAGAGTAAACATCAATGTTGAACATAATAATAATATCTATCTCCGTCTATCTCGTGGGCTTTAAACCTGGCTTCACTTTACTAGTTCTATCTCTTTCGCACTACGTCGAAATTCCCATTGGATTTTAAAACATAGATATAACCAAAATACCGTTTATATAGCAATTAGTATGGACCTAAGAATCCCGCTTTCGCTCTGAACTGAGCTGCGTGCAATCGGGAGTGCAGTGAAGTGAAGCACACTTTGTTTGTCAACGTCACACGTTGTTAATTGTTTACGTTTACTTGTTAGTTCACCAAACAGTTGTTTGTTACTGAGCGAAAGAACCAAGTTAAATAGAATTTGTTGTGGTATTTAGAATATTACTACAGTGATTATAAAAGATGAGTGATGTTGATTGTTAATCCTTGTGGCGACTTAAAGTGTGTGCATGTTTTGCTCTTCGAAGATAAGGTAAATTCATTAAATTATACTGTGAAAAAACGTCTCGTAACTTGTCCAAAACCTACATATGCCAGACTCGAGTATTTCTCTAATTGTAAAAAATTATGAGGGCGCTTAATAGATCCGATTAGTAAGTACATAACTAATTGAATAGTTGAATGTTCCCATACGAAAAGGTTATATTTATATTATGTTTGTGTTGCATATTTTATATAATGTTTAAAATGTGTGGAATTCTTGTTGTAATGATTTAAATAATTTATCTGGTTCTTGTAGAATGCATTCAAATTTACAAACCACATACTTTGATTTCTTTTTATAAATATTGTAAACAACGCATTGAAGTATTCATTTCTCGTTAATTATGTCACGAAATTTCAAAACTCTCGCGTTGATCATCATCGTATTATTTCTAAGATTAATACATATTATTTGTCATTTTGTTCAACAAAAAAACTTGCATTCAAGGTCAAATTTAGAGAGACAAGACGTTTGTGCACAATTTGGACATATTATTGTTCTAATAATTTTCGCCGACATTTTATGGTTTTTGGTACTATCACTAGCGACAAATAATTATTTCTTTGTTGGGCCAGTACTATAATATACCTACATCAATATGTTAAAATCTTGAATGTCAATAATTTGCGGTAGGTATATTATTTATGGGCTTAGGCCTAAACCCTCTCAGTTGTAGAGGAGGCCCGTGCCCAGCAGTGGGACGTATTTGGGCTGATGATGATGATATTATTTATTAGTTCTCTGACTTTCTGGACCAAAAAAATACACTATAAAATCAGTAATAAAAATTTGGGCTTGCCCTAGCTAGAGACCCTAGGCACGCCACTGGCTACTAAGACTATGCACTTGGCGAGACCCTACATTTATGCTGCAAGACCAGGATAAGAACATAAAATTCTTTTTGTGTAGTAATGTTGTATGCATTTGTAATGTTGCATGCTCATCAAAGATATTCTCCACATAAAATATATTGTTATATCATATAATATATTATCTACATCTCAAATATTTATTTTTCCAGGCAAAGACGACAAGTTGGTACAAACCGTACTTAAAGGCATCCCGTCCGAAGTTCGCGAAAAGGGCATCGTTACGGAAAAGTCACTGAGGGAGAGGTTCGATAAGGTATAGTTTGGCGAACAGTTTATAATGTTTGCATTATATATACCTTCTTTGTTTCTAAACTGGTATTACAAAGTGACCAGATTCGATTCTGATAGTAAGTGTAGTGCGATCTACATTGAGTGTTGACTGGTAAGAAACGACTATGATCAGGCAATTCCAGTCGACACATTTTGGTGGCCTAGTGCTATCCGGTTCTTATCTCATTCTGTTAAATGATTGTTGCATTCGAAGAAGCGAGACAAAATAATACTGAGTTGAAATGTAAATGATCTAAATAATAATCCATGGAAATTAATTGAAACGGCGTCCATTCCAATAAAGCGGGGAATATTCCAGGGTGATGCTCTTAGTCCTTTATGGTTTTGCTTAGCATTAAACCCTCTTTCAAACCTACTAAATAGTTCTAATAATGGCCTACCAATAGATTCTAATGAAACCACGACCCTAAAATTGTCGCACCTTATGTACATGGACGACATTAAACTTTATGGTAATAGTATATCTTCTCTACACAAACTTGCAGACCTCACACAACAGTTTTCTGACGACATATGTATGACTTTTGGCATTGATAAATGCAAAACGTTCACAATTCTTAACGGTCAACATATTGAAAATAACCCTTATAGATTAGCCTCAGGTAAAGTAGTGGATTCCCTAGATCAAAATAATGCCTACAGATACTTAGGGTTCGAACAATCTCATCAGATAAAACAGAAAGACACGAAAATACACCTAATGAAACATTTTAAACATAGACTCAATATATTAATGAAATCTCAGCTTAACGCTCGTAATTTAGTAAAATCAATAAACACTTTTGCCATCCCTATTCTGACATATTCCTTCGGAATTATACATTGGTCGAAAACGGATCTTTTAAAACTCCAACGTCTTATTAGCACAACAATGAGCAGTCACCGCAAACACCACCCCCGATCCTGTGTCCAGAGAGTGACCCTATCAAGGGAAGAAGGAGGCCGTGGGTTCATTGATATTAAAAACTTACACAATAAACAAATCGCCTCATTAAGAAAATTCTTTTTGAACATATCCGAACATTCAGCTTTTCACAAATCAATAGCCCAAGCAGATAAAAGATACACTCCTCTTAACCTATACTCAACAGATACACAAACCAATGAATCAATTGTTAGCGACAGGGAAAAGATTCTAGAATGGGAACGTAAATCCTTGCATGGAAGACACCGCCTCGACCTGCAACAACCTCACGTCGACATGAAAGCGTCGAACGCTTGGTTGCAGCGAGGCGAACTCTTCCCAGAAACGGAAGGTTTTATGATTGCCATTCAGGATCAAATTATAGATACAGCCAACTACCAAAAATTTATAATCCATAGACCAAATTACTCCGACCTTTGTCGACGATGTCATTCTGCATCCGAAACTATTCAACATATAACAGGTGCCTGTAAATCCATAGCCCAAACAGACTATAAACACCGACATGATCAAATTGCAGCAATAATGCACCAATCCCTAGCCATCCAAACAGAACTTCTTACAGATAAAGTACAGTACTACAAATACAAACCGGAAGCAGTATTAGAAAACGCAAATTTTAAATTGTACTGGGACAGAACCATCATAACGGACAAAACAGTATACAATAATAGGCCTCATATAACCCTACACGACAAGCATAATAAATCAGTTTTTCTAATAGATATTGCCATTTGTAATACTCACAATCTCTTAACAACACACGCGGAAAAGATTGCAAAATACACAGAACTGTCAATAGAGATAAAGTCACAGTGGAAAGTTAGCCACATTCGTACAATACCCATAATCCTATCCAGTACCGGAGTCATACCAAAAACATTGCATTCAAGTCTATCCATCTTAAAAATAAACCCATTAATTTATTTGCTGTTACAGAAAGCCGTGATCCTCAATACTTGCCGACTAACTAGAAAGTTTTTAAATAATGACACTACAGACCTAACTTAATTTATAAACCATATATATTTATTTTTTTATTTATATGCACTTGGCCATGGCCCGTGCTTCTAACCCTCAGTAGAGGAGAAACGATAACCGTTACTTATCATAATAATAATAAAGCTTTATTTAATTCCACAATAGTTAGAATACATTACGTTACTTAGTTTATATATATATATAATTATTTTTTTTAATTTTTTTTTTATTAAGTGATTATATTACTGCTCCTGCAATTTGATGACTTTCTAATGTGGACCCCCTCAGGGTAAAAGCCTCCTCCAAATAATTCCATTTATCCCTATTGTAAGGTTGGGTGTCGTGATTGTTAAATGAAACGCTCTGACTGCTCCTTAGTGACTAACTCTTTAATAGCATAACACTGGTATTTATAATAAGGAATACATATACATACTTACTATACTATATACTACACCTTCCCCGAAAAGAAAAATAAAATAATGTTATACATTCATTTTATGCTTACACTATTAACATTACAACATTTTATTAATACGCTACATGTTGTACAACACAAAATTTTTACTTTTATTAAGTTTAAAAAAAAAAACATTATAATTCTAAGTCATATAAACATTATAAGTCATTCTAACGCATAAAAATAAAAAGATACATTGGTGAAATAGTGTAAAAATAATTAAAAATAATTAAGACACATATAGCTTAGTCCTGTTCTTATGAACTAAATCACTTTTCCCATTTCTTAGTATCTCAACATTTGGCTCAACATCTTTTATAACTTTGTATGGACCATTATAAACACTTTGGAGTTTGTTTCCAGTCTCGTTTTTCACTAACACTAAGTCGTTCTCCTTATACGTAATAGGGTTACAATTCAAGTCGTATTTGTTTTTTCTTAATAATTTAGATTGCAATAAATTTTCGTATGCTTCTTTATGCGACGTTTGCAATCTGTACTTTAATTCTAATGGATAATTACCATAATTATAAAGCGGGTCTACAATGTTTTTATTTAAATTTGATGGAATATTACACTTTTTTCCAAACACCAATTCAAATGGTGTAAACTTTGTAGCAGTGTGAACTGACGTGTTAAAGGAAAAACACCAAAACGGTAACCACGTACTCCATGACTCTGGATGGTTATTAGTTTGAATTCGCAAGAAATTACCCAAACATTTATGAGTATTTTCCAGAGATCCAATTGTTTGATGATGATAAGCGGTAGAATGTAAAGTGGTAATTTCCAATAATTTGCATGTTTCTTTAAAAACACTTGACAAGAATTCAGTACCCCTATCCGTCGCGACTCTATCAGGTATACCATATCTGAGTATGAAATTATTTACAAAATTTTGCGCCACTTCTACCGCACTTTTCGTTACCATAGGATATGCTTCGACATATTTAGTTAATTCGCATTGAATGGTCAAGATATACGTATAATTATGATCATCTCTGTCCAAAGGACCTACTACGTCAATAAAAACCTTTTCCATCGCTGTAACGGCTGTAGATGTCACAACTAACGGTTCCTTAACGTAATGCGAACTATGTTTTTGTGTCTGGCATTTGTCGCATTTCCTAATGAATTCTTTCACATCCCTCTCAAGACCAGGCCAAAAGTAATATTTTTTAATATTGTTATACATTCGTCTTATACCAGCGTGGCCACTAGTTGGTAAAAGATGAAAGTCGTTCAATATTACTTTTTGGTCGTCTCTATTTTCTATTCTTTTAATATTATTTAGGATGCATAATCGTGGTCCGGACCACTGTGTACAACTTTTTATTTCATTTACTACTTTTTCTATAAAATTATCATAATATCTACTTCTTACAAAAATTAATTCGTGCACGTTAATTTTCTCACAAAAATCTTTAAGTTCCCTCACAAAAGCGACTGGCGTCAGTTGTGATTGGGATTTTATAAACAATATCATTTTTGCTGACGAATAATAAAATACGTCATTCTCGTATTCTTTGTCACAACATCTACGTAGCTTGTTTAAGCTATTTTTTCAGTAAATTTGAGTTCAACAGATATTTTCGGTTTACTGTGAATTTCTACAACTTTCGGTTGCGCAGGCCGATCGTCGGTAGGAACACCAGCACTCCGAGAACTCTGTGAATCAACGTATTGTTTACGTTGTGCCCTCGTCATTACGGTAATAATGCTTTCATGCATAAGTTTTAATTCTGTTGAAGTTATAGGCAGTCGTGACATTGCATCGGCTGCTATATTCTCTGATCCTTTTATATACTCTACTGTGAAATCATATTCCTCAAGTAAGAGTCTAAATTTCATAAGGCGACTGGAAGGATCACGCATATTGAACAGATAAATAAGTGGCTTATGATCAGTTTGTATTATAAAATTACGACCATACAAATATGGACGAAAATGTTTCACTGCCCATGTTATCGCTAAAAGCTCCTTTTCCACTGTGGGGTAATTAACCTCCGCTTTGTTTAAATTCCTACTCGCAAACGCAATTGGCTTTTGATTTGAATTACATAAAACTGCACCTAATGAATGTTGCGATGCATCTGTTTGTAACACAAATTTATTATTTTTCGAAAAATCTGGATACTGCAAAATCGGGGGAGAACTAATTAAGGATTTTATTGTGTGGAATGAAGTTTGACATTTATCATCCCAGTTAAAAGTAACATTTTTCTTCGTTAAACGAGTTAAAGGATAGGCAATAAAGGCGAAATTCTTAATAAATTTTCTGTAATAGTTTGCAAATGCAATAAATTTAACTAATTCTTCTACATTGTTTGGAGTTGGCCAATTACTTAATGCTTTAATTTTTTCAGGGTCGGGTAACACTCCATCACCCGAAATAACATGTCCTAAGTACAATATGTCTTTTTTTAAAAATATACATTTATGTGGGTTTAATTTTAAATTTACCTGGCGAAGCCTAGCAAAAATGTCAATGAGGTTCTTGTTATGTGATTCTAAATTTTTACCAAATACAATAAGGTCGTCTAAGTAAACAAGGCATTTCTCAAAAGCTAACCCTGACATTGCAATCGTCATCATTTTTGAAAATGAGTTAGGGCTTGTTTTTAACCCCATGGGCATTCTTGTCAACTGGTATTGTCCTGAAATCGAAGCATTAGATCCAATTGTACTATTTTCGGAAACTCGAAATTGTCCTGTACTAAATGCAGTATATTTTCGGCTTTCAGGATCAAGTTCACATTGATAGTATCCGTGTGAAAGATCAAGAGTAGAAAAATAAATAGATCCTGAAAGAGAGTCTAAAATTTCGGCAATATTCGGAAGTGGAAATTTGTCATCTTGTATATTATTATTTAATTTTCTATAGTCTATTACAAGACGCCACTTCTTGTTTTCTATACTATCAGTTTTTTTAGGAACCAGCAATATTGGGCTCGACCACTCACTCTGACATCGTTCAATTATGCCTTCTCCTAACATATGGGTAATCTGTTTGCTTATCTCACCCTTTTGCGTATACGGAATTCTATAAGGCTTACTATACACTGGTTGAACATTAGGCTTTAATTTAATATGATGCTTGTAAATATTTGTCGTAGTTAATTTGTCTCCTGGTAACAAAAACACGTCAGAAAATTTTGCACAAATTTTTTCAATAGCTACTTGCTCTTCACTATTCAAATGATTGAGATTTAATAAGCTAAACAATTTTTTAACACGTTCTGCGTTTAAATTAGGACATTCATTAAAAACACATATGTTATAGTCGCTAACTGGTTGCATAATTGGCTTAATATCTTCAAGTTCAACCTCATTTTCACATGTATTCAAAACTAAAATAGGTATCATGCCATTTAAAGGTTTGACTAATGTACTAGCTACAAAAATTCCTTCGCGTAATTCAGAAGTACAAACTAAACACTCCTCTTTTACGTCAGTACGCACATAATGTATCGATTCAGACCTCGGCGGTAAAATAAAGCAATTTGATTTCCTTTCCTCTTGTGATTTTAATGGCAACACTATATTTTCATTTTGATTATTTTTAAATGTAATAGTTGAAACATTAAGATCAAGAACTGCTTTATACTTAGAAAGATAATCTTGTCCTAAAATGGCATGTGCCTTACAAGGCAAGGAATTAAAAACATAAAACTTATGAGTAAACAAACTTCCCGATGAATCATAACAACTCCTAATTGTTAGATAAACATATCCAATTGCTTCTATTGTGCCTCCGATTCCGTTTATCTTTACATTCTGTATATGGATCGGTATATTAAATGACTTGACTTGTTTATATTTGATAGCAGAAATTGAAGCTCCAGTATCTATTAGGAATGAACAGCTATAATTACCAACTTGTAATTCAATGCAACAAGTACTGTCGCTTGCACAAATGTAACTGTTATTCACGAAAAAATTTACTTTGTTCACGAAATGAATTTTCCTCAGTCGTTTCTTTGTTTAGCACATTAACATTGGCATTTTGACGTGGCTTTCTTTGTAATACTCTAGAATTATTATTAAAACTAGGGTACCTACCTCGGTATGACCGTGACTGACCTCCCGTATTATTTTGATAAGGTCGGCCGCGACCTCGGTAGAATGTAGCACCACGGTTGAAGTTGCGTCCTCTAATATTGTAGCTCGTGCCTACATCTCGATATTGACGGTTACCTCTGAAATTACTGTTATAGCTATAATTATCACCTGACGAAAAATAATTATGCCTTTTTTTCCTCATAGTCAACACTTCGCCTGATAGAGATGGCATTGTTATCTCCTCGTCTATCGCTGCCTGTACAGCATCCGTCAATGAGTCGAAATTGCGAGCGGCTATGATTGTACTAAGCCGTCTATTGCGCAACCCGTCGGCAAAACGTTTAATAGCTTGTTTTTCATTTAATGGTTGTAAAATTGCAAGATGTTCCGCTTTGCCATCAGCCTGTGCAACAGACAAATCCATAAATATTTCAGACAATTCTTTTCCATAATCATCGATAGACTTTTGATCTTGGCGTAAATTTTGTAACTTATTTTGTAACGCAATGTAACTTTTTTTGGGCAAAAGAATTGCGCGCATGTCAGTTAATAATGCATCTATGGATGAATAGTTACATTTAAGTTTTAATTTAGCCGTATGTGAAAGACGATTTTTTAAAACAAACTTTATCAAATTAATTTGACATTCCTCGTTGTCCAAAAGAGAGCTATAGTATTCTATACCATCTATCAATTGCTTAGTCGTCAAAAGATCATTGTCCATGACTGGCAATAAGCTTAGGGCGGTTTTTAAATCGAACTCCATTTTGGAACTTAATTGCTTTTTAGATGTTGATTCCGATGATTTACTACTACTCATACTAGCAGTCAAATGTATATGTGTCTTATTACAAAACTCTTTTATATCTGAATACAATACTTTTATTTTATCTTTATAATATTGTATTAATAATAAACTTTCTCCGCTAAATTCCTCTTTACTAATTTGTTTATTAATACTAGAAATTAAAGTATTGTATCTGTTATACACAATATCTGCTTCTGTCAGCTTTTCTCTTAAGCGACTTACAGTTCTCTTTTCATAATTCAACTTTACTAAATTTTCTTTAATAACCCTCAATTTTTCGAATATATTATTTAGCTCTAGGGCCATAACAAAACATCACACATAATAAAACTTAGTTCCGTAGCATAATAAAATAATAAAATTACCTTAAATTATCATGGGTAAATACAATTTCTGTATATAAGGACACATAATATAATAGTTACTACTCAAATTTTCGGTGCACATGTTCGCATTTTATCACTTTTCACGTCTTTTTTCACCACTATATTTTTTATCACGCACTTGTTTTCGGCACAAACACGTCGGTAGACATCCCTTTGGCTGCACACGAAGAACATCGAACTCCTTCCGTGTCGTCTCTACGTCGAGTAAATGACCTCCTCAAGTTTTGCTGAATTATCCGATTGTCAATCCAGTTATGATGGCATCCTTTGTAGCACTTGTACGCAAAATAAGCTGCACATATGATTGCCAGGCCAAGAAGTATCATCATGACCGTGCTTATGGCCGATAAATGAAATTGTAGTTGTTCGGTGGTCGCTGAATTACTAGATCCAATTCCATTTTGATTAATAATAACTTCTTCGGCTTTGGGTGTGTTGGAGTTGCACATCTTTCTTCATTAATTCAAAATATTTTAATTAATTTTGTTCGCTATTCACGCGCACGCAGCAAATGCGTCCAGAGCGCGACCCGATGCCCCGCGCCAAACATGGCAGGGTCGCCATGTAAGGTTGGGTGTCGTGATTGTTAAATGAAACGCTCTGACTGCTCCTTAGTGACTAACTCTTTAATAGCATAACACTGGTATTTATAATAAGGAATACATATACATACTTACTATACTATATACTACACTATCTTTAGCAGTGTTCATCCAGTCTCTTCCTGCAACGGATACAATCTCGTCCTGCCACCGGGCGCCTGGGCGACCTCTACGTCTCGCGCCATGCGGTCCTTTCCATTTTGTGATGTTGATTGTCCATCTATTGTCACCGTATCTCCCAACATGGCCAGCCCATCTCCACTTAAGACTTTGAGAGAAGTGTAGAGCATCTTTTACCTTGGTTATTTTACGAATTTTTATATTTCTTACTCTATCTCTCAGTTTTATATTTAAACAACTCCTTTCCATTGCCCTTTGAGTTGTTTGTATTTTTTGTCTTGCCTTGTGATCATAAATCCACGTTTGGCACCCATAGGTTAAACAGGGTAAAATTGTTGTGTCTAAGATTAATGTTTTCAATTTAATCGGTAGTTGCGATTTGAGAATCTCCTTTTGTGCCCAGTACTTTCTCCATGTAATAGCTATTCTCCTGTCTATTTCTTCTATGTTTCGATCTTTTCTAAATGAAATTTGTTTTCCAAGGTAAACGTAACTCTCCACATACTCAAGTGGCTCTTGATTAACCAGTATTGGCGTCATCTCGCTGTTCGTAATGATTTTAGTTTTTCCTAAGTTCATTTCCAGGCCTACTTTAACACTAGCTGTCTGAAGTTCGTATATCATTGTGTTGAGCTTATATGGACTTTCAGAGAACACGACGATATCATCTGCAAAGCGTAGGTGGCTTAGATATTTCCCGTTCACGTTAATTCCTTGCCTTGACCACGGTAAATCTTCCATTACATTTTGTAAGACAGCTATAAACAGTTTCGGTGATATAGGGTCACCTTGTCTGACTCCTCGCTTAATGTTGATCTTGGTACCCACTCTATCTAGCCTGACTCTACTAGTACAGTTAACATATATGTTTTTAATAATATTTATGTATTTCGCGTTAATATTTTGTTTGTTTAATGCTTCCCAGATGCTGTTATGAGAAATAGAGTCGAAAGCTTTCTTATAGTCGACAAATGCTATATAGAGCGGTTTTCTATATTCTACATACTTTTCGATGACCTGGTCTACGGTGTGAATATGATCTGTTGTGCTAAAGCCACTTCTGAATCCCGCTTGTTCCATGGGTTGGCATGAGTCTATTGGTGGCGATATTCTGTGTAATAAACAGGATGCAAAGAGTTTGTACAAGCAAGACATTAAGCTTATCGGTCGGTAGTTTTCTATATCTTTAGGATCGCCCTTTTTATATAGTAAAATAATTTCCGATTCTGTCCATTGCCCTGGCACGATTTCTTCTTCCAGTATTTTATTGAACAGTATTGTAAGAGGTGTTAATAGAAGTGTTTTACCGATTTTTATGCACTCATTACTCAAACTGTCTTGTCCTGGGCTCTTATCTCGTTTTAAATTATTTATTTGGTTTAGGATTTCAGTTTCAGTAAATTTTTGTACAGTTGATGTGTTATATAGTTGATCTTGTTCTGTGTTTTCCACTAAGCCTGGTGTTGAACTATAAAGACTTGTATAGAACTTTGTAGCTATATTAATGATGTCATTTCGAGATTTGCAAATTGTAGAACCTTGCTGAAGGGACGGGATCCATTTTTTTGACTTTTCTAGTTCTCTGTATGCCTTTTTAGCTGATCTTGAGCTTTCTATACATTTTTCCAGTATGTGAAATCTGTGGTTTGCGTAACATTTTCTAATTTCTTTATTTGTTTCTTTATATAGCTTTTTTAATTCTTCCTTATCCTTTTTAGTGAGATTTCTTTTATTTTGTAGTGCGCTTCTTTTTTCCATTAATTGGATTGCTTTATCTGATATAATTTTTCTTTTTCTTGATTGTTTTTTATTTTTTAGGCTTGTTAATATAGAGTTTTCTAATTTCTTGTAATATTCCGTGACTGTATATCTTTCCTGGTTTTCTATGAGTTCAGGTATAAATGCATTTAAGCTTTTTAAATAACTGTCCATCTCATCCTCAGTTTTTAAAGGGTTTCTGGGACTAGTGTAGTTTCTTCTGCTCTGTTTTTCGCTACCTAAGCTTAACGTTGCTCTCAGTAGTCTATGATCTGTGCCAAAGGAAAAATAATTCAGAACTTCAAATTTTGTGAACAATTTAGGTTTCGTTGTTGTTATATAGTCAATTTCTTTTTTAGTATTTTTATCGGGCGAAATCCAGGTCCATCGTTGGTCAGCTTTTAATTTAAACATTGTATTGATTATTTTTAGATTATGTTCGTACACGTACTGAACCAGTCTTTCTCCTCTCTTGCTTCTGTTTCCAAAACCGTGAGTGCCTGCTATTCTGCTCTCATAATACTTCGGTTTGCCGATCTGTGCGTTAAAGTCGCCCATGACTATTATATACTGTGTAGAAATCAAATCATGAGCCTCTTCTAAGTCTGTGTAGAATTTATCTAAATCTTCTTGTGTTGAGCCTTCTGTTGGTGCGTATGCCTGTATAATTGCGAAGTGTACGCTCCCTAGTTTTATTTCCAACATGCAAACTCTTTCAGATATCCCGGAAAAGTTTATAATATTTTCTTTATATTTTCTTTTGATTAGGAAACCTACGCCATATAGACCTTTTGTTTGTCCTATGTAGTATATAATATAGTTTTCGTCTTCTATTATATTTTCACCTAGCCGGCGCACCTCGCACAGGCCCAGTATATCGTGTTTTATGTTACTGAGAGCTGTCTTCAATTCTAGTAGTTTTTCTAGTGTTGATAATGATCTTACGTTGAGGGTACAAATATTTATTGAAATTTTGTTTCTTGGACGAATATTCTTTGGAGGGTTGTGGTCTGACTCTACCGCGGTGACCAGCCGTGGTGGTAGGTGAGTGGGGAGTAGGGGGGCCGTCTGTCGTTGCTATGCTAAATTGGTCTGTATTGCATGTGTTTGTTTTTGCGGGGTGTCGGTTTGATTGTAGGTCATTTTCCGGTTTTGAAGTATATACTCTCGCATATTGGAAGCTTTATTTTTATGCTGTGATTGTTTGTTGTTGTGGTGAGCTTTTTGGCTACCGGAGTGCGGTGGTATTATCTCCGGAGATTCAGACAGGTTCCTCTTACTTATTGCCTGGCGGTAGTTGCTCTTATTTTTAGTCAATACTATAAGTTTATCGTACCTTATAAAAGCAGTGTTGCCTGCTTCTTTTTCCTCCTGTAGTTGAGCTTGTAATTCCTTGCGCTTGTTCAGAACTTCTATGGGGTAGTCTTCTTTTATACAGTATGACGTATTCTGCAGGCACGACCTGTTTTTCAGAACCTTAAGTTTGAAGCCCATTGTAGCAAATGTTATTATAATCGGTCTGATTTTTTCACCTTTTTTTCCTAGTCTTCTGATTGCTTCTATATGAGATCTATTGTATGGGAGTTTAAAGTACTTGTTCAGTATATCGATCAGTATATCTTCTAATTCGTGGTACGATTTTTCACAATCTTCCACCCCAAACATGACCAGGTTTTTGCATCTATTTTGTCTTTCTAGGTTGCTTATTTTTGTGCTTAGTTCTTCTATTTTTTTCTCCAAAATAGCATTTTTTAGATCTAGAGTGTTAAATTTCTCGTTTATGTTATTGTTTATTGTGTTTTTTATATCCTCCTTCATATCTATAATATCTTGTTTTTGTTGTGCCATATCTTGTTGCATTTTTATTAACATTTGTTTTATTTCATCCATGGTGAGTAGAAAAAAATGTGATGTCCAGCGACCTCTATGAGAATAGTAATGTATTACAGAAGTATGCTCGGTCTCGAATAACAAATAGTCGCGCGTTGCGCGGCGCCGGCGCCAGCCTTGCTAAGCTAGCTACCTTGATGTGTTACAAGTTACAACTAGCAATGATAGATGGCGCTGCTGGTTATTTTCTTATTGAATCGCGCACACTTAAAGTAGGTAGTCAAATCGCAAATCACAATTTTTATATTTTTATATTGGCACTTTTGAACTTATAGTTTATTGTTGCTTCTTATATGGGCACTTTTGCGTATTTATGTCGTAGTCTTTTTATAATATTTCACTCTTAACAATAGTATTTTGCACTGGATAAGTCTAATTAATTGTATTTAAACGGATTTCAAAGTCATTATTGTTGTTACGTATTTTAACGTTTGTCACGCAGTTTTACAGTTTTTTCACTCAGTATTTTATATGATCCTAGTGATTTTAAGCACTGTTTATAATTTTCTTACACTGTTTACACTTTTTAGCCACTTATTTATTTTTTAAAAATTTATAAATACGAGTACGTTGTGAACCGTGGCACTGTGGCGCCCCCTTCCTATGGTGATCTAAATACATTAAAATAATTGACGAAAAAGGATGAAAACATGGTGATCCCAAAGGCGACACACTTTGTGAGTCACAATGGCGGGTTTTAGCCAAAGTAAAAATATTGATTATTTTCCTAGATGGAGAAGACCGCGGTGAAAGTGGCTCTGGTGAGTCGCGACGGAGCGTCCCTGCCCGTCTACTTCCTGTCGTGGTTGCAGTCTAAGCTTCTGTTCCAGAAGGTGTGTATATTTGAATATTTTACATAGTACAATTAATAAGTTTAGTAACAACTAACAAGGGATAAAAAAAGTGTGGTTCATTAAAAGTCGACAACACGTCGTCGATCGTCCTTTTATGAACGGTTGCCTATTGCTTATTCCACTATGTCGACCCAATATTTATTGGTTTAGTGGTAAATGCCGAATGTCACAAAGATTGCACAAACATTGCTGAATGTGGGACATTTTTAATGTGCCGACTTGCTGTTGCGATAGATATTTGATGAGGTTATGTTTGTTATTACATTTTGTTTTATACATCGTTACATCTCCACATAGTTAACACTACTCTAGCCTTACTGTATGAATGTGTACAAGTCATAATAATTGAATGATTTAATAATTTTCAGTTCTCTGAAATTCCGAAAGACGAGTTGGAAAATCTGCCGACAGATTTTACAAAATTGGATACATTCGACATTATTCAGAGGGCGAGGTGAGTTTAATGAATTCGTATTAGATTTTGTAAAAATATTTTTTGTGTAAATTGCTGCGGAAATCGGCATCGGATTTTTGGCAAATGCTAAGAAGGGAAAAGTAGCTTCTCAACAAAGGATAGGTAGTGGTAGTGATGATGATGATAGTGATGGTGATGATGATAATGACGATGATGATATTGATGGTGATGATGATAGTGATGGTAATGATGTTGTGTATTTGCCGCAGGTACCACATGGACCAAGGCGACCTGGGCGCGGCGCTGCGCTACGTGAACCTGCTGCAGGGCGGGGCGCGCGCCGCCGCCGCCGCGTGGGCCGGCGCCGCGCGCGCGCACCTCGAGATCAAGCAGGCCGCGCACGCGCTCATGGCGCACGCCTCCGTCTCCGGACTGCTCTACCTGTAGGCGCCCACGCCACGCAGCGGGGGGCGGGAGGGGGACACCGCTACAACAATGTATTGACGAAGCGGTTCATTAGTAGTATTTGGTGGTGGAAAATGGAGTTTGGTCGCACCTACACCAAGTCTCATGTTGTACTAATAGACTCCTTAATCAAATCATAATCAAAGTCATAATCAAAGTCTGTTGACCTTTGTCAGCTAGCTATCACGACTACCAAACGACGTTGATGCAAGTGAATCGATGTAATTACTGTCGAACTAGATACGCATGGACCACCACTATGGCGTAGTTGGGTAAGAATTGAATGCGAGTTATCGAGAAAAGAAAGGATGAATATAATTGTCGGGTTTGATGTCCACCACAACTGCCACGTCCCCTCTCTCGCCCTGCAAATACTCTACAAGACTAGCTACTGGACGAATCATAGTGGCCTGTATAGTTAAAATTTCAGTTGTTTTCAATCTTTGACTTTTTTTACTTGTCTATTATTTGTCACACCGTCCTATCTGTAGTTATTTGGTTTATTTCATTTCAATAATGCTGGTATTTATTTCACTGACTGAAATAACACTACCATCGCTCTAGAGGTAACATTTCATGAATAACAATTTCTTTATTGTAGTAGAAAAAACTTTTATGTGACCTGAATTTTTTAATTAAGTAAAAAATATTAAAATATTCATAAACAGGATAAGAATGTATGCAGAAAAAAATGTGATCTTTATTGATGTTAAAAATATTGATATTTAAGCACTAAAGTTTACCTATAATATTACATCTAGAGCGACGATATGTTTTTTTTTTGAATATTTCCATTAAAGACAATATTTGATCTTATATATTTTATGGAGTAGTTACAGTTTCTGAACCTTTGAACCAGAAATAATGACTAAATACCAACTGATGTACACTATTATTACTTATATAAGATCTAGTCTCAAATGTTGCTGAGAGCTTTTGTCATTGATATAGTGAGACTTCTGTGGAATATCGTAGTATGCCGTTGCTTGAGATTTTGTTTTTTAGTATCGACATTTTATAAGATCATGAAAAGCCCTGTCCTTTACTTCTAAGTTTAATCGTTTAGGCAAAAAGGTCCACAAATACCGACATCTTTGTGTAATCAAATTTAATACTATGCGACATGAAACAGTAAAATTTGATAAGTTACTAGCTGAATATGAAGTAATGCAAATATTAGTGATTCAACAAACGGCCGTATTTTAATAAGTCATGCGTAAGGTGTGCATAATTCTGTTTATTATTTATTTTTTATTGTAAAAATGATTTTTTCAAATATTATTTTTTGGATATTATGTTTTAATTCCGCCTGGTTGAGGGTTTTGTTAATACAGAATGTACATGCAAATATCAGTACTTTCGTCCGATTATTTATTTTTACAATGAAAAATTTTTTTTTATTCCGTAAAAACTTACGTTTTGTTGTTTTTTTTTTGCCATAAGATATGTATTTCTAAAATCAATAATAAAACGGAAAAAAGCGAGCCAAATGTCATATCTAAAAATAGCAAAATCGATATAAACGTTATTTGCACAGTCACATTTTGCATTTAATTTAAAAGTGTAATTGGAACTACAATGTCAGCGGCGTGCAATGTGGACGGCTCTTAATTTTAGTAATTTATGTAAATATTAAAATGTTGTATTTAATAAATTAAAAGGTTTTTTATTTTTACCACTCTTTACCAACTATTCTTGATGTGCTTACTACAGTTTTTTTGAAATGACTGGAATTATTTGTAGATTTTAATGTGTTGCTCCTGGAATAAAGGTATATACATCTAGATAAGCCCATTTAATGCCATTTATGGTCTTGGATTTTTCCTCCTATCGTGCAAGGGACTTTTGGCCAAAAGGGACATAAAAAGCGTGGGTTGTTGAAGCGATTAATTTCTAAGCCACATAGAAGGTGTTATGAAAAATCAGGCCTGTCTTTTAATCTTAGGTAAGGCTAATAGACATTGCGGATAGAAGGTAAGGCCAATACGGTCTAACAAGTGTTACCAGGTAAAAAAGAATACGATATTGCCTTACTTTAGAGCTACACAGCCAAATCATAGATTGGCTTGTAGTTAATAGTGTAAGGTTAGTTGAAGGTTTGCTGGAGGCTCAAATTCCTAGTGATAGGACTTAGGTACGTACACAGAGTGATCGTAATCGACGTAAGGTTAAACCTGTCATATTGCCATGCAATGGTGTTGTGAAACATAGTCGTAATGTAATTTTCCGTCCATCATTTAGTACCCAGTGTGTTATGTGAGTCTTAAACACTGTTGCTCAAAGAGTAGGTATATGTTCACCATGAGTTTCAGTGCTTCAGGTCTTACAGAATATTGTGTTAGTTTAAGATAAAGTAAATCAAAAGCTGGTTGGAAATTGTTTTTGAAAAGAATATTTACTTTAGGAGACTGTGACATGATGACATAAAGAACATTTCAAACGTAACCGTCGCACGAATACAAAAATATAAAAACAACCCGAAATATAAGCAACAGAAACAATGTTTAGACTAACAGCTTACGTGACTAGTGCTAGGAAAATAGTTGTAAGTTACTTTACAATTCTTGTTTTTAGATGTCTGGTTTAGTGCAGATCGGCAAGCTTAACATACTAAAAACTTAAACTTAGGTGAACAGGTTTCCTCACGATGGTTTTCATTATATAGCGCCTGATAGTTCAATAGGAATACTTATAATCATAACTTTGAATTAATTTGTCATAATCTCTGAATAATATTAATTTTATAAGTGGTTTTTGATCTCGTATATAAATATAAAGAATACATTTAAATATCAACCATCGGACATATTGTCCACCAATCCGCAATAGCCCAGCGTGGTGGACGAAGGTGTTAACCCTCTCCGCTGCAGAGGAGGTCCGTGCCTCAGGGGACATTGTATATGATAAATATCAACATTTATAACATCCGCAGTACCGAAGAAATCCAACAGAGATCCAGATTGCCTGCTTCACCAATACTCCCAAATGCTATAAATACAAGAACCCTAAAGAGAGAGAGTCGTGTCCCCCACCACCTCCACCCCCGCCCCCTCCTCCGAGGGATGAGCGTCTGTTCTGGGGAACCATGGCAGCTTTGTTCCTAGCTGGTGGTTTTGCTATGTATGCCAAGTGAGTTGTGATCAAACTTGAATATTTGTCTTTACTTTCATTTCACTTTCGTTGGTCTAATTTTCAAGTCTTTTAATGTTAATTCTATTGTTCTCGTTTTTATGGGCATCTTATTTAACATGGTAAACGTGTACCTAGACTGTAGACCGGTACGTAAGCTTAAGTCAAAATTTTCCACGTTAAGGGTACCTTATTGGGTATTTAGAGTTTGTACTCCACAAAGCTAACTGCATATTTCTATTGTTTTTTTTTTAAGATTTAGAGTTATTCAAATACATAAAGAGTTTCTCACTTTATGTATTTTTTTTCATAGTAGCATTGAGAATCAAATAATTACATATTAAAAAAGAATATGCCTGTACAATAATTAGAAACAAGTTATTCATACTCGGCAATCATAACTTTATCTTGATTTCAGACGTACACCAGAAATCCGGGATTGGTTGTCACTCCACGCACCATGGTTCGACGATTTGATAGCAATAGCGTATAGGGAGAATCTGACGTATACAGAATTTGCTTTTAAGTGTGTCGAGGATTTTAAAACATCTATATTGGATTACTTTAAAGAAGATAAAAGGAAACAGTGTATAGAGGGGGGTGGTATCGGTGACATTTCGAGTAAGTACTTTGATTATTTTGTTAGTATTTTGACTGCTATTCAGAAAATCGCCCTGCTCTTTCGTAAAGAAAAAGTGAAGTATGGAGTGAGAAATATCTTCTCAAGATCTAAAGTAGTCACATTAATAATTGCCCGAAACCCAAAGTAAAATAATTGTTTAAGTTTAATATTAGAAACGTTGAAATTAGACTTTGATACATATAATCAAGATTAGTTTTGTCTATTTCTAGATGTTCCTGAAGAACCGAGAGTTATGCCTAGCAAAGAGGGTATGTTATGATATTTTTCAAATGTCACTTCTGTTATTTTTTACCTACTTATTAAATTACGAAAAAGTGTAACATGAATTTAAAAGAAATTTCGGCTAAGAACAGTTATGTGCAAACTTACGGAACTGTGTTCAAGTTTTTTGTGATTTTGCTTTTTTATTAATTCTTCAACTATCAAAATAATTTTAAATTGATAATATTTTGAATAGTTGTTTCATTTATCATAACTGAAATGATTTTTGCAGAGATTAGCGAGGAATTAAGTCCGTGTGAGAAAGTACCGCCGCCGCTCATTACCAAAGACATTTGCGAGATTGAGAAATGTCTAAAAGATCTTGGAGACACTGCTATTAATAATTACCTCACAGCGAGAGATGCTTGCGTCTACTATAACAGTGTAAGAAGTAAAAATCATCGTTGATATATATCTTCCTTATTATGATTTAATAGAAAGGGGATAACTGAAAAACGATGGTTTTGTTATTTAAGCATTTGCTGATCATAAACAACAGTAACTAACATTCCAACTAATAATAATAATAAATAAATAAATACACCCAACAGTCACATACATAGTTCTGACCCCACATTAAGATACGAGTCTTGTGTCGTGGGTATCAGAAACTACGAGAGACTTTTCGGTCTCACAAACACCCAGACCCGAAACAAATACTTGTGGATCACACAAACATTTGTCTCGGTGCGGGGATCGAACCCGCGGCCTCTCGTTTCGCAAGCTGGTGTCTAGCCAACTGCGCCACGGGGCTGTCAAACTCCTCCTGTATACCTATTTCTGATTAATTTCGTTGCGGGACCATGACAAATTAGGTTCCCTTAGATACGCTTCAGTGCTCAGCGTCAATACTGTGCGTGCCGCTGTTGATCCTGGAACACAGGAGTTGTGCACTAGGCGGGTGTGTGGTGGGATAGGGACAAAACAACCATTAACTAACATTCATCATGGTAAAGCATCACTTACATACTAAACAGCAATATTTTTTTTATAATGTTTACCGTATTCTGACTGACGAATTAGCATTGGTTGTTCGATCATGTTGAATTGCGACTTGCGATATATTGGTTAAATGATTTGTTTGCGCCAAGTTTGTACACATATAATTACATATGTTTCTATGGAACGGTAGTTGGAGTGTTGACAGCCCCGTGGCGCAGTTGGCTAGACACCAGCTTGCGAAAAGAGAGGCCGCGGGTTCGATCCCCGCACCGAGACAAATGTTTGTGTGTTCCACAAATATTTGTTTCGGGTCTGGGTGTTTGTGAGACCGAAAAAGTCTCTCGTAGTCTGATACCCACGACACAGGACTGTATGTGACTGTTGGGTGTATTTATTTATTATTAGTGTGAGATATGCCTGCTATTAAGTCCCATACAGTAGGGGGCGTTGCTATTACCGGTTAACAAAGAACTGGAAAGAACCTCAACAGCATTGGGATTCTTTTCTGATCTTTGGTAACTGAAAAAGATCTTGGATAGGGTCGATCGGCTATCGAATCATGAATCAGTAATCTCTCAACGGCACTTAGCAATTTATTTATGGGGCCAAAGAGAACGACCATTTGTGTTTTTTGTTTTTAATAAAACCTGCACACCTAAAAAATAAGTTTTTAGGAATTTCTTAGGTGTGTAGTCCGCCAACCGGCACTAGGCCAGCGTGGTGGACTAAGGCCTAAACCCTCTCAATGGTAGAGGAGGCCCGTGCGCAGCAGTGGGACGTATATGGGCTGATGATGATTTGTGTTTTTATTTTATTATTTTTTATACTCTAGACAAATCATCATTTAAGTATGTACATGTAGGTAATATCAACATGCAGGCGAGAGTTTTTATTAAGTTTTTTTTTGTATTACAGCTTGTGGAGGAATTGATGTTGGATTTTTGCATTTCAAACCTAGCCAAGCTTCGTGATGCGATGAATGAACGTATGGAACTCGTGCAAGATTCATTGAAGAAAGCCGCTTGTGGGAAGGCCCAGTTAGGTAAGTGTTCTGTAATTTTTTTTCATCTTCTTCAGCAAATGTGCTAGCTAGGCTCATGAACTTTATTATGGAGTTCTAGTTATATGTAATTAATTAATTATTGCTTATTAATGAAATCTAATCTATCGGTACTATTAGGTAGACTATACAAAACATTGTCTTGTAGTGAAGAAAATTGCGAACCTGTTTCATATAATAAGACCTCAAGCACCGATGTGATCTTAGCAATGATGGTAAAGGAAAAACAAACTGGCTATCAACCAAACATATTTTGGTCTAAAACCAAACCTCAATTTTTATTGTTTTTGTAGACGAGTTAACAAGGTATTTTGAATGTGGAGTTGACGCGCCCAAAGAAGCTGTGGCGAATACAAAATGTATGCTGAGAGATTACCAGGACAAGATCAGGACCATGAAGGCCATGTATGAGTGGGAGAACGACAGGTCTGTTGTCATGGATATACAGTGGCAAAAGGTAAGAAGGACAATCAGTAGGTACCTACTTTTTTTAACGATCTACATAAACGTAACATCTACACATAACCGATAGTATCTAACATTATGAATTGCGAAAGTGAGTTAATTTTAGTGCCTAATGAATTTTGGATTAGGGAGATAGATGGGACTTTGGGCAATTTATCAAATTTATAATTTATTCCGAAAGGAAGAGGGGATTTGGGGGATTTATTTGTGTTAATACATTATTTGACTGTCTACCAACCCGCATTAGGCCAGCGTGGTGGACTAAGTCCTAACCCCTTTCAGTTGTAGAGGAGGCCCGTGCCCAGCAGGGGGACGTATATATGGGCTGATGATGATTATTTGACTACTCTTTATTATCACAAACAAAGTCGCAGGCAATAGCTAGTTAATACTTAGTCAAGATGCGTACAGCATGATTCTATCATCATTATATCGGCAATACAACATATTAGCAGTTTATTATTTGTGTAGGTAGAAGAAATGATGGTAAAATACACGGATGAAAGTCAAAGTATGTTTCCTGGACTGAAGTACGACCAGAAGAAACCATCACTGACGGGGGACCCTGATATTCTTCTTTATCACGCCTTCAGATATGTATGCTTCTAGCTAATGTGCTTTTCTTATTATTTTACAAAATATTTGTATGAACCAGATACATTTGCGTCGAGTCTGGGTGTACTGAGACCAAAGTATCATGGTACTGTAGTCTTTCATGGTTTTGGATAATTACTTTGACTTTGTTTTAGTGTGAGAACAACACTATAAAGAGTAGTGAATTAAGTTTTTTTTTAATTTGTTGCTACGAGAATAACCAAAGTAGTAATCCTCATTTTTTAATATATTTGAGTTGCGTGCTTTGAAATGCGCAAACAACTGAATGAGTGATGAGTTATACAACTATATGTTTTAGTATTTATACTTTATAGGACTAGGTTTTTTTAAACTCCTCAATTAAATTTGACTACTTCTTGTACTTCTACAGATTAATTACTTGAGGTCGAATCTAAGCGAAGCAGTATCAGGTATGACGGAACGTATCAACAGAGGCTTAGAAAGTAAGTTTCGATGATATTGTATTAATGTTGGGTGACCTATTTGAGTAGGTAGCGTTTTGAGATCGAAAACTTCGTACATGTATATATTCTATAGACACATACTTATTTTATAGATTGTACATATTATAGATCACAAAAATAACTAAATTGTGTCAACCTTGACATTTAATTAATTTGTCTTTAATTGGACGGATCCATTAGTATTTATGTCGTTTTGTTTCAAATAACTTTTCAAGCACTTCCGCAAGAAGAAAATGTCAGGAAAGCCAGAGAAGCAGTTATTCAGGCTGCTGTTAAGAAGAGAAGAGTTGATATGGACAAGGAATTCAAAAAAAGAGTAGGTACTAATTTGTTGATGAATTAAATGAGTTTATGACAATGTTTTTAGAAAATATAAAATTAATAATAAAGATTTATTAAAAATAATTGAATAACACCTTATATCGATATGAGCAATCACTAGAAAATATTTCACTTACGGTAGTTATCATCGACATCAAATAGCACAAGCAAGCACAACAGACTTTATTAAAGGGTAAATAATGGGTAAAAATCACAGGCTTTTAATAATACATACTAATGTCTGGTCTTTAGTTAATCTCAGGTCTATTTAATGCATACATGGAATATATTTTTTATTAATAGTAACTGATATCTGCAGTATGATGATCAACACTGCGCCAATGAGAAGTTGCTAAAGGACTCGTTGAAGAAACAACTGGAGAGACATGAAGAAACTTTACAGCTCAGATTACAACAGAAAGAGAAAGAGGTAATGTGGTTGTATTGTGTTCTTGATAAAGTTTAGGATTTTTACTTTCACAAGTCAGAATTGGGTCAAAAATTAATTAAATCGACAAAGATATTAAAAGAAAGTAGCGATTACGTATAGGTAAGTAGACCTGGTTTTCGGTTCAAAGTAGTGTGGCCTTGAAGTAAAGGCGCGCGGTCGAGAATCTCCTCGGATTTTTCGAATTTGTTTGTATTTAAAATAAATTATCACGTATTTTAACGGTGAAGGAAAACATTGCGAGGTAACCTGCACATAAAAAAAATATCTTTAGAATTCTAAGGTGTGTAGTCCACCAACCCGCACTAGGCTAGCGTTGTAGATTAGGACGTACAACGTTCAATGTTTCACTTGTAGAGGAGGCCAGTGTCCGCAAGTGAGACATATGGGCTGACGATGACGATGTGGTCTTAAAAGTAAACGTATTGTCTTATAGGCGACGCAGAAATTAAACAAAATGGTAGCTGAGAAAGTGGCAGCAGAAAAAAAGAACTTTGCAAGTCAACTGGCTGAGATGGAGATGAAGCTTAAAGTGGTAGAAGATAAACTAAACGGTAACCTCACTATTAATTGTAATTGATATTCAGATTATCAAGATCATCATCTCCTTGCCCTGTTCCCAATTTCATTTGGGGTTGGCGCAGTATGTTTTATCTTTCCATCCCTATCAGCCGTCATGTCTTCATTCACCCCTTTTTCTTTCATATCTTCAGTCACGCACTCCATCCATCTTTTCTTTGGCCTTCCTCTCCTCGCCCATCCATAAACTTTCATATCCATCACCTTTTTACCTACATGATTCATCTTCAGATTATCAAGATCTTTGTCCAAATTCAAGCGAAAACAAATAGTAGAATATTTTTTTCTTTTAATTATATAATTATAACGATTCACTTTTAATCCAAATACATCAAAATGGTTTGGCGTACCCGTCGCGACAGATACCGCGTGTGCTTCATGCACACACCTGCAAAAGTGAATTTAGAAGTAACGAGTAAGTAGGCCATCATTGGTTGATTGAACGAAACTATATTTATTTGGTACTAAATTTAACAGGTAGATAAACTATTCATTAATGTCTTTTGTAGCGTAAGATGTTCACAATGTCTTTACAGCCCGATTGAAAGCCGAACGTGAGACAAGAAGGTCCCAAGAACTATGGACCGCTGGGGCATCACTTCTTGCTGCTACAAAAAAGGGAGCACCGTACATCAAAGTTGACAAAGAATTGAAGGCAATCGAAAAAGCATCTGGTAATTAATAAGATTTGATGTCCTTTATATATATATATGTATAAAAGTCTGAAAGAAAATAGTAAAGGCAATATTAAGAAATAAAAAACTGGATTCGACACAATGTAATTCTTTAAATATTAAAATAGTAAATTTAAAATTTGTACTAAATGTTTTTTGAAAGATCGCCCTCTTAGAATACCTGGCTAATGGCTATCCCACATTTTAAATATTTAATACAAAATATCAATTTAAAAGGTGATGGCGATAAATTAGTGACGAGCGTGTTGAAGGCAATACCTGATTCTGTTCGCGAGAAGGGAGTGGTGCCAGAGAGCGTGTTACGGCAGAAGTATCATGTGGTAGATACCTTATTTCTTCCAGTATTTATTTATATTAAATTATGCCTTAAGGTTACCTTGTTTTTTATCGAGAACTATAGGTCAGAGGAAATATGTTGACTTGATGCCTTACAGACTTTGCACGCTGTCTTCCATGTTTTCAAAATCGCTTTATCTTTCAAAAATTTGTAACCTTTTATTGAGTTTGGAATATTCTCTTATTGTGGATGCTAATTTTTTGAACCTAATTGAATATTTAAAGTATATTTAACCTTATAAGAATTTATCTTAGCTTATATCGCATAGTTCTGACCACATACTTGCACTTGACACACCGTCCATGCTGGATATCATAAAACTGCGAGAGACTTTTCCGTCTCACAAACGCGGAGACCGTCGAGTTTTTGTTTCGACAAATAAATGTGAATGACACGAAAAATTTTCTCGTATGCAGCCTCTAATTTTACCAGAATCTGATTGCGTTACAGAAGCTGTTTACTTTGAAAGGCCCAAATAATCCATGAACACAACAGGTTTATTTGTATTAGCTGTAGATTTTTGAAGTAATTCAAAGTGCGAGAGTGTACGCTAACTGTAGTGAAGTTGTACGTGGTGTCAGATGGAGCGGACCGCGCTGAGGGTGGCGCTGGTGGAGCAAGAAGGTGGCACATTGCCGGTGTTTGTGCTTTCCTGGTTACAATCGGCACTGCTCTTTATGAAGGTAAAACTATATTTTCAACTCCACATCGATCGTGGCGGACAGTAGATGCAGTAGTGAGTGTTTTGTATATAATCTAGTAAAAAAATCTCATGGTACCCGGGTGAATAGAATTGTAATAACTATATATTGTAGACGGTTAGACGGCTCAGAGTCATAGACGGCTCAGAGTCACTCAACGAGCTATGGAGAGGGCTATGCTCGGGGTTTCCCTACGAGATCGAATCAGAAATGAGGAGATCCGTAGGAGAACTAAAGTAACCGACATAGCCCAGCGGATTAGCAAGTTGAAGTGGCGATGGGCCGGGCACATAGCGCGGAGAACTGATGGCCGATGGGGCCAAAAAGTTCTCGAGTGGAGGCCACGTACCGGAAAGCGCAGCGTGGGACGTCCTCCGACAAGATGGTCGGACGACCTGGTGAAGGTCGCGGGACGTCGCTGGATGTAGGCTGCTTCCAACAGGTCCCTGTGGAAGTCATTGGGAGAGGTCTATGTCCAGCAGTGGACTGGATTAGATTGGGATATATTGTATGATATTTTGCCATTTTTCTGTTAGACACTTGTCACAATTTGGTGAAGCAAGATTGTTCATGTTGAAGTTTACAACTGGATATAGCAATGTTGTGAATATCAATCAAGGTTATTATCTTTCCTTATTTTGACAGATTCCTGGTATTCCTCAACAAGAGTTTGATAAGATTCCAGAAGAACCGCCGAAGGAATTAGACACCTTTGATTTATTACAACGTGCAAGGTACATCCAATATTTGAAATTACTGGGATTTATGGAAACATCAGTCAACAGGATACGCGCGATAGGTTCTCAAAATTGATTGTCACTTGTTAATACTATATGGATCGTATTATATATATATGTATATGCCGCGTGTCGTTGTGATCACTTTGCCGTAACAGTATGATAAAATTTGACCGGTTCTCAAATTAAAGTAAAATCATCATCATCATAATAAGCCCATATACGTCCCACTGCTGGGCACGGGCCTCCCCTACAACTGAGAGGGTTTAGGCCTTAGTCCACCACGCTGGCCTAGTGCGGGTTGGCGGACTACACACCTAAGAAATTCCTAAGAACTTTTTTTAGGTGTACAGGTTTCATCACGATGTTTTCCTTCACCGTTAAAGCAAGTGATAATTCATTGTGAATACACACAACTCCGAAAAGTCAGAGGTGTGTGCCTGGGGTTTGAACCCGCGACCGCCGAGATTCTCGACTGCGCGCCTAAACCTCGAGGCCATCACTGCTTGCAAAATACTTTCCGGTATCAAAAATACCCCGACCCGAATCAAATATTAGTGAATGACCATAACATTGACGTGAGAGTCGAGATCGCCGCTTCGTATTTCGACTAAAACTGATGGAACCAAGAAGCAGTTCATAAATAATAGATAAAAAAAAAGCTGCTAGATGCAAGCCGCAGGACGCAGGTTCTGGAAATCTTTGGGGGAAGCCTTTGTCCAGCAGTGGAGGTCTTTTGGCTGATGATGTAAAAATAAGAATTAAAGACAATATTCGCCCTATTTGGAAGACGGTAGGGGAGGCCTACGCCGTAAAGGCGAATACTATTGATTATTAGAGTATGAAAAAATAAATAATAATATATAAGAGTGTTACTTTAGGTATAGATTACTTTAATAAGAGATATATGTATTTTACACGTATTTCTACTATAGAAATTAAGGTTTTTTATTTTTGTTTTTATATTCGCCCCAGGTATTGGATAGATCGTGGTAACCTAGCAGCAGCCGTGCGGTACGTAAACTCTTTAGAAGGTGCGTCGCGAGCGGCCGCGGCGAAGTGGTACGAGGCGGCGCGCTCGCACCTCGAGACCAGACAGGCTGCCGAGGCTGTCCTTGCTCATGCTGCTGCTCTAGGCCTTCAGTATATTTAGAGGGGTAATTAAAACATATATTATTTAAAAACTCAATTAACTTAACTTTAACTGCATCGTGGTCTCGCGGTACAAGTATGTGCCGTGCGATCTAGAGGTCCTGGGTTCGGTTCCCGGGTCGGGCAATGTGTTATTGGGTTTTTCCATTAGGGAATTCTCAATAGCAGCACGGAGTCTGTAAATGTTCCCGAAAAACGGCAATAGGCTCGCCCCCTATTACGTGGGACTGATACATATCTGGCGAAATGTGGGTATAGAAATGCGCCTCTGCCTACCCCATCAGGGAATACAGGCGTGAGTTTGTGTATGTATTATTTAAAAACTTAATCATTTGGAAGAAACAAAAAATTATGGTTAAAGTAATGGTTGATGTATGAGGAAAGGAAAGATAGAGAAAACTACGGTAGTTTAGCACTTCTTGTCTTATAATGCTTTATATGTTAGGATTTTATCATCAGTCGTTAACTTCGCGACTTCATGCAAATAGATATAATATTTATTACAGGGCTTGTATTTGCAAATTATAAAGATATCTATGTGTACATAATAATAACGACTTTGAATTACATAAAAAAAGACGAATTGATAACCTCCTTCTTTTTTTGAAGTTGATTAAAAATAAATGTTTGGCATAAAAATCAAAGAATTTTGTAATACCTTTTCCATTTATATTTTTATGTTAAAGGCAATTAATTTATTATTTTTATTTAAATAATTATACCTAATTATTACAGGTTTTCATGAATGGGGTATTGAAGAGGTAAATCAATGTGATCGCTGTTAGATTAAAACAAACGCTGTAAATACGTCAAATAATGAGGATTTTGTAAAAAATATTGCGGTTTAAATTGTGTAAGTAAAAAGAGTACAATATTTGGTGTATTAATGTTGTTTAATTGTCGAAAAACTACATTACACAATTGTCATTGCCAAACTTTACACAAGTGGCACTTCTAAGTAGTGTAGCAACTTTGGAGTTGCAAATATGATAACACAAACTTTAAATTGATTTTTTTTATTAGAATACACAGAAATTATTCAAAAATACTTTTATTACATAATAAAATACAACAAAGAAATGATAATTTGGTTTTTCTTAGGTTTCATAGTATAAAATAAGACATGAGTTACTACACCGTAAGTTAAATATGTAATTTGTTACTTGGGGCACTCTTTTACTCAAAAGAATTACGATCTGCACAGAGCAGACCAAAAAAAATAGCAAATTACATAAAGTGTGTTCCAATAACGTCTTATCCAAAAAAGATCTAGTTGTTTTTGCAATGTATGTCCTACGTCTTATTTCTTAATATTATTTGTACAAATATTCAGTTCTTCGATCTTGGATCTTAAAATATAACTGGTATTAGTTAATTTAAACAGGCATGGTCATAAAGCCTGCAATATTCTAAAGTCTTACAAATCCTAAATTAATCCTCATATCTACCATTAATATTGATTTCTATAAAATCAAGGTACTGTAATCATTGTGCAGTTTTCTGACCAGTTCAAGAGAGTTCATTTATATTCTTTTTTCTAAACTAATGTGTTGCCCCGATGATGGTTTCAGCAAGATTTCCATTTTAAGAACAAGTTTGCTGATATCCGAAGATATTTTGTATCTTCTTAACAGATGAGCGAGGGTCGTCTTCATCGACATCATGGCGTAGTTTTTACCTGGAAACAAGTATTAATTACATTTTCTATTTCATGTAATTTATCTTCGATCAGATTACTATTATTGTAAGCGTACGTTTTCATTATCAGATCTTGAAATTCAATTATATGACTTAAAATATTCTTTTAATTTACCTATAACTTTTAAACTTATGTATTGTTCAGGACTAACATGGACTGTGTTCAGTAATAATTTAGTCTTTAGCAAGGTCTTATTATTAAATACTTTTGAATTGTCCCTTGTCCTTACAATATTTTATAATAATTTGATCTATGCTATTCAGATGCCATATCAAAATTTTTAAAATTGAATATTAGTAACTATACTATTGGTACTAACCAATGCACGATCTCCTCCCTATTCCGAAGACGCCAAAGATGTTGACGTTTTCTGGGTGTGTGGTGGGATTCAGCCAGCGATCTGGCTTAAACTGGTCCACCTCGTCGCCCCACGCCGGGTCGGAGTGGATGCCAGGTATCAACACAATGAACGTGCTGCCAGCTGGTATCACATATTTTTCTGCAATTCATTAAATTTTCATGCTGTGAATCCTGATTTCAATAAAATATGAAGCAATTAATAAAATATTTTCCATGAAATTTTTCTAGATTTTTTTCTGAAAAAAAAAAGTTTTTTTGTGATTTTACTGCCAAAACTAATATTACTATTTATGTATCTGTATAATATTGGTTTACATTGGTTAACATATAAAACCATAGAACTGAAATTCAGTACGCATAATAGTCATTACGAAGTTATCTATGGGTTAGGAAACGATATTCTTAAATTTGTCTCCTCAGCGGGAGTCCAAAGTTGGTATGGAGAAACTTTGACTCAATCTCTTTTACAAGTAAGTTTTTTAAAAAATAAACTGCTAGAAGTATTAATGTCAATAACTTACTTAGTTGGATATCAACAGTAGTATATCTGGCGACAATAGGGATGGTTGGAAGTACCCTCAGTCCTTCCTTTATTACAGCTTCCATATATACTAGTTTCGATAAGTCCTGTTTTTCAACATCTCTATCTGAATTGCCAAACACTTCTTGTATCCTAAAAATTAAAAGAACTTCGTACACAAGTGAATTATGATAAATAATGATGATATTGTGTCTGCAAAACATAATCTTTATGAGTAATGATTCTATACTTGCTTTGAATTTAATGATAATTAGAAAATTGTAATCAGTATACTTACTCCTGGTATACTCGTTCCTGGACCTCTGGGTAAGAGCCGAGCAGCATCAACGTGTAACACAAAGTAACTCCCACAGTGTCGTAGCCAGTTATTATAAGTGTGTTTACTTCATCCAGTATGTCGGAGTCACTCAAAGGAAATTTCTCCGTAGACAGCTTCAGTATGAGATCCATAAATGGGGTGAACTCTTCTGAAACTGTTTTTAACGTAGCTGTGAGACTCTCAATTTCATTGTCATCGGAACTGATAGCTTCTGGCGAGGGCACACACAACCACAAAGGTTATGATTTCTATCAAATTACATTTCTTTCAAATTTTCGTTGTATCAGAATTAATGTTCTCTTTTTTGTTTAAATTAATTATTATTTCAAGGTTTACATTTTATCTTTGAAAATATTTATTACATTTAAAGTTATTTTAGTAACCATAAGTGGGTTAGCTGGTAATACGCTATTTCAATTTTAATTAGGAGGATTGTATTAAATAAAAATTACTTGATGGTTTATCTGCATCGCTGTTCCCTGTGTTAATCTCAGCTGCTAATTTAGCTTTTCTTGCTTGTAAAATCTGGAAAAAATGGTATGATATTAACCCCTCTTATTTCATGCACACACGTTAATATAATATCTATGACGGCGCCAAATGTTTTTTTTTTAGATTCAAATCTTGAAATTCTTTTTTACTTACTGAATCGGACATGTTATGTATCAATTTTATCAGCTCATCCTGCTGTTTCTTCAGATTGGACATATTAAATGCGTATTTGTTGTGGAGCCATAGTTTTGTAAATCTTTGAACGAAAATACTAAGGAGCTCGTCAATGGCGTTTAGATATTCCTTGTTGCCAGCACTTTTGTCTCCTACATCTACGCCAAGAGCAGTTTCTGAAATTCAATAGATGTTTTTATATATTACTGAAATATCATCATTTGGATCCTGTATAAACTGTGCATAAAAATAAATAAAACAATCACATAGTTCTGACCCCACCTTAAAAACAAGTCATGTCTCGTGAGACTTAGAAACAGATTCAGATTTTCGGTTTCATAAACACCCAGAACCGAAACTGCGCCATGAGACTGTCGAAGAACGGAAAAAAGTCATTCACTCAGGCATCCAAGCACTTCATTCTATTTACTTCGATGATATCCTTGATACTCACGGCATATCGTTTCCAGACTAGAGACGAGTAAATGACGATCATGGTTGAATGGTCCTTTACCAACTTCCATATCGAATGTGGCCATCAGTGTCCTTGACTGTCTGTTGAACACGCCCAAAAATTTGTTGAGAACTTGCTGGTTGATAATCGGATTCAACAACTTGCGATGTACTTTCCATGTTGCAACTAAAAATGCCATGATCATTGTTATTATTTTTCAATAGCTGGTATTTCGGTCAGAGCCTTACGCCCATGACTTTTCGAAGTTATATGTGTATTCATTATGAATTACCATGTACTTTAACACCGAAAAAACACTTCGTAAGGAAACCAAAACCTCACAAGTTGTACACCTGTCTGCCTACCCACATTTGGCCAGTGTGATGGACTAATGTTTAACCCCTCTGAGCTGTAGAGGTTAGTGTCCAGCAGTGGAACGTAAAATGTACGATAAAGCAGTGGCGGTACTTCCATAGCGTCTCAATAACCCAGATTGCCTTACTAAACTCCGAATAATAATCTTGAAGCTTTAAATCTTTATGTAACAAAAGTAATTTGACATATTAATGAGAATATCCTGACTCGACAATAAACAATTATGAACTAGACACCACAAAATTAACGTGTAACATTTTGGGCTTCTATGGAAGTACCGCCACTGCGATAAAGTAAGTAAGATAATATTTTTAAATCTCTAAGGTAGTTAAAGATGACCTAAATTTATATGTATGTAATTATTTACAGATTAGTCGCTTTAAAAGCGTTTATTGAGTAGAAAATACAATACGCTACAACAATTTGTTAAGTAGTACAATTCTATCTGGCATAGCCATATTGAATATTAAGTATATTTAATAGTCTATCTATTACGATAAATGTATACTAATAGAATGAAGAGTTTATTTGTGTATATGATTGAGCGGGTTAATCTCATTATACTGGTTCGAATAAATAATAAAATCTTTTCATGATAGATAGTTTATTTATGAAGAAAGAAAAAACAACCGAAAGAAATAAAAAAAAATTGTAAAAGCGAGGAAAAATATTCCTTTTGAACTCTGTTTCGTAAACGGAGTTGCGGGCATCAGATAGTCTGTCAAATAAATGTTAGTTAATTAATTATCTACTGATGATTCTGCGCTGCGAATCTTCGCTTAAATATTTCTAATTGACATTTTTTCAATTTTGGTGCTCACAGTTCGTTTTTCAATGTTTCGGATATTCCATTTAGTTATTCCCGTGTTCCAGTACAGTAACAATTTATGTTAATTCAGTACAAATAAGTAAAAGTAATTTGTTTTTAATATATTCGCACGAAGCCGGTCCTATTATACATATTTTACTGATATTATAATAATTATTTTGGCTTTATAATTGGAAGGCGAAGAAAGTCAACACAAAAAATATTTATGGACGACTAAATTCTCAAAACGATTGCTGAGTACTCATTTTTCATTGTAATGTCTTTCATTCGCGCACCTTTCAAGTTTGCCTTTCGTCATTTCTTTCTCATGACCAAGGTGGATCCAGCACCCTTTCTCTTATTCTTTAATGAAAAATTACTTTATGCTGTCCTCTTCTTTTCGAAAAGTTAGCTTCAAAGTTCAGTTTTTAGTAATAAAATAATAATTGGAAGGGCTATGTCGGTGTCTTTTTGATCCGGTATGCTCTATTTATAGCTTATAAGGAATTAGTGGAGGTGCATCAAAAATTTTGGGTTGGGAATAATTTATATCTTATATATTTTGTATTAACTTGTTAAATATAATCATTATGGCAGGATCTGGGATTGGGTTCTGAGACTGGTCCAGGATTCTGAGTAATACGCTAAAGATTCAAAATCTGATACTAAATAAAACTATATTTGTACTAAACTAACTAACTAAATAGGAAAGAGGAATTTTGTAGGAATGTTTAATAAATCATTTGTCTCTGTCATCGGATACCTTAAATATTCCTATTTAATATTTATATTATTCAAACCGTTGACGGAGATAGTCATTAGTGACACATTTGAATTCAATGTCGTGTTACTGTATGTAAATTATTTAATTTTTCAATGTAATTAATTGCATAATAATTTTTTAATGTAAATGAGTTTTGCATTGGACATCACAAAAAGGAAATAAATAAAAAAAGAACTCCTAAATATTGAGCCGCTGCTTGTATCCCTTAAGGCAGAGGTGTATTTCTCCACCCACATTTCGCCAATAATGTTTGTCCCGCGTAATAGGGGACTACGTTCTGTTACTGAGAATTTCCCTGATGGAAAAACCCAATAACAGTTTGCCTGAACAAATATAGCGTCATATAATACGTATAGACTTACCAGGTGCAATGAGGAGTCCGCTGCCAAGCCAGGCCTTCGCGAACGAGTACGCGTAGTGTTTGTGGTTGCATGCGTTCAAAGCTGTCGTGCAATCTTCTGGATCTGATAGAACTGTTTACATAACGATACATGTTACATGTTTTGTGATACCTATTTTGTTTGGACTTATATTTTCGAAAAATTTACTAAATAGTTTGTTTTTGCTCTAGTACCAATTTAATGTTTCATAAAAAAAATAAAAACCATTTAAAAATTAATCAACTTAGGAATGATGTTTGCGCATATAATACATCTAAACATAATAGAAAATTAGGCTGTCTGCGAAATGTGCGGCATTCGAAATGTGCGAAATCGCCCAGTAAATGCTTCATTTCAATAATTTATTTTTGGATATATATGTTTTTTCCATACATTGATTCTTCCATGTCGATAATCTAATTAATTGTTTTGTATTTCGTTTTTATGAATACATCTATGATATTTCTGGTTATTAATTTGTTGTACTAAATAAATAAAATAAAAGTGTGCCTACTAATAATGGAATAAACCGCCAATAACTGCAATTAAGGACAAATTTCATAATAATAAACGATACGAAAATAATATTTTTATTTGGATTTGTAAAGTTTTATACCTTGACAGTATATTTGTCAAGAACAATCAAATGTATACCCACGGTAGCTCTTGATGGGCCCCACGTCGACCTTGATCACTCCATCAGCGTCCCTGCATTTTTTGGATAGTTTCTTGATCAGTGTCCACAAACCTGAAAAAATTATAATATTATAAGAACTAAGCTCGCACATCTTGTTAATTAACCGGTCCGTTTAATTATAATTGATTTTGACGACTACCATGGTAATTGTGTATTATGGGAAACTATCTTTTTTAAACTGACTGCCCTTTGGTCTTGCCGCACAAGTTTGTGCCGTGCCATCTAGGGGCCCCAGGTGCGATTCCCGGGTCGGGTAAACACACCTAAGAAGACGTAAAGTCTAACGTTTGTACGTGGGATTTGACTCCTGACCGCAAAAAAATTGACTCGAACCTAAACCCTCGATCTGCCTAAACGGTGAGGCTATCACGACTTCACGAACTACTACCTGCTACCAGCAAATTGGGTCTCCGACAATATTAGTCAAAAATGAAATTCAAACTTTTGTTTTTTCTCAATTTTTTGGAAGACAATGGTAATACCTCACTTAAGCCGGCTCGTACCGCAGTCCAGGAAAACTAGTAAAACTTTTATTGTTCACGATTGAGGATAGGTGCTGGTGACAAAACTAATCGTGATGGATATACCTACCTATGTAACCAAGAAACTGCCTTCAAAATCCAATCTATCCCTAAACCAAAACTAATCAAAATCGGTTTGGTTATTGAAGCGTTTTGTATTTTGGAAATAAGCAAAGAAATAGCCTCTTACTTGTTTGCACATATTTTTTTAATTGTATTAAAATATTTTCTAATTTGAAACACTTGTTTTGTTTTGACCTTTCATAAGCGGATTTGAAGTATAATTATCAAGGATAGTTTTGACCAATATAAGTCGCAGTGGTTTTATAAATATTTTTAAATTTAAATAAGTGAATTAATATTCTATTTATGGAGGTCCACTTAATTAATAACGATTATGTTTTATTTATATTTCATAACATATTTAATTGATTGAATTAATATTCAATCCAATATTTGGCTTGATACATTTAATGAGAAGTATTCACTTCTCACTCAGTAGCATTCAGTACTGAGAATTTTCTAAAGAGAAAACCCGATGGTTCAAACCCCAGACACACACCTCTGACTTTTCGAAGTTATGTGTGTATTCACAATGAATCATCACGTACTTTAACGGTGAAGGAAAACATCGTGAGGAAACCTGCACACCTAAAACTTCTTAGGAATGTCTTAGGTGTGTAGTCCGCCAACCCGCATTAGGCCAGCGTGGTGGACTAAGGCCTAAACCCTCTCAGTTGTAGAGGAGGCCCGTGCCCAGCAGTGGGACGTATTTGGGCTGATGATGATGATGATGAAATACCAGATTCTGCAATCTGGGAATTTTACCCAGGAACTTTGACCGCACGCAGTACACTTATTTTGCGAAATCATACATACATACATATGTACATAAACTCACGCCTGTATTCCCTAATGATGTAGGTAGAGGTGCATTTCTACACCCACATTTCGCCAGGTATGTATCAGTCCCACGTAATAGGGGGCGAGCCTATTGCCGTTTTTCGGGCACATTTCCAAACTCCGTGCTGATACTGAGAATTTCCTAATAGAAAAACCCAATAACACTTTGCCAGACCCGGGACTCGAACCCAGGATTTTTAGATCGCACGGCACACACTTGTACTGCGAGACCACGAGACAGTCGAAATTTGCGAAATCAATAAGGCATATTATTATTATTCTAAGCCTGTCATCGTCCACTGCTGAACGATGGCCTCCCCAAGCAGGCGCCCACCATCCCGATCTTGAGCAGCCCTCATCCATCCGCTACCTAACTAATATAGGACGTCCTACACTACGTCTACCTAAGGGCGGTCCCCACTCCAATACTTGTCTGCTCCAACGGCCGTCCGTCCGTCGGCAGACATGGCCGGCCCACTTCCACTTTAGCGTGCTACTCGTAATCCTGCGGGCAATATCAATGACTCCGGTTCTCTGGCGGATTATTTCATTAAGAATTTGATCTACCAGAGAAACTCCAAGCATTACCCGCTCCATGGCACAAGGCATATCAAATTAATAAAAAAAAAATACACTTAATACTTACTTTTCGTATCTCCGCACAATATTTTTGCATGACCAATTACTGGCAATCCGCCTGCGAGTGACGGTGGCTCACATTTTGAGCTTTTGGGACGTTTAAGCCAAATAAAATAGGCTGAAAGGCAGCACACGACACTGAACAGAATATAAAACATTGTTACTAAAACTACGCCTAAATAGGTCAAAATACGCGAACGAAATGAAGAATCGCATTCTGGGACAAGGTTTTTATAATGTCGGTCGCAATATTTGTATAATGGGCTGTTTTAGTAGTAGCGATGACCTCGAGATTTAGACCCGCGATCGAGAATCTCGACGGTCGCGGGTTCAAACCCCAGGCACATACCACTGACTTTTCGAAGTTATGTGTGTATTCACAATGAATCGTTACTTACGTTAACGGTGAAGGAAGACATCGTGAGGATATTCTCATTTAATTAAATGTCAAATTGCTTTTGTTAAATAAAAATTTTAAGCTTAAAGATTATTAGGTACTTATTTGGATTTTGGTAAGGCAAACTGGGCTTTTGGGCCTCTATGGAAGTACCGCCATGCATGCATGCAAAGCTAATGCATTATCGGATATATTTAACACAACCTTCGCGAATGAACTTGACTTAATGTCGGCCTTATGATTATAATTAGCCGTATAAAAGACTTTCGATTAGTTTGTGTTAGCATATTACGTAACCTGATTTTTATCATACATAATTAACGAAGCAACAAAAAATATCTCAAATGTACTGACAGTCAGTTTTCTTTCGGTGACATTTCTTTCAAGTAATTTATACTAGTTTGTGCCTGTATACTCCAAAAATATATTTTACATTTAAGTATCAGTAATTAAACAGGAATCTGTTTTTGAAGTTAAGGTATTTGGAATAGAATATTAAGACATTTAAATATTTGTACAGGGAACCAATTACCTTTTTACGATTTACCAGACTGCGAAGAAAGAGGGTGTTCCAAGGAGTGGGTTGTGTGTGGCATGTATGTATAACTTTTATTATGACCTCTAGTAATTAGTCAACGGTAAAACCGATTGTGATAAATAATACGTCATTAGATTTATCTTGATGACGCGGGTGACTGGGTCCATCAAATTCTTGATAAATCAAAATGGCGGGATTTTTGGCGTCAAATTGTGAATTAAAAAAAATATTTATTTTTATTCAAACCTTCCGAGTAGGGTATTAAAAAACTGACGAGATTTAATAATAAAAGTACACCTTAGTTACAAATATTGCAGTTAAATTTTTATCGTAGTTCTAAGAAAGCAAGAAAAAAATAATTAAAAAATGACTACAAAAACCGAATGTAGTCTAAAAAATACCAAAATCATTTAAGATTTTAATCATTTCATTATAGGTAGAACTGAAAAATACAAAATAAACTAAGAGAGTGCATCACTTTTCCTCACGTTAGGTGTGCTGTTAATGTTGATTAAGAATAAAAACGTTGAGAACCAAGTCTAGTAGCCGGTGGGTTCTATTTGCAAATTATATGATCATCATTCTCTTGCCCTGTTCCCAATTTTATTTGGGGTCGACGCAGTATGTTTTATCCACAGACAACCTAACCTAGTTTTATCCTTCCAAACATCCCTATCAGCCGTCATGTCTTCAGTCACCCCTTTTTCTTTCATATCTTCTCTCACGCACTCCATCCATAATTTCTCAGGCACGCCATCCATCTTTTCTATTTGCAAATTACCTATAGGTAATTACATCGAAAGATATGCGCAATATGCGCATTGTACCGCGAGACCACGACGCTGTCCTTAAAATATCTGTTTTTTCCATGAAATCGTTCGTGTACTTTCCTGAAATGACGCCTCTATTACCAAAGTCTCAAGAGATCCCATAGGAATAGAAAACAAATACTGCCTGCTGGTATTACGTAGTCCTCTGAAGGTTATATGTTACTGATTAGTTGGTAGCACACATAAATCATATTTATCCAGAGTCACATTCCAGAGTCCTTGGTACTCATGACTTTTGAATTCCTTAAGAAAAATTTAGGCTGTGAAACTTACTTATGTCGTGGGAGACAGGCCGGTTGTAACATTTCAAAGCCATTGAGTAAACCATTTAGGTAATGCTGTATGTTTTATGAAAATTACCTTCTATTATTTTTATTGCGAGTTTGTTTAATACAAAACATTAAAAAAAAAAAAAAAAAATTAGTAGGTAATTAGCGGGCATTATGTCGTAATTATTGTAACTTTTTATGATCGTGAAATCCGCCCTGTATGTATTATTCATAAGTTTTCCCTTCAAACGGTAACCTTTTAAATATCTATGCATAAAAACCACCCAAGTGTGTCTGTATATTAAAGACATGTATAAATCAAATCAAATTATCTTTATTCAAATAGACTTTTAGAAGTTCTTTTGAATCGTCAATTACACTTATTAATTTTTTTAAACTATTGTCGCTTCGAAACGTGTTATAGCTGTGGAGAAGAAACGGCAAGAAACTCCCTCAGCAACACGACATGTAATTATTTTTTTCTTTAAAAAATAGCAATATATGTCTCTTTTTTTTCATTACATTATTTCAATTTTACATTAGGTATTAATGTCATAACGATACAAACTGTAGCAACAAAACAAAACTCCGATCAATTTACTTACTCCCAGGGCTTATTATCTTCAATAAAATCTGAAATTTTATAGTATGCATTTTTGTAAAGCTTATCTTTAATTGATTTCTTAAACTTTGTCAAGGGAAGCTCCCTAATAGCCTTCGGAAGTTTGTTATAGAAGCGTATACATTGCCCCATAAAAGTGTTATTAACTTTCCGGAGACGAGTTACGTGTTGAACGAGATTACATTTATTCCTAGTATTTTTATTATGTACATTACAAATTTTATAAAATTTATCAACATTCTTTTGGACGTACATTAAGTTTTCGTATATAAACTGATAAGTGACGGTAAGAAATAATTTTATTTCCATAAAATTTTCCCTAAGTGAAGCCCTGGGACCTAAATTATAAATAGCCCTAATGGCTCTTTTTTGCAAAACAAAAATAATGTAGGAGGGGACAAAAGAGAAAGTCGTGATGGCCTCGAGGTTTGGGCACGCGGTCGGGAATCTCGACTGTCGCGGGTTCAAATCCCAGGCACACACCTCTGACTTTTCGAAGTTATGTGTGTATTCACAAAGAATTATCACGTACTTTAACGGTGAGTGTTTTGTGTAATGCGTCAATACTGGCTGATAAGGGAGCTATTAAAAGACATGCAAGCATTTATACAGGACAAAAACTACTTCGAAAAAGTCAATTGCCACTGTGTTGCAAACAAAACCGACTAAAGTGTCAGCAAAAAAATAAAAACGTCTAAAAATTTGATTATGATGTACCTACTGTATATTTACTGTATGTTTGGTTATAAATAATTGGTTGCGAGGTCTAACCCAAGGCTGTACTCGTATACTCCGATAAAAAATAGGTTCCTCACTAAAAAAATCGAGGCCTTTGTGTTCTCTTACCTACAAATTTCTCCACTATGATATTCTCAGACACTTAAAGTATAATAGTTGGGCATTTGACGATGATGAAGTTTATAAAATGTGGTTAATCTTTCGTAGAATAATTTTATCGCTATTTTCAGATACCTGGAATTTAGCCAAGCGAATATCAAAAGAAAGCCTGAGTCATGGAGGAGTTTCTACATTTTCATTGGGGTCATGCATTATTTATAGTAACGATGCTGATATTCAATTATAAGTTGTACATCCGTTACCTATTACAATAATAAAACACACAGCTTATTTGTTTCATTAATAAAAAGAGATTAATATGAATAACAGCAAATGACAACAAATATTTGTGGGTTAGGCGTTAGACTGCAAAGTACATTGTCCCCTTGAACCCCGAAACTATTTCGTGCTCTAATATAAACCCATCCTTGTAATCAAAACGGTATTATGCCCCACTTTCAGGTATTGCACAAATTGCAAAATTGAAAAAGGAATAATGGCCTAGAGGTTTGGGCGCGCTGTCAAGAATCTCGGTTGTCGCGGGTGCAAACCCTAGGCACACACCTCTGACTTTTCGAAGTTATGTGATTATTCACAATGAATTATCACTTACATTAACGGTGAAGGAAAACATCGTAAGGAAACCCGCACACCTAAAAATATCTTAGGAATTTCTTAGGTGTGTAGTCCGGCAACCCGCACTAGGCCAATGTGGTGGACTAAGGCCTAAACCCTCTCAGTTGTAGAGGACGCCCGTAGCCAGCAGTGGGTCGTATATGGGCTGATGATGATGATGATGAGGTATTGCACAAACCGGGAAGCGAAACGCGGATTGTGTAGAAACACATAACTGGTAAATTTATAGATATCATCGTTAAGTACGCGGTAGGTATACAAAACATAAGTAACAATTTCGCGGGTCGACCTCGTCTGTCAACGGTTGTTAGTTCGCAAATCGATTTCACTACCGCACATTAGGTACCTACTGTGATGTAATTTCTTCATGCAAATGTGTGGAAACTAACGAGTTAAAGAACCACCCACATTTCGCCAAATGTGTTTTCGTCCCACGTAGGCGAGCCTATTGCTGTTTTCCGGGCACAATTCCAGAATCCGTGCTGGTACCGAGAATTTCCACATCGAATAAACCCATAAGACTCCGCCCGGCCCGAGAATCGAACCCGGGACTGCTAGATCGCACCGGAGACCACTAGGCAGTGTTTTCAGGCAGTTTTTTATTTAGGTTGACAAACTAGAAACTCTGGCAAAATGGTTGCAAAAATGCACTAGCTAACTGCGCCACGGGACTGTCGTGTACAAATAATAAATGAATTTGAACTAATGTTATCAACTGTAACAGTGACTCGTGTTCAGCGAGTCGTATAAGGGCTGATACAATAAACACGTTAACATACAATATGCTATTACTCAACGCGTCTGCACGCCCTGAAAAACATTAAATTTAATTACTAATCGAACGGAAGTGTAATCACATTGGTAATTTGCTTTAGGAAACTGAAAAAAAATGGAGCGGGCCTGAAACGTATAGGTACAATGTATTGCGCAAGTACGGCCTTTGAGGTTAGAGAATATGTGTTGGCTACGATACGATTTATCGTTAAGCTGTGTAGACTTCTTCGACTTGGTGTTTGATGAAAACTTAATTACACTATTTTTACAACCTTGTTTGTGAAATACATATAAACACGATAATATAGTATTATAAATATATGAATATAGGTACATCTGTATCCCCGAACAGACAACTTTTCGAGGTAACGCAAAGATGCATTTTTACATTCCGGGCCACATTATCATTACAAATATATAACGGAGAGTCTTGGGCGTTATTGATTTTTTAAAATAGTGACAGTAAAACTTCTGGAGGTAATTACAAAAACTTAGTACAGAGCTCCGTTCGGTCCGGCGTTCCGAGCGAGAGTGAATCATTCTCGATTGGACGGCTGTATTTATACCCTACGTTGGACGCACAGTGGGGATGCGTCTACGCTTCGACACGGCCATCTTGATGATCACACGTCCTCGTGTGGAGTAACTGGAATGAAAGGAAATTCTCGAGCAGTACTCATTCCAGTCGCTCGGCCATTCCTGGCCCAAATGGGTGGGAATAAAGGGCACTCTGATCGAAATCATTACAGGTTCCTATGAAAATCATAACAAACTCTTTCTCTCAAAGCTGACATGTTGAACAACACCCATAATCATTCAAATAATAGGAAACGCATTAAAATATCACAGTGCTCATACTCTGACTCGCAAAAGTGTCGTTGCTATCACCTATATCGAGCGATAGCAACTCATGCCACCTCCATCGAGTGACGATAACCTTGCCACCTCCATCGAGTGACGATAATCCATGTCACCTCCCTCGAGTGACTCTTAGATTACTTATTGCCTCCAACGAGCAATACAACGAACACATCACCTAAATCGAGCGATATGTTCCATTACCAGCTAAAAGTGTCGTTGCTATCACCTATATCGAGCGATAGCAACTCATGCCACCTCCATCGAGTGACGATAACCTTGCTACCTCCATCTGGTCTTCAACACGTAACCTCTATCTGGTTACAAACACAACAGCATCCAGATAATCATTTCGAGCCTTTATCAAAATAATCTTAAAGTAGGTTTGTTCAACATGTTACTTTATTTTTCCCTATTCCGGTCATTATCACAGTCTCATCAATACGCTTTCCTTTAATTTTACAGGCTACAGATTCTTTAATTAGAGAACACTTAGCACCAGAGTCGTAATAAAATGAAAATTGCTCACCAGAGTGACGTTCCAACAAACGCATCCATTTTTTCATCGCATCGTCTTCATTTTGAACACGTGGGTCGTCGTGGTCCATCCCAATTCTGATAACGGAGAGTCTTGGGCGTTATTGATTTTTTAAAATAGTGACAGTAAAACTTCTGGAGGTAATTACAAAAACTTAGTACAGAGCTCCGTTCGGTCCGGCGTTCCGAGCGAGAGTGAATCATTCTCGATTGGACGGCTGTATTTATACCCTACGTTGGACGCACAGTGGGGATGCGTCTACGCTTCGACATATACATTATAAAAAAAGACTCTTCTTACCTATTTGGTTCTGCAACCCAAGTTTTGCACCGTGCGGTAGGAAAACAATATGAGGAGGTTTTGAAGTTTTTTATATGAAAATCTCAGTATCAACATGGAGTATGGTAAAATGCCTAAATACCTGGAATAGATTTACCTATTAGGTAGGAATTAATATATGACTAATTGTTGTTCTATGATTTTTTAAATTCTTTATTAACTTATTCTTATCTAGAGATATTTTATCTTATCGATAGGAGCTCATCAAATTCGAAAACATTCATTAATTAATTTTAAAATTAACTTAGAAAATAGACACACGATAAATCATGTCGTAAATTGCAATCTAACCCTCGTATTAACTGCGTGCATACGCATAGTTTACTTTAGGACAGGGATTTACTGATATATATCGACGCATATCCAGTGTCCTATGCATTCAGATATGGTCGGGTCACCTCCCTTAAACTGAAACCTCTCGTTTATTGTGAGATATTTGTGATCCGTGACAGTGTTGTGACTTGTAGTGTATTAGGAATTTGTTAAGAAAGAAGTGATTCTCTGATTTTTGTCGTTGATTTGCGCTTATCTTAGAACAGGTAGTTCAAGGTGAGAAACGAGAACGAGTGTATTCTTAATTTATTTTAATTGATATCTTAAGTACTATTTCAATAAAAAGGGATCTTATTATGTTACCTTTGAAAAAAAATTGGATTCCAACTCGTGGTATCCGTCTTTTAATTTTCTTTATTAACAAGCTTATTACGTACAATTAGCTTCATACGTACATTTGACCCCTTTAAAACGTCTCTGATTAACTCGAAATTTGGTATACTTATCAAGGACCGATGATAATTTAATATTTAAAAAAAATCATAAAAAACAACAGCTATAAAAAAACTCGTTTTTATGAAAAATCTAACTAAAAATTGAAAATAAATTTGAATTCAGAATGGTGTAAGTAAGAAAATAAATATTTTACTTAAAAAATACGTGGGGTGCATGGTCAATAATCATAAATATTTTATTGACAGATATGAATAGAAGGGTTATCATTTTGATAGTGTCTGAAAAAGCACCTCAAGCTTTCTTTGTTTCTTATTTACACTATCCTTTTTTGTGGAGCTAAAGGATTGACAAAATCGTTCACTGTACTTTTAAACAATGATGTTCGTAACTTCGTAAAAGCCTTGACGACTTCCAAAGGGATTTGTTTGTATACGGTGGTCGGATATGTTCATTGATCTTTTAATTACAACAATAAATACCAGCTAGAGATTCTTAAATTAAGTAATTTACTCCTTAGCAGGTATAATGTTGCCGTTGTTGTTATTTTTCGTGATGCTCCTCGCGTACTGGTGGTGGAAGCAGTTTCGTCTCAATCTGACAGAACCTCCAAGTTTTCCCGGAGCATGGCCAATATTAGGACACGTGCATTTAGTAGTTGGAGATGATCTGCGTGAGTATTTATTTATCAAACATTTGCTTTAAAAGCCATGATATGTATAAGTTAGTTTTTTGCTTTTCCTGATTTTCAAGAACCCCTTCAGTACAATATTTGTTTTTCCCATTATATAATGAAAAAAAAACCAGTCATACCTATATGTCATTAATGAATCATAAGTTTATATTACCGCTGCTAAATGTGTTGCGGAGGTAAAACAACGATGTTTAAAATTTCATCAATATTATTTATCATTGAATGATTTAATCGTCAGGAAATTTGCATACTATAGGGTTCCCTGCAAGGAATTTCTTTGGTAAAAATGGTCCAACACCAACACATGAGGTCGGTGGAACGATGCTCCTAGCAGTGGGACTATTATGAGCCGATATAACTATATCTAACTATCTAGTTAGATAGTTTGTATCACCTTTGTATTGTGTACTATGAACTGTATACCGCGTCTACCTAGATAGGTAGACGCGGTTAGACGTGATTATTGTGTATCACTTTTGTATTGTTCATAGTACACAATACAAAGGTGATACACAATAATCACTCGTTTATTGGTATAATTTCAGATCTATGGCAAACAGTAAACGAAATGGTTGATACGAGTTATATTATGGGAGGAGTAGGTTCGGCGTTTATAGGTCCAAGAACCGTCTATGGTAAGAGGAAATTGGCTGATAAATATTGATTTATTGTTTAATATGTGGTTTTCATTAGTTTTTGTCTCACAGTAATAACAGATCCTGACGAGTGTTTCACCGTGGCTAATGCTTGTCTGGAGAAGGATGGATTCTATGATTTCGCGAAACCTTGGCTAGGCGATGGACTTGTTACTGGTAAATGTAAGTAATGTAATTAATTTGTTCTTTTTCTTGCAATATTGTATGCTCTGAGTAATTTATAATTAGTACTCTGGTTACAATTACTGTTGGAGCCATTCGCATTTTGCATCGTATCGTAACGAAGGTATATTTCTTTATTCATTGATTTCTTGGTAATATTTTATGTCGCCGTGGTACATACAAGTTTACATAGGTTCTCAAATAATTTAATCTGATTTTACCATCTCTAATCTTTGAGTTTTTATTTCAAGTGTCGATATGGAGAAATCATCGAAAACTGTTGAATCCTGCATTCAGTCAGACGGTTTTAGATCGTTTTATAGGCGTACTGAACAGCCAATCTAGACGTTTAGTCAAAGATTTGAGTGCTGAAGTTGGGCAGGGAGAGTTCGATCACTGGAAATATACGAGGCAAAATGCTCTGGAGACTATATGCCGTGAGTATCATTGTTATTAAATGTACTAAATTACAATAGATAATGTCTAATGTGTAATGGTATTTTTTATTTTGACTACCGTTAGATAAGTAGGGTAGATTGGATTAGATTAAGATGTAGCGCAGAACATAAAGTAATTCTATTAAATCAAAACAACAACCTGTAAAACGAGAAGCCACGGGTTCCCCGCACCGAGTAATTTTTTTGTGTTATCCACGCATATTTGCTTCTGGGTTAGGTAGTACCTGGGGGTCAGAAGTATTTATTTATTAATTTATTAATATGAATATAATTTATAATTGCAGTAACAGCACTAGGCGTTGATATTAGCGACGCTACAATGTTGAGCAGTCAATACATGGAGGCGGCTGAAGAACTCTTCAAGGCGTTGGTGGAGAGGTTCCAGAAGTTCTGGTGGCACAGCCCGTATACCTTCAAATACAGCGGGCTCAAAAAAAGCCAGGACGCCAACTTGAAAATCGTACATAACATGTCAGATGCGGTGCGTATCACTTTTTTATTTTTACTTGTCAGAAAGAAACTACTAGAAGACCAGATTAATTTGACATGATAATCTAAAATGTTTTTAATTAATTACTGAGCCAAAAATATCTGAAACCCGAAAGATGAAAAATAAAATTTATGAAGGTATATCAAATACGGTATTCAGAAGCATTCTGGATGCAACACATAGAGGGTCTAATAAAGCATTTTGGATGATGGCTGTTTGACTCGTGAAATATTTTCTTATAAGTTTGGAGTTCTTATAAGGATCTTTTAATCATAAGTCATCATTTAAGTAAAAAATAATTAAGTAATACCTCATTTATAGATCGAGGAAAATCCTTTATTTGTGTACTTTCAAAATAATGATTGCCAAGCTAAGAACTTATGAGTAAATGCTTGTAACAGGTACTTCAAAGAAGAAAATCCGAAATGAATGGAAACATTGTTAAGGATATCATAAATAATAACGTTGATTACATACCAGGTTAGTATTATTCATAACTAAAAATGAAGTAAAAACATTTTTAAAGTAGAATTTATAGGTAACACCACAGAACAGTTGAATAAGACTAGTAAGGAAATGTCAGCATGTCGAGCATGCCGAACCTACGATTAGACTATCATATGTTAGACACGGCTGCTTCTTAATAATTTGGATAGCGTGTAATATCAAGACTTGCATGAAATTTTTCGTTAGTCGTGTAATCATAGTAGAATGAATTGGTGACAGACAAGCGGCGAAACTCGTATTTCCCTTCTAATCTTATTCAGCTGTTCTGTGGGTAGCACTTAAAAAGTGGCATAAGATTTATAAATATGGGCGCTTTATTAAGAGACGCTGATTAATTAAAAAGTTTAAAGAGTTAGAGGAATTAGATTATTTTTTTATGCAGTCTGACTTGGGAAGATACGAGTGGCAAGTTAATCCTAAGATACCGCACATTTTAATGTGTTCGGGATTTGTTGGCTATTTTAAGACAGCAGCAACGGTGGGCCAAAATTTTAAAGCTAAATCCAATATCTCACGGTGTCAATTACTGCATATTACCAAACTCTTAAAGTAATTTGATAAATGTTGTCGTTAATATTTTACTTTAAATAATATATGGTAGTCCCCTTTTTATAATTAAAAAATATGTTTACAAATAATTACTCATAGTTAAATACTGTAGGTAGAAAATATAAGGCGTTCATGGATCTTCTGCTAGAACTATCCATAGAAAAGGGTGTGCTCAATGACAGAGAGATTCGGGAGCATGTAGACACAATGATTGTGGGAGGCCACGACACTTCAGCCAATGTAATGATGTATACCATGATATTATTGGGATCGCATCCTGAGGTGCAGGAAAAAGCCCTTGCGGAGTAAGTTTTATTTTCATTTTTTATATTGACACAGCCTATTGATAATACTGGACATGGCCTCTCCTATGGCACGCCACTGGGCACATTCGATCTTCGGCCCTTCTCATCCAAACGCTGCCAACGACCAGGCAGATAACGTCACTCCACCTAGCCAGAGCGCGTCCTACACTACGTTATGCCTAAGTCCAGCAGTGGACGTGAGAAAGGCTGCTGCTGATGATGATGATTAACAATACTGTACTCGATTTTAAGTGCAGTGCAGTCCTAATAAAACATAGCCTGTCAAGAATAGACTATGAAACAGTGTACACAAAGTTACCAGTCTGATGCTAACTGGTTATATACATAATTGCGTGTGTCATTATGATTATGGTAGTAAACTATCGAAACTATTAAGTATGCAAAAATTTCACGTTAATGTTTGTAAGGTACTGGTACCAATCCCGGTCATCAAGGGCATGGGCAGGCCATTCAAAACCGTACAAAAAACAAAACCGTAATTAATAGTGGCTCGACCAATTTGTATGTTTTTTTTTAGAGTCAAAGAAGTATTAGGAGACACAGATAGAGACATTGATAAACATGATCTATCAAAATTGGTGTACCTTGAAGCTGTTCTGAAAGAAAGTATGAGGGTTTATACAATTGTACCGATTATTGCCAGGAAATTAGACAAGAATGTTAAATTGAGTAAGTAAAAAACTGTTTTTTAATTACCAATTAACAAGTACTTGTAGTTAGAACCTGAGAGTGGAGAGAAATTTGTTACTAAAATATTGATTGGAAATTGTGATATACATTTCGCTGTTCCCGAAAACAAAAGAGAGTATCCATCCTATTAAGAGAAACTGTACTTCTACTTATCCCGTTTTCCTGTCGTATTTCGCCCCTTATTGGTGACAGTAGATATTGTTGAGAATAATTAGTATAGCCCCTGCATTGACATTTCAGAAAACTGCACGTTAAAAGCCGGTAGGACGTGCTTTATGTTCCTGTTTGGTATCCACCGTCACCCCGTGTGGGGTCCAGACGCGGACCAGTTCAAGCCAGAGAGATGGCTGGACCCATCCACGTTACCCGATACTCCTAACGCGTTCACGGGTTTCGGTGTGGGACGACGAATGTGTATTGGTAAGGCGAATATACAAACATACATACATACATACATTCATAACCTCACAGACTATGGAACAGACAAGTGTTGGAGTGGAGACCGCGCTTAGGCAGACATAGTGTAGGACGACCTGCAGCACGATGGTCCGACGACTCGAGTAAGGTGACGGGTAACGGATGGATGAGGGCTGTTTAAGACCTGCATGGTTGGCGCTTACTTGGGAAGGCCTTCGTTCAGCAGTAGACGGCGATAGGCTGAGAATAACGTAACCTCACACCTTTATATTCCAGAGGCATAGGCGGAGTTGCATTTTTGCACACACATTTCATACGTACGCATTAGTCCCACGTAAAAGGGGACGAGCCTATTGACGTTTTTCGGACACATTTTTAGACTACGTGCTGCTACCTAGAATTTTCTAATGGAACAAGCCAATAACACTTTGCCCATTCCGGTTATCAAACCCGATCCTCTAGATTCCAGTAGATCCTCTAGATCGCAGTAGTTAAATTAAGAATATTACTGTACATGTATAATACAATACAATTTCATGAAATTTGTTTCTCCAGCTAACATTTAAAGCATTACTCATAATCGTTAGTTAAATATTATAAAGTAACTTAAAAGTGTTTGTATCGTTTCCTCTAGGGTCACAGGGCAATCACTAGAGCAGGACAAAACATATTGAAGTTTGGAATACATTTAGCAACGTTTATAAGTAACCCCTTCAAATTTAACTCCTCATTTTATAGATTATTAATATTCTTATAATTTTGTCACCGTTGATGTTTTGTTTCAGGCAAAGCTTATGCTTTGATGTCAATGAAGATTACTCTGGCACAACTTCTACGTCACTATCGTCTAAAAGCAGATCATACGAAGTTAGTACTTAAGTTTGATGTTATGTTAAAACCGTTGTCGGGCCATCATATCAGTATAGAGAAAAGATAAATTAAATATAAACAAAACGTATATAGATATTTTATAAAAGATATGTGTAATTGTTGATTAAATGTATGTCTAAACTGTTGTAAATATTAGATATGCACTGACAATATTTGTAATATATTTTTAATTTTTTAATAAAACATTTACTTGTGGTTGTGTATTTTTGTTATCTTAAATAAAAAATGCCGTATTCCAATTTATTATAACAGTGCTAGTTTTTTAATGTTGTTCGTGTAAAAACAAAATAAGACAAAAACTCGTATCTTCTACAACGATTGGTGTTTCATAAAATGTCTGAAACAATCCAGAATTGGAGAGTAATGTTTTGGAGTCTTGCGTCATTTTCCCCGATATTATGTAACAGACAAACTTAACTTTATGTTATTTAAAATTTAAGAATCGTTTGTATTAAAAAAATGTTCACAATAAAACATACGTGAATGGTTCACAATTTTTATTTGTCGAAACACATAATGTTGCACATGTATAGTCGGTACACGGTCGAAGAAAACATGATATTGTATAATTGACGAAATTTTAGGAGAAATTTTTGCTTACACATAAAAAAAAAACTTTTCAAAATTTAATATATGTACATTTGTATCAAATCATAGATTATCCTAACATAAATTACGCATAGTAGAATTTTTTTTTTTTTATATTTCAAGAATAATAAACACATAACCCAGTGAACACATGACCTTAAAATGATGTCATACGTAGATCATACAGAAATCATCAAATTTTATGACGTAGTGACGTAAACATGACGTAATGGTGACTTTATTTATGACCTCAATATGAAGTCATATTGGATTACATCATTATGACATGGTACTGACATTAAATTTGACTTTAATATGACGTCATCTTCATGAATCCAATGCTACGTACATGATACGTCATATACCGTCATTCGGGTGACGTCATGTCGAAGTCATGTTCTGACGTAAAAGTTACATAAGAATTTCATCATATTCTTACATAAAATATGAATCAATATTTTGATATAAAATTTACGTAAAAATTCCATCACATTCCCGACTAGAAAAAACATAAGGCGCAACCAGATCATGTATCTGGACCCGATCAGGATAGAATGAGGCATGCCAGATCCGGCAAGCCCTATCAGGACCAGATCTGGTCCAGATAAGGATAGCCTGATGTTAAATATAATCAAGTATGGTAAGGCATACTGGATCAGGACCAGGTCTGGTCCAGATAAGGATAGCCTGATGTTAAATGTAATCAAGTATGGTAAGGCATACTGGATCAGGGCCAGGTCTGGTCCAGATAAGGATAGCCTGATGTTAAATGTAATCAAGTATGGTATGGCATACTGGATCAGGGCCAGGTCTGGTCCAGATAAGGATAGCCTGATGTAAAAAAAAATCAAGTATGGTAAGGCATACTGGATCAGGACCAGGTCTGGTCCAGAAATGTAATTTAATATACAAATGTAGGCTTATCAAAAAAAATAATAAACTAAAGAGTTATTAAAATATTTTGTGTAGGTATAATACCTATAACAAAAATATGTGTATCAAACATAAATAAATATCCTGATATCTAAGTGTGTTGTGCATTAAATATAAAATTACATTGAATTGTATTCAATAAATAAAAAATTACAAAAATATTAATATAAACATGAAGGGTAACACTCGTTGAGAAACAAGTACGTCTTCAACTTTTATATTTCTAACAACTTTTATATTTTAAAATATCAATCCGTCTTGCAAGTTGCAACTGACAATTCCAACGACTGAGCTCGAACTGCTCAGCGACACCATTTTTATATTTATACACATCAATTGACGGTCTTATTTTTAAATATTTTTATAAAGTCCAATAATTAATTTATATTAATCAAGATTATATTCTCATTAAAGTTATTGACAATTTTAATTATACTTATAAGTAATAAAATCATCAATATGCAATTTTACTATTACTACAATAATTTAGTAAAAGGTCTGTACGCATAAGCTTTTAATAATGTAAATATATAATATTGTAAGGTATTATAATGAAATACATTTATAATTACTAAATATTACTATTTAGGCTAACAAACACAACATTAGCAACGCATGGGGTGTATAATATAAATTTAGTGATAGCGCGTGACGTCATGAAGCAACATGTCGGAACTTGTTCACAGTGTAGTTGAAGTGTTTATCATTTAAAGACTTTTGTGTCATAAAAAAGCATTATTGAATGTATCACTAATTATACTTTTTATATTATTTAAAATTGTATATCGATTAGTATATTAATGTAAAATATAATGTAGGTGAAGATTAAATAAGTTCAATACAAAAACCTAATCACCTTAACAGTACATAGTTAAGAATAATTAATATATTGTATGTTAAACAAAAAAAAGTGTATCAAGTACTATAAACCTATATCTAGACATTTACTCAGTGTGTATGTGTAAAAAATACGAACTTGTGGACTAAACTAACTAAATACAAATTTATGTGTGGTGTGTAAAGCTTCGTTTTTAAGTTTAATTACGTAAAACATTCAAGGTTAGTAAAAAATCATTGAAAAAATACATTACAATTCTTTGCTATTTTTAAAATAATTTTATATTTCAATAATCCGTTTTTTTTTCAGATGACTTATACTTATGCATTAGTTTTATTTGTAAAAGATTCATCCAATAAAGAAATTGATATACTACCAAGTTCTTGGTTAGATCATTACAAAGAATATGGTGGTGGTAAATATATGCCTGAATCATTGTTAAAAAGTGCTAAGTATTGTAAATTATTACAAACAATGGTGAAATATTGTGATGAGCCTGATCCGACATGGCCAACGTTTCATGTTCAAATATGTGGCACAGCAGGTAATTTATTGTTATTTGAATTATAGATTTGTGAGAATTGATATCTTATTGTCAGAATAATAAGAAAGTAATGCATAATTACAATTAATGTTATCAGAAACAATGGAAGAGGCAGAGGAAAAAATAATAAGATTGGACAAAGAACCCTATGCTTTCTCTACTGATAATGAGCAGTCTAAAGCAAAAGCAGCTGCTGTAGAAAAAACTTCCAAATTAAAAGCATTATCAAAGGATTGATTAAAAATATATAATATATTTAGCCAAACAGCGGTAGAGTTGACTGACAAACCCGCTGAAATTGCAGGTAATATTTATTGTTTAAAATGTAAATATTGTTGAATAATTAATAATAATTTTTTTACTAATAACTATAACTTAAAATAAAAATCAACTCAAATTTGAGGGACATAAATATGGGTATAGAAATAGCACATAAAGATGTACATTAACAACAATTATGAAGATATAAGATACATTAATTAAGATAATTAAAATACATTAATGCTATAAAGCAAGAAAGATAAAAAAAATAAAATTAAAATACATATATGAAAGATCTAATATAATATGTAGTTGCTCTGTCTGACAATGTTGAAATTTATACTTTTCTCTTTATGGGAAAAATACTACATAATATGCAATGAAATAATATTTATTTAATCTATAAAATGTTAAATACATCACTTAGATTCAGTCATTTCAAAATTTTGTGTATCACCCTGTTCGGAAGGCAGTCATCACAAGAATAATTATAAAGAAGAAATATTGATACATATTAAAGACTGAATTTCTCAAATTAAAGCAGTTCATTAATACATACATACATACATAGCATACATGCATAGATACATACATACATAACCTCACGCCTGTATTCCCGGAAGGGGTAGGCAGAGATGCATTTCTGCACCATTTTTTTTATTATTACTTATTTAATTAAATACATAATTAATTCAAATTTTGTATTTTAGATGCAAGAAGACATAAATACCAAAATAACCAAGAAATTATTGCAATAAATTGCATCAAGCATTGAATAAAGCTAAAGATTGGGATGGCTATGGGATGGGTAGCCAGGATCAAAAAACAACCATCTAATGAAGAGAAATCACAAGCAAATAATAGCTTTTATTTTATTTACTTTAAAGAAAAAAAAACTGTGTAACCAAAACAAAAATAAAAATGATATTTAAATTAAAAACAAAAAAAAATTGGAGAAATTAAATGTAAATAAATATAATAATATGTTAAGTAAAATATTTATAATATCAATTCATAAATAGTTTTTTTTTAATTAAACATATTTTTCAAGACTATACATTCATGTTTTTTTTAAAGGACCGGACCGTGCATACTCGATTTGGATCAGGCAAGGTTTTATAACGCAGATGATTGATTTGAATAATGAAAAAATGGAATACAACCCGACTATAAATTTTTTCGTGTTCCTTAGAAGGACCGGACCGGGCATGCCCGATCTGGACCAGATAAGGTATGTAACGCAGAAGATTGGTCTGGACCCGATCACCACCACCACCACTAGGCCAGCGTGGTGGACTAAGGCCTAAACCCCCTCAATTGTAGAGGAGGCCCGTGCCCAGCAGTGGGACGTATATGGGATGGGATCATACGTACGTCATGTTTATTACGTAAAAGTCTTACGTCAAGAAGTGTGAAATAATGATTCACAGGTGACTCAAATCTGACCTATATCTTACGTAAATCCTGACATAGCGCAATATCATATTGACGTCACTTTGACGTAATCGTGTTTACTGAGATATATGACACCTCTATGACATCATTGTTATATCAGCTTAAGGTCAGTTAGGTAATAATGATGTCAACTGGACATCATACGTACGTCATGTTTATTACGTCAAAGTCTTACGTCAAAAAGTGTGAAATAATGATTCACAGGTGACTCAAATCTGACGTATATCTTACGTAAATCCTGACATAGCGCAATATCATATTGACGTCACTTTGACGTAATCGTGTTTACTGGGAATTGTAACCACTGTACCGCCGATACAAATGCACTCTTTATAATAACAACTGCTAAACACCAAAGAAAAAGTCATTATTTGCATTAAACATCAATTGCGGAAGAAATTATACTTTTCGAAATATATTTTAGTATAATATTTTCTATTCATCGGCTTTGGTTTGCGTTGTTTTCTGTTTGTTGTAAGAAATTATTTTTCGTGGAAAAGGTAGGAATGAAGCTATTTGACATTTATAAGTTTGCAATATTGGCTGTACCTAACAGACATTTTGAAAGAGTGTCTAAAAGAGATTTAATTATTTTGAATTCAATTCAATTGAACTCTCATAATATTACAGAGAGTGGAAAATTCGAGCTCAGCAGTGGTTTATTAATTTTCATAGTTATTAAAAGAGACGGATAAATATCTTGTAGGAAGCATATCTGCAATGGATCTACAAAGCCGCATGGTGATGGAATATCCAGAAAGTTTAGTCTAATTCGAATACAACGCAAATCAAAACCTCCACAAGATGAAAAAATGAAACAATAAAGTATATGTATCATAAAATCAATAAAAACTTTGGTATTATGTAAAATTGTGAATGCAAGTCAATAAATTGAAAAAACATGATTACACATTTAATTTCAGTTCACCGTAAATAATAACCACACTAAATTCATAACATGCGGATTAACATCCTACTTAACAACGACAGTAAAAATCTCCACAATATTTTGACATCAATAATTGCTTTAAACATGTTATTAATTGCCAAATTCATAAACGAAGTTTAAATATATGTATATATAAAAAAAAAATTGTATCCATAAATTAACAATCTTCAAGAAATAAATATTATTGCATTAATAAATTAAATATGTTTACTTAGAAATAGCAAAAAATATAAATTTGTAGATTAAAATACATTATAATTTTCATTGATGTTTGCGTTGATAAGTCAATTGACTTGAAATAAGAAAGTCCAACAATAGTGACGTTTTTATGAAATCTCAAATGTCCGAAAAATCCTAATATTTCTTTATTTCATACAAATTATTATTTTTCTTCTTTTCAACCTAATAAGAACTGCAGTTTAAGTTTATTTTTAACATTTTTAGAGGCTTCGAAGATAGTTGTTAATTGGTGCTAATTATTGCAATTATAATTACTTTTATCGTCACTATTATTGGGAGCAATGTGGTTATACAAATTAAGATATATTTAAATAAATATAAGTATTTAAATTGTATATTTCATAAGTTGCGGCAGGACTGATTAAGAAAAGACTTTTTATGACACTAGCTTGAAGACTCTTCTGCCTTTCTTTGCTGTAAGCTGAATAAATCAAATATTATTTTAATTTTTGTCGATTTATACTAAAATTGAAATGTATTGTATTCTGTAATTCTGTCAAGTAACGATGAAAATTCAACGAACGGAACATTATTTCTATAAAATGCATACATAAAAGTGTTGCATTAAATTAATAAGCAAAATGGACGTTATGGTAGCAACATGCAATAAATATATGAAATTTAACAAAACAACCGACTAGCATCATAATACTTTCAGCTTAAATCATTGATTTAAAAAATAAATTAATTTAAAAACACCAAGATCGTAGATCGTGATGTTAAAAACATTACTTACGTTCATAACTATAGTTGTAACATACAAGTTATTTCACAGGCCAAGAGACGATTATTCTATTTTAAAAGTAATAGAGTAGAAAGGAAGCCGGGTCATACACCCAAATGTGTATACCATATGAGCAGGATTTTTTAAAACTAATAATGTGTTTTAATATTTAGTTTTTTTTTTAAACATTTATAAACATTTTGTGTGAATGAATCACAGTAATCACACAGTTATTTTTATGGGACCGACTTGTTTTCTTATAATATTTACACAAACGAGAAGAACTTTTGTAGATTTATAAAGTGAACGGTAAAGGTAATTTTTTAATAAACTCTTCATAACCTTTCTCAGATGTTTCATTTCATAAAATTCGTAACCTTACTTTATATTTGTTTAACTTTCACAACCTTATGTTTCATACCTCAAGTTAGAATAGATCTCATCTAATCCCCAATATTTATATCTATGAAATAACTAATAATTTAGTGAATGTAGATTAGATTTTTAATTTATTAAGTGAATTTAAACATTAAAAATAATGTGTCACCGTAGACTTCGATTTCAAATTCCCGAACAATTTTTAAAATTGACAATAACCTTTATAAAACTCATAAACATGGAATTTAGTATTAAGGTAGAAATAAAAAATCCGGCAAAATATGGTAATTTTGGACATGAACCCGGCGAATGGTTATTAAATTTTAAAATAGAATCTCGCGAAGTTACTCTAGATCACAGTCTATGTAAACAATACATTTAATAAACATTTACCTAAAGTTTTACAGGAAACATTGTCGCGTCAAAATGACGCTGAAGTTTAAAATACTACGTGTTACACTTATTTTTTTCACTAAAATATTCGGCACAAACGAACTGGGATCGGAGACATTTGTAACAAGAAACGAAAAAATGATGTTGAAAATAATCGTGTTTTAACTAAAATTTTATCCGATAACTGGATAAGATGTTTGTAAATCACATCAAACATAATTGTTCTTCAAACACTTGAAAAAACACATATTCCATAATCAAAATCTTACAGAGATTTTACTCGGATACATTATCAAAACGTCACTCAAATCTCGTGAAATAAATCTCAACAGTCAGTTCGTTCGTGCGGAACAATATACCACTTTAAACTACTTAAAAGTGTGTCTAACAGTAGAAATGTACAAGTAACTAACGGTGCCAGCTTCATTTGCACACGCCACGATTCCAAGGAATTTGTTCCACGTGCATCGCGCGATGTCATGCAAACGGAATACGTCCAGCGAAAAGTGCTTCAAACGTACGCCGGTAGATGTCACTATTTTAAATCCACATGCTGTCAACATCTCTTTAAACTGACGAAGGTGTCATATATTTATCTCGTGACTTTCCATAGGAAGACGAGGTAGAATGGAGTTCCGTAAGACGGCTGAACATTCATAAGATAAAAAAGAGCCAACGGTCCAACTTCAGTTTGATATGGCTTCTTTGCGAGAGTTATCCACTATTAAATTTCTTCAGCTCGAGAAGAAAGTTTAAATTCGTGTTACACACGTTAGCTGCATATATTTATACCACGTCACAAAACGCACAAAGAACACAATAGTTCAATGTAAAACGACGCACTAGCCACGTAGAAAGTTTAAAAACACATTTAAGTTGATCGGAAGTAAGAATGTCGTGCTAGTCAGCTGGGGCGCGCTCTAGTCGATCGACTTGGACGGCTTCACTTGCTCCGGTTTGTCCGATCGCTCAGTACTAGCTTGGCTGCCCCTGTCAAACAATTACCAACTTTAAGTATTATCACACAGCCTAAATATTTAATAAAGTAATCTGAAATGGTTTCATCGACAACTATTTAAATCAAGTGTGTGCTACTGTTAAGAAAGATTTTGATAAAGGGCCTCACTTACAAACGTTACTTAATTTAATTACTACTTAATCACGATGTGGCCTGGTCTATTGAACAACATGTGGCGTTGGATGAAACGAGATCTTAGCTTTAGTAGTTGTTCAGTTAATAAATAAGGCTGTTAATGTCCCAAGCCAACTAAGACAGGGAAATAATGTTACTAAATCATAGGATTTATAAAACTGAATTAATAAAAATACAACATCGAAGCTCGGAGAGTCTGTGGCACGTTACTTTGATTTTCTAAATAATCTCCAATTATAATTTGTTCATGTTTAAACCGCTTTACCAATTTTAGTACAGAGATAAATTGAACCCTGAAGAGGTTTACAGGCGACGATTTTAGTAAGCCTTATCTGATATGTAGGATGAAAAATCGATACTCACCAGTTTAAACTTAACCGTCACAACATGTGGCACAGGCGACTTTTATGTTTCGTCTTGGTGGTGGGGGCCGGCTGGTCGTCCTCCGTGTGGTTGGTGGGTGGGGGGCTCGGTCGCTCCTTCTCCTTCTCTCTCTCTTTCTCCTTCACGCTCTCCCGAGTGCTTGGGGCGGCGTACAGAGATCTGCAACAGACTTCCGTTTGTACTGTTATATTAGATTATCGAAATCAAACAATATCAATATACAATGAATTTCGGTATACATTGAACTATTGTGGGCTACTTATTATTATGATATAGTTTTACAATAGGTTAAGTATCGATGGTTCATAGTATTGGTTTGAATTATCGATTTTATAACAGTGCCGTAACTTTGATATCATCGATATTTCTAACTGAGATTACGGTAGAGTCCACACCTATGATTTCCATCAAATTTATTTTGCCCACTAATACTTTAATGATTTGTAATCGATAAACATAGCGATAATTACCTGGTCAGTTTGTTCCTCATGGGTCGTGCGGTGTAGTTACCGCTCTTGCCTCGCCGTAGCGAGTGGAAGGAAGTCTTTATAGGCTTCACCAATGCCATGCTGCTACTGCTTTCGGGAATCGGTTTAATACTTTTCAATGTCGTTACTGTAAATTCTACGTCCTTTATGGGTTCGTTTAATGCTGAAAGTAAAAATATTCATAAGTAATTTCCAAACATATAAAAAAACAGTACATTACATTAGTAGCGGACGGTCGCTATTTGTCTCATTCTTTAAGAATTCGATAAAACAACAAAGTTAACAAGAATGCTAAAAATACTATTAGGTTTACAATTAATCCTGAAGTAAGCAATGTAAATTAACGTACTCGTACTATTGTTTCAGAAATGATATAGAATACTGTAAGCATCGTCCGTACTATGTACTCGTATTTTATTCCCCTCCTTGCAAGTTTGGAAGAGATCGCTCTTAGCGATAAGATCGCCAATTTGATGCGCCTTATTATTGAATATATTTTCTTTGTCCGTACGTGGTTTTAAAAACTAAGAGTTTATTATTATAGAATACTTTAAATAAACATTCTTTATGGCTGTGATACAGCGATCGTTAATAAGTTTCATTTAAAATTATTCCACATTGGACACTAAATAACGTAGAATTTAGAAAGCAGCATTTATTGCACCTACCAGTAAACTCCTCGATGGGTTTATCGATAGTATCGTGATCGATCCACGTGAGTCCCATTTCCACCTTCTCCGCGAGGTCCTGCCACCGCTGCCTGTTCTCCATGGTGCCGGTGTACAGGGGCTGGATCCACGGGAACGTGTCCGACAGGACTTTGTACAACGGAAGGCATATCATGTCGATGAAACCCACTTGCATTTGGGGCAGTTCGTCTTTCTTCTCTCTGCAAATGTAGCAGTAGGTTTAATAATCTATTATATTATTTTTATTGTTAAGTGATATTAACATTTAACATTAATTAATTTTTAATTAATTAATTAAATTTAACATTAACAAAAGTAGTGAATTTTTCAGTGTGCTTTGAAGTTTAATTATATGCACTTTAACCGTGAGGAAACATGAACACCTAAAAAGTATTGTCAAGTAATTTCTCAAGGATTTTCAAGTAATTGTAATTTACACAGTTGTAAAAAAGGTTCGTACCAAGCAAGGGCATGTAAATAGACTGAAGTAATATTCTTACCTGTCCATCATAGCGATGGGCTGTTGGTTTAGCTGCAATTTCTCCAGGTCGCCCTGGTCGAAGAACTCGTCAGCCACTAGTTTTGCAACCTTGTGCTGTACTTCCCAAGGTTTCGCTATCGCTGACACGTCACATGCGGTCATCATCATGCCGCATAACACTAAAAAGAAGGTAAACAGCCATTATAAAATTGGTAGTCATTTAACAGCTTCCAAAGCGCGGTAAATATGTCGACTATTAAACGGATAATACAGATAGTTGGATCTCTATACATATATGTATGTATATGAGAATATTTGTCATATATATTTCGTTACTGTGAATAAATACTTGGCTATATTGATAATTTAATATAGAATTCAATAAAAATATAGAATTCTACTTTCATGCTTCCAAAATGAGACTTTAACATAATATCTTCATATTATTATTTTTTGGAGCGTTTTTCCTTCTCTTTTTCTGTTATTTTAAATTACAGATTTTACATGAGAATCTAAGAAGTTTACCGTCTAAGGAAGTATAGTTCGCCGAATATCTAATAATAATAAAAAAAACTAAGTCGACTTACGTTCTTTCTTCTCCTGGCTCTGCCAGTCAAACTCGCCGTTGTCGACGAGCTCAAGGAATTTGGACTTCTTCTTGAAGTACATTGCCAGGTCGGTAGACAGGATCGCCGTCTCCACTACGCGCATTACGTCCTTGTAGTCGCTTGGAGATAGCGCCTGGTTGAAATACGATTTATTTATTTACAAAGTTTGTACAGCTACTATAAATGCTTATGAAGATCGAACACCAATGTTACCGACATAATGTCAGCGGATTACAAGGTTGATGTGGCTGTTGGTGGGGCCCATTTTGCAAGAGATCGATAGTCGAGGAGCAGAAAGACTTTTAGTTGGCGGATAAGCGATATTTCAGATTCGATTTGGGTTTAAAGTAGTGATGGCCTTGAGGTTTAGGCACGCGGTCGAGAATCTTGGCGGTTGTGGGTTCAAACCCCAGGCACACACTTCTGAATTTTGTGTGAATTCACAATAAATTATCAGTTACTTTAACGGTGAAGCAAAACATCGTGAGGAAACCTGTACACCTAAAGGAATTTCTTCGCGGAATTTCTTAGGTGTCTAGTTCACCAACCCGCACTAGGCCAATGTGGTGGACTAAGGCCTATACCCTCTCAGTTATAGAGGAGGCCTGTGCCCTGCAGTGGGCTGTATATGGGCTGATGGTGATGATGTGGGCTTAAAAAATAATTTAAAATCATTTTCATTACGGTAAGTTATATATACCTGAAATATGTTATTGCTTTCACTGTTCAATATCATGACACACTGATCAAAATGGTGGTGTTCCATAGTCGATGTAGAGTACAATATGGCCAAAGGGCTCTCTGTCTTCGTTTGGAAAGCGTTGTTCGTCCCTCTATGGTCTAAATCGTGGCATAGACAAGCGACTAGCAGACCTAAAATTTCTAGATCGGACATAAACCGCTCCATTTTCCCAGTTTTTAACATAGCGAACATAGTTTGCGCTACGTTTAGAGCATGTCTCCAATTGTGGTACTTCACTGGACGATAGTTCTTCTTTACGCTTAGAATCCATCTACAGAGGACCTGAAATGTAAAGTTTGATGAAAATTATATCCCAGCCAAATTATATCGACAGCCCCGTGGTGCAGTTGGCTAGACTCTAGCTTGCGAAATGAGAAGCCGTGGGTTCGATCCCCGCAATGAGACAAAAGTTTGTGTGGTCCACAAATATTTGTTTCGGGTCTGGGTGTTTGTGAGACCGAAAAGTCTCTCGTAGTTTCTAATATCCACGACATAAAACTCGTATCCTCGTGTGGGGTCAGAACTATGTATCATCATCATCATACTGTTGGGTATATTTAATATTATTATTTATTTATTTATCCTATAACTCACAACTGTAATATTCAGCGAATGGCCGATATAATAAGGTGTAAGTTAAATCAGACTTTTTATCTTAACTTCTACAGGAAGTATTAAGAAATAAAAGAAAGCTATAGAAAACGACTACGGGCTGTAGGCAGGAGCTTATGGAATAACTCTAATGCTTATCGAAGTAGAGATGTGTGGCCTATGGCTAACTGTGTAGATAAGTGGTCGAGAATATTGGTTGGATTGCCGAATTTTCCAGCTTAGTTTATTTCCTTAGTATATTCAAACAGAAAACGCAGTAATAGCTATTTTAATATGACATCAGTATTACCACATTATTACTATATAAAGTCGGACTAAGGCCTAAACCCTCTCAGTTGTAGAGGAGGCCCGTGCCCAGCAGAGGGACGTATATGAGCTGATGATGATTACCATATTTTGAAATAAAATTATGATCCTTCGAGCCAAATTGTCTAGATAGAAGAACTATTTAGTAATTAATGCGTATCAACTACGTTCACTTACATCGTAAGGTATGTGAAATTTCTCTACGAGACTGCATTGTAGGAACATCCTTAATGTCGCTCTGCATGTGTCTTCATCAGATAGATCGAAATCTGTAAAAATATTATTGTAAATTAAGTTTACATTTTTGTAAACGTAATATAGAACTAGCTCTAATAAGAAGGTAACATCTGCCCGGACGCAAATTTACCCCTAAGCCGAGACCTCATATGCAATTAAATATTGAGTGTTTTTGGTCCCAAGTAACCTAGCCTTGAATATCTGGTTATCTTGAAATGTTTTGTTATTATGATAGAAATAAAACTATTGCCTTTTATATCTACTTATTTGATTTCCAATTAAATTTATCATGGACTAGATTAGAATCATAAGAACTCAAGACTATGAGAATTTTTTGTTGCGTCTAAAGTTTGAATTGTCACGTTTTGATATAAAAAGAAGAGCAGTTAACATTTACCATGAAATTGGAAGCTATAAAGATTGTAGGTCTCTGCAGAAGGTATGACTTCTTGGCACAGTTTGTGAGTGTCTTCTGCTGATGCGGTCGCGTGGTACGACAAGCATTCCAAAGCAACCTGAAATTATAAAATACTACTAAATTAGTGAGTGTACTTATTTATTACATACATAACCTCACGCCTGTATTCCCTGAAGGGGCAGGCAGAGATGCATTTCTGCACCCATATTTCGCCAAGTATGTATCAGTCCCATGTAATAGGGGGCGAGCCTGTTGCCGTTTGTCGGGCACATTTTTAGACTCCGTCCGGCTACTGAGAATTTCCTAATAAAAAAAAACAATAACACTTTGCCCGACCCGGGAATCGAACCCGGGATCTCTATCTAGAGATACGTACGGCACATACTTATGCCGCGAGAACACGAGGCAGGCACTTAGAACATAATAGTTAGGATATAATCGTAAAAATAACATCAGATATAATTTAATCGTGTGCTTAGTAATGTGACATAAATAGGCTTATACAGATTGCCGGCGTACCTTTTGTTTAGCCATCAGCTTGCACGCGTTCTCATACATTTGAGTGTTGTGGATGCCGAGACCGCAGAAAATGGCGAATGCTTCGAATATCGATACATCACCGTCAGTGAAGTGGGATCCATTGTCCTGGAATTATAGTCGTCATCATCATCATCAGCCCATATACGTCCTACTGCTGGGCACGGGCCTCCTCTACAACTAAGAGGGTTCAGGCCTTAGGAATTATAGTACACAAGTGTATTTCATTTGCCGAGCCGAGCCGTGGTCTCCACTCCACCGTGGTCTCTACTCGGCTCGGCAAACGTAGTGTAGGACGCCCTCTGGCTAGGTGGGGTGACGATATCCGCAAGTTGACTGGCAGCGGTTGGATAAGGAGAGCCGCAGATCGAGCCCAGTGGCGTGCCATAGGAGAGGCATATGTCCAACAATGGACGTGAAAAAGGCTGTTGATTATAATGATGATGTTATTTCAAACCAGCCTTTCCTTTGAGCCGTAATACTAATAAAGACTTCACATACGGTCAGATGCTAGTGCTGTCACCCTGCCCTCCCTTACAAAAGCTGAATCTTACCTTATTAATCAACTGCGCAACGCCGATAACATCCTTGTTAGCGTTGACTATGGGCATGCAGAGCATAGTCCGGACGCTGATAGCGTCGTCGCCCACAACGCCCATGTGGGACATGCCGTTGTCCCGCAACCACTCCTTCACATCCGATATGTTTAGCGATCTGTTTGATTGCGCCACCTGAAAACACGCAAATAACCACAAGATTTAATTAGTTGTAGGCTTGTTGAAAAAATATCGATACATCGGTATATCGATATTATTTATGCGATATATCGATATTTTAGAGCGATATTTAATTTATATCGATATAAACTTCCAAGTATCAAAAAGGTATCAAATCAAATCCTAAAAAGGAATCCTTTTTTATATTAACATTTTTCTTGGTAACAATTAACATTATTCTTTTAACTCTGTCAACGCGCGCGTATTCTTAAGTACGTACTCAAATCTTACCGATATATCGATATTTAAAAAAAAAGATATCGATATTCTTGGATTTCCGACATCCCTAATTAGTTGAATTAATGATATTGCTTACTTTACCACGATAACAATTTAAGGTAATCTCGATCATAAGCACGTTGATGATATTTGAGGTATTTTTGAAGCCTTTAAAATTGTTATGGAAATCTACAAAAGGATATAACTGGATTTTGAGAGAAAATCTTAAGGAACAGCACTTGGGTGTGAAATTAGTATCGCTGAAATAAAAGCTTATTGTTGGTTGGGATTCTGGCAAACTAACTGAATTCCACTTATTCACGTAAGTTTTTAGTGCTGGTGATGTTTTTTATCTTACTTCTTCATGAAACTCTTAATATAAATTAAGAGCTATTCAGCGGACTCTAAATCTTTATGGTCAACTCATATAGATTAAAGCGGTATCCAAGTAGCCGGTCTATGCTTCTTTTTTTAATGCTTGGTACTTCTAGCAAAAATTATTAGTCTCAGTTTTTAAATTCAACTTACAGCTAGAGCTATAGAGGCTAGTGTAGATTTGTTGTCGTGTCTCGGCGTGACAGTTGTTCTGGACTGGTGAGCGCCAAGTTCGAACAGCGTGTGGAACCTCGTGGGCGCTGGTGGAGGTAGAGCTGGTGTTGCTGACTTTGTCCCGCCCGGTCGTTGGAGTATTCGCTCTAAATGACTCTGAAAAAAAACAACAAATATTTATTTAAAAAGTTCTTATTATTAAATAAACAGAAAAAGCGACATCATCATCATCATCATCATCAACAGCCTTTCTTACGTCCACTGCTGGACATAGGCCTCTTCTATGGCACGCCACTGGGCTCGATCTTCGGCCCTCGTGATCGAGAAATACAAATCAAATGCATGTGATACTTAGCAAATAATTTCACTCAAATTAAAAGTATGTTGTTCAAAAATTTCTCCGACTGAAAATAGGGCATTAAACTGTACGTAAACTATCTACGATACATAGAATTTTGCGGATAACAAAAACATCAGTTTGTAAAGCCCCGTAGCGCAGTTGGTTAGACACTAGCTTGCGAAACGAGAGGCCGCGGGTTCGATTTCCGCACCGAGACAAATGTTTGTGTCATCCACAAATATTTATTTAGGGTCTGGGTGTTTGTGAGACCGAAAAAGTCTCTCGTAGTTTGTGAAACCCACGACACAAGACTCGTATCTTAATGTGGGGTCAGAACTATGTACGTGACTGTTGAGTGTAATTATTTATAGTTATTAATACACTAACAAAGAACAATTCTTTTCCTTATTCCAGTATGCAATGTAGTGAAAATTATTTATTTATGTGTTTTGTGTTTCTATTACCATCCTAAACAACTTACCGACTCACAATGATCCGTATCCAGTATAAACACAGCGCATCGTTCACACTTCAATAGTTCCCTAGCTTCTGTCATGATCTTCGTGACCAAACACTCTAAATTGCTCTGCTCTTCGAATATGCTTCGAGCAAGGGCCAACAGAATCTGGTTCCTCTTATACTCAAGCACTGACGATTCGAAAAGTTGGGCATTTTGTATGCCGATGCCGCAGAACGTCAGGTACCTTCGGAAAACTTCAACATCTCTTGTTGAGAATTCTTTGGAACCTGAAAAATACCAAAGAAATGGTTATTGGGAGGAAATATACATCACTCCTCTGAGATTAAGAGACGGTTAGGCTTATATCCACCATGCAAGCTTATAATGAAGTTTTTTTTTTATACTTGCACGGCAAAGTGACTCCACTGTACCTGAAGTTGGTTATAAGGAATAAAAAATTCTATGTAAGTTCATCCATCGAGTGCACATTCTCAGCATATATGACATTATGTAATTTTCTTATTTTATTATTCTTATTAACTTTGATCTAATTTTGTATTTCTTACAAAAGTGGTAAGGATACCACGACAGTTATGAAGTCAGCATTGGGACCAAGTTATTTTTTAGTATTTTATTGTTGGAAGTAAGACATCCGTATGCTCATCAAGTGCATGCCCCCACGTTATTCGATCCTGACAATAACAATCATTAACACTACATTGTGTAGCTTAAGCAAAATTGCAGTTAGGATTGTCTGAAGCGAATTGTTAGTGTAATATGCTTTTTGTAATTTATGAATGATTAAAAATTGTTATCGTACCGTCAGTTTTGTTAATAATCTGCGCAACTCCCACAACGTCCCCTTCATAATTGCAGATGGGCATGCACAGAATAAGCTCAGTCTTGTAGCCAGTACGCGCGTCGATCTCACTGTTGAACCTGCAAACGCAATTAAACAAATTAAGACTTATAACGACTGCCTCGTGATCTCGCGGCAAAAGTATGTACCGCGCGATCTAGAGGTCTTGGGTGCGATTCCCGGGTCGGGCAGTGTTATTGGGTTTTTCCATTAGGAAATTCTCAGTAGCAGCACGGAATCTGGAAACGGCAATAAGCTCACGCCCTATTACGTGGGACTGGTACATACCTGGCGAAATGGGAGTGCATAAATGCACCTCTGCCTACCCCTTCGGGCAATACAGGCGTGAGGTAATGTATGTATATACCACTTATAAATTAATAGAATATTTAAATTTCTCTTGCCTCTAAAACTATTTCAGTAGATTAGAAAAAAATAGTTGCCCAGTATACTATATTAGAGGGATACAAGTATTATATCACTCACAACTAGAGAAGTCACGTAACGAAACATCATAGATATTTAGATTTCTAAAGTTCCAGTTAATAAGTGGAACTCTGATTGCATGGCAAAAAATCGAAATGCACGGACTATTCTAGGTTCTATGAGCTCAGTAAGTAATATTTACTGGATTTCTCCCTAATGTAGTTACTTACCGAGGGTCTGCATAGGCGTTTCTAATGTTGATGGGATGTTTTGTCTGCGCCGCGAGTCCAGCCACTCCGACTCCGAATGGGATTTTGATCTCTTGCGTGCGTGCTGTACGGAGAGCGTCGTGCAGTTCTGGAAACGAAAAATAATGTCTGATTCAACTTTTAAAATTCTATAGTAGTACGCGGTCGCGGGTTCAAACCCCAGACAGGCACCTCTGACTTTTCGAAGTTATGTGTGTATCCACATAGAATTATCACGTACTTTAACAGTGAAGGAAAACATCGTGACGGAACCTGCACACCTAAGTTCATAGGAATTTCTTAGGTGTGTAGTCCGCCAACCCGCACTAGGTCAGCGTTGTGGACTAAGGCCTAAATCCTCTCAGTTGTAGAGGAGGCCCGCGCCCAGCAGCGGGACGTATATGGGCTGATGATGATGATGATAGTAGTACATATTAGTCCTACCTCTGGGAACAGGTCTATTATGGTTTAGTCTTAGTTAGCCTAATGCTAGTGGTGGTCTTTACAAACTATGAAATCCTCTGCGATTTTTTTTAGGTAACAATAGGAGATAAAAACTAAAGTTAGCATAATGTGTGCGAAGTCTGAGCGTATTTACTTTTACATAATGTATTTAACTAACTAATAAAAAAACTGCATAAATAAAAATAATCCTAAAATGTTATTGTAGTAGTCTGAAAAATAATGTACAGACATAATCACTTTACTTTTCTTTTTTCAATGAGTGCGCTCAGAAAGAAAAGCACCGAAGTTTTATTTGCCTTTTTCAAATTAATATTCTTGGAAAAACGGCCGGCCGTTCTTTATATTAAGACTTCTTAGTTAAAACGTTTGCGAAGAAAAGAGTATAATATAATTCGATAAAGTAATTTCGCCAAGGCGGGGTTCTATCGACAATTTTTTTAATGAACTCGTAATTTGTGACGAAGACTGACGAATTACGCAATATCCTTACATATTTTCAGCTTTTACTGCTGTAGAACTGAGATCTGTAGGAATGTCGTTATGCAAAGTTTCACGTTGCTTCAATTAAGAAAGTTATTAATTTCTCCGTTTTTATATGATAATGGCACTTGATGGTAAATGTAGAACGGTACGATATATCAGCTGGAACCATTAGGATTACGTCGTATTATTCCACACACTTATGCCCCTCGGTTCCAAATCAGATGTACAAGGATGCCCATACTCAGTGGCGTGCCTAGGGTCTCTAGCTAGGGCAAGCCCAAATTTTTATTACGGTTTTTATAGTGTATTTTTTTGGTCCAGAAAGTCAGAGAACCAATAAATAATATACCTACCGCAAATTATTTACATGCAAGATTTTGACATATTGATGTAAGTAGGTATATTATAGTACTGGCCTAACAAAGAAATAATTATTTGTCGCTAGTGATAGTACCAAAAACCATAAAATGTCGGCGAAAATTATTAGAACAATAATATGTCCAAATTGTGCACAAACGTCGTGTCTCTCTAAATTTGAATGCGAGATGTTATAACATAGACACGGAATATATAATATTGAATTTTATTAGACAAATAACTCGACTCGAATTGGTTTCAAACCACATACTTAATTAAAAAGTAAACAGTCAAATTCTAAAAATTACCTATACTCGTAAGTTAATTTTCATGTCGTGACCTTGAATGCAAGTTTTTTTGTTGAACAAAATGATAAATAATAATTAATATGTATTAATCTTAGAAATAGTACGATGATGATCAACGCGAGAGTTTGGAAATTTCGTGACAAAATTAACGAGAAATGAATACATCAATGCGTTGTTTACAATATTTATAAAAATAAATCAAAGTATGTTTTAATGCATTCTACAAGAACCAGATAAATTATTTAAATCATTACAACAAGAATTCCACACATTTTAAACATTATATAAAATATGCAACAGAAACATAATATAACATTTTCGTATGGGAACATTCAATGATTCAACTATTCAATTAGTTATGTACTTACTAATCGGATCTATTAAGCGTCCTCATAATTTTTAAGAATTAGAGAAATAATATAATGTAGGTTTTAGACAAGTTACGAGCCGTTTTTTCACAGTATAATTTAATGAATTTACCTTATCTTCGAAGAGCAAAACATGCACACACTTTAAGTCGCCACGAGGATTAACAATAAACATCACCCATTTTTTATGATCACTGTAGTAATATTCTAAATACCACAATCCACAACAAATTATATTTAATTTGGTTCTTTCACTCGTAAACGTAAACAATTAACAACGTGTGACCTTGACAATGTGTGCTTCACTGCACTCCAGGGTTGCCATTAAATAAAAATATATTGCCGTGTTTTGGATGTCGAATTGCCGTGTTTTGTAGAAAAATTGAGAAATTGCCGTGTTTAATTTTTTTTAATTACATTAAATTCTTAACATATAATTGCCATCTTTCAGGACACGGCAATGAAATTTTTTCCAACTGACTCCAATTTCTTAAACACGGCAACCCTGCTGCACTCCCGATTGCACGCACTTCAGAGGGAGATAGATATTATTATTATGTTCAACATTGATGTTTACTCTAAACTATTGACGTTCGTGCGCCCGCATTTCGTTTTTTTTAAATTATATGGGCACGGGCAGGGATTTGGCGCGCGGCGGCGCGGCTGTATGGCGGACGGCGGCGCGGCAGAAATACGTAAATTTTGTTTTTGGATAAATATTTTGTTGTTTGTATTGAATTATGGAATATTTATGTTTCTTATTCGGAATTACGTAAAGCAAGCTGGGCTTTTGGGCTTCTATGGAAGTACCGCCACTGGCCATACTCCACACTTGCGTTGGCCTTATTGTAAATTGGTCGCTATTCGAGCTGATACGAATATCCGAGTATAATAGGTAGAGATATGGATATGGGAAATATAAAAGTTTATTTTTTTTATAATAATAAATACGTCCAATATATTTATATAACTCTGACCCAACACTAAGAGTCTTGTGTCGTGGGTATCAAAACCTAGAGCCTTCTCTTAAGCAAGAGCCTTCCCGGTGAAGCACCAAGGTGTTTGTGAGACCACCATTCGGGTCAGGACCCAAAACAGATTACAAGAACATTTGTCTCAGTATGAAAGTTGAAGGATGGACAAGCATGGAAGATTTGACAGAAAAAGGGGTGAATATATGACAGCTGATGGGAATGTGTGGAACGATAAAACATACTGTGCCGACCCCAAATAGAATTGGGAACAGGGCAAGAGAATGATAATTAAAAACATTACTCTCGTTGTGGTGATTGATTTCGCGGACAATCGCAAGCTGGTGTTTAGCTAACTGCGCCACGGGCACTGGCAATATTACTTAATCAGATGCAGATTGCTATTCCTAGTAGTAGCTAGTGTAAAATGTTTTCTCTGAAAAATAAATCCCCTCTAAGAATCCATAAACAACTTCCCACATCAACGATTCCGATTGCAATACTCGCAAAGCCAAACCGAACGCATCCGAAGAGATACAAAACACGCTGTTCAATAGTTCGCAAAATTTATAGATGTGATTGTGTTGTGTGCCATTTTGTGTCTGAATGCCCTAAAGTCCTAGCTTCACGCTACAAATGAAGTATTGTCCGCAGTATTTCGGTCAGTGTGAGTTTGACTATACGAGTACTATTATTATGTTCTTTGTTTTTTTTTGACTGCCTCGTCGTCTCATGGTACAAGTGTGAGCCATGCAATCACAAGGTCGGGTTCGATTTCCGGGATGGGCAAAGTGTAATTGGGTTTTTTCATTATGAAATTCTCAGAAGCAGTACGGTGTCTCGAATTATTATACTAAAAGAAGAACAGTGTTAGGAGCAAATTCACCTTATGCTAGAATGTATAGAGTGATATTAATCACTCCAATTATTCCAGCCATTAGGCTGTAGTGATCAAATTGACATTCACTTTGACTCTAACCAAATTTACCAAATCCGTCTCTGAATGTATTTGCAACATGGAGCCTTAATAACATGGCATTACAACCTTCCAGCGATTAGGCGATTATAAATCTGAAATTGTAACTTCTTTTTTACTATTATTAGCAGTTAAGAAATTAAATTACGTGTATAAAATTAGTTTTATGTTAAGGATATTTTAATTTCTTTGAATTTTTTTCTTTGGTTTGATTTTTTTTTTTAATATATATTTTCTTTTAATATTTTTAGTTAGTAGGTACATACTGTAATTGATTTAATGGTGCAAGCGGTGTTTGCCTGTAATTGATTGTTACATTAACTTCTTTTTTTCTTCTTCTTCTCTGTTTTATAAAAATGTATAATATGAATGTAAACAATTTTTGGCGAACCAAAATAATAAATAAATAAATACCTGAAAGAGGGAAATAGGCTCGCCTCCTACTACGTGGGATTGATACATACCTGGCTATTTAAAACATAAAAGATTTTTAATATTGATATGGTCACAATAAGATGTTGTCTGGTAAGTTAAGTGCATAATAACTTAAGACAGAATAAATAGGGACTGAATAAATTTATCGACTTGGTATCACATGGATCTCACAACTTTTTACGGTACAAGAACTGAGTTGCGAGACTTGGTTTTTTACAAGTTTTGTTTTTTGTGGCATAAAATTTACATCTACGATTAACGTAAGCAACATTGGTTAGTATCAGATTGAACCTAAAAAACAAATTGTACTAATTTGGAACCAAAATTGTGTCTTGTATGGAACCCGCAGGCACTTTGACCAGTTGGGATTTCTATTAAAATTTAAATCGTCCATTACGAGATCGCAGTAGTTGTTAATGCCCGAGGCAATGTTAATAACAATAAAAAATTTAGAAATTAATTTCGAGACATTATTACGTAGATAAAGTCCCAAGTAACGTTATAATTTAGATTACAACACGGCGTATAATTAGGGACGCGGGTGCTTTAATCTCTTCACAGGAGCTTAAAAATTTAATTACCTCATATAAGGTAGCCTTTTATTTATATAAAATAGGGTTTTTAACGTTTGTTTCTATTTATCACTAACATATGATATTACTGATATTACCACACCAAGCTATGTTATAGTGAAATATACTCATGAGTATGAACAAAGTAATTTTCTGACTTCAATGGATTTTATGTCATATTTTATTAGACGATAATGACTATGTTTCTGAAAAGTAAACACAATGGTCACTAGTTATTATTTGTTTATTGAAACATTGTACATTTATAGATACATAGGCCAGTACCATCAAAAGTGTTGGGAAGATAATTTCTAGAAGTCGTGAGGTATGTTATAAGTTATTGCCAATACGAATTGTCTCACGAGGTTTTTGTTTGAGATGGTGGCACCACTGCTATGGAGTTCGTTAGTGGTTAAATAGACTTTAGACTTCTCCGTACTTTGTAATATATCTATCCTAAATTTGAGTAAGAAGTGATACAAATTTTATAGGTGAATAGGAAAATTGCCGAAACTATCCCTCTCTATTTGGATCAAATAATAACTTCCAAAATTAGACTTAACAGACAAAAAAGCATTTAATCGGTGAAGACAAGGCCCCAACCTATATAAAAAATACCTGAGACAAAAATTATCACGTCGCTTAAATGTCATTACACAATGCGCGCTCAATCTTTATCAATCACCATTCCCTATCCTATCCACAATAGGTACATGTGTGTACAGGAGAAATGTTATTTGATGAAGAACTAGAAAGCTCATCTCAAGGGACATTGGGTACATAGCTGATATAATTTCATAACGTAGATGGGGTTTTCAACGTGTGGTTCAATCGACAACGAAGGTACCTATGAAAATAGCATTTGGTTGAGGAAATATTTTTTGTATTTAAATATTTTTATTAAAGGGTAAAGAGAATCTTGAATATATTTTGCACGAATATTGTATGTGTAGTTTATATATCTAAATGAAAAAGTGTATTCATAATGAATTATCACGTACTTTAACGGTAAAGGAAAACATCGTAAGGAAACCTGCTCACCTAAAAGTTCTTAGGAATTTCTTAGATGTGTAGTCCGCCAACCCGCACTAGACCATCTTGGTGGACTAAGGCCTAAACCCTCTCAGATATAGAGGAGGCCTGTGCCCAGCAGTGGGACGTATGTATCCCTGAAGATGATGATGATACAATGAAAATTTATATTGATCTATGTATTGTAAATAATTTAGGCACGTAAAAGTCTACAAAATATGCCATTTTGTCGTTTGTTGAACTAAAATTAGTGGACTAATGTAAAAACAGAGCTCGATCCACGAAACAAATGTTTGTGGGGTTAATTTTTTTTTGTTTCACGTCCCTTGTTGTTGCCTACACAGAAAAATATTTAATCAAATGTTATGAGACGCCCAAATCATGTTGCGAATTGCTTGCTACCATAATAGCCTTAACATCACGTCTACTAAGTTTATTTGTTTTATCCATATAAATGTTTCAATGGTTGATTATAAATGCGCAATCTAAGCCATGATGAGTCTATTGATCGTTGATTGTTTTTCAATGGCCTGTCGCGTAGTGTCATCGATAATTAGAATCGATTCTGGGTAGAAGACCACACATGCTTTAAAAGAGGACCAAGGTTGTAGTTAAATCGCTTAGGGACTAGGTCAGTAAAGTCTACATATATTTTATTTACTTTATTTTATTTATTTGGATGTATAATACCCGCGGCATAAATGAGCGGCGTGTGATTTACAGGCCATAAGTTCGAAGTATGGGTTGGGAGAACTGTTATAGTGAAATTCTATCTAAATTTTCAGTAGTAATACGGAGTCGAGGAACACGGGTGAAAAATGGCAAAAGGCAAGATGGAGCAAGCTCTTATGTGAGACCTTAAACACAGTTGGCGAAAAGTGTGTGTGGAGACACTTCTGACTATCCCTTGATAATGTCAATAAGAAATTCAATCCCAGGATAAATTCGATCTGGTCAAGAATACCCATCGGAATCGTTTAGTATTCGAAAGTAGGTCTGAAATACTTTATTCTGAGGCAGTAAGTAAATATATACTTAAACTGCCTTGTGGTCTGGCGGCCCAATTATATTATGCCGTGCGCTCTAGAAGTCTCCTTTTCGATTCCTGGGTAGGCGAAGTTTTCCGTTGGTAAATTCTCAGTTGCAGAACGGAGTCTTGAAATATGTCCGAAAAAGGGTAATAGACTCGCCCCTTATTACGTGGAACGAAAACACAATTGGCGAAATGTTGGTGTAGAATTGCCTACTCCCTCGGGGAGTACTTGTATATGGATGAATGTATGTATGGATTTCTGGATCTCACCTGAATCTTCTCGATCTTATGACGTCAATAAGGAATTAAAAAAATATTTAACCGCATCATTCCCGTCGTCATCAATACTACGAGAACTTCATTCGGTTCGGAGGATCATAATTTTCAATAACACTTGCGAAATATCCGCAATATATTGTAACATTACATCTAATTTAAAGGCCCATCTGTAAACACAATAACAATCTATCAATAAACAAGTCTCTAAACATGCTGCACGATTTATTATATTCGCGGCTTTGCGAATGATGTATTTATATTTGTCGAAGGCGATTCAAAAACATTATTTTGGTCTATATATTGATCCACTTACTCTATGATCGGCTATTTTAGTATCGCTGGTTGGGTTAGTTTTCTTAAGTATTAAGTGATGGCCTCGAGGTTTAGGCACGTGGTCGAGAATCTCGACAGTCGCGGGTTCAAACCCCAGGCACACACCTCTGACTTTTCGAAGTTATGTGTGTACTCAAAAATAATTATCACGTACTTTAACAGTGAAGGAAAACATTGTGATGGAACCTGCACACCTAAAAGTTCTTAGTAATTTCTTGGGTATGTAGCCCGCCAACCTGCACTAGGCCAGCGTGGTGGACTAAGGCCTAAACCCTCTCAGTTGTAGAGGAGGCCCGTGCCCAGCAGTGGGACGTATATGGCGTACCGTACTGTAAAAAGAGTGATACCAACCCGGTCGAGCTGGTACATTTGTATTGCCTACCAAGGTGATTAGCTTAGCTCTCCCACAAGGCTCAGTACCGGTCTTCAGTCACGTTTCGTACTAACGAGTAAAAAGGATGGACCTGGAACATTTAACTCCACCTTCTCTGTACCGGTTTATATCTCTATAAACTCGTATTGGTAACGTAGATATAATAACAATAACTTGTTCTTTGAGACTCTCTAAGGACAAGGTATAAGCGAGTAGGGTATAATTTTATGTTACGTGCTTGAAATTTTGCACAAGTTTTACCGATTGGATATACTTTTTACGAGGATCTGTTCTTTTATGTTTTTTATTCCTTGGGAATATCTGATGTATAGGAATCTATTTATTCGTAATAAATTTGTGCGTTGCAGTTATTTTCGTATTTGCACTTTAAAAAACCTTTGCCAATGAAATGAGTTTATTTCAAATGTTTTTACAACAAACTAAAGTTTATAACATACATTATTATGTCGTTTACACTGACCACTTTCATATTTGCTCCTTTCTCAACCATTTAAACATAAACGTTTAAAACCACACAGTCTGCTTCAAAGAAAATAGATTTTATGAAATTGTGTTGCCATTTATATCCGTTTGAAGTTGAAATAAAATTATATGGAATTCTACGTCGTGAAGCGGCTGGAAAAATCAGAGAGTTTACGTAATTTCATTTTGTTTTTAGATCAGTTCGCTGGGGTTGAGACTTGGATGTTTTAGTCAAGAATCTGAATCTGAAAATTTGCAGTCATCCGAGAACTAATGAGACTATCGTTGGTTTGAATAGTTAAAATATGAACACTTAAAGTGTTATCTGTATCAACAAGCCAGTCTAACTCAAAATTGGGTGCAACTTGGTACTATGGATTTCGAACTAATTGTTAATTAATGATTACGCTCACGTCTATAACCTCGAAATAACATGAAAATAAATACGCTCAACAGTCACATACATAGTTTTGGCCTGCTAAGATACGAATCTTGTGTCGTGGGTATCATAAACTACGATAGAATTTTCGGTCTTACAAACACCCAGACCCGAAACAAAAATTTGTGGATCACACAAACATTTGTCTCGGTGCGGGGATCGTACCCGCGGCCTCTCGTTTTGCAAGCTAGTGACAAGCCCACTGCGCCAGAGGATTGTCAAATATACAAATACACACGTGTTTCATTAAATGAGAAGGCATAGGACCTTTTTTGCACTTACCATGACGTACATAATATACATGACACCGTTGTATTTTAAGTTCCACGTGCGGACGAATCTATTGCTAATTTTAGAGTTATTTTCAAACTTCGCACTGATATTGAGGATTTCCAGAGGAAAAAGTCTACGAATACCATGCCCGATCATTGATTAACCTTTGATTATCCTCCCGAGGACACAAGTTTTTGTGCGTATACGAATGTAAAAATGTCTGATTTAATAATAGTTCAAGATTTTTGTACATACATATTTTATTTCATTATCGACCAGTGCATTCAAATACTGAGAATTTTTTTACATAGAACCTGCATCTAATCGTGTCAATCGCCACAAAGGGAATCTTGAAAATACAATTTGTTTTCCGATAAAATAATATTTCACAAATCAAAACACGAGACTCTCGATCGCGTTATTAGATTGGAGGCGCTATCCTGGAGTCGATTGTCGTCTTTAATTTCTCGCTTCGAAGCACATGGCCGGGTCGAATTCATGAATTGTAATACTGGTTCTCAATAATGAGCATTCGACTTCTATGTCGTGTGTTGTTGTTTCGGAGTATTGTCGTTTAAAAGGCCAATGGTGGTGAAGTATACGGACATAACCTTAAGTTTTTGAGGCGTTAGGGTTATTTCTTATCTCCGTTTGTCAGTTTAATTACAAATACTTATTATTCAAAACGAAATTATTCATTATATTCGTTAGATATACATAACAATGATGTTGTAGATTGTTAAAAATAAGGCGATTAGTACAGTTTCATCACTGCTTGGCAATGGCACGAGAATTATTTACGGTTAAGTAAGGGTTAGACTACATTAACATGCTAACTAAGTGCGAGTTGATAAGTGTTGGTGTACCTAAAAAAACATTTGAGATCCCTCTGACTCTCATATTTACTCTCGGTATTGTCCTTTGAAATAATTAATTAAAATCCAATTATAAATAAAAAAAATGGTATGTAAATTTAATTTCACTATTGATATATAGAGTCAATACCGAGCGCCGAATTTTTTAGGCTCATTTGAAAAGAAACTGACATTTAGCTTATTCCCATTGAAATTCTAATTCTATGTATGTGCTTATTGGGTAAACTAAAGAAACCCGAACTCAAATCATGAAAATGTTAACAGCTTGTTTAATAAATAACATGTGAACCACGACAAAATGACATTTCAGTTCATTCATCTTTTAAGACAAAAGTCGAAGGGCACGGAATCGCCCCACCAACCCACGATCTCCGAAGGCGTAGAAATTAACAAGTTACAATCATAATTGTATGGAAATTAAGGTCAACTGTTTAATTTGGAGGTAAAATTTGGCGGGATTAAAGGGATTTGTAAACATTGCCGCCTCAAATTTGGTATTACGTAATAGTGTAATATTGTAATTTTGGTGCGTTTTGATATTTCATTGCGTGGATTTTATCTGTTTTCAATCTATATTTATCGTAATAAATAATAAAACGTAGAATACCCTTAACAGTGTAGTAAGTAGGCGTTAATATAATTTCTTTATCATGGCGATCTCTATTTCCCTGTTAATAATATAATATGCACCGCGGTCGCTTTAGGGTGTGTGGCCTTATTGTTTTCTTTCTTAGAATTATTCTCAATGGAAGATATTTATTGTCAGGATCCTTTCAAAAATTTGGTATGAGATTGAAAATGTTATTAAAACTTTACAAGTATACTCAGAAAACATTCCCTCGTGACGTAAGTTAATATTCCAATCTACTATAAAAATGTGTCATTTTAAAAATTATTTAAAATCCAGAATGTTTCACTTCGTTGAAATAAAGCGATATAAATTGTGTTTGTTGATACTTTTCTCTCAATCGTGAATCAAAACTGAATGATTGTCTTACGCTGTAAGATCAGTTACAAAAGAGTACGAGGGAGAAGATACATCTAAAGATATGTATGTACATGTGTATGTGCTAGAGCCATATAATGTTTTTAACGAGCATAAATGCATAAGCAAGCCTACGTACAATAACACGATACAAACGCAACTGGAACGCACCAACTGCAAAAAAATTCTTTAATTATATACCAAAATATACTAACATAGTACATCATATCGTGAAGGCATTTTAACCTGTTTTTTCCGAACAAGTAATGTGTTAAACACCACTCAATTGCACGTATTTCTCCTATATTATGTGTAAAATGAAGTAAATATAAATATATTAATGGAATATTTTTATCATTTATTATAGACAAATTTATAAAAATTCATAAAATTTATTAAAAGTATAAGAGGGTCCTTAGCTTTACGTCTAAACATATTTTAAATTTTAGATGTGTTTTAATATTGATATATTTTTTTTTTCAATATTTATACATATAAATCAAGTTCTCCTTCAAGACTGCCTCGTGGTCTCGCGGTACAAGTATGTGCCGTGCGATCTAGAGGTCCTGGGTTCGATTCCCGGGTGGGGCAAAGTGTTATTGGGTGTTTCCATTAGGAAATTCTCAGTAACAGCACGGAGTCTGGAAATGTGCCCGAATAACGGCAATAGGCTCGCCCCCTATTACGTGGGACTGATACATACCTGGCGAAATGTGGGTGCAGAAATGCACCTCTGCCTACCCCTTCAGGGAATACAGGCGTGAGTTTATGTATGTATGTATGTATGTATGTATAAATCAAGTTGTATTGCATATAATGAAATAAGAGTTGCGGGCACAAAAAAGTATCATGAGATTGTAGTGCATACAACACACTTAAGGAAGACCTTTAATGACGACGATCAGGGATTATGTATCGTTGAGATATTTCTATAGCAACTATTATACGGGTCACGGGTCTCTCCACACATTATATATATAGGGAAGTTTATATGCCATTTACGTTGGATTACACAGCAAAGACACCTTATGCGTTATCATCTGTATTATGGTGTGTATGTCCATGTGAAATTAATTTCCGTTTATTGTTTTGGCCATCTGACTTAATAATTATGTATCTACTCTTACGTGCATTATATTAACCAGTGGCGGCACTTCCATAGAAGCCCAAAAGCGTCACACGATAATTGTGTAATGTCTAGTTTATAATTATTTATTGTGGGGTCAGGTTATTCTCATTCATATGTCAAATGGCTTATTGTTAAATAAAGATTTAAAGCTTAAAGATTCGGAATTTTGTAAGGCAAGCTGGGCTTTTGGCCTTCTATGGAAGTACCACCACTGATATTAACTTAATATAACTTGGTCTACATTAGGGTTCACGGAGACCTCTAGATAGAAAATAAAGTATCCAGAGATGATAATTTCTTGTTACTTCACATTTTTATATAACGGACTAAATAAAATGTATCTCAAATAAATTGGACTTCTTTAGGGAAAATTTTCAAGTCTAATTTTTTTAAAGTGTAATTATTGCCAAAATTCCTTTAAATTGTAACCGATATTTAAGTACCTATATATATGTACGTATATTATAAAATCATGTTTTATTTAATTTAGTTTTTAAAATTACGAGTTGCTTCGATAGACTATTGTAGAGATAATCTCTATCAGGTTACCTGTCGTATGTTTAACGATCACCTTCTCTTCTTCTTTACGCCGTTTCTTCGCAAAGTAATAAAAGACCCTTGAATTCTAAGTACCAAGTGTATGAGTGTGGGTGGCAACCCATAAGGGGTACATTTTGTTTGTTGCCAGTAAAATAAAGTCATCCACAAACAATAAAGTTGTAGCGTACTAACATACCTGTATCTCTAGTGACGTCAAACAGTTTCGCTTGTAGGTATCTATTAGGCGGCGCTCCTTTGGCTAGAAACAAGCTCCCTCTGTCTGCTGATGTGAGAAGACACACGTTGACTAAAATCTGTAAAGATAAAACATTTTTAACAGTATATTCTATCATAATATTAATACATTGTAGTAATGGGCTATAATTAAAATGGGTAATCTGCTTTTGGCGAATATTTAATAAAATAATAAATAAATAAATATAAAAGTAAAACATTTTTTTTAAAAAGAACATCTTTTATTTGAATGACGAAAAAAAAGTTACTTTAAAACTTTTATTATTTACTCATAACGTCATTACATAACTTATATGATATAAAAGATGTATTTTTATGTTTTGTATGAATAGAAATTATTCGAGAACGATAAGACTGGGCGTTAAATGTCCGTGATGGGCTTGTAAATTGTGATAATTTTCAAATAAAAACATTTTGATATTTCATACGAAAATTTCGTTTGGTAATTGTGGTAAAAAGGAAATAATAATTGCATAACATAGTACTATTCAATATGAGGACTTAAATTCACTTTCAGCAGAAGGTAAACTGAAAATTCTTATAATTGCTGGAAAACATTCTAACGAACTAACATAAAGGTAGGTTTTAATCCCACTCAGTTTTAAATTTCCTCGTTTTTTTAATCTCTTATCTTACTAGATATTGTGTATTAAAACTTTAAATAAGGTAAAAAAATAGAAAACAAAAACAGCTAAATGACATCGAATCGACGCTTGTAGTTTGTAATACATGATATGACGGTCAATTTATGCAGGGAGAAAGAATTATATGTGACGGTACATCTCCGCACAATGATTACTTTAAATGCAACATATAACCTCATTATTTCCCATACTTAAAATACTCATAAAAATTGGAACTCATTTAAAACCGACACAGGGCGTTTTGTTTTATAAAAGCAATCTACAAAACGAAAGGATTACGAGCTAATCCGCGAGAGAACGGCAATTCGTTAGCGGCACTCGTTTACACGGACGCGCTTACATCCTAACAATTATCTGGAGTGCGCTTGGGATGTATAAAATTTCATCGTTATTACAGTTCCGGACGGACTGCCGAGATTACTGTTTTAGGCTGGAATTCTAAATTCATATGATTCTTGAATTTATACTAATGATAGTATTATTGACCGTCTTGTGGTCTCGCGGCCGTGCGATCTAGAGATCCTGGGTCGATTTCCGGGTCGGGTAAAGTGTTTTTGGGTTTTTCTACGCACGGATTCTGGAATTGTCTGAAAATCCGAAATAAGCTCGCAATAAATATTACGTGGAACTGATACATACCTGGCGAAATGTGGGTGCAGAAATGCATCTCTGCCTACCCCCTTTACTCCTACCCCTGTATTTCCCCAGGCGTGAGGTTATGTATGTATTTGGACTTATGACAATAAGACTGGCGAGTGTGTGGCGTATTGGGTTTAAATTAAAACAAAAATATTATTTACGCTTTGTACACCATGTATGTAAATGTACATCTTTGATTCCTGTAACTTATGATTGACATGTTAAATTGTTGCACCGAATCTAATTGTAAGTGGAGTTCGGCCCAAATAGATTATGATTTTTCGAAAAGCTTTAAAATGAGACATCCCTCATTAATCTACACAATTATGATGGCCTATTCTTTGCCTGTTATACACAGGCAAATCGTTGACCACGATAATCTTCTTTTGTCACTACGGCAGGTTTTGTTTGTTTTACACGTTTTTTGTTTTCTGGAGTGCACCATCCTGCCACAAGCATCCATTTCCCAGTTTCTCTCAAACTAATACTGAAGTATATAAATCTATCAATCTGTACCAAGGCATTGTGGCGGACCAAGTAGGTCCACATCAAAGCTATTGGAAATTTGAACCTTCTTACATACACACATAATAACATTCACGCCTGTATCACCATAGGTAAGACAGAGATGAATTTCTGCAACCTTTTTAATGGAACGGTACGGAAAAACCACGCATAAGCTAGACTACAAGCTGTGGTGATAGTAAAATGAAAGAGAAAAATTTAATTAAAAGTGTGAGAGGCGCGCGAAAGTGCTTTGCAGTGCATTTGCTTAAATACTTTTAATTAAATGCGACTGCGTATATAAATAATTTAGAGGCACCTACAAGATTACAAAACAACTCAACTGTAATAGTAACGCAAAGAAAAATACAACTACTACTAATCTCGCACCCTATTACGTGGGACTAAAAAAAGCAACTGAAGAATCTTTGGCGCCCAATGTACCCTCTCTTAACCCTTTGGAATATCCCTAGCATATATAATATATGAAAGTGTTTGAGGGAGGCCTGTGTCCAGCTGTGGACGTCTTTCGGCTGATGATGATAACGATGACGATATAACACATAAACGGCTATACGGTCGTGAGTATGTTTCGTACGCAAAGGTTTATTTCTACACCCCAAATTTCGACAGTTTAGTTTTTACTCAGATAACTCAGGGCGATTTTTCTACAATATTTAATTGCATAAACTCCGTGCTGTTACTAAAATATTTTATTTTAAAAACAGAATTATATTATGCCAGAATTGAATCCGGACCTATAAATAGTACCTACTCAAGAATTTATTCCACGCTACCAACTAGGTAATAATTTACTTATTCTCTTGAGACTATGGTCTATCCGGGATAGATAGACTATCCCCTGTATCTATTGCAAATTATTTCCCTGTAACAGAACCTACTATACAGGCCTTTATCCCCAATATAGTCCCGACATAGACTAACATTAATTAAACACTATAGTGACGGTTCTGTGAGCAGAATTGTACGTTGTCTATCGCTGTTGGGAGCCCAATTAGCATGTATACAAGGCTCCGTGAATGAATGACTGGACCGTACGACATAATACCCACTCGGATCTGCATGTCTTAGTTACACATATTCATGAATCGTTGATGACCTCGAGGCTTCGACACGCGGTCGAGAATATCGTCGTGGGTTCAAACCCCAGGCACACACCTATGACTTTTCGAAGTTATGTGTGTATTCACAATTAATCATCACTTATTTAACGGTGAAGGAAAACATAAACATAAAACCCTCTCAGTTGTAGAGGAGGCCCGTGCCCAGCAGTGGGACATACAATATGGGCTGATAATGAAATGATGAATAAATATTATAATTACAACGTCACACAAAATTTTCTTAAGTTACGAGTTTTTCTTTATCGCGATTCATTAAGCTTCAGTTATAATAAAATAAAATACTTCCAAATTACTAATATATAAAGCTCAAGACGTTGTTTGGCTGGTTTGACGCGCTAATCTTAGGAACTACTGGTTCTTATTGAAAAAATATTTTATTCAAAGGCTAAAATTGAAGGCTATAGGCTATAGAAAATCACGTTACGACCAATAGGAGCGAAGCAGCAACGAATAATGTGCCGAAACGGGGAAAAATCTTAACTTTGATGTTTAAAATTTAGTATTCGATATTTTTATGCGTGGGCACTTCTCAGAATGTTCGTGTTTGGAACACAGATCGCCTCAGGACGTACGAAAAGGTTCCTTTAGCGAGGTACAACTGCCACACCCACATTATACAATATAATATCGATTCGATAACTTGCATTCGCCACGTGGGAGTCACATTTAATCATCCCACGTGATTCTTTTGGGATTCGTAATGTTGTATCCCACGATAATCTCGCGTGTTTTTTGATGGGATCTCCTGTTTTGTCATGACGTAGAGGCGGGAATCGTGTCTTTCTCATGGAAATGATCCTATTTTAGATCGATCAGTGTACCTTCACTTTCGAACTGTATCATATGATAAAATCGTATCACGCTGTTAAACGCTTTATTATAACAGACCTACACGATGCACGATGCCTATACACAAGCTTACGACGCAAGTGGCAATTTTTTTTTATTTTCATTCTAAAATTTGAGGATCTACAGCATACAATAGAATGGAAATATACATACATAAAACAGACTGATCTATATGAGTAAGAATGCAGTATACAGTAAAAATTACGCGTGGAAACAATAGGTATCGAAATTGAAGTTGTATGCTATGTTAATTTAAAAAAAATTGAAGTGCAATCGGAATGTAGATCATTTAATTTACATGCGAAATACCTATTTGTGACCTACGGGTAACATTGCGTGTTAGTGCACTGGGATTAATAAAATACAGCGTACTTCTGTTTTTTACTGTTTACAATAAACTGGTGCAAGTTTGTATAACTCTCGTGCCGAAATTGCGACACGGGAGCCGTGAGTCGTAAACTTTAACAGGGTCCGTGTTTTATTACGGATGAGGTTGCGTTTTTGGAAAATGTTGACATGAGGTACCCTATACCTTAAATAACTAAGAGTGTTTTTGTTATTTGTTCGGTACTTGGAAATGGGTTGAATTTTTGTTTTTATTTATTTATTTTTACTAGTATCTATATACATACTTGGTGTATACGAGTAGGTACTTGCTTGTTTGCCTCCTACTCCAGAAAAAAACGTTTCCAATTTCCGAAGCCAAAGTTTACATATTTCAGTAAAAAAATTATTAAATTTTGTTCAGTTCGTAAATACGTGACAGGCAGACAGGGTAGTAACACAAAATATAAAATAATTTAAATCTAATAATTAAAAAGTACACATACATACATAAACTCACGCCTGTGTTCCCTGAAGGGGTAGGCAGAGGTGCCTTTCTGCACCCGCATTTCGCCAAGTATGTATCAGTCCCACGTAATAGGTGGCGAGCCTATTGCCGTTTTTCGGGCACATTTCCAGACTCCGTGCTGTTACCGAGAATTTCCTAATAGAAAAACCCAATAACACTTTCCCGACCCGGGAATCGAACCCAGGACCTCTAGATCGCAAGGCACATACTTGTACCGCGAGACCACGAGGCAGTCAATTAAAAAGTCAGCTTTTAAAATGATGAACTCATCCAAAAGTTTAATTAGTGGCCGGGGAACAAGTTCTCGTGTTGACGTTTGACTGACGCGTTTCAAAACACCGCAACGGGTTGTCCTATGGGAAGGAATTAAAATATTTCAATTACTTTAAAAAGCTACGGGGCCTGAGGATTTCTTGTCATAAAAATTAATTATCATATGCACAACATGCACCGTAAAATGTTATTTTTAGGGATCCGCACTTCAAAAGGCAAAAACGGAAATTTTGAAGTTTTAGTGTCTGTGTGTGTCGGTCACAGGATATATGCTCTGAATCTACTTTTCTTTTATAAGGGCACGATAAGGTGACAACACCGTAAGTGATGCTGAGCACGATGCTTTCCAAATAAATGATGTTGCAAAGATTATTTCAAAGTAATATAGAGAGATTCACTATATAATATTATAGACTCTTAGGTGGTAACGCTAGTTCCGATTTTTGAAGCACAACAAACAGAGGTTTGTCAAATGAAGAGATAATTTTGCATTCTAAATTTGGAGAAGTATTCATAAATGTTATTCTATTAATCAGAAAATTTCGAAGTTTGTGGTTAAATTGTGTATCGCGTCCTTATTCTTAATGTTTCTATGAGTAATATTACCCGAAAAAAAACTGTATTGACGCAAACGAAATGCAGGTAAAGTATGAACAAAAAAAGTGTATCTAAATGGATTACCATGCATAAATTTTTGTCTGCTGTACCTAATAAAATCGAGGAAATACACCAATTTCGAAAATACAGTTTGAATATTTAACATGATTACTTGACAAACTCGAAGCGGAGAACTGCATATTATATATACCTACACATATGAATGTAATCAACGGAACAATGCGCTACGTAATACAAGCTCATCATGTCCAGTAAACAGGCTTAGACAGCTTCTGAGGCGTCAGTGGTTAGACATCAGCCTGTGAGATGAATGGTCGTGTGTTCGTTCAACACATAAGACAAATGTTTGTACAAACATACATATACATACTCAGGCAATACCGGAAGGGATGGGCAGACGTATTTCTGCACCCACATTTTGCCAGGTATGTAAATGACCCACGTAATAGGGGGCGAGTCTATTGCCGTTTTTCGGCCACATTTGAATCTGTTTGTGTGTTCTTTTTTCAAATTTTGGGTGTTGCGAGTGAAAGCGTAATTTTTGACTATGGTGTTGTCTACTATGGCGTCGGGCCTTTATGTGTGACAGCAGGAGTTTTCATTTATGCCACCGTATCGCAGGCGTTAATACATATTTTGTTAACCAATGTCATAAAAATGACATGACACAAACATTTTCATTAACAAAGCCAAACCTGCCTCGTTAATTTCGGCGCATAAGTGTGTAGCAATTAATTGCGCTATTGGGTTATTATTTATTCATTAAAGGTTACAAACAGCCACAATTTTCGAATTGTATTTTATAGTAGGAAATTCCTAGTAGCATCAGAGTCTGAAAATGTCAGATAAACGGCATCAGGATCATTCCTTCTGGGTGAATTTTAAAGCACAGTTGACGATATAAAAAGTAGCCTATAAGCGTCTCATCTATCATCGAAAATTAGCAAACTCACTTTCGCATTTATATTAGCAAGTATTAAAGCGATTACCTGCCCGCCAAGTACCTGGTATGAAGTCTGGAAATTACATGTCTGATGCGATGAAATGTCGTGGGATGAGATAGGCTGTTTAATGGCAGGCCAATTGGGTTAGTAACAGCTTAATAGTATAATATGAAATGATGGCGCCGGCTGTAAGGTGGATATCGCCGTAATGCATTCATGCTTTTGTGAGTAAGCGATTCCTTTTTTTAAACAGGATTCGTGGTAATTTTGTACTGCTTTTTGATTGAAATTAAAATTTGGTAAAATAATGACTTATTTAAGGCAACTATATATATTATTTTCATTTATAAATAGAAAATAAAACTACAGCGTATTGGGTATAACATAAAGTTTCGAAGTCATAACACTCTAAGAAATTAGTGAATAAATGAATGAACTTAATTTTTTTTACAAACTTCGATAAATGACATGTATTTGACGAGGTATCGTAGTTATTATTGCATTATAAACTGCTAAATATTGTTCCGCAATGCTGCTATTATCAGTAGCGAATTAAGTATGATCAAAGCTAAAGGCGACTATAACTAACTAATAATATAAAGGCGGTTTTTTTTTCATTCTCACGCTTTAAACGATTTTGATGAATTTAAAGACACTCATTATTATTTAGTTATAGAATTAACAAAACACGATCTATAGAACGTATCCATATTTTTACTTCTAAATATTAGAATTCCAATTGTAAAATAACCACTCCTTCTTTTTAGACAGTTCAAAAAGTAAGGCAATTTGAATAAAAAATATTTGGACTCTGACTATGGCTAAGGCCTAAGCATGCATAAACAAAGTAGAGGGTGAAATTCACATACCTTGTGACACAGCACGTCTATATCTAGTTCGTTGGCGACGTCTTTGATGAGGTCCATGAAGAGGTCCGCCTCATCGAGCTGCTTCTGTGCGGAGCCACTCGGCGACCGCGACCTCTGGGGAACCAACATACATATTTATCATCTGTAAAAAAGAATTATGGACCTTACTAAATTTTGCTATATTTGTGCTAATTTGGGACATTGTAGTATTATTATAAAGCATTAGTTTGTTTTAAGATCGTAAAGGCACGTTAATATTATCATTAGAACATTATGTCCATGATGTTACGTCAACTGTTTAAAAATAAAGTTTTTAATGTCGTCATTGATTCCCATAGTGAGTTCAATTCATCCAATGTATCATTTAAACACTAAAAAATATGAAATTCAATAATGTAAAGCTATATGAGAATTATTCGTAAGACAAATTAATGCATGAGAAAGACGCATGAGAAAGGGCTCATGCGTAATATAGAAGAACTAAAAGAAAAGTGATTACTTCCGTGAAAAACAAAAGCAATGATTTAATATTGAGTTCTGTATGCTTTCTGATTAATTATATTAAAAAGATAAATTTATTATTATCGTATGATAGGGAATGGATTTTATGCACACCTTGTATAAAAAACAGTATAAACACAATCTACCAGTAGCTGTTAATTAACTTCACAGTACATACTATGGACGTATTAAAAGCAAGTAATAAAACTCGAAATTAACAGTCGTTTATTAAATGAAAACACAACATGACAGGGTAAAAGTTTCGATCGCCAGCCTGCCAATTAGGGTTGTCGGATACAACATAATATTAAATGCACATTTACTGATGTTCATATTGACATTTATTTATTTACACTTTATACAACATCATTGTAAAGGTGAACTTAATGCCTAATGCATTCTCTGCCAGTCGAACCTTGGGTGATGCAGAGATGATGCATAGTAGGTGTGCAAATAAAATCATTTATAAACATACACATATTTGTATATATTACAAACCAATATACTTTAGTAAAGAATATAATGTAATAGTAGTTATAATAGTAAATACATAAATATAATATGAATATAAATACATACATACCAAAATACTATAATACATACATAAAATGACATGACTACCATTTTTTTATGACGTAGTAGTGTGTTTTTTTTATACAGATGCGACAGTTACAACAGGGCACCTGATTATTTATATTCTGTAATGCCCATGGATAAATAAATACCCGAGGAAATTAAGTAACGACCAATTTGTGATGAATGTAGTTTTCAGAGTAAAAGGATTTATTGCACCACACACAAGAATAGAATTCGAAAATTTTGAATGCCTGTCGTATTTTTCTTCACCGTTTAAGTGTGAGAAAAGTTATTGACAATACACATCATCATAATTATCATCATCAGCCTATATACGTCCCACTGCTGGGCACGGGCCTCCTCTACAACTGAGAGGGTTTAGGCCTTAGTTCACCACGCTGGCCTAGAGCGGATTGGTGGAGTACACACCTAAGAAATTCCTTAGAACTTTTAAAAACTTTTATACTTAGTCAAGTCAATTATATTATGTTAAACGCGTTTTACGTACAGTAAGCTTTTTATTTACAAATATGTTATTTGTTTTAAGAAATCTAGTATGTGAATTTTTTTATAAAATTTATTGCGAAACACCTGATATTTCCATTGTCTAGCAACCCTAGTTTCAATGGACCTGTAAACAATGTCATTCGGTATTATCAAAGGTAAAATATGCAGTGTTTTTATATCTTTGTAGTAAAATACACATCGGGCGCCCATTGTGGAATATTCTAGTTTTGTTTAAAAACACAGAATTTGAATATTGTTTTTTTCTATAATTTGTTTTAAAGTTTTTAAGGATTGACCCCAAAGTAATGTTATTGTTTCAAAATAACCTAATTGTTACGTGTAGATCTCTTAATCTATACATGCACACATTCAAATAAATAAAATAGGAGTGTCAGTTTGTAATATTGAAATAACCGCTTTTTAATAAATGCATATGAATGTATACACGGTATATATACCATAATAATGTTTTTTACAATTTTTGTCTGTCCGTCTGTCTGTCTGTTTGTTTGTTCCGGCTAATCTCTGAAACGGGTGGACCAATATTAACTTCACTGGCAGATAGCTGATGTAATAAGGAGTAACTTAGGCTACGTGTATTTTAGAAAAAGCCTTTTATTAAAAAAAAAAAATTAAGTAGGTATCATATTCTTCTATACTCTATACAAATAAATAAAATTGGAGTGTCTGTTTGTAATATTGAAATAACCGCTTTTTAATAAATGCATATGGATATATACACGGTACATATACCAAAATAACGTTTTTTTACAATTTTTGTCAGTCTGTTTGTTCCGGCTAATCTCTGAAACGAGTGGACCAATTTTAACGGGACTTTCACTGGCAGGTAGCTGATGTAATAAGTAGTAACTTGGGCAAAAAAAAAGAAAAAAGAAAACAAAAAAATTATTAAAGCATCGACTGTTAGGCGGAACGAAGTTAGCCGGGTCAGCTAGTTTATTAATATAATTTGAAATAAGTAAGGCTTTAGAGAAGAATGTAGGATATTTGTAAGACCGAATATTCTCTCGTAGTTTCTGATACCCACGTCACAAGATTTGTGTCTGAATATGGAGTCAGAACTATGTATGTGACTGTTGGGTGTATCTTTTTACTTTAAGTGCAAAGTGTTAACAATATGTATGACAATTGTGACTCATTCCGGGATATGCCTGAGTATATCTATATGTAAATATAGAAGCATAGTTATATGAAAGATAATAATAACTTCTCACCAGTCTACGGTAAGTGTCAACCGAATTGCACTTAAATACTATCAGATATCATCATCATCAGCCAATGTGGGACACTGCTAGGCACGGGTTTCCTCTACGACTGAAAGGGTTTAGGCCTTAGTCGACCACGCTGGCGTAGTGCGGGTTAGCGGACTACACATCAAAGAAATTTCTAACAATCTTTAGTTGTGCAGGGCTCCTCAGAATGTTTTCCTTCACCGTTAAAGTACGTGATAATTCCTTTTAAATGAAAACATAACTTAAATTCAGACCGCCGCACTTTGACTCGACTGCGCGCCTAAACCTCGAGGTCATTTCTACTTATACTACTAAATATACAATTACATGCATAGTTGTATTAAACACATTATTTTCATTACTTTACAACAAAACAAACACATTGAACTTACTTATCAGTGAAGTGAATTTAATTCCATTACAGAAACTGCAATAAAAAGTTAATTGTCTCTTCTCTTGATTATTTTTTTGCCCTATTAACTTGAATCATTATAGACTTGCATTAAAACGACATTATAACCTTTTATTGTTCTCTATACTTATTATTAAAATAAAAAAATAATGGACTCGTAAAACCATTAGCATCATTAGAATTTCTTTTTATAATTTCCAACTTAATAAATAAGAAAAATGTAGTTGAAATTTTCTTTGAAGCTTATTTTTCCCTTCGTTTGTGCGCGCCTTTCTCGTTACGACGCTTTTAATAAGATTATGAAATTGTTATTTTTTAAGTGCTTACTAAAATTTCGCTACAAATAATTCTTTTCGCTTTTAAGTGTCCTTTGATTCGAAATGTCTAAATGTCTTAATGTGCTTTCAAGAAATAAACAATTTTGGATTTTGTAATCGTATTTAATAATTTAATTGTATTGCCACATTAAAATTTAGTACTACTAAATAAAAGCAGAGGCTCGCTGGCCTCGTCTACAGCTGAGAGGGTTTAGGCCTTAGTCCACCAACGCTGGCCTAGTGCGGGTTGACGTACTACACACTTAAGAAATTCATAAGAACTTAGGTGTGCAGGTTTCCTTATGATGTTTTCCTTCACTGTTAAAGTACGTGATAATTCATTGTGAATACACACATAATACTTGGAAAAGTCAGAGGTGTTTGCCTGGGGTTTGATTCCGCGACCGCTGATATATCACGATTTTTGCACCTCTGCCTATCCCTTGGGGCAGACAGTGTATATCTATAACGGTATACAACATTTTCAAATTTATTAATTCATTTACAACATTTTTAACAACGGTATATTTTCAAATATTGCTAATATTACTTCAAGAAAAGAAAGATTAACCCACACATCCGCACACCGCGTCGTGTCTTCATGAATCTTGCTAATGACGCTCTTTGTCAAACGTTGCTTCTCCTCAGTTCGCGCGAGGCATAACAAAATTACATCTTTCTAAATTACCTTCTCGACTTAATTACTTTGCTCCTAATACAAGTAACTGGGGTGGTGTTCGTATGCGTTTGAGTAGCGATTGCAGAACAGGAGATGTAAAACCAATTATAGCAATCCTTACAAGAGCTTGTGTCTACTTAATGTTATTGAAGTATTGCGCCTCACTGCATTACTAAAAAAAACAGAGTCATAAGTACTTTAAAAAAGGATTTTTGAAGTTGATCCTCAGGCGATGCCGTATTTAGAATTAACTGATTAAAAATATATTTTATCCTGTATGTACCCAACAGTCATACCAACATTGTACCCAACATACATACTTCCAACCCCACGTTAAGATACAAGATTGGCGTCGTAGGTATAAGAAACTTCGGGCGACGGTCTCATAAAAACCTACACCCGGAAGAAATATTTGTAGACCACACTAATATTTGTCTCGGTGCATCGGATTCTCGGCCCCTCGTCTCATAATCTGGTGTCCAATCAACTGCGCCGCGAAAGCTTTCATTTACATAAAGGACCATTGTTCTTTAATATATATTTTTAATGTGGAAATTAAGTATTATTATTTATTATCTTATATCCAGCCGTCAGTTAGCACTTTGTCCCAGCTAGAGCGGCTTAAGTGCTCGTCTATCCTGTGAGACATTTTAAAAGGCGCCTAAGGCACCAGTTGTAAAGTAAGCTGTCATAAGATGCGCACACTAGCGTCACTAAAACTATTCATGCACACCATTCCACTTTAGAGAAAATTTACGTGTAAGCGCGGAGTGGTTGATACGCGATTATGATATCTTAAGAATCTATCGACATGATTTCAATTACTTAGGTGTACCAAAAAGCCTCTGTAACGTACTTGGTTCGAAAGTCAATTTATAAATCGAGAGAATGTGCGTTCGGTCACTGCACCTTATGTCTGTGTTGAGTAATCTATAAACATTGGTAAAGGTGTTTGTCAAAGTCAATTGACATGCCCCTGCGTGTATTAGTTTCAGCATGTTTATTTTTAAAGTTAGAGTAGACTAACAACAGCGTTCAATACAAAACTAGAACTAAACGCCCTAAGAAATCGTGTTTCAGTATAATCAATTACACACTTTCATTACGAAAGTGGCAGTAAGCCAAGTCAAAATATCTAATTTCATTCGCCCCAGATCCAGATATTCGTCGATCGATCAGTACATTGGGTCGCCATACACCCCTCGGCCCTTGTTTCATGTCTCATGTCTTGCGATTGTAATATTCGGACACTCAGGAAATAAAGTTTTATAGAAAAGTTTGTTTCAAAATTTCAACAGACGCTAAGGCGTGGCAAACATACAGCCAGTGGTCTATATCTCTTACTAGCTGTGGGGCCCGGTTTCCACCAAAAGCAATTTTGAATTCCGCGCTCATTCCCGGTTTATTTTATTATATACATATATTCGGTATTTCGGTTATCCTTACTAATATTATAAATGCGAAAGTAACTCTGTCTGTCTGTCTGTCTGTCTCGCTTTCCTGCTAAAACTACAAAACCGATTTAAATGAAATTTGGTACACAGATAGTTGAAACCCTGAGAAAGGACATAGGCTACTTTTTATCCCGGAAAAGGGGTTTTAAGGGAGAGTTATAGGGGAGATGAAAGGTTGTATGCAAGTAATGTCATTATTAAAGCTAGAAGCTTGACACTTATTTTTTAGGCTGTTGATTAGATATAAAAATAAATAAATATGACATTAAATGTACCTTTAAGGGGGTAAAATAAAAATAGGGGTGAAAGTTTGTGTGGAAATTCGTCATTTTTGAAGCTAGAATGATGAAACGACGTGTAGACGACTGTAACTATGTATATGTAACCGATGTAAACGATTTTTGATATGGACATAAATGGGACTCTGTGGAGTAAAATAGACTACAACTTATTTTCTTTCTGAACCCAATCCTGTAGTCTACGCGGACGGAGTCGCGGGCACAAGCTAGTTCATGATATATTTTCTCGGGATAAAAAGTACCCTTTGTCCTTTCCTATGGTCCTATAAATCTTCATACCAAAAATCATTAAAATCGGTCCAGCGGTTTAGGCGGTAATGCGTAACAGACGGACTTTCGCATTTATTATATTATTATATGTACATTATTGACTATTACTTGAATCATTTTGTTAGTTCTAATATTTGTTAATTTTTTACCAGTGTTGGATAACTTATTTTAAGAACATAAATCTGTTTTTATCATAATATTAAGAAGTTTTAAATTAGTTCTGGAAAAATTTATAAAATGATTTAATTACATTATTTGGTATTAATGTTATGTCTGATTTAATCAACACTTCGGCTCGAAAATTGCGTTCACTAAATATTCCCGAAGTTTCCATTACCCACTGAAACTTAATTAGACGACGTCTATTAATCAAAGCAGTCCAATTATCAACTTCCGACCGCAACTACACAAACTCCATAAATATGTATTTTATCCAGTTATGTAATTTTCAGCTTAAAGACAAAATGTCTCAGTAGCATCTTTTATGTTAAATAAAATATTAACGTTCCCATGGTAACTAGTTTAAATGGACTCGATTTTTTGTTTATTTTCGTGATAAATTAGCACGGTTTCGCTAAGATTTTTAACTTCCAAGAAAAACAAAATCAAGACTTTATTTAAATGAATATCTACGTGTACGAAGATTCAGCACCCATTAATGCAATTAATGTGCTGACCAACTCTTTTTATTATTACATGACCACTAAAGCATTTAAAGGTAAAACAAATCATTACGGCCTTAGCAATTATTAAAACCTTATTTTGCAAGTCTCATTTCCAAATCCACTATCTTGCGAAACCCTAATAGAAATCACAAAGATCCATTGTGATAGCGTGGTGCCCAAATTCCAACGAAGGAATTCAATCTGTAATGTAAGGGACTAATTCGGCCGTTACGGGAGGCTTCGTCATGAATATTTTTCCTCATATCTATGCTAAGGAGGGCAAGATGTCGATTGTTGAATTCTCTTTCACGGCACTCATGCTGGGTTATTGTATATTAGATTTTGTCGACTTCATTCACACAATGGTAGGGATGGTTTTATTTAATATTATGTCGGAAACATAGGCCGAGTGAAAACTTTTAAGACATTTAGAGGTTATATTTCCAATAAAACTTGACAAATTATAGTACAACGGAACGTGAGACAGTTTCTAGGCACTTGTTGTCCGCTCGGTGGTTCGATGAGAATTGACGACGTTCAAGCTGCCACTCCCACTCGTCGACTCTTCGACTCCGCACGGAAGTGAGCTAGACTCTGTCGAAGCGTGCTATCTGCACACTGCGTTTCGCTGTCAGTTGAAGTCCCGTACTAATCACCAACCCGACATATATATTGAAGAGTACAATTACTAGATTTTTGTCGTCGCTTTAAGTTGTACATCTAATGACTTGCGTATTGATCTGAAATAAATTGAATCTTAAATATTTACCTGGTAAAATTTATTTAAAAGTTAATCACGTCTATGTTTAAGCAGACGAAGTGTAGGATGCCCTGCAGCAGGTTGGTGTGACGACTTTAAAAAGGAGGCGGGTAGCGGATGGATTTGGGATTCATGACCGGAATGGTGGGCGATTTCTTGAGGAGGCCTGTGTTCAGCAGTGGACGATAGGCTGAGTATTTACGATTATGTTCAACTTAATTATTTCAAGACAGTGCAGATAAACTTCGTTATATATAATCTTTTTGATTATTTCTCACAATAATTCCGAGCATGTGTAAAATTTACTAAATCGAATTAAAACAATTCTGTAACGTAAATATAAACAGGTTCTATTTCATTTGTATTATGTAAGTACCTATTTATATATTTACTTAAGATTTTTATGTACGTATATATTAACGTGTGTAGTATATATCATAAATAATTTTCACACCTACGGCTTTCATCACTGCACCACCTAAGGTTCGATTGGAAGAGAATGCCTCAGGCATTAAGTTCACCTTTACATTATGTATGTATAAAGTGCAAATAAATAAATAAAAGATGCCCTAACTTCTTCTTAACGTAAAGTAAAAAAATAGATAAGTAGAAAAATACAAACTGATATTCAGTAGAGAAACTACATAACCATTAACGTGAGCAAAATTTCAAACAGAATCCCCGGGGTAAAAAACGAATGAAATTTTATATATCGCGTTATAACTTCACCCTCCTTTTTTATATTTTTCCATACAGATGTTCCCGCGTTGTTAAAATGCATTATGTTTCACGTGACACCGCGTTGCGAGCTCGCAAAACCAATTATACAACACGCTCTAACATCAATTTCGAATAATGGAAAACAGATTTCCATGTACGCTGTACGTTTAATTGCGTTTCCTCCGTCGTTCTGCTAATGAGTCACTTAATGGACGTCTGTTCTGATCAGAGCGAGTCTTCATTTCATAATTTATTTGTAGCGTGTTGCACTAAAGTCTCACCCCATCTCAGAGCCCGGTGCCCCGCAGTATGTATGATGATGATGATATGTACTGATGATGGTGAATTTATTTGTAGTACAGCCATCAGCTATAACAGGTCTATGCCCATAATCGCCACGCTGGGCAGGCTGGTTGGCGATCGCAGTGGTTCTCGCATCAGTGACGCTAATGCGAGAGGCTTACGTCCAGCAGTAGAAGTGAAGAAAGGACGTTGATGGTGATGATGATGATATTATAGAATATATTGTACAGTGTCAGTGTTATTCAGATTTGCTATCCAGCAATTGTGTCGTCTGATGATCAGTAAAAACTTTATATTATAGAGCGCATTACACTTACCATCAGATTCACTTTATCATCAAATAAAAAGAAGGATAGACAAAGAATTATCAAATAAATAAAGTATCCATGAAATATTAAAAAAAAAGTTATGCAGTCTCTCCATCAAAAAAACAAGCAATGAATTTATTTATTTATATTTACTTGGTTTTCTCTTCAACATTTCTTCTTCAAAACGTTATAAGAAGATATGGAGTTAAGGCTTACTGGCGAACCTGGTGGCTCGATACATATCTAAATATGCCAGTGAAAAATAAACCTTTACAGTTAGTAATAAAATTAAAATCTAATATCCTAGGCTGTATTAAAAGACAAGCTTTTGATACTGTCGACTGAGTGCCATTTGAAGTTTTACTGACTGAGTTGTAGAGAATGATCCCTTATTAAAATGGTAGCATTTATTTGCTCATGTTTCTTTGCTGACTACTTTTATAATACCAAGTTTAAGACTAAAGAAAGCATTTCATAATTTTTTTTTTTTTTAAATCTGTTTTAAGTTGGGGTATTTATAATACAATACCTATTTGTTATGGAATATGAAAGTATTAGTTACAAAAAGTAGTCTAAAAACATCAATATACTCTCCGCCTATTACGTGGGACTTAAAAAAGTAAAGGTGCGAAAATACAGCGCAGAGCATTGAGAATATAAAAAAAACAGTTATTCAACAGTTCTAAACTCACAGTCCCACTTTGTTTACACTGTTACGTAGGAGAATTCAATTTAATAAATTCAACGGTAACAGAAATAAATCAACATTTTCAATTGAACAAACTTGTCCGTCAGAAGACCGAATGAAATGCTCGTGCTTTTGTTCAACATTCACAATAACTCTTAAAACATCATGCACCTCCGCCATTTACGCAGTAATAGAATTTCCCGTAGTATTTTGTGTAACACAATCATTTCACTCAATAAGGAACATGGAAGGGCCCATAAATTTTATATCGTCCCTCTCCATTTTATGTCGCCTTGGTCGGCGCGACACGCGTCATCGTTGCACAAATAACGAGATGTTAAGAAGGTTTTCTGATAGCTTTTTGTATTGACTCGGCACCTCTAGATCGCACGGCACATGTTTGAGACGCGAAACCACGATGCAGTCGTGTGTATAGGTATAGACACAGTATTTTAAAAGATGAATATGTTTAAGTACGGGTTAAGGTCTAAAGTCTTTTGGATCTGTGACATTTCAAGTAAAGTGTAAAGAAGAAAAATAGTTTTTCCCCCCAGAAACCACTTTCGATTATACATATTTTACTTATAATTATAATTGATATGGACTTTGTCACGGTAGTTTAAAAAAAACAGAAATTGTAGTAATTTGTTTTATATCTACTAAGGAGGAATAACTACTAAAAAAAATACGGTAAGCTATCAAAATATTAATTAAATAGCCGCATAATAACCATGCAACTTTTCACCGACAGTTGGCCTTCTGCACATAAAATAGTATAATTAAGACTGTACCCGCGTAAACATTAACGTATTAAATAACATTTGGGCACATAAATCACAGCGGGTGGTTGTTAAGCCTTCTGTATATTGACGTCGCCTTGTCGTACCAAGGAACGATATAATGACTACAATATCTTTGCAAATTGTTTACATATTGCCTGTTTTACGTGCAAGCTTTAGATTTGCTGTTAATTCGGCTTTTGTACTGCAGTCATGTGTGAATATTCTCAAATCGAAGATACTGATTTTTATGAAACTTTCTAATAGACATGTTTAAAAAATATAATCGCTCGTATGATAAATAAAAATGCTTATGTAGTGAAATCCTGGTGTCGAAAAAATTACATGGCATCCATATGATGGAAAATGCAGGGGGAGAAAGTAAAGACACTGTTGTATAAACTTGAATCGGTTGGATAGGAGTACCCTCAATGAACTTTTATAGATTTTTTTATATATTAAGAAACTGCTGAAAATGAATGTTACATACATTATTTGGAATCAGCTTTCCTCGGCGGTATTTCCAAATGGGTATGACTTAGGGGCCTAAAGAAAAGAGAATTTTCCGCAAAAGCTGATAATGCATCGATGATTCCTCTGGTATTGTGGGTGTTCATACCACTACCACTACTACTTACCATCAGGTGGTTCATTTGTACATTTGTCTCATTTCCCATATTTTTTTTTTGTTATAAACAAGATAAGTTTTTACATATTTCTGGGCAGTTACAATGATTTAGCATTAAGTTTACAGCCAATAAGAGAAACGCAGTGAACGTGGCTGTCACATAACAAAATATGCACGTCATGTAAATTCAGTTCCTGCTACGCGCGTGTTGTTGCCAAAACGTCCAGCGATACGAGATAAAAATGTGCACGATAAGGAAATGTACAAAACAACATCGATGACAAATGGGCGTAGCTTTTAAATTTATTTCCTTGCGTAAACGAGTACATATAATAAACATTTTTGTTATTTTGTAGTATTTACGGGGCAGCAGGTTTAAAACCAGCCAGTAAAACTTAAGATTGCGTGATCTCTGAACAATGATTATTACTTAAAAGAGAAATAAATATATTATGTTTTAGTTCGTTGACTAGAAAGAGTCCTTTGAAGATACTGACTCAAGACTGATCCACAGAGATTAGACTATCCCACCTCTTATTGGCCACCGCATCTTCTATTAACCAAGAACGACTGTGGCACGCACAGAAACAATATATTTTTCTGCATAACTAAATCCATATTATATCCGCGTATAATTTTTTTCATAAGAATCAAAAGCAGTTATAATATGAAAGCGGTTTAGCTTGGTATATTCTTACACATACATATTTTACGTCTGTGTCCGTGAATAGGTAGACAGAGTTGTATGAATGAGTCAGTTGAATGAATGTTTTCGTTTCGTTACGTCAACCACTTAATATGTGTCGAGCCTATGGTTTTACCGGGAACATTTCTAGACTCCGTGAGGCCGCTCATAATTTCACAATAAAAATATCAACTAAGACATAGTCTGATTCATGATGCGACCCCCTGATCTCTCGATAACACGCTATACACTTATGCTGTGTACTACAGAAGCAATCTCATTATTAACTTAGTAATAATAGCCTTCGAAGTGCCAATGATGAGTAGTCTAACATGAAACAGAATGTAGTTTTCCCACATAGTGCTTAAATAATATCATCATCATCATCAGCCCATATACATTCCACTGCTGGGCATAGGCCTTCTCAATATCTGAGAGGGTTTAGGCCTTAGGCCACCACGCTGGCTCAGTGCGGGTTGGCGGACTACACACCTAAGAAATTCATAAGAATATTTTTTTTTAAGGAATACACATTTACCTGCCTCCGGGGATACAAATATGTTAGTATATAAATTAGTACATAAATAGATACTATAATACTATCGTTGCCATTGGAAGTAAAATATACAGAGTAGACAGTTCCCACGAGACGCATTGGCGAGATGCTTCTGAATATGACTATGATATTGAATTTGGTATTGGATTTTGTCGTATTGACGCCGAATAGTGACGTTTATGTTAAATTATAGACATTTAGGTATATAATAATATGTTCTTGTTTATTTGACAGCTCTGTGACTTAGTTGGGTAGACTGAAATGCAAAATAGAGACCACGGGTTCGATCCCCGCACCGAGAAAAATGATTGTGTGATCCGCAAATATTTGTTTCGGGACTGGGCGTTGATGAGACAGAAAAGTCTCTCGTAGTTTCTTATACCCACGTCACAAGACTTGTATCTTAGTGTGGGGTCTGAATTTTATAATATGTATGTGACGGTTGGGTGTATTTACTGTACCTACTGTGTACAATCGTTGATAAAATTAAATAACACAATCATATGGCTTCTGTGCAGTCACGTTGCTTCCGCCAGTGCCAATGTTAAAGAAGACCGATAATCCTATAAATGACTTGAGTTACATTGAACATCTATTCATTATTGGTTATTCTATAAAAGTCTCTCACACACGCACACGCACGCACGCATGCAAATTATTTTATTGAAAAGCTGATTAGCTTAGTAATCAAAGTCCCTGGACTATCATCACAAAACTCATAATGGCTTTGAGATATTCCTTCACTAGACTTTATGAGATCAGGATAATAAAATAAAATAAAAGAACAAGAGACCTTTGTGGCTTAAAGTAGTTTGAGCTTAACCTCCCGACTCCACTTAACGGGATTATAATCAACTGATAAAAGAATTAGATTTGCAAAGCGTTAGGATTCTGGCCTGATAGAAATTCATATACAAGTATGTGCCGTGCGATCTATAGGTTCCGGGTCAACCAAAATGTTATTGTTATTCCAGGTTGAGGCTTGTCCCTTATTACGTGGAACTGATACATACTTGTAGGCGAAATGTGGCTGCAAAGATCACCTTTGCCTACTCCTTCCGGAAATACAGGCGTAAATATGTATGTGTGTATGTAGAAATATGTATATGTAGCGTTACACGTTAATTGTGTAACGTTTAATTTCTAATTGTTTATTGTTGGGTCAGGATATTCTCATTTATATGTCAAATTGCTTTTGTTAAATAAAGATTTAGAGATTAAAGATATTTATTGGGAATTTTGTAAGGCAACTAGGCTTTTGGGCTTTTATGGAAGTATCGCCACTGTTATACACCTATATGGCTATCCCCCACCTACGATGCATACTTTAACATTGTTTTTCGCACTGGGAGCCCTATCTCTGTATTCGAGGCTGTCTACTAAGCTATCACTTTATTCATACGCTATAAAATTAAAGTACATAAAAACATAGGTCATGTCATCATGTTAAAACCGCTTTTACTGGCGAATATTAGCGGCGTTCGTCCGCGATTATGCGTATGTAACGTGCCCTCAGAGGCTAAATTGAAACGAACCGCGATGAAAAGCCAATCCTTTGAAATCGGCAAATAGCTTCGGCAGGTAATGGATGTATCGATATCATGCTCTCATTTTATGGAATGGTTTTAATGGCAGCTGACTTAGACTTGACTGACTTGACTTGATTTATGATATTTGAACAACATGGTGCTTAGCATCGAGTGAGGTATTGTAACTTTGTCTTGCCAGTATAAAAAGCTGGGTATAAGACAAATGATCTGACCAAATGAGTACAGGAGTAATCCATTAAAAATGTTACTATACATCGTATACAAATGTCTACAGGATGTCTGGCTAATGTCAACCACAACGTCCTCATTTCGCCGGAGTAGAAAAATCGGTCAGTAATTACAAATTGCGATGTTAGGTATTTTCTTCTTCTTGGTACGTGACAGACTGACCGCAATTAGTCGGTATGAGGATATTTACGAGTTTGTATAAAAACAAAAGCATTTTGTTGTTGCATTCGAGTGTTTATTCATTTAAAAAATTCTTAATTATTTCGTTCATATTGGCACGTATAAGTGACCTATTCACCTAATAGAAAGTGGTAAGTATTATCCCTGACAGTTATAACGACTTATTGTTACCTGTTTGTGGCGTATCCTAGAACACAACACATTCATTTGTGTCAACATGACTAGCTTCAAATCTTATGTACGGTAATTGCTAACCGGGCGAGTATAAATTACAGTTTCTTCATTCTAGACGACTTAAGGTTATTCCCCTGTTCAATAAAATACTTTATGAGTGAATTAATGAGCGTCGTAATTCGGAAAATGTAATCTTTGTATCAATGTTGCAAACTATTTCTTGCTTGGAAAAGGGCAAGGCTAGCCTTTCTTGTCCGTTCTTCTCTAGTGATGACTGCCTCCGAACAGGGTGGTAAACTCAATTTTGATATGACTGAATCTAAGTAATGTATTTCATTTCAACTTCATCATCAGCCCATATACGTCCCACTGCTGGGCACGGGTCTCGTCTACCTTTAAGAGGGTTTAGGCCTTAGTCCACCACGCTGGCCTAGTCCGGGTTGTCATTTCAACTTATCACTGTCAAATTCAATAACATCGTAAGTAAGACAGCAAATTTTATTCATCGCTAATCAAATTATATTTTAAAAACTTAAAAAAGTCATATTTTGTTATGTTAAAGACGAGTCGCTGATTGCGTTACCTGCCTTCAATACACAAGACAGCCAACGGAAGAATTAACGTGCATATCGCTTTGGATTTTGGTGAATTTGTTTTTGTTGAAAATGGATTGAAAAGTGGTAGGTTTCACTATTATTTAATTTCCGTATCGTCCAATTTTCTGCGAAAACTAGTTGATAATATGGTTTTAAATAGCTTTTGTTCTCATCCAATTTCTTGGTGGAAAGACAAGTTAAGGGATGGATAGATCATTTTTTCACAAAGTTGGAAACGTTCATAAAAAAATATAACAAAATAAAATTAAAATTCAACATCAACTTTCTGTACAATTGTTTTTACATCTTGTTAAAGGAAAATAATATCAATTGGGAGAAATTTCAAATTCAGAAAAGGCCAATGACCTACATCGACCTATAAGATAAGTCTAGATATTATTTTAAGATGACATGTCTCGTGACATGAAGCTATCATATTTTATCTTGTATGTATTGGATAACTTCAATCTTTCCGCTTATGAACTATAAAGTGAATAATGCTAAACATAAAATACGTTATGCCGTAACTTCGTCGTAAGAAATCAATATAAGTGCGTCGACGCCCACACATACCAATCTATAGTTATTGAATATTGGTACAAATAGTGTATGTTATGACGTCACTTGAAATACGTTCAGACTGTAGTGTTTGAGATGAATGAACACTACGGCTAAAAGAACTGTTAAAAATAGGTATGTATAGTATGTGTCCTTACAAACAAAATATTTTAAACTTTTAATTATCAAATAAAAGAATTGGGAAAATTTATTATTAATCTTAGAGTGTTCTGTAAAGAGCTAACATTTGAAATATGGAATAGAAAAGGCTAAATTGCGTATAGATACGAAAGCTTTTTATTTCTACACAAATTTTTGAAGTTATACTTCTTTTGGCGCGTTAGGGAAAAATGATGAGAGTGATTTTTTACGATGCGCGCGCACACCGACACCAAAAAGTTATTCAGAAAAAGTTTGTTTTAAATTTTAAGAATGTAGAATAGTGACAGTAATAAAAAGGGATTGACATATTTTTTTAAGTAGTTTTGATTACGTCACGTACGGTCAAGACAGAGTCGAGAGAGGTATTTATTTTATTATATATATTTTAATTTAATCTGATTTTACTTTTATAATTCTGCTCACGTCACGTGCCGTCAAGACCGAGTCGTGACGTCAGAATTAATTATAATTTTAATTTCCTTAATTTAAATTTATTACTTATATGATATGTACGTCACGCATGGTCAGGCTTAAATCGTTTTTAGTAATATAACTCGCCCCTGCCTCTGGCCACTCCTCTTACCCCCGCCCCCCTCCCCCCCCCCGCGCCTGGCCCTTCACCCATAGAAAACCGCAAATTACCACAGAAACCATTCTGTTCACCTTACCCCCCCTCCGCCCCTAGCCCCCCCCCCCCCGTAAGATACCCGAGTTTGGTATCATTGGAACCGGCGTGACGTAAGCTATCGATTGGCCCCATTGGAATCGGGAATTTCGTTCTTCCTAATTTTAAGATTAAGTAAAAAACTTATTGAAGTTATTACGATGCGCGCGCACACTGTCATGAAAAACCGACACCATGAAGTTATTAAAATATTATTTAATAATATATTATTATATTATTTAAGAAAATATATATTTATGTATGAAGTATAACTTCTAACGCGTGTACATAAGTACACACACACACTTTTTTCAATGAATTTGGTTGGTGCTTAACTATGCCTTCGCCTGGGAAGTAGAAATAGACTTTTCTCTTATTCTGCAGGAATAAAGCGCAACGAAGCGTGGGGGTAGTGCGCACTTCTGCTTACTACCTACTTCCCAGAATATGGCAAAACAAACCTTATTACATAATATGTTAGGTACATATCTACTTTAAAACTTAATATTAATTTGTATATTATAAAAAGTGCTCAAAGATTGCATTTTCCCTGAATTGTTTCGTTCGTCTCTATACAGATTTGATTATATATTCAACTCAATGATATTAATAGCGCCACCAAGGGCTGGCCACGCAAATGAATGAATGACTCACTTGTTTTCCACCGATTTCGCAAAGCCTTGTAGTACTGTTTTCGCCCTTGTTTCCAAAAATAGAACGGGTTCTAGACATTCATGGCCAACAAGGGTTAATTTTAACATAATTTACTGTAATATCCTTGTATACTATGGACGATAACAAAGCGTTTCCGCGGTGTAGGCCATTTTTCATTTCGCTTCAAGGACGTACGTCGAGTGATTTATCACCTCTTAATTAAATACTTTGTTATCCGAGATATTTTTAGACACCTTGGGAAATAAGAATGTAGAGGGTGTAAGGGAACTGTGACGAGCACATAAATAATTGCCTTTTTTTAGTAGTGTTGTGAATACTGCCTTATTAGTAGATTGCTCCTGCAACGTTAGTGTGGGGCGAGCGAACGAGAGGTTTCAGGTTTAGTCCTCAAGTCAAGATAGGGGTTATAATTTTTAAAATCCAGTAGCAGTAAGTGATAAGGAAAGTTCTGGAAAGGTGTCCAATAAACGACAATTGCACCGTCACTGTCATGTGAATCTTGTAAATATGGCTGGTGAATTGAGGGCGTAGAAATACACCTCCTCGAAGATTCAGACGATATGTGTGTATTTTATATTCGTTTTCCTCCAAAAAAATATTATGTATTCTATAACTAACTTTTCTCACTTAACTTGCTCAAATTTATTACTCTCCACATATTGCAGTTGTAAAATGCTGTTGAATAGGTGCAGATATTAGTTTTCTTAATCCACAAAAGTTGGGACAAATGTAAGCGGCAAAATGATACAAATTCCTAGATTAAGTCCGTTCACCCACCTTATGCAATATTAGAACTGAAGTGTCAAAGTACATACGTATAAAATGTTATTTCATTAGTTAAGTTCAATGAATCAATTTCCAAGGAATTCTCTCATAAGAAAATCCCTTAGTACGTCAGGTTACACATGTGAAAGCAAGTCAACGTCGTGAATAGGTTAATGAAATTCACAAGACCATTAGCATATATACAAGGTGACTAAACATGTAAGGTTTGCGGTGAGCCTGAGAAACCATGTGCCTGTATTATATAACTTATAAGTAAAATTAAAATCTTTAGAGAGTATGTCTCCTACGTCTTATTTTTGTTGGAAAACGCCCCGAGATTTGGTCATGCGGGGCCGATGTGCCTTAGCATAGATGTAGATGTGAAAGGTTCTCAATTAAATCCTGCTAGCCCGACCCAAAACATAGATACACAGGCTGATTCAGAATTATTAACTCGAGGTTTAAGCGTGCTTTAGAGAATTTCAGCGGTCGCAGGTTTAAGCCTCTGACTTTTCTAAGTTATGTGTGTATTCGCAATGAATTGTCTCTGTACTTTAACAGTGAAAGAAAATTTCGTGAGGAAACCTTAGGAGAGTAGTCTGCTAACCCGCACTAGGCCAGCGTGGTGGACTAAGGCCTAAACTCTCTCAGTTGTAGAGGAGACTCATGCCTAATAGTTGGTTGTATATGGCCTGATGATGACGATAATGATGGTCTATACCCCGGTGAATACAAATATCCTACCAGAAAGAATATAATTCAAGGTTAAAATGATTAAAATGATTCTATTCCGTATTCAGAACCCTGGGATTGCGTATTACGTTCATCAACAGAGTTACGATCTACTAAAGTAATACGATCAATTAATCTGATTGGTTCATGTACTGTAGAACAAATGATTGCGTAACATACATACATACGAGTATATGGACGTCATTAATACACGGTGCTGCGCGGATTCAATTTAGCCGAACTATCTTATCGCTGAGTGCTTGTTATAACATCACTTAACACGTTGGAGTACCGTAAATGTTTATTTCAAATAATGCGACCACTTTTGACACTAAAATTTACAGTCATCATCATCATCAGCTGAAAGACGTCCACTGCTGGACTGTAAGGGGACTGAGTGTAAATACCATCTCAAGGGCCCAAGCCAACTTTACCTGCTCGCGGTGCACCCTGCCACTAGCGAACGAAGCTCTGGCGACCGATTCAATGGCGGTATAACCATCACATTTGGCGTCGGCAAATCCTACTGACTGGTGATGGGCAGCAGCGTCATTAGTGCGAGACACTTCGCCCTACGCTTGCCAACCCGCCTGCCAAGCGTGGCGAGTATTGGCACCCAAACATGGACTTCACAAAAATTTACAGTGTTGTGATAAAAACACATAAAAATATACTGAAAAGATTACCGTTTTGTTTCAAAAATCTGACAACGTTGCTGCATGTTAGTTAACATAAAAGTCTTTTTATTTACTGTTACTGGCATATTTACATATTCGCTGATTCCCTTTGTAGTTGGGGCAAGCAAAGGTTGACTGCATCAGCGATAGGAAGTGTCGATCGAATCAGAGTATGGACTGCCGACCTATCACAATCCCGTAAACAATTATACTCGCTTCACAGAAGCCTGATATACCACAGATTGTCCATAATTGTCTATTTTAATACTAGCTGTAAGACCCGGCACCACATGAGCACAATTTTTAAAAATTACTGTCTATTCTACCTACGCATCAAAAAACATTCGAATCGTCCCAGCAGTTATGACATGAAAGCGTAAGAGACAGACAGACTGACAGAAAGAATTATTTTCGCATTAATTATGAGTATGGATACTGCCGGACTTGAATTTAATAATAGTGGACGTTAACTAAACATATAAAAATCTCCAATCACCAGAAATAGAAGAGGCATAATTGCACTGGATTAAGAAGTATAGATATTATTACGTACATAATAAAATAACATTCCATTACGCTGTAAACGTTTGAAAAGGCTTTTAACGAGTTTATCTCTAGGCTTGAGTGGTTAAAAATGTGTCGATACGATATCACGAGTAACAGCGATGGATGCCACGATAAACCTTATCAACAGTGTCGGAGTACATTGAAATTGTTTGTGAATTTGCGTCAAATGTTTTTTCGTTATTTTGCTACTACTCCATGGTCCCGCAGCACAAGTGTGTGCTGACTGCTGTGCGATCTGGAGATCCTGGATTCGATTCACAGGTCGGGCACAATGATTTTGGGTTTTTCCCAGTGGCGGTACTTCCATAGAAGCCCAAAACATTGCCTCACAAAATTCCGAATCTTTATACCTTATTTAACAAAAGCAATTAGACATATAAATGAGAATATCCTGACCTCACAATAAATAACTATAAACTAGACATTAACGTGTAACACTTTTGGGCTTTTATGGGCGTACCGCCACTGTTTTTTCCATTTCAAAATTCTCAGTAGCATTAGTATGGAATTTTGCCCGAAAACTCCCTCTGTTACCTACGTGAGACGAAAAATGGCGCTCGAAATGTAGTAACCAGGTGTATGTCTTGAGTGGTTCGATGTTGGGTGTAGACTTAATCCCTGTGGGGTGTAGTTCGTAAACTTGTATAAGTAGAATGACTATCAGAAAACTGACTATTGTAGAGGAGACCCGTGTTCAGCAGTAGGATGTATTTGTACCGATAAAGGTAGGTAGACAAAAAAGTGTGGCTTAATAATGATTAAAGTAAAGAATGAAAACCTGCGAAATGGATCTCTCCATATTTTTTTAAAATTATGTATAATCTTGTAATCCGCACTAAGCGTGGATCGTGGACTAATACAGAACAAGTCCTAGTCTATAAGTGGACTGAACTTAAATGACCTGATTTTGTGCACAATAGATTGGAGGAACGGTCGCTGAACGGAACTTACAAAGAATTAAAAGAGTTAGGGATAGGTTTAAATTCAATTTAATTTTACGGATAAGTTTACTATTACGGATAATGTAACTTTTATGTCTGTAGTTCTCGCAGAGTCAAAGTGTGGGTGATTTAAAAAAAACCGTTACTCGTCTTGTAACATTATGTTAGTCATTGTTTTTTTGTTTAAAAAAAATGTTTTAAGTTAGTGTTAAGGTTTTATGTTACATAATAAATTGATTAACATAGTCTTATCATTCATATTCATGTTTACCGAGTAATGTTTCGCTTCGGATTGCTTGTATTTAATTCTATGAATTAATGGGTTTTTATTTTTAGTATTCACCAATTTGGTAAGTAAAGTTTAAATAACATAATTAATGGTCATATTATTGGATATTATGATAAATACTATGCCATCCTATACACCTCTCATAGCCTGGTACGGGAATCCCTTAATATTGTGAAAATAGTTTAGCAAGGGTAGCATGAAGTGAAGTCTATCTAGACTTCACATACATTCAGTTAATTAAATTTAGTTTCCTTAAGTGATGTTGATGTGAGTTGCTTGGCTGTTAATTTGATAACAGCAGCACGGTGCCTTAAAACGGCAATAAATTCGCCCTTTATTACGTAGGACGAAAATATTATTGGCAAAAATCGGATCTGTCTATCAGCAAATTTATTGCTTGAAATATGCTGTGTCAGTTTTCTACTCGCCTTTCGAAAAGAAGGCACAATAACATTACAAGCGATTTGATTTACCTTTTCCAAGAATTTGAGCGTCGACGTCGACTTTTTCAAAAGATATTTATAGCTAGTCAGTATGATAAAAAGTCAGTTTAATTCTCTTGACTTACCTATTCAAAGCTAAAAACCTTTGTCAGAAACCCTTCGCAAATTTTAATACAAATTCAATAGTATTTAATGCACATTTTTTTGAGTCATGGCCAGCTTGACAATAAAAGGCTACGTTAAATGCTAGGACTATTGTTAACACCTACCTTAACAGGAGATGATGACAGCCATAACTGGAACAAGTCTGAAGTTACCGAAGTACTTCTTGCTTCATGATGCGGCCTTGGGGATAACGGCCCACCTGACGTAACACTGTGTATCCTATTCACTTCTTCAGCTGTAGCACATTCCCTCAAGTACCTTTCTAACACTTTCGGTTTAGCTTCTAATAATTTCTTCAATTCATGCAAATCTTCGTCTGTACAATCTGGCGATGTCCTTTCTATTACTTCTTTGAACTCATCTGCGCATTGCATTATCAATTCATTAGTTGCTAACACGTCGTAAACGACTTTATTCCCTAAATCAGGACTGGAATTATAATACGTGTCATCTTGTTGACTAATTTCAGTCTCACAACCATTCTGTTCTGTAATCTCAACGATAGTTATTGGCGGGTTTTCTTTTAACATGTTATTATTTTCTATAAATTCAGGTCTCTTTATTTCTTCTGGTAACTCGTAGACTAGCCTCATAAGTTCGTGCGAGCGTAACGTTCTCTGGTCTTCCATCCGTTTGTCTGTTTGCTTGTGGTCCGGTAGCTCCCCGGCGAAGTTGGCGCAGTCATCTGTTTTCTTTTCATCTGGTTTTTTAACTACATCAATTGGCTCCTCGGATGTCATGGCAGTTTTAATGCTTGTATTCGATGGGTCGATTTCTATATTCTTTGGTGTTCCTCATTTCTTTGTATGTGCTTTATTCAGTGACCTGTGAAAAAAGAATGAAATTAATTTAAATACAAATTTAATTTTCATCATAACTGTTCAAATATTACAAACTAAGAGAGAACATTTTCTTTGTTATAATGAGTTAGTAAAACTTTATTATTTCTTTTGTTCTTAGGCTTTTGATATTTCTACGCCTACGGTTGTTTCAGTATATAAATTGTTCTACTGTTATTTCTCTGCCGTCTTGGGATTGAACAATACATTTTTAATAAGATGTGATGCTGAATATACTTTCTTTTTATTATTTTTATTACAAATACTTATTTTTATTTTGAATAACGTAAATAATTACTCTCGCGTTTATTAAAGGAAAAATTCTTGCGCTAAGAATTTTATTACAAAGTAAGCCACGAAGATTTATAATACGTATAAATTCAAAAGCGATGAAAATTTTCTGTACATCCTGCAAAATCTCGTTCGTGATCTAACTCAGTTGGTGCGACCGAATGCAGTTCTATAAAGCTGAAGCACACCGCATTACGGCTAGATGGCACGTGTAAAATCTGTTTCGAGGCGGATCTCGGGTTGGAGATATTATTATTTACATCGAGGATTTTGAAAATGTTCAGATTGAAGTTTTGACAATTTCATAAAAATTGAGAGATATGTTATGTAGTAAGTTTGTATTGACAAGGGGTAACATAAATATCGTCCTTTAAGATATACAGAAGTTGCAAAGATGACACTGTTTTAAGCTAAGAAACCACTATTTTTTTTAAACACATACATACATAAACTCACGCCTGTATTCCCCGAAGGGGTAGGCAGAGGTGCATTGCTGTACCCACATTTCGCCAGGTATGTATCAGTCCCACGTAATAGGGGGCGAGCCTATTGCCGTTTTTCGGGCACATTTCCAGACTCCGTGCTGTTACTGAGAATTTCCTAATGGAAAAACCCAATATCACTTTGCCCGACCCGGGAATCGAACCCAGGACCTCTAGATCCCACGGCACATACTTGTACCGCGAGACCACGAGGCAGTCAAACAACTTAAAGGAACCGAATCAAACTAATAGAAAATTGTCGTTCCATATGGCCAAAATATCTTATAGATTTTATTATCAATATCCTGCTTTGGAACGGGTCTTAGAAAATCTTAAGATATTTTTCGATAATTTGTAACCGTTATATGCAAAATCTGAATGAATAAATCTGATAAGATAAGATGATATTTGAGACCAGTTTTAGTGGCGCAGCAGTGATAAGGGTTATGTCTTGCTGTGGGTAGGAGATGTTTGGTCTTGACAACAGAATAAAATAGGCTACATATATGTTGCAGAGAACTATATATTTCTATAAATCAAGACCAGCAAATGTAGGTGTTAAAGTTTATATTGGTTTTCTTATATATTTGTTGCTGCATGTCTTAATTATAGGATTTTTTCTTTCTTCCTTTAGGCATAACTATCAACAAATGGACTTAGGTCAAATTTCTCTCACTCATACAAGTATTGGAATGTATATAAAGATGTAGATATACTTGGGTAAAATAATATATAGGCTCGTACTAAGTTGTTATTTTCACTGAAAACAGAAGTGAACAAACAGCTTTTATGCCGAATTTCGCATTTGTGCGCACTTGCCTTCCTCATTTATCATTCATTCTTAACATTGTCAAAATCTAACAACACGCGACTTTAATTTTTCAAAGGGAACAGCGGACAATACAACTAGGACTTTAAATAGAAAACGTTTTCCAGAAATTTTCCTTTGATTTAAGGTACTAATAGAGGATTCGTGGCTGTTCATTATCATCATTATTTATAATCGGGTTGTGATTAAGATAATCTTTATTCATCATTAAATTTTTCTCGTTAATTGCTACATAAATTTACCAATAATAAAATTAATAAAAATACATAACAGGCATATATAGTTCTGACCCTACACTAAGATAAAAATTACGAGAGAACTTTTGATTTCACAAATAATAAATAAATAAATATTTTTAGCGAATTTAGAAAGCAAATGCGAATTTTCTTTGAATTTACAACTAACTGAGATACAGAAAACTAGCTTGACTAGAATTCAGCAATCGAATTCCGTGCACGTTCGTCACAGAGCTACGTGTTTTTAACATGACTAAGCGGTAATTTCCGCTTGATAACAGCGGAGATTGGTTCACGGGGTGTCCGCAGTAGTGATCGCCTTCGTATAAAGCCGTATAATCAGAGTAGTTCAGCTTACTAAAACCAGGGCGTTGATTTACGGCAATGTAAACGGTGGGTTCACCACCTGTTTCTGTACAATATATATGTATGTATATACGTTACGGAACATGCCACAAGTTAAATAGATCCAATAGTTTTGACACTATAGTAAGATACAATTCTTGTATAGTGGATGTTATATACAATGTCAAGGTTTAGTTTTTTTAATACGTGGCATCTTGATTCACAGACCTTTGTAATGTTTTTTTTAATACTGCCATTGTGACGGAGATAGCTAGATTGTAAAATCGAGGCGGCCAAAAATATTTTCTGAGCTTGTGCATTTGTGAGACCGAAAAGTCTCATAGTTTTTGAAACAAAAACAATACCCACGTTTTACTGTGGTTCTACATATGTCGCTGTTGAGCGTATTTTTTAATTTAATAAATTTCTATTTTTCTTTAGACTGCACGTTCATCTACATCAAAACATGGATTAGATACCGACAAAAAAATCTTAATACGTATTGTACAATTATAAATACAATAATGTATCCGAACTACATAGCACAATACGATTTGAAAATACGAGTAAAGTACAGTACATTCCGTAAACTATAAGCGTAATCTTCGAAATCAATCACACTACATACTGGCAACTCGTGTACATTCAATATTGGGCCATGTTATTAATCCTGCTTCGCTTCGAGTACTGTTGACATTGAAATAATGGGTTGTAGCATTCTGTTTACGGAATATAATAGTTGAGTGAGATGGATTGGACAACAAAATATCAAGTTTATTGTATGCAGTTTCTGTCTCAGAATGGGTAATAATGATTTTTAAATTGTTTTTGAAGTTATACTTCTTTAGGCGCGTTATGAAAAAAGTAAGTGAAATTTTAAGATGCGCGCGCATCACTGTAACACAAAAACAGGTTGAAGCTGCCTATGTTAAATGTAAGTGTCAAATGGATCAGAAAGGTTTTAATATGTTTCGGATCAATTATTTTTTCAAAAAAGTTTATATGTTTTAGATTTTAAAAATGTAGAATAGTGACAGTAATAAAAAGGGTTTGATATATTTATTAATTGTCCAATATTTATGAGTGCGTTCAGAAATGTAATATGTTGTGTAAACTAAGAATTATGTATGTGACTGTTGGGCGTATTTATAAGTTTTACTTCAGTCGTGTGGTATTACTTCTAACGCGTGTACTTAAGTACACACACAATTTTTTTTTCTGTGAGACAGTCCAAGCTGACCTTGGCGTAGCTGTGATATCCCCCACCTATCCCTGATGCCTACATTATTTAGGTCTAAGGAGATGGGGTCACAGCAGTGGATGCTTTTTTGAACCCATAACATATTTTTATTATGCGCGGTGTTAATTGCTTTGTCGATTTAAAAAAAAGTCAGCAAAGGCATTGAAATTCATCGAATGCCGCATAAAAATGCAGATGAAGTGTAAACACGTATCATGTACGCATGTTGCGTAAGTAAGGACATGCAGGCAATTATCGAGTGCTTGTTCACGCACATTAACAAAAGGCGAGAGAAACAAAAGCTTGCGGAATAATTTAGCAATCGCCCGCGATGTCCACTCTCATTTGCCACTATTAAAATGTCATCAGTAAGCGTCGATGCTCGAACGCCAACGCTGTTAATGAATACTAAACGAGCGCGCTTTTAACGGCCCTTACTATTGTTTTTTTAACAAATTTGTAGCTTTTTTTGGAACACGTGAACACTTCCTATGGAACAAGAAGAATATAGAAGAAAGGGGCATGTTGAGATGGTTTGGTTATGTGGGGAGGTTTGAATTAAATATGTCTTACTAACGAAATCTAACAATTGTGAATGAAAGAATCGAAAAAGGCGTCTATTTTTTTGATTCGTAGTTGATAGTTGAGAGTTAATTTTCTGAATTATTCGATATTTAACTTTAATGGCCTATCACATTTTTAAAAACAGAACCTACCTACACCTATAAAAACAGAAGAAAATTCCTATCACTGTTACCTTAATGAGAGTGAATGCAGTGCAGTCTAAAAGATTGTGTCGATTGGTCAAAAACTATGACATTTACGTTTAATAATTATTCTATCACCAGTAAATCCAAAGATCCTAGCTTTTCTTTAATTCACATTCATCATCATCATCAGCCCATATACGTCCCTCTGCTGGGCACGGGCCTCCTCTACAACTGATTCACATTATTAATCATCAAATAGATTTGAAATTGGAGAAATTTCAAAGAACATGGATCTAGAGAAATTTTTAGTTCATGGTGTGTAAGTTAAACGTTATAAATTATAATATATTTTTAAAAATAACATGGTAGGGGTGCAAAGAATTATCATTTCTTACAAATGTCAGCTATTTTATCTTAAAAAGAATTTGATGAGACACAGTTTAGGATAACTTGTCGTAAAAATAAATGAGCAAGAACTCTTCGCTAAATATTACAAAGTTTTTCACCTGTGTTTGAGTGACATTAGGTTCATTTCATTACATATTTAATAATATTATTTGTGTTTTTTAAAACGTGTATTTACTACTCACTTTGGAGTTTGGTTTAAAATAAATATACATATACACTGCTCGGCATGGACTAGTTTTAATAGGTACGCCTAAAATATATAATATTTTTTGAATTTTAGGAGCAAATGTGAACTTGTTTGTTTCTGTGTTATGCTTTAACTATTAAGCCAGTGAATATTTTAATACCAAATGGTTGGAATATAGGTATTCGAGAAGGTCCTTTTTTATCATATAAACAAGGAACTTATTTATCATCAGCTGAAAATCTTAATTCAGATAATGTGATGCAATGTTTATTTCGTTCGCATGTTAGTAAAAACATATTTAAACTTTAAACCAATGAACCTTATTTTTAGGGCTTTATAATTCACTGTTGTTTTTTTACCATTATTATTAAAATTAAACTTCTGCTCCTGTATTCTGATTTCGTAGTTTTTAAATCAAATATGACACACAAATATACGGTCGCATTTTCACAAATCGGGTATACAATTGTAGGGTATACGAACCTACCTCCGTAGCCACTTCACTCATTCTGTCATCACATATTCCACACAAATAGTACTTAATTTAGTAGTAACATAGTAGTAAACACATATTTACCAGCCGAAAAACGTTACTATCACTTCACAACTGACGACAACGAATATTACCCAGAGAATGACAGAAAGATAAGTGTAACATGATTTTTACATTATCACAATATAAGATACTATTGATTGATTCTGCTGAGATAGATCATATTGCAATTGTCTGTCTATATGTATAGAATTGTAGTAAACTCCAATTATATGGGAAAAAATGATCTATAATGCCTAGTAGTGGAACGTTTAAGCTTAGAAAAAGGACATGTTTTAGCAATTAAAAATTTTATATTGAGGGCACAATTTTAAAGTTATTGTTTACGGGATTAGTAACTATATTTAAGTTAACTTTTGGATAAAATGCTCTACTTTAATTAAAGTTAGAAGGAAAAGATTGTAATGGCTGATACAATTGTGAATTGTGTCGAATAGTGAATAGTTATTGTTCATAATAACTGGTACTCTAAAAGGATAATTTCCATCCCGAGTTGTTTATACTTATTGTGCTTCGGTCAGTCATCAACATGTGGAATATTTTGGGAGACCACTAGTCCCTTACCCATAACTTCGGTCATTTTGTCTTAGTAAATGGAATTCAGTTTGTTGCCATGATAGCATCGAACGATGAGCAATTTTGGACGGCAAAATATGTACGACCAAAAGAGTATACTATACTAAGCCTAGAATATTAAAAAGGGCGTCAAAAACGTGTTCATTCATCGGTACATAACCCATTCATATCGAATGGCGACCGCGCATCGGCCGCCTCGTTGTAACACACCTTGACCTAGTAGATGACCTGTGAAGGTCGCGGAAAGCTATTGGATGCATGCGACATGTGCGAACTGTAGATATATTGGCCATTTGGTCTTTAAAACAGGTATTAAGTGTTGCAATACTGGGTACAAACTTCTTGGATTAAACTTTATTCAAGTATTTTTACAAAGAACGTCTGTGTGACGGCATCATACCTGATCTAGAGATATTTATTCTGAGGTTCGAACGTCCTATAGTGATTAATTATTAGGTTTTTTTATTACCACTCCCCATTATTATGATGGTCTGTACTTTAAAGATGTAAGAAAATAAGAAATGATTCAAATAAGTGGTCGCACGTGTAATAATATTTTTCATCTACCAAGGGAGGGCGAGACGCCAAATGTGTAAGACCTCTTCATTAGTCCCCATATCTGAACAAAAGTTTGAGGATTCTATGAACATTTGCTTCATAGAATTATACTCTACTGGATCTGAATCTGGCCGAGAGTGGTGTGGGTAACTGTGTGACAGATTTATGTCAGTTCTATTTGCACATTAGTGCGCAGTTGGTAAGGAACAATGTTGCAATTTATTCGATCCCCGCACCAACAAATGTTTGTGTGACCAAGATGTGCGTCGTAGTTCTAAGATCACGACTCCAGACTTTTTAGTGTGGGGTAAGTACTGTATGTGTGTGACAATTGGCTCTTAGGTATTAAATATTTTATATTCATATTATTTCTAGCTTAGTTTGTCGTAATATCGACTACAGGAAAACATGCAATCTCCCATGAGATGGTGTGCGTGTATGTTTTAATTGCTATTATCGCTATTTTCGCGGTTGGATTTCAAAAGCGAATACGTCAATGATATCAATTTAGTAATATTTTAGATTATTTAGGTTACATTTATCCTACTCAATTCTATCATTTATGATATTAGAACTTCTAAAATATCAAACATTGTAGCCTTAGTTGTTTGTAATTTATCAAGAATTTTCAAGATTAATATAAATGTTAAATTGCAGTGGGATTATTAAAAAAAGAACTGCGAGGCCTATCCATATTTTTTACATATTCATCATTTCTCTAAGAACCTAACTCCGAAGTTTTTGCCACATATTTGAATGTTAGATGTAATTTAACTAAACATCCATATTTACAGACACAGATCATAAAACATTAAATCGCACACGAATAAATTAGCACAAACGCAATCGAGGCTTAAGCACTTAAATATATTACATCGAAACAATTGGACGTGTCGAACAATACAAACATCATTTGCATGTACATAAACATAAACTCGCATCCTTGAAGAGTACGCTGCTGCCAAACAGATTGTAGTTAAAATATTCACGTCTGCCATCGATCGTGTATTGTCCACTGTCGTGACACGCGGGCTTGAAAACGTAAGAGTAAATAGGCCCAACAAGTCAGCCAACAGGTTCGCAAGATGAGTGTAAAGTGCGAACGTGGAAAAGACCGATAAAAAAATAATATTTTAGTATATGATTAAGATCTTTAATTTATTAAAATTAAAGTCATTTGCATTTGATAGCGGCGTGTTTTTTAAAATACTAGTTGTTATCGCAAACTCCAATCTTATTATTATTCTTGATATCATTTATTAGCTGATATTATTTGGAAGCACCGGTTTATTTAAAACGCTAAAAACAATTCAATAAAACTTTTATAATACTTTATTTTAGTGACTATTTTGCTTTTTTCTTATATTTCAGGCAGTTGGATATTCAAATTATATACAGAGCAATAAAAAACTTTTCCTTTTGAATGTTTTAAGTAAAACAGCAATAATACTGAAGTATAGCCCATTATTGCCATAATTTGTTACTAACCTGTAATATTAGGTATACATAAAATAACGTACAGTTTCTACGGCTACCAAATCAGTAAGTAGAATACGAGTACTACGAGGAGTTTATACTCTAACCTAGAGCAATATATATTTTATTTATTTTTTTGGCTACAGATCTGAGATTTTAAACTCATAACTACTTATAATATTTATTTACGATTTATTGTGGGGTCTGAATTATTTCTGTGATAATTGAATACATTCATATATTATCGGTCATGCAAACTTAAACCAAAAACATTGCGTTTGTCAATATGCACCGTACTTAGCATCAGATACCAGTTCTTTTGTTTATACCATAGAACTACTTCTGACTGACTTCTGACACTGCCTCGTGATCTCGTGGCATAAGTATGTGCCGTGCGATCTAGAGGTCCTGGGTTCTATTCCCGGGTCGGGCAAAGTGTTATTGAGTTTTTCCATTAGGAAATCCTCAGTAGTAGCACGGGGTCTGGAAATGTACCCGAAAAACGGCAATAGGCTACCCCCTATTACGTGGGACTGAAACATACCTGGCGAAGCAGAAATGCACCTCTGCCTACCCCTTCGGAGAATACAGGCGTGAGGTTATATATGTATATATAAAAATACTTCCAAAAAAGCAATTAAAATCCCAGAAAGTTCGACACAACAAGCAACCGTATGTCCGTGCGTAAGCAATACTGGGCAATAAAGCAATTGTGGCGAGCGGATTGTTACGCAATCTTGCCAGGATCGGCTAACAGGGAAAGTGGATATGGCGGCCGCTGCCCCGCCTTGCGTTCTATGTTCTGGCCTGCCTCGTACCTTTGCGACTTGTCTAACATAGAAACTAGTGTAGAACTGCTAGTAAGACAATTGTATGGTGTTAGAACGATGTCTTAGTACGGACTTTACCGTTATTTGCTAAGATTTTTTTTAATTAGACATTTATATGGTATTAGAATGCTATCATAGTATGTGGATCTCTTTTTGCTAAAGTATTGTTTTAAAATTTGGTTTTTATTGGCCTGCTGTCCATTAACAGTGACGGTAGTGAATTATGTTTTATGTTGGAACAGATTTTAATACCGTTAATAAAGTCTTGTAATTTCAAGGTTTTATATGGCGATGGAGATTGCATAAAATTATCATAAATAGGTAATATGTACCTATCTGCAGTTAACTTTTCAAAGTTGTATGTCGTATGTGTGGTATATTTAGCATGTATGTATCTTAAACGTGTAACAATAAATATTAGATAGCTAGACCGTATTGCTTTTTAATAGAATTTAAAATATTATCACTTATACAGAGCTAACGTGATGGTCCAACTACATTACTGAGAAGAGGTATCGTCAGACGCGAAATCGTGAATAAGACTATTAAGCAACACGTATAAGAGACGTCTTATGTTGATTTATATTTATGTTTATGTAAATATCAAAAGAAATAACAAATATAGGTAGTTAGAGAATAAATGCACCCAACATAGTACATTGTTCTGACTAACTTTAAAATAAAAGTATCGTCTCGCGATCATAACTGATAGATTAAAAGGTCTGTGGACCATACAAATCGAATAAGCTATATTGTCACACGCTTAGTAAATTCTAAGTTCCCACGCTCAGACATGTGACTTATTTTATAGACAACAGAATCTATTCGATAGCACTACACCTAGTTTTTTAATGAAGAAAGTTAATTCGCCAAATTTTGAAGTTTGTGGGGTTCTGGATGATGTACAGCACCTCTTGACAGACTGTGCCAAATTTCAAGTTAAAAGAGACCAACTAATTCGTAAATTACAACTTAATATATATGATATTGGCACTTTCACTCAAATTTTGTCTCAACCAACTTCTGAAGAGGCTGGAATGCTATTTAATATGTTAATGCATTAATGTTCTTAATTAACTTTATTTTTGTTTTCGAATTTTAGTTTTAAGCAAGATAATATTTAGGATACGGTGGGAATGACATACCATTGTTGGTTGTAAGTCCCTAAATAATCTTAGAATAAAAAAAAAACACTACACCTAGACTCAAAACAAATATATGTGGATCGCATAAGCGTTATCTCGAAGTCAATTTATGAATGTGTCGCTAATTTAAGCTCTCTCACTTGATGCTCTGATGGGTAACACCGTATTTTACAATCAGGTGTAGTGCTATCACTTTGTCGTGACAGTAAAACATATTTCGCGATCGATCGTAAAACAAATTTATGTAGAAGACTATTATTGTGGAAAACGAGCTGATCGAGCGCAAGTCGTGCGTTGATACCATTGCAAATTTATAGCTTGCTCCCTATTTTATTCCTCCTAATTTCATAGCAAAGTCTTCAGTATAAAATGAACGTTACATGTGCATCGAAAATGTCCTCAACATTTAGCAGAATTACACCTTAATTAGTTCACCTTTTGTATGAGGACAACTCTTTGTTTTCCAACTCCTCTTTTATTGGTCTTTATGGTTAACTTCTTGGCGGGATTATGACAAAAGGTGCCCTTAGATTCGCTGAGCTTCATTGCTCGGCATCAATACTGTTCGTGCCGCTGTGCATCCTGGAGCACAAGAGTTACAGTAGCGGGTGTGTAGTGGGATAGGGCCAACAATTGGTTCACCTTTAACCACAATATATTTGACATTAGAACGCAACAGGATCAGTGAATCTGGCATAATTAAAACTTTTATTATTGAGAAATGTAAATATTAAAAATGCTTGCAATTTAAATAAATAAATTAATACACCTAACGTTTACGTACACTGTCGTCTAAAATGACGAAGCTAAAAAAAAGATTAACACTGAATGGTACAGAGACCGCACAGACACATGATACAAAGTGTAGTGCGGTCTAAATAGAATGTTAGCTGGCGAGAAATGGTTATGATTACTTCACAATAGTGGCAACAATCATGCTGGTGTATTTGTAAACGAAATATGTTCAGACTGTATCACACTCAAGACGCTCGCATTTAAGGCGGGTGTTACAATTCCGGACGGCGACCTTTATCTAGTGATTCAGGTATATTCTACCAATCGTTTCACATTAGCGTTTCTCCCCGCAGGTTTTCTATGAGGCGATACCCTCGGACCTAACGGACAGAGCAAGAATTGAGTCCTCGTCCTTGAGTTTTCGTAAAGAAACACTTCGAAAAGATATATAAAATTTTTATGATTGTTAGTAAAAATTTCCTTCCCATTTAAAAAGTGCAACAATAAACCGGTTCTTGGGTGGATTTTGTCAATGGCTCTGGAAGTTTTTGGATGTACTAGGTCCAGCACAGGATATTTTTTGACTGATTAGCTAAGTCTAATGGTTATGAACTTAGTAAAAATCAATTATTCTGTCGCATAAATCAATTCTACTCACAAATGAAATGTGCGGAAAATAATGATGTAAGGAAAATGCTTTATAAACTAATTACAATTAATATATATTTGACAGCCCCGTGGCGCAGTTTGCTAGACACCAGCTTGCGAAACGGGAGGCCGCGGGTTCGATCCCCGCACCGAAACAAATGTTTGTGTGATCCACAAATATTTGTTTCGGGTCTAGGTGTTTATGAGACCGAAAAGTCTCTCGTAGTTTCTGATACCCACAACCCAAGACTCGTATCTTAATGTGGGGTCAGAACTATGTATGTGACTGTTGGGTGTATTTGTATACCTGCTGATAAATTATGTCTGTAAGGTTTATTACAAACCTTTATTAGGTGGAGTAAGACCGAACCAGACATGACTGTCTATGTATAATTGTATATGTAAAATACGTCTACATGCGAGAATCTAGACGTATTTTATACACATGTCATAGTCTAGGTTGTCACAATTTTCTTCGTCGTAATCGCTACAAAGCCTTGCTGCATCGTTTCGCACGTTCCCATCGGGCAAATTTCCTCACGAACATCTTAAAAACATATAAAGCAACTGGTGAACCATAAAACCACGCCAACTCCATTACCCATGACAGTAAAAGAAGTCAGGAATGAACGGCAGCGAAACAAAACACATTTCAACTTTAACGACCGGCAAAATTAACTTAAATGTTAGATCGTATGATTCGACTTTGTATGCAATGAACTAAAGTCCTCAAATATTGAGAAGATCCTTTCGTTTTATACAGAGTGTAAAAAGAACGAGATCGAAAACTATGATAAGCAATAGTTATGGTGCTTAGGGTAATGTCATTTTTTTTTCTTTCGCGATTGTTTAGCGTCAATGTGTCTGTTATCACCGTAACTATCACCTGTCTTAGTTTTCGATCACGGTCTTTTCACACCCTGTTTAGTACCAGGAAGTATGAGAAATGGTTTCGCGATACCCAAAAAACATATTTTTTCATGAGACGTGTTAAAAGACCAATGAGACGCCTTCATTGGTGTTCACATCCTTCATCGCCTCTAGAGCGAGTAATGGCCATCCATGATCGAACAGACAGAGGGTCGCTGTAGGCGTTCTGCTAGGGACTCAGTTTAGCAGTAGCAGCAGTATCAGACTGATAGATCGGAAATACTAGCATGATACCCCTAAAGTTCATGACATGATTCCCCTTAAGCTTTCTTGGTACGAGAAGGAGACCTTTTTGTTTTTTATACCCACATATGTAACAGCTTCGCACTTATTAACAAGCTCGAAGCTGAACTCGACACAGCCATACCGGTCGAAATTAAGTAGGTACGACTTTTAATCCACCTTGCTAGTATTATACGACTTTAATGTCGAAAGACGAAGCCCAGGATTTTTTTATTATAAGTAAACCGACGTATTCTAAACGTTCCACATCAGCAATAGACAAAGACTGCCTTTATTAAGCTGGGTAGCAAAAACTAAAGCACTATCTTATGTATCGGAAATACAGAAGCAGTCCGTGAGATTTACTGCCAGGTAAGCGCCATTAACTCGAATGCGTAGCGTTTTGTTTTTATTGGAATGGTTTCGTTAGCATTTTCTCTTTCGAAAAGCTCTTATGTTCGATTTATTGTACTATCACTTAAAACTCAGATGAGATAAATGAAGATTCTGAAAATTCTCCTAAAATGAGAAAAATGTTTTTCTTTAAATTTGGGGTTAGTGAACTGACCGCACTGTCATCAGTGCGTAAATATAATAATAATATATAATAATATATTTATTCATAAATCAGTTCACAATTTACAACAATAACTTATTAAATATTATTACCACATTAGGCACAGCCTGTGTCGTGGCTATCAAACGTAAACGGTTATGACTCTCTCACTTGTCGAAACTAATATGCCAGATTGTTTAAACCCGGATGAAAACGGTTTTACTCCAGAACGCGAGATACATCCGTAACGTTCATTTACAGCTTAGTATTATGTGTTTAAAAAAAGAATAATTTAAAAAAATATATAATAGGATTAATAATACAGCAGAACAGTTTATATCACGACTGTCAGCATTATCGTCAATATAATATAAAAATATAGTAGATGTGATCTTGCCGGTTGAAATAAAATATATGAATATCTCGGTACGCGAATGTCAGGAAAATGACACTTTAATAATTTTAATTTCGTATTTTTTTGTCAGGATTGTGTTTAGGTGTGAAAAGCTTTCCGGGATACGCATTTGTGTATTTACAAGGACTAGCGAATGATAGTTAAAATACATAAAAAAATGGATAAACCTTAAAAAATTTCAAACCTTCATGATTGCTGGTAATTTAATTGTTGTTTTAACCCATTTTATTGTATGTTTCTTATCACAACGCCTGATACATGGCATATATTTGTTTCGGAGATGCTTATAGCTAGAACATCATAGGCATCGTGTGATTTTTGATTAGTTAAATTGAATTGTTTCAGTAATTTAATGTTCAAGCAAACATTATTCAGAGAACCGCTTCAAACTTCAGCCAACATTTGAACATCATCCTCTCATCAACGTTTTCATTAAAAAAGCAACCCCAACATAACCGAGCAGGCCTTCTAAAATTTGCGTCGCCACTGAGCAAACTTAATTAGGGGTAAAAGTGTACGTAGGCTACGTCAGAGTTTGCAGCATGGGATAGTGACAAAGCATATTTGCCAAACACTGCGTGCGGGGCGTAATTAAAAACACGATATTAAAATGTGTATGTAATTCGTGGTGAAGCTGGAAAATTTTGGAGGAATTGGGAGGATATTTACACGTCTTTGGAGTCTGAACCATCCATTTAGTTTCAGCTTCCATCATTAACCTCAACAAGACTTTTGGTGAAAATAGTCGTTCTCAAAGATCTGTTAACTTTTAGGCAACATGTACTATGTTAAAGACTTTGCAAATTCTGCATTTTTGACATTTCTGCATGTCGGCTTCTTAGTTAATATCTTGAAATTGTAAAGCCCACAGTAAAACAGTGGAAAAATCGTTAAGAAAGAGAGTCAGTAGAAGTCTAACAGTGGAGTCTTGTACCGGAATCTGTCATTAATTTGTCAAATTGTTAGTCTCGCCAAAGTTTGTCAAAGAGTGAGCGTAGTTTGCACCTCGGCTAAAGCATCTAGCTTTACCTAAGTAACAAGCGACAGGAGATGTTTCTAAGTAAATGTCAGGAAACTTCTTGCTTAGTACTTATACCTACGCGTATATTATCTTAGATCTATTTAGTACATAACAGTATTTACATTACCTTTGATATCGTCCATCATATCAAAGTTGTAATTTTTTCCAATTACCTATATCAATTTTGTCAAATTTTGAAATCAGTCTGAATACGGTGTCTGATAGACCAGTAAAGTTGTATTTACTGACGTGGGCAACAGAGATAGATATAATATTTGTGTTATGACAGGAAATAAAATATTAACACCTGCGCTAAACATTACTTGCCAATACCTTCATAAAAATAAACAATTTTCATGCATACTACGTAGATTTCACGTCCAATATATTCAAGTACGCCTGGCCTTGCGTATCGGTAGTCTTATGTGAGTTACGACATGTATAAAGATCAAATGATTCGATTCGGCGACGGCGCGACTGTCGTTGTAGGATGTTCGCAATTATCAGATCTGCATATCGGTTTTATCTGCTATAGTAAAAGCAATTTCTTGTAGCAAGAAGTGATGATACAATTTCTATTGATGGGTGAACAAAAATACATTGAAACTAGTGTTTGGTGCATCTTTTGTTGGTTTAATGTGAATACGATCCTTTTTTCTTTTAATTTCATCTACAAAGTGTACAGTATAATTATACCGACCATGACGGTCTTTGACTAGTCGGATTATGAATAATATTTTTTTCTGGTCGATATACATATATAAAAGCTGGATAATAATAATGGAATAAGATATGATTATCAAGATTTCCCCTATCTCAATCGTCAGAAAAATCGGGACATTGTAGCTTAAGCCACTGCGGTTTCCTTAAAATGGGATCAGTCTTATTATTCTCGTTTCGAAGATTCTATGAATTTAAAAAAACATAGGTATTATTAAATATAGTGAATTGGTGGTTAACCAAGTTAAGTGATTCGGGGCAAAACAATAACTAAAAACTGATGGTGCTGAAAAAATTGCCACTCTCTGCCAAAGAATAAAAAGAACAGAGGATTTGGTAAATATATAATATGCTAGATAAAAGTGTTATTTAAATAGTTGCTCAGGAATGCTTTGACGAAGGACTTTACACACCTCTGGAGACTGATGATAAAAGATATGAAAAGTATGTTTATAGTATGAAGCAATCTAAGTTATAAGCTACGTAGAAAATATGCGTGAAAATACATGATGGACATAGTATTCAATTAAAGTGCTTAGTAGCAGCTAAATTTTATTGAAAAATTAGATTATAAATACATTATAAAATATTGTAAGTTGCTTATTGAAGAAATAAAATAATGCCTCGGTACACCCAAGTATTTTCTTACAATTAGTATTTTTTTCATTAACATAGCATGTGCAGTGAATGATGAGACAGCGTCGGTCACGATACTAGGAACACAGGAACCGGTTCCGAGGACAAAAGGATGTCGCATGACGCACTGCAATTAGCGATGATGAAAGCAATCGCGAATTAATGCGAGTATTGACCGTTCAATGTAGAGCAAATAAAGGTGATTACCGCAAAACATTGGAGATTAGGTAGGTACTTGTGAAATTCTAAAGTACAGTGTGACCGCAAGGGAGCAAACCGTTACAAATACTCAAAGAATTCAAGATAGACCCTGGAAAAGTGACGATAATGTATGAGATTGTGTACGGTTCAGTCCAAATAGATAATGAAATAAGAATATCTTTTGTGCCCAGAACGCATAATGCTCGCGACCTTTTTAATACAGGAACAACAAAGTGACAGCACTGCATCTGATGGCAAGTAGGATAAGTTTAGGGTTTTAAGAGTAGAATATAAGAACCCAAGTCTCGTCACACAGTCGGGCCCTTAGCTAACTTCTGTCTTCTGCCACTTATTGTCATCCATATTTTATATGTACAAAATTAGGAAAAAGAAATGCATTTTGTCTCGACGAAAACTCATACTAAAACGAGCTAATTTTTAGAGATGGTTACAATGACAGATTGAAATATTGCAGAAAACGTCAATATACATCGAATACCACATAAAACCGGCGATACGATCGAAATATGTCCGCGCACCGGTTCAGCTGACCGGAACACGAAAACCTCTCATATGTGGAACGCAGGCAGACGGAGATCGAAAAACAATAACAGTGAAGTAGATTGCCCGGTTATTTGTTGAGAGTTTGCAGTTGAAATACGAGCGGTATAGCTCGCAGGTTGGGCTTTCATACGTAACGCGAGGAAAGTTGTATATGGCCCGGGCTAACGGTCATGCTTGGTAATACAAAAACTTATAGGGTAAATTAAGTAAACTATGCCGCTATCTTGTCTGCGGTTGGTTTATTAACAAAATATTTTTGCCATTAGGTACTATTACTTTTATGGCGGCAGTGCAAGTGCAAACTGGGCTATCTAGAAGTTCTAGGTGCGGAAATATATCTCTGTCTATTCCTTTATGATTACATGTCTAAATAAATGTTTCTTCACCTTATCTATTGGGCAGCGGTCGGCAACACGCGGCCCGCGGACGTCTTGCTTGCGGCCCGGGAATGTTAGCATTAGTTAGCATTTTCATTTTTTCTATGGGATATGACCAATTATGCGTAGGCCTCGAAAATTAGGCGCGCGGTTGAGAAACTCGGCGGTCGCGGGTTCAAACCCCAGGCACACACTTTTGACTTTTCGGAGTTATTTATTTATTTATTTATTTAACACTTTATTGTACACTAAACATAAAAAAAACATACATTGAAAGGTACAAATGGCGGCCTTATCGCACATGGCGATCTTTTCAAGGCAACCATAGGATGGACAACCTGAAGGGATTTATGTAATTTGGAGGGCAGTGTGTACAAAAAGAAAAAGAAAGAAGAATATATATATATATATCTCTATATAGAATATAAGTTACGATTAAAATCATACATACACGAAAAACATAATATACACACATAAATACATATACATACATACATAAATAAATATATAAATAAGATATTGTTACTAGTTATTACGGAGATAGTGATCTTTGACAAGATTTTTTAATTGCGAGAGTGTTTTAGCCCGGCGTACCGTAACAGGAAGAGCATTCCATAAACGGACAGCTTTAATAGTGAAAGAGCTATGTGTGTATTCACAATGAATTATCACTTGCTTTAAGGGTAAAGGAAAACATCGTGATGAAACCTGCACACCTAAAAGTTCTTAGGAATTTCTTAGGTGTGTAGACGGCCAACCCGCACTAGGTAGGTAGTTATAGGGGAGGCCCGTGTCCAGCAGTGGGTCGTATATGGGCTGATGATGATGATGATGATTACGTAGAATCTTGGGTAAATATCACTAGCCTTTAGTTTAGGGCCACATTGCGGCCCTTGCCTGCCAAAAGGTTGCCGACCACTGCTATAGGGGTTTAGTATATGTATGTAAAAATGTCTTGAAGGGAAGGGAAATACATATTCCATTTTCAAAACTCGTTATAAAGCGTTTTAACTATTTAATACTAAAAACGGGTTTTCATTGTTACATATAAAAAACTCACAAAAACGTATTATGTTTTAAAAATGAAGATGTTAATACAGTCATCTAGTTACTGTCATCTATAATTTTTCAATTCTATAAACATGATCTCCAGATTAGATTATTCCTCTTCGGGTTTTACTGGTCGTAAAGTCTTAAGCTAACTTCTGTATGCATAAAAAAGATATAGTGGTATTACGCGGCTGGCGCGGGTACAGCACTTTGCACAAACACTCGCTGAAGCGTCGTCGAAATATAAATAATTTATATGAAAAGGATAAGTTTGTGTTATTTCGCTCGGTCTGAGAAAAGACTTTTACCATTGACATTTTTACCATGAATTATGCGTTTTTTAATTGTAGAATAAGAAGCAAAAACTGACTGCCTCGTGGTCTCGCGGTACAAGTATGTGCCGTGCGATCTAGAGGTCCTGGGTTCGATTCCCGGGTCGGGCAGTGTTATTGGGTTTTTCCATTAGGAAATTCTCGGTAACAGCACGGAGTCTGGAAATGTGCCCGAAAAACGGCAATAGGCTCGTCCCCTATTACGTGGGACTGATACATACTTGGCGAAATGTGGGTGCAGAAATGCACCTCTGCCTACGCCTTCGGGGAATACAGGCGTGAGTTTATGTATGTATGTAATAAGAAGGAATCATAACAATACCTACTATAAGTATTTCTTTTATCTTGACATTGACGACTACTTAAGCACTGTAGCATAAAAGTGTAGGATGCTATCTAGAGGCACTAGTTTCTATGCCTAAATGCAGCATTGCTAGTTGGTTTTTAATTATGTTATTCTAAATACCGATATAAAATCTGGTAATAGGCTCAACTTACGACAGTAGGCTCGTCGCCCATTATATGATTCAATGAGTGTGGGTGGTGAAACATGCAGAAACACTGCAGCATATCCTTTCGGTCATCCAGGCACTATGTAATTGCAAGTAGTACATCGCTACAATTTACGTTCTATTTCACTGCGTTTATACTTGCATTCAAGCGACGCGTAATATAATAGAATTTAATTAGAGCCGTCTCCTCCACAAGATTATTTACTAGGTCAAACGCAAATGGCTTTTGCTAAGGGCAATTTTCATCGCGATGGGGGCTTAACGGTGCTTTAAATTTTACTGCGTTTAATTAAACGTTTAGCTTAACAGGTAATTAAGTGGAGCTTAGCTATTGTGCCTGTTAAGTGGGCAGCCCAGGTCAGTGATCCCGGCAGGGTGTTAACTTACCTGCCCTGTGGCAAGGGGGCGTTAGAATCTCACCACGGTATCCCCTGCCTGTCGTAAAAGGTGACTAAAAGGGGCCTTTGGGGTCGCTGGACGCGCTACGGGGGCAGCGCGTCCTCACTGAAAGTGACCCCGAGAGGGGCGGCGGCACTGTGGCCTGTGTCCGTCGCGGGCGCCTATCCATAACTGGGGCGCCCGAACCAAGCTAGTGGGGGTGCAACTGCGCCCCCTAAAACTCCGAGACGGCCGAGACAATTACGTCTCGGAGGCGCAACGGGCGGCTGTGGATTTACGGTGGGCGCTTCTCGCCCACGTACCGTGGTCGTCCCACTTGGCGCGGAGATGGCCACCGGGGGGTTTTGGTCGGTATGCCGGTTTAGGGATATTGTTAGGGACCCAGCTCGGCACTAACACCTGTGCGGACATGACGTCGCCGCGCGCCGGGCTGGAAGACCGGTGACCCCGACATACGCTTCCCGCCCCCCCCTCCCCCGGGGCTGGCGGGAAGTAGAGCCATAAACAGCTTTCCCCTCGATAACAAAAAAAAAAAAAGGGTGTTAACTTACAATGTTCAAAACAAATTTGATAAGTTTTGTGGCGATGTTGTTTACATAAACCGGTTTTAGATGGATGTTCGCCTCAAAAGTCTCTCGTCAAATTTATGGCACCAGATTTTACATATTGGTTTTAAGCCAAGATCTACGATTCGTTGAATTTCATATTTTTAAATAATTCAAGATATTGTTGGTAATCCAAAAGGCAATGATATAATGCTTGACTATTTATGTGGGACTTATTTAAAATAGCTGTACCTAAGGAATGCAGACTTAATAATTGATAGGAACCAGAAAAAATATGTAACTTATTTAAACCTTAATTCCTTAAAAATATTGTCATACACAAAATATCACACATTTTTAACATTATTTGTAAACTTGTACTAAGTTGCGATAAAAATTGAGATGGTTTTAAAAAGTCGATACCAAGCATTCATATGAATTCTTTCGCTGTTGTTATTCGCACATTTTTCATTTTTTTCTAAACTCAGTTTTAAAGTTCACGGAGACAACAAATCAATTAAAAATTTACGTTAAACTTTCACACGGATACCATTGTTTATGACACTTTATTACCTATACTTTGTATATGACATTAGCAATGGGCCATATTTTTCCTGGGCGTAATTATAATATAAATATAAGGCCATTGTAAGGATAAAGGCTTGGAGATTGGAAGAAAGGTCTCAAGATCCCATTTATCTCCACATCAAAAATTACTGAAGCGGTTTTGGTCTGACGGACCAAAGAAAGATAGTTACTTTCGCATTTAAAAACTATGATAATCTTAGTAGAGATAAATATAGGTAGGTATATATTTTATACAATAAATGAATAATAATAAAATTGTGGACTTGGAACTGTCCGGTAATAAAGTCACGAGCAAAATTTAGTTACAAATTTTTACAAAAGACTTTTAAAAATCAAATGATCTCACCTCAATACGAGTATTTCATATGTAGTGAAGAAAGTCACACACGTGGATTCGCATAAAACTACAATACACGGAACGTCAAAACAAAGGCTAATGACATTTCCCTAACGAACGTTAAATAATAAATGAATAAAATGTGGCTATGGACTTTTGATAAACCGCAAGTTGTGGTGCCAGTGCGAGCGAGCGACTAAACTAATTCTGACCTCGCAAATTAATTATACCAATTAAGTATTTTTATGATTGAATGTTATTGAGGCCACGTAGCGAAAAGCGCAGCGTTGGACGTCCACCCACAAGGTGGTCAGGCGACCTGGTAATGGTCGCGGAACGTCGCTGGATACAGGCTGCCTCTAACAGGTCACTGTGGAAATGATTCTGCTGCCTATGTTCAGCAGTGGACTTCCTTTGGCTGATGGATGGATGAATGGGATGATGATTGTATCTTTATCATATTTTAAATCTATTTCATTGCTTGGCAACTGGTATCACTGTATTATTGTAAGCGATCTCTGTTTTCAAAAAAATCTATTGGTCGTCAAAAAAAAAAAAACTAATAGCTCTTAATAGAAGGCTTGAACAAAGCCTGTTTTAACTTGTTGTTTGTAACGATATTGAATTTCTTTTAAAGACCGAAACTGTTTTTCAAACCAATTATGTTTTTGGCAAGACCAGTATTGAAAGAGTTTTGACAACGCTACAGTAAAAATTAAAAGCATTTGAAGTATCAAAGATAACAGAAACCTAGGTTGACTCAGCAGTTATAAAGGTAGAAATAACTTAAACAAACTAACCGCAGTAAATTTCAGCCCTTTTATGTTGTAAGTAATCAGCAGTTTAGGTGAGATTAATCAGTTAAGCCATTACTCAGCTTAACTAACAGCTTACAGTTTACAAACTGTGACAACACAAATGACAAAATGTAAACTCGTCGATTGCTTGTAAACATTTGAAAGCCAATATCCGCTGGCAGTGGTTCACCAGTTTTCCTCATGCGGTGCGGTCAGTGCGTCATACACGGATGATTACATTTGTTACGGGAACTACGCTTTTGTGATTCATTTTCAAGTAATTTGTTGGTACACATTACACAAAAAAGGGAAAGAAAAATGTAACGAGTTGTACTTTGAAACACAGATTACCAAGTACGCAAGTGGTACGAAGTGCAATAGCAAGTTAATAATCCCTCAGGAGTCAGGAACGGAATATTGCTCCGGAATCAAATTTACGCTAAGACCGCCTCCAGCGACCCGTCTATATGTAATATAATTCATCCCAGTCGGTGCATCGGATTAGCCGTGGCAGCGTAGCAAATAACCATACCCACTTTTGCACTGATATAAAGTTTGGAAGTACGTTCGTGATCACATCAGTGATGGCCTTTAAATATTGAGCGATGTCGAAACCGTGCAATAAGCCTGCAATTCTTCCAAATATAAAATGAATATTTCATAAAAAAGGAATGAAACGAGCGAGAATATTACTTTACTATCTTTCTCTTTCGCTCATTAAAATTCAATTATTTAAACTATGTACTACAAGTATGTTTCCTTTGTTTAAGTTATTTTTGTAGTTGACCTCACTCTTTGGTGTAATTTCGTCGACGGCTAAAAGATATATAATCATAGTATTTCCTTGGCAGGCGATACTTGGTATGAGATGCACTGCACTTACCATCCGATGCTGGCCAGACTACGAACCGCTATACAAAAAAACTTATAATGATTTATCAAACCAACGCTTTACAAAAACTGTAGGCAAACTTTTGGCCCATTAAAAGTTCGAAATATGGTTCGGAATAAAATGCTTCAACCAATGCACATGATGTGGTCAAGTCTTAACTTATCTGGCATATTTCCATGTGGCTATATGTTATAGAACTAAAAAACACGATTGGAAAAGGTGAATTTTACAGCATGACGAGTGGGTTCAGGTCACGGTACTCGTAATATGATTTGGTGGTTGGGCTTTTTGTGTTTCATGTTTGTACCTGATGATTCAAGAGTCTGAGGTTTTATGAAAGTAAAACTAAAACATTATCATCATCATCATCATCACCAGCCTCTCTCACGTCCACTGCTGGACTTAGGCCTCTCCTATGACTTCACAAACTAAAACATAACGGTATAAAATTCACCATACTATTCACGATTTAAATGAGTCTCGTATAAAACTCAAATGATTCATGAACAGCTGTAATTTAACAACTATTCCGTAATACGATAAACTTTGCGGTTGAGTTGACATAAAATTGTACTAGAAAATTTCCGAAGGAATTAAATTTGTCCAATTAATACACTCAACAGCCAAACATATAGACCAGATCCCACAGTAATAGAGACTATCCGACCACACACCCGCAAACCAAATTTCTGTACACCAGGAACGACAGTGGCACAAACTGATATCACAATGATAATATATTAAATCCATAAAGTTTCTATGGGGTTCTAGCTAGTCCACCACCAAATGAACCAGAAGAAGATAAACTTGAAGGATCCGGAAATACTCGTTTGTATACCAGCAGTAAACAGCCCCAACTTAAGACAAGTCTGGTAAGTTTTAGGAACTACAAAAGACTTATCATTCTGACAAACAGAGACTCGAAACAAATATTCTTTGATCAGCCAGATATTTGACAAAGTCATTTCACAGATTGGCGTCGTTTCTTTGGCGTCTAACTTTGCTACAAAACTGTCAGAGAGAAATGAAAATGCGCAACATAAAGCAGTGTTCTACAGTTGATGTCTTGTAAAATAAATGACAGCTCAGTTAAGCATGAGTTGGATTGCCAAGACGGTAATTACTCGTTCGAGTTTATTTGTATAATAATTGTTGAGACGATGAGTTTCAAAGTTTTCAAATTTTATTCTCTACTAGTTGACCCGGCAAACTTCGTTCCCCCTAGCAGCATTTTTTAAGCATAAGTTACTCCTTATTACATCAGCTATCTGCCAGCTAAAGTCCCGTTAAAATTGATCCACCCGTTTCAGAGATTAGCTGGAACAAACAGACAGACAGACAGACAAAAATGGTAAAAAACGTTATTTTGGTATATGTACCGTGTAAATATCCATATGCATTTATTAAATAGCGGTAATTCAATATTACAAACAGACACTCAAATTTTATTTATATGTATATAGCCTAAGTTACTAATTATTACATCAGCTATCTGCCAGTGAAAGTCCCGTTAAAATCGGTCCACCCGTTTCAGAGATTAGCTGGAACAAACAGACAGACAGACAAAAATTGTAAAAAACGTGATTTTGGTATATGTACCGTATATACATCCATATGCATATATTAAAAAGCGGTTATTTCAATATTACAAACAGACACTCCCATTTTAATTATTTGTATAGATGTATAGATATAGTAGATTATAGAAACCACACAAAAATAATAAAGATTTAAGTATGCGTACATATTTATTACTTTTTTCGCTAAGGCCGCTCAAACGATTTGGATGAAACTTGTTGCGGAAGGAGCATAAAAGCTTAGCAAACAGTGTGGGATGATTCATTAACAATAAACACATAATTTTGTGGGATGTGTCTGGGATTCAAAACAGAAACCGCTAAGACCATACTTTGACAGACCGCGCTGCTTATACACTAAACCTATATGCCCTTTGAATAACGTTCAATGAAAAAATGAATCAACCTTTTCAGTCATCCACAGTAGAAAAATTATTACACCGTCGATTTATTGTGGGTATATACTTTGTAGTCACACATGCATTAACTTCCGTATATGGTACCAATAACATTTTTTCTATGTCCTTCAAACCTATTTGCAAATATTTTAGTTTTCAAGAAGATAAACCGTCCTTGGCATGCCGTCTCAAATTTTGCAACACTGTCTCACTGGGGATTACGTGACTCTTCCGTTCCATTTCGTATGACACTTTAAACCGACTCCTACATTTGTAAGTACAATTTATATATACGCGACCACATCCCAGACGAGTAGACAGAGCAGTATATTTTTAGCTACTTTTTACTACAATTTTGAAATCGACGAAACGAGAGTTTATAGAACAAATTTCTATACATCTTACAACTACTGAGAATTTTCAAATCATTATGAGCATCAGCCCATAAACGTCCCACTGCTAGGCACTGGCCTTCTCTACAACTGAGAGGGGTTTAGGCCTTAGTCCACCACGCTAACCTAGTGCGGGTTGGGGGACTACACACCTACGAAATTCCTAAGAACTTTTAGATGTTCAGGTTTCATGGACCGCGTGCCCTCGAGGCCATCACTACTTCATTTTCAAATGGAAAAAAACAAATAATGCTTCACCAATTTGACTGGAACTCGGAACGTCAAAATCGTACGGCACATAGCAAGACTAAATTAATACACAATTGTATATGGAGTTCCAGTTAAGCGTCGGACTGAAAGGCAGAAAACAATGCGCTTTTCAGTCATCTCGTAAACTAGAAAACGGAGCTTAAAAGCTTTCCCCTTTTTAAAAAAAACACCAACCTCTACTAGGTTGAGATGTAAAATCAGATGTATAAAGACTTATTTATCACATAAATCAAAAAGCATAAAATTTCGTACAAGCGGAATTTTCATTCGCGATCTTAAAAAGGTAAACAGATTTTATTAATTTTGTTAAAGACTTTTCCAATTTGCGGTTGCCGCTAAAACTCTCCACGGTTGTACTTTTGATTTATTACTTCGTCTTTTTTGTCTTTTCGTAACAATTATTTTTACAAGGGAATTTTCATTTGAAATACCTTTTCTTGTTTAGGGATGGGTGAAAAATATGGATATATCAAAATATCGATATTTTTCAGAAAATAATCGATATAAATGTCGTCGATATTTTTACTTTGAAAATATCAATATTCGATATTTATTTCTAAATATCAAATTAGATTTTTTCAATTCTAAAAAAATAAATAAGAGCTACTCTTGAGTCTCCAGTTTTCGAAGATTTATGTAGAAACTGAAATTCTAAAAAAACCAAGAGCTACTCTCGCCTTTTATACAATTTGGTTTGTTTTTTTTTTCATTTCCGATTTTTTTGGCAATACTTGAGGTAATCGCGTTTTGAGGTAAATATGTCGATATATCGATATTGTTTACTCTGCAAACATCGATATTTTTTTATAATATCGATACGATATATTATATTCATATTTTTTATTTGCCCATCCCTATTCTTGTTTATTTATTAAGGAACGACCAGGTCGATATGATTGTGTTGAGTGATGAGAAATGGATTTCTCGCTACTTCGTCCTCTATTCGGACATCACTAACTACTAACTAGTGCGGTAATTTAATTTAGACTGCCTTGTTGGCTCCATATAACTTAGGGGCAAGCAACTAAGGTACTGTGATGAATAATTAATCGATTAATTAGTACTACGTACTTTCAAATTGTTTTGGGTGCACTGCAATATTGGTTAGAAATATATACCTGTGTATGTCTACTCTTTCAGGGATGTATGTCATACAAATACAGGGTGAAAACAGACCGTGATCGAAAACTGACACAGGTAATACATACATAAACTCACGCCCGTATTCCCTGAAGGGTAGGCAGAGGTGCATTTCTGCACCCACATATCTCCAGGTATGTATCAGTCCCACGTAAAATTTATTGCGAGCTTCTTGCCGTTTTTCGGGCAAATTTCCAGACTCCGTGCTGCTATTGATAAATTTCCGAATGGAAAAACCCAATAACACTTTGCTCGACCCGGGAATCGAACCCAGGACCTCTAAATCGAACGGCACATACTTGTACCGCGAGACCACGAGGCACAGGTAATAGTTATGGTGATTATGGAAACGCCAAAATATTTTTTTTCGTTTCGTGTTTTTTACGTCAATGTTTTTGTAATCACCGTGACTATTATTACCTGTCCAAGTTTTCGGTAACGGTTCGTTTACAACCTTTATACGAGTATATGTTATGTCTTAAATTTTAAGTTATTTATCCTTTCGAACGAGCTAAAACCAAAAGGCATTTTATTTACGCCTATAGTAACTAACCAAAGCAGTCACAGAAGACAAGATCGATACGCAGAAAACTAAAATATCAGCAATTCATTCCAGTTTCCGACGACTCAATAGCATTCACGGCTCGCACAAAGCGCACCGTTCACGAAGGCGCTCGCTTCAATCCCAACCTCCTTTGTGGCGCGGAATACGCGTGGGACAACGTCACAAATCTATTGACCGTGGGATTCGAAAATTTGAAATGTCATGTACACAGACTTGGATAAACCTCGGTTCAATATGTCGTGTAGATCCTTAACAAATTGGTTAATTAACTTGTATGGTATTGATTTAATAGCGAGATAGAAAAATAAAATAGGCGGCGCAGCCATGGCAAATCTCCCAAATAAAACAAATTACAAAATGAATCGAATGAATTCGTCAACATGACAAAAACCACAATATATTGTCTATAATCTATATTGTGCGGCGTAGAACTGTAACAATAATAAAACAATAAACATTGGTGGTAGTTTCCGTAAATAATGATTCCCAAATATTGTCAATATCAAAATAGAATAATAGCGAGTGTGATAAATTAAATATAATTAGCAAATTTTAATATTGAAATAACAATATCAAACGTTTATTTAGTATCCGCGCACCGCAAAATAAATAACAATACGTAGTGCATTCAATTAATCTCGCTATAAAATGCACATCAAAGGGTTAAAACGTCATCGGAGCGGTTTGGTGTAACGTGTTGTGATCGTTTTTTGGGTCAAGTCTGGCACGCGGAGGGTTGACGCGCCTTGGATAAATAAGGATTATTGTTTTTGGCATAATTTCACCCGGATTGAAATAATTTAATAAAACGTTTTGCATTTACGGGTTTGGAATAACATTGTGTTGTTTGTTTGATTTGCGAATGGAATATTATTATCGGATGTGTCGTGATTTTATTAAATAAACACATTATATTTTTCAAAATAAAGGAGATATTGTTGTATATTTCATCCGTTATTATTTCTCTATAGTTAAATCAAGCATCATTTAATTTTGGAACATAATATTTATTTAATGTGTTGTTTATTTACATATGAAGGAGTTTATAATTGGATGCACGTGTTGGTCGAAAATATTATTTGAAAGAGGAAATAATAATATAAATTTAGTGCCATTCGGATAGCTTATTAATATGTATAATATAATCATATATTTGTACTATTGAAATTTTAAAACATATGTTTTTTTTTCCTAATATTTAAGCTACTAAAATTATAAATATCATTGGAATGCTTTATTTTGTCGACTAATTTAAAACACTTTGTGCTATTGGCTTATTAAAGATATGAGCAATCACCAAAATACTTCGTGCTTTGGTCTTCAATGAAATTAAATTTAGAATGCTTAAACTTCTATGCAATCTGTTGATACTTTAATATCATATTTTACAAATAAATTTATATATTTCCAATTAGTTTTATCCTCATATACCAGATTTTGATTTTAGTTTAAGATAGCTGGATATTTCACAGCGAAGGCAGTTATAGATATTTTTGTGTAAAATTTTTAGGCATGGAATTATCACGATTGTTTCCTTATCCATTACTGGGAGATGTGTGGCTCATAATAAGCAAAAATAGCTTATAAAATGTATGATTCTCAGAAATATGTCTAGCCTCCAAGGAAACACTTTATAATAATATACGATTTTTAAATTACCTTCATATAGTATGTATTAAAGTAATTTTTAAACACTCACCTAATACCAGCAATATATTGCGCACTGAAACAAGTACAAGAAAAATATTATTATAAAATACGAAATAATAGCAAAATAATGTATGTATGTTTGTATGTCATTACAATATTAGGTTTTCAACAGCTTTTTAAGGCATAAAATATGACTATAATATATTTGTGGGTGCCACCCCTACGCCAGATGCAGGCCAACTAGGAATGTCAACAAGATTCATGTAATAACAGGGTCATAAAAAGCATCATACAATCCGTTAGGGTTGCCGACCACTGGCGCGTGTCAAACTAGGTAAAATACATTGCGGAACCGTATTGCGGTATTTTCTCTGTTGGAATAGGAATTTATAGTTCCTTTTTTAAACGTCGGATTTTTCAGAATATTTTTTTACTGCAGTAAAAAGTTGGGAGAAGAGAAAATTAAAGGGGATTACCACGTACTTTAAGGGTGAAGGGAAGCATCGTGAAAAAACCTGCACTTAGGCATATTTTTTTCAGTTTATGCCTGAGCCAGTGCCCAGCAATTGGATGTAATCATATATGGGCTGATGATGAAAGGGAGGGGCGGTTAAGATGACCTATAGACGATAAAACATATACGTCCCACTGCTGGGCACCAGAACTAGCTTTAGTAACCATACTGAATACTATAAATGCGAAAATAACTGTCTGCTACGCTTTCACGCTTAAACCGCTGGACCGATTTGAATGATTTTTGGTATGGTGATAGAAAGTGTCTACCTTAGGAAAGGACAAAAGGTACTTTTGATCCCCGGAAAATGCAATGTTCCCCGGGAATGAGCACTGAAATCAGAACGGAGCCAAGCCCCCCAGCTAGCTTAGCATATTTATTAGGAAAATCAACATTCCTTTTGAAAAATTGTGAGAAATTTTGAGATATTTTTGTCTTTTTTAACCATTTCTACCTATTTCTACGTCCTCCCAGCTACGATACAAGGAGACCAACGTAGTAAACATTTTCTGAACATAAAATCTCGTACTACAACTCTCACGGCAAATTATTCGCGACGAATCCGGTTTGGCGGGACCTTAGTCAGGTTCCCCTGTCAGCTTTAGGGTTTCAATACCACCGGGTCAAGGCGGCCTGGCTGTAGGAACTCGTTTGTCTGGCATCGATTGGGCCAAAATTACATTTGAATAATGGCGTAATTAGCTTGAGCTATTTGTGTATAAACTCATGATTGATTCGGCGAGTCTTGCCTTGCGTCGTCGTCACGTGTGAGCGATGTATAGGTCTCGGGTTAGATTCCCGCGTCGGGAAAAATTTTGAAATAGTAATTTTCAATTTTCAAATAGTACATTTTTAAATAAATTCCCAACGGTCACATACATAGTTCTAACCCCACACTAAGATACAAGTCTTGTGTCGTATCAGAAAATACGAGAGACATGTCGGTCTCACAAGCACTTAGACCCGAATCAAATATTTGTGTATCACAAGAAGCCCGGAGCGTCACTGCGCTCTTCTTCCGCAAGGTGACGTCTCGATAGACGAATGTCTATTCTGACACTAGCCTTGCACTTTACATAAGTATTATGTACAATGTACATACATAACCTTACACCTATGTTGGCTGAGGTGCATTTCTGTACACACACATTTTTGCCAGGTATGTATCGGTCCCACGTAATAGAAAGCGAGTCTATTGCCGCTTTTCGGGCACATTTCCAGATTCAGAGCTGGTACTGAGAATTTCCTAACGGCAAAACCCAATAACATTGCCCGACCTGGGGATCGAACCCGGGACCTCTAAATCGCACGGCACATACTTGTATCGCGAGACCACGAGGCAGTCCATACACTTTAATCAAACCTAAAAGCCAATTTATCCATGTCGACGAAACTTTTTAACGTTATTTATCAAAGACTTCGACATCGGTATCAAGTGAAGCCGTTGCCCCAATGTAGTGGTCTTATGGACTTTAATTAAAGCCCCAGGAGTGCGCGTATGAAGACCGTAAGTCTAGTAAATTGAAAACGTAAAAGTGTTATGTCACTGTGATACTTGGGGATAGGTTTATTTGGGTAATGACTCGTATAAATTATTTTATGGCATATACGACGTATTAATGGCTCGAGATTTTCTCAATGATTTAGATATTCTTTGTGCTATTATATATATATTTTTTTAAACATTTTCCTTGATCTTTTACATACACATGCCGTAATTATTAATCACCATCATCATCATCAGCCCATATACGTGCTAGGAAATTCCTAAGAACTTATAGGTGTGCAGGTTTCATCACGATGTTTTCCTTCACCGTTAAAGTACGTGATAATTCTTTGTGAATACGTAAAAACTTCGAAAACTCAGAGCAGTGTGCCTGTGTAACTTCGTACACTGCGCCTAATGCTCAAAACCACGCCATTAATGACATATTTAGTAAGCAAGATAGGATAATATGAACCACAAGATGGACGCCTCAAGCCACTTGATACCCTAAATCGACTCGAATCACGTGTCTAACATCTAATTCTTTCGGGTGATGAATTTCTCAAGTATTTAAGTTTAGCTGCAGTTGTCACCTACCTCACTCATTGGTTATTTTATTTTTTCTAGGATTAAGCATTTCATTTGTATGTTATTACAACTGTAACCTTAGTAAGTGAATAAATAAATTTATTATTTATTATTTATAAAACAAAAAGAAAAAATAGACCTGCAATTTCAGTAAATAAAAGGCGAGAAATAAGTTCTAAATAACTTCAACAGACATTTTAATAAACGCCATTCGCGGCAGCACGTCCGCGACACGGATATCGCCAGAGCAGGATTAACATCATTTGATAGTCGCGAGTTGTCGGCACTTGACACTTATCTAGATATTACAACGTCTAGATAATGTAAGGTACACGGCGCATACGATACACGACGTCGCTTCTCGACTTACACACTACCTTATATTAGAATCTTACTCAGAGTAAACACTCATAACACAGCATAAAGTCATAAAGACACACAAATTCTCAACAGATCTTTACGAATGTATCTAATGTGAAGGCATCATCATCATCACCATCATCATCATCATCGTCATCATCAGCCCATTTACGTGGCACTGCTGGACACGGCCCTCTGCTACCATTGATCGGTGTAGGCCGTAGTCCACCACGCTGGCCTAGTGTGGGTTGGCGGGCTACCTAAGAAATAACGTGAAATATTATCTATTTAAGATAGGAAGAGCGGAACCTCCTTATACAGGCATTGTCATACTTAAAAGGAGTGTTCCAATATGAAAACTGTATTTAGGTCAAGCATAGAAAATGTGATATATATTTTTTTTATTTTAGATTCAGCACACTCATCATACTTGTGCTCTGTATGACGTAAAATCTATTGGAGAGTACAGGTCTTGGATGAAGACTTAATTGATTATACCCCTACTGGGTAAATTCATCTTCTGTCTTAGTATCAGACTCAATATCTTACAGGAGTTGCAAACTTTGAAATACTAATTGATACATACGCACAGCCGTACTCTCGAAGGTTTAGACAGAGGTACAATTTTCCACCCACGCTTCGATAGCTATGTTTTAAATCCCAGGGCAACTGTTTGTTTCCAGACTCCGTGCTGTTACGGAGTATTTCCTTATGGAAAAACTCAATAACATTAACAAAACCGGATCCTTAACATCACAGGTCATGTTCTTGCGCTCCGAGAACAAGAGGCAGACTATAGTTCAGCCTAAAGTACAGATATACATACAGATAAAGTGGAATTTTAAAAATGCTAACAATACCGCATTATATCCTAGAATTATGCAAGTTATAATTTGAGCGAAGTACGAACGCTCATCGTGACCCATTTCTCCGGAAACCATTCGTTCAACTACACTTTATAAAACATTATAGTTTAAAATACGTCCTAAGCAATTTCATACTTTGACGTTGCGTGTATTAAAGTTTATGACAACGTTACCAACTTCACAGTGAACACCTGAGCGAATTTAATTAATGTTTGAGTTAATTTAATTAATTTTATTCTCGTGTGATGGAATAATCTCGGCTTTCAAATTTCATCACTCACCACTCCAAAATTTCAGAAATTACATGTTTTTAAGGTATGAACTGGCATCTGAAAGTAAGTGTAGTGTTAACTAAATAATGGTCTGGGGGTTATAAATATCCCAACATTAAAAATGCGACGCCGTTTTTTCGTACTGGCAAAGGGATAACGTCGCACAAAATAAGCACGGTGTTGCCCAGAGTATCAATTCAAAAACAGTTGCTGTACGCCAGTTTACAATTTGACAGTGGTGCTACCCCGGACGAGCTGGCCCTATCGTACCTGAGTAAAACCTGACTACGGCATGTCTCATCAACTTTTTTTAGTTTTATCGTTATTTATATATTCTGAAATTATGAATTTAAGTTTAGAGTGTTATTTAATTAACACAATTTAGTTTGTAACATTAATTAATTGACTTTTACACAACCAAAACTGATCTGCAAATTACTTCTCTAAATGATAAGTTTCATCCAGTTACTAAACACGTAAAGCTCGCTTTCAAATTCAAAGTTATTTGTAACAGAATTGACAATAGCTGTAACAATAAACCTAGTTCACTTCATCTTGTGTATAGTCCAGCGAGACGCTGTAAGAATAACAATTCGCCGTCGATGAGCCAAGACATCGGATCTTCGCCAAGGTGCCACACATTACGTTCGTCTGGCCACTCGGGACTTATTGAATTTATTTTATGTTTATACATTGGACGTCGAAATTCGACACTTTGGCTATTTCTTTCTAGGATATCTATCTATATTTAGACAGCCCCGTGGCGCAGTTGGCTAGATACCAGCTTGCGAAACGAGAGACCGCGGGTTCGATCCCCGCACCGAGACAAATGTTTATGTAATCCACAAGTAATTGTTTCGGGTCTGGGTGTTTGTGAGACCGAAAAGTCTCTCGTAGTTTCTGATACCCACGACACAAGACTTGTATCTTAGTGTGGGGGTCAGAACTATGTATGTGACTGTTGGGTGTATTTATTTATTTATTATTTATATGTTACCTGGCGAAATGTGGGTGCAGAAATGCACCTCTGCCTACCCCTTCGGGGAATACAGGCGTGAGTTTATGTATGTATTTATATGTAAAAGTACACCACAAATATATTGAATAATGGTAAATGGAATCTTTAAATGAGTATTTAAATTCCAATGTACACGACTTCCTAGCAGACTAATAATGGTAAGCGGTTACCGTCGCTTATGAGCAAAGTCATAATATTTAATACGGAGTCTTCTAGAGTGCACAAAACTGGTTTGTGTACTTGTCTCAGTGTAGATATCCATTCTTCAGTTTATCACAGCCGATATAATAAATAATTTATACAGGCTCTCCAATATTATAATACTAAAAAGCAACTAACAATTAAAAGTAACTAACTTCGAGCCTGATAAGTTTTCTTTCGAAATTCAACAACCAGAACACAGAACATATTTTTTAACTTTAGTAAATCATTAACTAAACAAATACAATATTCCATACAAATGATATAATAACTAAAATGACTGCCTCATAGTTTCGGGGTATAAGTATGTGCCCTGGTTCTGGTTTTGATTACCGGGTAGGGTAAAGTGTTATTGAGTTTTTCCATTTGAAAATTCTCAGTAGCACCTCGGAGTCTGAAAATTTGCCCGAAAAACACGCTCCCTATTACGTGGGACAAAAACACAATTGGCGAAATGTATGTGCAGAAATACACTTTTGCCTACCATTTCGGGGAATACAAGCGTGAAATTATGTATGAAAAAAAAAAACTTTTAATAAAAGTATCTTTTAGTTGAAGCGAACAAAAAGGTTTACGAAGTGGTCTCATGGCTTCGTGGCCTTTGTGTATACAACCTGAGTGCTATTCTCACCTGCTGGCCGATATGAAGTGAATAATAAAAAATGGAAAAAGCGCTTTCTAATAGCATTACAATTTCTAATACATCGTAGATCTAATCAATAAGGGATAACAGAAAAGGTTGGATTGCCAAGAAAGAAGTAAGTGCTGGGGAGAATGAACGACGCAAAAAAGTTGCTTTATCAGCATGAAATTTATTTATTATTAAATAACTTGCAGATAAAATACTATAAAATTCCAAAAATCAATTTTTTTACCAAAAATATCAATAGCATTAAAAATACTACTGCAAACAATCAGGCTTTTTTTATCCTCAATATGATAATTTCCCAAAATATTTTTTTAATAGATTCCGTTTCATTAATTAAAAAACTTTTAGAGTTCCCCAAAAATATATGTATAAAAATGTTCCAAATAAATTAATATCTTGAACTAACAAAACCGGTATCGTTTTACAATTTGTGTCACTACACACATGTTTGACAATGTAATTTTTGCGATTCCAAACAAAACATTGACATGAAAACTAACCTACCCCAATTCACTTTTCATCACACACAAAACTACGGTTGTGGAATTGTAGAAATGTAAAATGGTAGAATTGTAGAATTCCCGGTGCTCGTGGCTTAAAGGACCGATTGCGCAACCTCGTGTAATGGGGTTAGAACGAAATTAGTTCCTACTAAAGGGATGCATGCGGCCAATGCGGTAAGAAATGCAAAGGGAACAGATTGGCTTTATACAGATGATACGGGTTGCGTCGGGACCGTAGAATTTATTCATGGAACATTTTAATATCTCTACATAATCCGGTTCGAAGTAATTTCATCCCTGAAGTAATTTGTATGCCAATTTGTCGGCGATTCATTACATTAATAATTACATAAGTCGAATTAAGTATTCATGTGTAATAGATTTTTATTACGCACGGGTGTCAAAAATGCGACCTCTAGTTTAATTTTGTATAAAATCAAATATGTCCCTGTCTGATAAAGCATAACAAATTCGTGGTAATTTTGATGAGCATGGATGATAAAAAACATATTTTGGAGTTGGAGGGGAATATAGAAGTAAAAATTACATCATATAATGTCAGTTTTATAATTTCTGAAAAAGCAAATATTGTGCTATTCATTTGATATCACTTCAAGAGACAATTGATGCATATTTCAGTGAATTGAATACATATTTTGCCACAAGTACGTTAATACGGAAGACAGTCGATAATACAAACAATCCATACAACTCGAAATGAGTGTTGATAAACAACTTTTCTACGGATATCAGCTTTTCAAGAGGCACGATAAGATAAAAGATTTCAATGCAAATATGATTGACACCGTGTCGATACATTTGTTGGTGATGTGATATGATATTGTTTGATAGGTGAAAAATTCCGACCGCACAATAATGTACAAAATTAAGGATGTAACTAACGGAAGAGCTCAGCTCTGCACGGGATTGAGTTTGAATTTCGTACGTTCTGAAATACATTTTCATGGGATAAAATGTTGCCTTTGTACTTCCTAGGGTCAAATCTATGTCCATATAAAAAATCATTCAAATCAATTTTTAAGTTTAATCGTAATAATAAGACAATAAATCTTTCCTCCTAATGTTAGAAGAAATGTTAGTACGCTTAAAGTAGTGGAAGGCTGAAACTGCCGCATCAAAAATATGCATCATAGGAATTTTTTTTCTAACAGTTCGTTTTGAAGACTAATGTAGTTTCCCTAAAAATGAAATGCTTTGCAGTGAATGTGAGAGTTAGGATATTCTTTAAAACAAGTATTAGCCAACCACCTGTAACAAAGTAAAGTTGCGGGAGCAATATGTTTGAAATATTATGTAGCAAGCACAATCTACTTTACTACGTATACCTTAACTATATAGGGGTATTTTTCCACAACGTTTCATCCATTGATCACAGTAGGTATTATTATTATGTACATATGTACTTGATCTTTGTTTCAACGAATAGGTAAATCCCATAGCTAGCAATAAATACCTACGTATACTCGTATACTCATCATCATCAGCCCATATACGACCCACTGCTGGGCACGGGCCTCCTCTACTATTGAGAGGGTTTAGGCCTTAGTCCACCACGCTGGCCTAGTGCGGGTTGGCGGACTACACACCTAAGAAATTTCTAAAAACTTTTAGATGTGCAGGTTTCATCACGATGTTTTCTTTCACCGTTAAAGTAAGTGATAATTCATTGTGAATACAACATATAACTTCGAAAGTCAGAGGCCTGGGGTTTGAACTCGCAACCGCGACCTATAGGTACTCAATTAAAGGCAAACGTTCTAACTTTAGTTCTCGACCACGTATAGAGCTGTTGGTGCTTCATAAAACCTTTAAATTGTGCTGGATCGGTCAGACAGTCGCCTTTGTGTGGATGCTAGAGAAGTTATTAAAATAGTGTCTCGCGCGCGCCATAAAGTTTATCGATTATACGGCAAACGGTAAAGGTCTCTGGGAAGCAAGTTGTTGATGTTCCGTTTGCGTTTTCATTTAATTTTTGTCATTAACTAACTACTCGTGACTTTACTTTTATTCAGAATAGAGTCACATGTAGAAAAAGTCGTAAAATGAAATGACAAATATGACATGCAAAACAATTTATTTATGTCGTGAACAGCTGTTGTTAAACTTTACGACATATTTGAAGGTTATTCATGTTATTTCTTTGGGAAACATACATAATAATTATACATACATACATAAACTCACGCCTGTATTCCCCGAAGGGGTAGGCAGAGGTGCATTTCTGCACCCACATTTCGCCAGGTATGTATCAGTCCCACGTAATAGGGGGCGAGTCTATTGCCGTTTTTCGGGCACATTTCCAGACTCCGTGCTGTTACCGAGAATTTCCTAATGGAAAAACCCAATAACACTTTGCCCGACCCGGGAATCGAACCCAGGACCTCTAGATCGCACGGCACATACTTGCACCGCGAGACCACGAGGCAGTCGTGGCAGATAATATATAATAATTATAGATTATTATAATTACAACATTATATTATCGTAATAATTTGAATGACTTTTGAGTAGTTTCACATATTTTTCATTTCATTTTACTTTGAAGAACTCAAAAAAATAATTTTAATCATTGTTTGTTATTCATCCTTCATAGGTATGTGTTGAGTTAGAATTGAAGTGGGCAGGTACGTCACCTTCTTGCATGGTAAACACATAGATCGTACCAACATATTGATGAGTAGAAAAAGTAAGTTGATTATAATTATTATTCGGATTGTTCGGCCGTTTTCGTCATATGTACATATAGCGTCAAAATTCACATCTTAATTATCTTTGCATAATTGTAAAACTGAAAAGGAAAATTCCTTCTAATAATTATCAATATATTGTCCAATCTGAATGTAATATAATAAAAGTCTATTATTGGAAGAAGTCAATAAAACCTTAAGTTTTAAAGTTACGAAACCATTACCTGTCGTCCATCGCTCATATTGTGATGATGAATGACGAGATGACGAACATTTTTGATCACTTCAAACGAGCAATGTACATCGTTCGGTATTTTTGATATAATCTCTCTATGCAGTAACTCGAACGTACGTCTATAATGATGAATGATGCTGAAAATGATTTTTAAACAATCATTCCATCAAATTCATTGAAAGTTAGATTGCGATATACTTCTAATCTGGTCATGCAATCAATATGCATTCACTGATTAGATATTAACAATTCTTTATTTAAATGCCGACCTTCCTGGCGCCATATGCTCTTGATTATAACCAAACCTTATTATTGTCAGACCTGTTCAAAATATGAATGGATCAGGGCCCTCGTGGATAAGGAGCCTGAAGTTACTTCCCGACTGTCTTTTGTTTTTATGACTTCACTTTCAATCGAATCGAAAGGCAACAAAACATAAAGGTATTTTTAAATAAAATAATTGGAAAATCGCGTAAGTCTATAAAGTGAATGTAATACATAATGTAGACTGTTTAGCATTATGCACTGTAAGAAAAATGGAGTTATAATAATTACACCGGCATAATACCTATATTATAAAAGTGTTTCACATCCCTGGTGTATAATTTTTATGTGGACACACATGATATAACGAATGAAACCAAGAACTAGATCTATAGAGATCTAGAAATAAATATATTAAGGTCAAAAGGATATTCTATATTAAGCAACAACATCGCCTAGGTAACGTTCCCTAGCAACCAATTAGACCACATTGTCTAAATTTATTCGGAGACAACATGTTTTTGTTTTGTTTCCAGTTATACAGAATGTCCCAAAATAAAGCTCCAGTTTAATCGTTTCGTGGAAACAGTAAACTGAAATTTCGTTGTACTGAAGGACGTAATACCGAGAAGTGGAAGTTGGTTGCGATGTTACATTTACAATGTTAGTTCATGAAATGGAGTTGGAGACAAGTGCCTTGTGTACTGTACTTAAAAACGACGGTGACGGAACGGCGAGTCATTGTTAATAGTGTTTCGGTGCATAATGGTGTTTAAGATTAATAGTCATTAAAAAAATTAGTAAATTTAACTACCATTAAAGTTTACTTGGGTCTGCTCTATTGATTGAGCTGTGACATTAGGGTAAACGAAACAAAGCATGTTTAAGTAGTAGCCAAATCAACTAAATAATAATGACAACAAGCAAAAATCTTTCCTCTTAATAATATTAGGACAAATTACAACCTTCATTACCGCTATTCCAACTGAGTTTAGGCTATACTATAAAAACTGAGTCCACGTTCCGACCGTATATATCAGTGATATAGTGGGTACCGAGGGTCAGTACGGGTAACGGTAACATCCATAATTTATTATCTGGTATTATTTCAAGATCCAATGCCGAGGGCAGTTGTCGAATGTGAGGATTTTATTGTGGTTTCTATTGTGTAAGAGACTCGTTGAACATTTTCAACCACATCACATTTGAGGAGAAAATAATTTGCATCTATTCAGTCTGCGTACAAAGATAAAAGGGTTATAACGTCTAAAAGGGCCTGAAGACTATGTTCATAGACACGCTTGTATACGTGAAGGAATAAACAGACGTGTATTGTTACACCTACGCTTCGCTAGGTCTGTTACATGTCCCACGCAGTAGGAGTTGAATCTAGTGCCCTTTATTTAGATTTTTTTAATGGAAAAGCCCATAACATCTCGACTTCATGTCTTAACATGCCGATGGACCAAGGAAAACTGTCATTGGCTTTAAGCATATATGTACATACTTATCATATGATAAACGCGCAATACAAAGCGAACAAATAATTAAGGTTGTGCGCGTGTTGCAGCCACTGGCAACAGCTGTTTCTTACAGTTACATTACGCGATTTAAAAAAAGATATTAACAATTGTAGTGTGAAAAACTACAAGTATGGGAACAGCCCCGTGGCGCAGTTGGCTAGACACCAGCTTGCGAAACGAGAGGCCGCGGGTTCGATCCCCGCACCGAGATAAATGTTTGTGTGATCCATAAATATTTGTTTCGGGTCTGGGTGTTTGTGTAACCGAAAAGTCTCTCGTAGTTTCTGATACCCACGACACAAGACTCGTATCTTAATGTGGGGTCAGAACTATGTATGTGACTGTTGGGTGTATTTATTTATTATTTATTAATACTATTCTCTTATTTTTAACGGATATTTATATGCATTTAGTTATAAGAATGTTTGGGTTCATGTTGTGTGTACTTATCGCATAAGACGACTGAATACACAAACCACACACATATACATCAAACCATCTAAAAAGTACAAAAGGCCTAAACCCTCTCAGCCTCTCAGCAGATCCGTGCCCAGCAGTGAGACGTATATGGGCCAATGATGATGATGATTTACTACTACTCCTTGTAACTATTTAAACCCATTTTTCATGACCTTTACAAATCATTTCATGCATATTGGTTTCAAAGGTCACTTATGCCGAATACTGAAATGACAAGAGAACGTGGGCGTACAGCGTGGGTGTATCGCACGGGGAAAAGCAACGTTTTATTCTAATTACATGTCCATTGAAGTATGCAGACATAATAATTTTATTATTCTCATCAGATTATTTTCATCAGACAAACCTAACTATTGAGTTAGGTTTCTGATGAAAATATTGTTTTGTGGGTGGACAATCAAGTCCGCAAGGTGGACTGACGATCTCATAAAGATTGCAGGATGATGCCGTTAGACGCAGGCCGCTTCCCTGGAAATCTGATGGAAGTCTATGTCCAGATGACTTTCGGCTGATGATGATGATGTTAATTTGGTGTTGGTGGCATCGTATTGCTAGGTTGGGCTTATGGCATAAGTTCGTACTTACGATGGAAAGTTTTCGGCTTTTATTACCGGCTAGGCAGATGTTCAGTACCATCAGGAAGTCTGTAAATCTGTATGATGCATGGTAATACATTAACCCTAATGATAGGGCTAACCCGCACTAGGCCAGCGTGGTGGACTAAGGCCTAAGCCCTCAAAGGTGTAGAGAAGGCCCGTGTCCAACAGTGGGACTATGATATCATAGTTGACTAAATGTGAGTATAGAAATTTAGGTCTGCTTACTTTGAATATATGTACAAGCTATAATATGTATATACCTATAAAGTATCGCTTTCCAACATAAATTTTAAAAACCCGTCTCAAAATGTGTTTAAAAAATACACCTTGTCTACCTTTTTGTGGATATAGGCATGAAAGAACAGCAAGGTATACAGTGTTCTTTAAACATTTGTCTTAATACGAGTAGAATCAACAGTCTTTTGTTTTGTAAAGGACTTCCCACAGCACAACGACTGATTTATTTATCGTCACGCATTTAAGAAAAAACAAATTAATCTAAGAACAAACTTAAGAGAGAGTTAAAGCGCGTAAATTACAATGAAAACAGATTAGGCGTAACGACACGATAAGGAGGATTTGATAATGACGTAATTACTACGGTCAAGGTAAACTGGCTGTTTAGTTCCAACCGGTTTTAGCGGAGAAAAAAAGTTGATTTATGAACAAGATTAATGAGCTACAGGGCTTTTTCAACTATAAGGTATCTATGTCAGCGTACCAACCCTAGTTTTATTCAATATAGGAGAGTGACTAGATCTTAAACCTACGACTCTTGTCGTGTTCATTTCCTATTGAGTATAAAAGTGATTTATAACAATAACGAGTCATTTGCGAATTAAATAATACAAGTGCTAAAAAAGATTCTTAAAAATAAGAATTATGATGACATAACATGACCCAACAAGTAAAAACAATTTTATTAAAATATATTTATACGAAAATAATTATAAGAGAAAATTTCAATAATATTTTATTTAATAATTTCTCTTTAGTTAATAAACAATTAATTTAAATTAAAACCTTTGTGTATAAAATGTATGTAGTGGACAATTTAGTGTAAAATCAAACTCCAACATGATTCAGGCACGAGTAAATACCTAGTTGTTGCCATTTGAAAATGGCTATCGATATTGTCTGAACGCGCTAAGCCATGGCAATGGTACTCCCATCTGTTCTACTTAATATAAATTATTTAAATCGCATATTATAAATTATGAGTAACACAAGCCTACGCGTCGGTCCCTCTAATTTAAAATAAGGGTCGCCACCTAAGTACTTTTTGTTTCGGCACCTGCATAGAATACCAAATGAGGTAAATATTATTTTCGAACAAGAATAAGCTTATCGCACATTGAGACAGAACGGTTATGTTTTTAAAAAGCAATACAGACTTAAATCTAATGTCGCAGTACAGTGATATGTATTGATGGGCAAGGTACCTAACCTTTAGTACAATATACCTATATATGTATATTAATAAAAAACAATAAAATGTAGAGTCCTGATTCACAGTAATACATACAATTTTTGGTGATACAAGTCCTGTGTTGAGGATGGTATCAAAAACTAAGAGGATATTTCTAAGTTCAGGGATAGAAACCGCGACTTCTCATTTCGGCTGGCGTACAATAAACTGTACCTACCTATTCTTGCTTCATATGAGACTTTATTTACGCTTTATTATCAAATCTCCAAAAAAATACTTCATCATTTGAATAGAAGCTTGCTCAGTTGGCAATTTTACTCTTATGAAAATATTTCCATACCAACAATAGAATATTAAAAACTTTTCGAGTTATAAATTCTTTGTATAGACATCATAAAACTTCCCCATGTATTACAACTACAACTTACCAAGTTTCTTATCTACTTTGGTGTGACACTTCGATTGATGGCTCTGAAGTTATTTTATGTAATATTGTGGAAAGGTTTCTTCACGGGACAGTCACGAGCACATTACATTATTAAATGAACATTTTTCAATGTATTTTTCATGAGTGATGCTCAAATTTCAAGGAATTTTTATGTTACATGAGCGAAATGACTAATTTGATGATAGAATCGAATGTACATTGCCAAAGTTGGTTAATGGAAGGAGACAAAAAGTGGAATATGTTAGGAAAGGCAAACCGCATTCAGTCATCTGTGACTAGACGATCTTTTTATTAATGTCAATGCGTTTACTATATACGAGTAGTTGTGGAGTTTTTACAACCTACTAGTATAAAAAATGCTAATATTTACTTCGCGTTTGTTGCGCGACAGTTTTACGAATATACATAAACTTGCCAATCGTACATCAATTTTCAAGAAATACATCTCTAATTTTAACGTGATATCATCATCAGCATCAGCTAATATTCGTCCCACTGTTGACCATGGGCTTCCTCTACAACTGAGTGGGGCTCGGTCTTAATCCACCACGCTGGCCTGGTGATGGACTACACAGTTAAGAAATTCTAAAGAATTTTAAATATGTTCTGGTGATATAGAACTGAATGATCCATTTTAGGCGTTTAGACGTTGTATATACCAGCACAGTAAAGGGACTGATAGTGTTAAAATTGAACATCAAGTATCAAAATCTGACAACTCCTGATGACACGTTACGTCCATATCATCTTCCTGCTATGTATATACTTGCGCTAAGCGGGAATACGCGACGCTTCATGGAAGCATGACAAAGGAAGGTATCACAGATGGCACGGGAACAGGCAAACTATTCCATAAGTATAATTTTTTAGAGCATTCCATTAAACGTGGTGTGTAATATATATGGAGAAGTGTCAAGGTACCAACAAAACTTGGAATTGCTTTAAACTTAAACTCAGATATAAATGCAAAGACTGTGCCGGTATTAGTAACGAAGCGCGAATCGAAATAAGCTGAGGCGCGTGTTGTTCGGGGATTCAAAACTTTGCTCCTACGACGCCGGTTGCTAATCACTCTTTTAACAAGATTTTCTACTTTTCTATTAACCAAAAGACGTTGCTTTGTTGCTTTCTAAATACCTATCTATAGATGCCTGAACATTTTTACTTCTCACTGCCAACAAATCTCAACTACGTTTGACAAGGGTTAAGTCCTAGTCCGCCTAGGACGTATTTTATTTAATAAGTGAAGATTCTCTCTACATTATTTCATCATCGTTGTCACCCAAAAGAGGTTCACTGCTGGATATAGGTCTCTCCTGATGACTTCCACAGGGACCTGTTGGAAAAAGCCTGCAGCCAGCGACGTCCCGCGACCTTTACTAGGTTCAAAAACTCTGTTTAAAAATACCGCCATTTGCCCCACAATTTATCTTTGGGATTTCCCCAACGTGAATAATTATAGTTTTATCAACACTACAAAAAAGGTTTCGTTAAAAAAAAAAAGAACTTGTTTATGCAAATTTAAAAGAATACAGTTGAAATGATAGATTAAAACAGCGAGAGCATATGCGAGAGCGTTGATTCATTAGCTTTATTTTGTATATATATTGTTTGAACTGATGTGGGCCGCCAATTGAACAGCAGCTCAAGGTTTTAAAGTGTACATTATGAAATACCTGTCGAGCAAATCATACTTGGTCCAAAGCACTTGAATGGAATACAATAACATTTTCATTCTTTTCAGAACATTTTTCTATTAAAATAACTTTATTTTTGAACTTCGGTTTCGGCCTACACATAGCATCCACGGTAGTATTGATGCCGTCTTCTGACGATTATCTTCAGTTATTTAATTTGACATGGTTACTACATTTTGAGAAATCCACAAGAGACCTCAGAAGCGCTGGTTTAATCTTCGTCTCAGAAAAAAAGTGTTTACGACAATGTGTCTAAAAAGAAGAAAACACGAAAATCTTACCACTAACAACACTGCAATAAACCGTGTTATATAAAAAAAGAACGTAAGGAATATTTAAATACTGCTACAGTGTAACATTGTAGTACTTGTAAAAGTTTCCATACAAAATATTATATCGATATTAAATATTTCATGAGCTCAGTTCTATAAAACTCAGGACGAAGAAATGACAGTTAAGTACAACGGCATCAGAGATCGATCGCTACTATGATATTTCAACGTTCTACAGCGGAACTGAAAGAGATTACCATCGAACTAAAATATGTGGATCCAACTGGCCAGTGCGCTTCATATTGCTTCCACCAATAGCAGCCTCACATAGAAGAGTCGCGCCATTATTGAGTTTAAATAAAACGTCCATTGAACACGGGATGAAGTTCATGAGCCCTATTTAACTTGCAAATCTGCTGCTACATTCTTATTGAATCTGCCAAGTTATATTATTTTAGTTCAGAGTTCAGACATCGATTGTTCTAGAGTCAATGGTCTTGCCCCTTAGGATTATGAAAAGCAGACGCTACCAACAATATTATCTACCCTAGGAAATAAATACAATGTTATGGCATAACATAATAACAATAAAAGTATACACAATGTATTGCGGTTATTCTCACTGACGAACTAAGATGGTCACGACGCGACGTATAGAATATAAGAAAAAAATAATCTTTTCCAGCAATTTCTCGTCAGAATAAAAAGTAGCCTGTTATAATTTTCATCATCCTGAACGTTTCATATATCCCAGTGCCAAATATAATCGTAGTCAACATAACATTTTTGTTATAAAAACGAAACAATGAAACGTGCTTACTTTCGTATTTATTTTGTAAAGATGTAATTTTTTTTACATTGCCACTATTATTTTAGTGGCAGCGTGTTTATATTTTACAGAAATATTACGCCTCTTTTTTATTCGGAGTCGGTTTAGGAATCATGTCGCAATATTAGGAATACTGTACACATCCAGTTATTGAACTAATTTTGAAAGGATTAATCGTTTTGTATCCCGCCCCAAAAATAATTGGTGCATCCTGTACCTACTGTAAGCTTAAATTTGACAAAAATACTATGTAACTGAGATTTCATTCCGATTAATATTTTAGAAATCCATATTTTATAAAACTTTATAAATCACATAAAATGAACAAACGAGCATATGCAATTAGAACTTTTAGTTTAAAAATAATATTAAAAAGCACAACAAAACAAAACTGATACAAATATATAATGACAGCTACAAAGTACGATAAGGGTAGATAAAAATTTTAGTTATAACACCAGATGCCATACTAATATCTATGATTATAGGAAGATATTTTTAGTGTTGTTATATACCCACGACACAAGACTTGTATCTTAGTGTGGAATCAGAACTATGTATGTGACTGTTGGGTGTATTTATTATTATTATATTCATACAATTATTTGAAATACAGAATCTCTATTAAATTATTTCCGTAAAACCTTTAAATCAATTCAGATACCTATGTATATTTTGAAATAGACCTGAAATTTAGACATCGCGGATGCTTTTAGAAAGGCTGTAAACAGACCGTGATCAAAAACTAAGACGGGTAAAACAATTATGGTGGTTAGGAGAACGTTTTTTAGCGTCAATGGGTTTTCAATCACCGTAACTTTACCTGGCTTAGTTTTGTGATTACGACTACACCTTGTACAACATTGCATACGATAGAAGCAGGGCCACCAAAATAATATAAAAATAAATAAATACAACCAACAGTCACATACATAGTTCTGACCCCACACTAAGAGATCAAGTCTTGTGTCGTGGGTATTAGAAACTACGAGAGACTTTTCGATCTCATAAACACCCAGACCTGACACAAATATTTGTGGATCACACAAACATTTGTCTCAGCGCTAGGATCGAATCCGCGGCGTCTCGTTTCGCAAGCTGGTGTAGCCAACTGCGTCACGGGGCTGTCATCAAAATGGAACAAACCAGTAAATCTTGATCATTTTCACGGAATGATTTAATCACTTGTGCCATACTACCTTCAATTCAAAACATGGTTGTTTTTAGACCTATCTACTCTCATCTATCAATATGGTAGATAATTTGATTGACATCATAGTCACATCGCATTGATACGATCGCAGATCTCGGTTATTTTACCGACTTACAAGAAACGATTACCACTAACAATTATCCCGGTTCACCAAGAATGATCCCGAATCGCATTACAATTTCACGGCTCACTAAGGCTGGTTTTACACCTAAAGTATGCATCAGCATAATGTATACGATTATTATGCTTTCATTCTCTCATCATTAAATAGTTATGACCTGCTTTTATGCAACAGGAGTAAGTAAAAAGAACATTTTGTAGCATTTTAAGAGCATAACAGACAGACATCACATATTTTTTAATGATGAGGAATGGGAATCAATGGATGTTTAAATTATGGGACCTAAAATTGTTATTATTGATTACGTAAACTGTAGTTAATTATCTGTATTTTTTTTTGTTTCATATATTTGATGTACTACAACAAAAACATCTTATGTAGCTTAGGTATTTTTTGCGCCTTTTGTTCTAAGCGCCTATAACAGCATCCGAAGCGGTAGAGCTAATTGCATGGCAATTTCGTAAGGCTGTTTATTTCTCACGGTTTTTTTTCATAAATGGTCAAGCTTCCTGTTGTTTTTCCTTAACTATCTATCTTCACTTTGCAGATTACGTGCATTTATTTCTTTCATTTAATTTATTTATTTACGACATTCTTTCATAAAATATCAAGTTGTTTTAAGTATCTTCGATATTGACGTCGAATACTATGATATATGATACTGAAGACAAGCTTTACAGAAGACTCTCTGAGCTTCATCACGCGGTGTCATTCCTCTACATGCTTGGTGCTTGTCATTCCGCTACATGATCTTGGCATACAGACAGAAAATGCAGTGGCGGGTTTCTAGTGTAATAGTCTACGACATAACTAAAAACCAGATAACTTAAAATTATCTTGAGTAAATATAACATAAGACATAACATATCAACAATTGCGATCAAAATCACGCCATTTGCTCAAAATAATTAATTGTTTCCTCACTTTGATCGATAAGCACTAATTATGATGCTATCAAAGTATTATATTGAATATTTACTTAATTGCGCAATATAGCATTGTTATTTACACATTATCTCATCATGTATTGATATCAATCTAGATAACAAGGAGAATCCGCGGCGTAGTTAGAAATCAGCTTTTGAAACAAGAAGTCGTGTGTTAGATCCTTGCATGGAGACAAATGTTATTGCTCTATAAACACTGCTTTAGGATTTATTTTTTTGTGACACCGAAATGTATGGCTTAGTGTCTTATATAGGATACGATACTACTGCCTCGTGGTCTCTAGTATGTGCCGTGCGATCTAGAGGTCCTGGGTTCGATTCCCGGGTTGGGCAAAGTGTTATTGGGTTTTTCCATTAGGAAATTCACAATAGCAGCACGGAGTCCGGAAATGCGCAAAAAACGGCAATAGGCTCGCCCCCTGATACATACGTGGGATTGATACATACCTGGCAGAATGTGGGTGTAGAAATGCACCTCTGCCTACCCCATCAGGGAATAAAGGCGTAAGTTTATGTATGTATGTATGTATGTACGATACTACTACACTCTATTAACTAGAAGGGAGAGTGCGAGTTTAAGTAATTTTCTTATAGACAAATTCATTGACATTTAGTAACTGAGAGTCCTGTGGGATATAAATTGTACATCATTAATATGTATAACAAATTATCTTTAATATCTATAAAGCTTCTATGAAACTTATAAGCATGTACGAGTATTTTAATTACAAATATTGAAATATTCAAATTATAATCAAGCATAAAATATTCTTCAATTATGCAAGGGCACATTGCAAATATTACAGCACTAACGAAACAATGGAAATCCCTTATAAATATTAAGATTTATGTGCCTCAATGGTGTTCAATAGAAAAAAATATAGGTATACATATTTATGAATTTACTCACGTAACCTAAATTTACCGACCTTTGTCGACCTAAAACCTGATATATATAGACGTAACATATTTCCTAGCATTTGGTACTTACTTATACCTATACGAGTATAAAAAAATTGTCTGCCTCTATGTCATAACAATGTTGAAATGTAACGTCATGTCTGAAAGGAGCTATCTTCAATTCATCACTCTTGAGTTGGATTGCACATAGCGAAGATATTAGTTATGGTGAGCTAAAAATGTACAATGTATGCAAATTTCCTTATGATTTTTTACTTTATCTAAAGTTCATGATAATTTATTAAGAAATCAACTCACTCACACACATCACTTTTTTTACTTGCATGTGAAAATGATATTATAGATAGTAAGCACGATGCTGTGAAAACACAGCATCAAATAGTTTTTGTCTTTCCTTATAAAATTAGAGAAATAACCTACGTACATATGTTGCGGTCGAATTGTCTGCGAAATTAATTACTTCACTGACTCTTTGAACAACTCGATAATAGTAGGTCGTAGTATAATCGATTTCTTTGTCTAGAAAATCGCTTTTTCGGACTTAAATTTTTTTGAACAACTATGATCTTTCCGTCTTTTATTAAACCGGTCTGACTTTATGTTATTTTTTTTATGGCGTAGCAAAGCCACGGTAAGTGCAATGCAGTCCAGGTAGAGTATCGATTTCCGTAAACGGTTATGGGTCTACTAGTCTGCAAAATTATGTAGGTCTGTTTGGATTGTTTGAACTTAATCAGGCTAATTATAGGTCTCTGTTCGACATATCTTTAGACGTTTTGGTTAAATTTTTTCTCTTGACGCCACTTCCGAATGTGATATCTGTACGGAATTGCGTATCTATAAATATTTAATCTTTGTTATGCAAATATATTATATCAATGATTTAACCGCAAAATATAAAAAATGACTCCAAATAAATACAGATGTATACGAATAGTAGATATATTATAATGATTGTATAAAAAAATTATCCCCAAACATGAAGATACTCCATACATTAAACATACAATGCTACTTGATATGACAACCGCGATTCAACACAATGTAAACGTTCTAACCATACAAATTATTGCTAAACATGTCGCATTAATATTTATTTAACACAAACTTGTATTTTGTATATAAGTTTTACACGTGGTTTCGGTTTTTAGTTTTTTTATTTCCTAGAATATAAACACTTATTCTCTAGTTTTAACGGTGCGTGATAGGTTAGACTATCTGTATATCAGTTATCTCTATCACTTCATATATGTCCAACAAGTTCCTCAACTCTCTCCCTTATAACTGAATAAAGTTAAGCCTTGATCGACCATCGCTTACCTACTGCGAATTAGCAGACTAGAAACTTGTAATCTTCTTTGAAACATTTTCAGTGTACAGGTTTCTTCGCGGTTTTTTTTAAATGCTTGATAATTCATTGTCAATCATCATCATCATCATCTGCCCATATACGTCCCACTGCTAGGCACGGGCCTCCTCCACAGCTGAGAGGGTTTAGGCCTTAGTCCACCACGCTGGCCTAGTGCGGGTTGGCGGACTACACACCTAAGAAATTCCTAAGTCACTGTCAATTTCAATAAATTTAAAGACCTTCTTTGATCACTAAGATTTTCGTCTATACCACGCGCCTTATTCTCGACTCCATCACGTCTTATTAGAATAACATCGCGAGTGCTAATTCCCAGTAAACATCTTTCGAAGATATGTGTGTATTCTTATTATCACTGTCCCAGACTATTATAGTGTGGCACTACCACTTTTAATGGGTAATGTACAGACTAAAATTTTAGTAAGACTGTTACTTATTATAATAAAATATGTGAAGCAACTATCACTCTTATCGCTAAATGTGATCTTTCATAGAGAAAGCACTTACCACGTGACGATGGTTATTTTATAATAGTAGTTCATAGTTTTCGGTTATAATCATTGGTATCAATCAAATAATCAATGTCTATAGGAACTACTTTTTTAACTGCCAGTTTGCCTCTATCTCAAAAAAATATGATTTGAATCGTAAAAAGTAGTCAAGGGAAAAATGCTTAAAATATGCATTATTATAGCAGATGCCGGGAAAACTAATTTTTTTGTTAAATAAATCGTTTAAATATTTAGAGCTTGAATATCAACCGTCAAGTATAATCTTATATCTTTAAATGAGCAATTCTTGTATATATATACATATATAATTGGAATCTCGGAATCGGCTCCAACGATTTTCATAAAATTTAGTATATAGGAGGTTTCGGGGGCGATAAATCGATCTAGCTAGGAATCATTTTTAGAATAATGTCATTTGGAAGAAAAAAAAGGAGGCGTTTGAGTAGTCTCAACTGAAAAATATGACTCTTCCTGACATCTATTGGCGAATAATAATACTATTTTTTGTGAGCAACTAATTGCTTTAACGACACAATAGCAGATGGCGTTGTTAAGTAACATTATTCATATTTCATAATTTTATTAGTAATTCGTACTTAAATATAATTTCCAAAAACACACTTAAAAAAAAAAAAAACCGAGCAAAGCTCGGTCATCCAGGTACTACAATGTAATATAAGACAGTAAATGGTCTAAACCTTTTTTTTAATTGATGCCTTGTGATCTCGCGGTACAAATAGGTATGTGCTGTACGATCTAGAGGTCCTGGGTTCGATCCCGAGTCGGACAGTGCTATTTGGTTTTTCCATTAGGAAATTGTCCCCAAGTTGTATTGTGCCCGAAAAACGGCAATAGGCTCGCCCCCTATTACGCGGGACGAAAAATCAATTGGCGATCTGTGGTTGCAGAAATGCACCTCTACCTACGTCTTCGGGGAATACAGGCATGAGGTTATGTACATAGGTATGTCTTTAAATGGATGTAGGTCCTGCATTTTAAAATTTGAACGTGATGGTTTATCGATTTTTACTTACAACCTGAACTGTAAACTCTGACTCACCTTTCTCAAGTAAGAGATTACTTTCATCGCTTATTCTTACCCGGTCATACAACAGGGCAAGACAACATTCAATGGTTAATGATTTAAGTCCTGCGCTTCTACGACTTCTTACCTCATAAATAATAATAATTATGGTACTTCTACAGAACTCTTGGACGTAAGTTTGACCAGAATTTACCGGCTTAAAGGGCATTGACGAAGTTTCGCAGTTTGTCTTCTTATCTACAATTTTATCGCTTTGTATGATAACAATGCATTTTATGCCTCTATATCCTCATAATATTATTTATTTTAATGTTATAGTTTTTGATAGAATTGTTTGAGTTAATATTTATGTATTTGAAAATTAGTACTATCCAGGTTTACTTTTTACGTAAAATAAATTAAAGAAAATATTGTTATATTTTACCTGCACTGATGTTTATAGTAGGTACAATAATATGGTATTTTAGAGAACAAATAAAAATAAAAATATAAATATTAGTATAGCTTTAATGGCTAGTGTGGTGGAATAAGACCTAAACCCTCTGATTTGTAGAGGAGGCCCGTGCCCAGCAGTTGGACGTATATGGGCTGATGATGACGATGATGAAATTTCGTAAATACAAATAATAAACATGGCTGGGAATTTAACCTATAGTTATTTCGAGGTACTTTTCATGTATTCTTTGTTGGTGAGTCTTTTATAAATAAATATCATTTATCAAGAAAAATGACGTTTCGACATATTTTTGTTTTAATGCAAATATCTGAAAGTTGGCAATAAAAAATAATTTTATTCTACGGTTTTCCTTAAGACATTTTTATGAAGCCATAATCATGTTTCCATTATCAGATCATTTATCTATATTTCTTTAAATCAATATGATCAAAAGATATCATTTATTAAGTTGCTTGCCTCTTAAGATTTTTATTACTAATAAAATAGATTTTACGTAAAAATAATCTAGACGTTTTGTTTTTCGTGTGGGCAAAATTGTGGAATATATTTTATATCTAATATAAATTATAGCAGGATGATAAATAACATTAAAATTGTGACATCAATGTTTTCGATCTGATAATCTTTACATTAAAAATATATTCGTCGATAAACTATGAATTAAATGATCCTTAATTTGATAAGTACCTATGGTTATTTTAAATTGTTAAGCGTAAATATAAGATACGACCTATGATTTAAATACAAAGCTTGAGGAATCAAATTTTAATAAAATGTTTCATTCTTAATCTCAGTAGGTAGATTAGAGAGGGATATTTTTTTTTTATATACACAAAATTATGCACGGATATTCATTATTGTTATTGTTTTATAGCTACTGAGTTGAGACATTAAGATGAAATGTTTAGAGTTTAAATAAATATTTTCATTGTTTTAACCTGTTGTTTTAATTGACCCTCGTCGATATGACATAACATAGGCAGAAATCTGACTTTTGATAGATCACTGTTTTTTAGACAAAATAATAACCCAAGAATGAGTGAGAATACCAGGCAATCCTTAAAAAGAAGCCTTAGGGGCAAAAAGGGTAAGATTCCATAAATCCATATCACTCTTTGTTATTATTACATTTGCAACCTCGCAAAAGTACAAGGTCCTAAGCGACCACTTATTTCGTATAATAAGTGCTCTTTCAACACCATTAACCGATTAAACGGCCCACAAAGGCAACAAATTATAAATTGATACAATCAATTACAGTCAAACAATGTGTACTGTGTACCTACCACTACTGAAAATTTCACCCTGGAGCGACCGCGTCACGTCGGCGGCTCGTGCCGCACAGACCCAGCCGCGGTGACGTCACAGCCGAAATAACAACAAAACACTGTCGCGAAATACTATTCCACTAGCAATTTAATTTAGCAAACGTTATTTTAGCACGCGGTTGTTGGTTTGTTCGGAGAACGGACGCGTGCGCCCCCTCCTGCGGTCAGTCACGGACTGAAGGCTTGAGGTAAGCCGGGCCAATCCCCCCCCCCCTCCAATGCCGCGCCGCCCGCCCAGGCACGCGCCTGCCGGCACCGCACATAGGGAACAATAAGAGTATAGTAGGCATTAATTTATGAGACTAGTACAAAAAATTCTCAAGTGACATAAAAAATAATTAAAACCAAATCGATTGTTGTCGTTCGTTCATATACGATGGGAGTTGTTTATGCTAACAAAGAAACAAGAAAAAAGCTTAGTGTCTTTGTTAATTTGCTTGTCCACGGTAATTGAAACAATTGAATAATGTTATTGCGTAAATTGTTGTTATTTATTTTTCTTATCACACGTCACTTATTATTGCGTTCTAATCTCAACTATTATAAGGATAATATAACCAATGATTTTCTTGCTAATGCTGAAGGTGAGTAACATCGTGCGCTAAAATATCGTATTTTTGAATCCTAAAGAGGCATTAGAATCTATGGTACATGTCTGTTGTCTATGTCTCATACCACCTACGACACTGAGAATGTGGGTGTTGTAGTGGAAAGCGTTATTGATTTATTTATTATTTCCTCAGATGGTTTACTAGTTATCCATTAGGGGATGTTACTTTACGGGAATTAAGTACTACTAGTATTAAGTAGTATTAATTAATTACCAGCTTGCGAAACGAGAGGCCGCGGGTTCGATCCCCGCACCGAGACAAATGTTTGTGTGATCCACAAATATTTGTTTCGGGTCTGGGTATATGTGAGACCGAAAAGTCTCTCGTAGTTTCTGATACCCACGACACAAGACTTGTATCTTAGTGTGGGATCAGAACTATGTATGTGACTGTTGGGTGTATTTATTTATAAGTTACCAATCGCTTTACATCGTCCCCAACCATCTACTTGATGGTTTTATGGTATGGAATAGTCTTTACATAATGATTTTATAGTAGTTTTATAGGCTTTTATTTACTACGATATAGATTTTAGCAACTCAAATGATCAAGAAACCTAAATAAAATCTAGGAAAAACATAGCCTGCGGCTATAATCATTAAACACATTTTCATTTATTTCTCTACCAACATTTATCAAATTCCGTTGATCGGGTTATGCGTGAAAAAATAACAAATCAAATTTATATTGTAGTCGACTGCCTCGTGGTTTCGCGGTACAAGTATGTGCCGTGCCATCTAGAGATTCTGGGTTCGACTCCCAGTTCGAGCAAGGTGTTATTGGGTTTTTCCATTAGGAAATTCTCAGTAGCAGCACGGAGTCTGGAAATGTGCCCGTAAAACGGCAATAGGCTCTCCCCCTATTACGTGGAACTAATATACCTGGAGAAATGTGGGTGCAGAACCCTTCAGGAATACAGCCGTGAGGTTGTGTATGTATATGAAATGAAATGAAATGAAATTGCTTTATTTGGTCACGTAGGCAATCAAATAGCACTTATGACAAGTCAATACAGAAAAGAAAAATCTTTTATTATTACATTATAATTTAACTATGGTTCATTTTATATAATTTGTACAAAAATATTTACGGTTTTTTTTTTATAATTTATTTTTAGTTTTCATCAGGAAATACATAATATCTTATTATTATTATTTTAAAGTAAATAACGAGATGGACCTTGTGTATTTCCGAAACGTCACGTATTATTTTAATGGTACCACCGGATCCAAACGCGACCCTGACTGAGAAGACCCGGCGAAACAAACTCAGCGGGCTCACTTTACTACTGGAATTTACGCGGCGCGACCCACACCTGAGTAGATCCAGCGAGTCCAACTCAGTGGGCATGTATTTGGTCCAGTAAAGATAACATAATTATATTATATGACCTGCCAAATAAAAATTGCCTTCTTATTCTTTTATTTGCTCGAATTATTTACTCGATCGGATATATGTTACTCTTTTACGCAAAAACTACTAAATGGATTTTAATGAAATTTGGTATGGATGTAGCTGTCACTGGATTTACACATAGGCTGCTTTTTATCCCTGAAAAATGTGTTCCCTTGGTGTAAACACGGAACTCAAGATTAATTCAGCCCCTTCGCTAGTACCTTAATATATTTCTTATGTTATTAGAATTACGTAGTCCCCTTCTTCTTTCTTGCCAATTTGTTTTGTCAAGATCTTGAATATATTTATTTAGCTTTCTCTTAACCGATTGTAATAATATCCCTTCAAACCAATGTCCTCAACTTCTGATACTTTACGTTCACTATATTTTTTAATTGGCACAACCAAAAACTACATCGGTTTCTAATAGACAGTACTAAGTAAAATTAATTATGTGGCTCTCCTACTTATGTTATCATTAATAAGTTTTAGAACTATTTTCCTTTCTATATTTTTTTAATATAATACTTTTTAGACAATTCTTAGAAAATATAAGCATTTTAAATATTAATGATACGTTGATTCTGAAATAGAATATTAAATGATTGTCATTCTCGGGTTTACATAGTAACTTTTCTCTCTCTCTATTCTTTCCATTAGCGTTGTTGGAAGATATGTACCTAGTAATAATTAAACTTGGATTTGGAGTCTAAATATCACGATCACAATATCACGATTTAAAAATATTATTTCTTCATTTCAATACTTAGCGTACAAATAGAGTGACTCAACATTGACATATAAAGTCGCAGTAATAAAAGATTTTTCGTGAAAATTCTTATCGTTTATATATCACCTTATTTGTTTCGTGATATTGGACTATAAATTAACATTAATATTATTTTTTTGGGTAAATCTGTAGCGGATCAAGTTAAACCAGTAAGTTAATGTATTGGAAACAAGGCTGAAATAGGATAAATAAAATTTCCATAGCCGAAATTTTAGACTTGAAAGCCGAATCAGTCACAAATCCAAAGCTTCTGTACCTATATAATATTATATGTGTTAATTAAGATTATATTTGACCTAGAATTACAATAAGATGGCGTTAAGCTTTTAAATAAACTAAAGATTATAAGAATGGGGGATATTAATATCACAATTTAAAAGTGCTATAATTTTTATTCGCTAAAATAATATTCTATATGTTGACAACATTATAAAACCAAATTTGCCTAAAATCTATTCGTTTAGTCATTAAAATGACAGCCAAACACAATAAACATACGGAGTCTTGTGATCAATTTGATAAAAAAAATAATTGACGATGACTAGTCTTCGCGTTACTTAATCTATTATACTTAACTCCCACTCTTTTTGAACATACCTGAAAGAATGTTTCATTCACGAAACAATTAGCGTTATGTGATTATTTTCGAGAAAGGCTTTTATAAACTCCATTGTGAGTGCTGAATACAATGTCTGCTTGATATTGACATGTGAGTCGCCTTTATTAATGGTATACATACATCATGACTATGTAGCCCCGAAGGTAGGTAGATGTGAAATTCAAAAAAACAACGATTTTTTTCCAGCTATGTTTTTATCACGTAACAGGGGCTCATACATAGAAGGGAAGGGGGGGTGCATATTTTTAGATTCTATAACACTTTTTGTATCCGTCTGTATACCGATTAGCGTGTAAAAAATATATTGATTCACGCAATTTGATATCAAATTTAGACTTGATTTCTTAGTGCCTTCTATATTTAGGTGAGAGAGTAAGGATGACCGCATCCATTTTTCGCTAAACCGTATACTTTTATTGAATGTAATATCAGATAAATAATAAATACACTCAAACACTCAGATACATAGTTCTGACCCCACACTTAGCTACGGGTCTTAAGTCGTAGATATCAGAAAAGAACCCGCGGCACGAATATATCATACTATACATATTTATTTTTATAAGCTTAAAACCAAGACTGCAAGAATGCAATTAAATATGTATATTTGATTCATCCTTTGTTATTAAAACGAACAGCAATGCAAATAAAATTCTACGGTATATGGTCCCTCATTACTGTTGTACCAAACTGGACACCACAAAGAAAATTAGGAAGGCTTTGCGGTGACACCCGCACTGATTGGGTCCGTAAATCACGTTTACACTGAAAAATACATGTACAAATGGAATACGGGAATAATAAATGAGATAAAGGACACTATATGTATAAGAACATTTCCTATTGCGATTTGAATGACACAATAAGCGATGGGTGCCTTTACTTAAATTAAAACTACTAAAATTAATTTACCTTTCCTGCCTCTTTGGGGATACAGAAGTTAGTCCGTGTGCAAAAATACTCAATAGCCTTACATTTACCCGACGTCATTCATCCTGTCCCCACACTATTTTTTTTTAACGAGAGGAAAGCGCCTTAAGCTCCCCTTTCGGTACCTCGGGGGAGGGCGGAAGGGGTATGTCGGGGTCTCTGGCCTTCCAACTCGGCGCGCGGAACAATTGTCCGTTTAATGGTAAAAATCTTGAGTTTTAAATATTAGAAAATACGAAAGGCTTTCCGGTCTCACAGACACGCAGACCTAAAACAAAATATCGTGACAGCCCCGTGGCGCAGTTGGCTAGACACCAGCTTGCGAAACGAGAGGCCGCGGGTTCGATCCCCGCACCGAGACAAATGTTTGTGTGATCCACAAATATTTGTTTCGGGTCTGGGTGTATGTGAGACCGAGAAGTCTCTCGTAGTTTCTGATACCCACGACACAAGACTTGTATCTTAGTGTGGGATCAGAACTATGTATGTGACTGTTGGGTGTATTATTATATAATTACACAATTATTTTTAGTAGTTTTCGTTTTACAAGCTGGTGTATAGCCACAAATATTTGTTTCGGGTCTGGGTGTTTGTGAGACCGAAAAGTCTCTCGTAGTTTCTGATACCCACAACACAAGACTCGTACCTTGATGTGGGGTCAGAACTATGTATGTGACTGTTGTGCGTTAAATTTAAGTTTTATTAGATAGAGTGCTATCAAATACTTAATAAGGAACACAATTTGAAGTAAATACTCAAAACCAGCCTGTATTTTTCTTCTTCTTATCATAATGGCTTGCCTCTTTTATTTTATTTATTCAGGTTCTTTCCGGGACCAAAAGGGATTCGTGTCCTTAAAGACTAAACTCCCTCCAGCATTTAGTGAAATTCTCTAAACATACGACCGTCGATCTTAGCACGTAGGCGTTCCCGTAATGAACCGTGGGAGTAGAGTATCTGATTCGTATCTAAACCAATTTGCGTATTGTTACAATTTTTAAGATTAAAAAATGATATTTTTAACCAACATATTTTTAAGACAGCTGACATAAAAATGTGCAACAACGTTTCGCAGACTGTATTTGAAAGCCGCGGTATATGGTGCGATTAATTATTCGAGCTCATTTCTAGACAGTGCTGATACTAAAAAATCCTATAGAAAGACCGAATCAACTTGTCCCCATCAAAGGACCCGGGAACTGTAGACGTGACTCACACTTGCGCCGCAGGACTCTCGAGGCGAATGAAGCAACTCTGTTGCTTTTAAAAATTGTTAGTGTTAAAAAAAACAAATTCACCTTTTAACCAAACTACACACGTAAAGTATAAAACACTTATTGGCCATGCAAGTGTGTCGCCGTTTTTTATTCGTTTATGGATAATCCGGCATATTTTTTTCGACTTGTAAAAAATACTTGGTACGCGCCAGTCTCCTCTCATAGTATTGTATTTTAAGTGTGGTCCGTTTGTTGTGGCAAAACAAATAATGAGTGGCCAAGCAAATGTTGTAGAAGAAATGACTGTTGTTTCTCTATTTTAAACTTCACTAGATATGTAAACCAGACTTCCGAGCCTTGGTCAACGGGTGTAAATATTTCTTGGCAGAAAATTTCAGACCAAGAAACTTGAGATCAACTTCGGACCTCGGCAAACAAAAAGTTAAGGAAAAACGTACAATTCTATTCGATATTAAGAATTCAAACTATTTACATAGAATGCTTTGTTGGCGAATTTCCAACGAAGACTTTTGCTTAAATAAGGGCCAAATTACTTGCTTCATTTGACTAAAACAATTTTTTAATATAACTTAATGGAGTCCTAAATTCAAATAGTCATGTTTTAATCATTGTCTTCAAAGAATTTCGTTGAAACTGACTCAAACAATAGAAAGAAAACTCATGAATAAATCTCAAAAATAGCGAGTTCTTTTGGGCAATACTCGTCATAATATATTTCGTTCTCGACATGTTTCTTTGTTAAGTAAACCGTGGGAAAATAATAATGATTTATTCGAGGAGTAAATTCTTATTCTTTACTTACTATATTAAAATTTTTATGTAGCATCATCCTAAAATAATTTTAAAAGAAATAAATATTATTATTGTAAGAAAAATTTAGCCTCAAACTGATTTTAAAATTCTTTTTCCAATTTCTAAACGGTAATGTCTAAATTGTTTTTGTCATTTTTTTGAACAGAAGTTCGAATATTGTATTTTGTGGTCATATTATTTTTTACATAATTTTTGGTCAACAATACTTTAGCGCATCTGTCCAAACTTTAGTTTAGTGAATCTACCCTCATTATAATGATAGATAACCGCTAGTTCCTGGTGGGGTCTAGACACGTACCTAAGCCCGGCCATCGTATATGCCGATAATTTGCGTTCTAACGACGCCATTACTAACTTTTCAACTGAAAACTTCGCCAACCTATTATCACTCACGATTTGTTGGGATCAAGCGTTGTTAACGGTGTTAAAGCGAAAATAATGGCTTTCGCTTAAAATTATTTCAGTTCATTGACTCCTTTGTTAAATTGGTTCACCTGGTTCGATTTCCAAGCTGGACAAAATGCCTTTGGATTTTTCCGTCTGAAAATTCTTAGTAAAATTAGCAACTGGGTCTTGACTTAAGAAAGGTGCTGATTAGCGGATGGATGAGGGCTACTCAAGACTGGGATGGTTGGCGCCTACATGAGGAAGCCTTTTTTTATCGAGGGGAAAGTTGTTTATGGCTCTACCTCCCACCAGCCCCGGGGCGGGAAGCGTATGTCGGGGTCACCGGCCTTCCAGCCCGGCGCGCGGCGACGTCACATCCACGCAGATGTTAGTGCCGGGCTGGGTCCCTAACCAAACCCTAACCTACACCGGCATACCGACCAAAACCCCCCGGTGGCCATCTTCGCGCCAAGTAGGGCGACCACGGTGCGTGAGCGAGAAGTGCCCACAATGATTCCGCAGCTACCCAGTGCGCTTCCGAGACGAGAGCGTCTCGGCCCTCTCAGATTTTTAAGAGGTTACTTTAAACGCCTGTGTATGTTCCAGTGGCGGTACTTCCGTAGAAGCCCAAAAGCCCAGTTTGCCTCACAAAATTATGAATAATAATCTTTACGTTTTAAATCATTCTTTAAAAGAAGTAATTTGACATATAAATGAGAATGACTGAACCCACAATAAACAATTATAAACTTGACATGACAAAATTAACCTTTAACGCTTTTGGGATTCTATGGAAGTAGGTATAGCCACCGGCCACTGGTACATACACATACATACATAAACTCACGCCTGTATTCCCCGAAGGGGTAGGCAGAGGTGCATTTCTGCACCCACATTTCGCCAGGTATGTATCAGTCCCACGTAATAGGGGGCGAGCCTATTGCCGTTTTTCGGGCACATTTCCAGACTCCGTGCTGTTACCGAGAATTTCCTAATGGAAAAACCCAATAACACTTTGCCCGACCCGGGAATCGAACCCAGGACCTCTAGATCGCACGGCACATACTTGTATCGCGAGACGACGAGGCAGTCATGCATACATAGTACATACGTATATTAATATTTTTAATTTAGAATTAGGCTAAGTAAAACGCGATAATACTTATAGAATTACTTTGATTGTCATTTAAAGCCATGTCAGAACCTAATTTTGGCATCGTTTCATATTTCAATATCCACGATGGCTAAACGTTAAATGAAGCAACAACTGAACTATATTTAGTTAATTGTTGACACACTGTGTGGTCGCTAGAAATAGTACCAAGTGATAATTGATGATATGAATTAGATGATTTGTTGGACGTCAAGCATACGTCTGATCTTAAAAACATATCTCTCATGATATTTTAGTAAATTAAGGTTGCAGAGCTGCCTTACGCAAAACCGACGCATTACGTGGGACTGATACATACCTGGCGAAATGTGGGTGCAGAAATGCACCTCTGCCTACTCCTTCGGGGAGTACAGGCGTGACTTTATCTATATATGTATGCATAAAATATAAAGATATAATATCATTTCATCATCATCATCCCATATACGTCCCACTGTTGGGCACGTGCCTCCTCTACCATTGAGAGGGTTTAGGTCTTAATCCACCACGCTGGCCTAGTGCGGGTTGGCGGACTACACACTTAAGAAATACCTAAGAACTTTTAGATGTGCAGGTTTCATCACAATGTTTTCCTTCACCGTTAAAGTAAGTGATAATTTATTCTGAATACACACATAACTACGAAAAGTCAGAGTTGTATGCCTGGGGTTTGAACCCGCGACCGCCTAGACTCTCGACCGCGAGCTTAAACCTCGAGGCCATCACTACGTCTGGATCATATCACTCTGTATCATATAGTTTCAACAAAATTATGCCGGCCACAGCAAAATAAACAATCGAACTTTTCTTTTACACACTTTAAGAAATAATGCCCAAACTTGTGCAAAATTCAATAGAAACCAACCCATGCTCAATGCCCAGGGGGAAGTATTGAAAAGCTACTTAATAACATTTCAGAAGTAGAATTTGCTCAAAAACAAACAGCCAAAATATAATAACGGGCCTAAGGAGCCGACTTTTATTGAGTCCGAAATCTCTTGGGTCCGAAACCTATCTTTTGTTCGTCTTCTATTGGCTAAACTACATGCAGAGTGTACATAGGGTAGAGTAAATTTCACATATATTATACAGTGACACGTGTTTTGTCACTTAACTTTAAATTACCATGTAATAATGAACGAACCTATTGGCACTTTTCGGCATATTTCGAGACACTGCCTAACCGCGTCTTGGCTTATATGTTGAAAGCGTAAGAAAGCGTGTGTGTATGTCACAAAATAAGAACCTGCATTTACCTATTTGAAACTCTTTAACAATATCTTTATTATCAACATGAAACTATAATGGTCATAAGCTAGCCCAGTGAGAGTTGATGGGCGTAGTTGATAGGTGATTCTAAAAGTATGGAGATTTCATTACGAGGTTCTTTAACAGAGCATCGAAAAACCAGAGTTCCTATTTAATCTCGCAACCATCGCGTTTGTATATCTACAATCTTACGCCTACTCATTCAGGTCAACTCTTAATGGATTGATTGAAAAATATAAAATAATAAAAATTGCCAATTTCAATTATGGAAAATCCCAAATGAATACTGACAGGTAATTTCATTTCAAATCACTCGATTCACTTCACTGTGGTTGAAACTTCATTACTGGTTGCAGATCAGAAAGTGGTTTTCATTTATTTTCACTAATTAGTATGATTGTAGTGAAATTAATGGCTAATTAACAGTATTGCAAACGATTCGATGAGCTGACGATTGTTTTTTCTCTGTCAAGGTAGTAGATCTTGGTTCGAATTTTACTTTCATATATAGATATGAAGTATAGACTTCATGGAATCACGCCAGCAACGAAGTTAAATAAATAAATACACCCACCAGTCACATATATGTATAGTTCTGACCCCACATTAAGATAACATACTTATGTCGTGGGTATTACAAACTGCGAGAGACTTTGCGGCCTCACAAACACCCAGACACGAAACTAATATTTGTGGATCACGCAAAAATTTGCCTCGGTGCGGGGATTGAATCCGCGGCCTCTTGATCCACAAGCTGTCTAGCCAAATCCGCCACGAGACTGTCAAGTTGAACCGGCATGTTTTTGTAATACCTTAATTTAGCTAGTTCTCTTCAGTTCAGTGCTACAATGCGGAAAAAATTGTGTTTGTAGAAAACCTAATTGATTATTATATGAACTGCTAAAAAAGTAAAAAAAAACCTATAGGATTTTTTATGTAAACGTAATATAGGACAAAGTCATCCACCGCATATGTCTGTTGTGTTCGTTCTTAATAAAATTAATAAGCACTAAATCCATTGAATGAATTTCATTTCAATTATCCTTAATAACACTTCACTTAATGTGTCTTTACAGTGAAGTATATTTAATGGTGAAGAAGAATCATTCGTCTATTTTAAACAAGGAATTTCTTAGTTGTGTAGTCGACCAACCATTCGGTTAGCAAGGCGGACAGAGGCCTTTCAGTTGTAGAGAATGTCCAGCAGTAGGACGTATGTAGGTATAAAGGCGTCTCAGAGACGCGCTGCTGGGGAACGAGTAAACGGGGAAAAAGGACGTATATAGCTGCTGAGAAATTAAAATATACAGATTCTCTCAGATCTCATATAAATAAAGAATATGTAAACGTAACCTCTAAATTCAATGTTTCTTGGAGAGAGGTCCGAACTTGAGATTAGTTTGGTTGAAAGTCGTATCATTGTCGATAGCGCATGAGTAGGGTCCTTTCAACCCTTGACCAACAGCGTTGTTAATACGATCTGCACCCTATGTTAAGAGTTTTCTATCGGTTTCCATTTCAGGTAGCTTCGGGTCTTTGTAGAGGCGAACAGTAGATTGATTTTTGAAATGGCTGTAGTCGAGGTCAACGGAGTGGGAAAAGGGTTTTAAGAAACTGAAGGTGACTCGTAACAAATTGTTAAAAAATCTTTGAATGTCTGAAAAAAGTATATTTTGGTGATTGCAGTGATCGTTTCCTGACAATATAATAATAAATAAATGCGCGTGAAGTCACTCGCAACCAGTGCTTTGTCGTCCAGAAGAGCGTCTATCAACATCATTTTGTAACCCTGGAATTACTCTCAATACTGGCGCACATAGCTTTGACTACTGATCAACATCACGGGAAATTTTCCGGACTTACAAACACCCATACTCAATTATGTTTCGTTTCGGGAAATGAACCTGTAGTTCCTTTTTTCACAAATTGGCCACTAACCAACTGATGAACACAACAACGCATTAGAGGATGTCTGTTGTCTAGATAGCTATTAATATAATATGATGAGATAACGTGTAAAAAAAACCCATGTAGTATTAAGAATTTATTAATTACTAGCTGACCCGGCGAACTTCGTTCCGCCTAACAGCCGATTCTTTAATATATATATTTGCCTAAGTTACTCCTTATTACATCAGCTATCCCAGCTAGCAGCATATATATAGTGAAAGTCCCGTTAAAATTCGTCTACCCGTTTGAGAGATTAGCTGGAACAAACAGACAGACTGACCATCCATATGCATTTATTAAAAAGTGGTTATTTCAATATTACAAACAGACACTCCAATTTTATTTATTTGTATGTATGTATATGTATGTGTAGATGAAATTTTATTTTTTTATTTAATTAATATGAATTTTTGAAAGGACCATAATTAATACTTAGGTATCTGTAAATTTGAGGACATAGTTCATAACATATAGCGTGTTTTTGATCGCAATTTTTGATTATATGCAATGTAAAGGAAAACGAGTTCATAAAAAAAATCATACATCTGGCGATGGTTACGCACTTGAATTTAGCAAAAAAAGTATGCATTTTTTCGCATAAATATTAAATTTAGGATTGTTATTTGATAATTTAATTAAATTTATTTTAATTAAAGTTTATTAACGTTTTACAAAATTGAACGTTATTTCAGCAAATGTATCAAAACCGAACATTTTGTCTGAGCGGGGAGCAGGACAGAAACAAGTTGCGAAAGCATGACGTCTTTTGTTTTTAACCGACTTCAAAAAAAGGAGGAGGTTATCAATTCGTCTGTATTTTTTTTTTTTTATGTTTGTTACCTCAGAACTTTTGACTGTGTTTACCGATTTTGATGATTCTTTTTTTAATTGAAAGCTGATGCCTCCAGATTGGTCCCATTTACGTCCCACTGCTGAGCACGGGCCTCCACTACAACTGTGATGCTAGGTATGCACATTGTAGTATTTCCATGGCTGACACCGGCTGGCATGGGCTGATGATGATGAATAATAATACGAGAATCCTACCTTGGCTGACACCGCCTCCAAGAATAACAATAATTAAAACTACATTATATTATCGTAATAATTTGATTGACTTTTAAGTAGTCTAATATTTTTCATTTAATTTTACATAGGAGAACATTAAAAAATATTTTAATCATTGTTTGTTATTCATAGGTATGTGTTGAGTTAGATTTGAAGTGGATAGATATAGAAGAACCTATCTAGCTTCTTGCGTCGTAAACACATAGATCGTACCTATATATTGATGTAGAGAAATAGTAAGTTGATTATAATTAAGTAATAGAAGATACGCAATTATTTTTTTACTTTTTAGTGCATTTAATTTGTTTTGGAATAGGTTTTTTTGAAGGCGGTTTTTTTAAAGTGTAGGTACGTCAAAAGGGGTACGTTACGGTCTCCACCCTTCCACTTCCACTCTTCCCTTCCTCGGAACACCATAGCCATGTACTCGCACAGATGTTGCACCCGGGCTAAGTCCATGGAGAATGTCCTACGCTAGCCTCTAAAACATCGCGATAGAAATCACGCGAGATATTGTACACTATACCAAAATTTTGCAAATACCGTTAAATTTGTACCGAGAAATCGCTCCAAACTTAATAATTGTATTTAACCTTTTCTTTGAAGTTTTATGAACCTTTACAGCATGTTTAAGCTATGAAAACACTCCACAAAGCAGATTCGCACTGTAAATGAATCAGGGACGAGCCAGAGCGCTATGCTACGGCGGCAGTTCGCCTGCAACGCAACGTTGCTAATCTCAGATCAAAGGAGTTATAAATACCACCCCATAGCTATACCTACGTGTGGCTCGTTAGTTTAACTATCGCTTGACAACAAGGCCGAGCCTCAGAGCCCTGTCTGTATGTATTGTGTTTGCAATAATAGGGTGTAATGTATTTTTGTTACCTCATTAATCCTTGCGGGAACATTTTCATTTAGACTTAGGTTTATGGAAATTTTCGTGGCTCATTGACTCTTATGTCTGTGGACTTAGATGTTCATAGTGCTTGGATTTTGTTTTATTGTATGTGTGTTTTGTTTGATTATAATTTATGTTTACAAAAACAATAATATACGCGATCCGTCGACACCGCCTTAGCTATCATCATCAGCATTAGCCCATATACGGGCCTCCTCTACATCTGAGAGGGTTTAGGTCTTAGTCCACCACGCTGGCCTAGTGCAGATTGGCGGACTACACACCTAAGGAACTCCTAAGAACTTTCTAGGTGTGCAGGTTTCCTCGCGATGTTTTTCTTTACCATTAAAGTAAGTGATAATTCATTGTGAATACACACATACCTTATAAAGTCAGAGGTGTTTGCCTGGGGTTTGAACGCGCGACCGTTGAGATTCTCGACCGACCGCCTAAACCTCGAAGCCATCATTACTTCAGTCTTATCTATAGCGAATTTCAATTACTACAAATTTTCGAAATTGTTTGCGTATTTAAATTTTTCATGCATCTTAATGATGAATGATTTTAAAAGAAACGTTAACGTTAAAGAAACGCTCTTGGAATTACGAAATTATATGCTACATTTTATTTCCCGGGTGCATCTACATTTTTCTGCTTTTAAAAGCAGTGATGGCCTCGAGGTTTAGGCGCGCGGTCGAGAATCTCGGCGGTCGCAGGTTCAAACCCCAGGCACACAACTCTGACTTTTCGAAGTTATGTGTGTATTCACAATGAATTATCACTTGCTTTAACGGTGAAGGAAAACATCGTGATAAAACCTGTGATAACACCTAAAAAGTTCTTAGGAATTTCTTAGGTATGTAGTCCGCCAACCCGCACTAGGCCAGCGTGGTGGACTAAGGCCTAAACCCTCTCAGTTGTAGAGGAGGCCCGTGCCCAGCCGTGGGACGTATTAGGGCTGATGATGATCTAAATTTTAAAACGAAATTAAAATGAATTCAACAATAAATCACCAGTATTAAACAATAAAAATATAAACACTAAAACTATTATTCTAGTACATATAATAAAAACCAACTCGTATAATCCTAATAGGTCGGCAGCGGCAGCCTCATTTCCTGACCACCCGGTTATTAGGGTCCATCCTATCCGGTTTCATTAACAGTCTGCGCCCGGGTAGAACTAATCTTTTCATTTCGTATATCCCGGGTAAAAATAACACCACTCCTATTGTGGCCTGTTTATTGTGCTTTTATGCGGTTGCTTTAATAAAGTGCTGCGTATAAGATGTGTACGAGTATGAGTGTGGCACTGTTATATTAGACGCCGCTTCAAAAATATTAAAACAGAGCTGTGCACGTTTTAATAATCTTTATGAATACTTTTATTCACGTGTTTACTTTTTTATAAAGAGGGCATTTAAAAGAAAACAGGTCATAGATATGTGGTTAATTTTTGCTCAAAATCATTTAAAATTACTCATAGAAGAAGAAGGATATTAACTATTATTCATTTGTTATTGGTCTATTGACAAACATTACCGTTTTATTGTACCTGTGACGACATAGGTTTTTCACAAGAAGAAAATAGAAATTAACTAACGGAGATTCAAAAAATATTTTAATACAGGTCTTATTGGAAATACCATCGATGAAAAAATGCTTAAGTTTGTTATAGTCCCGATATTTTTTTTATTCTCGTACGGGGAAGAAATTTTACACTTGATTTTAAGTTCGGTGGAGTCAAAAATTACCAAGCAGCGTTATCTCTCATGACTCGAAATAGTAATAGGTTTTATCTGCACGCTAATATTGGATATCCTATAATTAATATAATGAAATAAACTTAAAATCCTGGACTTACAATCTACTTACTCTACAGTTTTGAAGTACAGCAAATAAAATCAAGTCTAGGTTAGGATTTTAATCATCACTCAGGTAAAATGACCAAACCTTAATATGACTTTTTTTTTACTTCTGTTAGACATCTCTGTAAAATCTGCAAAGTTTTGTATTTAATATTAAACAAGAAATATTTTCTTCAAAGCAAATACGACACCTTATATAAAATCAACAATATAAATCCACGACTGACTCCACTCCTTGCAATTTTAGGTATAAAACCTGAATCTATTTATCATTTTAATGATCTCAAAGCTATCTTCAACTAAGTTGAGACAAAATAGCGATCGTAATGAAGAGAACGTAGTCCAAAACACAAATTGAAGTGAATTGAATTAATCAACTACAAAGGACAAAATAAGACAATACGAGGCGAATTAATTTTCGTGTCTTTAATCCAGACCTTTGTATCGAACAGATTATCATTCTTTGCATTCTCAATGGAATTTTGTTCAAAAGGTTTTGGATGGAGTAAATAGGTTCGGACTTTTAGGTGAGTTGTTTAAGTTTAAAATTGTTTGTAAATAATTCTACACTAAAATTGTAAGATCTGTATGGTCATGTTATGAGAAGGGACGAAACATATATTGGTAAAAAAGTATAGAGTATGAAAGTCGAAGGATGGACAAACAGAGGAAGGCCAAAGAAAAGATGGATGGAGTGCGTGAGAGAAGATATGAAAGAAAAAGGGGTGACTGAAGACATGACGGCTGATAGGGATGTTTGGAAGGATAAAACATACTGCGCCGACCCCAAATAAAATTGGGAACAGGGCAAGTGAATGATGAAAATTGTAAGATCTGTTTTATGTAAAAAAAAAACTTTAAAAAACTCTTTTTATTTACAACAACCAAATAAATGTAGCGTTATAACAATCTATACAAAAAAAAAACGTTACACCAACAGTGTAAATAACAAAAAAAAGAAATAAACGATAGAAACATAAATATTGTATGACGTTTATGTGTAGTTATACGTATATGTTGTAGTTATACTACATACGTAAAGACGTAGAAAGCTACGCATTCTTGAGGTATTTTTATAAATTCTGACAGGCTCCAAAAAAGGCCAATTTTGGGTGCACACGATAAAAAAATTCTTGCGTCATTTATCCGCCATGGAAAGTCAAGAGGAAAGATCTTGTCGTTCGCAGCCACCCTATTAATGGGCATAAGCCCACTTGACAGTTAAAGGGTTGGCTATAGTCCACATTATCATCATCATCAGCCCATATACATCCCACTGCTGGGCACGGGCCTCCTCTACAACTGAGAGGGTTCAAGCCTTAGTCCGCCACACTGGCGTAGTGCGGGTTGGCGGACTACACACCTAAGAAATTCCTAAAAACTTTTAGGTGTGCAGGTTTCATTACTATGTTTTCCTTCGCCGTTAAAGTATGTGATAATTCTGTGTGAATACCCACATAACTACGAAAATAGTAGTTCGAAGATAGTCAACAACGCTGAGCTAATGTGGGCTGTTAAACGTCATCAATCTGAGAAATTCCTTTGCTAAACTTTGAGGTAGGATGTATTTCTTCACCGGTAAACTATGTCTCGATTCTCACGACAGACATTATAATAGCAGACAAAAAGAGAACGTTTATACACTCTACAGTTAAGCAAGACCGAAGTCTGCTTCGTAAAAGCCAGCTCAAAGAAGTCGTGCCTCCATTTCCATTCGCATTTCGAGTAATTAAACTGTTTCAATCCCCATTTTCAGTTTAAAAACGATTATTTAAACGTCTACTGCAATCTCACAGAGTAATTTGAAATGAGAATTTCTTGCACTAGCTTTAGCTGTTTTGTGAAACTTTATATATTATTTTTCATAGCTGTTTGTCAGTGCTGCGAGTAAAAAATTAAAATGACAGGGTAGTTTTTACTCTGGAACTAGTTTTTCGAATGTATGAAATCGTACGGATGACGTAAAAATAATAAAACTCTTTACATGTATTATTATTTATCTATTTAATCAATATAGATGATTAAGTTGGAATAGGGCCCCCGGGAAGGACTTACACTATTCAAATATGTGTGTCAGTAAGAATGTGGAATAGGCAAGAAAGGTATGTCAGGGTCCTAGCTTGTGGCACTCCTTAGTTTTATGCCTACCTTTATGTCAAAAAGTCGTGAGTACTAATATTTATTTATTCGATAAAAAAAAAAAACTCGATGCCTCGATGTATATGTTTATACAGTGGCTGCAAGTTCAAATCCAGATGTTGATGATTAACTTTTTTTTATTTGCGCTAAAAATTGACAAAAGAGAACGCTCTCAAAATTAAGTATAAAGTGGGAAACTCTTTCCTCTTAGATTTTCAAGCGGACTGCGTGTTAGGACATCCTTTACTAGTTACTTTCCTACTTAGTTTACTAGAAATTTCGTCCATCTTTTGGAATCCATCACAAACATAATTAATGTTTAATCGCAGAGGGAGATAGAAAGTATAATCTTATCAAAATTAATTTAATAACAACCAAATTCTAATATATGCAAACATACAACCGCGCTAACTTTTAGCGTATAAAGTAAATTACAAAGTTTATTCTCTTGCAATATTATACGACCAGTATCTATTGATCTCCCAGAACGCCGCTTAATGCTCCTCATGTTGTGATATTTTTATTGAAAGCGGGAGGGTTGGAAGCTCTTTTTAAATTGGCATTATATGCTAGCACATAGGTGTCTACAATATGTTCAAAGTACAATTACATTAAACGCATTGTTAAGCCATAAGAGAGTGCGATATTGAAGGGTAAAAAGAAACACCGAAATCACGGTATTAAATTAATTAGACTCATGCTAATCTTGCTCAACGAATGAAATACAATAAGAAAGATTTATTCATTCAGTTTTCTGTTATTCTAATCGGAATAAACGATAACTACCATTCTTGAATGACTAAATCGCAGCTCTACCATTAAAACCGACTTGGATGGGCGTATGTATAAAGAACTACCATGTATATACAGGGTGTATTCAGACCATGATCGGAAACTAAGGCAGGTAATAGCTACGGTGATTACAAACCCATTGGCGTAAAAATAAATCCCGACGAAAAATAAAAAAAAGATTGTAAGATATCATACATGAATACAAATCGCTTGTAAGTTACATATTTCATTGCATCAGACAATACTTCATATAAAATGAATTCATATCACTTTTAGCTTATATTTTCTTAAGCTATATCTACTTTCAAAGCCATAGTAAGGCTGAAGAGAACTGAAAATATTGTTAGAGATGCTAATGAACATCTTCAATGAGAGTTGGAATAGCCCGCCATTAACGACGAGGAAAGCATTGTAGACAAAAACTCTGGTATTACTCAAGTTCTCAAAACTCCGCTCAACCATTTAAAAGAACCGTTCGATATACATCAAAATATACATACGAACTCACACCGGTATTCCATTTCGCAAGTTGTTTTCTTTCAGTCCCATATATGAGTCTATTGTCGGATACATCAGGAACAGAAAATTTGGCTATGGAAAACATCAATAGTAAAAACGCGTTTCATATACCTACTTATATTGGACTTTTATACGACACCGTTAAAGAGAATTTTCCGCCTCTTATCACTTACACTGCACATCGCAGCAACCCCGCTGCCTACCATAGTAATAACGTCATGTAATTAGATACCATAAAATGTTATGTTTACGAGCTCTAGCAAAGAATTACGTGCTCGGATCAAATTCGAGTGTCTCGTAAAGTCGCGCGACTCAATTGTTTTATAGGCCCCGGTAATTACGGACCTTCCGCACGCTTTCCGGTCAGCAAACTTCATTTTACAATGTCAGTAAAAGTGGTGTTAATTTTGTTGCTTTTGGAACGTTTCAATATCGCGGATTTTATTTTATAGGCTGTATTTTTTTGATTCCCGTGTGAAGCGTTTAAGTAATGTGCTGGCGCAATTCCGTGCAAACATCTTAGCAAAGACGGTACCAAAAATATTTTAATCTCATATACCTAGGCTGCCTTTTAAGTTGTGTCGTTTGAACTAAGTATAGACAATCTAATAGATTATTACCATTTATTGTTTTTCAAAGAATTCTCCGCGATATTTCATACACTTTTGCATGCGTTCAAACCAGTTTTTAAAACATTTATTCCACTCCGAAGTGGGGGTAGTCAAAATAGCCCATTTGTATGCGTCAACAGCTTCTTCGGGTGAACATTGACCACGAAGATTTTGCTTAATTATGGAGAACATAAAAAAATCGTTAGGGCTTAAGTCAGGCCTGTAAAGCGGATGATCTAAAATTTAGACATTTTGGCTGCTCAAAAACATCTTTGTTTGGCGGGCGGTGTGCGAATTTGCATTATCATGGTGCAGTATCTACGACGTCTTGAATTGATTTTTCAAAATTCGGTGATAACTTGTGGCAAACAAACAGTATACCATTCAGCGGTAACCGTCTTGCGATCCTCTAGTACAATAGTGGCGACGTGACCACCCTTTGTCACAAACGAAGCAACCATTTTTTTTTGAAGTGCTCCGTGAGCGTATGACTTTGGTCGGTTATGGCTCATCCTGGAAGACCCAGACAGTTAACTACTGCTTAGAATCTGGATCGTAAGCATATATCCAAGACTCGTCACCACTAACCATATCATAAACATGATTTGACTCTTCTCGGTTGAATCACTGCAGAGTTTTGCGACACCAACTAACACGGGCTGTTTTTGGTCGTCGCTAAGCAAATGTGGTATCCAACGAGGGATCAACTTTCTTACGCCAAGTTCTTTGTGCAGGATTTTTTGGACAGTGGTCCCTGAAATGCCTACGGATGCCTCTATTTCACGGTATGTCACATGACGATCTTCGAGGATTAGCTGCCGCACGGCTTCGATATTTTCTTGCGTCATGGCGGTTTTTGGACGACTTTCACGTGGCTTGTCACTGAGGCTAGAGTGCCCACGTTGAAATTCTAAATACCAGTGTTCTACAATCCTAAGACATGGTGCTGCATCCCTAATTACAGAAGTAATCTCCTCAAAGCACTGAAGCCGCGATAAATCAATCAACCCTTTGAAAGTTGTAGAAAATTATCGCACGCAAATTTTCCTTAGATATTTCCATTATCACAACCGACTTGTCACCTTTGAAAAGACGATACAATAAAACTATTCGACCAATCTAACAAACATTCTTTTGTTTTCGAATTCTAAATTCAAAAAGATGAAAATGCCGTATATATATTTTTTAATAATCGCGGGAGGTTAGCAAACGACACGACTTAAAGGCAGCCCTCGTATTCATGGGATCTTACATTCTTTTTCCGCATTATGATGGAAGTCTTGTCTTTGGGTACGATTCGACGAGACTCGTCTACTCGTACCCAAAGACAAGACAGCCGATAGTCGTCAACAGTCGTAAGCATCAAGAATTGAAAAAACTATTTGTAGATTCCGGTGCGGAGTTCACATACACGCGGTGTTTGGTCAAAATCTAGACAGAGATCTCCTCACATACTTGTCGTCGGCTTTCCTAAAGTGTACTTAACCAACTCACTATATGGAATGTAAAACCCGCCATCTTGTCATATAATATCTGGCTATTTTACCGTGACAATATAAAGTATAAAATGAGTGTTTGTTTATTAATTAAGTCATGTAGGGTACTCACCGGTATTTTTGTTGGTAGTATTGCGTACTATAGGCATTTTATAAGGTTTATCACATCTCAGCCCACACGTGCACACTGCACGGCATAGGCCTCCCCCAATGCTCGCCATTTTTCTCGGTCCCGGGCTACTCGCATCCATAGCTTTCCGGCTACATGGGCTATGTCAACCGGTCATCTAGGGTCTGCCCCGTTTTCTTGAACCTTCCCGTGCATCATTCCTACTCACTAAATGTCCTGCCCATTGCCATTTTAACTGGGTGATGCGCTTGCCTACATCAACTAATTTTGTTGTTTGGCGTACATCGGCGTACATGGCGCGTTCCATTGCGCGTTGAGCGACTTTGATTTAGTGTATGTGCTCGTTTGTTAATGGTCATGTTTCTGAGGCTAAGTGAGAATGAGCAAGATCCATTGATTGTAAACTTTGGCCTTCAGGCTTTGAGGAAGTTTGAATTTTGAAAACATTCGCGAGTGTGCTGAAAACGAACCATCCCAATCGAATTCGTCACTCAATTTCTTCAGACTGAGCAATCTTGCCAAAGGATAAATGATGTCCAAGATAAATATATTCTGTCATTGTTGTCACTGTTCATTTACAATATAAGTACGAACGCAAATATTTTGAAAATATCATAACTGTAAGTTAACTTTAACCGTATTAGATAAATATTGCAACAAAACCGGTAAACATTTTGGTCATTAAAACGAATTTTAAAACATGAAAAAGTTGTGTCCCTCTGCGTCATGGACCGTAGTTAATATCCCGAATCACAAACTACCTCCGTTTAATTATACATATTATAATTCAACATTGAAACTTGTTACGGCTCGGGATAAAATGTTTTGTTAATGCATATTAAACTCGGTCCTTTGTTTCGGACTCGACTTCATCTGTGTAATTATAGTTTTGCATAAAGTTTTCTATAACAATTTCAAATGTTTCAGATCTGGCATGACATTGGGGAGTTGTACTGAAATATTAATGCATTTGAAAATTTTGAAAGTTGTTACGACTTGATCTCTTTGAGCATCTTTATCGTCATAAAATATTACCATTTGCTTATCTTTAATTTTAAAAAGTCATGAGTTGGAATCAGATACTAAAAATCTTTTCGGTCTCACAAATACTTAGACCCGATTTTTTTTTAATGTGGAACACACATTTAATTCAACTCGACTTAATTTGAAATAGTGGTACCAACCCAATCAAGCCGGTCTATTTGTACCAGTTCTATATGGAAATACGTCGATGGAGCCACGTTATAGTAAACTACGGTGTCAGTCTGCCTCATTCGTCACTTATGGCATCACAATGTAGGTAACTCTATTATATCAATAAAATACAAATTAACAGACCTCTATTCTCTTGTAATAAAGCTGATATTCTGCTCCATGTGTATCTATGGTAATTTCAATTACCCGTAAATACTTTGGAAGTAATTACAAAGATATTTAATTGTGATAAGGTTTCCCTGCAAATGTAGGCGGAATCTTAACCTTCATGCTGGAATCGCTAATAGAACCTCTAGGAACCTCTCGGATAAAGATCGTCTTCTGGTTTACGTCATAGTAATGAAAAAGACCGCCAACCCGCACTAGGCCAGCGTGGTGGACTAAGGCCTCTCTATAGTAGAGGAGGCCCGTGCCCAGCAGAGGGACGTATGTATATATGCTGAGGATGATGATGATGAAAAATACTCTTTTAGAGAGTTTTAACTGCATCAAAGAAGATATCAAGAGGTCACGGTTGGATTCCCGAACATTGTACTACCATGTACTTAATTGTTAAAAAAAATTATTGTTACTTAATTGTTATAAATTTTTCGGAATCAATTCGTACAAATAATAATGAAACAACCAAATAATTTCAATTATTTAATAAGAGTCATATTAAATCTATACCTTATCTTAAATTAGTACAATAGGTACTGATGAATTAATAATTTACGATTACCAATTTACCATCTAATATCAATTCTTTCAATGAATATGTGCATTTATACATTCCCATTAATTTACTTACTCGCAATATTGATATATGATATTTCGCTTCATACATTATAATTTATTTATATTTTTACACTAAACATGGCATACATGTGATATATTTTTCAATAATTTAACAATTGAAAACCATTCATACCATGTTAAAATCGCTCTTTATTTATTGATAATAAAACTAAGACAATAATATTATTTGTTCCAGTGTAGACATAAACGGCTCATTCTGTACACTAATTAAGATGTTGTTTCAACTGGTATCTCTTATACCAGTTTCCTTTTCCTTTGGGAACATTTATATTGACAATGTTTGAATCGATATAAACAATCTCGATTGTTTTGCACTTCGACTTAAAATCACCTACGTTATTTTGACGATTATAATAGGTAAATAAAATTATTTTTATTGCCTAGCCTAAAAAAAATACTTGTATTGCCTTGGATATTGCATATCGATTAAGCAGCGATTTTAACACAGTCGGTCCCTTACACAAAATTTACACAATCAATTATTACTTTAAAAAATGCTACGAAATTATTATCAATACAAAATTGTCTAAGCTTTCTTCATATGGGTATACAATTTAACGAAATTATTTAAAAATAATTAATAACTTAAAAAAAATATATTTCTTTTCATTTAAAATAATCATGAAGAGGATTTTAAACATTATTTCATTTCATTATTTTTTTGAATCAAATATTTTCCACGTCATATTTTTACTGCTCGCAACTCATAAAACGGGAAAATTTTGACATTAAAAAAATAATAACTTTTAAATCATAATTAAAACAAATTAACCGTATATTATTAGCAATTTAACTAATAATAAATGTTATAAATAATTCGAATAAATGCTAAGCCCAGAAAGGATTGTCGACACTGCAATCCTGTCCTAACACTAAATGATCTGAATAAGAATATGAAGCTCAGTGTCATATCCGAGACGACTTCCTACAAAACTTCTATTGACTTCATCGAAGTTATTTGCAGTAAAGCTATTTATATTTTTTTCTGGAAGCAATGTTTATTTGCTTAGGCGGACAGTGACCGAAAACTTCTTTCTTTCCACCCAAATGTGTTATTTAAACTTGTGTGAATCGTCATTTTTCCATCGCAGGACTAAATATACTAAATGCAATAACTTTTACATAAAATAGGGATTAATTGACTGTTTTTTTGACTATAACGACGACAGCCATGTCATCTTTGATATAAGCAGCAGGATCAGCACTCCTTGCTTATTAGAGCTAATTGTTTGAACTTTTCTTTTGACATATAAAACTGTCATTCTTTCTGAGAAATTAATTTAAAAATATTTTTGTAGTCGATCCTTTGTGTTATATGAGATGGTACCTGAATGGCTAAAATACAGGATGTATTCAGCCGTGATCAGAAAGTAAGGCAGGTAAAAAAATAACGTTTTCCTAACAATTAGATATTAAATGGATGTGGTTGTAAGGAAAACGTTTCTTTTTTTTGTCGGGATTTTTTTAAATGTCTCGGTGTTTGTAATCACCGCAGCTATTATCTGCCTTAGTTTCCGATCACGGTTTGAATACACCCTGTATACAGTGGCGGTACTTCCATTGAAGCCCTAAAGATAACACGTTAATTTGTAATGTGTAGCTTATAATTGTTTCTTGTGGGGTCAGGATATTCTCATTTATATGTCAAATTGCTTTTGTTAAATAAAGATTTAAAGCTTACAAATTATTATTCGGAATTTTGAAGGGCAAACTAGGCTTATGGGCTTCAACGGAAGTACCGCCACTGCCTGTATATAACTCCTATAACGTAGGATCGAAAGAGGCATCCACAGCAGTAACATAGAATTAAGCAGAACCATAAGATCCTTGCTTCTTTAAATAATTAAAAAATATCTAGAACGCGCTATAGTAAAACATAATTGAATAAACGTACATACACTTATTAAATTCAACCGTCATTTGACAAGATCGTTCTCGAGTATGACGCTGAGTCATTAACATTAATTTTACATTAAAACGAACAAAAACTATTATCTTACATATAAATGTCGATAATCAGTCGCCGTTTCCAATATATTACTAACAAGTGAATTGCAAGTTGCAATCATTTAAAACATCAACGTGTGCCGACACAGTCATCATAATTCCATCGTTTTAGGTGACAGAGGTGGCAGTTTTTAGGTTAACTTATTTTCTTGGGAACAAGTTATAGGATAGGTATTTAGGATAAAAGGATACCATAAAACCTTTGCCTAATTTTACCCAATTAATAGATGTGGCAAACTCTATGCTTTTAATACAGTAGCCTCATGTAAAATAGACAAATTGAAAAAATCTAAGGGTTTTATATACATGTGTTAAAAAATTACAAAACAAATTATTCAATCGAAAAACACTGTATAGTATTTCTAAAAACATACAATATGCACTACGTAGACATTATTATATGGTCATTTATCTTATTAATATTTTTTTAAACATTAAAAAGAAGTGAAGTATTGCCATAAGACGGTTAACAGATAAAATTTAGTTTTCGCCGCCCCTCCACCTTTTTACATGCAAGTTACCTTACCGTGCCTACAATTTATTCTCATACCCTTATGACTTCGGCACCGTGCAAAAGTATAAAAAAATAAATCTACATAATATTTCATTATCTACTCTTTCGCATACAACTCACGCGTACAATGTATACAACTGATGATAAAACAAAAACAATTATACATTTTCTTATATCCCTATAAGAAAACAATAGTTCAGTATTATTTGTTCATTACCTTAATAACGCAAGTGTTTAGTGATGTTTCATTAACAAGATTTATCGATGTCGATGTACTTATTTATAGTAGATAAATATGATAATTACGATAAGTTATATTTAACCATAGCGATAATGTTGCAATACTTAACAAAATGGAAAATATCGCACAAAAATACAACACACGTAGTTTCATCGCCTGTTTTTCGACGTCGATAAATCGAAATATACTGCGATTATACATTTACAATTTTAATTCATACATTTTCATCACTTATTACAAAGTAATTAAACGTCTGATAAATTTACACGCCAGCACATTTATCTGGTAATTTCCAATACTTTAGTTAGTACTGGTGTCGATATTTTGAATTCAATTCAATATTTTTGTGCAAAGACACATTTCAAACAGGGAGCGACCCTGCGGTCACACACATATATCCTAATATCTATCTATTCATATAATTATTTATATAACAACGCATATAACCTTCGATAAGCAATGGAAGAACGTTTTGGCGCAGGGAGTTCTGATTAAAAGATAAAATTATATCAGTCTATAAAAAAAATAGAAAAAAATATATATTGATTTATTTTTTGTCACTAACAAATGAATTTCCCTTATTGGTGTCAATTTACTATCAGTTAAAATACATATTTTTGGTATCCAGGATTGTTTTCACAAGAATGAACTCATTTTTTAATATCGCCGAATGAATGGAGTAGTGACAAAAAATAAAACAAAACTAGGAATTATTACATGGATTGATGCTATGAGGCAATCGTACTAACACGCCAACCTGTCAGAAAATACCTATTTTGCACTCTACTCAACCTTGGAGCAAAATTTTCACTATAAACAATTAAATCGGTTCCAATGTTTGCTCCAATATGAAAAATATGAGTATAATGTTCATTAGTCAAATTCAGAAAGCTCAACAACCGCTCTTTGTTGCGAAATATTATTTCAATTGCGACTATGTTGCATTTGACAAGTAGAAAAAGTCGAGTTATAATCGTTTAGCAAAAAAGGAGGTCGAGAAAACTAAATATACTAATGTTTTTATTTAAATATTAAATGACAATGACAGGTATTATCCGGACAGACCGCAGTTACCATGCAACAGAATGGAAAATTATCTAAATTCAAAATGATTCTACAATGGAAATGTAAGAAAGACAGTCCAGTTTGAAAATTCGGTGCTTGAAGCATTATTGCTAAGGAAGCCAAGCCACATATGTAGTTAGAACATATGATGTAATGGGACACGTGAAAGAAGGTCGTCATAAAAGTTTAATGTATGCTCGATGATATTTTAACAGCAACGATGAGTAATGTAGGTATAGTTGTCACGATGTTTTTCTATACGTATAAAACGTGAAATATCGTATGCCTTTTGTCTATGAACTAAAGGTGTTGCCAGATAATATTATACAAAAAAGTCATCTTACCTTTTCAGTAGACATTCACAGTAACAATTTACATGATATTAAAATAGCATTAATAAAATGACAACCCATCTTCGAATAACTATGATTCAATACAAATTTTCAACTCTGGCAACATTAACACAAAGATAGTCAAACCAATATTACACTATACCTACAAACAACAACCAGTTCTACCAACCTTAAAAAAACACATACACCAACGTACCAACTTCACAAAATGTCATATAAGGTCATCAATACATTCTGATTTGTCCCGCATACATGGCTGCATTGTCTCCAAGCACCAAATTTCACCGAAAACAAATCAGAACCAATAGCGTTACATGAAAAACTCCCTGTTCTCTTGTGGTGGTCAAGTGTGCCTTAGCTGTGTGTTCGTTGAATTGCCAGTTGGACTTTGACAGTTGGGTACATCGATAACTGTTATCTCTATCACCCGAAGACCTCGTAGTATGGGATCTGTTATGTGTATCCCCCTTGGGTTGTAAACTCGTTCGTTCTGCGTAGCGATAAATTTCGATACTTTCCTCAGGTGCTGGAAAACGAAATGCGACAATTTAATTTTACTTTTGTAGTAGAAGTAATAATTCTACCTGAAATTCTTTAATAACCCCTTAGGATGGGTCAAAATCTTTGCTGTTCGACGGTACCGGTAAATAAGTTGTTGTTGTATCCAATTCAGCTCTTAAAATTCTACCGAGGTTCAATAACTACTAACTCCAGAATTTTTATTGTGTTAATTTTCTCCATAGTTCACTATTATACCCCTTCCTTTATCCAGAACACTACAAATTGCCAGATTAAATTGTACCTGAACCAATTTCCGCACCAAGACAACTATTATAAAATGATTGTAAGTTAAAAAAAAAATTGTTTCTTATACCCACGTCACAAGTTATGCATCTTAATACAGCAGTAATGGGGAAGAACAAAAAATGTTTTTTGTTTGTAATTATTTGCGTATTTATTATATATTTATAACTTATAAAAATGATAATATAATTTCAATTTCATACTTTTAAATCAAAACAACGTTATATTATACTCAAAAAATCGCCTGTATTCCCCGAAGCGGTAAGCAGACGTGCAGTTCTGCACCCAAATTTTGCTAGCTAAGTATCAGTTCCACGTAATAAGGGGCGAGCTTATCGCTGTTTTTCGGGCACATTTGCAGACACCGTGCTCCAAATGAGAATTTCCTAATTTAAAAACCAAAACACTTTTCCGACCTGGGTATTAAACTCAGGAACTCTAGATCGCACGGCACATACTTGTGATACAAAAGCACAAAGGGAGACGTATGGTACCGTGGGTACCGTTGACATAGGCTATCTTTTATAAAATTGCACCCAGACGAGAAAAAGAAAGAAATATGACGTAATTTAATTATTCGTCGTTATTTTACCACTATAAGTCGGGTAATATCCTTATAGAAAATGTTCACATAGCGAGCATATTGATATGTTTTTAGTTTACAAATAAACGATTTTACTTGTTAGCCTTATACTTTTGTGCCATATAATTAAAAGTACCTGGATGACCGAGCTTTGCTCGGTTTTTTTTTTAATTGTGCTTTTTGGAAATTATATTTAAGTACGAATTACTAATAAAATGATGAAATATGAAAAATGTTACTTAACAACGCCATCTGCTGTTGTGTCGTTAAAGCAATTAGTTGCTCACAAAAAATAGTATTATTATTCGCCAATAGATATCAGGAAGAGACATATTTTTCAGTTGATTTTTGTTATTTTTCTTCCAAATGACATTTTCTAAAAATGATTCCTAGCTAGATCGATTTATCGCCCCCGAAACCTCCTATATACAAAATTTTATGAAAATCGTTGGAGCCGATTCCGAGATTCCAATTATATATATATATATATATATATACAAGAATTGCTCATTTAAAGATATAAGATAATATTAAGTGTTTAAAAGAAAGAAAATACTGTATTAAATAATAATGCCGTTATCGATGTATCAGATAGCACATATCACTTATACAACGCAATTAATACATATTTCAATTTTTTTTATCTTGATAAGAATCTTCATTTAAATGAAGATACATTTACATGTAAAAATGAAAATGTCATTGAATATTGACAACGAAATAAGCGTTCTTTTTTAATTGACATTAAAGTTGTAACGAGAGGCACTTGAAACAAATGTTTGCGTGATCCACAAATATTTGTTTCGGGTCTGAGTGTTTATTAAACCGAAAAGTCTCTTGTGGTTTTTTATATCCACGACACAAGACTTGCTCCTAGTGTGATATCAGAACTATGTATGTGACTGTTGGGTGTATTTATTTATTTATTATTACTAACAGATACTAAAAAATAGATTTTAAGTGCAGTGAACTCTAAATTAGAGTGTCGACTGGCTAAATATGAGTGCGACTATATCTTACTAGTTAATTTGTGGGTCACTTTTTTACTTATTACTATTCTTAACAGTACAACATAGCACATTTTTGTTATTTTATTGTATTTTAAGAGAACGGTTCTTTGTAATAAATGAGAAGAATGCCAAGACAGAGAGAGAGAGAAGGTCTGGGAAGTATGCCATTAAAATAAATTAGATGAAAAGAAAACACAACATTTTTACTACTAGTTATTAACATATTTCCTAATGCACTTCAGTCATATGAAACGATGGTGGGCACTTATCTGAGAGTTTAATCTTATCTGAGCTTAGGCCTTGGTCTTCCAAACTTATTGGACGTAACATAGTTTTTTTTATATAATGGACATACATACAATCGCGCCTGTGGCCCTACGGGATAGGTAGACATATATTTACAGCTTGTTTTTAATTCCCAGGACACAAGATTTTTGCCGTTTTCAGGCACATTTCCAGAAATTGTGATACTACTGATAATTTCCTAATAAACAAGCCCAAAAACACTGCTCTAATATCTGGCTCAAATAATAATATATAAAACTAGAAAGACTTTATGTCCAGGAGTGGATGTGATACTGATAATGAAGATGATGACATAGACTTTAGTAGGTTCTGATATCACAAAGATTTATGCTTATGCTCACGCAGTAAGATGAATGCAGTACTATATGAATGTGAACACACAAAATGGTCTCAATCAACTGGCAGGAAACAATGTAGATTATTCCTGACTATTTGAAACTATTATGCCATCCTAATGCTAACCCTATATGTGTGGCCTTATCCCGGAACATTGTTGTCAGATATGAATGAGAGATTATGTATTTCCTGATGAAAACTAAAAATAAATTTAAAAAAAAAACATAAAATATTTTTATACAAATTATATAAAATGAACCATAGTTGAATTATAATGTAATAATAAAAGATTTTTTCTTTTCTGCATTGACATGTCATAAGTGCTATTTGATTGCCTATGTGACCAAATAAAGCAATTTCATTTCATTTCAATGTCTTACTATCATCAAGCTTGCATATTTGAGATTTCTTATTTTTTCTGACAACAGCAATTTGACCAACTGGCATGGTGGACTGAGCCCTGACATAATTGAGGATGTGTAAATTCAATAGAAGAATAAATAATATTTGTTTTTTGGACAATAATTTAAGACATTACATTTAATCTAATTTATGAACAACTGAGTTGTTTTGTCTTAATGCAAAACCCAAGAAAACTTGAACCAACTCAAGAATCTAAACACTTGGATTGTTTGCTAGACACTTATATAAAAAAATGTGTGAAACATCTGCCTACACAGTAGTGAGAATTAATTGGTATTAATTTATTTAACTGAATGTATGACATACCTTTTCGTAATGTGTCTCTGTACATATGTAAATGAAATATGCTGTCAAACAAGCTAGACAGCCTTCACAATATGTGCTGCAATCTGCTGTCTCTGCCATTTCAAAGTGTTCATTCAATCTCTCCATTGTATATTCAAATGTTTGTCTGTCTATCTGCAAATATATAATAAATATGAATTAGTTACATATGGAAAGATCATTATGTTGAGTGATGTCTGGTTATACATTACAACAGCTAGGTTATATCAAATGTATTTAGCCTTGTTAAGACTTTTCTTAGAAATATCAGTACCATAAATTAATGAGTACCATATTCAAAAACTGAAATGTTTAAGCTTGGTAGATGCAACACACAGCCACTCATCTAAACATTAAAGGTGCCAAAAGAATGATGTTTACAGCATGTGAACCACCAGGTGCAGTACTTCCATAGAAGCAAAAAAGCATTAATGTTAATTGTGTAATGTCTAGTTTATAATTGTTTATTGTGGGATCAAGGTATTCTCATTTATGTGTCGAATTCCTTTAGTTAAATAAAGATTTAAAGCTTAAAGACTATTATTCAGAAATACCACCACTAGATGTGATCCACAATAGTACCATATCACTAATGGTATATGTAGAAATAATCCATAAGAAAAATGGTATAAAAACCCACATATAATGTGTAGAAAAGCATTTCCCCACAATGTAAAATTGTATATACAGACAATGTCTTGTCATGATCATAATTATTATGCAAATTTTTAATTCAATGGGTATAACATGCCACACCTAAATTCACACTATGTAGAAAGCCTAATTACGTAGTTGGGCTGTATGGATTGGATGCTTTAGGCAAAATAACATGCACGAAACAATATCTAAAGGTTATTTTTGCAAATAATGAGCCAATAGGTCAGCACAATAGTTACTATTTGTGAAAATGTCAGGGACAATAAGACAGTGAATTCCCAAGTTACTTTTGTGTGAAACTTATTATACATAAAAACAATACGTCCTTGCACTACTCTATGCCTATAGTTCTTGCTGAGATTAAAGATCTCACCACTTTAATATAGCTCTATTTATCGCAAAATAACACACTTTCACGTACCCTATCTTCGAGTTCCGGTGGAAATCTCGTCTGGAACTTTACGGCCGTTCCTTCAGAATAGTCTCTCTGTATAAATATCTTTATGCCTTGCTGTGTTGGGGTCTGCTGGCTGCCTGGAGTGTTAGGGCCCGAAGGGATTCTGTTATTCGCCATTTTTCACCCACTATAACTCCACACACATATATTATATCTACAGGAATGCTTATGTTACGAATGTATCATAGTTTTAACATATCGTTAGCGATAAACAAGCCTTCAATTCGAGATTTATTTCGATAAAATCATCAATGACGTCCGTCACTGTGAAATCTTAAATGAATGACAGATAGTGATGTTACTATTTTAAACTATGTAAATAGTCGATTAGGTTTGTGATGTGACTTTTTTATTATATATCTGTATCCTAGTTTTTTTAGGTGGTTATTCTTATCTTTAAATGAGCAATTCTTGTATATATATATATATATTGGAATCTCGGAATCGGCTCCAACGATTTTCATAAAATTTAGTATATAGGGGGTTTCGGGGGCGATAAATCGATCTAGCTAGGAATCATTTTTAGAAAATGTCATTTGGAAGAAAAATAACAAAAATCAACTGAAAAATATGACTCTTCCTGACATCTATTGGCGAATATTGGCGAATAATAATACTATTTTTTGTGAGCAACTAATTGCTTTAACGACACAACAGCAGATGGCGTTGTTAAGTAACATTATTCATATTTCATCATTTTATTAGTAATTCGTACTTAAATATAATTTCCAAAAAACACACAAAAAAAAAAAAACGAGCAAAGCTCGGTCATCCAGGTACTATTATTAAACAAATTAACTGGTGAAGTAAATTCCTATAAAATAAATACTCCAATATAAGAAGTAAATTGAAATAGATATAAGTTGTTTCTGTTTAAATGATGTACGATAAAGTGTTTTATCTATCTATCTAAAAATCTTCATTAAATTCAACAAAAAAAAACATTGATTTACATTACCTAGAATATAAATATTTAAGTATATATTCATACATTCATCTCTATAATCTATATAATATAGAATATCGTCGGAGAGACAGAAGGTATGGGAAAGGACAGTGACAAACTGACTCCTAGGTGTACTTATGTAAATAAAACACATTTAACGAAGACAATACAGGCGTGAGTGAATGTAGGTATGTAGCTGTAGGTATGTTTATGTTAATATATAGGGATATAAATTTATGCGTTTTTTTATTACCTATTTAGTTCACTGTAAGTACCTACTCCATAGTTGTAATGTTATCTGTACAATTAAGTTTAAATAAATACGTATATAGTAAATGTGAAGTTTAAACAACACTTTTTTATATTTTTTATTTTCAGACTATTTAAACATATTTTTATAGCTTATTTGACACTTTATATATATATATTTTTATTATCTATAATTTATATAAAACAACTTTCGAGGAACTTAACCGCCGAAATTATTTATGGGACGTCGTAGATCTAAGCTTATGACGTTTCCTATATCTGGCTTCAGCATGACATCAATTCGTAGAGTCATTTTGGATATATCAGCGTTGATCCTATACTGGCGTATCAGGTGCGCTAGTGTAGTCTTCATTGACATCATTGCGAAAGTTTTCCCTGCAAATTGAACTTTGGTGTTAGTATCTGCCTGAACTGTTTTTCGGGTGTAAGATTTAGACGGTGTTAAGACAGGATAATGATTTAAAGATTACTGGAAATCCAAAACTTATTGGAAAACTTGATAGCAGAGCTGACTTTAGTTCACATGACCCAAACAAAATGAGCAATAAAACAAGCTGGCTATGATTTGCTCCAGCACTCTTACAAATCCGTTTAGGATTTTAGGTTCATGTTTTCATTCAATGAAATCACATTCATTCTTCTATTTAAATGGAGATTTTATAGGATAAGATAGATTGTGTAACTGTAAACTGTAACTCACCTATGCAGTTTCTTTTGCCAATACTGAAACCAGCGAAAACATTGGAATTGGCTGGCAATTTAGCTGGGTCGAGCCACCTTTCTGGCTTAAAGTCGGCTGCATCTGGGCCCCATAAAGAATGGTGATGCATGCCCCAATACAGCAAGAAGATACTGCATCCTGATGGAATTGTGTAGTTTTCTGTAATAGGTTTATGATTAAAGTTAAATATTTTATTTAAGTTCAAACAATTGTGAATGATGCACACGTTAGTACCTATTAGGGAAATTTTATAGCTCAGCGAGTTATTAGTCTTCTTGTCTTTAAAATGGCGTAGGTACACTCCAGAGAGTTGTGTGACATTAACGTTCACGCTTATAAAGCTATAACTTCGTGGATACCCGCAAGAGATTCGCAAATTCGTATCCTTGCTGTGCCATGAAGCTGTGGAATAGCTTGCCAACTCACACAAAACCGACGGCCAATTCACAGCGGCTTCGTCTGAATTAGGAAAAGTACCTAACCAGCGTTTGCTCAGTCATACGTTTGATACATCACCAATGCAGGTACTTACTGAGTTTCACTTCAGTGTCAGCATATCTCGAAATGATCGGTGCTATCGGGTAAAGCCTTATGGATTCTTTTATTACTGCTTCTAAATATACTAATTTATGCAAATCATGCTTAGTGATATCTCTTCCTGAACCACCCACTAAATCTTGTAATCTGTGGAAGTAAATATTTATCAGTAGGTAAATATTATTCATGATCTGTATCGAGAATAAGAAGAGCGAGATAAGAAGAGAGAGAGAGAGAGAGATAGAGATAAGAAGCGAATTTAAGTACCGAGCTGCATTTTCTTTGATGAATAGAAAGGAAAATTGTTGTGTCTCAGTTTTCTTAAATTAAATAAAAAAACGTTAAATTCTTCATAGAGGACTAATATCTACTATAGTATTATTTTTATATTGACTTGATTTTCAACAGAAAATTATGATATTAATGGTCCACTAAAAAAAAACAGTAAGCTGTCTTGGTATTAATTAAGAGCGTTATACTTACTCTTCAAATATTTTTTCTTGGACTTCCGGGTAAGATCCAATAGCTATAAGAGTATATATGAGTACATAGGATGTAGTGTCATGACCAGCGATGATAAAAGTGTCGACTTCTTCTCTAATTTCCTGATCACTGATTACCCCATCACCCTTGGAAAGTTCTAGAAGAAAGTCTAAGAACGGCTTGAATTTTTCTAAAAAAAGAATTCATATTAGAAATTGTGTCCATATTTAAAAAAAATTGTGGCCTCGTTGGTCTTGGATTCCATTTCCAGCTCAGGCAAAGTGTTATTAGCTTTTACCATTAGGATGTAAGAAGCCTCATGGAGTCTAGAAATGTGCCCAAAAACGGCAATGAGTTGGCCACGTATTACGTTAAACTGAAACATGGTTGGCTAAACTTAATTGCAGAAATGCACCTCTGCCCACCCGTTCAGGGATATAGACGTAAACGTCTGTGATTTTTGATTTTGATTTTGATTTCATTTTTGTGCTGCAATCGGTAACAGTATTAGTAATACGAAGATCTTCGTTATCGACCTAGGTAGGTTACTGACCCAAAGACTTCCTGTCAACCGTCCCCAAAACAAAACTGCGGGAGCTAAAGGCCTTGTCAATTCGTAAGAATAAAATCCCTAATTTTCTCACTAAAACGACATAACACTTGCCTTCATTTACATTTTGAATATCCGAATCAGCTAATTCTTTTGTTTTCATTTGCAATTTTCTGTCTTGAAGCACCTATAAATCAACGTTGTATAATTATTAATAAGGATAAAAAAAACATTAAGCCGGCAGTAATGAGGTGTTATTACGCTAATAAAAAAAAATCATGTATAAATAACGTAGGTTAATTAATAGCAAAATTATTTATATACGGATTGATCAGTTAATTAATTTTCCTATTGTTTTCAATACTCACGAGTTTATAATAAAGTCAAATGAAAAAATATTTTTTATGATTAGATTTTTTTTCTTCTAATAACTGACTGGCTCGATAGCTTTCGTGGCGCAGTTTTATTAGGTAGTAAAGCAAGAAGCTACGGATTTGATCCTTACAACGAGACAAATATTAGCTCCGAGTCTGGGTTTTTGTAAGACTAAAAAAATTCTTAAGGTTTCAGATCCACTGGAAGCAGGAGTTGCGTAGTGTGATAGATTACTAGAACTAAATACCAAGTTAAAATTATACATACCATGTTAGATAGTTTGTGCAGCAACTTAATTTGTTTGTCTTGTTTCGCCTTCAACTTTGTCATATTGTATATGATGTCAACATGAAGCCAAAACTTCTGGAAACGTTCAGTAAATATCTTTTGTATCTGCTCAATGCTCTGTAAGAACTCGCCTACTATATCCGTGTATTTTTCGTTGACGCCGAACACTGTTTCTATAAATTAAAATTAGTATTTACAAAAAATATTTTAAACCCAGGTCTGTGCGTTTTCGTGCAAAAAATCCCCGTTTTCTCCTCTCCCCAATTTTCAGGGCATTTCACTCGCAATGCGGAATGGCCTTAATATCCTAGGTGTGGATATCCGCTGCGATCTTAATCCAATGACTCACATCGAGGGCATTATATCCGCCACTTCACGCAGGGTCGGAATCCTGAACAGGGTGCGCCGGTTTTTCACGCCCGGTCAGCTTTTCCGCTTATACAAAGCGCAGGTTCGGCCGGGCATGGAATACTGCTCGCACCTCTGGGACGGTTCCGCCAAATACCTTCTCGATGCCTTGGATGGATTGCAGCGGCGTGCCATCCGCATTGTGGATGATGCAGACGTCACAGCCAACTTGGAGCCGCTACAGTTGCGCAGGGACATTGCCGCACTTAGCGTGTTCTATCGTCTGTATCATGGTGAATGCTCTGAAGAATTGTTTAAGCTTGTCCCATCCTCTCCTTTCCTCACCAGAACCACGCGTGCTGGCATGCGAAGCCACAGCTTTGTGGTCACAACATCCGCGGCTCGAACCAAAAAGTTCGCCAACTCTTACCTTTGCCGCACCATCAAGCTGTGGAATAGTTTGCCGGCTCACGTGTTCCCTCCTTCCTATGATCCTGGATCCTTTAAGCGAAGCGTGAAGAAGCATTTGTGCAGGCCGGCATGATTGTGTCGACCAGCGGGTGACCTTCGTTTCTCGCTGGTCGGTATTAATTTTTTGGACTCCACTGTGCTTACCATCAGGTACAGTGGAGTCACTTTGCCGTGCCAGTTTAAAAAAAAACATACTTCAAGAGCTTCCATTTGCCTACATCGATACACTTATTTAAAGAGTAGGTAGAAGTGTTTGTGTGCACTCACATTTCGAAAACTATGTTTTAAACCCATTGTTACTACAGAAAAATTCCAGATGGTAAATTCGAAAACACTGCAGAACTGGAAATGAACCGGGGTTCTCCCAATAACAACCTGTGTTTTGTAGCAAGATATGTGTCAAAAAATAACTTTTATTGTATCTATGGCTTCATCTTTCAACTAATGAACCTATTCCACCATCACCATGCCTGGGTAAAACAAATTGCAATTAAATCCGAGTAAAATGGGGACAAATAGGAAATACTCACGAAAAACTGTTCCCAGAGAGCTTTCCGATATGTATTTCAAGGGTACGAACGGACCTTTTCCTACTTTAGCTGAGAGTTGCGCCATCAACACCCTAGCTTGGTTGTTGAAAACACCCACAAATCCGTTTAAAACTTGTTGGTTGAAAGTAGGATTGAGCAGTTTTCGGTGTCGTTTCCATATAGGTCCTGGTGAAAAAGAATATCTTAATCTTTACATACATACATACATAAACTCACGCCTGTATTCCCCGAAGGGGTAGGCAGAGATGCATTTCTGCACCCACATTTCGCCAGGTATGTATCAGTCCCACGTAATAGGGGGCGAGCCTATTGCCGCTTTTCGGGCACACTTCCAGACTCCGTGCTGTTACTGAGAATTTCCTAATGGAAAAACCCAATAACACTTTGCCCGACCCGAGAATCGAACCCAGGACCTCTAGATCGCACGGCACATACTTGTACCGCGAGACCACGAGGCAGTCTTAATCTTTACTATCGTAAAACATGTTAATTGTTAACTGAAAGCATGTATCATCAATAGTGACGGGGAGGGGTAGTTTTTTTCCCGTTTTGCATTTTTCGATGCTGCTCCCCTCCTATTAGTTGTAGCGTGATCATACATCCCAGATTGGCGCTCTGAACCAAACAAACAAAGATACAAACTCTTCGTCTTTATATATTAGTACAGATGTAACAAGAAATAAAACGTCTTTTGAGATTTTGTTTTGTCGATGTGTTTGCGTATGCTTGCTTTGCTGGAGAGTTTTTTTTTTGCGGTAATAGAAATAATTTGCGTGACCACGAAGCTGTGGAAATTTGCTAGCTAACGTGTTTTTTCCTTCTCATAGTCCTGGGTCCTTTCTGAATAGCAGCATCTCAGTGATAAGAGATGGGATTCTCTGTCCACTTGTTGCTCTATTTGGACAGCATAATGCTTACCATCAGATACGGTATTCTTTTAGGAAAAAAACAATAATCACTCACCACTGCCAGTGACTAGCCCATTACCGAGCCAGGGTTTAGCGAAATTGTAAAAGTAGTCTTTCTGCAGACAAGTGTTGGCTACTGTATAACAGTCATCAGGATCGGTAATCGCTGGAATAGTTTTTTTTAGTTTACATTATGATGCAACTTTACTTCCTTTGAGAGATCAACATGCTGGCCTATTAGATGGACTATAATGCGTTGGCAACATATTTTCGACTTTAATTTTTATAGAATAATAGCTGACCCGGCGAACTTTGTTCCGCCTAACAGTCGATTCTTTAATTATTTTTTTAGCCTAAGTTACTGCTTATGACATCAGCTCCCTGCCAATAAAAGTCCCGTCAAAATCGGTCCACCTGTTTCAGAGATTTCAGAGAACAAACAGACAGACAGACAAAAATTGTTTTCTTCTTTTGGTATATGTATGTACCGTGTATAGGTACATCCATATGCATTTATTAAAAAGCGACTATTTCAATATTATAAACAGACACCCCAATTTTATTTATTTGTATAGAGTATAGATGTACTCGCGATTCGCGCCTGTATCACCGAGGGGATGAGCAAAAGCGCCTATCTGCGTCTACATTGTGTTGTAAGTAAGTTCTATATAATAGTGAGCGAGCCCTTGGCGTTTTTCGGCTCATATCTAAACTCCGTATTACTAAAAAGAATTTACTCATTGAAATAACCAATAAAACTTTACAGGGAATCGAACCCCAGCCCTCTAAATCGCACGACTTGCACTTTTACCGCGTGACGATCGTCTATTAAAGAATAAAGCTTTGATTTACTTATATTAATAGGTAAAGGTCTTATTGAGTCCAAAGCAAGAGTTTTTAGAAAAACGCTTACCGTAAGCCAGATGAGGACCGATGTTCATTGTTATAACGCCACCTTTTGCAAGCGTCTCTTGTGATATCCACTTCAAAACGTTCCAAGTATCTGCAAGTGGTTATAATATGATATATGATGACATTGGGAAACATAATTGTGCGGATTGTAAAGATAATTATGTATGGCCAATATTTATAACGTTCTCCTTGAATTACTGCATTCATTATAAAATAAAATAAAAAAGTATATTCTCCGCCACTTGAAATTTTTGTATGGTTTCCGCCTTAACATATTATACAAATTTCAAATACACAAACACCCATATCCGAGAAATATTTGTAGGCGATACAAATTTTCCGTGAGAGATCTAACTAAATAGTAAATACTGCAGAAGAGAAAGTATGTATAACCTTGCCGGTGAAAGCAAATAGCCACATGTGTCTAGTCCCATATTCATTTAATATTTTGAGGCACAAAAAATTACAACAATCATATTACTCAACTTTGCCTGCAACTTAACTCGTGTGATTATGGATTCAGTCAATCAATGTTATAAAAAAGTGAGGTCACATTTTTCACAATCGCCAAAATTATCAAAACCTATTTAGTAATTTGGATTATTTTACAAATATATTAAAAAAATACATACCTAAGTTTTAGCTGATACTATGGCACTATATTACTATTCAGGTGTTAAATTAATAAATTTTATCTCTGGCTTCGATCTTTTCATAAAAACCTAGCAGATTGCACTTACAAACCAAAGTATTTATTTATCACAATGTAAATATAAGTAAATAATGTCTTAAACAATAACCAAGAACATGATTCATATTAATAAGTGCCAAAAGTGTAAATTTAATACCAGCCACAGTTTATTATGTTTCGGGATCAACCTGGGTGTGTGTTGACTGTTGTTATAAATAGAACGGTTCGATTGTGTCGACTGTAGTTTTTCGTAACCTTTTTTTCGCTAGTCGATACTCTGTATGGATTAATCGTGGGTCCGGTGGGACATGGTAATTGGTGCGCATGCCCAAAACCCCAATGGACTATCGACTTTATATCTTGTTTCTGATTAACTTCTGAGGGGATCATGATAAATTATTTATATTTCCTTTAGATTCGCTGAGCAGTGCTCGGTGTCAATATTGTCTGTGCCGCTGTAGATCCTGGAGCTCACAAGTAAGGTGGCGGGTTTGCGGTGGGCTATGGCCATAGACCCATTGGGGTAAACCTATCCATGTTCAAAGCGTCTAGACAATTGTGTCTAGACGCTTTGAACATGGATAGGTTTACCTATTAACTTACAAATTTGGTCATACAACTGTTGTCTCATATAACTGTACACTGCACAAAATCTAGATCGTCATATATTTTATGAACATCTTTTTCTTATAAATGCACTATATCGATCAGGAGATATTTATACGCCAACTTGCACTTGGCTGTTTGAGGTGTCTAAAACCACAACCATCTTTCATCTGGTTTGAGAGCAGTCTCGGCAACTGTCACTTGAAGTGCCTGTATAATAAAACAATACTTACGTTGATTGTTTCCGTACAGTATGTATGCGTGGCCCAGAAGAGGTAGTTTGCCAGGAAGAGCTGGAGGGTCCAACACCACCATTCTTCTCCTTTGTCTTGCCATGATCCAAATAACATAGATGGCACATATCACGATAGAAAATGTTAGGAACATTTTTGGTGATTCCAAATATCTGATTACAAAGATTTTATTCGTTACCACTATTCCATACAAAATATATGACAGTTTGAATAGTAAATTCATTGGAAATTCAATCTGTATTAAGTATAAAGCTGAAGAGTTTTATTTGAACGCTCTAATCTCATGAACTAGGTTTGAAGAAAAAAAATCATTTTTGTTGAATACTCCATTTATCAAGAAAGGCTATAGGCTATATATCATCACGCTACCAACAGGAACGAAGCAGCATTTAAAAATTGGCAAATCAAAAAAAAAAATTTTGGAGTCTAAAGTTTCGCATCCATAGTAGTTACGCGCTAGTTAATCTAAATTTATGTAACGGCAGACCTAATAATACAAATTTACCTGATGCGATAATCAAAACTGATTTTGTTCAAGCGACGGTTAACTACTTGCACTTATTTTTACTTATGCTTATTTCAATAATTCACTTGAAACATTGAGCTTAAGTTCACAACACCAACCAAAACTGTTTGTGTTTAAATTTTAGTAAGATTTTTATTCACTCTCATCGTATTTTCCCACGACTATAAAGCATGCCTTAAGTAACAATACGTTACATTAAACAAAATGTATGTGAGTAGTTTGTGTTTTCAACTAATTATCTAGTTTTTTTTTCATCGTGGGATTAAACTTCGGTTAGCCGACACTACAAAAAATAAATTCCACAGTAACTTTACGTGAGAATCAATCCTACGTAATAAGGACAAGCCTATTGCCGTTTTTCGAGCACCTTTCCAAAAATCTAGAAACTCTAATATCTTTTGTTTGATTTGGTAGCAAATAGTTAGAAGTCAAGCACCAAATCATACGTTGTTCAAGTTTTTAAACAACATATGATTTGGTGAAAAAGGCAATTACAATGGAGACAGAACACAAGCTATAAATTAACGTAGTCCGCGGAACGTTCCGGGGTAGGTCTCTCGCGGGCACTTCTGCGATGCCGGCGATCCGCGGGGGCCCCGGGGGCTGCATCTTGTGACGTGATCAGGAATCGACGCGGTATTGGTCGGTCGGCAGTGGTGGCCTCGAGATTTAGGCGCGCGGTCGAGAATGTCGGCGGTCGCAGGTTCAAACCCCAGGCATACACCTCTGACTTTTCGAAGTTATGTGTGTATTCACAATGAATTATCACTTGCTTTAACGGTGAAGGAAAACAACGTGATAAAACCTGCACACCTAAAAGTTCTTAGGAATTTCTTAGGTGTGTAGTCCGCCAACCCGTACTAGGCCAGCGTGGTGGACTAAGGCCTAAACCCTCTCAGTTGTAGAGGAGGCCCGTGCCCAGCAGTGGGACGTATTTGGGCTGATGATGATTGGTCGGTTAAGCGGCATTTTTAGTCAAATAAGTGACTGTTACAATGAATATTCTCAATGTTTTAGTCAATTAAACTGTTTTTAAAAAAAACAATTGGGAGCATACATTTAGGTAAAACCCAGGCAGCAATAAGTTATCCGAGAAGCGATTCGGATTGCGGTGATGGAAGGGAAAAAAACTGACTCCTTGCATAGATCTAGGTTCATTTCTAGAAATACGTTGACATGATACGTATTTGAAATTGTTCTATAACTTATACTTAACCCATAACGGGGAATGGTCTCAACAACATCCACTTCGCTTCTTATGTTACATCTTGATAGACATCAGACGAAACAAGAAGTTCATGTTTTTATTAGTGTCTTGCTTTCTTCTACATCAGTGAAACAGATTGCTTGTTCACTTGTACCTTTTACTTCTAACCGCAAATTTTAACAACTGTCGAGCAATTGAATAAACTGACCTAGTACTGTCATATGACGAGAGAATCTCGATTCCGACCAGTTGTTTTTTTTTTGTATGGACTACGGGATGGCCCCCATCAGGTCTAATGTTTCTTTTGCCTCCAAGCATAAATGGTATATATTTAATAATGTTAGTTCTACATCCAAAGTGCATACTCTAATTAATTTACCCACCTGTATATCAGTGATCTTCGTAATGCTACTTTTATCCTAGTCTCGATCTCGCTTCGGTTTGCTGTTCTGCATCAGCAAGTTTCTTCAACTTATACTCTAATTCATAATTAGAACTTGTAGGTGAAAGAGAGTGCATTAGCTGCGGTAATCACGTACAGTTACCCGCTTGTATTTATCGGATTTGTGCTTTGGAATTGGATTACCTATATCAGACTATTGCATCACCAGTCTACTTTATAATAGATACATAAACAACGATCAGACACACTTATATAAACTTAAAGAGAATGTTTTTTATTTAAATGATAATATATAATTAGTAATTAATTATTACTGACAAAACATCTGTGCAAGCAAAGAAAACATAAACGTTTAATATTTAAGTATTGCTGAAATCTGTAACTCTGTGAATAATGTTTTCATTAGCTGTGTAAATGATGCTATGTACCGCCTTCACGAGTTTTAAAACTATTAAACCTTTTTTTTTGGTCTTGAGGGAAAAGCTGATTATGGCTCTACTTCCCGCCAGTCTGGGGGAGGGGGGCGAGAAGCGTATGTCGGGGTCACCGGTCTTTCCACAACGGACACAGGCCACAGTGCCTCCGCCCCTCTCGAGGTCACTTTCAGTGAGGACGCGCTGCCCCCACCAAGGACCCCTTTGAGTCGCCTTTTACGACAGGCAGGGGATATCGTGGTGGGATTCTAACGCCCCCTTGCCACAAGGCAGACAACTATTAAACCTGAGTCCATCACGCTCGTAACTGTGGACACTAGACTTCTTAGTTGCATACCTATATCATTCCTAGAAATCTTTCCATTCTATGGCAGAATTTATCACCATTGATAGTAATAATTAATCAATATGTTAAATTTATATTACTTCAAATACGTCAACCTACTGATAATTTTATTGAGAAGCAATACAAAAGGCAGTCGTGGATCTGCCCAGAGGATAAGGGTTGAAAGAATTCCGCCACGGTATCCCGTTTGTCGCAAGAGGGACGTAAAGGGGTCGTGTCACTTTGCGTGCCTTAGGGCGGCACTTTCCCACCAAGAGCGATTCCGAAACGTGTGACAAAGCGAGTGGCCTCACAACTGGCGCGGACGCTCAATCTGGCTAAGCGATTAATAAACAGGATTTTGGGGCATCTCAGTCGTTGACAAATACCTTTTTGATCTTTGCACGTTACCATAGCAAGCTTTCCTACATTTTAGTAAAGAGGATTGATAACAGATGGAATAAAATCTATATTTCTTTTTCTTGTTTTTGTATAATCCAATCAATCTTTTATTTATTAGTCGTTTCCATCTTCAATTTATGTTCTAACTATTACTGGAAATTGTTTTGAATTGCGTACTATTTTTTTTACTGTAATTGTTCTGCCTGTTTCCAAAAAAATAAAATAAATATTGTAATATATTTATAACTGAATACAATAAATTATTATTTCTATTACAATACCTAATTATAATGTGATAATTCGAATCCCTGCGGGCATATACATAGGTACCTATATGTATGTACTTCTTTTATGAATAGAATGAAACATCAAATCTACATACAGAAACTTCGAGATCATTTATGTTAACTGTATACATTTTAATCCCATTTATTTTACGATTACGATCGTCGAATGTGACCTTGCTTGCTGTGACCAAGGAACCAGTACAATTATGGCAAAAGCGATAGCGGTCTACATCAGCCCAGTGAGTTTGGAGGGGAAGAGAAACAATCCCATATCGACATATCAGATTAATCAAATTCAAACCGTTCCTATACTTATTTCTAAAAATTAATTAATTCCGTCAAAAGACGTCAGAACACGTTATGAAAAATTAACATTAGCGACAACTTACGACGCGATACCTAGCATCACGTCAAATAAATTTGAATCTGACTTAATTTCTACGAGGTCTTTGCAGCTTAACTAAAAAGATCTTTCATTTCATATTACACACAGGATATTATCTCCAAACGTATTACAACCTGTGTCCTCTTTTTGTTGATGTGTGTGTAAGAATGGATGTTTAGTATACGAGTACGTATATTTTTAGCTCTAAGCTACTCAGGGCCGTATTTGGAGCTATTATCCAGTTTGAACTATTTGATTAAGTATTATATATACTGTATACATCACTGCTTATTCCTTAGTTCTAGAGCTATTTTACAACCCTCTACGGGTTTTAACATGAAGTCTATTTTCAATCTTAGTTTACTGATGTCACTCGTGATGCGGAAATTACGTACAACATGTACAATCGTAGTCTTCACCGACATCGTGGCGTAGTGTTGTCCTGAAAATATAAATTATATATGTATCTTTAGGCTTTCGTTCACAATTCTCGCTTATTGAAACCCATCAGGTTTCATTATAATTTTAAAGTACATACCTATTATATAGGTATATATTTTTCAGTACAGGCCACCTCCAATATTAAAAGGGATTACCCAATAAATCTTTGCCCGACCCGGGGATCGAACCCGGACCTCTAGATCGCACGGCACATACTTGTACCGCGAGAGGCGAGAATTTATATATATGTAATGTTATTTGTCTGTATATTGATTAACTTTCCGGTTACAACGCCCTTTTAATGTAATGAATACCTACGGTATAAATTTTTACGGAACCTTCCAGAAGAATATGTATATAGATACATTTAGAATTTACCCTAAGCGAAACCAGTTCGAATTGCTGCTTCTTATACAGGGTGTATTCAGACCGTGATCGGAAACTAAGACAGGTAATAGCTAAGATGATTACAAACCCCCTGGCGTTAAAGAAAATTCTGACAAAAAATAAAAAAATTGACGTTTTCCATACAAACCGCGTACATTTAATACCGATGGTTGTATGGAAAAAGTAAAAAAAAATATTTTTTGTCAGAATTTTCTTTAACGCCAGGGGGTTTGTAATAACCTTAGAAATTCTTTGTAGAGTACTCTTTAGTACGCAGATTTCGTCGCGACGGTTTCCTTTAACATTAATATGCGTAGTAACTCATTGAGGACACACATTTAACCCGCTATAGCTGAGAAATTGTCTCGACCGCCGGTTTTAATAATTAAAATCATTGACTTTATATTTTATAATTTAACATAAACGCACCTCTGTCTGGTCTCGGAGATATAAGTGTGAGTATTTCAATGGTGGGAATTAACTCTTTAATCCGTTCATCCTTAATTAACGTAGTTAACAATCTGCTTAACGGATTAACTGCCTAACCCAAAAAAAATTAACGCTCTTTCCGTTAACTTTAGTGGTTTACGTACCTACTTTAGTAGGCGCCCAGTTTTGATTTTTTCGTATTATTTCTCACTTTTTAGTTAATTAGACTGTTTTGAAGTAAGTTTATTTTTTTAACTTACTTTCATTTATTCATTTTAATAGTAATTTTTCACAAAACTATTCTATTGTTCCGTCATTCATTACTATTGTACCGTCTGCTTTATAAAGTATGCCAGATCCTTTCACATAGTATAAGAGATAAACCGAATTACCGAATTTCGTTGAAATCCGCCAAGTAGTTTGTACAGCGTTGTTGAAACGCTCATATTTAAAAACAAATATTGAAAACTGCTGAACCAATTTTGTTAAAACTTACGGTGACTCCTAAGTTGAGAGATACTCTAATGAATATAGAAAGAATTTTTGTAATACGACTTCTAGTTTCTGCGTTATATTTGGACAAAGATACACTTATGAAATTTGGCACTCATGTTTAGAAGCTAGTATATACCAACATATACAAAAACTGTGCAATTATGAAAATATTAACAAATAACATTATACAATATACAGGTCGAATAAATAAATAAATGTGTATTTAATTCTTTTATCTACTTTGTTTTATTTACCTATTTCTCTCAACCCAAACGTAATATAAGTTTTAAATGGCTTACTTTTAACGGTAACTTTAACTTGCGTTAAATTTTCGAGAATTTAATGCTCTGAAACTTTTTTGCTAACGTATTAACGATTAACAAAGTTTACTTAAGGTTTAGTTAGGGCTAAAATCCTCTTAGTTGTAGGGGAGGCCCGTGCCCAGCAGTGCGACGTATATGGGCTGATGATGAAAGTTTACCTTTTGGGTTAATTGTGCCCACCTATGGAGCAATTATGTATAAAACATTACGAACGTGGTTTACTGAATTCTTCATATTTAGCTGGACTGTTTTTAATACTTTATCGCCATAAAATTTCTGAAACTGTATTGACGGATTCTTTAAATGTAATTTAACATTTATTTATTCAAATAATTTATACCATCAGTTACATTTTTGACCAATGCTATCATAAGTAATACAAAATTGGTAGGTTCTTAATAGTATGAGAGCTCAAGACCAAAACCATATCGCATCGTTTTACGGCCAAAACTGTATAATACCGTTAGAGTAGATGAATCTGAACCCGGCTAAGTGGGCAGTACCGGCTAGAATCGTCGCAGTTTTATGGGGGGGGCATTTCTGCTACGTTAAAAATATAGGCAAACAGTCTTATCACAATATGTCTGATAATAAAAATGTTCGTCATTTTATTACGAAAAAAAATGTTTTCAGGCATATTGCGCGTCAGATGTAGCCTAAGCGCATTTTTAAAAATGCCTTTCAGCAGTAAATGAAATGATTTTTGGGGTGCGAACGAGAGGCGGTTTCTTTCAACCCAGAGAGTAATTTAACATAGACACGTATCTGCCAACTTTTCTAAGCCTGTGTATATGACTGTATTTATTTATTTATTATTTTCTAATTAGTCGGCACTTTGTTTCGACCACACTTAGTTTCAAGAAAAAGAGCGATAAGAAAACTATAATTGTTTTTTTAGCTTTACTTTAAAAATAAATACTTACCATAATAAGTCTGAGTTCCTAACATACATCGAATAACTCCACCCTTCTTACAGCATTCATCAGCCACTTGGACTAAACGATTAAATAACCCTAAAATAAAACATTAGTTATTTAACAACAAAGATTCAGCGAGATAGCTAAGTTGGATGTTGTGTTAACAAAAGTCGTGACTTCAGATCCAAAGCTCACTTTTCTGACTGTTAAATAAATGCACCCAACAGTTATTTACATAGCTGTGACACTACAGTAAGTCACAAGTCTTGTGCCGTGAGTATCAGAAACTACGAGAGACGTTTCGGTGTCACAAACATATTTGTGGCTCACACAAACATTTTTCTCGGTTTGGGATCGAATCCGCGGACTTTCTTTTCAGGTAACATTAAAGAAATGTCGTTAAGAAGTCTGCGTGCAAGAAAATTACTGAAATTATTGTGTTGGTATTTTCAATTTCTAATACAGCTGGGTTTTTTTATATTTTAAGTCGCCTCTCAGGACGGATCACAGCCACAGTGTCTCGATATAATGAAATAGGAGATTTGTCTTCTAAGCATTGAATTGAAGAGCTGATGGTCATGACTTACCTATTCCATTCTTCTAGGCTAACGTGAAAGGACCGTGATCCTTGAAAAGGTCACAAAAATAGAATATGGTATATTGACTACGCGCCACCGTAATATAATGTAAAAATATATATATCTACTTACGTTCAGTGTTTCCCAGCAACAAATACGAATGGCCTACAATGGGATAACACCCTTTGTAGTAAGGTGGTGTGTTGGGGTTGGATCGTGTGCGCATGCGCCATGTCCAAACGCTTAACAGCACAGAAACTACACTCAACAACACCAACAGCATATTTTTATTTATTTATTTGCGAGTGCTATATGGCAATGAAAGACGATATTTATTATATACTAATATTGCGTAAACTACTTATATATGAATTAAGGCGGAAAAAATGTAAAACTGGTAAGATGCTCTGCTGGTGAAACATAAATTTCGTCGCGCATGAATACCCCTCACAGTTAGAAAACGTAAATGGGATGACTAATAAAAGTTGGCAATTAAACCACTATTTCTTAACTCGTATTTTTTCTTTTATGGCCTTTAGCAATCTTCTTATTTGCTCTGCGTAGTAAAACCCCGTAATAGTGGCTCCTTTTCCAAATATTCCACCATTATTATTCCTTTAGTGTCCCAAAAATGGACGCCATAACCTTTCTTACCGAACTTGGAACCTTGAGTTTCTTCGGCGTCGGGGAAGAGGTTGGTTTCCAACTCATTGACTTTTGTTTGGTTTCTCGATCAAAATGGTGAATCCAGGTCTCGTCCATGGTCGCGAAACGAGACAAAAAGAGCCCTGATCTGTCTGGAGTTTTTCGAGATTCGCCCTCGGAATGTTGGCTCGTTTTTTCTTTTGTTCGTCGGTAAATACTCTCGGCACCCAACACACGTAGATGTTTTACCTAGCTTGAACTCCTTTGCCCGGCGCGCAACTGTAGAATATGGAGGAGTAGAGTCTCCCAATATTTCCACTAGGTCGCTGTGTATGTCTTTGGTAGACGTTTTTTTTTAAAACAGAGGTACTTGATGATAGCTCTGATTTCGTTTTTATATACGACGTATACAATATAAAGTCAATTTAATGTTAATAATTTACAAAAAAAAATCGCTGATTTTTGTGCGTTATATTATGAATAATGTATAGTCACGTCATCAGTTTCATGACCAGTAAGCGTCATAACTTTTTAAATTAATCCTGATTTTCCGGAAATTCTCGAACATTTTTTATTACGAAATATATTATAAAATTAAATATAACATATGCAGTTAAGTTATCAGCTACTTTATCGCAAAATGGGGTACACAATCGTAAGCGGGTGTCCATAAAAAATAAATTTACCTAAAATTGTCTTATCAATATAGGCATATAATATTTTATCGTTGCCGTTTTTGTTTTTTGTTTGTTTGGAGATTTGAAAATTGGTAGTAATGTATGCTATTTATATATATTTACATCTGCAGGGGGTCCACCCGATCCAGCAAAATTTCGAAAGTGATTTATGAAATTAAAGAGTTTGGGAACCTCTGATTTACATGAACACTAGCTGTGGGGTCTGGTTGACCCTTCGTGAAATTTTATAAAAGTAAGTTTACAAAGTCCTTTTTTATACTCCCCCATACCAAACATTATTCAAATCGGTCCAGCGGTGAAGCGATAAACCGTAACAGACAGACAGACAAAGTATTTTTTTTTTATAAAAAAAATTGTTTTTACCTGTAATCAGTTTAAAATATAATTGGAGCCCGAACAAGCATGTGCCGCGCAATCTAGGGCTATCGTGAGCCAATTTAGGAATAAAATAACATACATACATACATAAACTCACGCCTGTATTCTCCGAAGGGGTAGGCAGAGGTGCATTTCTGCACCCACATTTCGCCAGGTATGTATCAGTCCCACGTAATAGGGGGCGAGCCTATTGCCATTTTTCGGGCACATTTCCAGACTCCGTGCTGTTACTGAGAATTTCCTAATGGAAAAACCCAATAACACTTTGCCCGACCCGGGAATCGAACCCAGGACCTCTAGATCGCACGGCACATACTTGTACCGCGAGACCACGAGGCAGAAATAAAATAAATAAATAAATATTGTAAAAAATGTCTAACTAATATGTGATAATTTTAATTCCTGCGGGCATCTAAGTATCTGTATGTACTTCTTTAATAATATTTATTTGGAATGAAAAATAACAAAATCAGAAACCTATAAAAACATAGAATATGCGTTGACACCTGCAAGGGTATAGCAGGTAACAGTGTCACAGACATCAAGCACCCTTTTAGTTTACAATAATAAGTAAATATGCAAAACAAAATAGCAAAACATTAAACAAAAATTATTTTATTAAATTAATAAGGCAAAAAACATTAGAACAGTAATTCGTAATCGACTTATAATTTTCTTAAATCTTAATTGAGTGTATGTGTGTGTGTGAGTCTGTGAATTTATGTACAATAAAAAAAACTAAAAAACGCTTTTATAAATAAACCAAACTAAAAGGTAGAAAATAATTCAAATTAAAGATTAATCCATTCACTTTGTGCTGAAATACGCACTCTTACCCACAGCACACACTTGACTCACATACTGATAGGAGTAGCGACAGTATCGAAATATTTTGAGAAAGCATCCCACGCTGTTTTACATTAAAATAATTTAATTTATTTATAACTCCTATATTTCATTTGAATTATAAAAAATATTGTCTACCTATTAGTTTGGTTTATTTATAAAAGCGTGACGTTTTTTTTTAACTATTATTTATTTTCTATTTTTTAGTTCGGATATCTACAGAAGCGTGTTTTTTTAAATCTATTATATATGTCGTGATTACTATTAGTAATTGTAATTATTACCCAAATCATTTATCGTTTTGTCGTTTGTGATGTCGTTTCAATGCAAAGTTCCTATGGCCACCTTCCAGCTCCATCATCAGACACTTGTTTCGGACCTTCTAGAACCAAAGTACTTGTCAAGACGAATCAAATGACCCCATTCTCGATGAGGCTATATCGTTAATTACTGAGTTCCTATGGCCATCTTCCAGCTCCATCACCAGTTCCTGGTTACCATCTAGCACCAAAGTACTCGTCAAGATGAATCAAACGAGCTGATACTCGATGGGGTCATGTCGTTTAATTACTAAGTTCCTATGGCCATCTTCTAGCTCCATCGTCAGACCCAGGCTACCATTGAATGACAAATTACTCGTCAAGACGATTCAAACGAGCCCAAACTCCTCGGGGTTGTGTCGTTTTATAGCGAAGTTCCTATGGCCACCTTCCAGCTCCATCATCATATTGCATTGTCACGCGATTTACACATGCACGCAAAATTTCAGCTTAATCGGTAACCGGGAAGCGGGTCAAAATCAAGTTCATAGAAGTCGGTTACATACAAATAAACATACAGGTGAAGCTAATAAAAAGCGTGTTAAAAACGGAAACGCAAACCACATTTAACCTATACTACAACTCCGTCTCGTCCGCCTTTATACGCAATGTTTAAAAAGCATAAATAAGTTAGTTTGGAGGGGAAGAGAAACAATCCCATATCGACATATCAGATTAATCAAACTCAAACCGTTCCTATACTTATTTTTGAAAATTAATTAATTCCGTCAAAAGACGTCAGAACACGACATGAAAAATTAACATTAGCCAATATCTTACGACTCGATACCTGGCATCACGTGTGTAAGAATGGATGTTTAGTATATGTATATTTTTAGCTCTAAGCTACCTAGGTCTGTATTTGGAGCTATTTTCCAGTTTAAACTATTAGATTAAGTATTATATATACATCACTGCTTATTCCTTAGTTCTAGAGCTATTTTACAACCCTCTACGGGTTTTAACATGATGTCTATTTTTAATCTTAGTTTACTGATGTCACTCGTGATGCGGAAATTGCGTACAACATGTACAATCGTAGTCTTCACCGACATCGTGGCGTAGTGTTGTCCTGAAAATTAAATTACATATTTTTAGGCTTTCATTCACAATTCTCGCTTACTGATAGGTCGACTTGGCACGGACCAACTCCAATATTAAAAGGGATTATTCACCACGCTGGCGGGTCTTATGCGGATTCTTAGACTTCACAGAGCTAAGAGATCCCTTGCATTATGTTTTATTAAACTAAAACTTTGTCGTTAAAACACATGGATTTTCAATAAAAATGTTCTAATAAAGTCGTGATGGCCTCAAGGTTTGTGCACGCGGTCGAGAATCTCGACGGTCGCGGGTTCAAACCTCAGGCACACACCCCTGACTTTTCGAAGTTATGAGTGTATTCACAATGAATTATCACGTACTTTAACGGTGAAGGAAAACATCGTGATGAAACCTGCACACCTAAAAAGTTCTTACAAATTTCTTAGGTGTGTTGTCCGCCAACTCGCATTAGGCCAGCGTGGTGGACTAAGGCCTAAACCCTCTCAATGGTAGAGGAGGCCCGTGCCCTGCAGTGGGACGTATATGGGCTAATGATGATGATGATGATGAATTTTATACAAGAGGCTAAGGAGTTCTATCACGAGCGTCGATTGTACCACTTGATATTTATTGTTTATGTGATTATATTATATATACTCGTATTACGCACCTATACAAGACCGTTTTCCCATACTAAATGATCCAAAAGCAGTGTTGTGCAGTGAGTTGGGCTCCAGCCATCTCTCTGGTCGGAACTCGTGTACATCCGCCCCCCATACTGGGTGTCTATTCAGACCATATATCAGCAATATGACTTCAGAACCAGCTGGTATCGTATATTTTTCTGCAATAACAAGAGTATTGTAGGATAAAATAAAAACTTTAATACACCCAACAGTCACATAAATATGTAGTTCTGACCCCACACTAACATATGAGTCTTGTGTAGGAATCAGACACTACGATAGGCCTCATAAAGACCCAGAACCGAAACAAATATTTGTGGATCACATTAACATTTGTCTCGGTGCGAGGATTAATACCTTTGTCAACTGTGCCACGGAGGCTGTTAAAATAGGAGGAGAAGTTGGATTAAGAAATTTAATTATTAATATACTACTATAAGCATTCAGGAACGGTTTTATTTAAAAAAAAATATACACGTGGTGTTTTAAACTAAACTCAATTTAATTTAAATAATGGCCTCGAGGTTTAGGCGCGCGGTCGAGAATTTCGGCGGTCGCAGGTTCAAACCCCAGGCACACACCTCTGACTTTTCAAAGTTATGTGTGTATTCACAATGAATTATCACTAGCTTTAACGGTGAAGGAAAACATCGTGATAAAACCTGCACACCTAAAAGTTCTTAGGAATTTCTTATGATGCAATTTAATTTTACACATATCATCATCATCATCAGCCCAAATACGTCCCACTGCTGGGCACGGGCCTCCTCTACAACTGAGAGGGTTTAGGCCTTAGTCCACCACGCTGGCCTAGTGCGGGTTCGCGGACTACACACCTAAGAAATTCCTAAAAACTTTTAAGGTGTGCAGGTTTTATCACGATGTTTTCCTTCACCGTTTTTCACATATAATCAAAGTAAAAACAATCAAAGATTTGACATAATAATGGATTCCGAACGTAAACTTACAAGAGGGCCGCTCCGCACAAAGTCACGAATAATAATGAATCGTCGGTGTGCTCTTATAATATATATGTCGGGTTGGTCATTAGTACAGGACTTCAACTGACAGCGAAACGAAGTGTGCAGATAGCACGCTCGGCAGAGTCTAGCTCACTTCCGTGCGGAGTCGAAGAGTGGGGACGTCAAGCGATGTCGACGAGTGGGAGTGGCAGCTTAAACGTCGTCAATTCTCATCGAACCACCGAGCGGACAACAAATGCCTAGGAACTGTCTCACGTTTCGTTGTACTATAATTTGTCAAGTTTTATTGGAAATATAACGTCTGAATGTCTTAAAAGTTTTTCACTCGGCCTATGTTTCCGACATATAGGTATAATATAGCTCTTCTTGAATTTTATTAGTGAGTCCTCTAAGGCCCCATTCGCACGGGAGCTTTTTTTCACGCGTTAAAAAAGCGTTCAAATGCAACAAATGCATTCCCAAGTATCTGTTCACACGACGGCGTTTTTATACCGCGACGCTTTTTTATCGCGCAGTGTTGCATTTTCGATTTTGGGCGTTGAAAATAGAACAATGCTACTTCATACTATTGTTCACACGAGCGGTAAAAAAGCGCCGGCGCTGCAGTCAGTGCCAAACAGTGTTCCCAACTTGGGGGTTTTCCCCCTAAATTTGGGGGGAAAAAATGTGGACTGGGATTTTTTTAGGGGCTTTATATTTTTAGGGGTAGTTTTAGGGATTAATCCATCCCCTAAATGCTAAGTTTCTTTAATGTCAACATGTATGAATTGAAATAGTCAGAACCAGAATAAAATGAAATAATATTGGACGTATGAAATAATTTATAAAGACTATTAAACAATATTGCAGAATATTATTGTTTTTTTTTTACAAAATGTTATTTAGATCATTATCAGAAAAAATGCAAACAGTCGAAAAATTCGTATCATACGAGTGAGATTCGAACCTACGACCTCGGCTTTAGGCGCCACGCTCACATCCAATTTTTTCTAATTCGTAATGCTAATAGCTAATAAATTAGAATTGGAATGCCTAACATGAATGTGTAGTTTTTTTTTAGGGGTTTTTCAAATAATTGTGGCGATTTTAGGGGTTTTTGACTTTACATTTAGGGATAAAAATTTTTGGGAGTTGGTAACCCTGGTGCCAAAGTCAGTGCGCAGCGCGCTGTTCTCGTGAGCGGACGTGTCTTGTTTATCTGCGTTTGTCAATGATGTCGTTATAATTAATTTCGTTTTAATAAATATAATTGTATTTTTTTAAATATTGTTTTACTTATCTCAGTGTAACAACCAGCTGTTGTACAGATGGTACCTTGAAATTTATTTGAGGGCCAACCATTTTCAACAATATGTCAAATGTTGCTGTTGGGAGAAACGCAGACATGCGCAGCGCCTAGTATAATTGAATACAATATATATGTACGCATAATTGCGCGTTAACTAATAAAGGTTCTTGGTGTTACGGTCGATAATCTCATAGTGCTCTGTCATTGTTAATTAAGTTAAAATAAATAGTTCCTTACAGTTTAGAGTCTTAATCTTTTATTATTTCATCAGTTGCTATAGACCAGGGTTTCTCAAAGTGGGGTTCGCCATTCGACGGCAGGGGGTTCGTGACAAGATATATGTAATGGCGACTTGACGCTTAGCAGGAACGAGCGGCAAACATATTGGCTACAACATACATATGTGAGACTGGATTTTCTCACCTGGTCATGATAAAAACTAAATCGACTTGATACCAAGTTAGAATTAAAGTTAAAATTGTCCAAAAATACTCCTAAAATGGCCATCATTTGCGACAAGAAGCAGGCAAGAAAAGATATTTCTTTTGGCACTTTATCTTTTATTGAAATAGGTAAATCTTAATTTCTTCAGCAGACAGTTTTATGACTTTCTTTTGGGGGGTTGGGGATTAGTTACTTAAGGCTTAAGGGGTTCGCTGTCACCTTGAAACAGTAACAGGGGTTCGTGAACCACAAGTTTGAGAAACCCTGACATTCGAAAATAATTTAAAAAAAAGTGGCAAAAAACTGCACTTTTACGTATCTTGGCTCATTAAGAGGATGTACCCAGAATGCCTTCTGTTTCCTTTTTCGCCTTCTAGCGCCAGAAAAACAATATTTAAAAAAATACAATTATATTTATTAAAACGAAATTAATCATAACGACATCATTGACAAACGCAGATAAACAAGACACGTCCGCTCACGAGAACAGCGCGCTGCGCACTGACTGCAGCGCCGGCGCTTTTTTACCGCTCGTTTGAACCATAGTATGAAGTTGCATATGTTCTATTTCCAACGCCCAAAATCGAAAATGCAACACTGCGCGATAAAAAAGCGTCTCGTTATAAAAACGCCGTCGTGTGAACAGATACTTGGGAATGCATTTGTTGCATTTGAATGCTTTTTTAACGCGCGTTAAAAAAACTCCCGTGCGAATGGGGCCTAACATTACAATTTTTTTCAATAGATAAAGTAAAAAAATTAATAAACACGGACATCAGCCCGGATTAATTAGAACGGGCCAGGACCTGAAGTATATTTATAAAAAACCCGAGAAACATAACCTGAGCATGAAAACGTTTTTTTTAATAATAATGAATAAACAAACAGAAACAGCGGAGGTACGAACGAAAACTGTGTTTATACTGGCACGGTGCTGTCAAAATAGAGTAGCGAGTGGCTTTATTACAATTGCATTTAGAGAATCAATGAGTGGGTTTAATTAGAATCGAAGCCAGGATTCCATATTCAGTGCTACTACGTAGTATTTCCTAACAAAAAAAAAAAAAATTAAATCATTCTTTGCCCGTCTTTAATGCCACGACTCAAGAGGTCAAAAAACTATATGGATTAATTAGAAAAATATTTTAATACTTACTGAGTTGCACACTTTTATCAGCATGTCTTAATAATGCAGAGCCAATTGGGTACAGTCTCAAGGCCTCTTTTATAACAGCATCTATGTACTTTAGCTGGGATAAATCCGTTTTCTCTACGTCTCTGTCAGCATCTCCGAAAATATCTTGTATTCTGCCAAAAAAGATTTCTTTATTAAAATTATCGACTCAAATAAGTATAACTCGTCACGAGTGTTCTATTTGCTCAGCATTATGTCCATTAATTGAGAGGATACCAATACGAATTTCCAGAAAGGTATTTCACAATTATGGGCTGTCTCGTGAAGGCTGAATATGGTTTTATTTATTTTTATTTAATATACTTTATTGAACACCATACATACTACTATATACAACAAAAATGAGACAAACAACATTGAGAAAATATAGCTACAACAGGCGGTCTCATCGAAAACTTCTATCTCTTTCACACATTCTACGGGACTGGAATGAAAAGTTGTTGCTGTGGCAGTTGTCTTAAAAAATGTATATTAAAAAAAACATAAAAATACAATACATAGGCACACATAGGTATATTTAAAATTAATATATTAAATGTCAGTGACAAATTACTCACTCTTGGTATACTCGGTCTTGGACATCTGGATGCGTTCCCAGGAGCATCAGCGTGTAAGCGATGGTCAAAGAGGATGTATCATAACCAGCAACAGTTAATGTATTTAGCTCGTCTCTGATCTCCTTATCGGGAAAAAGATTGTTCTCTGACAGCTCTAATATAAGGTCCAGAAGAGGTCGGTATTTTAATCCTGAAAATGACATAATGGCTATGGCAATGGTGGATAGGTAAGTTTTTTTTATTAAATAGACACAGCAGCGTAACACGCAGTGCCTAGTAGCAGTAAATGCACTTCACATAAGAGAAAAAATTATGCCCGCTTGGGCCACAAATGTACAACTACACAGGCTGATCCCAGAACTAACTTGTTATTGCGTCGACTACACCTAGCTTTACACCTTCGGTAGGAACTCAAAATTCAAATAAACAACTCTGAAATAAGGTTCTTTCCATAGGACCATTCTTATACAGCCATGTATAAGGAAAATGACGTTCAAACAAAAGAATGAATAAAAGTCTCACATTCTGTAAGTTATTGTGTAGCTGGGTAATAGGTATTATGTATATTACTTACTCGTCGTAAATATTATGATTATTGTAAATAATTAAAAAAATAACCTTTAGATTCTAGTGGGTCGTGAATTGCCAATTTCTTGTTTTTCAATGAAGCTCGCTTCTTGTGAATTATCTGTAACAGTGCAAAAATTCACATGAGTCGTTTTATAACCGTTCACTATTCATAAACACTCAATTCACCAATAATCTGTCAATCACCAGCCCATTCGCTGCTGAGCACGGGCCTGCTCTACAACCGAGATGGGTTATGCGCTTCCACCGCGCTGGCCTTGTGTGGGTTGGCGGACTACACGCCTTAAAAATTCCTAAGTATTTTAGGTGTGCCGATTTTCTCACGATGTTTTCCTAAACCGTTAAAAGTGCGTGATAATGCATTATAAATACACACATAACTTTAAATAATCTGTTAGCTATATAGTTTATATTTATCATCGCCGCGATTAATAAAATAAATATTATAATAAATAAATAAATACACCCAACAGTCACATACATAGTTCTGATCCCACACTAAGATACAAGTCTTGTGTCGTGGGTATCAGAAACTACGAGAGACTTTTCGGTCTCGCATACACCCAGACCCGAAACAAATATTTGTGGATCACACAAACATTTGTTTTGGTGCGGGGATCGAACCCGCGGCCTCTCGTTTCGCAAGCTGGTGTCTAGCCAACTGCGCCACGGGGCTGTCAAAGCTCATAAGACAGAGAGTGGGCTTTAAGAAAATCCGTTGCTAGTACTCAAGAAGTAGAAGGTACCGAAAAGAAAAAAAAAGGAGGACTATCTACAAAAAGAAATGAGATCCCATAAAAAACAAAGACTCGCAACTCATTTCTTCTACCGTACAAAGTTGTGAGATCCATGTTGTATCAAGTCAATAAATTTATTCAGTCCCCCGTTTAAGGGACCTTCTTTCTTAAGTTATTACGCACTTAGCTTACCAGATAAGATCTTATAGTGACCATATCAATATTAAAAATCTTTTATGTTTTAATTAAAATAGTTTGACTTGGCAATCGCACTAAAAGTGAGATACATCGTGTTTTCATGCGATTGCCAAATCTAACTCTTTTATTCGTAGGTTCAAATTATTCGCACACCCCTATAGGGGTGTTATTTACGTTGTTTAAAATAAATAGTTGTTTCAAGTGATTATGGATTGTGATTCTAACACTATGTTTTAAAAAATGTTGCTTCTTATTACGGAACATGAGACTTTTAACGAGCAAAGTGGGAAAGTGGGGCCTTATAGGGAGACAAATGTCATTCTGTTTATTGTATGCTTTTAAATTATTATTAGAACCTCTAGTGTACACGTAATATTTATTATGAATAGTAAGGTAGACATGAAAATAAATTATAATATAAGCCCAACCCAAACCGGCTCACTACTACGCCGGACATCGGGTTGAGTGGACGGGCCAGACGCTATTGCAAGTAAGCTTTAGTAATTTTATTTATACGAACCAACCCTCATAGGTCAGGACACTACAGTACCTAACAGCTATTATTCGAGCAATTCAAAGTGCTTACTCTTTAGATTAATAATAACATACATACTCCCGCCTTTCCCCAAAGGGTTGTAATGAGGTTCGTCATTTTTTTAAATCAAATGTACCTTATTCTCACGTAAAAGGGGGTGGGCCTAAATATTCAATAACAATTTGTCTAAGCCGGGTGACAAAGTATCTAATTGATAGTCTTATCGCTTACGAGGATTAACTGCTAGATACTTACAGCATCGTACATATCGTTTACAACTCTTATAACATGGTCTTCTTGTTGCTTTAGACCAGTCAGCTTGAAAACGACTTCGCTTTGTAACCAAAATTTGGTAAACTTCATCATGATAAATCCCAGCAATATATTCACAGCTTTCATGTATTTCTTCATAAATTCCTTATCTTCTAAAGCTTCTATGCCGACTGCCGTCGCTGTAATTAATAGACTGACATCAGAATAGAATAAAAGGAGGACTTAAAAGCGGTTGGAATACAAAATACAGTATTGCAACTGGCCACCACGTTATAGATAACTAGCGACCAGCCTCTCCTGGGCGGAGTATTTATTTTATCCCCTGCAACTTCTGATCCATTCATATTCCATTTCATTTCTTTCAACACTGCATCAGCCTTCAATATTCCATTTATATCTCCTCTCCTGCGATCATTTCCTAATCCAACCCATTTTTAAGTAGCCTAAATTAGGCTACACAATTAAAATATATCAGCCGTGACTGTTATTTTAATAATTAATATTAAGAGCGTTTATGCGGTTTTAGCGTAATATGAGCAAAAACAGTACGTTTCGAACCCCTTAAAATTGATGAAAGACTCATTGTGCAAACATGTTAATTACCAATTATTTTAGGGAATATTATCATCTAAATAGTTAGTGAAGCACATTTTAAGATTTTTGCGTAAATTTTGATAAATAACAAGATAACTGAACGAAGGTTTTCATAAATTCACTTTTAGAATCATTTTCGAGGCTCAAAGTTCGGGTTAATTTATAACATATTTAATTAAAATAAAATGTTGTTGGATTGGAAATATCCCCAAGCAAATAGTTAGTGAAAAACGTTTTAAGATTTAGATCCATTATTCAATTAATAAAAAATCTTAAGGCATTCGAAATATTGAGAAATTACTGTCAATACAGTATTATTTTTTTACCCATATATGATATTTTATTTAATAAAACAACAACTATTTATAATATAGGAACGTGTACTTGAAAACGTAAAATTTTTGTTTTGAAGAAATTTCGCTTATTTATTTTATCTATACTAATATTATAAAGAGGTAAAGTTTGTGAGTTTGTGACGTTGTAACGGGTAATCTCTGGATCTACTGAACCGATTTTGAAAATTCTTTTACCAGTAGAAAGCTACGTTATTTGTGAGTGACATAGGTTATATATTAGCCTGAAAAATGATAAGACTTTTTCGACATTGCCGGATTTGCGATGTAAGTCGGAGAAAAATCGGTCGAACTAAAACGTTTTTACGAACGCTGTCTTACCCATGGGAGATTGTATATGCTTGAGTCCTAGAGAAAAGTTGTAGAGCTTGATAATGCCTACAAAAAAGTCAGAGATAGCATATGTCTAACTTCTGTATATAAGTCTAAAAAGTAGTTTTTATATTTAAAAAAATATTTAAATCGTTTATTGAATTTAATTTAGTCATGTTTATTGGTCAATATTATCAGTAATTATGAATTCTTATCAAAATAAGTGAATTTATACTCTCAAGTGTTTAAAACAAAATACTTTTTCCTTTTACTGCATACAATTTGCACGAATGTTTAAAAAGATAATACGACATAAGTATGGAGCCGCGGCTGTGCCGTAATCTATTGAGTGATATTTCTATTAGAAAATAGATTAATAGAATATAACCCTCCTTTGGCAGTTAGGAAATAAACCATAGCACTCACAAGCTATCTAGCAATAGCAATCACAAGTAATTTTTTTTACCGCCCAACGAAGTGGGCACGGGCCGGCTAGATATGAATATTTTAAAATGAATTATAAAACGCTGTGCTCAGCCCGGTGCAAATCAATCAGTCCGCCGCAGCCCGCAAGGCTTTTCAGAGAGAGGATGTGTCGCTCTGCGCTCCGTCGATTTTTAGTTTTTTCAATGTTTTCGCGGTTATTTGACAGCCTTCCAAAATGATGATGATCAGTTATGTATTTGACATTTTATAGATTCAATAAACATTGTTTCATTCATTTTCTTTGCATATCGACGCTCATATTTACGCGAGTCATATTTACCGAAATTCGACTAGGTGCTTGGCGCGTAAACGCTCTTAATTACTGTCTTATAACGCTAAATACATTACAATTTACACGGTGCTGAAGCCAAACTAACAATTAAATAATTACTTAGCATATTCTTTTTTCTTTGGTCTTTTTATAAGGTTTTATTAGCCAAGGCAATGTATGTATAAGATAAACACAAATAAAGTCACGAGCAAGAGCTAACAATGAATAAATAAAATCCATTTAAATAGGTATATATTAAATTTTTACTTACTAAAAAATGATTTGAAAATACTCTCTGATAAATAAGGAATGGCGTCAAAGAGTCCATTACCCACTTCATGAGTTAGGGTTTTGACCAAAATTCTTGAATGTTTGTTGAAAACGCCCAGAAATCCGTGCAGTATTGGAAGGCTGAACGATGGTGCTAGGAAATGACGATGCCTCTTCCAAATTGGACCTGAATGATAAAAATAATATTATCTTAAAAACTATGACTCTCAATAGAATGAGATGCAAATGCCCAATGGGACGAGTATAGGATCATTATGTATATATGTTTCGTTTTTGATATATATGTTGTTTGGGCATATTGCGAGACTTTGTATACACCTCCACCCGAGAATCAAACCCGAAGCACATGCTAGGTAATAATTTCTCATACTAATATTATTTGTACATACATAAATATATGTATAAACTATAACCTCACGCCTTTATTCCCTGATGGGGTAGGCAGTGCATTTCTGTACCCACATTTTGCCAGGTATGTATCAGTCCCACGTAATAGGAAGCGAGCCTATTGCCGTTTTTCGGGCACATTTTCAGACTTCATGCTGCTATTGAGAATTTCCTAATGGAAAAACCCAATAACATTTTGTCCGACCCGGGGATGTATAGCGAGACCACGAGGCAGTCTTGTATTTAAATCTAATATTATTTGTCTGTATCTTGATCAAATTTTCGGTGACAGCGCCCTTTTATTTTGCATTGCATTTTGTATAATTTTTTGCGGAACCTTCCAGAAGAATACCTACCTTAACAATTTAGGTAGGCGAAATCAGTTCGGATTGCTGCTTCTTAAATATGTAAAAAAGTAAGTATTTACTGCCTCGTGGACTCGGCACACATATAAGAACGGCAACAGGTCCGCCCCCTATTACGTGGGACTTAAAAATATATATAACTAGCTTTTGCCCGCGACTCCGTCCGCATAGACTTCAGGGTTGGGTGCAGAAAGATAATAAGTAAATCTATTAAACGTCTCCCAAGTGCCCAAATTACACTTAATGAATTAAAAAAAAGTAACCTATGTCCCTTTTTATGTTTCCGTTTTTATCCATAACAAAAATCATCCAAATAACTCAAATATTTTAGGCGTGAAAGTATAACACAGTAGTGTTACTTTCGCATTGACAATATATGCTAAAATCAAAGGGTATATCCGTTGGGATCAGTGAAATCATTATTTAGATTACGAAGCGTGATGACTACCGAGCCTGCATTCGTTTGTAAATTTTAAACCAGATACAACCAAGGAGATTAAAAATAAATTTCTGAACGCTCGCATACATTTTTGACAACTAATAAATATGTCACTCATTTTTCATTACTGATTATTCTGCATTTTTTAAATGAAAAATACGCAATTGTTCGAATATTGTGGAAATATGTTGTCGATTCAAAACCTTTATTTAAATACGTTCTTTAATTTGAGGGGACCATTAACCGTATTGACGGGATAAACATAAAATGTTTGACAGGAAATTAGGTAGAACCATGGTAGAACAGTTTATATGAGAAAATGAAATTGTTGTTTTTACCATATTCCTCGTAATTTTAAAGATAGTTATATGCTGTCGCGGACTTTTATGTAGTACTTATTAAGATAAACATTTCTCTTATACATTATATACGTGTAAACTCTACAGTTTTTGCAGCGTACGCAAGAATAGCTCGCAGATGCAGTTTTTCCCGACTTACTAGACAATTATCGTTATATTTTGGACAATTCACACACTATCTTAAAAATATATAGCCTATGTGTTATTCTAATGTATAAGCTATATTATTGTAAGCTTTCATTAAAATCCATTCGGTAGTTTTTGCGTGAAAGAGCAACAAACATCCAGACATCCATACATACAAACTTTCGCGTTTATAATATTAGTAGGATTATTTGTCTGTATCTTGATCAACTTTTCGGTGACAGCGCCCTTTTAATGTAATGCATTTTGTATAAATGTTTGCGGAACCTTCCAGAAGAATACCTTAACAATTTAGGTAGGCGAAATCAGTTCGGATTGCTGCTTCTTAAATATGTAAAAAAGTAAGTATTTACTGCCTCGTGGACTCTGCACACATATAAGAACGGCAACAGGTCCGCCCTCTATTACGTGGGACTTAAAAATATATATAATTGGCGAAAAGTAGGTGCAGAGGTACAACCCAGCCTGACCGTAAAGGGATACATGCGTGTGCATAGGTATGTAAGTACTTACCTGACGATGTTATCAGTCCGTCCCCAAGCCACGGCTTAGCGAAGTCAAAAGCAAAGTGTTTATTGAGACACCCGTTCGCTGCTGTAAATATATCCTCAGGATCAGTGATCACTGCAAATTATCAAAGTAAGTCTTCATGGGTATCGTTTCATTCTATATCAGTCCATAAACTACTGCGCAAAGCCCAGCTCTATAACTGAGAGGGATTAGTAGTATGATGTTTTTCTTTAACATAAATTTATTTACTTTACATAATGCCTTAGGCATTTATTACAGTCGAGAGAGATAAAAGAAGTAGGCGCATAAATAACGAACTGGTGAAGATATATTATCAACTCAATTTCTTTAAAAAAATACATGCCGAACTTTGATTGAAAATGGAAGAGTAGACAAAATCGGAAGTGTGAGGAGGACACTTAAGAAGAAGATGGCTTGAAGAGCGAAGATTTCTAGAATGGTAGCAACGAAGAAATTGAAAGTGGTGCTAAGGTAGGTTTGTACAATGTTATACGAGTAAGTAAGATATGCTTGGTTTAATTAGGGATTGATATTCTGTGACAGTATATTGTCATTCGTATAAAAGATAATATGTAAGTTTTTTTTTTTCTTAAAGTATTCTCGTATTATTATTCCTAGGTTGTTGTAGTGCTTCCTTGGCTGACACCGACTCCAAAAATAACATAATTGTAACTACAATGTATTATAGTAATAATTTGATTGGCTTTTAAGTAGTCTAATATTTTTCATTTATTTTACTTCGGAGATATCTAAAAAATATTTTGATCATTGTTTGTTATTCTTAGGTATGTGTTGAGTTAGATTTAAAGTGGATAGGTACCTACCTACCTTCTTGCGTGGTAAACACATATTGATGAAGAGAAAAAGTTATTAATTTGTTTTGGAATCGTTTTTTTAAGGCAGTTTTTTTTAATTAAATGTAATTTAACAACAATTTATTCAAATAATTTATACCATTAGTTACAGTTTTGACCAATGCGATGCTATAAATAATATTGGAAGGTTCTTAATAAATAGTTAAATATATCACAATTTTTTTTCTATGCACATATTAAGGTAATGGCACTAGTAGTAGACCATGTACCTGTAGTTGACCACCAATGCACATAAACAGATAAAATAAGAATTCGCGGCATATTTTTAAACTAATTCCATATTGAGTAGTCAGTGCTGTCATGTGGTCTACGAAGCGCGCAAACTACGACTCCATTATTTTCAAATATTAAAAATAGCCTCCAGTTGTTTGTTGATTGACGCACCGTAAATCTATTATTCGTTTTTTTGTCATAATTTTCTTAAGGATTGAAAAAGTTTGAAGTTAAATATTAACAACTTTGTCACCTTGTTGATGATAAGTGTTTTGCTTTTCTTATTCGTTAGGGATTAATTGAGGTAACAGGGTATTTAAAATACGAAAATTTGTTTACAAGATTGAGATGTGGGGGTGGTCCACTACTGATTCCGTTTTAGCACGATTTTCTAGTAATTGACCAGGATGGTCAACTTCTGATGAATTTCTGTATCATGTAAATGTACTGTACGGAATAATATATGAAGGGCATCATCAATTAGAATTAACTATTTTATTTACTTTTACAATAACTTAATTTTATTTAGTAGTTGACCACCTTTATTGTAAGGTACGATCAGTTACTAAAACCAAATTTTCACCTTGTAGATGTCTGGGAAAAGGGGTACATTCCTAAATTATACTGAAGCTGCAATGCTCTCAGCAGTAAATGTCGTTCGTCTTCATAAAACACCCATAAGAACGGCTGAAAAAAAAAATCCTCTCACAATAATGATGGTGTTTTGGAAACCACAATGGAACCATCGGCAACTGCGGTACATATTACTGTTGGTGACGAACTAGTGCTAGTGACGATCCCAGGATCACCAGCAATTAGCATTGCTGATGACATATTTGAAACCACTCTAGATCAATTTGACATAGGTCCTAACGATATGCTTGAAAATATGCGTAAACTTTCAACTACTGTTGTCTGATTAAGAATCTGACAAAAGCCTCGGCAAAAAGTAAATGTTGAATTTGTCATATTTAAGTACGGCATTGAGGTTTAGGCACGCGGTCGAGAATCTCGACGGTCGCAGGTTCAAACCCCAGGCACACATGACTGACTTTTCGAAGTTGCATATGTGTGTATTGATAAAGAATTATCACGCACTTTAACGGTGAAGGAAAACATCGCGATGAAACCTGCACACCTAAAAGTTCTTAGGAATTTCTTAGGTGTGTAGTCCGCCAACCCGCACTAAGCCAGCGTGATGGACTAAGGCCTTAACCCTCTCAATTGTAGAGTAGGCCCGTGCCCAACAGTGGGACGTATATGGGCTGATGATGATGATGATGATGAAGTACGATAATAACTTTTATCCCGGAAAAGTACTTAAAGCTATAAAAAAAAAACAGCTACAATATCATCGATGAAAGCAAATGGTCGATTGTGGAAATGGCCAGAACATTTATTAACGAGCGGGGGATGTTATTGTTAATATATTTCAAATAAAACGCAATGTTGTCTTAATTTGCCTTCTTATTTAACAAATAATTAAAAAATCTGAATGGTCAACTACTGATGCAAAACATGGTCAACTACTAGTTTTTAGGTGGTCAACTACTAAATCTCTTATATTAAGTTTTATTTTCATTTTTTTACTTGAATGCAACCATTGTACAAGAAAAAATACTAGCTCGTTTCGTTAAAAGACTTGCACAGAGTTAACAAAACAAAACACTCATTGAATTCGAATGATGATTAAAGTTAGGCATTAAAAAAGAAATTTCTGTGTCCTTAAGTGGTCAATTACTAGTGCTATTACCTTATGTGACTTCAGCGAATTACGGTATCATAGAGTAAACAAAATCAAATGTATTTATTTAAATCTCAATATTGATGTGAATGTTACAACTGACGAGAATAACTTTAAACACTGCGTGAAGAAGCATCTCAGGAGGTCGGTATGAGGGTCTCAAGTGCCCAGAAATGGGTGCCTCTCGCTACTTTGGTGCTCTATTTTGTTAGCAGGTAAATGCTGCTTTCAGGTAACAGCCAGAGTCTCGTAACGAATAGGTCGGTCTAATTGTGTAGACTGTAACTAATTGTGTATACGAGAGGTGGCGGATTTGATCCTCGCGCACAGAAAAAAAATATGATCAACTAAAATTTCTTTCGGGTTTGTGTGTTTTTGTGACCGAAAAGTATTTTTAGTTAATACCTAGGACACAAGACGTGTCTTAATCTAAAGCCAGAATTGTGCATATGACTGTATTTATTTATTTATTATTTTCTAATTAGTCGGCACTTTGTTTCCACGCTTTGGATTTAAAGTCGTAATGGCACGCGGTCGTGAATCTAGACGGTCGCGGGTTCAAACCCCAGGCACACACCTATGATTTTTCGAAGTTATGTGTGTGTGCACAAAATAATTATCACGTACTTTAACGGTGAATGAGAACATTGTGATGAAACCTACACACCTAAAAGTTCTTATGAATTTCTTAGGTGTGTAGTCCGCCAACCCGCACTAGGCTAGCGTGGTGGACTAAGGCCTAAACCCTCTCAGTTGTAGAGGAGGCCCGTGTCCAGCAGTGAGACCTATATGGGCTGATGACGATGATGATCATGGTTTCCGCCACACTTCATCATTATCATCACTTAGCATCAAGAAATAGAGCGATAAGAAAACTATTACTATTTTTTAGTTTTATTAAAAAAAAAAAACTTACCATAATAACTCTGATGTCCTAACATACATAGAATAACTCCACCCTTCTTACAGCATTCGTCAGCCACTTGGACTAAACGATGAAATAACCCTAAAATAAAACATAATGTATATAAATATGTTTAGTTTGCCAACAACGATTCAGCGGGATAGCTTAGTTCACAAAATTTCACAATTGGGTTCACAAAACAGTAAGGGTGACTTCAAAGCCAAAGCTCACTTTTCTGACTGTTAAATAAATGCACCCAACAGTCATATACATAGTTCTGACACCACACTAAGACACAAGTCTTGGGCCGTGAGTATCAGAAACTACGAGAGACTTTTCGGTGTCACAAACATACACATATTTGTGGCTCAAACAAACATTTTTCTCGGTTTAGGGATCGAACCCTAGATTCGACTGGAAGAGAATGCCTTAGCCATTAAGTCCACCTATACAAACTTTATATAAAGTGTAAATCTTATTTATAAAAATGAATCGCAAAATGTGTTGGTAAGCGCATAACTCAACAACGCCTGGACCGATTTCGCTAATTCTTTTTTTGTTGTGTTTGCTATTGTTAGGAGAAGGTTCTTATGTTAGAAAAAGTTAAGAAAATTGCGAGGAATATGGTAAAAACAACAATTTAATTTTCTCATATAAACTGTTCTACCTAATATTCTGTCAAAAATTTTATGTTTATCCCCCTCAAATTAAAGAACGTATTTAAATAAAGGTTTTGAATCGACAACATATATCCAGAATATTCAAATAATTGCGTATTTTAGATTTTAAAAATGTAGAATAATGTCAGTAATAAAAAGGGCTTGACATATTTATTGGTTGTCAAATATTTATGCGTGCGTTCAGAAATGTATTTTTAAACTCCTTGGTGTTGTACCTGATTTACAAACGAAGGCAGTTTCGGTAGTCATCACGCTTTGAAATCTAAAACACCCACAACTATGCAATGGAATGCGCTTGGTGTTAAGAAAATTGTTGAGTAATGTTATTCACGTGACGTGGCATAGGCCTTATCTGCAACTGGGAGGGTTTAGGCTTCAGTCCACCACAATGATGTTTCAATGAAGAGAATTAAAACAGACTACATCCCATCCCATATGTACATGTTTAATTAAATCATGACTTGCGGAGACACGATTGATGCATTTAATTTTCGTACTTATTTATTAATCCTGTATTTTTATCTCAATAAAGTGCTGAACTTAATATTTATTTCCATACAATCAAAAATAAAATTAAGGAATATGTAAATATGTAACATTCAATGACTGTTAGGGGATACGAAGTTTTCCGGGTCAGCTATTATAAATGTTAATGTTTTGTTTGTTACGCTTTCATGCCAAAACTACTTAACCGATTATCATGTAAATTTGTACACATAGTCTTCGAGATATAGAAAAGGACATAGGATTCTTCTTATTAAAAAAAAAACGGCGGATAAAAGAATTGAAAAAAGATTTGAATGACTTTTGGTATGCAGATAGGTGGGACCCACCGAAGTAACATAGGTGGGAATGGTTATCCTTACTATTATATAAATGTGAATGTAGGGATGTTTGTTACGCTTTCACGCAAAATCAAAAATTTTGGTATGACCATAAATGAGACCCTGTGAAGTAACATAGGCTATGTTTTATCCCGGGAAAATGTAATGTTCCCATTGGGATAAACATATTATTAAAAATACGAAAAGAACTGTCAGAGTTTTACTTTTACGCCTCAACCATTTGAATTGATTTGACCTTTTTTTAAATTCAGTAAGTGCCATTTTGGGCACTTGAGGGACGATTTATAGATTCACTTATTATCTTTCTGCGCCCAACCCTGAAGTCTACGCGGACGGAGGCACGGGCAAAAGCTATAAAAATATATAATTGCGATTACAAAACAGGTGTTGTTCGTAGAAGGGTGAAAATTTATGATTATAATAATTTATCAATGCTGAATCATAAAAAATAAAGAAAATAAAGTCAATAGAAAAAAAACATACCCCTAAATGTTAAACCCTTAAATGTTGACCGATTGTCAGACCTACCTACAATATGTAACACACAATATTTCATAAAAATCAGTCGAGCCGTTTCGGAGGAGTTTTCCAAACGAGAATTTTATATATATGGCAAAACAACGTTTGCCGGGTCAGCTAGTAAATAAATAAAACCCGCGGAATTTCTTTTCAGTAGTTGGTGTCTAGCCAACTGTTTTATTGGATGTTAAAGTAACCTAGGTGTTCGAATTTACCTCTAGGCATTACTGATTAATCATCTTTGACGTAACATTAAAAAAACGTCGTTAAGAAGTCTGCGTGCCAGAAAATGTGATATTATTATGATGATATTTTCAATACAGCCGGATTTCTAGATCGTTTAAGTCGCCTCTCAGGACGGACAGTAGCCACAGTGTCTCGATATAGTAAGACAGGAGATTTGTCTTCTAAGCATTGTATTGAAGAGCTGATGGTCATGACTTACCTATTCCTTTCTTCTTGGGCTAACGTGAAACGATCGTGATCCTTGAAAAGGTGACAGAAATAGAATCTGGTATACTGGCTACGAGGTTTAGGCAATAGTCGTGATGGCCTCGAGGTTTAGGCACGCGGTCGAGAATCTCGACGGTCGCGGGTTCAAACCCCAGGCACACACCTCTGACTTTTCCAAGTTATGTGTGTATTCACAATGAATTATCACGTACTTTAACGGTGAAGGAAAACATCGTGATGAAACCTGCACACCTAAAAGTTCTTAGGAATTTCTTAGGTGTGTAGTCCGCCAACCCGCAATAGGCCAGCGTGGTGGACTAAGGCCTAAACCCTCTCAATGGTAGAGGAGGTCCGTGCCCAGCAGTGGGACGTATATGGGCTGATGATGATGATGATACTGGCTACGCGCCACCGTAATATAATGTAAAAATATGTATACTTACGTTCAGTGTTTCCCAGCAACAAATATGCATGGCCTACAATGGGATAAAGCCCTTTGTAGTAAGGTGGTGTGTTGGGGTTGGATCGAGTGCGCATGCGCCATGTCCAAACGCAGAACAGCACAGAAACTACACTGAACAACACCAACAGCATATTTTTATTTATTTACTTGCGCGTGCTATATGGCAATGTAAGAAGACTATTTATTATATACTAATATAGCGTATGTCCAGCAATGGACGTGAGAGAGGCTGATGATGATGATGATGAATATGGCGTAAACTACTTATATATGAATTATGCCGGAAAAAATGTAAAGCTGGTAAGATGCTCAGCAGGTGCAACATAAATTTCTTAGCGCATGAATACAGTTAGAAAACGTTAATAGGGTGAATATCAATATTCACAATCGGATATTAATAATCGAATAATACTATTCGATTCGAACGATATTCGCACACCCCTAGTAGTGAGCGATAGATGAAATGATAGATGGAGCGAATAGAGGAACACAGAAACTTAGTACAAATGGCGAAAGAAATATGTAAAGCGTAGCACAAATGTCAAACGTCTGGCGTTTCAAGTGAGTTGGAGCTGAATTTTTGAATAATATGTCCTTTCGAATGCCCCGGTCGTCGCAAGGGCGCGGAACCGGTTTGGCTGGTTGTGCTGGAGCTCGCTACTTACAAAAAAATAATTATGACTATACGGTCCATCTGTTTGTGTAATTAATATTAGTTTTTGATTTATTTTATTTGTATGTATATGAATGTGTCTATGTATGCGTATGTGTGTGTGAGTGTTTATGTATAGCTGTGTGTTTTAAGTGGAGAAATCTACATATCATTCCCGTCCAGAGACCTGGTTAGGGGCGATAAAACGCAAAACTTCTCTCGCGCTTTCACCACCAGCGGGAGGAGGATTCAAGTCGCAGGGGTAAACTGGCCCCGAGAGAGGTCGAGGCAATAAAAGCCTCCCTCCGTGCGGCAACCGTGGAGGTATGACTAACCAGGCTGGAGAATCCCAGTGCTGGTGCTAATAACCGTCGAGGCAGTGCATCCTGTCCTCGTCCAGTGGGTGGACAGGCGCCACTGCGCGGCGACATTCTGCCTGACGCAGGCGTTGTCGGGGCATGGCTGCTTCGGCAACTACCTGTGTCGGGTGGCACAAAAGGAAGAGACGACCGTGTCTTACCATAGTGACAACTGCCCAGACGATACAGCCCAGTACACACTTAAAGAGTGTCCAGCCTGGGAGGTGCAGCGCAGCGCTCTTCACGCGATTATTGGTGGCGACCTCTCGTTCCCGGTCGTTATCTCTTTGATGGTCGGAAGTCCGAGGTCTGGCGAGCTATGCTCTCCTTCTGCGAGCACGGCATGTCGCAAGGAGAGCGCGAGAGAAATGATCCCGCCCGCCAAAGACGTCAAAGAACCAAAGACGCCGGTCAACAGAGACAATTAGACTCGGTGCTCTGCCCTGTGGGAAGGGGGCGTTAAAATCTAACCACGGTATCCCCTGACTGTCGTAAAAAGCGAATCAAAGTACATAATCCATTAACTACAACTGGTAAAATCTGACGAAAATCACCTGCGAATAATAGTTTTGCCTCCAAAAGGTTATTTATATTTCATTAATTTGAAAGTCAATAAACTACAACAATATCATGACTGACATCCTGGACCGTCAAGGTAAAACAGCTTTCTCTCTGGGATTATTTATAGCATTCAGTATTTTGTCAACCACGAATTTTTGTTCCGCATCCAATTTTTGGTATTTTTCATAGCCATAATTTACTTTTTTATTTAGAAAACGCCATTCTCATTAATCTGGCCGAAATCTGTTAGTCTCTTTCCGTGGAGTTTTAATGTTTTATCAATTTATTTTAAAGCAAACTCTTTGGATAATATTTAAGGGCGTGATATGAGTCATTTTAAAATAAACATCAGTGACGTTTCGCTAGAGTGGTCAATATGGCGACTGCGATTTTTCTGTCAGCACCATTAGAATTGAACAAAATACTCGACAATCCGGATTTTGCGGGTATATGTTATCGACTCGCAATATTTATTTTTTTGTGTTTTATTATTCAGGTAAGGTTTCGGTCGAGTCTACCTTACCCCTTATCGAAATTATTAATGTTGAGAAGATAACATAATTAGTATGTTATTTGGTAAAACATAATTTATTTATTTATTCTTTCTTTTGGCAGCAGTGTGATAATAATAATAATAATAATAAGCCCCCTAAAAACCAACCACACGTCCTGATCGACCATCTGATCACGTGGGGGGCGGAAACACGATTTGACAATTACTGGCGTGGCCAACGTGGCTCTGGTAACCCATTTAACATGGAGACTCGTTCTAAAAAGAAACTGAGAGGGCCGCTTCCCGGGGGCGATCGCCGGGGCACACCTGGAGCTGACGCTGGGTGTTACAGCATGCAAACCGTCAGCGGTGAGGAGTTGAGCAGGCGGGCTCCCACCGGGTCACCCGAATCTATTACAGCCGCCAACCTTACTGACAGACAGACAGACAGTAGAAGCAATAGCCCAATAGAACCATATAGCCCAAGTACAAAATCATATACATCGTCAACGTGTACATCACCTTCAGTATCCACATCACCACCGACCTCCAATTTTATTGATCCAATTACACCAGCTTTAGATGTTACACGGGAGGTAAATACCTTTTTACCCGCGTCCACTAAAGCCGGAAAACCCAGAGTGCGCATGTCGTGGAGTAAAGATGTAAACCTGTTCATCATGCGCACCTATTATTATATAACAAAATTAGAGACAGACATGACAATATATAGAAAACAGCTGCATGAACATTTCTCACAACAGTATCCAAACATTAAAGTAACAGAACAACGACTATCAGATCAGAAAAGGGCAATAGAACGAAATAAATTGCTGCCACAGGATGTGCTAGATAAATTAAAAGAAGAAGTGAGAAGACAGTTAAATGAGGAAGTAGAAAATACCGACAGTGAAACTCACCTAAACGTAAGAAACCACGATCACAACGAGACACAAAATCATATAACATGCCAACAGACCCAAAACCCAATCCATATTACCCAAACATCACACATATCCACACAAACCGAAATACTTACATTAACACTGGAAAACGATATTGATAAATTTGTTGACACCAATTCACCAACAGATATATATATTAAAGAACTACAAGATAAGCTTACTACAACCTTAACACTATATTCCGGACTCGATCCGGGCTCTCGGCCTAAATTACCTAAACTCAAATATAGCCCTAAGCTTAACCTATTAGTTAAAATTTTTAATGAAAACATACTTAAAGATTTCATACTTGAAAGTACACAATTAATAGATTTACACACCCTTATTTATTGCACAGCTTTTGTTATCACGGAAGAACTTGATTATAAAATAACAGAAATTAGGAATACAGTTACAAAACCCAGAAAAAATAATAAACCGGCGTGGCAACACCGACTAGAGAAGGACATAGAAAAACTTAGAGCAGATTGTGGAAGACTAACTCAATACATAAATAATAATAGATCGAATAAAATAGTTAATAAAGTAAAGGAAATATTTAAAAATCACTCAGTCCACACTCGACATGAAGAAAATAATAAAACACCAGAAGAATTTTTAGATACTTTAAAACAAAAACTTGCCCTTAAAGCGCAGAGACTAAAACGGTACAAAAAATCTGAGCAGAGAAGAAAAGATAACAATTTATTTAATAATAATGAAAAAATGTTTTATAAACAACTACAGAATAAATATAAAAATAGTCCGAATGAAAATAATGAACATACACCTTCAAAAGAAAACTTAGAAAACTTTTGGGCAGGCATATGGGAGGAATCAGTGCAGCATAATGACAAAGCAGACTGGATCAAAGAAGAAGAAAATAGATGGAGTACAATAGGTGAAATGGAGTTTACTGAAGTAACAGAATCTGATATTAAACTTACCACTATAAGATTACACAATTGGAAATCACCAGGGATTGACAAAATTCATAACTTCTGGTATAAAAAATTAACTTCATTACATAAAACTATAGCAAAAAATCTCACAGACGTAATATTATTTAAACAGAATATACCGCATTTTATTACAACAGGAATAACATATATGCTGCCAAAAGATAAAACATCATCTCAACCTTCGCAATATCGTCCGATAACATGTTTGCCTACATTATACAAGATCTTGACATCTGTAATTTCTTTTAAAATTAACTCTCATATTGAAAATCATAATATAATAGCGGAAGAGCAGAAAGGGTGCAGGCGAGGCCATATGGGGTGCAAGGAACAACTTATAATAGATTCCACCATTCATAAACAGGCCACCACAAAATCTAGAAACCTTCACTGTACCTACATAGACTATAAAAAAGCATTTGACAGTATCCCCCATTCTTGGCTAATACAAATACTTAAAATATACAGAATTAATAAAAATATAGTAGATTTTTTACAAAATATAATGACACAATGGAGAACCACTTTACATTTAAACAACCACATTAACCCAATAATAACTAGAGAAATACATATTAGAAAAGGAATTTATCAAGGTGATTCCTTGAGCCCCCTATGGTTCTGCCTTGCCCTTAATCCATTATCACATATACTACATAGATGCCGAGCTGGATACCGCTTAGAACATAGTTCGGAAGACACAAACATATCACATCTCATATATATGGATGACCTAAAACTTTATGCGAAAAATGAAAAGGACATGGAAAAACTATTAGATGCTACCACCACTTTTAGTCAAGATATTAACATGCAGTTTGGCCTAGATAAATGTAAAACAGTACATATAGTTAAAGGAAAAATACAACCTGGCGACTACACCGTTAATAACTCAGAAATTATAGCCGCGATGGAACCAACCGATTTATATAAATATTTAGGATTTAAACAACTTAAAGGATTAGATCACACTAAAATTAAACACACCCTAACAGTCGAGTATCAAAATAGAGTTAAATCAATTTCCAAAAGTCAATTATCAGGTAAAAACCTCATTAAAGCATTAAATACTTATGCAATTCCAATCCTGACGTATTCATTTGGCATAATAAAATGGTCAAAAACTGACATAGAAAACATAGAACGCATCACAAGAACCACACTCACAAAACATAACCACCTACATCCGAAATCTGCCATAGAAAGACTCACTCTTAAGAGAGAATTGGGAGGAAGGGGCCTGATAGATATCTTTAATCTCTGGCAAAAACAGATATATAACCTCCAAACTTTCTTCCATGAGAAATCACGCAGTAGCAGTATCCATAACGCAATAGCCCGAAACGACAAGAATTTTACCCCATTAAATCTACATGAACAAACCAATTTGAATAACCCCAATGAAATTAATCGACAGGAACAAAAATTAAGAGACTGGAAGAAAAAAGTGCTTCATGGAAGACACCCACACGATTTAGAACAAACCCACATAGACGCAATAGGATCAAATAAATGGCTCACAATAGGTAATCTCTTCCCAGAAACCGAAGGTTTTGTTATTGCAATTCAAGATCAGATAATTAACACTAAAAACTATAGGAAATTTATTATAAAGGATCCCACCATGACAAACGATAAATGCCGAAGGTGTCATGCCCAACCCGAAACCATACAACATATCACTGGAGCATGTATTAGTTTAACTCAGACCGACTACACCCATAGACATAACCAAGTAGCTAACATCATCCACCGGGCACTTGCGCTAAAATATTCGCTTATCGAAAATAGGAAAACACCCTACTATAAATACACTCCAGAAACTGTCCTAGAAAACGCCTCGCATAAATTGTACTATGACCGCGCAATACTTACCGATAGAACAATCCATTATAATAGACCCGATATAGTACTGCAGGATAAAAAAAATAAAACAACTTATCTGATCGATATATCTGTACCCAATACCCACAATATTCAAAAGACCATAGCTGAAAAAAATAATAAATACATAGAATTAAAGGATGAAGTAACAAGAGTCTGGAAACAAGAAAAAGTTTATGTAGTACCCATAGTTCTTTCCACTACAGGAGTCATCCCGAAACACCTTCACCATAGCCTAAAACTATTAACTTTAAATAAAAACATATATTGTACATTACAGAAGGCAGCAATTTTAAACACGTGCAGAATTGTGAGAAAGTTCATGCAACTAGATGAAAACGAAGTAGTGTAACACCATAATACATCCACAGTAACATAGACATTTATATTATTGTATATACATATTAACTAAACTGCGTTTGCTTGGCATTGCCCGCAACCGTGGTAAAACCCAGCTGAGAGCTGGAGAAAAAGGAAACAGAACGAAAATAATAATAATAATAAGTAAGTAAAGTATATATTGTGCCACTGGTAATCTCCAGTACGGGTATAATACCAAAATACCTCCACCATAGTATCAGTCTGTTAGATTTACCCAAAAACACATTTATGACTATGCAAAAAGCCGCTATATTAAACACCTGCCGAATCGTGCGAAAGTTTTTGCAGGAAGAAACTAGAGAAATAAACACATAAAATGAAACCGACTTGGCTTCGGCCCGTCGTTTTCATTACTTACCGAAATCATCCGTGATTTCGTGAGAACAAATATAAGTTAATAATAATAAAAACTTTATTTCACATTCATGTTTTTACATAGAAATGCACTATAATAACTGCGATAGTTCAAAAACTGTGTTGCAGTTATTAGGCTCTCCATAGAGCACGAGATAGGTGTGAATTAAAACTAGAAATAACAATAATTAATTTAGAATAATAAAAAATATATAAAATAAACGTGTGTGTATGTGTGTGTGTGTGTGTGTGTGTGTGTGTGTGTGTGTGTTTTACAGTCACATGAATAGTGTATTATGTCAATTTAAGAACTGTATTTTAAGTCATTTACTGGATTGCCTGATTATAGATCAAGAGATTTTCCGTGTCATCATAGTTAAGCGTTTGGAGCCAGTTTGAAACACAAAATTTACACTCACGCATGTTTAAGGGATAGATATTTAATTTTTTATTTAGCTTATTGTAAAGCATAGGACTTATGTAATGAAACTGTCGAGATGTTATTGTAAATTTACTGTGATTAACAGGACATACTAAGTCAGCTCTACGCTTATTTTTGACAGTGTTAAAGTCAAATGGCATATGTTTGTGTTTACGAAGTATTACTTGATAGATAAATATCTGTCTGACAGTGAGGACTTCAGATAATTTATAAATATCTATTGTGGGAAATCTTATAGGTTTATTGTGCATTATCTTCAATATACCTCTTTGCGCTCTTTCTACTCGTAGGATACACATTTTACCAGCACCACCCCAGACTGTTATGCAGTAAGACAAGATTGACTGAGCTAACGCGTAATATACAGTTTTTAGTATGGCTATGTCTGCTGCTTTACGAAGGTTCTTAAAAATATACATTAATTTTCGAAGTCGTAAAGTGACATAGTCAATATGAAACTTCCAAGTAAGTGTACTGTCCAGAAAAACCCCTAGGTATTTAATGTTGTCAGTCTGTGTAATTTCCATACAATTGCATAAGTCTGAACAGATGCGGTGGCAAGTGTGAGCTTTCAAGGAAAATGTTAAAGGGGGCAGCGAGGACTTCCGGGCAGCAAAAGTAACAAATTTAGTTTTTTCTAGATTAATTGTTAAGAGATTGTGTTTTAGCCAGTTCATGACTTTAACTAAAGCAGTTTCTGCGTTGAGTTTGGCCTCTACCCATGATGATCCTTGAATAAGAAGGATCGTATCATCAGCATAAGCCAAAATTTTACAGTTAGGAATTACCATTTTACATAACTCATTCACATATATGAGAAACAAAGTAGGTCCAAGGACACTACCTTGCGGTACGCCATAAGAGATTGGCAATTCGTGACTAATAAAATTATCTATTTTTACCTGTTGAGTACGACCTGTAAGATAACTAGTGAAAATATCCAGTGAGATGCCCCTTATGCCTATATTTTCTAGTTTATTGAGTAGGATAGGGATGGAGACAGTGTCAAAAGCCTTCGATAAATCTAAGAAGATTCCAAGTGTTGAGATTTGACTATTAATATTCATTGCAATACAGTCAGTTAGGTACACTATAGCATCTTCTGTACATTTCCCGCTTCTGAAACCGTATTGATTTTGGGATATTAAGTTGTATTTATTGAGGTACTTTACGAGTCTATTGTTCAATATTTTTTCCAGTATTTTAGAAAAGGTGGTAAGGACAGCAATCGGTCTATAATTGTTAACTTCATTTTTCGGCCCGTTCTTATATATTGGGTGTATAAGAGCTTTCTTAAATACTTGGGGAAAAATTCCAGTTGAAATGCACTTGTTAAAAAGGTGAGTTAAAATGGGTGCAAGAATCTTGTGAGCATTTTTCACAATGTTAGCCGAAATGCCATCCCATCCAACAGCGCAGTCATTCTTGAGACCTAGTATAACGTGACCTACCTCTTCAGCATCGACAGTTTCAATGACCATGGAGTTAGAAATTTGCGGGTTATTATGAGGATTAGTGGTACTAGCGTGGTTTTGGCTTTGAACGGGAAGAGAAATTATTATATTTTGTGCAAGATTTTTTCCAATGTCTGCAAAGAATTCATTGACTTTGTTTACAGATGAAGATGGACTAAGCTCATTTAGCAATTTACTAGAATCTGAGACCTTAGGATTGATGTTTGTGACTGCTTTGATTGCCTTCCACAAGGGTTTGGGATTGCCATTTGCTTTTTGTAGCTCATTTTTCTCGTAATTTATTTTGACATTTTTAAGCAGGTTATTACAAAAATTTCTGTAACGTATAAAAATGAGTTTAGTTATATTATTGTTAGGATCTCTTTTTGATTTTTTATATAATTTGTCGCGATTACGAATACAACGCAAAAGGCCAGGGGTAATCCATGGTTTAATTATTCTTTTCCTGGATGGAACAGCAAGAAGTAATGAGTGTTTGGCGATCATTGTTGAAATAATATTGACTAATGTCGTGGCAATTTTCTCCGCATCTTCAAATTCTAGTAGGTACGTAAAGTCTGTACATTCTAAATCAGATAAAACAGCCGCAAAATTAACGCGCTTTGTGTATTGTGTAGGTTTCCTAGATCGCAGTTTGCTGCTGCAGCACAAAACTATAGGCGCATGATCGGTGATAAAAGAATCAAGAACTAATGTAATGTTATGTTTATGACTTTTTAGAAAAACGTGATCCAGACAATTGGAATTACGGGTAGGAAAGCTATGGGCTGTTAAAAGTCCATGTGATGCAAGCAAATTCAGATATTGCTCACAAATGGAGCTATCGCGTTGGATTATATTAATGTTTATGTCACCTACTAAGGTTAAAGTTTTACAAGATTGTAACGAAGTAAGAGTTTTATCAAGACTATTGAAAAAATTGGTTAGATTTTTTATCGCAGGAGATCTGTATAAAGCAATGATTGCTAAGTCATTAGGAATTTTTAAAATGAGACAGTTGGCGTCGGAGAAAACAGGCTCCTCACAAATACAGTTCAATGAATCCTTTACATAAGCAACTACTCCATCGTTCTGATTAAAACATTTGGAGGTGTACACTGCATAACCTTCCAGGGGTGGAACTGTAATAGTTTTCATAAGCCAGCATTCAGAAAGTATAATTATGTCGATGGTAATGTTTATCCTAGTCAAAAGGAGTAACAGTTCATTGAAATTACATGAAATGCTTCGAATATTAAGATGAAATATATTAAGCGAGTGTTTCATTGCACTGGTAAAACTCTTGCATTCTTCGGGGGTACATTGAAATGAGTCAGAAACCGATATACATTCAATATCTTTGCTAATAACAGAGTGGTCATTATCCATTTTTAACTATTGAAGAAAAATATAGCAACCCCGGTCTATAATCCAATGCACAGAAGTAGTTTAAAATATGTGATCATCATCATCATTTGATCATTAAAGTCTAAGTTATAGTAAGCTGTGATGGATGTTTTAACTAACGATGACTTATTAATCAATTGTAGAGATAGGCGAAAACTGTAAATGACTGTAAAAATATGAGGTTTTAGTTTGTGTGTGTCGATGTATATTTGGTAGGGCATGTATGTCTGTATAAGTGTAACAATATTTAAAGATTTAAGAAAAAATATAAACAAAAAAAATAATACTAACAAAACTCCAGCCACCGAGACAGAATAGTTCAGCTTATACACTAAAATCACAGCTAGTCAGATCTGTGTACTGAGTTTAGATAATTCTTCTTCACTTTTAATCAGGATAAGTGGCGAGCCTTCAGCCTTTCGCAAGAAAATTTTGCCACTTGCAGTCCAGCAAAATTTGAAGTTATTTGTGTTCGCATAGTCACGAGCCAGGAAAAACAACCTCTTCATTTTACCAGACAAGTTTTCTGAGATAAATATTGGCTTAGGGGGTCCGTCCATTTTAAGGTCTCCAGTACTCAATTTTGACGTGCTTTTGTTGTATTCCTTATATTTCCTTATAATCATTTCTTTGGTGAGTATACTATTAAGATCCACTATGATAGTCTTATTATTCGGATCCTTCGTTTGTATGCGAAACACATCCCTGATATCACGGGATTCTATTGGGGCTCTTATTATTTTTGTTATATTAAGAGTGGTGTCAATTAAAGTGTCTTTGGTCTCTTTTTTGAATGTGGGAATATTTCTTATTTCAATGCATGAAGAACGGACCTTCCTTTCATATAGTTCTAATTTTTGCTCTAGTATTTGTATGTATTCATTATTTTTGTGCCGCTTGTCTTCAAGTTGGGCTATTTGTGAGTTAAGCGTTTCATACTTTTGAGACAGAAAGTCCATCGATGCTTGTATTTCAGAATATTGAGATTTAATCTCGGCAACAGCTGTGTATATTTTATCTATTTTTGTGTTTTGCTCATTTTTAAATTCTGAGAAAAGAGCTTTCATTTCGGACAAAAGGTTTAAGTGGTGGTCATTGTCCATGTTACGTCGAGTTCGCATAGTGCGGCCGCCTCCAATCTGTTCTACAGTATCGTTAGAGCCTTGAGTTACCTGCATTGGCACAGTTATCAGGAATGGAGTAATTTTCTAATAATTATTTTGAACAAAGTCGCCCTCTAGTGGTATTTGTAAGCCACAGCTGTTAGCAACTATTGACAGTTTGGCTTGTTTAGTAATGAGTTCAGCTACTCTCCGGTAGATGGCGTTTGGTTCATACAATTATAGCTTAAAGGGATTTTGAATTAATTGTCGTGGATTTCTCTAGATGGCGCTATTTGCCCAGTTTGACTTTAAAATTCCAATAATGAATCTTCAGTATTGATAAAACATCTAGATTCCACTTTTAATGCTGTAATTTTGCACTGACTGACCTTTAGCCTTCTTTTTTGTGTTTGAGTCTTCTGCATTCGTCGTGCGTTTGCGGCAATTCTTCTGGTAATGTAGATCCGTTACAAAAGTATTTTTGAAAATTTTGTCTTAATTATGGTAAATTAAGAGCCAATAACAATTCTTCGAAGATTTCAGAACTGTATTTCTTCAATGAACACTAATTTTTGACGAATTATTCGAGTTTTATATTTTTTCAATGCCAAGTATCACACAGTCGATGTTAACAATCGATATATTTAAGTTTACTCAAGGCAGCTTATAACCGTGCCGTCAAGGCCTGCAAGAAGGCTTATGTGAGAGCGGATGCTCAGCGCGTCTCCGAGATTGGACGTGCCTTGGCAGACCATCCGACGAGCAGCCGTGCTTATTGGAGTCTTGCTAAGGCTGTCCAATCCAATTTCTGTCGTCCTTCGCTGCCCCCGCTGAGATATCCGGATGGATCACTGGCCCATGGGCCGGAGGAGAAAGCCAGTCTACTGGCGCGCCTCTTTGCGTCCAATTCTCGGCTCGATGACTGCGGTTCTCAGCCACCTACGCTGTCTAGCTGTGGCCACACAATGTTTGATATCCGTATCAGGCTTTGTGATGTGAGGCGTGAACTGCAGTCACTCGATGCCCGAAAAGCCAGTGGTCCTGATGGTATCCCGGCGGTTGTCCTGAAAAAGTGCGCAGCCGAGTTGTCTCCTGCACTAACACGCTTGTACCGCGCGTCTTATCTTTCAGGTGTGGTGCTTCAATCTTGAAGAGAGGCTAATGTGCAACCGATTCCTAAGAAGGGTGATCGGTCAGACCCTGTCAATTATCGCCCAATCGCCATAACCTCAGTGATCTGCAAGGCGATGGAGCGGATCATTAACATCCAATTGGTCCGCTACCTGGAGGATCACTCGTTGATCAGTGATAGGCAATACCGCTTCCGCCGTAACCGGTCAACAGGTGATCTTCTAGCGTTTGCCTTGCATCACTGGGGGGAGCCGATTGATCAGCATGGCGAGGCTCTTGCCGTGAGTCTCGACATAGCCAAGGCATTTGATAGGGTCTGGCACCGTGGCCTTCTCTCCAAGCTTCCGGCATACGGTCTTCCCGGCAACTTGTGTTTGTGGATTTCGAGCTTTCTGCATGGGCGTAGAATGCGTGTCCTCGTCGACGGGCACGCATCACAGCTCATGTCAGTTAGTGCCGGGGTTCCACAAGGCTCTGTGCTATCGCCCACCCTGTTTCTTCTGCATATCAATGATATGTTGCCGCTTGGCAACATTCATTGCTATGCAGATGACAGCAAGGTCCATGGACGGTACTGCAGTAAGCCACCAGGTTGCCGGGCGGATACTGAGAGTAGACGCGAGGAGCTTGTCATTGAGCTCAATCGGACCCTGAAGCTCATTTCTACATGGGGTACCCGGAATCTGGTTGAGTTCAATGCCAAGAAAACCCAGGTCTGTGCGTTTTCGTGCAAAAAATTCCCGTTTTCTCCTCTCCCCAATTTTCAGGGCATTCCACTCGCAATGCGGAACGGCCTTAATATCCTAGGCGTGGATATCCGCTGCGATCTTAATCCAAGGATCGAGGGCATTATATCCGCCACTTCACACAGGGTCGGAATCCTGAACAGGGTGCGCCGGTTTTTCACGCCCGGTCAGCTTTTCCGCTTATACAAAGCGCAGGTTCGGCCGAGTATTGAATACTGCTCGCACCTCTGGGACGGTTCCGCCAAATACCTTCTCGATGCCTTGGATGGATTGCAGCGGCGTGCCATCCGCATTGTGAATGATGCAGACGTTACAGCCAGCTTGGAGCCGCTACAGTTGCGCAGGGACATTGCCGCACTGTGTTATACCGTCTGTATCATGGTGAATGCTCTGAAGAATTGTTTAAGCTTGTCCCATCCTCTCCTTTCCTCACCAGAACCACGCGTGCTGGCATGTGAAGCCACAGCTTTGTGGTCACAACATCCGCGGCTCGAACCAAAAAGTTCGCCAACTCTTACCTTTGCCGCACCATCAAGCTGTGGAATAGTTTGCCGGCTCACGTGTTCCCTCCTTCCTATGATCCTGGATTCTTTAAGCGAAGCGTGAAGAAGCATTTGTGCAGGCCGTCATGATTGTGTCGACCAGCGGGTGACCATATCGTTTCTTGCTGGTCGGTATTATTTTTTTGGACTCCACTGTGCTTACCATCAGGTACAGTGGAGTCACTTTGCCGTGCCAGTATTAAAAAAATTATATCTCACAATATTAATTCCACTTCCATATAATATGTCTCAACATTCAGTTAGCAATTAATATGTGAATTACTTATTTTCAAAGATCAGTACTTTACCTGACATTAGTTACTTTTGATCGGTCCTGTCTTAGTATTTTTTATACAGTAACAGAAGCAAGTATAGAACAAACAGGTTAAGTCTATGTGTCTGTCGTGGCGTCACGTGAAATATCAGATCTTTAGCATACAGAAAAACTTCGAAATAATTTATTCAACTAGATACATTTTAATCCCCTTTATTAACGATTACAATCATCGAATGTGACCTTGTTTACGGCCTTAGAATGAGTGCGATTAGAAGAGAAGAGGAACAACCATGCACCCGTGCCGACTTGACGGCAAACTTTTAAGAAGAATCTTGTATGGAGATTGTGAAAGATATTTAAAAACTTAATTTTTATTTATTAAATTAAACTCTATTTGACCGGTATTATATAAATATATATAATGCTATATAAATATGCTAGTAAATACTAGCAACGAAACCCGGCGTTGCTCGGGTTAGTCACTGGATTTCGGTTTATAAATTCTCAAATATCGAAATTTCTAATACCAAAACACTCTAGAATATTCAAAGTAGTTTGGTCGTTTTCGTTACTCGAAATTAATTGAATTTGTTTAATTACTGTTCACTCGTACTTTGAATGATCTTCAAGTTTTAGGCATTTTAAAAGTTTCTAAATCATTCCAGAAAATTATAGAACTTTTTAGAACACTTCGGATTGATTTTAACAGTTAAAGATATTTTTGAACTTTTTAGAGCATTCCGGAAATTTTTAAAACGTTCTAGGATATTTCGGACCGATTTAAACAGTTGTAGGCATTTTTAAAAATTATAAATCATTCTAAAAAAATTAGAACATCCTAGAAAATTTGAGATCGATTTTAATAGTTGCAGATATTTTTGGAACTTTCTGGATCTTTCCAGAAGCTTTCTTAAACATTCTAGATCGATTACAACGATTGAAACCATTTTAGAACATTCTAGATCTTTCCAGAAGTTTTCTAAAACATTCTAGATCGATTACAACAATTGAAACCATTTTAGAACTTTCTAGATCTTTCCACAAGCTTTCTACAACATTCTAGACCGATTACAACAATTGAAACAATTTTAAAACTTTCTAGATCATTTCAGAAATTTTTAGAATGTTCTAGATTATTTCGGTTCAATTTTATCAATTGCACACATTTTTGAACTATCTAGATCATTCCAGAAGCTTTCTGAAATATTCTAGATTGATTACAACAATTCAAACCATTTTAGAACATTCTAGATCATTACAGAATTTTTTAGAATTTTCTAGACCATTTCGGATTAATTTTACCAGTTGCACACATTTTGGGATTTTTCAGATCATTCCAGAAGCTTTCTGAAACATTCTAGATCGATTATAATAATTGCACGGCTCTTTGGAACTTATAGATCATTCCAGAAAATTTTAGAACTTTGTATATTGATTACATCAGTTGCACACATTCTGGAATTTTCTAGATCATTCCCGAGATTTTCAGAATTTTACAGAAGATTACATTAGTTAGAGAAGGACAGATTACATTTGTTAGAGAAGGACAGATATATATTATTTCACATTTTGGCCACCAACACCCACCCCGACTAAACTCCCTTATACACATCAGGAGACCAAGGGGTATCTGCCATCCCAACGGGAAGTTGATCAAAGTTGGGGATGATAGAGAAAAACGTGGACACAAGTACGAACATTAGCATTTTATATAATATATTAAGATTATTGAATGAACAATATTTCTGAAATTTTTTAAATTGCGTCAACGGTGACATTTTTTTATGAAAATCTTGCGTCAATATAACTGCACTTTGCTGTATCATTAACGACTCTCAGTGTCATTACCTATCTGTTTGAAAAGAAGCATAACTAGGCTATAAAGTAGGCTACTCATTGAGGAAACTGTATTTTTTTTTAAGACCATTGAAGAAATGCAAGCCCTTGCCTTTGACAGCAATAAAGTCATCCATGTTTTTCTTGTAAAGTGAACCACACAGATATTCTTTCGAGGGGATATGAATTGATGAATTTTCTTTAGTTACGCATTTATCTATCATTATTATCGTCTGCATCATAATGAAATAGAGACAAGACAGAGCTATTTCATCAACCAAATACCATAAATGTTAATCTGTGAAGTTATTTTTGAGATAGTTTTATCGACAGGTTCATTAAGGTGCTGTCCCCGCTAATATACATTGCATCCGAGCATTAACATAGCATATAACGATGAACATGCAGATGTCTAACAGTGCGACTTTTTATTAGTAAATATCAATTGAGAACTAAGTTAAAACATTTTTACTGATTAAATTGCTCTGATCATCCATGGTGCCTGGTGCATAGAACTTGAAGGCCGAATCGTATATTTTCTTTCTGTATCTCCGCCAAGGAATATGATACTAGATAGTTCTATTAATTCTTGATAGTCATCCCTATCAATTTCCTTCATAAATTCTGTCCGGTAAAACTATATCTATTTAGATAAATATCAATTATCCTTAATTATATAATTAAGAATTTATTTTTATCAATTGAAGGGCACCGGCCTGTGAAATGTAGAACAAGTCCAAGCTTGTAACAAACTCTTGGCGACACTGTACGAATATGTCTTGCGTTTTTTGTGCATTTTTTTATCTCTCCAGACTTGGTAAAAGGAAACTAATTTCTTAAAATAGTTAATTAAAGCTTTAATAGGCATACGGGCCCTTTCTCAATAAAAATAAATAATCTCAAATGTTTCGATTTTCGCTTTTATGACACTTAAATTCACTTCACGAATTTTATTAAACAGAACTGCCAATACTAATTATTGTCCATTAAAGGGAAATTTGGAACCGGTATTTTAATGTTTTACATCCTCTAATAAAAATATGCCTTTGACATATAAAACTGACATCTTGATTAAACGAAAATAATGAGTTTGCCAATAAAACAAACAACAAAACAAACAAAATCCTCCCCCCACACTGGGCTTCTATTCAGACCATATACCATCAATATGACTTCAGAACCAGCTTGTATCGTAAATTTTTCTGCAATAACAACAGTATTGTAGGATTAAATAAAAAAATTAATGCACCCAACAGACACATACATAGTTTTGACCCCACACTAAGATATGAGTCTTGCGTGGTGAGTACTGAGTACTACACACTACGGGAGACTAAGGTTAACTTAGGACATATTTAGGGACTAAGGCCTAAACCCTCTCAGTTGTAGAGGACGCCCGCGCCCAGCAGTGGAACGTATCTGGGCTCATGATGAGGAAATATTTGTGGATCACATAAACATTTATTTCGGTGCGAAAATCAAGCTCGAAGCTTCTCATATAACAAGCTATTATCTAGCCAATAGCACCACGGAGGCGGTAAATAATGTAGGATAAGAAGGTGGATTAATATACTAACATACTAAATATTGAAACATTAAAAAAAAATATCAATTAAACTATAAGCAAATACGGACGTCAGCCCGGACTAATAAGAACAGGCGAAGTCCTGAAGTACATAATATGTATATTTATAAATTACCCGAAACACATAACTTAAACATGAAATCGTGCTTCAGAGGAATAAATAAACAGAAACAGCGGAGGTACGAACGTAGACTGTGTTTATACTGGCACGCTGCTGATTAATTAGGATCAAAGCCGGGATATTCAGTGCTATTACGAAATATTTCCTAACGATAAAACGAAATCTCTCTTTGCCCGTCTTTGATGCCACGAGGTCAAAAAGACTATATGGATTAATTAAAAAATATATTTTAATACTTACTGAGTTGCACACTTTTATCAGCGTGTCTTAATAATGCAGGTGCAACTGGGTACAGTCTCAAGGCCTCTTTTACAACAGCATCTATGTACTTTAGCCGGGGTAAATCCGTTTTCTCCACGTCTCTGTCAGTATCTCCGAAAATATCTTGTATTCTGCCAAAAAAGATTTCTTTATTAAAACAGCTATCGACTCATATAAGTTTAACGTCACGGGTGTTCTATTTGCTCAGCATTATGTCTAATTAATTGAGAGAATACTAATACTGACTTCCAGAAAGGTATTTCACAATTATGGACTGTCTCGTGAAGTCCATGACTGATGATGAAGATGATTTTATTTATATTTATTTAATACTAGCTAACCCGGCAAACTACATACCGCCTCACAGTCGCTGAATGTCGTGTTACAAATAATTATTAAAAAACAGCTATTTTATTTTTGATTGTACGTAAATAAATTTTTAGTTCAGCACTTTATTGAGATAAAAATGCAGAAATAAGAAAGTACAATAATCAAATGCATCAATCGGGTGTCAGCAAGACATGATTAAATTAAACTTTGTAGGTACATACTGTGCAGCATGAGATGCACTCGGTTTAAATTCAAGGGGCATATTCTTTGGGATCATCGAAATCCTTAGAATGAGAACTCATATTTAAGTTTTCCTTTAAATATCGTCGCGTGAGTGACTGTATTTTGATACACAACTGCATTTGTTTTTACACCTTTCTCACAAAAATGTACCTCTGTTAAGCCCCAACAAGAAACTCCCAACCATACCATGAGCGAGGATGGAAAATGACCTCGTTGGACACGCGGAATACGGTTGCTCGCTTCTTCACTACTGTGTGCGTACACCTTATCATTTTGTTTGTTGTAGCTCTCTTCTACGGTAAAAATGTTTTCATCCGAAAAAAGAATTTCCCGATATTTTTTTCCCGCGTACCGCTTCAACAAAGCGCGGCATCTCTTCAGTCTCAGGTCCATTAGACGAGCATTCAAACGATGTCCTGTTTTTCTTCGATATGCCCGAAGCCCTAAGTCTTCATTTAACACCCTTTTCACCGTGGTTCTGCTTAACCCCATCTGAAGGGCCAACAGTTTCTGCTTACGTTTGGGATTTATTTGAATTCGCGCCTTCACAGCTTTTTTCACTGCTGGAGTCCTAACAGACCGAGGGCGACCATTTCTTGAACTGTCATCTACACTAGAGTCTTCATTGTATCGTTTGATCGTACGATAAACGAATCTTTTGGTTATATTAAAATTTTTCAGTATGTCAAAAATTTGAATTGTCGCCTAACCGCAACGATGCAACGCAATAACTGCAACACGGTCTTCTTTAAGCGTCCACTCCATATTTAAAAATGAATAAGATTCTAAAAAGTATACATTTTTATTTTCATGAACAATTCAACATTCGAATTCAATAAACTTTTTTGTGGCCAGCATTCTAAAAGAAAAGTTTTTACTGTGTGACAATACTTATGACCTGACTGTATAACGGAAGAACTTGGGCGTTATTGTTTTTTTTTTAAATAGTGACAGTAAAACTTCTGCAGGTAATTTCAAAACTTAGTACAGAGCTCCGTTCGGTCCGGTGTTCCGAGCGAGAATGAATCATCCTCGATTGGGCGGCTGTATTTATACCCTACGTTAGGCGCACAGTGGGGATGCGTCAACGCTTTGACACGGCCGTCCTGATGATCACACGTCCTCGTGTGGAGTATATCTGGAACGAAAGAAAATTCTCGAACAGTACTCATTCCAGTCGTTCGGCCATTCCTGGCCCAAGTGGGTGGGAATAAAAGGTACTCTGATCAAAATCATTAGAGGCTTCAATGAAAATCATAAAAAAAACTCTTTCTTTCAAAGTTGACATGTTGAACAACACCCATACTCATTCAAATAATAGGAAACTCATTAAAATATCGCAGTGCTCATGCTCTGACCTCCATCTGGTCTTCAACACGAAACCTTTATCCGGTTACTAACCCAATCAGGCAACCTCTATCCGGTCACCTCCACATGTAACCTCCATCCGGTTACAAACACAACACCATCCGGGTAATCATTTCGAGCCTTTATCAAAATAATCTTAAAGTAGGTTTGTTCAACATGTTACTTTATTTTTCCTATCACGTTACAGATTATAAGAAAACTCTTACTAGGCCAGGTACTTCAAATGTCAAGTTTACCACTCAGTACTCAACTAGTCTTGTCAGCGTTATCATTTTTGTCATGGCTAGTCTCGTCATCTACGTGCATGTCAACTTCAGCAATTTCTCGTAGCCACGTGCGCACCTGCACGTCCGTGCGGAAGAAAGGGACCTCAAAACATAACGGTCACCATCAAGAACCTCGATCACCCGAAAAGGTCCCCTGCATTTCGGGTCAAGTTTCGTCTGGTTTCGCTCCCCATTTTGCAGCAAAACAAAGTCACATACAGAGAACACGGCAGCGCGTGAACAATGCCACAAGGTTCACGCATACTGGAGTACAACCTGCCGGCCATCTGTGCAGCCTTGCTCCCAAATACAAACTCGCTATCTACGAAGCAAAAGAGCCCTTCGACTAGAATTAGAGTCATCAAACACCACATCTCGCATCAATGATTCAATGACTAGAGCAGCCGTGCCGACTTCGACCAGCAAGTGTAGTGGTGAAGTCCGCGCAGTGGCTTGCCTTTGCGCCTTCGCATCACCAGCCTGAGCGATCTCAGCCCATCCGCTCGGACCCCGAATATGAGACACGTTGACAGTAGGAGGAGGATGCCTACAACCAGCGCGCTACCAGTGGCACGTTCACTTCCTTCACGTTCTGTTAACCTTAAAGAATTGCAATCCGGAATTATTCCAAAGTGAATGCCAAGCGAATAGTGTCGAAATTGACAGAGCGCTTGCACGACAGCCAGCGTCTCCCAATTCGTAGCCGTGGCACCGCGACTCGGTACCCTGAGTGGATCCACCAAAGCATCCAACAACCCTCTTTCTCCAACTGGCACGTTCTTGTAACAAAATGGCACCAAGTCCAATGGCACCGGCATCAGTGTGAAGCTCCACAGGTAGCTCCCCAGCTACCCAATAGAAGATCGCTAAAATTGGTTCTTTTGGCAAACAGTGAATCACATTATAACGAGCGATATTCTGCTCAGCACCCCACAAATCCCGCTAACCCCAGAAACTGGCGAACCTCCTTGACATCAGTAGGTTTTGGAGATCTAACAAGTGCATCGACTTTCCCCGGACTCGGCCTACCTGACCATGACCTACCAATCGCCCCATTTCTAATCCTTTCTCGGGAAATTCCATTCGCCCGAGCGCGGCTCACTAACAGTAGGCGGCACGGTAAAAGGCGCGGCCAATGATCGGCTCTGGCTTGCAGGACGCGACGGACTGTCACTTTCCACCAATATAGGCAAACTAGGTTCGACAGCCTCAAAATAATAAAGAAAAACATAAAAATTCAATACATAAACACAGATATGTATTATATTTAAATTAATATGTAATAAATTACTCACTCTTGGTATACTCGGTCTTGGACATCTAAATGCGTTCCCAAAAGCATCAGCGTGTAAGCGACAGTCAAAGAAGATGTATCATAACCAGCAACTGTGAATGAATTTAGCTCGTCTCTGATCTCCTTATCGGAAAAAAGATTGTTCTCTGACAGCTCTAATATAAGGTCCAGAAGAGGTCGGTATTTTATTCCTGAAAATGACATAATCAATTATATCACATACTCTATTTAATCAATAAAACTTATGGCAAAGACGGACAGGTAAGTTTTTTATTAAATAGACACAGCAGCGTAACACCAAGTAGCAGTAAATGCTGTTCACATAAGAGAATCAGTGGAAAACTCACGATTATCTTATACTATTATAAAGTATTCGCAATTATGCCCGCATGGACCACAAATGTACACAGGCTGATCCCAGAACTAACTTGTTATTGCGTCAACTGCACCTAGCTTTACACCTTCGCTCGGTATGAACTCAAAATTCAAATAAACGACTCCGAAATATGGTTCATTCCATAGGATAAAGCCATGTACAAGAAAAATGTCGTTCAAACAAAAAAAAAATAGAGGTCTGACATTCTGTAAGTTGTTGTGTAACAACACAACAACTGGGTATCTAATAATATTATGTACTTATATAACAGTCTGTTAATTTAATTAAAAATCAAATTTGTATAAATCACTTGTCGTAAATATTATGATTATTGTAAATAATTAAAAAAAAACAACCTTTAGATTCTAGTGGGTCGTTAATTCCTTGTTTTTCAATGAAGCTCGCTTCTTTTGAATTATCTGAAACAGTATAAAATTCACATAAGTAAGTCGTTTTATAACCGTTCACTATTCATAAACACTCAATTCACCAATAATTATCTGTAAATCATCAGCCCATACACTACTGAGCACGGGCCTGCTCTACAACTGAGAGAGGTTAGGCGCTTCCACCGCGCTGGCCTAGTGGGGATTAGCGGACTGCCCACCTTAGAAATTCCTAAGAATTTTAAGTGTGCCGGTTTCCTCACGATGTTTTCCTTAACCGTTAAAGTGCGTGATAATCCATTATGAATACACACATTACTTTAAATTATCTGTTAACTGTATAGTTAATATTATCATCCCCGCGATTGAATTTTGTACCATTAACCTAGATTAGGTAATTGATCGTCCTTCGTACGAATTATAGTTGCCTTTTTGTTTTTTTTTTTTTTTTTTTTGTTCTCGAGGGGAAAGCTGTTTATGGCTCTACTTCCCGCCAGCCCCGGGGGAGGGGGGGCGGGAAGTGTATGTCGGGGTCACCGGTCTTCCAGCCCGGCGCGCGGCGACGTCATGTCCGCGCAGATGTTAGTGCCGGGCTGGGTCCCTAACAAAATTCCCTAAACCGGCATACCGACCAAAACCCCCCGGTGGCCATCTCCGCGCCGAGTGGGGCGACCACGGTACGTGAGCGAGAAGCGCCCACCGTAATGCCGCAGCCGCCCGGTGCGCCTCCGAGACGTTGTAGTCTCGGCCGTCTCGGAGTTGTAGGGGGCGCAGTTGCACCCCCACTAGCTTGGTTCGGGCGCCCCGGTTGTGGATGGGCGCCCGCGACGTACACAGGCCACAGTGCCGCCGCCCCTCTCGGGGTCACTTTCAGTGAGGACGCGCCGCCTCCGCAGCGCGCCCAGCGACCCCAAGGGCCCCTTTGAGTCGCCTTTTACGACAGGCAGGGGATACCGTGGTGGGATTCTAACGCCCCCTTGCCACAGGGCAGATAGTTGCCTAATCATAGATAAATAAAAGCAATATAATATCTATGATATTGCAAAAATATTTTTGTGTAGGTGTGTCGTTTACGTTGTTTAAAATAAATATTTGTTTCAAATGATTTTGTCAAATTCTGAGTCAAAGCCAAATTATCTTAATTCAAATAGACTTTTACAAGTTCTTTTGAATCGTCAATTTTAAGCTATTTTAAACTAAACTATTGCCGCTTCGAAACATGTTATCGCTGTCGAGAAGAAACGGCAAGAAACTCCCTCAGCAACACGAAATGTCATCAATTTAAAAAAATAGAAATTAGCATTTTTTTATTGACATAGTTTCAATTTTACATGATAAATGTCATTACGATAAATGTCATAACGATACATGTCATAACGACACAAACTGGATATGGATTGTGATTCTAACACTATGTTTAAATAAATGTCGCTTGTTATTACGGAACATGAGACTTTTAATGAGCAAAGTGTGGACCTTATAGGGGGACAATTAATGTCGTTTGTGGTATGCTTTTAATAGCGTTTACGCGGTTTTAGCGTGATTTGAGCAAAAACAGTACTTTTGAACCCCTTAAAATTGATGAAAGACTCATCGTAAAAACATGTTAATTACCAATTATTTTAGTGAATGTTGTCATCTAAATACTTAGTTAGTGAAGAACATTTTAAGATTATCGTGTAAATTTTGATAAATAACAAGATAGCTTAACGAAGGTTTTCATTAATTCAATTTTAGAATCATTTTGGAGGCTCAAAAATCGGATTTATTTATAACATTATTTAATCAAAATAAAATGTTCTTGAATTGGAAATATCCCCAAGCAAATAGTTAGTGAAAAACATTTTAAGATTTTGATCCCGTTTTCTAGTAATAAAAAAATCTAAGGCATTCGAAATATTGAGAAATTACTGTCAATACAGTATTTTTTTGACCCATATATGATAATTTAATAAAACAATCACTTTTTATAATTTAAGAACGTGTACCTACTTGAAAACGTAAATTTTTTGTTTTGAAGAAATTTCTTATTTATTTTTGTATAAATATTTTAAATTGTACTATAAAACGCTGTGCACAGCCCAATGCAAATCACTCCGCCGCAAGGCCTTCCAGAGAGAGGACGTATCGTTCTGCGCTCCGTCAATTTTTAGTTTCGTCGATGTTTTCGTGGTTATCTGACTGCCTTCCGAACAGTGATGATGGTCAGTAATGATCTAAGACATTTAATAGATTCAATAAACATTATTTAATTTATTTTCATTTCATATCATTAACTACCGACACTGGCGTTAGTGTAAGTCATATTTAATGAAATTTGACTAGCCACGCGGAGCGTAAACTATTTATAATTATTAGTATCTAACAGCTATTATTCGAGCAATCCAAAATGCTTACTCTCTAGATTTGTAATAACATACACACTCTCGCCTGTATTCCTCGAAGGGTTAGGCTGAGGTTCATTTTACCAAATGTGCATGTAATAGGGGTGAGCCTAAAAATCCCATAACTATTTGGGTGACTCGGGTGACAATGTATCCAATTGACAGTCTTATCACTTAGGGAGATAAACTGCAAGATACTTACGGCATTCATACATATCGTTTAGAACTCTAATAACATGGTCTTCTTGTTGCTTTAGACCAGTCAGCTTGTAAACGACTTCGCTTTGTAACCAAAATTTTGTAAACTTCATCATGATAAAACCTAGCAATGTATCCACAGCTTCCATGTATTTTTTCATGAATTCTTTATCTTCTAAAGCTTCTATGCCGACTGCCGTCGCTGTAATTAATAGACTGACATCAGAATAGAATGAAAGGGGTCTTAAATGCGATTGGAACACAAAATACAGTATTGCAACTGGCCGCCACATTATATAGGTAGATAACTAGCGACCAGCCTCTCCTTGGCGGAGTATTTATTTTATCCCCTACACCTTCTGATCCATTCATATTTCATTTAATCTCCTTCAATACTGCATCAGCCTTCTATATTCCATTTATGTCTCATCTCCTGCGATCACGTTCTTAATCCGACCCACTTTTAACAATGATTTAGATCATTAAAATGTAGTATGGAAATATATAATATACCAGCCGTGACTGTGTCTTAATAATTAATTTTAATTACCGCCTTATTATGCTAAATATGTACATTAAAATTTACATGATGCTGGAGCCAAACACTAATGAATAATTACTTAGCTTAGCATGTTTTTTTGTTTTTTTTTATTATCTTTGTGCTGATATTTTTAGCCAAGGCAATGTATGAAGACCTATAAGATAAACACAAATCGTCACAAATAAAGTCACGAGCTAACAATCTTCTATATCTATCATCATCATCAGCCCAAATACGTCCCACTGCTGGGCACGGGCCTCCTCTACAACTGAGAGGGTTTAGGCCTTTGTCCACCACGCTGGCCTAGTGCGGGTTGGCGGACTACACACCTAAGAAATTCCTAAGAACTTTTAGGTGTGCAGGTTTTATCACGATGTTTTCCTTCACCGTTAAAGCAAGTGATAATTCATTGTGAATACACACATAACTTCGAAAAGTCAGAGGTGCGTGCCTGGGGTTTGAACCTGCGACCGCCGAAATTCTCGACCGCGCGCCTAAACCTCGAGGCCATCACTGCTATTATTTATTATTATTATTATCTATATTTTTACCGTAGTCCAGGGAAGGTTTAAAAGGTGAGAAAATATTGAACAATTGCGAGGGAGATAGTAAAAACAGCAATTTCATTTTCCCATATAAACTGTTCTACCTAATTTCCTGTCAAATATTTAATGTTTATCCCGTCGATACGGTTAAAGGTCCCCTTAAATTAAATAACGTATTTAAATAAAGGTTTCGAATCGACGACACATATCCACAATATTCGAATAATTGCGTGTTTTTGATTTAAAAATGTAGAATAGTGTCAGTAACGAAAAGGGATTGACATATTTATTGGTTGGTTAATATTTATGCGTGCCTTCAGACATTGATTTTGTGTAACTAAGGAAAATATATGTATCAAGCCTAATTATCCAACTGAATTTTTAAACTCCTTGGTTGCACCTAATTTACAATTTAAAAATGAAGGCGGCCTTAGTAGTCATCATGTTTCTTAATCTAAAACACCCGAAACTATGTAATAGAATGAAGTTTATGCTAAGAAAAATGTTGGTATTCACGCGAAAATACTCAAAGGAAAACTTAAAAATGAAATGGTTCTCAATCTAAGGATTTAGATGATCCCAACGGATATAATATAAAAATAAATACACCCAACAGTCACATACATAGTTCTGACCCCACATTAAGATACAAGTCTTGTGTCGTGGGTATCAGAAACTACGAGAGACTTTACGGTCTCACATACACCCAGACCCTAAACAAATATTTGTGAATCACACAAACATTTGACTCGGTGCGGGAATTGAACCCGCGGCCTCTCGTTTCGGATGCTGGTGTCTAGCCAACTGCGCCACGGGGCTGTCGGGGATATGCCATTTGAGTTTAAACGAATTCAGTTCCCGATTCGTTTTGGCTTCGCTATGACGATGAACAAATTAATGACTGTTTGTGATATCTATTTAGACAATTCAAAAAACTATCATCATCAGTCCATATACGTCCCACTGCTTGGCATAGACCTCCTCAAAAACTGAGAGGGTTTAGGTTTTAGTCCACCACGCTGGTGCTTCAATGGAGAGAATTGGAACCGAGTGCATCCCAATATGTTCATAGTTTAATTTAAACATGCGTTGCTGACACCCGATGGATGCATTTGATTTTTTTTACTTTTGTATTTCTGTATTTTGATCTCAATAAAGTGCTGAACTTAATACTTATTTATATAAAATCAAAAATTAAAATTCAGCTGACATTCATTGACTGTTAGGCGGTACGAAGTTTGCCGGGTCAGCTAGTAAATAAATAAAATCCATTCTAATATGTTTATATTAAATGTGTACTTACTGCAAAATGATTTGAAAAAACTCTCTGATAAATAAGGGATGGCGTCAAAGAGTCCATTACCCACTTCATGAGTTAGGGTTTTGACCAAAATTCTTGAATGTTTATTGAAAACGCCCAGAAATCCGTGCAGTATTGGAATGCTGAACGATGGTGCTAGCAAGTGACGATGCCTCTTCCAAATTGGACCTGAGTGAAAAAATAATATTAGCTAAAAAAAAAAATTTACAAAGATAAACAAACAGTAGTATACAGATATTATTACAGGAAGCTTACTTAATAAAAAATAGATACATATAGGTACTACCCACTACGTTTTCACGGATTGCATTCAATATTTAAAAACCGTTATAAGAGAACGTGCTATCTAAATTTATGTTTATACAATAAATAAATGAAGGGTTTTATTTAACAATCTAGAGAGAATACTAAGGTTGCTAATTAAATACATAAGAAAAAGAAAGAAAAAATAAAAATAAAAAATCAACAATGCTCAAAATCTTTTAAAATTGTAACAGCATAATTTTAAATTTACTTCTGCTGACATGCAGTATATCGATTGCGCTAAAGTAATGCGATAAATCGATTGCGCTTAATAAACTATGACTCTCAATAGAATGGGACGCAAATTCCCAGTGGGACGTGTATGGGATCATATAAATATAAAATTGCTTCAAAACTGTTATGAATAATATTAAAAAAAAAATCTAGCATTGTTCGAAAAAATGTACATACAATATGAACGGGAGTTAAGCAGCGAGCAAAAGCTTGGAGTGTAAAAATTATACGAAAAACTTAATGATACGGTCTTTACCACAATCCAATTAATATTATAAATATTTTAATTATTTACGGAACAACTAAGTACCTAATATATTGATATATCCGAATAAATTGCGTATTATTACATTGTATGCTTCGTTTCTGAAATATGTATAGGATGTTGTTTGGGCATATTGCGAGACTTCGTATACAGACCGACCCGAGAATAGAAACCGAAGCACAAGCTAGGTAATAATTTCTTAACAATTTTTTTTTTTATGGGAAAGGAGGCAAATGAGCTCGTGAGCCACCTGATGTTAAGTGGTCAACACCGTCCATGGACACCCACAATACCAGAGATAGAGATACATACATGCATAATCTCACGCCTTTATTCCCCGAAGGAGTAGGCAGAGGTACATTTCTGCACCCATATTTCGTCCGGTATTTATCAGTCCCACGTAATAGGGGGTGACCATATTGCCATTTTTCGGGCACATTTCCAGATTTCGTGCTGCTACTGAGAATTTCCTAATGGAAAGAATAACACTTTGCCCGACCCGGGTTTCGAACCCGGATCTCTAAATCGCACGACACATACTTGAGACCACGAGGCAGTCTTGTATTTATATCTAATGTTATTTGTCTGTATCTTGATCAACTTTTCGGTGACAATTCCCTTTTAATGTAATGAACTCAGTATACATTTTTACGGAACCTTCCAGAATAAATATGTACATTTAGAATTCACCCTAGGCTCGGTTCCGCGCGCCTAGTTGGAAGGCCAGAGACCCCGACATACCCCTTTCGGCCTCCCCCGAGGCACCGAACAGGGGAGCTTAAAGAGCTTTCCTCTCGTAAAAAAAAGGCTAGTGGTCGGCAACCTTTTGGCAGGCAAGGGCCGCAATGTGTCAAAATAAACTACAGGTCCGAACTTGTGATATTTACCCCAGATTCTACGTAATACCTATGTATAATTGGTCAAATGCCATAGAAAAATGAAAATGCTAACTAATGCTAACATTCACGGGCCGCAAGTAAAAAATCCGCGCGCCGCGCATTGCCGGCCGCTGCCCTAGGTGAAACCAGTTCGGATTGCTGCTTCTTATATATGTAAAAAAGTAAGTATTCACTGCATCTTGTTGTCGTCGCACATGTGACAGCCGTGTGAAGAGGTGCCGGGTTCGAAGCACGGGTCGGAAAAAAACGGCAAAAGGCCCGCCCCCTATTACGTGGGACTTAAAAATAGAATTGGCGAAACGTGGGTCTGCACCCATGTACCTCTGCAGGTACAAACCTGCCTGTCCGTTCGGGGAAACATGCGTGAGCATAGGTATGTAAGTAATTACCTGAAGATGTTATCAGTCCGTCGCCAAGCCACGGCTTAGCGAAGTCATAAGCAAAGTGTTTATTGAGACACCCGTTCGCTGCTGTGAGTATATCCTCAGGATCTGTGATCACTGCAAATTATCGTAGTAAGTCTTCATGAGTATCATTTCATTCTATATCAGTCCATAAACGTGTTACTACTGGGCAAAGTCTAGCTCTATAACTGAGAGGGATTAGAATGAATATTGGTAGGTTCTTAATAAGTAGTTAAATATATTAAAATATATGCACATATATGCGAATTACGGTAACATGGAGTAAACAAAATCCCATTAAAAACAATTTGTAAAAACCCCAAGTCTCGCAACCTTATTTATTTGTGTTTATCTTATTAGTCTTCATGCATTGCTAATAATATCAACACAAAGATAATAAAAAGCCCAAATAAATTATTCATTAGTTAGTTTTTTGGCTCCAGCATCGTGTAAATTTTAATGTATTTGGGATAATAAGGCGGTGGTAATTAAGATTCATTATTAAGATAACACTCACGGCTGGTATACTATATGTTTACATACTACATTTTAATGATCTAAATCATTGTTAAAAATGGGTCGGATTAAGAAAGTGATCGCAGGAGATCTTAGGTGTGTAGTGCGCCAACCCGCACTAGGCCAGCGTGTTGGACTAAGGCCTAAACCCTCTCAGTTGTAGAGGAGGCCCGTGCCCAGCAGTGGGACATATTTGGGCTGATGATGAAGCTAAGTGCATAATAACTTAAGACAGAAGGTCCCTTAAACGGAGACTGAATAATTTCATCGACTTGGTATCACATGGGTCTCACAACTTTTTACGTTAGAAGAACTGAGTTGCGAGACTTGGGGTTTTTTACAAGTTTTTTTTAATGGGATCATAAGAGAATCATAAGATTAGTAGCTTTTCAGTTTAAAATATACGAATTCCTGTATGCTAGTGCCATCTACGAGTACATTGAGTTATTTTGGAGAGAACTTTGAATAAACCATTTTTGTGCATAGTACATAGGTAGATAATATATCTATTAATCCTTATGCAAATAAATACGTTATTCATTATAAGTATTTATTTAAAATAAATTTGCCCTTTACATCATTTGATTTTAATGAGCATCTTAGAAGATATCGCAGTTTTAAAATAACATCGCAGCGATAAAATTATCAAGCGCGCAATTATGATGTACAAGGCGCCGCGCCGCACTATGGAAAACGTTAGAACAAGGCCATATCAAAAATAGTTTTTAAAAAAGTTACTTATTACTTGTTTTGATGATTTTGTTTTATAGTTAAGATGTTAATTATCGAAATAGAAAGAATTATAACCTTTTGGAATCATGATTTTACTTGATAAACAGATTTGAAAAACTCACATTTACTTTTAAGTAAATTTGTCAAGATAATTTTCGTACATTCAGTATCAATTTTCAGATTGAAATTGTTAAAAAACACCTAATAAATTATATATTTTTGGAAAGAATGTTTCTTTCTCATAATTTTGATAAAATAATATTTGCTTTAAGTAGCATATATTGTATATAATGACAAAATTTATAAATATAGATAAAAAAATCCAGTTTACAATTTTCAATTAGGTATTTCTTTATTATCGAAGCTTGCCGAAGTTTTGAATTTTGTATTTATCAATATCTTAGGTCTTTAAAAATGACATATAAAAAATTTGTCTGCTTATACGTGCTTATGTAGAAGTTATGATGATAAATATCAACCGAGTCCCACGTTCGCGAAAACGTTATCTTTGCGGTTAAGAAAAAATAGTGTTCTTTTATGGTCTTATTGACTATGTAATTGCCAGGAAATGGTATTTATATGAGTTTGCACACGTTACATGTGGGAAATATATTGTTTAATTGCACTCTACACTCATAGCTTTCCTACATAAACCTCAGTCGAGGGTGATTATTCTATCACAATAATTACAGTGAAAATGGCCAGTTTTACTTGTTCAAAGGAAGAAATAATAATATATTATATAAACAACCATAGACAACCAGGGACCACATAAATTTCATAATTGAGGATTTCAAAAATCTCTTGCTTTGCAGACTGCTAGACTTTATGTCAGCAAATACAACTGGTATTATATGCCATCCTCCGTGCATACAATATTAATACATGAAGAGAGTATTATAAATCATTTTTCAGTGTTGCCCATTGGACAGCTTTCAGAAAATGCCTAAGAATCCGGGAATAAGGACTACAAGAAATTTAGACTGCATCATGCAAGAAAATGCTCAAGGTCTGCTAGGAATGAAGATGTTTTTCATACGATTTTATACACGTCTGATCCATACATATCCAGTATTCGAAAGCAATACTTTAAAAAATATTAAAGAACTTGACGAAGACACTTTGGTTCTTTTAAAGGTTCATCAACTAATTGTAGATCCAGCAAAACAAGTTACATATATGTTTAAGTTATATTTAATAGTTATTTCATCGGTCGAATTGTGAATCTGTATATTAAAACCAATTATAATAAATTAATTATAAGATAATATTTTGTAATTTAATTTCTTTGCGTTAAATGTTATACTTAAGTAAGTTTATAAGTGCTATAAAAAAGATAAACTTTTTTTTATGTTAATTGAAGTTTTAAAAACCCAATAAATTTATTTTTAGGTAGTCCCTATTTATATGTATAGTCCCTATATATAATCCCTATATATTAGTTTAGATATTTTCGAAAGTGTAAAATAAATATAGTTTTTTTTTCTTCGCATTTTAACTTTGAACCCAAGCAAAACCGGGTTAGAACATTAGTATCATAAATTCATGCAAATCCCTAAATGATTGTACTTTCGACTATATCCATGCAAAATTTCAAAGCGATATCTTTATAAACAAAAAAAGTACAGATTTTTGATATGAGAATGACCTATTTTGCCCATAGTGCGCCGGCCTGCCGTTGCGCGGCGGAACAAAATAACTAATAGTAACTTTATAATTATGTTACGGTTTCACGTCAAAACCATTTGACCGATTTGAATGATTTTTGGTATGGACATAAATGGGACTCTGTGGAGTAAAATAGAATACAACTTATTTTCTTTCTGAACCCAACCCTGTAGTCTACGCAGACGGAGTCGCTAGCAAAAGTTGTGTACATGACTGTATTTATTTATGTATTTATTATTTTCTAATTAGTCGGCACTTTGTTTCCACGCTTTGGATTTGAAGTCGTGATGGCCTCGAGGTTTAGCCACGCGGTCGAGAGTCTCGACGGTCGCGGATTCAAACCCCAGACACACGCCTCTGACTTTTCGAAGTTTTGTGTGTATTCACAAATAATTATCTCGTACGTTAACGTTAAAGGAAAACATCGTGATGAAGCCTGCACACCTAAAAGTTCTTAGGAATTTCTAAGGTGTGTAGTCCGCCAACCCGCACTAGACCAGCGTGGTGGACTAAAACCTAAACCCTCTCAGTTGTAGAGGCCCGTGCCTAGCAGTGGGCGTATATGGGCTGATGATGATGATGATGATGATGATTGTTTCCACCACACTTAGTATCAAGAAAAAGAGCGATAAGTAAACTATTACTATTTTTTAGCTTTACTTAAAAATAATAACTTACCATAATATGTCTGAGTTCCTAACATACATCGAATAACTCCACCCTTCTTACAGCATTCATCAGCCACTTGGACTAAATGATGAAATAACCCTAAAATAAAACATTACTTATTTACCAACAACGATTCAGCGGGCTAGCTTAGTTGGATATTGGGTTGACAAAACAGTAGGCGTGACTTAAAATCCAAAGCTCACTATTCTGACTGTTAAATAAATGCACCCAACAGTCATATACATGGTTCTGACACCACACTAAGACACAAGTCTTGTGCCGTGGGTATCAGAAACTACGAGAGACTTTTCGGTGTCACAAACACCCAGACCCGAAACATATATTTATGGCTCACACACACATTTTTCTCGGTGTGGCCGTGGAGATCGAACCCGCAGCCTTTCGTTTTATGAGCTGGTGTCTAGCCAACTGTATTACTGGCTGTTAAAGTAATCTAGGTGTTCGAAGTTACCTCCAGGCATTACTGATTAATTTATCGTAACATTAAAGAAAGTCGTTAAGAAGTCTGCGTGTCAGAAAATATGAAATTATTATATTGATATTTTCAATTTAATACAGCCGGATTTCTAGATCTTTTAAGTCGCCTCTCAGGAGGGGTAATAGCCACAGTGTCTCGATATAATGAAACAGGAGATTTGTCTTCTAAGCATTGAATTGAAGAGCTGATGGTTATGAACCATTCCTTTCTTCTTGGGTTAACGTGAAGGGAACATGATCCTCGAAAACGTCACAAAAATAGAATCTGGTAATATACTGAAAAAATATGTGTACTTACGTTCAGTGTTTTCCAGCAACAAATATACATGGCCTATAATGGGATAAAACCCTTTGTAGTAAGGCGCTGTGTTGGGGTTGGATCGTGTGCGCATGCGCCATGTCCAAACGCAGAACAGCACAGAAACTACACTCAACAACACCAACAGCATATTTTTATTTATTTAGGTACTTGCGCGTGCTATATGGCAATGTTAGAAGACTATTTATTATATACTAATATTGCGTTTGTCCAGCAGTGGACTTGAGAGAGGCTGGTGATGATGATGATGAATATTGCGTAAACTACTTATATATGAATTATGCTGGAAAAAATATAAAGCTGGTAAGATGCTCAGCTGGTTGAACATAAGTTTCTTCTCGCATGAATACAGTTAGAAAACGTAAATAGGGTGACTAATAAAAGTTGGCAATCAAACCACCATTTATTAAACCATGGTACTTAAAGTAATAAATACACCTACATACATACATACATATGTAGTTCTGACCCCACACCAAGATACGATTTTTATGTCGTGGATATTCTGATATCCGTTTCTGAACCACGGGAGATTTGTAGCGGGTGTTGAGGTCGTTGGGTGAATCGTGTGTCCGATGTGAAAGAATAAGTCCAAGACACGATCACAAGAAAGTTTATGGAACACCACACAAGAGAGTACAGAAGGGTAGCGAAGAGTGGTGTGCGAATAATTCGAACTTATTATTCGTTCCGAATCAAATATTATTTATATTTTTCGAATTATTCGAAGATTTTCGAATTTTTCGTTATTTTCGAATAATTCGAAAATTTACAAGTAATTCGAGAATTGATAAATAATTTTAGAATTTTCGAACTATTCGTCAAATTTTTTGATATTAACATAAGTACAGAAAGAGTATTAACATAAAGTCTTACAACAACAAAGTATTAGTGATATTTTGAGTACCAGATTTGTTTGTTATACAGTAGAGAACACAAATCACTTAAAGCCTTGAATTATTTTTTAAAATTTACGATTTATTGAGAATATTATATAATTATTTAAAAAAAAACGTTTTTTTTAAATTGTGAATAATTCGAAAATTTTCAAATAATTCGTAAATTCGAATTATTCGAATCAAAAAGTACTATTCGATTCGAACGATATTCGCACACCCCTAGTAGCGAGCGATAGATGAAATGATATATGGAGCGAATAGAGGAACACAGAAACTTAGTACAAATGGCGAAAGAAACATGTAAAGCGTAGCACAAATGTCAAACGTCTGGCGTCTCAAGTGAGTTGGAGCTGAATTTTTGAATATGTCCTTTTGAATGCCCCGGTCGTCCCTAGGGTGCGGAACTGGTTTGGCCGCTTGTGCTGGGGCTCACTACGTATATACTCGTATATAAAAATAATTATGATCAGCCGGTCCATCTGTTTGTGTAATTAATATTAGTTTTTGATTTTATTTTATTTGTATGTATGTATATGAGTGTGTGTATGTGTGTGTGAGTGTTTGTGTAAATTTGTGTGTTTTAAGTGGAGGAATCTCCACATCATTCCCCTTCAGAGACCTTGTTAGGGGCAATAAAAATCTGGAAAACGTACTAGTCTTCCCGAGCGTGTCCGCAACGGTAATTTGTGAACGGGTGGTAAGTCTTCGTCGACTTTGGGATCTATGGTCTGTGGGACGTTAAGATCCTGGTGTAAAGTGACGAGTGTATGTGGCTGAGATCTTTTAGCTAATAACTCTTTCTCGTCATTTATCACATAGGCGGGTTGCAGTCGGTCTACTGAGACGGTGATTGGTTTCCCATTTACAAGATTTGTACCCTTTGTCGGTACGTTCCAGAACTTTGTAAGGTCCTGTATAGGCTGGTTGCAAGGGGGGCCGTGGAGCTGCTTCGCACAAGAAAACGTGCTTCGCGGTCACCAGATCTTTATAAACAAATAATTTAGGTTTGCGGTGGTGAGAAGCGGGCACCGGCTTGAGGCTATCGGTAAAAGGTCGTAAATGCGCCGTAAAATCCGATATATCGGATGTACATGTAGGGTAGCCTAAGTGGCTCACCATATACCAGCTCTGCCGCGGACATCTGCAATTCTTCTTTGAAGGCACTGCGAATGCCCAGTTAGACAAAAGGCAGAATTTCCGGCCAGTGTTTGTCGGCATGTGACGTGATTGACACCTTGAGCTGCCTGTGAAAGCGCTCAATCATGCCGTTGCATGCCAAGCTAGTGGGGGTGCAACTGCGCCCACTAAAACTCCGAGACGACCGAGACAATGACGTCTCGGAGGCGCAACGGGTGGCTGCGGAATTACGGTGGGCGCTTCTCGTCCAGGTTCCGTGGTCGTCCCACTTGGCGCGGAGATGGCCACCGGGGGGTTTTGGTCCGTATTATCGGTTTAGGGATTTTGTTAGGGACCCAACCCAGCATTAACGTATGCGTGGACGTGACGTCGCCGCACGCCGGGCTGGAAGGCTGGTGAACCCAACATACGCTTCCCGCCGTCCTCCCCCAGGGCTGGAGAGAAGTAGAGCCATAACCAGCTTTCCCCTCGAAAAAAAAAAGGGTGACTAAGTGAGTGGAGGCTATGGAACACCTGCTTGCGATATGGTTTTGGGATAAATGGCCTAGGCGTCGGTGTACTGACATCGCAGTACAGAGGTAAACGACTCCTAGGTAGTTCGACTGAATAGCCGTCTAAATACTGGGACAATTCAGTGGTCGTTTCCTGGGATTTGGCAATATCAGTGAGGTCAATTGGAGTACTCAGCTCTTCAACACGAGACAAGACATCAGCGACCACGTTATTTTTGCCGGAGACGTGCCTAATGTCTGTCGTGAACAGGGATATGTAGTCCAATTGACGGAATTGCCTAAGAGAATAGTTGTGCTTTCTCTCCGGAAACGCGAAGCTGAGTGGTTTATGATCAGTGAAGATCGTGAAGTCCCTTACCTCTAACATGAATTTAAAAAAGGTATTTGATACCTTCGTAGATAGCGAGAAGCTCACGTTTATACGGCTATATGTATAAATCTTTGCTGGCAGGGACTCAGCTTACGGGAGAAGAACCCCAGCGGACGACATGTACTGTCCTGTAGTCACCAACGGCCATATCTGATGCGTCTATAACAAGAGCTAATTTAGTATGGCAGTCAGGATGAGCCAACAGGTCTGCGTCAGACAGGCTCTGTCGTATTTTCCCGTCCCGTTGCACAACCCAACAGTCGTGTTTAAATTTCTTAAAAGCATTACTATACAACCTACTTTTATTTTTAGAATGTGTGGTGGTAGTCCTGCAGATGTTATAGAATTTATGAATTCTAAAGGATACATTAAAAATCATTATAATGGTCCTCAACCACAGTGTCAAAACTCTCGTAAATTGTAAACATGCCGGGGATTTTCTCAACAACTTGGTCGTTCAATTGAAAACAATCATAGTTTTTAGGGGAAGTACCAGTAGTTTCAATTGAATAAATTTATAATCATTTGTGTCAAGGGACACACCAAAAGTATGGCCTACATTGAATTAAAAAATGTTAATGTTTAATGATAATGAAATTTATTCAAAGAAAAAATTTTACGTTTTCAAGTACACGTTATCTATAATAAAAAGTTGTTGTTTTGTTAAAATAAGTATAATATATCGACAGCCCCGTGGCGCAGTTGGCTAGACACCAGCTTGCGAAACGAGAGGCTGCGGGTTCGATCCCCGCACCGAGACAAATGTTTGTGTGATCCACAAATATTTGTTTCGGGTCTGGGTGTTTGTGAGACCGAAAAGTCTCTCGTAGTTTGTGATACCCACGACACAGGACTTGTATCCTAGTGTGGGGTCAGAACTATGTATGTGACTGTTGCGTGTATTTATTATTATTATTATTATTATATATGGGTCAAAAAATACTATATTGACAGTATTTCCTCAATATGTCGAATGCCTAAGATTATTTATTACTTGAATAAGAGATCTGAATCTTAACAATATTTTTCACTAACTATTCGCTTGGGGATACTTCCAATTCAAAAAAAAAAATATTATTAAATATATTTAGAAATGGGAATATTAATTGATTTTAACATAAAGATTTATTCGACCACGGATCGTAACAAACATAAATTGACATAACATTTGACATGAATTTGAAATAACAAAATGTTAACATTACTAAGGGTAAATTAATAACAAAAGACACGCGTAGACATTCGGACAGAGCTTCCGCACTGTAAGCCGGCCGATGAGTGAGTGTCCTGTGACGCTCAGCAGCGCCCGTTATATAGGCAGCCGACGTCTACTGCCACCCGCAACACAAATTTATTGCTGACAATATGTTATAAATTAACCTGAGGGTCTCTGGAGACAGAACCAGAGCAGAGAGCTTCTCAAGCAACTTGTCGTTGTTATCCCTATCAAACCTAATGTACTTCTAAAAGAATCTTGATCAATTTAATGAAATTTGTAAAGTTGACAATAAAATAATAGTAACAAATGTACTCTCGTACAGCACGGACCCTTCTCCGGAAAATTAATAACTCTTTTATGGGGCAACAATAACAAACTCCCGATGGGTATTAGGGAGCTTCCCTTAAAAAGTTTAAAGAATCGACTATATAAAAAAGCTTACTTTAAAATGTCGGATTATATTGAGGATAATAAGCTCAGGGAATAAGTAAATTGATCTGAAGTTATGTTGCTGCTATTTGTATCGTTATGACATGTATTAGGTTAAATTGAATAATAACAATTAAATATCTAATTAAAATTTTAATTTATTATAAAAAAAAAAAATTTCGTGTTGCTGAGGGAGTTTCTTGCCATTTCTTCTCCACAGCGATAACACGTTTCGAAGCGGCAATAGTTTTTAAAAAAATACTTTAATAGTGACGATTCAAAAGAAAGTTCTTTTGAACTTTTACAAGTGTAAAAGTCTATTTGAATAAAGATGATTTTGACTTTTTTTGGCAAACGCCTTCCGAACATCAAAGTAAAGGACATCTACTTGTAACCCATGATCAAGTCTGGTGGAGATGTAGTCTGTTATTATAAGAAGATTTGTGTTGACCAACTGTCTTCTCCTGAAACCATGCTGTTTTTTTGTGTGAAGATTATGTTCAAATATTTTTGCCAAAGTGGACAGTATAGCGATCGGGCGATGTTCTTCAACACATGATCTATTAAAGTTTTTTGGTATGGGCGTTATTCTTGAGGTTTTCCATTGAGATGGGAAATGACCCGATTTTAGTGCTATGTTTTACATACGTCTCAGGGGTTAAAAAAATATCTTTGTTTTGTTTGAGAAACCGAGGAGGAATACAATCGGGACCTATTGAGCCACTTGATTTCAATTATCGTATTATTTTATTGACGTCATCGTATATGTTAAATAAAAACAGGCTTTTTTTATGTTTACTTGGTTGAGGTTGGATAAAAACCCACCAGAAAATAAATTTGTAAAATTTGAATGTTAATAATTTCTACTAGGTATTGGCAGCTTAACTAAAAAGATCTTTTATTTCATCTTACACACAGGATATTATCTCCAAACGTATTACAACTTGTATCCTCTTTTTTTGTTGATGTATGTGTAAGAATGGATGTTTAGTATATGTATATTTTTAGCTCTAAGCTCCCTAGGTATTTGGAGCTATTTTTCAGTTTAAACTATTAGATTATGTCTTATATATACTGTATACATCACTGCTTATTTCTTAGTTCTAGAGCTATTTTACAGCCCTCTACGGGTTTTAACATGAAGTCCATTTTCAATCTTAGTTTACTGATGTCACTCGTGATGCGGAAATTGCGTACAACATGTACAATCGTAGTCTTCACCGACATCATGGCGTAGTGTTGTCCTGAAAATATAAATTATATGTCTTTAGGCTTTGTCGTTAAAACACACGGATATTTCACTTGATATTTATTCATTCATTCATTAACACTTTATTGTACACACGGAGAAAATTAACAAAACAAGAACACACAAGAAAGAAAATAGTACAATTGGCGGTCTTATCGCTCAAGGCGATCTTTTAGAGACAACCATAGGATGGAAACAAAGAAAGGATAGATGAGAGGATAGTCAGTGTGTACAACATACATACATACATATATACAACATACATACGTATATACAACATACATACGTATATACAACATACATACATATATACAAAAATACATACAAAATGTATTATATAAATTTATTACAATTCTAATAATATATAAAAATATATAATATTACAAAAAAGTACGTATTCGTAAAAAATGGCTTTTATTTTACATAGAAAGACTGAGAGTAGTAATGTTCTTTGACAAGTTTCTTGAACTGTGACAGTGTTTGTGCACGTCTTATCTCGACTGGAAGTGCATTCCACAACCGAACGGCCTTGACAGTAAAGGATTTTTCCATAAAAGTTGTCGAATGCACGGGCATTCTCAGCTTTAAATTTTCTGATGACCCCAAGGATCGCTCATGTTATTCATGAAGAAATTCGAATCGAACTTTAAGATAGAAAGGATTTAAAGGATTATACAAGATATTTATTGTTCATGTGATTGTATATATTACGGACCTATACAATACCGTTTGCCAATACTAAATGATCCAAAAGCAGTGTTGTGCAGTGAGTTGGGCTGCAGCCATCTCTCTGGTCGGAACTCGTGTACATCCTCCCCCCATACTGGGTGTCTATTCAGACCATATATCAGCAATATGACTTCAGAACCAGCTGGTATCGTATATTTTTCTGCAATAACAAGAGTATTGTAGGATAAAATAAAAAAAAAATACACCTAACACTCACATAAATATGTAGTTCTGACCCCACACTAAGATATTAGTCTTGTGTTGTGAGTATTAAAGACTACGAAAGACTTCGGTCTCACAAAGATCCAGAACCGAAATAAGTGTAGATCACATAAACATTTATTTCGGTGCGAGTATCAAGCTCGCAGCTTCTCAAATAACAAGCTAGTGTCTAGCCAATTGCGCAAAGAAGGCGGAAAAAAATGTAGGATAAGAAGTTGTATTAAGAATTTAAAAATTAATATACTAACACACTAAATAGTGAAACATGTTTAAAATAGATCAATTAAACAACAAATAAATACGACGTTAGCCCGGACTAATTAGAACAAGCCAAGTCCTTAAGTATATTCATAAATTAACCGAGAAACATAATGAAAGCATGAAAACGTTATTTAGATGAATGAACAGACAGAAACAGCGGAGGTACGAACGAAGACTGTGTTTATACTGGCACGTTGCTGTCAAAATAGAGTATCGAGTGGCTTTATTACAATTGGATTTAGAGAATCAATGAGTGGGATTAATTATTATCTAAGCCAGGATTCCATATTCAGTGCTTCTTCGTAATATTTCCTAAAGAAAAAACGAAATCTCTCTTCGCCCGTATTTTATGCCACGAAGGTCAAAAAGACTATGGATTAATTTAAAAAAAAAAATATACTTACTGAGTTGCACACTTTTATCGGCATGTCGTAATAATGCAGGTGCAACTGGGTACAGTCTCAAGGCCTCTTTTATAACAGCATCTATGTACTTTAGCTGAGATAAATCCGTTTTCGCTACGTCTCTGTCAGTATCTCCGAAAATATATTGTATTCTGTCAAAAAATATTTCTTTATTTTAATTATCGACTCATATAAGTTTAACTTGTCACGGATGTTCTATTTGCTCAGCATTATGTCCATTAATTGAGAGGATACCTATACTAATTTCCAGAAAAGCGTTTCACAATTATGGACTGTCTCGTGAGAGCCATGTCTGATGATGAATATGATTTTATTTATTTTTATTTAATATACTTTATTGTATACCATACATACTACTATATACAACAAAAATGAGACAATCAACATTGAGAATATATAGCTACAACAGGCGGTCTCATCGATAATTGCTATCTCCTCCACACGGGACTGGAACATACACACAACATAACATAAAAATACAATACATAAACATATATATGTATGTATGTGACAAATTACATACATACACATAAACTCACGCCTATATGCCTGAAGGGGTAGGCAGAGGTGCTTTCTGCACCCACATTTCGCCAGATATGTATCATTCCCACGTAATAGGAGGCGAGCCTATTGCCGTTTTTCGGGCACAATTCCAGACTCCGTGCTGCTACTGAGAATTTCCTAATGGAAAAACCCAATAACACTTTCCCCGACCCGGGCATCGACCCCAGGACCTCTATATCGCACGGCACATATTTGTGCCGCGAGACCACGAGGCAGTCACAAACAAACAGACAAATTACTCACTCTTGGTGTACTCGGTCTTGGACGTCTGGATGCGTTCCCAGGAGCATCAGCGTGTAAGCGATGGTCAAAGACGATGTATCATAACCAGCAACAGTGAACGAATTTAGCTCGTCTCTGATCTCCTTATCGGAAAAAAGATTGTTCTCTGACAGCTCTAATATAAGGTCCAGAAGAGGTCGGTATTTTAATCCTGAAAATGACGTAATCAAGTAATATCACATACTATATTTAATAAAAGGAAAATGTCATTCAATCAAATTAATGAATAGAAGTCTCACATTCTGTAAATAGTTGTGTCGCTGGGTAATATATTATGTAGGTACATTACAAAATTTGTTAATTTAATTAAAAATAACATATTTGTATAAATCACTAGTCGTAAATATTATGATTATTGTAAATAAATATAAAAATAACCTTTAGATGCTAATGGGTCGTGAATTGCCAATTCCTTGTTTTTCAATGAAACTCGCTTCTTTTGAATTATCTGAAACAGCGCAAAAATTGACATGAGTCGTTTTATAATCATTCACTATTCATAAACACTCAATTCTCTAATATAATCTATCAATCATCAGCCCATACACTGCTGAGCACGGACCTGCTCTACAACCGAGAGGGGTTAGGCGCTTCCACCGCGCTGGCCTTGTGTGGGTTGGCTTGGCGGACTACCTGTCATAGTTTTCCTTACGATTTTTTTTTTATTGCCTCAGTAGGCAGACGAGCAAGCGGTCCGCTTGATGGTTTTCCATCGATAAATCCATTATGAATACAGACATAACTTTTAATGATCTGTTAGCTATATACCGTTCCGGGGTTTGACGGCATCCCAGGATCGGTACCACGTGGTGCAACCCAATCTCCAGCGCCTAGTGCGCTGATGCCTTTACAACAAGGATGTAATGTATCCGGGCTCTGACGGGTGGTACCGTCGAGAAATGTCGTGCAGTGTCCCACAGGGGTCGATCCTAGGGCCGGAACATTAGGCACGACTGGGTCTCCGTGGTGCCAATCTTCGGCGTCAGTGTAGTTTGTTACGCTGACGACACGTTGCTGACAGCGTATGCCGAGACCTTTCCGGAGGCCGTCAACCTCGCCGCGCTAGGCACAAGCCACGTGGTGAGGCGAATTCGGCAGCTGGGCCTCGCGGTGGTCCTCCGGAAATCCAAGGCCATTTGTTTCCACGGGCCTCGAAAGCAGCCACCTGCATGGGCCAATCTGACTACAGAGTGCGTGGAAATCGCCATCGGCTCCACGATGAAATATCTTGGTGTCGTGTTGTATAGTCGGTGGAATTTTTGCATCTATTTCGGCAGATTTAAGCCGAAATTGCTTAGAGCAGCAGGTGCGTTATCTACTCTGCTGCCCAATCCTGAAGGTCCCGGCATTCCTTGCCGAAGATTGTTCGCGGGAGTCATGCGATCAATGGCCTTATACGGTTGCTCCGTTTGGGCCGAGTCCCTGGATTTCCCACGAAGCGGTCTGCGTTATGCCCGATTGCCTCCCCTGGGTTTTTTTATGGAAAAAGGAGGCAAACGACCAAGTGAGCCACCCGATTTTAATTGGTCAACACCGCCCATGAACACCGATATTACCAAAGGAATCATCGGTGTATTCCTGGCCTTTAAGGAAAATATAGGCTCTTTCCTTGAAGGTTCCTAAGTCGTATCTGTTTGGAAATACCGCCGAGGAAAGCGGATTCCACAGAGATGTTTTACGAGGAAGGAAACACCATTTAAACCGCTCTGTTGAGGAACGCCATTCATCCAAATCGTAGGGATGAAACTTCAATTTCTGACATGTGGTGCAGTAGTGAAATTTAGTAGCAAGTATTAAGCCAAAAAGTTCATCAGAGTACTCCTCATGGTAAATGTGATGTAGGACACATAGAGACGGAACGTCTCTTCGCAATGCTAGTCAATTACGTCTGGAAGGATCTGGTTATCGATAATTCGAGCAGCACGTCGTTGAATGCGGTCAAATGGACTATGTTGAGTACGCAGGCGTTGTATCTGAACCTTATCATACTTTTTCTGGAGTTAGTCACTGAAGCAATCAATACTTTACATTTTGTTTATAAACGATCTTCCACCTGTTGTTGAGTACGCCGAATGTTTATTGTTAGCTGACGACCTCAAACTTTTTTTGCCGGTCAATGATATTTCGGAATGTCATAAATTGCAAAAATTTATTGGTCGTATTGTACAGTGAAGCATAGAGAATAAGCTGCTCTTTAATGTCAGCAAGTGTTGTGTCCCCACTGCAATACACCTATTGCATGGAAGCAGCACCAATACCACGTGTTACGCATGTTAAAGACTTAGGCATAGAAATGATATCTGAAAGTAACTTTCGTAAACATATTGTCGAAGTATGTAAAAAGTCCTTTCGTAAGCTTGGTTTTGTTATTAGACAATGTAGAGATTTAAAAAATATTACCGTAGTATAAATCGTGTTTAATGCTCTCGTACGTAGTAATCTTGAAACAAATTCTATGATTTGGAGTCCTTATGAAAGTAAGTACATACTTACTAATGATTGAGAAAAATCAAAATAAATTTACACGCTTTTTGTACCTAAAGCAGTTTGGAGTGTATCCCTTATGTATTTCAAGTATATTTGTAATGGGTATGGTTGGATACAATAGGCTGGAAGTAAGCAGAGAAGTTTCACTCATTACATATCTGTGGAAAATTTTGTCGTGGGTTAGTCTATCAACATGATATACTTGTAGCGATTCAACTTTGGGTTCCCAATGGTTACGTCTTCTCTCGTCACCGTCAACCGTTGTCGCATGTGCCTACCGGAAGAACTAACCTTATTAACTAAATTATATTGTAATTGCACAATTTGTTAATATATTTAATTGTAACCTTCCGAAATTTGTTGAAGCTGCATATATATATGTAGGTGCATTGAAAAAAAGTTGTAATATACATAGTTAAGTTATTTATTAAGAACCTACTATTATTTACTATTTTTTGTTTATAGCATCACATTGGGGTATACTACAGTGTCAGTAACAACTGATGTTATAAATTATTTCAATAAATAAATAAATAAAATAAAAAACTCAGGTAAACGGACAATAATTGATCCGCGCGCCAAGTTGGAAGGCCAGAGACCCCGACATAACAGTGATGACAGTCTTATCGCTTAGGAAGATAACCTGCTAGATACTTACAGCATCATACATATCGTTTACAACTCTTATAACATGGTCTTCTTGTTGCTTTAGACCAGTCAGCTTGAAAACGACTTCGCTTTGTAACCAAAATTTGGTAAACTTCATCATGATAAATCCCAGCAATATATTCACAGCTTCCAAGTATTTGCTCATAAATTCCTTATCTTCTAAAGCTTCTATGCCGACTGCCGTCGCTGTAATTAATAGACTGACATCAGAATAGAATAAAAGGGGTACTTAAATGCGATTGTAACACGAAATACAGTTGCAACTGGCCACCACATTATAGATAACTAGCGACTAGCCTTTCCTGGGCGGAGTATTTATTTTATCCCCTACACCTTCTGATACATTCATATTTCATTCCATCTCCTTCAATACTCCATCAGCCTTCTATATTCAATTTCTATCTCCTCTCCTGCGATCACTTTCTTAGCCTGTCCCATTTTTAACAATTATTTAGACCATTAAAATGTAGTTTGTATAATACTAGGTTTTATCCGCGACTTCGTCCGCGTAGACTTCAGGGCTGGGTGCAGAAACAAACTAAGTGAATCTATAAATCAAAACTAGCTTTTGCCCGCGACTCCGTCCGCGTAGACTACAGGGTTGGGTTCAGAAAGAAAATAAATTGTAGTCTATTTTATTCCACAGAGTTCCATTTATGTCCATACCAAAAATCGTTCACATCGGCCATTACTATTGCGGTTGTATGCGAGTGTTTTCCTCGCTTCCAGCAGATGGCGCGGTCACTGTTACACAGCTGGTCGTTAAAAAAACTGGTTTTTTTGCGGTCGCGGATATGTGACTGATGCAAAAAAAAAAAAAAACAATCTTTGATTTGGATTATATATCATGTTAAAATTGCAGCGGTGCAGAACTTTTTGAGTTTTTGAAGCGTACACAAACTAACATAACATTTTTATATATGTAGATTACTTACTACTTTTCATCAACTCAGATCGTCTCGTCAATTTATCGCGAAAATGTATCTAACGTCGTCTGGGTGCGCCTAATGGCACTTAACAGTGCTAAGTGACATTTAACGTAAATTCAGGTCATCCAGGATACTCGTTTCAAATAATTGTGCCTTTCAGAAATTTTTATTTCCAATAATGGCACCTAAATTCATAAGACCGAAAATAGCTCTTGTCACCAAAGCACCACTAATGACTATGAAAATGTCATAAGTGCCAATTATGGAACCTGTCGTCATATGAGTTCCAAAAATGGCGCTTATCGTTTTATAGATCCCACTAATAAAATCTGATGTCACTTTATTTGCTAATGGCACCTGACGTCACTCAGCATCGACTAATCGCAACTAACGTCACACCAAAAACATCGTCCGGTACCTAACGTTATTTAACCGCACTTGGTGGCCATTAAATTACTTATTGGCTCTTAAAATCTTATAGTCATATTAAGGAACCTAAAACCACCAATCGGCAATCCCAATCTTATACTAATAGCATCTAACGTAACCGAAATGCGTTTTACGTCACTTTTAAATAATAATAATAAAATTACTAATTACTGAATTGAAAAAAAATTGCTTAGGTATGCCCCTTTTTAAGGGCTCGTTTTTGTCCATACTAAAAATAATCAAAATCGTTCAAATAGTTTAGACGTAAAAGCACAACACATGCAGTGTTACTTTTACATTTAGCATAAATGCTCATCCCACGGGAATCTTACGTATTCCCGGGATAAAATGTAGTCTATGTTACTTCATAGAGTTCCATTTATGTTCATATAAGTTCATTCAAATCGGTCTAATAATTTAGGTGTAAAAGCAGAACATTAACAGTTACTTATACCCATTCCCACGGGATTACTAAATTTACCGGTTAAATCAGTTCTGTAGATCCAGAGATTATCCCTTACAACATCACAAACTTTACCTCTTTATAATATTAGTACTTATTTATTTATTAAGCAGAAATGTATAGATACCACCCGTGAGTGCTATCTTAATAACTAATCTTAATTACCGCCTTATATGGTAAAAACATACATTAAAATTTACATGATGCTGGAGCCAAACAACTAACTAATCTATACTATATATACTATATTAATATATACTATATTATTATTATAAAGAGGAAAGGTTTGTATTTTTGGATTTTTGTATGTTTGTTACGAATAAACTCAAAAACTACTGAACCGATTACGATGATTTTTGGTATGGAGATAGATGTAACCCACCGAAGTAACATAGGATACTTTTTATCCCGGAAAATGTAGTATTCCCGTGGGAATGGGTTTAAGTAGCTCTGTCAATATTCTGCTTTTACGCCTAAACCATTCGACCGATATGAATGAATTCTTTTACAGACATAAATGTGATCCTATAAAGTAACATAAACTACATTTTATCCCGGGAATATGTAGGGTTCCCGAGGGATGAGCATATTATGTAATGCGAAAGTAACACTGCCTGTGTTATGCTTTCTCGCCTAAACCATTTGACCGATTTATATGATTTTTAGTATGGGGGTAGATGGGATCCACCCAAGCAACATAGGATACTTTATATCCCGGAAAATGTAGTATTCCCGTGGGAATGGGCTTTCACGCCTAAAATATTCGCCCGATTTATATGAATTTTGCTATGGATTTAAATAGAACCCTATGAAGTAACATAGACTATATTCTATCCCGGGAATATGTAGGGTTCCCGTGGGATGAGCATATGATGTAATGCAAAAGTAACGCTGCCTGTGTTATGCTTTCTCGCCTAAACGATTTGACGAGTTAGATGAGTTTTAGTATGGGGGTAGATAGGACCCACTGAAGCAACATAGGACACTTTATATCCCGGAAAATGTAGTATTCTCGTGGGAATGGGCTTTCACGCCTAAAATATTCGCCCGATTTATATGAATTTTGCTATGGATTTAAATAGAACCCTATGAAGTAACATAGACTATATTCTATCCCGGGAATATGTAGGGTTCCCGTGGGATGAGCATATAAAGTAATGCAAAAGTAACGCTGCCTGTGTTATGCTTTCTCGCCTAAACCATTTGACGATTTAGATGAGTTTTAGTATGGGGGTAGATAGGACCCACTGAAGCAACATAGGATACTTTTTATCCCGGAAAATGTAGTATTCACGTGTGAATGGGCTTTCACGTCTATACTATTCGCCCGATTTATATGATTTTTGGTATGAATATAAATGGGACACTATGAAGTAACATAACTTACGTTTTATCCCGGGAATATGTAGGGTTCCCGTGGGATGAGCATATATTGTAATACGAGAGTAACACTGCCTGTGTTATGCTTTCACACTTAAACCATTTGACTGATTTGGATGATTTTTGGTATGGACAAAAATGAGACCTTAAAAATGGACATAGGCTATTTTTTTTAATCCTTACTAATATTAAAAATGCGAAAGTAACTGTCTGTCTGTCTGTCTGTCTCGCTTTCCTGCTAAAACTACTGAACCGATTTAAATAAAATTTGGTGATTTAAATAGTTTAGACCCTGAGAAAAGACACAGGTTTTATCCCGGAAAAGGGATTTTTAAGGGGTTGAAAGGGGGGATGAAAGGTTGTATGGAAGTATTGTCATTTTTAAAGCTAGAAGCTTGAAACTTATTTTTGTTGATTAGATATAAATAAATATGTCATTCAAAGTTAGTAAAAAAAGTGTACATTTAAGGGGGTAAAATAAAAATAGGGGTGAAAGTTTGTGTGGAAATTCGTCATTTTTGAAGCTAGAATGATGAAACGACGTGTAGACGACTGTAACTATATGTCTGTTACGCTTTCACGATTAAATCATTTGACCGATGTAAACGATTTTTGATATGCACATAAATGGGACTCTGTGGAGTAAAATAGACTATAACTTATTTTCATTCTGAACCCAACCCTGTAGTCTACGCGGACGTAGTCGCGGGCAAAAGCTAGTGAATAATAAACTTAACTTAGTCTATTTATTTTTTTGGGATTTTTATTATCTTTGTATATTATTAGCCAAGGCAATGTATGTATGAAGACCAATAAGATAAACACAAAGCGTCACAAATAAAGTCACGAACAAAGGCTAAAAATAAATAAATAAAATCCATTCAAATATATTTACATATATGAAATTTGTACTTACAGCAAAATGATATGAATAAACTCTCTGATAAATAAGGTATGGTGTCAAATAATCCTTTACCCACTTCACGACTTAGTGTTTTGACCAAAATTCTTGAATTTTTATTAAAAACGCCCAGAAATCCGTGCAGTATTGGAAGGCTGAACGATTGTGTTAGCAAATGACGATGCCTCTTCCAAATTGGACCTGAATGATGAAAATAATATTAGCTTAATAAACTATGACTGAAGTCGCAATGGGCATGGCACATAGCTCTTAGAACCGACGGCCGCTGGGGCAGAGAGGTTCTCGAGTGGAGGCCGCGTACCGGCAAGCGCAGCACTGGACGTCCATTCACAAGGTGGACCGACGATTTGGTAAAAATCGCGGGAAGCCGCTGCATGCAGGCCGCTTTCGACAAAACACACTGGAGTTCTTCGAAGGAGGTCTAAGTCCAGCAGTGGACGACTTCAGACTGATAATAAAACTTTGACTCTCAAATTCAATGGAATAGAACGCAAATGCCCAGTGGGACGTGTATGGGATCATATAAAAATAGAGTTGCTTCAAAACTGTTATAGACTAAGTAAGTTATAGACTAAGGCGCCCCTAGTTTAGGCGCCCGCGACGGACACAGGCCACCGTTCTGCCGTGCCTCTCGGGATCACTTTCTGTGTGGACGCTCTGCCCCTGCAGCGCGTCCAGCGACCCCATGTATCAGTCCCACGTAATAGGGGTTGAGCCTATTGCCGTTTTTCGGGCACATTTCCAGACTTCGTGCTGCTAGACACTTTCCTAATGAAAAGATCCAATAACACTTGCCAGACCGTGCACTTTTAAGCACTTTACGTGGGACTTAAGAATATAATTGGCAAAAAGTGGGTACAGAGATACAACCCTGCCTGACCGTAAAGGGATACATGCTAGAGCATAGGTATGTAAGTACTTACCTGAAGATGTTATCAGTCCGTCCCCAAGCCACGGCTTAGCGAAGTCATAAGCGAAGTGTTTATTGAGACACCCGTTCGCTGCTGTGAATATATCCTCAGGATCTGTGATTACTGCAAATTACAGTTAATATAGTTTCGACCAATGCGATGCTATAAGTAATACAGTATTGGTAGGTTCTTAATAAATAGCTAAATATATTAAGTTATATATATACAGGGTTATTGGTTAAGTCGACCTATATCGGTTAAGGGCGTGTAGTTTACGTCGTTTCTGACTGATTTGACTATTAGACACCCTATCCTAAATCTAACCGTTTTCGAGATATTTGAATTTAATTGTTTTTTCCAAAAATCTCCCGATTTTCGGCTATCAGCTTAGATATTTTGATATGTTGTAAGTCTTATTATTACTATTATTTGATTTTTACATGTAAACTAAGATGCTTTATGACCTCAATAACCAAAATTGTACATAAAATGAATGAATAAGTCGCTGTAGACGATTAAAACTTAAAAACATTAACAAACATTTTAAAAGTTTATTTTTCTCGAAATAAATAAATAAAGGATATAAAAAAATATTATTATGGCACCTACTCTGCAGATGTGCCTAAAAATATTTGCGTTTCATAAGCTATCCAACGAGGTACAACAATCCAGGGTTTTATTAATATTTTGTAGAAAAAAGTTAGTTTAATAGGCTATAGGGGAGGCAAAAATAATCTTAATAAAATAATTGATGAGTACAAAATACTAAATTTATTAAACTTTCCAGATATTTTGTTACATCTTAGTATAAATGTTATGTTCATCATGTCTGCCTCATAAGCAGTGATGGCCTCGAGGTTTAGGCGCGCGGTCTAGAATCTCGGCGGTTGCGGGTTCACACCCCAGGCACACACCTCTGACTTTTCAAAGTTGTGTGTATTTTCACAATGAATTATCACTTGCTTTTACGGTGAAGCGTTGACGTTTGTGTGCCTGGGGTTTGAACCCGCGACTGCCGAGATTCTAGACCGCGCGCCTAAACCTCGAGGCTTATGAGGCAGACATAATGAACATAAATTGTATACTAAGATGTAACAAAATATCTGGAAAGTTTAATAAATTTAGTATTTTGTACTTACCAATTATTTTATTTAGTTTATTTTTGCCTCCCCTATAGCCTATTAAACGAAGTTTTTTCTACAAAACATTATTAAAACCCTGGATTGTTGTACCTCGTTGGATAGCTTATGAAACGTAGATATTTTTAGGCACATCTGCAAAGTAGGTGCTATAATAATATTTTTTGATATCCTTTCGAGAAAAATAAACTTTCAAAATGTTTGTTAATGTTTTTAAGTTTTAATCGGCTACAGCGACTTATTCATTCATTTTATGTACAATTTTGGTTATTGAGGTAATAAAGCATCTTAGTTTACATGTAAAAATCAAATAATAGTAATAATAAGACTTATACATTTCAAAATATCTAAGATGATAGCCGAAAATCGGGAGTTTTTTGGAAAAAACAATTAAATTCAAATATCTCGAAAACCGTTAGATTTAGGATAGGGTGTCAAATAGTAAAATCAGTCAGAAACGATGTAAACTACACGTCCTTAACGGATATAGGTCGACTTAACCAATAACCCTGTATTATGTTTTTTTCTATGCATATACATACCTATATGCGGCTTTAGCGAATTTCAGTAACATGGAATAAATAAAAACAAATGTCATCATCATCATCAGCCCATATACGTCCTACTGCTGGCTGGGCACGGGCCTCCTCAACAACTGAGAGGGTTTAGGCCTTAGTCCACCACGCTGGCATAGTGCGGGTTGGCGGACTTCACACCTAAGAAATTCCTAAGCACTTTTAAGTGTGCAGGTTTCATCACGATGTTGTCCTTCACCGTTAAAGTACGTGATAATTTATTATGAATTATACACATGACTTCGAAAAGTCAGAGGTGTGTGCCTGGAGCATGAACCCGCGGCCGTCTAGATCTCGACCGCGTGCCTAAATCTCGAGGCCATCACACATCGAAAACAAATGTATTTAATGTTAATTTTAATACTGATGAGGATGTTGCAACTAGCAAGTATTGTCTTTAAGCAGTGCGCAAAGAAGTACATATCTCAGAAAGCCGGAGTGAGGGTATCCAGTGATAAGAGATAAATAAATAAATACACCCAACAGTCACATACATAGTTCCGAGTTCTGACCCTACACTACATACTTACAAGTCCTTTGTCGTGGGTATCAGAAACTACGCGAGACTTTTCGGTCTCACAAGCACCCAGACCTGAAACAATGCGACACAAGTACACACCGAAGCTGCCGTGCCCGGCGAGTACCTGCGTCAGCCGGAAGGTCGGCGCACCTTAAAACTTATTTTATTCACATCAGGGCCTTAAACAAATCAAGTTTATATAATAATTAACAAAATATAATAATAAACTCGATTAACAAAATATGATGCTCCACTGCCACGTAGTCTCGCGGCACGATTCCCGGGTGTGTTATTGGGTTATTAGGTTCAAAGTGTTATTGGGTTTTTCCATTAGGAAATTCTTAGTAGCAGCACGGAGCCTGGAATTGTGCCCGGAAAAACGGCATCAGGCTCTCCCCCTATTACGTGGGACTGACACATACCATAAATGCACCTCTGCCTAGTGCCTACCCCATCGGGGAATACAGGATGAACTTGTTATTGTTGGCGCCACGTAAGTGCTACTGAGCCGGCTGGCGACAATCACATGATTAACAGAACATTCCCGAAGCAGGTCTTGTCATATTCGTACGACTTCTACATTCCTGTCTGGGTAAACTATAGTGGCTCCCATTACCCGCTAGCTCCCATTACCCCACTCTCCCCTATGACTGCTGAGTGTGTTTATTTATTTATTATTTTCTATCTAGTTGGCACTTCGTTTCGACCACACATAGCATAAAAAAGAGCGGTAATAAAATTGTAACTGTTTTTTAGCTTTACTTTTTAAAAAAATACTTACCATAATAAGTCTGACCTCCAAACACACAACGAATTACTCCACCCTTCTTACAGCATTCGTCAGCTACTTGGACTAAATGATAAAATAACTCTAAAATAAAACACAAGTTAAGTTTACAAACAGCGATTCAGCGGCATAGCTAAGTTGGATATAGGGTTGACAAAACACCACCTAAGGTTCGACTGTCAGAGAGGCATTAAGTCCACCTTTACATGTATTGTATGATGGGTAAATAAATAAACAAAACAGTAGTCGTGATTTCAAATCTAAAGCTCACTTTTCTGAATTTTAAATAAATTCACCCAACAGTCACATACATAGTTCTGACACCACACTAAGACACAAGTCTTGTGCCGTGGGTATCAGAAACTACGAGAGACTTTTCGGTGTTACAAACACCCAGACCCGAAACAAATATTTTTGGCTCACACAAAAAAAAATCTCGGTATGGAGATCGAACCCGCGGCCTTTCTTTTCAGGAGTTGGTGTCTAGCCAACTGTTTTATTGGCTGTTAAAGTAATCTAGGTGTTCGAATTTCCTCTAGGCATTACTGATTTGACGTAACATTAAAAAAATGTCGTTAAGAAAAATGCATGCCACAAAATGTGAAATTATTATGTTGGTATTTTCTAATACAGTCGGATTTCTAGATCTTTTAAGTTGCCTCTCAGGACGGGTAATAATTACAGTGTCTCGATACAATGAAATAGGAGATTTGTCTCAGCAGCATTGAATTGAGCTCTGTAGCATTGAATTAAAGAGCTGATGGTCATAATCTATTCCTTTCTTCTTGTGCTACCATAATCCTTGAAAAGGTCACAATAATAAAATCTGGTATATTGACTATACGCTATCGTAATATACTGTAGAAACATGTATAGGTACTTACGTGCTGTGTTTCCCAGCAACAAAAATATATGGCCTACAATGGGATAAAGCCCTGTGTAGTAAGGTGGTGTGTTGGGGTTGAATCGTGTGCGCATGCGCCATGTCCAAACGCAGAACAGCACAGAAATTACACTCAACAACACCAACAGCATTTCTTTTTTATTTACTTGCGCGTGCTATATGGCAATGAAAGAAGACTATTTATTATATACTAATATTGCGTAAAGTACATGTGGGGCACAGATCATTGTACCATAACTCGGTCAAAGCAAATATGCTTACTAAATAAATTATTAAATGATGCACACTACCAACTCAGCGGCAAATACGACAGAAGACACGTGTAGGCACACACACATTAACCAAACTGAGTATAAAAGTTAATAATTTCTATAATAAAGCGTTCAGTCAGACATTATCCATCAAGTCAGCACCATGCCACCTTAGTCTGAACCCTAGTAAGTGTATCAGGATCACGTCGGGGTCACCAATAATTAGTTGAAAGTATTAGCATTTGTAATTTATGCTTAAAGGATGGACACTCCTGAGACCCTGAGAATTTTTTTAAATTTCTTACACTTCGCGCAAATTGGTTTGAATGTGGCATCGGCCTTATGGGGACAAGATTTAGGGCCGAATACTGAAACGCTACTTAATCTGCGGGCGATTTATATTCAAATGGCTGTTATAATTTAAGTGGTATTCTGAAACATCATTTATCGGTTTTAAGACTGTGATTAACTAATGCCCACTTAAATTTCCATAAATGACAACATTACCACAAAAAGTTCTTTTACATGGCATTTTTAAGCATATACCGCTTATATATAAGTCGCCCTCAGATTAAGTAGCGTTTCAGTATTCGGCCATTAGTGTCGTGTTCGCCGGCACACAGAGCGCAAGTTGGGGATTTTGTGGTGCCAAATTTATGTAGGTACATGTCCGTATTGTTGACAATTAAGACACCGGACAATCTCGACATCGTCAACAAATCGGCACGTCACCCAGTCAATGAACAACTTGTCTTTGGTGGTCACAAGATGTTTACGCACGTCCGCGTCTAATTCGATCCCTATCCACTTACGACCGTTATCTAAGACGCGCCTACGAACAATTCTGACGGATTTAACAAAATCATCCTCCTTAACCGGCAACTCGCTCTTAATATTTTGTCGATTAAGAGAATTTATGAAAACGCGATCTTCCGTTGAAGCCGGTACGTCTTTAACTAAAAGATGGGGTCGACGGCCTTTTGGTTTTTCTAAACGCAAACCTGCAGATTTTATTGCGTCTACAGATTGCAATTTTTGTATTTGAGATTCATTCGCGACACGAAGCACGACTCCAGATTTCGCGGTTTTTTATGCCTACAATTTGGAACCCGTCATCACACGGCTTAATCGCTTTCATTAACGCCTGCTTAGTTGCAGATGATGACGCGAATTCAGCTGATCGCTCAGCGGTGGGGTATGCTACAACACACGGCAGCGGCGCGCGCGACTCCATTGCCGATGTCAGTTTAGACAAACGCAACTTTAAGCAGTCCGCATAAGTTCCATTTGCCGGTGCAACTTCGCGTACATTTTTATTAGGTATCTAGCTCTCTTTGCAAGTTTTCTAGTTTGGTTTCATTGCAAGATGATTTTATTGCTAGGATGGAGATAATGCCTGTGACCCGTTGAGTGAGGTCCATAATTGCCAATTTGTTTGCTACGTTAATTCGCGACCCCTGATCATTAACGAGGTCATTAATTTTACTTAGAAAAGTCGAGGCGTCGGACACCAAATCGCAATAATTAATTTGACTTGTATCGCGGCTGTCCTCGAAAGACAGAGGAAAATTGCTTCTCGAACCGGACGAATTGGATCTTTTATCGCCCGGAGATATATTTGATGGTGACATGTCACCAAAAAGCCGTTTTGGCCGGGAGTTGTTTGGTGACCTTGGGGTCAAATTACTCTTGCTAAAAGGGTCCCTACCACGATCAGGTGGATCATCATTATACCACGACATAGTTTAATAAATGAACCTAAAGATTATAATTAACGGTTTATCAAGCCTACCCACAAAACAAAATAAAAATGACTTACCGATGAAAACTGGCAAAATCTATTAAATGCAACCGAACAACACTAAAATAACTTACGCGTCGTAAGGCACAAACCAAAACAATACAACCAGAAACACACACGAGCCGGCAATCGAACCCGAAACACGACAAACACAATTTCAAAACGCACCGCGTAAAACCGTGTCCGCACAGTACGCGCGGAGGGAAGTTGAATGTCCTGGTTGTCGTTAGGGCGCGGCACCGGTTTGACCGCTTGTGCTGGGGCTCCCTACATAATATATACAAAAAAAAAAATTATGATCAGCCGGTCCATCTCTTTGTGTAATTATGTGTGAATGTTTGTGTATATAAGTATGTGTGTTTTAAGTGGAGAAATCTCCACATCATTCCCCTCCAGAGACCTGGTTAGGGGCGATAAAAATCTGGAAAACGGACTAGTCTTCCCGAGCGTGCCTGCAAAGGTAATTGTGAACGGGTGGTAAGTCTTCGTCGACTTTGGGATCTATGGTTCGTCGGACGTTAAGATCCTGGTGTAAAGTGACGGGTGTATGTGGCTGAGATCTTTTAGCTAATAACTCCTTCTCATCATTTATCACAAAGGCGGATTGCATTCGGCCCACTGAGACGGTGATTGGTTTCCGATTTACAAGGAGTTTGTACACTTTGTTGGTACGAATTAGAACCAGAAGTTTTTAAGGATCGTATAGGCTGGTACTTTCCTCTCCTAGCTTCCTTTCCCCTTAACCCCTCTCCCCCGCCCCCGCTTGATGACGGGCAGCAGCGTCATCAATGCGAGTCCCCTACTGGGCTCGCCAACCCGCCTGCCAAGCGTGGCGAGTATTGGCATAACCCTCATGATGAGTGAAACCAGGACCAGGCACCCAGTCCCCGGCAGCCCCACTATTCCTGGCTATGGTGCAAGCTGCTTCCAACAGGTCCCTGTGGAAGTCATTAGGAAAGGCCTATGTCCAGCAGTGGACTTCCATTGGCTGATGGATGGATGGATGGATAGGCTGGTTGCAATGGGGGCCGCGAAGCGTCTTCACGCAAGAAAACGTGCTTCGTGGTCACCAGATCTTTATAAACAAAGAATTTATGTTTGCGGTGGTAAGAAGCGGGTACCAGCTTAAGGCTATTGGTAAAAGAGCGTAATTGCGCCGCAAAATCCGATATATCGGATATACATGTAGGGTAGCCTAAGTGGCTCACCATATACCAGCTCTGCCGCGGACATCTGCAATTCTCCTTTGAAGGCACTGCGAATGCCCAGTTAGACAAAAGTCAGAATTTCCGGCCAGTGTTTGTCGGCATGTGACGAGATTGACACCTTGAGCTGCCTGTGAAAGCGCTCAATCATGCCGTTGCACGCCAAGCTAGTGGGGGTGCAACTGCGCCCCCTAAACTCCGAGACGGCCGAGACCATTACGTCTTGGAGGCGCAACGGGTGGCTGCGGAATTACGGTGGGCGCTTCTCGCCCACGTACCGTGGTCGACCTACTTGGCGCGGAGATGGACACCGGGGGGTTTTGGTCGGTATGCTGGTTTAGGGTTTTTGTTAGGGACCCAGCCCGGCACTTACATCTGCGCGGACGTGACGTCACCGCGCGCCGGGCTGTAAGGCCGGTGACACCGACATACGCTTCCTGCCCCCCTCCTCCAGGGCTAGCGGGAAGTAGAGCAATAACCAGCTTTCCCCTCGAAAAAAAATGGGTAACTAAGTGAGTGGAGGCTATGGAACACCTGCTTGCGATATGGTTTTGGGATAAATGGCCTGGGCGTCGGTGTACTGACATCGCAGTACAAAGGTAAACGACTCCCAGGTAGTTCGACTTTGGAAAATCAAATCAATAACCGTCTAAATACTGGGACAATTCAGGGGCCGTTTCCTGGGACTTGGCAATATCAGTGAGGTCAATTGGAGTACTCAGCTCTTCAACACGAGACAAGACATCAGCGACCACGTTATTTTTCCTATGATCCTGGATCCTTTAAGCGAAGCGTGAAGAAGCATTTGTGCGGGCCGGCATGATTGTGTCGACCAGCGGGTGACCATCGTTTCTCGCTGGTCGGTATTATTTTTCTGGACTCCACTGTGCTTACTATCAGGTACAGTGGAGTCACTTTGCCGTGCCAGATAAAAAAAAAAAAAAAACGGTATTGCCTAAGAGAATAGTTGTGCTTCCTCTCTGTAAACGCGAAACTGAGTGGTTTATGATCAGTGAAGATCGTGAAGTCCCTTGCCTCAAACATGAATTTAAAATATGCATGTGATACTTTCGTGGATAGTGAGAAGCTCACGTTCATACGGCTATATGTATAAATCTCTGCTGGCAGGGACTCAGCTTACGGGAGAAGAACCATTGAAAACAATCATCGTTTTAAGGCAAACCTGTAGTTTCCATTGAATAAATTTATAATCATTTGTGTCAAGGGACACACCAAAAGTATGGCGTACAATTGAATTGAATTGATTTTTTTGCCGTTTCTTCTCCATAGCGATAACACGTTTCGAAGCGGCAATAGTTAAAAAAAGTAATTTAATATTGTCTATTTTAATAAAGATGATTGAGACTTTCGACTTTGAATTATCTAAAATGCATCGCAGAGGCAGATCAATATGGTCGCGATCATCATCATTAGCTGATCCATCGCCTATCTTTAATACTAATTTAGCAAATTCGAAATCATCATGAGCTTTCATCCATCATCATCATATTCATCCATCTGCCGAAAGCTCCACTGCTGGACATAGGCCTCCCCCAATGACTCCCACAGGGACCTGATGGAAGCAGACTGCATCCAGCGACGTCCCGCGACCTTTACTAGGCCGTACGAACATCTTGTCGGTGGAAGTCCTATGCTGCGCTTTCCTGTACGTGGCCTCCACTCGAGAACTTTTTGAGCCCAACGGCCGTCAGTTCTCCACGCTATGTGCACGGCCCATTGCCACTTCAACTTACTAATCCGCTGGGCTATTTCGGTTACTTTAGTTCTCCTACGGAAAAGAAATGAGCTTTCATATTATGAGCCAATTGAAGTTGAGTAAATGAAAGTATATACTTAATCCATTAACTACAACTGGTAAGGTCTGACGAAAATCACCTGCTAATAAAAGTTTTGCCTCCAAAAGGTTATTTATATTTCAATATATATTGAAAGAGTCGATAAACAACATCAATATCATGACTGACATCATGGACCGTCAAGGTAAAACAGCTTGCTCTCTGGGGTTATTTATAGCGTTAAATATTTTGTTGACCACATATTTTTGTTTCGCATTCAATTTTGGGTATTTTTTATAGCCATTTGCTTTTTTATTTTTACACTCATAAACAGAATTAGATAAGAAAACACCATTCTCATTAATATCGGCGATTTGTCTGTCAGCACCATTGGAATTTAACAACAATAAAATTTAACGACAATCCGAATTTTGCGGATATATATATGTTGTCGACTCGAAATCTAAATATTTTTTTTTATGTTTTATTATTCAGATAAGGTTTTGATCGAGCCTACTGTACCCCTTGACGAAATTCTTAATAAAGACTAGATGAAAACCCGGCTTCGCTCGGGTGAAATGTGACTTGATACACATGTGGCAAAGGCAAAGCAAGTCATAGATTCGTATTGCATCGTTTATTGTGCTTAATAAATATAATAAATTAAAACTGCAAAAGTTTTTAAATCAACTTTCAAAATACATTACATTTTAAAATACTTAAATAAATAAAAAAGGAAGTGAAATTTCTTAAAAAAAATTGTACGTTTTCAATTACACGTTGTTTTTTTTGTTAAATTAAGTATAATATAAAGGTCCAAAAATTCCATATTGACAGTCATTTCTAAATATTTCGAATGCCTTAGATTTTTTATTACTTGAATAAGGGATCTAAATCTTAAAATGGTTTTCACTAACTATTTGCTTGGGGATATTTCCAATTCAACAACATTTTATTTTGATTAAATATGTTATAAATAAATCCAATTTTTGAGCCTCGAAAATGACTCTAAAATTGAATTTATGAAAACCTTCGTTAAGTTATCTTGTTATTTATCAAAATTTACACGATAATCTTAAAATCTTCTTCACTAAGTATTTAGATAACAATATTTCCTTAAATAATTGGTAATTAACATGTTTATACGATGAGTCTTTCATCAATTTTAAGGGGTTCGAATAGTACCTACTATTTTTGCTCCAATTCCGCTAAAACCGCGTAATCGCTCTTAAATACTATTGGGGATTGCATACTGACTGACTGAAAGCCATCGGGAAGCATTTTGAAATGTTGAGTTCTAACACACTCACTCTCTACACTCCAACTGTGTATTGCATTAACATCATTCTGAAGTAAAACGCGTTTTGCCTTATTTTTAATTTCGAGAAAAAGTTTGATGTCGTTAGGGTATAGTAAAACTTTCGCATGCTTAATTGCCAAAGGAATGTCATGAACCATAAGAATAAATATAAAGAGGATCAAGTATCGATACCTGACTGACTCCTGAACGGGTGTGATAGGGCTGTGACACATAACAACCATGTCGATCATATTAGATAGTCTCGCAGAGAGTCAGTGATCTCGGGGCGTCGGCAACCCCAGGGCGTAAGCGTAGTCTATTACGCCGACGACACGCTCGTTACAGCGACGGGCAGGACCTTCCAGGAGGCCGCAGTCCATGCCGCGGTTGGCACTGGCAACGTGGCGAGGAGAATAAGGCGACTGAGCCTAACGGTGGCTCTTAACAAATCCGAGGCCATTTGTTTCCACCGGCCTCGGATGGGCCCCATATCGTGGTTGAGGGTGTGCGAATTCCTATCATCAAGAAGCTAAAATATTTAGGGCTGCTGCTAGACAGTCGTCGGGAATTCCGCGCCCATTTTGAGATGTTGCAGCCAAAGTTGCTGCGGGTAGCAGGCGCTCTATCTGGCCTACTGCCCAACCTAGAAGGTCCGGGCATCCCTTGCCGAAGGATGTTCATGGAGTCGTGCGGTCTATGGCGTTGTACGGGAGTCCACTCCATCGCCCTCCTGCGCAAGCCACAGCGTGCGCTGGCGCTGGCTGATTAGGGGCTAACGCACGATCTCCTACGAGGCGGCCTAGAATCCCACCACGGTATCCCCTGCCTGTCGTAAATGGCGACTCAAAGGAGCCCTTGCGTCCTCACTGAAAGTGTCCCCGAGAGGGGCGGCGGCACCGTGGCCTGTGTCCGTCACGGTTGCCCACCCACAACCGGGCGCCCGAACCAAGCTATTGGGGGTGCAACTGCGCCCCCCACAACTCCGAGACGGTCAAGACATTTTCGTCTCGGAGACGCATCGGGCGGCTGCGGCATCATTGTGGGTGCCTTTCACCCACACACCGTGGTCGCAACATTCGGCGCGAAGATGGCCAACGGGGGGTTTTGGTCGGTATTCCGGCATAGAGATTTTTGTTAGGGACCTAGCCCGGCATTAACATCTGCGCGGACATGACGTCGCCGCGCGCCGGGCTGGAAAGCCGGTGACCCTGACATACGCTTCTCGCCTCCCTCCCTCAGGGATGGCGGGAAGTAGAGCCATAACCAGCTTTCCCCTCGAGAAAAAAAAAGGTAGGCAGTGCTAAACCTGAGAGTCTCTGGAGACAGACCCAGAGCAGAGAGCTTCTCAAGCAACTTGTCGTTGTTAACCCTATCAAACGCCTTCCAAAATCAAAGTAAAGGACATCTATTTGTGGCCAAAGTGGACAGTATAGCGATCGGGCGATGTTCTGACTGAATTTCTACTAGGTCTTAGCAGCTTAACTAAAAATATCTTTTATTTCATATTACACACAGGATATTATCTCCAAACGTCTTACAATCTGTGTATTACCTTAAGGGGTTATATACGGTTAGAATTTCCAAAAAATCAATTTTTATTGTATTTTATTTTCTTAATGTACATATATTTAAGAATACACACAGAAAATTTCATATCGTTCCGGTGAATATTTTCGAAGTTACACGCAAATTTGAAAAGGCGTTTCAGAGTGCTTGTAAGAACAAGGCCGAGCGCCAGCGCTTACCTAGACCGCTGTCACTTTTATGCACCTGCCTAATGTGTTATTGTTTTTTTATACCTGAAAGGTATTATTTTTTTCTCCCCCTAAACTGGAAAATATTTAAGAGTGGTAGTAAGTATAAGCAGCTAAGCTACATATTATCATTATTGTTAAACTGACGAAAAACTTCAACACGCGCGAGGTGCCCGGATGGCCCAGACTCATGGTGCCGCAGGCAAAGGGCTGCAGCTGCCAATCAATTATCCACTTTCGAACATGATTAGCCGAACATGTGCCATTACCAGAAGATGTTGCTGAGGCTATACTTCCGATTTTTACAGATCTCGGCAGTGAGAATTTATTACAAAGATGTATAGGTGGTTTTAACCAAAACAACAACGATAGCTATCAACTGACTAGGAAAATCTCTCCCAAAATTGTTCCGGCCGGTTTGAAAACTGTGTAAATCGCTGCATACATGGCTGCCGATATATTTAATGAAGAAATGCCATCACTATTGTATTATATGAAGGCAATAGAAATTACACTTGGGCCCAATGCGCATTCATATGCCGAAATAGAAGATGAGCAGCGCGTGAACATTTACGATCTCAGAGCGCGTGAGAACTCCCGAGATGGAAAAATGGCCCTCAGACAACATCAGCTCGAGTTATTAGAAGCTGCCGAAGCGGAGGAGGGTGTATTATATGGTCCTGGAATAGACGACTCCATGTAAGTTTAAAAAAATATATATATATCCTATGTAAAGGGCTTTTCAAACTTTAAACGCGTTTTTCTCAAAATGGTGTTTTCAAAGTCGGTGACCAACATTTCTCGAAAACGGCTAAACCGATTAGTCTCAAATTTTAACACGAGCTTCTTAAATATATTTTTTAGTAATTAATCGAAGATTTTTTCTCACCGATAAATATTTAATTTTTTATAAACAATTTAAGGCCGAAATTTTGGTCAAAATCGTTTTTTTTTTTTTTGAGAAACCGCCATTTTGTCAAATAAAAATATTTTGCTTATTCCTTCGATTAATTACTAGATTTAACATTCCTTTTATGAAATCTGTTTAGTTTTTTAATTTCAGAGGGTCCAGTTCAGAGATATAGTGGTCACCGCAAAACGTCTTTTTTGAGAGGAGCTCCCGGAGATCAGCTGTAGCTCCTTTACAAATAAATATTTTTATTATTAGTAAATCTTAAAATACATTTAAAAGATACCATAATATGTATACAAATTTTTAAATCAATAAATTTGAAAGTGTTGTCAGAAATAAATCTGGAAATTTCGCTTTTTTTCGGCCTTCTAACTGTATATAACCCCTTAAGTAAACTATTACCTTAAGTATTATACATGTTTACATCACTGCCTATTCCTTAGTTCTAGAGCTATTTTACAACCCTCTACGGGTTTTAACATGAAGTCTACTTTCAATCTTAGTTCACTGATGTCACTCGTGATGCGGAAATTGCGTACAACATGAACAATCGTAGTCTTCACCGACATCGTGGCGTAGTGTTGTCCTGAAAATATAAATTGTATATCTTCATTCATTCATTATAATTTTAAAGTATATACATATCGGCGCAATACCATATACTACGAGTAATGTTACTGCTCCACGTGTACTTGTCTTGCATAAACAACAATGACTCACAACGGACGATCGCCCGACTTTAGTGGAAAAACACCAGGTCCATTGCGACAGACGAAAACAAGTGTGTTTCACAACGAGCGATCGCGCCACTGAGGCGCGGCGTGTATAAAAAGCCGCCCGCTGCAGCGGAGCAAGCATTCATCGGTCTACGCGCGGACAGCAAACATCCGATTTATTGGGAAATTAAAAGGAACTTTGATTGAAATTGATTGTTAAAATTACTTCTCAAAATGGATCCTCCAGTAATAACGATGTCACTGCTATTCATAACGATACTGGATTGTCTGCCTCGTCAGTAATTGTGGAGTTTTTCTAAAGAAAACTCAAAGTATGAGTTATCACCATAAACCAACAGTTGTGACGTCGGCGATGTGACGTCACACATCTTAATAACACTTCGAAGCCTTACCTGCCCCGATATACATAATATTTTTCAGTCCATATATGTATGTCGACTTGGCACGAGCCAACTTTAATTTTAAAAGGGATTATTCACCACGCTGGCAGCTGGTCTAATGCGGGTTGATAAACTTCACAGAGCTAAGAGAACCCTTGTAGTGTACTCTTAGATGTGCCGGATTCAATAAACTATTAACTTTGTCGTTAAAACACATAGATATTTAAAAAAAAGATTCGAATAATTTTATACAGGCTGCTTCCAACAGGTCCCTGTGGAAGTCATTGGGAGAGGCCTATGTCCAGCAGTGGACTTACATTGGCTGATTGATTGGATTGAATACAAGAGGCTAGGGAGGTTATCATCAGTATCACGATCGTGGATTGTAGTACAAGTGCTAATAATATCAAGATATTTATTGTTTACGTGATTGTAGGTATAACGCACCTATACAGTACCGTTTTCCCATACTAAATGATCCAAAAGCAGTGTTGTGCAGTGAGTTGGGCTGCAGCCATCTCTCTGGTCGGAACTCGTGTACATCCTCCCCCCATACTGGGTGTCTATTCAGACCATATACCATCAAAATGACTTCAGAACCAGCTGGTATCATATATTTTTCTGCAATAACAAGAGTATTGTAGGATAAAATAAAAAAATAAACACACCCAACAGTCACATCCATAGTTCTGACCCCACACTAAGATATGAGTCTTTTGGTGTGAGTATTAAAAACTACGAGAGACTTAGGTCTCACAAAGATCCAGAATCGAAATAATTGTAGATCACATAAACATTTGTTTCGGTGCGAGGATCAAGCTCGCAGCTTCTCAAATAACAAGCTAGTGTCTAGCCAATTGCGCTAAGAAGGCGGAAAAAATGTAGGATAAGAAGTTGAATTAATACTTTAAAATATTAATATACTAACACACTAAATAGTGAAACATGTTTAAAATAGATCAATTAAACAACAAATAAATACGACGCTAGCCCGGAATAATTAGAACAAGCCAAGTCCTTAAGTATATTCATAAATTAACTAAGAAACATAACGTAAGCATGAAAACGGTATTTTGATGAATGAACAGACAGAAACAGCGGAGGTACGAACGAAGACTGTGTTTATACTGGCACGTTGCTGTCAAAATAGAGTGTCGAGTGGCTTTAATTGGATTTAGAGAATCAATGAGTGGGTTTTATTAGGATCTAAGCCAGGATTCCATATTCAGCGCTACTTCGAAATATTTCCTAACGAAAAAACGAAATCTCTCTTCGCCCGTCTTTGATGCCACGAGGTCAAAAATAATATATGGATTAATTAAAAAATATATTTGACTGCCTCGTGGTCACGCGGTACAAATATGTGCCGTAAAATCACATGGTCCCGGGTTCAAATCCCGGGTAGGGCAAAGTGTTATTGGGGTTTTCCATTAGGAAATTCTCGGTAACAGCACAGCGTGAGGAATTATGCCCGAAAAACGGCAATAAGCTCGCCTCCTATTACGTGGGACTGATACATACCTGGCGAAATGTGGGCGCAGTTATGTACCTCTGCCTACCCCTTCGGGGAATACAGACGTGTGATTAAGTATGTATGTATGCATATAATACTTACTGAGTTGCACACTTTTATCAACATGTCTTAATAATGCAGGTGCAACTGGGTACAGTCTCAAGGCCTCTTTTATAACAGCATCTATGTACTTTAGCTGGGGTAAATCCGTTTTCTCTACGTCTCTGTCAGTATCTCCGAAAATATCTTGTATTCTGCCAAAAAAGATTTCTTTATTAAAATTATCGACTCACATAAGTTTATCTCGTCACGAGTGTTCTATTTGCTCAGCATTATGTCCATTAATTGAGAGGACACCAATACTGATTTCCAGAAAAGTGTTTCACAATTATGGGCTGACTCGTGATAGCAATGTCTGATGATGAACATGATTTTATTTATTTTTATTTAATATATACTTTATTTTACAACATTGAGAAAATATGGCTACAACTTCCGGTCTCATCATTAACTGCTCTGTTTTCCTTACAATCTACGAGACTGAAATGAAAAGTTATTATTTTGGCAGTTGTCTTCAAAAATGTTTATAAAAAAAAAACATAAAATACAATACATAAACACACATATTTAAAATTAATATATTAAATGTTAGTGACAAATTACTCACTCTTGGTGTACTCGGTCTTGGACATCTGGATGCGTTCCCAGGAGCATCAGCGTGTAAGCGATGGTCAAAGAGGATGTATCATAACCAGCAACAGTGAATGAATTTAGCTCGTCTCTGATCTCCTTATCAGAAAAAAGATTGATTTCTGACAGTTCTAATAAAAGATCCAGAAGAGGTCGATATTTTAATCCTGAAAATGACATAATCAAGTATATCACATACTGACCTTACTAATAGTATAAATGTGAATGTAGGGATGTTTGTTACGCTTTTACGCAAAAACTGCTCAACCGATCGTCATAAAACTTTGTACACATATTCTTGGAGATAGTAAAAGTAACATAAAATACTTTTTATTAAAAAAAAAAACGGAGGGGAAAAAATGGAAAAAGATTTGAATGATTTTTGTATAGAGATAGGTGGGACCCACCGAAGTAACATAGGACACTTTCTATCCCGGAAAATGTAGTATTCCCGGAAAATGTATAGAGATTTTTCAGTCTCACAAGCACCCAAACCCGAAACAAATAATTGTGATCACAAACATTTATCTCGATGCGGGGATTGAGACCGCGACCTCTCGTTTCGTAAACTGGTATCTACCCAACGGCACCAAGGGGCTGACAAATAAATATTAGAGAATAGATTCACTTATTATCTTTTTGCACCCAATCCTGAAGTCTACGCGGACGAAGTCGCGGGCAAAAGCTATATTAAATAAATAAAACTAGACAGGAGAGTCTAGTGGCAGTAAATGCAGTTCACATAAGAGAATCAGTGGATATCTTATACTAATATAAAGTATTCGCAATTATGCCCGCATGGGCCTAAAATGTACACAGGCTGATCCCAGAACTAACTTTTTATTGCGTCAACTGCACCTAAGTCAAAATTCAAATAAACGACTCCGAAACAAGTTTCTTTCCTTAGGATACAGCCATGTACAAGGAAAATGTCGTTCAAACAAAAGAATGAATAGAATAAATATATTATGTACTATATTACAAAGTTTGTTAATTTAATCTTATCATAATATATAAAAATGAATCGCAAAATGTGTTGGTAAGCGCATAACTCAACAACGCCTGGACCGATTTCGCTAATTCTTTTTTTGTTGTGTTTGCTATTGTTAGGGAGAAGGTTCTTATGAAAGAAAAAGTTAAGAAAATTGCGAGGAATATGGTAAAAACTACAATTTAATTTTCTCATATAAAGTGTTCTACCTAATATTCTGTCAAACATTTTATGTTTATCCCGTCGATATGGTTAATGGTCCCCTCAAATTAAAGAACGTATTTAAATAAAGGTTTTGAATCGACAACATATATCCAGAATATTCGAATAATTGCGTATTTTAGATTTTAAAAATGTAGAATAATGTCAATAATAAAAAGGGATTGACATATTTATTGGTTGTCAAATATTTATGCGTGCGTTCAGAAATGTATTTTTAAACTCCTTGGTTGTACCTGATTTACAAACGAAGGCAGGTTCGGTAGTCATCACGCTTTGAAATCTAAAACACCCACAACTATGCAATGGAATGCGCTTGGTGTTAAAAAAATTGTTGAGTAATGTTATTCACGTGACGATACTGAAAAGACAACTTAGAGATGAATTGGTGCTTGAGAATTCATCAATTAGATTGATCTAAGATTTCATTGATCCTAACGGGTATGTCCATTGAGTTCAAACGAATTCAGTTCCCGATTCGTCATGCCTTCGCAATGACGATTAACAAAAGATGTTTGTGATCTTTTAGACAATAAAAAAATATATTAAAAATGTATATCACAAGGTGCATCATCATCATCAGCCCATATATGTACGTCCCACTGCTTGGCATAGGCCTTCTCTGCAACTGGAAGGGTTTAGGCTTCAGTGCACCACACTGATGCTTCAATGAAGAGAATTAAAACCGACTACATCCCATCCCATATGTACAATGTACATGTTTAATTAAATCATGACTTGCGGAGACACGATTGATGCATTTAATTTTTGGTACTTATTTATTTCTGTATTTTTATCTCAATAAAGTGCTGAACTTAATATTTATTTCCATACAATCAAAAATAAAATTCAGGTAATATGTAAATATGTAACATTCAATGACTGTTAGGGGATACGAAGTTTCCGGGTCAGCTATTATAAATGTTAATGTTTTGTTTGTTACGCTTTCACGCCAAGACTACTTAACCGATTATCATGAAAATTTGTACACATAGTCTTCGAGATATAAAAAAGGACATAGGATTCTTCTTATTAAAAAAAATTACGGAGAATAAAAGAGTTGAAAAATGATTGAAAAAACATTTGAATGACTTTTGGTATGCAGAAAGGTGGGACCCACCGAAGTAACATAGGTGGGAATGGTTATCCTTACTATTATATAAATGTGAATGTAGGGATGTTTGTTACGCTTTCACGCAAAAACAAAAATTTTGGTATGACCATAAATGAGACCCTGTGAAGTAACATAGGCTATGTTTTATCCCGGGAAAATGTAATGTTCCCATTGGGATAAACATATTATTAAAAATACGAAAATAACTGTCAGAGTTTTACTTTTACGCCTCAACCATTTGAATTGATTTGACCTTTTTTTAAATTCAGTAAGTGCCATTTTGGGCACTTGAGGGACGATTTATAGGTTAATAGATGTATATGTATATCTCACTCTATACAATTTTGACCATAATTTTTTGTTTAATTTGTATATCGATCAAAGCAATGACTGTTATACGTATCATTATAATTTTTCAGTGCTATTATCATTTATTTACATTTTAATAAAAAAAAAAAAACAAATTAAAATGGTCAGTATAAGATAGAGGTTGATCGTAGAAGGGTGAAAATTTATGATTATAATAATTTATCAATGCTGAATCATAAAAAATAAAGAAAATAAAGTCAATAGAAAAAAAAACATACCCCTAAATGTTAAACCCTTAAATGTTGACCGATTCTCAGACCTACCTACAATATACACACAATATTTCATAAAAATCAGTCGAGCCGTTTCGGAGGAGTTTGCCAAAAAACACCGCGACACGAGAATTTTATATATATGGCAAAACAACGTTTGCCGGGTCAGCTAGTTATAAATAACATTTGTATAAATCACTAGTCGTAAATATTATGATTATTGTAAATAACTATAAAAATAACCTTGAGATGCTAGTGGGTCGTGAATGGCCAATTCCTTGTTTTTCAATGAAGCTCGCTTCTTTTGAATTATCTGAAACAATGCAAAAATCACATGAGTCGTACCCGACCCGGGAATCGACCCCAGGACCTCTACGCACTTGTGCCGCAAGACCACGATGTTATTAAATTATTATTTAAGCAATCTAAAGTGCTTACTCTCTAGATTTATTAATGACGTACACACTCTCGCCTGTATTGCCCCGAAGGGTTGGGCTGAGTGTTTTCGTCCCACGTAATAGGGGTGAGCCTAAAAATCCAATATCAATTTGGCTGAACCGGGTGACAATGTATCTAATTGACAGTCTTATCGCTTAGGGAGATGAACTACTAGATACTTACAGCATCGTACATATCGTTTACAACTCTTATAACATGGTCTTCTTGTTGCTTTAGACCACTCAGCTTGAAAACGACTTCGCTTTGTAGCCAACATTTAGTAAACTTCATCATGATTAAACCTAGCAATATATTAACAGATTTCATGTATTTCTTCATAAATTCCTTATCTTCTAATGCTTCTATGCCGACTGCTGTCGCTGTAATTAATAGACTGACATCAGAATAGAATAAAAGGAGGACTAAAAGCGGTTGGAATACAAAATACAGTATTGCAACTGGCCACCACGTTATAGATAACTAGCGACCAGCCTCTCCTGGGCGGAGTATTTATTTTATCCCCTGCAACTTCTGATCCATTCATATTCCATTTCATTTCTTTCAACACTGCATCAGCCTTCAATATTCCATTTAAATCTCCTCTCCTGCGATCATTTCCTAATCCAACCCATTTTTAAGTAGCCTTAATTAAGCTAAATATATTACAATTTACACAATGCTGAAGCCAAACTGACTTTTAAATAATTACTTAGCTTAGCCTTTTTATTATCATCTTTGTGCTATAAGATAAATACAAATCCTCACAAATAAAGTCACACGCAAGAGCTTACAATAAATAAATAAAATCCATTAAAATATGTTTATATTAAATTTGTACTTACTGCAAAATGATTTGAAAAAACTCTCTGATAAATAAGGTATGGTGTCAAAGAGTCCATTGCCCACTTCATGAGTTAGGGTTTTGATCAAAATTCTTGAATGCTTATTGAAAACGCCCAGAAATCCGTGCAGTATTGGAAGACTGAACGATGGTGCTAGCAAATGACGATGCCTCTTCCAAATTGGACCTGAAAGATAAATTTAATATTAGCTTAAGAGCGTTAACGCGCCACGCAGCTTGTCGGTTTCGGTAAATATGACACGCATAAATATGAGCGTCAATAGTTAATGCTATGCAATGAAAATGAATGAAACAATGTTAATTGAGTCTATAAAATGACAAATACATCACTTATATCATCATCATTGTTCAGAAGGCAGTTAGAAACTAAAAATCGACGGAGCGCAGAGCGACACGTCCTCTCTCTCATAGGCCTTGCGGCGGAGTGATTTGCACTGGGCAAATTCGGGTTAATTTATAACATACAAGCTTTTGCCCGCGACTCTTCAACGAAAATCTTAAAAAATACAAACTAGAACAAACATTACGTTACGAAATACACATTTAAAACTAATTAAACCCAAATTTACGAATTTCTATGGTCAAATGCGTCTTTCAAACATTATTCCAGAACTTATAAACCATCTTCCAACAAAGTTGAAAAGCGAGCTAACTCCAAATAACATTACACGCAAACACTACTGCGGCTTTCAGAGGCAGTTTTAAGTACGCCGCCACTCATTGCTGGAACAATATCCCACCGCCGCAGTGTCGCGAGTCTTTATCATAAATGCATTTTTGCAACATTTTCGAAAGCTACTTATTGATATGGCAACATTGTCTAGAATACCTATTTCATCAAATGTATGAAGTATTATTTTTATAAGAATAATATTATAGTAAATGTGGGGAAGTAAACTTTGACATTGTTGATGTATTGAAATATAATTGGTACGCACGAATAACTTTGTTGCTACATTTTCTAGTGGTATTCAGCTTTTATCGGTATTTTATTGTTATAGTATTATTAAATAGTTAGTTATCTGTCTAATTTGTTGTTTACAATAATTTAAGATGTGTGAAGTTTGTAAGTTTTGAGCATTTTTCATAACACAAAAAAATATTTTGTAACTTTGATTCGACTTTTAAAAATATCACATCATAACACATCTCTAAATTTTGTATATGTGCTAGGTAAATTAGTATACTTTATACTGAAAAACTCTCAGCCTGCTCGAACATGCGTTTTTTTAGTTATGTCGTTTTAGGTTTGAGAACACCCCAAATAAAAAAATACTAGGTTTTGCGTTCAGCAGACTCCCACGAAAAAACAATGCTGTTTATCAGCATACTTTAGACTTTTATGGTCTTGAAGAGTCTCTAAATTTAATTAAGAATATTGTTAAGAAGACTGCTGGATTTTTTTGCTCGAAAATCAGATATAATGATCGCAAAATATAAAACTTTTACTATACCATATAGATATCTATCTACCATTAGAAATGGTAGGTAGAGAAAAATTACTGTCTGGGTAATGAATCGGTGGGCACATCATCAGCAGACATTACATCGAAACACAATAGACCTAGAAGCAACTTTAAGAACATTAATTGAGCTTAAAAAAGAGGCGAGTTTTGGACTTGATTCAAACACGAGACAGTAATGAACTAGAATTTGCGGCTGAATGGTCATCAGATAAGTCATAAGATAGTTTGTCAATATTATCACTATTTTATTCCTTATCCTTTTATATAGACTTAGATATATATGGTATCGTAAATATAAAATATTAAGAGAGGTTATCAATTTATTGAATTCTAACACTTTTCCGAGTTATGCAAGATAATGAAAGTTAGAGAAGAGCTACTATGTAATACAAATCGTAGTGTATATATATAATCGTAGTATAATACAGTTCGTAGTACTGAAACAGTTGCAAAGGTAAATTTTCTAGACTTATTTACACAAAACTGCCGAATATATTTTGAAAACCGCAAAAAGGAGCAAAGAAACGTTTACGGTAAGTTCTTCATTGACGTTGACCTTTAAGTGTGGTTTCGATGGTTCATCTGGTGAGAATGACGCAGATGAATTTTTGTTTTTAACTGCGTTAGTTCCGATTCGATTAGTCGATGATAGAACATAACACGTAAAATGGCAAAAGAAAACTCCGTCTTCAACTTATTTTTGCCGACATATTAGACTTTCATTTACTAAGGAAACTGCTGATTTTATAAAGGAAGGAGAAATCAGAGTAACTCAATTATTAAATTATTGAGAAAGCATTTATTAATATTAATATCAACAATTAAGTTAGGAAATTAATATTAAAAAAAAATTGACCCTGATTTCATGCAATTTTTGGTTCTAGAATTTAAAAAATATCAATTAAACATTTTTGTTTAAGTCACAGTCCTATATATTCAGTTTAAATAGATAATTCACCGAAAGTTTGAATTATGATAAAATGTTCTATGGAGTCGCGACACTGTGCGCCGTGTCAATCTAAAGTAAATTAGGATTTAAACGTGAATTCAAACAAATATTATTAAAGCTACAAAAGCAGTCGTAACTATTTTACTATTCATAATTGCGTGTAAAAAAATACATACCTCACTTGTACCAATCGAACAGTGAGCTGGTTGTACCGCACTTAGTGGCGACTATTTATGTATTTTTCATTGTTAACTCACTTTTTTAGAATTTAATTACATATGTAACAAATAATTTAAGCGCTTGGTCCAACTCGCGGACGGCTTGTGGTGTGGTGTGTTGTGTCGGCCATCTTAATTCTTATTTGCGGCCTCGTCTCAATGCGCGCTAGACAGAGACAGCAGATAGATGGTCTCCTCTAATAATGTAATATTTCTGTGTGTTTCTATCGCTTCACAGGCCTGAATTGGCGCTATGAAATTGTTTTTTTGTTTTTGTTTTTTTCGCGATTAATAAGTACCTATATATTGTACCTATATAGTCGTGATGGCCTCGAGGCTTAGGCACGCGGTCGAGAATCTCGACGGTCACGGGTTCAAACCCCAGGCACAGCCACACACCTCTGACTTTTCGAAGCTATGTGTGTATTCACAATGAATAATCACGTACTTTAACGGTGAAGGAAAACATCGTGAGGAAACCTGCACACCTAAAAGTTCTTAGGAATTTCTTAGGTGTGTAGTCCGCCAACCCGTACTAGGCCAGCGTGGTGGACTAAGGCCTAAACCCTCTCAATGGTAGAGGAGGCCCGTGCCCAGCAGTGGGACGTATATGGGCTGATGATGATATAGTTATTATGTTGTGTTGTGTAGCGTTTGCTATTATTAATTTAATTTAGAATAGTGCAATATATAAGAATAGTATATTTTATTATAGTAATATTATTAACTTTTATTATTGTTTAAAATCAGTACGCCTACCTAGCGTCCGTTTTGTCACTTGGTCCCTTTATTGAAAACCAGCGCTGCAATACCGTGTAAGCGGAATTGCAGCACACAGCTGAATGAAGGGATCATTGTTGGCTATGTAAATTGTATTTACTAATTGTTTGGTTGTTTGTTCTTTGTGTCTGTTTTTTGTATAGCCAACAATAAAACTTATTTTCTTTCTTCTTTTTTCTTCAAACTTAAAAAATACTTTATATGTCAAAACACGTCTTAAGTAATTTATAAAAAATCAATTTGTAAATCTACATTATAAATCACTCTGTATGTTATTTATTCCTACGTTGTGTTCTTTGAGAGCGGTGTAATGAGCGCGCGTTGTGCAACTTTATCACTTATTTTATTTACCTTACCCTCATATTTTTATTTTATATAGTATTGCTTTTTTTTCTTCTCTTTGTCGTAATAGATATTTAGTTCCTTTTTTTTGTTTTGTTTTGTATTTGTATGTATTGTGTTAAAATATACCAATGTCGACGAATCAACAGGTGTACAGAAAAACCTAATGTGGTTTATGTTACACTGAATATCAATGTACAAATTGTTATTGTCTTTTTATATAAATAAATAAATGCCATATAAAAAAGTTTCATCATTCTATCTTCAAAAATGACGAATTTTCATACAAACTTTCATCCCCTATTTTTATTTTACGCCCTTAAAGGTAATTTTTTTACAAACTATGTCATATTTATTTATATCTAATCAAAAGCCTAAAAAATAAGTTTCAAGTTTCTAGCTTTAAAAATAAAAATACTTCCATACAACCTTTCAACCCCCCTTTCAACCCCTTAAAACCCTTTTCCGCAATAAAAAGTAGCCTATGTTCTTTCTCAGGCTCCAAACTATCTGTGTACCAAATTTCATTTAAATCGGTTCAGTAGTTTTAGCAGGAAAGCGAGACAGACAGACAGACAGTTACTTTCGCATTTATAATATTAGTAAGGATTTAATCAAAATAAAATGTTGTTGAATCGGAAATATCCCCAAGCAAATAGTTAATAAATAACATTATAAGATTTAGATCCTTTATTCAAGTAATAAAAAATCTAAGGCATTCGAAATATTGAGAAATTACTGTCAATACAGTATTTTTTTTGACCCATATTTGATACTTAATTTAATAAAACAACAACTTTTTATAATATAAGAACGTGTACTTGAAAAGGTACAATTTTTGTTTTGAAGAAATTTCACTTATTTATAATATTTTTTTATAAATATATTAAAATGTACTATAAAACGCTGCGCACAGCCCGGTGCAAGTCAGTCCGCCGCAAGGCTTTTCATAGAGAGGACATGTCGCTCTTGCGTCGATGTTTTCGCGGTTATCTGACTGCATTCCGAACAATGATGATGATCAGTTATGTATTTAACATTTTATAGACTCAATAAACATTGTTTCATTCATTTTCATTGCATATCGTTAACTATCGACGCTCATATTTACGCGGCGCGTAAACGCTCTTAAGTATATTCCTGACTTATCGAGATCCGAATAAATTACCTATTATTATATTGTATGCTTGGTTTCTGAAATATATGTTGTTTGGGCATATTGCGAGACTTTGTATACTCTATACACCTCGACCCGAGAATCGAACCCGAAGCACATGCTAGGTAATAGTTTCTTATAGGTACTAATATTATTTGTAGATTGCATAACCTCACGCCTTTATTCCCCGATGGGGTAGGCAGAGTTGCATTTCTGCACCCATATTTCGCCAGGTATGTATCAGTCCCATCTAATAGGGAGCGAGCCTATTGCCGTTTTTCGGGCACATTTCCAAACTTCGTGCTGCCATTTCTGCTTATTCATAATTGAAAAACCCAGTAACACTTTGTCTGACCCGGTGATCGAACCCGGACCTCTAGGTCGCACGGCATATACTTGTACCGCGAGACCACGAGGCAGTCTTGTATTTATATATAATATTATGGCTGTATCTTGATCAACTTTCTGGTGACAACGCCCTTTTAATGTAATAAATTCAGTATATTTTTTTAATGGAACCTTCTAGAAGAATACATTTATAATTCACCTAGACGAAACCAGTTCGCATTGCTGCTTCTTATATATGTAAAAAAGTAAGTATTCACTGCATCGTGGTCTCGTCGCATATGTAAGAATATTGTCGGGCAAAAACAGCAATAGGCCCGCCCCCTATTCCGTGGGACTTAAAAATAGAATTGGCGAAACGTGGGTGCAGAGGTACAATCGTGCCTGTCCGTTCGGGGATACATGCGTGAGTATATTTATGTAAGTAATTACCTGAAGATGTTATCAGTCCGTCCCCAAGCCACGGCTTAGCGAAGTCATAAGCAAAGTGTTTATTGAGACACCCGTTCGCTGCTGTGAGTATATCCTCAGGATCTGTGATTACTGCAAATTATCATAAAAGCCTTCATGAGTTTGTTAGTCGTGATGGCCTCCATTCTTAGGCACGCGGTCGAGAATCTCGCCAATGCGGGTTCAAACCCCAGGCACACACCTATGACTTTTCGAAGTTATGTGTGTATTCACAAAGATTTATCACGTTTATACACGGTGAAGGAAAACATCGGGATGAAACCTGCACTCTTAAAAGTTCTTAGGATTTTCTTAGGTGTGAAGTCCGCCAAACCGCACTAGGCTAGCGTGGTGGACTAAGGTCTAAACCTTCTCAGTTGTAGAGGAGGCCCGTGCTTAGCAGTAGAACGTATAAGGACTGATGATGATGATGATGAAGATTTTTTCTACTACCCTTAGCATTAAAAAAATTGTAATAAGAAAACTATTACTATTTTGTAGCTTTACATACATACATATAAAAACTCACGCCTGTATTCTCCGAAGAGGTAGGCAGAGGTGCATTTCTGCACCCACATTTCACCAGGTATGTATCAGTCCCACGTAATAGGGGGCGAGCCTATTGCCGTTTTTCCGGCACATTTCCAGACTCCGTGCTGCTACTGAAAATTTCCTAACGGAAAAACCCAATAACACTTTGCCCGACCCGGGAATTGAACCAAGGACCTCTAGATCGTACGGCACATACTTTTACCGCGAGACCACGAGGCAGACGAGCTTTACTTTTAAAAAAAAATACTCACCATAATAACTTTGATGTCCTAACATACATCGAATAACTCCACCCTTCTTAAGGCATTCATCAGCCACTTGGACTAAACGATGAAATAACCCTAAAATAAAACATTAGTTATTTACCAACAACGATTCGGCGGGATAGCTGGGTTGACAAAACAGTAGGCGTGACTTCAAATCCAAAGCTCACTTTTCTGATTGTTAATTAAAGGCACCCAACAGTCATATACCTATACATAGTTCTAACACCACAATAAGACACAAGTCTTGTGCCGTGGGTATTAGTAACTACGAGACACTTTTCGGTGTTACAAACACCCACCACCCGAAACAAATGTTTTTGACTCACGCAAACATTTTTCTGGTTGTGGAGACCGAACCCGCGGACGAACTGGTGTATAGCCAACAATATTACTGGCTGTTTAAGTAACCTAGGTCTTCGAAGTTGCCTCTAGGCATAACTGATTAATCATAATCATTGACGTAACATTAAAGAAAAGTCGTTAAGAAGTCTGCGTGCCAAAAAATGTGAAGTTATTTTGTTGATATTTTCAAACCTAATACAGCCGGATTTCTAGATCGTTTAAGTCGCCTCTCAGGACGGACAGTAGCCACAGTGTCTCGATATAGTAAGACAGGAGATTTGTCTTCTAAGCATTGTATTGAAGAGCTGATGGTCATGACTTGCCTACTCCTTTCTTCTTGGGCTAACGTGAAAGGACCGTGATCCTTGAAAAGGTGACAGAAATAGAATCTGGTATAATGGCTACGCGCCACCATAATATAATATAAAAATATGTATACTTACGTTCAGTGTTTCCCAGCAACAAATATGCATGGCCTACAATGGGATAAAGCCCTTTGTAGTAAGGTGGTGTGTTGGGGTTGGATCGTGTGCGCATGCGCCATGTCCAAACGCAGAACAGCACAGAAACTACGCTCAAAAACACCAACAGCATATTTTTATTTATTTAATTGCGCGTGCTATATGGCAATGTAAGAAGACTATTTATTGTGCACTTATTTCGCGTAAGTTACTTATATACGCCAAGGAATTATGTCGGAAAAAATGTTAGATTTTATTACGATATGAAACTGGTAAGATGCTCAGCTAGTGAAACATAATTATCTTCGCGCATGGATACCCCTCACAGTTAGAAAACATAAATAGGTGACTAATAAAAGAAGGCAATTAAACTACTTAATATTTGTTACGTAACATTAAAAAAATAATTACACCTAACAGTCACATACATACATACTTCTGACCACACTAAGACAAAAAACATGTTTCGAGAGTATTTTTTTTATCCAAGGCATCGAGAAGGTATTTGGCGGAACCGTCCCAGAGGTGCGAGCAGTATTCAATACTCGGCCGAACCTGCGCTTTGTATAAGCGGAAAAGCTGACCGGGCGTGAAAAACCGGCGCACCCTGTTCAGGATTCCGACCCTGCGTGAAGTGGCGGATATAATGCCCTCGATGTGGGTCCTTGGATTAAGATCGCAGCGGATATCCACGCCTAGGATATTAAGGCCGTTCCGCATTGCGAGTGGAATGCCCTGAAAATTGGGGAGAGGAGAAAACGGGGATTTTTTGCACGAAAACGCACAGACCTGGGTTTTCTTGGCATTGAACTCAACTAGATTCCGGGTACCCCATGTAGAAATGAGCTTCAGGGTCCGATTGAGCTCAATGACAAGCTCCTCGCGTCTACTCTCAGTATCCGCCCGGCAACCTGGTGGTTTACTGCAGTACCGTCCATGGACCTTGCTGTCATCTGCATAGCAATCAATGTTGCCAAGCGGCAACATATCATTGATATGCAGAAGAAACAGGGTGGGCGATAGCACAGAGCCTTGTGGAACCCCGGCACTAACTGACATGAGCTGTGATGCGTGCCCGTCGACGAGGACACGCATTCTACGCCCATGCAGAAAGCTCGAAATCCACAAACACAAGTTGCCGGGAAGACCGTATGCCGGAAACTTGGAGAGAAGGCCACGGTGCCAGACCCTATCAAATGCCTTGGCTAGTATCGGAAACTACGAGACAGTTTTTGGTTTTCCAAAAAAATATTTGTGGACACAAACATTTGTTTCGCAGTGGGGACCGATCCCATGGCCTCCGGTTTCACCAGCTGGTGCCTCCCCACACTAAAATGATATTATTGTGTTGTGGCTATCAGGAAGTAAGATAGACTTATCGGTGGCACAAACACCCAGGTCAAAAAAAATTGGGGATCTCTCAAACATTTGTATCGGTTTATTATACCTATTTGTAGGTTATCAGTAAATTATATTTGTATAATGAATCAATACGGTTTCAGCAACTTTATAACGATAAAAAGTGTTAAAATATAAATGGCTGCCTCGTGGTCTCGGGAAACAAGCTTGTAAAAACGAAATGCCCCCCTGCATGTGTGTGTGAATTTATGAATAAATATAGAACAAAACGAATTAAATAGGAGAAAACCTAGGTGCTTTACATAATTTACAGCCCCGTGGCGCAGTTGGCTAGACACCAGCTTGCGAAACGAGAGGCTGCGGGTTCGATCCCCGCACCGAGACAAATGTTTGTGTGATCCACAAATATTTGTTTCGGGTCTGGGTGTTTGTGAGACCGAAAAGTCTCTCGTAGCTTCTGATACCCACGACACAGGACTTGTATCCTAGTGTGGGGTCAGAACTATGTATGTGACTGTTGGGTGTATTTATTTATTATTTATTTATAATTCTGTATTGACATAAGCCGCAAATTTTAAAATTTAAATATATAATAAAAACGTACCTACATAATTATTTTATTGTGATGTGCGTCAAACAAAAATTTGCATTTTCATGTTTATTCACAATTTTGTGTGTTATTTATGCATAATGTATGAATGATCACGTCATCAGCTTAATGACCAGTAGGTAAGCATAACAGTTGATTCTTTAATTATTTTTTTATTAGTTTTTTATTATGATACCTAAGTCAAAGTCAAAGTCAAAATATCTTTATTCAAATAGACTTTTACAAGTTCTTTTGAATCGTCAATTTACACATCTTAATTTTTTTAAACTATTGCCGCTTCGAAACGTGTTATAGCTGTGGAGAAGAAACGGCAAGAAACTCCCTCAGCAACACATGTGATTTTTTTCTTTAAACAACAGCAATATAATTATGTCTTTTTTTCATTACATTATTTAAATTTTTCATTATAAATGTCATAACGATACAAACTGTAGCAACAAAACAAAACTCCGATCAATTTACTTACTCCCAGGGCTTATTATCTTCAATAAAATCTGAAACTTTATAGTATGCTTTTTTGTAAAGCTTATCTTTAATTGATTTCTTAAACATTGTCAAGGGAAGCTCTCTAATAGCCTTCGGAAGTTTGTTATAGAAGCGTATACATTGCCCCATAAAAGAGTTATTAACTTTCCGGAGACGAGTTAGGTACGTGTTGAACGAGATTACATTTGTTCCTAGTATTTTTATTGTGTACATTACAAATTTTATTAAATTTATCAAGATTCTTTTGGACGTACATTAAGTTTTCGTATATAAACTGACATGTGAGGGTAAGAATATTTATTTCCTTAAACCTTACCTACCTACTTAATTCCATTTTTTTCTAAAATAAAAGATTTTATCTAAAATAAACGTAGCCTAAGTTCCTCTTTATTACATCAGCTATCTGCCAGTGAAAGTCCCGTTAAAATTGGTCCACCCGTTTCAGAGATTAGCCGGAACAAACAGACAGAGAAACAGTTTTTTTTTGTAAAAACGTTATTTTGGTATATGTACCATGTATACATCCATATGCATTTATTAAAAAGCGGTTATTTCAATATTACAAACAGACACTCCAATTGTATTTATTTGTATAGAAAATTATGTATGTATGTTTAGAAATACAGTTAAGTTCTTAGCGGCTTTATCGCTCACATGATTATTTTTCCTAAAACCAGCTTTAAATGAGATAAGACAAAAAACACTTTATTGTGCACCATTTTAACATAAAAACAACGATAAAAAAGATAAAGCCAGTCAGTCTATTCTTAGTTTGCAAAATAAAATCCTCATACACAAATGCATCCTAAAACCATTAGGTATGGACAACTCTGGGGATCGGCGAGCCACTCGAATAATACATACCACAACGGTTTCAAAACAAAGCATTAAAGTGATTCAATAATGTATTAGATTAGATTATTAGATTTTAATACATTTTTTTTAAACTTCAGTATTTTTTTTCTCGACAATGGCTAAGTAGTGCGTTCTAGGGTTTGAGTATATGAATACACTCACTGAGCGCTAACTACACGCGGAACGTCCGTTTGATTTGAGAACCCCACACCTTTGCCGTCTTCTTGTGAGATGACGCACCAATGGATACGCCGAACTCAGAACAGCTATTAATATTAGTACAGATCTGATTATAGCTAATTACTGGTTGCTAAATTTCTGTACTACAGTTCTATAGCCATTAAACCTTAGTCTTACTTCCACTGCCATCTTTCGATACAATTTATTTGCCCATCATCCAATACGTGAATATCATCGCTACTGTTATTTAGAAAGAGCCCTAGCCCGAATATCGATCATTTACATGAACACTAGCTGGTCTGGTCCCCCCCGCCTGCTGCAATTTTATAAAATTAAGTATACAATGTCCTTTCCTAATACTCCCCATAACAAACATTATTCAAATCGGTCCAGCAGTTTAGACGATAAACCGTAACAGACAAAGTTACTTTCGCTGCATGGATTACACTTCTCACTTACTTTGAGTCTAGGTGTACTGCATACACGTAACGCAAATAAAAAAAAACAACGCATGATGACACCGATATATTGTTCATGTTATCAATGGTATGTTATAAATATTCCCGTTGTGGTAAAATTTACAATAACCTTTAAAAAAAATGATTATCGGAGGAAGGAAATACATTTCGTATCATTTTCTTCGTTCTAAACAGATTTGGTGGCCCGACACAGGCCATATAACAAATTCAAATTTTATTTTGATTTTTTTAATATCCGCAGTAACTCTGTAGTTGCGCATCAGATGAACTAGTGATGTCTTCATAGAGAGCAGAGCGAAACTTTTACCTGTAATCAGTATAAGGTATAATATAATTTGAGCCTGAACAAGCATGTTTCGTGCAATTTAGAGGTCCCGGGTTAGATTCTCGGGTCGGGCAAAAAGAGTTTTTGTCATAAGGAAAATTTCAATAGCAGCATGGAGTCTGGAATTGTGCCCGAAAAACGCCAAACGTTTCGCTTCTTAGGCGATAACGCAATTGCGAAGAGTGGTTGCATAAATGCACCTCTGCCAACCACTTCGGAGAATACAATCATGAGTGTATATTATATACCTATTACATTTTATATAGAAACTCAACTATATTTGAAATTGTTACAGCAAAGTTTTATTCCCCCATACTTGCTTACCAGTCTATTCTTCATTCATCCTCTCTTTATTTCTTACCTTCTAAGCAACAGTCTCACTAATTTTTTCTTTGGCCTTCCTCTTTTACATCAAGGTTTCGGAAAAATCGCCTTACAAATTTTCCTACGTTACAAAGTAATACATGTTAAGACATTTTTATCAAATTTTATACACCAAGTCTTCAATGGCAAAGGTGAGGGCTATCATGAGCCAACTTAACATATATCTATGTATGTAACATATACATGAATGTTAACATCCTTGGTCTGATCTCTATTTGGTCCTGCCTTACAAACACAAAGTAATAGATACCAATGCATGCTCGTTTCCCTAGGCCGAATGATGCGTAATGTATGCTGGAAGGAGGAAGCTCGTTTGGGCTTAACCAACGTTCAGGGCGGAACTGGTTTGCATCCGCGCCCCATGAAGGTCCATAGTTCAAGCCATATATCATAAGAATGCATTGAGACCCAGCTGGCATGACGTAGTTTTCTGCAAATAAAATTATAATTTACAATACCTACATATGTATTAAACTGGCGGTGGGCAGCACCATCAGGGCGCAATTTTGAATTTCGTACCCATCCCACGAATACTGTATTTTTTTCTGAGATATAAAGCAGACCTATGTTGGTTCCCTAGGCTCTATCTATATCAATACCAAAGTCATTCAAATCGAATAAGTAGTTAATATATTCGCTACAAGCATACAAATGTAGTCTCAATGAATTATTACTTACTTTAACGGTGAAGGAAAACATCGTGATGAAACCTGCATAGATCCTGAAAAATTCTTAGGATTTTTTTAGGAGTGTAGTCTGCCAACCCGCACTAGGCCAGCGTGGTGGACTAAGGCCTAAATCCCCTCAATGGTAGAGGAGGCCCGTGTCCAGCAGTAGGACGTATATGGGCTGATGATGATGATGATATAGAACAGAATAAATGTAAACTTTTCTCTGTAAATTAGTATAGATAATAATTTTACATTTTAAATCACAAAACTTCATATTATATGGAATATTTTATAGACTTTCATTGATCAAGTTCTGTCATATTTGAGAAAATGTATACATACTGAGTTGAACATCTCTATCCACTAATCTAAAAACCCCGGGCGTCGTCGGGTACATCCTCAATGTCTCGTTAATAACGGCGTCAGTGTATGCCAATTTCGAAATGTCATCCTTTTCCACATTTCTGTCTGAATCCCCGAAAATTTGTTTCAATCTACAAACAATGGCTATTAATCATCATCATCATTATGATGATACTTCTTACTACGTACTTTAACGGTGAAGAAAAACATCGTGTAAAAACCGGCACACCTAAAAGTTCTTAGGAAATTCTTAGCTGTGTAGTCCGCCAACCCGTACTAGGCCAGAGTGGTGGACTAAGGCCTAAATCCTCTCGATTGTAGAGGAGGTCCGTGCCCAGCAGTGGGATGTATATGGACTGATTTAAATACAGTACTGAGGCAAATACAGTAATACTCAAAGGTTCCAGTAAGAACAAAACAATGCTTTTAATATTCCGCATTCCTCAGTTTTTTTTTTATTATTTCATGGAATGTTTTTGTTTGCATTACAATATTTAATTAGTAAATACTCACTCTTCTTGAAGCTTTTCTTGCACATGAGGGTAGGTTCCTATATTTGCAAGTGTAAAGAACAGTATAGCAGACGTAGTGTCAAAAGTAGCGACAGCAGCTGTGTCAACCTCCTCCCTGACTTCGTCATCAGTTAAAATGCCCCGTTTGGAAAGATCTAGTAAAAGCTCTAAGAATGGTTTGCTATTTGTTGTTGAACCTGGAGAGATTAGAAAAATGTTTAGAAAATTATTAATCACTAAGGTAGAATTTTGGATCAAATGGTACTTTTGATTGAATTATGTTTCTTTCTACTTTATCTGGACTATTATAATATTTATAAATATAATATTATTGAAGTAATTCTAAAAAAAACATTGGTAATACTAGGCGTTTCAAGATAAAAAATTTGCTTCGCATTGAGTAAAAAACTAAGGTGAACTAAATGTCAATTGAGTACAAAAGAATATCTAAATATGAAATAGTATAAAAACTGACTTCTTATCTTCAAAGAATATTTTCTAAGAATTGATAACGAAGTTTGGAAAAAAAAATATATACTGGCCTTCTAAATTTATGGATTCGCAATTTTCCATCGCCTCCCTCTTCTTCTGGATTATCTGTATTGCAATAAATACATTTTTCTTCAATTATTGTATAGGTACTCTATCAGAGACAGGTATAAATTTTTACCTTCTACACATTTTGTGCGATATGTTTAGTGATAAATAAATAAATACACCCATCAGTCACATACATAGTTCTGAACCCACATTAAGACACAAGTCTTGTGTCGTGTGTATCAGAAACTAGAGATCAGAGAGACTTTTCGGTCTCACAAACACCCAGACCCGAAACAAATGCTTGTGGATCCCATAACCATTTGTCTCGGTGCGGGGATCGAACCCGCGGCCTCTCGTTTCGCAAGCTGGTATCTAGCCAACTGCGCCACGGGGCTGTCAAAATATATGTGTAAATATGTGATAAACATATTGTTTAACGCAATCGGGGTATTGGGCTAATGCAATCATTACTCAAAGCAAAATGTTCGTGTAGCTACCAAATTGTATACAAAGATTTGATCCAGTCCAGAATTAAAATAATAACCGGATAGTATTACAGTTTTGTACTCACAAGGTTGGATTTATCTCTCAATATTTTTATTAATTCGTTTTGTTTCCGTTCATACCCTGATAGTTTGTATATAAAATCGCTATAAAGCCATACGTGTTGGATTCTTCGCATTAATAAATTCATAATAGCATCAGTGGCTTCAATATAAGACATAAGAGACTGTCGATCATCCAACATATCAACGCCAAAGTTTGTCACTGAAAGAAGATTACTGGTCAATATGAGGCAGTGCCGATATCGCATAGAAAATTAAAGTAGATTGGAATATACGAATCTGGTATACCATGTATTCGTAGCATATAAATTGACTTAATTGTCGTAATTTTTTTTTTTATAATATCTGACGACACGATCAAAATGAGGTTAAAAAGCTCTCCTAAATCCTAATAATCTTATTACGTGGTACTTAAAACACAACCGTCAGAAGGTTGGTGCAGAAATGCCTACCTCAGCCTACTTCTTAGGGAAACCAGGTCCGAGTGATTCTGTATGTATTGAATAAAATATTTTGTTTTCGATATATTACATTATGACTTTGTCTTTTTTTATCCTTAAATGATTATTTTTACTGGAATTGGTCATACTTTTACAATATTATTTAGAATAATTACATACATTAGTGTTTATTGTCTAAATAAAAGTTCATAAATTTTATATATAATTTGATGACTTTATCAAACGGATCAATCATTTTGAAAGGAGCTCTTACACTAAAAAATTATAAAATAAAAATATTACAACAAAAAATAAAAATATTACACTTACAGAATAATGTTTTCACTGCGGTCATTTTTATGTAACTTGTAATATCGAAAGGTCCTTTGTCTGCTTTGGGTGACAGATCCTTAACTAGACTCCTTGCTTGGCTATTGAATATTTCCAGATATCCGTAAAGCACTCGAATATTGAATGCTGGGTTTAGTAACTTCCTATGACGTTGCCATATTGCACCTAAAATCAAGATAGCGAAAGTCTTATTTAATACTGGCACGATAAATACTATAACTTTGATGGTAAACACAATGCTGTCCAAATAGATCCATCTATACCTTCATGCTAGCCTGCTGAGATGTTTCTTCACGTCAAAAGTATGAGAGTATTATTATTAATTTACCGTTCATTGATTTTTCTCAAGGTTTTGCGAAAAATTCTAATTCATGCTGATTCCATCATGTTGTCACGCTTTTATTGTGAACGTAAGAAATTGTCCTTGTACTCCATTAACCATGCGTAACTGACATTGAATAAACAATATTAAATTGTAAATAGCATAAGTATATTATTTTAAAATGTAAGCCAAGTTTTACTTTCTTACCATGTGCAGTGAGAAGTCCGTTTTTAAGCCAGGGTTGTGCAAAATCATATACATAATTTTTCTCCGGGCATGCATTAGCTGCTGTTAGAATGTCATCTTGGTCCGTGATCCCTAAAAAGCAGTGATTTTTATAGAGTGGAACGATAAAGCAAAAACACTGATCCGCTTACTCATAGTAAGCACGGTGCTAATGTTTTGGATTTCGTACAAGCATCTTCTTTCCAAAACGACTTTTAAATTCAAACGTAGTAGAATTTACACATCATGCTATAATTTGCTGTTAACGCTAACAGCATTTTTCTTGTAAAAAAGGAGGCTAGGAGGTTGAATAGGTTTGGGTCTGGTTTTTCAAGGCAAAAGTGCTTAACCTAGAAAATTTGCTACACCGACATAAAAAAAATACAATGATGCATTTGTTCTTGTGGCGTTTTTAGATTTTAATTTTAAAAACAATAGTATAAACGTTCAGATTAAATATTATTTAATATTTTCATTGTCGCGTTAGGAAGTGGCGTTTTTACTTTGTGAGTACTTTGTACAAAACATATTACATACCGTAATAAACAATCCCCCCCATGTGGACGCGAATGACTCCTCCCTTTTTGTGACAGTCGCGACACATAGAGGTCAGCATAGTATACAATTCTGTACAAAAAATATCATTGCCCATCATATTTAGAGATCATAATAATATTGTAACTAAGCAAAAAGAAGCAAGCCCAGAAAAAAAGTAGACCAAAAAATGACAAACGAGGTTTAAAAAAAATGACGGTGTAAAATCAGCGAAATTAGAAAAAAACACCGAAATTTGATGTATTAAAAAAATGATTTTTTACTCATTTGTCCTCAGCATATTTCTGCTACAAATTGATCCCTACTCGCTTGATCGATCATTCCGCATTCAGTGATTTCCATGCTATCTTAATGAAATGTTAGCATTATTGCCGATTTTTCGCGATCGATTCGAGCAAAAATATTTTTTTTAGAAACTAATTAGCGACGAAAAACCAACAAATATCGGTGGTTTTTTCTAATTTCACAAATTTTACACCGTTTTTTTAGACCTTAACAAACGGTGGTTTTTTTCTTCTACAATTAAACTTTTGAGAGTAAAAGAATAAACAGAAGATGAATTTAAAGAAAAATCTCTTCTAACAGAACTGACTGAAAGTCCTGCTTCAATTGATTCAAAGGCGTAAAACTTGATGAAATGTGTTTTCTTTAAAGATTTCTAAGAATGCATATTTTACTAGTAATTATGTTATTACTCGTATTACACTCACGCAACAATTACGGCAGATCTCTTGTTTTCTGGGATATTCTGTAAATATTTAGGTACATCACTTACTTTTGCTGTCGCCGATGAGTAAATGTAGGTGTCCAATAATAGGCAAGACACCGTGATAGAAAGGCGGATCGTGTGGAGACACCGACGTGCGCAGGCGCCATGTCCACACTGCGTAAAACACGCACAGTACGACCAACAGTACTAACAGCATACTGTTGGTTTCAAGCGCACAGGTTTCGCGCATAGAAGTGAACCTTATTTTATAGCTCTATAGTCTCGCTATAGTCGTTAGATAATTCGACCTCATAAGAGCAGGTCGCAGTATGGTTTCTATTATTATAGTAACTAACAATGTTTTTATTAATTTACGATTGAAGTTTTATAATCAAGCTACATACATCTTTGTGTATAATGATGGTACACTCCGATTCGTTGATACATAAAATCAGCTTATAATTTACATTTTTTAAATTAAAAATGACGTAACTATTGTATAATTATTCATCTACCGCGCTAGTGCAGAGTGGGTAGGCGGACTACATAACTAAGAAAATAAATTTTTGTAGAACTCTTCATCATCATTAGCCCATATGCGTCCCACTGCTGGGCATGAGCCTCCTTTACAACTGAGAGGGTTTAGGCCTTAGTCCATCACGCTGGCCTAGTGCGGGTTGGCGGACTACACACCTTAAAGATTCCTAAGAACTTTTAGGTCTATAAGTTTCATCACGATATTTTCCTTCACCGTTAAAGTACGTTATAATTCATTGTGAATACACACATAAATTTAAAAAGTCAAAGATTTTAAGCCTCTAGGTCACGAATACTTCAGAAAGTATGTGCCGTGCGATCCAAATTCCCGGGTCGAGCAAATTGTTATCGGATTTTTTGATTGGACAATTCTAAGTAGTCTGGAGTCGGGAAATGTGCCCGAATAACTGCCTCCCTAATAATAACTCCCTATAACGTGAGACTAAAAACATTTTGGCCAAATTTTTTTATTTATTTTTTTAACTGGCACGGCAAAGTGACTCCACTGTACCTGTACTATACCTACGTGTAATAAATTTTGCATATTTGCTTTTTTTCAATTTTTATGATATTTATAAGACCTATAGGTCTTTTCAGCAGTTTGATACGATTAACTCTTACAATTTTATAAAGATCTATTTTCAGGTTGAACTGGATTTCAAAATTTTATACGGCAAACGCACAAGTTGTAGTATTGTTTTTATTATCTGGTCCCTTATAACCATCATAATATATCTACGAGTAATATTTAAAGAAAATAAAAGAACGTTAAATGTTGAATACTATTTTATTATTGTTTTTTTTTCTCCAGGCAGATATAATGGCCTGCAATTGGGCATATTACAATTTCAAATTTGATTTCTATTTTGTTGACATCCGCAATAACTCTGTAGTTGCGGATCAGATGAACTAGTGTCGTCTTCATAGATAGCAGGGCAAAATTTTTTCCTGAAATTAGAACTTTCATTAGAATTTTCATTTACCAAGTTTCTTAAGTTAGTGAGACTTTGCCTTTATCTTCCACTTAAATAATAAAAGTACCTATAATCTCTAATCGATCTTACATCAGGTACAGTCGAAGTCAAAACCACATTAAAGCGTACACGGGAGAATTCGTATTGAAATGAAACCTATCCAAAAACAACAATGTTAAGGAAATCTGATACCATCTCTCTTTTTTTTTTAAAGACAAAAGAAACCAGAAAAGCATCATATATTATGATTCTTTTATTTACCTATTCATAAGGAGTTACAACAAATTTAACGGCGGACACATGGTCGTTACGAAACTTATAATTTAATTATAATTTTATTTTATGCGGCAAAGTTTATATAAAGCCGAACCTAGTAGATGATAATTAATAATAATTACTTAAAATTATTACCAATGCATGATCGTTTCCCTAAGCTAAATGCTGCGTGCTGTATGCTGGGTGCTGGAAGTTCCTGTGGGTTTAACCATCGCTCCGGGCGAAACTCATCAGCATTCTTCCCCCATGCAGGTCCACGATTCAATCCGTATAACATCAGATTGCAATTTGAACCGGCTTGCATGGTGTAGTTTTCTAAAAAAAATGATTACGTGAGAGACCAGGTAATTACAGAAATGCGGTGTTCCACAGGGATCGGTTGTTGGGCCCCTTCTGTGGAACATCGGCTACAACTTGGTGCTCCGTGGTGCCAACCCTCGGGGCGTCGGTGCATTTTATAACGCCGACAACACGCTCGTCATGGCGACGGGCGGGACCTTTAAGGAAGCCGCCATCCTGGCTGCAATTGGCACTGGCAATATGGAGAAGAGAATTGAAAGTGAGATGAGGGGCGGCGGCACTGTGGCCCGTGTCCAGCGCGAGCGCTCACCCATAACCGGGGTGCCCGAAACAAGCTAGTGGGGCTGCGACTGCACCCCCTAAAACTCCCGAGATGGCCGAGACGATTTCGTCTCGGAGGCACACCAAGCGGCTGCGAAATAATTGTTGACATTAACATCCGCGCGGACTTGACGTCGGCGCGCGCCGGACTGGAAAGCTGGTGATCCTGGCATACGCTTTCTGCCCTCCTCCCCCAGGGCTTTCGGGAAGCAGAACCATAATCAGCTTTGTCCTCGGGAACAAAAAAAGGTAATAGCAGCAAGAGTAGAGTTAGTTGATTATTACAGTTAGCAAAAAAGAGACACTCATGAACTCCTCCATAAGCCCTTAACAATTGAACTTTTGTTGTTTTAAATCTGTTCGCGACACTTACTGAGGCGTACGTCTTTATCCACATATCTTAAAACCACTGGAGCTGGTGGATACATCCTCAGCGTCTCGTTTAATATTGCTTCAGTGTACACTAATTTCGGAATGTCTTCCTTTTCAACATTTCTGTCTGAATCTCCGAAAATTTGTTTCAACCTGCAAAAAAAAAGGAATCATGAAATCAATTCTCGTCAAAACTTTTCAAAAGCACAAGAAATAAACTGTATGTTGTATGTTACTATGTATACCTACTGCATTACATTTCGATCTGTGTAAAATTGAAGATGGAATTCAGTGTGATAATTTTAGTTTAATAAAATATTCTTTCTATAATTCATATAATCATCATCATCTAAAGCCATCATCATCAATCAATGCGTTAACTGCCAGTCATAAGCGTCTCTTGCAAGCTTCTAAAGCAGACTGATTCACAACGTCCTAAGACCTAAACTATTCCAACATAATTTTGTCATATTTTCGGCGCTGGTGAGGTGGAAAAAAAGATGCCAATGATAAAAAGTCCTATTCTATATAAATAAATAAACATTTATGAGTTACATTTTACTGTTGGCTAAGATGGTAGTGACAACTAAATGCAGAATTCAATAAATTCTTACTCTTCTTCAAGTCTTTCCTGTACATGTGGATACGTTCCTATATTTGCGAGCGCGAAAAACAACATTGCAGACGTAGTATCATATGAAGCTACAGCAGCTGTCTGAACTTCCTCCCCGACTTCTTGTTCGGTGAAAGTGCCTTCTTTGGCCAGATCCAGCAACAACTCTAAGAATGGTTTGTAAGGTTTTCTTTGTGAACCTTAAATATAACCATTAAATAAATAAAATAGATAAAAATAAATAAGTCATTATTTCTATTAATGTATTATTATTGCCTTATCCATTTCCAACTAAATAATTCGCTCATCTAGATCTAAAGGGAGTCAACTCAAAAATGGATAAATTTTAGTTATGCACACCATCAAATTCCTGAACCAAAAGCCTATCGACCAATAAAACAGATTTAAAAATATGTCCATTGCTCTTTACTAGATGGCGCTATATGTTCCATTAGTTGAACGAATGAAGAGCGAGCCCCTCAGAACTACCACCAAAACAGGGGCATTGCTAAATACAATGAGAATTACCAACTTCATCCATCTTTTCTTTGACTATCCTCTGCAGGTCCAACCTTCCACATTAATATATAGTCATTACTTTTTACCTAAATATGCCACATTAATATTTAACCTTTTACTGTTGGTCACAGATGAATCTCACAATAATTGCACTAATTATAAATAATAAAAGTATTTAAAATTTCTGGTTACTCGTCATAAGAGACCTAACTAAGAACTTGATTCACCAACACTGAGTTAGCTCAGAATAATAAAATAATTAGCCATTTAATTTTAGCGATTGGAAAATGATTTAAAATTCAAGATTTACCGTTAATACAATACTTTAGAAGAACACGAGGTTCCTTTATTATACTTTTTCTACCTGTGTAATGAAAGCATATTTCTATTCAGAACACTTCTTCAGTACACAGGACGACAGTAATCAGTTTTTCGCCTTTTCTGAAAAAGTGTTATTTTTTAGTTAAACTTCTTTAGATCTAGATTTGCGATATGAGGTGATCTAGATCCTGTTCTTTTAAAATTTTCTTTTAGGCATGAAGTGAACTAACCTGTTATGATAGGTACTAACTAGATGGTAAGGTAACGTGAGAGATTGATTCAGATATATATATTCAATGTAGACTTCCCTATAGTTAACATGAAGTAGCGTGGTTTTCTTGTCGTCCTAACGACAACAAAAATATTGTTTTACTGACCTTCTATGTGGTTAATTTTGTCACTATGCATCGCCTCTCTCTTTTTCTGAATGATCTGTATTCAAGTAAAAAAGTAGTTTACATCGTTATCGTATATTTGTCAAACCGATTCAAATACATATCAATACTGCTAGTGCAGATTGGTTATGTAGAAATAAATGTCAAGCAATAAATATTAAAAGTATCTAAATCTTGACATACAAACATAATTACAAATATAGCCTGTTAAAATCATAACCCTCCGTAGTCGGGTAAAAATAGGAGAAGTCGCAAATATAAATAACGTTTATACCTACTTACTAGTTCGGATTTGTCGCGCAAAATTTTAATTATCTCCTTTTGTTTCCGTTCATACCCTGACAATTTGAATATAAGATCGTTCTGAAGCCATACGTTTTGGATTCTTTTTAAGATAATGTCCATAATTGCATCCGTTGCTTTTATATAAGACATAAGAGACTTTTTATCTTCCATCATATCAATTCCGAAGATCGTCACTAAAACAACATTAACAAAAGCGTCAGTGCCCAAGACGGGATGTTACAACTGTCTAAATAAATAAATTTTATGCAGCATATTTGCCGACGTTAAAAGTACCTATAAATTTCACTATGTTAGTTTAATTATGTATTATTTAATAGTTTAGTTATAAATTGTGTTATCTTGATTTATCAAGACCCCCGAATCTCCATCACTACACGCCAATGAATGAAATAATTTATTTATTTTATTTATTTATATAAAAAGACAATAACAATTTGTACATTGGTATTCAGTGTAACATAAACCACATTAGGTTTTTCTGTACACCTGTTGATTCGTCGACATTGGTATATTTCAACACAATACATACAAATACAAATACAAAACAAAACAAAAAAAAAGGAACTAAATATATATTGCGACAAAGAGAAGAAAAAAAAAGCAATACAATAAAAAATAAAAATATGAGGGTAAGGTAAATAAAATAAGTGATAAAATTTTCTAATACTTGTCTTCTAAATGGTATTGAAATTCACAGCTGTACTAACACAATGACACTCATCAACACTCAACAGCTATTGAGTAATATTTTTTTAATGTTTTATACAATAACATAATACCAACCCTATAAATTGTGACTGTCGAGATGCTTCTATGAATACAACCCTCTCTTTATTTTATTTTTTAAGAGAATGAAATATTGAGAACATAATGTTAGTTAATGTAATTTGGTGTAATTTTGTAACTAGTATTTCATGATTCAACATTTCTGACATATGTAACCCGCAATACATTTGGACTTTAGACCATATTGTAAATCTTTTCACTTCAGCATATTACTACTAAAAAGTATCCTTTATACTTACGACAGACAGTTTTCACAGCAGCAACTTTTAAGTAACTTGTAATATCGAATGGTTCTTTGTCAGCTTTGGGTGCCAAATCCTTAACTAAGCTCCTTGCTTGACTATTGAATGTATCCAGATATCCGTATAGCACTCGGGTATTGAATGCTGGGTTTAGTAACTTCCTATGACGATGCCAGATTGCACCTAAAATTCATGATGGCAGAAATAAAGAATAGTGAAATATTATTTAATAATTAGGTTTGTTGTGTTTCGTCTTTATTACCCGCTACTTAAGAACTTCTCATTTTTCTTTCGAAACAATCATGCTGTTTACTTTATATTGTCAGACGATTTTAGTTAACGTCAGAATTTGTCCACATTCATCTAATGATGATTTTAGATTTCAAACCTCGGCCCGGGTACAAACAATTCAAATAGCACAAACATCTTATTTTTGATGATGACATATTTTATTATATTTTAGTGTTAGTCCAGTTACTTTCTTACCACGTGCGGTGAGAAGTCCGTTTCTAAGCCACGGTTGTAAAAAATCATACATGTAACTTTTCTGCGGACATGCATTAGCTGCTGTAAGTATGTCATCTTGGTCCGTGATCACTGAAAATAATTGGTAATTTTTTTTATGTTCTAACACGTCAAAATGACAATACATGCAAAGTGCTACGTGTAGTGTACACGTAATATTAATAATTAATTGTAAGGTAAACGTGAAAATAAATCATAATATTAAGCGCTGTTCCCCACTCAAACCGGTTCACTACTACCTGTGACGAGGGGACCGAGTGGACGTGTCAGACGCTATTGAAACCAAGCTTAAGTAGTTTTATTTATACAAACCAAACCTGAAACATCTGGACATAACATTGGCGACGAGGAATAAGTACGTAAGTGCAAACAAAAATATAATATGCATGACATATAATATTATCAAAGAAATGGATTAAGTATGATTGATGCTATTACTTTGGAATAAATATAATAATTATTAATTATAATTCATAACAATTATGAATTATGAAAAAAAAAAGAGTGAGACATACCTGGTCTTCTACTACCAGTAATTCTTGTATTTGTTTAACAAAGTTAAACAAAATATTTTACATATTCGACTAGTTTCAATCATACAGCCAAAAAAATTAAATAAATGCCAGCAAATGCTTACCAAAACAAATAACTATTTTGTGCACAGTTGAATAAATTCTTCCATCCATAGTATGGTACACATCACGTGCCTATGTATCTTAAAATGGCGGGTCGTGTTCAATCCAAAGTATCATATGTTACTTTAACTTTTTCAAAGCTAACTGTGCAAAAAATAGTAACGAGTGCCTGTAAGAATTTGCAAGTTGGGTAGTGTACCCGACAGAAGTACACCGCAATTATTATGGCTAAAGCCATCAAGATACATACATATATTGGCATAGAAATATGCCAGCGTATGCAAAACTAACAAATTGTTAGGTTATTCCAATCCTGCAAAACCCGTATCTGGGGTTACAATTTAAAATTGAATGGTCTCTTCGTGATTGCAAGTCCAAAAAAAAAAAAAAAAAAAAAAAAAAGGGGCACAATTACCCCCGCAATACACTAATTTGACTGTGATAGTGAGATTTGACCTCAATAGATTAGCGGTGGCAAATATCGAAGGGGGCTCTCGAAATTTGTTTGCTACTTTGAAGAATAAACAAGCCGCTAAAAAAGCGTGCTATACGGAGGGTTTGGCATTGCATGACATATACTACAATCTCCCTGGTGTTGTCGTGAAACAGAAGTTTACGTAATAGACACCAAACGATTAGACAGGATGCTTTTGCCTAGTATCCTCTATGAGCGACAAGTATTTCGCCTAATGAAACAGGAATTCATCGTTACATTACGAGATCAAAGTTCCAAATGCCATTATGCAAACAAAGACAATGATCTTTTGGACCAGATAGTAAACAAATGCAAGCCCTCCGAACTTCGCAAAGAACATTCGATCCCCGCACCGAGACAAATGTTTATGTGATCCACAAATATTTTGTTTGTGAGACCGAAAAGTCTCCCGTAGTTTTCTGATACCCACGACGCAAGACTTGTATCTAAATGTGGGGTCAGAACTATGTATCTGACTGTTGGGTGTATTTATTTACTTATGCATGTGATTCTGAGACCGAGACTGCCTTTGAGACTCTGTTACTATTGAAAAGTCCCACTGGAAGCCAATTTATGGAAACCGTAAAACGGCAAAGAACAGGATTGGAACAAAGCAGAAATGCTCTTTGCATTTACGGCTACGGTGTACTAGATGTGCTATCCCGCAAGGGACAAAATATATGGCAAATTATGTGGTTTTAAAAAACTACTTCAAAAATCAATGCCTCATACTAGATGTGCTCTCCCACAAGGGACACAATATATGGCAATTAAAGTGGTTTTAAAAGCTACTTCAAAAATCAATGCCTCATACTAGATGTGCTATCCCACAAGGGACACAATATATGGCAATTAAAGTGGTTTTAAAAGCTACTTCAAAAATCAATGCCTCATACTAGATGTGCTATCCCACAAGGGACACAATATATGGCAATTAAAGTGGTTTTAAAGCTACTTCAAAAATCAATGCCTCATACTAGATGTGCTATCCCACAAGGGACACAATATATGGCAATTAAAGTGGTTTTAAAGCTACTCCAAAAATCAATGCCTCATACTAGATGTGCTATCCCACAAGGGACACAATATATGGCAATTAAAGTGGTTTTAAAAGCTACTTCAAAAATCAATGCCTCATACTAGATGTGCTATCCCACAAGGGACAAAATATATGGCAATTAATGTGGTCTTAAAAGCTACTTCAAAAATCAATGCCTCATCCTAGATGTGCTATCCCGCAAAGGGACAAAATATATGGCAATTAATGTGGTCTTAAAAGCTACTTCAAAAATCATTGCCTGATACTAGATGTGCTCTCCCGCAAAGGGAAAAATATATGGCAATTAATTGTGGTGTCAAAAGCGGCTTAAAAAATCAATGCCTCGTACTAGATGTGTTATCCCGCAAGGGCCAAATGTATGGCAAATGTAGTTTCAAAAAGCTACTACAAAAATCAATGCCTCGCAAGCCGTAAGCAAAGATTTAGAGAAAGATTAAAAGACTCAAAAATCTGGCTTTAAGAAGGCTAAGTGAAAGGACACAAAATCACCAACAAATGATGTGAACTGTGTGTTTCACATTGGTGAATAAAAACAAGTTTGCCAGCTGGGCGGCATCAATGTAACCATGCTAAACGATCCGGTGAGCCAATACAATGTCGTAAATGAAGAGACGGGGAAATATTTAAAATCCTATGCTGTTGTAGGATCAATTTAGTAACCAAGATAAGTCAGAGTTTATGACATATGGTTCTGCAAATCCCCTAAATGTTATTGGATTATTAAAAGCGCAAATTTCAGTTAGACCAGCGAAATTTACCTAAAACAAAGTTACAAAAATATACAACTGGACACTTAAGCAATTCATCGTCAACTAATTAATTAATTTATTAATTGTTTGACTGTGTCGAAACAGAAATGCTTATTAATCCGAGTAGTAAAATGTCATTAATGCTACTTTGGAAGATCTTAAAAAGGCGTTCGGGTAGAAATTTATGGCCTATCGAAGTCAAAATCCACTCATAGTTGTAGAAAGTTTTGAATCGAGTTCACGAGGTCGATAATGGGTGTAGTTTCGAAAAATCTGCGATTTATGCGGTAAAAAGTGTGAAAAGAAACTGCAAGTAAATTTTGCGTCCTCAGACTGGGTCTAGAAGTAAATGCAGTCGCGGAAACATTTCCAAAATCAAGAATGTTCAAATCCATATTTCAATAGACCGCGTCTGTTCAACCAATTTCTCTATCCTGTCGTAGAGTTTAAACTCAAGAAATTCCATACCTAATACAGATATTATTTAATTTATTGAGGGTTCATCCGAATGGATCTCTTCTGAAGCACCCGTTTCAAAAAGTGAACAGAGATGTTAGAATTTGCGTATACATGAGACAAGCTAGCAAAGATATTAGAGAGAAACACATGGGTGTAAGGTAATGGTACCTACTATGGAACAGCTAACCCGCAAGTTCCGCTATTCCAAAGTGTTCTCAAGCTAAATTTAAGCAATTCTTTGCATTAGTAGCAGTTGAGCGAAGATAGTAGATACATAAGAATTTTACATAGCCGAGGTCTATTCAGACACAAACATCTCGCGTTTAGTATTTTATGCGCTCCCGAATGCTTTCAAAAACCTTTAGAGAGAATCCTATTGCGCGAGTTGTTAAAATTAAAGTTAGCCAAGTCCGTATATATAAGCTCGTATCGGGACGATAATTAAAAAGAAGCATTTAGCTGTTTGAAACGGACTCTGACTCAAATAAGATCTTTGGGTATTATGACTAAGAAATGAGACACAAACAACAAACCTATGAAAGGTCAAAGGACAGAAGTTTTGCCGATGCTAGTCCAGTTGTACTAAGAGCAGTGCTCGTCAAAGTAAGCCAAGGATAATTGCTTATGGCAACATAAGTCCAATAGAACGTGAGAAACGTGTCAGACCGAGAAAAGGACTCTTGCGTTAGTCTGGGAAGTTGCACGTTTCAATATTTATTTGTTTGAACAATACGGTTAAGATTTAGTTAATGATCATAAACCCCTGAAGGTCATGTTCTCCCAAAAGTTGGAAGCATGTGCCCGGATTGAACGTTGGGTATAACGTCTACAATCATATAATTTTAATGTCGTGTACAGTTCAGGCAAGAAAAGCATATCTGATTCATAGTCACTATTGCGTGGCTGTACAGAAATAAGCCGTTCGATATATCTATCTCAAATTAGCAGTCGATAAGGCTCGACCTTTGGCAATTTCCCTAAGTGAACTGAAGTAGGCTAGTATGAATGACTGCGAATTATAAATTAGTAAAAAAAAAATTGGTGTTTACCAAAATAACTAGGAACAGAGTGTATTGACACTCTGTTGTGTATTCACACCTTGTAATTATTGAGTTACAAGGTCTTTGAAAATGAACTCTGTCAAGATAATTTATTGCTACGAGGAAATTAAATTATTCCTATTGCATTCACGATAGTCGTCCCGAAATCTTTGCCATGAAACCACGACTACGGACTAAAGTATAATGAAAAAAAATTGATACAGACACGAAATGTTATGTTTATACTCTGGTGTTAGCACCAAATCCTCCTAACCCTATGCGCAGAAACAACGACCAGTTCAGTCATGTGTACACTGGCGTCGATTTTCTTGGACCATTGCTCAGATTCAGTCGCAACAAGGATGTTAAGGATCACTTCGACTGTAGATCATAAATGTGGTTGTCAACAACGCAGTGGATCTGTAGCTGATGGAGGTAAATTGTGTTATTATTTTTATCAAGTGTAAGATTTAAGATCCAAATTATTTACAAAAAAATTGTAGCTAGATTAAAAAAAAAATATGTTCTTGTTTTACAATTTTATAAAAGGTATATGTAATCAGTGATGTTGTGTACATGATACATACACACACTGGTCAAGTCGTCAACGAACTGGACTAGACTGGAGGAGAAATATCATACACCCGGAAAGATGAAGAAGAATGGACTATACTTATATTGTAATTTATTTCTTTATTGGAAAAGAGCAACACTAGAGTTTCTTGCCGTTCTTCTCTAGTGATAACTGCCTTCCGAACGGTGCGGTAAATTAAATATTGATATCACTAAATTTAAGTGAAATAATATTTGACATTTTATTGATTTAAAAAATATATATATTATTTCATTTCATTCAAAACGAAAAAATAGATTAAAAATCTAAACATATTGTTTATGTGTGTAGCGCAATATATATAAGTGTTTGTTTGTTATTATGAAATATTATTTGATTGGTTAAAGATAAAGAATTAAATACAAAATAAAATTATTTTAAAAAATTATTGAAAAGGGAAGAGATGTAGTGTACACGTAATATTAATAATTAATTGTAAGGTAAACGTGAAAATAAATCATAATATTAAGCGCTGTTCCCCACTCAAACCGGTTCACTACTACCTGTGATGTCGGACCGAGTGGACGTGTCAGACGCTATTGAAACCAAGCTTAAGTAGTTTTATTTATACAAACCAAACCTGAAACATCTGGACATAACACTACGCATTCAAAGTAACAAGTGCATTGAAACTTCCATCTCAGGCCCTTCGATTAAATATACACATGTAGGTATATATTTGATCGAAGCTCAGGCCATTTGAAACAAGCAACGGCCTACTGAGTTACTCCTAGGCCTACTTAAAGGCCTAGAATTATATTTGTTATTTTCAACTGACTTCAAAAAAAGGAGGAGGTTCTCAATTCGTATGTATTTTTTTTTAATGTTTGTTACCTCGAACTTTCGACTGGGTGAACCGATTTTGATTACTCTTTTTTTAATTGAAAGCTGGTGCTTTCCTTGTGGTTTCAAGTCAATTTGGTTGCGACAATGGTATCCATGAGAAAACCATATAAGTCTTAAATTTGCATTAAGTATGTGCGCGGCAAATGGAAGAATAACTCAATATCACGTCAACCGATTTCGATGATTTAATATTAATTGGAAAAGATGTACCTACTTCAAGGGTAATTTGATGAGAGTTTGGTTAGGTTCTGATTAATGGAATCCATGACAAAGTACTCTTCAATTCTTAAGAATCTCTTCAATTCTTAGGAACAAACTGCTTTGACAAAATACCTAATTAAACCAAGCACATCTCACCTATAACTTTGTACATTATGCAGTTACAAACCTACCTTGGCCGGCACCGACTCCAAAAATAACAATAATTGTAACTACATTATATTATCATAAGAATTTGAATTTGATTTGACTTTTAAGTAGTCTAATATTTTTCATTTCATTTTATTTAGGAGAACTCAAAAAAATATTTTGATTAAATTTGAAGGGAATAGATATGTCCCTACCTTCTTGCGTGTTAAACACATAGATCGTACCTACACATTGCTACACAGAAAAAGTAGTGATAATTAAGTTAGTGCATATAAATGCTAGACACCAGCTTGCGAAACGAGAGGCCGCGGGTTCGATCCCCGCACCGAGACAAATGTTTGTGTGATCCACAAATATTTGTTTCTGGTCTGGGTGTATGTGAGACCGAAAAGTCTCTCGTAGTTTCTGATACCCACGACACAAGACTTGTATCTTAGTGTGGGATCAGAACTATGTATGTGACTGTTGGGTGTATTTATTTATTTATTTTATTTGTGTTGTAATAGTTTTTTTTATCAGTAAATGCAGCGTAACTAGCAGTTTTCTCTCTTAAAAAAATATTGTAAGGTATATACGACGTAATGTAGATTGTCTCCATCTAGCAGCACCTTCTTTCCAAACACACTTCAAATTCAAACGTAGTACCTTTTAGTTGCACATCGTAGTATATTTTAATGGTGAAGCTGAAAGCATTGTCTGGCTTATTGCAGCTAAGTCTCAGGGGCGGCAAACAGCGAAAAGGTGATTAGGCTCAGGTGTTACAAGTCAAAGGTATTTCTACTATGGAAAGTATCTTTCTCTGTTATAATTTACTTTGAATAAAACTTACTGTAAAACACAATCGTTCCAATTTGGCCGCGAATAACTCCACCTTTACTTTCACATTCCCGAGACATTGAGGTCAGTAGAGTATACAATTCTGTAAAAACAGATTAAGATTTACTCTAATTGAGGAAGAGACTCGAAGAAGAAAGTATCCCATTCAGAATTGTTACAATTTGAATCTGTCGCATAAAACTAGGTGGAATGTGTAAGGTAAAGATTGTAAAGAACACGTACATATCATATTAGTAATTCAACTGTTATTACGCTCGTCGAACCATTAAAACAGTTCTTCTATGTCTGTATACATAACATTACTTACTTTTGCTGTCGCCGATGAGTAAATGTAGGTGTCCAATAATAGGCAAGACACCGTGATAGAAAGGCGGATCGTGTGGAGACACCGACGTGCGCAGGCGCCATGTCCACACTGCGTACAACACGCACAGTACGACCAACAGTACGAAAAACATTCTGTTGGTTTCAGGCGCACAGGTTTCTTACTATTGTACTAATAATACCAATGCACGATGCACCTCATTTATAACATCATACATGTTATTAAATTATCAATCTCAAAAAACAAAGTTGCATTTAATTTTATTATCAAGATTAATATAAGATAATATATTATATAAAAGGTTTAATATCAAAAATAGTATATTCTCACGCTGTAAAACAATGGTACAGACCGGTCCGTTGACTTATAAAATCAGCTTATTCTCTTACATGGCTTAAATTAAAAATTACTGTCTCGAGGTCACGCGATACAAGTATGTGCCGTGCAATCACGAGGTTCCGGGTTTGATTCCCTCGACGAGCAAAGTGTTATTGAGTTTTTCCATAAGGAAATTTTCAGTAACAACGTGGAGTCTGTCTTGCGCCCAAAAAACAGCAATAGACTCACCTCCTATTACGTAGGATGAAAACACGATAAACGAAGTGTGGATGCATAAATGCACATCTACCTACCCCTTTGGGGTATATGTACTGGCGCGAGTGCGTGTGTAAAAAATAAGATAACTAAATCTTTCGAACTAACTATTCCAAAACAAATTAATATGCACCTAAAAGTTAAAAATAAAAAATAATTGCATAGTCTTAAATAACTTAAGAATCAATATAATATATATATAATAATAAATATATAATAATAAATAAATAAATAAACTTACTTGTTCTCTATAGCAATGTGTAGGGACGAGAGTAATGAAACGCATGACTAAACGATACAATACTAACTGTTTATTATATTATTGAATCTATACCAAATATATATGTTCTTACAGCTAGGGTATACACACCAACTTATGTCTACGCTATAAATGTGTAGGTACGAACTACGATCTATGTGTTGACCACGCAAGAAGATAGGTATGTACCTATCCACTTCAAATGTAACACAACACGTACCTATGAATAACTGTGTAGGACAGAGTAAAATTATAGTTGATCACCTAAATAGTTATAAGAAATCACGTAAATAGTTATGATTAATTACGTAAATGGTTACGATTAATTATAAATAGAAATGATTGATTGTGAAAATAAATTAAGAGACGCAGCGACCAGGGGCCTCCCTAAGGTAGGTATAGGCTGCGTCTTAGAATTGTAAAATGTTGTAGAGGGCGAAACTAATACAAAGTGAATCTCCCTATGGTATAGCCGCCACCGAGGGAGGTTAGGGCGCTCAAACTGTATATAAGGCGAAAAGTTTTGTAGGAAAGCATGCTACTCAAAATAGCACGGATCCGGGCTCCTGGTCACGGAGGTACTCCGCCAACGAACCCGGTATCCGTTGGCAGGAATAAACCGCGTCTAGAACTAACGACTACTGTATGTCTCCCCAGCAACCCGCGAAGCAAAATCGGTTCGTTTCCGGTAGCGCGCGCCATGTTAGGGTTAGGTACGTAGTTACCGCGCACGCCCTGCGTCCAGTACGCGGCGAGCGCGATCTTTCCCGCTTCATTCTGCCTACTAACGAGGACAATCCCAACGAACGACACTGTTTTCACGGGTCGCTTAGATACGAAAACATAAGAAGGGCTTCGTCCCTGGGAATGTTTCTACCACAGACCGACTTCTAGCAGAGGTCGTCTGTGATGTTCACACTCAAGGAAAGCATTCAGTCGTCGACAGCCTCTCAAAGAAGAAACATCTCAAGAAAAGGAAGAAACCTCAATAAAACAGCAAGTCCTGAAGAAATAAGAATCTCTGCAGGGAAAAGGGAAAAATCCCTGCAAGGAAAAAGGAAGAATTCCTGCAGAGAATCGTCGTGTGGTCTGCATAGACTGCGAGTTGAGCCGTCTCTGACCACGCCGCTCGCAGTTCGTCCCGTGCAACACCCGTGGCACGCCGCTGCCAACGGAGACACCTTGCCCGTCTGGGTGAGACCCTCTTTTGTTGCAGCCAGCGGCCCCCCGCCGCCACTCACACCATTCCCCCTAGCCGTGGCCCACGCCGCCGTCTGCGCTGGCTCCCTCCGGTGCACGTCGGTGTCCACGGCACCTGTCGCAGCACACCCCTTCGCCGCCCGCGCCGCTTGCCGTGGCCCACGCCGCCGTATGTGCCGGCTCCCTCCGGTCGGCGTCCACGGCGCCACCGACGCGCTGACCGCACACCCCCGGACTGCTGAATTGAAGAGGTGACATCGCGCCTTGCTTCATCGAGCATCGCGCCCCAGCATCATCGACCATCGTGCCTGTCGCATCTCATCGTACCCGGTCGCTGATCCACGCACCGGTGAAGCCTTCGTATAGTTTATGTTTTTCCTTTTGTATAGCCTTTGTTCTGTCTTTGAATTGTTTTTGTATAACCTTTTGTACTGTTTTTGTATAGTTCTTTTTTTGTATTGCTTTTATTGTCCTTGTATTGTCTTTATTGTTGTATAACCTTTGAATTGTCTTTATATCATTATTGGATTGTTTTGTTTTGTGTTTGCATATAGTTTATAAGACTCTTCTAATACCTACCCACTGAATCGATTCGAGCGAGGTCCGCTTAACCCGAGGCCGATCGAATATTTTTTAGAGTTCTCTTAAGTAAAATGAAATGAAAAATATTACACTACTTAAAAGTTAAAAGTCAATCAAATTATTATGATAATACGTACAATATAATGTAAACTTTACAATTATTGTTATTTTTCGTTATTTGTCGGTGTCGGCCAAGATAGGTTTGTAACTACGAGTACATATGTATTCATTTTTCATTCGTATAAAAGTTAGTATCTTTATAAAAAAAAAAAACTTAAAGTATTCTCGTATTATTATGGCTAGGTATATTGTAGTGTTTTATTGGCTCATCATCCATCATTATATTCGACTACGACAATTACGGTAGGTGATTCAAATATCCGGATAGCCTAAAAAAGATTCGGTCGAGTATCGTTAGTTTGCTCCTAAGAATTGAAGAGTTCCATTACTTTATTATGGATCCCATAATCAGAACCTAACCAAACTCCCATCAAATAGCCCTTGAAGTACATCCTTTCCAATAAAAAATGAATCATCAAAATCAGTTCGCATGATATTGAGTTATTCGTCCATTTTTCATTTCATTTCATTTCATACATAAAATGGGACAACACAGCTTTCTAATAAGAATAATCATGTTGGGTAGGTAAATTATTATATTTTTAATAAAACTTGCATATTTGCTTCTTTGTTACAAATTTTCTAATATATCTTTACAAGTTAGCCTGTTGACCACGTGAATTTATAAGACATGTCTTAAACATAGGTCTTTTCAGCAGTTTCATACGATTACATCTCACAATTTTATAATAATATATTTTCAGGTTGAACTCAACTCAGGTATCTTATCTTAGGATAATAGGAAGGAGGTTACAGTTGGACTGGATTCCAAAATTTTATACGGCAAACACACGTTGCAATTTTGTAGGTATTTTAGTGTGTTTGCGGTGTTTTTTATATTCAATTTTTATTATCTGGTCAAATATCCCTTACAGCCATCATTATTTATCTAATATTTAAAGAAAATAAGAGTACGTCGTCAAATGTTGTATATTATTCAATTTTTTTTTTTCCAGGCAGATATAATGGCCTGCAATTGGGCATATTACAATTTCAAATTTGATTTCTATTTTGTTGACATCCGCAATAACTCTGTAGTTGCGGATCAGATGAACTAGTGTCGTCTTCATAGATAGCAGAGCAAAACTTTTTCCTGAAATAAGATCACATTCTGAGTTTTAGGTGCCAAGTTACCTAAGTTAGTGACTTTGCCTTTATCTTCCACTTAAATAATGAAAGTACTTAGTATAATCACTAATCGATCTTACATCAGGTACAGTCGAAGTCAAAACCACATCAGGGGTACACGGTTTAATCGTACTCAGGGAATAATGAGAATTCGTATTGAAATTGAACAGGTACCTATCCAAAAACAACAATTTTAAGTAAATCTGATAACATCTCTCTTTTTTATAAAAAAAGACAAAAGAGACCAAACAAAGCAACATATATTCATCATCAGCCCAAATACGTCCCACTGCTGGGCACGGGCCTTCTCTACAACTGAGAGGGTTTAGGCCTTAGTCCACCACGCTGGCCTAGTGCTGGTTGGCGGACTACAACATATATTATGATTCTTTAATTTGCTATTAATTACAACAAATTTAGCAGCGGACACAAGGTCGTTACGTAACTTAGATAATTTAATTACAATTTTATTTTATGCGAAATAAGTTTATATGAAGCTGAACCTAGCTGATGAAAATTAATAATAGGTAAGTAATAAAAATTATTACCAATGCATGATCGTTTCCCTAAGCTAAAAGTTGCGTGGTGTATGCTGGGTGCTGGAAGTTCCTGTGGGTTTAACCATCGCTCCGGACGAAACTCATCAGCATCCTTCCCCCATGCAGTTCCACGATTCAATCCGTATAACATCAGGATGCAATTTGAACCCGCTGGCATGGTGTAGTTTTCTAAAAAAAATAATTACGTGAGAGGCCAGGTAATAGCAGCAAGGGTAAAATTAGTAGTTTATTATAGTTAAAAAAAGAGACGCATGTACTCCTCCATAAATAATTTCAATTGAATTTTTCACATACTTTAAACGGGTAGTATTTAAGAAACAACAATAATTAACAAGGCCGGGATGGTTGGCGCCTACTTGGGGAGGCCTTCGTTCAGCAGTGGACGGCGATAGGCTGAATATATATTGTCAGCAATAAATTTGTGTTGCGGGTGGCAGTAGACGTCATCACGTCGGCTGCTATAAATATATTATAATATATTTGCTCGCGACTCCGTCCGCGTAGACTACATGGTTGGGTTCAGAAAGAAAATAATTTGTAGTCTATTTTACTCCACAGAGTCCCATTTATGTCCATACCAAAAAGCATTCAAATCGGTCAAATAGACGTGAAACGTGTGCCGCCGCGCACCGGCCGCGGCCGGCCGGTGCCTTGTACATCATTGCGCGCTTTATCATTTTTTCGCTGCGGTGTTATTTTAAAACTGCGATATCTTCTAAGATACTCATTGAAATCAAATGATGTAAAAGGCAAATTTCTTTTAAATTAAATACTTGTGATGAATAACGTATTTATTTGGATAAGGATTAATATCGTATTTATGAAAACACCATTTACAAATAATGGTTTATTTCAGAACAAATTTGGTTAGCATAAAAAAGGTTATAGTGAGCCAACCTTAAAAGATAGACATATGCTGTCGAGGACTTTTTTTTAGAACTTTTAAAGGGGAACAATTCTGTCATACATTATTTTAGCGAAACTTTAACCGTTTCCGCAGCGCACGCAGCGGAAGTTCTCAAAAGGAAAAAAATCCCCCGATTTTGAAACATAATTTATTGTTGCTCCGCTCCTATTAGTCGTAGCGTGATGTTATATAGCCTATAGCCTTCCTCGATAAATGGGCTTTCTAACACTGAAAGAATTTTTTAAATCGGACCAGTAGTTCCTGAGATTAGCGCGTTCAACCAAACAAACAAACAAACAAACAAACTCTTCAGCTTTATATATTAGTATAGATTATAAACGGGCACTGCTGAGCGTCACAGGCATTCACTCATCGGCCGGTCTACAATGCGGGAGCTCTGCCCGAACGTCTACGCGTGTCTTTTGTTATTAATCTACCCTCAATAATGTTAACATTTTGTTATTTCAAATTCATGTTAAATGTTGTGTCAATTTATGTTTGTTACGATCCGTGATCGAATAAATCTTTATGTTAAAATCAATTAATATTCCCATTTCCAATTTAATATAATTAATTATTATAAATATGATCGCGTTTCCCATTTTAAATTTTTGGGTACCTTCCACTTTTGTTGTTTTAAATCTGTTCGCGACACTTACTGAGGCGTACATCTTTATCCACATATCTTAAAACCCCTGGAGCTATCGGATACATCCTCAGCGACTCGTTTAGTATTGCTTCAGTGTACACTAATTTCGGAATGTCTTCCTTTTCAACATTTCTGTCTGAATCTCCGAAAATTTGTTTAATTCTGCAAACAAAATCAATTCTCGTCAAAAAAGCAAATGAAGCGAATGTTTAAAAAATCTTTCGACCGCCAGAACTTATTTCAACCACATCTAGAAGTGGGCCTGATCCATTGTCCCGGAGGAAATAACGCGAACTACAGTTTTGCATTAGATTTCGGGCTGTGTATGAAATTGAAGACTGAATTCAGCGTAATAATCTTGATAGTATTCTTTCTATAATTCATTTAGTAACTAAAGCCATCATCATCGATGAATGCGTTAACTGCCAGTCATAAGCGCCCCTCGCAAATTTCTAAAGAAACGCACTAAAACTTGTTTCGCAACGTTCTAAGAACTTTACTATTCGAACATTATGTTGGTGAATTTTCGACGCTAGTTTGGCAAAAAATATAAAGGCAATGATAAAGATAGACCTATTCTAAAGATAGAACATTCAGCAGTTACATTATACAGTTGGCTAAGACGTTAGTGGCAAATAAATGCAGAATTCAAGCAATTCTTACTCTTCTTCAAGTTTTTCCTGTACGTGTGGATACGTTCCTATATTTGCAAGTGCGAAGAACAACATTGCAGACGTAGTATCATATGAAGCTACAGCAGCTGTCTGAACTTCCTCCTCTACTTCTTGTTCGGTGAAAGTGCCTTCTTTGGCCAGATCCAGCAACAACTCTAAGAGAGGTTTGTAAGGTTTTCTTTGTGAACCTGAAATATAACAATTCAAATTAATAAAAATTAAAGAAGCCTTTATTTCTACATTTCAACATTTAAAATACAAATATCTTAAAATTTTCTGCACTAACTATTTAGATGACTATATTACCTTAAATAATTATTGGTAATTAAAATGTTTGTACGATGAGTCTTTTATCAAATTTAAGGGGTTCGAAAAAAAACTCGAAAGTAGTAAGTAGTTTTGCTCAAATTACGCTAAAACCGCGTAAACGCTCTTAACATATGTCTCAACGACGCGATCACGTGTTACGCTTCTTATTTTAAAGTTTTGATATCCATTCTGATTTATCCCTGAGGTCTTTATAAGCCTTTTGTATACCTCCAGTTTTATTTATGTAATCCTCAAACACTTTTTGTCTTACATTCTTCTTTTTTAGCGTTATATTTCTATTATTTTTTTTTACTTATTTCCGATATTTCTGCTTGGACTTTTTTTCTTTGTAGAATAGCTTTTTCTGTTTATAAGACCTCTCGTTTCCTGGTTAATATAATCCCTTTTGTTTTTCTTACTAAATTGCAATTGCTTAAGAAGAAGTTCCAGAACATTATATATATAAATTATTATAAAATTTTCACAATGTCTTTCATTGCTATAAAACGAACTGCATCAACGAGTAGCATGTTATTTAAGGGATTTTTGATTTAGTTCTCGTAAATTTGTTTAGATGGCGCTCTTTCTTCTATTTGACTTTTAAAAATCCAAAAATTAGTCTGCAGGAATAATCGTATGAGAAAATGTTTGTAACAAACATCTAGATTCCACTTTTAACGCTGTAATTTTGCACTCATTTTTTGGGAAGGTGAGAGATTGATTATGGATATATTCCGTTATCTGATACTCAATGTAGTCTCCCCTAGGGGGAGTTGGGGCACCTTGATACAATTTTTACTTAGACCCAATAAAAGACGACCTATTGACAGCAACATCCAATTTAATAATTACAATCTATTCAATATATATTCAACAAACTTTTCAAAGTCAAACTAACCGTTATATTTAAATATAATAATAATATTACGACCTCATCATCATCAGCCCAAATACGTCCCACTGCTGGGCACGGGCCTCCTCTACCATTGAGAGGGTTTAGGCCTTAGTCCACCACGCTGGCCTAGTGCGGGTTGGCAGACTACACACCTAATAAATTTCTAAGAACTTTTAGGTGTGCAGGTTTCATCACGATGTTTTCCTTCACCGTTAAAGTACGTGATAATGCATTGTGAATACACACATAACTTCGAAAAGTCAGAGGTGTGTGCCTGTGGTTTGAACCCGCGACCGTCGAGATTCTCGACCGCGTGCCCAAACCTCGAGGCCATCACGACTTCTTACTTCTTACCCCACAAGTGGGGTACATTGACACATATACTGGGGCACATATTATTCTACAAATTAAACAAGTTTTATTGATTTTTATGACATTTATTTATTAATTACTTATTTTTTATTATTTGATAATTATTTGTGATGAAAAATGTCTTATTAAATGAAAATGATCGGGCAACACTTGTGCTTTCGGGTTTCCTTAAACTAATATTTTTATTTCTCTTACGAAAACCATATGTCCAATCTAAGTCAGCCCTTTTCTGACATCCCAAGATGGTGGATAGCTGCAATTCATTTTTTAGCGTATTCGTAAGCATGTTGCCACACTTTAGTTAATATAAGCAAATGATGCATTTTACTGCATTTTATTATTCATCATTTAGTTGATTTTCTTGTTCGGTTGTAAATACTTCCTGGGTGATATTCATTCATCATCAGCCCAAATACGTCCCACTGCTGGGCACGGGCCTCCTCTACAACTGAGAGGGTTTAGGCCTTAGTCCACCACGCTGGCCTAGTGCGGGTTGGCGGACTACACACTTCAGAAATTCCTAAGAACTTTTAGGTGTGCAGGTTTTATCACGATGTTTTCCTTCACCGTTATAGCAAGTGATAATTCATTGTGAATACACACATAACTTCGAAAAGTCAGAGGTGTGTGCCTGGGGTTTGAACCTGCGACCGCCGACATTCTCGACCGCGCGCCTAAACCTCGAGGCCATCACTGCATGGGTGATATACTAAGATGAAAAACTCACGCCATCGCCGTCTTTATTCTTCTTTTTTTCAATTATATGCAGTAGAGTTGCAGGTTTTGAATTATATCTATCAGCTGCTCTTCTTATTGATAATGTTCCTTCCAACACGTCAGCTATCGCAGATGCCACAGAAACTTCATCGATGGAAGTTCTCTCTGTTTTGCGTTTGAATGTTCGAACCAATTTTCTATAAAATTATATATGTATTTATGTATGTTAAGTCTTACATAAACATACATTTACCAAAATATTGAGGCATATTGATACGTATCAATGTACCCCGACAGCACTTGCATCAATGTGCCCCTACCTACTACAATCGTTTTTTTTTTTTTTTTTTAAAGTAAAGCAATAAATAATCAAAAAAATTAAGTCTACATAAGGTAATGACATATGTATACTTACCAAATATCTTAAAATATCACAGGTAACTCTAAATATATTAGAAGAATCACATCTGAAAGAATACTATGAAAATTTTGTTGCGAACATTGAAAACAGGTTTACACAATATGTTAAACGCGAATCGTCGAATCAACGTTGCTCCGGGCTAGTGTGCGTGTTGGGTGTATGATTACAATCCTATGTATGACGGACGGCTCTTCTAACGTCATTTGTTTTCGATGTATATTGACTGTATCTATGTGCCCCATGTATCAATGTATCCCATCGTACCATATAGGTACAATGAAGTAGTGTGGTTTTCTTGTCACTCTAAGAAGAAGAAATAAGGTTTTACTGACCTTCTATGTAGGTAAGTTTGTTCCTTTGCATCGCCTCTCTCTTTTTCTGAATGATCTGTGATCAAGTAAAAAAGGTGTTACATCCATGGTCTATTTGTCAAACCGATTAAAATACATATCAATACTGCTAGTACAGGTTGGTTATGTGGAAATAAATGTCAAGCAATAAATATTAAAACTATGTAAACTATTTGAAATGAGTGTAATTGGTGTAACCGTACTAATTGAAAAATAAATGTAAATCTTGACACAAATCATTAACTTTAGAGATATCAAATGGGAGAAGTTGGAAATATCTATAACATTTATACTTACTAGTTCGGATTTGTCGCGCACAATTTTAATTATGTCATTTTGTTTACGTTCATATCCTGACAATTTGAATATAAGATCGTTCTGAAGCCATACATTTTGGATTCTTTGTACGATAGTTTCCATAATTGCATCCGTTACATTTATATAAGACGTAAGAGACTGTTTATCTTCCATCATATCAACTCCGAAGTTCGTCACTAAAACAACATTAACAAAAGCGTCAGTGCCCAAGACGGGATGTAACAACTGTCTTATAAATAAATTCCATGCAGCATTTTTGCCGACGTTGTAAATATAAATTTCACTATATTACTTAGTTAAATTAAAATTTAATAGTTTAGTTATAAATTGTGTTATCCTGATTTATCCAGACCCCCGGATCTCGATCATTACACAATTATAAATGAAATAATTCCGGAATACTTTTCTTGACAGCACAATGACACTCATTAACTGTTGAGTATTTTTTTTAACATGTTTTATAAAATAATGAAATCCAACCCTATAAATTAGCGACTGTCAAGTATATAAAGCAAACCTCTCTTTATTTTATAGTTATAAAGAGAATGAAATATTGAAAACATAATGTTATTTAATATAATGTAATTTGATGTGATTTTGTGACTATTCTTCCATGATCCAGATTTCTGACATATGTATCCCGCAAAACGTTTTTAAACTCTAGACCATATTGTAAATCTTCTCACTTCAGCGTAATTACTAGTATAAAGTAACCTTTATACTTACGACAGACAGTTTTCACAGCATCAACTTTTAAGTAACTTGTAATATCGAATGGTTCTTTGTCAGCTTTGGGTGACAAATCTTTAACTAAGCTCCTTGCTTGACTATTGAATGTATCCAGATATCCGTATAGCACTCGGGCATTAAATGCTGGGCTTAGTAATTTCCGATGACGTTGCCAGATTGCACCTAAAATTCAAGATGGAAAAATAAAAAATATTTAAATATTATTGACTATATATGACTGCCTCGTGGTCTCGCGGCACTATTATGTGCTGTGCGATCTAGAGGTCCTGGGTTCGATTCCCGGGTCGGGCAAAGTGTTATTCGGTTTTTCCAAATTAGGAAATTTTTAGTAGCAGCACGAAGTCTGGAAATGTTCCCGAAAAACGGCAATAGGCTCGCCCCCTATAACGTGGTACTGATATAAATACCTGGAGAAATGTGGGTGCAGAAATGCACCTCTGCCTAGCCCTTCGTGCATTACAGGCGTGAGGTTATGTATGTATGTATGAAATATTATTCTATCCTTTGGTTTGTTGTGTTTGGTCTGTCTTTATTAGCCAATACTTAAGAACTTTTCATTTTTCTTTTCAAAGATTCATGCTGTTTACCCTATGTTGTTTTGTCAGGCGGTTTTAGTAAACGCCAGAATTTGTCCCCATTTATGTGATTATGGTTTTAGCGTTCAAACCACGGGTGTATACAAACAATTAAAATAGCACAAACATATTATTTTAATGGTGATATTTTTATATTATTTTAGTGTCCGTCCGGTTACTTTCTTACCACTTGCGGTGAAAAGTCCGTTTTTAAGCCACGGTTGTATAAAATCGTACATGTAATTTTTCTTCAGACATGCATTAGCTGCAGTAAGAATGTCATCTTGGTCCGTGATCGCTGAAAAAAAGTTTTTTTTAATATACTGGCTCGTCAAAGTGACAACACAAGCAACACTTGCTTGTTAAAGTATACGTACGTACACTCTGCGCATTAAAAGTAACAAGTGCATTGAAATTTCAATCTCAGGCCTTTCGATCAAATATACACATGTATGGTATATATTTGATCGAAGCTCAGGCCACTTGAAACAAGCAACGGCCTACTGAGCTACTCCTGTACAGTGCGCTTAAAGGCCTAGAATTATATTTTGTCGGTAAGTGCAGCGTAATTAGCAGTTTCTTCTTTAAAAATACTTCAAGAAATATACGACGTAACGTTGTAGGCGCCTTCCATATAGCGACATCTTCTTTACGGTACCACTTCTAAATTCAAACGTCGTGCAATTTAGATACATATCGTGAAATTTTGTTGATAAAGCTGGGAACATTTTTATCCTTTATAAAGAACAAATTATAATAAAAATGTGATTATAGCTTTATTATAAATTAATAAATGGAGGAACTAAACTTAATATAAAGAACAAGTGGCGGTCTTATTAAAAAATTTGAGAGAGCCGAAAGAATAGAAATGGGTTTGTAATTACCTATAATTTTTTTGTTGCCACTTTCATATGTATATTGGGAGAACTAATTATTTTTGCAGAGAAGCTGGAAAAACACCCGTTTTAAGTGGAACGTTGAGGCGGGGGGAGTTCGGGGCATTGTTTACCAGTTTGTATACCAGGACCTCAGAGATTAACAAAATTATTTGCACAACAGTTTACTTCGATGTAGGGGTCTAACTAGTTTGGACAATATCGACAAATTTGAAGAAATTACGTTGTTGTTCAGAATAACTTGAGCTCCACCAAAGTTAATTGCGTGGGCGCAGTTTGATCCTTTTATTCGTCTCTTTCTTATTATAAAGTAATGTCAGTGAAAATGATTTGATACTATCTAGTCTATTGCACTTTCTTGGTTCTTTTTTTCTTGTAATTTATGCACTCCTAGTATTTATAGGAATATTTTTTTCGAAATCTTTTTACTTAATTTTAAAGCAAAATTAATAAAAAAACTTCTGAGCATAAAACACGTCTGAACTGTACAGAATTCCGAGGGGAAGGTGGAAAAATAAAGTTAATTTACTGTCAATTAAAACTTTATAATAAAAATTAGACCATTCGTTTGGATATGATTCCCGAAGACGCCTACGCTATCGAAGATGAATTGTAATAAAGGCCATCATGCGTTTACATATATATTATATTTAAATGGTAAAACGAAAGGAGAAAGAGTTGATAAGTTGGTCTCAGGTTTTATGAGACAATGGTATTTTATCTGGAAACGGTACAATGGCAAGTGTCTATCGATTTTAATTATTCTGATAGACTTGGTTATTATAGATTACTTTATATGAATCTTACCGTAATACGTAATCGTTCCAATTTTGCTGCGAATGACTCCTCCTTTACTTTCACATTCCCGAGACATTGAGGTCAGTAGAGTATACAATTCTGTAAATAAAGATTAAGATTTACTCTAATTGGGGAAAAGGCTCCTAGACAAGTCGATTTTGCTTCAGCGTTGTTGCTGGAATTGTAAATACATACATACACTGTCTGTTCAAAAAATAAGGTGAATTTACATTTTTTTTTTATTTTTTTTTTATTTATTCATCAATTTCTATTTTGTCCCCTTAGATATAATTCACTTGTGCCAGCGTTTTTTCCAATCCTCGAAGCAGTTCTGATATGCACTTTTTGGCATGCTCTTGAACTCTCTCAGCGATTCGGTTTGTATCTCCTCAATCGTCTCAAAACGCCTTCCTTTCATGGGTCTCTTCAATTTTGGTAACAAGAAAAAGTCGCAGGGGACCAAATCTGGTGAATACGATGGCTGATTACGGTGTTGTTTTTACAAGTAATGACGAGTGAGCAGGTGCATTATCGTGATGCAAAAGCCATGAATTGTTTTTCCACAATTCCGGACGTTTTCTTCGTATTGCTTCTCGCAAGCGGCGCATAACTTCAAGATAATACTCCTTATTGACCGTACGACCATGTGGTAAGAACTCCTGATGCACTACGCCTCGGTAATCGAAAAAAAAAACAGTCAGGAAAACCTTCACATTTGATCGAACTCGAGCATCGTCATTCACATCTTCTCGAACTTCTGTGAAAAGCTTGTAACAATTGTAAACACTTCTTTGGCTTTTAAAGTAGACTCACCGTATACCACTTTCAACAAGTGTTTTGGAGCACTTGATTCCATTTTTATACGCTTTATATTAGCTTCATATTATTATACGCTTTATATTAGCTTCATACGTATGTTAGTATGTTAGTATGTTTGTATGTTAGTATGTTAGTATGTAACGGAATCTTTGAACATGATTTTGACCCCCTTCAAGACATCGGATTAACTCGAAATTTGGCATCCTTACTAAGGACCGATGACAATTCAATATTTCAAATAGTTTGACCCGTTATCTTTACCAGGATAATCAGGATTAGTGTTTTTTTGTTTACCTGCGACCCGGAGTGACTGCGTCAAGGAGCGACTACTAGGGGTGTGCGAATTAATCTAACTTACGAATTATTCGTTCCGAATCGAATATTAATATTTAATTTTCGAATTATTCGAAAATTTTCGAATTACTCGTCATTTTTCGAATAATTAGAAAATTTACAAATATTTCGCGAATTGACAAATAATTTTGGAATTTTCGAACTATTTGTAATTTTTTCAGATATTAACATAAGTAGAGAAAAAGTATTAACATAAAGTCTTACAACAAATAATATTAGTGATATTTTGAGTATCAGATTTTTTTTTATACGATAGAGTACACAAATCACTTAAAGCCTCGATTTTTTTTTTAATTTACGATTTATTGAGAATATTATATAATTATAAAAAGAAAAGAATTTTTCGAATAATTCGTAAATTCGATTCGAATTTCGAATCGAATAGTAATATTCGATTAGATTCGATTCGAATAGTAATATTCGATTAGATTCGATTCGAACGATATTTGCACACCCCTAGTGACTGCGTCAAGACCAATTTCTTTCATACGTCGATAAAGAAGTTTCAATTTAAAAAGTTCTATTATTTGAGATAAGCATAGGACTACTCGCAAGTGACAGCACGTATTGTCAACGGACACTCCATGTTATGCGCTCGAAGAATTACATATTTGCGCAATGATTCATGTACAAGTGTGGGTAGTAGCGTGCACTCTTTCAGGTCCATAGATTCAACAAGAGTTCTTAACGGCAGTGAACAATACGTCCCCGCTTAAGCTATTGTATTCCATTACCTCTAAGCATCCATGTTCGGGCGTTGCTCCTATTTATATTATAGAAACAACAATGGTAAATGAAATGAAAACACAGAGAAAAAGGAGATTGGAGAACAAGAGACGGAAGTTAAGAGACAAATATTTAAAGTTCTCTAGTGAAGAAATAGAACATCACTCTTCAAGAAGAACAGGAGAGAGTATATGAAAAATTGTTTTAAAAAATATTTTATTGTACAAAAAGCGTGGGGTGCATGATGACAGATATGAATAGAAGGATTATCATTTTGATAATATCTTATAAAGCACCCCACGTTTTTTGTACAATAAAATATTTTTTTTTATAATATTTTAAATTAAAATTTATTTTCTTTTTATTTATTGGATTTTCTATAAAAGCAGGTTTTTTTAAACTATTATTTATTTTTAATTTTTTAGTTCAACTTTCTTTAAAAGCGTATTTTTTAGTTTTTTTAAACAATTATTTCACACAAAATTTAATGCAAACTCTTTAATCCATGTTTTTCGACAGCAGAAAATCGCCGAACACGCAAAACACTTCTAACTTTTATGCCTCTCACAAACAAACTAAATGTGCTATATAGCTAAATCTGTAAACATAATTATGTTCGAGACGAGTGTACCAACATAACAAAATAAAAAAACGATAATCGAATGTACGTAGCCCGCGAAATTTGAAAATTCGCCTTATTTTTTAACAGACTCGTATATTACCGGTATGTATTTTTCAGTCGGTTTTCTATCATTACCAGCCCATATACGACCCACTGCTGGGCACGGGCCTCCTCTACAACCGAGAGGTTACAATGCTGACCAGGTAAGGGTAGGCGGACTACACACCTGAGAAATTCCTGAGAATTTTAAGTGTGCAAGTTTCCTCACGATGTTTTCCTTCATAGTTAAAATATGTGATTGTGGCACACATAACTTCGAAAAGTCTGAGGTGTGTGCCTGGAGCTTGAACTCGCGACTGTCAAGATTCTCGACCACTCGCCTAAACTGCACGACCATCACTATTTTGTTTTTTCAGTTTCTCTATGCGTGATGTGCATCTTTATAACTTTAATTAAGCTTTAGGTACTTATAAAAAAGGTTGATGCCCTAACTTGTATGCATGTGACTAGTCGATTCTTTGGGCGAGGAACGTCGTGGCGAAATTCCTTATATTACATAAGTTGTCCAGAACAACAGGAGACCTTTTTAAGTTGATGCAAGGGTAAAAATTTGAAGAAAGTATCTTATTCATAATTGTTACAGTTTGAATCTGTCGTATAAAACTATGGAATGTGTAAGGTAAAGATCGCAAAGAACATGTAGGTACATATCATATTAATTCAACTGTTATTACGCCCGTCGAACCATTAAAACAGTTCTTCTATGTCTGTATACATAACATTACTTACTTTTGCTGTCGCCGATGAGTAAATGTAGGTGTCCAATAATAGGCAAGACACCGTGATAGAAAGGCGGTTCGTGTGGAGACACCGACGTGCGCAGGCGCCATGTCCACACTGCGTACAACACGCACAGTACGACCAACAGTACGAAAAACATTCTGTTGGTTTCAGGCGCACAGGTTTTCTCACTATTGTACTAATAATAGCAACACCCCTCATTTTATAACCTCATAAACGTTATTAGATTATTCAATTTCAAGAGACAAGGTCACAGTTAATTTTATTATCAAGATATAAGTACCTATATATTATACTAGCTTTTGCCTGCGACTCCGTCCGCGTAGACTACAGGGTTGGGTTCAGAAAGAGAATAAGTTGTAGTCTATATTACTCCACAGAGTCCCATTTATGTTCATACCAAAAATCATTCACATCGGTTAAATGATTTAGGCGTGAAAGCGTAACATACCTGTACATATAATTATTTTCGCTTTTATGTATATTTATTTATTTATTTATTTATGGAAGACTAACAGCTAAATTATAACTAGGTTAAAAAACAAAATAATTAACAAAAAGCCAATAATAAGTCTTCACTTATAGCTACAGATCAGTAAAAATAAAATAAAAAGTGTGCAATAAAAGAAAGATAATAGTTATAGTAAAAAATAAGAAAAATAATAATAATAATAAATTAAACAAAAAGTAAAAAGCTACCGCTAAATACACATTATTTTATTATTCCGGTTTTTTGGAAAAAAAAAGTATGGCTCAAACATCTCCTTGCAGATGCAACACTCACCGAAAACGGGTCTAGGTTATGGTCCTTACAAAGCCTATTGAAGTTGGCGCATGCTCTCAAAAAGAAACTGTTTTGCCTGTAGTTGCTTGAGGCTTGCGGAACACGCAGAGGCGGGTTAACACGGAGCGGCTTATTAGGCAAATTAAAACATATTTTGGCGAGTAGCTCAGGGGAATCGATATTACTTTTAATAATTTTTAAAAGAAAAACAAAATCAGCGATCTCTCTTCGATTAGCAAGTGGTAAAAAATGGAAACGTTTACATAATTTAAAATAATCTTGAGAGTGGTGGTAAATAATAGTGGTGGTAGTGGTGGTAATGTATAGTAAAAAGTTCTTTATTCGCGGGATATATGTTCCGTAAATATGCCGCGAATACAGAAACCGGGAATACGGAATGGTAAATTATATAGGATTATAGGGGATTCGTTCCTAGGTGACAAAATAAAAATATTCGAATCTATTGAGTTTTTTGACCATATTGATCAATTTTGTAATTTTTTTCTTGCTTGGAAGATTACACAGACAACCTAACCTATAGACGACGCATTACTGGGGACAAGCTTTCGCCGACGTTATGCGCTGACACGACATAACCGCCGGCCCCGCCCCTTAACGTGATTCATTCCGCCGCCGAGTGTCGCAGTGACATATTGTCCCTGTTTTAAAAATATTAACTGTCATAATGCCGTATTGTTCAGTGAAATTTTGTGGAAAGAGCAGCACAACATCTAGTCTTGCAAAACATGGTATTACATTTCACAGGTAAGTTATTATTCTTTCATTAATCACTAAAATAACTATATACTAAAAATAAAATATTAAAAATTCTGGCGTTTAAGTCGTATTTGCATCTCTTTCTTTCTTATTTGAATTCATATAACATTATCTCGCTCTCTCTTTGACACGCAGACTAGTAATGAGACAATATAATTATTGTTTTATCGACAAATAATATTGAGATCGATATTTTTATAGACTGTATATCGTTGTTTGTCTGTTGTTCAAAAGGTTCCCCAAGTGTCCTGAAGTGAAAAAAAAATGGATTGACGCTACCAAACGAGATGATAATTGGTTTCCTGGAAAAAATCACGTTATTTGTTCGCGACATTTTACTGGGGATTGTTTCCGGATTGTTGGTAGATCTCGACGTTTTCTATTTGAAACTGAATAAATAATAATAATTTGAAATTTAATAAACCAAAGAGCTATCCAATGTATCTTTCTTGTAAAACATTGAATTCTTTAGCAAACCTAGAATTATTCCCCGACCTACTGCACCGTCAGTTTGACTTTGAAAACGTCAATCATTTGATTGATTTAATAAAATGCGTAAGTAATAAATATATCGACATACGTTGGGCTTATTTAACAAAAAAAACTGAATCAAAATCAATAAGGAGAGTTTATACAAAATTAATACATTTTAGAAGTCAATAGTTGATAAATAATATTTACTTTTAATTGATGAATATTTACTTTCGTAACGAATATTTATTTTCTCGTCTCCGGAAAGTTAATAACTCTTTTATGGGGAAATGTATACGCTTCTATTACAAACTTCCGAAGGCTCTTAGGGAGCTTCCCTTGACAAAATTTAAGAAATCAATTAAAGATAAGCTTTATAAAAAAGCATACTATAAAATTTCAGAGTTTATTGAAGATAATAAGCCTTGGGAGTAAGTAAATTGATCGGAGTTTTGTTTTGTTGCTACAGTTTGTATCATTATGACATTTATAATGTAAAATTGAAATAATGTAATGAAAAAAACATATATTGCTATTTTTTAAAGAAAAAATGACAGGTCGTGTTGCTGAGAGAGTTTCTTGCCGTTTCTTCTCCACAGCGATAACACGTTGCGAAGCGGCAATAGTTTAAAAAAAGTGTAAAATTTACGATTCTAAAGAACTTGTAAAAGTCTATTTGAATAAAGATAATTTGACTTTGACTTTGACTTTGATGATTGTTTAACTTATAAGTATTAAAAATTTATATGAAAATTAATATGTTTTTTTATTTTTCCTTTAAACTATAAACTTCGTAGATTATCGATAATTATTAGTTTATCCCATCTCTAGTGCGCACTAGAATGTTATCAGTGTCTTGAAGCGTCCAATGAAAACTAGCCGACTGCCCCCGTACCCCGCCACGATTTAGCGATTTTGTTTTCATATTAAAATTAATAGAAGCGGAGTCTATAGGTTAGGTTGTCTGTGGAAGATTATAAAAGTTACTTCAACTCAGACTGATATTCAGCAGTGACATTAGCAATTTGCCTCTAAAAAAGGCTTCGTTCCATAGACGGATCAATTTTAGCTGCGAATATAGGATTGGGATGCATTTTTTTAATCCGAAAATAGTGAAAACGCGAATAAAGGAAGCGCGAATAAGGAGCTTTCACTGTATAACGTATGTATAGTAGACCCGGCCACGCGTTGCTGTGGTTTTCTTACTCAATTCAGTCAACTAACTACTTATACCGCCATCTGTTAGAATCTTATCGACCTATCAGATAATTATAACTTTTTGTCAGATAATAAGCAAATAATTCGCATTAAAATAAAATTTCAATTATAAATTAAGATACTATAAACTATCCTATCTCTTAAGTTGGAACAAAACACACATTAAAAAAAATGTTTAAATCCGTTCAGTATTTTCGGAGTTAATCCCGGACAAACATCGTGACACTGGAATTATATCTTTTTTTTATATTAAACACTAGCTTTTGCTCGCGACTCCGTCCGCGTAGACTACAGGGTTGGGATCAGAAAGAAAATAGTAGTCTATTTTACTCCACAGAGTCCCATTTATGTCCATACCAAAAAATCATTCAAATCGGTCAAATAGACGTGAAACGTGTGCCGCCGCGCACCGGCCGGCCGGCGCCTTGTACTTGTACATTATAATTGCGCGCTTGATAATTTTTTCGCTGCGGTGTTATTTTAAAACTGCGATATCTTCTAAGATACTCATTGAAATCAAATGATGTAAAGGGCAAATTTCTTTTAAATTAAATGATTGTGATGAATAACGTATTTATTTGGATAAGGATTAATATAATCTTTATGAAAACACCTTCACAAATAATGCTTTATTTTAGAACAAATTTGGTTAACATAAAAATGGTTATAGTGAGCCAACCTTAAAAGATAGACATATGCTGTCGGGGACTTTTTTTTAGAACTTTTAAAGGGGAACAATTCTGTCATACATTATTTTAGCGAAACTTTAACCGTTTTCGCAGCGCACGCAGCGGAAGTCCTTAAAAGGAAAAAGATACCCCCGATTTTGAAACATTATTTATTGGTACTCCGCTCCTATTGGTCGTAGCGTGATGATATATAGCCTATAGCCTTCCTCGATAAATGGGCTTTCTAACGCTGAAAGAATTAATCAAATCGGACCAGTAGTTCCTGAGATTAGCGCGTTCAACCAAACAAACAAACAAACAAACTCTTCAGCTTTATATATTAGTATAGATTTTATATTCTATTATACATATTATGTATAATAGAATATAAAATGTTTAATATAAAAAAAAAGTATATTCTCACGCTAAGGTGTAAAATAATGGTACGGTCCGGTTCGTTGATTTATATAATTAGCTTATGTAAGTTGTTTAAAAGTCTTTATTCTCTGAAGCGAGCATACAAAAGGTTATCTTACAATAGACGTGAAGAATATAACAAATACGTGCGATCCGCGTGCCACGTGGCGACACGACGGGAGCGAGCGGGACGCGGGAGACACTAATGAACGCGTGTGCGTTCCCGATCGTGCCGGCGCTGCGACTGCTTGAGCGCCGCGCCGGCGAGAAGGACGCGCGCGGGGCTCGGGGCGGTGCGCGGGCGCCGAGCGCGGTGGTGGCGTGATGTCCATCGCCTGAGCCCTTGGATCGTACGGACCAATCAGGTGGCCGCGCGCGGTTACGGCCGGCAGGCGCGTCACAGTCTCCCCCTCTAACCCGAACGAACGTCCCCGCGATCGGGTTAGACCTTGCGTGGCCTGCCCCTCCTACGCTTCTCCTGTACTGGGGCTTGCGCGGTCCCGACGAAGGGAGTCAAGACCGATGCGTGATATTTACCTAGCACCGTACCGTCTCCTAGGCGTTCGAGGGTGTACGTAGTAGGGCTAACCACTGACCGGACTTTATATGGCCCATCGCGGCGGGGGATAAACTTGGCTGTCTGACCCTTGCCAACGTCATTAGCCCCCTGGGTTTCTAACAAAACTAGGTCACCAACCTTATAATCCGGACCTGGCCGGCGATGCTCATCGGCGTACTTCTTGTGTACCGCTTGGGTACTCTCATGGACGTCGCGAGCGCTTACGAGCACTGACGAAATTCTCTTCAGGTAGGTGGTAATGCCACCTACATAATTATCGTTTTCGATGATTGTGCGCATTTCAGACACGACGTCTGCCGGTGCACGCATTTCCCGGGCAAAGTTTAAAAAGGCGGGTGAATACCCCGTACCTGATGTGACTGCAGAGTTCATGGCAAAGCGGACTGCAGGTAGGTGAACGTCCCACGTGTCGTGATCCTTACCCACAAGGATCGCCAGCTGGGGCTTCAAGTCCCGGTTTTTGCGCTCCACAGGGTTTGCCTCGGGGTGGTAATATGAGGTAAATGATTGCGTGATTCCCATCACGTGACAGGTTTGCTGCATTACCTCGCTTATAAACTGGACTCCATTGTCGCTGACGAGGCGCCTGGGTACTCCAAACCGCAAGAACACCTCTGCGACGAGCACCTTCGCACATTCTTCACTGGTGGCCGCAGTGAGGGGGAACAATTCCACCCAACGAGTGAATGTGTCCTCCACTATCAGGACCCACTTGTGCCCTTTTACCGTTTCGGGCAGGGGGCCGAACAGATCTACGGCTAGGACCTCAAATCGCCGCGATGCGGCGGGTGTCTGCAGCAGCCCCGCTGGTTTCCTGGTGTCCGCTTTGTAACGCTGGCAAGGTACACAGTTCTTTACATACTGCGTAACGTAGGCGCGCATCCCTGGCCAGTAATACTTACCAACTAAACGTAGCAGCGTGCGCTCTGCACCCATGTGACCAGCAGTTGGTGCATCATGATGATCGGCCAGCACCTTGGCGCGCTCTTGTTCCGGGACAACCAGACTGGCGTCGTCATTCTCCTCGTTCTCGGGGCAGTACCTATAAAGCACTCCCTCGGCGAGAATGTACCCTTTATCGACCCACACCCTCCCCCTGGAGGGGTCGTCGGCTTCTAAAGCTTCTACAATTTTACTTACCTCCGGGTCCTTTAACTGACTGTTGCGCATGTCCTCTAGGCTGCGGGAGGGCATGTCGGCCGCAGCGCAACACAGGTCGCAATCCACTCCTTCGGCACATGGTGGGCGCGACAGGGTGTCGGCTATAACGTTTGCCTTACCTGGTGTGTACTCTATCTTTAGGTTATACTCCTGGAGGCTCAGGGCCCATCTGGCTAGGCGGCCGCTTGGAGACTTCATGCTCATCAGCCATCTAAGCGGCTGATGATCAGATCTGACGACAACCTCCGCTCCCTCTATATATCCTCTGAATTTGGAGACAGCCCAGACGACGGCGAGAGCCTCTCTCTCCGTCGTGCTATAGTTCTTCTCAGCTGCCGACAGGAGTCGGCTGGCATACTCTATGGGGCGCTCGTCGGTCCCCTCCCCCTGGAGGAGAGCTGCTCCGAGCGCATACCCACTACTGTCAGTCCTAAGGACAAAAGGTAGCGCCGCGTCGGCTTGGCGCAAGATAGGAGCGGTCACTAGCAGGCGTTTGATTTGCTCAAAAGCGGCCTGTTGTTCTGTATCCCAACGCCACACATTTGCCTTTTTCAGCAAGCCTGTCAATGGTTTCGCGACTTCCGCGTAGTCAGGGACAAAACGCCTGAACCAGCTGGAAGTTTGTAAGAAACATTTCAGGTGTTTTACGTTCCGCGGTGTCGGCATATTTGCAATGGCCTCGGTCTTTTCAGGGTCGACGTGTATACCACCAGGTAAGATGACGTGACCCAAGAACTTAACCGAATCCCTCGCAAAGTGGCTCTTCTCGCGGTTCACACGCAGGTTGAACAAGGCGAGCCGATCGAACACGGAGGCAAGATCCGCAAGGTGTTTCTCGAAGGAATCATTTGATAGTACTATTAAATCGTCTAAGTAAGCAAGGAGGGCGATACCTGGCAGGTTTGACTTAAATCTGTCGATCAGCCTCTGGAACGTAGCTCCTGAATTGCATAACCCCATCGGCATGCGTTTAAACCTATAAGTGCCTAGTGGCGTAGTGAACGCCGTCTTATCACTATCGCTAGGGTCGACGAGCACTTGGAAATAGCCCGCTCGTAGGTCAAGAGTAGTCATATACTTAGCTGCTTTCGCGTCATGGAGGATGTCCTCGATCCTCGGGAGGGGGTATCGGTCGGGCTCCGTGACCGCGTTAAGCTTGCGGTAATCGACGCACAGTCTAAAATTACCGTCCTTCTTTTTAACGAGAACGACGTTGGATGCCCACGGCGACTCGCATTCTTCGATGATGTCAGAGCAGATGAGTTTGTCTAGCTCCTTCTCGAGCGCCTCTCTCTTAAGCGGGGACAACCTATACGGGGGGGAGGCGATAGGTTCCTGTGTATCACTTACCTTTATCCTGTGGATGGCGAAGTCTGTCGGAGGCCCCTCTGAAGCGAACTGGGCGACTCTGTCCCGTAGGAACTCGTCGAGTGCGGCCCTGTCCTTCACCGACAGACTTGTTCCTTCTTCGGGGCGCAACAACACATCGCAGGTCTCTGCTTGCATCACGACTGCTTCGTTTAACACATAAGACCGCACAAACGGGAACCGGTCTCCTGGACTATCCGAAAAGTACCAAGACTCTTGAGCTATGTCTAAAACAATGCCCGCATTACATATGAAATCTCGGCCTAAAAGTGTCCTGGTTTCGTCATCGGGGAACACCATGAAATCAGTGTCGACTGTTCGACTACCTAGAGTGACCGGTACGGTGCTAACTCTCACTAATTTTTTGTGGCGCGAGCCGTCGGCAAGTCCGATATAGCGCGCCGACTCGCGAAAACGTGCTCCGTTATCTAACAATAATTTGTATAGCGACGGGCTAGCGATGCTATGTGTGGCCCCGGTGTCCACTATCGCCACTCCCTCGGTACCCATTACCCCTATAGCGATTAAAGGGTGTGACATAGTAGCGGCAAGGTGTTCACTATTTAAGACATTGAAATCTACTAATTTGGCGGGAGCGGGCTTGTTCGAGCACGTTTCGCATTTAGACCTTACTACTCCCGGTCGGCCGCAGCCGTAGCAACGTATAGGTTGAATGTTTTTACCCTCATCGATTACTTTGCTGGCTTTCCGGCACTCTTGGCCTGTGTGGCCGAATGCATTACAGAAAGCACATTTAACCCGCACACGCTTCGGGTTAGCGGGGGGTGCTGTGACGGTGATCGCACTCGGGATAGTGCCGCGGTCGCGTGTCGCGGTTACTACTTCGGAGTTCTGTAATTCTGATATTGCATCCTCCGCGTGTCTCGCTCTCTCTGACAAATCGTTTAAATCGCTAATACTCTCCCGCGGCATACGCTTGCGAATACGGCGGTGCAGTAGTCCGTATACAATGTCTATCTGCATCGCGTCGGGCACTACATACGGTAACCTGACTAGCATAGACCGCACTTTAGACACAAACACTTCGGCACGTTCACTTCTGCGATGTTCGTACGCAAATACTTCTCGCAGGATCCGGTACGCAGGTTTCTGTACGCCGTAGGTAGCACGCAGGCGCGCCAGGGCCTCCGGCCACGTGCCGATGTCGGCCCGGGCGCCGCGCCACCACACTGCCGCGTCGCCGGTCAGCAGCATGGAGAGGCCCCGTAAGGCGTGCTCGTCGGACACGGTGGCGCACTCCTTGTACACCTCCACTGCGTCGACGAACGCCTCCAGTACTTCCGGGTCGCGCGACGATCCGTCGAATCGCGCGGTGCATTTGGCGAAATTGCCGCCAAACGAAGTGGGTGCGTTAGACGAAGCCGACGACATTGGCGTCGGCGCGACTTCGTTCCGCCGGTCGTTCCGATAAAGGGTGCGAATCGTTTCGCACAGCGCACGATTGTTTTCTTCTTGTATTCTGGCGAACGTCTCCATCAGGCCGGTGAGCAGTCCGTTGTCAGCGGCAGCAGGTGCTCCGGTGCGGGACCCGCCGGGCACGTGTTCGGGAGCGGCGCCGCCTCGGGCGCGCGTCTCGTCGGCGGCGTGTTTGGGAGAGGCACCCCATTGGGCGCGCGTCTCGTCGGCGGCGTGGTTGGGAGTGGCACCCCATTGGGCGCACAGCTCCTGGGTCGCGGCGGTTGCGACGTGCACGTGGGTGGTAGGGGCGCCTGCTCCGGCGCGCGACTCCACCACCGAGTCGCATTCTGAGGAACCCTCGCTGTCTTGATCCTCCAGCCGTCGGTCGGTTGCAGCTTTCGTCGCTCGCGTGAGTGGCATGTTGTTCCGCTTTCAAGGTCACTAGGTTCGTTCGCGAATTCTTATATGGCCACTAGTTGGGCGCCAGTGTAAGTTGTTTAAAAGTCTTTATTCTCTGAAGCGAGCATACAAAAGGTTATCTTACAATAGACGTGAAGAATATAACAAATACGTGCGATCCGCGTGCCACGTGGCGACACGACGGGAGCGAGCGGGACGCGGGAGACACTAATGAACGCGTGTGCGTTCCCGATCGTGCCGGCGCTGCGACTGCTTGAGCGCCGCGCCGGCGAGAAGGACGCGCGCGGGGCTCGGGGCGGTGCGCGGGCGCCGAGCGCGGTGGTGGCGTGATGTCCATCGCCTGAGCCCTTGGATCGTACGGACCAATCAGGTGGCCGCGCGCGGTTACGGCCGGCAGGCGCGTCACACTTATTATTAAAAATAAGCTAAATAGCAGACCGCAGCTCTTGGCGTGGATCTTTAGATGATTCACTTGTCCTGTGGCTAGTAGTCCTGCCCTTGAGACCCCTTCGAGTCTCCAACGAAATTCTTCTTACTTCAAGTTCCTTGCCGCGTATGAGGACCACGTGTATTGTAATATTCCCTCGTCGCGTTGTTCCCCTCATGGGCCACCAAATTATGTGTACGCTTGACACATAAGGGAGCCTAATCTTAAATTAAACTCCAGCACCAGTAGAATTATCGTATATTTAATAATTACAATTACAATAATGTTGCTAGCAAGAAGGTCGGGTAATGAATGACGATTGACACGTAATTAGTAATAGAATGCCTGACAGTGACACTTTCTAACGTGCGGCTTGCTATCATTATTCTGTAAGGCGCTGGCCTTAACACCTACGCTAAATAATCTAGGTTACAATTTACAATAATAGAGCAAAAACCAACAGAACGACCATTATCCTAACCAACGACAATTGTGTCAGACTGACGCGACGGAAGGAGCGCAACCAAAGGAGGTCCGCCAACACTCGACACCGGCCTATATAGAGTTACTCTTCCACTACCCTTATGTATTCTAACAATCGCCGCGCAATTCGCCGTCCACTGCTGAACGTAGGCCTCCCCAAGAAAGCGCCAACCATCCCGGTCTTGAGCAGATGACATACATGGTTTAAATTAAATATTACTGTCTCGTAGTCTCGCGGTACAAGTATTTGCTGTGAAATCACGAGAACCCGGATTCGTTTCCCGGGGCCGGCAAAGTGTTATTGTATTTTTCCATTGAGTAATTCTCAGTAACAGCATGGAGTCTGGAATTGCGTCCAAAAAACGTCAATAGACTCACCTCCTATTACTTAGGATGAGAACACAATTAGCAAAGTGTGGCTGCAGAAATGCACTTCAGGGAACACTGGCGCGAGAGCGTGTGTAAAAATTAGATAACTAAATCATTCAAAATAAATGGGAAACAGTAAGACGAACGGAAAGGCGACCGTCCAGTAATAATGTCATGTGAAAATCTGATCTGTAGAAGAAGAGAATTTATCATACCTCATACTTTATTACGATTACTCAGCCCATTCCTTTTGCGAGGCCCAAAATCTACGGAGCTGCAAAAACTTTCGATTTCTTTCTCATTCTCCGTCATACAATGTATTCGTGCGGGTCAGGACGATTCGACGATTCGTGCGGGTTAGGTTTATTATTATACATGTAATAAAATTTGCATATTTGCTTCTTTGTTACAAATTTTATGATACGACTGTTCAAGTTAGCCTGTTGACCACATGAATTTATAAGACATAGGTCTTTTCAGCAGTTTGATACGATTATCTCTCACAATTTTGTAATCTATTTTCAGGTTCGACTCAACTCGGAAAATCTTAGGATAATAGGGAGGAGGGCACAGTTGGCAAATACACAAGTTGTAATATTGTAAGTATTTCGATAGCACTAGGAGTATGGTGTTCTTTATATTCATTTTTTATTATCTGGTCAAATATCCCTTATAATATAACCATCATTATTTATCAAATGCCTATTCAAAGAAAATAAAACTACGTCGTCAAATGTTGTATATTATTCTATTATTAGATAAAAAAAAACATTTCTCCGTATGGCCAGCAATTGGCCATATTCCAAATTCAATTATTTTTTTCTATTTTATTAACATCCGCTATAACTCTGTAGTTGCGGATCAGATGAAATAGTGTCTCCTTCATAGATAGCTGAGCAAAACTTTTAGGTTCTGATTATGGGATCCATGACAAAGTAATGGAAATCTTCAATTTTTAGGGGTCGAATCTTTGATAGGCTATTCGGATATTTGAGTCAGCTACCGTGCATGCCGTTATGCCGGCATACCGACCAAAAGCCCTCGGTGGCCATATTCGCGCTGAATAGATTTTGGAAATATGCCCGAAAAACGGAAATAGATTAGCCCCCTATTACGTAGGACGAAAACAAAATTGGCAAAATGTGGGTGCAGAAATGCAGCTCTGCCTACACCTTCGTGGAATACAGGTGTTCAGTGCCTATTAATGTATGCTAAAACACAGCCTTAAAATAATATAACGTTTATTTCATACAAGAGTTAAATAAAATAAAATAACATGTAACTAATAATTCCTTTCTTCTAAAGCTATGACATCGCCCGAAGCAGCTTTGAGTAGGACTTCAAGTTTTAACTGCAGCTTGCTAATATCTGAGGTGATTCGGTACCGTTGCAATACATGAACAACAGTTGTCTTTAGGAACATCATTGCGTATGTCTTACCTGGAAAAGAAAGGAACAATTTATATGGTCTCTAAATTTATTAATACAAAATATTGGGTAATAGATGACTGAATAGAATAGATGTAACTTAAACTAGTAATAGCGTAACCGACGGACTTGTTTTAACCTGGAAAGAAATGTAACAACACTGCCCTCGATGGCAAAAATAGAAAGAAGTAAAAAAAAACGGGACAAGTCCAAGTTGAACTCGCGTGAAGAGGGTTCCGTACGATGTTACCTATCATGTTTTTTTTTTAATCTGACCCAAATTTCGTGTGGGTTTATTTTTTTTATTAAATATTCTACAAACCGATTTAACAAAACTTAACATTGGAGTTAAAAAATATGTTCTCTCACACATTCCATCTGCAAATGTAATGAATGGTACGTACAATATTGAGTGGTTTACCATGTTATTTTAATATTATGGACTTCTTATAGGTTTTCCTATAATCTATAAGTAGGAAACTAATTTCTGTATTTTTTTCAAAATTTTAGGTTCAGTTGTTGCAGAGATAAGGGGGGAATGGTCAATTTTCTTGAATAACTTGGAAACTATTAATTTTAAAATTACAAAAAAATACATTTAAGATCTTCACAACAAGACCTTCCATTTTATATGTCACACGATGTAGTTTTCAAATATGTTTTTTTAATTATGCACCTTCCCCCCAAAAATAACCTCCCATATACAGATTTCATCTATTCACGTCACACTTCTGCGTTTGGGTCACAGAAATTGATATGTGTACTAAATTTCAACTTAATCGATCAAATAGATTCGAAGATAATTATTGATTGTGACAGACGGACAGACGTGCACACGAGTGATCCTATAAAAGTTCCGTTTTTTTTATACGGACGTACGGAACCCTAATAACAAAAGACGATCCGTTCTAGTCAGTATACGCAATCATTGCAATCACAACACACTGCTGAGACCAATGTTTAATATGCTGCAAGGATCCAGGTCCACAAGTAGCAAAGAACACGTAGGTTGGCAAATTGTAACATAGGACTACAAATAACTACCCAAGCAGTTCCTCTTTCCAACTCCAAAACCAGCGAAGGCATTATTTATCGCAGGCGAGTTTTCGAACCAACGTTCTGGTCTGAATTTCACCCTGTCATTTCCCCATACAGGATGTTGATGAAGACCACACACCAGTAAGATGCAATTGGAACCAGCTGGCATTGTGTAGTTCTCTGCATTATAATAAAATGGTCATTATTTTTTTTACACTACTAATAAAATTACTTAGTAATATATTTAATTTGATAAGTTAATGTTACAAAAACATTTATCTAGAAACTGCTTGAAACAACTTTAGTGAATGTTAATATCAAAGTATTTTATGTATCTTTTGTTCGCATAGTAATGAAATCGAACGCTACAGTGTTCAAAAAATGAAATATTAGGTAAAAGATTATATATTAGTTACATCTTTCGATCCCTATTCATTGGAATTTGACGTAAATACTTACTCAGTTTTACATCTTCCGTAGCGTTTCTTATCATGCCTACGCCTAGAGGGTACATGCGGAGCGTTTCTTTTATTACTGCTTCTAAATACACTAATTTTGAAAAATCTGTTTTTTCTACATCTCTCGATCTATCTTGAAATACTTCTTTTATTCTAAAATAAAACAATATTCTTTTCAAATAAATTTAGAAAAGCTTAATGGTACTTATATTGTTCTGGAGCATAGGACTCTTACACCGGAGAATCCGTATTTTTCCGTTTTAAGTATTCATTGGAAAGTTTTGCTACTATTTTATGCTAGTAACTGTTTTCGATTTAATAGCATAGGATATTTACTCATCTAGGACTTTCTCTTGCACGTCAGGATAAGACCCCAAAACCATAAGTAAAAATGTTAATGCTGTCGCAATAGTATCGTGGCCAGCCACAATGATGGTGTTAACTTCCTCCCACACCTCCTGATTAGTGAGAGATCCGTCAGCTGCTTGTTTCAATAGCAGATCTAAGAACGACCCGTGTTTTGTTCCTGTAACAAAAAATATTGACTGTCATATTCGTATAGCTCTGACTCTTCATATGTTACTATCTTCAGTTTCTATCCTAAAAACCTTTCTAACCATCCACGGTTTATAAAAGAAAAATACATAATTTGCAATTCCAACATGAACACAAATAAACAATTAAAAATCATCCAACAGTCACCCACACCAAGATACAAGTCTTGTGTTGTGGATATTAGAAACTATTAAAGACTTTTCGGTCTTACAAACACCTGAACTAAAATGTTTGTCTCGGTGCGGTGATCGAACCCGTGGTCCCCGTTTCACAAGCACAAGCTTAGTCACCAGACTAGCCAACTGCGCCACGGAGCTATTGAATATATGTATTTAACGTTTCACATTGGACCATAAATAGTATTTCAGTAACTATTGTTATCCAGCAATATTTGTTTTAGCCTAGGTGATGTAACTCTGTTAAGATTCTCGTAGCTATATCTACGGCACAAGACTTGTGTATGTCGTGAGATAAGCAAGATGTTTGTAACTGTAAGTTTTATTATTATTTTAGTATTAAAGTATGTAGTACCTTCGTGTTCTTCTTTATTAGCAGATGACTTTTTCATATCCATGACCTGAAATAAAAAGTATTCTTTGTAATTATCTGGCGTTGTTTATACTTATTTAATGTGTTGCAAATTATCCTCGTGGCATCTACTGTGTACTTAACACATAACAAGCATGTAGAAGTGTAGTTTTAATAATTATGTGTAGTTTTGCTTCACGATTGTCAGTTTTAACTACAACATAAACGGTGCGGCTTGATTTGGCGCCGTCTCATTAATAAATAATTAAAAAAACTTTCAACGAATTTTTCACTGATTTACTTAATTCTACTGACATTTCAAATTTATGTTCAAAAAATACGAGAGCAGTTACGGAGCATAATTGACTCCATATTATGAAAATAGATTGATTTAGACGCAGTCATTTTTAGAATTAAGTTAATTAACTACAGTCAGCACTCTATTTTGATTAAATGTGATAGCCGTGTCAGTTGTAACCCTTAAAGACGTACTAGCACTTACGCTTTTTTATACCCGATAATATAGACAGCCAGCAATGCAGTTTGTTTGCAGATCTAATACTGTGGCATTTAATTCGTAAATGAGAATGTCGAGGAGTCAATTGACTGGTGGTTAATATTCGTATCCGCCCAGATAGCAACCGTTGTACTTCTTGATTAGAAAAGAGCAATACTTGAGTTTCTTGTCCGTTTTTTTCTAATGATGACGTCTTTTGGACTGGGTGATAAACTAAATTTTGAAATGACTGAATCTAAGTGATGTCTTTGGCATTTTATAGTTTCTATAAATATATATTATTTCATTTCATTTCAATGTAGCCATATCAGAAGTATCTAAGTCGTTTCTTAACGCACTGTACCACACTGTACCCGACTGTACCGCATTTACATTTGACTTGGAATACGGAACGTAAATATTAAGAATGTTTCGCCTGCTGTTTTATACTGACCACATTGTATGTATCATAGATCACTTTGACAGCTTCGTCTTGCTCCTTTTTTAAACCGCAAAACTGGAAGAGGAATTCAAAGTGCATCCATGTTGATTGGAACCGCTTCGCAATAACATTTAACAATGTGTTTTCGGCTTTTACGAATGCTTTTTTGTCGAGTTTATTGTTCTTTTCAACATCAATGCCGATTGCTGTGCCTGAAACGACAACACCGAAAATAGCCCATATTTGATTCACAATTTTAAGGCTAATTTATTTAAACAAAAGACAGTTGTTAAGAGACACACAGATAGCATAACTCAAACTCAGCTAATTATAATTATGACTCCTTTATCCACTAAGAAAGGATTTACAAAATGTATTTATGAAACAAGGGTCCAAAATTTATATGGAGGAAGCAAATTTCCTCGATAAACAGACATAGATCTTGTAAAAACGAAATCTATAAAATGAGATCGAAGCTACAGGCAAAACTAGTCAAAATCTGTGTACCTAATTGTGGATGAAAATATCTGTTGGATAATATCATCATCAGCCCATATACCTACACACACATACACACATACACACACTGCTGGGCACGGGCTTCCTCTTCAACTGAGAAGGTTTAGGCCAATGTCCACCACGCTGGCCTAGTGCCAGTTGGCGGACTAAATGCATAATAATAAACGATATTTTACTTACGATAAATACTTTCTAATGCTGCGCGGTCTAAATATGTAGAATGTTGGAAATATCCCTTGCCCAGTTTCGCTTCGAATTCTTTGACCAATGTTTTTGACTGCATATTGAATATGCTAATGAAACTATCGAGAATTTGCTGGTTGAATGCCGGACTCACAAGTTTCCGATGTCGTTTCCATATTACATCTAAAAAAGGACAAAATTGGATTTTGGATCAAATTTTATTTTATTCCTATATACTTACATATACATAAACTCACGCCTGTATTCCCCAAATGGGTAGGCAGAGGTACATTTCCGCACCCACATTTCGCCAAGTACCTATGTATCAGTCCCACGTAATAGGGGGCGAGCCTATTGCCGTTTTCGGGCACATTTCCAGACTCCGTGCTGTTACCGAGAATTTCCTAATGGAAAAACCCAATAACACATTGCCCGACCCGGGAATCGAACCCAGGACCTCTAGATCGCACGGCACATACTTGTACCGCGAGACCACGAGGCAGTCCTATATACTTTTATTGATAAAAAACTAGTTTGTGGAATAAAAAGATTTTGATTTATTTATTTTTTGATTTTATACAGGCACGACAAAGTGAGGACAACGTACCTGATGGAAAGCACGATACTGGTTATTGTAAAGAATGCTTAATTTACACCAATTGGTCTACTTTTATTTATAATTTAAAACTTTTAAGTAGCTTTATTGGTTAGAAGCTAGCAGTGAAACGTAATGAAGCGTTTTCGATGCACACTTATTTACTGACGGTGAAATATTCGTATCCACCTTATGTACCATGGTACATAACCAGCCATAAAAACATACACAAGGGTGTTAGAGACCAGGATCCGGCTGTGTATGTCTAGTGTCGCACATGCCGGTAATTATATCGACTGAGGAGATGCAATCGTTTATCGTCACAAGACACTGTAAAATGCACAGTACTTAACATAGGTATTATCACAGCCCAGTGGCGCAATTGACTGGACACCAGCTCGTGAAACGAGAGGCCGCTCGTTCGATGTCTACACAAAGACAAATGTTTGTGTGATCCACAAGTATTTGTTTCGGATCTGGGTGTTCGTGAGACTGAAGTCTCTCGTAGTTTCTGATACCCACGACACAAGACTTGTATCTTAATGTGGGGTCAGAACTACGTATGTGACTGTTGGGTGTATTTATTTATTTAACATAGGTATTATCACAGCCCCGTGGCGCAATTGACTAGACACCAGCTTGCGAAACAAAAGGCCGCTTTTTCAATCTCTACATAGAGACAAATGTTTGTGTGATCCAAAAATATTTCGAGTCTCGGTATTTGTCAGACTGAACAGTCTCTCGTATTTTCAGACACCATTGGCACAATGTCTGTATCTTAGGGTGGGGTCAGAACTATGTATGTGACTGTTGAGAGTATTCATGTACTTCAGGTAGAGGTTTACGTGCATTATAAAAAATGTATCAAAACATTTGATGTATCACTTACCTTTACCAGTGAGCAAACCGTTTCCGAGCCAACATTTGGCAAAGTCGTAGCAGTAGTTCTTATCTAAGCACGCATTCGCTGCAGTCAGCATATCTTCGGGGTCTGTAATTACTGAAATTGCAATTAGTGTTTTTAGTTACTTTAAGTAATAGTAGTTGTATGTTGTAGGTACACCCTGACTACCCTCTCATCTATCCTTTCTATGTTTCCATCCAATGGTTGTCTCTAAAAGATCGTCTTGAGCGATAAGACCGCCAAGTAACTAACAAACTTCCTCACTATTTTATGTTATGCGTGTTTATTACAAATATCACGTACACATTTCAACGATGAAGGAAAACATCGTGAGGAAATCTACACACCTAGAAATTAGCAATATCTTGAATGAGTATTCCGCCAATCCACATAAGGCCAGCGTGGCGGACTAAGGATTTAGCCATGTCATTTGTAGAGAAGGCCATATCCAGTGAGAAATCAAAGTTTAATTACTATAATAATCTGCCGGCCCGAGATAAAAGCGCGCAACTCCTCCAATATTTGTTACGACTTCGGCCATCTTCTTCGCCACGAGCCACAAATCTGAAAAACAAAGTGAATTAAAAAAAACAAGTCACAAATTCAATAACTTATCGGAGATTTTATGGGATATTGATATATGTAGATGCGATTTCGATATACCAAATGTAAGTAGAAACAAAACTAATAAAGCTTGCTTAAACGTACAAATACAATAGGTATATGACATAAAATGGAAATAAACAAAACGATCACCCCAAACACATGAGGAAAGCTATAGGTAAAAAAACATCTGTATATCACTAAGAGTCAGCGCGATACTTTTTTCGAGATAATTTCTCCCTGGTGTAGATTTAACCCATTCCTCCCCACTGTCCTATTTTACGACACCATATTCAACATTTTTTTTAGTTTTTAGGGCTATTATATTTATTGTATCTGATGAAATTCGTTAAAAAATAAATTTCGTTGTAAAAAAATTAAAGTCATTTTAATGAAATTTTTCAAGAAAAACCTTTTTTTTTCATATATTTTTTTCTTAATCTACTAAATTTAATTAAAAAAAATCCAATGTTTCCGATGCTTGGAAAGTAATGGGTTAATGTGAATCATGTCATAATTTAAAGTATTGTTACCTCTTCGTTCCCGTTAAAAAAAATGTTCCGGTACCCAATATGCTTAGGTCACTAGAACACATTTCACACCTTATCCACATTGGTCAATTATTATCCTTACTTTACATTTAATTTTTATAATAATAATTGCAAAAACAATAAAAAATTTAACTGTATTTTTATTTCCTGGTTAATTTATATTTGAGTCCTTCTAAAAGCATTCTCTAAGAATTACGATAACTCACGCGTGGTGTCCTGTGTCCAGAGTCCTAGAATATGAGCATGTCCTATAATGGGCAGTGCGCCTGGGTATATAGGAGGCAACTTTAATTGCGCTTTTCTCCGAGCTCCTTCCAAATACCAGCCAAAAATTACACAAACCAAAACAACAAGTACGAACATTGTGAAAGAAACTATCACAAGTAATGACCCTCAGAAGCTAAAGATGTTCGTTTTATACAAATACGGCGACCTTGGACTTGACGATAATTTAGAAATTAAAGAAGTGTAAATTGCGTACGCTTATTGTTCGTGACTAGTTTAGACTTATAAGATTTATGATTTTCGAATAAGCGTAAGACTTTTAGTAATATTATATGTCAGGTATGGAGTATCAAATATTTTTTGGCTAGGATACAGAGTTTAAGCTGACCATGATCTAAAACTAAGACAGGTAATAGTTACAGTGTGATTTCAAACTCATTGACGCTAAAAATATCTAGAAAAAGAAATAAAAATTTGGATTTTTCGATCACGGTCTGTTTACACCCTGTAAAATGTAATAAAATATAACATAAATTAATTCCTTAAGCTTTTATACAAGCTTTTAAACAATCGGTGCCATCAGCATCGCGGATAATAGGCAACTAAGCTCCTTATAACAATATAAAAAATATTTAAAAAATAATGTAATCGACATTCATTTTAACATTCTCAATGTTTTACATAAACTATGTTTTAACTACCAGCTTTGCCCAATCGTAAATAATTACGACTGAACATCATGATCTACATACAAATGTAGACTGGATGAAATAGCTTCCTTGCGATGTGAGTAATAAAACCAGTACAGAAGTTTTAACGCCTTTTAATCAACACATTATTCCTTATTACTTTATGTACATAAGCCGATATACGTCCCACTGTTGGACACAGAGGCGAGAGTTCGATCACCACGCTGCTGAGACAAATGTTTGAGTGCTCCGCAAATATTTTGTTTTGGGTCTGAGACTAACTCCCAGACCGAAAAGTCTCTCGTAGTTTCTGATATTCGCGACACAAGACTCGTATCTTAGTGTGCGGTCAGAACTATATAGGTGACTGTAGAGTGTATTTATTTATTTATTATTTGTTGTTATGTACACTAATGTCTCAAATATAAAGATTTGCAGATATAGGTAAGTATTAAATAGCTGTAACTAGTCCAATTCGCACCTTAGGTTCAATTTATTCAATAATTCTCATATACTTAGTCATTTACCCGTGGTGCGTAGGCAGCGGCTGGGTTGTGCCCCTGGCATTACTTTAGTCCATGGGCGGCGGTAACCGCTTACCATCAGGCGGACCGCTTGCTCGTCTGCCTACTGAGGCAATAAAAAAAAAAATTGCGTCTAATTTCACTAATTGTAATTGTCTTTCTTTTTTTATGTGAGGGTGAAACCTCATAGTTCAATGTTTTGTCACCCGCTTTGCTGTGGAAGGAAGTGGAAAACTCTTTGTTTTCCAACTCCTCCTTTATTTGTCTTTCTGATTAACTTCGTTGCGGGATTATGACAAATTTAGCTTCATTGCTCGGCGTCAATACTGTGCGTGCCGCTGTTGATCCTGGAGCTCAGAAGTTACAGTGGCGGGTGTGTGGTGGGATAGGGCAATATCGTAAATTAGCCCACATACGTCCCAATGTCGGGCGCAAGTCTCCTCTAGATCTGACTCGTGTTAAGCCTTAGCCCACCACTCTGGCTTACCTATTGCGGGTTGGCAGACAACATACCTAAGAAATACTTTATAGTCAACTTTTAGACGTAACCTGTACGTCCACACAATATTTTCCTTTACGGTTTAAGTGCGTGATAATTATTGTAAATACACATGTGCTACTGCTTGAAAAAGTCAAAGGTGTAAGTGTGGACTTACGACCGCCATAATTAAGTCTCGACCGCGTGCAAGAAACGAGATCTTCATGTAGGTATAACATACTATCAAATACTAGCTGTTGCCCATAACATGGAATGTGAAAATACGTGGAACTTTAGATATGAAAATAAATATTATATTCCCCGTTTTGGTCGTAGCGTAATATATAGCGTAATATATAGCCTAAAGCCATCCTCGATAAATATATTACTTACTCAACATAAAAATATTTTATCAATTCAAACCGCAAGTTTCTGACATTATCGCGATCAACCAATTAACCAAACAAAGGCTCCAACTTTATAATATATTTTATATTATCGAAATAATTTGATTGACTTGAGTAGTCTAATATTTTTCATTTCATTTTACTTGGGAGAACACTAAAAATATTTTGATCATAGTTTGTTATGTAACATAGGTGTTGTGTTATGATGTAGGTACTGATGTACCTACCTTCTTGCGTGGTCAACACATAGATCGTACGTGCATATTGAAGAGTAGAAAAAATAAGTTGATTGTTAAGTTATAGAAGAATACGCAATTATTTTTTTACTTTTTAATGCATATTAATTTCTTTTGAATACTTTTTTAAGGCGGTTTTTTTCGTCGGGACATTCGTAATGGGTTGGCTTATTGCCATTTATGGGGAATTTTTGCATAGGTCATGCTACGTCTACTAAGAATTTATTATTGGAAAAAAGCACGGTGCCCTTGTGCAGCGGGCTCATGGGGCAGTCACTGGTTTTTTTTTATTCTCTGAGGTCACACCAATAAAACGTCGATCAGAGAAGAAATATTTGTACCTGTTTTTTTCCATTTTTTGGGGTTTTTTAATTTTATTACAGGTACCTACATGCATAACATTCCTATTTTTCATTTCCATTCTTCCTCTCCTTGACTTTAGTGATGCTAGCTATCTTGGTATCTCACCGAAGCCCAATTTGAAAATTCAGCTTCTGGCGCCTTCGCCGAAATGCTCGTATTCTTTTGCTCCTCTTTCAAATTTTATTCAACCCCATTATTCCCCGTTGTCTTAAAGAAAGGTTCCGTTACCTTAGCGGAACACATGCACAATCTCATAGATCTTCAGGAAATCTGACGCTTGAAATACTTGAAATTCGTTTACAGTCCATGCTGCACGTTTGTGGAATGAATTGCCACTGACAATTCGAAAAGTTAAATCGCTTTCCACATTTAAAAGACTTCTCAGAGCTCACTACTCTTAACTTCATATTTGAATTATTAAAATTATTAGTAAAAATTTTATTTACGTAAATATTATTAATGTATGTACATATATCTTTATTCTAATCTCTTCGATTAAATGGACACTGTTTTTTTTGGTGTTTTTTACCACGAGCCTCTTAATGAGAAAATTATTAAAATCTAGCGCAAGAAAACAGAACAAAATAACGATTCCAAGTTTCGTTTGCTTAAATTTTAATGCGGGTTTGTAATGGTCTACTATGAGGCGTTTTAAACCTTCGGGTGTAGATTTAGGTACTTACTAAATAAATAAAAGTGGAACGATCACTTAGTAGGTATGTGCCGTGCGATATAGAAGTCCCGGGTTCAATTCCCGGGTCAAGCAAACTGTTATTGGGTTTTTACTTTAGGAAAATCTCAGTAGCAGCACGGAGTCTGGAAATGTGCCCGACAAACCGCAATAGGCTCGTCCCCTCTAACGTAGGAAGAAAACACAATTGCCGAAATGAAGGTGCAAAAATGCAAAGGGTTACTTACCCCTCCGGGTAATACAGGCGTTTAGGTTATGTGATCTTAATAACCTATTTGATAAAATTCTACAGCGATATTTTCCCACTCCAAATTTACTCCCATATTTGGCCAGATCTCTGAAAATATTTTTATCACGGCATTTAATCGCAATAAAACCTGATAGCTCATATATTGAAGACTGGTTAAACTGATCTCTCATCAGACAACATATATATGTAGGTCACAGACAACGTCTGTGATGTAGGTACATAGTGCACCATATTATTTGAATAACCCTTTCTCTTCCTTTCCCATGAGAGAACCCTTTGTGTTAGCTGCAGTATAGCTTGGTCTATTTTCGCCTCGGCACAAAGCATACAAGTGTGAATCATTGCCTATCAAGCTATGGAATTGTTTAACCAACTTTGTATAACCTTGGATTCATTAAGCAAAGCGTGGAGAAGTAATTTTTTTGACGGTATAATTAATGTAAATAATGAGACATTAGTAATTATTTATCGTTGAAATAGCACCGGAACAATACTTACAACAAGAGTGCAATATTCGATATTTTATCCTTTGCAATCACAAATATAAGTATATTATTGTAGCCGGTAAGGGCCTTTTTTTTTTGTTCTCGAGGGGAAAGCTGTTTATGGCTCTACTTCCCGCCAGCCCCGGGGGGCATGTCGGGGTATGTCGGGGTCACCGGTTAGCGAGAAGCGCCAACCGTAATGCCGCAGCCGCCCGGTGCGCCTCCGGGACGTAAACGTCCCGGCCGTCTCGGAGTTTTAGGGGCGCAGTTGCACCCCCACTAACTTGATTCGGGCGCCCCGGTTGTGGATGGGCGCCCGCGACGTACACAGGCCACATTGCCGCCGCCCCACTCGGGGTCACGTGACGAACAATCAATTTTTACATTTCAAAATTTAAAAAAAACAAAAATCAAAAAAGTGGGGCGAAATTTAGAGAGCCCTTGCTTACTAGATAAAAAATAATTATTAAATAAGAATTTAATTGTTTTTATAATCGAACAAACGTCAATAATGGTCAAACAAACGTTAATTGATCAAAATTAGTTAATTTAAAAGATAAAATTAAAGTTTTTTTATAGTAGTGGGGGTCAACTTAAGGGTGAGCATTTGTTACATTAATTATAAACAAATAAAAGACGAACAAACAATTGTTACAATCGAACATTCACGAACAAACGATTGAAAGTAAAAAACATTCAAAAATCAAAAAAAGTGGGGCCAAATTTAGTGAGCTCCAAAATTATCACTAACTAGTAACTACTAAACTAACACGAACAAAACTTAACTTAATTTTAACACACTTACGTTCTACGTTTAATACATATAGGTATTTGCAATTTTAACTATCATTTTTGCCTCATCTGATAGTGGAAAAGTGGATTTCTTTAAATTTTGAATACGGCGGTTATCCTTACCTAAATTATAAGTAGGATTGTTTGTTAATTACACATCCAAGGCTTTATCTACGTGCGTAGGTATTCAAAATTAAAACAAAATATACGATCTACAAGTTTTTATTGCATTTTTAAAGGGTTCTCACTGTGTTCTAGCTGCATCTAGTATGGAAACACTGATAGAATAAATGGTTACATGTAATTCACCTACAATAACTCTGAAAGCCCTACTTATAAACGTTTGTAAGATCTTTTTCCAATAAGAGACGTTTTATGAATCCTTTAAAATACTTTTACTGGATAAAGACCCTTGTAACCAATGTATAAATTATAACTAGTATTGAATATGTTAACAATTAGGTAAGTTTGTCCTAAATTTTATATAACAATTGATAAAATGCTGATAGTATTGAGAGAAACTATTATAAAAACGCAAACATACTAATAAGTATCGTAGTACGTAATTTATTCAAATAGCTTAATTACTGATTCATGTTTATCGCCTATTTCACTATGATTTTTGAATCACTTAAATTAAGAACTACGATTATTATAGAATTATTTACATAATAATAAAATTCAATTAAATAAGAATTGGATTTTTTCTTCGTATAAACATTAATAACAATTATTATCGTAGTAGGTACTACTAATAGCTTACAGCTTTTCGTCTTTACGTCTAACTAGACACCAGTTTGGGAAACGAGAGGCGACGGTCGATCCTCTCACCAAAACACAGTTTTTTGGATCTGCAAATATTTGCTTCTGGTCTGGGTGTTTGTTAGACCAAAGTCTTTCGTAGTTACTGACACCCCCCCGGCCACCCATTAGCTAAGCAGTTTGGTTAACAAATGGTAGAAATGTTAGTAATTTTTTGGGTATATTTTCAGATTTCCTGATTCCAGTATTACCTACTGCTGAGAATTCCGTAATGGAAAATCCCAATAACAAATTAAACAACTCATGAATGGAACCGGAGACCTCTCGTTCGCACAGCGTATAATATTGCCCCTTTGCATAAATACCATATCTAAAATTGGTTTTGAATGATCACATAAAATTGCATTATACAAAGAAACAAAGTACAGTACAGTTTACAATTTTTTTCTATATTTTTATTATAGTTACTATACAAATATTTTTAATAATTATTTATAATATATTGCATCACTAATGTAATCATTTAAACAATGGAATAGATTTCATAATTTTAATATTCTTACATATTTAAACTTTGTTACTTACACATACATAATTTTTATACATTGGATTATTGAAGTAAATATGCAAAATATATAACAGCAAAATTTATAAAATATATACTCAACCTTAACAATGGTGTAATTTATTATTTATTAAAACATTTTTAATTTTTATTAATATTATTTCAACTGATTATGTATTTAAGTACCCGAAAATATTTTTAAATTATCTTTTATATAGCATGTATAATTATAATGCACTCAAAATAACAATTGATTATATTTAATGCACTATAGCAAAAAAGGCAAAGAAATTATTTTTTGAATTATGAGTCCACTAAATATAAATTAGATTGAAGATCTAAATTTGCCTCACTAGACAGAATAGGAAAACATGAAAGTGCAGTATACAATAAGGTAACACAAGAAATGTGTTTATTAACTAGGTATACATCACAATAACATCTTTAGTACCTAATGTAAACTATTCAGTCTTCACAATTTAAACAAGCTCAGAATTAACTGTACTGGGGTGCACAGGTATTTTTCAAACACCACAAAGTTATTTATATTAAAGTTAAAGTTATCTGTCATAGCTAATATTGTATCTCATTTTCTTCTGCAACCAAGTTACTAAAAACACTGCATAGTAAAAAATAAACTGAAATAATATTATGAATTTTACCATAAATTACAAATGAATGAATTATAAATTTTCTTGTCAGCCGAAATTTCCTTTATTGATTTATGTGTAACCTTAAAACAGGGCTAGCAAAAAGCCAAGGTTGTCTGAACTAACAGTTCAGTGGCTTTGCTATAAAAGCTAAAATATATTTCCTAAATCAAGATCCACTGAAAAAAAGATGGTGGTTAACATTATAAGAATTGTTTTTTCAACAATTTACAGAAAATTCATGAATTTTATATTTATATGATGAAGAAATAATATTGCATATTTCATTAGGTCATTTAAGGTAAACTATAAGTTAAAATAGTATTTTTAATTTCTTTTTCTAGGATGAAATTTAAAAAGGTTTGTGGCATGTTACTGTCCAACCCAGCACATATTTAGTTAAGTGAGCTGTTCCCTTACACTTTAATAGCATAACCAGGAGTGTCACTTCACAATGGTCTCACCATTTCCACCAGTATCCATATTAAACAGTTCGGATACAATATTCTTAAAGGTTCCTGAACTTTCATGGATCATCATCAGAATCCAACTCATCTGATGACTCATCAGATGATGAGTCACTAGAATCGGAAGAGGTATCACTATAATCATCACTCTCATCTATGTACACTCCATTATTCTTCTTTAACCCTGGTAATAGAGACATAGATGCCATTCGTACAGCCACTTCATTTTCCATGATCTCTGTTTCTTCTTGTTTCACCAAATCAGCTGCAGTTTCTAATTCATCTAATTCTAAATCTAGATCTGCTTTGGATAATTCTATATTAGCTATGTTATTACATAATTCATTTAATTCTTCATTTCTGCATTTTTGTAAGAAAACTAAGTAATCTTTGATGTACAATTGGTTTAGTATGTACCGTGCATCATTGCTTGTATTAAACATTTGGTGAATCTCAATGATACTTTTTATAATGAACTTTTTGCCTTTACGGAAAAGGGATACCAAATCCTTTTTTACTTTCTTGCACAGCTCAAAATTTCTGAATATAGGATATATCAATGCTCTTCTATAGCAAGCTGTAAGTACTTGTTTCATGTCTTTAAAAACACAGAACCAGCTTAGCGTTGCCGACAGCTTGTTTATGGTCCAGCTTGACTCAATGGTGCTTTCGTTTAATGTAGTTCTTTTATCATAACAATAGCCATACAAAATATCAACAAGGCCTAGTAGAACTTGCCGGTATTCATTCTTATTCAACAAATAATGTTTATTTGGCAGCTCTTTGAGTATTGCTACTTCCTCATCTGTGAAATCAATATCTTTTTTAGCCTCATCATTCTCCCAGAACGGGCCAGCAGACAAATAAGGCGCTATTAGTTCATCATCAAACAAATCTGCTAAATAATGATCGGATGAAAACTTGTCATTCTCGTGTTTGATCCGTAGGTCATGCCGCTCACTTATAGGCACACTTTCAGGCACTCTTAATTCAAAAATCTGTGGAAATTCAGAACCGATGTTGCTAAATTCAGTCGTAACTTTATTAGCGAACCCGTATGTGAAAGAGTTGATACTATCCGACTCGGACTCATTATCTAATGTTATTCCGTCCTCCTCCAACATTTCTACTAAGTCAGGATTAATATCTGGTATATCTCGAGGCGCTAACAGACTCGTAATCATGTCCAAGTTCTCGAAGTGTTCGCCTGGAGTTTCTTTATTGAAAGTAAGATTAAAATCACCGGAATCGCATACGTATGAACCCTTTGAACTATCATTGTCGACTATTCTTCCTGGCAGTCTCAATCTCAAAAAATAGGGGCTGGAAACAAAAAGGAAGTTTTCGCCATCAACGTCGATCTCAGTATCTCCAATGTTTGTGTATGGCGCATGGACATTAATAAAAATGCTGTTGTTGTCTTGGGTTAATTTGAAACGTGGAGTAAGCATTTTGATGGGATTAGATATTAGTATTTCATAACAATTTAAAGGATTTGTTATTCACTTTTAAATAGATTTAAATAGTTTTTTCTCCGTTCAATAAAACACGCGACACTAGAAATTAGAAACACTAAACAAGTAGGGAATTAGGAATAGGGATGTCTAAAATTTAATCGTTTTAACTTTTAAGACTCTTCTTAACCTAATTGAACAATCGATTTTAGAGTATCATGTAAAATTCATCATTTCAGCACAAGTTTATCGAACGTTATAACATTTTACTAATTACTATTATAGAGTACTAATATTATTTTGACCTAAAAATAGTCAACTATTAAAATATTTGTGATAAGAAAGGTTACATTAAAATTATAAAATATATGTTATGAAAACATAACAACTTACAAATTGTAATCTGCTTAAAGGAATTAAAATAGTAGTCGATTCTAATGAAAGTTTTATTATTGCATTAACGTACTGTGTTGCGTTTGGCTTATACTAGATGCAAAACAATATTTATTTATAGCATATCGAACTTTTCTCGAAAAGGGACGTAAACGAAAAAGAAAAAACATAGAACCGAGAATCAAACACACTCTTAAAATAGAAATGAACACAGGAAACTATTGTATAAAAACGTTCTATTTTGGATACACATGTTTAAACTTTACAGATTTATGCTTCGTGGGTAGAAAGCGTGGGCGTAAAATTAGTACCTAGTTGTCTTTTCGCTTTCTATTGGATTTAGTTTAATTGGTTTTACAAAAGCTATTCTTTTTTTACACAATTTTCATGAATAGGAACAAGAATATTCGGGTATAAAATAATATTTGCGTTTTGCAAGTATTCGCAATGTTTTTATGTCAATATTGTTGACACTGACACATTGATTAAATAGAAAAAAAATCTCAAATAGCTAGAACGTTCAATCAAAACAAATAAACATTTATATTTTTTTATACGGTCTCAATCAACCGAATGTGACTATTGTGATTATTTATATTGTGGATTTAATTTTTTTCTTTTTATTTTGAAATGCCCATCGGCAGAAAGCGCTGGAATCTTCATGGTAAGTGAACACAACTTTTTATCGGTTTCCCATGTCCTAATTAAATTTTATTATCCATATTACAATTACAATAATTAGCGGCGAGTACATTTCTTTTGTAAATCCTTTTTATTTTTAATGAAAATACAGGGTTACTTAAATATTTGACCTTGATCACAAAACGACAGATTTAACATTTATATTACATTGAATGAATAATATATTCCTGTGTAATATATAGTAGGTAATTGTGATTTCATACTTGATGTTTACAGTAATTGCAGTATAGACTAGCTAAAATATTAAAAAAAAATAGGTCCACAGTTTATCCTTACCCTTTACCTTACTTTACCGGGATAAGGGTGGGGGAATGGTCTATTTTCTTGAATAACTTGGAAAATATTTATTTTAACATAACAAAAAAATACATTTAAGATCTTGACAACAAGATCTTCTATTTGATATGTCACACAATGCAGTTTTAAATATATTTTTTTTAAATTTCTACCTTCCCCCCAAAATTGACCTCCCATATACAGATTTCATCTATTCATATCACACCTCTGCATTTGGGTCACAGAAATTGATATGTGTACCAAATTTCAACTTAATCAGTTTAGTAGATTCGGGGAAAATGAACTAAATCTCTAAGGGCCTATACTTTTAGGAATACTATACATTTGTTTAGCATTCATTTTATGTTGTTGTTCAGGTTAACTAATATTGTATAGACCCTTATCTATAACACATAATGATTTAGTTATGGGTGTAAGTTTCCATGTCACCTGTATAGTGTATGAATACTTTTGGCAATTTCTGATACCAAAAATACATATAGGTAACTGAATTTGAAGATTGGATTATTTTTATGGCTGTTATATAAATAAAAATAAATGTGTATACCTACTACAATATAATAGTAATTATTGTATCTTATTTTTAAAATTACAGTGATATTTTTACATATATTTCATTTAAAAAAATTGAGATTTATAGTTATTACTAAACAATATTTATAAGAAAAGCCATTAAGCGAAAAATCTTATTTTTAATGAAGCCATTTATTGGAATTTGCTGTATTTAGAAATTAATTCTAGTTTTGAGTAATGCAGATTGAGATAAAATGAAGGATTGGTTACAGAGTTTATTCAATAGTATACTTTTTAAAAATATTTTTGCTTCAGATGGACCACAAGGCTCTCTGCGTAGACTGCGTAATCAACTTGCAGAAGATGGGTGTGCTGAATCACAAGTGGTTCTTGCCAAACAGCTCTTGGAAGAAAAATGTGGTTTGTATAAGATTTTCAATTAACCTAATTAATTTTCAACATACATGTATTCTTGTTAAAGATCATTATAGAGAATTATTTTCCACAAGATATTTATTGTTTCATTATTGTCTTTAAGAGTGTTAAAATCAATATTTGCTTGTTTATGTGTTTGGTGACTTAGTTTCACTTAAAATATTTAATCAAAGAAGATTTGAATAGTCCAGATATATAAGTTGAAGTAATAAATAAATACAATAAATACACCCAACAGTCACATACATAGTTCTGACCCCACATTAAGGTACAAGTCTTGTGTTGTGGGTATCAGAGACTACTAGAGACTTTTCGGTCTCACAAACACTCAAGTATTTGTGGATCACCCAAACATTAATCTTGGTGCAGGTATCAAACCCACGGCCTCTTGTTTCGCAAGCTTAGCCTATTTAGCCGACTGTGCTATGGGGCTGTCAAAACAGTTGTGACACAATTTGTATGTGTTAATATGAAGTGGCACAATTATTACCCCATCTAAATTCTTTATGAATAAGTTTGGTGACAGCAACTCTGTCCAGTAAACTGATTCATTTACCAAGGATAGGGTCCATACTCCATATACTTTCACAATAATTATCATTCTCTAAAACGAGAATATGCCTGGCATGAAATATTATATATGTAGGATAGGCAGAGGTGCATTTCTGCACCCACTTATCGCCAGGTACATACCTGTATGTAATAAGGGGGCAAGCCTATTGCCGTTTTTCGGTTACATTTCCAGACTCTGTGCTGCTACTAAAAATTTCCTAATGGAAAAACCCAATAACAATGCCCGACCCGTGAAACGAACCCGGGTCGTCTAGATCACACGGCATATTAAACCGCGAGACCACGAGTTAGCCATAAAATTTTCCACTCGCAAAAAGATAGCTTACTTTTTTCGCAGGCTAATTATAATCTTATGTTGGAAATGAAATGCATCATGAATAAGAATGTATTGAGGTATGTAGATCTTAACGGAACTACATTCTTGATGTACAATAATGGTACTAATCATATTCCATGTTCTACTGTATACATTAAAGTCAACAAAGATGGGTAGTCTGTTTGCATGAAATGTAGACACAGTTGCGATCCATCGTCGTTAAATATAATAATCGAATATAGAACGAAAATAAATTATACATACATTACAATACGAGTATGACCGAATTACTAAATTCCAACCCCACTGGTCCCGTGGTACGTGGGCGCTTGCGATCCAGAGGGCTTGGGTTTAAAGCTGGTGTCTTTAATTCTGTTTTTGTTTTGATAAAATCTTAGTATCAGCATAAATTCTGGAATTATAGATATGCTTATTGTTTTGGGTTAGTTGCTGGAGAAACCTGGATGTAGAAATACATCGTGGTATTTTTTTTAACGAGAGGAAAGCGGTTTAATCTCCCTGTTCGGTATCTTGGGGGAGATCGAAAAGGGTATGTCAGGATCACCGGCCTTCCAACTCAACGCGTGAAACTATTGTTCGCTTAGCTGAGTTGGGTCCCTAACCAAAATCCGTGGCGGTATTCTTACGCCCCCAACCACAGGGCGGAATACATCGTGGTCTACCCTTTCGAGTTTAAAGGCGTACAGTATAAGGTCGTAATGCCCTTACGAAAAAATCTTGTCTGTCGCGGGTTCAAATTCCAGGCAAACTCTTCTGACTTTTAGAAGTAATTTGTAAAAACGACCGGGGTATCGAACCCGGAACCTTAATCGCACGCCAGTTGTATAACTATGTTATATTTTTTATTCTAGAACTAGAAGCAGACAAAATATCAAACTTTAAACAAGCCTTGGAATGGTTGATATGCGCTACAGAACAGGCTCATCCTGAAGCAAGAAGAATGTTGAGAAGGTGGGTATGTCAGTTTTATTATTTACGTAGAAAATTCATGAATATTTTTTTGGTAAGTTATTTCATAGTTTCTATCGAATTTATGTCATTATTATTGATTCATCACATAGGTTTCGTAGATTTGGTTTCAAATTTAGCATTGACATTATTAAGTAAGCGTATCTCCTTTCAAGGTAAGACCTGCTTTTGTGTAGTGTCATGTGTCGTGAATTTGATAAATAGAAAAATAATACGCTCGTCATTTATAAAGTCATCAACACAGTTAGTAGGTACATTAAAAATCAATGTGGATGATATTATAAAATCATTCGGTGAATCGAAGCGTCACAACAACGGCACAATGCAATGAGGTAATTGTGTTGAATAACTCTCATGCCGGGCTCAATGTAAACATAAATATCGTTCAGCGTCTCTCGTGAGAACACCGCTACTCACTTTGCGAATATTCTAGCGATATTCATAAATGTGTGGGAACGCAAACGATTTCGTGGACTGGAGGATAAAATGGGATAAAGTGCACAATGAATTGCGGAAATCTATGTAAGGGGTTTTGTGTTGTCTTGTGTCATACTTCTTCTCTTTCGACTTTGGTTTATATTGAAGCTTCTACAGAAATCAAATGTTTTGTAGGTGCACGATTTGTGTCAGCGACCGCTTCGCTAGCTGGTATTGTTAATGACTTTTCGTCGTGTCTATTGTATTTTGTTTTTCTATATTTCTACCCAAATAAAACTAGTCGCGAGGATTTCGCCATCGACAATTTCCCCCATTTTAGTATGAAGAGATACTTGATGCAGGCTGTTTCCAAAAGGTCCCTGTGGAAGTCATTGGGAGAGTCCTATGTCCAGCAGTGGACTTCCATTGGCTGATGGATTGGATTGGATTGGATATGGATATGCTTGTTAACACTTTTTGTTTACTTTATTTTTTTATCATGAATATTTTTCTTGGTCATATAAAAGAAGAAAGTCTCCATGTATTAAAAAAGGTACATAAATTGTTCAAGATTAACATCTAAATTGCAGGTGTATACGAAGCGGTGTGATCGACGAGGACAGCGCAGCGATTGTTCGTGCCAAGTCTTGCCTCGCCGCCAGCCGTCAGGAGATCGTCGCTAGGAAGGCGGCAAGGGATCTTTTTGCGAGGTATGATTTTCCTTCATAGGTTCTCTCTAGGTTAACTACATTGGTATTTTTTCTATTATACGTGCAGTTGCTGTTAATCCGTTCATTAATATGAGTTTTTTATTGAGTCTATTATGTATAAAAAATGTTTTCTTCACCAGCATAGGATACCTAAGGGCTTAATTTTGAATCTGAATATTTACTGCGTATTAGAATTAAAACGAGCTTATTGTAAATGGACTTGCCGATAGATTTATTTTACATGTCTGTAATGTATGTTAACGTTTTAAACGTTTAAATGTTAATTAAGATTAAGTGGTACTTTTTAAGGTTCATTGCCTTTTCAATTAGTAATCATTTTGTCATTACAAATATAATTTTCAATATATATTTCTTTGTAGTCTATCAAACGGTGAACAATACATAACGACGGCGCAGCTAGAACGTCGAATCAGAGAGATATGCAGCACCACGCTTCGTAAGGAACCCGATGATAGCGATTCGCCGGACGAAGATACACCAGGTTTGTCAGGTTCATCAGCACGTATTAATATCCTCAAAGAAACAATTTATTTCGCCTCAATATCTTGAAGAACATTCATCTAATTTCTTGTCTGTGGTTGGAATAGTGTCCCTTATAGCGATCGCCGTATATCATATACGAAAATGATATACATACATACATAAACTCACGCCTGTATTCCCCGAAGGGGTAGGCAGAGGTGCATTACTGCACCCACATTTCGCCAGGTATGTATCAGTCCCACGTAATAGGGGGCGAGCCTATTGCCGTTTTTCGGGCACATTTCCAGACTCCGTGCTGTTACTGTGAATTTCCTAATGGAAAAACCCAATAACACTTTTATAAATATAATATAATAATATAATACGCAATTTTATCCCGTTTTGGGATCAGCCTGTGTATTTTCAGTTTTTATCTGGCGGTGTTTTTTTTCAACTGATGAGAGATCATTCTTGTCGGTACTGTCCGTGCCGTCTATTTTGATGTTCCAATGTAAGAAATTCTCTATACTCTAAAAAGAATATCATTGTAGTTATAGATCAGAAGAATAGTGATGTTTCGTTTAATACAATATGGATAACCATTGATTTTTTGTAGAAGAAGAACATGCACTAAACGGCGCCCAGGCAATAGAACCATCGCATCTCCAGGCCGGAGATCAGATCCATAGCAATGGCACTATACGAACGACGCCTACCCCAGAAGAAGGTAAATGAATGTTCACTGAACTTTAAAAAGCTTTCATTGCAGAAAAATGAAATTAAATTTAAAAAAATGCTTTGAATGAAGCAAATTTTATTGTCTATTCATTTATTATGTTATAGATTAAACGAGGCCGTAGTTTAACACTAGTAAAGCTTTGAGAAGAAATTATGTGTAACTAAATTAGTTTTTTCATTATTGCTTTTTTAGTTTTTATTGTAAGACTATGCAATGAATAATTATTTTAATAATTTGTAATATTTTCAGAATATCCCGATACATGCAGCCCAAGCGATGATATACGCAATCTAACAGTCGATAATTTAGTCTCCGCCGCAGTAGATTACTGCCAAGGCGAACTGCCACTAGTCAGCTACGAGTTAACTCTTACAGACCCCAGTGTAAAAGCCTTAGACCACATTCCATTATTCCAAAGGGCTTTCATACATCCCCTAGTTTTTATACAAATATTATATTTCAAACTCCTGTACTACTTCGGATCGTTCTCGTTTCGATTGTCACATATCGAACTCTGCTTGGTCCTTATCGCGTATTTGTTTGTCAATGCGGACAGTTTATACCATTTAGTACCTCTCGTTTTATATTACGTCAGCTTTGTCGTCATGATCATCTGTACGTTCAAAATGTTGCATGCGAAACGACAGTTCATCGACTTCAGGAAGTGGTCTGGTCTCTTCTTGAGGTATAGTGATGGAAATTTGCAACCGGACGAATCTGAGAATTTATTTGTCAGGAATAATTTGGCGCCATTTTTACAGTTCTTTTTGTCTTTGTTCGTCAATTTGTTTCTCTACCCGTTCATTGCCACTCAATGGGTCCCGTTCTCTGAATTTTGTGTTCTATCATTCTTTTTGATGTTCTTAACCCTCTTTTCTTTTGGAACAAATGGTAATCCTTATCCGGATGTTTTGGCTCTTGTTTCCTTTGGCATAAACGTTTTAGCAAAATATCCTTACGAAAAAGACACCGTAGTGCATCAAGGCTGGCGATTTCTCGACCTTCACATATCCAATTATCCGTCTTACATACTTGGTAATAGTATCGAATTTTGCTTGAATGCACGAGCGCTGTTTACTCTTTTGATTCCTATGATATTGATACCAATGGCTCGTCGAAATGAGTGGCAAGGATTCTTCAAACATTTTCTGCCCCACTGCGTCACACTAAGTTGGTTGCAAATGTTTATACTTTGTTCCCACGGTTGTACTGCATATGGGTTAATAAGAGGCACTCTAGCTCTTGTCTGTTCATTCCTATTTCTTCCATTGATAGGCGTGGCGACAGTTACGCTGCCCATATTTGCTTTTCTACAGTACATTACCTTACCTAAATTGATTTACACCGCGTCTATCGTGATAGGACTAGGGGCTAGTTTGGCAGTGACGTGTTTGTTGGCTAGATCTGAAACAACGAAGAAGTTTGTCACGCCTTTTCAAGTAAGTAAACTTATACTATTTCTAGATTATACCAAAGTTATGTTAGTTATTTTTCAAAATAGTCTACTTTTATTAAATAATATGTGATCCAAAATAGCTCTGCTAAGGATACGATTTTCGATATATTTTTTTATGAAGTAATTTAATAATACTGATACTTTTATGTCTTTTCAGGTTGTAGTGGGCCTCATAACACTCGTCTACTTTGGAAACCAATTCATAGTAAACATCCAAGATGATGGACTGCCGCCTGGTCTTATCGAGCTCATCGGTGAGGAAAAAACCAGCATCAAAAACCTCCTGAAGAGCGAATTCATATCAGATTATGAAGATAACACTTATCATATCAATTGGGACGACTACTACACGCATTGCAACAATCCATCCTGGACAGATTTCAACACGGCGGCAACGCAAATCAAATGCTCGGTTCTCGAAGGTGCCAACGTAAATTGGGAGGGGTACGTGAAGGAGGTCAACTTGGTAAATGTGAGAAATAAGTGGAACGACTTTGCGTCTTGGTTACCCGGCTTTTTGCAAGAGTACTTTAAGTGTTATTATGGCGAAGAATATTCGACTTTATGTAGCAGTGCAGAGAGCTTGCAATCGGCTGATGAGTGTGAGTTTGTTAGGAGTGTCGCCAGACAGAGTGGGAAGAGTTGTCATTTGGACAACCTTAATGAGTGAGTACGGTAGATATTTAATAAATAACTTATCATTAATTTATTGAACTGAAGCGTCAATTACAGTAAAATATTTTAGTGAATACAAATAACCACCATTCTTGGGCAATATGTTCATTTAGTAAAATGAAACCATTTATTATTATCACCATTGTGATAATTTAATTACTACAATTAATAACTAAGGCTAGTTCACTCTATTTGATAAATACCGACAAAACAATTATATCGAATTTACTGCATTATAAATCATATATTTTTTTTTTTATCCAACGTGTTTGTATAATTTCAGATACACTTATGAAGTCAAATTAATGATGGAAGCTAGTGGAGGCCTGCTGAAGCGTCATGCGGAAGTATCGATAGTTTTCAATGATTTCTTTACTAACTTGACTCGATTACTGAGGGCAGACGATAAGATCCGATTTAAAGGCATACTAACAAACGAAAATAGACCTTATAACATCGGGGCAAAGGACCTAAATATAAAAGGGCACGAAATAAATTGCCTAGAGTGTAAGGAAGCGCGAGGAACATTGACGTCAAAGAATCCTGCGTTATCGAAATTCTCTGAATTGTTCAAGACAATTGTTAACGACTGTGTTGTGTCGACAAAAAATATTTTAAATTTCCTGTTGAATCCTGTGATTGTTTTCAAATAAATGCTGTCGTTGTGGTATTCATTTTGAGAATAAAGTTTTAATAGTTAACTATCTTTATAGCAGAAATGTGAGGTTAACTTTTCTTAACGTTTTATAATATCAACTGTTGATACTCGTAGTGTTTCCAAAATAGTGTTGAATATATAAATTGTGTTCTTAAAACACGGTATATTTTCTTAATTTATATGAATAAATGTGTTGTTTATCGACATCTCCACGATGTTTAATAGAGAGAGATAGATATAGTCGATGAATCTTATTGAAAAGATAGACAAGAATGGCGTTAATATTCATATAACAATACTATTAATAATGTACCTAATACTCGTATAAGTAATTAAATTTAAATTAAAGTCAAACTTAAGATATAGGTAACAGGTTTGCGTGAGAATAATGTTCCGAGAAATAGATTGAATAGACAAGAATTGAAAATTTTCCCATATATAGAGTTGTATAAATAAAAAAAGGGAACAGGGAAATTAAGTTTTTTTTAATGTAATCCCAGTTTTGGCAATGATGTCATTCATTGCACTTTGATTATGCATTTGATATTTTATATTGTGATACAAAATTTAAACCATCAGTGCTTAAAAGAAAATTTAGAGCGTGTGGTTTTTTTAAAATGAGGTTTAGAAAATAATGTAGTCTATTATTTTTGATCTCAAATTTATTTTGAAATAGTAAAAGATGTTCATCATCATCAGTCCATATACGACCCATTGCTGTGCACAGGCCTCCTCTACAATTACGACGGTTTAGGTCTTAGTCCACCACGCTAGCCTAGTTTGGCAGAAAAAAGATGCTCGACTGTAAAATGTATGAAGAAATGCACTATAAAGACCTATAAGTCCTTGAACCACAAAAGCGCTCCAATAAAATTCTGGCATTTCATTATAGTTCCCACTTCCCAAGAGTCAAAAACAAGACATTGTCTCTTCATATAATAAAGTCTAATATTAAAGTATCTAGCTTATTACATTTTTAATATATGTTGACTAATCCGTTGTGTCTATGCATTTTGATCTCCATACAGTTTTATGTATATAGCAGATATTAGCTCTTATCCATTATAGTTAATTGCCATTATTCTTTCATTATAACATATAGAATTAATGAGTCATTTAGAATATTGATATGTGTGTATAGATTTTATGGATTCATATATTTGAATGCATCTACCTATAGTTTATGATATATAATGTATTTTTAAATGAAATATGTGGCCTATTAATTAAACAGTTGTTGAATCTATTTTTTTAATATTTATTTACCTGTAGAGTACCTACTTAATTATACAAAAAAGTAAGTAATGTTTCGTAGTCTTAAAAATATATCAAACTAGTAAATGTCAAGAGGAATTCTATATATAAATAGTAGGTATACAAGAATTGGTGAGTCGCTAGGAATATTGAAGGAGAGAAGTAGAAATAAACTTAACTACTCGATTCATCATCATCATCATCATCAGGTCATATACGTTCTACTGTTAGGCACGGACCTCTGCAACTGAAAGAGTTTAAGACTTAGTCCGCCACACTGGCCGAGTGCGGGTTGGCGGACTACATACCTATGAAATTCCTAAGAACTTTTAGTTGTGCAGGTTTCCTCTTCGTGTTTTCCTTCACCGTTAAAGTAAGTGATAATTCACTGTAAATACACACATAACTCCGAGAAGTCAGAGGTGTGTGCCTGAGGTTCGAACCCGCGATCGCCGAGATTCTATACTCTTGTTATAACTATTTTATAAAATTAGTTATTTCATTTTTGACGCAAGATTTATAAATTATCTATAAATTATTGGAATGTTGATATTTAATGCGCGTGTTGTCCGGTCGTCGCCGGCACGCGCTACGTTCAAAAGAATTTACAGTAAGTATGTATTTTTTCCAGTAGGTAGGTATGCTGTGACCCCGACACCCCTTTCTGCCTCCCCCGAGGTTCCAAATGGGGAGCTTAAATAAAGAAAAAATGTTACTAGGTGTAGATTTATCTAAAAGGAAATTTTAGGACTATATTCGAAAAGTTTTGTGGCTGTGGTATTATACAAAAATAAAAGATTGAAGATTCTTAAATCATTAATATTAGTTGAAAAAATAAATTGAAGCTAACATTTATATATTTTTTTTTAACAGAATTTAATACAGAAGTTATTATGAGAGACAATTGGTCGGGAAAAATGAACCTGGAACAAGCCGGAATAATGCCCTATAGGTAAATGAAAATAAATAAATAAGTTTTATTTCAATATTTTCCAACTGCAATCTAAACATTAATTTATTCATCTGCAGTAAACTATATTGCATTAAATTAAGAACGTTCAGTTAGCAAGCGTAGTTAAATTATAATCTTTATTAAAAAGTAGTTAGTAATTAATTCCAACTAGCAAGCGACACCGTTTTAGGGATGCTTCTTGAGTTTAATGTTGTTGTTATCGATGAAAGTACTTTGAAAAAGTATTATACAGTTTTGTACCTAATAAAGAATATTATGAGAATGTATGTTACGCCTAAAGAATTATCAAGCTGAAGGGACTTTGGGCAGGGCAAATAGCTCGTAGAACTGACGTCCGGTGGGACAGAGAGGTTCTCGAGTCGAGGCCGCGTACCGGCAAGAGCAGCGTTGGACGTCCACCCATAAGGTGGGCTGACGATCCATCGAAAATCGCGGGAAGCCGTTGGATGTAGGCCGCTTCCTCCAGAGCGCTTTGGAAGTTTTTGTGGGAGGCCTATGACCAGCAGTGGACGTCTTTCGGCTGATGATGATGATGATGTGTGTGTTACGCTTTTACGCCTAAACCATTGGACCAATTATTTTTTATGCTTCTTAATATAGAGCTAAATAGGACTTCAGGAAAGGACATAGGGCTGGTGATTTAAAAAAGTGTGTCCTTACGAAGTGGAACGCAACCGCTAGTCTAATATATGTATGTTGAATAAAAATGCCTCAATCTATTCGTGTCTTTCCGTTCCAAGTCAACAAAGTATATAATCTATATATGTACTTATAATGGATAATTTAAAAATTCGTTTAGTCAATAAATCGATACCAGCTTGCTAAACGAAACGCCGCAGATTCGATCCCCGCACTAGGACTTTCTGGATGTTTGTAAGACAGAAAAGTAGTTTTTGATACCCACGATGATGTATGGTCATGTTGGATCAGAACTATGTATGTGACATTTGGGCGTATTTAATATTATTTATATTGGATCTCGTTGATTAACTCTGAATGTATTTGAAATAAAGAAACACAGTTATATCGACAACAGACACAGCATCCCTTCACGGGTTCCATAGATTAAATGTCAAGGAGGCAAGTTGGCAAGTTTAAGACAAGAGTCGGGCTGTCTCTTGCGAGTGACAATCCGAAGGTTAATTCGTATCTACCGATGGATGGTAAATGCGGGCGATTTACCGAGATAATGATTTTCTTCCAGTCGTTATGTTTCTTCTTGGGAATATTTATAGAGTTCATTATAATAAATAAATAAATAATAACCTAATAAATAAATTTGCTCGGGATTTTTGGAAATTAACGGTTGATTTGGCGGCCGAAGATTGAACTAAGTAGAGAAAGTTTCAATATCAAAGTCAGCCCATATACCTATTATGTACATTCCACTGCTGGGCATGGGCCTCCTGTAGAACTGAGAGTTAGTTAGTAGTTAGTAGCAAATTTTACCCTGACTCCAGGATGATGCGAGGTGTAAAATAAGAAAGAATAATCTTTGTAATTTCTGAGATAAGTATTGTACCTATATACCTATACGGATTGTCCATAACTTTCGTACGACGTTCATCGCAGCATGTCTGAGCAACGAAAGGACGAGCTGGGATGAGACTAAATTGTCTCTCGTAGATCTCTGTAAAACTGGATTTAAATATTGCTATCAAAATTTACGTTCTATAGATAGCACATTATATTCACATTCCCAAATCATAAGTCATCGCGATATGCATTGAAAAAGCGATTTACATAATTTTTTTTACCTACGCATTTATCGGATGTTAAAGCTCTTCAAATTGTTGATTTATTATTATTAATGGTTTCTCGTTTCGTATGAACTAACCTAAACACTCGACAAGTCGTGAAATTTGTTCAAACTGTTCATCCAAGTACCTATAGCGAAATGATCTTTATTTGCGCTAACCAAGGCTCCATCCAAAGTTTTGATTGATTTAATTCAAGATATATAAATTGCAGTTTTAGGTTATCTTACAATCTGTCTATGAAACGGGTTAATAAAATTAGAAGTTTAAATAGTTCGGTAAAGTTATTTAGTAGAGTTATACAGAATTAGAAGAAGGGAGCGCAAAATGGAAAGTTTAAATTATTAATGTCAAATGGCCTTATATAACTTTTCATTTTCATCTGACATGAGTTAAAATTAGGGATATGATATTTCGGATCTGGATACGGATATGGATATAGGAATAAAATTATATCGGTTTCGGATACGGTTACGGATATGTAATTATTTCGGATTATCCGTAATTTTCGGATAGTTTCGGTTACGGATATTAGATTAAAGTAAAATATAACTGTTTTATAAAGGTGTCAGCTGTTTGGATGTTTTTGGTTTTGTTGTATATTTTGTTTCAACAATAACTGTTTTTTGTACTTATCACATTGTTTTCATTTAAAATTAAGTTTCAGTGAAGTAGTGCTACTTAACACAAGACTTTCTTAAATTAAGTATCGACTCTTAAATAAGAAACTAATTAGTTGTGAAAGAGGTTATGTTATGACTAGAAATAACAAACAAACTGCAATATTCACGTGGCGCGTGAACGGGGAAACAAAAACCTGTCGAAAGTCGAAACATGTCGTTATTTTTAGACTCCACCCTTATACAAAACTATCCGAAACTTCTGAAACGGATACGGTTACGGTTGCGGATATATTTTTATTTCGGATATCCGATAGTTTCGGTTACGGTTACGGAGCTCCATAACATCCCTGGTTAAAATACCTACATATGCTTGCCTGATAACTTAATTTCTACTTGCGTAAGTATAAAATATGAACCTGAAACCTCGCGATCGCACTGCTATGCATTCAACAGTAGGTACATATCAACATTATACATAATATGTAGTTCTGGCCTTACAAATAGTTCTGAATCTTGTGTTATGGGGACCAGAAATACCGATAGGTAGGGGGAGTCCGGGAGAGTTGACCCGCCTGCGACTAAAATGCTCATAAATCGCTTTATATTTACAAAAAATCATTTTTTACACATCGTACCCTAAGCTGCATTATTAAGCTATATTTTTTCTTAAGAAAGTTTTATAAATCATTAATACTTTATGAGTAATTAACGATTTATACCGAAGTGAGATTTGGCTAATATCTCCCGCCTGGGTGGGAGACTTGACCCCCCAAGAAGGGAGACTTTACCCGGGTTTAAAACTAGGCAAAATAAAAATAACAAATCATAATTAAATAAAGAAATTTAATAAAAAAAACATGGCACAATAATACGTAGTAAATGAGAACACGAGGTACATACTTTGAGTATCTTTGGCATACAGGTTGTGAAGAATTAAGTACCTATTACATATTATATTTCTTAAAATAAGTAGTTGCATTTACAACAGTGAGTGTTTATAAACTTTTATCATTTGTTAAACTTGTCTTTTTACTGTCTTTTTCTTTGCTTTACCTTTTTGTTTCTGTTTATTTTTTTTTATTTTTGGTGCGTTTTCATCTCGATTCTCATCTTGGTTTTGCTTTTCTGGCGTTTTCGTTAAAATTTTAATTTTTCCGGGCTGTCTACCACAACGGAGATATTTTCTGGGAGATGCTTTTGGAAATGGACGAATCGTTTGTGGTAAAACTATTTTTGGTTTTTGTCGTGAATCAAAATCTACCGTTGTCCTATACAGATCTTGAGACGTAGAAGCTAACTCTGCTGATTGTCTTATTATTGCAATTGCTGGCTCAGATTCCTGAGTCAAAAATTGATGGTGAACTCGCTCTAGACTCCGCAGTTTCATTCATAAACACTGACGCTGATGTTAAAGGCTGACGGACGTTGTAAAGTAGACGATGTAGTTAACTCGATCGTGGTCACATCTGAAGGTAGTGCTGCAGTTACTGAGGGTAAAGCAATCGAAGAAATATCTTGCTCTGGAAGTTCACCCACCATTTTTCTGTCTGTTATCTGAACATAAAAAGTCTTCATCTGTAAAGATGTCTAGGTTATATCCCAGGGATGTATTCCAGTTTTTCGAAAACCACCCAAAATATTTGATTGGCTAAAAGCCTGCGACATGATTGTGCTCACAATCCGGGTATATTGTAGATCGTAACCGTTCTGCCTGGGTAATAACCATCCAATTATTCATACAGAGGGAGAGATTACCCTGGGTAAAGTCTCCTCCCGTCGCCATGGTAATGTCTCCCACCCCACGCCAAGCTGTCTGTTATTCAATTTACAAAAAAAACTATAATATTTAAGTAAAAACTGTCTGTCGTAATGGTTACAAGGATAATTACACTAAGGATATGTATTCATGGCATGCTGGAATCTAGAAACAGTAAGCAACAGTAATCAAATATCGAAAATTGAAAAACATAACTTACCAGGCACAAAAACGTATTTTCACTTGTAACTTAAAAACGAAACTGCTGATCGCAACATCGCCTCGTGAGCAAGGTGGGAGGCGTCTATGGGCGGTAAGAAGTGTGGTAACGTCGCAATATCTAGTTATACAGAGATGCTATGATCAGTGGCTATTGTCTCCTCCCTGCTAAACCCTCCCGGACTCCCCCTACGTATAGTAAACAGATACGCATACCTAAAACAAGTACTTGGGAATGACACAAACATTTGCTTCGCTGTGGGGGTCAAACCTTTTATTATCATATATTGTTGCAAATATTTTCTATATTGTTCACTTTTCCTACTTCTGACACATTCATATAAAATTGTATTCGTATTTATGTATATCTATAATGAGACTCGTATAAACGAGTTACCATAAACTTTAGTGTGGTATTAATTGAAGATAGGATCACCCATCTTACTGTGAGCTGATTTACTTGAAATCATTTTGATAAAATACCATCTATCGCACACATTAAAATTATCGCAGTCGGTAAAATACTCTTTTGTAAGAAATGTGCAATCCTATTTGGAACAGCCGGCCACAATTGTGTTCTTTTTCCAAAATTCTATACAAAAAAAAACTAAAAATGTTTAGTAGATACGTATTGCAATATAAAATAAGGAAACAAAAAAGGCTCTTATAAATTTGGTCCCTTTGAAAGTGATCGCAAAAACAAATTTCAAAGCTAAATATTGAAAGACACTTCTCATTTTACAAAGAAATATTTGATTTTCGCAACTAAATGATTTCCCTGTGGACGCTACGACTTCTCTTTGGTTTTCATGTTGATTGACATCATTAAAAAACAACACAGAAATACCTGAGTTTATTTTTTCAATGCGGATTTTTGTACTAAATATATAAATATCAGTTGTGAAGTTTTTCTAAGGAAAACCCAAATTTTTTATTCATCATGACACCATCAATTGTGACGTCAGCAATGATGCCGTTATACATTTTAAAATACTTCAAAGCCTCTCCTGCCCCGACATGTACTTATGAAATTAAATAAAAATAACTTCCATTATGAAATTCTCAGTAGCAGCACGGAGTCTGGAGATGTGTCCGAAACGACAATATGCTTTCCCACTATAACGTGGGACTGAAACATACCTGACGAAATGTGGGTGCAAAAATACATCTCTCTGCCTTCGCCTCCGGGAATCACAGGTGTGAGGCTATGTATGTATACATACATTAAACAGATTAGCTAAATTGGTAATTTATTTAGGATGTGAAAATTATTCAGCCCGTATGTGATCCGGTTATGCCAATGACGAAAAAAGTAATGTTCTGATTTAATTAATGTGGTCCCTTTATAGTATTTATCTTTTTCCTGACCGTTACTGAAGGAATACTGAATATTATTTCACAAAATATTTAAATTACTAATTAATTTTAACACGAAGGTTTTGTACGATTTCGTGTTGTATTCAATACACTGTAATATCTGTCAGGTGATTTAGATAATTTTATTCAAAGTATATTTCGTTAAAACACATGCCAATTAAAAACATTCAACATTTACAACATTCCTATGTCTCTCTATGAAATGATTAAATGATAAATCTCTTAATTAATGTCACATTGTGTAACCTTCTTGAAAAATATGCCTGTAACTAGGCATATATATATGGGCAGTGGGACATATATATGAGCTGTTGATGATGATGATGATGTTTATTATTGATGAGAATACTGAAAACTATCTAATCCTAATTACTTACCTAGTAACACTTTCCCGCCCAAATAGCTAAACCGATTTTAATAATTCCATCTTCTCTTGAATTTCCTACTATTTTAGACCCGCCGAATTTTACTTTCTAATTAATTAATATCGCCTTTGACATTGCAATACGATTTACCAATTAAAGACAAATAATATAAAAACCCTTGAGAAAATTTACAATGAAGGAACACGTATCAATGTGTCTTGCCTCCAAAATTATAAAAATTTTGATTACTATACCATATTTATCTAATAATAATAATAAGTAATAAATAAATACACTCAACAGTCACATACATAGTTCTGACCCCACGTTAAGATACAAGTCTTGTATCGTGGGTATCACACACACAAACACCCAGACCCGAAACAAATAGGTATTGGATCACACAAACATAGTATAAATCCGATTTCAAATAAAAAGTCGCAAAGCTAACCCAATTCGTGTGCGAATTAATGAATAAAATCGCTAAATACTTCATTATAATAGTAATTTAGAACTACACGGACGAATTTACATTTTCAGGTTGCTGATGTAAATCAAGGCATAATGTTAGTTGCACACTGAATGTATTTCATTATTTTTAGAAGCTAGTATTTTATGTGTCAAAATGGTGTTTTGTGTATTATAATGTTTGCAAAATAAACACACTTGTGCATATGTATATTCACGCCTATAACCCCAAAGGGTAAGTCAAAGGCATATTTTTGCACCTCGTTTCACCAGCTATGCTTTGAGTCCCGAGTAATAAGAGGTGAGCCTTCAGGCACATTTCCAGGCTCCGTGTTGCTACTGAGAACTTACTAGTGGAAAAACTCAATAACACTTTTCCCGAACCAGTAACAGACCTAGGAAACTCTTGATCGTATGTCGCACGCTAAAAGACAGATTCTTCCAACAGACTCACATATAGTGCTTATCCCACACTTACATCTTGTGGATATTAAAAACTACAAGAGGCTTTTCGGTCTTACAAATCCAAATTCGATATGAATATTTGTAGCTCTCACAGTCACCGTTGGAGCAACATTCTAAAATCTGTCGTTTCATAGTTTTTTTTTTATTATTATTGTTGAAAGGAAAACAAACAGTAGTATACAGATAATTAAAAGAAACTTATTTAATATAAATTTGATAGTTGATACATACAGGGTGTATTCAGACCGTGATCGGAAACGAAGGCAGGTAATAGCTAAGGTGATTACAAACCCCCTGGCGTTAAAGAAAATTCTGACAAAAAATAAAAAAAAATACGTTTTCCATACAACCCGCGTACATTTAATACCGATGGTTGTATGGAAAAAGTCAAAATTTTTATTTTTTGTCAGAATTTTCTTTAACACCAGGGGGTTTGTAATCACCTTTTTTTTTTTTTTTTTTTTTTTTTTTTACGAGAGGAAAGCTCTTTAAGCTCCCCTGTTCGGTACCTCGGGGGAGGCCTAAAGGGGTATGTCGGGGTCTCTGGCCTTCCAACTCGGCGCGCGGAACAATTGTCCGCTTTAGCTGAGTTGGGTCCCTAACCAAAATCCTACGCCAGCATACCGACTAAAACCTCTCGGTGACCATCTCGCGCATTTAGGGCGGTTTTGCGGCATCTCAGGGCGAGAAGCGCCCTAAATGGTCCGCGTCCGCCCAGCGCACCGTCCATTTCTGGACTCCTCCAAATTGGGAGGGCTTCCGATGCCCTCCACTTACGCTTTTTTGGACGTTCACCTCTTGTGAACGTCCGCGACAGTCAAGAGGCCACGCCCTCTGCCGCAAATCTCGGGGTTGCTATCATAGTGTACCGCCCCCGCAGTACGCCCAGCCACCCCAGGGGCCCCTGTTAGGTAGGGGATACCATGGCGGAATTTTTTACGCCCCCAATCCACAGGGCGGGGACGCCGGATCAGCCGTATTCCGTCACCCGGCGTCTCCTTCTTTGTTGGCGGCGGCGGGCGGGATTGTTCTGCTCACGATCCCGCCCCGCGCTCTCCTTTTGAGACATTACAGTCTCACAAAAGGAGAGCATCGCCTGCCATGACCTCTGACTCTCGACCATGGAAGGAATCACGGCCGAGAGCGAGAGGTCCGCTCCGACGGCTGCGCGGAGTGCGCTTCGCTCTTCGTCCCAGGCTGGACAATCCGATAGAGTGTGCTGGGCTGTGTCCTCCGGACAGTTGTCACAGTGGTGGTTTGTAATCACCTTAGCTATTACCTGCCTTAGTTTCCGATCACGGTCTGAATACACCCTGTATACCTACTACCCAATACGTTCTCACGGATTACATTAAATAATTTAGAACCGTTGTAAAAGAAGTAGCAGTTGTTAGCAGTGTTAGCTTGTAATTTCTATAATTAAATAATAAATAAATAAATACACCCAACAGTCACATACATAGTTCTGATCCCACACTAAGATACAAGTCTTGTGTCGTGGGTATCAGAAACTACGAGAGACTTTTCGGTCTCACATACACCCAGACCCGAAACAAATATTTGTGGATCACACAAACATTTGTCTCGGTGCGGGGATCGAACCCGCGGCCTCTCGTTTCGCAAGCTGGTGTCTAGCCAACTGCGCTACGGGGCTGTCAATTAATGCAAATACCAAAAAATGGATCTAACCTTGTAGCAACTGTTAACAAAACTATTATATTTCCAGAAATAAAAATCCGAGCCATTTAAATAAAAAAATATCTCGTAACAACGCGCTCGCTATTGGCGCTAAAGGGAGTAAAGTAGAACTCGGTGCAAGGAAACAGGAAGGGGTAGCAGGCGGCGGGGCACAGCTGACTATCGTTACAGCATTATGACCGGCTTTAAAGTTTCTCTTTTTATTTTGATGGTTCTGGAAAAATGATAGAACCTTGAGGGTAAGCACAGTGTTCGAATGGAATATTGAGTATTGAGAGACGTTCATTTCTTTTTACTTGACGTGAAAAGTACTGTTTTTTCTACGCTTAAATGGTGATAAAAAATGGTGCATGTAATCTTTTTTTTACCGTTTGTTGTTAAGGTATAAATGTACAATTTGTTTGCGAGCCTTCAAAAAAAGGAAAAATTGACATACTCGTACATCGGTTTCGAAATAAGATGTTCAGAAACTCGGATTAGGCTGTTCGTTCTCAAAAATGACGAGGTTTGTGCATAGCAAACCGTCATTTTAATTAATTTTATTTTGACGTATTCCAAAGAAGAAAATTCCATAGAATGCCAATACACTGTTATGGGAAATAAGGAACTAATTTATTTCTTTAGTGTATGTTAAATTTTGCGTAAGTGTTTATTCTAATAACTTCACACGTATCTGTTATTGTTTCTTTGATTTTTCCATATTTTTATTGTATTAAAGGTTTGAAAACTTTAAAAAAATCATTAAAATAAAAGACCTCGATTTGACATGATAGTCACTCGGCTCAAGCGCACGGTCTAACGAACACCCATCTCAGTGATCGCAGATCAGTCTCAAGCAAAAAAATTATACATTTTTTAATGTGTGTACTTTTAACGAATTAATCCGTATTTCACGTCGAAAACGTCGAGAAGTAACCTCCATACCTAACAGTTCTTTACTAAGAAATTCTTAGGTATGTGAAGTCCACCAACCCGCACCAGGCTATCGAGGTCACGAAAGCCAAGCTCGTGCCCATCTGTAATACGTATAAGGCCTGATATAGGAAAAAAAAAATTATAACAAAAGATTTTGACTGATCTGCTATAATTATTTATTTATCTGTGTATATATGTTAGTATATTATGTATATATGTTAGTATGTTATAAATCTTGCTAGTTATTCTATTTATATTTTTTTTTGTATATTCTTTTAACCTTTTCACTATTTATGCATACCTTTTTATCTCTGCATCACCCAGAGGTTGACTGTCAGAGAATGCCTTTGGCATTAAGTCCGCCTCTATAATTAATGTATAAAAGTGTAAATAAATATAAAAGAAATATGGAGATTCTAACTATAGTTTTGTGTGACAAAAGCTTTATCGCAGAATGCTCGGTGCAATATTATTGCTTTGTTGATGAGATTCCTCTCGCCGTTGCGCCGCGCCGGATGGCGATTTGTCCTTTTGTGTAAATCTTTTTATTTCGAATTATACTTTTGCACTGAATTTTTATATTTATTCAATTACTTTCACGTAGTGCTTGAATACAAATCTGAGAATGAATCAGGTTAGTAGATTTTATTTACTCCCTTCCGTTACTGGAGGCTCACTACAATATTTGATTTAGTAACATGCATAATTTTTTCCATTTGAATATACCTATTTGAAATCCAATATAATTCTATTTTTCATATTTCGTTCTATTTCTCAAGTGGCCAATTACTATTCAATCTTATTTCATACCATTCCGATTCCTATCAATATTGTTGGTCAGTTACTTGTTACCGTACCCAAGAAAAGGTCAACGATAAATTGACCTCCAATTCAAAAAGGACCGAGAATAAGTCGCCTAATAACACGCTGCAAAGAAATGCAAATAGTCAAGCCCATTGATATTCGATTTGATATGAGCAACAAGCCTTATTGACTCATCGACTTACGAAATAAGATTTCGAATAAGATGAAATAAGATCGTATTTACTTATATGACACACCATACAGAACAGACTTGTTTTGCAAGTACTTTTGTACGTTCTTAGGTTACGTTTACCTACGTGTTGTCAGGTTTCCTCACGATGGTTTCCTATTTCAGACATTAATAAATATATTATTTTCTCTTAGGTATGTAGGAACAACCCGCACAAGGCCAGCGTGGTGGACTAAGGGCTAAGCCCTCTCAGTTGTAGAGGAGACCCGTGCCCAGCAGTGGGACGTACTTGGGCTGATGATGATGATGATGGTGATGATGATGATTAAGATGTCTATGATAATGACCTAAATATCATAGTTATCTGTTTACGCAACCATAGTGAAGGAATTTTAAAAAGGAGACTCCAACGTAAATAACAATTTAAGTAAAAATAAATACCTTATTTATCTTAACTTGACGCCAACCAGTGCAAACGAAAAACACATCATTCTTAATGCATTATATAAAATCCTTTGAGACGAAAAAAACTGAAATAATTTATAAATTTGATATTTATACGTCAAAATTTTTAAATTTATTACAACGTACATTTAAGCTCTACTTCGCCCTTGGGATACACTCGGAGTGAAATATCAGTCGCAGTTATTCTCAGTACAAGACTTGTAATAAGCGAACAAGCGGTACCAATTACCAACATTGAAATTTCATTTTCTCTAGTCTCTGTTAGATTGTTTGTTTATGTTAGTTGATTTCAAAATATATCAATAACAACACTGGTATAAACTATAGTTCGTTTCCTATATTTTTTTTTTATATAAAAATTCAGTCAACAATTTTGTGTAATATACGTAGGTAGGTACCAAAACAAAACAGTCCACAGTTAAAGCAGACCTTAACGATGGTAATTAATGATAATAAGCAGTTGGGCCCTGGTTAGCAAGGGTGGTGCATTTGATAAAATAACATCATCAGCCCATATACGTCCCACTGCTGGGCCTCCTCTATAACTGAGAGGGTTTTTAGGCCTTAGTTCACCACGCTGGCCTAGTGCGGGGCCGTGTAATTATGTAAGTATGAGAATGCCTTCCCAAGATCCTATGTATATTCATATCAACAAACATTTAAATAACAATCAATCTTTTAACTTTGCAACATTAAAAAAAAAACATCGCATTGTCATTTAATAAAATAGCGACAACTTTACCTCCTGGAAAAAAATAAGGTAGACTTAAAATATATCAACAGAAAAACATATTAATGTTTTTAATATTCGAATGTGGAATATCTTCCAATGCAGAAATAGTAATTTTTTCTCACAACTTTTTCATATATTTAAAACAATTGATTAAATTTTTCTGCGAAAAACGTTAAAGAAACAAATAATAAACATCTGACTCTTTATAAATTCAGGAAATTTAAAATCCGATATCTTAAAGTACGAGGAAGGAAAATATCTGAGAGTAATAAAAAGCAATAACTCGAATGATATAATTTTTATATTAAAAACGAGTTAGTCTCGCCAGCGATACCTGAGAGTAATTAAAACAACTCGGTAAAGCAGTTGGTGGGAGATGGTAGCGCAATTTTCCGTTGATTCCGCGCCGCAGAGCGTGCACATTGTTAATCCTCATCAGAGTAAATCAATAATACTTTTACCTGTTTTTATTATACAGAGTGTAAAAAGACCGTAAAAGAAAACTGAGACTGTCAATAGTTACGGCGATTACAATGACATTGGCATTAAAAAAAAATCCCGCCAAAAAATAAAAAATTGGATGTTTTCCTAACAACCATAATTATTAAATGTACATACCTACTTATGTGGTGATTAGGAAAACGTCAAAATTGTTATATTTTGTCGGGATTTATTTTTCGTCAATGGGTTTGAAATCACTCTAACTATTATCTCTTAGTTTTAGTTTTCGATCATGTTCTTTTTACACCCAGTAAAGCGGCTTTAAAGCCTTTCATCTGTTGGTATAATTGGAAACGATGGTCGGTGACACAGAACAGTTGAATAAGACTGTGACCTTTTGGTCTTACATTCATCATTATAATACTTCTTTATTGGATAGAAACAGTATATAAAAAAAACATCCCCATCTTCATCCGCATGATCGTTAGGTAAGCTTTGGTACTAATCGAAACTCATTAATTGGACTTTTGTGTTCGAACTGATTTCACCTTACACTTACAATGAATAAATAATCCTAACGGTTTTCATTTGATTTCTTCCTATAGAGCGCGATCCCATCTTTTTATAGGGTACCTTTCCAGACCCCGTGTTGCTATTGAAAATTTCCTAAAGATAAACGCCCATAACACTTTGTCTCACGTGGTAGTTCTCGGTCTCATGACATGTATTTATGCTGAACCAAATGAAAGATATGAATTTATCATCCAAAATAAATGTACAGTTTTACAAAAAAAATATCAAACTGCTTAATTCCCACAATTAGAGCGATAAAATTGCAATTAAATATTAATTGAAACAGATGCGAGATTAGCCACGCGTCGTCTGAAGTTGCAACGCTAAAGTCAATTTTACTGCCGGGCGGCTGCAGCGCCAGATAATTTCCTGACTCGAGAAATTACTCGCTAGTCGGTATAAACGGGAAATATGTCAAGTGGAACTAACTCGTAAGTGTTTGTAGAACCGCGGGGGACATATTTCTTGTTACACTCTATAATTATACTAGAAATATACATACGATGTCACTATCGCGCGACAAAAGGAATTTTACGTTGAGATTGTCGCTTAAAAAAAACCGGTCCGTTTAATAAAAAACAATGAGAGGGGTCTTTATTATTAATGAAGATAAATTTAATGTTCATCTTTGTCATAATGTATGTTATTATATTTATGTATGAGCTGTTTCATTGGGAAATAATTATATTATGTACACGTTACTACCAGTGGCGGTACTTCCATAGAAGCCCAAAAGCGTTACACGTTAATTTTGTAATGTCTAGTTTATAATTGTTGTTGTGAGGCCAGGATATTCTCATTTAGATGTTGAATTTCTTCAATAAATAAAGATTTAAAGCTTAAATATTATTATTCGGAATTTTGTAAATCAAATTAGGCTTTTGGGCTTCTATGGAAGTATCGCCAATGGTTACTACATGTATAGTTCCATTGGTAACGCGCCAAAAATGTATGCCGCGCAATCCAAAAAAGTAAACCTCTAAAAACTTGAAAGCAGAAATCCACCTCTGCCTCCCCGTCCTTCAGGGATACCGATGTGACTCCAAAATATAGGCTCACCACAGCCATACTAAAACTAACCCAATAAAATGTTGGAAATAATCAACAAATGTATTTACTTGAAAGCCTACGAGTTCTTTGAGAGCATCCTTCACAAATCTGAAAGCGCACGAAATAAAGATCACATGTCTTTGGAGGTACTTATACGTCCAGGATTTTGCTTGAGTGCCAATTTATTTGCAAAAACATTTTGTGTGTGTTATTGTATCGGAATGTACTGGTTCCGTTCTTAGAATTTTAAAGAAATAAAGCATTATGCTATTCAGCTTATAGACCATTTTTTTTCGGCCATCTTCGCGCCAATTGGGGCGGCCACGTTGCGTGGGCGCCTACAAAGTTTCCGCACCCGCCCAGTGTGCCTCCGAGACGAAATCGTCTCGGCCGTCTCGGAAATTTAAAGGGTGCAGTTGCACCTCCACTACCTTGATTCGGGGGCCCTTATTTTGGCGCCCGGGACGGACACAGGCCACTGTGCCGCCGTCCCTCTCGGGGTCACCTTCTGTGTGGGCGCACTGCCCCCGCAGCGCGTCCAGCAACGCCAAGGGCCCCAATGAGTTGCCTTTTACGACAGGCAGGGGATACCGTGGTGGAATTCTAACGCCCCCTTACCACACTGCAGAGCTTATACAGACCTAGAACGAGATCAACTAGCCATGTGCCAAGAGAACGTTAGAATCCCACCGCGAAATCATATTACTCATGTAAAAGGTTACTATAATGAAATTTTACGCTAGCTAAGTCTTGTGTGATCAAGTGAAAGGCAGTAGGATAGACAAACCAGATCTTATGCGCACAAAAGATAACAGGGATCCAAATCATAATATTGAAGGCGACAGCGTCCTCGTATAATGTTTATAAACTTTAGAGACATTACCGACAATTATCTACTTTATGCTCGACTGCCTCGTGGTCTCGCGGTACAAGTATGTGCCGTGCGATTTAGAGGTCCTGGGTTCGATTCCCGGGTCGGGCAAAGTGTTATTGGGTTTTTCCATGAGGAAATTCTCGGTAACAGCACGGAGTCTAGAAATGTGCCCGAAAAACGGCAATAGGCTCGCCCCCTATTACGTGGGACTGATACATACCTGGCGAAATGTGGGTGCAGAAATGCACATCTGCCTACCCCTTCGGGGAATACAGGCGTGAGTTTATGTATGTATGTATGTACTTTATACGTTTAAAACCGATATAAAGAAGGAAGGAACTCTAAATTTTGTTTCAAACGTGGATGATCTGTCCCGTAAAAGGGCCGCCTGAGACGTTTTCTCAAGGGTTTATTTTGCCAATAAGATTACTTAATTGAATAGGCTTAGGACCGAAGCCTGTTCTGGGTCAAACGCTCATCCTTAAGAGTTCCGGTGGGTAATGTTATCGTAAAACAGACTTGAGAGATTATGAAAGAGGTTGTATAGTTTAATGATTAATATTATGAATAAATTGTAAAGAAATATATACGTAATAGTTTTATATCGATGTGCAATTAAGAAGAAACTATTTTGGAGTATAACAGACGCAATAAACGTAACAATCCAATTAACCGTGAAAGTTCCTGCTATTTGAAAGCAATAAAAGAGACACTAAGAAATAATAGACACTTTTTAAGGGGAGTTTGGTCCTCTGAGAACTGTTGTATTCAATTTAATTTCTATTGGAATCGAAACATTCTATAACATATTTGTTCTTTGTTAACATTAATAACGCTTAAATTATCAAGATCTTGCTTGATTAATTAATTAATTAAATTAATTACGGTCGAGTGAATTAGTATTTTAATCGGTGATAAATAATAACAATAATATACTAATAAATACACCCAACAGTCACATACATAAATAATATGAATGATTAAAATAAATTAAAATAACATTCATTAGTTTAAGTTTATTAGTGTCACAAGACTGTGTACGGAGCAATCTAGAGGCCTCGGATTAGACTCCCGACTTAAGCAAAGTGTTGTTGAGTTTTTCTATAAAGAAATTCTACGTAGAAGCACACATTTAAAATACAATAGAGCCGGTCAAAGTTTGGGCTCTCTCTCCCCTTAGTGCATTCAAGCGTAAATGCATTAGTTCAAAGTCCAGCTTAAGTCTTGGAACTTATGTCTTGTAATAGAACGTGGAGTGGTAAAGTGATGTGAAACTTTCCGTGCCAGTACGGTTTATCGTACCAATAGTGTGCGGTAATTTGACGATCGTATTGCGGACAAGTTTTGACGGTTATTTCATTAAACTTCGTGTGCTCGAGTCTTCCTTTACTGGTTCTGACGGAGCTAGGTCGCGAATTAACCTATTTGCCAAGTTACGTGGAGCAAATTCAGTTTAAACTATGCTTTTGGTGCGTAGGCGGATATAAAGGTTCATTAAATTTAAATAAATTTAGATTTCATGCTTACGGTTCGTTGTAACATACCTATTTGTATTTATGTCATAAGTCATAATTTTGCATGTCTTTTGAAATATGTGGTCCATTTATTAATATGCCTTATCTCGATTTAGATTATTCGATTTATTTTAGTTGGCAATAGCACTCAATAAACAAAATTACTTAGCAGGTCAAGATACCCTTTTAAGAATTACTATTTTTAATAATTGCGACATCACTAGGATTAATATAATTTCTTTTTTTTCGCTTATTCTTTAAATATTCATATTTTATTTAATCTAAACGAAATCAAAAGATTTAAGTTATTAATCAAACCAAACAATTAGTAAGCAGACAATTCAATTTATAACGAAATTATCAATTCAATTAAGGATCAAGCATTTAAACCGTCAAATATTCCAAAACACAAACAACCTGAAGGAAGAAATGGCCGAATCTGCTAACAACAGCAACTTGAAAGTTTCCCCGGAGTTTGAATGAACTGTGAACTCATCACTAACTTACAATTAAAACTTATCTGACCTTTTATTTGTTGAAGTTTGGCATTCAATATTTCTTTTGTGTATTTATTCTAAAATAGAATTATTTGAATGAGCAGTTGAATATAGCGTCGACAGAAATAAAGTGTTCGAAGTTATGTGTGTCATCATCATCATCAAATTCCATCAGCCAATGGAAGTCCTCTGCTGGACATAGGCCTCTTCTAATGACTTCCACAGGGACCTGTTGGAAGCAGCCTGCATTCAGCGACATGCAGCATGTTTGTATTCACAAACAATTATCACGTACTTTAACGGTGAAGGAAAACATCGTGATGAAACCTGCACACCTAAATGTTCTTAGGAAATTCTTCGGTGTCCAGTCTAGTCCGCCAATCCGGACTAGGCCAGTGTGGTGGTCTAAGGCCTAAACTGTCTCAGTAGTAGAGGAGGCCCGTGCCCAGCAGTGGGGCATAAATGGGCTAATGATGATATCAGTTTAGATTTTGTGTAATCCTAAGTGTTGGAGTGGAGACCGCGCTTAGGCAGACGTAGTGTGGGACGTCCTGCAGCACGATGGTCCGACGACTTGAGAAAGGTGGCGGGTAGCGGATGGATGAGGGCTGCTCAAGACCGGGATTGTTGGCGCCTACTTGGGGAGACCTTCGTTCAGCAGTGGACGGCGATAGGCTGAATACTATCCTAAGTCAGATGTAGCCTCTCGACTATCCAGCTCTTTTTCCAATATGTCTTGTTTCAAGTAAGGGACTTTTAAATTAGTATAAAACTCGAAGTTCAAGCGTACTTCATAGCTTCTATTATATTAGTATAGACCAGGTATTATTTTCAAACAGGTTTAAATCAACTTGACGGTACACGATAACGATTTTACTGTTCCTATATTCTACAGTAGCCGTAAAACAAGAGCAATTTGAAATGTTCATTTTAGTTCGTACCGAACCGAAACAAGCTCTCCAAATCGTAAATCTGGCTTTGATTCAACCAAAATATGCAGATCCTGTTTCATGCATACTGAGAGAACTCGACCAACGTCCATTTATATTCCAACCATGTTTAGCTTACCGCGACGTGAAGCAGAAAAACTGCTGACATATTTATCATAATACCTTGCTAGACTTTCATTCAATCATTCAAATGTAATCATTTTCTTTTGTTTTGATTTATTTATCCATTTTTTACACGGTTACTTTTTTTTCATCTAAGTAAATTTTTTTCATTACTTTCGAATTATATTGTTTTGTCAACATAAAATATATACCTCGATTAATTGGTACGTCAATGCCCTCTGCATTGCATTGGTAATTTAATCGGAAGATTTCTGTTAGAAATTATAATATGAAAATAAAACGGACTTCTGTGTCTTTAAATAAATCTATCGGTATATTTATGCCATTTATATATCGCCGTCCATTGCAAAACGTATCGGTCTTGAGTAGCCCTCATCCATCCCCTACTCTTTACCTTTTTCGAGGCTATGAAGTATCATGTTTATTTATTATTATTATTTATTATGTAATTTAAAGACTGAGATAGTTGGCGCTTTCTTGGGGAGGCCTACGTTCAGCAGTGGACGGCGATAGGCTGATTAAATTTACTCTGTTTATTTTATGAAACGTATTTTCCTGATAAATAATGTTAAAACAAAACTATTAATGCTAATAGCTACCTACGTGTTAAAACGATCCTTTCATGACATTTTAATGAGGTAATTGTGTACCTACATAGATATACTACAGTACCTACGGTCAAAGCAACGGAAGAATCCGAATCAATCAGGTTCCCGTCGGTTTATCCATTTGGGTCACGGTTTAAACTGTTAATAAGCGATGCTCACACAAAAGGACGGAAATGGAAATCTATTTACCGGCATTGAGGCGCCGAAGCTTTGCGGTCTGTGGAACGAGTCCGTTGCTAATTGTTTCATGCCTTTATTTCAGACCATCGAATCGATTCTATCCATGAATTGTCCAATGGTTTTATTTATTTATTTATTTATACTTTTTAGTACACTATACAATAATTTATACTACATGATTGAAAACAATGAAGACAATAAGTATAGGCACAATAGGCGGTCTTATCGCTAGCTGCGATCTCTTCCAGACAACCTACATTATTTTTTATTGATTTTTTATTGTGAGAAAAAATACTCTAAAAAAACACTTGTTGCATGGGTGTGTGCGATTTAGTTGTGCAACGTTTCAGCTTAGACATATAAATGAGAATATCCTGACTCCACTACTGCAAGCTATACTTCGGAGGTCAGTCTCTTCTCCCAGCTTACAAAAAGAATCATTCATAGAAATAACTGTGAGGTATGAATGAATGGAACAAACTTAAAAATAATTAAAGAAATTAAGAGATGTATGTGTGCTAGTGTTCGTTTGAAATCCCATGTCAGGCAAAGTCTAAAAGGGTTTTCCCTTTAGCCTATGATGAGAACCAGCATGGAGAATTACCTAATTGAAGTCCTAGTAACACTAATCTTGCGCTGGAATTCGAACCCTGGAGCTCTTGGTCGCATGGCACATACTTGCGCTGCGGGACTACAAGGCAGTCTACAACATACTCGTTTAATTAAAATTCTCTGGCAGAACGTCATTTCAAGTCCTTTCGGTGATTATGTGAGGTGACACAAGGTAGTATCACGTCGTTTAGCCACGTTTGATTTTAATACAAATATGGGAATTTCGTTCTCTGTGTCACATCATATAAAAATATCAAGTGTTTACTGTCACTTGGCACGGTTCAAATATGAGCCTAGAGTTGAAAATAGCTTGGCTATGAAGGGGTACACTATTGTATTGGAATATTATGTGTTAGTCTAAGCAGTCCGAGAAATTGGCTTGCTCGCGCGATCGTTTTAACAACGTTTGTTTGTCAAACTTCCTCTATTTCTTAATTAATATTAATTTGCACTCAGCATTATTGCGATGCAATTGGTCAGCGATACAGCGAACGCTTATTCAGTCAATGCTAATGCGAATATGCGTTGGCTTCGCTATAATTTTCACAACAGAAGGTACTTATATTGAGTTTCGTAATTAACTGTTTCCTGACTATTTTAAGAGCTTTCATCATCATCAGCCCATATACGTCCCACTGCTGGGCACGGGCCTCCCCTACAACTGAGAGGGGTTTAGGCCATAGTCCACCACGCTGGCCTAGTGCGGGTTGGCGGACTACACACCTAAGAAATTCCTAAGAACTTTTTAGGTGTGCAGGTTTCATCACGATGTTTTCCTTCACCGTTAAAGCAAGTGATAATTCATTGTGAATACACACATAACTTCGAAAAGTCAGAGGTGTGTGCCTGGGGTTTGAACCCGCGACCGCAGAGATTCTCGACCGCGTGCCTTAACCTCGAGGCTATCACTTACGCTAAGAGCTTTAGTTACCTTTAATTACATCGTTTATTTAAGGTGTTAATATTTTTTTAATAAAATGTATTTCCCTTTTACTGTTTATGCACCTACCTTTTATCTCTGCATCACCCAAAGGTTGACTGTTAGAGGATGCCTTAGGCATTAAGTCCGCCTTTATACGCAATGTGTAAAAAGCATAAATAAATAAATAAATATTTCGGTAGGGATTTGAAAAAGTAAAATAAAGTAATAGTAATGATAACGATTGCCTCTCGGTGTCACGGCATAAGTGCATTACGATCTAGAGTTCCCGGGTTTTTCCTTTAGGAAGTTCTCAATAGCAGCACGGAGTCTGGAAATATGCCCGAAAAGCGGCAATACGCTCGCCCCCTATTACATTGTACTGATACATACTTAGCAAAATGTGCTCTCTGCCTACCCCTTCGGGGAATATAAGCGTGATGCTATCCATGTATGTAATCATAACGGCCACCTAAGTTATATTTACATCAGGCTAGCATATTTAAAACCACCCAGGATTTGAGGAAAAAAAAGAATATATTGTTAACGGCTCTATTTGATTACTTAATAAATAAACTTTATTATAACCACATATATTTGAAATAAACCCTTTACGAGTTAGACCACTGACTTTATTTGTACTGTGTTATTTGTTAGTAATTAACGCAGCCATTACACGTACAAACAAAACTATACGTAATTAGGGAAATGGTACTGACCGGATGCTGCCGGCTTTAGTCTGAATTTTGTTAATTAACGCCATATTGAAGTTGCGCTTAGTATTTTCTATTTAGTGTTAATTTTTTTAATTAGTAATATGAAGGGTTTGCTTTCCACTAAGGTAATGTAAATACAGTTAACAGTCGTACATATAGGCTTGGTACAACATTACGATTCAAGTCTCTTTGTCATGAGTATCAAAAACAACAAGAGTCTTTTCGTTCTCAAACAGTCAGACTTAAGTTCAATTACAGAGACAAATATACATACATATGTATAAGGAATGTCTGATTTAAAATCTACTTTTCTGTTTAACAAGTACATTTTGAATGTTTAATGACTGCCTCGTGGTCTGGTGGCACAAGTATGTGCTGTGCGATCTAGAGGTCCTGGGTTCGATTCCCGTGTCGGGCAAAGTGATATTGGGTTTTTCTACTAGGAAATTCTCAGTAGCAGCACGGAGTCTGGAATTGTGCCCGAAAAACGGCAATAGGCTCGCCCCCTATTACGTGGGATACAAACCTGGCAAAATGTGGGGGCAGAAATGCACCTCTTCCTACCCCTTAGGGGAATACAGGCGTGAGGTTATGTATGTTTTAAATTTGCAAACGCGAAGATTGGCAATACTCTCTCATACTCTTGCTTCTAGTTACTGTAATTTCCATACAGTTTAATTTCATCATTGTCTCGCTCTTAAAAATATATTGTGATCATCGCCTTATTTTGCTTTATGAAGCAAAAGGTATGCGCACTATAAAGCCAAAAAACCTTGCTCCAAAGTTTTTATTCATCTTGTTTTTACAGTCTCAGTAATAGCCTTCTATTTACTTAGTAACAGACGAAACAGTAGGGTTTATTACTAGGGCAAGTCTACCAAGTTACGTCAGCAACGTAGTAATAAAAGAAGTGAGTACACGACGGCTTTTTATACTTATACGTGCTTTAGAGTAAGCACGTATTCTGTGAAAACGAAGGATACACTTTTCAACACATCACAATAAAAGGTTATATTTTTATTTAGGAATTTCGCATGGAATACCATTTGTAGGTGGAGTTGTGTTTTATTAAACAGAATGTTTTAGCAGTCAGTATCACTTTCATTCTCTTTTCTTTCTTCACTTTCAATTGAAATATATTTTAACCAAATGATACATACGCGGATTTAAGAATAGAATATGGAGAGATTAAGGATCGCCTGCTCTGTCCTGACATACTTGATAAACTTTCATCAATCGCTTCTTGCGCTTACGTTCCTTAAAACTGCTCCTGTCTGAAACCGTGTGCAGTATGTTCTAATGTTTACCTGCAAACTCCAACCACACATTGCATCTTTGTGTCAATCTACTGCCATTCATCGATATGAAAATTTACATTAAAAAGACGGAAGGTAAATGAATTAGGCACGTGCGAAAACCAACGTACCGAAAACTAACAATTCGCTTTCCAATTTGCATTTGACTCTGAAATCCCTAGGCGGAATACGAGTACATTTCGCTATGCAAATATGTAAGAAATTAATCCAAGCTCACCGCGGCTGTGATGGAATCCTGCATACTTCAACTAAACGGGAGAAAGCGGGCGTGTTCACATGGCATAAAATATTCGTATATATCAAGTCTAACATCGTGAAGGATCGGAGATAGAATTATTGTTATATATCATCGTATATCATCATATCATAATTGTCTTTGACAATCTTTACGTCACAAAACGTTCTCCAATGTTGCACATTTCCCTAGCAATTATTTACAGGTTGATACAACGAAAATATTTGTATCGACCGATGTTTTGCAAGATTTTTCAAGGTTAAATGAGCAAAAAGTGTGTTTAATTTGTAAAAGGTCTGAACCGCTTACATACACTACTTACAAGGCTTCGGTGGGTGTTCGCAGGCGAAAGCAGCACACCTCAAAAATGCCACACAAAAAGTTTCTTACCCGTGTAGATCGCCAACCTGCTTTTTACCCCTGGATCGACCGAGCTGGCATAAAAGTATTGCCCTTAAACTCTAGATATTGTTATTTATTATGATATCTATATGAATAGAGCGTCGCGGGAATACTGAGTGGAATTTTGGGCGTTTATAGATTATACATAGATTTAACTTTTAGTAATTCTGTATTGTATCTGTTCTTATAGGAGGTTAATGATCATAAAATTGTCAATTTGCCCAAAAATTTCGTTTAAGTCGTACAGTTCAGAAAACCTACATCTTTTCAAACTGCTTTTTGTCGCAATGTAATTTCAACGTCACTTTAATTTCGAAGATTTACATTGAGCCACCAAAACAACCATAAAAAGACCTGACAAATATGTGATAAAACAAACAATAAAAATCCTGGTAGACATATTAAAAATAGCTTAAATACTGTGCTAAAAATATATTCCAGCTAAAGCCTTTAAACTAAATATGCGACATCTTAATGTACGGAACAGCGAACTTCGGTTAGCAAATATTCTAAAAAAATTGAATACGTTGCACATTTCAAAAATATAATACACGAAATAGATTTTGGTTAAAATCTTTTATTTTAAACAAGACAACTGACATAAAAAACAACGGTTGAAGAAAAAATTAATAACTACTTTTAAGCCACGCACGTTTTCTCTCGTTCTCTTGACAGCCCTCGTAGCGCAGTTGTTTAGACAGCAACCTGTGAAACAAGAGGCCGCGCGTTCAATCCCCGCACAAAGCGTAGTATGCTTTTAGTTGCCAGGTAAAAAAAAAACATCCTATTTTCTCATCGAAGAACCTAATAACTGCCAAAATCGGATATCAAATGCGGAAGCTTTCGATAGCATGCACCATGGAACAAACGATGCAGATGAATTTTACGACTGATTAATCTTAATTTTTAAATCTATATTACCAAATAAAAATAAACTTAAAATAAGCCTTACAAACATAAAGGTTAATTAACCAAAGCTGCAATAAAACATGATTCCACGTTTGTTAATTGAAATCAGTAGGGTTGTTAACACATAATTATCAAATATTATTTCACAAACGATTTGAGTTTTATCGTCACTTGCAATAAGGTCCTTTGCCAATCGTTCCAACAATTTCAGTCATGGCCAATCAAAATTCACTACAAATTTAAATATGCAGTTATTAAAAAAATATATTGCAATAGACATAACATAATCACTATCTTGAAATACTCGTACATATAAAATTTTATTAAAATCAATTCTCTTCGATATTTTACTCGCAGCTCATAAAGATTACCGTCACAATTTTTTGTTATTACACTTTCTTATTTATATTGGTATTACATAAATATTTCTGTGTGCATGCTGAAGTGGCATACTTATCCATGTACATGCCCATACAGAGTATTAAGTGTAGAGAGACTTCTATTTTTTGTCATTCGACAGATTTATGCTGATTATAATTTGAGATGAGATGAGATAATCCGCAAGTTATACCACACGACTGAAGTAAAACTTATAAATACGCCCAACAGTCACATACATAGTTCTTAGTTTACACAACATATTGCATATCTGAAGGCACTCATAAATATTTGACAACTAATAAATATTTCAATCCCTTTTTTTAATGTCACTATTCTACATTTTAAAAATCTAAAACATATAAACTTTTATTGAAAATTATTCGATCCAAAACATATTAAAACCTTTCTGATCCATTTGACACTGAAATTTAACATAGGCAGCTTTAACGCCTTACTTTTGTGTTACAGTGACGCGCGCGCATCTTAAAATTTCATTCTCATCATTTTTTCATAACGCGCCAAAAGAAGCGTAACTTAAAAAATCAAGTCTTTGTTTGCAACGAGCATTGACAATGGATTAGGATCTGACCTTTCTTAGTGGTAGAGAAGTTTTGCAATTAGCAGGAGGAAGGAAGGAAGTAAATAAGCAATATAAGTAGTCTGTCTCATGTAGTATTTTTAAAGTGTGTTTTGCGTGATGCAAACGTCAATTTACTGTGTGACAACCATAGTGATTTACGTCACTAAGTTAACAAAGCGCCATTATTATTTTTTTGGAATTATATATCGTAAATAGGAACATAAATTTTGGATATCTGCGTAATTTTAAGGAGATAAAAAAAATATGAAATTTGCTTCTGAGTTTTACACAACTGCTTCGTTCAAGCTACACTCTCGACGCTTAATATAGGTAGTTGATAAATATTTTTGTTAAGTGCTTTCTGACGCTGAATAAGATATTGTGAGTATTATAGCTTACTTTTTTAAACATAGTAACTATTATGTAAATAGAACTCATATCAAACTTAGTGAGATTTCTAGTTGGATCCCTATAAAACCCAATATTTTTATGGTCTAAAAATATAGGTTTGGTTCGGGAAATCTCGTGTGGGATGTATTAGAGACTTATTTTGCCTCTCCTCCATAGATATATAAAGTTCGCCATAGATTTTTCGATAAAAGAACCAGACTCCTTTAATTCAAGGCTGGTTTGCTTTGGTTCGATGTTATTTTTTGTATCTATGTTTCCACCTGTTTTGTATCTAATTTATTCTCATCCCTAACCGTTGACGTTAATAGTAACGTAACGTAACGTAAACCATTTTTTTAATGACAGTTACGTACTTTATTCCTTAAAGTTTATAATGTCATTTTATACTATCACTTGCCTATAGAGCGCAATGGGGTCAGCAGAAGTGTTGGCATTCCTGAAGCAGATGCAGAAAGCGCTGCAGATGCTTACAGCGCTCCAGTTGACGGCCTATTTGTTCCCTCTAACCGCTGTTGTTAATGGTAAGACCTACACACATTATTATTTGCGAGAATCTGTTCAACAATATTGGAGATTGGATGTAGGTTCTAGTGAAATAATCTGGATAAGTGCCAAACAGCAGTAGTCTGCTGTTCCGTCTGATTTCTTTGAAAATATATGTATTTTTTAAAGTTTTTATTACTGGTATTAAAACGCGTTGGCTAAATCGATTATATATATGACTGGTACCCTAGATATTTTTATACTGAATCCGAATGTTTTTCATATAAATTTATTGCGCTAGTTTAATAGCTACCTTACTCTAAAAGAGTAGGCGCACATCTCAGTCTTGTCACTGATAATATGAATTTCATCATCATAATCATCATCATCATCATCAGCCTCTCTCACGTCCACTGCTGGACATAGGCCTCTCCAATGGCACGCCACTGGGCTCGATCTTCGGTATGATTATAATATAATTATGCCATTAAATAAATAAATAATTATTCCAACAAATGCCTCATTAATATCCTATTACGTCAATTAAAAAAAAAAAAAAACACTATAAGCACTTATTTTTCCCAAACTTGAATAATTATAGATACAATCTCGTGGATACAAAGAACCTAATTACGAAGAATCTTAAAAGTGAAACAATGAATTAATTATGCTTAATGAGATTACAAGGTGTCTGAACGTGACGTTACAAGTTGCCCTTGGCAGGTCGTTGTTGTGGTATTATTGATGTATAATTAGTCTAACCCGTGGTTTTGCTCACACAATATTTTCATTAGTTAATAATATAACCAGTAACCGTCTTTCTGCAATTTGTTTATAAAAATGTAATGCAATTTTATTAAGGATGGAGCGTTTTAAGCGTTTTGAAAGTATTTCTTAGTAGTCTTAGTAGAAACATTTGTTAGCTGTTTATGTTTTTTTATTGGTCTTTACTCTAATTGTACCATCAAGTACGGTCACAAAGTCGAGGGAATATTAGAAAAATGTAAAATCACCAATTAATGTTTGTGCTCCCCATTCGTTAAAAGATTCGTAATACCTTGATCGCTAGAAAAAATGAATTGATTTATTATGATTTAGTTTCATTTGTATTATATATAGTGCTGAATGCTTGCCTTTCTGTCACAGCCACAACTGTAGCCTGTCCTATTTACTTAAGCTAATTAATCTATGTACTCTTATCTCTTATTCGTAGGTAGTTTATTTATGTCACTTGTTTCTTGTGTGTATTTTTTTTGTGGCTAATAAATGTCTTCCTTCTTCTTTCGAATCATCCTTAAACTAATATACGAGTACATATATTTGGATGAAATTTCTATTGTATCTATTAATTTTATTAATTGTGTCACGTATCTTTCTATACACTATCATCAGAACATCCCCCAACAAAGTACAAGTGGTTCAATGTCTGTGTAGATGGCGACAGTTTTGACTTTGTTATCGTCGGTGCTGGCACGGCAGGCAGTGTCGTGGCTAATAGACTCACCAGGAATCCGGCATTCAACGTGCTCCTCATCGAAGCTGGTGGAGATCCGCCACTGGAATCTGATGTTAGTGCAATTTTATTCATGAAATACAAAATTAGTTTTTTCCTCTTCTACTGTTTTAATATTGAATACAATTAAAATAATTATAGTTTTATTACCCAGCATGTCAGGAAATATAGTTCGATTCCTTGTTGATGTAAAAGTGCATAAATTTTTGCTATTCCTAGTTTTCAAATGTTGATTTAAAATTTGTATATTTCCAGTTACCGGGACCAATATTTTTAATGAAGAGATCAATTCACGAGTGGAATTACAGTGGGCAACCAGATAAGTATTTCGGTCAATGTCATAGAAACCCGTATTTTGACATGACCCTCGGAAAAATGTTGGGAGGTACTAGCAGTCTTAACTACATGGTGTATGAGCGAGGAACACCCAAAGATTTCAATACTTGGGCAGAGACATTGAACGATTCTTCATGGAGGTGGGAAAATGTTGTCCCTCATTACGAAAGTACTGCTAAATTTGAAGGTAGCGATAATTTAATATCTACCAATGAACCAAAAGAATATTTGAGATATATCAAAGAAGATCGCGATGCAAGACATCTATTTGAAGCTTTCGAAGAACTTGGATATGACATAGAAAATACTAATGATGAAGCAGTTAATACAGCTTACAAATTAAGAGTAACAGTATCAGATGGTGAACGGCAAAGTTCAGCGACGTCATTTTTGACACCTATTAAAGATCGTCAAAATTTAAAAGTTTTAAAAAATACTGTTGTTAATAAAATTTTGTTTAATGAAATGAAAACCGCTGTCGGTGTGGAAGTAATAACGAATGATGGCAAAAAAATGACACTGAAAGCTACGAAAGAAATTATTGTGTCCGCGGGGCCTATGAATAGCCCTAAGCTTTTAATGCTGTCTGGAATCGGTCCTAAGGAACATTTAAAAAGCCTGAATATAGATCTAATTTCAGATATACCAGTTGGCAATAACTTGCAAGACCAAGTCACAGCATCAGTTTTACATAACATCGAGGCTATACATAAACCCCCGCCGCCTTTTAATCCGCATAAATATCCACCCACTGGTATTGGCAGTTTTGGAGCCCTGAATAAATCCCAAGGAATACGAGATTACCAAACTTTAACATTTGTAGCTGATCCCAACGCGGTACGTGCCTATTGCACATTTGTGTTCTTTTACAAAAACGAAATATGTGATGATTTTTATGAGTCCGGTGTTGGTAGAGTGCAGGCATTCAATCAAGTAGTTAAACTTAACCCGAAATCTCGAGGTAAAGTCATGTTGCGCAGTTCAGACCCAGCGGATCCACCTTTGATATACCCAGGCTACTTGGATAACCAGGACGATTTGGAAGACTTAGCACTATACCTCAAAGATTTTGCCCGTATAATGAAAACGACATACTTCAAAAGCGTGAATGCTGAGATTTCGATTCCAAGTTATCTGAAATGTGGTGATTTGGATCATGACAGCAAGGAATTTTGGAAGTGTTACGCATCTTGTTTCCTAAACGGCATGAGTTATTTTACCAGTTCTTGTTCTATGGGGCAAGTGGTAGACAGTCAGCTACGCGTGTATGGAGTCCAAGGACTACGTGTAGTTGATGCGAGTGTAATGCCAAGTGCGATTAGTGGAAACCCTTATGGAACAGTTGTCATGATTGGTGAGAAGGCTGCTGGTTTCATAAGTAAAGAGCATAAACTGTAATCCTTGGAATTGAAGAAAATAACATAGTTTTTTTTTTAAGTTATTCTAATGCTATAAAATCTGTTATTATCATGTTTTATTTATCACTGTTGGTATTTGAAATTATTTTTAAATAAAAAATGAGAACATAATAAATTTAGCAATAAGATAATGCGTATTGATATTATTTAAACAATATTTGTTTACTAAAAACTTAAACAATTGACAACAACAATGAAAATTCCCATAGTATGAGCAATGTATTTGCGAAGTTGTGAAGTATTAATCCCATGAATAATATATTCATGCCGATTACATCAAGGAGACGTATAAAGCCCATAAAGTCTTATACTTGTATTATAAACAAAAAGCAGCAGATGGGAGGCCTCTTTGTGTTTACGATGTTTTGAAGGAAACAGGTTGTTATTTTCATCCTTATAGGCTGAGGGAAGAAAATGAGCACGATTTTGTAATGGTAGTTAAATTTAAGATTGATTAGTGTAAAACTCACGTTTTTAATTTCGCTCTATTTATTATCTACAATAAAAAATACTATATTAAATTTGTTCAGATTCAAACGGCAATAGACTCGGCTCATATTACCGGAGACATGATGGATAGTTCAACGTAGGTTTGGCAAAAGACAGCTAGTCTAGTTACTTCTTTGAGAATAAAGGCGTGAGTGTACTTTTGCTTATGCTTGCTTAACTGTAAAGTCCTTTTTATTTAAGTTCAAATAATTGCAGCTTAAAAATAATAAAGCTAGTTGGTACTTTATGGTGAACACACCTTAAGTAAAACCTTTAATGCCACATATAAGGTGGTTGGGGCGGGGCTCGCTGATATAAGTTGTGTAATTATTTCCGTGCCTAGACGAATAAGTTTAACTTTTTTTTTCTGGATGCGGAGGAAAGGAATGTTTCTCATTTTTACTTACTCTCGTATTTTAATTCTGTACAACGTTATGTACATCTTTTATTGTTTTAGGTCCAAGATTAGGATCAATACTTTTAACCCATTACATCCCAAGCATCGAAAAAAATTGGAATTTTTTGGTGCAATGTATAAATCCAAGTTTTTAGTACATTAAGAAAAAATAATATTTTTTTCTTTGGTCTCCAGTGCTTATCTATCCTGTCATGCTTGTTTTGTCAGTAACCGGTTATTTTTTTTAGTATTTATTTATAAAGCATTATTGTTATGAAAACAACCTCCGTATTAAAAAGTGTGATGATAGAAATCAGTTGATTCTCGATATGTACGTCACTGTCGTTCTGTTTTTGTAGTTCCAGAAAAAAAATATCGTGTGTGGATAAAGAACTTAAGCGACAAACGTCTTTTTATTGTTACATAAATACATATATATTATTTATACGTTCACACATAACAATGAAATATCTTGTACGATCATAAAAAGACAAATGTATTTTAAAACAGAGACAATTAAAGGAATACTCGTAGTATGAAACTTCAAATAAATTAAATTAATTGTCACAATATATAGTTTGATGTCATCTGAAGAGTAATAAAACTTAGAGTACTTGATTTTAGTGAATTTTCTATGGTAATTTATGAGAATAAAAACAAAGTGAAGCGCTACTCCCATCCAAAAATGATGATTCATCAAATGTACCATAAATTTCATACGTTCTAAAATATCTCTGTCTTATGATGCAATTTAGATAAATACAATCAACAGTCATATACATACTTCTGACCCCACACAAGCTATGAGTCTTGTATCGTGGGTATGAGAACCTCGAGAGACTTTTCGGTCTCACAGACACCCAGACATCACAAACATTTGTCTCGATGCGGGGATCGAATCCACAGCCTCTCGTTTCACAAGATGGTGTCTAGCCAACTGCGCCACGGGACCATCAATATCATATAATAAATGAATATTATTAAAATTATTTAATTGACTGTTTTGTGGTCTCGCGGCATAAGTATGTCCTGGGTTCGATTCCCAGTCCAGGCAAAGTGTTATTGGGTTTTTCCATTAGGAAATTCTCAGTAGCCGCACGGAGTCTGGAATTGTGCCCGAAAAACAGCAATACGCTCGCCCCCTATTACGTTTGACTGATACATATCTGGCGAAATGTGAGTGCAGAAATACAGAATACACGCGTGAGATTATGTATGTAATAATTTAATAAAAATAGAAAGCGTGTGTCTTCTCACTATATAAATAAAATTAATCGGTGAACTTTAATAACCCAACAATAATAACTACCAAGGCCGGGAAAATCTTATAATGTGTTAAAAAAATACGCGTGGGAGAGAGATATATAGCTTTCACTTATTCGGCATACCATATTTAATAGTCAGTAATAATATCTTGGAGTAGCAATATTTTGTTTGACAACATTTGGAGCGTCGCGTCGTATTAATAACCTTATATTCAGGAATATAATAGCATTCTTTTACAAAAGGTCTCAGCTTATGCAAAATATCAGTTATGTTTGACCTTGTGTATTTCCATGAATTTTTAGCATGGTGACAAAGATTATCAGCTGCTCGCTCAATTGGCTCTTATAACTATCACCCATTAGCAAGTACAGTAGCAAGAGGATAAGCTGGTATGAATATATAAAGAGGAAAGAAAACCGCCAGCTGACTTAATAAATCACATTTGGAGCATTTTTTCTGTCGTATGAGACATTGCATTTTTTTATCTCTGCAACACCCAGAGGTTGACTGTCAGAGAATGCCTTTGGCATTAAGTCCGCCTCTATACTTAATGTATAAAAAGTGTAAATAAATAAATAAACTTCGGTGAGCAGGTTTTTCCATTATGTTTTTCTTTGTCAGTCAAACACTCGATAATTTATTGGGAAGACGTAACTTCGATATGACAGTGCCGAAAGGTTTCAAAAACTACTCTCTTAATACTCAAAGACATCATACATGACACACTTAAGTCAATTTGAAATACATACACAGTGTATGTATGGCTTTATCCCCCTCCCTTCTTTTTTTTTTGTTCTCGAGGGGAAAGCTGACTATGGCTCTACTTCCCGCAAGTAAGTTAGATTCAACAGCTGTGTATTAAGTTATTATGATAAGATTATTGTAATTCTTTGAGCACGTATCCAGATCCCGTTCTGCAATTAAGAATTTCCTAACGGAAAAGTTCAATAAAATTTTGACGGATCTGTCAATTTTAACTTCTCAACATCACATCTTACACTTATGACGTGAAACAAATTGTGTAAATTAAAATGTACATATCTACCACATGGGTAAATATTGACAAAAACTCTGAATGCCTTATTCATATGTACGATTAAATTTATTACGTCTTATGAAACACAAACAGTCTCGAGTCAAGCATAAACAAACATCCAGATAATATGGAGGTTTCTCATAAAATATTACTTTACAAACGAAAGAAATTTCGGTATGCGCTGTTAGAAATTTTATAAATTATTATTACCTCGGGAATTCGCGGTTTGTTTGTTTGTAGAATTTTATAATGAAATTCTTTATTCAAATAAGTTTTTGACAGTTTCAATTTACGGAACCAAAATTCAACGAGGAATTTCATCGTAGTATTTCAGAAGATGAGAGAGAGCATCTTCATTACATATACCTAAAGTTCATTTAAATCCTTACAACTATTATAATTACCAAAGTAAGTTTCTTTGTTACACTTTCCCTCCGAAATGCAAAACCAATTTTATTAGACTGCCTCGTAGTCTCGCTGTACATGTATGTGTCGCGCGATCTAGACAGCTCAGATTCGATACCCAGGTCGGGCAAAGTTTTATTAGGTTTTTCCATTAGTAAATTCCCGGTAGCAGCTCGGAAATTGTGCCCGAAAAACGACAACAGGCGTGCCCCCTATTACGTGGGACTCATTGTGACCTGTTTTTGGGAAATGTCGGTGCAGAAATGCACCTCTGCAGAACCCTTCAGCGAATACAGGCGTGATGTTATGTATGTATGTACTTTTTTTTTTTAAGGTAGAGATATATATGCTGTCATTTAAAGAGTTATAGTCTATGTTTTATCTCAGAAAATGTAAAGAGAAATATTTTTTATAACATCGACAACATCTATAAATGAGAAAGGAGCCGCGGACAAAGAATAGTTAGTAAAAAGTGAAGAAAGTGCATGAAACTAGACATCCTTAACAAATGAAACGGAATATAATTCTTTAACTATATTTCATTGCTTAATATTTGGCAGCGACAGCAACCATCTGGTGGCTCTATCGCGTACAATGGTCTGGCACGAGTCCAAGCCAAATTAGTGCCTAATCGACTGCGAGCAAAGTATAAGGAAGTTCAATCAGTTACGAAGTTTGAAGCCAATTTCTTTCAAACTGTAATAATTGGATAAAAATTAGAAAGTTTAATCGCGTAGTGGTGCTACGAGACGTAGCTGTTAACGTAGGCCAGTTTCTACGAATGGTACGAGATATTATTATCATAGTCTGTGATATTGCAGTTGGTATGACCAGTGGCGGTACTTCCATAGAAGCCCAAATAGTCTAGTCAACAAGTTGAAAAACGTGAAAAATAGAGATAAAGGTTCTAGAAATATGGGCGATGGCTCATTCGATTCGTAATCACCTCTAGAAAAATGTTTTTGAAGGATTTTGGTGCAGGTAAAAAATTGCAATTGTTATTAACAAAATAAGACGAAAAAAAATGATATTTCGTTTTTTATTAATAACTCAAAAAATATGAATATTTAAGCAACTTAAAAAAAAGCTCGTTAAAGAGGAGGAAATTTCCAACAAAAAAAGTCCCAACTCCCGGAACTCTATCTCCATTGTTTATAATTTTAATTTGACGTTGAAAATAGGGCTCCGCGCGGCTGTTACGGCATGCGCGCGCCGCCGCTAAAGAGAGTTCCGCAATAAAAATATTTTTTATATGACATAAAATTTGAATTTTAAATTTTGAAAAAATTATAGTATCTTTTTAACACTTGAAAGAATCGAGCCATGAATAAAAAAGTTTTATCACCATTTTTCAAAAAAGTTATTCGATTGTTAACTATCAATTTTTTCCCAATCTCCATTACGTACACATGAAATAAATACGTAAGTTACGCATCAAATTATTTTTCTTTACACTTTCAGAGTTTAACTCTCTTTTATGCCTAAACTATGGAATAGTTTTTTAAAGTTTGATACAGAGTTATATCCTTGAGAACGAAGAAATATTTTTCATTAAAATATAGTCTACCACTATTATAATGAATGAAGCAAGCCGGCAAAAATTACTTTTTAATATCCTTCAAAATAGAACAGAATTTATTTTTAACATTACATTTAAGCTTTTTTACTACATTTCTTTAGGAGGCATAATGCTAACATTAACTGAGCAATAAATTCTAAAATTATTCTTTAATAATTCTACAAGCTGCTGTGCAATTTATAAAGACATTAATAAAATATAATTGAGTATTTGCACGTATTAAACCGTACATTATTCGCAGCGTGGTAATGCGTGACGAGGCTAACCGTTATGAGATATTCATTCAATTAATCGTGGATTAGTTCGCCGCGATGTATTCATGAAATAATTAATTTTATATTAATATACACAACGTAAATTGTGTGGGGTTTTTTGTGGTGACGTATTTTTGATGTCAGTTTTAATTGTTGTTGCTGGTTGGATACGCTTTAGCATTATGTAAGTGCGTAGAACTTTAAATAAATAAATAAATCCAACACATACATAATCCTGAGCCCACACTAAGATACGAGTCTTGTGTCGTGGGTATCTTTTGTGGATCGCGCAAACATTTGTCTCGGTGAGGGAACTAACCCACGGCCGCTCGATTCACAAGCTAGTGTCTAGCCAATTGCGCCACGGGCTGTCATTTTATCTGTCATCATCAGCCCAAATACGTCCCACTGCTGGGCTCGGGCCTCCTCTACAACTGAGAGGGTTTAGGCCTTAGTCCACCACGCTGGCCTAGTGCGGGTTGGCGGACTACACACCTAAGAAATTCCTAAGAACTTTTAGGTGTGCAGGTTTTATCACGATGTTTTCCTTCACCGTTAAAGCAAGCGGTAATTCATTGTGAATACACACATAACTTCGAAAAGTCAGAAGTGTGTGCCTGGGGTTTGAACCTGCGACCGCCGAAATTCTCGACCGCGCGCCTAAACCTGAGCAGCAATTGGATTGTCCCCAATTGTGTGGGACTTCAGAATCAATTGGCTAAACGTGAGTGTAGAAATGCATGTGCATGAGGGTATGTACCTACATATCTACGTAAATACGTCCAGGAGTCAAACTTTTTTGTAACTCCACTTATTATTCGCTCCTCGAAACATCTAGAACACATCACCATTTTGTGCACCTCCAAAAAAAATGTATTTGGTACAGAGATCAAACCCTTAGCCTTAGAATAATAAACTAGTTTCTATTCCACTACGTCACGAGGCTGTCATATAAGAAAGGATTTTTATTTTTGAAGTGGTTCATCGTCTCTATACAAAAAGTTATTTAAACACTTTTAAATTTCGAATACAAATTTCCAACTATTTTAAGTGTCACAATTTTAGCGCGCACAATACTTTTATTATAGCAGCAATATATCCTAATCCCCATTCAGTATTGATTCTATGAAAGTTGAACAGAATACTGTAAAAACGGAACGTTACTCGCGCATTAATTGTCAACTTACAAAAGACCTTTCTGTAGTACTGGCGGGGAAGATTATATTTAATGACGCATTTAGGCTTTAAAACGATGAATTGAAATTTTATCGAATAGTAAAGCAAATACAATAACAATTTCTTTTAAACAGTTTATTGAATTTTAACGGGCACTCCGCACCGAAACAAATGATTGTGTGATCCACAAATTTTTGTTTCGGGTCTGCGTGTTTGTAAGACCGAAAAGTTTCTCGTGGTTCTTGATACCCATGATACAAATACTTAGTGTTGGACGAGAACTGCGAATATGTATGTGACTGGTGGGTGTATTAATGAATTTATGAGCAGACACATAACCTCTAAAACTCAGTGGCACGTGCAAAATATATTACGCGCAACTCCAGTCTCGTCTGACCTTTAAATAACAAAGCATTCGAATTCGAATCCACTTAGTAGGCTGAAATCACCAAAAATAAACAAGGTTTTAAAACCGCAGTCCCGGGTCACATCGGACTCTAGACATTTTGAAATGTAAATGGCGTTGAACTCTGCTATTAAAATAGCAGCCTTTAATTAACCGCTTTGCTGAGTTTTTGCGTTGCACCCGCATTTGCCTATCAAAAGAAAATGTAAATAGCTCCAGTGGAAAAACGCTCATAGAAAAAGTTACAATACGTTCTTTAATTGCGAACTTCCATTTTGTGCTTTCCTTTCTGTCCGTGTACGTATTTTATTAGTAGTAAGAAGTAGTCGTTACATTTTTTACGTATTTTTACTTCTTTTTTTTTGCATGCTATTTTGTACGTAAATGTTTCGGATAAATTAAAACAACCTTGAAGAAAGTGAAGCAAACCTGTCGGCTTTATTAAGTAGGTGAGATTGTAGGAGATCCAAACTGTTAGATTTAAGTATCAATCTGTACACATTTGACAATAAAAAGAAAAAAAATTGGCTGTCTAAAAAGTCGCCAGTAATTGAATTGAATTACTAATACTTAGAATCCAGTGCCAATATGGTTTTACTCCGCTCTTGTGTTAGGTTAATAAATTAAATAAGCATTTTTACAATCATTCAGTCAAATACACGTCAAACTTCACTAGGGCCCTACTTATCATTTATTTGTATGACACATTTCATTTTAATGCTTTTAAAATATTATTACCATCCAAAAAACCTTATGTTTTTCCTTGAACAAAATATAAATGGATAAACAAATGTGCTAGGAGAGCAAAAATGCAAAGCAACATTAATTATAAAATCTAAAAGAGATTATATCAGCGTTAAGAACTAATGGACAGCTGGGATTTTTAACACCTGAGTCGACTCAATTCGAGAATCTGTTTACAGGTAGCAATTTTCATAGAAATTTAGCTCAGCTCACTTGGATTTTAAGATAAAAGAGATTCGCGAGATTATGTTTTATTTGAACAAATTTTAACATACTTATAAGTGTAAAAGCTAAAATGGCAATTTATTTGTTAAGTGTAGTTGTTATTGGTGCTCCAATCACATAAATTACTGAACTATTTTTTTTTTTTTTTGGCATAATGATAGCAGTGGCGGTACTTTCATAGAAGCCCAAAAGCCCAGTTTGCCTATCAAAATTACGAATTATAATCTTTAATCGTTAAATCTTTATTTAACAAAAGAAATTTGACATATTAATGAGAATATACTGACCCCGCAATAATTATACGCCTAGACATTTATAAATTAACGTGTAAGGCTTGTGGGATTCTATGGAAGCCACTGATGGACTGCCACTGAATAATAAGTGGAATCCGGTGAAATTTATAATGATTGATATTTTTTCTACCTTAGCATCCGGGCGAAAGGGTCTGGATGTGTCAGCAATCGTCACATTGAGGACATTTTACTCAGCTATGTCTAGTATGTTCAATATGTGCAGGTTGTGCTGAAGGTCTTCGTATTTTATGAAATGGACGTCACATCGGGACTATTACGTAACTGCATGATGATAAATCGGCTTTTACTAAAAGCTTCAGGTTCAGGTTTTTTTATTTAAGTTAAATTGATTTGTTAGGAGGTTACGTTGAGAAATAGAAGGTAGATGTATTTTTTTTTAAATGTCGCTCGTCGCTTATTCCTTTTACAGAGCACAACATTCGTAATAAGTTAAAATAGAGCATCTCGATGCAAAATGCAGACACGAAGTGCAAGGGATGTCGACGCTACCCAGCTCAGAGATGGGAAGCATTAAGAGAATAGTGCATTACATGGACCACTTATTTTGACAGTTAAATAATGCTGATGCACTTCTCGCAAAAAGATTTTTTATTACGTTGCTGAGTTAATGCTGGCTGGTTGTGAAATAATTCTGTTATTCGGATAAAAGTGAGGTTTTATCTCTCTGAAATTTATTTCTATAATTCATACTTTCAGTACCAACGTGTCAGCGAGCGACTCACCAAATAGCAAGTTATCCCAAAGACTCACCATACTTTTGTTTTGAGTGGTTTTCATCATAACTCCTCTTTGTGTTTCGGAAGTTTCATACCGGCTTATACGCTCAAATTCACAATTCGCTACTAGAGCTAGTTGCGCTTAATAAAAGCACAACAACCCTCGCGCTGTGAGCAGAAATTTCCAGCTTCACATACCAACTATGGAAGCTCTCACTCAGCCTGCCATACCAAGATAGTGGAGCATGATGCCAAGTTTGCCATAACAAGATAGTATAACAAGTGGAGTATGATGCCAAGTTGCCAATAACAAAACAACGACGAGTGATGTCACACCTTAAGCTAATCAACTTCTATGGAAAAGCTGTTCAGTAGTTAACAACTACCATATTTAATTTTCGTAAAAAGGTTTGCGCTGCAATTTGAATACGATATTTAGCTAGTTGGGGATAGTGGGAATGTCTTGTGTTCATTATAATAAAATTGACGGTGTCATTACTATAATATGGTAATTATGAGGAATTACTCTTAGCACTAAGTTCCAGAATCCATTGGACTTGGTACGAATCAAAATCTCCATTAGAATAAAGCTTTCAATGTATTAATAAAAATAAAATTAGTCTATAAATTTATAAGTCTTCTATAATATCATCATCAGTCAATATACGTCCCACTGCTGGGCACGGGCCTCCTCTACAACTGAGAGGGTTTATTTATTTATTTATGCTTCATATACATAAATGTATAAAGGCGGACTTAATGCCTAAGGCATTAACTGCCAGTGAACCTCAGGGTGGTGCAGAAAAACACGAATAGGTTTAGGCCTTGGTCCACCACGTTGGCCTAGTGTGGGTTGGCGGACTACACACCTAAGAAATACCTAAGAACTTTTAGATGTGTAGGTTTCCTTGCGATGTTTTTCTTCACCGTTAAAGTACGTGACAATTCATTGTGAATACACACGTAACTAAAACTTAACATCTATAATATTTAATAAAAATAAAGGAATTTATCAGCATAATTCTAATATTTCACACTCATTCTACTTTAAAAAAATCGATGGAGGCATTTTTCAAATCACAAGCGTGGTTTTAATCCTTTCGCAAAAGTTGGACAAAAGTTATTTCTATCGCCAGCTGCATTCCGGAATATATCAAAGGAATTCAATAAAACTTGGCACAGATCTTGTCATATTTCTTTTAGCAGCCGTATTTTGTTCAATAACTTTGACAAATTGCTTTTCTTTCACTCATCTTGCATTCTCACCATTATTTGTAGAGGCGTAGGGATACATTTGTAGATTTAATAGCCTAAATTATTATCTTTGTTATGAGGTTGATAAGAGACGTGCCGATAACGTTGTATTATTTTTTATATAACTTATACAATTACTGCTCTGTATCTAATTTCTTAGGTATGTGGAGAAAATCCTAAACCCTTTTAGTTGTAGGGGAGGCCCGTGCCCAGCAGTGGGACGAATATGGGCTGATGATGAACTTATACTGTTAAAAGTATTTAAAAAAATTAAAGTATAACAGTGCTTATTCCATCCAGAAGCAAAAGTATATACAAGTGTTTCGACCCTTTAAAAAACAAATACGGGAGATTTGACAGTCTAACAAATACTCAAGGCCAAAAAAATTCGTATCACTCACACATCTATCTAGGTGCGGAGATCGACGCTGTATCTCGTTTCACAAGCTGATGTTTGGCCTACTGGGTTCTTTTTTTTCTATGTATTTGTTCTTTTTAGTTTTAAGTCAGCATAATTATTAAACACATTAGAAAATAGGTCGTCTCTCAAATCATACTACTCCGCTTTCAACGAAGCGACTTAAATATATCTTATAAGTTATCACTACGTATGTATGTATGTACTAGGTATATGCCAGCGCGCAATCATCTCTGCGTAAATAAAATTCTCCTGCTCGTGACAACGTAGGTATGAATAAAATACAATTATCAATATAAATTGCAGCTTCTTCGGATCCCCTTCTTGACTCGTCCGTGCATTCATGCATCCGAGCGAACATTACTTTCGCATTAGTGTCTGCGACGTTGCTGAGCATTTAAGAAAAATATCTAGGTTATTTAATACATTTTTTTATATATTTCTTTATTTTATGATGAGGAAATAAACATGATATAAAGAAATTTAAAAGTCAACATCATATTTTTATTTATGTTTTTCTACAGGTAAAGAAGACACGCTGTAAACAGGCTAATTAAAAAATTGTTATAAATATAACAGACACCTGGATATCGAACATTTTCTATGTAAAATCAAAATATGCAAAAGCCGTCATACTAATCCGATTTGAATTATTTTTGGGTTGGTTGGAAGTAACATAGGCTACATTTTTTATAGAATTGGCCGGTTGGAGCGGGGTTAATCATGATGAAAACTGATAAGTTGTTGCTTTTACATCTATTTTTTATTTTATATTTCATTTTTTATATTTTACAGGTCGCAGGTACAAACCCCAGGCACACATCTCTGACTTTTAAAAGTTATGTGTGTAGTCACAATGTATCATCACTTACTTTACGGTAAAGGAATACATCGTGAAAAAACCTGCACACATATAAGTTCTTAGGAATTTGTTAGGAGTGTAGTCCGCCAACCCGCACTAGGCCAGCGTGGTGGACTAAGGCCTTAATTCTTTCAGTTGTAGAGGAGGTCCGTGCCCAGCAGTGAGACGTATCAGGGCTGATGATGATGATGATTGTAGAATACATACAAATATAAATTATAAAAATATAATTTAAATCTTATTATAAAAATAGAGTGTAACGTTAGATGGACGACATGACTGAACAATATCACTCAAGTTAAGTAGATGAGCCAACGTCATTAGTAAGCGTCAGATAACGTCCACAACTTTAATTAATTTATTCTTTGGCCTCAAAGCACCGCACAGTAAATAATTCTTTAGGGTAGCATTAAAATACAATGATTATTACATTTGGTGCCGTATAATTTTGCGTTCGGTATTAAGCGGCAGGCGTCGAGTTTAATACAAATTGTTTTAATTACAATAACGCACGGCCTATGATGGTTGTTAAATCGTTGGAAATTTTCAGAATTGCTTATTCATTTACGTTTTGTATAATTTATGTCGGCTCATTTGACGTAGTAATGTGTATAGACTGTAGGCATATGTTATTGAGTTATGTTTCGGTACTTGATGGTATTATGAGAAATGAGAATATTAATTCATTTAAAAATGAAAAAAAAGATTTATTCGGCCAGGGGTCGTAACAAACATAAATGGAATAGAAATTACTAAATAATTAACATTACTGAGGACAAATTGAAAACACAAGCCACGCGTAGACGTTCGGACAGAGCTAGCGCACTGTGCAACGGCCGATGAGCGAGCGTGTCCATGATGCTCAGAAGCGCTCGTTATATAGGCAGCCGACGTGATGACGACGACTGGTACGCGCCATCAATTCATTTCTAACAATATATTAACTTGATATTTACGACTCAGCTTCCACGTATTCTATTGTGACCAAGATGGCGAATTCCCTCGTTTAATACTGTTTTTGGAATTAATTGTTTCGTCGGGTGCTAGGGTCTTTTTTTCTACTTAGCGTGACTTGTTCCAGACAAGGCACATCTCTAAAATACATCTTAGGAGGCAAAGTAGCAACATCGCACTGGATGGTAAGTACGCTATGGTCCATACAGAGGAGTATGTTGTGAGAGGCTGTTACAACAGAATAGGAAAGAATAGAGCACGTGGGAAACTAACAGACAAATTTATACAACGGCAAAGAAATAAAAATTTTTTTTTGAAACTACAATGGTTTAATTATTTAAGCCTTTTTGTTTTATAAATAAAATTACATGAGACATGATTTATTTAAGAAAAATGGATGCAGAAACAAACCTTTCCCTACTTTATCCACGATAAAAAGAGACGAGAGACGTCTCTAGTCTTTTTGTTTCTCTTTCGTGAGAGGTTAAGTAAGTATGTCAAATAATTATTATTCCTTTACTTCAGAACAATCTCTCTATGAAAACGATTCTATTTAAAGAACATTTCGAAACCTCTCGCTCTATTATCGTTTCCTTTGTCAACATTAACTTCGCCTGCCCGTCCAAAGCCTGAAAGCCAGCAAACGAAATTTCCAATGAAAGTCAGTTAACACGGAAATATGCGGGCCGTGCATCGCTTTGAAACTCAAAAACAAAAGACTAGCCCGTTTGGGATTTTTGAGTCTGCATTGGAGAAGGCTGAATAGGGTTGTCGATTTAACTTTCCTCTATTATTTTGACTGCTTTTGTGCATGATATAAAAGAGGAGTGTTTTGTCGTTGTGTGATTTCGTAACTATTAAAAAAAATCTGGTAAACAGCTAAAACACTTGTATAGTTTCATTTATATTAAGGGAATAGTTTTAAGGAATACATCTATTTGTGAGTACATTACATCTCTTTTTAAAATACAACATGTTTCTCGTGCTGTCAAAATGTAATACTATATTTTAAGTCAAATACAATACTGTGACAATTCCATTTGCAACTAAAGCTTAATGTTTAAACTTATATTTGGCAGGAGAAACTCCAGATGGTAACGATTTACTATTTTCTGAAATTCTTCGATGTTATATTTCGAATTTAAGTTGACAGCCCTATCTGTGGGCAAGACCGGTGACCCCGACATACGCTTCCCGCCCCCCTCCCCCCTGGGCTTGCGAGAAGTAGAGCCATAAACAGCTTTCCCCTCGAGAACAAAAAAAAAAGGTCTTAGTCCACTACGCTGGCCTAGTGCGGGATGGCGGACTACATACCAAAGGAATTCTTAAGAAGTTTTAGGTGTACAGGTTTCATCACGATGTTTTCCTTCACCGTTAAAGTACGTGTTAATTCTTTGTGAATACACACATAACGTCGAGATCTCGGCCGCGTGCCCAAACCTCGAGGCCATCGCGCCTTTTTTCGTTCGTAGAAAATAACAATAAGCTATTTATATTCAGGTAAAGATATAAAATAATTTGTATTACGGACGCTCGGACAAAATAGTTTATAAAAAAAAATGATTTATAAAAAATATTTTTAAGTGTCAAGTCAATCAAAATAGATACATTTTGAATAATTATTAGAAACGCTTTTACTTTGTTTAGTGAGAGAAAAAAAAAACATTATTTTTACTAATGAGTCGCGAACAACCCTTATCTAGAAGTTTATATAAAAAACGAAAAAAATTTTTAAAAGTGTCAGTTGATATCAAATCGAATATTAATGAAGAGCTCGTGTTTGTCGAGTATTTTCTTCATAAGTAATCGTCCGTCAATTGTTTTCTCACCAGTCGATTGTAAAAATACGCCAGCCTTTTGTTATATATTAAAAAATTGTAACCTATCATTTATACCATAACACTTTATTCTTTTCTCCCCGTAGAGTCGATTGGATAACTCAGAGAATACGTGTGAGAAAGTCCGGCGAGTAACAATTGATAAATAAGTCCCCCGGGTGTGATTTCATTCAGCGGTCGGACTTTATCCTCTATGTAGTCGCAACAATAATTATTTTTGCATGTTTAAGTTATGTCTTCTTGATTCAAATAATTGTAATAAAGACGAAGAATCTGATATAAATGGCTTATCCATTATCATCTTTATCAGTATATTAAATAAAGGTATGAAGTGAATGTGAATATTAGGATCTTAATAGACACTATAAGCTACCCAAAAAAGTATTGGTATTCTTGAACTGTGATTTTTAGGAATATTATCACAGACTGTTAGAAAAATCGCCGTGAAGCCAGCGATTTGCTAACATCTTTTGGTCTTAACTGTAATTTTTCTCTTCAATTTGAAACTATCGCAGGAATCTCCTAACATTATGCGTGATTTATATAAAAAAAATACATACATATTATATCCTTCATTTTTACTCTACCTCGTCCCAAACAGTGACTCAAGTTGCGAGTTTTACGCAAAGCCGTTATCAAGCCGGACACTACCTGTAACAAACTGAGCCGATTATAACTTCGGAATAAATAAATGGAAATATAAATAGCAGTCTTTGTTCGCGGTATTATTACAAACAAAACTGACGGCAAACGTCATTTTTCGTCAGCGAACTTACTGTAATAAACAATTTTCTTTAATTTTAATACCGAACTCTTAATTTATTATGTCAAAACTCATGGTTCCACACTAATATTATTAATGCGATTGTGACTTACAAAATACAAATACACCCAACAGTCACAGTCATATACAGTCACATTGTCTGTTTGTTACGCTTTTATGCCTTAACTGTTGGAGCGTTTTAAATGATTTTTGGTACGAAGAAAGATAGGTAGTAGTGAGGGCCTCGAGGCTTAGGCGGGCGGTCGAGATTCTCAGTGGTCGCAGAGCCAAATCCCAGGAACACACCACTGGCTTTTCGAAGTTATGTGTGTATTCAAAATGAATTATCACTTGCTTGGCACACAGCAATGGGATGAGTATGGGCTAATGATGATCATGATGATATGATAGGACTTTGGGAAAGGAGATTGAGAAAGTTCATTTTATCCCGTGAAAATGCTGTGTTCCCCGGGAATGATCAAGGAATTTAATATTACGACCGGGCAGAGCTGAGCTCCACAACTAGTAGTCCATATTTCGACGAAGTGTATTGAAAGTTTTATTTCGTGCTGAGAAATAATTTCGTAATGAACGATGCCAAGCAGACGACAGTTGACGAACTTTTAATGAAGTGACTTTGTGTTTAAAAACATATTTTTAGAAGTTCTCCCACGTCGTTGTTAGAAAAATGGATATAAAAGTTAAGAATTTAATTCTGTTTTTAAACTATATTTCATTACAAGAAAGTTTATAAGTAGAATAAACACTCCATTAACTTTTAGAAATAGATAGGAAAAGGAAAGATTAAAAGTTAACACTATAGACATCTACAAAATATGTTTAACAAAAGAAGGCGCGACTTTAAAATATATATTTTAAGTCGACTTCATGTGAAGCAGTGTCATTATCTCGGTTGTCACATCCTAGGCTCTTCTACTAAACTAATAAAATATTAAATAAATGTCAAAAATCTAATATTCCCAATAACCTTGGATACTTAACTAAACATATATGAGTATAACTGTAATATCAAATAAATGAAGTGAGACGTTACAGCCTCTCTTGTAAGTTATTTATATTTAACAGATATAAGCGTTTTTATCAAATAACATTTTCTTACCACAAACAGTAGTCTACCAACTCGCATTATGACAAAATGGTGGGTAACGTTTGTATAGAGTTATATAGAGTTACGTCTTAATTAACAAGTGTAGACATTATTCAATATTTTGTTTTCGTTTATTCAATATTATCTTAGTGAGAATTTGTAGAAGTTCGTAGGAACTTATGTTTGTAAAACTTACTGAACATGTCTAAAACTTGTTTAATGTTATATTTAAGTTTCAAGTATATAGAAATGCTGGTTAAGATTTGTTCTCTCCAAAAAGCGAACATTCTTGTTGTTTAAGAACAAGTTTTTCAAATATGGCTTTATTTAGAAATCTCTAGGTCACTATGTTGATAAAATTATTATGGAAAATGGATTATTTTGATTATGCACTGTTTTCTATCAGTGCGGTATTTATTCATTCATCATTAGCCCATATACGTTCCACTGCTCAGCACGGGCATCCCCTACAACTGAGAGGGTTTTGGCATTAGTCCACCACGCTGGCCCAAAACGGGTTTGCGGACTATACACCTAAAAACTAAAAATTTATGGTGTGCAGGTTTCCTCACGATGTTTTCCTTCACCATTATTTACAATGAATTATCATTAACATTGAATTATCACGTACGTGTGAGTGGGTAACTTTACTGTGCCCATATAAATGATGGTTGTTAAAGACAGGTTTTTTTTAAAACGTGGATTATACGGGTAATGATGAATCCTATATTATGTTATTAAGAAGTGTAATAACATAAAATTTTAATGAAATTTTAATTTAATCCCAAAAAAAAACAACGGAATTAAAACTAACAATCGCTGCCTTCTTCATCAGTGTACGAGATAAATTAACAGCAAGTAATTTTAAAATTTATGAAATTCATCATCATCATCATCATCACCCCAAATACGTCCCACTGCTGGGCACGGGCCTCCTCTACAACTGAGAGGGTTTAAGCCTTAGTCCATATATTAAATTACTATAATTAAAACTACTGGCCACAATTTATAGTCGTAAATAAATTAATAAAGCCAATTAGAAAAAAAGGAGTATAAATTTGAAAAAAAAAACCAACTTTGGAGCATTTTTTGATATATCATGTAGCATTCGTAGACATTGCTACGATGAAATTTCGTAGCACAAACATGTGATTAAAGTCCTATTTCAATTTTGTTTTATTGTTATGCGTTCTTTCAGACTTTAACATATTTTCAAGAAACTAAACGAAGATAATATTGGTTCGATAGCAATGTTTACAAGTGTCTCTCACCACTTGACGTGTTTATGTCCACTGGGCGGATACCATTATCCTATCACCAGGTTATGTATTTTCTGTCCCATGAGTTTTTGAAATTCTGGCAAAATTATACGGACAAGTGCGAGTAATCTACTACCAGCAGCAGTGTTTCTGACATCGTTATCGTTTAATAATTCTCATAAAATGTACTAGATGTAACAACAAATATTTTCTGTGAAGTTTAAACTGAGAGCATATTTTATTAACTTTGTTACAGTACATGCTCGGGAGTGAAGTTGTGTTTAAGATTGTCTGGGCAAAATTATTATCCTAAAAGATTTCGTAAGGATACCCTATATGTTATTTTATTTTACGCACATACGCTTGTATTCCGAAGCGGTAGGTAGAGGGGCATTTCTGCACTTACATTTCGCCATGTATGTATCAGACCTTCGTAATAAGGGGCAGCCTATTGCCGTTTCGGGCACATTTCCAGACTCCATGCTGTTACTGAGAATTTCTTAATAGAAAAACCTATAACACTTTGCCCGAGTCGGGACCTCTAGTTTGAACGGCTGCACGATACTTGTTCCGTAAGAGCACGCGGCACCTTACAATGTATGTCGTATGTATTGCCAAAGGTGGGGGGGGGGGGGGGGAGTCACAGGTGCATGTGACGCCTGAGATTTTATGAGCTGTATATCTCACGTAGTAGGGACTGGGCCTATTTGCAGTTTACTGAAAATTTTCTAGTGAAACACATACCGCTTGGCCGACCGGGAATTGAAACCAAAAATTGATTCCTTGGTTGGTACCAACCAAGGAATGTTTTGTTGGTTAATTAGTTTAAAATATGGAAATTTAAAAAAATCCCTAGTTGAAGCGTCTATTTAGATCATAACGTATATTGCAATAAGTTTGAACGATGCTGTAATATTTCATTTCTAATTTTGCAACTGCTGCGATGTTAAGAAGCTTGAATATGCAACTGCTGAGAACTGATTTAATAGTTTCAAGGGGAAAAGTTTGTCTGGACACTGGGGATGTACTTGAGGTACATTAATAATGCACCCCCATTCCTATTGTATTTTCATTCAACAATATTTGTTCTATAATGTGAAACCATTTATTTGTATAGACAAAGCCCCCTTTGCTCTCTTAGTTGTAACGGAACTGTCCAGAAGTTTGCCATATATAATATGCATAATTATGCTGATATAAACATAGATAAGGCTTAATCAATGCTGAGCCTTAAAAAAACATCTTCACCAAATCCCTTTACACTTTTTCTCTACAAATGAGTTTGTTTTTTGACGTTTGTTCTGTTTCTTGACGCAGTCTTTAAAAATAGGCTGCGTCAAAAAACAAAAATATTAAGAGGTTCCTCGCTTCTCCCGACACGATCATAGTCTAAAAGTCATTTAGATCGGTTTACAAATAACAAGTGAATGTACCTACATTTACGTAAAATACCTATTTTCGTGGGTAAGTCCCCTTCTGTCATTCCCTATTACGTAACTGCTAACAGGGCTAGTTAAGGCGATGTTGGAACTCGGATGTCTCCGGACGTACTCCAACAATCCGCTTTATAAGTTCCCGAGACGTTTTTGAAGTCGTTGATAATTGAATAGGGGAGGCGAGTTAGGATTTCAGCTTGTCACTAGATTTAAGAGGATCTACTTGTTGAGAGATATATTGTGCTCAGCTACACACCAGCTTGTGAAACGAAAACCCGTAGGTTCGTCCCCGTATCGATTGATTTCGTGTATTTCGGATTCGGGTGTTGTGAGACCGAAACTAACTATAATACTTGTTTTATAAAATAAAATCAGAACTATATAGGTATACATATATATATTGTTGAGTAAGATTATTAACTTTATTTTATTTGGCTTTAAATATAACGTACCTATTAACTAGGCTTCTTAATTAATTCATATTTGTTAGTAATTAACTAACGTTCCAAAAATGTAGTAAGCTATAGAGAAACGGTTTAGGATTTTAAGCAGCTGTCACGGTGATAACTTTTCAAAGGTTGACAAGTCCATTTTTAAAATCTATAATATCAAATGTATTATTTTTAAAGAGGCCAGACAAATTATCTGTACACAACATATTAATCCCATACTCTTGTCGTGTAATAACTAGTACATACGTTGTTGACCCGGCCGAATGTTCACTTTGATAACAGGCAAAATTAACGAGAACTTTTCTGCGACATAAAACCAACATAAAATAAAGGCTAATAGTTTATGTACATGCTCGAAATAACTACACGCTTGTAAATTTATAAGCCACAGTTTATTAGTTCTTTTGTGTGAAAATACGATTATGGCTTGTGGCTTTATTCTTAATGTCTGCTGTAAAAAGGATCAATAACATGGTTTTTTATTGATGGGAGTGTTTCAATAGTTAACTACGAGCACGATAAAGAAAGTACTGAAAAAAGTTTATGAACATTTTTTTAACAGTGTCTTTAACAGTGATTGAATACATATTAATATGAAATTAAATAAAAAATTTGAGCCCTCTTTAATTGATTGTCATGTTCACGTGACTTACAGGCGTTGACAGATTTTATTTTAAAAGTCTGTAGAATTGTAAAGATATCAATATCGCAAGATTTTTGTTCGGGTAAGAAGGTCGAAGTTAGCTGTTTTAAAAACAGTTAGCCACAAGGCAAACAAATTGCTCGTCACTTAATGCTTTCTTTGGTTAACAATTGTAATAAATCTGGTATATTGAAATTATTTATTGGAGTTATCATCAACCCACACACGTCGCACGGCTGGGCACGGGCCTCCCCTACAACTGAGAGGGTTTAAGCCTCCGTCCACCACGCTGGCCTAGAGCGCACACCTAAAAAAGTTCATAGGAATTTCTAAAAGGTGTGTATTCCGCCAACCCTTGTGGTTCCTTTAACCCTCCTGGAACCCTCTTTTAACCTTCCTGCTGCTTCCTGTGCTGTGCTGAAAGTAATGCTTTGCAAACCTCGTCTATATCCTACAAATGACTTATACAAGGAGTGCAAAGTGTTGCGAGTCCGGCAGCTATATATATTAAGAGCTACCACTGCTACTCACCGTGCCACAATTTCGTCCACCGAATACCCAGCTCTGCTCAAACGCAGAGTCTTTCGAATCACCGTTCCTCCAGTCCGAACCTCCTTCGCCAAACACGCGCCCTTTTTTCTTTTGCCCACTATCTATAATTCAATTTGTCACCACCTTCCTAAATTACATTCCAAATCTTATCGTCAAGCAAAACTTACAACAGAGTCCTGGCTGCTCTGCCTCGACTACGACCAAACGGAGAAAATCATTTATTCTCTCTCGTAATCCATGACCTAATTTCCGCCCACTCTTATTTCACGTATTCATAGAATTAATCACACATACACACACAAACCTACTCACTCATATGCACACACACCCACAAACACTAGACTGTTCGTAAATAATCTACAACATTCTTCAACATTATTTATATTTGTTACTAAATTTATTTCATTTTTTATTTTATTTTTTATTTATTTTTTAATTCTCTTATATCTCGCTTTTGGTTGACCTCCTTTTAGTTTGTAAATGTTTTGCATTTGTTGATCTCATGTTATTTTGTAAATGTATTTTTTTTTGTCGATATCATATTATTTTGTACTTAGTTAAGAAAAGTGTTTACTTACTTTATTTCTGTTATTTTTTATTTTATTTTTTTTGTTTTCTTTTTGGTATGTACGGTACGCTACCAACATTGAACAGCTTCTTACTACTTCTGTAAACATGGACCACTGCGACTCAAGCATAGCTTAGTGCAGGGTCCTTGGTGAATCTGTTTGATATTATGTATATACTTGCACCAAACTGAATCTGTTAAACCGATTGTAAAGCTAAATCTGTTTTTGAAATAAATTTATTATTATTATTATTATTACTTATAGGGGCTGATGAAGATGATGATGTTCATAAACAAACATCACATTCATTTTGTATTATGTTAGAATTTTAAGCTTTATTCACACTAATAAATATTACGTGTCTTCCATCGAACTATATACTCGAACTATAGCACACCAATTAATCTTTCAGTACAGGTTTACAGGTTTTCAACATAAATGAAATCAATTATTTAACGCCGTGTACAAAATGCACCTGTAAATTATTCCCCCGGGCGTTCAGCTTACTGTCTGAACTGCACAGTTGGGACCGGCTTTGTATTACATTGCAGCTTTTACATGAAAACGTTAAATTGAATAGTGAGTAACTGCAGCGTGGTACGAGCAACGTAAACATTTGTCCAGGAGTTCGTGTCGATTTAATAAAACATGCTAGGAAAGTTTGTCAGTAGTAAAGAGAACAGCGATTACGTATTTTTCTATATTATTAAATCAAAATATGAAATGAGTGATGCATTGGTCGGTTGGGCATGTTGTTTGACGATACATACATACGTATACACGATACATATGTGTTCATAACAAGATGAACATATCTTTTAGTTCTTCAAAAATATCACATTTATTTTATGGCAGTAATTCTAAACATCTTTCAACTACAGATATGGAACTGTTTTTAAGTTATTGCTGAAAATAATTATCTGAAAATAATCCATCCTTCGCTGCCGGCACAGCAATTCTAATGAGTTTAAGTTGTGTAATGGTGTCTTTTGGTAAACAACTATTTTCTTTCTTGCTATTCGATCATTGTACTTTTAACTATATAGTGTTAGCTTATATCATATTGTATGTTATTTTTTGGATTTAATATCGATGCCGGTAGTGATTGACTTTGCAAATAATATTCATTCAGTCAATCATTCACGAGGGTAGTCGATGTTATAGCTAAAAACGAGTTATGAGTTCAGTTGTTCGCGAGCAGTCGAAGTGTTTGTTTGTAATAAATTGATTAAACTTTTCAATAGGTGCCTTACATAAATTAACTATTTTTCACTTTAATAGGTGTGATTTACGTGTTTCTATTAATTTCAGAGTATATTTTAAAACCAAGTCAACAACAGAACGGCTACTCCGCAGACTAAAACAGGATTACGCAAGTAAATTATTTATTTTAGTCTGGAAAATGGTTTCTTTTTAGGTTTGGAAATTAAATTCAAAGCTTCATTGCGTGCCGAGTAAATATTTATTAAGAAGATGCCTGACTTATTTATCGTCAGAGTTGACTTCATATCAGAAAAATATTAACCTAGTCTGACGTCATCACGTTGAAGTCAACAAATCTGACAATGACTAGTAAAGATTTTACTTCAAGTAGGAACCACCTTAGTCGAGTCGAGGCATTAGTAATATCGGTTGAACTATTTCAATAGCAATATTGGAAAATATCTGAAGTCGCTTCCTATATCGACTTCCGAGGAATTTAAATGAAGCGAGGAGATTGCAGCTCCCATCGGCTTATGATAAAAGTATATCTGTTACTTAGCTAATATTATATAATAAATATATATTTGAGATCTAGAACGAGCGAAGTCTATAGAAATTAATAACAGTGTTATGTAGGAATGTGTCAATTTTGTTTATAGGGAAGAGGCGAAATGGAATGTAGATTCGTCTGACAAAAAAAAATTACCACTTGCTCACTACAAAGCTAAACGACACCAAACACTATTAATGATTTTCCGAAATTAAGTATTGTTTTTCTCTAATTTGCAATTTCTTCAACGCTTTAAGGCAAAGATTTGCAGATATCTTTTTTCAATCATGATATTTTTACTTCATTAGCAAAGAGTAAAGGAACAATAACACAAAGCATAAACATATACTTATTTTCAATAAGAATATTTTTATTGCAGTAGCATTTAAATTTTAATTATTGGCCCAATTTATTTACATTTCTTTTTATTACTGAGCACTTCTTTTGTTCGAGAGCGACAAAAACGTTTAAATCTTGAATAGTCAGCTAATTATTCCTGGGAGCATAATTAGTCCATTTCTGTGAGAGAAGCATATTGTGCGCTTTCTAACGAGCATGCAGTGCAATCATTGTTTCGTATAAATTCCAGGTTTATATCATGTGAAACGACATACCAAGGTTTTTATGGTAAAGCCACGGTTTAAACAGATTGAAATACGATAAGAGGCTTAAGCAGGGTAATACCATTAAACGCAGCTTTACATTAAACGGATGTGAAACAACTGCTTTGATTGCGTTCTAGAAATGATTATGTTCTTGTCAACTAGTATTGAAAAACCTTTCTTTTTTTTCCAACCCCACCCCCGCCACTGTAACTCCGGTGCTCCAGGATCAACAGCGGCACGCACAGTATTGACGCCGAGCCAGTGCTCAATCAAAAATAGCATTATAATTTTTTCTATACTATTGAATGTAGGCGTGGATAAAAAGTTCTAATGTTTATAAGGCGATGAGATCGTGACACCGATTAAGAAACATAATATTGTCTTTCATAGAAACATTTATTATAAATTTGAAAATCAGAGAGTGCAGTGGAGACTGGGGATAAATAAATATATAAGTATACCCAGCAAGAATTTTTGCACTGGTCAAAGTGACACTAGTCTCTGAAGGTACCTAATTATTATATGATCAGGCAGGAAGCAATAACAGTTGTCCATCGTTAATCTACACAATTACATATATCAGCCTATTACTCATTAAACGCAGCCAGACATCCATGTGCCACTAAAAGAATTTGCACCTTATTTAGAGATTGCACATACCTACCTAAACTAACGCCTGTATTCGCCTGTGGGCCTGTAGGCAGAGGTGAATTACTGCACCAACATTTCGCCAGGAATTTATCAGTTTTTCGGACATATTTCCAGACTCCGTGCTGCTACTGAGTATTGCCTAACGGAAAAACACAACCACACTTCGTTCGAACTTGGAATCGAACCAGGGACTTCTAGATCGCACGGCACGAACTTGTAGTTGGAGGTTGAAGTAGGAACCTAATAAGACACAACTATTTAGTTATAATTCCTAAGAGATAGGGGTACCATTTACCAATCCAATCAAGTCACCTTATTCTTAGTGCAGTCCAAGCTCGACCAAATACTTTTATTTGACACTATTTTTTAAATAAAAAAGTGTGTGTATATACACTTGTTAGAAGTTATACCACACGACTAAAGCAAAACTTATAAATACGCCCAACAGTCACATACATAGTTCTTAGTTTACACAACATATTACATTTCTGAACACACTCATAAATATTTGACAACCATTAAATATTACGAGCCCTTTTTATTACTGACACTATTCTACATTTTTTGCTGGTGGTAGGATATTCGTATCCGCCCGGATAGCGACCACCGTACACATGGCGTAAAACCCGCCATAGTGGCTCATGCAAGTGTGCCGCGTTCCGGGATCAGCCAGTGTATATCCGGTTTTCGGGGGGGCTTCAATCATGGTGAAAGGATGACCGTGCCGGAATTTTTTGGCCGGTTTCTCGCGGTCGGTCCTTTGTTCACCATGGTATTAGTCCCCCAAACTTCTTCACAAGATAGGTGAAGAGGTTTTCGGCCGGCATGATTGCGTCGACCAACGGGAGATCATCATCTCTCGCTGGTCGGCACTTTTTCTGGACTCCATTACACTTACCATCAGGTGCAATGGGGTCACTTTGCCGAAAATTAAAATCTTAATACGCAATTATTCAAATATTGTAGATATATGTTGTCGATTCGAAACCTTTATTTAAATACGTTCTTTAATTTGAGCGGTTTAGTAGGCAGCTTCAGACGATGAATTTTGTGTAATGTGTTACATATGCGCGCGCATCTTTAAAGGAGAATGCCCATAAGCAGTATCGCATGATTTTAAGTTGTGCCACAAGTTAGTAATATCGACAATTCTTGTCTTTAATTTTAATGAAATTATTTCGTATTAATTGACCCTACATTTGCCGGATTAAAAAAAACAAAGATAAATAGTATTTCTATTTATTTACCTAATAGCTACATTTTCTGTTGTCGTTTTATTACCCTGTGTTACCATGATATAAAAATATATCAAATCTACTTTTAATTTATTTGATCATTTACTATTAAGCAGAAATTACAATTATATTGTTTTAAGCTGTTACTAGATCTTGTTTGTGGGTTCGCTAGCGTGAAAAGTTAATAATAAGACTTATTCAAATAAAAGCAACTTACTCTTTAGCAATGCTCGGTGGTGGTTGCTATAGGTTTCCGTTTCTACTACCAAACGCAATCATTTTTAAAGCGAGGCACTTCACAGATTTTTGCTTTGCGCACATTGCTTTTATCAAAGCGCTTATTTGCAACAATCACATCAATTAATAGCTCTTTATTTATTTTCATTAACAGATAATAATCTGTATATAGTAGTCTGTACTTGTAAATAAGTACGGCACTATTCTAATAGAGTATATTTTTCTCTGCTGTATATTTCTAACCATACGTTGCATATACCGACTGTTCCTATAATGATACCTAACACGAAAATATTTTCTGTGAAAATGATAATCATGAGAAATATCGATTATAATAATAATAAATCGACTTATGCACTTGGCAACATTGAAATTGGTTGGCGGGTGGGATAATGTCATTATAATTATGTTTATACAAGAACGGCCGTTACGTTTGTTTTTCGCAAAAGTAAACATTAATGTTATTCGTTTTCCAAGTATGGTTCTTAGTTATATAATAAGTAGTGATTTTGAGAAAGAGACTCCATATAGGTAACTTACTTTATAATCGGGATAGACTCCTTGTACAATTTATTGTGAAAAGTGGTTGTGAGACAGTGGCTCCTAGTATTTTAGTGTGACAAGTGATTAGTGATTGTGAGACAGAGCCTCCTTATTATGGTATCCTTATTATATTATTATCCTTATTATAGTAATATCAGTTCGCCGGTGTGTTAATTGTACACTTCGACTACGTTATGGACCTTCGCAGGCATTCAGAGAAATCAATGAAATCATGTACAATCTCTATGTGGATTTCACCCTCGCCGGTAAGTGAATTCAAAACTGTAACTGTAGCTACATTGTATATTATATTATATGTAAACACAGATATTTGGTTTATGCTCCAATAAAGATTTTCAGGTTTTTATTTTCAATACTTATTGTTAGGCCAGGTTTTAACTATTGTTACTGTGATGTTTATAACTATTCTAATTGCCTGCTTTAATGTGCTGTTTAAGACACAGGGATATACAATCCCAAACACTTAAACTGCTACCTATTATTAGCTTTAACTTGGGAATTTCAGACATAACAAGTAATACTTACACAATTAACTGATTCACAGAGGTAGTATATTACTAGCCTTTGAATTTAAATATAAAGTCTTTGCATGGAGTGTTATGCTGTTCTTCAAGTTGGCTCACTTAAAGCTTCTATTTTAGGACATTGAAATGTATGTTTTGTATGTATGTCTCAAGGGCCTCATTCTTCATGTTAAATGAGAATTCCTGTTTTTAACTTTTATGAAATATTTCGCATTACTAACAATTATATCTATTTACTTTGACTGCCTACTTATGTGGTTTTATTATACTTTGACCCAATAGTTACCATGGAACCCCGCAAATTATGCGAGTACTATTTAGTTTTATTGATAGGGTATGTTAATTACAACACTATGCACAAGTTTTCATTGTGGCACAAAAATATTTGTGCCGATACTAAGTTCTATAGTCAGTTGGGCATTGCCATTTCAATCTCATAATTTTTTCATAACGCGCCTAAAGAAGTATAACTTCAAAACATTGTTATTAAATATGGTGTTGGATAACCAATGCTGAAATATTTATTTTTGCACACTCACACTTATCGCCTAAAGCAGTCTTTCTCTTCTCATTATCTGATCTATGAATTTTCAAAAATTCATAGGTATATAAAATATAATTTATGGTTAATTGACTCCTCTGCTCCAAGGCGATTGTCTAATGTCTACCCTAATTACAAGCAGGTGTAAGAGTAATGGAGGAAACATGTACAGCTTTCAAAGGAAGCATGTTTCTAACAATAGTTATATTATAATTACCGGTTTGGTGTATGTTTGTTGTCTATACGTTCAGCTACATTTCCGAATTACAAAATTCTCTGCATAAAAACAAGCATTTTTACTTATGATTATTATTGTTCAAGGTAAAGAAAAATATATCTGTTATTATTATAGAAACTAGTGTACTCACAGTCAAGGCGACTGGAATGGCAACTCTATGCCATTGACGATAATGTTGAGTGTTCTTAATGTCGAGCTGTAAAAAATGATTTAACCCTCGCCATTTTGCATAATTATATATAAATTTTTAGTATGACAAAGTCATTCCACCATATCTGATGGTGTTGTTCAAACATCAAGGGGCCAGAGACTTCCACGTCGTCACTCGACACACTTCTATTATCTTGCTAAAATACACATCATCATCAGCCCATCTGATGATACACACGTCCAACTGTTGGGCTCTGCCCTCCTTTACAACTAAGAGGGTTTAGGCTTTAGTCAAACAAACTGGCCAAGTGCGCGTTGGCGGACTACACACCTAAGTAATTCTTCAGAACTTTTATGTGTGCAGGTCTCCTCACGATGTTTTTTTTCACCGTTAAAGTAGTTGATAATTTATTGTGAATACACATATAACTTCGAAAAGTCAGACGTGTGTGCCTGGGGTGTGAACCCGCTACCGCCGAGATTCACGACCGCGCGCCTAAATAATGAAGTAGTGATAGCCACGAAGATACACATAAGGCTCATAAAGTTATAAATATAAATAAAAAATAATAATAAATAGTCATTTGTTTGCGAACTATATTCATCAGATAGGTGTCTGAAGCAGTGAAGCAGATTGTCATGAATATTTATGTTCTCAATGACATCGTCGCTCAAACGAGCCGTTGTGCGTAACTCTTCAATTTTAACAGTTTAAATCGCTGGCTTTATATTGTGCTCGGAGTAAAATTACATTTTAACATACCACTGTTAAAGTTATAAGTGTCGTTATTTTAAATAGTGCAGTGTTGTGGAGAACGGAATGGATTTGAAACGGAGTGAATTAAAGGTTTCTTTTTATGTAACCCATACACATGTGTTTTTAAAATTATTCCTTTCAACTTCAAAAGCTAAAGTATCGCCAGTATCCCACGTTTCTGGATTCGCAGTTTTCGGACACATATTTAACTTAAAAATAAAGAAATTTATTTTATGTATTTACGCCGTGTTTGAAAAACCTCATAAAAAACAAAACATCCCACAAACAGCTAATAAAACAAAGTACATCGGCGGCAACGTGCCGTTCCTAATAAGAATTCAAAAATGAAACACGGAAAGAATTATTTAGATAGAACGTCGGGCGTCGCTTAAGCGTAATGGAATGTAAATTGAACAAATATTTGTTAAAGTGTTAGGACAATCTTTTTCGTGTAATGCAAGCGGTTTTTCGCCGCTCCAGATGTTTTATTTACCGCCGAGCTTGCATTTTGTTACTGAGTAAATAATTTTCACTGTGAAGTATTTTCCTGTTTTTAGCTGCTTGCTGAGACGTTAACAAAAAAATAAAGTAAATACCTTTGGAGCAGAGTTTTTAAATTTGTAAAAGTCCCTTGGTAGTTGAAAGATTAAGCGTGGGATTTAAAAACTGAATGAAAATATACATGCCTATATGACCCCACGCCAGATAGAGTGGTGTATTTCTGCACCCACATTTCGCAAAATAAACTCAATTTATAATCGCACAATATTGTTATTAATAATAAGAGATAATTGTTATGAGAGACTATTCGGCTTCAAAAGTAACCGAAAAATATAGGTACTTATTTTTTCTTAGGTGCTCTAAATTGACATACCTAGTACGACTTTTGATCGTACTTATAAGTGGATAGTAATAAAGAGTCGTTGAATTTGAGAAACTACTTGTAAAGTTGTTTGTTCTGTAGAATAAATTGTCACATGCGATCGGACTCCTGGGTCCGATATGGTGTGATTTTTGTTCTATTAGGAAATTCTCAGTAGCCACACAGAGTCTGAAAATAACTCCAAAAACGGCAATAGGCTCCCCCCTTAATACAGGAGACATAAAACGGCGAAACGTGCTTGAAAGAAATAACAATTACACAAATTAAAAATCTTGCGTTGATCTTTCGGGGAGTATGTCTGTAAAGTCTGGATTCACACATAGAATCCAATCTAGTAAATTATTGAATCCTGGTACCATAGTTAAACTATTTTAATATTATTCATAAAAAACATTAATTTAATTTCCGTCCGGACCCATTCAAAGAGGGAGAGAGAAGACTATAAACTATAGACTTAAAGTATAAAATCACAACCTAGTTTAAATGTCCACTTAACTTCAGACCTCGATAAATTGCAGACTATATCTAATTATATGATGGCGATGACGTTTTGCTAATGAAGTTTTATACAGCAGGATTTATTATACTCGTGTTTGGCAGTATTTGTGGCGCAGATAAAATTCTCTGAGACGGATTTTGTGATTTGTAGGTATCAGAGAAACCGTAAAGACTCTCATAGAGTATTATAATATAAATAAATCTCTGATATTATTACATTCTTGGCTTATATTATATTTTTGACAAAAAAAAAATTGTTATACATGGTGTAAAAAGATCGTGATCAAAAACTTAGACGGGCAATAGTTACGAAAATATATTTTTTTTACATTTTCCCAACAATCATAAATATTAAATGTATTTTGATTAGGAAAACGTCAGTTTAATTTTTTATTTTTGTGTTGTATTCAGGGTTCCTCACAATGTTATTATTTATCGTTAAAATGCGTGGTCATTTTTAGTGAATACACACAAAACTTTGTAAAGTCAGTGTGTAGCTGAACAAACAACTGTCGAGAATTTGCCTCGACAGACCATGCATTTATTTGTAGATGCCATCACGCGTAAATATAGTACTATTTAAGCAAAAGTCGTCTCCAGAAATGGTTATATAAACTGAATTCCTATAATATTTCCTTTAATATTGTAAATGTCTCAATATCTGCTAATGACATCATGTCTAGAAACTTAAATGGAAACGTGAAAGTCTGTAGACATTTTGACGCGTCTCGCCCTATAGTATAATATATTAAAGGCTTTTTAAGCGTTCTTTCTTTATGTTACGCATAAAGGTTATTCTATACTTTAAGATGCTATAAAAATGCTCATAAAATATACGACCTCTTTTCAAAGCACACATTGAATTAGACCGGAAAAAGAATAGAACGCATAATGTGTACCTCAATTTGACATCATATAATAAATTTTTATTTCGGATTTTAAAATTACCGCTTGTTCTTTGTTCGCCATCCGGGCAGATAGTACAAAGTTCCTCGATCCGATGTACTAATCCTCCATGTTGGTCATTATGATTTAATGTATGGTTATTTCTGCGGATTCAATCTAAGCTCTAAGCTCATTGCTGTGAATGAATTTATAAGAGATAGGGTTATCTGCATGCTAAAATAAATTTAAGCATGTTCAGCCATTGCTGAACTTTAAGTAACAAAAACGCCAATTACTTAACATTATATGTAAATTCTATTATAATCATATTCATCATCAGCCCATATACGTCCCAATGCTAGTCACGGGTCTCCTCTACCATTGAAAGGCATTAGGCCTTAGTCCACCACGCTAGCCTAGTGTGGATTGGCGTACTACACACCTAATAATTTCCTAAGAACCTACACAGGTTTCATCACGATGTTTTTCCTTCACAAGTCCTTCAAAGTAAGTGATAGTGAAGCCTGCGGTTTGATCCCGCGTACCGCCCAGATTCTCTACCGCTTGATTATGATCATAATATTATCTTATTATGAAAATCGATTTCATAACCGGTTGATGCGACAATCTCAACTAACTTCTCCTGTCAAAGTGATTAAACCTTTGTCTCCTTGTACAAAGTTCTCGAGAAGGTGCTTAAGCTAAGGCTTCCCACATGGCGTAAGTTTCTTCATTTAAACTGTTCGTGAGTACCGAGGCCTAAGCTAACAATTGACTTGCTGAAGCGTTACTTGAGCGGGCAAATTGAGTATATACTTACGGCACTGGCTTACAATTTTGTTTAATGTTTTGAGTGCTTCTATTTTGTTGTTAATATGTTAATCATACTTTAGGCGGTGTTGTACTGTATATCACTTACATATTTTGCATTTTAAGAATTGGAAGAAATATTAAACGACTTGTATTGTTATTGTAATACGAATGTTGATAGAATTTCTTCTTCTCTTTATCTTCCAGAGAAGATTCTTTGTAAAAGCACGACAATATAGTCACAACATAATATATATGTTTAATCACAACATATTATTTTGATATTGTTGTGACTATCACAATTTTCACTAAACATTACATTCTCATCTTGAACGTATTTTTTTAATGGATATATGTGAAATAAATTATGGCCAACCTGTAATAATTTACGCGAAAAATATTAACTTTTCTTTAAAACATCCACTTTTAATGCAATATAGTGAAAACAAAAGCAAATCAGAATTATCCCTTTCTTAGTTCAAATCCCAATTCTAACCTCCAAGCAAAGCCATTTAAACCTTTACATGCAATTAACATGGATGTCAGCCGGCCCGTCCCAGAGGTTACGGGGTCGCAATGTGCCAAATACCCGGCCGCCGCGCCGTTTCCGGGGTGCGAGCACGTGGTTAGCTTGTTGAGATGTGCCAAACTTAAAGCTTGGCCTGTGTTCACGTTGTACCCAAATTGAGTATCTTACTTCTTACTAATATTATAAACGCGAAAGTTTGTATGTATGGATGTCTGGATGTCTGGATGTTTGTTGCTCTTTCACGCAAAAACTACCGAATAAATTTCAATGAACGTTTACAATAATATAGCTTATACATCAGAATAACACATAGGCTATATATTTATAAGATAGTGTGTGAATTGTCCAAAATATAACGATAATTGTCAAGTAAGTCGGGAAAAAATGCATCTGCGAGCTATTCTTGCGTACGCTGCAAAAACTGCAGAGTTTACACGTACATACCTATATAATGTATAAGAGAAATGTTTATCTTAATAAGTCCTACAAAAAAGTCCGCGACAGCATATAACTATCTTTAAAATTACGAGGAATATGGTAAAAACAACAATTTCATTTTCTCATATAAACTGTTCTATCTAATTTCCTGTCAAACATTTTATGTTTATCCCGTCAATACGGTTAATGGTCCCCTCAAATTAAAGAATAGTAAGTATGTAAATAAAGGTTTTGAATCGACAACATATATCCACAATATTCGAACAATTGCGTATTTTTCATTTAAAAAATGCAGAATAATCAGTAATGAAAAATGAGTGACATATTTATTAGTTGGCAAAAATGTATGCGAGCGTTCAGAAATTTATTTTTAAACTCCTTGAGTTGTATCTGGTTTAAAATTTACAAACGAATGCAGGCTCGGTAGTCATCACGCTTCGTAATCTAAATAATGATTTCACTGATCCCAACGGATATACCCTTTGATTTTAGCATATATTGTCAATGCGAAAGTAACACTACTGAGTTATACTTTCACGCCTAAAATATTTTGTTATGGATAAAAACGGAAACATAAAAAGGGACATAGGTTACTTTTTTTTAATTCATTTAGTGTAATTTGGGCACTTGGGAGACGTTTAATAGATTTACTTATTATCTTTCTGCACCCAACCCTGAAGTCTATGCGGACGGAGTCGCGGGCAAAAGCTAGTTGATATATATTTTTGTCGATTACTACTACTTGGCAAAATTTAACGATTCAGCTAGCATTATTGATTCGATGAGGGGCAATCATAATCTTTTTTTTATTTAGACCACTCTTAATACTTTATCATCATGTCCTTTGTTGTCACTTTTCTAAAGCTATAATGTGTAAATATTCTTTTTTTTTAACAGATCTTAGCAAAATTAAGAATTAATAATATGAAATTAAAAATTTAAATTATTTTTGACTTTACAGTTAAGAAAGTTGTAAAGGCCAACATATTATTACATATAAAGAAAAGGCTCGTGAACTGCCTCGTGGTCTCGCGGCACAAGTATGTGCCGTGCGATCTAGAGGTCCTGGGTTCCATTGGGAAATTCTCAGTAGCAGCACCGAGTCTGGAATTGTGCCCGAAAAACGGCAATAGGCTCGCCCCCTATTAGGTGGGACTGATACATACCTGGCGAAATGTGGGTGCAGTAATGCACCTCTGCCTACTCCTTCGGGGAATACAGGCGTGAGATTATGTATGTATGTATGTACAAAAGCCCTCATGATTTTGATTATTTGATGATATTTCACTATTTCACGGAAGTATATCGCTCTGCTCAAACCCGAATTAAGATAGATTCGTCCCAAAACTACTTTAGATTGAGATAATGAAAGATCCATAACAAAACATGAAATGCGTTGATGTTGACAGCTGAACAGGGAACGTTTATTCACATATTTATTACGCAAGGAATAATACAAAATGGGACATTTTATGACCAGACAATCAATCCAATAAACCAATCGCTCTTATGGGAAATTATTCAATCTCGGACAAACCGAGCAATGATTGCTGCCATAAATAACTATGACCCATAATTACGACCCATGGAACCATTTTCTAATTGTTCCTGTTACCCATTATAATTGATCGTCGGACAATCTCATAGATAATATATAAACGTATGGTTTGTTAGAAACATTAAAATTGGTTCAATTAGGGTTTAGGCGTGAAATAGACTGATAGTCTTATTCTATGAATTCCTGGTAGTCTCGCGATACTTGTATGTGAGGTCCGAATCCCGAGTTGGGCAAAGTGTTATTGGGTTTTCCCATAACGATTTTTTTTGTATCAGTACAGAGTCTGGAATTTTGCCCAAAAAGCGGCATTAGGCTCACCCCCTATTATTTGAAATAAAAACATAATTGGCGAAATGTGTATGCAGAAATACACCTCTACCTACAGACTCTGATACTGGCGTTAGTGTGTGTAGTCGTATGTATTTTCTTTATGAGATGTGAAAAAAGTTCTACTAAAAAAGTCCAAATATGTTGCCTTATGTACGTGGCTTATTGCAAGTTTTTGTAACACTTTGTAGGGATACGGGTGATTCGTCTAATGTTCGTAGTTAGCATTATTTGGGTCAAGGATTGCCTCATGTTTGGTCCCATTCCCTCTTGTAATTACATGGAATATATTACAATGTTACTACGCATAGTTTCAAAGACGATTTAAGATAATTATGCTGTGAGGTTAGGGTAAAATATTTTTAAAATTGCCGAGACAATGAATGCAGTTTGACTTTTCATATAGGTATTTAAATTATTCACTTATCAGATTTAGAAAAGTTCTAATATAAAATATAGGGACAAAACAAGAGTCATCATCAGCCCATATACGTCCCACTGCTGGGCACGGGCCTCCTCTACCATTGAGAGGGTTTAGGCCTTAGTCCACCACGCTGGCCTAGTGCGGGTTGGCGGAGAGTAACATTGTTGAAATTAGTACAATTGATCAAATCGAATATTTTTATGGAAGTAAAGGGTAGTTCTATACGATATATTAAAGGAAATAATACAAACCTTTTTAATATGTTACTCAATATATTTTAAAACTAAATAATGTATAGATGATTTTTGCACAAAATCACTAATTGCCCAAGGTTGTTCGTCGCTCGTGAACCGAAGAAATAACAAATTTAATTACAATCAATCAAGCAATTTCACTTATTCATTACGGTCAATTTTGCGTCATTCGGACCGTGAAAATATAATTGGGCTGAATTCTTAGAGATTTTCCGTTGTTAAATTATTTTGTATAAAATGAATAAAATATTTTTTCGTGTATAATTGATTTTACTGTCTCGTTATAGGCCGGACGTATTTGCATGCGATCAATCAGTCCCGGGTTCGATTCTGGGTCAGAAAAAGTCAGGTATATCTCAGTAGTAGTACCGTAGTTTGTAAATATATATGATGAACGGTAATTAGTTTGTTTTCTATTACGTGGTACTCAAAAAACTGGAGCCCAAACTTTGCTGTGAAAATAAACTCAAGTCTACTTCTTTATCATTATTCTAGTGTAATATATACCAGTGGCGGTACTTCCATAGAAGCCCGGAAGCCCAGTTTGCCTTTCAAAATTCCAAATAATATTTTTTAAGCTTTAAATCTTTATTTAACATAAGCATTTTGACATATTAATGAGAATATCCTGACCACACAATAAACAATTATAAATTAGACATTACACAATTAACGTGTAACGCTTTTGGGCTTCTATTGAAGTACCACGACTGATATATACCCGTATTCTCACCCAAGCGTTCCCGGTGGTCTGCTCCCAGTGAGGAATTGCCAGATTATCAGCAGGACAGTTCAAATATCTCCTAAATGTCATGGATGGATCGCAGCGGCGGGCCAGCCGCATTGTGATTGATGCTGGCGTTAGTAACATGTTAGCTGCTATAGTTACGTCCCTACATACTACGTCATACCTGTAGATGTAGAATCCCCATATGCCCCCGTTTAACTGGTTCAACGGTCAGCATTACTGTGAATACTCTAAAGTGTATTTTTTTATTATCCTTTTTCTTCCCGACGACAACCGAAAAAAACCCGTGTGATTTAAAAAAGTAAAATTCCACAATATTTTTAGATTTTTCTATTAAGTGATGTTTATTCAATAAGTGAAAAGGTAAAAGTAAAGATTAAGACAGGTCGATCGATGTGGTGCCACAGTTTTCGACGAAAACCGGCGTTAAAGTTTATGTTGCATTTCGGTCGCTCAAAAATACAAAACTGGTAGGTATAACTTTCTAAGCACTATTATTCGTTAATGTGCGACATATCGTATTGGGCCCCGATCCGCCCGGGCGTAATTTTATAAAAAAAGTGACCTATGTTACTTTGGAAGATCCCATCTATATTCAAACCAATAATCTTTCAAATCCATTGTACAAACATACGAAAATACAAACCTTTCCTCTTTAAAATTGTACTGTCACATTAGTACCTATCTTTAATGTATTAAATCTATACTAAATATTATTATTATAGATTTAATACATTAACTTTAGGTACTAATGCGAGCGAAACCGTGACTAGAACAAGTATATCATTATAAAAGAATATCGTGAAATTTATACGAGAGGGACAAAGACTCATATTTGGTATTCACGAGGTCGTCGCACGTATCAGTTACAGTTAATAAAATTTCATTTTTGCGTACAACGAAACACCTAAAAACAAAATAAAGAAAGTCAGCGGTCTAATTATTTTATTTTCCTTCTGGTCACTGCTTTTAGAACAACATAACAAAAACAACGTGATCAAGTAAGAATGCCGACCCGTTTAGAACAAAAGTTCAATTTTATTGTTATAAAAAAAAACACATTAAATAAACAGGAATTTAAGCTATATGCCATGTTTCTACAACTTTTCGTCTCGGAAAAATTAACTTTTATATATGTATTAATGCGAACGTAGCCACGGTGACACATTTATGAAACAAGTAGCTATGACAATAAATCGGCAAAAATCTCTAACGATTGTATTCATCTAGGGTCTATGAAGTTAGCTTTATCTGGACGTTTGTGCTGAAGAATATGGCAGCACGGGGTAACTCGTAACGTGCGAATAAAAAATAAACCCACATTTCGCCAGTATGTACCAGTACCACGTAATAGGGGGCTAACCTATTGCCGCTTGCAGGGCACATTTCCAGACTCCGGGCTGTTTTTGAGAATTTCCTAATGGAAAAACCTAATAACACTTTGCCCGACCCGGGAATCGAACCCGGGACCTCTAGATCGCATGGTACATACTTGTGCCGCGAGACCACGAGGCATTCTGTGTATATGGGTCTGTGTGTGTGTGTGTGTTCATGAACGTGTTGTCCAGTGAAATCTCTACGGAGACATAACTCATTTACGAGTTTACATCTTTTTTGTAAGAGAATAAGTTTTGTAGTTTTATAGCCTATAAAACAATAGAATGTAAATAATTCTTTCTGCTGGCGTCGACAGAAATATATCAAGTTTTACAATACCCAAGAGAAAATAGTTTTAGAGCTCACAAAAAAGACCTTTTTAAGTGTAAGTGAAGGTGCTATTGGTGGTACATTCTTGTACAAAGAAATAAGGTCCAACGTACATAGTAAAAACAGAATTAGAATTAAGTCTAGTACTTTGCAAGTTTTAGTATCTGATATGACCTGTGGTCCTAAGGATTTTAATGTCAATTTATATCGTCATTTTAACACTTATAACAATAGAAGCTACTTTTATGAAAAGAGATTTATTTAATTCAAGACTCTTCCAATGTTTCCTTAGGATTTCTTACAAGAATTTTCAGTTGTTTATCTACCTCAGGCTAAAATATCCCAAAAGAAGCCGAAAGAGTTACGAGACCCAATGAAGCGAATATTAACCGGAAAACCGTTGGAATAGGCGCCTACGTATAAATTAATATTAATTATACAGGAACCAGGTGAATTAATGAGGGCGTGGGTGAAGGAATACAATAGCTCAGTATTCAAATTTGATAAGAATTTAGATTGGGATATCACAGTGATAATATTATTTGACAATTGTAATTTTTTTCCTTTGGAAAACATACAATACATTATTTTTTTCTTAATTTCGCCTTTCTAAATGTCTCTTTCTTTGTGTAGTAATTTATTTTTGTTCGAACTAAGGGCGTCAGCAAAGTTAGCGATATGACATGCATGACCATTCAACCCGGCCCATTCGGCACGTGCTCATCTTGGCATTGGATCATCCATGTAATCAAAGACAGAATCCACTTTTATAAAAAACGGAACTTTATTTCCCAAAGTTGGGGTCGCATATTGACGTCCACCAAACCCCCACTCACCACCCATCAAAGTTTCTCGTGTCTAGTTCTATCCCATAGCGTGCGGTATCATTAGATAAGTATTTCAAAAACATTGAGAGGTTTCTAAGACGATTTTTTTATTTTAATATCCGTTTGCGAGAAATTCAACATTAAAGCATACATTTTTGTTCAAGGGCGTCCCCCCTCTTAAAGCTAAACGGCTGGCTCGAATAATCTTAACAAAAATCATGACGTTAGTCCACGTGATGAACATTGAAGGAAAACTATAACGGATTATATAACTTTGTTAGACCAGTATTTATAGAGGCCTAACTTGTAAAATGGTTACTTGGAAAACTTCGTATGTTTTGGGTTTATATGTACATTATTGAGGGTGACTACGGAACCCTGATCTATGCTGGGCCTGACACGCACTTGTCCGGATTTGTATCTAGATTGTTTAATTCAGTCCAAAATAAAGAAGCTTAATATTTAAGTAGCAAGTACCAATAATGAGAAATGGGGTCGAAAATTCAAGCAGCATGGACGTTGACGCTAGCTTTTCAATCTGTACTGCCACGCCCTTCCTAATGGTCGTTTATTATAATCAGATTGTGAACTAGTCAAGCAAGTTATAAGCGATCACGTCATAATCTATATTAATATTATATAGCTGAAAAGTTTGTTTTCTTGAAACTACTGGTCCGATTTGTTTTTTTTTTTAATTCTAATTCTAAATGAGGTTAATAATAATCTATAACCCATTTGTCGTGGAATTATATTGTGATGAAAAAACCCATTTATCGTGGAATTATAATAATATAGGCTATATGTATATATAATCACGCTAAGAACAACTTTTAAACTTTCAAACTTTAAACTTTCATCAAAGCTTCATTATATTTGAAGTGTCATATGAATATGTCTAAGATATTTGAGATAATTCACTTATTTTTTAGTCTTTACATTTTTTGCACACAAAAAAGTTCTTAGGAATTTCTTAGGTGTGTAGTCCGCCAACCCGCACTAGGCCAGCGTGGTGAACCCTCTCAATTGTAGAGGAGGTCCGTGCCCAGCAGTGGGACGTATATTGGCAGATGCTGATGATGATTTAATTGAAGGCAATGTTATCGGTGCCCGCTGATCTCTTATACCTTACGTCACTGTCAGTAAGCTGTATTTGACGGAGGTATGACGGCGGCATTAGACGATGATTTGTGAAAAATGTACACATCAGTGACGGTTTTTCGTCATGCTTTATAAATACGGTGCGTGCATGACTCGTGTTCTATTGAAAAATGGTTACCACGTCGCTCTGAAAAATGTTTTAAAATCATTAATTTCACTTTGATAGGGAATTTTAAAACGTTTGGGAAAGGTCACTTATATCAAATTGAGAGATTGCCATGTTTCTTGTCGTACCGTACCTTTCCTTACGCATTTACTGTCAGCCTTGTTGGTCCCGTGTTCTCTGTCGTCGTCACGGGTTCGATTCCCGGATCGGGAAGTTCTTATAGGGTTTTCTATTTGGAGTTTGAAAATATGCCTGAAAAACAGCATTTGCTCGCCTCCTCTTACATAGATGACTTAAAGCACATATGGGGAAACATGTAATTCATCGTTGGAGACATTGGCTTGATTGTATTTAGACTATGTAGGTAGGTATGTTAATATTTTTTTGTTTACTGAGACTGATTATGCTCCAATAATCCCCATATTATGCTGTAATCTCAAAGGGTTAGTGGTAGTCATTGAGCACCGCACGAGCACGTTGTTAGTCTGTTCAAGCTACATACATAGTATGTAAGTCTCATTAAAAAATATATCATTGAAACATATAACTGCTTTTTCCGCACAGATCCACTATTCGAGAATCTCATTTAAACATGTCGCGTAAGATTTTTTAGCTCACAGTATCTTATCTAAAAAAGATTTCGATCGACTTTTAAATTCCATTTAGGAAACCCGACCACAAATGAAAACGAAGATCTGTTAAAAGTTAAGGTACATCTTGAATTTGCATAAAAATGAACGTTTTGTATAAATGGACATAGCTACACGAAAAGGATCCAATCCACAATAATGTCAAAAATGAGTTGAGTGCACCAAAATGATGCTAAATATCGATATTATTAGGTCAGTAAAAAGACCCACGAACAAAACAGCTGTTTTTCATTGATTATTAACATTGAAACCAACCCACATCAATTTTTTTTTCACATTTTTTCCAACGGTATATATTTACAAATATCTCATCAAATACAATTTTGTGTATAAATTGTACTACAAACAATTAACAATAATAATAATATTCTACGTTAACAACATACTCACATTCTACTTTAAAATTAATATCCATGAAGAAATACGTCATAAACTTAAAATGTCATAACTTTGTGTGGATTGGAACCTTTTCGTGTAATTACGTCCAATTGTAATAGAAACCTTTTTCTAGACCCCGTTCCGTGTCTAACGTATTGGTGTCGGTTTAGCTATGTTCCAATTCGCGTAAAATTTATGTGCATAATGTAATTATTACTGCGGTTAGGAAAGTAGAATATTGTTTTTCAAGAAAAACACGTTTATTTATGTTTGAATCATTTGAGTTAGGATTTTAGCATGTTCCGAATAATACTTAATTTTATTTTATTTTCAAATTATTTTTTACAATGTTCAGAATTGGTAACTTTATTACATCGACTATCACGGGATCCATAATTAAAGAGAAGAAGGCTAATAGTATAGGTTACGGTATGAACACGTATGTAGACTGCTTCTCTGTTTATTTGTAGACTGCTTCGTGGTTTCGCGGCACAAGTATGTGCAGTGTGATCTAGAGGTCCCGGGTTCGATTCCCGGGTCGGGTAAAGTGTTACTGGATTTTCCCATTAGGAAATAGTTAGTAGCAGCACGAGTCTGGAAATGTGCCCGAAAAATACCAATAGACTCGCCCGATATTACGTGGGACTAATACATACCTGACGAAATGTGAGAGCAGAAATGCACCTTTGTCTACCTCTTCGGCAAATATAAGCGTTAGGTTATGTTTGTACATGTGTATGTATTTGTTTATTTTGTAGGTTAACACATATTGTAAAATAAAAATATTACGAATTCAATCCTTTGAAAACTCTCTAGATATAATAGTTCTATCTGTAAGCCTGCTAACTAATCCACAAGTTAATAACAAAAGAAATGATATTTAAAAGAATAAGAATTTAGGAAATTCTCGGTAACAGCACGGAGTCTGGAAATGTGCCCGAAAAACGGCCATAGGCTCGCCCCCTATTACGTGGGACTGATACATACGTGGCGAAATGTGGGTGCAGAAATGCACCTCTGCCTACCCCTTCGGGGAATACAGGCGTGAGTTTATGTATGTATGTATGTTTGATCATAAAAGAGCTATTTTTATGAGAAATTAACTGTACTTTTTTCGCTACAATTACTTATTTTGGAAAGTCAATTTTAATTGAAAGTCAATGCATAAGTTGTATTTTTATAATTTTAGCGTTTCAAGACTTTAATATTTTACTTTGATATTCATGAAAATATTGTAACAGCGAAGCTTAAGAAAATGGCTGAGGTAATATAGTAAATTATCTGCAAAACAGACTGCTTTAAGCTGCATTCCAACAAATTGCAATTAAGCAGTAACGAAACTTTATGTCAAACGTAACCGCGAAACTTACCCTCACAAGAATCGCAGTAAGTTTGCCAACCCTAAAGCATTATGTGGTTCGCGCCGCTTATACTCCCGCCCGTCGTCAGTAGACTGTAGGGCGCCGGAGCGATCGCCCACCAGTTGAGTTCCAAGTTCAAGTTCGGAATTCAAAAACTCTTCCAAATATAAAACCGCCGATCTGCGTGTAAAAAGTAATTCTATTTTTGAAATATTTGACAGTTTTACCAGCCAGTGCGCGGAGTGTAAAAGTTATTTTCGTGTGAACTTATTTCAACAAGTTAAAAGAAGTGAATTACAGGTAATATTATTATTATATTTTTACTAAAAATAAATAAAAACGTGTATAAAATTTATTGTAAGTATCTAACCTAACTTTAAAAAAGTTTTTAATAATTTAAATAACTTTTAAGAATTCAATAATGTTTAAACCCCATGCTTCAATATATTTCAAGAAGTCATTTTAATTATGAGGATTTATTAAAAACAATATTATTAAAATATCAAAAAATGTTCACCGTATAATGTATATATTTATATTTTGAAAGGTAATAAGATTGTTGAGTACTCCAAAACATTAAATAAGCTGCTTGTTAGAAATGTAAATAATTGATTCAAGCAAACATTTGAACCATGCAATTTTTTTTTACTTGTCATACGCGAAGTTTTTATCGATTTGGAATAAAGGCAGCATAGCATTAATCAAAATCCTTGTTAAATTTTAATAGCGTTTATTAAAATTTAACAAGGGTTTTGATTAGGTTCTGCTATGCTGCCTTTGTTCCAAATCGATAAAAACTTCGCGTAATGAGTAAGAAATAGGGCTATAATTTAAAATAGGTATCTAGAAACACCTTAATATTTTAAAACTGTAAAAGTAGACAAGAATTCACGAAGACCGATTAAATGGAATCTAAAGAACTTAAAATAGGAAAATTAGAAGTATTTAAATATCGACATTATATTTATTTTATCTTGATTTTGACCGTAGTTTAAGCTTTTTTAAAAAGAAATCATTTTGTAATATCCAGGTTAAAATTACGAAACCATTTCTCTAAAATCATGACAAAACCAAGTTTTTTAATTGCTTGAATAAATCTATATAATTGTTACGTATATCAAAAATATTTATAGAAATGCAAATTTATTATGTTATAATTTTTTAGCTTCATAAATCTGGTATGGTAAGAATTTTGGTAAATCAATACACTCTCAACTAAAGGGTGACAAACTATTTCATTTTCAGTTCATCCAGCCGTTACTAAATTAAGAACCTTTTCCGGTGAAACTGCAGTCTAGTCTAGTTATTTTACTGCAACCGCGTTTCTGTGCCAATAATTTATTTTATCTTATACGTAAGATACTTATTTTCCTTTTATTATACATGCATTATTCCTTGTGTTCTTGATTTTATATGTTTATGTATAAAGAAATAGAAATTTGGCACAGTGATACGAACTACGAGTAGGTCTACACATTATGTTAATAAATTATTTCGTAAAGACTCCTCGTTATCATGAAATCCTTAATAGTCTTTAATATATACATACATATAGTTAAAATATAAATCTTGAATAAAACACGTGACTTTTTAATGTTGTGTGAGATTTTTTGTCAACAGTCACCTAGGTACATAGTTCTGACCCGGCACTAAGCTTCTCAGCACTATTCTTTTGTTGTGTTGTGTGTGTCTGTGTTGTTAGCCATTTATTGAGACTCATTGCTCTCACAAAACTTGATCCGGAAATATTTGCGGACTGCACAAATATTTGTCTCTGTGCGAGGATCCAACCCGCAACCTCGCGTTTCTTAGATAGTTTTTCAACTAATTACGCCAGAACAACTGCCAGACTGTACGACATTTTCGTCCATATATTGGTCAAATGTTGTTATGCGTATGTAGCAATAAGTAAAATCTTTGAGTGTACATGAGAAATTGAAAAATTATGTCTATAGTTTACTCAAATTGGTAAATGTGGCGGTTAAGCATTTGTTTCGTTACGGGAATCGAATCCGCGGCCTCCTGTTTCGCAAGCTATTATCTAGCCAAGCGCCATGAAGGTTGAATACACAATAAAACAGCCACATAAATATTCTATCACACTAATACTATCGGAGTAATTTCAATTAGTGAAATTAACAAGATCGTTAAAAGCTATCTATAAACTTAATGTCTGTTAGTACATTTGTATAATCTAGGGATTGAAACCAGGTTAATCCTGATAGATTATCCATACATTTGTCTTAGTCACGCGATTGACGGATAAAAACGTCTTGAGTTGTAGATTTTGTATCGTTTTACTGCTGTCGCCTGTTCGGGCGGAATTTCTTTGGCAATAACGATCAGCGACTTTTCGTGGAAGAATTTAATATCTGGGGACGAATAAAAATAAATGACTGCCTCGTGGTCTCGTGGCACAGATATGTGCCGTGCGATCTAGAGGTCCTGGGTTCGATTCCCGGGTCGGGCAAAGTGTAATTGGGTTCTTTTCCATTAGGAAATTTTCAGTAGCGGCATGGAGTCCGGAATTGTGCCCGAAAAGCGGCAATAGGCTCGCCTCCTATTACGTGGGACTGATACTCGTACATACCTGGCGATATGTGGGTGCACAAATGCACCTCTACCTACTTCTTTGGGGAATACAGGTGTGAGGTTATGTATGAATAAAGAATCAGCCTCGTTAATGCCTGCCTCATTGTCTAGCGCCACAAGTGAGTGCGCTATAGAGACTCCTGATTGGATTCCAGGCTGTGGTAGTGGTATTGGGTTTTTAACATTAAGAAATTTTTCGTAGCAACACGATCACGAACAAGATTCCTTTCAAATTCTAGAAAACGCCATAACGATGCTACTTGTAACTGTTAACGCAATTCGCAAAACGTGGATGCTAAAATACCTCTATTTACCCTATCGGGGATGCGGGCATGTATGTATATATGTATGTCTATACATTATGTGTGTATAAAAAATCGAGGAGGTAGGTGTGCCTACGTTTTTTATTCGGATAGAACAGGCGGCCTAAGAACTTTTTGCGTTAAAAACTTTAGGGCTAAGCCCCCGCATGGAGCAATGTTTGTGTATTTTTGTAGTTATTTTCTGTACTTTCTACTGGACGTGTACTTTATTTATGAGTGAGAGGGATTACGTCTTAGTCCTTTACGTTTATAAAGTTCAAGTTGGTAGAATTCTACCGTGTGACTTTTTTTTCGTCACGTACGTCCAAACATACAGATTTAGTCTCTTTTTCCTTAACCTTTGAAGTAAATGGTAGTCTGTGAATAGATATATTAACAACTTTAAATGTAAGTTTTCTGAACTGTCTGCCTCGTTTATCCTGCAGTATTAGTCTTGTTTTATCAAAACGGCAATAAGTCCGATCCCTAAGATGTAGAACTTGATAAAATGTTGGCGGAATGTGGGTATTATACAGCTTTGCCTATTTATTCTTTGTATATGAAATTTAAACCCGTAGACCAAGGTATATTCTAAGTACAATCGTAATCGCAAATAAATAATAACATAATGTATCGAATTAAAGAAAAGTATAGGAAAAATACGTGATCATTTATGTAAATTTCACACAGTTTTATCTGCTTTATTGGCAATTACGACTGTCGAATGTGTTTTTGTCAAAGCCGTCTAAATTGTTTCATTAGTCTTCGCCACTCTCAAATTATAACCTGCATTTGATAAATTATTCGTAAACTGAATAGCGATCACACAACACATCACATATTGAATCGGCCTGAATATATCCTAATTCACTTCAGCCGCCATCTTGGAAAACACGTTTTATCGAATATCTCACGAACCGCGCATCGTACGACAAAAATTGTAGAAATCATTATTGTAGATAATAATATTTGCCATCTTTTTTATTTGAATCTTTTTTTTGTATAACGCATAGGTTTTTAATTATCAAACTTTTTACAATATGGTTTTTACTAAATATTTAGTTAATGGTTAAAAAAAATTGTTAAAAATTAAAAATAATGGTAACTGAATAAAGAATAGACCATAAAATTACCTATAAATTTTATCGGAAACTTTTTCCCGTAGAATTTATAGTTTAGGAGCTATAACGCTGTAAGTGAGATTATAATGCTGTATATTCAATTATGCGCCTATAAGTTGCAGTATATATTTCAGGTCGTTCGGAATTTCCCCCTCTTAACATTCCAACAGTATTCAGGTATAAATCGTAACCATTTTTGTCCCCTCGTGACGCTAGGGTCGTTCCCTCGCCTGTGTGTATTGAAATTTTCGTAGACGCGTCAGTTCTGTTTGGAGCGCTATAATTAGAAACCTATGCGTTATACAAAAAAAAGTTTCAAATAAAAAAGATGCCAAATATTATTATCTACAATAATGATTTCTACAATTTTTGTCGTACGATGCGCGGTTCGCGAGATATTCGATAAAACGTGTTTTCCAAGATGGCGGCTGAAGTGACCCCCCCCCCCCCCCCGCCGCGCCAACTTCGATTTACATTCAGGGGACACCCTTGAACATATTCCAAAAAAAATATTCAGGTCCCATACGTTGCAAAAAAAAACCCCCGGCGCTTGGCCTAAAGGCCGGCAACGCACCGATGATCCCTTTAGTATTGTGGGTATTCATAGGCGATGTTGACCACTTAACATCAGGTGACTCACTTGCCCGTTTACCTCCTATCCCTTACAAAAAAAAAAGTTGTTATGCTTGTAAGAAAAACGAGGTAAATTAATAGGGGCTCAGTATGCCTCAGCAAACGTAATAACTACTTCAGCAAACGCACGGGGTAGGGGAGCTATTAATAACCATTCATGTTGGTACCCTACGCGTATGCGTTTTTCGCCCCATTGGTTTTTGCGTTTCCCCTTCAATTAGTCGCGATTTCCATTTTATATAATTGATTTGACTGCCTCATGTCTCGCGGCACAAGTATGTACCGTGCGATCTAAAGAACCACGTTTCATGTGGGTTTCACTCACGTTTGTGAAATGTGAAAACAAGTGCCTGTGTTTCAAGATCCGCGTAATAGAATTCGTGGTAATTGCCTTATTTTGGGTAAAGTTTCAGACTTCGCGATGCTACAGATAATTTTGTTTGGGAAAAATTCAATGAAAAATTACTCGACCCGGGAACCGAACTCGGGACCGTAGATCGCATTCACTTAAGCCACGAGACTAACGAGTTGACTTTGATTTGAATTTAAAAAAAGGAACTAAGTCAAGGCGACAGTCTGAGAAAATTTATGACTCACTTGCCGATACTTTATGAACGATGAACGACAGGTCACAAAATATTATGTATTTCTTGAAATTGGGTCTTAGTACACTTTTACGGGTACCGACTATAAAACTAGTTCCCATTTGCTACACTATTAAATATAGTAATGTATTGCTTATGGAAACATATAAATGAATACACCCATAAAGTCACATAACACACTAAGATTGAAATTTGTTGTTTTGAAAATTGTACAAAAGATCTGGAAACGGCACGGTATAAAAATATTTTACCTATACAATTTATTTTATTTTATGTTAATATTTTATATTGTATTTTATTTCATTTTTATTATTTTTAAGTACGTATTTTACATAGTAGTTTATATATGTTTATTATATATTATAATTGTTTAAGTACCGCCGTTTAAATTTTTGATTTACGATCACAGTCTATTTTGTAATAATTATAATTTTTCTTTCAGTACTTCATTAAAACAATAAATAAATAAAATTGTTCTTCCCGTACATTAATGGCTAACCCCTTTTTAAACCTATTATTTGACATTTTATAGATTTAATAAATATTATTTCATTTCATTTTAATTATTGTTATAGGTATTAGTAAAAAGGTGTTACAAATATTATCATTTACGAAATATTTTTGATCATAGACCACTGGCGACATCTTCCGGCGTTTGTTATTTGTGGAATTGACCTTTAGGTTTATGAGTTTGGACTATATTGAACGTCGCATAATCGTCGAGATCATTTGAAACATAATTTACTGCTTACCGTCTCGTAGTCTCGCGGTACCAGTGTGTGCCATGGGATCTAAAAGCCTTTGGTTCGATTCCTGGGTTAGAAAAAGTGTTATGACGACTTTTCTTTAGGAAAATATTAACGGTGATATAGGCGACTGTGTAAGTCTGTGTGATTAATTATTATTAAAAGACAAAGGGCCTAGTATAGGTATTCGATTACCGGGTCACGCAAATTATTACTATTTTTTTTTCATTGTATGTGTAACACATAAACGAGGTACTAAGGGAACATATTATCTATTGTAGAACTTCTAGAACACAATTAAATTTTACGTGCCATCAATACGTTCATAGTCAATGGGCGTGCCTTCAGCTCGTAACAACTACAGGTATTTCTGATAGTCATTGATTAAATGAACCGCGCAAATTCATGAGGTCCTAGTACTTAAATTCTTGTTTATATAAAGTTTATGTCCAACAAGGAAGGGATGTTGTTATCTTACTAATAATATCTGTAGATGTGTACGACTATTATGCGTTTTGTTATTTGAACAGCCAATTATACAAAACAGCTAAACAAATATGATACCAGAACAGTTTATTACTTTAACAATTACATACTTACTTAAGCGGTGTATCTCTGAAAAAGTATGCACCTCTAGCCAGTTATTTTCTTCCGTGATACATAAACCTCTCGCCTGCATTCCTCGTAGGGAGAGGTAAAATTCTGCACCCATATTTCACCAGGGTAATAGTATAATCAGTTCCACGTAATAGAAGATGACTTTGCCCTACCAGGAATTCGAACCCGGGAACTCTAGCTCGCCGGCACATCGTGCAGTAAGACCACGAGGCAGTCTAATTTATTTTATCTATTTTATTTATATGCCTATCTATTATTTAAGAGCCCCTTTGAGCAGTATTACTGCTCAACTTATTCCGAAGTCACGGCGTCGTATTCTGTAGTTAATTGCCACGCTGACTTGCTGAATCTGCCGGACTCTATTGTTTGTTAATCCAAGTCCACAGATCTAAGATAAGTTAGAGTTCATCTTACTTCTCTTGGAAGTGCTGGCTGTTTTAATCAAGAACTATAGGGGCCAGTATTAAAAAGGTATAAAAATACCTTTAAGTTTATAGTTTTTATGCATATCTTTTATTCAAAATTGGAATATATTGCTCTTATTGTTGCAAATATAGCTACTTACAAGGAAGAAATTTACGTAACACGTAATACACCTTAAGGTACGTTACATGGTGATACACTTATAAATATAATTGATACATATACCTACTATCATCCATATATCCCGGAAGGAGTAGGCAGAGGTGCGACTATCCCCACGTTACACCAAACTGACGATCACCACTAATTATTCCGCATTCGTAGCAGATATTTTAAAATTTCCTCTCATTAACAACATGACGATAGAACTTTTAGTCAAATCTTTCTCTAACTATATATCATGCTTCAAACTATTTAATAAATAAACTACCCATTACGTTCACTACGGATAGTCACGAAAGTATTTTAATTAATTTGCTGTAAGTGAGGGCTATTTTTGGCTAGAGTTTCTTATGATAAAAATTGTTGTAAATTACAACCTTGAGTGTACAATTAGTAAATTAAAAATAAATACAATACTGTTTTAATTTGAATGTGAATTAAACACGAGAAAACACATAGTAGACAGGCTTTTTATTCTTGACATAGTAAAATATACCGTATTACAAAATATACGTATAAAATATTACCCGCACTGACGCAGGTAATCAATAGCGAATGAAATGAAATTTTTGATACCTTGCTTTCTGGAACGCGACACTCTTGCTATGGTAGGTTTTCACTATTATGCGATAGTGAATAGGGCGGATAGGAATATCGAAACTTAAAATAATTTTGTTGTCCTACCACGATTTCAATAGATTCTTTGTATGAAATTAAAAGACGTGGAGAGAAATAGTATTCGATTATTTACTTAAAAATATTAATTTTATACGATCATATTGTTACACAATAATAATTTGTCAATTTAAAAAAAATTAAAACACTTAAGTTTTATTGGATACACTTTCAATTTACCTGTTTAGGGCCTGTCTTAAAAAAACATAGATTGTCTATAAAATAATAAAAGTTTAAGTGTTTTTTAAAATAAAAATCCGTTACAGTTACTTTATAGTTTATCGAAATGGCAAATTTTGAAATCCAATTTTCTAAAATGAACTCCACCTTTACATACAATGAAAGTTAGCTCCAATTTTACAGACAATAAGTAAACTCATGAATAGAATAGGGAGTAATAACGAGTTTGTAATGTTAGTTCGGAAAATTATATTAAATTTGGTTCGGGAACAAGCGTTAATAATATATTTATAGTTTACGGAACGCGTGAAATTAGCTTATTGGACCCAAATCATTTTGACACACTATGAAGTCCGAGTATATAGTGGACAAGTTCGAAACGAGGGTAACAAAATTTTGCTAATCTGTGTCTTAATGTAATTAGAGGACCTATGATTGGGACTGGCTCGTGGTCTCGCGGCACTAGTATGTGCCGTGCGATCTAGAGGTCCTGGATTCGATTCCCGGGTTGAGCAAAGTGTTATTGGGTTTTTCCATTAGGAAATTCTCGGTAACAGCACGGAGTCTGGAAATGTGCCCGAAAAACGGCAATAGGGTCGCCACCTATTACGTGGGACTGATACATACTTGGCGAAAAGTGGGTGCAGAAGTGCACCTCTGCCTACCCCTTAAGGGAATACAGGCGTGAGTTTATGTATGTATGTATGTTAGTAGGTACTGTAACTGATGTAATGGTGCAAGCGGTGTTTGCCTGTTATTGATTGTTACATTAAGTTCTTTTTTTGTCTTCTTTGTTTTATAAAAATGTATCATATAAATGTAAACAATTGTTGGCGAACCCTAAATAAAAAAATAAAATAAAAAATATACTGTCAGGTGTCGTGTTGCCTTTTTTATGCCAGTAAAAAAAACTGGATGACTACGTAGAAGTTCAATATTAATCCTATAATACACAGGCCCTTTTGCCTCCTAATTACCATTCTTTCCTACTTACAGCGTGTCTTCGCGAAATACTTTTGTAAACAAAATTAATGAACTTCAAACAGCGCTTCCATAACGGTGTGTTTTGTAATTTTAGGATTAAAATTAATTAATCGATTTACATAAAAGCTTACACGAATACGTATTTTGTTGAGTACCTATTTGGGTTAACGGAATACTGTATTGTACACTTGAATAAAACAGTTGAGTTCAGTATGTTGTTAATAGGAGATTTTCATTTTATTTATTTTTAGGAAAGCTTACAGACTAATAAAATATTTGCCTCGAGGTGTAGGCGCGCGGTCGAAAATCTCAGAGGTTGCGGGTTCAAACCCCAGGCACACAACTCCGTCTTTTCTAAGTTATGTGTGTATTCACATTGAATTATCGCTTACTTTAAAAGTGAAGAAAAAAATCGGGAGGAAACCTGCGCACCTAAAAGTTTTTAGGAAATTTTTAGGAGTGTAGTTCGCCAACCCGCACTAGCGGCTAGTGTGGTGGACTAATGCCTAACCCCTCCCAGTTGTAGAGGAGGCCTGTGCCCAGTACTGGGACGTGTATGGGCTGATGATGATGATGACTTAATTTGCTTATTACAAGCATTAAAATAAAATACGTGTAAACAAATAAAAAAGAAATATAAAATGAGAGTGGGATATAAGAAAAGGTTAATTTAATTATTTTTTTATTTAGAATACAATTTTATTTTGTCCGCTGCACTTGTAAAACTGTGTTGCAAAAAACCAATGTCTTCATATCCCATTTGGTTATCATCGTATACAATACGTTAAGCCCTTAAAAGCTACAAGGTACAAGGAAACAAAAGCAACCCTAAAATTGTACAATATTTTTCAGCCACATAATCATAGAAGAGTCTCAGTGATATTCTGTGGGATTTATACAACCCGATAAAGACAAAATAGTTACGCAAACGCCTAAGGCAATTACCCCAACCTATTAAGTTTATAAATCAACGGAAATAATTTTCCAAGAGGCCCCATTACCCCGAATATAAAGGAAAATATCCCAACAATTGAGATCTAATTACCAGATATTATTGAGAGCGCCCGCGGGGATAAAAGGTTATAATTTATTCGCTATACAACTATACAGAATAAATTATTTATAGGTAAATAGGTACGTTAATGAATAAAAAGCAATTGACAACGATTTGATATTGCGAAATAAAATTATTAAAGTAAGCTCGTGGGACGACAAGTCAATGAATGAAATAAATTGCCATCATCAATATGAACTTAAAGATTGCTTATAATAAGAGGAAATTGAATGCGACTGATTAATTTTATTACTTTATGTCATATTCCTTAATACAATTTCTGAGAACTAATTCAATATGTTTTTAGATTATTTTGGTATAGAGATTATTGAACCACACATCCGCTACTGCACCAGAATCAATTCTTTACATGAGAATCGACAGTGGTATAATTATTAATAGTTTTTCATTGTTACATGAAGCACTAAGTATGATATTTTGTCTATAAACAGCTATCAGGTTGCAAGCTATTCCTTGGGACATAATACTTGCTAAAGTTGCCAAGAGTTCCCCTCTTCTAACCCTTCGGTGATACGATAATGAGAATCTGATTTTTCAAGGTAGTAAATGAGCATCAAAATTTTTCTTTGAATTCTCGAATACAAAGCATTCACATATTGTATTTTGAGAATGGTTAAACTGTCACTTCGAACAGAAATAATAACTCTTTATTAAATAAAAGTACTACAATAACTGCAGATATAATAAGAACTACGTTTGAATGACGGTTTATTTTTGCTCTAATGGAATTTTCAAGTTGTAATAAATTTCTCTTCCAATTTAACGAATACGCGTACTGACATATGCATACATGAATTTATCTTTATTCATGGAGTAGACGGCAAAATGTATTTTATTAAAAACTAGAGCATAGTTTGTTCTGTCTATATGCATCATCATCATCAGCCCATGTACGTCCCACCTTGGGCACGGGCCTACTTTACCATTGAGAGGGTTTAGGCCTGGCTACGCTGGTCTAGTGCGGGTTCTCGGACTACACACCTAAGAAATTCCTAAGACCTTTTAAGTGTGCAGGTTTCATCACGATGTTTTCCTTCACAGTTAAAAATAAGTCATAATTTATTGTTAATACACACATAACTTCGAAAAGTCAGATGTGTGTGCCTGGGGTTTGAACCCGCGACCGCCGAGATTCTCGACTGCGCGCCTCCATGCTACATACATACATACATATTAACATCTACATAATATGTCCTTAACAAAAAGTAAACAGAGAAGTGTTTCTACACCAAGTTCCTCTGATACTTGTAACAATCTTATTTACATGTTTATGTTTATTATACAAATATCACCGAAAACTCTTCTACAATATACACAATTGAGGTCTTATTCCACAGCTCTAACCTAAAGGTGGGTGAAAATATATAAAATATGAAGGCTTAACTATCATTTATAAGTAAGGCCATTAAAGTACAATACAAAATTGCCATTCATAATATACATTACTTTCATGTAATTTTGGTAAAATATTTTATCATCATCATCATCATCAGCCCATATACGTCCCACTGCTGGGCACGGGCGTCCTCTAAATATTTTATAAAATCTTTAAATCATTTTTATAAAATCTTTCGATGTACAATAATACAAACAAAGCTATAAAAACTCAAAGGTAGAAAATAGTTTTCATGTTCTATCTCAATTTACTTGACCACATCATGAGGGCAATGTTGGTAATATTTCCTAACGATTGCGCCGAAACGCCCTGAGGTGTACTAAACGAAACAAGTTACCCGACCCGCAGAAAAATGTTGTTAGAATGACGTCATTAGGGTTGAATATGACGTTTTCAATCCTTCGTGAATATTTCTCCGGAGCACGGACACGGCCTCGTGATAGGTTGTTGGGAGTTCAACAATATTTAACGAGTGGCTCTATCATCTCGTCTTGTCTCTAAGGCTGCCGACAAACAATGAGTGAATTTTCTATGATTTTCAATCGCGATAGCAGCTATTAATGACATTTAATAAGCACATAATTATACTCACGGCTTCATCCTAAAGGCGTAGGTAGAGGTTTATTCCTGCATTTGTTTCGCCAACTCCCACGTAATGAAAGGCAAATCCATTGCTATTTTTGTGGGTAAGTTTCCTGACTACTGAATTACATAAACACATACCTACACTTAATTTGGACGACGTAAGCTACTCTATTAATAATCGTATATATATGTCACCGTAAAATTGTAAACACCGTCAGATTATAATCTATCTAGCGAGATTGTAAACTGTCGAAAGATTGTGAACTGCTTACAATGTAACGTGTTATTATTGGAAGGCTATCCCTGATTGATCGGCCTTACAGTAGACCATTTTATATCCATAGAATTAGGTTACGTTAGGTTAGTATTCAACCAATCAGCGTGCAAGATGCGTTTATATCCATTACGGTTCACAATCTTTCGATAGATTACAATCTCGCTAGATAGATTATAATCTAACGGTGTTTACATATTTTACGGTGACATATACATACTTACCGAATTTGCTGAATTCCTCCATCTTTTCCTATTTCCCTCTTTATCGGAAGACCGCCACTCGACTACAATTGCAAGCAGCTCGTTTGCTAGAACGATGTATTAAAACTTACCTTTACTGATTCAGTTTGTCGTGATTAGATCGTTGAGGCTTAGCTTGAAGAAGCGTCTCAGCAGAGTGGCATGATAATTTCGAATTTTAGATTCTCTCGCCATTTGATATTCTGTGACGACAGTGACGTAGTTACATGGTGTCACTTTGACGCGCTATAATAAAAAAAAAAACATAATTACTATAACAATAATGGTTGTGTCAGGGCATTGAAAATTCAGTCATAATTTCTCCATAACACGAACAGCTGAAATGCATACAGCTCAATTTAATCCTAATTACAAACAATATTGATTGCTTGACATGGTGATAGCTGCCTGTTAAGCTTTGAATGCGGTTTGGCGTATCAACTGAACGCAACTTCCCTCAGATAATGTGATGTATTGTTGTTTCGCTTACGGATTTACGATACATCAATTCATTTTAATATAATTTACAAGTCAAGAGGATTTAGTATATTATCGACAGTCGAGCGTAGTTATTTAATTAATATGAACCAAATGTTTGTAACATATCTAGAATGTTATACTCGTACATAGGCATATGTGACTGGTTTCAGTTTTTGGTTTTACATACCTACTTTTAACTGAATTTACCGACCCCTTTTACTGGATTAAGCCATTGAACTCTACGAACCTTAATGTTAATAAGGAAGCACGCAGACTTTCACGCATTGATTAGGTACTTTCATCGTTAATAGAATATGATTTATTATCTAAAAAATCGTATCAGATTTCTTAGTAACTATTTCACAAAAGCATTGTTTTTATGTTTATTATTAAATTTCTTGGAAATATTTCAGTTGACGTCTTTACAAAATCCTTTCGAGCTGAACTCGATACTTAAAAAAAGGTAATATCACTTTTCTTTGAAACACTTATTTTTTGCTCTAGCACTTTTAATAACATGTTGTTATATTATGTACGCATATACTCGTATGTGTATAGATCTTGAGTATATGTCTTTTAGTATTGGAAAAGGTTAGCTCTTGGTTAGCCGCGCTAGCTTATTTTAGATTGGTGGACTTCACATTCCTAAGAAATTTCCTGGGAGTACTCATACTTCAGCTAGCATTATTCTTCAAGGACATACAATACACTAAGAAAAAAAGATTCCGATTGGGCCGGTTAAGAAAACCAGGATTAAGGAATAAGGATACAAGAAAAGGTTACTATAGGTACTATTACATAATATAGTTTCTAAGATTTAATGTTACGGTGTCTAGTCAGAATAACAAACTCCAAACGCACTTTGATCGCCTACGTTATTTATTGTAATTCGACGGAAGTTCGTGAGCTCTAGGCGCAGATAATAGGTATTTAATCTGTGTCGTCATAAGGACTTGTTGGTTTTGAAGCATAAATTCAGCGTGCGACCGAGAAGTTTCGGATTCGATACCGAGAGTATACGGTTTTATTTGGAAATTTTCTCACTTTAATTTAAGACGTGGGACGTAGCTAGCGAAACGTATAAAAACATTCAATTCTGGCAAAAAAACTCAAAAACACAACAACCAAAGACAATAAACAATTTCTGAAATCTACAAAAATAAACAAACCGAAACGGTAGATTTATAGTAGTTGTATCCTTGTAATTGTATTTAGGTGAAGGATAAGGAGAAGGAAGATCGACATCTAAAAATTTCATCACAAGTCGATATAAATAGGAACCCGTGTGAGGATAATAAAATACAACTTGAGGGGAATCAGCAGTGATTTATTGATAGAAATTGTGACATCTTTTTGGTAGCCCTTTATTTTCTATGAATACATTGTAGATGGAAGATTGTTTTCTATTTATAAAAAAATGGGCATTTGAATCAAAGTATTTTTGTATGACAAGATAAAAATTGTTATTGTGTAGTTATATAAAATTCAAGGAAATCTTCTTTCACTGAAGAAGCTTCGTTTTAATTTATAAGAAATTTAACTTCAGTCTTGATATTATACATGAAGAAGTTATTAAGTATCTTTGGCTTACCCATTTGTTACGTCACGTGCCCACCAGCGAGTCGTATATATTGGGTTGTTATGGATATAGAACAGTGGCGGTACTTCCGTAGAAGCACAAAAACCCATTTTGCCTTACAAAAGTCTTTAAGCTTTAAATCTTTATTCCACAAAATCAATTTTACATATAAATGACTATATACTGACCGCACAATAAACGATTATAAACTAGACATTACACGATTAAAGTGTAACGCTTTTGGGCTTCTATGGAAGTACCGCCACTACTATAGAACTGCATATTAAATATTAACTCTGAATAATATTTAGTACAGCATGTTTCACTATTGACAAACATAAGCAAACATAACTATTTGACGGCATCTTTACCGTATTACCATGAACGTGAGCGGTTTAAATATCTGGCTTCAAGCTATTAGTTTCAGTCTCCACAAACTCAACGATATAATGTGGAGGATTACATCACAAAGCCTTTGAACGGTGGGGAATCTTATAAACTTTAGTGGAACATAGCTGGGAATAATTATACAAGATTTAAATGTAACGAATTACACTGTTTGCTCAACTAATCATTTATAAATAAATAAAAGGCTGAGTAAACGTTATGACGTTATATTTTATTAAAGCGTTTTTTTGTTACGCTTTACAGCTAAATCGCTAAACCGATTTAAACAAACTTTGGTAAAGGGTTATAGGTATAATCTGGAAAATTAGTTAGTTTTTAAGGACTCCCAAAAATCGAAATACATTTTCAATTTTTCTTTAGACCCCGTTCCGACGCCTACGCAGAAATCGAAAGCAAAAGCAAGAAGATAAAAATATTCTATCAAGCATTCCCTTCACACGAAGTACTTAGTAAATGTGATTTCATTTTTATTAAGAGGAGTCCCGATGACCCGCACCCGCACACGTAGTTTTTTTTGCAAAAGTAAAGCTTGGCAAACTTGAGCACCCAGGTGAAGCCGTAAGAGGTAATTGAACCCTGAATACAAACCCCCCCCCCCCCGCGCGCCCCGTAAAGTCCAAACTGTTCACTTTCAGGGGCCAAAGGTAGAATAGACTCCGAGAACATGGCTTGTCAAAAGGTGTAGATGTGTTACTAAATACGAAAATGTATGTATTATATATGTATCACTGTATCTTAGAAGTATTAAAAATCTTAAGTTCATAAGGTCTTCGACATTCCGCGCGCTGACCCATTCGTCTGATCTTATCTAGCGATGCGTGAAATATACCTGAAGGTCTCGTAATTATAGCTACTGAGTTCATCTAAGGCTAAATTAATGATATGAAAAAATCGCAGATTACTTTGATTTATATAAGAAATTGTGACTCCAATAGAAATATCTGTTTTAACGATAATATTCTGGAATTTATATATTTATATAAAAACATTATTATTGAATTTTAATGCATTTATATCTTAATTTCTTAAAATCTAACACAAAAGGATAATTTAAAATAAAAAAAAATTTTTTTTTTTAAAACGTTAACGTTAAATTTTAACAAAACCAATATTATTTCCGGACTCCTATCTATATTAAAATCCGTGGCTATAGCGTGAAACCGCGATAAACAAAAAAAAAATCGATTTACCGACTAAAATTTTAGTATTTCTAATTGATGAATATTTGTAGAAATAATATTAGGGCAAATACCAATTATTACGAGGTTAATCCTTTTTAAAGCATTCTAGAATTAGTTAATTAAACGCAGACTACAGCACTATGCCAAAGGGTGAATTTGATTGTAATCAGTACACAAATCAGTACCTTTGTCCAATTTTCAATATTTCATGAGGCTTTCGTAGATAATTTAGCTTTTTCCTGAGACTTTGACTGGAAGCCAAAGTCTTTGTAGAAATAGTATCATCATCATCATCATCATCATCCCTTATATGTCCCACTGCTGGGCACGGGCCTCCTCTAAAACTGAGAGAGTTTCCACCACGCTGGACTAGCGCGGGTTGGCGGACTACACACCTAAGAAATTTCCTTCATCGTTTTTCCACCATAGAAATAGTAATTGAAGAATATTCAAAAACAGTCAGACTTTAATGTATTACCACAATAGAATGTTTTACTAAGATGTAAAACATTCTGTTAATTAAAATTTAACCTAATTTAATCCAGAGTTGTTTACAAGTTTTTGCGTAGTAGTAAGAAGCATCCTTCTTTACAAACTTTCATATCAAAACTAAAATATAAAATCTCAAAAACCGGGCTACAATTAAAATATTTCTAAGTTATCATGATAAATTGTAAATGTGATTTAACCTTAAAGCACCTTTTTCGAGCAAGGCGATGACAAATGTTCTCTTTCTCACCATTGCATCGGCGCAGGTGTCAACACTTTCTCTGCAAAAGGTCGTTTCGCATTCAATAACATTATTGAAAAAGTTTGTGCGGAAGTGACCTACATGTTGTTAAAGCCGTCCGCAAACTTGCGGATGCGTTCTGCTGCTCGGAACGTGTTCAAATTGATATTCTTTTAATCCTGACATGACACGTGCAATAAAAAGTGTAGGATTTTCAGTGTACTTTTTAACTTTTTTACTTAAGAGCCTTTTGAAATACAAATTTCAAATTCAATACCTTTTGATAGTCCTTCAATAAAAAAATAATATTTGAAGCTAAAGAATAGGTACGCTGTATAGAGTAAGTAATATTATTGAACACGCAGTTTATATGATGGTGAATGCTCATTGCTCGTAATATCTAAGTCAGGAGTAAGTTATAAAGGAATTAATGGCGTTAGGTAAAATTTGATCAACCTATATATTCGCCACGTATTGAATGAAGCTGTTGCTTCCGTTATAAGGATGCTATTGAAAAAATACTATTCTTAACAACAGGATAACAAAACGAAATTAATGATGGGGAAGGGGCAAGTTAACATAAGACCATTACATATGACGGTCTAAGGACTATCAAACCTCTCAAAGCAGGGTACTTTAACTAATTTTCCACCATACTATTTAGCATGGAAGACAGGAAATATGTCAAATATATTTCTTTTATGTTCTTTTAAATAACTAATACTCGTAAATGTTATATCGTTATGCCAATATTCAAAACGACCTATCTTTTGATTATTTAATCTTTGCACTGAACATGTCTCTAATTAATCAGCTTGGCATTGGCCAAACAACATACTGATGTTAAGCAGTAAATACACAAATTAAATTGTCGAAAAATAAAATCAAAATCTTCTAGTTTCTCAGTATTTCTTGTTCTTATTTCAAACAAGATTGCATAAAAAATGTTAACATTTTTCTGTGGAGACAACAAATATGAGTACATTTCCACGGCGTAATGATGGATTAGAACGTAGACCGAAATCTGAGTGATAGAACGTTGAGTTTTTGATAGATTGGACACCTGTCTTGGGGGTTGTTGGCAGAAACACGACAGAAGACGCATTAGTGCTGTCACTGCAGTTGTTGTATATACGTATATTTTTTGTTTATCGCAAAGGTAAAGTTTGCTAATAAATAACTTACATAACGGCAATTATAATTTAATGTAATATAATTGTTGATGTTTTTCTGATCTTTAAATTTTAAAACTGGTAGGTGGGTATAAGCCGTGTTAATTAAGTTTATGAAGTAGAGTATGCAAGAAAAGTAGGTAGTTCTAGAAAAAGGGAAGTACGTCGAGAAATGTCAACTATTAGCCATGATGCGACGCGACGGGAAGGCATGTTGCCAAAAATATTTTTCTACAAGACAATGGTAACACCTGGTCCAGCGGAGCTCTATATTGATTTATTAAGGCACACTTTATGTTTAAATATCATTCGAATCATCAATCAATCATCATCATTCACAGTTCGAATATCATTTTGTTCACAAATTACGAAATTGTTGTATCTAAGTGATTTTATTTTTCCCTTCTATTCTGCTTGATTTAGTCAATTGTGTACCTATGTTACATATACGTACGTACATAAATAACCTCACACCTGTATTCCCCAAAGGGGTAGACAGAGGTGCATTTCTGCACCCAAATTTCGCCAGGTTGCATTTTTTCGGGCACAATTCCAGACTCCGTGCTGCTACTGAGAATTTCCTAATGGAAAAACCCAATAACACTTTGCCCGACCCTGGAATCGAACCCAGGACCTCTAGATCGCACGGCACATACTTGTGCCGCGAGACCACGATGCAGTCGTTACCTAAGTTAGTAAATTTAAAATATACAGTTAAAAAGGCGGCGGTATTTTTGTAAAATATCGTGATAAATGCATATATTTTAAAAAAGTTCACAAAATATAACCTCCATGTTCGAAACAATTTTCAAATCGAGGCAGTTTTGGCTTATCTGTGCTCCCTATGGCATTAAAAAAAGAAATCACAGTTGCACGTTCATTATAGAACATCGATCCAAGTTAGCGTTGTGCGCTCACGCCCTAACGCACAAACGGACATATTAGCACAACAGATGGCTGCGGTTTTGTTGCGGCGACATGTGGTAGTGTTGGTAACATATTACGTTTGTGGCGTGCAACCGCAATGTTTGCGCGTCGCATCTTGTTCACGACGTCCAATTAAGTTTTTTTGTAATTGCATTTTTTTTATGCCAGTGATATTTTCAAAAATAGTAAAAAAACTTTAAATTTGCCTTTTCTTGGGCCTCCTTTATTTTTGAGGTTGTTCATCTCTACTTTATACTAATTATGCCGTTAATCGCCTAGTAAGCAACCACTTATTACGGCTTATTTATTTCTTTTTAGTCTGTCCTTGGCTTCATTTGCTTTAAATCACTCAATCATTTTTTCCGGGATTAGAAGATATCAATAACCGTCTCCAGAGTCCTTACTACTTCTGTATAAGTATTCATCCATAATACAATTTGAGCGGTTTAAGAGTTAAATTGCGATTAATAATCATTTTTGCATTTATATTAATGCTAATAAAAAATATCTTTAATATAGTAATTTGTAAAAATAAAGATGTTATGCTTAAGGTATACATTCTCAGTCTATCGCCGTCCACTGTTGAACGAAGGCCTCCCCAAGTAGACGCCAAACATCCCGGTCTTGAGCAGCCCTCATCCATCCACTACCCGCCACCTTTCTCAAGTCGTAAGACCATCGCGCTGCAGGACGTCCTACACTATATCTACCTAAGCGTGGTCTCCACTCCATGTGATTTCTATCAATTCACAAGCTTGACGAATATAGAGATGGATAACGCAGTGGCGTTACTTCCATAGAAGCCTAAAAGCGTTTCAGGTTAATTTTGTAATGTCTAGTTTATAATTGTTTAATGTGGGATCAGTATATACTGATTTATATGTCAAATTGCTTTTGTTAAATAAATATTTAAAGCTTAAAGATTATTATTCGGATTTTTTTAAGGCTAACTGGGTTTTTGGGCTTCTATGGAAGTACCGCCACTGGGATAACGTAGGCAAGCATAGAGGATTTGTCTCTTCTCTATTTATTCACATGAAATTGTTGATAAACATACTATCAGGGCGCGCATCAACATAATATTTGTCATAATATTTTGTAGTTGCGCACCGTCGATGTTTTAATCTGAGAGGAGATTTATTATGCGATCATATTATGAAGCGACTTTTGTCGCAAATGATAAAAAATGTATCAAATTTGATATTCGTATCCTGATAGCGATGTAATGTATAAAACGCACCATAGTGCTCCATGAAAGTATCGTCTAACCAAATTGTATGAATTTAGATGATAGGATAATTACTAGATAAAATAGAATGTACAATATAAATGATGACGTCACCTCTACTAAAGTGCGAGAGTACGAGGGAGACTGTAAGACTATCCCTCTGCATTCTCACGCGTATCTTTTATAAAAAACAAAATCCCAAAAAAATTATAATGCCATTTTTACTTGTTATTAAATAAAATAAAATTTACTGCTTTAAACGCGTGTATAAAATCTTACCAAGTAACTAATCTATTGGTTGGATTGGAAGTGGACAATGACTTTCTTCTGTCGCTATTTTGTTTGGACTGCACTTAACTTACTACAGTCACTTGATCTTTGCAAAAATACACCAAGAAAAACGGCCAGTTACCCTGAAGAAATATGAGCCTGCGATTCCCTTGGCGCCTCACCCCAACGATTCGAGCTCAAAAATCCACACAGTAAATGTAATTGACGTTAGCAGTTAGACCTAACGAGAATAATTAACGCAAATGGCCGAATTGTTTTACTGACCATCCTTTACCCTTGTCCGGTGTAAATGATCGCGATTCATCTCCCTTATTGGGGCTATATTTGATCCAGGCTGTGCAGTTTGTGTGGGTTTATAAAGCTCCCTTTGAATAGGGTTGGTAGTTTCGAGTTAGTAGGTTTGTCTATCGGACTGTGACATAGATGATAGGCTTACGTTTTCTCGTGATCGGTAATATATTCTATGGGTTCTTTAAGCATAGCGTAACTTAATGGAAATAACTAAGCGAAAATGAACACACTAATCGTGGGCTGGCCTGGGTGCAACTTTGAGTTCCGTGCTTATCCTACGAGAACACAAAACAAATATCAGACCTTTCCCCTTTTATCATATCGTTGTTAATTAAAAACGCCTGTCAACTTTTTCTCGTTCATCGTATGTCGTGAAGAACGTTGAGCCTTGAGTTGAGCCTTAACCTACTATTAACGGTTTTAAAATTAGTTTCACGATAAAAAAAAGCGTGGAATAAAGATAACTAAATAAAATAAACGAAACCATCTGCAGTGTGTCGAGTATAATTAAAAAAATAATCGATACGGCACAACCACTGTACGTGATATAATATGTACATTTTAAACTGTCATGCAAAATGACCCCTCTGCACGTGAAAGCAATACAGTGCTCCCCAGGAGACTCAAATAAAAGATCCGTTAATTATGTCACTGTATCCATACTAACATTTTAAATACAAAAGTAACTCTGTTCTATCTGTCTGTCTGTTTGTTACGCTTTCAAGCCCAAACCACTCAACAGATTTGAATGATTTTTGGCATGGAGATAGATGGGATCTTGAGAATGAACAAATTGTACTTTTTTCCCGGGAAAATGCAGTCATCTTAGGTAATAATCACGGAATTCAAAATTGAGTAATTTATAAATGTGGCATAATTTCCTCGAACAATGAAAAATATCATAAATTTTCTCTATGAAAAGAAGGAGACATATTTTGAGCATAGGTTAAAAACAGTAGGTACACGAGGAATAAGATAAATAGCAAGTTCGAATATAAAAGCAATAAATATTAACACAATTGTCTCTAACAGTTTGGCAAAAACACATAAATTAGCCAGAGAACAATGTCAACACAAGTCACATAAAACTTAAAGTTAAATCCGGAATACGATTTGAGCGTGTGAACTATGCACATTAGTCAGCTGTATGCTGCGAATTTCTGTGTTACCAAATTGCGCAGTCTTGTGGTTCGCCAACGCTATTACTCGCCAGTCTCTTAAACGGACCAACCATTTGTCAGCAAACTTTTGTGCTTTGTGTATCGAATATATTTTTATCTTTGTTTATAAAGGCTACCCGGCATACAAGTTTAAAGTGAAGCAGTGAAGGTTTCGAGTCTATAAATAGTGAGTTTTCTATCATTAGCGTTAATGTAGTAAAATTTTAGCGGAGTTTTGGAAATTGACGATGAATAGAAATTGAAAACGGCTTCCGAGACTGGTTAGGATAGAATCAAAAATTGAAAGAGAGTTTATACACATACATACATAACCTCACGCCTATAATCCCCGAAGGGGTAGGCAGAGGTGCATTTCTGCACCCACATTTCACCAAGTGTTTATCAGTCCCACGTAATAGGGGGCGAGTCTATTGCCGTTTTTCGGGCACAATTCCAGACTCCGTGCTGTTACCGAGAATTTCCAATAGAAAAACCCAATAACACTCTGCCCGACCCGTGAATCGAACCCAGGACCTCTAGATCACACGGCACATACTTGTACCACGAGACCACGAAGCAGTTTATGTGAGGTGATAAAACTTATGACGTTTTATAGTTCTAGCACACTTTAAAGGACAGCCATTATTTGAAAAGGTAGATGTAGCACATCCGCTAGGACATATTAATTTAATATATTCAGCAATTGAAATTCCCAGAATTTACCGTTCGGCGACATTACTTACTACCGTTGTATCCCAATACGATACGCTTAATCCAATACTTCGTCATGCTTTGAACCAATACGCCAATATTGGAACAAAGTTACAATCACGTAGGTACCACCTGTGGCTAGCTCTGCCTGTTCATGTTGTCTTACCGTTTGTAGTATATTGTACTTTATGCTCAGCTATTAGTCTTCGAAATTGGTTACAAACGTGAGTTGTGAGCTAAGTGTAAGTAATTTCTTTTAGTCGTGGGATAGTGTTGTTAGAAGAGCTTAGTAAGATACATTTAAGTTAATCCAATTTCTTCCAGTGGAGTTACTCTAATCATGATACAAACTATAGCGAGGAAACCCGCACGTCTAAGAGTCTTCACTAGGAGTTTCTTCGGTATATAGTCAGCCAACCATCACTGGACCAGCGTGACGGTAAAGGTCTTGTTCTGGCCCTTAAATAAAACATTAAATGTATCTTTTATCAGATATTACGAGAGACTCTTCCCAGACACCCAAAATCGTAACAAATATTTATTGATTACACAAATATTTTTATTGATTCAGGAATCGTACCTCATCAGCATCATCAGCCCATATACGTCTCACTGCTGGTTACGGGCCTCCTTACGAGAGGGTAAGGCCTTAGTCCACCACGCTGACCTAGTGCGGGTTGGCGGACTACTCACCTAAGAAATTCCTATGAAGTTTTAGGTGTGCAGGTCGAACGTCATACCCAGCTATCTTGGACTCTAATCATCTCATTTTTCTGCACAGATTTATCATCAGATAGTTTTACTGTTTACCTGACCCATTTACTAATACCATCATCATCATCATTATCAGCCCAAGGAAGTTCACTGCTGAACATAGGCCTCCCCCAATTACTTCCATAGTGACCTGTTGGAGGCAGCCTGCATCCAGCGACGACCCGCGACCTTCACTAGGTCGCTAGTAATACCATGCTGCTGTTTAAAACTTCTTGACCGAAAAACAATTTTTAACATTCGAACTTGACAACTCAATCATGCGCGCTAAGTCGTATCACAAATCCAAAGAGACAATAAATAACAGCTTCTGACGATACCTCTATTTTGACAAAAAAAAAATGCCCTCTAAAGTTGAATATCTCACAAATGGATACGTAAATCAAAAAATCCACTTAACAACCTCTCAATGTTTTGAAGGACCTGTTACGATACCACACACTATAAGGTAGACACGAGAGAAAAAATCATACCCACTGTTCGTGTAGGGGAAGTACAAAAAAAAGAATATTTTTTGTGATTTTATTATAGCACTTTATCGACGTGGTAAATACACATATTCATGCAAAGTTTCATATATCTAGCACTAACCGTTTGGAAGTTTAACAGAGGACGGACGGACGAACATTACGATACTATGAGGGTTCCGAGACGAGAACTACGGAACCCTAAAGAGATAATAAATGTCTGATATCTTATTAATTACTGTGTAATTTGAAAATCTGTATTCCACAAATTAAAACAACGTGAATCCACCTTTAACAAATTGGCACACGGAATGATAAATAAAATTACAACACATTTCGTGCGCTCGTTTTATTTTAACAGAATAATTCGTGGAACTTGGAAAATCAAGTGAAGTTCCGTCATAATTGTCCACAAAACGAAACTGCACATAACAAAACGAGAATTAATTAATTAAATTTCGCGCAGAGTGTTTTGTTGTTGCATATCCACTTTTTGTTGAATTAATTTACAGTAAAGTGATTTCGGGATAGCAATAAAAGTGTAAAATGAAATACCTTTGTAGGTTTATTGTGTTACACAAATAAAATGTGCGCTAATTACTCGTTGGTTTCATACATCCGCTGATGCCTGTACACTTAAAAGATAGACACCGGTCGAAGTCTCAACCTACGTTTCGTCAGTTGTATTTACAAACATAACATACTACTTAATATTTTATACACACGCCCAAACGCCTGTATAGCCGGAGTGGTAGGCAGAGGTGAATTTTTACACATACGTTTTACTATATGTTTTAAATTCTCAAGTACGAACCTATTGCTGTTTTTCGGCAACTTGCATCAGCTTGTAGCCTTTCCAGACTTCATGTTTTTACTAAGAATTTAATAATGAATAAACCCAATAACAATTACCCGATCTGGGGATCGAGTTCACAAAATTTTGATAGCTCGCCAATTTGTTAACGGTCGACCAACGGACCAGTCATTCATAAAATGAAAACAACATTTGTATTGAAGCTTAGGATAAAAGCGTGTTGCTGTTTCCCTAGAATAACTTTTTTTACAAAACCTGTCAACGACGGAATTAAAACTTTAATTTCCCAAAGCAAAGTTCACAACGAGAATACAGCTTTTATTTTCCATTTTATTTGCTGTTTTCCGACTGACATAAGGGACAAAAGATTTCTAGTTTTGTAGTGCAGTGTGCGCTCGGCTAGTATAATTAGACTCTTTTTTTATTGCATCAACGTTTCCAGGAAATGTAATTCCATTTTCATATGAATTAAAATGTCATTTAGAGATGCATCGTCGTCTCTTGACTACCACGCCGGTACCGCAAAATTAGCATGCGGCGTGGCGCTAATTCCCTGTTAATTAGGTATCAATTCCCTGTTGTAAAAAAAGGAGTAAGCTTGCCCCCCATTATGTAAGATCTAAATCACAACTAGCGATACTTTTGTCTAGAAATACATCTCTGTCTATCCTCTCTGTGATATAAGCATGATGAAGTTTGTATTCAAACACTGGTGTATCTTCCCTTCGTTTCATATGGCACAGATTATTTTACAGATGCCAAGTCTCAGCAGAATAGACAGTCATTATTATAAGTGGCGTCTTTCATCTTCAAAGCTATCTTTGCCTGTACACACTTGATTAGTTATTGGATGACCTTTCTGACGTCACACTGACTGCATCGTAGTCTCGCGGGATAGGTGTTTGTCGTGCTATATTGCTTCGTTTGCGATTTTCGAGTAAAGGAAAAAGTTCCAGGGTCTTACATTGGGAAGTTATCATTTAAGTAAGGAATTTTTTGTTCAAAATGCACAAAAATAACTACGTTTTTAGCCTAGCTAACTAGCTAGGCAACTGCCAGTTGTACCTACTAACTTCTTAGGGGTCGCATCAAGAGTTGCTGTTGTCTCTTCTATAATTTCCTCCAACTCTTACCTGCAGTCCCATAATACCCAAGGACTAATTTGTAATAGTTCTCCTTTTAAAAAAAATTCTTTAAACTAATAAAAATTTAAAGTAAAAACCTTTTTAAAAAAACAAGCTTTTATTTGATGCGCTAAAACGAAAAAAAATTTTTTTACTTTAAAACTTTTACTACCTCCTCATAACGTCTATACATAATTTATATCATAAAAAAGCTTGTCGCGAGATTTGAGTACTCGTATTTACTTAGTTTAAAAATTTTAATAGTTAAAATCAATCAATCAAGTTATTTAATTTACTTGTTTATCTATCTAATAAAATATAATCTCGAATATTTTTATGTTTTCGGTAAACCATATATCTTGAAGAAATACTGTTGCATTTGGTCAGTTTGGCAGGACATTCTTATTCGTCCAGATAGAGATCATCGCTTGGTGGCCTTCACCTACGGTTTAACAGAGATGTACTGTAAGATTCGCTTCTGAACTATTGCATCTGACTTCTGATCAAGTAACACCAGAAGTACTTTAGGTCCTTGTTTAGCTTAATTCCGAAACCTAATATATCTACTTGGCTGGTGTTAAGCCATACGAGACCTGGGTCAGCTAACTATTCTGACAACCCTAACTTTGTCCTTTGACAAGTTTGTCTACTTGTACAGAGTAGTCGTGATTTCCACGACACAGCGTTAGTGTCGAGGTCGAAACAATTTAATTTCACCAGTGTTTAGTAATTTTATTTGCTTGAATAAACAAGAAATACATTTGTGATTGTTTATAAAGTATTAGTGATTTTTTAATTGCTTAGCTGTCTATGTCAGCTCTTATAACATATGTATATTATTTTAACAGTTGCGCACAAGCCTTTTCTACTATAGAGGAGTTCTGCTGGCTTTTTATAGGTAGGTGGAAGTGACGCACCTAAGAAGTTCCTTGTGGGAATTTTTATTTATGCAGGCTGTTGAATTACCTGATAACAGACTAAAATGTTTTGTGTATTTATTTTTAATATTTTTACATTTATTATTAACAAATAATTGTGGATCACACAAACATTTGTCTCGATGCAGGGCCAAACCCGCGGCGGCCTCTCGTTTCGCAAGCTAGTGTCTACCCAACTGCGCCACGAGGCCGTCAATATCTTATAGCCACATAGTCTTATTGCTAGACACTTGCGTCCTTTAGTACTGAGCGGCCTTAGTTCTTCTCTTACACGTACCTGATTTTTACTTACCTTCCTATGAAATAACTTACCTCTAGAACACCACCCCCGTTCTACATTCAAGTCGGTACTTGTTACGGTTAACAACAAACAACATTGCCATCATGAAATAACAATTAACTAATTAAAGGCCAATGTTTGTACACTCAATTAATCGTAAACAAAAGCTTGTTTTTAATGGGAAAAAACGTATGGCGTAAATTTACCTAATTACATTTGCTTTTATTAATATAATTTCAAATAAACAAATAATTGGAAATGAAATGGGCAAAGTCACAGTGACAAATTTTTGGAGGAATATCTGTCTATATTGACAACTAGCGGTGGGAATCATCACCGCCCGGGCATAATTTTAAATATGCATACTTTGTTTACAAAGCCATTGCGCTAAAGTATGAGAATAGAGAATCTTCGCTTTTCGCATTCCTACCTACATCAATTCTAAGAGTAATAATTTTATCCTTTCTGCGTGCTATTTTTAGCATTTGGCTTTATTGGTCAGAAGATTTAAATAACAGAAGTTTGCAACATAAATAACGAGGAGTTTCGAAGAAATATGTGCCTCACCTGGGATGGTTGTGAGAAACTGGGTCGTAAAGAGGACACACAGAACACTGATGATGATAATGCGTTAGTCAAATTTCCGGTTAATCTTCATGAAGCGAAAAAGTTACATAAAACATTTAAAGCATTTATTTCCTATCTGGAAGAAGAAGTTGTGTTAGAAGAATCGATTGAATATATGTATTTAGCTCAGTTAACTTTACTAAATACCAGAGGAAGCCTAGAATGCAAAGTACGCTTCATAGTAATCCGTATGAATAGTTTATCAGGATTATTGTCCATTCCGAAATCAAAGCATCACGTTTGATGAATTATGCTAGCTCTAATTTGTGAATAGATGGATGATAGCTAATGGTAATATGCAATTAGGATCGCAAATACCAAGTCTAAAGCATTATCTGAAATGTGTCAAACGCTACGCTTGTCTAAATTCTGTATTCCCGTTGATCCCCGCTTTCAAATATGCCTGTTAACAGCAATATTCGATGTTAAAGTTTTGCCGTCGAACAGCTAAGGCTAGATTAAAATGGAAACGACGTTGAGCCTTCATAGTAGGCTTCCAGAAATGACAGCTTAATAGCACAGCCTATGATGATAGGCATTTCATAACAAATTTCGCTTACGTGTTCGCCAGCATTCATTTTATAACATAGTCATTTTATCCAATCTCTTCATAGTCGTATTTTGTTAGTCCACTAACATTTTAACACGTCTGAGACATACGACGTGATGGCCTTAGAGAACCTGCACACCTAAAAGTTCTTAGGAATTTCTTAGGTGTGTAGTCCGCCAACCCGCACTAGGCCAGCGTGGTGGACTAAGACCTAAATTCAGTTGTAAAGGAGGCCCGTGCCCAGCAGTGGAACGTATATGGGCTGCTGATGATGATGATAAGACATACGAAAAGTAAAGTTAATAAAACTCATATTTTAACATAGTATAGTATCGCTATCAGGGTGGGTAAAGATTTTTATTCAAACAAAAGAAATTTGGTCGTAGGATACGGGTCTCAAAGATGTAAAGAAACCGTATTCTTTTTTTTTTTGATACATTAAATTATTCCCAGTCTACCGCGGCGTGACTCTACTACTTGTAAAAAGTAGTTGGTAAAGTTATTATGCAAAAGTATAAAAAAGCTATTGCGCTCATCCCTCATTTGTGTCATAAGCGATAGAACAAGACTACAGTGGTACACCAATATTTTATGTAAAATTATGTTTATAAAATTTCCATTTCAACAAGCCACACATCGACGTTGCATAATGACGTAAAAGCCGAGTAACAGCGGTGTTAAGCGCATGATATATTTAAACCTGCAAATGAATGGGCGCGATAAATCTCAGCCGCGACTACCTCGGGTCCCCCATTTTAATATTATTTTTTCTATTTACCTCAGGTTTGTGCGATCGTACGCATAAGAGGAAAGAAATGGATGTCATTGCGGTTTTAGAATTCTATTCTGCTCTTATATTCTTTTTAATTGTTCTTTTGATCATGATGCTTAAATTTAAAGAGTCGATTGAGAGAGTGCCAACGGAGGATGATACGGAGGATAATTCTTGTAGGTACATGCATAAGGCTGTTCAGGCAAATATAAATATCGAAGTCATTATGCAATTGTAGCGGTGCCAGCCCATTAGTTTGACAAGAAGTATCAAGAAACTTAGTAGTAGGTTCTATAAATTGGTGATTCAGTGCGGGTGAACCAGTAACGGTTTGTTCCTTCCGTCCTTACTTTTTTTTACTCCCCAAGAAGCTAGTACTGCCGTTCGAAAAAGAATTGGGGGGATGGAAGGGGTAAAGGCTTAAGAAAATATTCCGAGAACTAAATTACAAGACTGTCAATTTAATGTAACAAAATAAGGTAACTATTTTTGACACAAATTAATATGACAAGCTGATGTGGGTGGTTTCGCGTGACGATGTGCAAATGGATTCGATTTCGTAACAACTCGTCATTGTGTCGGGAAAAGCGATACATTATTTGTGACTTCAGCCCGCTATACAAAATTAAATTTGGCTGTCGTGACGAAAATCTTATTATAAACTTTATTGAATCATGAATGTATATTTCACCTGTCTTTGTGAGCCTGTCTTCAGATGTTTAGACTTCTTTTTTTATAAAAACACAAGACTTAGACTAAACAAAAGTATTTTCTTCTAAAAAGTAATGAACTAATGTTTAAGAAAATAAACAACTTTTTGTATGGTGGGTTATTGAAAAACTAGCTTTTGCTCGCGACTCCGTCCGCGTAGACTACAGGGTTGGGTTCAGAACGAAAATAAGTTATAGTCTATTTTACTCCACAGAGTCCCATTTATGTCCATACCAAAAACCATTCAAATCGGTCAAATGGTTTAGACGTGAAACCGTAACATATAAAACTATTAGTTATTCTGTGCCGCCGCGCACCGGCCGGCCGGCGCGGCGCTTTGTACATCATTATTGCGCGCTTGATCATTATTTTGTTGCGATGTTATTTAAAAACTGCGATATCTTCTAAGATACTCATTGAAATGAAATGATGTAATAACTAAAGATTAAGACTTAAGTCAGTATTATCATTTGTATAATAAAATATAAAGCATTTGAACGCAATTGTATTATGAATGACATCGTTCTATAAACTGAGCTAGGATTTTTTATTTTTTCTTAAAAAAGGGACCGAAGCCTCGAGCACCCCATTGCACGGGTAAAGGCTTAATATTTTTTCTAGTAGACTATAAAACACAAACACGTTATGTTCTGTTGATGTATGGATATCGAGTGGCAGTGAGGTGGAAAAGTTATGTATATTTGAACTCAACATAAAGCAGCCATCTGTGACTTGAGAAATGGGATTTTCTGTTTACGGCCTAAAAGTATTTATGTAGATAGAATAATTTCCCGCGTTGTCTATAATTTAATTTTTTTGTTTTTATTTTTAACCTCCTTTAAAAAGGGGTGTTTTAAATTTGACGTGTCGGCGTTTGTGTCTGTCTGTGGCATATTAGCTCCTAAACGAAGAAACTGATTGTGATGCATTTTTTTTGAACGCTAAGCGAAATAATTTAATTTATGATATTTTAAGCGTTTAAGTTTAAACGTTTAACTGATAACAGTTAAGAGAACTCTCTTAACTGCCTGCGGTATGATTTTGAAGTAGGTACATAGTTAATTAAGTGTAATGAATATATAATTCCGAAAGTTTTTTTTTATTTTACACATAATTATTCTGTATTCGAATAACCCGCTTGGTAAATGTATTATTCAATACAATTTTATTGAAATTAGAAAAAAATTTAATCCGATCCTATCAGTGCGCGGTTAAGTATGTGAATGAAGGAGCGGTTCTGAATTTGACTGTGCGTCTGAAGTTCGCGATCGGAAGGACAATATAGATCGAATAACGAAGATGATACGTGGTTTATTAGATGACGAGAATGATGTTATCATGATGGGGCATAATAGGATTCCATGCGACTTTATAAGAAATTCCTTGTGGAGATTTCATTAGGAAGTAGGTTTTATTATCGTCTTTTCTTCACAATAAGAGTATATGTTATTTCATTACGAGTACACAATACACATATAAAGTTCTTAAGCTAGGGACTTCAAGTTGTTAATGACGCACGCCTCATCAATACCTATATGTAGGTTGTCCCGCAAGTCATTAAAAAACTTTTTTTTTTTTATATTTGTTCTACGTTCTTCCATGACATAGGTACTTCTTTGTAGAATCCTCTTTGGTATATGATTTTTCATAATAAACTTTAAGCTAGTTTTGAGGACCAAGGTCTAATCAGTCTGAATTATCGAATTGGCTCGTGCCTAATAGTGACAGAATAATACTATACTTACTATGAAAGTGTAGTATTTATTGTGCGTGCCAATGAGCGATAATATTTTTCATCGATTAAATAACTGGTTAATTAAAAGAACCGATTCTAATTGAATAGATGCTCTACGCAACTAGCAATGAAAAAGTTTTATAAACGGAATTTCAGCATATAGAAATTATTTTCAGCCTACTACGGCGTCCTTTAAATTCTTTGAAACCGTTCTTTAAATATTAAATTTAATATAATTATGATAAGATAAATTGATTTTTATAAAAAAAATATGTTTTCAATTCATTTTAAATGCGTATTCACGCACGGAAGTAATTTTATGCCCATTACTTTTCTTATTTCTGCCGCGTATAGGATTGCGCCTCGTTGAATTATTCGCATATTTCATTAAAATCTTCCTTAATGGCCTTTACACGGTAACTTGAACATTCGAATTCACAATCGTAAGCGTATAAATATGAGCGTTGGAATAATATCAATACTTTTAATTAGTAGAAAGTCTTTTAAAGTAAAGAAAGTCTTTTAAAAGATTTTTTATCTTTTTATATCGTTTATAACTTACCAATTTACTCTTATATCACTAAAAGAGTAGCAAATGTAGTATAATTTTTTTGGAAATAATTATATTTAATGATTTTCCTTCATTTGAAATTGTTTTACATCAATGTCTTCAGTCATGCGTCAAGAAGCTTTACCAAACCGTAACAAATGTATTTTCACATAAACCCAAAGATAATAATAAATTCTGTAAGTAAATGTACCTACTGAGAAACGGAGAAATAAGGTTACTGACAACAAGATAACCTTGGCTATAAACAACAACCTGGTTTCAGACAAAGTTAGTATTGCTAATTACCTAGAAAAGTTTTTCACAAATATACCTTTAGAGACAACTAAATGCTTGCAATCATCAGCAGTCTTGGCTGAATCACTTTTAAAAGAAAATGTTGTTGGAAATATGCCCATTTTCAGTTTTGAAAGAGTGTCTTGTTCCGAAATAATAAAAGCTTTTAAAAATCTTAAAATTAAGGCTACTGAAGATATATGGGGACTGTCGGTTAAGGCTATTGAAGCTATTATATTTAATATTGCTCCAATATTGACGGTTATATTCAATTCTTGTATAAGTGACGGTATTTTTCCCGACTTAATGAAAATCAGTAAAATTGTGCCCATATTTAAGTCGGGATGTCCAAATAATCCATCAAACTTTAGACCCATCTCAATACTACCAGCTCTTAGTAAGGTCTTCGAAAAGATCATGCTCACTCAAATGCAGGAACATTTTGATAGAAATGGGATATTACATAGTAGCCAATTTGGTTTTTCAAAGGGTCGGTCTACGCAAGACGCAGGAACATCTTTGATGAAATCTGTACTGGAAGCCTGGGAGACGTCACAAGATGCTCTTGGGGTTTTCTGTGACCTCTCGAAGGCTTTCGACTGCGTTGATCACCAGACCCTTATTACGAAGCTGAGTTACTACGGCATAAGTGGTTCCTCTCTTCAACTTATAATGTCCTATTTATCGGGTCGTGAACAAAAAGTATGTGTGGACGGCGTCACCTCAGTAGGATCAACAGTCAAAATAGGGGTTCCACAGGGCTCCATTCTGGGCCCCTTTTTGTTTCTAGTTTATATAAATGATCTCCCTTACATGGTACAGAAATTTACAGACATAGTTTTGTTCGCTGACGACACGTCACTAATATTTAAAATAAAGCGTAAGGATAAAGATCTAGCTGTTCCAAATCATGTACTTAATTTAATTTTGAATTGGTTCTCATGTAATAATCTTCTACTCAATGCAGGAAAGACAAAATGCATTCGATTTACATTACCAAATGTTAGGAATGTAATGTCACCTGTTACATTAAACGCAGAAACACTTGACTTGGTGACTTCAACTGTTTTCCTAGGAATAACTCTAGATAGTAAACTGCAGTGGGGTCCGCAAATAGAGCGATTATCTAGTAAACTGAGTGCCGCGGCTTTTGCGATTCGTAAAATAAGAAAACTCACGGATGTTTCAACGGCTAGGTTAGTGTACTTTGCTTACTTTCACAGTATAATGTCTTATGGCATTCTATTGTGGGGATCGGCGGCTGATATTAACAGCATTTTCATACTACAGAAAAGAGCAGTCCGCGCTATCTATGATCTACGTAGCCGTGATTCCTTACGATCCATTTTCAAGGACTGTAATATACTGACCGTGCCGTCTGAATACATTTATCAAAATATTATGTATGTACGTAAGAATGTATTTAGCTTTAGTAAAATTGGTGATATACATAATGTAAATACCAGGGGTAGACATAAACTTGTGATACCCTCATTAAGATTAGAAAAAACCAGTAAGTCCTTTATAGGCAACTGCGTTAAATTTTACAATAAGCTCCCCAAATCTGTAACTGACTTATCAGATAATTCATTTAAGGTGCACATTAAACGTGTTCTGATGACAAGGGGATACTACAATATAAATCAGTATTTAGAGGATAAGGAAATTTGGCATTAGATCTCTCCCGCACATCGCCATCACCACATCTTGGAACCCAGTACCTTTCACATTCTTCTTTCTTAAACCAAATCATTTGAATAAATACATAAATAAATATAAATTAACCCAAAGCTCCAAGTGTAACTTAAACCATTATAAAAACATCAAATATATACAAATTGATATCTAATATAAAATGTGCACAAAATAAATAAAATAAAAATAAAATGACGACCGATCGAGTAAATAATTCGAGCAAATAAATAATAAGAAGGCAATTTTTATTTGGCAGGTCATATAATATAATTATGTTATCCTTACTGGACCAAATACATGCCCACTGAGTTGGACTCGCTGGATCTACTCAGGTGTGGGTCGCGCCGCGTAAATTCCAGTAGTAAAGTGAGCCCGCTGAGTTTGTTTCGCCGGGTCTTCTCAGTCAGGGTCGCGTTTGGATCCGGTGGTACCATTAAAATAATACGTGACGTTTCGGAAATACACAAGGTCCATCTCGTTATTTACTTTAAAATAATAATAATAAGATATTATGTATTTCCTGATGAAAACTAAAAATAAATTATAAAAAAAACCGTAAATATTTTTGTACAAATTATATAAAATGAACCATAGTTAAATTATAATGTAATAATAAAAGATTTTTCTTTTCTGTATTGACTTGTCATAAGTGCTATTTGATTGCCTACGTGACTAAATAAAGCAATTTCATTTCATTTCATTTCATTTCATTTCATTTCATTTACTAAAATGTTAATTCTCAAAGTATATTAATAGAAAATTCTACCACATTAATTCAAGTAGGCTTATATGAATATACCTTAATATACCTTATAGTAAAACATAATTTCAATTTATATAAAGTTTTAGATGTTTAGAACTTCATAACTAATCATATTATCGTGACGTCAAGTATTACGCAATAAATTTCAACTAAGAGAATTATAAAAATGAGACCAACATCAAACAGATTTTGAAGTAGGTATATTTATGTACCATATGTACACTATTGTATTAAACTTCTAAAACTTGTTTAAGAATCATCATCATCATCATCATCAGCCCATATACGTCCCACTGCTGAGCACGGGCCTCCTCTAAAACTGAGAGGGTTTAGGCCTTAGTCCGCCACGCTGGCCTAGTGCGGGTTGGCGGACTACAGACCTAAGAAATTCCTAAGAACTTTTAGGTGTGCAGGTTTCATCACGATGTTTTCCTTCACCGTTTAAGAATAAGGTTATGTTAAAAATGTTCCATTTGAAACTGGCACTGATTTTATGAAATTACAACCAAAGGAAGATTCTTACTAGCGAAGCTGGATGTAAAGCGTCGAGCGTAAAAAAAAGAAAAGGTATAAAAATGGAGCATACGATTCTTGCCGTGTTTGAAAATAAAACCATATGAATCTGTTTCAAGTGACGAACATATTGACAGAAACTCTCAGTATTACTCAACGCTGATCGATTCATAAAATGGGAGCTCTCCTATTTATAAAAGCCAAAGAGATCGATGCATCAGGCTTAGTAATACTGCAGAGATGAATAGCTTCATTACGACGCGAGATAGTACATGGCTTTTGTGGCTAAATGGAACCATCTTCATTTGGCGGTGTTATCGTTTCGTATCGGTTACAAAGTATGCCATAATATTCATTTAAAATGTACATATGTTTTGAGAGGTACGAGACAGCTATTGTATGAGGTTTTTGACTAAGATTTTTTTTTATCGTAACGGTATGCTACTTTAGGCTTAAAACAGAAATATTTTATAGAAGAAACGGCCTATGAGGCAAATGTATCTAGGAAATGCAATTATGTCAAAACTGTATTCCTCTCCTCTCCTCTTAAGCACCTCTCAAGATACTACCATTCCAATTTGTAAATATTAAGAATGGTTTCATTTTTCTATAATACAAATTTAAATTATACTAGCGAGATTTAAACTATTACATTGCTAAATCTTAAAGTAACCTTTCTTGGACAACAAGCAAAACCACTTCACTTTACAATCTCTTAGAAGTTATATAGAATGTATTTTTCCGAAGCAAATGCACCATTTCGTTGCCAGAGACGTCGCGTATGCCAGACGTCTCTGCGAAGTAATAAAATAATATCAAATTGGAGTTTATGTGAGCGTTGCTGTCACCAATTTATGACACACAACAGTTTTTTATTATTGAATATGATCTGATAGTGGCTAGCTTGGTTAAAAATCTACATATATACATAACCTCATGTCTGTGCTCCCCTAAGGGGTATGAAAAGGTACATTTTTGGACCCACCTTTCGCCAGGCATGTATCAGTCCTACGTAATAGGGAGTCAGACTATTGCTATTTTACGGGCACATTTCCAGACTCCGTGCTGCTTCTGAGAAATTTACTAAGAAATTTACTATTAAAAAAACAAATTACGCTTTGCCCAACGTCGCCTAGCTTAATACTATTAAGCTTTAATTTGGTAAATTATTTATTAATTTGGTTAAATATACCTTTTTTTAACGTAACATACGAGTATAAGAAGGAAATTCAAACGTCAACTCTACATACAGACAACTTCATAAAAACGAAGGGTAGTTCCAAATGAAATCAATCGAATTAATCGATTGCAATCGAATAATAATTTTGATGATTCGATTGTTTGACAATTGCTAAGCATGGCGTGCAACTCGCGGCAGTTGTGGTATTGGAATTTTCAATTGCTTTTATATTAACCATTCCAAGATGGCTATGGATATTCGCACCTATTTTATTTCTCCTTTTACATTGTTATTAATATAAAAATCTATAAATCTTTATCAACGATTGAATAATCATTTCCACTTCAGTTTGTATTTATGTACCTATGTAGGTATATGACATTGATTTTCGTAGCATAGGAATTTTCAATAAATTCTACATAAATAACTTTTTCTAGCGCACAAAAATAAAAATAATGTGAAAATATTTTTGGTGTTCTTTAACAGATCGAAAAAAAGTTTCCTCGCCCTTTTAAACACTTTCATCCCTTCTTAACTTATGTTTCTAGTCCCTAAATGAAGACGTAGCGTTGTTTCTAACAATTTGTAAGCCACAAACTGAAAACAAACATTTCTTAACCCTACAAATAGCCGGTGGAAACTTACATTCGTCTCCAACGCGGGTAAGTTTTCACGAGATAACAAAGTTTGGATACGAAAGGGTTACTTTGCAAATGCGATCTTGGCTTGTGTTATCTGCGACTTGGTAACTGATTTTCTAATAAAAAAAACATTTCTTTTAAATATAACGTATCTCAGTTGGAAGTGGAAATCCTCTGAAATTTCGAAGCTAAGTCAGAATTATTAGCTTATCATTTGACCATTTTTTAATAACTTACTCTTTAACGACTGCCTCGCTACTCACATGGCTTGAGAGTGTGTCGTTCAATCCATAGGTCCTGAATAATAATGACGGGTGGGGAAACGGAAGTTTTTTCATTAAAAAAAATTTTAGTAGAAATATAATTAAATTTTGTCGATGAAGTCGTGATGGCCTAGAGGCTTAGGCACGCGGTCGAGAATCTCGACGGTCGCGGGTTCAAACCCCAGGCACACACCTCTGACTTTTCGAAGTAATGTGTGTATTCAAAAATAATTATCACGTACTTTAACGGCGAAGGAAAACATCGTGATGAAATCTGCACACCTAAAAGTTCTTAGGAATATTTTGGTTGTGTTGTCCGCCAACCTGCACTAGGCCAGCGTGGTGTACTAAGGCCTTAACCCTCTCAGTTGTAGAGGAGGCCGGTGCTTAGCAGTAGGACGTGTATGGACTGATGATCATGATAATGCATGAAGAGGATAATGTCAGTGGAGGAAGCGAAAGTGGTGTGTTTGGACCGTGGCATTTGGCGCTCTATAGTCTCTGCCTACCCTAACGGGAGACAGGCGTGAGTTTATGTATGTATGTATGTAATATTTCCTTTTGTAACGTGAATCGCGGCTGACGAAACATAGGCGTAGAAATAAATCTCTGCTTTCCTTTTCGAGAATACGAGTATATAATAAATTAGATGTGTATTGATTATTGGACGGTGCATGAGTGCTTTGAAACAATTTCAAGAGCATGAGGAGTATACAAACTCCCACCAAGCTAGGCGGATTAAGGTCTAAACTGACTTAAAAATATACGGAGATCTATACCTTTGTGATGCGTAGTGGATCTTATATCTTTAAGAAATTTTTATTTTCATGCATGAGTGCAAAATATTTCCTAAAATTATTTATTATAAACACACTCTTCAACCCGTATTTTCCTCCTTATTATTTCCTCGTTAAATAGACTATTTAACACAAAAATAATTTTGAAAATCTGTTCACTTGATCCAGAAATTATCCCCTACAACCTCACAAAATCACATACTTTACCTCTTTGTAATATTAGTATAGCTAAGATAATTTTTTAATGTCACGGTATTTGTAATCACCGTGGCTATTGCATGTCTCAGTTTTCGATCGCGGTTTTTATTCAACCTGTAGATTCATGTGTATTATTAGAACATATTAACACATGGACCTAAAAAGTAAATGATGCAAGCCTCAATATAGATCCTGATATCTTTCCGTAATCATATTGATGATATAATATTTCTTGATTATAATTTTGTAAGTGCCCTAGTATGTGTGTTTTCTGATGATTTACAAGAAAAACATTCGTCAAAGTCCTTGCGTAATAAATTTTATCAGTGTAATTCCTCATTACTACTATCTAAATCAAAAAGCGACGCATACAGCGTCTTATAATAGGAGAGAGGCTCCCGTCTCAGTGCAAGATTAACCAGTTTTAATTAACTGAAGGCGGTCGCAAGTCACGTAACAGCGGTCGGAGTTTCGCGCTGTACCGACGTCTCGCCATTGTTCCGCAGGGAACTTTGTTTACCCAAATGATTTTGTTTATCTTTTATTTGCAGGTGAGTCGGGCTCTTTGATTTTGTTGGGGTGCTACAGTTTTGTGTTAAAGAAGAGCGTCAAAGACCATTTGGCTTAGATTTTTTTTTAAATACACCCAACAGTCACATACATAGTTCTGACCCCACATTAAGATACAAGTCTTGTGTCGTGGGTTAAGAAACTATGAGAAACTTTTCGGTCTCACAAACACCCAGACCCGAAACAAATACTTGTGGATCACACAAACATTTGTCTCAATGCGGGGATCGGACCCGCGGCCCCTCGTTTCGCAAGCTGGTATCTAGCCAACTGCGCCACGGGGCTGTCGTAAATTAAGTTAAAACTTTTAAGAACGAATGAAGTTGGGTGTTTTACGACTGTGCTGAGCGTTGTGTCGATGCCTATGTGTCGTTTTGTATGCATGATGTTAAGGCCAGCGCCTTACAGAATAATGATAGCAAGCCACACGTGTGGAACAAAGAACACGAAGAAGTGTGGAAGAAAGTGTCAACTGTCAGTCATTCTGTTACGTGTCAATCGTCATTCTTTACCCGGTCTCCTTGCGAGCAACATCATTGCACCTAATTAAAATATAAGTTAAAGTGCTGGAGTTTAATTGAAGTATTTAATTTAAGCTCCCTTATGTGTTAAGCGCACACACATATTATGTTATAGCCATTATAGAAACGAATTATAGGCATAGAAAAATTAACATTTAGAAACAAGTTTTCTCCAAGATATTAACGCTTATTAGTGAAATATTAGTTTAAGCTTTGTCCGTCTATTAAACAACGTTGGAAAACAAACAAATTCATTCGATTACCGGGGGAGCTCGTTAAGGAATCAGAATATTAAATATTTGAGCCCACGACATCTTGTTAGGAGTTTCATCGCAGATTTAATTTCTTGCTGCTCTGTAGTTTTTATAAAGAATTATCTCCAAAGTCTACGTTGATAAAATTTAATTTTCGAATTTTTATACTGAGTTAGGGGGGATAATATTTTCTCTTATACAAGCTTACTGGAGTTATTTACAGATACATATTTTTAGTCTTGTATGTTGTGATCATGTTATGTGCGATTTTATGAAAAATCTACTTATTGAACCTGAAAAGTGTGATATTTTCTACCGGATTTTGTGTAAGTTCAGTAGGTGATATTTATAGTCTAGTCAACAAGTTCAAAAGCGTGTTAAATAGAAATAAAGCTCCTAAAAATATGTGCCATACCTCATTCGATTCGGAATGACGTCTAGAAAAATGTTTTTTAAGGGCATATTAGCACATAAAAAATTGCAATAGTTATTAACAAAAAAAGAAAAAAAAAAGAAGGTATTTAGTTTTTCATTAATAACTTTTAAAATAATGATATTTAAGGAATTATGCAAAAAGATCCTGAAAGAGGAGGAAATTTCCAATAAAAAAGGCCTTACTCCCGGAACTCTATCTATATTATTTATAATTTTTATTTAACGCTGGAAATACGGCTCCGCGAGGGCGTTACGGCATAGGCGCGTCGTCTAAAAAGCCGGTATATCACCTAAAATATTTTTTTTCTAATATTAAATAACAATTTAAAAATTTGAATAAATTATGGTGTAATTTAGACACTTGAACGAAAATAACCACGGCGAAAAATATTTTTTTTGACAACTTTTCAAAAAGTTACACCATTGTTAATTAACTAATGTTTTTCCAATCTCTGTTTTTATAAATTACGGCATAAAAGTTTAAAAAATTAGTCTAAAAATATTTCGCTTCGTGGAGCTCTTCTTACTTAGGTACTTAATAAAGTTATGCAAAAATTTTTTATTAAAGTTTATTATTTTGTTATTTTTTTTTAAATAGACTAAAAATGAAATTTCAAAAAATTTTTATCAAAAAAATTTTTTTTTGGTAATATCTTATTATTGCTGTTTTTGCATCTAATATAGGTAGTAATTCACATTGGAAAAAAAATTGTTACGTCATTTGTTAAGAAATTGTTTATAAACAAGTAGACTATTTTGCGATTTAAAAAATATTTTTTTTTACTATCTTATTGCAAAGGTAAAATGCTAATTTAAAAAAGAAAAAAAAAATTTAAATAATTTTTTTTATTGTTTATAATCGTTTTTTTAATATTTCAATGGTTTAAATAATTAGTTAAGAAATTATTTTATTCTTAATAATCATCATTGACCCTTTTCAATGGAATAACAGAGAAATATTTTTTTTTATAAATAATTTAAATGTTTATTAACTTAACAATTTGTTATAAACAAATAATATTAACCGTTATTTTTTTTTCGAAAACTTCAAAAAATTACAAAAGCAACCATGTATAACAAAGTTAAGAAAATTTTATTTTTTAAAAATTTAAGAAAAAAAAATTTTAAACTTTAATAAAAAATTTTTGCATAACTTTATTAAGTACCTAAGTAAGAAGAGCTCCACGAAGCGAAATATTTTTAGACTAATTTTTTAAACTTTTATGCCGTAATTTATAAAAACAGAGATTGGAAAAACATTAGTTAATTAACAATGGTGTAACTTTTTGAAAAGTTGTCAAAAAAAATATTTTTCGCCGTGGTTATTTTCGTTCAAGTGTCTAGATTACACCATAATTTATTCAAATTTTTAAATTGTTATTTAATATTTGAAAAAAAATATTTTAGGTGATATACCGGCTTTTTAGACGACGCGCCTATGCCGTAACGCCCTCGCGGAGCCGTATTTCCAGCGTTAAATAAAAATTATAAATAATATAGATAGAGTTCCGGGAGTAAGGCCTTTTTTATTGGAAATTTCCTTCTCTTTCAGGATCTTTTTGCATAATTCCTTAAATATCATTATTTTAAAAGTTATTAATGAAAAACTAAATACCTTCTTTTTTTTTTCTTTTTTTGTTAATAACTATTGCAATTTTTTATGTGCTAATATGCCCTTAAAAAACATTTTTCTAGACGTCATTCCGAATCGAATGAGGTATGGCACATATTTTTAGGAGCTTTATTTCTATTTAACACGTTTTTGAACTTGTTGACTAGACTATTAGGTGGTTGAGAATATTCTATTGCCAGAAGCATAAGTTTCATTTTCAAATGACTAACAAACGATATAATATTGTTTAAGTTTCCTTTTATGTGACTATGTATATGACTGTTGGGTGTATTTATTTATTTTATTTTTTTATGAAATGCCTTGTGGTCTCTCGGCACAAGTATATAGTAGTACCATTCGATCAAGAGGTCCCGCGTTCGACTCCGGGGTCGGGCAGTGCTTGTGAAATGTGTAAATTACTACAATTCCAAGAATACAAATCAACTCCAGTACACATATTTATATATTCACATATACATATACTAACGTCTTTGTAGGAAGAGGTGCATTTCTGCACCCACGTTTTAAAAAATAGGTTAGGTTAGTCCAACGTAACAAACTCTTCTTAATGGAAAATCCCAATAAAGCTTTGCCTGACGCTACCGGGAATCGAACTCGGAAAATCTCGATTACACAGCACATACTTTTAAAGCAAGACACCGAGGCAATCAATTATATTTTAGTACAAACATGTTTTATCAACTATGATTTGGCACCAAGAACAATCATTGTCTACTAAGAATCATTCAACACCTGGAATGCCATAATCCAAGTTTTGGTTCTTTACGAGTACCCATGTCCCTTCTTTCCGAGTCTTTCATATTCTAGCTATCATCAAAAATAAAATATTGTGCCAACATTACAAGTTTATTACCCCAAGCATTATTTGCACAGCCATTCATATTCATGAAAACTTTTCTCATTAACGAAGTATCGCGTGTCACGAACGAGTTAAGAGTTTGGATTTTATCGTGTGTTATTTTAAGTCTAGACGGACTTCAGGTGTATATGCTTTCATGAAGGAAAAAGAGATTTGCATATAACCCCTTGGGGTTATCGTCTAAGGAGCTATAAAAAAATCATCACCTAACAAATTTTTAAGGATTGTAGGAGTGTTTTTCTCGCGATGTTCGCACATAAAAGCCAGAAGTGTGTTGTGACTTGACTGCCGAGATAGTGACTTGGAGGCCATCACGACCTATACAAGCTACTTGTAACTTAGGTATACTCATCATATTCCAACAATCAGAGCTCATTGGAGCAGACGTAAACACATTACAGACATTATATGAATTTAGGGTAAGATATATGTAAGAAGGAAAGTTTTCCCACGACCAGGAATGCTGTAAGTATTTTCAAAACGGCGAGAACCTAAAATCAAGTTGAAATTGCAGGTAAATAAATCCCTTAAAATTGTTTTATTTTAATATCTATTCTCTTAAATAATTGTTTCTCGTAAATTATTTATTGAGCTCAGAAAAATTTACTCAATAATAGTATCATTAAAATGTTATATTCTATAGTGACAGTTCAATAGTAACTTGAAACGAGGTAGTGCCCGAATTATTAATATATAATTACCTACACACGCCAATTCAAGCAGAAAATATCCAATGCATTTTTTCCCACGTTCGCGAAGCTGGCGATTTAATAAATAGATAGAAAGTTTATATATCCGCCCAGTGGACTGTGCTGACCTCGTAAAATGAACATTAAAAGGAAGCCACTACACCATGAATGAACCATAAATCGATGTTGTGGGCAGAATGGCTTACCGAACACGTAATGCCATAAGAGTAGAATTTACTGTGTGTAATTGCAGTCTATTTAGATTTAGTGCTGGGATTGCAAGCAACGGTATAGGTTGAAATAATTTTAAATTTCAAATATCTGTTTGCTTAAAAGATCTTAAAGTTGTCTTGCCTCTGGTCAGAGACTGCTTTGTGGTCTCGCGGCACAAGTTTGTGCCTTGCGATCTAGAGATCCAGGGTTCGATTCCCGGTTCAGGCAGTGTTATTGGGTTTTTCCATTAGAAAATTCTTAATAGCAGCACGGAGTCTTTTTTTTACAAGAGGGAAGCGCCTTAAGGTCCCCTATCGGTACCTTGGGGAAGGCCGAAAAGGGTATGTCGGGGTCTCTAGCCTTCCAAGTCTGAAAATGAGCCTGAAAATCGGTAATAGGCTCGCCCCATATTACGTGGGACTGATATATATACTTAGCGAAGTGTGGGTGCATAAATGCACCTCTGCCTATCCCTTCGGAGAATACAGGCATGAGGTTATGTATGTATGTATCTTAAAGTTAGTGGCACTATTAGGGACTCCTTCACAAGTCGAATACATAAATTATATGACTGTACTTGATCCACAAAAAATATTCCAAAGTGTACGACACTATCCTAATGGTTCTTTATTTTGATCGGAAATAAATCAAAATGTTTGAGTAAAAACGTGGACGTACCTACTTGTTGTTTCATAATAAATAAATAATGTTTCAGAAATCTTATATTTTTCCGAAACCGAAAACAGCAGCATAATAATGTTGTTATTGATCCAATCTATAAATTCACCACTGCAGAAGGCATAATCTCCCTCCGAATGATATGGCTTGAATCGCCGAATCACTGCATAATACTAATTGGAACGTCGTGTTAGGTCGGGGAATATTGAAACTAGGGAACATCAACCGTTAAACCAGAAACATATACTTGCGGATCATAGATACATTAGTTCAGGTACTACATTCACAAACGGTTTCTTTTCTTATCTGATTTTAAAAGGTGTGATGGCCTCGAGGTGATCTCGACGGTCGCAGGTTCAAACCCCAAAAACATACCTCTGACTTTTCGAAATTATGTGCGTATTGAAGTGTTACCTATGTACTTTAACGGTGAAGGAATAGAAGAATAGAAAACATAGTGAGCAAACCTGTACACCAAAAAATTAATAAGGAAGTCTTTAGGTGTATTCTGCCAACCCGCATTATGCCAGCGTGGTGGACTAAGGCCTAACCTCTCTCAGTTTTAGAGGAGCCCCGTACACAGCAGTGGGATGTACATACATATGTATGTATGTATGTATGTATGTATATAGGCTAACGACGAAAATAATATTTTGCCTCAGTGTTTTTATTACGCGTATTGTGCATGCCTTTAGAACGTAAAATAAAACGTTGAGATCATAGCAAATAAACGTGTATAGTATAAAACTATAACAGTTTTTATCGTTAGAACCACGCGTCGGTTTATGGCTCATCGTGTACGTCCTAATGGCGTACTTCGCCAACATAAATACTAGTTTATCGTAGATCTAGTGTTTAGATAGGACCTTGTAAGTTTCTAAGCCAATATAGATGCTGGATATGTTTCGAGTGATTTGTGTTGGAGATATTAAATCTCATGGTCTCGCGGCACAAGTATGTGCCGAGCGATGACCGTGTTATTTTGTTTTTCCATTAGGAAATTCTCAGTAGCAGCACGGAGTCTGGAAATGTGCCCGAAAAACGGCTATAGGCTCGCCCCCTATTACGTAGGACTGATACATACCTGGCGTAATGTGGGTGCAGAAATGCAACTTGAAGCTTGGAGGTTATGTGTGTAAGTATATTAAATGTATGTTGTGGGTATTAGAAAAACTAGGATATTTTTAAGCCTTTCGTTATAAAGAGGTAAAAGAATAGTTTTATTCAGCATGATTTTAATCTTTTACTGTTTACATTCAAACCACTTTCTTCTGAAAACTTATCTTTAGATTTTAAAATTGTAGCCAATGTACCTACTTGCGGGAATCCCGAACTTATTAGCTATGTCTAATTTTTTCGTCATGGGATTTTGGTCAACATAATTAATGATGTTTCGCTTTTCTGCGACCGATAAGGAACACCTTTTACGTTTCTGAGCCATTTTAACTTAAATCTTTAACAATAGTGACGAGCAGAGGTGTTTACATTACTTTCCATCAAAACAACAATGATTACTTTACAAACAAAAGCGTGTCGAAACATGTCGAGACATGAATCACATTATAAGATTAAGAGTTATATTATTGGTAGAAACTTTATATAAAGGTTTTGGGTTGGCAAAATTCGTTAATTAGAGGTATGAATACTTTTTCTTGATAGTTGAAAATTCGTTATAAAGAGGTTGTACGCAAAGAATGTTCGCAATGTAAAGGTATATTTTATATTGACTCTTATGGACAATTCAAGGGGATTACGAAGAATTTGTTAAATCGAGGAAGTCGTTATATTGAGGTACGTTATATTAAGGTTGCACTGTATGTACAAAAGACAATCGTTAGTGACTGACTGACGGATCAATTAACATATACTTCAAACCACTGAATTAATTGCGCTTAATTTCGACACGCAGACTGTTTTTATGACGTAGGTATCAGATAAGAAAAGATTTTTAAAATATCGCTTTATGAGGGGATGAAACGGGGATCCAAAGAAATATTTGTGGATCACATACATATTTGCCTCTGTGCGATATGGGATACCGCGTCATCGCGTTTAAAATATCAGAATATGGTTAATTTGCCGTGCAATAAACAATGTATTGGGTTCTAATACTGGGTCCGACGATGTTTTGTTGGGTTTTTCCATTAGGAATTTGTCAGTTCAGTACGGTGTCTAGATACGTGCTCGATAAAATCCTCCCTCTGTTACTTGGGATTTAAAACAGCTGGCTATATGTATTTGTGTGTTCATACTCAATTCCATATCCAAAACTGGATCCACGACCATTATTTTAACAAACTATTTGTCCAGAACGCAAAAAAACATAGCCGAAAAGTAAGTAGTAACTACATCGCATCTAAATTTTAATAACTTTCTATCAAAACTTTTCCATTTGTTAATTCATTTTATAATTAACCTTTTGAACTTTGCCACGATCGTCGCGGGTAGATTTTAAGTAACGTTATTTTTCCCCTGGGAATATTTAAGTTTTACGGGATTCAACCACGTATATTCTGACATCTCTATATGCTATATGACTAGTCCTAAAATGAATTGTTTTCAGAGATTATAATCATAAAAAAATCAAGTTTCAATGTACATTAACATTGTTGTCTGTAATATTCATACAGATACATAAAATCATTACAAATTAAAAAATCTTTCAGTATTTTCGAATGAATTGTTTTTTACAATACATCAACTACGATGTTTGAATTTTTTTCCATTTTTTTGCGGCTGATCCCCAAAATAGCAGAACTGATTTTGACAAGTTCCACTGACAGTTAGCCAATGTTATCAAAGCTGACCATTCCATTGCTCATCAACGAATCTGCTTGGTACCTACCTACCATACTAAAACTTGCCAATTTAACAAGTCTACGACGTAAAAGCCATTAATATTAATAGCGAACTATGAGTGGATACCTGAATTAATAATAATGCTTGCAGTTTCCTCATTAGATGTGTAATAACTTTGTAAAACGTCTTCTTCCCTGGGCGTGGATCTATAGCCAGTGTCACTCCGCGGTCTAATTAAAATACTAATTAGCGACGTGAGCGCAGTGGAAAATTTCACCTTAAAATTGCCCCTGTTGTAATTTTAATCTCGAGATTTTTAGGTAATCGCGTGTCTTTTGATTAGGTTTTAAATTCACCTCAATTACTATTCAGATACTTTTAAGAAGATTAGAAGCGAATGCTAATGTAAGTTACTGAGCATGAAAGACAAATTTACGAGAATTGTATAGTCAAATTGGTAGGCGAAAAATAAAAAGGATTAAATTTATTTAATTTGAATATAGGGGACGCAGGTCGTCATTGCATGAATACACTTTATAAAGATATAGACGTATTAAAGGTAGCTTTAAGATAAAATACTCATATCTTAGTTCTTATTATGTTATAGATTTAATCCTTACTATATTATTATAAATGCCAAAGTAACTCTGTCTGTCTGTCTCGCTTTCCTGCTAAAACTACTGAACCGATTTAAATGAAATTTGGTACACAGATAGTTTAGACCCTGAGACCTTTCTCATATGTCCTTACATAGGCTACTTTTTTATCCCGGAAAAGGGGTTTTAAGGGGTTGAAAGGGGGGATGAAAGGTTGTATGGAAGTATTGTCATTTTTAAAGCTAGAAGCTTGAAACTTATTTTTTAGGCTGTTGATTAGATATTAATGGGCAGACACGTAAAGGCAGACGATTGTAACTATATGTCTGTTACGCTTTCACGCCTAATGTGAACGATTTTTGATATGGACATAAATGGGACTCTGTGGAGTAAAATAGACTACAACTTATTTACTTTCTGAACCCAGCCCTGTAGTCTACGCGGACGGAGTCGCGGGCAAAAGCTAGTTTTACATAAAACTGTTTCGCAATGAAACCTTCTTGGGGTATAAATACTTGTGTGATGGTATAAAAGATGAGTATCATGAGAAAGATGGTATTTTAGTAATTTATCTTTTACGATCCATTATATTAAAATGCTCTTCCACCTGAAATCCTACTTCAATTTGTATAAGATACCTGACGTGCTGATAACAGCACTGGCATAAGCCAGTGAACCACGTAGTCTCCGAAGAACATTTGTGCAATCCTATTTGCATGAATTGAAGTCACATGCAAATATAAGAGCTTTACATAGCAAAAGCGAATAAATGCAAAAATCCAACTGCGCGTTTTGTTTGCTTTGCACTTCTTCGGCGCTTTTGTATATTTTTGTGAGCAATTTTACCTGCAATATAATGTGACTTATTTGGGTTACGTTGGAAGCGTGGCCTTGTTTGATGTTTGCTTTTTCAAATAATAGTATAGTAAAACTTGCTTCATAACCTATCTATAATTTGTCACTAATAAATTCAGCTTTACACGTTTAAGCACATTTCGGAACAAACAAATCGTAATGGGAGTAAATTCAAAAACGGTATGCCTGAACCAGAAATCAGTTGTTAAATATTAAAGGCTTAATTATTAAATTCATTAGATGTTAATAAATTTTCTAAATTAACACAAGTGCTACATAGGAAATGTTTTTATTTTATTTTATGAGGCATTAAATAAAAAAATTACTACTTTGAGTTTATTGATATGTTAAAATGCACATACATACATACACACTCACACTTGCATACCCAGGGGTAGGCAGAGATGCAATTCTCCACCCACATTTTGCCAATTATGTTTTGGTATCACGTAATAAGGAGTAAGCCTATTGCTGTTTTCGGGGCACATTTCAAGACTCCGTGCTGCTACTTAGAAGTTTGTGAAAGACAAATCCAGTTATATTTTGCCCATACACGTTCCGCGGGACCACGGGACATTCATTAATCTGAATTCCTATCATATTAAAATAATTTTTCTCTAACAATATCAAGGACAGACTCGTGGCGCAGTTGGCTAAATACCAGCTTGCGAAACGAGAGGCCGCGGGTTCGATTCCCGCACCGAGACAAATGTTTGTGTGATCCACAAGTATTTGTTTCGTATCTGGGTGTTTGAGACCGAAAAGTCTCTCGTAGTTTCTGATAACCATGACACAAGGCTTGTATCTTAATGTGGGGTCAGAACTACGAGTATGTAGGTACCTATGTGATTGTTGGGTGTATTTATTAATTTATTTAACTATCTATTTAAAATGAAATGTTTCAATTCTTATTTTTTTTATTTTATCGTTTCTGTACTGCGTAGATTTGGTTAATTATAAGGGAGGGCGAGCTTACTTGTGTTCTTAATAAAATTTCGGGCAAGATTCCGCCGGTTTGGGCCCGGCTCGGTCCTTTATAATTAAATAATCTTTTCATACTTGGTCATCCGTTTGCGTGCAACCCTTAATTTAAATTATCTTCATCCATATTACCCCCTACGTCATATTCAAACCGCCCTTTCGATTTGGGATTTTAATTAAGATTAGGTTTTACAGTTGTATTGTGTTTGTGAATTATGTGATATTTTTCTCATGTATAGATCATAACCAAAAATAACAGTAAAATAAATGAGTTCACGTTTTTTATGTCTATCATGAATTGAAATATGATCCATGACAAGTTTATTTGTTATATTGCCTCCGGAGTTCAATTTGTGATGAAATTTGAGGCGAAAGGACGTTGTGAAAACGAAATCTAAATTTGTTACAATAACATTATAAGCAACAAGTAACTCAATATTTTTATCCGAACTTCCAAAATTATTTCCATCAACGAATGCCGAATCATAAATGCGTCATGCCCCAACGAAGGTCCCAGCACAGAAAGAAAGCAAATTCCCAGAGTGGAAAATAAGTTCAAAGCGTGCCCAGTGTGGCTGCGCGAGAAAATCCACTGGAACGGAAAGTGTTTCCACAAGGCTGGCCAGCGGGGAGACGGTACCATCGGATCTCATTCACGCGCTAATTTTACACACTGGTGTGAGCGATGCGTATGTTATTTGACGGTCTCGCTCTTTTGTTGTTACGATTGGTTTGTTATTGAACGATTAAGAATTGTTCATCTTGAGATTAACTCGAAATTGGATCACGTGACTTTGAATTTTGCATTGTCAGCTATAGAAGCGGTTACGCGGTATAAATATTTGGAAGTAATAGTTGACAGCAGATTTATAAATTTAATTTAAACTTTTTATATTTATAATAGGAAGCAAATCTATTTACCACGCTTATTTTAAATGTATTCGAAAATTCTCGACAAAAAATACCTATCTAACGCTTTTCAAATTTCTGTCGCATACTTTTCTACCTACTAATGAGGTATTCGAGACTCTGTAAGCTTGTTATAGGGCCTCTTTTGGTCGCCTCTTACGACATGCATAGGATACCGTGGTGGGATTCTGACGCTCCCTTACCACAGGGCAGTCCCTGCTATGATCCTGGGTTCTTCAAGCGAATTGTGAAGAGTCATCTCAGTAAGTCAGCCAAAGTATATCGATTGACGAAAGATGGGAGTCTTTCGCCACTTGATGCTCTGTAAGATCAGCTCCGTGCTTCATCTTCCGCTATTGACCTATCCCACCATGCACCCGCCACTGTAACTCTTGTGCTCTAGGATTAACAGCGACACGCACAGTGAGTGACGCCGAGCACATAAGTTTAGTGAATTTAAGGAAACCTAATCTATCATGATCCGGCAACGAAGTTAATCAGAAAAAAATAAAGGAGTTGGAAAACAAAGGGTTATGCGCTTCCCTCCACATCAAAGTGGGATACAAAATATTGAACTGTGAGGTTTCATCCTCACATAAAAAGATAATTACTAGAGATGTGCCGATTATGGCTTTGGCCGACTAGCCGACTAGCCGATTAGTCGGTATAAAGAGGCCGACTAATCGGCCGACTAGTCGGCCAAGCCGATTACAGTTGCAGTTATTCTGGTAACCCATCGTTTACAGCGTATTCGCGTGAAAGTCGCAAACGTTTTTTGAAAGCATGTCTCTACTTGTGTTGTTAACTTCACATTGTTTCTTGGTTGCTTTTGTCAAGGGTCAGTGTGGTGCTTAGGTGTAAAAAAATTGTGCCAAGATAATTAATAGAACTGTTATTGTTCCAATGTTAATTAAAGTGAAATAGCGCAATTAAAATTTAATCATGTCAAAAAGAAAATCTCGTGTATGGATGTTTATTGAACAATTGGACACTGATTCTGGCAAAGTAAACCAATGCCAAATAATTAATTTTTAGTAGTTAAGAATGCCAAATGATAAGAAGAAATAATTATTAATGTTTACTGAAGTTAAGAAAATATTATGTCGGTTTGTTTGTTAATTAAGGTTAATAACTGCAATAGATATGATTTCTTTACAAGCAAGTAATTGTAAAACTGATTCTCAAAGGAAAGGTTACTTTGCTTTACATTTCAAAGTGTCTGATTATAAAATGAAAATATGAATAAATAATTATCAAGGTTTTTATTTAATGTGATTCGTCATACATATTACTGAGAAATATATACAAAGTACGAGGCCGGATAGTCGGCACTCTTTTCCGAATAGTCGCCGACTAATCGCCGACTATGAAAGTGGCCGGATAGTCGGCTTTACCGACTAGTCGCCGACTAGTCGGTACATCTCTAATAATTACATTTAGTGAAATTAGACGCAATGAACGTACCGCGGGTAAATAACTATATGATATTTAATGAACAAATTGGGCCATAAGCAAATTAGAACTTAGTAACTATACTGAATTTTGTAGATAGAATATCTAAATATATCATTTTGGTAAGTAAGTAGGTCATATAAATATCGAAAGAGGGCAGAATAAACCTTTTATCTAAAGGCTATTCGATTCCTATTACGAATTTTACTATGTTACTAAAATACTAAAAATAAAAATGAATTAAACAGTTATTTCATAATGCCACATGATTCTCGATTAACTTTAAAAGACAAATTGTACTCATCAACTTAACTGTCAAGGTATAAATTATTTCTGTAATGTAAACAATTAACTATTTAAGAGCCGATTTCCTGCGACCAAATTGCTCGTTTAATCTTCAGAACACATTACTTAAACATTTTACTTAATTACGTCTTATAGTGATTGTTTTCTCCATTTTAATGGTGTGGTTATTAAAGAAGAGATAGCCTTCGGGAAGGTAGAAAGTCGTATCATACATTTTTATTTGGAAGTAAAAGATTTAATTTAATTTCATTCTCGAACCGCTGTGCTATTCTAATGTATGTAATAATATGTATTCTAAGTATTAGTAAGTTTTCGAAGACACCTATATATGAATATTTAATATCACTAACTTCAACAATGAAGCAAAATACTAATAAAGAAAACGAATAATTTGAAAAATAAATTATTAGTATTGCAAAACCCGTCAAACCAGTACCCTGACGGATAGAAGCTTAGTACCTTTTCTATTCAAAAAAGCAGATTTACATAGAAGCATTAGTTTCGTATCACACCAAATAAAAGCTGATGAAGCTACGACAAGTCATCAATTTGAAAAACGTAAATCATTTCACCGAATGCGCCGCAGTGAATATTCATTTATCAGAAAACCTTATTGTATCACTAATGGATAGTTTGACAAATGACGAAGCGTCCAATGCTCAGACAAAGTCCACCACAAATTGTTAATACTAATTACTATGGCGCTAATAAATTTGAATAGTATTAAAACATTTAGTAAACCGCTAATGGTTTACGTCTATCAAACTAGGAAATCGATAAAATCAATTTGTCTTTGCGTGTTCGTCAAATTGAGTGAGGTTTTCAAAGAAATTATTCAATAACACAAATTGACGCTCAATGTTAGTTATTTTGAGATGTTACTTGAAAGTTAAACGTCATTGTTAGGATCATAAATATTCCATGTGTCTATAATAATAAACTGTTAACACATTTGCTAATTCTCAATTCATATAATAATGAAATTAAAGACAATGTAATGCTACCTTAAATGATTAATATATTTCCAAATAACCATGGGTAGGAACCAGTGGCGGTACTACCATAGAAGCCCAAAAGCCCAGCTTGCCTTCCAAAATTTCGAATTATAATCTTTAACCCTCAAATATTTATTTAACAAAAGCAATTTGATATATAAATTAAAATATCCTGACCCCATAATAAACAATTATAAAATAGACGTTACACAATAAAGTGTAACGCTTTCAGGCTTCTATGGAAGTACCGCCACTGGTAAGAACCTATATTCGAATGAAGAACAAAACATCAATAATACGAGGCATCGACAGAAAAAAAACCTACTCACGTGCGATACGTTTTTAAAAAGTTTCTTTGGAATCTCTCGTACCGCTCCCCGACCCCTATATCAAGCGATCTCGACAACTCCTCCGGGCATTATTATATTCCCATTTACTTATCCTTCGTTTTCGGAAAAGTCATTTTATTTGAGCGTAAAACTTAGTATGATGCGGTTTTGAACATCGAAATCCTTCCAATCATCTTCGTAAATTTTCGTTCGATGAGTATAGCTTTGAAGTTATAGCATAGCTTTTTAGTCTTTGTAGTATAATTATTTTTCAAGAATGATCCAAATATTGTATTATTTTAAATATAAAATTCACATTAGAACAAAACAATCAACAGTGGTAGTAGGTTAATTATATTATTTGAATGATCTTTCGAAATTACTTTTTTGATAAATTTAAAAATGATTTTATTTTCATCTTTTTTACTAAGTATCGAAAATCATCTTTAAATGGATGGAGTTTATTAATTTTTTCTTTTACGAATCCTAAAACTTGGTTTCGGTACGTAGGTAATTTAAAGCGGATTTGTTACTGTTTACAGATTACGAACTTGCAAAGACTTCACGCTTTGGTGAGCTAATACTGATCCGAAGGTATAATTAGACGCTTAGCAATTTCAATACCGTTCAGAATGTTTATTTATATGACTTGAAAGGTGGAAGAAATTAGCCACATAATATATAGCCTTTATAAGTGAAGGGAGGCATGAGTTTGTACGAACAGCACTTTTGCAAACTACCTAATTAATAAGAATGTTTCTATCATTCACGCAAACCAAAACGAACAATTGTAATTGAAATATCGGCCTACCTATTCCGTTTGTTTTTGGAATTGATAAAAAATATTCATTGTTATTATATTAAAAAGACATATATTTTTAAACAAGAAATAATTTCAACATATATTTTTTAAGTTCTTAGTTGTCAGGTTAATCCATTAGTTACGTTCACATTCTGAAAACTTCTACAATACACCGAAAAGAACTATAAGAGGGTTGAAGACTCTCAAGCCATCTTATATTGGTCGATCCCCTTTTAACTATTACTCGTACACCTACGGCATAAATATCGCGATCTTTTAAAATTCAAGAGCTTCATAGTATGGGGGGAAACACGAAATTGTGAGGGTTCCATTTTTTGTCAGCAATAACGAACCCCTCAGAAATGAACTTGCTCTGACGTCTAACATTATCCCCGATCGTTTTATACCGATTTCAAATATTGAGGCCCGTCGCTTCAATAAAGATTTCCAATAACATGGAGATAAGTTTAAACGCATATTTGGAAGGATTCCATGTAGCGATAGTGTTTAAACGTTTTCATGGTATATTTGTTATGAATTCCTTTGATTTGAGGTCGAGATAAATATGAGCAAGCGAAAATATAAAATAATGTGATAAAAAAATGGGTCTCCTTGGGAAGTTTTCTTTATTGTGGCAAAGCGAAGTGATAACACAGCACCATTTGTTGACGACAGTGGAGCCCAAGAAGAGTAACTACAGGGACTACAATCGTCCCTTACTAGTCTACAAAGTTATGTCGGGCTGATTGTTGCAGGATATACATATTTATGTATATAAACTTATCCCAGAATTAAATATATTTGTACGATAGTCTCTTTCTATCCGAGCCGATGCGAATATACCACCTGCAAGAGAAGTAAACTATTTATACTTATGTTTTAATGAGTTTTAATGCTTAAGCAAAAAAAAATCGGTCCAAATATATGATGAATGTTTTACGTACAAAATCTCAGTTTTATTTCCGTTTCAAAGTGGCAATTAAGCGAAAGATTCCCAGTGAAAAGGGCTACATAATAGAAAACGAGAAAACTTTTTGTATCAAACAAACAATTGAAGTTTTTTTGTTTCCTTCGCAAGACGTTCTTAGCACTCATTAGCTCGCACACAGTTGCATCATTTTGCGTAACTGCTGCGAAACTTTGATTTGGTTTTTAATTAGGTCTACTGAAGTTTTGCTATTTCGGTGAAGTTGGAGCTTTGATACTCCGATCCATTTTTCCACATACATACATACATAAACTCACGCCTGTATTCCCCGAAGGGGTAGGCAGAGGTGCATTTCTGCATCCACATTTCGCTAGGTATGTATCCATTTTTCCATATCCATTTAAAGCTAACTATAAACCTCCATATTGTTTCCTTTTTTAAATTCCTTCAACGCTTTCTACTATCTTTATTTATTTATTTATTAACACTTTATTGTACACACGGAGAAAATTAACAAAACAAGAACACACAAGAAAGAAAATAGTATAATTGGCGGTCTTATCGCTCAAGGCGATCTTTTAGAGACAACCATAGGATGGAAACAAAGAAAGGATAGATGAGAGGGTAGTCAGTGTGTACAACATACATATATATATACAACATACATACGTATATACAACATACATACATACATATATACAAAAATACATACAAAATTCTAAAAAAATAATTGAAATATATAAATATATATAATATTACAAAAAAAGTATGTATTCGGATAAAATGGCTTTTATTTTAGAAAGACTGAGAGTAGTAATGTTCTTTGACAAGTTTCTTGAATTGTGACAGTGTTTGTGCACGTCTTATCTCGACTGGAAGTGCATTCCACAACCGAACGGCCTTGACAGTAAAGGATTTGTCCATAAAAGTTGTGGAATGCACGGGCATTCTCAGCTTTAAATTTTCTGATGACCTCAAGGATCGCTCATGTGATTCATGAAGAAATTCGAATCGAACTTTAAGATAGAAAGGAGTTAAAGGATTATACAAGATATTGTACAGAAGGAAAAGAATGTGTGTATCCCGACGAAGTCGGATGGGTAACCACTTGAGCATAGCGCGGTACTTAGAAATATGGTCATATTTGCGTAAACCGAATATGAACCTTATGCAAAAATTTTGAAGTCGCTCAAGTTTGTTAAGTTGGTCTTCGGTGAGATCTGGATAGCTGACATCTGCATAATCAAGGATGAGGAGAAGGAGTGATTGCGCTAGCGAGATTTTCGTAGGAGTGGGTAATAAATTACGTAATCGTATCTTTATTATCTAGACAAAGGGTTGTCTATCGATCCCTACCTTTCATTCTTCGCATATAGGTACATACATAACATACTCATGCCTGTTTTCCCCAAAGGAGTAGGCAGAAGTAAATTTCTGCACCTACATTTTTTTTTTTGTTTTTTTTTTTTTTTATTCTGGCACGGCAAAGTGACCCCATTGCACCTGATGGTAAGCGCAATGGAGTCCAGAAAAAGCGCCGATCAGCGAGAGATGATGGTCTCCCGTTGGTCGACACAATCATGCCGGCCGAATACCTCTTCACCTTATTGTGAAGAAGTTTGGGGGACTATCAATCATGGCGATCAAAGGACCGACCGCGACAAACCGGCCAAAAAATGCCGGCACGGTCATCCTTTCACCATGATTGAAGCCCCCCCGAAAACCGGATATACACTGGCTGATCCCGGAACGCGGCACACTTGCATGTGCCACTATGGCGGGTTTTACGCCCTGTGTACGGTGGTCGCCATCCGGGCGGATACGAATATCCTACCACCAGCATCTGCCATTTGCCAATATTGTTATTTCGTTTTTTCACATAATAGGGGACGAGCCAAAAGCCGTTTTTCGGGCATAATTCAAAACTCCGTTCAGTTACTGAGAATTTCCTGATGGAAAAACCCAATTACATTTGCCCAACCCGGGCTTCGAACCCAGGACCTCTAGATCGTACAGCAGTCATCGCATACGTTAATCTTCGCATATGTTATCCTTTGAAGTAAGTTACGACTGTATTATTTGTAACGGTATCCAAATGTTGCTCCGAATCATCAAAAATATCTTCCTACATCCACTCAGATCCCGCTCATACGCGTTAAATACACTCAAAGCCACTGCTTAGATATAAAAAGCCCACATTTACTTGGGAATTTGTTCAATTCTTTGCATTTCCCCGTACTTGAGGCACCGAAGCAATTTGCTTGGAGCACGCGCAAACACTCCGGGTTAATACATACTTTGACGCGTTATTGCGGGCTCCCATCGTAAGTGGATTCATATTTTCATGTATAACGCTTGTAGTATTTGGTTTGGTTGTTGATCATTATCTCAGTTGTCATATAAAGCGTTCATTTCAGAATACTAAATATCGCACATACATTACTCTAAGATCTGTATCCCTGCAAGTGTTGACAGGGATGATTTCTATACCGATGTTTCGCCAACTATTTTGTACCATGTAATAAGGCTAAAGAATTGCAAACGATAGAAACCAGTAGAAGATGTTGGAGGAGGCCTATGCCGTAAGGCACACCGAAATCAGGGACATATTATGATTAGTGTATTAGAGATTAGTAGTAGAAATAACAATAATTGTAAAGTTTCGGAAATAAAGGCTTATTATTATTTATTATTATAATAAGGCTAACAAATTGCCAATTTTATTTACGATTAATGGAGCAACTAATAAGACGGTCCGACCCAAGAATCGGCCTCTAGACGTCTCGACTGCTCGTTTACAGTCACGCCTGAGGAACCATCGACGTGTTATTACAATTAGAGTAGGTAATTGTTATATTTCCCTACAGTTTGGTGTGGTGGAAATCTTCAACAACTAAATAATAATAAATAAAAACAACAGTCACATACGAATACATAGTTCTGACCCCATACTGACATACAAGTCTTGTGACGCGAGTATCGGAAACTACGAGAGACTTTACGGTCTTAAACACCCAGACCTGAAACACATATTTGTGGATCACACAAATGACGCGATAATTCATAAAACAATTCATTAGCAGCACTTTGCTATGGGAAATGAATTTAAACGATAAGACGCAATTTTATTGGGCCGCAACAGAGTTTATCGGTGATAAAGTTTAACATTTCGGAAATTACGAGGACGCTTATCGCTCGCGGCAGAGTAACAAGAATGAACAAACAAGCCAAATCTATAAAGGTGTATTTTATTCGATTCGTGTGAGTGAATCCAAATTACTTTCGGATTTTAACGGAGTTTCTACCGAAGGTAATTAACAAAATTAGATAGAAACTTATTTAGAACATTTTAACACACTATTAGTTACAACAGTCGTGTACTATGTACGATGACATTATTTTAATCAAAATCAATCATCGCCAATGATGATTGCTAATCATAGCTAATCATTAAACTCAAGACATGACACATTATGTAAAAAGCGTTTAACAAAAACAAATGAATACATACATACACATACATAACCTCACGCCTGTATTCCCTGAAGGGGTAGGCAGAGGTGCATTTCTGCACCCACATTTCGCCAGTTATGTATCAGTCCCACGTAATAGGGGGCGAGCCTATTGCCGTTTTTCGGGCACAATTCCAGACTCCGTGCTGCTACTGAGAATTTCCTAATGGAAAAACCCAACAACACTGCCTGTCCCGGGAATCGAACCCAGTACCTCTAGATCGCACGGCACATACTTGTGCCGCGAGACCACGAGGCAGTCACAAATGAATACTAACATTATAAATGTGAAAGCAACTGTGTCTGTCTGTATCTTACACTTTTTATGCCTAAACTGTTGAACTGATTTAAATGATTTTTAGTATGCAGATAGATAGGACTTTCAGAAAGAACGTAGGGTACCTATTTTCCATCTCTGAAAAATTCCCGTGATATGAGGACAGAATACAAAATTGCGCCCGGGAATAGCTGAGCCACAAAGCCAGTATCAATATAAATTTGAAAATTGAATATAATAAAATTGATTGAGCAATCACTTTCACCGTCATCAAATTATATTGAAGAATCGGGCCCAAACCATTACCAGTACGATGATTTACTTGATTGCTATGGAATATTATACGATTCAATTAAGCTCATTTTTTTGTCAATATTTAATCGCTGTAAGGGGAATGGAGTTTTGGTTCATTTTAAAATTATAATTTTTTGTATAATCACATTGTTAAGATTATATTCCGTTTAATTTTTATACTAGTCGGTCCTGGGAAAGATTTTCAAGTCACAAAATTGATATGCGATTTATGAAGGCCCGTATAATACCTTGGTTCATATAAATGAAATAAACAAATGTATGCCGCATTCTACGGTTTCATTCTGTTTAACCATACATTGATAGTAATGACTTGGACGTTATGAGTATTATAATTCAAAATACCGACATGAACATGTCACTCCTAATTATTAAAATTAAAAATGAAACATAATTTTCATTTCCAGATTCCCTTTTTTTTACTATAATAATAGACACGATCACGATCTTAATACATCCTGTATATATTTCTAATTAAAGAGAGGTCCTTTATTTTCTCTTTAAAAATGCATTATAAAAAACCGCCTTCAAAAAAACCTATTCCAAAACAAATTAAAATGCACTAAAAAGCAAAAAAATAATTGCGTATCTTCTATTACTTAATTATAATCAACTTACTATTTCTCTACATCAATATATAGGTAGGATCTATGTGTTTACGACGCAAGAAGCTAGATAGGTTCTTCTATATCTATTCACTATCTATCCACTTCAAATCTAACTCAACACATACCTATGAATAACAAACAATGATTAAAATATTTTTTAATTTTCTCCTATGTAAAATTAAATGAAAAATATTAGACTACTTAAAAGTCAATCAAATTATTACGATAATATAATGTAGTTTTAATTATTGTTATTTTTGGAGGCGGTGTCAGCCAAGGAAATACTACAATGTGCATACCTAGCATCACAGTTGTAGTGGAGGCCCGTGCTCGGCAGTGGGACGTATATGGGCTGATGATGATGAATAATAATACGAGAATCCTACCTTGGCTGACTGGTTTTTGTTTTGTTAAAATTTTTGTTTATTTTTTATTTTTTTTGTGAAGCCACACCCGGGATCGAACCTGCAACATCATGCGTTGCAAATGGGTTACTTTGCCACTCCGCTACCACCAGTCTATTATATGCTTATAAAACTCATCAACAATACGCAAATGTTTCTACCACACACTCGGCTACCACCGCTTCACACATTTAATACACCTTAAGTAATGCAATTAGATCGTTTGCTTCATGTTGCAATGCAGCAACAAACGTAAGCGCAATACAATTTGATTCAAGACAGTTAGAATTTCGGCCACAAATCGCATCTATACTGTACGCCGTTAACGAGTTCCATTGACGTTATATTATATTTGACTAGGACAATTACTTAACCATAAAGAGGTTACGGTAGGTGACTCAAATATCCGGATAGCCTATAAAGATTCGGCCGAGTATCGTTAGTTTTCTGCTAAGAATTGAAGAGTTCCGTTACTTTGTCATGGATCCCATAATTAGAACTTAACCAAACTCTCATGCAATTACCCTAGAAGTACATCCTAACCAATAATAAAAAGGATTCATCAAAATCGGTTGGCATGATATTAAGTTATTCGTCGATTTGTCACGCATATTGGTGAAAATTTAAGATTTTTGTGGTTTTCTAATGGAAGCTATTGTCACAACTAGACCAAATTCAAATGGGACCAAACTGGAAGCACCACCTTTCACTTAAAAAAAGAATCATCAAAATCGGTTGGCATGATATTGAGTTATTCGTCGATTTGTCACGCACATTGGTGAAAATTTAAGATTTTTGAGGTTTTCTAATGGAAGCTATTATCACAACTGGACCAAATTTAAATGGGACCAATCTGGAAGCATCAGCTTTCAATTAAAAAAAGAATCATTAAAATCGGTCCACACAGATCGAATTGATAACCTCCTCCTTTTTTTGAAGTCGGTTAAAAACACATTTTTATACTAAGACACAATCGATCTCAAGTTGTTGGAGGATGCTCTAATACTTTCCATAATGAACAAGAATTTCTCTTTGAATAGCATCTCTGATACAGCATCTGAGTTGTGGTTAAAGTCTGCGAACTATTCTTTTAGTATTTCAATACGCCTTCAACCGATGTAAAGAATGCTATTACCTATAAAGTTCTCCGTAAACACTAGTTTATAATACCATAAATTTTAAAAGCTCACTTACTGGTCTGTGTTACCGTCGGTAACTGCGGAATCGATTGGATGCTATTAGGGACCCGTATTCAGAAAAAGGGAATGGACGCTTCTATAGAGTTAAAATAATACTAATTTATTTTACAAATTATTATGATTAGTCTCATAAAAGGAACTGCGAAAGAAATATTACATGTAACAGAAATAAAATTTTGATGAATGTGATTCGATTTCGTGATATTGTGCCAGACGTAGAACTACGTCACACACTTATTTAGTAATTTCTTCAAAGAAACCGGCATACAATTCTTGCGATCGATCTTAGGTCATCTCTTAGACATGTTGATTTGTCCGAAGCTGGATCTGGTGGTATATCACCTCCATCTATATCTTTGACGGTTTTTTATAGCCTCGGACGCAATTTTTTTCTTGTAGGTTGTTTTTTTCTTTTTAGTCTAAGGATACAATAATTTGTTTTTGCCCACATAAATTGATTTAGTTGGAAAGAAGTTCTGTGTATATGTCCTCCAGTCTAGATTTCAAGTAAGAATTAATTACTTCGAAACACCATTCAATATGTATGTAGTTATAATATGTTAATCAAACTCGGTAACATACTGAACTATGTTATAACTGCTACAAACTGATTCACCCTTAGCTGTTATCACAAAAACTATTAGAAGCCCGAAGTGTTCCCAATTTGGTTGTAGCTTTTGGACGGGTTACCGACGCAGGTGTGAACATTGAAAACGATAATAACCTAAAGTAGCATAACACAATTTTCCTTAATATTTAAGTGGTAATTTCCCTTATTACAAGAAAAGTGGTAAAAAGTAAAAATAATGAGGTTTCGGGTACTGAATGAATAAATGGCAGGGATAAGTTTGGTACATTATGGACTGTAAAATTGCTCCTTGAAAAATAAATGATTAAATTTACTTAACAAAATATAGTCCTTAGAGAAAACATTTTCTTGTTCTGTTGAATAACTTGTAATGTTAGAAGGATTAAGATTAATTTTTCCTAGTTGAAAAAAACCTATCTAGTGTGTAATGTTAATACTATTAAGCACAGATTAAATTATTTAATGTCATGGGCATCAAAAACTAGGTCATGTTACATGCAGAACCGATTTCATAATGGAGGCAAGGTGTTATGGGAAGTCACTCGTAAGATGGAACTAAGCCTAGTGTTATCATACAATATTTAAAGATGAATTCTTTCATGAAAACTTATACAATATGAACATTACAGTTCTAAAAAAGGTCCATGTACGAGTATTTATAGCTGCAAAAGATTTCCTGTCCAAAAGTAGCTAACCCAAGGGAGTTTATTAGGGCAAGTGTAAGGGTTTTGAGAATACCCGTGTCAAGATGACGTTTCTTCCTCATTTTTATTAATTTTACTGCACAGTAGGAGTCGTTACTTGTGGGTACGGATTTTTTTATTATGTCATAGATAGGTATGTATGGAGTACGCATTATCTTTGAGTTTAGCACAGCTTATTAAATATATATTTTTTAATGTAGCGCGGTCAAAACAAAATACAGGTGCATTCAAATCCCAAGTAAACTGGCTTTTTGAAGTTGTGTGTTCATTCGAAATAAATTATCAAGCACTTAAGCAAGCTTAATAAAAGAAAACGTCTTGAGAGAGCATGCACATCTACAGTAAAAAGGTAACAGTACCCAGAAATGACATTTCTAACCCACTATTACTATTTGATTAAGATTGAGGATAAAAACATTGATGTTTTTTTGTTATTTTAACACCACGGATGCAGTTGACGACTGTTTCCTTGTGCATCATGAAGACTGTTTATCCTTTTAAAATGATGTCAATAAAACTTGTTATCTCCTTGTTTCAGATATGTGACTGAGTGAAAATGGCGTCACTACACTCGACTTGGCGAGTTCGTGGTCAGGTGGACAGCTTCCTACTGAAGGTCGACACAAAGACCTGAGGAGTCATGCACCGACGGAACCAAACGGAGTAAAATGGAGTACACCTCTGTTTTACCTACGGATGTAAGTAATAAACTCATTGAGTTTTTATTGGATGTAGTCTGTAAAGACGTGCAAACAAATTTAATTAGACTGCCTCATCATCAGCCCATACACGTCCCACTACTGGGCACGAGACTGCCTCGCCTTGGATTTATCGTGACGAGATCGAATTCTACGTTTGAAAAATTGATATTAATTTCTTCTAATAGGAAATTCTTGGTAGCAGCATTCAGTCTGTAAATAGAACTGAAAGACACCATAAGGTTTGGCAACTATAGTAACAGTTAAAACTGTCGAAAGGTGGATGCTGAAATAGAACATTGCCTCGCTTTTTGGAGATATTGTTTTTTGCTTATTTACGGTTTTTACGGGAATATAATTGCACCATCCTCTAGCTAGCTTCTTCTTACTAGAGTCTTGATAGGCTATAGTAACGCTACTATGTCATATTCAAGCTCCGATCTTTATATCAATCACTGAAAATATAAAACCAACCACAGAAACTTACTCACACATAAAAAAAGTTTTAAAATTGATTTACATCAATCCGGTACGTTAATTTGAAACTCATTCGAATGGTGAATCTCCTTTTGAAGTCATCAAATTGAAAGCGCAGATTGAAAGGATTATTTTAATACATTCCGTTTAACAAGCGTGAGTGACGTAAATACTCCGATTCCGGTATCATTTGTCGATTTAATCGGCGAATCCGGGAATTATATTTAAAAACGCATCTCGAATTCACACAAAGCTTTTGGGATTTCAATAATTTGACGTATAATTTGTAATCTTTCTGTCAGATTTGAGGTAGGCTTACCAAGGGGAATTTTAAGCTCATTGTACAAGGTCCGACTTCTGCTATTTACTGTTCTGATTATTCTTATTGCAGAATAAATTATTTTTCTTTGTTGATTTAATAAACCTAATTTGAGACGTTGTGACGCTTCAAATGTTTTCATTTAGGGCCGCAAGTTACCGAGATTATTGACTATTGGAAACCAGAAGAGTACATACATACCTCACGCCTGTATTCCACCCACATTTCGCTAATTGTATTTTCATCCCACGTAATAGGGGGTGAGCTTATTTCCTTTTTTGGGCACAATTATAAACTCCGTGCTGCTACTGATATTTTCCGTAAGTAAAAAAAATAATAATAACACTTTGCACGACCCGGGAATCGAACCCTGGGCATCTGGATCGCTTGTTACATACTTGTACCGCAACACCACGATGTATTTTTTCACGAGGTATTGAATTTTTGAGGCTTGTGTGTTTTTTATAAAACACACAATATATCCAATGAAAAGCATACCTGAGAAACTTTACAAGGAATGTCTTAGGCATCTTGAGCATGCCAATCCGCACTAAAATAGCGTGTTGAAAAGCACTAAAGTGCAGCCTCTTTCAACCCTAGTGGAAGCTGCTGTCCAACAATGGAACGTTTAAAAATAGAATATCATAGATGACTTTCAAGAAATAAAATTCTTATATTTCTGTTTCTTATAAACACGAAATAAAGTCAATAAAACAAGGATTTACTATTTTTTCAGGAGGTAGGTATTAGTGTACGGCATGTGCATTCCCAAGCCGATGTAATGCAAATGATATTTTTCTTTGAGAGAATATTATTACCAGCACTAAATCTTAAAATTCACCCGAATATCGGTGCTCTGCTAAATCTAGCATTGAATTATTTTACAATGGGCACAATATGGATGTACATATATACCTATATGTATATATAAGATATGTGTGTGTGTGTATATAAGATATACTCGTACATACATTCTTACATAAACTCTCACCTGTTTCCCATTGGGGTAGGCAGAGATTATAGAGCGCTATATGCTACGGTCCAAACTCACTTCTTTCGCTTCGTCAACTAACATTATGCACGTCTAAATGTAGGGGACATTTATGCACGTTGTTGCCGTAGTCTCTTTATATTACCTTTTTTTAATTAATCACCACTTAGGTATTTATAGGTGCGCCCAGGACGTCTTCAACCGAATTCAACACTAATTTCCGCTTAGTAATTCTATTTCGTAAATCTACAATCATTCATCCTTTCAACAATAAAATACATAATTAAATTTGGAGAATGATTTCTGCATATTATTGCTTAATATGAATACTTAATAAAGATGAAACGAAACATTAATGGGATACTTTAATTATTCTGAGTAAAAAAGATTTTACATCGGGTTTATTTATCCGCAAAAAAATCGTGTTCATGTGAAGTTACAATTTAACATTTTTAATTCCAATGTATCCTGATATTGATGGAGCAAATTATACTAATATCGTAACTTCTCCAAATTGAAGAACCAAGGTGAGAGACCAAATCTAGCGTTACAACATATAATTAGGGATCTCCCAACAAAAAAAACTATAGCCCGTAATCTTCAGTGTATGTTTTGCAAGAATAATTATTTGTTTCTCGCATTTTCCAAAAGGTGGCGTTTCTGTTCAACGACACGACAGCGGATTACGAAGACGATGATCCTGACGCGGTGACATTGCTCTCCGTATTGCTTGTAGGTGAGTAATAACAATAAAATTATGTGTTGAAATTGATAAGAAAAACACGCAGATTTTTGTTGTAAATTACGACATACCGCGTAAGTACATAAGTACACCAATGCAACACTCACATATGTACATAGCACTGAACCCACAATATGACACAAATTTTGTGTCGTAGGTATCAGAAACTACATACGTGGAACTTTTCGGTCTCACAAACACTCATTTCTTTTCATTTCCCTCCTTCCTATGATCCTGGATCCTTTAAGCGAAGCGTGAAGAAGCATTTGTGCAGGCCGGCATGATTGTGTCGACCAGCGGGTGACCATATCGTTTCTCGCTGGTCGGTATTAATTTTTTGGACTCCACTGTGCTTACCATCAGGTACAGTGGAGTCACTTTGCCGTGCTAGTATAAAAAAAAAATACACGAAACAAATATGTGTAGATTACACAAACATTTATGTCAGTGTGGGAATCGAACCCGCGATCTCTCTTTCCACCAGCTGGTGTCTAACCGATTGCGCCACAGAGGTAGTTGTTTCGTAATGCATATTGCACAAAAAGTTGTTTTAGCGAAATAAATATTATACTTAGCCTATTTCTTCAAGAGTACCCTAATGGACATGAAAGACATACAGAAAGACGGTGACGATATGACTAACTTCATAATAAGATAGAACTCAGTCTTATGAATCTTATGAACAGAAAGTCTTACAAAGTTTCCAACATTACCTTATGAAAGTACCTCAACGTGGCATCTTTCTTGCATTTGTTAATTAACATTGAATTTGTATTAAAATTATGTTTAAATGCAAGACTTTCTTAAATGAAGACTCGCGTGAATAGCAAGTTTTTCATAGAATCATATGTACCTACATGTGTAATACACGAAATAAACTTATGTGTATTATAATTATGTTCATCTTCCAGCCAGATTTATAAGTTTAAGAGTAAGTGTTAGAGATTTAAGGTAATCTGAAAAAAACGCAAAAGAAAACTTTAGAAATGATAGAAAATTGTTTAATCTATCCATACAAACTTCTTACGTCTTTCGTACTGCCACGCATCTCCAACTATTATTAAAGATCTGAAATTTCTGAATTTTTAAAGAGCTTGTTTAGTCAGAAAAAAATCCTTTTAAGCTGTAAGAGCTACATAGTATTTTTATCTAACTGAGGCACTATTGCCATATTACGTAGCATCAAATTCTTGACACATATAATGTTTTCAGGCATATTTCTCTCACTGCTGATATTCCTGAGCGTTGCTGGAAATATACTGGTGTGCATCGCGATCTACACAGACCGAGGGTTGCGACGGATCGGGAATCTTTTCCTGGCATCCCTCGCCATTGCTGATATGCTGGTAGCGGCAGCTGTCATGACATTTGCTGGAGTCAACGACTTACTTGGGTAAGTTAGCATATCATTTATATTTTTTTATGTATGTGACGTGTAAATGACGAAGTAGTGTGTATCTGTTTTAAAAAATTAAAAGTTTGATAATGTTTCATCAGTTCGTATTGATTTTCATAAAAGATACAAAAATACTTTTTTTGTTATTTTTCATGTCAGCACGGTGCTGTCCAGAGCATTAATTGGCGAGACACCTCCATTTGTCGTTATCACTGATACTGGCCTAAAATTAAGTAGCTGATTAATATGTGTAATAGGTAGAAACAATTACTTTTAAATAATACATTATTCTACGCAATATTGCGGACCTTAAAAAAATCTTATTTTGCATATTTTCAATGACATAACTAAATATGAAATATATATTTTTATCTATATTATTTACTCCATATTTTTTCTTAGATTCACATGGAAACAGCACATAATTAAACTTAAATATTTTAATATCGTCATTAGTATCTACTTACAAGAGTTGATTACACTATCCGACCACCGTCACATAATCTTTCATGTGGCTCAATCCCGTCCTGAAATCGATAGAAACCGTAGAAAGATCAACACGGGTCATCGTTGGTCCCTTAAAAAACTAGACCAGGATTTACTTAGGGCTGCAGCTAACATCACCGCCTGGACTGACATCTCTGACCAAAACGTAAGTGATCCGGATAACGAAGCAAAATGGTTCCAATGTGAAATGACGCAAATATGTGACATATCAATGCCTCGAATCAAAGGCACCAGACGAAACCAAGTGTACTGGTGGACGTCAGAGATTGCACAGCTTCGCATTACCTGCTTACGAAGTCGTCGTATCTTCACCAGAACCCGAAGAAGAAGAAGTGCAACCCCTGACGAAGTAGCCACAGCATACAGGGAGTATCGAGCTGCTACAATGACGCTTCAGTACGCCATTAAAGAGGCTAAATCTCGATCCTGGGGCGAATTATTGAAAGGTCTTGACAGAGACCCATGGGGACGTCCATACAAAGCTGTTTTAGGTAAGCTGCGGCCATGGATGCCTCCACTCACAGAGACCCTAGACCCAGGTCTACTCCAGCGCATAATTACCACTCTATTTCCCCCAGTGTCATCACACTCTACTTCTTCCGTGATGCCTTCTGACTGGTCTAACGAACTGAGTGTAACAGAAAACGAGATGAATCGAGCTATAAGACGCATGGGTGCTCGAAACACTGCACCAGGTCCGGACAATATACCGGGCCGAGTTTGGGTTATAGCATTGTATACACTTGGCGGGAGACTGAGGCGCCTTTTCGACAGCTGTCTTCGTACCGCTAAGTTTCCCTCAGTTTGGAAACAGAGTAAACTTATCCTCCTCAAAAAGGAAGGAAGAGATACAAATACCCCTTCCGCATACCGCCCCATATGCCTCCTTAACGAGGTAGGTAAACTTTTTGAGAGGATAATTAGTGGGAGAATCAATGAGCACTTGTCGAGCATCGGGCCAGATTTGTCTGACAGTCAATATGGCTTTCGACAGGGTCGCTCTACTATAGACGCCATAATTCGTGTCCGCGCTTTGACGCAACAGGCCATCGCTCGAGGAAGAGTAGCATTAGCGATTAGTCTGGATATAGTTAACGCGTTTAACTCCTTGCCCTGGACTGCAATTAAAGAAGCTATGGCTGCTCACTCAATGCCGTTTTATCTGCAAGGCATAGTTGCCGACTACTTACATAATCGGCAAATGCAGTACGTAGGTAGAGGCGGGATTTTGCACCAATGTGAAATGCATTGCGGTGTTCCCCAGGGATCAGTACTAGGGCCACTTCTGTGGAATCTCGCATATAACGCTGTCCTCTGTGTTGATCTTCCAGCCAACATCAATATTGTTTGCTACGCTGATGACACATTACTGATAGCTGATGGAGAAAATTTTGAGGAAACCCTAGAAGTTGCTGAGAGAGGAATAGGAATCGTTGTGAATAAAATCAACGAACTAGGCCTCCGAATAGCACCTCATAAAACCGAGGCGTTATGGTTCTACAAACGGCGTAGAAATAAAGAGCCACCTAACCTACCTATTCATGTTGGCGAATCGGAAGTCCAAGCGGGTAGGCACATGAAATACTTGGGTCTAATTCTAGACTCCCAGTGGAGCTTCGAAGAACATTTTGAGCGCCTCGTCCTTCGTGTCGAAAGGGTAGCTGGTGCCATGCATAAAATGTTACCAAACCTAGGAGGTCCAAGGGAAGAGGTTCGTCGCTTATATGCTGGAGTAATCCGATCGATGATACTGTACGGGGCGCCAGTGTGGTCTCATAGATTGAGCGTGCGACGATGCAGGACTAAGTTGTACCGCCTGCAGCGCCGAATCGCGATAAGAATCATTCGTGGATATCGCACAATATCCTTCGTGGCCGCAACAGTTTTAGCGCGTTTTCCGCCTCTGGACATTCTTGCAGACATGGATATGAAAGTGTACAACCGCATCCAAGCTATCCGTCAAGCCGACACAAATCATTCCAAGGCGCTTGTATCAATGATAAGGAGCGAGGAGCGACAAAACGCGATTTCGAACTGGCACTCTAGAATGAGTGAGGAAACACACAATCGCCAACGAGTCATTGAAGCACTTCTACCAGTGTTCAATGACTGGTTAAGTAGAAAGCACGGACGTCTGACATACAGACTTACTCAGATAATCACCGGACATGGTTGCTTCGGTGACTATTTGAATAAAATCGGGCGAGAATTGACGGCAAACTGTCATCACTGTGAAGGTACCAACCAGGACTCAGCCACGCACACACTTGTGGAATGTTCCGCATGGGATGTCCAGCGTCAAACCTTGGTTGAACACATCGGTCAGGACCTCTCCTTGCGAGCAGTCGTGTCAGCGATGGTAGCAAAGGACTCCTCATGGAATGCCGTAGTTGCTTTCTGTGAAGCTGTGATGGCGAAAAAAGAAGCTGCAGAACGGGATCGTGAGAAGCAAGACTCCGCTCGGAGAACGAGACGCCGGTAACGGAACTTAGACACAGTGTCTCCCGGTGACTTGACTAGTCTCTGTCACCTTGATCTGCGAGTGGCTGAAGCTTTAGGGAGCTTTACCACCGCAAACCAAAGTAACTGACAAGACACCAAAAGGAGAACTAATGGTGACATTTAATGAAGGCTAGGACTTCTAGTAATCCTGCCTCGAGCAGAGCTTTAAAAGCAACGCACTGAAGGGATTCTGGTGAGTTCCACTCGAGATCCCAGGGTTCCTTTGTTGTGCTGACGGTGGATACCATGGGGTTTTTAGCCGGTAGAAATCCGGCATACCCCGTTTGCTCTCCCTAAGGCAGACGGGGATCCAAGAGGATTTTCCCCATGAAAAAAAAAAAAAAAAAAAAAAAAGTATCTACTTACAAAATCTCATTATATTCGTATAATTAGCTATTATCGACAAGACAGGCTCTTTTGAACGACTTTGTTGTATTTCAAAAGATGTTCATACATGAAAAGGCTATCAATTTCGCAGACTTACACGTTTATTGTCATTAAAATGTCTGACAATATCTTTTGTTTTATATCAGCAACAACATTTATATTTTTGAACATACATGTAATGAGTGTGTACATCCAATTGATGATTTTAACTTAAAATATTAAGAGGAATTCGAAATTAAATTACCGCAGCTAAATAATAAGAGTTTGGAGAAAGAGACAGAGACAGAGAATGAGAGAGAGAGAGTCTCCACATACCTTAAGCTTTTAAGGTGGCGGTACTTCCATAGAAACCCAAAAGCGTTATACGTTAATTTTTAATATCTAGTTTATAATTGCTTATTGTGGGTTCAGGATATTCTCATTTATATGTCAAATTGCTTTTGTTAAATAAAAAATTAAAGCTTAAAGATTATTTTCGGCATTTTGAACGGCAAACTGGGCTTTTGGGCTTCTATGGAAGTGCCGCCACTGCTTAAAAGGTCCCCGTCCAATAGTTTGGGGTTGCCTGAAAGGGGTCTCCAGCATCAGCGCGCAAAACGACTGCCTACTTCACTGAGTTGGGTTCCTAACCAATATCCAACGCCGTTCTGTTGACTAAACTTCCTGAGAGAGGCGTTTGCCTCAATCGACAAGACGAAGACTCTAAGTATCTCCGAAATACTTTTCGTTAACTCTTCTTTCTCTGATTATAGTACCTCATTTTCTTCATCATTTAACAATACGAACTTTGTCGTAGATATTGGGTGTTTGGCGAGCAGTTCTGCGACACGTGGGTGGCGTGTGACGTGATGTGCTCGACCGCCTCCATACTCAATCTGTGCGCCATATCTCTAGACAGATATATTCACATCAAGGATCCTCTGAGGTAAGAATAATCGTTATATTTATTAATTTTGGTGCAGAATAAATTGTCCGGTATGACTTGGGAGTACCCGTTCAAGCATTTTCTTGATTTATAAAGGTACGTTGGTGACAGTAATAAACGAGATATTATTAACGGCACACCTAAAAGATCGTAGGAATTTTTGAGGAGTTTATTCCGCTAACCCATATACGTGACTAAAGGCTGATAAAGTATGAGAGATAGAAAGTAATTATTGCTTTTCTTCGAAGCAAATCATCATCAACTGCCGATATATACGTTTTATTGTTGTTATTTTTTTTAGACCACAGAATCCAGAGTACCTATTAAGGCAAGTTGCATATACCGTCTCAATAGTTGAGAGGGATTAGGCCTCAGCACACCACGTTAAACTACTGCGGGTTGGACTTTACATGTCTGAGGAATTCCTTGCTGAGAAATCTAAAGTGAATAGATTTGGTTTCTATGCTGTAATTTGCGATTTTAGTAAGTAATGCATTCAAAACACAAAGCAAAGCCAAAAGTGGGCGCTTGGGATTTCAATTTTAACCGACTGAAACATTTATCTATCTATTTCTAAAAGACACCCCGCATTTACTAGTAGGTATATATTTTAGTTAGATTCCAAAATCATTCATGCCATTGTTAAACATACATACGGCGGATCCATACATATTTATGGACGTTGAAGAAGCTAAGGAGATGTGTCAGAATCGTATATACATATAAATATATATGTACATACATAGATACGTAATATGTTAGTATGTATCTATGTATGTACATATATATTTATATGTATAGAAACCAAACCGTTATGGATTTAAGTAAAATAGGAAGAGAACACGTATATATAGAAGTCGGATATTAATTATTATCTTTATTGCTAGTTTTAAAAAAAGTCACACAGTTAATAAATTAATTAATGATGTGTATAAATATTTAAAAATATGGCGGTCAAGCAACGCACACGCATAAAACTGTACAGACCTGGTCAAGTTTGTAGTGGCAATAATTGTAAGAGGTGTCAGAGTTTTTGTAAAACTGTATAGTAGGGTATACAACGTTTAATGTTAATGCACTTAATTTTATAATATTTTATTATAATTTTAAAATTTAAATGCTGTAAAATATATTTCCTTATTTAATATTCAAATGTGTAAGTTTTGCTAAACTTACACGTTCATTATAGCTCATTTAATTTTAATTTGGTTTGTTAAGACCGTTCCGAGCATTAGTGGCAAGAAGCTCCCTCATTACTGCACATTAAGGGCATAACTTTCTTAATATGGTATACTTTGAAGCCAAGTGTAAGTACGAGAAGTTAAGTATGGAAAATTTCATACCAACCAAGGAATGTTAACTAAGTTAACATTCACGTAGTTTTAGACTTAAATTTAACAATTTATTGAAACTTTTCAGATATCGGTAACTTTTATATATTATTTTTTACTACGAATTTTGTGTCGGAAAATGTTTTGTGTTTGAGATTGGCTACGATGATTTTTAAATAACTCTTTATAACATACGAGTACATACATAACCACATATCCCGAAGGGGTAGGTAGAGAGGCATTTCTGCACCCACATTTCGCCAAGTAGGTATGTATCAGTCCCACGTATTAGGCGGCGAACCTGTTACCTGTTTCATCATCATCATCCCAAATACGTCCCACTGCTGGGCACGGGCCTCCTCTACAACTGAGAATTGAATCTGGTCAGTTTATTGTTCTAAGTGTATACAGGCCACCTTGTGCATTGCTTATATCATTTATGGAAATCATGGAAGACGCTTTGCACAAAATATGTAATTCAAATAAAGGAGTGATTATCTGTGGAGACTTTAATATAAATATACTTGAAAACTCAAAAGCAACTATAAACATAATAAATCTTTTTAAATCATATAACATGATAAATGTCTTCTTTGAGCCAACAAGAATCACTGCCACAAGTGCAACATGTCTAGATAACATATTTACCAATGTTAAAGTTATTGAAAGTACTATTATTAATAGTTTTGATTCTGATCACTGTGGCCAGTTGGTGTCTTTACCTTTGCATACATGTAAAGTATCATGCAAAAGTATTACATTTGTTCCTATTACTGCTAGCCGCTTAAATTGTTTTAAAACAAATATGGAACAAAATCTACCTAAGTTGCCCTCTCATAAAGATCCGAACAAAATTTATGGTTCCTTATTTAGTCATATAAATATGGAACACAATAAAGTTTTTAAATCAAAAACAATTACTTTGAAGAACCGTCTGACATTTAGTGAGTGGGCAACTACTGGTATATTTAAAAGCCGAAATAAATTGTATGATTTATATAATCAAAGAATGTTTAACCAAAATCCGGCTTTTATTACCTATGTAAAATTATATTCTAAGGTTTTTAAACGAGTTTGTTCCGCTGCCAAATCAATGCATCTTAAAAATAAAATTAAATCAGCCCCGAATGTAATACAAGCCACTTGGAGCATTATCAATTCTGAATCGGGAAGGCACACAGCACACCACAAAGAATTTAGTATAGAAGTTAATAATGACATTGTTTCAAAAGACACTGAAGTGGCCGCTGAATTTGAAAGATTTTTTGGCAATATTCCAATAGTAACTACTCAACATCTTCAGTCGTCTTCTAGGTCTGCTTTGTTACTTCTTGAAGATAATGTTCCTCAATGTGATGCATCGTTTGAATTTACAGCAATTAGTCATTATGATATTTTAAAGGCCTTTAAAGAAATTAATAAAAAAAAGACTAAAGATTTGTGGGGAATGTCAGTGGTTACTATATCCTCTATAATTGATATTATAGCACCTCACATGGCAGCTGTGTTCAATCGTTGCGTCGCATCTGGAGTGTTTCCTGACCTGATGAAGCTTAGTAAGGTAATACCACTTTTTAAATCTGGTGATACCACAGACCCTTCAAATTTTCGACCTGTTTCTGTTTTACCAACTCTTAGTAAGTTATTTGAAAAAATTATACTTAATCAATTATTGAACTTTTTCAATAAAAATAACTTACTTCATCGGAAACAGTTCGGATTTACTAAGGGTAGATCAACTATCGATGCAGGGGTTGAACTTTTAAAAACTGTGTTCAGGGCATGGGAAGAGTCGCAAGATGCTATTGGCATTTTCAGCGACTTGTCCAAAGCCTTTGACTGTGTCAAACATGACATTCTCGTCAGGAAACTTAACCATTATGGCATTAGAAACGGAGCTCTCAATCTTCTGACTTCGTATTTGAATAACAGAGTTCAGAGGGTTGATGTTAATGGAGAACTTTCTTCAGGATCGTCGGTTACCATGGGAGTCCCACAGGGTTCAATTCTTGGGCCGTTTCTGTTTCTTGTGTACATTAATGACTTGCCTTACTACGTAGGGGATAAAAACGATATAGTGCTGTTTGCGGATGATACATCTCTTATATTTAACGTAAAAAGACGTCTCGATAATTTTGACGAAGTAAACAATGCACTTCGTAAAGTTGTTCAGTGGTTTGATAATAATAATTTACTTTTAAATGCGAAAAAAACTAAATGTGTTAAATTCACAATGCCCAATGTTAAGCAATTAAAAACCACTGTACAAATTAACGGTGAAGAACTGGATCCTGTTGCGTCTACTACATTTCTGGGCATTACGGTAGACGCAAAACTCCAGTGGGGACCGCACATTCAACAATTGGCAAGCAAATTAAGTTCAGCGGCATATGCAGTGAAAAAGATCAGACGTCTGACTGACGAGGAAGCGGCAAGAATGGTTTATTTCAGCTATTTCCATAGCCTTATGTCGTATGGTATTCTTTTGTGGGGAGCCGCTGCGGATATTAACACTATTTTTGTTTTGCAAAAAAGAGCCATTAGGGCTATTTATAATTTAGGTCCCAGGGCTTCACTTAGAGAAAAATTTAAGGAAATAAATATTCTTACCGTCACTTGTCAGTTTATATACGAAAACTTAATGTACGTCCAAAAGAATCTTGATAAATTTAATAAAATTTGTAATGTACACAATAAAAATACTAGGAACAAATGTAATCTCGTTCAACACGTAACTCGTCTCCGGAAAGTTAATAACTCTTTTATGGGGCAATGTATACGCTTCTATAACAAACTTCCGAAGGCTATTAGAGAGCTTCCCTTGACAATGTTTAAGAAATCAATTAAAGATAAGCTTTACAAAAAAGCATACTATAAAGTTTCAGATTTTATTGAAGATAATAAGCCCTGGGAGTAAGTAAATTGATCGGAGTTTTGTTTTGTTGCTACAGTTTGTATCTTTATGACATTTATAATGTAAAATTTAAATAATGTAATGAAAAAAAGACATATATTGCTGTTTTTTAAAGAAAAAAATGACATGTCGTGTTGCTGAGGGAGTTTCTTGCCGTTTCTTCTCCACAGCTATAACACGTTTCGAAGCGGCAATAGTTTAAAAAAATTAAGATGTGTAAAATTGACGATTCAAAAGAACTTGTAAAAGTCTATTTGAATAAAGATAATTTGACTTTGACTTTGAGAGGGTTTAGGCCTTAGTCCACCACGCTGGCCTAGTGCGGGTTGACGGACTACACATCTTAGAAATTCCTAAGAACTTTTAGGTGTGCAGGTTTTATCACGATGTTTTCCATCACCGTTATAGCAAGTGATAATTCTTTGTGAATACACACATAACTTCGAAAAGTCAGAGGTGTGTGCCTGGGGTTTGTACCTGCGACCGCCGAAATTCTCGACCGCGTGCCTAAACCTCGAGGCCATCACTGCTTTTAGCTGCTGTTACCTGTTTAGCTCTGTATAAATATCATGGTATTATAAGACTTACATTTTACTACTATTGGACAATAAAACCTACCGGTATTTCCGTGACATGGAAAGCGTCGAGAATTTTTATGCAATGTTATCCATTTCACAACGAGACCCTTGAGGCTCGTTTTACTAAACCGCAATTTTTGGCTTTGGGATTCTTTTGTTCAAAGTTAATTAATAATTTGCTAGAACTGTGATGTAAGAAAATAACAGTATATTTCTTGCCGAGAAAGTTAATGGCAAAAAGGAGACGAATAAAACTGTAACATTTTAAATAGCTGCAGTAAAGTAGTTAGTAGCTTAGTAAAGTAGTGAGAAGATGGTATTTTTGATAGTATTTTTAATATGCCTTTCATTTCTCTTCTTACATCTCCATCCTCGGTTGTCTGTAAGAGATCACCTTGTGCGATAAAACTGCCTTTTGTACTCAATTAGTAGGTACTCCATAGTTTTTATCTCATGGGTACAATGGTACAACCCACGCTTTAATTTGCGTTTCCCTTTAGTTATCCTTTTTTTTATTTAGTTTTATGTATAATGTACACGGCTACTAACAAGTATAATACTATTAATAATTTATTAAAGGGAATCACTGCTGCGGCGCTTAAAATAATCGATAAAATTTAATGCCGTCTCCATTTAAATTGAAACTTCTTTGTCAAAGGTATTGAATTTTAGTTCGTTCCGTAGTCTTAATCGTATTCATTCTCCAAATAAACGTGACTAAACCAAGTTTCTAATTTCCATTTTTTAATATAAGAATCCTACATGATTCTCATTTCAAACCAATGTAACATTTTATGTATGGTGCAAGATCTGGCCTATTAATTTAATGTTTCAACGGCGTGTGACCAGAGGTCAAAAGATGGTCGTAAAATAGAAGACGCTGATGTACAGTAAAATTATACGAGCTCGGCTTAATGTCGCCGATTTATTGTCGGTAACTTTTGGAAGAACTGCCTGTAGGTATGGAATAGATTCAGTAATTGGTTATAATTAAATATAGCTATCGTGGTAAGAATATTCAGGAAAGTTATGATTTTCATGTATCGGATAACTAGAATTTCATTTCATGGTCGGAAAAGTCGATCATGGAATTAAAAGCCCAAGAACTTTATTTTTTTGATACTGTTGTTTGAGAGAAATTCTAACAATATTTTTAGTAACACTGCTATGTGAATGATATTGGCCAGTCAGAGCCTAACAATAATTTTTGAGTTTGTGATTTTTTAAGTGTTACTATGTTTATACCTACTACAACCACATGTCGTTTGGATCATCATAACCATATAATTTTTTTATGAATGCAAAAGTAACTCAACAGCCCCGTGGCACAGTTGGCTAGACATCGGCTTGTGAAACGAGAAGCCGCGGGTTCGATCCTCACACTAAGACAAATGTTTGTGTGATCCAAAAATATTTGTTTAGGGTCTGGGTGTTTGCGAGACCTAAAAAGTTTCGTAGTTTCTGATACCCACGACACAACAACAACTCGTATCCTAGTGTGGGGTCAGAACTATTTATGTGACTGTTGGGTGTATTTATTTATATTTAAATAATGGAATTACATAAATAATTGAATTTCTGCGGATCGGTAAAAATACGTCCTGTATTTAATTTCTACGTGAATATAAACGCTCAAAATATTTTGGGATCTTCGCATTTGGATTTAGCTGTCATGATAATAACATAAAACTCTTGTACAAATTTTCCCTGTTATTTCTCGACCTGTCATTCATGTTACGTTAGAAATCCCATCCTCAATACAGGGAGGCATTTAGAAAATATGCGATCGTGAAACATAAAAACAGTTCAAATATCTACGCGTAGTACTAGAAGAACTTACATAATTTCTTTACACTGAACTAAGAATAACAATAATAATGGAGATAAAATATCTTAAAAGTAAAAGAAACACTAGTCGCGTATAAACTAAAAATAAATATACATATATAGACTCAATGACAATAATATAACTTATTTACATTTTAGAATATACAAATGTATAGACATGAATTCTTCATTGAACTTTATAAATATAATTTTCTTGTATGTATTACACATTCATTAATGCCATTTTAATTAAACGTTCTAGTTTATCCAAAGTTAATTTATAACGTTATTTCCAAGTCATTATGGTCGGTTTTGCGTTTCACCAGCAATAGAACTATCCGGGTTTGATGTAGCTCATTTGATATAATTACTCCTGATCCTTCGTACATAGAAACTATTAGTAAATTTCATAAGTTACTTGTGTAATACAAACACTAGTACTAACCAGTTCACAGAGTGTATAAAACTAATAACAGAACTTCCTACTCCATTAATATTATAAGCCGAAATACTCCCAAACTTTTACGGCACAGTCTATCGACTTACTTCACTATTTCCATTTAAGTCAGACGGGATAAATTTGCTATTGCGTCATATTTTCACGTTCAGCAAATGGAGGAACATTTATATTTTTTATAAGTTATATCGTTCGGAAACGATTTATTCAAACGTTATAAAGATGTATTTATTCTGAAATTGATAAATAAATTGCGTATAAAAATATTAATTTAAGATAAGAGATATTGCAACTGTTTTTGTTTACATAAAAACCATCATCATCATCATACACCATACACTTAGAACTGCTTTTCAGTATAATAGCACGCGATTTAAACCAAATATTATAATGATTTGGGTTGCAAAATTCAAGGCTGTTAAAAATTAGTTATAAACTGAGTGAGCTAGGGAGGCACACTGCGTGAAATTTGTTTAAAATTAGGTCTGTGCAATGTCATACTAATATTTACGTAATGTAATATTTTTTTTACATATTAGTAAGACAATTGCACTTTCAATGTCGACTAGTAAAATTCAGTACGACTACATATTTTTACAACTTTGCTCACTGCTTATTTCTGGATAGACACTGCTTTGACAGACAGCCAATTTCAAAAACAAACATTTTTTGCGCAAAATAATCACATTATTTGTCCAAAATTAGGACATCACGGTTGGTAGCTCATGTGTGCTACCTCTCAACAGCCAAATACATTTTGAGATACAAGAGTTTTAACAAGGGGCCCCATTAAAAACGACTTTAAACAAATCCGACTCTGCGATCAGACAATTGTGATCGTTCAAACACAATGCAAATGGAACTATAAAGCAACAGGAATAAAGTACAAAATAACAAACCACTTTACCAGAGTCGAGTCAAACCGCAATCCAAACGTAGAAACACTTTTTATTTTTACTAATATTTGTACAACGAGCCAACATGTCGACATCAAATATTCTTTTCGCTTCAAAAAATACATGTAAAACAAATTCCCAAAATGGAAACATGGCTTGTTCAAACAATCATTTGAAGAATAAGCAGTGCTTTCAGTTAAAGATTTATTGTATTTGATACGATGGGTTACGTTCTAAAAATATTTGGAGATATTTTTCGTCTCGTTTACAGAACAATTACAAATAATGTAATGAAGATAAAATAATATAAATTGTTACATACATAAACTCACGCCTGTATTCCCCGAAGGGGTAGGCAGAGGTGCATTTCTGCACCCACATTTCGCCAGGTATGTATCAGTCCCACGTAATAGCGGGCGAGCCTATTGCCGTTTTTCGGGCACAATTCCAGACTCCGTGCTGCTACTGAGAATTTCCTAATGGAAAAACCCAATAACACTTTGTCCGACCCGGGAATCGAACCCAGGACCTCTAGATCGCTCGGCACATACTTGTACCGCGAGACCACGAGGCAAAATTGTTCTTAAAATAAATTGCTGGTCAAAATATATTCCTTTAATACCATCACTTCGTACAATATTATAGTTGGAAAACCAAAATTTTCGCAAGATTGTCGATAAGAGCGACAACATAATCTAGCAAATTCCACGATAGCCTTATGAAAATTTTGTCTATATATTTTGTTTTATCAAGCTGGTATCTTTCATTCACATATTTGTTGGCAGGTACGGTCGCTGGGTGACTCGCAGGGTGGCGATCATCACAATTGCCATGATATGGCTACTGGCTGCTCTAGTCAGCTTCCTGCCCATATCTCTGGGCCTGCACCGGCCTGATGAAGAGGCCCTGGCTACCCAGAAGCCGCCGAAGTACCCTACATGCGCCCTGGTACTGACTCCAACTTACGCCGTCGTGTCTAGCTGCATATCATTCATCCTGCCCTGCATAGTCATGATCAGCATATACTGCAGGTAAATTATATTTCACTATTGTCTTTGAATGTATCAAAGGAAATCCTAGAATGATCTGTCTAGCGGTAATATGGAAGAAAAGGGGTGCTGTACTCACTTCTGGTAAAATCTGCTGTCAAATTAATTAAATTATGTCATCTGTCAAGAAGAATTGAGTATCTTAAGTATTTGGTCGTGGTTGTCATCTTTTAACAAAAGTTTAAGAGGACTACAGGGGAAAAAGTTGGATTGCATTTTTGCTACAAGTAGAATGTTCGCGTCAACAGCTTCCAACAGGTAACTTTGATAGTCATTGAGGGAGGGCTATGTCCAGCTCGAGACGTCGTGTGGCTGATGATCATGGTGATGATGATGAAAATATTCGTATTCTACCTGCTAACTCTAAACTATAGTATTATATGGTTTAGGAAAAAACTGAGTAAAGTAGTACTTAATTACGACGATATCAGTATTTTTATATCTACTGGCACGAAATAAAAGTAGTCGTTTGTCGCACACTATCTGGAAGACATTAAAGCCAGCGAACCGTGATAACAGAAAACATTTCCTGTAATAATTTTATTCCCATCAGCGCAACAGTTTTGTTGTAAACTTCTTCTTACGGCAATCTTTTATAATATGGTTACTTTAATCCCTTCGCCTTTCCTTACGACTGCCATTATGAATTTTCTTTCTTTTTCTTTTCTTAGAATATGTATTATATTTTATAATATTAATAATAAAACATAATTATAATGTATTCTATACAGTCGAGAAGAAATGTTAGAATTTCACAAACTCCTTTTTATGAATGCTACATATACATATACTATTGAGAGGGGCTGGGAAATAGTCTACCGTGGTACTGTAGAAAAATTAACATTTCTACAAAAAATGTGAAGTCAAATTCTGGGGTACAAAGTTTATTAAGAACATATTCGATACCTCTGCTTTTCCTTTCGGGGATTACAGGCCTGAGCGCATGTATATACATATGTAGGTAATTAGGTATGTATCAGTGGCGGTACTTCCATAGAAGACCAAAAGCCCAGCTCGCCTTACGAAATTCCGAATAATCTTTAAGCTATCAGTCTTAACAATAACAATTTGACTTATAAATGAGAATATTCTGGCCCCAAAATAAACAATTATAATCTAGACATTACACAATTAACGTGTTACGCTTTTGGGCTTCTATGGAAGTAACGCCGCTGGTATGTATGTATATTCGATATAACTTTACGTCAGCGAGGAAAATATTGAATTCAAATGTAATATCGGGAATAAAAATTATTCTATTTCCATTAACCGCGGCTAGAGCTCGGCAATACTATTTTTCCGTCTCGATCGGAAACCGCTCGCCATGCTGTAAACTATTTTAGAATACAATTTGCAGAGCTGAATGCGGTTTAAATTGTTCGACTACGAGACGGCTTCAATAATATCTAATTTCTGTCAGCATGGGTTTACTAACTATACACTGGTATTGTTATGATTCACTATTTTATTCTATAGTTTTGACAGCCCCGTGGCGCAGTTGGCTAGACACCAGCTTGCGAAACGAGAGGCTGCGGGTTCGATCCCCACACCGAGACAAATGTTTGTGTGATCCACAAATATTTGTTTCGGGTCTGGGTGTTTGTGAGACCGAAAAGTCTCTCGTAGTTTCTGATACCCACGACACAAGACTTGTATCCTAGTGTGGGGTCAGAACTTTGTATGTGACTGTTGGGTGTATTTATTTATTTATTTGCATGCATCGTAGACATGTATATAAATTGTCTGGAAATATGAGTATCTTAACCCGTTGCCGCTTCATATAGACTCATTTCTTTCCTTTATTCCTTTAGCACATATGTATATCACGATTACAATATTATTGTACTTTGTTAAATAAATGCCCTCATTGGAAAATGTTTCCGAAAGCTTTACCAAAGATTACACATAAATCCACCGGCATTTCTAAGTTATTGAATTGAAGGTAAATGGCCGTGGCTAAGTGAAATGGATTGAGTCTGGGTAGGGCGCGTCAAGATCTGTCAGTCAGACCCGAGTTAACATCGCTTCAGAACTGCCTGAAGGAGATATTAAATCATAAGATTTTTTGACGTCAGATTTGACTGACGAAAATGTGGATGTCTACATGTGGCCCTGACCAGACTAAACTTAGCGGTTGAATAAAAAGCTAAGAAGTTGAATATTGGCTGTAATTTTAGCCTCTTACATGCGAATTCATCAAAACTTTACCTACATACATAAATAAACACACGTCTGTATTCCCTGAAGGCGTAGGCAGAGTTACATTACTGCTCCCATATTTCGCCAAGCACATACATACGTATCAGTCCCATGTAATAGGGGGCAAGTCTATTGTCGTTTTTCGAGCACATTTCGAGACTCCGTGTTGCTACTGAGAATTTCCTAATGGAAAAACCAATAACACTGCTCGGCCCGGAGATTGAACCCGCAACCTCTAGATCGCTTGGCACACACTTGTGCCGCGAGACCACGAGGCAGAGAAAAACTTACTAAAACACTTCTTGGAAGTAAACGATTTGTTAAAGAAGGACAGAGCATTTCCCCCTATCAATTTAACTTTGTAATTCCTGCTGAAACTTTTAACTGTTGCGCTCAACTCATCTGAACAAGTTAACGGTTATTTATGTGGTAACTTACATGTTGTGGGATTTGTGTCTTCCATTAAAATAATATTCTTATTTAAATAAGGTTAAATTTATTTTATCATTGGTAATCAATGACTTTGTTCCGCAGCATATATGTTTGGTTCGATTCCCGGTTCTGGCAAAGTGTTTATGGTTTTCTTCATCATCCTCCTCTACAACTGAAAGGGTTTAGGCCTTAGTCGACCACGCTGGCCTAGTGCGGGTTGGCGGACTACACACCTAAGATATTCCTAAGAACTTTTTGTGTGCAGGTTTCCTCACAATGTTAACAAAGTACGTGATAATTTATTGTGAATACACACATAACTTCGAAAAGTCAGAGGTGTGTGCCTGGGGTTTGACAAAGTGTTTATGGTATTCTTATTAAAAAACATCAGTAGCAGCACGGAGTCTGAATATTTGCCTATAAACAGTACTCGTATGCCCATCTCTCACGTTTGACCTAAAAACACAGTTGGATGTATGGAGACAGGAATGCTCGTCTGCCTTTCCCTTTATCGTGGCTACGAGTATGTGTGTTTTATTAAGAATTCTTTGTACTATAATTATATTTCCTGTACATTAATAAACAAGTAACATCACCAAAGCATCAAATTAAACTTTGGTGTTAACTGCAAATAGTTTCTCCAAGTCACCTGGACTTAGAGCTAAAGTTTGTTATATACGCAGAGTTTAGTTCTAACGTTAATGCTTCCATCCTCAATCTCCATCGCAATAACTTTCCTTGCATTATGAATGATGTGCCAATATTCAGTATCTCTATGCTTTTATTTATTTTAATCTTTTGGCGATATCATCATCAGTCCATATAGGTACGTCCCACTGCTGGACACGGGCCTCCTCTACAGCTGAGACGGGTTTGGCTTAGTTTATCACGTTGGCCTAGTGCGAACTACACACGTAAGAAATTCGTAAGAACTTTTTAGGTTTGCAGGTTTCCTCACGATTTTTTCCTTCACCGTTAAAGTAGGTGATAATTTATTGAGAATATATGGTGGTATAATATAATAAATATTATACTCGTATAGCTGAAGTAGACTACAAGGCGATAACATGTTCCAAAGCGGCAATAGCTTAAAATTGACGATTCAAAAGCACTTATAGAAGTATATTTGAATAAAGATTATTTTGACTTTGACTTTGAAAAACAGCCGTCTGAAATATATCTAAGATTTCTGATATCGCGAATTTACCATTGGATTGGTGATATCTGTTAAATTCTATTATAGGAGTATTTAATTAGTTCGATGTCTGTTGAAATAGAACTGTTAAGCTCGGTCAGATGTCGCTCGAAGTACTAATCGGAATTGAAAGGAATGCTGCGCTTTTAAAATGTTTAACTTTTGTTTCGTCTAATTTTACTTTTTATTGTAATTTTATTTCTTGTAATTCTTTTTCTTTATTGTAATTTTACATATTTACAATCGTTTGTATACACCAAGTAACTGTTTTTTATTTATTTTATTTATTTATTTATTTTAATAAAAATTACACACGTACAGGACATACAAGTAGGAAAAAGTATACAATGATAACGTGTGCAATTAATTATTGACCCACAAGTAACAGTCTAAAATGGCCCCCTCACTAGGCAAGCCTGTATCGAGGGGTCCCATTGTATCGATATAATAGTATGAGTCTATCGTATTCGCTCACGAGTAAACTTATAACGATTAACCAATTAGGTACCACTTATTCTCTAATACAAAACAAACTAAAATCTATTTTTAAATACCACAAAAACAATAACAAATCTATTTTTAAAAACATACAAGACAACACATTTCCATAAAACAAAATAAAATTATAAAAATAACAGCAACAAGATAGACTAATAAACTAATGTTACAAAAACCTATGATATAGTACTTAGTTACAAGACTTAAGCTTAAAATAATAAAATTAAATTTAATCAGTCAAACAAAATACAGTTACAGTGCACATTCAATCGAAGATTTAATATTCAATTTATCTATAAAAACCTAATATTTAAGAATATCTATTTTAATCTAATAGAAATATTAACACTTTACATTATCTATTATTACATCAATCGTATCGAGCTCTTTTATAATGTGTCATTTTATCATTAATATTAATAACAGATCTAAATATAGGTAGAATTTACATTATAATAACCAATACTTCACTATTCATAGTCGTTTGTATGGCTATTGTTACTTTCATAGTCACTGATCAAAAGTTCGTGAACCGGTTATACAATTCTAGAATGTTTTGTTTTAACTGTTATCTCAAAGTGACTATGGTATTGGCACGGTGAACAGAAGCAGGTATACGATACGTTTTTTTTGTTTTTTTTTAAATTCTTTATTTAGTTTAGGGACTTTGAATCATTTTCGATCATGTCAGTCCCATTGTATATACATTTATATTAATATTATATAATTCTAAGTACTTAACTATGGAAAATTTTATATATACATAAATATACCAGTCTAGCTGCTTCCGATGTTTGGGCAGATAATATGGTTTGAAATATACCTACATTAAAATTACTTATATTATAGCGCTTAATTAGTTCCTGCCTCATAGAAGTAGTTCGTACACATTCCGACAATACATGATGAATATCCTCTATGCGGTTACAAAGCGTACAGTTTGGGCTATCTACTGTTTTCATTAAATATTTGAATCTATTTGTTGGAATGTGACGATACGTTTACGAGATCTTATTTAAGTAGTGATTGAACACACAGCTAGCCTGTTAAGAACTGACTTGAATAGAGCCTTAAAATCTGAAGTCTACCCCCATTTACATTGACATTATTTAGAAAACATAACTACAGTGGTGGTCAAAATTATGCGACAAAGTTAAACTCAACAACCCTTTTAGTTAATGCAACCCTACGTCAGAACGTTGTTTCTTCATTAAATTTTCAGCGCTATTCAAAATACTATTCGTAACATGGATCGGTTCAATCATAAATGTAATTTCGCGGAATCCAGTCGAATTTGCATTTTATAAATCCCTATGAACCCACTCGATTTGGAAATATGTGTTAGTGTTACATAATGCTCATTTATAGTCATAGTTTTACTATGAAACACTGACCCACGCGTATGATAGAACTAATCTAAAATCCTTGCGAATAACAAGATAAAATAACATTATGCCTGTAGTGTAAAAAACCAATACATATATATATATATATATGTGTGTGTAAACAGACCGTGTTCGAAAACTGAGACGGGTAATACTTACAGTGGTTAGAAAAACGTAAAAAAATATATAAATTTTTTGTGTTTTTTTTTGCGTCAATGATTATAATCACCGTAGCTATTATTTATATTAGTTTTTGATCACGGTCTGTTTAAACCAGATTTTTTTACTCAGTATAAATCAAACAATGCCAAGTAGCCAGGATGAGTTACGATGTTTCCTTACCAGTAGGCTAACTTGGGTGGTTGGGTGCCGAATATACACCTGATCCCGGAACCTGATTCAAATGCTTGGATCTATATGGTGGGTTTAACACTGCATGTACTGTGACCGTTATCCGGAGTGATACAAATAGACAGGTAGGTACAGCAGAAGAATCCCACCAAAAACCTGCCACTGTAACTCCTGTGCCCCAGGATCAACAGCGTCACGCACAGTATCGACGCCGAGCTATAAAGCTCAGCAAATCTAAGGGGACCTAATTTGTCATAATCCCGCAACGAAGTTAATCAGAAAGAAAATATAAAGGAGAAGTTCAAAAAACTATAACTAAAAGAAAATTATTAAGTACGTAAAGTACTTGAAGGACGACTTCACGCTTGCGGAGTTACAAAAATAGTCCGATGGAACTTGTGGGTGCAATATTGTAAATAAAGCTGTGTAAAATCTAAAATGTGATCCATCAATGTCAGCTTACCCCCAACGGGTGCGAAACACAACGGAATAAGCAGCAAAAGCCAAGCTTGGATAATCTATCATTCCGTACTTCTAGGGATTTTTTGTTTGTATTGGATACAAATTTGTTACAATTTTCTTTTAAATTGAAAGCTAATATTTTCTGTTGAAGGGTATTGCGTGTGTATAATGCAAAAATATGTCATAACTACTATGTTTTTGTCTTCTACTGCGTTCATCTAACTATACTTAATAATGTTATACAAAGAGGAAAGGTTTGTATGTTTGTAACGAATAAGCACAAAAACTCTTTGACGGATAAGAATGATTTTTTGTTTAGATATAAATAGGAACTTTTGAAGTAACTTTACTTTGACTAACATAGACTACATTTTTTTTGCAAAATCACGCTCAGGCGGAGCGGGACCCAAAACGATATGAAACACATTTATGAAATATACTGCTCATAAAGATATGGCAGGCGTTCTATTTTTTTAATGAAGTGTTCCCGTGGGATGAGCACGGGATTCAAAATTGTAAATTTAAAAACATAGCAAAACAAAATACGTATTAGAAAATACGTAAGTCATTTATGAATAAAGCGGTCAAGATTGAAGACTAAATTTAAAACTACATAAACATATTAATCAATAAATTAATTCAATCATTATTTGTTAAGTTATATTCAAATTAGATCCTAAAATATATACCCATTAACAACATAAACCCAATGGAATAATTTATAAGCTTATTCGCAATATCAATTGGCAAAATTTAATTACGCGCCATGATTTGATAATTGGTTTATTTAAGGCAATTAATGATTAATATAGTGGCTTTTAAGAGCTTTTAATGAGCCTAATGGAGCGATTATTTTAAGTATAGCCTGTAAAAGTTAGCTTCATTTATAATGACTATGGATAAGTTATGCAAATAATAGTCTGTTAAGTTTATTTTGCAGCTATGATCGCAAAACTGGATTATAATGGTTTCTATAACAAAATAACCGCTGCAAGGAACGCAGCTTGTATAATGGAAGTCTAAATTTCTTTGTTCCCAATAGATTAGGCACGCGAAACGTGGTTGACTAAGCCAATTCCCTATTATAGCTATATCAATAAGATATGTATATCGTCGCATTAATAAACAGCTTAAAAGATCTGTTTTTTCGGCAGGTTGTACTGCTACGCACAGAAGCATGTGAAGTCGATTCGTGCTGTAACCCGGACGGTGCAGATGCCGGACAACCGGACCAAGTCCGTCCGGACGCGGGTGCACACGCACGTACACTCGTCGCCGTACCACGTGTCCGATCACAAAGCCGCCATCACGGTCGGGATCATCATGGGCGTCTTCCTTCTGTGCTGGGTGCCGTTCTTCTGCGTCAACATCGTCGCGGCGTTTTGTAAGACTTGCATACCTGGTAAGATTTTATTTAGTATTAATAGTATAATTAACGCTCGAAGTAATTTAACTTACCTTAGCTTCGTTGACTTAGCCAGCTTGGGGGGAAAAGTGGTACTTCTTACTTTCAAAACCTGGCAAGGTACAGTGACTTCAACACACCTTGTGGGACACAAAGTTCCACACATGGTTAACAGTTAGGTAACCCCAGCTAGATTATAAATTGTCGAGAGACTATGAAATGTACTATTGAGGGTAGAATTGTTTACCATACGTTTCCTATTTCTGTTAGCTTTCACTAGCACATGAATATGAGTGAAATTGAAATGTACTTCGTAGAATCAATTCAATTTGTGTACCACTGCACGAACCTTCTCTGCTATTGAGAGGGGTTAGGTTTTATTCCTTTCAATGTTTATTAAAATAGAGAAAATGCTTATTAAATACCTCACTCATTCATATGAACATATCTTTATAATACAAAGTATAAAAGCAGTGTTTATGTATGATAATAAATTCTGAACATTAATATGTTGTATCCAAATACTTTGTATGGAGCTTTTTATCACATCTATTTTGAAAATATTCTTTGCTTTCATCTGAATTCTTCGCATAAATCAGAGCAGTGCTTATATAGGTACAATAACATTACTATCATAGTAAAAGAACTGTACGGTTAGGATTAAATAATATGCTACGTTAAAACACGTCTCTTGTGATATTTTCCGCTTTGCACGATCTTCTTGAATTAAATCTATCAATTGAACCTCTCTCAATTGTAAAAGAGGCCGGTTTCTACCAATGGAATAGGGATGGAATAGGAAAACGATATAGGTAGATTCTTATAACAGATAATGTGTTTAGGTTACGGCAGTTTTCTGTCAAACAGCAGCATTATACTAGTTGAACCACCAATTTATTATGTAGTTGACAATATATATGTATGTATGTATATTAAATAACCATTTAAACCATTTAGCACCGTGGAAGGACATTTTCAGCAGAGGGACTTACTTTACTACTATATGGGCCAGTTTAGGGACCATTTTACCTAGTGAAACTAAAAAAAGGTAAATCAATAAAAACCCGCTCTGAAGTTTTTGTAATTTAAAAGTACTGTGTACACTTAATATAAAGTTTTGGGTCTGTATTTACCTAACCAATTTATGTTTAAATATACTTTTTTATTTAGCCATTATGTCGTTAACCCATCGAAAGTTCAACGATAGAGCAATCTAAGTGACTTTTTCTTCGCTTTGCGTGACGTAAGTTATTGTCAAAGTAAACTTTCGTGACAAAGTTCCGAACTACAGTTAGCGAATTGGATACATTTGTTGGGGCTTTTTGTAGTTCTTCTTTCGAAATAATTCTTTAATATGTTATCATTATCATGTTATTAAATGATCTATACACTCCCCAGGACATTTAGGGCTCACTACATCTAGACCCGAAACAAATATTTCAAATAAGAGGGAAATAATTGTTACCATATATTCTAACGTTTATTTTGATATTGACATTATTTTACACATGTTTTTTCCCCTAGATCTAGCCTTCAAAATCCTGACCTGGCTGGGCTACTCAAACTCAGCTTTTAACCCGATTATCTACTCGATCTTCAACACTGAGTTCCGGGAGGCATTCAAGAAGATCCTCACGTCTAGGTACCCCCCATGCTGCGGGTACCAGAGCGTCAGGGCCAACACTCCAACGAGAAATGACAATTTTGTGACTGATTATGGAACGAAGACTTTAGTGGTAAGCTGATTGATTTGAGTCCTGGATTAGTTGCTATCGTAGGATGGATGTATTACCTATGCAGTTTCCACTTCACCAATGTTTAATAGAAAAATATTTTTACACCCGATAACCCAAATAATATTTCGTTATTTATGACTGAACCCTGTAATGATATCTGGACACTAATATAAACATTAAATCAAGTCATTGCAAAACCAAAAGGTCCATAATAAATACAAGAACTTTTATTTACCGGTTCATTTGGTTCGTAGATCACCAAGGGCGATCAAATGCAAACAATACACATACATACTACATTGATAAATTTATTATAAAATCATTCGTGACGTGAGTCCTTCTTTGATTGCCCTGAACTGGACATAATATATTGTTTTTTCAGTAGATTCGTTTCTAAGAAAAACTAAATAACAAACTTTAAATCACAAGATAAATCAAATATTGAAAAAAGAAACAAATTGAGATAGAAATTAAATTCATGGCGTTTTTATAGCCTCGTTGCCTTCTTGGAATTGGCTTGAAGAGATCAAATAAAAAAGAAATAGATGCTTATTCAATTAGAACTGTAAAAAGATAATAGAACCGTCTGAGATGTTTCACTCAATAGAGGTACAATATTTTTTTTCGAAGACCTTGTATCGTTGAAATATACACAATTCAAAATTTGGTTACCTTGACACAATAAATAGCTAGATTAGTGGAGTGATAGTAATAAGGCATTTAGCTGGAAATGAACAGGATTTATCTGAAACGCATGCATATGGCCATTTTAATAGAATTATTATAACATAGCAAAAAAAATGTGTTTAAAAATAGACATAATCTTCAGGTACGTAGAAGTGGCTCCCTTGGTCTTTCGGGAGTAGACCCTACTCCACGGTCTTCGGCGGAATCGGTAAGGCCGTTACGAGAATACCACATCTGACAAGAAGACGGCAGCAGCAACAATGGGCTTCTAGACAAAAGTGATGTCGTTTAGTGCCCAGAGACTGTTCTCCGTCGTTTTTGGACTCAATACATAATAACCCTATATGGGCTCGTGAATGGTGATAAAAATAGGTGTTCTTCAGAAGAAATTGGAGTTAGAGAAGCAGCAGAATAAATTGAGTATTACGAAAGTTACAATTTAAATAAATATGTAAAAGAAGCCTTTGTGGCTGCAAAATGCTTTGTACAATTTTCAAGCTCTATGATTTGCAGCACCATTATATTCAGCTACCAGACTGCAAACTTTACATAATTCATTGCTTCTTTGTAGTTGACAACGGCTTTTTAACTATGGTATTATCGGGCCTATAGAGGGTTGGTAGAGTAATTAAAAATGTAATGTCAAAATCATTCTCATAGTTAGAAGTAAATTAATCTGATAATTATTGTTATTCAGTAAAGTACATAGGTGCATGATTGAAGATATTAAATTAGGTGTGTTTAAAGCAAAATCTTATATGTGCAATCTGTATTCAAACTTTTATGGTATCTCAATAACACCCCTTGCAGAGAAATTAATGTACACATATACAAACATACATCTCACTTTTAAGCACAGGCTTCCTTTAAGACCACGAGTCATTAGTTGGGGAAGCAGTTTTTTAATATTTGATTTTTAAGAACAACGTGGATTCGAGCATTTTAGTCAGAATCTGTCGATCAATAATGTCGTTGCCCATTAAAACAATCGATGCACGGTTCAGCCGTCAGAACCGGTACAAACGTTCTCTAGCTGTGAAGAAACAATATTTCTCTTGCGTTTTGTTAAATAAGTGAGATTGTCGAAGCTTGATCGAAGCGCCAATTACTTATATTTGCTTTTTACCACTTTTCTCCGTTCATTTTAATTAAATCGCCAGAAATATTGGTATTATCAATTAGCTTCTTTTTAGTTCTTATAAGTTAAAACTCCACTTATTTAGTTTTAGAAAAATATGAAGGATAGAAAATTGTTTATTTATGATAGGTACGTGAAAATCTTTAATGGTTCTTAATTTGGGCGTATGAAATAAATTTCATTTGGTTCCGACAGAAATATCGTAGAAAAATGTATTAAACATATTTTTCTATAATGTTTCCTTCGCTTATGCGGTCTTTCATACTATGTTTTCTTTGAAACTTTGTTTTTTTGGTTGAAGGATAAACAAGATATAATAGAATAGAAATGAAAAAGAAACAATTTGTATTATTCTTCGAGGGTAAGTAAAAGTGAATGCGCACATAAGGTTTTGCTATCGCAACGATAAATCGAATGTTGAATGAAGTATAAAGTATAATGAACTGGAATAAAATATTTTTTATTGATATCGTGTATCTGATATCCATTAGAAAAGCAATATGTTTCAATGTCGGCGGCAGAAACTAAATATTAGTTGTAAATAAAAAATGTTTGTGCTACATATAAAGAAAATTACTGTGTATTATATATTAACACTGAAATAGATCGATACTCGAATTGTTTAACTTCTTTACTGGTCACTAAATATAATTCTAGTCATAAATAATTTAATCGATATGATTTTCACATTTACACGGAAATGTATTATTCAATAACATTAACCTCTTATTTAGCATTTGTGTGCATTTAAGTGTAAAAAATAAATAATTTTAATAGTTACCATTACATTTTATAGCAATAACGTAATCTAGTCTATAAAATAAAACGATAATATAAAGAGTTCATATACTTTCGATAAAAAATATCGCCTGTCAATTTGTCTATTGAATTCGATAGCACATCTCCGATTTACTCTCACATAAAACTCCTGTGATACTTTTGTAAATATTTAAGTCTATTTGAAAAGTTAATTGTGTAAATAAAGACGCAAAATAAATCAAATGCACTACGTAGATATAAGTGAATTTAGAATTCGTATTTTTTTATCTGTGGACTTATAATTTTATGCCAAAGAGTTTGAACTAAAGAGTATGCTTTAAAATAAAATTTCCAATATAGATATTTCTATGACTTTTAGACTGCAGTCAACATGTTTTCTCATAAGGGTTAATGATCGACCATCCTTATCTCCGTAGTATTTTATTAATCTCTAATGTCCTTAAAAAATGCTTATCTTACACCATTACCTTACCGTGCTTACCTTACAATTTCCAACAATTTTATTTTTTTATTGACGCACATGGTCCTAACATCACATTAGGTTACAAATCGAAGGTCTCACAACTGGTTTCCAAATATATATTGTACCTAGATGTAGATTATAAAGAAGACTCTTTCGGTGCTTGAACTTACGAAGCCAATTTCACGTGACAGTAAGGAAGTAATAGTTTTATCTAGAAAGTACACATACTTGTTCAAAACCTCGCTTTAAATGTATGTGACAGAATTTTTATGAGAGACAAGAGAATTCTTGCTACTTGATACTCTATTTGGAATGAACGGAGTTTGCCAGCAAATGCAGTATTACCACTTTTTGTATATACTCGTAAAATGGATTATAACATAATATTTATTAGAAATATGAGAATTTTTAAAGCCAGTATTAATAGAATTTCAATTTAAATGAAAATTTTAAACAATAGTCGTCTAAGGTATTTTTTTTTAATTATAATATAAAATAATAACTTTTTTTATGATGAAAGGGCAAAAAAAAAATGACTGTTAAGACGATACTGGCCACTTAATTTCTTTGGGATCGTGAGCGTTTATGGGCTTATTTACTTTACATTGTTCTATCAAAAATAATGTTGAGCTTTCAAATTATTTCAGCAAAAGTACTTATATTTTTCATTTGTCCATACAAGTGCAATCTCTATAAATCGATATTCGCATAAAAAACTTTGCTATTCTTCAATGTTACTTACAAACGAGTTTCCGACAAAACTAGTTTTGAAACAAAATATATACACTCATATATTCCTGAAAGTTTTAGAATTCTTCACATTGGATTTGCAATTTTCAACAAAAATTTTAACTGCGGACCGAACTTTAAATAAACAAAATTTAATCATGAGTACCGAGGGTTGATCAATTTTAAAGTGAATAATTGATAGGTTTTCGCAGAGTTGTTGGTACAACTTTATGGCGCTGAGTATTAGTTTTTAAATATTCAGGCATAAAAGTCTGTAGTTCAGTCAGCTTCTATGCACCGTTCATTTTTGCAATAGATTTTAGATTCAAAACAACATTTTTTTTTTGTTGACTACTAGTACCATTGACTTAAATAACTTAGAATTCCGTTAATATGAATTTTATATGTGGACTTCTTAATAATTGAACACATAAAACATTGCACGACTTTCAGCGTGACTAAAAACACCCACATTAAAAAAAAATAGTTTCAGAATATTCATGTGTACAGACTTCAAACTATCATATATTGCGATAAAATAACCTTTATTTTGCCAAAATTCAACAAAATATAAGCTTCTAAATTTCCAATTCGTTTCAAAACCTGTCATTTCATTTAGCGTAGTAACTTAGTACTTTCCCTTTCATTAATTAATAAATAATTTAAAACATAGGATAAATAACTTTAATGGGGAAAAGCGCTAATGAACTTTATTAGAATAAATGTTGTAAATTGATAGAATTAATCAAATTATTATATCTTAGCACATATCACTGCGTCATTCCAAATAAATTTAATAACTAATTGCATGTACATATATCATTCTTTGGGACTATTTCTTATATTATATATTTAAGATAAAATGTATGTATATTATTGAAAACTTTGTATGTCAAAGCAAACAATGAGTACTCAACCAAAATGTTTTAATAATTTAGTAAATTGTCATTTTATTTTGGTGTTTTTTGGTGACACTATTCTGAAATTTTTCATAGAAATTTTTAATGCTTGTCGTAAAAGTTATTTTTAGTCGTAACTGACTAAGAATTTAAAATATGTTAACTCTTTCGATTTTCATATACATTACAAGACGAGAGTTATACGCAACTTTTTAGTCAAAATGATGGGTTATTATTCTCATCCGGAATACAGATTATATTATTTATACCTCAGGTGCTCATTTATTTAATACATGAAAAAATAAGAGAATTTTAAAATATTTAACACTCCTATATTTGCTCTGACATGTTGATAATTCCGTATATTACGCAAAGCAGCTTGTATCATTGTTTAGGATAAGAAATCAAAATATATTTATATTCATTATGTACAGAAGTGATTCGATGTAATTTAACTCAAAATCTTATCAATGGAGTAGTAAAATATATTAGTGTATTTAAAATGTATGAAAATATAAATGTCAATGGTATTTTCTCTTTTTCCATATTGTGTCCACTTGGTGTAGCTATTACAGAAAAAAAATCAACTACAGACTACCTATTTTGTACTTAATAATACTGTTCTTTCGTCTCATCTACTATGTATAGAAATAACATATTTTAAGCTGTTACTTTTGATAGTCCATACTTACACTGTTAATTTCATCTACCTTAACATTTTTGTATACTTATTCGAACGTAAGTTGGAAGCCTTGATGTTTACTCATTACAGTCGTCTTCCTATACTATATAGTAAAAATAGAGCCCTCCAAATACCAAATCGAAACATAATAGACTATTTTTAGAAGTAGCATCAAGCAGCCCATGCATTTTAGCCAGCCGTCTGGCTGTTGTCGTTGTTCGTCTGAACAAGGTGAGAGTCCATGATATCCCTTCAACACAGCTCAGCTATTCGTTTCAATTGATCTTGCATTTGAGCTTATTTCCTTCAAAAATTGTCGCTACCAACCAACAAACCAAACCTTTAAATAAAGTCTACTTTCTTTCCTTACTTGTATAATTTCCCATCAAATTCTTTTCTTCGATGTTAAAGGAATTGATACTCGAATAATTGTATTAAAATTTTAGGAACTAACTATTAAATCTTGAGTATATGTTGTAATTTATTTATACGAATGTAGTTATATGTGTGTTACTAATATGTTTGCTCATTGTCATTCTAGTCAAAAGTTGTATGTTCAGATTTTGGTTTAATGTTAAGTAATGTTAGTTTGCATTTGTTATACTGTAAATAATATTTTCTATGGTCTCAGCTCTTTCGGCCGCTTCGTTAGCCCTTAAAGGGAAGGCCGCAACTGTGTTTAATTAAGTATTTCTAGTCGAAAATAAACTGTAATTATTAATTTGTGTATAATTTTTAAATGCCCCAGCATGATTATTAATATAACGGATTTTCTTGGGTGTATTCTTGGGTGGGATGGGTGCTCTTGGCTAGGTGGGGTGACGATATTCGCAAGGTGGCTGACAGCGGTTGGACGAGGAAGGCCGAAGATCGAGCCCAGTGGCGTGCCATAGGAGAGGCCTATATCCAGCATTGGACGTGAAAGGCATGGTGATGATGATAACGATTCGTGGGTCGGATGGGTTCTTCCTTTAGAAAAATATCCCCTTAAAATATGGAACTTAAAACACAGCTCGCATGTAAAAATGCACCTCTGACTCATTCGGAAACAGGAGAAAAGGCATACATATTATGTATAATAATCTGAAACACATTTTTAATAAATTCCATTACTTTAGAATGAGCAAATAAATACATACAATACGCTCAATTGATTTCATAACTTTAGTTAGCAAGCTATTTCACAGTTTTATTTGTTTATTCTGTAGCTCAGCGACTAGTGATTTTATTACTAGTGTCCGAGAAAATTTAATTAATTCTAGTCATAACAACTTGTTTTGAAGATAATTTTGTAGCAAATTGAATTATGTTCTAGTGCGAATAAGACAACTTGGAGCCAGAAACTTTTTGAAAAATAATGTTTAATTTATTCTTGACGATCTTGCGCCTGCGGCATCGTCTACGGTGACTGTAGAATTTAATGGGACCAAGGAAAGGAACATGTTTAAATACTAAAAATATGGCTGTCTTTTGTAGTTTGTCCTTGATTATCCCGCAGGAATCTTACAATTTGCGGGATAAAAGTGTACGTCATCTATATCAAAACCAAAATTCATCAAAATCAGGTGATTTAGCCGTTACGAAGTAGCATATTACGAGTTATTGTTTCTGAATATGTAATAAGTACTGTTTGAATGTATTGTTCAAACTAAATAAACACTTTTAGATCGACATGGCGGTGGAATGTTGTTCGAATGTGTTTGAAACTTTGAACATGGAAGCAGTGGTATAGTGTCGCGGAGTCGACAATGGATTCGTAAAGGTATGAGCACCATAATCATACTCCAGATGGTCACACTTCCACGATAATTAGTTAAAGAGGCACTTTTTTCCGTTTTTATAATACCGAATAGTTAGGTGGCCAAATGTAATTTTCTCACGAGCTACCATTTTTAGTATAAAGGCATCATTTGAAAAAGGCGTTCGACATCGTTACGACTGGGAATATTGAAACGGAACCTAGCGTAAGCGTTATGCATCCTCTGTATCATAACCAGCCCATATACGTTCCACTGCTGGGCACGGGCCTCCTCTACAACCACGAGGGTTTAGGCCTTAGTCCATCACGCTGTCCTGCGGGTTGACCTAAGTAATCGTGCTAATCATCGGTATCAACTTAAACAAATACTGATTCCCAATTATATAATTTATTAATATTTCAGACTCGGTTTTCCATTTGTTAACTTTGATTACATATTTTATACAAAAAACATAGCGGCAAAAATAACGTAATGTAAATTTTATCATGACATTCAAAGTAAAACTGGTACATTAAAGTGAAACCATACAGCTCAATGGAGATTGAAAACATGTTTATTTATACATAAAAATTACATATTCATAAAACGTATTAAAAGTCGTGTACAAATTCAAAAGGAAAGTAAGTCGTAAAGTGTAAATCATTAATGTCCGTAAACATTTGAAATAAAAAATATTTTTACCTTTGCGTATATTTGCAACGTTTGAGTAAAAATTTAAAAAATTGCTTTAAAACACGTGTCAATTTGTTTATTCAATTTTTACTACAATAGATACCAAATATCCACGTTTAAGTAAAAAATGAATGAGTCAAAATAAATACATACATACATAAACTCACGCCTGTATTCCCCAAAGGGGTAGGCAGAGGTGCATTTCTGCACCCACATTTCGCCAGGTATGTATCAGTCCCACGTAATAGTCGGCGAGCCTATTGTCGTTTTTCGGTGTATAATCCACCAACCTGCACTAGGCCCGCGTGGTAGACTGAAGCCCTCTTAGTTATAGAGGATGCTCGTGCCCAGCAGTGGGACGTACATATATGGGCCGATGATGATGATGATATCAATTGCCCGATTTCTCGATTCCGCACATACGTTTTAACAAGGATACATATTTCACTCAAATATCAGGACGTCTCTGGAGAGATAGACAGTGATCATTATCATTCCCTTGCCCTGTTCCGACTTTTTTTTGGGGTCGGCGCAGTATGTTTTCTCCTTCCAAACATCAAGCCATGTCTTCATTCACGCCTTTTTCTTTCATATCTCGCTCACACTCGGCACTTCATCCATGTTTTCTTTGGCCTTCGGCTGTTTGTCCATCTTTCAACTTTCGTACTACATGTACCTAAACAAATACAAATATGCTATGCTAACTTGGTTTATTTTGACGCAGATGCTTTCATACTTTTTGATATTAGTCTTAGGTAAAGCCACGCGTAAACACTAGGCTTAAATCGCACGCACTTCATTGGACCTGAATTATTCCTTTTGCAAATGTTTAACAAAAAGTCAACATCGCATATGAAAAATGAATGCTCTTCAGCGAGTACACAGCTTCAGTTTTTATTGCCCTTTGTATACTCAAAAGGCGCGTATTCATATTCTATTCAACCCTTTTAAAAGTGTAACATTTCATGTTACTCATAGCAGAAATACGTGTACAATATTTTACATACAAAAACTCACGCCTCTATTCCCGAAGAGGAAAGACAGAGGTGTGATTCAGTACTTTTGAGTCCATGTAACAAAGGGCGAGCCATTGGCCGTGCTTCTGGCACATTTCCATACTCCGTCTGCTACTGAGGGCTTTATTATGAAAAATCCAATTAACACTGCTTGACACAGGAATCCGAACTAGGATCTCTAAATCACACGCTGAACACTTATGTCGCGTCACCTATGTGAACTACTACATTTTTTTACATACATACATAATCTTACGCCTGTGTTCCCTGAAGGGGTTGGCAGAAGCGCATTCTGCAACCAATTTACGCGGTATCAGTCCCACGTAATAGTGCTGCTACTGAGAAGTTCATAATGGAAAAATCCAATAACACTGCCCGATCTCACGGCACATACTTATGCCGCGAGACCACGATGCAGTCGATATTTTTTTAATACGTCAAAATAGATTTTACTTAATGAATCTAAATTATACATACGTATAATCCAGTGGCGGTACTCCCATATAAGCCCAAAAGCCCAGCCTGCCTTACGAAATTACGAATAATAATCTTTAAGCTTTAAATCTTTAACAAAAGCAATTAGACATATAAATGAGAATATTCTGACCCTAGAATAAACAATTATAAACTAAACATTACACTAATAACGTGTAACGCTTTTGGGCTTCTATGGAAGTACCGCCACTGGTATAATCAAGCCTGTATACTAGAATAGATAGGCAAAGGTGTATCAACACTGTCGTTTTATTTGCAGAACTATAAAACAGGTATATTATAATCTTGTAAATCGCTCACGTTCCGCTTTAAGTCGAAACAAAAGACAACTTTTACCATAATGTATCTTGAAGACTGAAGTAAAAAAATTATAACTTTCATACAAAAGTTATTTTTATTCAAGTGCTATTACAGTTTTGGCATAAGAATTGCCATTAATGTTCAGTACACGTACAAAAAGACGTTATACTCCGACCAGATCTAGACATTAGGGTTTCAGTGCTTTCGGATATTGTTATGCGGATGATGTTTCTTAATGTTGGTACGTGATGTTATTGATATTTTCGTCTAACGCTTTTTGCTTAACCATACGAAAGCTATTGAAAAGGAACGTTAAGTAAAAAAAGTACTTCAAAAGTAACTTAGTCTTTATTTTTACCAGTTATGTATCGATAACATTTATCTTCTAAAGAATATTCTAGCTATTTTAATTAAAATAATGGCGATTTAAATATAGATACGAAACAAAGAAGTATAACAGACTTGCAATCACACAATACACAGAATTGTGTGTCGGGTGTTCAAGAAATAATGTAAACATCTACTGCTACTAAAACTACGTCAGCCAATATATTATGTCCTGCCGTTGGGCACGAGCCTCCTCACAACTAAGAGGATTGGACGATGATAACATCGTCGTCACATATCGAAATATTTGCTAGTTATTAATGCCCAGACCTATATTCAGATTCTATTCAGTTTTCAACAAAGTATTGATATTCAATTTATTGAAAGTAATATCCACTCCAATTGCATCCTATTAGCTTAAATTGTTACGTACTAAAATAGCCTTCATTTACAATTGAATACCCCTAAAATCTCCCACGAAATATTCCGGCGACACAAATATTCAGTATCCCCGGAATTCACCACAATATAAACAGGACTTAGCCGAATTTTCCGGATAATAATGGTGTACCTATCGAGATATTCGATATCGGATGACTGTTGAATACCAATAATATTCGAATTCCACTTACATTCTCCAAGCGGCCTAAAGTTTTGAAGTTATTACGTAAAAATTATAAATTGCTTTCAAAACGTTTCAGGCTATTTGTGAAATGTTTTTGTTCTCTATAGAAATATATATTTAGTATTGTTAGATAAGTATGACACTATTAACCTACCTTGAATCTAACTCAAGGAGTCTTAGTGAGGTGGTTACGCGTGCGGTCTTTTTAAGAAACCATCTCTTTTATCGTCAATTCTTATGCTATACTTTCAAAAGTTATATGTTCATATTATTAGGTAACGTTTGACCAACATTTATATTAAACGAAAACATCACGAGAAAAAACTTATACATAGGTACTTGAGGCTTGACATATTATTTCCACGAGAAATACAAGTACATTTACTTAGCCACCATGATTGACAAAATCATAAACTCTTTCAACCGTTGACATATCTGTACCCAGGAGTAGAACATATAAGTTGAACAATGAAATTAAACTTTAAAACAAAATACCTAAATGTACTAGCCAAACTATCTTCCTTTTAGAAACATTAACACATCAAATCCACTTCGAATAGCAATAGAAAGACAAGAAATTCAGTCGTAAAGTAATACACGACTAAATCCTTCGTTTCAAGAGGGGTCAACTAGACCGTGCTCCTCGGAAAAGCTACGCCGACGTCGGCGATAAAACCCGCTGGGATTACTCGTGGGAGCAAATTTTACGTCGACTCGGTACATGGACAAAGACAGTCTGAAGTACATGTCTCTTATACCAGATTGTTAGTATTGAAACAGCATAAGTGTTATGAGTTTCATCAAATATTTATTGTTATTATTAGCTATATTCATTTTTTATGCTTGTCACAAATATTTTTTTATTAGACCAAGTGGCCGAATTGCCATTGGTTAAGTCATTCCGGTCCAAAAGTATCTGCTGGTAAGAAGAGATTACGAATTTCTCTCACAGTTTGTTCTTGGTCAGATATAATGTATTTATTGGTCAATCCGTCAAATAAGCGCCTTATTTACGTGGACATCTATGCCAGCTTTAAATTTTTTTTTGCCACCAAATAATTTAACTCATCGAACGAACACCAAAAGGATTCTATCACGTTTTGAAAACTCTTCTGTTATTGTGATCATGAGACATAAATATGAGCCCATGTATTTACCGCTACTGGACACAACCCCTTTCTACCGTCAAAGCTTAGGTTTAAATCCACAACGCTGGCCTAGAATGTCAATAAAAACTTTAGAACTTCCATGAAGTGAATGCTTATGTATTCAGTTTTCATCACGATGCTTCCCTTCGCTGCTAACGTACGAGTATTTCCTTAATAACCCATACGAAATTTTGAAAGTTAGAAATGCCTGGCATGTCAACTCACGAACCCGCTTTATAAATAATAACTATCTGTGTATATTACATGTCCCTGAAGTGACTAATATAAAATACGTAACAGCATTTAAATCGTAGTTTTTCATTCACGCAATACATAATGTATGATTTTTTTTCACGCTTTCGCTTTCGAATTAAATATCGCACGCAATCCCTACGCGGCGGTTTCTCTGTTGCATGTTAAACAATTTTTCAGAATTAAGCATTCTGTGTCCTGCATTTATTTGCAAAAGAGGAGAACCGTGTTTAAATTCAGTTCAGAAATGCTTTCGGAATTTCATTTTATTTCGTGTGCGTTAACTGCACATTCGATGTGGCTATTTCTGTTTTAATTGGCATCGTGGAGCCAAAAACACGAAACTCGATTCAATGTATCTACCCGCTATCATTTTGTTAGTTTTCAATAAAGTCATTTGAAAAAAATATTGGCCTGATTATGGTTGGTTTGAGCATAGTTTTTTAGCATCAGAAGTATGGTTCATCATAGTATTCGCAATCGGAAGAAAGTTATAAATATTTCCTATCTCATAGGCCATGGACAACCATATTGTATATAAACTAGTATAATTATTAACTATATTTTTACTTCTATCTTATTTCATCTCATTAATTTGGTTGTGTGTATGCTAGGTTCTTATGCCACTCGGTGACATTTTGTAAGTGTTGTCGATGCTGGTGTTAAGGAGCTGCAGTAGCGGGTGTGTGGTGTGAATGAGGCTATACCGTGTAGAGAGATAGTCTCCACTCTTTTCTCTTATGATATCTCAGTTGTATTTGTCAACCAAAATGCAATAAAATATCACATTTTACATTACGAAACTGTGACTGTAAATTGTAATGAGAGTTCTACTGCATTAAAGACAAGCTGCGTATTTGTGAAAGCGTGCCTCGAAAAGAATTTAAATTTATGAATAAAACATGAAAGGCACTTAATAACAAGTTTATTGTTTACACAATAAACAAGATCGTTCCGCAGGTGAAACATCACTTTTCATGGTAAAAAGGAACGTTTGGTAAATTTTACTCATTGCGAACATATTTTTTTGTAATATCATAAGTTACGCTTTTATTTTATTTAAGATCTTCACTACCTTCTGTCTACGACTACATATGCGAGGACTTCTGAATAATATTGAGAAAAAAAGTATTTGAGTAACAAACGCATTAGATATTAGACTTTTTTATTTTTAACTTTTTTATTAATAGAGAAATTCCTCTCGGATTCCCGTCTATCTTAGGGAGGGCAAAAAGGACCAGCTAAAAACGACATGGTACTCACCCATTAGCAGAAAAGAGTTTCTCTCGTGTGGAACTAGCCAGAATCCCTAGAAGACTTAGTAATCCACCCCGATCCTAACACTGTTCTGGGAAGAAACGTGTCCAATGTTTAAACATTTTTGTATAAATTTGAAATAGGAACAACTAGAAGAACGAGGAGTATTATTATTTGTTAATCGTTCCATCATTTATTGCAAACTGAATGTATTTATCACTAGACCCTAAAGTGATTGTAATAAAGAAACGAAAAACAATGTGTAATAAAATATTTTTATTAAAATAAGGCAAATGACAGCAAACATAAAATATTTTATAATGCAACAATTAATATAAAGAAATAAATATTCTTAACGTCACTTTCAGGTGTACACAAAACTCAATGACTTTAATAAAAAAAGTGTTGATAAATTTACAACTGGAAAATATTTACGAATTCATATATTTCAATCTCAATGCAAATTGCATTGCGTTACTGAAATTAAATTTCTTATGATGAATAAGTTTTATTCATCTAAACGCAGTACACAAATCACAGTTTTCGATTTGTTAGCGTAAAAATATTCTCCAAGCTGTGTTAAAAACAAGACAAGTTGTGAAAGAAGTCTAAAGCGCTTTAATACCAGCTGTTTTTGCCGGTAAATTATGTTTTCTGACGATGTTAGCTCTTTGTTCTCAGTTTGAGCGGGACTATTTTGTTGCTCAAATAGTTTTTGCCGTATTTCCCTCGAAATTTACTGCTATCCGGGCTGTGTACTGAAATATGTGCTTATACTAAGCGAGGACTTTTTATATCTACTGGCACGATACAGTGACCGCGCTTGAAAATTGTGCGATCCATGCAGTGTCTATTAGCGATAATAAGTGATAATTATAAATAAGTTAAAATACCTAGGAATCCCGTATACGTTTCCCAATGTAGAAATTTACTATTTAATATTGGGAACTGTAGTGTACACGTAATATTAATAATAAATTGTAAGGTAAACGTGAAAATAAATCATAATTTTTTATTTTTTATTTATACAAACCAAACCTGAAACATCTGGACATAACAGGAACAGTTATTGATACCCACACTTTGAAACAACGGTTCTTATTGTATTGGCAGTGAAGGATTAACTCTATGAATTTGGTATGTAATCACTTTTCTATTACCAAAATATAATATACAGATTTCAATTTTATGGCAGTCTTAACACTTACAAAACAGAAGTTTGTCCCTTTGACAAATAAAATGTACCCGAAGAATTTCAGCACGCTGTCAGTGAAGGATCGATGGCTTCTTTTAGTTGTCTTTGTACCCACGGGATTAAAACCTCTGATGAATACGACAAACACAGACAAAGATAAATAAAGTATAGTACAGAAGGAATTTTCTTGAAATGAACCATGAAATTCTAAGCCCAGTGTAGCGTGATTATGCGGCGTGTGACTGATAAGCACAATCGAGAAGCACAAGCATTGAACTGGGAACTCCCAGGTTACATTCCCGGCAGTATTCTTAGAATTACTATTTGATTTTTAAGTTGAAGTCTAGAAATGGGGCCTAAAATTGATAATAGCCTAGCCACATAGGAATAAACCACAGATTACGCGATATCTACATCATGTTCTTACTGCCTCGTAGTCTCGGGGGTTCGATTCCTGGGTCGGGCAAAAAGTTATTGGGTTATTCCATTAGGAAATTCTCAGTAGCAGCACGGAATCTGGAAATGTGCCCGGAAAGCGGCTATAGGCTCGCCCCCTATTACGTGGGACAGGTACATATTGGGGGTGATGTGGCGTAAAGTTATGTATGTATGGATGTATTATGTTCTTAGTCGTCAAAATTTTCTTTATATTCGAATTATGCCATTATTCCGAACTGAAAATGCAAGTCATTCTTTCTTCTCACAAATACACACACATTTATTTATTTATTTATACTTTATATACATACCTACAATGAATGTATAAAGGCGGACTTAATGCCTAAGGCATTTTCTACCAGTCAACCTTAGGGTGATGCAGAGAGATAAGTTACTAAAAATAAACTACTTACTATATTACTAATTACTACTAAAAATATACTTACTAAAAATAAACACACGAAAACTCTGAATTAGCCTTAAGAGAACCATTTCCTTATACGTTAGCACCGCAAAAGTGGTAGGTAATACGTACATAGTAAATTACAAGCCACTTCTTGTACCGAGCAACTGAAGGGTAAATCCTTCTTTTACGAGTGTTTTATTCTCGTCGTAAACAGTGTTTCTAGCGTCGCTCATTCACTAGGTCCTGTTGCGGGAATAGACACAATTTGGTAAAAAGTCGAAATTGCCGTTTGCTTATTTTATATATTTTTTTCTGGCAAAGAAAAACTAGTACATGTTACAGTGCAATCTAAAAATATTCGACTGTCAGAAAACAACTAGGTTTTCCAATTATATCGGCCTTATGGTAGCGGAAATTTATTTTAATTATAGGTATGTAAAATGGTTATCTATCACCCTCTGATAGCCTCACATTCTTTTCATGTTCGACCTATTTGATATAACATCATTTCTCGTTTACCAACCTCAAAATGCTTAGATTTCTTCTGTCTAGCTTGATTGCTTGGATTCTGAATGCCTTAATTAACATATTAAACCAAGTCATTTCTATCATTATCGTTTATTATAATCAGCCCATATACGTCCCACTGCTAGGCACTGGCCTCCTCTAAAACTAAGAGGGTTTAGGTCTTAGTCCACCACGCTGGCCTAGTAAGGGTTGGCGTCATTACTAATAACACATGTATTGCCGACTCCTTCCATTTTTGTAACAAGGAACAACTTCAAACTTTTTTCTTTACGCTTATAAACCCCGGTGCGGCTAAAATGCTGCCTGCAATTTGCTTTTTAAAAAACTCTATTGAAACGACTTACATATTAGCTAGAATATCGACAAAATTATGTGACTAGGATATTATGTTATGAAATTGCAACATAAATTTCAGTAACGAACGAAATATTACATCTTAAAAAGGCGAAGGGAAAAATACAAGAAAATGCTTTAAAGAAATGCCCCTAAGGAGAAATGTAGCGTGTCTAAGATGTGTTCAAAGAGAGAGTTCTTTAGAGGAAATCAATTAATTTATTGCTGCAGTCCGTACCGGAAGGGGCGGAAACTACTTCATATCACTCAGTTTATTTAATATAAGAGTTATTCTGAATACATGGGTGAGAAAAATATTATATGCTGTTTTTAATTTGTAGTATGTCCAGTTTTTCTCTCAGCCTGGTCTCGTGGTATGAATTGCGTGAAATCCTAAGATTCAAGGTTCGATTCCCGAGTGAGTAACAATGATCGAGTTTTTCTGCTAGGAAATAATTAGTAGCAACACGAAGTCTAGTAATGTGTCTGATGAAATACACTTCTTTTTGGGATACTGAGCTATGTAGTATGTATATTCTTATGTATGAGAGTATATTCTTGTATTTGTAAAGTAATATACCTAAGTACATATTGCAGTTTAGCGGGCTGCGGTTTCGATAAAGAGACTTTCGTCGAACACTTTTGTATTGATAAGTTTTATAATATAATGACGAAGGCAAATACAGATAAAAATATATACCACTAGAAAATTATTAAGTTCCGGAATTTACGAAAAAATCCCTACTTCCCGCAATGCCCGTGGGGAGAATTCAATGTCGCGAGAGAGGACGACGGATGAATTTATATTAGGCACATTTATTAATTTCACGACGTTGTATGTTAGTCGCAAAATGTTTTCATACTTCCGTCACCATTTTTATCGGATGAGCACAGACTGTTTTGAAAATATTAATTCTGATTCTTCTTCATAGCATTTGATAGATAGCCTGATGCTACAAAATAACGGTTAGTTTTTAGAACTCCGTACCTCAAAAGATAAAATAAATGAACTTTTATAGGATCGCGTCTCTATCTGTCACAGCAAACTTAATCTGAATATACTTCAATTCAACTAAATATGAGCAGTGATGGCCTCGAGGTTTAGACGCGCGGTCGAGAATTTCGGCGGTCGCAGGTTCAAACCCCAGGCACACACCTCTGACTTTTCGAAGTTATGTGTGTATTCACAATGAATTATCACTTGCTTTAACGGCGAAGGAAAACATCGTGATAAAACATGCACACCTAAAAAGTTCTTAGAAACTTCTTAGGTGTGTGTAGGTAAACCCTCTCAGTTGTAGAGGAGGCCCGTGCCCAACACTGGGACGTATTTGGGCTGATGATGATGATGATGATGATACTTCAATGATCAGGTTGAAATTTGATACATTTTTTAATACATAATTGTTATATAGTATTTATTTCTCGCGAATAAAACAAAAAAAGACATCGGAAATTACTTTTGTGTTTTTTTAGTCCTTTCAGTACTAGCTGGTAAAGTGGCAACACAATCATAAGAATCGTGAAAAATTTGAAAAACTCATGTTAATTTCACGAAAAGGAAATTCGCACTTCCAAAATAACGTCGAAGTATTTAAGATGATATTAAAACACTGAAGCCCCAGTAAACTTGGCCGCTCAGAGTCAAATAAAAAATTCGTTTTTGCAATCATTCGTCGACCCTCAATTTGTAATAAGCCAACATTGTCCATGCCAGTAATCTTCTCTGTTATTTCCGCTCTAAATATCAAAAAGGCACTTTAACAATTTGCGTCATAACGGCCAATCGCTTTACGTTATAGGACTCTAAAGCTTAGCAAAAATATATAAGTTTAATTGATAACATACCATTATCAGCCCATAATGTACGCCCCATTGCTAGGCACAGGCTTCCTCTACCAGTGAGACGGGTTATACCTAAGACCTCTACGCTGGCCTAGTGCGGGTTGGCGGAATACACGCCTAAGAGATTCCTAAGAATTATTTTTAAGTGTTCAGGTTTCCTTCACCGTTAAAACACTTGATAATTCATTTTGAATACACATAATTTTGAAAAGTTAGAGGTGTGTGCCTGGGATTTGAACCCACGACCACTCTAGATCGCATGGCACTACTTGTGCTGCAAGACCACGAGACAGTCGTAGTCGATGCATTACTAAAACTAAATTGCTTAAATATGCTAATCCTTAGAATGTGCAAGATTTACTTGAGTCTCTAAGGCGGGTTTTTGTCATAGTAAAAGGAACAGAAACTGCCGATATAACCATTTTGCTGAATGTAATCTATTCAGGAAACCAATATTCAAATGTGCCTTTTGGAATATTGGTCAACTGCCAACCAATTTTCGAATTGGAGTAGATAAAGTTTAGTCATTGATGTTATGATTGATGACAGTTTTACTTAGCACTATTTTACTTAAATATTTTTGCTAATATCGCAGTAAATACATATTTATTTTAATTAATAATTACCATGTTCCCTTATTCAATTTAACTCTTAGATAAAAAATACATTTAAAAATATAAAAAAAAAATTTCACTCACAGATGGCGGAGTTTACTTTAATAATTTAAATTATTTACGCTTTATCGCACACCATCCATACTTACTTCCTTACTAGTATTATAAATTCTAAAAAGCTCTGTGTTTCTATCTCTGTGATACATATGTATTAGATGATTTTAATTTTGAAGTTAGATAGAACTTTGGTTTCATCATCATCATCAACAGCCTTTCTTACGTCTACTGCTGGACATAGGCCTCTCCTATGGCACGCCACTGGGCTCGATCTTTGGCCCTCTTCATCCAACCGCTGCCAGCCACCTTGCAAATATCGTCACCCCACCTAGCCAGAGAACCTTGGTGTAGCCTATTTCTTTAAATTGCATCTTTCAAAACTGGCTTCAATCCCTAGTGTATAGATACACACACTCCCGAGAAACAATATTGCTGCGAGACCACAAGGCAACATAAATATATTACGTGATAGTTTCCTATTAATACATCATTTCTAAAAGATACAAAGAATAAGTCCTGTTCCGTTGTCAAGTTGTCATACATTTAATCATTAATTAATCATGTCCACATTTTTCTTCCTTTCTTCCTTCCTTTTCTTCATTTCCCTTAAAACAAATTTAATATCAAATTCAACGTACTTACTTGACAGATATTCCCGTTGGAAACACATTTCCTCTCTTGTGACGCAATGTAACAAAAACATGAAGGTATATTAAATTTCGTGATAATTACACAAAGACATACTTTGCATTTGTTTTGTAATAAACGTAGCGTAGTCTTAAAGAGGAGATATTAATAAACTTGATGTTCTTGTTATTATATCTCCATAACTTTGTGATTTATGTTTTCTCTAAATAATGGGTTAGTCAACGGCGAGATACCTTAGCTGATCCGAGCGATCAAGAATCCTAGGGTTCAATTCTTGAGTCATGAATATTGGGGTTTTCGTTAGAATAAATTCAACGGTATGCTCTATCTATTGTTTTTATATGTTATCGCGAGGCCTTAGGGTCAATTCTTAGATCGGCATTAGTGTTATTAGCTTTTCATGTACAATATTTTAGCAGTAGTGTACTTCGAAGCTCGAATACAAACAAGGCACAGTAAAAAACAAAACTTAAGCCTACAAATTCACCTGTAGTATCGGTGTGAAAAATATGTATGTATATTAATGATAGTAATTTTTCCCAAGCGTCGAGTCACGTCGCACCGGCGGCGACTGAAGGCGTCAAATCAATATTAATGAAATTTCCCTTAAAATGCTTCGAGATAAATGAGTTTGCGACATAATGCGTATCAGCTACCATTATCGGCTTTTTTATAATTATGTACGGTAAGAACGTATTTCGATGTCATTTACTTTTATGGTTTTGAGTTTATTAATTTTAGACGTATATCGACGATAAACTAAGAATATCATAGAAACTGTGTTGTTTCTAACTTATGTACTTTGTCTTGCGGGTAACGAGAAGAAATGAGAATTAAAAATAAAAGAAAATCGTGAGAATGTTTGTAAATAACATGTGGCTTTAATGCTTTGCTTTTCTGTCATCGCAGCTATATAAACTACTGATGTTTTATTCCTTATAAGGGACTCACCTTGTCGTAGTTTGTTAAAGCCGCAGATTCGATACCGGCACGGAGACTGGATATTCATGACAAAAAACTCTTCAGCGTTTTCTGGCTCAGAATAGTTCAATTTTATTATACCAGAAGAGGACACTGTATAGGGGGCGTAAAAATCTAACATCATGGGCTCACAATGACTTATATAAAAGTTTTAAAATACTACTAATCCTATTGTCAGCGTGTAATATTATTAATCATAGTCTGTCTTTTTAAAACTAATTTCATTGTGTAGGCGTGAACTATGACGTCACCCGCCTGGAGATGGGACTAGGACGTGACGGGTGTTTTGAGAAAACAATTTATATTATGGCACAGAAAGGCTATTGGCGGGAACCGGCAATATTATCACGTATTCATTCCTACACAAAAGAAGTTTTATTTCACTGATATTTTAGGAAAAGCGTAAAATGACGAAATATTTAGTTATCCAAGAAAAAAATTTTTTATTTATCGATTCAGTAACAGCCTTTAGGACCAGGTGCTCTATTTAGTCAGACACCTTCTCTACGGTCGCCGACTCGAATCCCATACATATTTTTTTAAAGATATGTGTGAATTCTTTCACAGGTTTTATAAACTAACATTAAAACAATTAATAAATAAAAAATATATTTTTTCATTAAAAAACATCTATTTTCTATTTTTTGTTGCGCAAATACATCAACTCCTTTGACTTATGGTTAATCACACCGCGTCTATACCGTGTAATAAAAGTGTTCATAACGAATAAGGCTCAAAACACATTAAATTTACTCATAAAATCAGCTATGTTCACCCGGTCTAGAGTCTAAAGGGGCTTAAAGTGTGTCCCGCCACGTTGCATATCCCTCAAAGCCTTTGATATACTTTGGGAAGCACGTCTTGCGTGCTTTAACTGCTTTTAACGAAATTTATACGATGCATTTAATAAACATTGGTGATTTAAGTTGAAATATGCACATTGTTATAGGTCAGGTCTATAAAGTTGTAGTAGGATCTTAAAAGTGAGATATATCTAATACCTACGCGATAAGGTTCAAATTAGCGTAGCTACATTTTTAATATCTTCAAGACAGTCACACGAGTTAATCCTAATATCATCTGCTATTATTCATGACCTAGAGGTCACACTCCACTCCACAGTCAACTGTTTATCTATCACACCTTATAACTACCTCGTGGTCTCACAGCATAAGTATGTGCCGTGCGATCTAGAGGTCCCAGATTCGATTCCCGGGTCGGGCAAAGTTTAATTGGGTTTTTCCATTAGAAAATTCTCAGTATCGGCACAGAATAGGCATTGCCTATTCTTTCAGGTTCGCCGCCTATTATGTGGGAAAGTTCTTAGGAATTTCTTAGGTGTGTAGTCCGCCAACCCGCACTAGGCCAGCGTGGTGGACTAAGGCCTAAAGCCTCTCAGTTGTAGAGGAGGCCCGTGCCTAGCAGTGCGACGTATATGGGCTGATGATGATGATGATGATTTATGACTATCTCTTCAGGGAATACATGTATTTATGTATGTTATCAGTAGCGGTACTTCCATACAAGCCCAAGCCTAAAATTTAAGTCAAAGACTTAAATCTTTTCCTAACAAAAGCAATTTGACATATTATATCTACTTGAGAATATTCTGACAATAATAATAAACAATTATAGACTATACACATTACACAATTAACGTGTTACGCTTTTGGGCTTCTATGGAAGTACCGCCACTGGTATGCACCTTATAAGTTTTGTGAAACTACTCACCCATTTAAAAATAAAGGACCGATTAATGTTAAAACGCATACGCGCATCAGCGCGTTGTGTAAGTTACCACATACCAAAGTTGAACGAATGTAAAGTTTCCAGTTCGTATCGCTACTAATAAGTTAAACAAAGGTAACGCGAAGTTGGCAAGCTGTTACTGAGCTTGCATTATAGCTTACAACTTCATTCCATACTTAGTGGAGTTACTAAGATGGTAATTTCAATTTTGAAACCTGTTCGGGTTGATTTACAACCTTTGTCATTATGGAAATATTTTATAAAACTAATTGTAATAAGAAAGATTAAAAGGCGCGGGATCTGTTGACGCAGCCTTTTAAAGAATGAGTTGATATCGTTCGTAATAATAGCAATAACTATTTATAGGGGTCGGTATTGTAAGAAAGTTGGTCTTGCTAAGCTTATCCAATAGATTTCATATTCGTCATCAGCTCTTATACGTCCCACTGCTGGGCACGAGCCTCCTCTACAACTCAGAGGGTCTAGGGCTCAGTCCACCACGCTGGCCTAGTGCGGGTTGGCTAGATTTCATATTATTTTTACAAAATTCTCGCGAAGAAGTCCAATTTGAAACAAGAAAGTTCTCTCAGCATGTTTTGAACTAAGTTTGCAGTGTCCATCTGCACAAAGTTAGCGAATTAAGATGGATGAGGGAAGCCAAGGATCAAGCTGCAAAGACAATCAATTCGTTAATCCCGCTAAAGAATTGAATGCACTAGAAGCAGTCCTCTGCTGCCAACGACGGTCATAAGAGCTAATGAAGGCGATGATTCCTCTGAAAATAGTTATTAGAATTCTTAAATTGAAACCAAAACTTTGGCCCGTACAAATAAGGTCTTAGTAAGCATATTCGTAAAATAAGATGATTATTTTAGGACTTAATTTTACTTTAGGCTTGCATGAAGGTATAGAGTGACGGAAGATGAAAGCCTCTCGCCAATTGATGCTCTATTTGGTCAGCATCGTGTTTAATATCACATACAGTGTTGTGATTTTTCTTTTTTTATGTTCTGACTCCACACTTAAACACAAGTCTTGTGTCGTAGGTAGGAGCAAGTACGAGAAACTTCTTGGTATCAAAAAATCCCGACCCGAAGTAATTCTGGTTGCGGAGATGGAACCAACGGCCTCTCATTTTGCAAGCTGGTGTCTAGCCAACTGCGCTACGTGGATGTCAAAACTTTGTAATATCAGTATTAAAAAAATAAAAAAACTTTTCACCGCCTTTAATGTATAAATGTAATGAGATTAGATAACATCTCCAAAGAACGATGCACAAAGGTACAGTTCCCATAGGAACAAGATGAGAGAAGCCTGTAAAGTGAGTCTGGATAATCTCGCGAGTTTCAAAAGAATCAAGTACGTACCTCGTGCAATCATACATGCTCGCGCTTGATTAAAATTGTACATTATTGGAAAAATACTTGGAGCATAAACATTCGTTGTACGTGTACTTTTACTAGGAAAATTTATTAATTCACATGACATGTATTTATCGTAGTGACGGCCTAGAGGTTTAGGCGCGCTGTCAGGCACCTCGACGGTCGCGAGTTCAAGCCCCAGGCACACACCTCTGATTGTTTGAAGTTAAATGTGTATTCACAATGAATTATCACATACTTTAACGGTGACGAAAAACATCGTGAGGATGCACACTCTTAAGAATTTCTTAGGTCTGCAGTCCGCCAACCTGCCCTACCTTTATAGATCAAACGCGAGTGCTCGATACGAATCTTAGCATTAGTTAGAGTAATTGTAATAGCGATCTTTATTCTTAATTTTCATTAAAATCCAAAATCGAAATCGACTTTCATCTTCATTAAACAAAACCTTCCCAAAATATCAAAAACTGATGTAAATTAGAAAGTAATTAGAAATAGAAAATAAGAGACCTTAACCATAATTGCTTTAATTCTAGAATAAGAGCTAAGATAAATATTAGCATGGATGGGATGGCCCATGAAAATGTTACTCTAAACATTTCTAGATACACATCTAAACTAAAATATATGCAAGCAAATTAAAAATTACGCTAAAGAAACGTCTACGCAAATGTATTTTAAACAAAAATTTACTAATTTTGCAGTTCGTTTGTCGACGGAGTGTCCCCCAGAGACCTGCTTTATCTCAATTTGCTCTGTTTACTTTTATTACAAAAATACTAGGCCAGGGTTCATCTTTTTATTGTGGCTAATATTTTAAAAGTTATCTTTTGTTTTCTAAATCTAATCTGTGAATATTTTGTACAAGTTATTAAAAAAAATATTACTCTGGAAAATCTCTGAATTTATTTCTGGACGACTTTAGTCACTGAGCATAATTATTATCTAACAAACAAAATTTTACTTGTGAATAGTAAATAAACTGCTTTGATTCAGATTGAGCAAACTAATTTCTGTATTTAGAGAAGGCCCGTGCCCAGCAGTGGTACGTATAAGGGCTAATGATGGTTATGATGTGTAGTAAAGTCTTAAAAAAACACCACTGGTTGGTAAATTAATTTCAGAGTGAAAAATATAAATGAATATTATGTTATTGTTTATATGAAACTGCCTCGTGGTCTCGCGGCACAAGTATGTGCCGCGCGATCTAGAGGTCCTGGGTTCGATTCCCGGGTCGAGCAATGTGTTATTGAGTTTTTCCATTAGGAAATTCTCAATAGCACCACGGAGTCTGGAAATGTGCCCGAAAAACGGCAATAGGCTCGCCCCCTATTACGTCGGACTGATACATACCTGGCGAAATATGGGTGCACAAATGAACCTCTGCCTACCCCTTCGTGAAATACAGGCGTGAGGTTATGTATGTAAAAAATATATATTGAAGATCAGATTTGATCCGACTATCTGATGGGACCTCTCGAACGTTTGCTCAGATTAGATTAGGGACTGATTTATATAACAGATTAAAAAATAAATTCTTAATCATGATAAAAGTTTGCCCAACTCTGTTATTACGCAACCCGATTTAATACACACCAATAGCTAGTTCCTGAAACTCAACTTTAAGTATTACCAACTTTATTAATTTTCTTACCTTTGCTTTTTAAATAATTGGGAAAGTGGAAAATATATTTTATTTAAGCCGGATTTAAGTCTTTCTCGACTTTGTTTCTCTGTGCCTATTTAAAACACAGAAACTCGAGGTTATACTTCCGTTGTCATCATATGTAGTTGATACCAAGATATTGGTGGGATCATTTCACCACCATCATAGTTAAAGAAAAAAAAGCTTCACAGCTTTCTAGCGATCTGTGATTTTCTTGACGATTATTAGATATTTAATTTTCGCCAGTTATACTCATTTCTCTTATATAACAAAATGACAAAAAAGAAAGAAAGGAGAAAAGATTTTTAATACTGCATGTTCTAAAAAATAATAGTTTTTTTTATCATTCATAATCCCTTTGAAGTGACTAATACACTGCATTGAAGTAATGGAAAACGGCACTTTTTTATATGGTCTTATATTTCCTTCAAATTGCGAAATTTCGAGATCCCTTTTATCGCTACGTGCATTAAACCTCAACAATTCTGAAGCATTAGGGGCATTAATAACTCATTAATATTGTAGACACATAGCTAAATTTTCGCGCCGTGAACAGGCTTTACGCACATCGTTTAAAACATCCACATGTTTGAAATTAACGGCTAGAAAACGCGTTGTTAAACGACGTACGGACGCGGTTCACCTTCTAGCGATATACATATATACTCATGGCTTTATCTAAGAAGGTATAGGCGTCTACCTCTATACTCACGATTCACCCGCTGTATTTTAAGTTCCACTTAACGGCCAACCCATTTTATCGTTGATCGGGCATACTTCTTGCAGCTGCTAGAAAATTCCTTATTAAAATTAACACGTTAACTGCCATGTCGGACTATGTGTCCGACACATATTGTTCCATTCAGGCCTTGTCGGACCATGTGACCGACAACACGTACCCAACTTCGACGTCTCGTTGGTGCCTGTCGGCGATGTTTATTACTCTTTCGGCGATCTAGAGTGACCCGCGAGGCCCCGTAGAGCACAAAAATCACTGTGTCAACATAACTTTTGTTTATTGTTACCTTTGTATTCACAATGAATAAGGTAGAAGTGAAAATAAAAATATCAAAGTAAAATTGTAATTGTTGTTTAATCAAAGAAATCAGTCAAATAGTAACATTACATGTAGTTTATACATAAAAATGTCACATATATTGAAATACAAAAGAAAAATACTAATATAAACTGTTGCTATTAAAATTAGCGATGCGATATATTATAGCAGCTAAGACAGAGATGTGGCTGTGATGGACAAACAGGACAGAAAGTGACAACCTTTTTTGTTTTATTTCTTGCCTGTAATCTACCCATCGTATTAACATTGTTTTTGTAACAATGCTGGCAATTTCTTCGAACATTCTTGGCTATCCCTTCCTTAGATATAAGGCGATGTTTTGCTCTTATTGGTCTGGGTGTGCCAGTTGTAGGAAGCTCGTTTTCTTTATTCCCAAATAATAAGTAATTTACGATGGCCGCCCTAAAATCCACTATAGACATCTTCTTTCTAGTACCTTGCTTAAATAGTACAGGGGCGTTAACTATCGATGTAGTATGTCCGACAAAATGACCCGCGCGGCGTAATGTGATAAATTATTACATTCAGGCCTTGTAGGGCTATATGTCCTACAAGTGTAAATAGGCTGTATATAATGTATTATAAGTAAATAAATATGATGTATGTGTATTTTAGGCATTAAAAACATGTTTAAGTTAAATAAAACCAATAACTTTTTTTTACGTTTTTTGAAAATATAGCGTGGCAGTTAACGTGTTAAACAACACCTTATCCAACCTTGGAATCAAACCGGTCACCTATATAGCACGGTACGTACTCGTACCGTCAGATCACGAGGCAGTCAAATACTGATAAATCTTAATTTATACAGAAATTAAACCTTATTATAATTCTTGTTACGCTTCTCCTTAACACTCTAGACATCGTTGTTCTATTCATAATTCGGCCAATATTCATCATTTCGTACTATAACCAAATAATATATGAAGCTTTTACATATTCCACATAAAATTAATCCTTTCAATAACGAAGCTTGCTTGAACTTAATGCTAATTGGGAACCTAGAAATTTCGGTTTTATTGTATTCACAATGGAGGAGTAATCACACTGGAGCTATTTAGTATTCTGCTCACAAGTAGTAAATAAATATTTTTAAAATTTCGTGCCTTCGACTGCCTTGTGGTATCGTGGCACAAATATGTCCCGGGTTCGATTCCGGGGTCGAGCAAAGTTTTATAGGGTTTCCCTATTGACACAAACCTCAAGAAAGAGATATTCCGCAGTGATAGCATCGACAGGGGAAGAGGTCGCTATGATCTTATAGTTTAAATCTGAGTGGAGATAGATAGCAACACCTCCTCCTCTCCTGCCGACACGATCGTTACGAATTAGGGAGAAACTTGGGAGTGGGTAAGTGGTGGAGAGTAGTTGAGGCTTGAGCCAAGTTTCAGAGATCAGGACGTGTACATTAGCATCTGCAAAAGTTTCAGATAGTTCACTATAGTGACTCGCTACGCTCTGTGCATTAATGTGACAGACGTTCAGCAGCTTGTTGTTGGGCTTGTTAAAAGTTTGGCGAACCAAATCACCCAGCGTATCAGTCACAGAACAAAAACTGCTATCATTGCATGAAGAATCATAATTACTAGCAGAAAAAAAAGAATCATCATCAGATATCATTTTATCTCAAAAATATAAAATATATACCTACAGCAATATAATATATCAATAAAAGAAGCTTTAAAAACAATATAAAAACTAAAATATAAAATATACAGTATCATATAAATTATATGCATAAAAAATAAAAATAAAATAAAAATATAACGTACCAACTATTGCTTTCTTCAATCTCTGCACCACCCGCCAGCCATTACACTTAAGCAAACAATATAAAATTAAAAAAATATATCGATAAGAACTAAGAACCAAAAACAAAACGTAATTACTAAACTAAGTTTCTGAACGCAACATTAACACAATAATAACTGGATGACATCTGGGGTAGACGAAAAAAAAAAAGTAAATTAAAAACAAAAACACAAGACTAGTATAGTACACAACGTGAGTGACACTGAGATATACGCGTTTCATATACACGCAAGTTGTTAAATTTTCCGCGGTTTCGCGTTCAAATTCGATGTTCCTGAGCGATCGGTGCCGCGTTTGTTCGCATGTGTTGTGGTGTTTGTGGCCTTTTTGTGCTTCAGTGATAGTGCGTTGTATTCTTCCAGTGTGGTGATTTTTACGATGTCATCTGCGATTTTTACCACATACCAAAATGTTAGCGTGCTTAAGCAAAGACATGCTGGCGAGGTTTTGTCAAGAACTCCTGGTTGAAGCTGAGCTTGAAGTTCACTCATCCTCGTCGCAAAACAGTCTTCTAGCCTGCTCTGTGCTTCTTGTATCTCAGCCAGTTGAGCCATAACGGTTAAGGTAAGTTTTACGTTTTGTCCGTTACGAAAGAGTATAACGTGTATGTGCCGGCAGGTGGTGTATTTAATATGTTTTTATCACATAGAACTGCTACAACTCTTTTAGGAAGTCGTAATGTATAAATAAACTTGGAATTAATTAAACTAGTGAAATTTTAAATTAATCGATCCACGGACACGTCTATACGTCTTGACACCCATCGCCAAAAAAAAAAAACTGACCAACAGTTAAAATATTATCTGAAAGTTCCATAAAATTCTAGAGATGGCGATCCATTTGGCTTTAATAGAAGGTGAGTGAAATAAAATCGAGAAAAAAAAACGCACTCATACGAAGCTTGGATGGGCCACTAGTATACTATTGTTCACAATATACAAGTATTTAGATCACCCACCGTTTAGGAGTCTTATGGTCACCTTGTGAATTAATATAAAATCAGAGGAGAAATTTTGTGGGTGAGACTTTTTTCCTTTCCCGGTAGCCGTCTTCACAATATGCAATTAACACGCTTCTCGCTTGCAGTATAGACATCGCCTCATTCTTATATAAAGTGATTTGTTATTCATCAAGTTGTCAGAAGCGGCTTGAAATGGCCGTACAATAACCAGCCGAGTCACGCTCATATAATTACCTAAGCCGAGTGCTTTGTTGCCACAATTTATTCTAATGCTTAATTACAGTCGTGATTGTACTCCTTGTATCATGATAATATGCGAGTAACCGTAATTTACTGCCCGGCATTTTCTTATAATAAATCCGATATAATCGCTAAGTATTTTGCCCCCTCTATACTTTTTATACATAACCACAGTTGATCGGTTTTTTTTTTATACTGGCTCGGCAAAGTGACCCCATTGCACCTGATGGTAAGTGTAATGGAGTCCAGAAAAAGTGCCCACCAGTGAGAGATGATGATCTCCCTTTGGTCGACACAATCATGCCGGCCAAAAACCTCTTCACCTTACTTGTGAAGAAGTTTGGGGGACTAATACCATGGTGATCAAAGGACCGACCGCGACAAACCGGCCAAAAAATGCCAGCACGGTCATCCTTTCACCATGATTGAAGCCCCCCCGAAAACCGGATATACACTGGCTGATCCCGGAACGCGGCACACTTGCATGTGCCACTATGGCGGGTTTTACGCCCTGTGTACGGTGGTCGCTATCCGGGCGGATACGAATATCCTACCACCAGCAAGTCTATATCAGGGCAAAAAATAACTAGACTAAACCCTCGGAAGTTGAATAACGTGTGTCCCTAAAAAATAATTACTAAGAAGCAACATTGAACCTTATAACTTAGTATTGGGATATTACAGAATACAGTGCCTGTATGTTTGTTATATATCATAAATAGGTACTAGGTGTAGGCTGAGATGCATTTCTGCACCCACATTTCACGGGGTATGTATCAGTCCCACGGAATCGGTGGCGAGCCTATCTTCGATTTTCGGGCATATTTCCAGATTACCTGCTATTACTAAGAATTTCCTTGTGGAATAGCCCAATAACGCTTTACGCGACCCGAAAATCGATTCCGGGAACTCTAGATCGCACGGCACATACTTATGTCGCGAGACAACGAGGCAGCCATATACCATTGGTTATGAAGGCATCTATTACATTCTTAGGAATATCTTAGTTTGTAGTCCGCCAACCCGCACTAGGCCAGCGTGGTGGACTAAGGCCTAAATCCTCTCAATTGAAGAGGAGGTCCGTGCCCAGCAGTGGGACGTATATGGCCTGATGATGATGATGATGAAAATATTGTTATTTGCAGCAGCAATATGTAGGTCCATTGCTAGATCAATATCTCTAGTACCTCTTTCATACAACCCGTTAAACAGATTTCGGTACTCGAAACTAGTGTAACATATTTATGATTAACATACGAGTACAATTATTTAAGTCAGAATGGCCAAATTTTGCAATGTGATATGAAAGAAAATATCACTTTTCAATCATTACATAATATAAAAAGTGAATACTGAACAGTATACATAGATACTTTGTGCTGTCCCACGTACTTGTGTTGTGAGGGTAGTCGTCGATCCGCCGAGTGAGTATTGTGTGAACCACAGCGGTAGTATTGAACAAGTTACGGTTGGAAGCACTTGTTGTAACAATGAAGGACTAATTAAATAGGTATAGCTATAAGGTAACTACACTTACTGTAAGAGAAAAGTCCGCAAGCTCGACACTGATTCCGGGATAATAGTGGAGACTGATACACATGCATGTGCAGCTTTTGTACTGCCTATATACTTCCCACTGCTGGGCACGGGCCTCCTCTACCATTGAGAGGATTTAGGCCCTAGTCCACCACGCTGGCCTAGTGCGGGTTGGCGGACTACACACCTAAGATATTCTTAAGAACTTTTAGGTGTGCAGGTTTCAGCAAGATGTTTTCCTTCACCGTTAAAGTACGTGATAATTCATTGTGAATACACACATAACTTCGAAAAGTCAGACGTGTGTGCCTGGGGTTTGAACCCGCGACCGTCAAGATTCTCGACCGCATGCCTAAACCTCGAGGCCATCACGACTTTTAAATTCGGTTTAGTAAAACCTTAAAATAAATAAGTTATTTAAAAAGACGAGGGATTTGTTTTATCCGTTTTAAGCCAATTCCGCTGACCATTGAATATGTACTTATTAAAATGCTTTTGAACTTATTAAACACTAATTGTTGCCCTCAACCTCATATGCGAAACATTAGACTTCAAAAGAAATATTCTTTCTCTTTTTTGAAACATTTTCTATTTCTGCTTCGCTCCTATTTGTCGTAGCGTGATAATATACTTTGACTAATAGCCTTTCTTGATTAATGTAGCTATCTAAGACTGAAATAATTTGACAGCCTTTGGGCGCAGTTGGCTAGACACCAGCTTGCGAAACGAGAGGCCGCGGGTTCGATCCCCACACCGAGACAAATGTTTGTGCGATCCACAAATATTTGTTTCGGGTCTGGGTGTTTGTGAGACCAAAAAGTTTCTCGTAGTTTCTGATACTCACGACACAGGACTTGTATCCTAGTGTGGGTTCAGAACTATGTATGTGACTGTTGGGTGTATTTATTTATTATAAATTTATTTCTTTTTCAAATCGGACAAGTAGTTCCTCAGATAAACACATTTATAATATTAGTAGATATTTTTCGCTACAAATGCTAAATGCGTACTTTAGGACTCCTTGAGAAATTATTTATCTAGAACTGTTTTTAGTATTTTAAATCATTTATATACAGCACTGCAAAAATGTTGTTTTAAATATGTCACAAAATAATATACTCGTAAATTCGATAACGTCGAGTTCGCTTTATCTGTCGTTTCCACTAGTTCATGCTTTAGTTGGACCGCACTTCATTTACCATCAATTCTAATGCGGTCTCTATGGGCTCCTAGTATAAAAACAATTTTAGAAATTACAAGTATATGTTTAATATACATATATTATGTACATTATACCACAATTTTATTTACATTTAAACGATTTTTAGAGTAACTCATAGCAGAGCTCAAGTGGAATGTTCAAACACCTTTGTTAGAACTCCTTTTGTGTTACATGTAATTCAAAAAGGTTGTTCAATATTACACAAAACTTTTTAATGGAATTATTGGGAGCACAATAATGTATTGTTACAGAAAATTCGCGTGAGACAAGACCCCACCAACTCTAAATTTGCAATGAATAAAAACAAAATGCTTTTACTCGGCAATTCATAAAATGTTTTAAATAAATTTGTTTATATTACGCGGACTACTTAGTCTTGAATAAACCCACTTCAATGGTCAGCGGAATTGGCTTAAAACGGATAAAACAAATCCCTCGGCTTTTTAAATTACTTATTTATTTTTAGGTTTAACTAAACCGAATTTAAATTCTGGCTGGAATGTTTTGTTCTTCGAAATTTGGGCTATGAAATTATGACGCAAGTTTGTCTAGTCACAGTTTTACGAATATTTATGAGTAGTCTTGAATCAGATATTTGATAAACGTATGCAATTTTACTTTTACATATAATTCTCAAATATTCGCCTGAATAAATAAGTAACTGGCTCGTAGTTTCATTCAATAATGTACCTGGTTTCGATACCCGGGTCGCAAAAAATTGTCGTAATTGGTGGCAGCTCCCCTATCCTTAAGTGAGGTTATAACATAGCTAGCTAAGTGTTGGTGTAAGAAAAAATATTTTCATAAACGTTACTATATGTTTCTACATATAGAATATATACTCGTGTATATACGTGGTGTAAAAAGACGGTTATAGCTACGGTTAGTACAAACACATAGACGTAAAAAAAACCCGATAAAATATAAAAATAAAAATAAAAACGTTTTCTTTACAACCAAAAAATATTTAAACTATGCGGTAATTAGGAAAATCGTTATTTTTATTATTTTTCGGGTTTTTTTTTAACATCAATGTATTTGTAATCACCGTAAATATTACCTGTTTTAGTTTTCGATCACGGTCTTTTTACACCCTGTAGGTACGATTATATGCATAAACCAATATAACTAAATGATGAGTTAAACGACAGTACGCTATTTTTGTTACAGCTATATACAATACGGACGTTCCTTTTCTAGTCAATCATAAAATTAGAATTTGAGGTTACTGTTTAAAATATCTTAGTTTTTAACTTCAGACTTAAATTAGTTTTCAAACTCAAAATCGTTTCATGAAGGAATACAATATTGTTAAAAAGTTTGTTTATTTATTATGTCGCTTCTATTCAGCAGGTTTATAATTTTGTTTGACAAAATAATCCGAACATTGTTAGCTAAAATGTTACGTTAGTATTACGTTAATAAAGCGTCAAAACAGTATCTATAATTACTCCACAGTCAAGATTTTAAACTGTCAGACGTCAACAAGACACGATCGATATTGGTAATTTAATTGTATTGTATAAATAAACAAGTTGGAAGTAAACTTGACGTGACAGACTGAGTTTGGCTTACAAGCTACGACGCCTACGGCTGTAGACGTGCTATGAATTTTGCGTCTACGAAAGCTACGATATTATATCACTTCACAAATTTGTTCTTGAATAGCTGTCCGTGATTATTTTTGATTCAATTTATATATTAACTAGTATTCAACTAACTTTCACCCGCGATTTTGTCTGCGTAGGCTGTATATTTGGGGCTAGATTTACCTCTAGTTCGTTTTGTGAACAACACTCAAGAACTTAACACATTTTCGAGAATATTAATTAATATTTTTCCGTGTCTCATTTATCTTTGAACTAATATTTATAGAATATGCTCAGACATTGAGGCACAAAAATGTACCAAAAAAAAATAACTTTAGAAAAATTTATTTCTATGATAATTCTTTACTTGACTTGAGAGGAGAAAGAATACCTGTATTACTGAAACTTTTCGTCAATTTACTGCTATAAAATGAGCTATTTATAACTATAATACTATACAAATAGATGAAATATATCTGGCAAGACTTGAGATGTAAATATTCCCTTAACACTTACGAAAGACAATACAGAAAGTTTTCAAAGTACCAAGCACGTCGAAACTCAATTACAACACGGCTGTATCTTAAATTTCTATCAATCCACTCTTTTGTTCTTTGAAACGCGAAATTACGCATTCGCAAGTAATTCCAAAACGTGTCTCCCCATTGTAATCAAACTTTGATTAATGGCACACATTCAACACCTATCCAGTGGCGTAATCAAGAATATTACGAGGCAATTATTTTTCGCCGCATAAATAGGAGAAATGTGAGTGCAGCTAGGCACCTCTGCCTACTCCTTCGAGGAATATAGTCATGAGTGCATATGTGTATAAAATATATGTATGTGCATATATTTGTTTTTATAGCAAGCAGTTTTCTTGAAAGCCTATAGAAAACGGATTGACGGAAAGTAAGGAAAAATACCTGAGTTATACTATTGTCTATTCTATGGTAATAGTGATCTCTCTCAGTCTCATTTTTTTTTATTTCTTTTAGTGTATAGTACTGATTGGTAATTGCTACGCGGTATAATATCCGTCACAAGTATCCCAATCCGTTTGGTACTGCTTACATTTCTTAAGCTGTCCCGAAAATAAATGTAGATTTTAAATGTCTATAGTTTTCTCTAGCGGTGGGATACGTATGTATATATAAATGTAATTTGGAATCGTTTTTAAAATAATAGTTTTAAATACATCTATAATATTAAACAGGAGATAATTTTTAACAAAATAAAACCGAATTATGAGTATATTCAATGGACACTAATAACCGGTGTAAAGCTTTAAGCATTAACGCTATGTTGTTTTAAGGACAAAAAAACAATCACAGGGACATATAATGACCAGTGGCAGTACTTCCCTAGAAGTCCAAAAGCGTTACACGTTAATGGTGTTATGTCTAGTTTGTAATTTTTTATTTTGAGGTCAGGATATTCTCATTTATATGTCAAATTGCTTTTGTTAAATAAAGATTTAAAGACTAAACTTTATTATTCGGAATTTTATAAGGCTAGTTGGGTTTTTGGGCTTCTATGGAAGTACCGCCACTGGTAATGACTGGTAAACACAGGATAAGCCTTGTTTTTATACTTCCAACTCCATCCCTGCATGGCTATACGTCTCGTTAGCGATCATCAATACGAACTTTTCGACGAAACGTAAAGTTTGGGAGAATGTGAGAAACTCCGAGTCATCTCCGGTTTCATTTTGTCACTCTCTTGTTTCTATGTGGATGTTACTATTGTGTTTAGCCACGCCTATCCTAACGTGAGGAGTTGGTTAGAAAAGTCTATTAACCCACACTGGTTCAGCGTGGTGGACTTAGGTCTTTTAATTAATAGAGAAAATCTAGACTTGGCAAAAAACTTACTAAATATACCTACATAAAAAAAATCAATGGTTTGTTAAACATATATGAAAAAAAATGTTCTTGTCTTGTAATTTTATGGTAAGATGGTAAATATAATAAAAAAATAATCTCCATTTAAATCTATGCTCTTAATGTCAAAGCATTTAAAATTGAATTCCAAACGAAATAACAACATTAAACAGAATCATTTATATGCTAAACAAAAACATATGAGACACTCTGCATAAAATATGCAAACATTGATAATACTACATCAAAAGAACTCTATTAGTGAAACGGCTCTTTCAATCTATCGAGTATAGTCAATTTGGAAACAAATTAAAAAGAACGTAACTTTTTACCAAAGTCAAATAAAATTAATACCTACGAAAACCTTTTTGTTTCTGAAGATTTCTGAACTAATCAACCGTTTCTCTCTTAATTTTTAACTTTTTCAAACTCAACAAATTTACTCAATGGGAGATAAAAACCGCTGGCTCAGTCAATTGCCAAGTTGTTTTGATTTTTGCCATTCAGTTATTAAGATGAGTTAGAACGGCAGTGTACGAGGGCAGTCCGATAAGTACTTAGCCTCACCGCCCGATGGCACCACTATCGTAAGATAAATTTACCATCATGTAGCACATCTTCGTAGACGGCTATTGTCAAAATTTCAGCCGAATTGGATTTGTAGTTTTGTTTTGACCGCGTGTGTAAGCGGACGTGTCCGCGGATTTTCGAAAAATGGAAAAAGAGCAATATCGGCCGGTGATTTGATTCTTGTTTTTGGAAGGGAAATCGCGCAGCGATATCAAAAAGCGCTTGGATGCTGTTTACGGTGACTCTTCTCCTTCAATGGCGACCGTCAAAAATTGGTTTAACGAGTTTCAACGTGGTCGCACGTCAGTTTTTGATGAGCCACGCCCAGGTGCCCCAAAAACGGCTACCACGGAGGATAACGTGAGAAAAGTCCCGATCTTGTATTGGCAGACCGCCGATTGAAGGTGCGCGAGATAGCTGAGACAGTAGGCATCTTAAAAGACCGCGTGGGTCATATCCTGCATGAAATATTGGGCATGAGAAAGCTGTCGGCTCGATGGCTGCCGCGTTTGCTCACTTCGGACGACAAGCGCATCAGTGACACAACTTCAGAGCAGTGTTTGACACTGTTTAGGTGCAATCCGAAGGGGTTTCTGCGTCGTTTCGTGACCGTCGACGAAACATGGATTCACTGGTACACACCAGAGACCAATAAACAGTCGAAACAGTGGACTTTACCCGGCGAATGTGCTCCGAAGAAGGCGAACACTGTCCCATCGGCCGAAAAGGTGATGGCCACCGTTTTCTAGGTTTCACAAGGTGTGATTTACATCGACTACCTGGAGAAGGGCAAAACGGTCACAGGGCTCTACTATGCCGAACTATTGGGCCGATTCAACGCTGAATTGTAGAAAAAACGGCTCCATTTGGCGAAGAAAAAAGTGCTCTTCCACCATGACAACGCACCGGCTCACACCTCCGCCGTCGCAACGGCCAAATTGGTCACATTAGGCTACGAACAGCTGCTCCATCTACCGTATTCTCCAGATTAGGCCCCGTGTGACTTCTTTTTGTTTCCAAACTTGAAAAAGTCCGTCGCCGGACAGAAATTTGAGTCGAATGAGGAGGTTATCGCCGCCACGGAGGCCTACTTTGTAGACCTCCAGAAAACGTTCTTTTCAGACAGCTTAAAGAAGTTGGAGCATCGCTGGGTCAAGTGAATCGAGTTGAAAGAAGACTGTGATGAGAAATAAATCGCCACTTTTCCAAAATTTTCGTTTTTCTTTTGTAGGCTAAGTACTTATCGGACTGCCCTCGTATGCTATCTTTCTTCCATGTTTTGTATTTTACTTTTAGTATTTTAAGAGCATTGATGAAACGATATATTTTATAGCAGCGCATCAAAGTGATTGCATCTTTTCAGTGGGTTCAGTGATCAGAAAATCAGCTATCGAGAAACGATAATACTAACTCAGTAGTTGATAAAATACGACGCGACGGTCCGATATACGGTATGGTAAATCAAAAATAATTTTATATTAAATAAACTAGCTCGGTAGTCCCGCAATCACGTTGCTCTATGTGTGTTTGAGAGGTGTCAGGTTCGATCCCGGGTCGAGCAGTGTTATTGGGTTTTTCCTTAAGAAAATTCTTAATAGCTGAAATAACATACAAGTAGTGAAACGTGAGTAATTGCAGCAATGTATAAAGGGATGAAAAAAAAGGTTTAAGCCCTTTTGGTTTGATTTTTAACTGGACAGTAGTGTTTTTCAATATTTTTTATTAAAGACATTTATACCATCCTTGAGTAACAAAGGTATCGCTTTGCTATAGCATGGGTAACAATTTAGTGTAACCACAAGTTTGAATCAAACATCATCATCATCAGCCAAGGACGTCCACTGCATGACATAGGCCTCCTCCAAAATAGTTAAAAAAACTTAATAGTGACAATTCAAAAGCACTTTTAAAAGTCTATTTGAATAAAGGTTATTTTGACTTTGACTGTTAAAGTGGCCTGCATCCAGCGCCTTCGGCGGTTGCGGCGATTTTAATAGTATTTAAATATAATCCGAATCAAAAATTAATTAATCTAAAGAACAAATAGTCCTGAGTAGCGTTATAAACTTTGATTGCGTGATGGGAAGGACCACAAAGAAACCCAATTGGGCGACGCGGTCTGAGGTTGAACCCCAAAGACCCGCTTTGAAATCACATCAACTTTCCAATTTAACTTTCAGCGGACTGAGCTACTTTTATTTTGATAATTTAAAGTGAATCGCTGAGATCTGAATTTAGATTTTGCGTGCAAAAATAAAATAGAAGGTGCATTCACCGTAGCCACAGACTTTTGAGATACGAAAAAAAAACAATTTGCTTTAATTGTTGATTGTTGAAAAAGAGGCTTTATTCATTTGTTTTCTGTTTTCAAATACGTTTGGGACGTGAAAAATACCATCACCATCATCAGCTACTACTGTTACGATTCCTTTCTGACAGACTTCAACAAAAAGGTAACTATCCAGCGTGCTTAACACTATCGTCAGGACATCGGGCAAATATAATTCCAATAGCAATTGGAATTTATTTTTCATCTTTAGTCTTCTTATTGCAAATGCCTTATGCAAACTTCTACTTTCCTTTTCAAGACTTTTCACGCTAAGTTATACGACTACACTAAGTTGAAACACAAAATGTTAAGTAAAAAGATGAAATGTGACAAATTAAATAATTACACTCAACAGTCACATACATAGTTCTGACCCCACGTTAAGATACGAGTCTTGTGTTGTGGGTATCAGAAACTACGAGAGACTTTTTGGTTGGATCACACAAACATTTGTCTCGGTGCGGGGATCGAACCCGCGGTCTCTTGTTTCGCAAGCTGGTGTCTAACCAACTGCGCCACGGGGCTGTCAACACATTAACGTGATACTTTCAAAATGAATACGAAACATTAAAATAAATTGATATAGTTAATTATATGATACTCTCTATTTCCTAAACAATAAGAAATAAACTGTGTCATGACGCAGCCATTGATACCACAAAATATTTCAGTGTCAAGCCAATTTAGTTCACAAACCAATTTGTTTGCGCTATCGAGCTTCCTTCAGTTCACTGGGTATCGTTGCTCCTAACCGGCCTCCGCAATGGACGCTCCAATTCGCAGAGTTACGTCTGTTTGCGTTAAGATTCGACAGCTATCTATCTATATCATTCTATACATAAACGACCCACTGCTGGGCATGGACCTCCTCTACAACTGAGAGGGATTAGGCGTTAATCCATTACAAGAAAGTAGAAAAATATATCAATTAGTAAATTTAAGTATATAAGTACCTAAAATAATTTAATATATAACAAAAAGAAAGAAAGGAAGAGATCGCAGCTAGCGATAAGACCGCCTATTGTGCCTATACTTATTGTCTTCATTGTTTTCAATCATGTAGTATAAATTATTGTATAGTGTACTAAAAAGTATAAATAAATAAATAAAATAAAAGAGGAATAAAATTAATACAGTTGGCTATTTTTTGTTATTAGTTACTAGTAGATAATTTCTACGTTTTTTATATCCACGATACTAGGCTTGTAGTATAACACATTTATTATTGGTAAGTGTAAGTCTTTTTGGCTTTCTCAGTGTGGAACGATCTTGGAATTCAAAAATGGCCTTTGATTGTAATTTAAAAAAAAAACTTAAATATTATAATAAAGAACATTTTACCTTAAACTGAACAGGGAAAATTACATAATAAACTTTTATAAACTGTATATCTTTCATTCGATATAATTAAGCCAAAAAATAGAATAGGACACAAAAAAAAATACCATAAAAGACCGCCAAAACATATCATTATTCAAAACATATATCTCATTACAAGTGGCGATAAATATCGAAAAATAAGCAATAAATCCCAACCAATAACAACAGCACAGACACGTATAAGCGTGCTGATGGTAGGATATTCGTATCCGCCCGGATGGCGACCACCGTACACAGGGCGTAAAACCCGCCATAGTGGCACATGCAAGTGTGCCGCGTTCCGGGATCAGCCAGTGTATATCCGGTTTTCGGGGGGGCTTCAATCATGGTGAAAGGATGACCGTGCCGGCAATTTTTTTGGCCGGTTTGTCGCGGTCGGTCCTTTGATCGCCATGATTGATAGTCCCCCAAACTTCTTCACAATAAGGTGAAGAGGTATTCGGCCGGCATGATTGTGTCGACCAACGGGAGACCATCATCTCTCGCTGGTCGGCACTTTTTCTGGACTCCATTGCGCTTACCATCAGATGCAATGGGGTCACTTTGCCGTGCCAGAATAAAAAAAAAAAAAAAAAAAAAAAAAAAAAGCAGAATGCAATATCAGGGCGGCGATGATTTCAGCGACAATGGATACAGCGAACAATGGTTATTGTATGTCTATCAGCCGCGTCCAGGCACCGGCCGACACAAGCTTGTTTACTACGACGCTCATTTATTACGCCTCTGATTTTTTTGGCTGTTGAATTGAAGATGGATATTATTAGACCTGGGATTTAATAAGTTTTGAAATTGCGCCGTTGTTTTGCTTTCTAGAGGTCCCAAATTCAATCAATATTATAACTCAGGATATGTTATTCAAGATGGTCCGACGACCTAGTGAAGGTCGCGGGTCGTCGCTGGATGCAGGCTGCCTCCAACAGGTCACTATGGAAGTCATTGGGGGAGGCCTATGTTTAGCAGTGTACTTCCTTGGGCTGATAATGATGATGATGATATGTTTTACCCTGGAAATTGAGGTTCTAGAAATGTAACTCTGCCTACTAAATATAGAGCTGTGAGTGTTTTTGTGCCGGGTTACAAAGCCACTATAAATCCTTACTAATATTATAAATGCGAAAGTAACTCTGTCTGTCTGTCTGTCTCGCTTTCCTGCTAAAACTACTGAACCGATTTAAATGAAATTTGGTACACAGATAGTTTAGACCCTGAGAAAGGACATAGGCTACTTTTTATCCCGGAAAAGAGGTTTTAAGGGATTGAAAAGGGGGATGAAAGGTTGTATGTTGGGTAGACGACTAAAACTATGTATATGTAACTATATGTCTGTTATGCTTTCACGCCTAAATCATTTGACCGATGTAAACGGTTTTTTATATGGACATAAATGGGACTCTGTGGAGTAAAATAGACTACAACTTATTTTCTTTCTGAACCCAACCCTGTAGTCTACGCGGACGGAGTCGCGGGCAAAAGCTAGTTTTCAATAAGGAAGTAAATGAAAAACCACTTGAAGCATTCCTTGGAGTGAGATTGCATGATAATTTACTGGTGGTTTACTATTTACATTTTACCAGATATTGTCCAATGTACAAAATTCCAGCATAATAAATAACAGAAATGATTCGTTATTTGTCGTCAGCGTGCGGTTAAGCATTGTGATAGAAAAATATATTAATGATAAAATAGTTTTGATAAAAAAATATTGGTAATATTTTATATAAACTCTAGTTTAGTATCGCTTATTCGACTGTAAAAGTGATCAGAGCGGGACAAACCATTAAAATTGAGCAACAATAGCTTTATTTTTCAGGTAATGTCAAAAGTTGCACAACAAAGTTGTTTCTAAATAAATTCACTATTCTACTGCAAATCCGCTGTAACACATTCTGAGCTGTTTGATCGACCTTTATTTATTTCAGCAACTAATTTGTTTTTCATCGCTATTCGTGGACGGATTTAAAAGAAAACCCCTTAACAGTGCAATCAGAATTCAACTTTAAAACATTGCTCTTAAAATTGAAATTACTTTGATGCATTTCGCGAAATTCGTTGGGATATCGGAATGTTGTCGATACAATTTTGAAGTGTCAACTTTGAACAAATAATTTGAAACTCTATGACAGTACAAATAAAGTCTTAAATTCTTTCAGCATAGAAACGTTTGACACAGCATGGCCCGGTTGATTGAATTTTGTCCGCTAGTCGTTTCGTCATTAGGGGAACGTTTCGTTTATTGGAATTGGTTTTGGTTTGGCAGGAATTTTAAAAACTGTTAATTTTGCACGAATCAATCATGAAAATTTCTTTTTAATTCTGCAAATGCATTTTAATAATAAAATGGAGTATTAAAAATATCATAATCAACAGTACGCAACATCTTTTTAAGGGCAGTTAAACAACCGAGTTTATATTTAAAATGTCCATCAAAGTTCCTAAGGAAATGCCGATGAATCTCAGACAATACCGTTGCGGACTTAAATTTACGTTCCATGTTATTGTTATAGTTCGTGGAACAGGACGCAGTTTGAAATATATGGAAATTGCTCGCCCAAAATGTATTCCGTGGAATTAAAAAAGTTAACAAAATGAAAGTCTTCAAATAAACTTCTATCTAACTTCTTCAGAGATAAAGACGTGATTGTATGAATACACTTAATGAGCGTATAAACTTATTTAAATGTTCTTTAGATTTGAAGTTTAAAAGACGATTTTATAGTCTAACAAATAAAGACAGAAAGAAAAAAAAGAGGACTACTTAAATATTATAATTTAGGCCTGAGTCACAGCTGGGCGCCTGGGAACAAATCAAACAGGCTTACAAATAATTATACCTTACCGTACTGTCGGCGAGAGCTTGTACCAACGTGTATATTCCGGTGTATTTGTAGATGCTGTATAAACTAATTCATCGAGCTGAACCCCTACTGTTGTTAATTTAACCATTGATGGAATTAAAAGTAAACATGTTTCTGATCTGACTAAACTAGACATTGATTCAATGTAGCTTCGAATATTAACAGGGTCGATGAGTAATATTTTTACATCACCATCAACCAGTCTTTTGTCGTAAGCTTTCCAAGCTGGACTTCAATCAGCATAAATCTCGTTCTTTCCTTCTGGTAACAACTGATGACTATATCAAAAACTTTATTCCGGCTAAAATTATAAAATAATAAATACTGTCAACTGATACGTACAAGCCATATCTCGTGAGTATCAGAGTTTACGACGTCACAATAAAAATCAGAACAGAAATCATCGTGTTCATCCAAATGGATGATAATAAGGAGAAAACCGAAAAAGATTCTCGTGTTTTTTAAATTTTGTTATTTAGCTCATAAAAACAAGTTTTCCAATTATAATTATTTTTTACTACTGCATCGACAATATTTGGTCGTATTATCGACCTAGCCCCTATTACAATAAAGGTGCCACGCCCGCATCAGCGAGGTTAAATCAAGCACCTACTCGAATGAATTGTTTGTGAAGAGCCCTACTCTCGGTCTCTAAACCGAGCTCGCAAACAAACCAGAGTATATATGAATATATTTCCCTCGTTTGATTGTGCATTGTATTTCCTACAAATAGATCGACTGTACAAAAAATAGATAGCAACGCTTTGATGGAACTATAAAATTGTTTACTACAAAGAGATATTATCTGTTCCCTTCTCACTCAAAAAACTAATCTGAAAAAATATTTAGAGAAAGAACAGAAATCTTTTCACACACATTTTATCTGTCACTGCCATACGCGATACTCAAATTATACAGGGAATTTGTCTTTTCTACTTCGAAGATAAAATCAAAATATAACAAAAAATCACTTAAAATCTAACATAAATTGTTTTCACCAATACGATAGCGATCGTTTTAAGATTTCATCTAATAATTAGCAGTTCATAAATGTAATTACACACAACATCAAAACAGTGAAAATTATGGCAACATCACGAGAACATCAAACGAAAATATTCGTACGAAATGAATAAACTCCCCGAAATTGGCTAACTTTATAATTATGAACGTAAATGATAACGAAACAAGGGTTAAACACAAATCAGCCTACTTTCGGGATAATTTCCTGTATGTCAGGTGCGCACTTTTATCATTTCCGATTCAAGTTTCAACTGGCATTCGCCTTTGGAGTTTGCTTATCTGATGAATTGTCGAGGCGACGTCCTGCCGAACAGAATCAATTTCCCCTATAGACGTATCATCTTTGATTATGGAAAGTTATTCTTGCTATATTAAGATGAAATGGAATTCTTTTTCGAGTCTTTGAATCTATTTTCGGGAATTCATCACTTTTCTTGATAATACCATCTAATGTAAATGTATATTACTGTGGCAAATGTAAGCAATTATACATTTTTTGATATTTTTTTATTATTTTATTCTACACGGTGACTACACTCCCATCTACCCCTGCTCCTCTAAAAGATCGCCTTGAGCGATAAGACCGCTAATTGTACTGCAATTACCTATGTATTTTGATTTGTTTATTGTTCCTAGTGTACAATAAAGAGTTTATATTAATAAATAAAATAAAATTATGTATTTATAAAAACGATGACAGTAATTTGACCTATTGATGGTACATCGATAAAAGCGTCCCAACATCAGTAAGAAGTTTCTCAACCCCCTATTCAGACATATCTTCACAGCGTGATTAGTGTGAAAAGATCTAATCAGGATTCTAATTCAATTATCTCTTTGGATGAACAAGTGAACCCGAGATTATCTTGTGGAAGTTGAACGAATTAGTGTAATTACAGACCACGGCGCAGTCGAACCAGCAGTATCGCAGTTATATTAGATTTTATTTTAATTCCGTCTAGCTGTAATAAGGTTAATGGATTATTTCAATTTCATGTCGCGGTATTTATAAATTTATATTTACTGCTTTATCAAAGAGAAATTTTGTACTGTTGTACGTACTTGATACGCGTTTGAAGTAAAATTAACAAAGGAATAATTTATTACATGGATTCATATATAAATTTTGTATTTCTATAAATGACGTGACTTAATCAACTGTTATCAATTTTATAAATGCACAAAACTTACATATTTTCAATAATATCCTCAACTAACAGCCCCGTGGCGCAGCAGACACCAGCTTGCGAAACGAGAGGCCGCGGGTTCGATCCCCGCACCGAGACAAATGTTTGTGTGATTCACAAATATTTGTTTCAGGTCTGGGTGTTTGTGATACCAAAAAGTCTCTCGTAGTTTCTGATATCCACGACACAGGACTTGTATCCTAGTGTGGGGTCAGAACTATGTATTTTTGGTCCCTATCCCACCACACACCCGCCACTGTAACTCCTGTGCTCCAGGATCAACAGCGGCACGCACAGTATTGGCGCCAAGCAGTGAAGCTCAGCGAATCTAAGGGGACCTAAATTTGTCATAATCCCGCAATGAAGTTAATCAGAAAGACAAATAAAGGAGGAGTTGGAAAACAAAGAATTGTCCACTTCCCTCCACAGCAAAGCGGGTGACAAAACATTGAGCTATGAGGCTTCACCCTCACATAAAAAGAAAGATAATTGTAATTAGTGAAATTAGACGCAATTAACGCACCACGGGTAAATAACTATATAATATTTATTGAATAAATTGGACCTAATGAGCGAGCTGTTATGTAGATTTCCCATAATAGGCATGGCAAAAACCCTGAAAAGCACGGAAATTCTTCCTAGATTCAACAAGGTCTGCATAATAAACAACACCAGACGTTATATACATAGGTACTATTGAGCAAAATGTTACGCTCATCCGACCAAAAATTGCACTCCCAAAGGATATGATGTGCGGACTGTTCATATTCGCAATCATGTGTTGAACATTGGCACATAGGAGAATCAACCAACTTAAATGAGAATAATTTGGATTTATTTGAGAATTTTTGCAGAACTATGTATGTGACTGTTGGGTGTATTTATTATTTATTTATTTATTTACTATCCTCGTACGATTTTCATAAAAAAAAAACAACAGACCAAGTTTTACTACACTAAGATACAAATCTTGTGTCATGTGTATTAGAAACTGCAATAAACTTTTTGCCTCACAAACAGCTCCAAAAAAAATGTGCGTGGTTTACACAAATATTTGTCTCCGTGAAGTATCAAGTCCAGGGTCTCTCACTCTCTCTCAGGGTCTACACAAACTGGTGTCTAGTCAACGGTGACACTGAAGATATTAACTATGTGCCGTGCGATCTAGAGGCCCTGGGTTCGATTCCCGGGTCAGGAAAAGTTTTATTGGGTTTTTCCATTAGGAAATTCTCGGTAACAGCACGGAGTCTGGAAATGTTTCCGATAAACGGCATTAGGTTCGCCCCCTATTACGTGGGACTGATAGGTACATACTACCCCTTCGGGGAATACAGGCGTGAGTTTATGAAGATATATATGTTTAATATTGAACTGGTTAAACGTAGGATAACAATGTAATAAATACAATTTTTGGTATATAACATCAAGACGATGTACGTATCTAAAAAAGAAATAGGGTCTAGGTTTATAGTGTCGCTAAATCCTGTTTTTGAAGTTACGAACATGCAAATCGCGTCTTTGTTTAATGCTTAACAGAAAGACTACACAACGTAATATAAGGAATACGCTTTAGACCACTGGATGGGCTAAAATATTTTTTTGGTCGTGGCTTCGGTCGAATTCTAATTTTCTATTCGTAAATATACCAACTCACTCTCATCACTCAAATCACTTATGGATTAAAGGCGTGAAAACTGCTGAAATAGATTTGCATTTATAATTTATTTATTACATAATCTCAAGAAATAACGAATTTATTAAAATATTAAAGACACATAGACCTTATCAGTGATCTTATTGAATAACTAATATATTATATTTAATTTGCTTACTTCAGTGTCTTCATACTCATAATACATTGGAATGGCATTACTGCTTACTTATTTGCTAGATTAAAAACAAGTGCCTTCCTGAATTAATTGTTTGTAAAGAACCCCATTTGTTTCCTTTGAACCGGGTTAGTAAATAGACTAAAACTAATGGAATTTGATTTATTTCCCAAATCTTTACTTATTACGTGGACGGAGAGAAAAGCATCAGACGACAATAATAAAAGCAAAGAGAATAAATAGTTAGAAGTAGAGATAGATGGAACCCTAAGGACATAAATAAGTTCCTAACGGGTCTTTAATGTAAATAGACAAAATTAATTAATAATTTAATACTTTTCATTTCTTTTCCTGTAGAAAAAAAAAAGAACTGGTGACGTATCTCCATCCTTGGTTGTCGGTAAGAGATCGCCTTCTACGATAAGACCGCCATTTGTAGTAATTTAGTCTACCGTACTCAATAGTTTTTATCTAAAGTTACCAATAAAGTTTTTAATTAATGAAAAAAGGTATATTAACTAAATCAAACCTGTTAATCTGAGTACCTACTTTGCTGTACCAGTATAAAAAATCATAAATAATTTTAAACCTTTATTTAATTTATTCACGTTTTTAAATTGCGTACAAATTGAAGAATACAATTTATACAGAATTTACATATTAATATTGAAGTTAGGTTCACGAGCTGTTTCGCTTATGTTTTGTGTTTATAGAAAACGCCAATTACATTATATTTACTCACATACACTTACGCCTGTAGCCCCAACGGCTTAGACAGAGGTTTATTTCAACAATAACATTTTGTGAGCTGTGTAATTCTTAAATATTAGTGGACTCTGTGCTACTACTGAGAATTTCTTAATGTCAAAAACCCAAAAACTCTTTGCACGATCTGGGACTTACTAGTCTGTTCGACTGATTGATCCCACGAAGGCGAAAAAAATCTTATAATAATCCAAAAGAAATTTTGTAATGTATTAATATAAACTAATAAAAATACATACTAATGAGACATAATCCTGATGTTCTTGAATGGAATACCTTGTAAATATTTCCCAAGCCAAGAGGCTGCAGCAAAACTATCGGGTATCGAACCCCAGCGACCTGAATGCTCAGTGGACTGGCCAAGCCGGCTATGTTTAGCACGCAGTGTGACCCGACCTCAATGGTCACTAATAATAACCATAATCGATCGCACATTTTGTCTCTGCTGACTCTTATGGCGTTATCAATTAATATGGAATATAATAACAAGCTAAGATTAAGTGGTGATGGTCTCGACGTTTAGGTCGAGAATCCCGGCTCTCGCGGGTTCAAACCCTAGTCACACATATCTGACTTTTTGCAGTCATATGGGTATTCACAATGAATACACAAATAACGATGAAGGGAAACATCGTGAGGAAACCTGCACCACTAAAAATTAGGGATTTCTTAGGTGTGTAATTCGCCAACCTGCACTAGGCCAGCATGGTAAAGGCCTACATCCTCTTTATTGTAGAGGAGGCCAGGGCAGGCAGTAGAACATATATGGGCTTATGATGATGATCATAATAATAACAAGCTGTTCTTAGTTCAGAAGCGAACCAGATTTAGATTTTATCAGAGACTCGACGTGAATGAGTGGTGGTGGTAAGGAGTAGAAAGCATATGATTAGATGTACGAGTACAGAGACACTGGGTTTTACAGATACAGTTTATGTTATACTAATATTATGGATACTTTTCCAGGATGTCATGTCATGTTACGTAGAAAAATTATCGGCCGTTGCCGGAGTGGCCTTTTCAAATATTTGACGTTTTTAGACTTAGTGACGTCATATTTTATAATTGAACGCTGTAAATTTCTGAGCCACTTCTACAAAGACACAGTACACGAACGAGAAAATAAAGTCAAGTCTATTCAATACTAATTAACTTAAAGGGACATCATAATGAAATATAGTTTTTTTTTACTTTTATGTAATAAAGCGATGACAACATAATTACAAGCTCTTGCTAATTATATTAATGGCGACTATTTTTTTATTCTATTTTTATTTCATTACCTCCAACTTGTCTTTGTAATTAAAAAGGAAAAATATTTTTTACGACAATTTTGAGAAAAAATGTCAATCTGGGTCAAACTTTGGAACTTAATTATATTTGCAATTAATAAGGATTTGTAAAGACCGCTTTTGGAGAAATTAAAAGTAAACCTTGCCGTAAAGATGATGATTAACATTATAATTATTCAGGTTGTAGTAAAATTTAAATGCTATAAAAATGGGCTACTCGATAAAAAATCCTACTTCATGAAGAAACTAAACCATCATTCTATCATTTAAGTCATGCTAAGAAGTAATGATACTCCACTCTAAGTTTCATTTTTCTTCCGTTCTTGAATAACAATACAATAAAGTTTTTTGATATCACATACCTTCAGTGATCGAGGGAGTATGTATGTAGAAAACCAGGACTGAAAACAATACATAGTCTGAGCGAGCATGCATTTCAACCAACTATATAAGGAATACTCATAATCCCTTTCTTGGGGAGGCATCATCAGTGCGTAGGATCCTTTTTTTTTACCATGTTATATATTGGTGAAACCTTTAAATGGTTTACTGTTGACTATACTAAAATATTCTCAATCTATCGCCATTATTTCCTGAACGTAGGCCTCCTTAAGAAGCATCAACCATCCCAGTCTTGAGCAGCTCTCATCCATCCGCTACCCGCCACCTTTCTCAAGTCGTCGGACCATCGTGCACACACTACGTCTGCCTAAGCGCGGTCTCCGCTCCAACACTTGTCTGCTCCTCCAGCCGCACTAAACTAGTATTATATTATTGTAGCTGTTGGTTTTCCTGAAGATAAATAAAATATTTTTGTCTACAAGGTAATAAAAGCATCGACCCACGTAAGCAATAGTGCATCAGAGGATGTTATTTGATGAAATACAAAACCAATCAAATTGCTTTAATCTGCATACAGACTTCATTCAATAGCATGTCAACTGCATTCCTACAATTCCGCCAATGTTCTCATGTTGATTGCGCTGTGTAGTAACTATGAGGGCTGGCACTCTATACTGGATTTTTTTTATGTCACTGTGTTTGTAATCACAGCTGCTATTATCTGCCTTAGTTTCCGATCACGGTCTGAATACACCCCTGTATATAAAAATTACACAAGTAATTTAGAAAGTACTACTCTTAAAGAAGTTTTTAAAGACGCCTGTATTCGCTGAAAGGGTAGGCAGATATGCATTTCTGCACCCACATTTGGGCTATTGTGTTTTCGTCCCACATAATATGGACTAAGGCCTAACCTCTATCAGTTGTAGAGGAAACCCGAGTCCAGCATAGGGATGTACGAGTATATGGACTGATAATGAATATGGGGCGAAACTATTGCCGTATATGGCCACAATTCCAGACTCCGTGCTGCTAATAAATCCTTGTAGAAATTCCAGAGAATAATCATGTATAGGTACTGTGATGGCCTCGAGGTTTACCCTCTCAGTTGTAGAGGAGTGGGACGTATTTGGGCTGATGATAATGAGGTACTGTATATGCAAACACAAAGCAAACGCTCAACGCAAAGCAAAGAAGTTATTTTCTTAAAACAAATATATGTGTACGACTTTTTACGACATATAGCAACCTTTTATACATCTGTAATATCGGGAACTGGTTACTGACGACTCACAGTAAAGAACAAATTATACTGAACAGAGTAGGTTCAGTTAAGAACACGAAACTTCTTTGTGGCTGAGAGGCGTTAGATCTTAGAAAACCAAACTCACGTAGTGTTGAGTGACATTACATAATTTTATTCTTAGAATAGCCAACATTAGAAAAGAATTTCTTTCGTAACCAAATTACATATCAAAGTCCTAATAGAAATACTAGTACATTTGCTCATCACTATTCAGTTTCGAGTCAAAAAGCTCTCACGAAATAATATAATCCACGGAAAAACATATTCAAAAGGCAAAAAATAAATTATTTAGCTCTCACGTAAATAACAGAAAGTAATACGATTTAAGTACTTTTTATACCCGGCTTAAAATTCAGGATACACAGCCGGACCCTCACGTAGTTTTAGTAGACATTTGCATATACATAGGGCACGCCGTCAGTACTTCGAAACTGTACATTCAAAAACACAACTAGTAACAAAATAACTAATTCTAATTCCTTTGTGATTCGTTTCCTTTATTCTATTTGCGTGAGAACCCTAACGCTAAATCCCAGTCTACCTGGTTATCAAAGACAAACATAATTCCATTAAATCAATTGCAGCCCAATTATGCGGTTTATTAGTGTCATGCGGTGTTTCTAGGTAATGATAAATGGTCTATCTATTGTAAAATAGAGTTCACATTTGTCTCACTAATGTGCATAAAACTGTTGTCTTGTTGAGGATTAATCTTAGTAAACCAAACCAATTTAGTGCCTTATAAATTGAATAACTGCCTCGTGGTCTCGCAGTACAAGTATGTGCCGTGCGATCTAGAGGTCCTGGGTTCGATTCCCAGGTCGGGCAAAGTGTTATTGGGTTTTTCCATTAGGCAATTCTCAGTAACAGCACGAAGTCTGGAAATGTGCCCGAAAAACGGCAATAGGCTCGCCCTCTATTACGTGGGACTGATACATACCTGGCGAAATGTGGGTGCAGAAATGCACCTCTGCCTACCTCTTCGGGGAATACAGGCGTGAGTTTATGTATGTATGTATGTAAATTGAATAATTGACAGCCCCGTGGCGCAGTTGGCTAGACATCAGCTTGCAAAACGAGAGGCCGCGGATTCAGAAGACAGAAAAATTGTGTAATCCACAAATAGGACGTAAAGGTGATGTCGGAAAGTACCACAATTTCATTTATACAAAATCTTCATTAATTTGTAATGTGAAAGGAATATACCGCCCCGACACATCAATCAAAATTATACCCAATACAAATGAAGAAAAAGGGCAAAATGTTTTAACAATAAAAACCCCTCGAAATCCGTCTTCATAAATCACTATAGAAATGGCCGATACATTCACCCTTACCTGAAACCACATCCCAATGGATACAACGGCCCTCCAAATATTTGCATATGTATAACGTAGTCCCAATCAGCCCGCTTTGTGGCGCAAGATGCTAACGAAGCCTGTAACAAAGACGGGCTCGCAAACAAATATAGTATAGTCGGTGCAGTAAACTGTTTGATCAAACGTTGGCCTTTTGAATGTTTGTGGTATAAATCTGAATGAGATTGAATTGATACTAAGAACTGACTGATAAATGAAAAAAAAAACAATTTTCACACAGGTAGGCGTTATACTAATGAGTGAAAGAATATTATTATTTCTTTAAAATTGGTAAACAAGACGACGAAAAAGCAATTATACCTACTAATTATCTCATACATAGATATATACATATTTGAATTACGTCACCTACGTTTCTCCAGCTGTCTTTGTCAGTCCTACATAACAGGGAGCGTGCCTACAGCCGATTTGTTAGCAAATTTTCAGATCTAGTTTTAAAAATTGTGTGAAATAAAAAAACAATAAATCTATGTCCAATGACTCAAATGAAAAAACCTGTATATTCTTAAACCATAGGACCGATAAGACAGTCGAAGAGTTTAACACACTAAAATATACAAACATACTACAAACAAAATTACTCATCACTGATTGCCTATACTAAACATCCTCGCTTCTAAAAGCGCTAATAAAATTAGCCGTAAAATTCTCCTCTGTCCCAAAATGTTCAAACCATTAAATTTCGCATTAATTTCCGGATAAGTTCGCCTAGATTGGCTAAATTCTATTACGCTCTCTAGAGATTTGGTAAAGTAATTATTTAAAAGGAATTGTTGCATTGAAAACTAATTTAAGTTTCTGAAGTCTTTCAACTTACTTGATATTTGGTGCTATGAAATTATATTTTAATTTCTTTAAAGCTAAAAGCCATGATTTAGCTAAGTTAGTAAAAATAATCTCCAATATTTCCTCGACATCATAACCTAAAAGACAAGATACGTCTGTAACAGATACGCCATTACGTCAGTTGGCTTTTCTGTATCTAACAATAAGGATGGAGCTATGGAAATAAGGTTTCAAGTAGCGAGAGAGGACTGTAGTTACGTTATATAATAAGACATTACATTTCGACTGTTCTGTTTGTACCCCCAAATAATTTAAATAAATAAACTTGAAGACTTTAAGAGAAGGAGACAATAATGGAGAAATAATATATATCAGCTTGATTGAAGACCTAAAATACTCAATAATACTTCTCGGGGAACAGAAATCACACACACCAATCACGCCAAGGGACCTACAAAACAAATGATTCCTGATATATCCAAATCCATCAATTGAGCATTATAGAACCAATTCCACACCAAATCTACAACAACACAGAACACTGGCCCCACAACTAGTTAACAACTAAGCCACCTAAGCGAAGGCAACGAGCTCGCACGACTTTGTAAAACTAGCAACATGTCGCGCCTGTCGTGTTGGAAGTTCCTCACAAAAGTTATCCGCTACTGGCTTAACAGCTGTCCCTGTTACTGCGAACGTAGATACTCGTATGTTTCCTTGTGTGATTATTAAAAAGGGGTTTAGTGATGTTTCACTCTTGGCAACAAACTCTATAGTGTAATAAATTTTGCCACCTCAGGAGTCTTTCGATAAACACTAGAGCTAAATTTCACAGCCCTGTCTTCTTATTATAAAATCAGTTTAAAAGCTGACAGTTTAAGTTAAAATTTTTGTTTGACGTTCATAGCTTGCCTTTTTATATACATAGCAACACTAAAGAAGAATAGATTACTAGATCGTTGATCGTTACATACGTAGTTGCGTAAGATGAAAATTGGGTAGCAACTCAGTATCTGGAAATATACTTAATATAGGTACACGCAGTAGCGGTGCTTCCATAGAAGCCCAAAAGCGTTCACGTTATTTTTGTAATGTCTAGTTTATAAAAGTTTATTGTGGAGTCAGGATATTTTCATTTATTTGTCAAATTGCTTTTGTTAAATAAAGATTTAAAGATTATTATTCGGGATTTTGTAAGGCTAGCTGGGCTTTTAGGCTTCTATGGAAATACCGCCACTGATATGCATGGTATTTGACGTGCCCCAAATTGCAACATAATAGTTGTCGAATCGTTGCCAAGAAAACATACCTCTGCCTTCCCTTCAAGAACAAGGCGTGAGAGAATATGACAAGTGCACTATAAATCATTAATGGTTGTATATCTAAAGTAAAATTATTTAATTATAAAACAAATAATAATTATATTTGTTTCCTGTAAACAATCTGCCCGACCTTTTATTTTTTTAATGTTTTTCATTGTAACCATTTGTACGTAACATAAACGACACGTATTAATTTTTTAATATTCAAAGAAATAAATTTCAACTTCCAATATCCACAATTTTGCATGCATTTTATTCTATATTCTAAATCAAACAAAGCGATAGGTAGGCTATTCAAGCAGTCGACATGAGATAAAGACGACAGTAAGATCTGTGCTAGACAATTGTGGGCTATTGTGCCCGATGCAAGCTAAGCGTTGATAATGGGACACCCATTGTTCGGATGGAATTGGACAGCGGTGCATTCGCTTTCAAGTGGGTTCGTTTTTGTTATTGAACTTCGATTTGCATTCTACTTATGTAATGCCAAGTGCCTTATTCATATGTACAAGTATTATAACATTTTTATTTATTTTAATATTTGCGTTAGTATATAGTAAATAGTCTTAAAATATACGAGTACGTCATAATCATCCACGTATTTAGGATCTGCTTTTGTTTATCCGGTCGCGAATAGATAAGATGTCGATTATCGAAATCTAGCCGTAACTGTTTCTTACTCTTCGACACTCTATATGGTTTGGTACCTTCCTCATCATCATCATCATCAGCAGCAGCCTTTCTTTCATCCACTGCCGGACATAGGCCTCTCCTATGGCACGCTATAGATCTTCGGCCCTCCTCATCCAACCGCTGCCAGCCACCTTGCGAATATCGTCACCCCACTTAGCCAGAGGGCGCCCTACACTACATTACCAACCTTTAAATGCACATAAGTCTGATTATTTTACCATGGCATAAAAAATATGTCAAAGTTACGTGACCGACTTTTGTGAATAAATCAATACTCTTGAAAGGAGTTTAGTAAGTCTTCTAGTTGGTTAATACATCAGGCTACGAAACGCCGAAGAAATAATTCTATTAACGAGTCAAAGTTTGTGCTAAATTGGCTGAACTGCGATGGACTGGTACATACATAATAAATAAATATCACAAGTTAACCGTGGTTGGATCCAGTTTGTGTGAGTTTTTCAATTTGCTCCACAGACATAATTCACTCGCGTTTGGATTTTTACTCGCTTCGAAGAATAATTGGAAGATGATCCAACATAGAACGAAAACTCTCGATTTAGTTTAAAATATGCAGACGTGGCAGAACCGCTAATACTTGCATATCTGTTTGCAGAAAATTGGACTAGATGATATCCCCACAAATTATATTTAAGAAAAATTTCTTTAATATCTTATCTACATTTGGAAATGTATTTGAAAAAGCTTTTAGCAATGGTTAATTATTTGTTACGTGACTGAAATTGCGTGACTTAAATTTAGATGCTATGTATGAATGTGTTTTGAAATACTCAAGTTCAAGCGCTAGTCTTTTCGAAAAAACTTCGATACTTATTTTCGTCATTTGATTATAATTAATAACATGAACCAATAAGAGATCATCGGCCACTTATACGAGCTAAATATACATATCACAGCATAATTCATTAACATCATCGATCAGGACTTAAGACAATGAGCACAAACACTACCCTGAGGAACAGAAACTATGACGATGGAATATTCCACTAAGAATAGCCCGTTGTATCGTTGAAGCGTGAAAATCCGTAGCATTTTAATCAAAACGCTTAGTTGTTATGAAATTCTTGTAACTCCGTCTCAGGTAAATCCTTCTTTGATACTGGTCTGTAAATTAAAATTTGAACGGACGAAACACGAAGCGCCGCGTGGTGTTACTGAATTTGCCAAGTAAATAAATTCTAAATTAATTTCTTATTGCTAAGAGGACGGAGAATTTCAAGCTCAAATGTATTTTGTTAGTCTGCAAAGTTTATCGTCTAGGGATTAATGTTGTTTTTAAACTACTGATTGGTTTTGATTATATAATAAAATCATAATATGAGTTGCTTCATGACGTCTTACGAAAATAATCTAGCTGGAAATATCGGAAGAAAACATATGCAAAGAGAATAAAAATATGAATGTGTCATAACAAATATATTTTAGAACTAGCTTTTGCCCGCGACTCCGTCCGCGTAGACTACAGGGTTGGGTTCAGAATGAAAATAAGTTGTAGTCTATTTTACTCCACAGAGTCCCATTTATATCCATATCAAAAATCGTTTACATCGGTCAAATGATTTAATCGTGAAAGCGTAACAGAAATACTCGTATAGTTACAGTCGTCTACACGTCGTTTCATCATTCTAGCTTCAAAAATGACGAATTTCCACACAAACTTTCACCCCTATTTTTATTTTACCCCCTTAAAGGTACATTTCTTTACAAACTTTGAATGTCATATTTCTTTATATCTAATCAATAATCAACAAAAATAAGTTTCAAGTTTCTAGCTTTAAAAATGCCAATACTTCCATACAACTTTTCATCCCCCCTTAAAACCCCTTTTCCTTGATAAAAAGTAGCCTATGTCCTTTCTCAGAGTCTAAACTATCTGTATACCAAATTTCATTACTTTCGCATTTATAATATTAGTAAGGATAAGGATTAAAAAAAATAACCTATGTCCTTTTTTAAGGTCTCATTTTTGTCCATACCAAAAATCATCCAAATCAGTCAAAATGGTTTAGGTGTGAAAGCATAACACAGGCAGTGTTACTTTCGTATTACAATATATGCTCATCCCACGGGAACCCTTCATATTCCCGGGATAGAATATAGTCTATGTTACTTCATAGGGTTCTATTTAAGTCCATAGCAAAATTCATATAAATCGGGCGAATATTTTAGGCGTGAAAGCCCATTCCCACGGGAATACTACATTTTCCGGGATATAAAGTATCCTATGTTTATTGGGTGGGTCCCATCTACCCCCATACTAAAAATCATCTAAATCGGTCAAATGGTTTAGGCGTGAAAGCATAGCATAGGCAGTGTTACTTTTGCATTACATTATATGCTTATCCCACGGGAACCCTACATATTCTTGGGATAAAATATAGTCTATGTTACTTCATAGGATCACATTTATGTTTGTAAAAGACTTCATTCATATCGGTCAAACGGTTTAGGCGTAAAAGCAGAATATTGACAGAGCTACTTATACCCATTCCCACGGGAATACTACATTTTCCAGGATAAAAAGTATCCTATGTTCTTTCCCAGGCTCCAACCTATCTGTGTACCAAATTTCATTTAAATCGGTTCAGTAGTTTTAGCAGGAAAGCGAGACAGACAGACAGACAGAGTTACAATCGCATTTATAATATTAGTAAGGATAAGTAATATTAATACATTAGATTTAACGTAAATAAACTATATTTGTAATGCTTAAATTAACGTATGATATTAAATACACTCAACACAATACGTCCTGATCGCTTAAAGTTACAAGTTTTGTATACTTATTGATCTCACAAACACATAGACTTTGGACAAATGTTTGTGGATCACACAAACATTGGTGTTTGTGCGATGTTGAAACGCTACAGATACTATCTAATTCGCTAAAAACTGTTTTGTATCTCGATGCAGTAGGCGAAAAATAAAAAAAGAAGAAGAAAATGATTAGCAATTAATAACGTACATAATTAATAAATAAATAAATAAATTCGTTATAAACATACAAAAATACAAACCTTTCCTATTTAGAATATCAGTATAGATATAAATAAAAATACATTTTAGTTTAAAAAGTATTGTTTTGCTTGTTAAATATGCATGCTCAAGACAAGCTCGTCCTAGCTAGTAGGAAATGTGAAACTGTGAAATGTGAAAATACGATATTAACCCGGCGTCATGGGGGTTGGGTCTGTGTGACCCGTCACATTTTATTTCGCTTCTATTTCGGTTACTATGCATGCGATGTTGCTGCTCTTCTCAATAGCTGGAGCTGTTGAGTTGTTCGATGCGTCGCAAGTAACACGTTAGTCATGGCTCAGCTGCAGTGGGAGTTATATGTGCACAAAATTGAATAAGGTATGTGAGACCCATCCCCGCAGTCAGCGTAACAATTTCGCGCCATTTGGTATAGATATTGTTTTAATTGTTATCTCTGTTTTTATTATTTTATATTTGATTTTTTAAATTGTATGTTATCGTTTACAATTGTAATTGCTAATATATAAGTATATATTGAAATAAGTAGTTCAATGTATTTTATTTGTAATTTTTGTAGGTCCTTAGTAAAAATGGATTGAGAACTGCCTCAGAACGATCGCGTATTCTTGCAATTTTAGAAGAGTCTGACGCTGATTTTGAGTTGTCAGACCAAGATGTGTGTGACGAAGAAGATCACTTGAGTGAGCGTAGTAATCCTATTAACATAGAGCAATATATCTCAGAATCTGATGATGATGACATTCCACTGTCTGTTCGTTCGAGGGAAGAGTAATGTAGATCCGAATCGGCTAGTTCTTCAAACGCAAACGAAGGTGATTTATAACAGAACTAGGTCTCAGTCATGCCATGGAACACCTTAAACTTCGCCAAAATGTATCAGTGCTTCCACGTGAATTGCGAGAGAAAATTGGAAAAATTGTTGGTCAATCTTCAGGGGAACCTCCAGCAAAAAAGAGTAATGCTCGCAAAGGTGCCAAGTGTGTCCAGCCAAGAAAGACCGTAAGACAAACTGCACCTGCGAGAGTTGCAACAAATATATTTGTGTAGAACACATAGTACCTTTCTATGCTGAATCTACCAAAGATAATGACTCGGAGTGATTATTTCTTTCTTTTTTTCTAAAGTTAATTTAGTTTCTTGCAAAAAAGTGCCATTAGAACATTAAGACTGATTGTTAATTAATAATATAATTACATTTAAGTAGAAGAGAATTTTTTTGTTGCCATTTGTCGTTTTTTTTTAATTCTATTAAATATAATTAAAGCATAATATAATATGAAATTTGTGTTTCATTTCTTTAAATAAATACCTAAAAAACTAAATACGAGTAAATATTGATATTATTATTTATAATATATTGGATAATTTTGACATTAATGAACGGGTCTGTGAGACCCACCCCAACGTCCGTGTAACACATTTCCACCCCCATGACGCCGGGTTAACTAAAATACTTTTCTAAGTACATAACTGATATTTATTTATGTCTGGTATTCAGCTGTTATATAAAGCGTCACTTTATCGGTAGTTTTTGATTAAACATTACGCTATAGGTATATGAGCTAAAAGGCAAAGACAACATGCAAACTTTATTTATGACCTAAAACGTGGCTTACCCGTCTACGTCCATTTAAGACACGTCCATTTTTACACGACTGAGCAACTTACGTCCGCACTTAGTTAGCATAAAACAGCGGGGTTTTAATAAATCCCATTTGAATATTCATGAAGCTGCAGAGCATTATATCGAAGACTACCGGGGGTACCCTTGCGAAATGTTTCAGCTACCCCATTTATCAAATTGTGATTGATATTGTGCGATGAATGGGCAGTGTGAATCTGTTGAATTTTATAACGTGTAGAGAGTCGAAAGTCGTGATGACATTGAGGTTTAGGCACACGGTTTATAATCTCTACGGTCGCGGGCTCAAACCCCAGACACACACCTCTGACTTCGAAGTTATGTGTGTGTTCGCAAAGAATTATCACGTACTTTAACGGTGAAGGAAAACATCGTGATGAAACCTGGACACTTAAAAGTTCTCAGCATTTTCTTAGGTACACACGTAAGAAGTCCGCCAACCCGCACTAGGCCAGCGTGGTGGACTGAGGCCTGAACCCTCTCAGTTATAGAGGAGGTCCATGCCCAGCAGTGGGACGTATATGGGCTGATGATGATGAACGTGTTGAAAGTCTTTTAAATAAGAGTACTCCTTTGTGGAACTTTGATTAAGAAACAAAAATATTAAATGAATGAAAGGGATTTGTTAAAATCATTATCAAGCAGACTGACTAACTGACTGATGACTACTTGAGATAAAGCATCACTAAAAAAAGTCAGAGCGGTCTTTAAAAATTGGAAAAAAAGCACACGTAAGTATAGTCACAAGTACATTTCTGAATCCACGTTTTGATAGCTTTTTATGGGTTGTAATAGGGGGCGAGTATATTGACGTTTTTCGGTAACATTTACAGACTCAGAATGAGGGTTTGATTAACTCGAGAATTAACGGAATAACCTTTCCCGGTCGTATTCTGTACACTTATGTGACGGGACTAAAGAGGTATACATGTCCACGTTCTATTGTTGAAGAAGAATAACACCGGTTTTTTTTTAATCAGATGCCAACTTGTATCTTCACCGCCGCAGTATTAGCGTCAGACTGTTCAAACGAATATATTGAGTTTATTTAATTCTCTTGTTTTAAATAAATTATTAACAGACAGATACCGTTATTAAATAGAAGTCTATATTTCTTTATTCATTTATTTACACTTTATTATACACACAGAGAAAATTAACAAAACAAGGACACAGAGGGAAAAATACTACAATTAGCGGCCTTATCGCTCAAGGCGATCTTTTAGAGACAACCATAGGATGGAAACAAAGAATTAATAGATGAGAGTGTGTACAACATCAAATACATACATACAAAATTCGAAATAATTATATACATATATAATATATTGTATAATATTATTAATATCCCATTACTTTGTAATAAAATAGAAGAATGGATTTGGAATGCTTTACTTGTAGGTACATATATGCAAATAAAGTACAAAATGGGATGAAACCCCTAGATGGTAAATAAATGTGATTCTCGACGGGCAAAGCGACGGGTTCAAATGAAATTTGTCTCGTTCGACGAGTGAGCGGGCGAACTTAAAAATTTCCTTTGAACGCTGAATGGGTCAGAAATTTTAACTTTTACGAGTACATTTTATACACCGAATATTGGGGTTACAGTAGTTTTATATGTTATTTCTATTGAAAACCAGCTATGCCTCACCAACCGCGTCAAATTTAATTATAACAGGCGCACTACGTGATTCTGAGATTAAAAAATGTCCTATGTAGGTACTAGACTACAAACTGTCTATATATAACATAGGTACACCAAAACATTGCATTTATAATAGTAGTTACATTTTGGATGTTTTTGTCCCAGGCTCCGTTCAGTTTCTGAGAATTTCCTTGTAGAAAGAACACATAAAAAATTGTCTGACTACCCAAACCCAGAATTTCTTGATCGCACAGCTCACACTTTATGCCTACCTACGATAATAATAATAGTTTTCTATAACCAAAATCATCCACAGATAAAAACACATCCGTTTTCTTGTTTCCTTTATACGTTAAACCGAAGAATTGGGGGCATAAATCAGAATTCAGTTAAACAAGCAAACATATTTTCTTTCATAATACGAACACAACACATCTAGTGCTGTTCGTTCGAAAACTATTAATTCGTACAAAGTTCTAGTTATTATCAATTACCTATAATTGTGAAAGTAAGTTGGTTACGCTTACACGTCATAATTGCTGAACCAATTTTCATAAATTTTAGTTAAAAAATATACCTAGACAGTAGGTACGTGAAATTTTTTTCCTAAAAAAAAGTCTGTTTCACTCTAACTACAAATACTTACATCAAGTGTTTTTGTTGCTCTTTTCCAATTTATCTCGAGAACCATTTCACGAAAGGAATATAGTAAAATATAATGCTGTAACTAAGGAATTCGTTGTTTTATACCGAAAAATAAAATAAGAAAACATTTACGGTACGTTTATTTCAGGTATTTATTAAAACAGCTGGAACTTCCTAGCAACGGTGACGTCACTACAAACACAAACGATGTGTTGAGATTTACATACATTTGTTACTCAAAGAAAATCCCACATTCCCGGATTTCAAGTGCTTTCTTTTATTGTGTTCACTGTTCCGATAAATAAGGGTACAAATACGGGTCGTGTCGGCGGAGATTTAAAACAATGTCCTTATGATAAATAGGAATAAATACGCCCAGTCTTTTGTCGTGTGTATCTGAAACTATGAGAGACTTTTGGTCTTTCAAACACACAAATTCGGAAATAATAATGATCACATAAATGTTTTTCAAGATGTGTGGATGGATGTGGTTGTATCTTAAATAATACTATGAATACGATATTATTATTCTGCAACCTCGTTTTTATAGATGTGGCTTAACTCCTGGCAAATCTATTGCCACTTTTCGAATATACCTACTGACTTAGTGCTTATTACAATTTGCTAATGGAATAATTCAAATTAATCATTCAAAAGCCAAATCCTGTCAATTTCTCTAAATGTCCACTTGACTTGGCAAATTGAGTAGTAAAATCCCTCATAGGAAGTAAAGCTTTGGATTCTGCCAATTGGACGTAACGTAAGTGACTTTGACATGAAAATCCAATAAAAAAAAGTTACCGATGAATCGCATTTCCTCAATTCTTGTCATTAAATATGGGGATGGGTATAATAAAATTGTCCGATATGTGAAAGTATTCATAAGGTGAAACTTTATGTCTTCTTTTATTAATTCTGACCAGCGGTCTATGATCTATTGCGTATGTATATCGTACCTCTAAAATAGGTTCTTAAATCATGGTTTTTAATCGTGAAAGTTACAATATCAGTAACGAAATTGTATTTAATCTTCCTTTGATTATTGTAGAAGCGAATTTTCGGATTAAGTAGACAATTAAACATTTAACACATTCACAAACTTTAAATTAAAAACGACAGCATTCAATTTTAATTATGTCTTTCTTTTTAGATATATCTTTTCTTCATTGACAATGTTAAATAAATCTCAAATCAAACATGTATGAAAAAAAACCCTTCAATAAATTAACATGTTTCGCAATCTATCCTTTAAACGTTGTTGTTAAACATAAGAAATAGCATTATTTTATAAAAAATGCACGTAGTACATTCAGGCATAAACTCGAAAGACATTCCCCTTGAGAGAATGAAATCTTATAAATTATTACGCTTCTTAGGAAAACATAAAAACCCTTGTAAATTACTTCGCTGGCTTGTAAAAAACATTTAATACAAGCAGAAAAGCCACGCCTAATCTTTTACACAAGAAGACGTAAAACTTTAACATCTTCCTATTTATATATTAGCCGTTGCTAGCCATTTTTGCCTAGAATTTAGTTTTATCATAGGTTTTTTTTGGCGTGGATCACATTTGCCTTATTTAAAATAAATGTGGACTAAGTTACTTTTTAAGTTACTTAAGAGGTTTAAGCGCGCCTTTCAGAATCTTAGTGGTCCCGGGTTCAAACCCCAGGCACACACCTCTTCCTTTTCGAAGTTATGTGTGTATATAACTACACATTTCTATGATTTATCACGTACTTTAACAGTAAAGGAAAACATCATGAGAAGACCTGCGCACCTAATAGTTCTAAGGATTTTTTAGGTGCGTAGTCCGCCAACCCGCACTAGCGTGGTGGCCTTATGCCTAAACCCTCTCAGTTGTAGAGGGGGCCCGTGCCCAGCAGTGGGACGTTATATGGGCTGATTGATGACTAATTGACTAATTGGGCTAATGAATAATTTAAATCGCAAGTAAAAAAAACATTTGTATACAATAAAGTTTATGACTGACAGAGAAAGGGAGAAGTTATATTAAATCAAAAAAATCTGTAAATTACTCGGCTACGGGCACCCTGAAGATTTAAAGGGGCGATTTCCGTAATTTCCTCTGAGATTAATTTGCGAATAAAGATAAGAAGGCGTTTTTCACTCTCACAGTGGGGTGATTTTATCGTGTTGTAAGGACAATTATTGATATTATTGCACTGTGGGGTTTGGGCTTATACTTGGTAATTAGAAGTGATAGGGCCACGCTTTAGTAGGTTGGTGCATACTTGTCACAGATAACCAAAAAAAAGAGCCTAATCCCGTTTTTTGGCACATTTCCAAACTCCGTACTGTTTTTGAATATTTCCTACAACCTAGAATATTATATTATGAAAACAATAACATTTTGCCCTGCCCTGGAATTAAACCTGGGACCTCTAGATCCATATACTTACGCGTAATCCACTAATGCACTACAGATTTTACTTACAATAATACTAATTATGGCAACTTATACACTACAACAGTGTTCACTACTAATATTTTATTCAAGCTAACGAAACCAGCATTTCTCATACACGTAACCACACTTCGCCATGCATATAGGAATAGAACGAAAGACAAACATTCGAAAGTTTGCTTTGACACCCGAGTTGGCAACACCAGCAAAACTGGAAGCAAACTCGCCTGGTCTTCACGAGAACAATTTTAAACAAACTTACTCCCTGCAAACACGGGATAACGTTTTATTAAAGGGAAAAATTACGAGCATTACTCAGTGGTAAGTTTGTGAAAACTACAAATAGATAGAAAATTCAAATGGATTAAGCTTGTTCAAGTCTGAAATAATAATTTACTCATTTGTTTATAAAACTACATATTTCAACCCATACATACAGGTGACACTGCTGGGCACTGGCCTTCTTTCTGAGAGAGGTTACTTAGGCCATAAAGCTGACTGGTGGAGTCGGAGGACTAAATATGTAAGAATTTTCTTGTGAAGTAGGTACTTTAGGTTTGCAGGCTTCCTCACGATGTTTTCCTTCATTAATTAATTCAGTTTGAATACTCGTACACACATGTACGGAACTTGTTATGGAAATAGATAGAGGTTGATACGAAGAAAAATCTACCACTTTGCCTTGCAAATACAAAAAAAAGGATAGCAACATTTTTTTCACCAAAAAGTTCTTAACCTTCAAATACGTAATTCGTCTCGAATGAACAAAGAAAGCAAAGAAATATCCAGTTACAGAGTTGGGCATTATGGAAATTATAACTTTTGCCACTTTGTCACCCTCATTACGGGGCGACGGGAAGGCCTCCTATCCAATAAAGTTTTTATAATGGATTTATAGGTACGTCGAAGGGCGTGGGAGATCGATGAATGCAGAATGGAAGTGCTTTTTCTAAATAATTCTGTCGCCTTTCTTTGTCTACCTTTGTGCACATTTCTTTATTACAATTACAAAGACGATGGAAGAGAACAAAAATATACTTTGTTCCTTGTATTTAAATCCATTTTACGTCACTTTCAATGTTTATGTTCATTTATAGGAGATAAAATAAGAACAATAAATAAGAACTGCTGGTGTATTTGGGAATCATTTTATCAAAAATATTTTAATTTTTTAATGTTTCGCTTTTCTCTCGTTTTTATTTTGTACTAGCTTTTGCTCGCGACTTCGTCCGCGAAAACTACAGGGTTGGGTTTAGAAATAAAATAAGTTGTAGTCTATTTTACTCCACAGACTCCCATTTATGTCCATACTAAAAATCATTCATATTGGTCAAATGGTTTAGGCGTGAAATCGTAAAAGACATATAAAGTTATTCTTGCATTTATAACTATACCCATTCCCACGGGAACACAATTATTTTTACGGGATACATATTTACAATGATTTATCACGTAAAAGTTCTTAGGATTTTTTTAGGTGAGTAGTCCACCAACCCGCACTAGACCAGTGTGGTGGATTAAGTCCTAAACTCTCAGGTCTCAGATGTAGAGGAGGCCCGTGCCCAGCAGCGTGACTTAATATATAGGCTGATTGGTGATCACGATGAATAAAGAAATGCTCAAGAAGATACTCGTATAATACAAAGTTATGTAAGTTTTTCACTCAATAGTGTTAAATATTCATGACAAGAACTTTCTTTGTCATTAAGTCCTAGCGTCATAAAACTTTTTCTAGCTCTCCATCGCCTTTGTTCTAGTTATTGAAGTTCGTAAACTCGTTAAATTGTACGTTGTAGAGTTATCTTTAGTTCTTGATACTTTAGCACCCTCACTTGTAATTATGGTGGTACTATGGTAATTCCCTCACTAACAAGCCAGATTCTTGATCGTCTAGTACAGTCTATTAACATACTATTAGAAATGAGAATATTTATTGATTTTAAATAAAGATTTATTCAGCCAGGGGCCGTAACAAACATAAAACAAATTGAAATGACTAAATAATTAACATTACTTTGGATAAATTATTCAAAACACAAGACATGCGTAGACGTTCGGACAGAGCTACCGAACTGTACAACGGCCGATGAGCGAATGTGCTCGTGACGCTAAGCAGCGCCCGTTATACAGGGTGTCCCAGCAGTCGACGATAACCCGGAAACGGGGAATAGCCCAAGTCGTAAGGGTTATCAGAAAAATATTTAAAAAAATATAAGTTATGTATTTAGAAAAATATAGGGATTTCAAAAAAATCTAGAAAATCTACACCCTGTGACGGTTTTTTCACTACTGTTGCTGCAAATCTCTACTTTTTTAAATTATTATTTTTGTTATGTAATCCTGAATAATACCTCTGCAAACTGTTATCCAACATTTAGATCCACCTTGCTATACTTCGGGAGAAAATGACATTGTTTACCAAACCGCATATTTAAAATAAATCATACGCCCAAATTTAACAGACTGTCCTGAAAAAAAAATGTACTACGCGAGTTTGGCAAGTAACTTTAAAAGTTGGCGCATTTAATAAGGAATCCAAAATGGTATAACACTTGCTACATTATTTTTTAAATGTGGCACAATAATTTTTATTTTGCGAAGAAACCCATTTGATCAAATTTTCTTATTAACTAAAGATGACATTATGATGAACTGATAAGTGAGATGGAGAGAATTGTTTTACGATGTGTGAGTGAGACAGATACTCCATTGTCAGGTAGTCCATGGGCACCACGCATCGGAGCAATGATCACTTTTTTATTTTTTATTTAGGCTTTTTTTATTTGGATATCTTAGATTTATTAAGTAATTGCTTAACATCAAATATTTCTTTAGTAAAATTTACAATACATGTTCTAACTGCCTTCCTTCAGCCGCAATACACGCTCGTCATCTTCTTAAAAAATATCGGGTTATCAGGGGCAAAAATCTTCTATTACTAACAAATTCAGCTACTTCCATTTATTTTTTGCCGTAGCTCAGGTAAATTTTCAATTGGCTTTAAACAAAAAAATTCTTTCACCGTTCCCCAGTAAAAAATAGCCTAAAGGATTTAAGTCAGGTGAACGGGCTGGCCATTGGATTGTGCCAGCTCGTCCTATCCATCTACTCCGGTATTCCTAATCGAAATATTCTCTAACTGAACTAGCGTCACTATCTGTCTCGCTCACACATCGTAAAACGATTCTCTCCATCTCACTCAAATAGTATCTTAAAATTGCTGTCTCGAAGAGCCGAATAGAAACATCTTTAGTTAATAAGAAAATTTGATCAAATGGGTTTCTTCGCAAAATAAAAATTATTGTGACACATTTAAAAAATAATGTAGCAAGTGTTATACCATTTTAGATTCATTATTAAATGCGCCAACTTTTAAAGTTACTTGCCAAACTCGCGTAGTACATTTTTTTTTCAGGACAGTCAGTTAAATTTGGGCGTATGATTAATTTTAAATATGCGGTTTGGTAAACAATGTCATTTTCTTCCGAAGTATAGCAAGGTGGATCTAAATGTTGGATAACAGTTTGCAGAGGTATTATTCAGGATTACATAACAAAAATAATAATTTAAAAAAGTAGAGATTTGCAGCAACAGTAGTGAAAAAACCGTCACAGGGTGTAGATTTTCTAGATTTTTTTGAAATCCCTATATTTTTCTAAATACATAACTTATATTTTTTTAAATATTTTTCTGATAACCCTTACGACTTGGGCTATTCCCCGTTTCCGGGTTATCGTCGACTGCTGGGACACCCTGTATAGGCAGCAGACGTGATGACGACGACTGCTACCCGACACCAATTTATTTCTAACAATAAATATATTCACACTCACACCTATATTCCCAGCGGGGGTAGGCAGAGGTCAATATGGTTTTGTCCCGCGTATTAGGGGGAGAACCGATTACCATTTTTCGGGCACTTTTCAAGACTCCGTGCTGCTACCGAGAATGTCCTAATGGGAGAACCCATTAACACCGTCTGATCCGGAAATCGAAAATGTGGCCTCTAGATCGCACGGCACGTACTTTTGTAAGAGATCACGAAGTCGTCTATTAACGTACTTTTGTAAGCTTCTTCAGATGAGATTTAACTCTATCAATATTCCTCAAACAATGTTTACGATATTACTTCTAAACTTATATACGTTCCACACTGTCTTCTTCAGCTTAGATAGGTACATACATATATCCTTAGTCTACCATAAGACATTTCACGTTTAACGTGTTAATTATTCTGATGTTTTTAAAATGTAGTCCGATTATAATATGAGTTTCTCTATACTAACATAATGTGAGACATGTTTAAGTCCATCGCTATACGTTTATTGAAAATATAAACACCTTTAAAAATATCTGAATAATATTTTCAACTTTTAATAAGCTTCATCGAATTATATTGCATTCAAATAGACAAGTAAATTTGAGATTTGCTGAGAAGTTTTATCAAAAATCAATATCTATTTTAGCTCAAACATAATAAAATAAACAATTATTTGTTGGTTACAGATATTTTGTGAACGTAGTTTTCATAAACAAATCATTTTACTAGTAAAATGAATTATATTATAAATTAAACAACATAACAGCCCGCATCACATACGAGTAATTAAATTATTATCGGAGCGTGTTTCATAAACAGGTAATGTTCTATTGGAGTCGTGAGTCGCTTCATTGAATAATTAAGCCGATTAATTGCTCAAAAACATTGAATTTAGAACGGATTATTGAGATGGATAGATTTGAGCCTAACTTTTAGATCATAGTAACAATCTGAGTCGTAATAGTCGATTTTAAATTAAGCCAGGAAAGAAATCGCCGACCAGAATAGTCAGGCTAATTTGATTAGAAAAGATAAGAGATTTTTGTAAGAAAGTTTTGGTAATAAAAGTTTTTATATAAGAAAAAGTGACCAGTAAGTTTTTAAGATGAAAATAAATGCATATCATACCTACATATTTATTCCTAAAGATTTACTCTACAGGTACCATCAACTACCAATAGTCGGCTTGTCTACTTAATAAAGCTAAAAATCATTGTAAAATATCCTACCCTACAGTTTATCCATCTTTAATTGATTTTGGTAGGGACTTTATAAATCCACCCAACAGTCACATACATAGACCCCACATTAAGATACTAGTCTTGTGTCGTGGGTATCAGAAACTACGAGAGACTTTCGGTCTCACAAACACCCAGACCCGAAACAAATATATGTGGATCACACAAACATTTGTCTCGGTGCGGGGATCGAACCCGCGGCCTCTCTTTCCGCAAGCTGGTGTCTAGCCGACTGCGCCACGGGGCTGTCATGGACTTATCTCCGTAGAAAAAGTTACTGACTATTTTTATATCAAAATTGATTGAAAAACCAATATTAATGCAAAGGAAATTCTAGGTACTAATAAAATGGAACTCAAGACCACCTCCGTTGCCGATTCTATTTCCTGACATTCATAAAATATCAACTTTTATGTACACTTTTCACTGCAAATGAAGTTTCCGACTTACCAACCTTATGATTCCAACAAAATCAACCGCTGATCTCGAGATTACAAAGATTAAGGTGGATGGAAAAAGGGTCATAAAAAATAAATTGATCTCAGATCCCTCGGATAAATTGATTTCTTTAAGAAAATTTATAGTGTTAGGTCGTGCGTGAAGGGGGAAGTGGGAAGCGTATCAAATATCTAAAGTAGGGCTCATGTTCTGAAGTGAAAATGAGGGAGCATGTATATTTTTTTAGATTCAAAGTGTTGAAATAAATTGTAACTGAATAGGATAAGTACATGCTAAATGTCTGTTATTTCCTCTCGCCTTACAGAAGTGATAATAAATATATTTGTAGGTATAAATACTTCATCATCATCAGCTCATATACGTCCCACTGCTGGGCACGGGCCTTATCTACAACTGGTTTAGGTTAGGGTTTAGGCCTTAGTCCACCATGCTGGCCTAGTGCGGGTTGGCCGACTACACACCTAAGAAATTTCTAAGGACTTTTAGGTGTGCAGGTTTCATCACGATGTTTTCCTTCACCGTTAAAGTACGGGATAATTCTTTGTGAATACCCACATGGGAAACTTCGAAAAGTCAGAAGTGTGTGCCTGGGGTTTGAACCCGCGACCGTCGACATTCTTGACCGCGTGCCTCGAGGCCATCACGACTTCACTCACAAATAGGTACTTATGGTGGTTAAAAAAAACTTTAATATTTTTCGGTATTTTTTTTGCCTCAATGTGTTTTTATTGTATGTGATTATATCTTGGTTTTCGATCACGGTCTGTTTACCGAGTATTTTGTAATTTAATAACTTTTTTTTTATTGTTTTCACCACAACGTTATTTATGCGCCACTTTTTATCTCTGCATCGCTCTAAGGTCAACTGTTAGAGAATGCCTAAGTCATTTAGTCCGCCTTTATACATAATTGATTTCAGTTTATTATGTCTATAAATCATCGTAATAATATTTCTCAACCCTTATGTGTTCGATTTTAATTATTTTTCCGTGAACCCCAATGAAAATTGCCTTTCAAATCAATGACCCATACAATTTCAGCATTCTAAAGTTCTCATCTCGTAAAGCAAAACACTTCCGCGCCTTTGTTTAACTTTGCCAAACCGCTGTTTATGAGGACAAAAATTTGTTTTCGACGTCCTGACGTTGAGTTTGTAGGAGTTATGAACTTCAGCGTATTTTATATTCAACTCTCGAAGTCTGCAGACGGTGTGGTCATATTTTATTATAAGAATTCTTTGTTAGTAGGATGATCTTACTGGATATTATATTATGCATGGCATGGCAGAATAATGATGCCTGAAGCAAATGTATCAGTTTTCATTTTATTAACTTTGGTTTTTAAAATCCTACTTTCGACTGGCGAATAATATTGTATATAAATGATAAGAGAATAAGGTATTTTTCAATGTCTGTTTCTGTTAATTATAATAACTTAAAAATATCAATAAAGAGATCTACCTTTATATTTCGTGGAATTTCCCCGTATTCTATGAATTGGCAAGCAGTTATATAAATTTCTTTTCATATGCTGAATTTCATTACCTAATGGAAAAATACGTTTAAAATTATATACAAAAGTAACCCATCCCTATGCCCTATCCCTACGATTTTTTATAAATAAACGTCGTTCATTTCAATACTCCCAAAAAGCCCGTATAATATTTAAATAAAAAATACATCAAAAACCTACAATGCCACTTATGGAAAGTACCAGCAATTACTTTTATTGAAAACGTATTCCAAATGATTTTGGTTTAAATTCACGTGATATGTTTAAGCAATCAGTGTAGCTGTTACGGTAAATGTTTTTATACTGACATTTCAATAATTGTCTAAATGACAGCATGTGGCATAGTTTGAGTCCAACGGTGACACAGAGTTTACTATTTTTTAGACTTACAAAATGATGGTTGTTTGAACCTTAAGGTTAAGCCTACTAGCTCTAGGGGTCAAGTTTCGGATCCCGGGTTAAATAAAATATTATTTTTTTTCAGTTTTATTGGAAAATATTATTTTGATTATTATAATTGTTAGAAATAAAAACAATTTTGTAAAAAATACTCCGCACTTTTTTATACATCACCATGTCTAGTGAGTCCATGTCATGAAAAACCCAGTTTGCCCCACAAAATTCCGAATAATAAACTTTACATAACCTCACGCCTTTATTCCCCGGAGGGGTAGGCAGAGATGCATTTGTATCAGCCTCGCGTAATGGGGCAAGCCTATTACTGTTTTTCGGGGATGTTTTCAGACTCCGTGCTACTACTGACGAAAAAAAAATACTGTGCGCGATCCAGGAATTGAACCTTTAGATCGCACAATACATACTTGCACCGCGAGACCACGAGGTAGATTTTTTGTTATCGTTAAACTAAGTACTTATGTATGTACAAGAAAATTTAGTACATTCAATGAATTTTATTTTAAATATGTTATGAAAATACTTAAACTAGCTGCTTATTATATATTATTATTGGACTACACTTAAGCCTTGTTGCTAACTTCAATAGCACTCTAAAACAAAGGGCATTCAACATAATAATTTCTCAAGCCAGACTTTTTCTTCTACATTATTTGGAGAATACGTCGCATAACGATATAATAACAGAGCCGGAGTTCAATAACTCCGCCTACTGCCAACGAACTTTCATTTTATAAAAATAATATGTTATTTCAAATATTTACGTATTTTTTTTTATAAATAAATGTACGTAAATTAAAGAGATCCAAAACGAAATTAGAAATTCAAATAATTTAAGCTGAAATGTGTATTCATAATGAATTATCACGTACATTAACGGTGAAGGAAAACATCGTGATGAAACCTGCAAACCTAAAAATTCTTAGTAAATTATTTGGCGTGTGGACTACAACCCTTACTAGGCCAGCGTGGTGGACTCAGGCCTAACCCCTCTCAGTTGTACTGGAGGTCCGTGCCCAGGAGTGGGATAAATGGGCTGGTAATGCTGATGATGATGATGAAACTCGAATGACTCAGGAGCATTTTTCGTGAAAAGCTCAACATGCTCGTGGCTCAGAATTTCACATACATACATAAACTCACGCCTGTATTCCCCGAAGGGGTAGGCAGAGGTGCATTCCTGCACCCACATTTCGCCAGGTATGTATCAGTCCCACGTAATAGGGTGCGAGCCTATTGCCGTTTTTCGGGCACATTTCCACACTCCGTCCTGCTACTGAGAATTTCCTACAACGAGACCACGAGGCAGCCAGAATTTCATTATGTTAGTTTAGTCAACATAAATTTTCACCAGAAGGATAATCCGCCAACCCGCACTAGGCCAGCGTGGTGGACTACGGCCTAAACATAGTGGACAAGTGGGACATGTATGGGCTGATGATGATGATGATACGTGTTTCAAGAGGACTTCATATTAGTATTAGCCGAAATTAATGCTCTATGTAGAAGTATTTTATGTGCAAACAATGAATATACGCTAAGTAAATTGTACAAAGTCCAAGGTGTTTGATAAATATTTAAGCAGCTAGCTGAACTAATTAACTGCCTCGTTAGTCTCGGATTATGAAGGACCTCGTGTAATTAAGAAATTTCTGGATCGAGTTAAGCCTGAGTTTGTGTTATGAGTATAAAGTTTTACGAAAATAAATCCTTAGTAGTATGACGGAGTCAGGAAATAGTTCGGAAATCTGCAATAAACTTGCCCTATGCTATGTGAAACATGAAATCTAAGTGACCACTCATGGTTGTAAATATATGTCGTCCTGTTCGGGAACACTCAGAGAGTGTGTATGTATATTTAATAAATAAATAACTAATACTATTTAGTTATTTAGTCTTATTTATATACACTTTATTGTACACCGTGGATTTATAAAACAAAAGAAAAAAATGCTTAGGTGACAATAGTCGGTCTTATCTCTGACTGCGATCTCTTCCTGACAACCTAATTTACCAAAAGGATATGTAAAAAGATGACCGGGTAATCGAAAAATGACTAATAATGATAAAAACTTGTAGGCGCGGGAGCGCGCCGTCAACACAAACCTTTTTGTAAGATTGAAGAGTGACTCTATGGTCGACGTCACTCTGGCGGAACGTCGAGTGAGACTATGGTAGCGGGGCGGCCATCTTAGCAACAGAGTTCGAACGGGACGGCCCCTGCGCACCGTACTTGCGACGGATCGCTTTCAATTATAATTATTGTGTATATAATTCGAATTACACGTAAAATTAAAGTTTGATCTCTGCTAAATAAATCCGAATTTAAACAAATATAATCCAGTCCTATCATCCATCCCTCCGTGCGTTTACAAACTATTACAATGGTGTACATAAACTACAAAAAACAAACAAACAAAAAATAAGTAAAAATACAAAAATGTAGTCCTGTTCCCATTACCCGTGACCCAAGTATATGTATGGTAACTTGCACTAAGATACAAGTATTGTGTCTTGATATCAGAAACTAATAGCAATATTACGTCATAACCTACACTCAGAACCTAAACAAACATTTGCGGATCACACAAACATTTGCCTTAGTGCGGCGACAGGACCCGCTACATCTCGTTACATAACCTAGTTTCTAATTAACTACGCCATCTAGACTGAATAGAATTAATACAGTATAATGTAGGATGATCTCAAATGTCTAGACCATATCTACATCAATCAATTTCACAGTCTAACAACAACGTATACGTATCCACTCCATGGGTGAAATGTTTCAAATGAGCACGTGTTCAGAATAAGCGATGACGTCACGGCTCACTGCTCACCCCCGAAATTGGCGTGCCGTGAACAAGCGCGTGTAATTTATGTCCCGACCATCAAACCCGACCGGTTCTACTCGAATTTGTCAATCACTTCCATTTTTCCTTATTTGCGTCTGTTTATCTCCCACGCTAGTTAATAATGAAATTAGTGGTAGAATGGACAAAAACTACGTGTATGATGTTTGCAATTCGCCGTAATGACTGAAAGGCGTCTTTTAGAGAACAATCCCGCATTCTGACTTTAAAGCCAACATCGTGAGGAAATCTGCATGCCTGAGGGCTCTCTACAAATGTAGGTATATGGAGTCACTAAACTATGTGGGGCCTCGAGGTTTAGGCGCGCGGTCGAGAATTTCGGCGGTCGCAGGTTCAAACCCCAGGCACACACCTCTGACTTTTCGAAGTTATGTGTGTATTCACAATGAATTATCACTTGCTTTAACGGTGAAGGAAAACATCGTGATAAAACCTGCACACCTAAAAGTTCTTAGGAATTTCTTAGGTGTGTAGTCCGCCAACCCGCACTAGGCCAGCGTGGTGGATTAAGGCCTAAACCCTCTCAGTTGTAGAGGAGGCCCGTGCCCAGCAGTGGGACGTATTTGGACTGTTGATGAAACTATGTGGACTACTTATCTTACTTTGCATACCGCTTTCAATAGCAGAGGAGACCCGTGCCTAGGAGTGTGAAATTAAGGACTTTGACTTATCCCAAAGAAATCCTTTACGGATAGAAACAAGTGTGTGCGACCAAAAGGCCTCTCAAGATTTCGAAGACTAGAAAAAATGTTATTAAGTTTTTCTACTATAAAATTCATAATACCAATGCAGGGTCTGGAAATCTACTAAAAACCGACAATACTTTCGCCTCCTGTTACGTGAGTCTCAAACTTAACTGGCAAAACGTGGCAGAAATGCATTACTCTCTGAATACAGAAATTTGTGTGTGATTCAGGGGTATCAGCCCGCCGTATCAGCCGTATCAATGATACGGGGCCCCCGGGCTACAGAGGCCCCGTAAAATGTGTAATATATAATCAATTAATATTTATTTCAATTTAATGCAAGCATTTTGTTTCTTTTGTGAAATCATTACCGTTTATTTGGGCCCCCAACTAATTTTGTTACGCTATGCCACTGGTGTGATTATTTGTTTGAGTGTGTATGTGTACGTTATAGCAAAGAACACGACACCTAATAGGTACTTCCTTACCTTTATCGTGAAACCCTCAACACTATCTTTGAGACGTACCGTCATTACTGAAATAGCTGATGTGCGTTATTCCTTTGTATCTAAGGAATGCTATCCGATAGTTGGCGTTAACACCCTCAGATCCGTTCGGTAAATGCTTTGACGTCTACACTACCAATTATACACTTGGGAGGAGCTATTGTGCATTTCTTTGTTGTGTTCAGGTAATTAGATGTAAGACTGCTTATATTTTTATTGTTAAATACCTGTAGCGCCCTTCCCGGGCGCAATTTTATAAAATTAAGTACCCCATGTATTTTCTCAAGGTCATATCTATCTCCATACCAAAAATCATTCGTGCCCAAAACACGAAAGCATAATAATAGAAAAAAAGAGTCACATTCGCATTTATGTTATTAATATGTATAAAATATGTGTGTAGTTACAATTAATTACCACGTACTTAAACGGTGTAGGAAAAGATCGTGAGGAAGCCTGTACACCTAAATGTTCTTAAGTTTTCTTAGCGTATTCCGCTAACCCACAATACGCAAGCGTTGTGGACTAAGGTCCAATCTCTGTTAGCAAATCATTATCGTAAAAAAGACAAACTGGTGAAAGACAACTGATGATAGCTAATTGTTTTTTAGGGGTGTGCGAATAATTCGAACTTACCTATTAATTATTCGTTCCGAATCGAATATTAATATTCGAATATTCGAATTATTCGAAACTTCCCGATTAATTCGAAAAAATTTGGAATGTTCGGACTATTCGTCAATTTTAAGGATATTAACCAAAGTAGAGAAAGAGTATTAACATAAAATCTTACAACAAAAAATACTAGTGATATTTATGGCCGAATACTGAAATGCTACTTAATCTGAGGGTGACTTATATTTATGTGGCTGTTATAATTTAAGCGGTATATACTTAAAAAAATGTCATGTAAAATAACTTTTTGTGATAATGTTGCCATTTATGAAAATTTAAGTGGGCATTAGTTAATCACAGTCTTAAAACCGATAAATGATGTTTTAGTATACCGCTTAAATTATAACAGCCACTTAAATATAAGTCGCCCTCAGATTAAGTAGCGTTTCAGTATTTGGCCAAGTATCAAATATTTTTGTTATACAGTAGAGTACACCAATCAAGTTTTTTATTATAATTAATTGAAAAATTGCAAATAATTCGAAAAATTGCGAATAATTCATAAATTAGAATTATTCGATTCGGCTTTCGAATCGAATAGTACCTACTATTCGATCCGATTCGATCCGAATGGTATTCGCACACCCATAGTTTTTTTAATTACATAAAAAGTCTGAATTAACAGTCTCGTGCGCGCAACTCCTAGCCAGACGGCAGCTACAAAATAAATAAATAAATATGTGGAGTAGCATCTCATAAAACCTCAAGCGAATTTTATACAAAAATAGTTTGACCGATATAAGACCTCTATTGAAGACCGGAGATTCAACTATTTTAATTAAAGCACACAGTATTATATATTGGTATTCAGTTTTTTTTTAGCAAACATCCTCGTGTATTAAAACTCAATTTTATATTAAAACAAACGTAGCCAAGTAAACAGTGGCGTGGTCAGGGTCTCAAATTAGAACGAGGCGAAATTCAATTTAAAGCGCCTTCGATCTGTAGGTTATAAGGGTGATTTTCCCTCGTGAAAAAAATGTTGCGGGTGGTTAAGGGCGATGGCAACCACCACGACCTACACTTAAACATGTAATCATATGTATGTACATGTATTTTAAACTAGCCCGCAACTTCGCATGCAAAACTTGAGACTTTAAAAGATATTTTTTCCCGTTTTTGACTCATTTTTCATTGATCATCATCATCAGCCCAAATACGTCCCACTGCTGGGCACGGGCCTCCTCTACAACTTTTAGGTGTGCAGGTTTTATCACGATGTTTTCCTTCACCGTTAAAGCAAGTGATAATTCATTGTGAATACACAGATAACTTCGAAAAGTCAGAGGTGTGTGCCTGGGGTTTGAACCTGCGACCGCCGAAATTCTCGACCACGCGCCTAAACCTCGAGGCCATCACTGCTTACTTTCATTGATACTCTGCTCCTATTGGTCATAGGGTGATGATACATAGCATAGAATTTTGACAGCCCCGTGGCGCAGTTAGATTGATACCAGCTTGCGAAACGAGAGGTCGTGGTTTCAATCCACCGATGTTTGTGTGATCCACAAATATTTGTTTGGGTTCTGGGTGTTTGAGAGACCGAAAAGTCTCTCGTAGTTTCTGATACCCACGACACAAGACTTGTATCTTAATGTGGAGTCAGAACTATGTATGTGACTGTTGGGTGTATTTATTTATTTCTTTATATAATCCTCCTAATTAAAAGGGTTGTCTATCATGAATAAATCTAGTAGACTAATTTGAGTTGCACTGTAAAGTGAAGTGTACAAATGTTTTACCCGTGGAGAATATTACACCGGCCTGTTAAAAATCTCATCAAAAACTAGATTAGTCATAATCTCTTATTTAAACTATAAGAAAATGTTCCAAACTAAATGCTTTATGATTATTTGGTTTGGTGTAGATTTTAGAACTTACCCGAACATTCCAGAAATAAATATCGGGCTCGGCACGACGAAATCCGTTGCGGATTAATTTAATCCTAGTTAAACGGGGCGGGTCGTGTACAAATAAGGTTTAACATGTCAGATATTTTGAGTTCATTGGAAATATTGTAACAGTTACGATTGCAAACAAACTAAGTTACGTAAGGTTGTTTTATTTACGAATATCTTTTTCCCAGGTTTTCAGAAAAAAGGTCTAGATAGCAAAAAAGAATGTGTAATTGTATAATAATGTGTATTTTTGATAATCCTCACGGAACCTAGCATCTTTCCGGGATAGCAATAGTAGGTACTCTTCAGAGCTACGCGTATCTCTGTACGAATAAACATTAAAATAGTTTCTATTGTTTTGGCGTGATAGTGACTGATTGACTTTTGGAAGTTATGTGTGTAATAACAAAGAATTATCACGTATTTTAACGGTGAAGGAAAATATCTTGATGAAACCTGCACACCGAAAAGTTCGTAGGAAATTTTTAAGTATGTAGTCCGCCATCCCGCACTAGGCCAGCGTGGTGGACTAAGGCCTAAACCCTCTCAGTTGCAGAGGAGGCCCAGCAGTGGAACGTATATGGACTGATGATCATGTTGATGAATACATAACAATCTTCATATAATGCATGACTGTATGCATAATATATATCTATGTTAATTATTGTTTCCTACCCTACCATACAATTTCTCAAAATTTGAAACGAAGGAAGACATTAAAATTTAAAGGTTTTATCTAAGTATATAAAACTGTTTACAGCTCATCTCGTATTCTCAACGTACTAAAAAATTCCAGCCAGGTCGTCTTCCTCACATTTAAGAAACATGCGGTCTGAACAAAGCGACACATTGTTTAGTTCGTGGGTCGTGGCGCTATATTTCTCAGTTAATGTTTTACTATTAAAAACACGCACACAGTAGTAACCAGGCGTATTTGTGTCAAATTTCAATCTTTGGCTGGTTGATTTTTGTTTCTAATGGTGGACATTTAATGCAATGTGTATCTACATGCTTTTTATAAAACGTTTTGAAAAAAAATATATATATATATATATATATATATATATATATATTATTTTCTGACCTACATTTAAATTTGAAGAAGCATTTGTGCGGGCCGTCATGTTTGTGTCGACCAGCGGGTGAACATATCGTTTCTCGCTGGTCGGTATTATTTTTTTGGACTCCACTGTGCTTACCATCAGGTACAGTGGAGTCACTTTGCCGTGCCAGTATAAAAAAAATGCAGTTGGTTAATTGTGGCCAATTGTGATCATTCCATCATTAAAACAATTTTATTATTATACAGCTATTGTATATATGCATATAGCACACTCGCACTACATTCCGTATGGGATTTGCAGACATATATTGATATATACCCTCCTTTCGCCAGCTATGTTTGGATACCGCGTATTTTAGTTTACCAGGAGTACTTCCGTGCGCCTTGCTGCTTTTGAGAATTTGAAACCTAATGGTCCACTAATATAATATAACACAATAAACCACTTGGTCCTTCCCAGAAATGTAATCTGAGGATTCTAAAATCGCCGTGCGATCGATGAAAGGTATTGAATCTTTAATATAATTATTTTTCTTTGTTTTGAGAGAGATAGATATGATAGATAGACATGTGCAAGCGCCTGATACTTCATTAGCAATTGCGCTTCCAATCAGCAATATAAAAATCACTAGAACTCCTCAGATTTATTTTTTATTTAATTAATCCAGCAAAAAGATTACGCCCAAGAAAAAAAACCACTTGCCTCGTTCGCGAGAACATCTTTAAAAATGTATTTTACGACAGGAATAGAGCGAATAATTCCTTTTGAACAAACTATCCTTAAGACCGGCAATAAATCATTTTTATCACGCTGTAAGAGACGCCGCACCCGACTGCAGTCCCGGCTGCAAAAGGAAGATCCCCAGGAATTATTAATGTACCGCAAGCGACGAAGCGACCGGAGACTTTGTCTTGGGTAAAGAAATAAGGGTATTTCAACGATCACGGTCCATTTGGGCACAAGAAAAGCCTTTACGTACCTGACAACTACACTATGGAAATTTTACAGTAATGCTGTGTAAATAGTTTCCTGTTTCATATTTCATTCATTTGTGCGAACGCAATGTTTATTTCATGGAAGGATAGTAAATATTAATTGTTAGGAATATTTTTAAACAGCTGTTGATTGACTTTAAAAACTGTTTATAGATATGTTATACATACACATACATAAACTCACGCCTGTATTACCCGAAGGGGTAGGCAGAGGTGCATTTCTGCACCCACATTTCCCCAAGTATGTATCAGTCCCACGTAACAAGGGGCGAGCCTATTGCCGTTTTTCGGGCACATTTCCAGACTCCGTGCTGTTACCGAGAATTTCCTAAAGGAAAAACCCAATAACACTTTGCCCGACCCGGGAATCGAACCCAGGACCTCTAGATCACACGGCACATACTTGTACCGCGAGACCACGAGGCATATGTTATACTACCCCAGAATTTAGATTGTAAATTTGTTTCATTATTTTTCCTGTTGTTAGTTTTGTGGCGTAATCCTATTTCTTTCTTTATTTAGCGTGCACATCATGTAAAACTAAAAACACAGTGCAAACATTTCGTTTTATTCGATCCTAATGTAATAATGCTTCTACTAACTTATCGAAAAAACCCTAATTACTAATTAAAAAGGATTTATTGCATTCACGTAGCTGATTATTTTTTCTTTTCCATTCGGGATAAAACGAGGTTTTGTCACAGGCATGTACGGTAATGGGGACCCATCTCCTTGACCTTGAAGTTCTGACCTCACCGGAGTAAGTTGTCTTTGAAGAACCATTTGTCTGACAGGCACTACCTTAGCAGGTTCCAACGGTAATTCAGGCACTTCCAGTCCTACACGCTTTGGCTGTCTTACAGGCACTGGCGGTCTTACAGAATATACTGGTCTTCTAAGTGGGATGGGTGCTACTGAGGGTACTAGCTTCCAAGTTGAAATCGATTCATCAGGGAAAGGCAAAGGCTTAGCTGGAATCAAAGATATTTCAGGCGGTGCCACATTTGGGTGGAGCGTTGCTGTTTGGCGCTCATTAAGATTTAGGGTTGGAGACCTGAAAAGGTGGAAAATACTGATGTATTTGTAGATATACTCTTTTTAAAATTTTTTACTTTTTTTTGTACAATGAAGTGTCGTCATACATTAGTAAGAATTTTGGATACTAAAGCATAGTTTTTCTTTTAGACAAAAATTCCACTTTCATAGGGCTGATGAAGACTTAACCGTTTGATTAACATTTAGTAAAAGGATACAATAGATCCAAAGTGTTTATTTTTAACATTGTATTTCGGTTCGATTCCCGGGTCGGAAAAAGTTTTACTGAGATTCTCTATAAGGAAATGCACCTCTACTTACCCTATGTATGTATGTATGTATGTATTACGTCTACAAGTTCGTGTCTATATAGTGTATACTATACAAATTATAAAACGTATGTACATACCTCTCGAAGGTTTCGTCGCCCCAGTCAAAAGTTTGGTCGTCAATACTAATACCTTCGACATTTGATGTTCTCTCACAATTCCTCCGTCTAAAATATATATGTAGAATCTTTAATATCAAAATGAACAGATGAGACTCTTATAAAGTATATTTGCCGCTTGACTGCTTCATTGATCCCATAGCATAAGTGTCCTGGCTTCTATTTCAGCTTAGTACAAGGTATTGGGGTTTTTACTAGAATATTCTCGGTAGCAGTAAGTAATATAGAAATATTTCTTAAAACCGGTAATAGACATTTCATGGGACTGAATACGTCTGTCTACCTCTTCAGCGACCCAAGCGTGAGTCTATGAATAAAAATTCCAAAAATATCATTTTTGGAATAATTTGTATTACACCTTAGTTTTATGCCAGACTTTTTGCCTTAAAGTCGTGATGGCCTCGAGGTTTAGGCACGCGGTCGAGAATCTCGACGGTCGCGGGTTCTAACCTCACACACACACACACACCTCTAACTTTTCTAAGTTAAGTATCTACTCACAATGAATTATCACGTGCTTTAACGGTGAAGGAAAATATCGTGATGAAACAAGATGTGCAGACATCTAAAAGTTCTTAAGAATTTCTTAGGTGTGGAGTCCGCCAACGCACTATGCCAGCGTAATGGACTAAGGCCTTAACCCTCTCGGTTATATAGGAGGTCTGTGGCCAGCAGTGGGACGTATATGGGCTGATGATGAAATTTTTGTTTCGTGGCTGCCTCACAAAAATTTGTACAAATTACTTACGAAGCCATGTCCAATAGAAGCATACATTGTACTATATTGCTGGTACAGTGCGTGCTAGTGAACAGCGATGGTCCAATACACTCGTATCTAGAACCCATTAGAGCTGTAGCAGCTATCCCTATCAGCACTTCTTCCTTACCCACCCACGTCACAAGGGGAGATCCATGGTCGTTCTGAAATCATGTATCAAATCGTGTAAAATCCACTGTTGGATAAGGTTGAGGGCATAGGCTAGCCTATGTGTTCTTGTGGGCTCACTTGAGGATAGCTATAAAGAACTCTTAGTAGGTCTACAAAACGTATTTCAACGTCGCCAACTATTTTTTATACTGTATTGTACATCGTATTATATGTCACCGTTTAGAATACTTTTGAGTATAGAAAGCATTTTATACAATTTCTTTATCATAAATCAAAATAGACGCACTTATGAGTAAAGTATGTTCAATACTCAGGGCCGACTGACGAGAAATAATTACAATCACGGCCACAATGTCTTAATGTGGAAGATTTTTTGTGACTGATTAAGTGGTTTAGGCATTAAAGCAGTGATGGCCTCGAGGTATAGGCGCGCGGTATATATATTATGTGTGTATTTACAATGAATTATAACTTACTTTAACGGTGAAGGAAAACATCGTGATGAAACCTGCACACCTAAAAGCTCTTAGGAATTTCTTGGGTGTGTAGTCCGCCAACTCGCACTAGGCCAGCGTTGTAGACTAAGGTCTTAAACCCTCTCAATGGTAGAGGAGGTCCGTGCCCAGCAGTGAGACGTATATAGGCAGATGATGATAGACATTAGGTAAAGCGGAACAAATAAACAAACCCATGTTAGCATTTATAAGTGAGGACAACACGTGGTGAAACGGTCCTATCACTATGGCCTCAATTGCTGCTACCAGAATGAGAATGGCAATATAATTTTCAGATAGCAATCATTTTAGCAATTAGTAAAGTACATAATTTTTGTCACCTGGCAAATCCCTTGCCTTCTTGTGTTTACTAAATTTTCAACAGTCCCGTTTTGTTGGGTTGCTCCGCTGAGCGTAATAGTTTTGTTCATATTTCTTCTGAAGTCGAAATAGTCATCTTCGTAGGAGGTTGTATTAAAGCACTATAATCAAATACTATAAAATTAAATGTTGGGGTTTTTCATTAGGCAATACTCAGTAGCAACACGGAGTTTAGAAATGTGCACGAAAAACGTTATCCTGATGCATATCTCGTGAAATGTGGGTGTAGAAATACACTTCTGCCTCGGGTATATAGAAAAAAAAATTCGCGCAAGTACTTGGGCGGCGGAAGCAACGAAGAATTATAATCAATAGAAAAAAAAAGAAATCTGAGAATAAAAATGAATTTCTTACTCACCCTTGGATCTCCATCTCTCATATTTCTTCTAGAGCAGCCCTCTTTATCAAGATCCCCTAAATCCAGAACTGCGCCGTCGCCACCTAACACCCCCTTGCCTTGTACACAAATGAGATACTTGTTAATAATATCTACCGAGATGGCTCCTCGTAAACTAGTTCCACAAGTGTTCTTTGCAATAATCTTTCCTGATGCTTCTCGTAAGTAAGGTGAATTAATATCCAATATATTTTGCCGCTACAATAAATAAATGAGAAAATAAATTCAATATAAGAGAACCAAATGAATATAAGTATTACTTAAGAAAAAAAAAACTGTGTCTGCGACTTTCGAACAGATTAGTCAAGTTGCTTTAAGAGCAGCATCAATTGTAAACGTTACTGATATATTTCCGAACTAAAAAATAATCTGCCTCGTTATCTTTAATCATCAGGTAACCCTAATTGTCATTTGCCTTCTCAGAAAAAAACTTTAAAAAAAAAGACACCTGTTGTTGTTCAGAGGCGCCCCATCCTAACATTAACACATCGACGCTAGCTGTTTGGTATTGCTGTTCATAAAGTATTTTTATTGCATCAGGTACGTAATGGCAATGAAGGCGCCAGGTTAAATCGGAGAAGTTATATGGTTTTTGCACGGTAGCCACACCGATGTCCATTCTCAGCCAATCATTAGGCTGATTACGAATATACTTGTAACCTGAAATGAAATGTGTCAGTTGGAGAAAGAGTATCATCATGATCGAAAAAGTGTGTCCACTTCTTTATGCCTTTTCAATTATACAGGGTTATTGGTTAAGTCGACCTATATCCGTTAAGGGAGTGTAGTTTACATCGTTTCTGACTGATTTGACTATTAGATACCCTATCCTCAATCTAACCGTTTTCGAGATATTTGAATTTAATTGTTTTTTCGAAAAAATATTATTATGCAAAGCAGGTGCCATAATAATATTTTTTGATATCCTTTCGAGAAAAATAAACTTTCAAAATGTTTGTTAATGTTTTTAAGTTTTAATCGTCTACAGCGACTTATTCATTCATTTTATGTACAATTTTAGTTATTGAGGTCATAAAGCATTTAATTTACATGTAAAAATCAAATAATAGTAATAATAAGACTTACACATTTCAAAATATCTACCTAAGCTGATAGCCGAAAATCGGGAGTTTTTTGGAAAAAACAATTTTGGGAGTGTGTAGGTGGCGATGAGGTGTCACCGCAATGACGAACACAAGGTCCACTAATTTATAATATTTATTGTTTGCTATTTACAAATAGTGCGGACAGTGCAGGTACAATCTGAGGTTGCACAAATACGATATACCGGGCGAACGTGAATTCGAGGAAACAGGTACGATAAAGAGAGTTATCGAGGTGCGCGCTAAGGTAGCCAAAGGCGGACTAAGGTCACACGCACGTGGCGGCTAGGGTCCGGCCGTCGCGTCGGTGGGATCGCTCGGTAATTGGCGTAGGTACGCAGCGCGCGTGCGCATGCGCACGATGATGCACGAGTGTCCCCGAAGGCGCGATGCGTCGCGCGGCTCGGCTACGCGCGTCGGGTAACCGGTTCCGACCCGATCGCTGTGCGTGGATGTGCGTACCGTGTTATAATGTGGCCGGGGGCCGAGACCGTCCCAACGGGCGATAATAATGTGGGGTGTCCAATGGTTGCACTTGCGTGGAACGTAACCTTTTTGCGTAGGTTTGCGCAGCGAGTCCGTATGGTAGAACGCGAGGTCTCATCTTTATTGAGTTTAGCTAAGTAGTGTAGCTAGTTTAGCAAGGTATGTGGCTAATGTAGGCGGCGTCGGTGTGCCTGGTTGTGGGCACGTGGCGACAGCACCTGGTGTTGCGTGCGTATGTATGCCGGATTATAATGTGGCCGGGGGCCACACAATTAAATTCAAATATCTCGAAAACGGTTAGATTTAGGATAGGGTGTATAATAGTCAAATCAGTCAGAAACGATGTAAACTACACGCCCTTAACGGATATAGGTCGACTTAACCAATAACCCTGTATACAATATTTACTGTTACGAGTGGCCGACATCCAAAGAATGGAATTTTAATAAGACTGCTAAGTCCTAAACACGTGGAGGTCCTCAACTACGCTTGTTGATACGTGACCTTCGCTGTATGCCTCTATGACAACTGCTGAAAAGCATTTATGTAAAATTAACCAGCTATTGCTGGTCCCAGACCGGCGGAGTAAGGTTGACCCCCCTCGCAAGTGGACAGGAGGCACATAACCAACAGTTGTACGAATATAGACTGATATATTTATATTAGACATTTCCGTAGCGCAGATGGCGTCATCAGCTTGCGAAACGAAACGCCGCGGGCTCTATTTTCGCACCGAGACAAATGTTTGTGTGATTCGTAAATCGAAAAGTCTCTCGTTGTTTCTGATACCTATGACTCAAGACTCGTATCTTGGTGAAGGGTCAGAATTATGTATGTGACTGTTGGGTGTATTTATTTATTCATTTTTTATTTTGATAACATATATACTAACACTCGATCAATACTGTATTTGTTGAAGGGTGAGCTGAATACTTCTATACCGATTATTATTTCTGAGCTTTAGTGCTCAGCGCCAATACTGTGCGTGCCGCTGTTGATCCTGGAGCACAGGAGTTACAGTGGCAGGTGTGTGGTGGGATAGGGACTCCTATACCGAGCGAACAACTTCTATATCCAGTTTTTATAATACTGACCTTTTGGAATACAAGTTTTAACAACTCTCTGTTTCCATCTCCAAGTGCATTCGTCGTTTTTTAAATCGTGAGAGTTGACGTATTTCCTATAACCAGCTATAGCGTAGAGATGATGATATTGATAGAGACATGCGGCAGACGTTAATATTTGGGTAGGAGATACTATCGCCCCCCCGCAAATCCAAGAGAGTCCTATTGGGAATAACGTATTCGAGAATTCAGATCGAACGAAGTATACCTGTAATTCAAATAGAACAAGAAAAGTTATAAAATGTAAGAACGACTAAAAACCAATTAAACCATTACGTTTAAAAACGAAAAATCGTTTAAAACCGAAAATAACTATTTTATTCGATTTAAAACAGTTGATGTTATGGAATATGTCTTTCTGAATTATAACTTTAATTTTATTTTACCGAGGCCGGGATATAAGAGAGTACCGTGCAAAGATATTCTAAATGTGGGTTACACTGACATTGATATACTTAGCGGTTTACCTGCAAACTTAATTTTTCGTGTAGTTGGTAATGTAGGTATGTACTACATTATATTATTTTTTCATTTATTATTATTATTAACTAATTATAACGAAACGTGATTTACGATTAGGTCCCATCATATCAAAAATCATTCAAATCAGTCGATTTGTATTTTAGTTAAAACGTAACGAAGAAACAAACAAAAATTTAATCTTCCCTCTTTATCTTACTAATCTTACTAATATTATAAACGCGAAAGTTTGTATGTATGGATGCCTGGATGTCTGGATGTTTGTTGCTCTTTCACGCAAAAACTACTGAATGGATTTTAATGAAAGTTCACAATAATATAGCTTATACATTAGAATAACACATAGGCTATATTTTTTAAAGAAAGTGTGTGAATTGTCCAAAATATAACGATAATTGTCAAGTAAGTCGGGAAAAATCTGCTATCTGCGAGCTATTCTGGCGTACGCTGCAAAAACTTTGAGTTACACGTATATAATGTATAAGAGAAATATTTATCTTAATTAGTCCTAATTGTTGTATCTACTATTGTCAGGAGAAGGTTCTTATGAACGAAAAAATTAAGAAAATTGCGAGGAATATGGTAAATACACCATTTACATTTTCTCATATAAACTGTTCTACCTAATTTCCTGTCAAACATTTTATGTTTATCCCGTCAATACGGTTAATAGTTCCCTCAATTTAAAGAACGTATTTAAATACTTGTAGATGAAGATTAGGTGTGTTCAAAACCTTTATTAAATAAATCGAATCGACAACATATATCCACAATATTTGAATAATTGCGTATTTTACATTTAAAAAATTTAGAATTATTACAAAAGTATGTAGATGTGGCTTCCTTTTTAAATGAACACAACCAATCTTCAAGTACAAGAATATATTTATATTTTATCAGAATAACAATTTACTTGCACTCGCTTGAATTTCTACTCAATAATGATCACACGAACAAAAATGTCGTCGTTCAAGTGACATTCGATCGATCAAACTTTCTTTTTATCCTAAAGTAATAAAAATATATTAAGTCAATAGACATTCTGAATAAACCGTTTTTATACAATTCAATACTCTTCCTTTATATTTTTATATTTTACAAATAATAATACAAAATACTACAATAAATAATTTCAATATACCAGATTTATTACAGAATAATCAGTAATGAAAAGGGATTGACATATTTATTGGTTGTCAAATATTTATGCGTGCGTTCAGAAATGTATTTTTTAACTCCTAGTTGTACCTATTTACAAACGAAGGCGGACTCGGTAGTCATCGCGCTTCGAAATCTAAAACATCCACAACTATGCAATGGAATGTGCTTGGTGTTAGGAAAACTGTTGAGTTATGTTATTCGCGTGACGATACTCAAAGGATGATGATGAATTGGTTCTTGAGAATTCATCAATTAGATTGATCTAAGGATTTCATTGATCCTAACGGTATACCCTTTGAGTTTGGCATATATTGTCAATGCGAAAGTAACACTGCTGTGTTATACTTTCACGCCTAAAACATTTGACCGATTTGAATAATGTTTGGTATGGATAAAAACGGGACCATAAAGATGGACATTATGCTAGTTTTTTTTAATTCATTAAGTGCCATTTTGGCCACTTGGGAGGCGATTAAAAAAATAAATAATAATAAATAAATAAATACACCCAACAGTCACATACATAGTTCTGACCCCACACTAGGATACAAGTCCTGTGTCGTGAGTATCAGAAACTACGAGAGACTTTTCGGTCTCACAAACACCCAGACCCGAAACAAATATTTGTGGATCACACAAACATTTGTCCCGGTGCGGGGATCGAACCCGCGGCCTCTCGTTTCGCAAGCTGGTGTCTAGCCAACTGCGCCACGGGGCTGTCGTTTCACTTATTTTCTTTCTGCACCCCACCCTGAAGTCTACGCGGACGATGTGGCGGGCAAAAACGAATAATATTAATATAAATTAGAAAAGATATACTAAAAGTGAAGGTTAATGAAAAGATATAAAGTTAATAGATACACTGTTTATTCTCTCATCGGTCTTCTTTATCGTTTCCCATAACAAATTTGTTCATTCCGACTCGTAGATACCTAAGCTTAGCGAATTTAGATAGTGAGATTTGTTTATAAATAAACTAAAGTACAAAACCTTTGTGAAAATAAATACATACCATATACCTCTTGTCAAATGCTGTGTAAATCCCGTCAAATATTCTTCTTTTACAAACGCAAACTGTAATCAAATTTAAATGATTGAAATCACTAACATTTCAATGGGTAGAAATGGAAAATTGGCTTGCTCCCTATTACATCAATGCACCTCTGCCTACTCCTTCGGGGAATATGGGCGTGAGTAGATATTTAAAGTTTAAGTTAAAATTCAACAACAAAAAAGTGTATCTTTAGGCATTACTACCAAACAAAATATATAAATAATTATCTTTAAAATATGACTCGAGGATTTAGAATAAAAAATGCACTTAACATTTTAAGCCTAAATTAAAAATGAGTACAAGAACCACTTTTTTAAACAACATCACTAAAATTGATTGGAATATTTTTGGAATTAATGTTGCTCGTTCAACCGTAACAATCGGTTTTTCCGGTACGCCATTTGTGAAATGGTATTTTTTAAGTAATGACAATTTTTTGTCGATAGAATTACATTCTTAACATTTCTATTGGCTTTACATATATGCATTTATATCTTCTTTATTAGAAAAGAAAAAATATTTCCTCCGACGCCATAGGTTTTTCGATAAAATAAAACAAAATGTATCAAAAGTTATATTTAACCTGATTTTTTTCTCTATCGTAGACACTTTCACAAAAAATGAACATACACTCTCGCCTGTACTCCCGAAGCGGTGAGCACACTTGCATTTCAGAGGAGATTGAGCTCAAACCTTCTCTTACCTTTTAGGCTATAAACATGAAAACCATTTCGTTGTTCTCACAGTTTTAGTCTTTAGTACAAAAATCTTATGCAATAAAAACGACTAAGACCATTTCGAACAATACGACGCAGTTGAGCTAGCTTGTTAATCGCCATAAATACGTAAACTCATTTAGATCTAAAAATATATTACACGAAAAAAACTTTTGAAATATAATTAATTTAATTTAAAAAAAAAATATCACTTAAAACATCACTTTTCATAAAACTTTGGCTCTCGGGGTTTGATATCATCACTCGTGACGTAAGCGGATTATTAAACTTATCCCATCTATTTACCATACGTAAAGTTCATCTAACATTGGTTAAGTCCATCAAACAATTCAATTTATCGCAAACCGCAAGATACAAAGTAATGGGACGTTTAACAACAAATTACCGAGCACCAAACTTCTGGGACTGCCTGAAGCGCGGTCACGCTTCACCATACCACTAAACTCCATTGAAACTTCAGTACGTGTATTAGTGATTATGAAGATGTTTTGATGATATAAACGATTGTTATTTTTAGTAGCACTTTGGTGTACAATTCAATAGGTGATACTCACATTCTCCAATCGTTTCTATCTTTCACTCCCATAGTATAGGCTGTTAATAAATGGAAGTTCCTATTTTTATCTAACATAAGATCGATAAACTTAATATTTTAAACAGTAAATCAATGACGTTCTCGTTAATCCATAGCCAATTTCTGAATCAGGCAGTGTCTTCGGTTTTTTATTATGAAATTCCCAGTAGGAGCGGGCAGTCTAAAAATTGGATTTATAACAGCTGACATCAGCTGACGTGATCGTGGTTTTTTCTAACCTACCCATTAGGAATTCATACGTGTAACGCATGATTAACTACTATCTATCAAAGTCAAAGTCAAAATATTCTTGATTCAAATAGACTTACAAGTTCTTTTGAATCGTATTTTTTTTACTATTGCCGCTACACAAAAAAACTAGTGGATCTCAAAGTAGTCCACAATTGTTAGCAACTGAATATCGCGTTATGTCTGAGGCACACCAAAGCTATTGATTGGCATTCCAAATTTATAAAATCTGTCAGCTATACAACCCGTCAGTGCCAACCCGCACTAGGCCAGCGTGGTGGACTAAGGCCTAAACCCTCTCAGTTGTAGAGGATTCCCGTGCCCAGCAGTGGGACGTATATGGGCTGATGATGATGTCAGCTATACAGATCACATTATTTTGGAGCTATTATTATCAGCTATTAAAATCAGAGTTATTTGCTTTAGGCTTAAAACTGTGATCACGCTTTTAGTAGTGAAAGCTATACAATGCTGGAAAACTCTTGAAAAAAGTTAAAACTACAATTACTTTGTATGGTTCATTTTATTACAAAATATTCATTACTACTAAGCAGAATTATCATCATCATTAATCACATAACGTCCAATGCTATTATGATACGAAATAATACATCGACGCGGTATCCTTAAATATGAAGTAACTGAAATAAATTGTTAAAATAGAAAACATGCATTTATAATTCAATATTTTTGTTTTAAATTTTTAAGTTAACGATTAAGTGCTGGTGGAATTTTCTATGCCAGTAAATAATTTAGTGTTTGACTTTTCTTGATTATACTTGACGGACTAATTCAATACAGATTCATTCATCAGTATAATCACTTATTATAACTTTTGAGAAACAGGTGATTAAATGGACATTAAAATGTCTAGATGAATCCCTCAATCACTCACTCCACATCATAGATTTTTGAATGTAAGGTTGCTCGTCGGGACCACACGAGGATGACCTCCTTTGTCTGAAGTTTGAAAGGACATTATCATCCAAAATTAACTGCAAATTGAGTGCATGAAGTAGTGATAGCCTCGAGGTTTAGGCGCGCGGTCGACAATCTCGGCGGTCGCGGGATCAAACACCAGGCACACACCTCTGACTTATCGAAGTTATCTGTGTATTCACAATGAATTATCACTTACTTTAACGATGAAGGAAAACATCGTGATGAAACCTGCACACCTAAAAGTTCTTAGGAATTTCTTAGGTGTGTAGTCCGCCAACCTGCACTAGGCCAGCGTGGTGGACTAAGGCCTAAAACCCTCTCAATCGTAGAGGAGGCCCGTGCCCAGCAGTGGGACGTATATGGGCTGATGATGAAGTGCATTACATTACAATAATAATAATTAGTATACTATTAGTATGACTGCCTCGTGGTCTCGCGGTACAAGTATTTGCCGTGGGATCTAGAGGTCCTTGATTCGATTCCCGGGTCGGGCAACGTGTTATTGGGTTTTTCCATTAGGAAATTCTCAGTAACAGCACGGAGTCTGGAAATGTGCCCGAAAAACGGCAATAGGCACGCCCCCTATTACGTGGGACTGATACATACCTGGCGAAATGTGGGTGCAGAAATGCACCTCTGCCTACTCCTTCGGGGAATACAGGCGTGAGTTTATGTATGTATGTAGTATACTACCTACTGTTAAGGATTTATTTATATTAATTTTTCGAAACTTAAATATTGAGCATAATAAATAACTATAAATAAATATACAACGACTTTGTACCCTTGCCACCACCAAGACCTGTAAGTAAACACATGATGTAATTTATAACTGCCTAATTTTTTTAAACATTGATACAGTCTATACAAGTTTTACTGCACGAGTCTCATGCAGTATAGGGAAAGGTAAAATCTGAATTATGAGAGATACCCATCACTAATGATGGCCTGCTGAGATGTTACTTTATGATATGGGAATGAAACCCACTCAGTTTTAGAGGAGGCCCGTGCCCAGCAGTGGGGCGTATGTAGGCTGACGTATAGATGATGATGATGGGAAAAAAGGAACACGTAGGCTGGCAACCTGTTCTACAGGTTCGTATAGCGGCAACAAATTGAATTTCCGAACCTTTTGGTTCGAGCAGCAATGGTAGTGTCTACAAAGCTATGGTTTCGCAAGCCCTTATATGTTATAATATGTCTTATCTCGTTTTCTTCCGGCACATAAGTCATTAAATATAGTAAGACAAAATATTTCATGGTTAAAGAATAAGTTAGGCGAGGAATAAACTTACCTCTGCGACCTCAGGGTGCAGTGAACCAAGTGGCTGTTACAATGAGTACTGCTAAACGCATAGGGACCTCTACATCTCATATATTTGTCCACTAGGAAGGCTGTAGCCACACCGATGACATATGGCCGGCCACCAATCCATGTGACCAGGGGACCACCATGATCATTCTGAATAGAAGTATAAATACTTTATGATATGGATAGAGTAGAACGTCATCATCAGCCCAAATTCGTCCCACTGCTGGGCACGGGCCTCCTCTAACTGAGAGGGTTTAGGCCTTAGTCCACCACGCTGGCCTAGTGCGGGTTGGCGGACTACACACCTTAGGAATTCCTAAGAACTTTTAGGTGTGTAGGTTTTATCACGATGTTTTCCTTCACCGTTAAAGCAAGTGATAATTCATTGTAAATACACACATAACTTCGAAAAGTCAGAGGTGTGTGCCTGGGGTTTGAACCTGCGACCGTCGAAATTCTCGACCGCGTGCCTAAACCTCGAGGCCATCACTGCTTCACGTAGAACGTGAAAATTAAAAATAATTTTGCCACTTGATCGTAACTATAGTGCGGACCACTGGCGAAAAATAGATAAACGCGAGAAAATCTCAGCACACGGGTACAAATTTTAGGCACACTTCTCGGACTTGAGGAAGATAACAAATATGACCATCTTTAAGAAATTGTTCGTACCTGACAAATACCACCTCGTCGTGTAGGTAGGGTATATAATGGTTCATTAGAGTTACTATCATTGTTATTAAACCATCGAAAACCGTACGTTTCTCTGCATTGCAATAAAAAATTAGCTTCAAACACCACATAGAAAATAATAAACAGTAGCGTACCGAAATGGCAGTCCTCTTTTTTGCAATCTGGGATCATTTTAGCATAGCATGATGTTCAGCAGTAAATAAGTGGATTGTTGAGAGTTGGATACCTCTAGCTATTTGATACTTTAAATGTACATACGAACACACATACTCATGTCCGTATTGAAGAAGTAGTTGTTTGTAGTCCCACATAATAGGGGGCGAGTCTATTTCCGTTTTTCGGGCACATTTCAAGACTCCGTACTGCTTCTGATAATTTCCTAGCGGAAAAACCTAATGACACCTTGCCGACACGGGACCTCTACTTGTGCCCGAGGCTACCAGTTCTTACTTTATGCACTACACAGTTATTATTATTAGATGCAAATCATTTACCTCCATGTGTCAGTTTATATAAAAAATAGTATTCACACCCTGGCATATAACTATCTTAAATGATTACATTGTATAAAAAACGTTTAATAAATAAAACATGTGAAACGTCCCATAACCCCCCTTCTAAGGAACATCTTTCTTTTTGTACTAATATTCATCTAAATTGATTCATCCAGTTAGGCGTAAAAGCGTAACAAAGAAAAACTTACGATTAAAACTTAAGAAAAACAATAAACCCGTAACAAAATAAAACATGTCTTTTTCACAGTAAAGTGATTAAAAATATTGTTTAACTTATTAACATATGCTTTGACCCCCGAAATTGAATTCTTACTGGCACACTACAAAAAAATCTTATTAAATCGTAGGTACAAATTTCAAGATCAAATTCCAGATTTATCATCATCAACCCATACTCGTATACGTCCCACTCCTAGACACTGGCCGTCTCAACAGCTGAGAAGGGTCCACCACGCTGGCCTACTGCGGGTTGGCGGACTACACACATAAGAAATTCCTTACAACTTTTTAGGTGTACAGGTTTCCTTACGATGTTTTCCTGCAGCGTCAAAGTACGGGGTTATTTTATTTTGAAAACACACATAACTTCAAAAAGTCAGTGGTGTGTGCCTGGAGTTTGAACTCGCGACCACCAAGATAGATGATTGTAACAAGCAGTGATAGCCTCGAGGTTTAGGCGCTCGGTCGAGAATTTCTGCGGTCACAGGTTCAAACCCCAGGCACACACCTCTGACTTTTCGAAGTTATGTGTGTATTCACAATGAATTATCACTTGTTTTAACGGTGAAGGAAAACATCGTGATAAAACCTGCACACCTAAAAGTTCTTAGGAATTTCTTAGGTGTGTAGTCCGCCAACCCGCACTAGGCCAGCGTGGTGGACTATGGCCTAAACCCTCTCAGTTGTAGAGGAGGCCCGTGCCCAGCAGTGGGACGTATTTGGGCTGATGATGAAGATAGATTATTGTAGTGATAGCCTTGAGGTTTAGACGCGCGGTCGATTACGTACAACCATAATAAAAATTAATAGCAAGCACGCAGACAGATGCCTGAGACACACGAGAGCTATTGATTTATATAATTAATCTATATACGTTCTTGAATTCATAAAAATAATAAATACACTCATCAGTCTCATACATAATATGTATGTGACTGATGAGTGTATTTATTATTTGTTGTACATATTATGTAGATAATAATCCCAAACTAATATACAAATTTTGTGTAGTGAGTATCTGAATTCTGAAACTACGAGAATATTTTCGGTCTCAAAAACATCCAGACCCGATACAAATATAATATAACTATATGTAATATGTGGATCACACAAACATTTGTCCCAAAGCGACGATAGAACCAGCGATCTCCCGATTCACAACCTGGTCTTTAACCAACTGCACCACGTCGCTGTCACTGCACAATGATTAAAAACTTTCAGGTATGCAGCTAACCTCATAGTATTTTGGGACTGATCAATCTATCTATCAGTTACGAAAACTAAAGTAATTGGCTGTGGGCTTAAAACCGTATTTTCGGTACCCAACTGGGATTATAATCGAGATATTTAAATGTTCATAAAAAAACGTTGTAAAAATTATGCTATGCTTCAAAGAAATAAAACAAAAATTACTTTGTATGGTACACTAAACACTTTATTACAAAATATGCGTAAACATATCCATAGAATGTACAATAATCATTATCATCATCATTAACATTATTCACATAACGTCCTATGCTATCATGATATGACATATTCTATTATGACTATACCTACACAATCCTTTCCATACAAAAATAATTAACCTCGCATTATCTTAGATAAACTAACTGAAAAAATATTGACGTGCCTTTTTTTAAATAAAAAAATATGCATTTTTAATTCAATATGTTTGTTTTACATTTCTAAGTTAACCATCAGGTGCTGGTGCGATTTCTTGGCTATGGCAGTAACACTTACAGTATCAAACGCTAGTGTTATTGATTATTTGATGGACTAATTTCATACAGATTCAGCCATCAGTCATATATTAGGATATTAATTAATTATTATATTAATAAATAAATTAATTATATAATGCGTTATAATTATTATCACTTATTATAACTTTTGAGAAACGGGTGTTTAAATGGACATTAAAGTATCTAGATGAATCCCTCAACCAGTCCAGTTCATAGATTTCTCAATGTAAAGTTGATCGTCGGAACCACAATATGAAGACCTCCTTTGTCTGAAATTTAAAAGAACAATTTATTACCCAAACGCAACTGCAAGTATTAGTTTCATTTAGATTTTTATACTACCTATTACCAAGAAGGTGTTTATATGAAGTTTTCAATACTCATAAAATTAGTGGAGACATGATATTCAAGAAGTATGGTAGTCCTACTATCATATATTAAATTGATAACAAAACATATCAATAAAATTCGAAAAATTATTAAATATCTTGTGATTACCAATAAAAAACATAAAATAAAATTATATTTAACTAAAAACAAAATAAAATAACTTTGTACCCTTGCCACCACCATGACCTGTAAAAAAACATAATTTTATAAATTAAATCTATTTAAAAAAAAACTTAATACAGTCTATACAAGTCTCGTACAAAGTAAAGAAAGGTAAAATCTGAATTACTAGAGATGAGGTTCATGACCTCACGCTGGCCTGCTGAGATGCTTCTTCATGCTACATTTAAAGAACCCAGGCCTATAGGAAGGAAGACGTAAACTCGCAACCTGTTCTACAACTTCGTGGGGCGGCAAAAATAAATGAATTTCGGTACCTTTGGGATCGAGCAGAAATGATATTAACCACGAAGCTGTGGTTCCGCAAACCCTCACGCGCCAATAAAAGAATGAGTCAGGTGGGGAATAAACTTACCTCTGCGATCTCAGGATGCAGTGAACCAAGTTGCTGTTACAATGTGTACTGCAAAACGCATAGGGACCTCTACATCTCATATATTTGTCCACTAGGAAGGCTGTAGCCACACCGATGACATATGGCCGGCCGCCAATCCATGTGACCAGGGGACCACCATGATCATTCTGAAACGAATTGTAAACACTTCATGATGTGGATAAATAAATAAATAAATAAATAAATACACCCAACAGTCACATACATAGTTCTGATCCCACACTAAGATACAAGTCTTGTGTCGTGGGTATCAGAAACTACGAGAGACTTTTCGGTCTCACATACACCCAGACCCGAAACAAATATTTGTGGATCACACAAACATTTGTCTCGGTGCGGGGATCGAACCCGCGGCCTCTCGTTTCGCAAGCTGGTGTCTAGTCAACTGCGCCACGGGGCTGTCATAGAGATAGAGATAGAGTAGAACCTGAAAATTTAAAATGATATTGATACTTGATCGTAAATATAGTGCGGTACACTGGTGAGAAATATTTGTTTATTTATTAATAAATAAATAATAAACAAATAGAAATAGTGATTAACGCGAGAAAATCTCAGCACATGAGTACAAATTTTAAATAAATAAATACACCACACTTTGCTGGTGGTAGGATATTCGTATCCGCCCGGATAGCGACCACCGTACACAGGGCGTAAAACCCGCCATAGTGGCACATGCAAGTGTGCCGCGTTCCGGGATCAGCCAGTGTATATCCGGTTTTCGGGGGGGCTTCAATCATGGTGAAAGGATGACCGTGCCGGCATTTTTTGACCGGTTTGTCGCGGTCGGTCCTTTGATCACCATGGTATTAGTCCCCCAAACTTCTTCACAATAAGGTGAAGAGATATTCGGCCGGCATGATTGTGTCGACCAACGGGAGACCATCATCTCTCGCTGGTCGGCACTTTTTCTGGACTCCATTGCGCTTACCATCAGGTGTAATGGGGTCACTTTGCCGTGCCAGTATAAAAAAAAAAAAATACACCCAACAGTCACATACATAGTTCTGACCCCACACTAGGATACAAGTCCTGTGTCGTGAGTATCAGAAACTACGAGAGACTTTTCGGTCTCACAAACACCCAGACCCGGAACAAATATTTGTGGATCACACAAACATTTGTCTCGGTGCGCGGATTGAACCCGCGGCCTCTCGTTTCGCAAGCTGGTGTCTAGCAAACTGCGCCACACGTCTCGTATTTTAGGAATATAAAATTGGTCGTACCTGACAAATACCACCTCTTCTTGTAGGTAGGGTGTATAACGGTTCATTAGAGTCACTATCATTGTAATTAAACCGTCGAAAGCCGTTCGTGTCTCTGCACTGCAATAGAAATTCAGTCTTAAATTCAATATGGAAAAAAAAGAATATAGATATACGAGTACATATATGTAAAGACAACTAGACTAAATAGTCCGCCAAACTCGCTTTAAGCCAGCCTGGTGGACCAAGCCTAAACCCTCTCAGTTGCAGAGGAGGCTCGTGCCCAGCAGAAGGACGTAGGTACATATATGGGCTGAGGATGATGATAATTAATAAAATAATATAGCTGACATTCATAACTAGCAAGTATAACTACTTTGTTCTATTTTAAGCTTTACATTTACCAATGTTTCCGCCAATGCTTGCAGAGTATCTGGGTATGTACGAAATTACCAAACACAAAATATATTTTTATACCTATTTACATTTTGTTCCGATCATGGTGTGACGAATAGTATTTCTGTTCTATTTCGCATATGTTCCCGTAGTAGGGTTGCACGAGTAATAATTAAAATAAATGCTTACTTCCGTGGCATTCTCTGGGTTCCTTCTTGTCTGGTTACAAAAATCAATAGGATCTCCGAATGATTTGACAACATTTCCCTCGACATCCAAGCGTCCATATAACTTCATGATACATATCCAATGACGGTTTATATGCGTGTTGAATCTACCACCAGTTGGTTGGTAATTAGGACGGCACTCGTCTTTTGTTATTATTGAAGAAGATCCGTACAAAAGATAGGGTTCATTCATGTCCACTTCACTTCCGACCTTGAAACATAAAATGTCTTAACATGTGGTCTTATTTTAAAGTAAAGAACCTTATTAAGTCACAATGAAATCGATCAAGCCATTTCGGAGATTAGTAGGAGCACACAATTATGTATTTGTATGACTCCCTCTCAGTTGTAGAGGAGGCCCGTGCCCAGCAGTGGGACGTATTTGGGCTGATGATGATGATGATGAGTGCACTACATCGAAGGAGATCAGTTCGCAGCGGCTTACCTCAATTGCATACGTACCGGCCTATAAAATTGCGCGCTGCCCCAACCCAGAGTGATGACGTCCCTTCCAGGTTGTTCAAATTCTTTATTATAGTTCACCTCTATTGAAGTCGGCTGGTATGAACAGTACTTCGAATACACTTGGTCATAAAAATCGTACGGGGTCTCGACCTTGGCGAGTCCCAAATTTCTCCAGTTCCACCAGTCATCTGTATTTATTCTCATATCGTATCCTGTATTCATACATACGTAACCTCACTCATGTATTCTCCGAAAGGGAGGCAAAGGTGAACCCACATGGCGCCAGTATGTAGGATAGGATTAAAGGGGGCGAGACACTTGCCATTTTTCGAGCACATTTATGGACTTCGTACTGCTACAGAGAATGTCCTAATGGGAAATATCTAGTATAATTTTGCGCGACCTGGGAATCGAACCCGGGGCCTCTAGATACCACACGGCAGCCGCCGTAACCTGGTAGAAACATAAACCGAAAAACCAACATTATAGTTCAGTTATGGTATCTAGAATGCATCTTGCGTTTTTTGAACTTTAGAATTGGTCATGTTTAGAATCAAAATCGTCGTTACTACGTTTAGACTAAAAAGTAGGCTATTATAGTTCTTCAATATTAGTCAATGCGTGTGGACATACTTTCACACCAAAAATCATTCATATGGTCCTGTGGTTTAGAATAACGTAAAAGATGGACTAAATTATTTAAGCATTCATAATATAAGTACTATAATTGATTGCAGTTCAAACTATGAGAATGGAAATTTACCTTTAGAATAACACAGTGATAGGGGGAAGTCCCGTAACCCCGGACGGCACCTAGGGCCGGACACTCGTATTATTTCGGCAATTCCGAAAGCGAGCATTTCAAAGACGATTGAAAAGGAACGGGGGGACGTAGCAATTACGAGTGACGGAATGCGGTAACTCAGTGACGCGCGTGGCAAAAGTGGGAGACGTTGTTAGCCATTTTAGGTGGAAGGACACTGCATCACATAATATTCAGGCGAGTGTTATAAAAAAGCATTTGTAATTAATTGTTTATGCTTATTCTAACTAAAGGAAGTGCTCCTTTGGTATTCGTAATCAAGTAACATTTTTGAAGATTTCTAACCTAGTTTTTAAATGCAATATAATAATTCTGATGATTCTCTGTCCCCTAGCACCGGACACAAAGTAGTCCCTTAACGCCGGACAGAGAATATGTTAGTTTTTCTTGTCTGTATTTATACTTTTTGTTATGACTGTCATAATTTTTTATCAAAGGACAGAAGAATGAAATCAAACCAAAATGGAAGAGAAGAAAAAGAACGGAAATAGGGACCAAGCAAGTTTACAAACTGCAATAACTAAAGTTATGGTAACTAAAATTTCTTTGAAAGCAGCTTCGTTGCGCTACAACATTCCAAAACAATGTGAAAAAAAGAAATTTTAACATCATCCACCTTTAAAATTGCTGTCGAATAAAAAGAGAATGAAAAACAAGCTAAAGAAGAAAAAAAAATATCAGATCTAACTTTAAAACTGCAGTAGAAGGGGAAAGGAAAGAAACCAAAGGTAGAAAGCCAAAGCAAAAAAGGGAAAGCAAGCCGAAGGAGTAAAAGCCAAAAACAAAGGAAATAAAAATGTTAAGAAAAAACCGTCATTTACTGAATCATCGCAATCAGAAAAAACTACTTGCGTAGTATGCTTAGAGGATAACGACGAGGACTGGATACAAAGCTCCAGTTGCCATAAGTGGGCTCATGAAGCTTGTGCTGACATTCCAGAATGTTCAGACACCTATATATGTGATCGGAGTCACATGTTTTAAAACTTTCCGATTCTAAGTGTTTTGATTGAAATCTGTCCGGTACTAGGTGCCACTTGCAAAGAATGCGTTTATTCTCACCAAAGTTTCATTTATGTTTTTTTAATATGATTATGCAGAAATTGCAATTTTGTTTGTTTATTTGGATTTTAATATTTGTTGAGTTACTTTAGTTGTCAATAAAGATACGTTTTTCAGAAAGGTTTTTAAAATTTTTCCTAAAAACCTTAAGTGTCCGCCACTAGGGGACTTCCCCCTATAACTTTCTTTTTCACACGTTTAGTGCATTCGTCTTCTTCAATCTTCTCCGCTCTTACGTACTTCTTATAGCCTGCTATGGCGTACACGAAGTCGACGTCTAGAAGGCATGTGGCCGATGTCAGGATAAAGCGAGGGTGTACGATGCACCCCCCGCATAACCACGCAGCATAAGTTTTTGTAGACTTTGGACTTCTTACGAAATATGCCTAAAGATAAAACATCTTATTTTTTATCTTAGTGTACATCTGAAATGGCTGTAGTGTTTTGTCCCGTATTCATCACCGTCATAAGAATATAATAAACGAGACTAGATAAAACATTGTTATGACGTACTATTAAATCGTTTAAGAATAAAAGTTGGAAATATTGTTAAAACACACTGTATAATCATCATGCTTAATGCATTAACTGTAGCCCTTAAAAATTCCAGGAAAAGGTCATGATAGCTCCATTACTTACTACATTGTTGCATTTGATATTATCTATTATAAATACTTAAATAAACACGCAGAAGAAAATACACATAAATTCGTCAAATTGTCAAACAGGAGTAAATACGAAGACTTACCATATACCGGACATTATCAGCAGGTAAACCATTAATAATTCTTCGTTGACATAATATTGCTAGAGAAGAAAATACTACATTACTTTTGTGAAATAAAACGAATAGTGTAAGTCCTCCTTTCTGTAATCCAGGACTCCTTGAGCATAGGAGATGAATATTTCAGCAGGCATGAATAAGAGTGACGAGAGTTAGACGGCTCTATCTAGGTAAGTAGAGGTGCACTTCTGCACCCACATTTTCCCACTAATTTTAGTCCCCCTTCATAAGAAGCATGCCTATTGCCGTTTATCAGACCCTACTCATAATTTTCTAACGCAAAAACCAAAAACACCTTGACACGATCCGGGATCTCTATTCGTGCTACGAGACGACGAGGCAGTTACATTAAATGTAAAACAAAGTGATTTCTTTATAAAAATACGCTAACGCCCCTTCTATGGAACATATTACTTTCATACTTATATTTATCTTAATTGATTCATCCATTTAACCATAACAGCGTACCAAAAAAACTTACGATTAAAATTTAATAAAAGCAATAAACCCGTAACAAAATAAAACATGTCTTGCCCGCAGTAAGGTGATTTAAAATGTTGTTTACATTATTAACATATGCTTCGAGCCGTGAAATTGAATAGTCACTGGCTCAAGTTATTACAAGAAATGCGTATTAAATCGTACAGATTTGACGTAGCATATTCAAAGAGAGTTCAGAATTATAATCCACTAAAAATAAATTCAATCAAGTAAAAAGCTCGGGGATTTGACTTATCAAAAGTTTTATTAGTGTATTCATGTGAAAAGTGTGTAGTCTGCCGACCCGCACTAGCCAGCGTGGTAGAAAAAGGCCTAAACCTTCTCTGTTGTAAAGGAAGCCTGTGCCCAGTAGTAGCCCCTTAATACCTTCGATATTCTATGTAAAAACAAAACACCTACCCAATTACAATATATCAATCAAATGTGTCAAATAATTAACATAATCAAAGCCGCAATAAACAAACCAATATAGGTCGTGTAGCCGCAAATTAAGCAACAACAAACTTGGCAGCCTGAAGCGACGTGCCCCTTTGCGGAAGCCAATGAACTCCGCTGAAATTTGAACACAACGACTAAATTAAGTGATGAGGAGACGATTTGATGTTGTCAACTACGACCTTGTTCTACAGTTCTATATAAGTTTCAATTATGTAGATCACAACATATACGATCACGGAGTATACATACGTAAGTTAGCTGATCGTATGAGTAATAGTGTAAGAATCATCGTGAACGATGGTTTTCATAAATTCAATTTTAGAGTCATTTTCGAGCCTTACAATTCGAGTTTATTTATAATATATTTAATCAAAATAAAATTTTGTTGAATTGTAAATATCCCCAAGCAAATAGTGAAAAACATTTTAAGATTTAGGTTCCTTATTCAAGTAATAAAAAATCTCATTCGAAATATTGAGAAATTACTGTCAGTTAATATGTCAGTCAATTACTGTACAGTATTTTTTATACTTAATTTAATAAAACTACATCTTTTTATAATATAAGAACGTGTACATGAAAACGTAAAAAAATTTTTTTGAAGAAATTTCGCTTATTTATTTTTTTATTATTATGACAGCCCCGTGGCGCAGTTGGCTAGACACCAGCTTGCGAAACGAGAGGCTGCGGGTTCGATCCCCGCACCGAGACAAATATTTGTGTGATCCACAAATATTTGTTTCGGGCCTGGGTGTTTGTGAGACCGAAAAGTCTCTCGTAGTTTCTGATACCCACGACTCAGTACTTGTATCCTAGTGTGAGGTTAGAACTATGTATGTGACTGTTGGGTGTATTTATTATTTATTTATTTATTTATAAATATTTTAAAATTTACAGAGAGAGACATATCGCTATTCGCTCCGTCTATTTTTAGTTTCATAGATGTTCTCGCTGTTATCTGACTTTATTCCGAACAATGATGATGATCAGTGATGATCTAAGTGATATATTAGACATTTTATAGATTCAATATACATTATTTCATTCATTTTGATTTCATATCTTTAACTATCGACGCTCATATTTACGCGAGTCATATTTACCGGAATTCGACTAGCCACGTGGAGCGTAAACGCTCTTAACCAAATAACAGATTGAGGCAACACACATACTGCAGCCATACAGCATTTACTTAACATCCAACTCTAAACCCACCTGCAAACCTCTTAACAAAGTTCCTAACTATTAAAAAGTCACTTAAATATTGTACAGTAATTTCCTGCGATACTGAAACACAGCGACATTTAACATAACCAGCAAGTTTTAATTTGATCTCGAAGTGAAACTAGGTTTAGCTCGCGCCGCTGTAAAAGTATTTTTAATGCAGCGATAGGAAAGTTTTAAAATTTTCACTCCTATTAAATTGGCTCGTGGCGTTAGCAAGAATTAAAAACATATAAATATGCATTACTTTCGCGTACGAGTTTATTAAGTTTTAAAGCGCTGTTTGAGTTTGTAATTTTGCATGACTTGTAACTTATAGCCAAAAAAGGAGTTGTAATGCATCATTTTTGTAAAGTTCATTCAGTTAGTTAATTATTTCTATAGATTAAGTTACCTTCATTTTTCTATAAATTTAAAGTTTTTTTTTTCACACATACTTGTGTGTCCTATAATTCATTATTTATTATTGTGTAGGAAGTGAATTATGGTCTAAGATGCCTCGTTTGTCCTACGGCATAAGTGTATGATATGTCGACAGGTCTTGGGTTCAAATTCCAGGTGTTTTTTCTAATAGGAAATTCTCGTCAACATTAACGATAATAAGTAGTGATGGCCTCGAGGTATAGACGCACGGTCGCAGGTTCAAACCCCAGGCACACACCTCTGACTTTTCGAAGTTATGTGTGTATTCACAATGAATTATCACTTGCTTTAACGGTGAAGGAAAACATCGTGATAAAACCTGCACACTTAAAAGTTCTTAGGAATTTCTTAGGTGTGTAGTCCGCCAACACGTACTAGGCCAGCGTGGTGGACTAAGGCCTAAACCCTCCAAGTTGTACAGGAGGCCCGTGCCCAGCAGTGGGACGTATTTGGGCTAATGATGATTAACCATCATAACGTACAACCATAGATACAACTCCGTCTACCCTTTCATAACATAGAAATAGGATATCAGAAAGATATCTAATCGCTATATTAATCTTATAATACTATCATTTTGCTTTCAAGGAACGCTTGACAAACTTCAACTTAAACGTATCACGAAAACATATTTTATCTCCACGTGATGTAGTTAAAACATTGTAACTAACGTAAAGAGCGTGCAAGGAGTAAACTTTCATAGTTTCTCATCCGACCTTCCCTTAAGATTTTAAGACTTCATTTAGTCGGATTAAAATTCTAAAGGTTGGACTATAAGCCTGGGATAACATGGCTATGAAACGAAAATGTACGCCACAAGGTTTTGTCTAGTTTTATGACATCCTGAAACAGACTAAAACTAAGCCTGTTTTATCCTTCAGGGCTTATTAAATGAAGGAAGGACATACATAAGGGAAAGCAGACGACGATTATGTATCATATACGCCCAAATACGTCCCACTGCTGGGCACGGGCCTCCTCTACAACTGAGAGGGTTTAGGCCTTAGTCCACCACGCTGGCCTAGTGCGGGTTGGCGGACTACACACCTAAGAAATTCCTAAGAACTTTTAGGTGTGCAGGTTTTATCACGATGTTTTCCGTCACCGTTAAAGCAAGTGATAATTCATTATGAATACACACATAACTTCGAAAAGTCAGAGGTGTGTGCCTGGGGTTTGAACCTGCGACCGCCGAAATTCTCGACCGCGCGCCTAGTCCTCGAGGCCATCACTGCTATGTATATCACGCATATATAATTATATTACGGTGACTATAATCATCTTAAAGTCATCTGATGTAACTCCTAACTACACTATACTTCTAACTTATGACTTATTTTGCGATAAAGGCAAATAAAAAAATAATAATTTCAAACACAATCTAACTCAATAAAACAAGAATTAATTTTAACATGCCATACATTTGCAATATTTCGGCGTTGTGACATAGAATAACGGGGCTGCGAAGTTTAATATTTGTGTACAAAGAGGTGCGGAGCGCTCCGCATTGTGAACAACAAAGTAAAAATCTAAAAATATCTAACGTCAATTTTTGGTAAAACTGTAAATTGATGTGTTTAAATTTTTGTAGATAAAAATATATGATTCAAAGGTGTCTTTATAAACACGTGGTTTGAATTAATGTAATTATTTCGACTATAATATATTCAATAATTATAAAAAAAAACTTTAGTTATTTTATAATATTTGTAACTTTGTTTTTCTATTGCTTAACTTTCCAGTATTCTCTTTCTTTTATACTAAGTTTAATATCTCTACAAAGCCATCGTGACGGACTTTATCCACCTTACAATAAAGAAAACATTCAGCTTATGATTCTCACATAGCAATCGTATATCAAAAAGGATTATTTTACAAATAAAGCCTTAGCAACTAAAAGCTGTAGAGCTTTCATTTCGGGTTTTATCTTACTGGTTGCTTCACGAATTCCGTGCGAACATAATGATGTGTTTCATTAAACTTAATTAATGTAATACAAGACTGTACAGTTGGTTCAAAATCTTTCGTTTAGTTAAATTAAATTTCTTCGAATAACTTCTATTGACGGACGGATTCATGAGTTTTAAAACCTAAAAACCCACTATCAATCTTCCTGACCCGGGAATCGAAACCAGACCCCTAGATCACACGGCACATCAGTCCCCACGGGAGCCCCACAACTAGTAAAATTATAAAAGCAATGGCCTCTGTATGTTACGTTTTCACGCCTTATCTTAAGAACTAGAATGATTTTCTGTATGGAGTAAAAATAACTACAATTTTCCCTTATCGAGGGTAAGTTCACTTATATATTTTCCTGACAATAATAAAATATAATAATATAACCAAATTATTGCATATAATCGAAAGGATCAACGGTTGTTTTGCTTATATTCAAATACTGAGAGTGTAATTTTACACCAAGACGTTAGAACCAGCCGAATATTCAGCCGATATGAAATATGTATTCAATATATGTGCAAATGTTTGTCCCAATATGAGCGAAACGACCTTGAGTCAAGCCCTAATAAATATGACGAATATACGATTCATTGCTACTGACAAATCATACAAATAAATTAATTTGTTTTAGACAAAATAAGTCGTTAAAGCACAATGATTTCTTTTTTTCATACAACCTCATTCATGGCTCTACTGCCTGGTAATTAAAAAAAGTTCACTTATATGAGCAGTAACGATTACCGATCGACACAATAATGTTGGTCTAATACAAACAAAAAAAAATGAACCTGATATTATTATTTTTAAAGGAATACGATTTTGAATTTTCAAGTTAGCGTATCAAATCCTTCAGATGTTATGTTATTTCTTATTTTTTGTTGAATTGCATTTAATTGGTTACTTTAGGCGTGAAGTGGTTTGCACAGTGATAAGCGTAAGGAGTGGTTTGCACCCTTTTTAGGTTAATATGGCCTGAGAGCATCACGTTCAGAATCTTGTCTCCTATATTATTGTTGAAATATTTCTAGTATAGAGTCCTATGCATATTGTGTCGACTTATGTGATATAGTTGACATTGATTAATCGTACAATCTATAATCCACGCAATAAACAATAAAAATAGGTTTTGAACATTCATAAACCACCCTTCACTTATCCTTAAGTTTTTTAGCTGATCCGTAGTTTATAGTAAGGTATAATATAAAAGAGCAAACGCTGTATTTTATACTTTGAAAGAAATATTTCAGACTTCGGAGCTACACGCGAAACCAATCTCAATATATTTTCAGCCACTTTCAAGACTTTCCTTACAAATTCTAGTCATATATTTGTAAGTCAATGTAGTCTTTGAGTTGTCTAGCTCGTAGCTTCTACGGTAAATCACAAATAAAGATAAAACCGGTGGGTGTTGTTTTTGCCGGGCTAGTACAGAATAAAACAAACGAATAAGACGAAACTATACCGACTAAGAACTGAACAAGACTGGTAAATGATGATTGTATTGACAAGCCTTCGTGATACAGATGGTTAGACAACAGCTTATGAAACGAGAGGCCGCGGGTTCGATCTCCGCTCCGAAACAAATGCTTGTATCATCCACAAATACTTGTTTCGGGTCTGGGTGTTTATGACACTGAAAAGTCTCTCGTAGTTTCTAATACCCCCGACAAAAGACTTGTATCTTAGTGTGGGGTCAGAACTATGTATGCGGTCATGGGTGAATTTATATTTATTTCTTTGACAATAGAGTGTCAATCAAGTATGTACTGGACAGGACTGGTATATAAGTATGGACCGCAGAAAACTTACAACAGGATGTAGTGTTGTCACTTCACCGTGCCAGTAAGACCGCCTCGTGGTCTCGCGTCACAAGTATGTGCCATCACTACTTAAGCACATACAAACTTGTGCAAGATTACAGGGCTATGAGATCAGCCGTCTCCCTTTTTAGAAAAGAACAGTATTGGCCGATGCGTGTTCTCAAACAAAACCTTTTCCAAGCATAAATGATTCTTATTTCTAGTCATCATACTCACAAGACGGACAATAAAGGTTTTGAAAGTATGTGTATTATATAATATATAAATATAATAAGTCGTGATGGCCTCGAGGTTTGGGCACGCGGTCGAGAATCTCGACGGTCGCGGGTTCAAACCCCAGGCACACACCTCTGACTTTTCGAAGTTATGTGTGTATTCACAATGATTTATCACGTAATTTAACGGTGAAGGACAACATCGTGATGAACCTGCACACCTAAAAGTTCTTAGAAATTTATTAGGTGTGTAGTCTGCCAACCCGCACTAGGCCAGCGTGGTGGACTAAGGCCTAAATCCTCTCAATGGTAGAGGAGGCCCGTGCCCAGCAGTGGGACGTATATGGGCTGATGATGATGATGATGTGTTATATAACCGACATTTACAAAGATTGTACTAGATTCCGAAATTGTGGTTTTGCGACCCCAAAAAAGCCGCGAATCGATGTGAATATTTGTGAATCAACTTCTTCGTCATAGAATCAGAGATGATCGAATTGTATATAACGAAGATAACCGAATATTTGAAATCAAGGAAATCGCTATGTGATTTTTATAAATATTTATGAATTCACCTTACCGCATGTAAAAAGATAATTCATTGTAAGCAAAAGTATGATACAAAACTAAAATATATGTTGGAACTGCAAACTGAAGTGGCTCAGGCAAAGTGTAGCTGAGTTTTTTCAAAACGAAATTCCTAGAAGCCATTTGAAGTCTGAAAAAGGAAGTCGGCATTCATAACTGGGACTATTATATCACTTCTGACGAAATCCTCTACCTCACTTTTCGGGGATACTAGCATACAAGTACTAATTATTTTTATATATGTTGCCCGCAAGTCAGTTTACAAAATTTTAGAATACTAAAATTTCCAAAAAGATATTTTTCCCCGTTTTCGCCATATTTTTCATTGCTGCTCCGCTGCATTATATGTATGACCAACATACATACATAAACTCACGCCTGTATTCCTCGAAGGGGTAGGCAGAGGTGCATTTCTGCACCCACATTTCGCCAGGTATGCATCAGTCCCATGTAATAGGGGGCGAGCCTATTGCCGTTTTTCGGGCACATTTCCAGACTCCGTGCTGTTACTGAGAATTTCCTAATGGAAAAACCCAATAACAGTTTGCCCGACCCGGGAATCGAACCCAGGACCTCTAGATCGCACGGCACATACTTGTACCGCGAGACCACGAGGCATTTGGTCATAGCATCATATATATGTGTATATATCTTATATAGCCTTTCTCGATACATGACCTTTATAACACTACTTCAGTAATAGGTACATTACTGTGTCGAGTGATGAAAGATGCAATACAATTTATTGTTGTAAAGACAATTGATTTTCATTAAAGCCATGAACAAACCACATTCGCGGGATTCTGATGACGTAACCATATGCGCACGTCACATTCGCTGGTTGGCGTTTGTGGTGACCACTGTTAATAAAAACCACAATAACTGTAATAAGCAGAGAATAACATATTTATACAGATAAAAGCTGGTGCCTGCGATTTCCTCTGCGCGGGACGAGTTCTTCGAGTAGCTTAATTTCTTCTTCAATATATTGTATATACAGTTAATGTATGTATGTATACAGTATATTCACTCTACAACCAATAAGAGCGGAATATAAATGTAAAAAAAAACATTTCGAAGTTTGAGGTTTGGCATACGGAAGAATGCAGGAACTCCTTGCCTGCAACTCCGTATGCCAAACCTCAAACTTCAAAATGTTTTTAAACCACTAGATTTAAATTTAAATTTATATCATATAATTAATAAAAATAATAAATAAACTTAAAATTATTCGTAATATATGCACGAATAATTTTAAGTTTGTTTACTATTTTTATTAATTATATGATGTAAATTTAGGTTTAAATCTAGTGTTTATTTCGTGAGAAATTATTATATTGATTTGATTAACTTCCGGTATTTTTTTTATAAATACCGTAGTACTTGTAAAGCAAGGATCAGTCTGTTGTGAATCGCTATTGAATAAACATAAATCTAACAACAATATGGATTTTATTGCCGACGATACTAATAAGGGCCTGCAAGCGCCGATATACAAAGTGTAAAAAGACCACTACTACCTTTTTTTTTTTTTTTTTTTGTTCTCGAGGGGAAAGCTGTTTATGGCTCTACTTCCCGCCAGCCCCGGGGGAGGGGGGGCGGGAAGCGTATGTCGGGGTCACCGGTCTTCCAGCCCGGCGCGCGGCGACGTCATGTCCGCGCAGATGTTAGTGCCGGGCTGGGTCCCTAACAATATCCCTAAACCGGCATACCGACCAAAACCCCCCGGTGGCCATCTCCGCGCCGAGTGGGGCGACCACGGTACGTTAGCGAGAAGCGCCAACCGTAATGCCGCAGCCGCCCGGTGCGCCTCCGAGACGTATTTGTCTCGGCCGTCTCGGAGTGAAGACCACTACTACCTGTCTTAGTTTTCAATCACGGTCTTTTTGCATATGATATGGGTTTAGTGAAATTTGAACATACTCTGATTGTATTTGGGCTTCAACCGACTTTCGCATGTTATTCGTACTACGCCGCAACGCCTTGACTTAGACAATTCGTCGTCGTGACGCCTCTTTACCTCAACACTAAACACAACTAATACTATGTTTCATGTGAAATCTATAGTTCACTAAAAACTTTGTGGGAGTTAGTGTGTCTTAAATTTGTATTTGTAAGTCAACTAGAAATACAATACTTTAGAGTTTAGACAAACATTGTCGTAGTTTCCGTGGTGTAGCGATTATTAAATCTGCGTAGCACGCTGAAGGTCCGTAGAAGAAGGTTCGATCTCGGATGGAATCATTTTTACTACTTTATGTCTTTATTATGGCTGGTCTTATCTCCATATAAGGTTTTAAAATATAAATACTTCTACTACGCTTTAAATTCTATGAAAACTGACTGCTCATTTTATTAAACATTTGTATCCTTAAACCGAAAATCTTCCATAAGAACACGAGCCAACACGTGAGCTGTCACTCGCTATTATAATACTGACACTGACTTTCAGACGATCCACAGTTGTAGCATTCTACGACCCAATTCTACTGCTAAAAAAAGAATATGAAAAAACACAAATAGAAACAGTTAAGTTTTCTAATATTTTTCCTTTTTCACGTTACATGTCTCACGAAGTTCCTTCTCTTTTTACTAAGACCATAAAGAAAGAGATAGATGCACGTTTGGCAGGTGTCGAAAATTACAACCTCTGAATGACGAGGGTGAGAGAAACCTTTTGTGAAGTGGGTACACGCTGCACAATGAAAAAAATAAAATAATGGATGGATATAAACGAAGGTTTGACGAAAAAATATTGTTTTGTACGCAGCTGGCGTAAAGGTTTTGCGTAGTCCTTTTAGCTAATCATTTTTCAAACCACACGTTACAGGCCTTAAGTTTCTAAATATATCAGACTACGTAATAATGTTGAGAGGATTTATAGGAAATAGAGATCTGCCAAATGTGTGCAGATTTTCTTGTAATGTATCGTGTATTATCAAATTGGCAGCCTCCATAACGCAGTTGTCAAGATACCAACATGTGAAACGAAATACCTTGGTTCAATACCCGTGCCGAAATAATGGTCATAAAATAAATTCTATGGTCCATAAATATTTCTTTCGGATATAATTGGTTAAATGACCGAAAAGTCTCGCGCATTTTGTAACACCTATGTCACGAGACTTGTATCTGAGGGTGGGGTCAGTTAGTACGTACGTCACTATTGAATTTATTTATATATTTTATCATCATAGAAAGTCAGTAGTAAGTACTTTTACGTCGTTATCGGCTCGGGAGCGCGATTTCCATACAAATGAGCAATCGCTCACTCTTGCTTGAGTAAATGCGTCGAGTGGCCAAGAAAAATGTAAATTGTATATTGAAAAGGGATAAAGCGTTTATTATTGGCACATTAGATCAATAAATAGAAGCTCTACATCTCATACTTTGTAGTATGTGTTTGGTTTCTGGGATCATCTCCGGAATCGTTTATAGCTTAGCTTTGTATGATTTTTACAATAAGAGTAGAAATACTCGTACAATTCTCATAACAATTCAGTTAGAGCTTGTGAGTTTCATCCCAAAGGATTTCTATTTCACTTTATGACCTACCCATGAATTGACAATATTCCACACAGCTTTATAGTTATAGATGATATTTTCACGATACCTATCTATGAATATGTGTGTAAGCTTTGAAGAGTTTCTGTCCTAATTAGACAGCTGTAGTTCTTTTGGTTCATATCTCATTATCGTATTGATAATTGTTTGAATATCAAGATTATTTCCACAGGGTACTGAATGTGAGTAATATGTTTTGTGTCGGCCAGACCATTTATGCACTAACCACCAAAAAAATATAAGTTTTTAAGCTCTTTATCATCATCATCAGCCCATATACGTCCTACTGCTGGGTACGGGTCTCCTCTACAGCTGAAAGGGATAATTCGGGTTGGCGAACCTATGAAATTCCGTAAAATTTATAGGCTCTCACGATGCTTTCCTTTACTATAAAAGTAAGTGATAATTCATTGTGAATACACACATAACTTTGAAAAGTCCGATGTGTGGAGATTGAACCCGTGATGGTCGAGCTTTGACTCTAAACCTTGACACAATTCCTAAGCTCATCTCCGAAGAGAGTTTGTTTTCTAAGACTTACTCACTAGACTCACCGTTGAACATATTAAAAATATCTCAAATTTATACAAATAAAAGTAATAAATCTTTTCCTGCATAAAAACATCAAATGCCGAGGTTGACACACATTGTCTCGGTAACACTCGATCGCACAGCTAACGTAAACAAGGAGATTCAAGATTTATACACGATATTGGAGAGTCGACCGGACTAGATCGCTCCATAACCGGGTTAGTGCCTGCTTCTTGTACAGTGTTGTACAGGACGAGATTGTCGATAGTTATAGGCCTGTTTAATATGCATGAAGCAGACTAGTTCACCTGCGGTAGGTATATAACAATTAATGATGGAAACGATTGTTGTTGAATAGCAGTAATTAATAAAAAAAACTAAAAAACTCGCTTTCATTCTAAGTCCAACTAAAAATAGTTTTTTTTAATAAATTTGAATTAATAATACCTACTGTTTCTTTAAAACCCTTTTAGTTGTAGAGGAGGCCCGTGCCCAGCAGTGGGACGTATATGGACTGATGATGATGATGATGAGCGTTTTTTTTTTTGTTTTCTTTCACCGTTAAAGTAAGAGATAATTCATTCTGAATACACACATAACTTCGAAAAGTCAGAGGTGTATGCCTGGGGTTTGAACTCGCGACCGCCTAGATACTCGACCGCGCGCCTAAACCGCGAAACCATCGCTACTAGAAGTTATATACCAAAGCTGATGCAATTAATTAATTATGTCGATAAAAAGTTTTCTCACTCCATCACTAGTTCGAGCGGACAGGTAACGATTTTCTCATGCCCTCCCTTCCAATATTCAACGAACTACTCATACGTGGGAATCGACATCAGATCAAGAATAAAGATTTTATTTTATTTGCGTAAATGTGTATGGTATGGGGCGTAAAATTTATGATTATTGTTCAGTTTCCAGACGTATTAGAACAATATGTCTGGAACACAGCCAGGATGTATGGGCCGGTGGTTTTATATGAATGTATTTTATGTAATCGGAAAAATATTATACTTTATTTTTTTATGCTATGTTCGTATAGACTCAATGGTGCAATGGCCAATGTTCGTATAAATATGTTCGATCGGTCTGCGGCTCGATAACTTGGTCCGACAGTGTTATTGGGTTTTTCCATAAGGAAATTCTTTATAAAAGATATAATCGGAGTGTGGTTTTAAAAATACATTCCAGCTTACTGCTTAGAATGTTGTGGCGTGAGTGTATATATTTAAATCATACATAAACTCACGCATGTATTCCCCGAAGGGGTAGGCAGAGGTGCATTTCTGCACCCACATTTCGCCAGGTATTTATCAGTTCCACGTAATAGGTGGCGAGCCTATTGCGATGTGATCTCGCGGTAAAAGTATGTGCGTGCGACCTTAGACGTCCCGGGTTCGATGCCCGGGTCGGGCAGTCTTTTGGGTTTTCCATAAGGAAATTCTCAGCAGCTCAAAGTCTGGAATTGCACCGGAAAAACGGCAATAGACTCGCCGCTATTACTGGGACTGATACTTGCCTGGCGAAATGTGGGTGCAGAAATGCATCTCTGCGAATACAGAATACTCGTATGTATGGATGTACATCAGTGGCGGTACTTCCATAGAAGCCCAAAAGCCCAGTTTGACTTACAAAATTTCGAATAATAATTTTTAAGCTTTAAATCTTCATTTAACGAAAGCAATTTGACATATAAAAGAGAATATGTATACCTACCCCAAAACAAACAATTATAAACTAGACATTACACAATTAACATGTTATGTTCATGGGCTTCCATGGAAGTACCGCCACTGATATACAATATCTAGTATATTCAACATCTACAACTAAGCAAAACTAGACCAAGTTGTTAGAGATATAAATAGAATTATAAAGCTCCAATAGCACATTGGACCTACATATTCCGCGCCCCCTTCGTTAGTTGAGCGCACACGGCATAAGTTCGACGACATAATCCAATATCGAGATTGCAATTACTGACATTCTCCCCTGGGAAAAAGAAATATTTTCGCTTCTACCTTTTGGAATATACACAAATTTTGTACGTAACACGACTTGGTGCATATATATGACTTGATTGAATCGCTGGATACAAGTCTGTTCCAACAGGTAGGTATAGAAGTGTTCGGGAGTACCTACCTTAGGCCTAATAGTGGATGTTTCATTACTGATTTTAGTATTGTAATATATTAGTCTATTATAGAGAGTGTAAGCAGACCGTGATGGAAAACTATTGGCCGAATACTGTAACGCTACTTAATCTGAGGGCGACTTATATTTATGTGGCTGTTATAATTTAAGCGGTACATAATTAAAAAAATGTCAAGTATAAGAACTTTTTGTGGTAATGTTGCCATTTATGGAAATTTAGGTGGGCATTAGTTAATCACAGTCTCAAAACCGATAAATGATGTTTCAGTATACCGCTTAAATTATAACAGGCACTTAAATATAAGTCGCCCTCAGATTAAGTAGCGTTTCAGTATTCGGCCATAAGAAAGGTAATAGCCACGGTAATTACTAACACAACGCAAAAAAAATCGCGACAAAAAGTTTTCCTAAACACCATTAGTGTTTTCTGTGTCAGTTTACGTTCAATGTCTGTTTACACTCTGTATAATGGATTTTATTTGGTCCTAAAAAATAGGGTTATGCAGAGAGTTACTTTGAAGATCAGTTCAATTATCATGTCAGAGTGTACCGTGTTTGAGTATTTATTTATTATTATACGTCATCATCTGCCCGTGACTGAAAATATGAAAGAAAAAGGAGTGAATGAAGACATGACGGCTGATAGGGATGTGTGGAAGGATAAAACATACTGCGGCGACCCCAAATGAATTTGGGAACAGGGCAAGGAGATGATGATGACGTCATCATCAGCCCATATTCTTCTCACTGCTGGGCACGGGCCTCCTCTACAAATTAGATGGCTTAGGCCTTAGTCCACCACGTTTTATAATTGCTTTGCTTAAACTAATTAAGCACACAAAAGTCTGTATTAATAAGTAAACTCGTATAAGTTACACGATTAAAACTCAAGAACGATCCTGCACAGATTCTCATGATGTTTGATTTGTTAGATTCGTCCTTCCAACTAGCAAAATAAAAGACTAAAAAATCGCAAAAAAGCAAAAGAAAAAATTGTTTTCTTAAACAGTTTTATGAATTGCTGATGTTTGCGAAAATATGTGGGTGGGAGCAGAACGAAAATGAATATAGAGGAATGAAGTACAAAAAAAATATATTGTAGGCAGTTTGATCGGGCCGCAAGTAGTACTGTAGTGTAAAAACTGACAATAAAATTTTATTGGCATATATTAATTGCTTGACTGTTTTTGAAAACGAATTAGATTACGGTGGACTTATGCAATTTAAATTAGACTAATGTTATCTTACTTATAGCAGCTAATAATGCAATTATTCATGTCGCGCCACCTGGACAGTTTAAATTACATCTTAATTGGATCTTGAAATATTTTTTTATTAATATTAATTTTGTATTCTAACCTTCAGTGGGTAATAACTTTTAGATCTTCTAAATGGAATTATAATGTAACTGAGACTAATTAAATAAACATTTCTTATTCTAGGTCGGTTTTTGGATTGAAATAGATTATAAGTTTAAGACTGCAGGCCAATTGATTTTGTAATGAAAGGTAAATGCGTATTTCTACGTGGATAAAATACTTTCAAAGTATACAAGCATCTATAATAATAAATAATCATCAGCCCATATGCTCCCACTGCTAGGCACTGGCCTCCTCTACAACTGAGAGAGTGTAGGCCTTAGTCCACCACGCTGTAATAATAGTAAAGTAAGTAGTGATGGCCTCGAGGTTTAAGCGTGCGGTCGTGAATTTCGGCGAACGCGGGTTCGAACCCCAGGCATACACCTCTGTTTTTTTGAATTGATGTGTGTATTCACAATGAATCACTTACTTTAACGGTGAATCTCGTGAGGAAACCTGCACACCTAAAAATTCTTAAGAATTTCTTAGGTGTGTAGTCCGCCAACCCGCAGATGGCCAGCGTGGTGGAATAAGGCCACTAAAAATTAACAAAAAGTTATTGAATAAAATGTCTTTGGGAACAAATTTCGTGATTCATAGAAAATGTACAAACGAACACACAGACATGAATACATTATTGTGCTTAACTATACATAAATTTAAATTAGTCCTGTACATGAATATAAAATTTATTTCCGGACCTTATGCAATTTTATTATTAAATATTAAGCGTATTAACCACCAAACAAGAGCTTTTAAATGTCTTCCACACATTCATTGTCAAAAAGACCTGAGCAATTCTCAGGGGTCTTCGTACACTGGTCTTGTTGTATGAACCGCTACCCGGCCAGTTGCGCAAGTCAAATAATAATGCGCTCCATTTAACTTGCTAAACTCTAGTAACACGGTCTGTAATTTCAGAATCGCAAGTTGATGCTAAACGTGAAATGTACAATTCGTATTTTGCAGTCGCATTGTGGTAGGAACAATTCTCAATCAGCTAGCAAAATTGTTCATCATTGTTGATCATTGAGCTAATATTGGGCAGGAATCTGGGCTGATTGATATCATACCAGCCGTTGAAATGTAGCAATCTTCATTCGAGGTATGTATTCGCCAATGTACGATTAATTTCTAGATTTGTAAATTTCATTCACTGGATTAATAAATGTTTTTTCCCTACCATAGGCAGCTAAGAACCTTTCCATCCAGTAGCAATGTCTGTAAAATATATTTAATTACTGCAGATAAAATATCCAGAAGATATTGACAATCATATACTTGTGCAAACATGAGTATATCAGCGATAGTGTTTTGTTTCGTACTATTTGATTATACTCACAAGATCTTTGATCATTAAAACTACTGAAAATTTATTTAAATGTAGACATTGCTTTAAAAATTAGATTCGCATGATCTAGATCAGAACCGCGACCGCTATTTATACTTATGTCTTAATGTACCTACTCAAAGTAAGCATACATTTACTAAAATCTCTTGTTACAAAAGATCAAATTCTACGTTAAAATTTACTTAATTTAAGAAGCTTCTTGTGTAACAAGTAATGTTTCTTCTTTAACTAAATACGTCATCTCCGGTACTTAGCCGACGAATCTTTGATCTTAAATATTCCCCTCTGACACAGCTGCTATCGACACTCGTTAATTACTATCGGAGTCCTTTTGGCTAACGTTATTTCTTCATAAGTGAAAAAGAAATACGCCTGTGTAGGATTAATTATATCTGATGATGCGAAATTAATCTTTTTGGAATTTCATGTTGCACGAAGATAATAACTGCAGCTTTGTAATATTTAATAATTATAGTAAAACTATGACATATCACCACCTTGACGTGGAACGCTGCTTTCCATTCAATAAAGTTGTAGTAAGCCGTTACTATAGATGGTATAGTAATCTATTCTGGTAGATCTAATATCTAAGTTAGTTGCTGAAGATTAGTTACGAGACCTAAATCTAATAATAACAAAAGAGTTCGCCTATTAGTCAGTCCACGAGAAACATGGGTTCAGAGTGTGAAACAACAGTTCGCCAGTTCATTACCTGCATCGAGTATTTAATCATCCCACAGGTTTAAATGTTTGTGATAATTTAACTCTCTCGTAATTTCTGATTTACTGTAAAGTCTGAACTACGTATTTTACTATAGAGAGTACCATTGGTATCAACAAAATTATTCGGTTCCTCTTTTAACAGATAGTTATAATACCGTGCTAGCAATAGATCATTTCTGTCTTTTCTTGCAGCTATTTCTTCTTTACGTGATTTAGAAATTAAAAACATTGAGAATTGAGTTTTTTTAATGTGGCTGCATCCAAACTGTCTCTAAATTTGATATTCGCAAAAACAAATTTCTGGTTTCATTCCACTGCGAATGGAAAATGTACACAGAAACTCGAATGTTCTTGTTGAAATATTTCCATAGGATTAAATTGGAATGTGCACGAAAGCCGCTTCAAAGCGACCTGTTAGGATTTCAATTTTAGATAAAAATACTACAACTATAATGAAAGACAGTGGACAATGTTCAAATACTATTTTAATGGAAATACGAATTCAATTGAAGGTTTTTAATCTACCCTCGACAATAGGGATTGTTTCGATTTCAATTTTTGCTGTCCATACTGATTGAACCTACTTGATGGTAACTAAACTATATATGATAATGTCTCGTATTACGAGTAAATAGATGGTGACAACTGTCAACCTGAAAGATTACACCAAATTTCTCAAGCGTATAAATTTACAAGGTCAAAGGTCCTTTGAATCTTGTGGACGGGAAATCCAAAATATTTCAGAATGGTCCTACATAAACTAGATCAAAATTGTAATATGTAACAATTTTGGCATGCCCAATTCTTAGAAAACAAGCAAGTAGATTTTATAAGCCTAATTAGACGAATTTGGTTTGAAATGTTGCGGCAAAATTTGGGCATAATGATAGAATAACAGCCCCAACGTCTCAGACAGACGCAATAACAACTGAAGTACACACCAACATAGTTATTATAGAAGCGTCGTAATTGACATTAAGAGTAAATTGTACAAAGGTTCTTATATTGCACATAGTTATTTTATAAGTAACGTATGGCTTGCTTAGTATTTTATGTCTTCTAATTATTATTTTTCTAAAATATATTTTTTTCAATAATAGGAATTAGTAGTCGACGTAAGCAGATAATACTCGTAAGCTGAGTCAATAAATTATTTACCTCAAAGGATACCTGTGCATATGATTAACATTTCATCTTAAATATGTACCTAATCAGTTCACTATATTAATGGAATTAAAGTATACGCATAAATCAAAGTGATAAAAAAAACTTATTTAAAAAGGATTAGGTATTAGTAAACGCTGACAAGCCACTTCCAATATAATTTATGTAGTATCCACGAGCGTGTTCGTCGTTGTGATTGGAACGGAGACTAGCAATAATGGATTCCCTGGCACCCTTAATTGGGGAGGTTGGAGGCGCGACGCTGCACGGGAACATGGCTTAGAGCGAATTAGTGCATGCGCTATACACATAGATATTAACATTGCTGATACACCGTGCAATAACATTACGTTGAACGAGGTTTGAATTACATTACTTGAATAGCGCTTTATTGCTGCATCTTTAACAATAGTTTCTTGATTTGCATCAAGATTCTATTTAATTTTCTTTGTTGCTTCGCCCTGTTCCCGGTTCTATTTGGAGTAGCCGTAGTTTTCTCTTTCCATACATGTAGTCAACAAATGTCAACAAGTCACTCGCCCATTTTCCTTTGATATCTTTCCTCACATACATAGACTGTACGACTCTCTTATTTATTTATTTACACTTTATACAAAGTTTGTATAGGTGGACTTAATGCCTAAGGCATTCTCTTCCAGTAAATCTCTCTCTCTCTCTTCTATCAAGCAAAGATTAACAATTAATTTTTAACACAACTCCTCGATGAAAGTTTTGACAAAACCTATAATAATCGTCTTACTTCCCTTTCAATATTATTGTTCACAAATTGACTTCATTGTAGAACTGAAGTCCTCTTTATTATAGCAATCTAAAAAAACACTTCAAATCAGTTATATGCGTCCTAATCACATATAATCACTAATACAAACTGTACATTAATTAACATGGATGGCTTATCGCTCGCAAAGCAGTCGCCGTACTATTATTCCCCTACCAATTTGCCGCACTATGGATACATCTACATTTGATCACATAATCACTGACTTGCTATAAGCGCAACGTATCAATTCCATTTTGATACACAGTTTCAATTGAATATTATCCATATACATCGTATCTTATCGTGTCATTTAAACAGCATATGAATTAATTGAAAGAAATTAAAATAAGATTCCCTCATTTACTAATGCATTGTTAAATTATTAAAAATATGTGAAACTATTTATATATGTGCTTTTCTGGGTTTACTAGAGAGTTAGAAACACACATACATATATAGCCTCTCGCCTGTATTCCCCGAAAGGGTGGGTAAAAGTTCATTCATGCACCCCCATTTCGCCAGTCCTACGTACCTAATAGGTGACGAGAAAATCTAACTAAATCAACATTGATAATATTTTTTACTCATCATTCCATACACACTTATTAGCTCATTGAATATATATAATGTATAGATTTTTTTATAAGACATTTTACTAACAGTGGACTGAAGTAGTCGAACATTACATATTATTATAAGAATTTGCTTATAACAACATGCGGGGTGTTGAAGCGTCTAATGCAGCAGCAATGTGAGATTCCAAAAGCATTTTCGTACAGCCAACGTTAGTGCATATGAAGTACTAGAAGCATGCAAATGTTATGTTGAGTTGGAAAACTCTGAATGAATTCAAATTTGTTTTGAATTTAAGCCCCACAATATTAAAAATGCACACGATGTCGTGGTTATATAAAATGAGGTTTTACTCATCTAAAAAACTGTTGAAGGAATGCAGTCCAGATCAATCAGGTTAGGACCATAACCTCACAATCGACGTGGATCAATACTAGTTTGTTTCCTTCGGCAAGGAGCGTCGGAGGTCCAATTTTCCATATAGGGACCACACATAAGCTCAGATGTGAACAGTCTGTTTATATCTAATTATCATGGAGCCGGCATAATTGGGGCGATTGGTAAGAATCGCAGTCGTTTTATGCCATGCCAGAATTATGAGAGATGGTAAGGTAAGATTATGAGCGTCAATTGTTTTCATGTCGAAACTGTCAAGAAAATACAATATGAATTTTAAGACGGAATTCCAAGTTACCAAGACAGCAATGTTCTAGCATCCCTTTGATTCCAATCCATCTATTCATAACGGACATCCATCAAAAAGTTTATCAATATCATCGATGAAAAGCGTAAACTCTGCTTCAGCTTCATCGACAACATCAAAGTAAATGTAATACGTTTCCGCAATATTACTTAGGCTCAAGAATCATCAGAGAGTCCTTTTGTTCCGACCGTACCAAAGACAAACGCTTGAAGCGAATGCGCTCTGTGCTCGGGGGAAATCGTTCAAAATCGACATAAATCATATCAGCCAAAGTTTACCACTAGAATGTTATTCAAGTGTTAGGAATTCGGTGTACCTTGCAGGAACTATTATCTGCTGAATGGATTCGAGGATGTTAGGCAGAGGCGAACGTCCTAATATATGTGATTTTTCAAGATTTGTTTTAACACTCGCACTCCAAAATAAACTCCCTGGTGTTGAATAGTTTGATGTAAATCTTTATTTACATCATCTTTATTTACATTAGTCGGGACTTTTCCCGACTGAGAAGAAAGCTGTACCAATCACCGGTAAACACTGTATTGGTAGCAAATTTATTACCACATTAATATAGGCTCATGTAAGAACACGAAACAATTTCATGGGTTCCTATGAAGAGCTTTAGTCCTATCACAAGTATATGACTTAAATTCATAGTTTTCTAATTATAATTTGTATTGTTTATTCTAAATTCAACGGATTTTGTATTGTCTGGTTATACACCAGATTAAATAATACTTTTAATTATATCTAAAGATCTATCCACGACGTAAGTCATTGCAAGATTACTTATTATTGTTCAATAAAATATTTATCGGTATAAGAAGATTACTTATACCTACGTCTTTATGTGATAACAGTCCGCTTCAAGCTCCTTATGGGAATAATGCTACTTACGTTAAGAGGACTCCTAATCTATATTTTCCTCATTCTCATTGCCCACACAAACGAAGTAGTGATGGCCTCGAATTTTTCGAATCTCGACGGTCCCAGGTTCAAACCTCCGGCACACACCTCTGTGAACTATGGCCTAAACCCTCTCAGCTGTAGAGGAAGCCCATGCCCAGCAGTGGGACGTATAAGGGCTGATTATGATGGTGATTGAACAAATGCTTACAGAATTTTCTTACTGACTTATTATTAAAAAAAAATAAAAAAATACATATATTTTTTAGTTACGATAAAAAAATAGATGATATTCCAATTATTTTTTTTTCATTCTTGTTTTATCAGCCAGTAATACCGTTAAATTGTTTATAATTTTTTGTAATCAAGGCTACGAAGGCGTTAACAATCAGCCCTACGGAGTTTTCAACATTTCCATAGCAGTTTTCTATTCTCCCCGCTCTCCCCTGTTTAAGTATCGCAAACTTTGCTGACAGTTGAATTGAGCTATTTTGCTACTCAGAACGGTTACCGGTAACTTGTTCATATGTAAAATCAATAGTTAGAGATGATGATTATGAAAAAGTTTTAATTTCGTATTCATTTTATGGTAATGTAGTTTTTTTTTTTTTCACATATGTATTATTGCAATCTGTCCCCTTTCCGACATTCAGCAAACGGTTACAAATGTCTCCTGTCTTGGAGGGCAGTCAGTCCAGTGACATATGCCCTTAATAATGGTAATGTAGTTAATAAACTAATTATTTGCCACTTAATCTGTTATTCATCATCATCATCAGCCCAAATACGTCCCACTGCAGGGCACGGGCCTTCTCTACAACTGAGAGGGTTTAGGCCTTAGTCCACCACGCTGGCCTAGTGCGGGTTGGCGGACTACACACCTTAGAAATTCCTAAGAACTTTTAGCTGTGCAGGTTTTATCACGATGTTTTCCTTCACCGTTAAAGCAAGTGATAATTCATTGTGAATACACACATAACTTCAAAAAGTCAGAGGTGTGTGCCTGGGGTTTGAACCTGCGACCGCCGAAATTTTCGACCGCGCGCCTAAACCTCGAGGCCATCACTGCTTAATGGAGGTTACATTTCACTAATATGACTTCGGAAAGCGGGATTCCTAATGGTAATTTGTGTTATTGTTCACTTCTAACCGCGAATCGATTTCATATAAATTGAATTTAATAAACTAAAAAAATAATAGATCTACTAGATCTATACACCGTCGGAGTGGATGTTATCGAGTTAATCAGCGAACCGCATCATCCATGAACTATTAAGACAAACTCACATTTAGATATGACTTTTTCTGTCTAGACGTTCAAAATGGAATAATAATGTCGCTATTATTTGAAATTATTTTTGATATTTTGCCATTTATAATGTGAAAGCACTCTTTATATGTTTCAATAGACAATGTGTTCATGGTTTGTTTCATGCAGTAGGTATTATATTGTTGAGCAATAAGTATATATAGTAATTTTTAAAGAAACAAAAAATATACGAAAAACTTTACACTTCAACTTAGTTGAATTACTGAAATTGTAAGAAATAATATTAATATTCTAAATATTATTTATTTTTAACGCATAAAAAAATATTAATAATATTTTTACCTATTTTATCGCGATAGAACATTTTTTTTGTGTCAGAATTTAAATGCCCAAAATAAAATACTTATCTATATCTATCTATACAAATACCTAAAATTTTAGTGTCTGTTTGTAATATTGAAATAGCCGCTTTTGAATAAATGCATATGGATGTATACACGGTACATATACCAAAATAACGTTTTTTACAATTTTAGTCTGTCTGTCTTTTTGTTCCGGCTAATCTCTGAAACGGGTGGACCAATTTTAACAGGACTCACTGGCAGATAGCTGATGTAATAAGGAGTAACTTAGGCTAAAAAAAAAATTAAAAAAACTAAAGAATAGACTGTTAGGCGGAACGAAGTTCCCGGGGTCAGCTAGTACAAAATAAAATCTCGAAGTCAAGGGAAAAATAAAGCTATAAAGTAATACATCTTTGATAGCAAAAACCAAGAGAAATTTAAACTTAATATAATTGGTATCCCTGAACTTGGAAACACAATATATAACATTCGCTATTAAACAGGCGTGTAAGCTGTTCACCTAATTCAATTAATAACGAAAACGATCGTCACCCATAAACACATGACTTATTGGAATCAAAGCTGTGTTCCTAGTGTAAGCGGATAAACCTGCTGTTTTTTGTTTAGGACATTTTTTTCTATTTACGTTTCATTTAGGAGTAAAAAAAAAGATTAGGGCATTCAATTTTAACAAAATTACGAAAGCTGAACGATTCCATACAAATCTGTTAAACCGATAAAATATTGAAAAATACTTTAATAAATCACGAATGAAAAAATAACATGACTGATACGAAAGAAAAATGTTATACAATGGCACCGTCTTAGGGTCTCTTGACCCTTGTCATTTTCGGGTCGGATTAGACAGATGTGAAAAACTTGCTTCTATACGATTAAGTTCAGGTGGCGATGTTAGAAAAAATCACTTTTTGGTTCATTATGTTCTTGCTGAACTTGTGAAGATTGCTTTTTAATATTATTAAAGTGTTAATAAAGTGAAAATTAGATTCAACTCAATCATTTTGGTTACTTACGTAGCTAGATCGTATCACTGTAATCTAAAATTAAAATAATGTGTTTAAGTTTACATACATACATAAACTCACGCCTGCATTCCCGGAAGGGGTAGGCAGAGGTGCATTTCTGCACCCACATTTCGCCAGGTATGTATCAGTCCCACGTAATTGCCGTTTTTAGGGCACATTTCCAGACTCCGTGCTGCTACTGAGAATTTCCCAATAACACTTTGCCCGACCCGGGAATCGAACCCAGGACCTCTAGATTGCTCGGCACATAGTTGTACCGCGAGACCACGAGGCAGTCAGTGTTTAAGTTTCCAGACAATTATTTTATGCTTATATTATTGTGTATGTATGTTTTTTTTTGTCTGTAACTTGATTTTCCATCTTTAATTTATTGCTTTTGTTAGCGCATATAGCCATCATTTTTATTTGAATATCTCAAAATAAGTTTTGTCTTTTTGTATTTATTAACAAGCTTGCTAGATAAAATGAAGGAATAACAATATTAAGAGACTATCGATGCGCTGGCGGCTTTTTAAATTAGGTTGTGATTGTTTTCTCCATTTTATTTAATGCAAAGAGAATTTTATGAAATTTTGCTTTTTTTTCGCGAATGTCTTAATGAGGCGCTTACTATAATGACTAATACTTTTAAAAAGAAAGAAAAATTAGTTTTTTTTATAATATAAATAAATCCTCTCTAAATACAAGCCGCCTCAATCGCATATACAATTTGGTCATACTGGCAATTTGCATTGGAAATTGCTGGAATAAATACTTGAATATATTACGAGGACGAACTAAGCGATAGGTGGTTGATTTATTATACCACCAACTATAACAATAATAACTCTACCTTAATGTAAACTAACCATAATTATGAACATCCAGAGAAATATGGTTGGTAAAAAAGAAGAATAAAAGGGAGGGGTACATAATTATCATAATAGCAAAATGATTATTTACTCAAGGAAAGTTATTCAATGTGAATAAGACTATAAAAATTTGATTAGCTCATTGCAACGTTGTAGCTATCTACTTATTTAAACAACCAGTAATATCTAGGAAGATAATACCTATACAAATTATGATATTACACATAAATTTCAATCTATCGATCCCATGTGCGACCACAATACCATACCATTTATATGATAAATAAAATCACGCATGCACACGTCATCTAGTAAATAACACCATGGAATCCTTTAATCTAGTTAAGTAACAGCCTTGCACTATTGTGTCGACGAGTGAGTCATTCGTAAGACATTCAATGCGACATAACACACTGCACCTATCAGGCACTTATACAAAAAGAAAACATTTAAAAATCCTTCCTATTTATGACCTTTTTTTGGCCCTATCCCACAACACACCCGCCACTGTAACTCCTCTGCTCCAAGATCAACAGCGGCACGCACAGTATTGAGGCCGAGCAATGAAGTTCAGCGAAACAAAGGGGATGTAAATTGTCAGAATCCCGCAACGAAGTTAATCAGAAAGACAATATAAAGGAGGAGTTTGAAAACAAAGAGTTGTGCACTTCCCTTCACAGCAAAGCGGGTGACATAACATTGAACTATGAGGTTTCACCCTCACATAAAAAAGACAATTACAATTACTGAAATTAGACGCAGATAACCTTAGATGTTTTATGCAAAACATGAACAAGCTTTTTAAAAGTAGATCTACCATAATCAAGTGCAAGTGTACCAGCCATACAAAGGTTTCATACGATAGGTCCCCGAGAACTTCCAGTACAAATTAATTCACAATAAACATTAAAGTGTTTAAGGAACACGGCCATTAAGGAATAAATACATTTTGATTGTGGCTTCGCACGAAAGGTCAATGTTAATTATAGAATTTTTGGTTGACTAAAGTCCGAAAGAAATTTTCAACAGCCCTCATAATTTTTTCCTTGAGTTTCATTTATAGCGCGTCATACGCAGTTTATTTTAACGTTGAAATCATTTGATTAATATGGTGTAATTTCATACTATAATTTAGTAAAAAGTAAAGCCAAAATTTTTGTACAAGCAATGGCACTTGGTTTAAAAAGCGAAGTATTTCTGGTGTAGTGATGTTTAAATAAAAAGGCAAAACTTACATTCCATTCTTTTACAATAACGCAATGTATTAGAAAAAATACACCACCAAATGCAACATTAAAAACAATATAAAGGATAGGTACATCATCATTTTAGAGTTTACCCAAGCTTGAATCTAAATAGCTTCGACATTTTCACTCGACACCATTAATTTGATTATGTTGGATAAAAGCCATATTATACGCTGAAATTTAATTCACAAACTGCAAACAGAGCTTCGCGGCTGGCATTATGCACAAACGGACCAAGCAATGTATCGTAAATCTGGTGGGCTTAGTTTTAATTAAAACGAAATCCTTGTTAAACGCTCCACCTGCGCATATGACGCTAAAAGGGACAAATACTACAGTATTTCAAATTAAATTCTAGTTTATGTGCCGCGTCTCCATTTGGTTTTCCGAGACCATTCATAGTTTGTGGCAGCTTTGCTTTGTACTGAATATTTGGGAACGAAATAGAACTAGAAACTGCATTATAATAATTTCCTTTTTCATAATTGCTAAACGGAGAACTTTAACTGGAAAATTATGTAGGTTAAAAAAATTAACATACTTCTAAATAGTCAAAAGATCCCTTTTTCGCGCTTTTCTTTTAACATGGATGGTTTCTCCTTAGCAAACATAATCACACCCCCACATTTTAACTATCTGACACTAAAGAATTCCCAAATCAATACATTGGTTTAAACGTTAAACATTATTTTACAAGTTCACGCTTTAAACGCTCAAACAGTTAAAAACCAACGATAGTCTCTTTTAAAAACTCGGAAAGTACGAATTCCGCTAACCGTTAAGCGAAAGCGAAATTCAAACTAAAAAATCCGATACTTGAAATGTCGGCGCCCTATTCTCTCTAGAGCTTTCGACCATAGACATAGACCATAGACTAATGCAATCGTCTGTAAGCCATTTCCGAATTCAACCGGAAGAAAAAAAAATATGATTTCTTTATAATCTGTTTTTTTTTTTGAAAAATCTTATATTTTATCAATAGGTACGTTTAAAACCATACAGATGAAGCCATTCTATGTGGCGGTAGTATTTAATTCGATCCTCAAATAATTTTGTCAATTAGTTATGAATTAGAAATTTCCACAATAAGTGACATTTGTACATCTACACATTATTTAGTATATTTTTGTATTTTTATACAAAGTATATAGGTACATAAAAAAAATTATGTAATGATGCAATTCTGCGTAAGCTTCATTGCTAATATATAATTAGGGGAGCAAGTGCCAACGCTAGGTCAACAGTAACGTCACACAAAACAATAGGTTTCCAACAATGTATGAAAACTAGTTTAAAAACATACACATACACAGTTACACCTGTATCGTCGAAATTAATTGTTTTTAATCACTACGTAATGGGAACGGGCCCATTGCCCTTTTTATTACATTTGAGACTGCTGATTGTACTGCTGATAAGAATTTCCTAACGGAAAAACCCCATAACACTCAGCTCGAACCGGAAGCCAAACTTCTAATCTGCACGCCATATACTTCTGCCGCGAGTGGTAAGTTTACACATTAATAAACAGTTTCATCAATGCCAATTACACACCTAACACGTAGATGATGATAGATGGAAACGACGTACAAAATAAAACACGGGACGCAATCGTAATGTTAGTGCCGGCGTCATTCGGCGAAGGAAATGGTGGTGTAATTGCATTGAACGCTTTGCCGCGCTGCGTGTTTGACCCGGCCAACGTACTCGCACGTACTTGTGGCAGAATATCGCATGTATGTAGACCGAAATAGATGGGAGATTTCACTTTAAAACCTACTAAGGGGCAATTTTATCCCCGATTTTTTGAGTAAAAATAATAAAAGAGGTTTATTGAGGCATAGGGTTTTTATGTTGTTATTTGCTAGACTTGGTCCTGTTACTTAAGAATTACTGAATTGAACTGAAAAAGAAAAACAAATAAACATAACCCGAGAATGGAAAGTGGGGTTAAGAAACCAAGCGATGCACACTAATTCCACGAAAGCGAAAAATCAGCTAATAATATTTCTTATTATTAGCAAATTAGGGGCCTACAAAGGCACCAAGATTATAAAGTCGAAGTTGTAGATATAATATCTAAATAATAACGTTGTATAATTCTAAGTCATATCTATAATATACACACCCAAAGTCAGGCCGGGACACATAAGTTATAGAACTTTGCTCCATTTGTCTTCCCGCCTGTTGCACTAAGCTGAACTTACATATATCGCAGTCGCAGTATATTACAACTATGTTCCTCTGTTATATGGAACATAACCGGTGGCATAAATCCATATTATCAAATTGTATACATCCATATTATACCATACGGGTAGAGACTGAATAAAGAAGCAGTAGGTATTGCATGGGGTTTTAGTCGATACGACGTACCAGTACAATTAGCGCAATCTAATATTCAATCTAATATTAAAAGCAGTGATGGCCTCGAGGTTGAGGCGCGCGGTCGAGCATTTCGGCGGTCGCAGGTTCAAACCCCAGGCACACACCTCTGACTTTTCGAAGTTATGTGTGTATTCACAATGAATTATCACTTGCTTTAACGGTGAAGGAAAACATCGTGATAAAACCTGCACACCTAAAAGTTCTTAGGAATTTCTTAGATGTGTAGTCCGCCAACCCGCACTAGGCCAGCGTGGTGGACTAAGGCCTAAACCCTCTCAGTTGTAGAGGAGGCCCGTTCTCAGCAGTGGGATATATTTGGGCTGATGACGATGACGATGACGAATCTAATATTCAAATACTGGAACTGTGAGTCCGGCATCACCTCCGAACCTCATGATCGGGGACGATCTGTAAAGGGATTTCCACGCGTAACAAAAAAAGGTAGAGACTACGATTCTCCATTTAGCTCGGTTCTATCATACTATTTTCTATTAATCGAATTTCTATTTTTTATGCATTCACATTTATTCTGAGTGCCCATAAACCGTCCCCTGTACAGCACGTCACCAAACTGGGTGTAAGAGGTTCTGTATGACAGGCCCTTTCAAACTTTTATCCACACGCATCACATGCATCTTCCATGTCAACACAATATTCTACCTTTGTAATTGTCCGACCATCAACGCATTTTTCAAATTTTAACAGGTACCGTGACAAAAAAATTAATACAACAAAAAAATCGTCTTCAAGCACTTTAAAACTTATGGAACACTTCAACATCCTTATGATTAGCAGCCTTTCTCACGTCCACTGCTGGACATAGGCCTTTACTATGGCACGTCACTGGGCTCGTTCTTAGGACCTCCTATATCGTCACCCCACTTAGCTAGAGGTAAGTTTGCAGAGCCGTGGTCTCCACTTCACAAACACTCTATGAAACACTTAAAACAAATTAAATCAAAATTAAACCATGTGACTTGTCTGAAATAATTCTTATTCTTTGAAATCAATCCGCAGATAACTATGCAAAGCCTTTTTACTCCACGTTCCACTTTAAGTCCGCTATAATCGAAAAGTTTTAACGAATGTTCGAACAAAATAGACTCGTTTCGGAATAGCTTTGCACTTAAGCTGTATTGAGTGAGAACAATTATCGAAGATCAGCGGAGTTGAAGTGCAATTGAATGTTTGAAGAAGGCACAACGCATTTAATTCAAAAATACATTCAGCAATCCCTGATGTGTAGTACAGACCTTAATTAAGATTTGAGTCTTCTGACTACTTCGTTTCTACGATGAGATACTTTAGATACGAAATCGATTTGTGGATGACTCAAACATTTGTCTCAAGACGAGAATCGAAATTTAATTTAAGCGAGCCTTTAACAAATGTTTTGTAATAATGGCTTCGGGGTTAGGCGCGCAGTAGAAAATGTCGGCGATCGCCGGTTCAAACCCCTTGGCTCAAAGGTATGTAGTCCGCCAAGCCGCACTAGGGAAGCTTGGTAAACTAAGGCCTAAGCCCTCGTGGTAGACTAAAAAGTCGTAGAAGAGTACCGTGCCCAGCAGTGGGACTAGGGTTTGCAATCCCGCAGTAAAATTTAAAAATGCAAAAATATGCATATAATAATGCTTTATTACCTGTAGTTTAGTTACACTATATTAAAAAATAATAATAATAGAAATATTCATACAATATCTTATAGAAAAAGTACTTTTTCATAGTTCTTATGAGGTTAGGTAGGGGGTTTGGAATCAATAGGGTCTCCTGCGTGTTAATATGGTCTTATTTTACCTAAACAAACAAATAAACTAATTTTAATCCTTTACTTCGCTCGATCGGTTGATCGATCTAACTGACGCGCCCACGCTGTTGTGATGGAGCTAATAGGCCTTCAGTAAAAGCTGAATTACCTTGCCGAGTCAAAAAAATGCGGGAATGCGGGAACGCGGAATTGCAAACTCTAAGTGGGACGTATGTATATGGGCTGATGATGACGATGACGGTGACGATGATAATGTTAAACAAACTGTAACACGGAGATTGTCATTAAAAAACAAACTTATTTTAAACATTCAGTCCTAAACCGCTGATAATTTATCTTCCTAATACATTTATATTCGTTTAAATTAAGGATAATAGCACTCGCAAGACAAATCTTATTAATAAAACTCTAACCAATTATTACAATATAAAACATTTCCATTTAATTGTAGATCTAAATACTGTCAAATTCTTGTTCATTTTAGCAAAAATAAACCCATTTCAGCGTATTATTATGATGCTTTTAAATAGTAGAGCTGAAAAAGTTTTACAGGAAAACTAATATGTGACTGCCTCGTGGTCTCGCGGTACAAGTATGTGCCGTGCGATCTAGAGGTCCTGGGTTCGATTCCCGGCTCGGGCAAAGGGTTATTTGGGTATTTCCATTAAGAAATTCTCGGTAACAGCACGGAGTCTGGAAATGTGCCCGAAAAACGGCAATAGGCTCGCCCCCTTTTACGTGGGACTTATACATACTTGGCGAAATGTGGGTGCAGAAATGCACCTCTGCCTACCCCTTCGGGGTATACAGGCGTGAGTTTATGTATGTATGTATGAAAACTAATTAAAACGTGACACTTCGCGTTTCGCTTATCAATCATGCAAATTTCTAACCGATCAATGTATTTTTTTTTGTTGATACATATATAAATATGTCTGTTGTAAGAGATCATGAGAAGTTAATAACCCCTTCCTTCCTTTCTTCACTTGACTTCCTTTACATTCAATGATCAGCTCAATTTAATTTAATTTTATTAATAATCAAATATTTTTTTATGTAGTGATGATAATAATATATTTCCATTGCCAATACGAGTCCGCACTTGTCTATATGACTAATTTTATATTGAATAACAAAATACAAGACAAACATAAAGAAGCGTAAATAAATGTTACTATTCCCAAAAATCCATTACATAAATACAAACAGAATCAAATTTGCCAACAATGGCGACAGATCCCCGCATTGTTGGATATTCGCAGTGTCGACACAAGTGTACACAAATCTCACATCAAGTGCGTTCGTTTGTTGGGTTTTCATTTGTTTCCACACTTTAAACGAATGGAATGGATTTCTGTTTACATCCAAAACTAGTACTGATTTTAAACCTTCAGTCGATTTAAAGATAAACAAGAAGTACCTTTAGTACTGGCACAATAAAAAAATAAAAAAAACATTTAATTGAAAATAGCGTGTCAGTAAAAGTATATTTCATTCGGGTGTAATTGCAGTACCACAGTTTATAGTACCTATATACTATACATATAAATCATTCTAAAACCAAACCCCTGAGTCTTGCATAAACACAGTTGCTTAAGCAAACAGAGATGTGAAAGTGAAGTTGGAATAAGCTGCATCTACACTTGGTAATTAAAAACGAGCCGATGGAAGCCCCGCACGGAATCACGGAAACGGTAAACAATCGAAAACCTAGTTAACTGGGCTTTCCGATGTATGGATAGCGTCCAGCGCAATTTTTTATTAGCTTTGCTTCCATGGTACTAATTAGGCCTTATGTATATTTCTAGTAGCATTTAATGACAGGATCCTCTGTTGTAGTAGAGTTCCGTGCTCAGCAGTAGGGCGTATGTATGGGCTGATGATGATTATGATGAATGGTAGGATTTCTTATCTATAAACACGAAGATTAAATTTTCGGCTTGGCCAAGATATTAAAAAAAAAGTTCATAACTGGCAGGCAAAAAAAAAAAACAAAGCAAATAAAAAAAAACATCTTATGCCAGCAATGTAGGTAACATACAGCCATCTGCTAGTGCAGCTTAGACAGCGCGGCACTGCAATAGCCATATGAAGCCGCGTGAACAGTAAGTGGTTGATTCCGCCATTTCGTGCAAAAAGCAATTCCGGGCTCTTTTACCTATGAAAATAATACCCTATAATATTTTTGGGGAGTGTAATTGATTAAAGAAAGGTCGTTTTAAAAGTAGTATCACGAATATTACAATTATATTTATTAGTTTTCTAAAAATATAAAAAAATGTACTCAAAATTTGATTCCACTCGGTTTCCGGCTGGGGTACTCAGCAAGACTTTTTATAATATTTTTATTTCGTTTAAATTGATGACCGTAATTAGCGCTCTATATTAAAGCCATAATCATTATCTTTCGACTATATGTGGTGAAAAAACGTTTTTATATAAAAGCAATATTTAATTTGTCACGAAAAAATCTTCATTACCATCCGTACTCAAAAATTGTTAACGTTTGAACAACATTTTATACCTAGCGAATATCGGTTCCCGTGACAACATACCTCAACTCGTCAGGCTGTCGGAACGGCAGAGCAAGCCGGTCGTGCGTTAATAAAAATCAGAATATTCTCGAATCAAGTGTCGTAGATAGCGTTTTGTCCTAAATACGTTTCATTACATTCAGTCGTTTTTAAAAGGTTTACAAGGTAAGAAAAAATTACTTATTATGTTAATAGCTACCTTTTAAATTATCCTTGTTGATACTTAAATACGAATAAACTAAAATACAAACTTAGGCAGATATCTTAGAAAAGGATTAAATATTTCATTCATCTCCTTTTCATTACCATCCTTACCTTCCAATTTTTATAAAACTATGCGACACAATTGGAAAAAAATGGATAAAATATTGACAGAAGTACGACCAGAAAGAAAAATTGAAGCAAATATAATTGCTATTTAGTGAAACTGTGTCACGCAATATTTATGATACATACCTATAATTATATTATAATGACCAAGAAAAAAAAGAGACTTGGCATGATCAATGACGAACGATTAAGAAAATATAGAGTGCTTCATAAACTGCCCTTTTCTCGGAGACCCTATATTAAAAAAGAAGACAAAAATGAATAAATAACATATCATTAATTCATTACCATCTAGCCGTATTTCATTACTATCTTTGCACTTTTCTTTACCATCTCATACGAAAATTTCAAGTCCTTTTTTCTCTGTAAATAATCCAGGTAAAACTGTGCCTCCTGCATAAATCTATTCAGAAAAGGATTCTCAATCAACTATCGCAAGAAAAAATAAAAAAGTAGTTTTTTTTTTGATTCCGCGGAACGCTCAAATTTGCGCGAAACGGCGGAATGAACCAGGTACACCAACCCAATCAAATGGTGTACCTTACGTAGATAGAACAAGGACGGCCATATAAATGACGAATAGATAGACTTTTTGTGAGACCGAAAAATCTCTCTAAGTTGGACTTGTGTCCTAGTGTGGGGTCAGAACTATGTATGTAACTTTTGAGTGTATTTATTTTGAAACTACTTATCTAATTATTATTAATTATCACAAACTTGAAGATTGAAGGTGTAATGAGAAAGAGAGTTATATGCTCAAGAAGTTTCTTTGATACTACCTATATTAAAGAAAGCCCGTGCCCAGCTGCCCGTGCTTACATTAAAAAATCGAACGACATTGCAATCGTCATATCGAAGATACGTGTACTTTTAATTGACGCTTGTTTTGTGGAATAAAATAAAAATGAATCACGTACACTAATTGGACAGCAGAGGTCCCAACTTTTAACGAATGTACTGTGTGTACGAAACAGTTTGGATCTAAAAAACCTTCATTTATCCTCTTTCGTTGATGTCACGGTTAGATGAAAGCCAATTTTTTGTTCTATTTATGAATCGATTTTGGTTGTTAGTGACAGTTTTCATGGAGTCATAACTGTATTATAGTAACTGTGTCTATTTCAGTATTTCAGTATATGCACGACTCTTTTGTATATGTCTACATAAGCCCTCGGTACTTCGCTAACTAGCTTTACTTCATCCAACTAGCATTTCGCGAGTTTTGAGAATTTTGCTTACTTAGAAAAGTCCATATGGAAAATAGCTGATTCTTACGAGTACCTACCTATTTGTGAAAAGTAAAACAACAAAAGTAGGTACTTCGACAACTTATAAAATATCTAGTAATTGATTTTTAAACTACAAGTATATTTAAGATACTGATCTTAAACTCTTAATCTACAACCTAAAACGTGACATTACATTTAATGTAACAAGTTACGAACGCTTAAATAAATACTTATAAAATCAAAATTCGTACAAAGTTATCCCTCAGAAGATAAATGGACGTATCAAAACACGAACTCATCTTTTCTTGCGGAAATACTTTGAGATTTCCCCACACTTCCCGCGGTTTAATATTCGCGTCGCTCGCAAAAATACATAATTTACCAAACTGAAGATTGGAAAGAAATTCAATAACGCATACGATAAACGTTATTCGGCTCCATTATTGGGTTCTGTCGTGTGAAAGCCACCTTTCACGAAAGTAAATCTTTATAATCATATGCGTGTTTTGGGAAATATTTTGGTTATAAATATTTGGCACTTTGGTATTCGGTTTTGGTTGGAAATATTTGGCACTGAAACGTTATGGCGCAAGGCGGTTCAAATAGACAATTATCATAATTCGACATGGTTATAATGCCTTGTCCTAAGCCCGTTTAAGTTGGGCGTTTTAACGCTGAACCAAGAAGAAACATATTTGTATGGATCAATAAGACAGACGGATTTTATACCTTAGATGCCATGGTCACCACCTGTTCGGACACAACTACCGTACCATTATGAAATTAAGCTTTATGTAATCAAATTAACCATTAAAACGGCATACAGTGCATTAGGTTAATATTCTAATGGCATTAATTGACCCCGAAAAGCTGATTCATTTGCAACACAATCTACGCCAAATTTTAAAAAGCCGTCAAGCTATGGGTTGTATCACTCTCTAATCTTTTATAAAGGAAACTAACACATGGTCTTAATACAAAAATAAAGGTAATGAAAAATAATAAACAGAAATTTTAACAAAACAAAAACTGCCTTTAAAAAAAAACTATTCCAAAACAAATTAAAATGCACTAAAAAGTAAAAAAATAATTGCGTATTCTTTTTTAACTTAATAATCAACTTACTATTTCTCTTTATCAATATGTAGGTACGATCTATGTGTTTACGACGCAAGAAAGTAGGTAGGTACCCATCCACTTCAAATCTAACTCAACACATACCTATGAATAACAAACAATGATTAAAATATTTTTTAAAGTTCTCCTAAGTAAAATGAAATGAAAAATATTAGACTACTTAAAAGTAAATCAAATTATTACGATAATATAAATTAGTTTTAATTATTGTTATTCTTGGAGGCGGTGTCAGCCAAGGTATTAAGATTCTCGTATTATTATTCATCATCATCATTACCTGATGGTAATGATGGTATGATGCCCATATATGTCCCACTGCTGGGCACGGGCCTCCTCTACAACTGTGATGCTAGGTATGTATATTGTAGTGTTTCCTTAGCTGACACTGCCTCCAAAAATAACAATAATTAAAACTACATTATATTATCGTAATAATTTGATTGACTTTTAAGTAGTCTAAAATTTTTCATTTTATTTGACTTAGAAGAACTTTAAAAAATATTTTAATCATTGTTTGTTATTCATATGTATGTGTTGTGTTAGATTTGAAGTGGATGGGTACCTACCTTAGACTTGATAACCTCCTCCTTTTTTTGAAGTCGTTTAAAAAATTAAAAATAAATTTGTATTGAACAGAGGATTATTTCGGACCAGAACACTTAAATTTTAAATGTTATTCTTAGCACAAGCATCTTTGTTGATGCAGGGATCAAACCCAAGCATACAGCATGAGAACCATCTAAAAAAGTGTTGCGATATTTCAGTCAAAACTGACATAAAGCATTTTATTCAGTTTGCGTTCCAAATGCCAAAAAAATATTCAAAATACATTTTTTTTGCAAATAGCCTTGGCATTCGTCAAATAAAATTGATATCGTATTCTTGAATTGAATTCAAAAGCAAACATCGCTAAAAGGTTTTTTCAATTTTGCGATACTGCGAACCACAATAAAACGATCCGAAATACAGTTTTGCAATTTAAATATTACGGCTTTTGCATCTATTGTAAGTAAATTCCATATTGATAATCCTAGAAACGGCTAGAGCTTGTGACTCCGAACGGTCAAAGAAACAATATTCAAAATATTTTTCGTCCAGAAACTTATGAAATAAAGCGTTAAAAGAAAATCTTGATTATGACGATGAAAAGCGCAAAAAAGGCAAAAAGGAAAGGTTATTCTTAAGGATTTATTTGAAACAAATTTTATTTCGTATAAAACTAGTTAATCTTTTTATTCAATAAAGTAAGATGTGGATTGTTGAGAAAAAGATTGTTGAAGAAATTATATGTACCTACTACCTACGTTTTTTTGTTGTTGTTTCTATTGTTACCTTTTGTTTTCAATTTTGGTAGTATGTTTTTTGCCGTACGAATAACGACCGTTTACATAAATAGTCTAGTATACAAATTGAAATGGAGACCAGTTCTACTTAACACTTTAAATGTTTCTATATAGTATATTAACAAAGCCGTCCTACGTAGAGGATTTCGATAAGCGCAAGATTTTTCACAATTACCTACTTAAGATGACAACCCTATAATTAAAACCCAGTTTTCATAAATTAGTTAGATTTCAAAAGGCTAATCTTATCTCGAAGACAATTCTTAGGCTAATATTTGACCTCACAAATTGACAATAATTTATCTATAAATAGGTACTGCCAGCCGCAACTTTAGATATCACGCAAAAGTTATTATTGAAAGTGCCCTCGAATTTCGTTTTATCTTCAACATTTCAGTGGCGCTTGAATATCAATACAAGAGCAATCGAATAACAGCAAATGATTAAACTCTGCCGATAAATTTATATTTTAATTTAAAATGATATTTTTTTATTGGCAAAAACAATTATTAATATTTAATATCAATTTTATGGCCGAGGTAATCTAATTACAATTATTTATTATATCTTGTAGACTTGTACGTATACAATACATACATGGACCGCTGTGTGTGCTTTTCTCACTTCTAGCTGCTATCAAAATTAAATACTAACAATATAATACTCAGAAAACCTTGTTAGCCATGAACATAATAGTATTAGCCTTTCTTTAAGTTAATAGGCGCTCACTTTTATGTAGGCTTTGTGAATTTGTTTTCGTTCCATTGTCTTCTGAACAACATTATTTAATTTTTAATGATAGTTATTATTTAATATTTTAAATACCCTATAACATTTCGTCGGAATATCTATATAGGTATTATATCGAATCCAGGACCAATAGATCGCACGGCACACTCTTAATCTGCAATACTAACAAGTCAAATCAATTTATATATCTGTGTCGACAAAAACCAAACATGATGTTGCATTAAGAACTTTTTGGGTGTTTTTGTAACTCGCCAACTCAGCTTTTAATCCACGTGCTTAAGTTAGTACTTAAGTACTTTGTCGGATGTCGGAGCTCTTTGTTTCCTAAAACTTTGTTTCACAGTCTCGCCTTATTTATGGACGTAAGATGCTTCGTAACTAATTACTGGACTACTTATAAGGAATTTAGAAAGGCAAGTCTTTTAGTTTAGGATTTTTTTTCTAGGCTACATAAAATAAATGTTTCGAAAAAGGAATAGAATTTTCACCTTTTATTCATAGTTCTTAGCTATGCTGTGGAGTCTGTCTATGATAACCGAAAAATAATAGGGGACAGACATTAATGATTCCGAAGAATGTCATTGATATAGCTATTTTCAACTATTGAATTAATTGATTAGATTAATATTAAAATTTGTTTTTCGAATTTTATTTCAACTCCCCTTACTGCTTCCTTAGAACACCTTCCATCATTCAAAGCTCACGATGTATTTATTACCTTTGTTTTTACCTTATGACCCTAAATAAAATAAATACAACTAATAGTCACATACATAGTTCTGATCCTACACTAGGATACAAGTCTCGTGATTAGAAACTACGAGAGACTTTTTCGGTCTCACAAACACCCAAACCTGAAACAAATATTTGTGGATCATACAAAGATTTGTCTCAGTGCGGGGATCGCACCCACGGTCTCTTCTGTCACAAGCCTGTGTCTAACCAACTGCGCCACAGGGTGGTAAAATGACCGACTGACTGTGTAAAATAACTGAATATTTTACACTTGAAAACCGTTTCAAAAATGTCATAAACTAATTAATCAATATTACCAACATAGCACATGACACCGGAGATTTAATTTGAAAGGTTGAAACTTCAATATCCATTAGGTTCTTTGTTAGATGTAATCGAAGCTATCAACCATTCCATTGAAGCATCACCTGCGATAGTCACATTGTAAGTTATGTGCGTTCTCGACAACTAAGTAGCGTGGAAAGTCTTCGAGGAATATTTTATGAAGCAGTAAAAACGACAATGTGAGGTAATGTGCCATTATTTCCGGAGATTTTCAGTGATGACAATGTGAGCACAGAAATGGGGAAAAGGAATTCCACATATTGCCTAATGTGATTAAAGTGAAGTTCGGTATACGAGCAACGAGCATATGAGAAAAGGGAAAGATGTATCTATCTAAATGACATAATATGTAGAGCGTTCAGTACGCATCACATGTTCCTATTAGTTGCGGTGCACGCATCGCAATGGAGGTAGTTCGCTACGAGCTACTGACAACGGATACGTCTATTGATATTAAATTTGATTTAAGCCACTATTTTCCATACTAATTGCCGCAAAGTTGTTAAACGTGTACTGACTACAAAATATGATTAAATATATGATAAAATTATAAGTATGGTTTAATTTTATATTTAATATTTATTTGAGTAGTAAAAATAGGAGATATAAGCTGTTATTAGTTTGTTTAGTAATTAATAAGATTTACATACCCACATGACGACGCATTATACCCAATAAGTAATATTTGTTGGTCCCCAAGATACAGGCTTAGCCTAATTTGGGGCCCTCTGGCAAAGATTGCATACAACAAAAACTTTTATGCGCAAAATATAGTAATAGATGTAAGAAAATATTGTATTATTTACCATTATTTACCACAATAAAGATTTTATTATATTATTATCTTTTAAATACTATGTTCTCGGTTGGGAAAAACCGGGGGTAATGATCTATGCGGGCCAAAGTATTATTATAATTATTATGAATTATCACAAACTTGAAGATTGAAGGTGTAATGAGAAAGAGAGTTATGCTCAAGAAGTTTTTTGAAACTACCTATATTAAAGAAAGCCCGTGCCCAGCTGCCCGTGCTTACATTCAAATATCGAACGAAATTGCAATCCTCATATCGAAGATACGTGCACTTTTAATTGACGCTTGTTTTGTGTCTCATGGAATAAAAGAAAAATGAATCACGTACACTAATTGGACAGCAGAGGTCCCAACTTTTAACGAATGTACTGTGTGTACGAAACAGTTTGGATCTAAAAAAAACCTTCATTTATCCTCTTTCGTTGATGTCACGGCTAGATGAAAGCCAATTTTTTGTTCTATTTATGAATCGATTTTGGTTGTTAGTGACAGTTTTCATGGAGTCATAACTGTATTATAGTAACTGTGTCTATTTCAGTATTTCAGTATATGCACGACTCTTTTGTATATGTCTACATAAGCCCTCGGTACTTCGCTAACTAGCTTTACTTCATCCAACTAGCATTTCGCGAGTTTTGAGAATTTTGCTTACTTAGAAAAGTCCATATGGAAAATAGCTGATTCTTACGAGTACCTATTTGTGAAAAGTAAAACAACAAAAGTAGGTACTTGTCGAAGACTTATAAAATAGTAATAGATTTTTAAACTACAAGTATATTTAAGATACTGATCTTAAACTCTTAATCTACAACCTAAAACGTGACATTACATTTAATGTAACAAGTTACGAACGCTTAAATAAATACTTATAAAATCAAAATTCGTACAAAGTTATCCCTCAGAAGATAAATGGACGTATCAAAACACGAACTCATCTTTTCTTGCGGAAATACTTTGAGATTTCCCCACACTTCCCGCGGTTTAATATTCGCGTCGCTCGCAAAAATACATAATTTACCAAACTGAAGATTGGAAAGAAATTCAATAACGCATACGATAAACGTTATTCGGCTCCATTATTGGGTTCTGTCGTGTGAAAGCCACCTTTCACGAAAGTAAATCTTTATAATCATAATATAAGTGTTTTGGGAAATATTTTGGTTATAAATATTTGGCACTTTGGTGTTTGGTTTTGGTTGGAAATATTTGGCACTGAAACGTTATGGCGCAAGGCGGTCCAAATAGACAATTATCATAATTCGAGATGGTTATAATGGCTTGCCCTAAGCCCAACTTTTAAGTTGGGTGTTTTAATGCTGAACCAAGAAGAAACATATTTGTATGGATCAATAAGACAGACGGATTTTATACCTTAGATGCCATGGTCACCACCTGGGCGAACACAACAGCCGTACCACTATGAAATTAAGCTTTATGTAATCAATTTAACCATTAAAACGGCATACAGTGCATTAGGTTAATATTCTAATGACATTAATTGACCTCGAAAAGCTGATTCATTTGCAACACAATCTACACCAAATTTTAAAAAGCCGTCAAGCTATGGGTTGTATCACTCTCTAAAATCTCTTATAAAGGAAAATAACACATGGTCTTAATACAAAAATAAAGGTAATGAAAAATAATTAACAAAACAAAAACCGCCTTCAAAAAAAAACTATTCCAAAACAAATTAAAATGCACTAAAAAGTAAAAAAATAATTGCGTATTCTTTTTTAACTGAATAATCAACTTACTATTTCTCTTTATCAATATGTAGGTACGATCTATGTGTTTACGACGCAAGAAAGTAGGTAGGTACCCCATCCACTTCAAATCTAACTCAACACATACCTATGAATAACAAACAATGATTAAAATATGTTTTAAAGTTCTCCTAAGTAAAATGAAATGAAAAATATTAGACTACTTAAAAGTCAATCAAATTATTACGATAATATAAATTAGTTTTAATTATTGTTATTCTTGGAGGCGGTGTCAGCCAAGGTATTAAGATTCTCGTATTATTATTCATCATCATCATTACCATCAGCCCATATATGTCCCACTGCTGGGCACGGGCCTCCTCTACAACTGTGATGCTAGGTATGTACATATATTGTAGTGTTTCCTTAGCTGACACCGCCTCCAAAAATAACAATAATTAAAACTACATTATATTATCGTAATAATTTGATTGACTTTTAAGTAGTCTAAAATTTTGCATTTTATTTGACTTAGAAGAACTTTAAAAAATATTTTAATCATTGTTTGTTATTCATAGGTATGTGTTGTGTTAGATTTGAAGTGGATGGGTACCTACCTTAGACTTGATAACCTCCTCCTTTTTTTGAAGTCGTTTAAAAAATTAAAAATAAATTTGTATTGAACAGAGGATTATTTCGGACCAGAACACTTAAATTTTAAATGTTATTCTTAGCACAAGCATCTTTGTTGATGCAGGGATCAAACCCAAGCATACAGCATGAGAACCATCTAAAAAAGTGTTGCGATATTTCAGTCAAAACTGACATAAAGCATTTTATTCAGTTTGCGTTCCAAATGCCAAAAAAATATTCAAAATACATTTTTTTTGCAAATAGCCTTGGCATTCGTCAAATAAAATTGATATCGTATTCTTGAATTGAATTCAAAAGCAAACATCGCTAAAAGGTTTTTTCAATTTTGCGATACTGCGAACCACAATAAAACGATCCGAAATACAGTTTTGCAATTTAAATATTACGGCTTTTGCATCTATTGTAAGTAAATTCCATATTGATAATCCTAGAAACGGCTAGAGCTTGTGACTCCGAACGGTCAAAGAAACAATATTCAAAATATTTTTCGTCCAGAAACTTATGAAATAAAGCGTTAAAAGAAAATCTTGATTATGACGATGAAAAGCGCAAAAAAGGCAAAAAGGAAAGGTTATTCTTAAGGATTTATTTGAAACAAATTTTATTTCGTATAAAACTAGTTAATCTTTTTATTCAATAAAGTAAGATGTGGATTGTTGAGAAAAAGATTGTTGAAGAAATTATATGTACCTACTACCTACGTTTTTTTGTTGTTGTTTCTATTGTTACCTTTTGTTTTCAATTTTGGTAGTATGTTTTTTGCCGTACGAATAACGACGGTTTACATAAATAGTCTAGTATACAAATTGAAATGGAGACCAGTTCTACTTAACACTTTAAATGTTTCTATATAGTATATTAACAAAGCCGTCCTACGTAGAGGATTTCGATAAGCGCAAGATTTTTCACAATTACCTACTTAAGATGACAACCCTATAATTAAAACCCAGTTTTCATAAATTAGTTAGATTTCAAAAGGCTAATCTTATCTCGAAGACAATTCTTAGGCTAATATTTGACCTCACAAATTGACAATAATTTATCTATAAATAGGTACTGCCAGCCGCAACTTTAGATATCACGCAAAAGTTATTATTGAAAGTGCCCTCGAATTTCGTTTTATCTTCAACATTTCAGTGGCGCTTGAATATCAATACAAGAGCAATCGAATAACAGCAAATGATTAAACTCTGCCGATAAATTTATATTTTAATTTAAAATGATATTTTTTTATTGGCAAAAACAATTATTAATATTTAATATCAATTTTATGGCCGAGGTAATCTAATTACAATTATTTATTATATCTTGTAGACTTGTACGTATACAATACATACATGGACCGCTGTGTGTGCTTTTCTCACTTCTAGCTGCTATCAAAATTAAATACTAACAATATAATACTCAGAAAACCTTGTTAGCCATGAACATAATAGTATTAGCCTTTCTTTAAGTTAATAGGCGCTCACTTTTATGTAGGCTTTGTGAATTTGTTTTCGTTCCATTGTCTTCTGAACAACATTATTTAATTTTTAATGATAGTTATTATTTAATATTTTAAATACCCTATAACATTTCGTCGGAATATCTATATAGGTATTATATCGAATCCAGGACCAATAGATCGCACGGCACACTCTTAATCTGCAATACTAACAAGTCAAATCAATTTATATATCTGTGTCGACAAAAACCAAACATGATGTTGCATTAAGAACTTTTTGGGTGTTTTTGTAACTCGCCAACTCAGCTTTTAATCCACGTGCTTAAGTTAGTACTTAAGTACTTTGTCGGATGTCGGAGCTCTTTGTTTCCTAAAACTTTGTTTCACAGTCTCGCCTTATTTATGGACGTAAGATGCTTCGTAACTAATTACTGGACTACTTATAAGGAATTTAGAAAGGCAAGTCTTTTAGTTTAGGATTTTTTTTCTAGGCTACATAAAATAAATGTTTCGAAAAAGGAATAGAATTTTCACCTTTTATTCATAGTTCTTAGCTATGCTGTGGAGTCTGTCTATGATAACCGAAAAATAATAGGGGACAGACATTAATGATTCCGAAGAATGTCATTGATATAGCTATTTTCAACTATTGAATTAATTGATTAGATTAATATTAAAATTTGTTTTTCGAATTTTATTTCAACTCCCCTTACTGCTTCCTTAGAACACCTTCCATCATTCAAAGCTCACGATGTATTTATTACCTTTGTTTTTACCTTATGACCCTAAATAAAATAAATACAACTAATAGTCACATACATAGTTCTGATCCTACACTAGGATACAAGTCTCGTGATTAGAAACTACGAGAGACTTTTTCGGTCTCACAAACACCCAAACCTGAAACAAATATTTGTGGATCATACAAAGATTTGTCTCAGTGCGGGGATCGCACCCACGGTCTCTTCTGTCACAAGCCTGTGTCTAACCAACTGCGCCACAGGGTGGTAAAATGACCGACTGACTGTGTAAAATAACTGAATATTTTACACTTGAAAACCGTTTCAAAAATGTCATAAACTAATTAATCAATATTACCAACATAGCACATGACACCGGAGATTTAATTTGAAAGGTTGAAACTTCAATATCCATTAGGTTCTTTGTTAGATGTAATCGAAGCTATCAACCATTCCATTGAAGCATCACCTGCGATAGTCACATTGTAAGTTATGTGCGTTCTCGACAACTAAGTAGCGTGGAAAGTCTTCGAGGAATATTTTATGAAGCAGTAAAAACGACAATGTGAGGTAATGTGCCATTATTTCCGGAGATTTTCAGTGATGACAATGTGAGCACAGAAATGGGGAAAAGGAATTCCACATATTGCCTAATGTGATTAAAGTGAAGTTCGGTATACGAGCAACGAGCATATGAGAAAAGGGAAAGATGTATCTATCTAAATGACATAATATGTAGAGCGTTCAGTACGCATCACATGTTCCTATTAGTTGCGGTGCACGCATCGCAATGGAGGTAGTTCGCTACGAGCTACTGACAACGGATACGTCTATTGATATTAAATTTGATTTAAGCCACTATTTTCCATACTAATTGCCGCAAAGTTGTTAAACGTGTACTGACTACAAAATATGATTAAATATATGATAAAATTATAAGTATGGTTTAATTTTATATTTAATATTTATTTGAGTAGTAAAAATAGGAGATATAAGCTGTTATTAGTTTGTTTAGTAATTAATAAGATTTACATACCCACATGACGACGCATTATACCCAATAAGTAATATTTGTTGGTCCCCAAGATACAGGCTTAGCCTAATTTGGGGCCCTCTGGCAAAGATTGCATACAACAAAAACTTTTATGCGCAAAATATAGTAATAGATGTAAGAAAATATTGTATTATTTACCATTATTTACCACAATAAAGATTTTATTATATTATTATCTTTTAAATACTATGTTCTCGGTTGGGAAAAACCGGGGGTAATGATCTATGCGGGCCAAAGTATTATTATAATTATTATGAATTATCACAAACTTGAAGATTGAAGGTGTAATGAGAAAGAGAGTTATGCTCAAGAAGTTTTTTGAAACTACCTATATTAAAGAAAGCCCGTGCCCAGCTGCCCGTGCTTACATTCAAATATCGAACGAAATTGCAATCCTCATATCGAAGATACGTGCACTTTTAATTGACGCTTGTTTTGTGTCTCATGGAATAAAAGAAAAATGAATCACGTACACTAATTGGACAGCAGAGGTCCCAACTTTTAACGAATGTACTGTGTGTACGAAACAGTTTGGATCTAAAAAAAACCTTCATTTATCCTCTTTCGTTGATGTCACGGCTAGATGAAAGCCAATTTTTTGTTCTATTTATGAATCGATTTTGGTTGTTAGTGACAGTTTTCATGGAGTCATAACTGTATTATAGTAACTGTGTCTATTTCAGTATTTCAGTATATGCACGACTCTTTTGTATATGTCTACATAAGCCCTCGGTACTTCGCTAACTAGCTTTACTTCATCCAACTAGCATTTCGCGAGTTTTGAGAATTTTGCTTACTTAGAAAAGTCCATATGGAAAATAGCTGATTCTTACGAGTACCTATTTGTGAAAAGTAAAACAACAAAAGTAGGTACTTGTCGAAGACTTATAAAATAGTAATAGATTTTTAAACTACAAGTATATTTAAGATACTGATCTTAAACTCTTAATCTACAACCTAAAACGTGACATTACATTTAATGTAACAAGTTACGAACGCTTAAATAAATACTTATAAAATCAAAATTCGTACAAAGTTATCCCTCAGAAGATAAATGGACGTATCAAAACACGAACTCATCTTTTCTTGCGGAAATACTTTGAGATTTCCCCACACTTCCCGCGGTTTAATATTCGCGTCGCTCGCAAAAATACATAATTTACCAAACTGAAGATTGGAAAGAAATTCAATAACGCATACGATAAACGTTATTCGGCTCCATTATTGGGTTCTGTCGTGTGAAAGCCACCTTTCACGAAAGTAAATCTTTATAATCATAATATAAGTGTTTTGGGAAATATTTTGGTTATAAATATTTGGCACTTTGGTGTTTGGTTTTGGTTGGAAATATTTGGCACTGAAACGTTATGGCGCAAGGCGGTCCAAATAGACAATTATCATAATTCGAGATGGTTATAATGGCTTGCCCTAAGCCCAACTTTTAAGTTGGGTGTTTTAATGCTGAACCAAGAAGAAACATATTTGTATGGATCAATAAGACAGACGGATTTTATACCTTAGATGCCATGGTCACCACCTGGGCGAACACAACAGCCGTACCACTATGAAATTAAGCTTTATGTAATCAATTTAACCATTAAAACGGCATACAGTGCATTAGGTTAATATTCTAATGACATTAATTGACCTCGAAAAGCTGATTCATTTGCAACACAATCTACACCAAATTTTAAAAAGCCGTCAAGCTATGGGTTGTATCACTCTCTAAAATCTCTTATAAAGGAAAATAACACATGGTCTTAATACAAAAATAAAGGTAATGAAAAATAATTAACAAAACAAAAACCGCCTTCAAAAAAAAACTATTCCAAAACAAATTAAAATGCACTAAAAAGTAAAAAAATAATTGCGTATTCTTTTTTAACTGAATAATCAACTTACTATTTCTCTTTATCAATATGTAGGTACGATCTATGTGTTAAGACGCAAGAAAGTAGGTAGGTACCCCATCCACTTCAAATCTAACTCAACACATACCTATGAATAACAAACAATGATTAAAATATGTTTTAAAGTTCTCCTAAGTAAAATGAAATGAAAAATATTAGACTACTTAAAAGTCAATCAAATTATTACGATAATATAAATTAGTTTTAATTATTGTTATTCTTGGAGGCGGTGTCAGCCAAGGTATTAAGATTCTCGTATTATTATTCATCATCATCATTACCATCAGCCCATATATGTCCCACTGCTGGGCACGGGCCTCCTCTACAACTGTGATGCTAGGTATGTACATATATTGTAGTGTTTCCTTAGCTGACACCGCCTCCAAAAATAACAATAATTAAAACTACATTATATTATCGTAATAATTTGATTGACTTTTAAGTAGTCTAAAATTTTGCATTTTATTTGACTTAGAAGAACTTTAAAAAATATTTTAATCATTGTTTGTTATTCATAGGTATGTGTTGTGTTAGATTTGAAGTGGATGGGTACCTACCTTAGACTTGATAACCTCCTCCTTTTTTTAAAGTCGTTTAAAAAATTAAAAATAAATTCGTATTAAACAGAGGATTATTTCGGACCAGAACACTTAAATTTTAAATGTTATTCTTAGCAGAAGCATCTTTGTTGATGCAGGGATCAAACCCAAGCATACAGCATGAGAACCATCTAAAAAAGTGTTGCGATATTTCAGTCAAAACGGATATAAAGCATTTTATTCAGTTTGCGTTCCAAATGCCAAAAAAATATTCAAAATACATTTTTTTTGCAAATAGCCTTGGCATTCGTCAAATAAAATTGATATCGTATTCTTGAATTGAATTCAAAAGCAAACATCGCTAAAAGGTTTTTTCAATTTTGCGATACTGCGAACCACAATAAAACGATCCGAAATACAGTTTTGCAATTTAAATATTGCGGCTTTTGCATCTATTGTAAGTAAATTCCATATTGATAATCCTAGAAACGGCTAGAGCTTGTGACTCCGAACGGTCAAAGAAACAATATTCAAAATATTTTTCGTCCAGAAACTTATGAAATAAAGCGTTAAAAAGAAAATCTTGATTATGACGATGAAAAGCGCAAAAAAGGCAAAAAGGAAAGGTTATTCTTAAGGATTTATTGGAAACAAATTTTATTTCGTATAAAACTTCTATTGTAGTTAATCTTTTTATTCAATAAAGTAAGATGTGGATTGTTGAGAAAAAGATTGTTGAAGAAATTATAGGTATGTACTACCTACGTTTTTTTGTTGTTGTCTCTATTGTTACCTTTTGTTTTCAATTTTGGTAGTATATTTTTTACCGTACGAATAACGACCGTTAACATAAATAGTCTAGTATACAAAAAGAAATGGAGACCAGTTCTACTTAATACTTTAAATGTTTCTATATAGTATATTAACAAAGCCGTCCTACGTAGAGGATTTCGATAAGCGCAAGATTTTTCACAATTACTTAAGATGACAACCCTATCATTAAAACCCAGTTTTCATAAATTAGTTAGATTTCAAAAGGCTAATCTTATCTCGAAGACAATTCTTAGGCTAATATTTGACCTCACAAATTGACAATAATTTATCTATAAATAGGTACTGCCAGCCGCAACTTTAGATATCACGCAAAAGTTATTATTGAAAGTGCCCTCGAATTTCGTTTTATCTTCAACATTTCAGTGGCGCTTGAATATCAATACAAGAGCAATCGAATAACAGCAAATGATTAAACTCTGCCGATAAATTTATATTTTAATTTAAAATGATATTTTTTTATTGGCAAAAACAATTATTAATATTTAATATCAATTTTATGGCCGAGGTAATCTAATTACAATTATTTATTATATCTTGTAGACTTGTACGTATACAATACATACATGGACCGCTGTGTGTGCTTTTCTCACTTCTAGCTGCTATCAAAATTAAATACTAACAATATAATACTCAGAAAACCTTGTTAGCCATGAACATAATAGTATTAGCCTTTCTTGAAGTTAATAGGCGCTCACTTTTATGTAGGCTTTGTGAATTTGTTTTCGTTCCATTGTCTTCTGAACAACATTATTTAATTTTTAATGATAGTTATTATTTAATATTTTAAATACCCTATAACATTTCGTCGGAATATCTATATAGGTATTATATCGAATCCAGGACCAATAGATCGCACGGCACACTCTTAATCTGCAATACTAACAAGTCAAATCAATTTATATATCTGTGTCGACAAAAACCAAACATGATGTTGCATTAAGAACTTTTTGGGTGTTTTTGTAACTCGCCAACTCAGCTTTTAATCCACGTGCTTAAGTTAGTACTTAAGTACTTTGTCGGATGTCGGAGCTCTTTGTTTCCTAAAACTTTGTTTCACAGTCTCGCCTTATTTATGGACGTAAGATGCTTCGTAACTAATTACTGGACTACTTATAAGGAATTTAGAAAGGCAAGTCTTTTAGTTTAGGATTTTTTTTCTAGGCTACATAAAATAAATGTTTCGAAAAAGGAATAGAATTTTCACCTTTTATTCATAGTTCTTAGCTATGCTGTGGAGTCTGTCTATGATAACCGAAAAATAATAGGGGACAGACATTAATGATTCCGAAGAATGTCATTGATATAGCTATTTTCAACTATTGAATTAATTGATTAGATTAATATTAAAATTTGTTTTTCGAATTTTATTTCAACTCCCCTTACTGCTTCCTTAGAACACCTTCCATCATTCAAAGCTCACGATGTATTTATTACCTTTGTTTTTACCTTATGACCCTAAATAAAATAAATACAACTAATAGTCACATACATAGTTCTGATCCTACACTAGGATACAAGTCTCGTGATTAGAAACTACGAGAGACTTTTTCGGTCTCACAAACACCCAAACCTGAAACAAATATTTGTGGATCATACAAAGATTTGTCTCAGTGCGGGGATCGCACCCACGGTCTCTTCTGTCACAAGCCTGTGTCTAACCAACTGCGCCACAGGGTGGTAAAATGACCGACTGACTGTGTAAAATAACTGAATATTTTACACTTGAAAACCGTTTCAAAAATGTCATAAACTAATTAATCAATATTACCAACATAGCACATGACACCGGAGATTTAATTTGAAAGGTTGAAACTTCAATATCCATTAGGTTCTTTGTTAGATGTAATCGAAGCTATCAACCATTCCATTGAAGCATCACCTGCGATAGTCACATTGTAAGTTATGTGCGTTCTCGACAACTAAGTAGCGTGGAAAGTCTTCGAGGAATATTTTATGAAGCAGTAAAAACGACAATGTGAGGTAATGTGCCATTATTTCCGGAGATTTTCAGTGATGACAATGTGAGCACAGAAATGGGGAAAAGGAATTCCACATATTGCCTAATGTGATTAAAGTGAAGTTCGGTATACGAGCAACGAGCATATGAGAAAAGGGAAAGATGTATCTATCTAAATGACATAATATGTAGAGCGTTCAGTACGCATCACATGTTCCTATTAGTTGCGGTGCACGCATCGCAATGGAGGTAGTTCGCTACGAGCTACTGACAACGGATACGTCTATTGATATTAAATTTGATTTAAGCCACTATTTTCCATACTAATTGCCGCAAAGTTGTTAAACGTGTACTGACTACAAAATATGATTAAATATATGATAAAATTATAAGTATGGTTTAATTTTATATTTAATATTTATTTGAGTAGTAAAAATAGGAGATATAAGCTGTTATTAGTTTGTTTAGTAATTAATAAGATTTACATACCCACATGACGACGCATTATACCCAATAAGTAATATTTGTTGGTCCCCAAGATACAGGCTTAGCCTAATTTGGGGCCCTCTGGCAAAGATTGCATACAACAAAAACTTTTATGCGCAAAATATAGTAATAGATGTAAGAAAATATTGTATTATTTACCATTATTTACCACAATAAAGATTTTATTATATTATTATCTTTTAAATACTATGTTCTCGGTTGGGAAAAACCGGGGGTAATGATCTATGCGGGCCAAAGTATTATTATAATTATTATGAATTATCACAAACTTGAAGATTGAAGGTGTAATGAGAAAGAGAGTTATGCTCAAGAAGTTTTTTGAAACTACCTATATTAAAGAAAGCCCGTGCCCAGCTGCCCGTGCTTACATTCAAATATCGAACGAAATTGCAATCCTCATATCGAAGATACGTGCACTTTTAATTGACGCTTGTTTTGTGTCTCATGGAATAAAAGAAAAATGAATCACGTACACTAATTGGACAGCAGAGGTCCCAACTTTTAACGAATGTACTGTGTGTACGAAACAGTTTGGATCTAAAAAAAACCTTCATTTATCCTCTTTCGTTGATGTCACGGCTAGATGAAAGCCAATTTTTTGTTCTATTTATGAATCGATTTTGGTTGTTAGTGACAGTTTTCATGGAGTCATAACTGTATTATAGTAACTGTGTCTATTTCAGTATTTCAGTATATGCACGACTCTTTTGTATATGTCTACATAAGCCCTCGGTACTTCGCTAACTAGCTTTACTTCATCCAACTAGCATTTCGCGAGTTTTGAGAATTTTGCTTACTTAGAAAAGTCCATATGGAAAATAGCTGATTCTTACGAGTACCTATTTGTGAAAAGTAAAACAACAAAAGTAGGTACTTGTCGAAGACTTATAAAATAGTAATAGATTTTTAAACTACAAGTATATTTAAGATACTGATCTTAAACTCTTAATCTACAACCTAAAACGTGACATTACATTTAATGTAACAAGTTACGAACGCTTAAATAAATACTTATAAAATCAAAATTCGTACAAAGTTATCCCTCAGAAGATAAATGGACGTATCAAAACACGAACTCATCTTTTCTTGCGGAAATACTTTGAGATTTCCCCACACTTCCCGCGGTTTAATATTCGCGTCGCTCGCAAAAATACATAATTTACCAAACTGAAGATTGGAAAGAAATTCAATAACGCATACGATAAACGTTATTCGGCTCCATTATTGGGTTCTGTCGTGTGAAAGCCACCTTTCACGAAAGTAAATCTTTATAATCATAATATAAGTGTTTTGGGAAATATTTTGGTTATAAATATTTGGCACTTTGGTGTTTGGTTTTGGTTGGAAATATTTGGCACTGAAACGTTATGGCGCAAGGCGGTCCAAATAGACAATTATCATAATTCGAGATGGTTATAATGGCTTGCCCTAAGCCCAACTTTTAAGTTGGGTGTTTTAATGCTGAACCAAGAAGAAACATATTTGTATGGATCAATAAGACAGACGGATTTTATACCTTAGATGCCATGGTCACCACCTGGGCGAACACAACAGCCGTACCACTATGAAATTAAGCTTTATGTAATCAATTTAACCATTAAAACGGCATACAGTGCATTAGGTTAATATTCTAATGACATTAATTGACCTCGAAAAGCTGATTCATTTGCAACACAATCTACACCAAATTTTAAAAAGCCGTCAAGCTATGGGTTGTATCACTCTCTAAAATCTCTTATAAAGGAAAATAACACATGGTCTTAATACAAAAATAAAGGTAATGAAAAATAATTAACAAAACAAAAACCGCCTTCAAAAAAAAAACTATTCCAAAACAAATTAAAATGCACTAAAAAGTAAAAAAATAATTGCGTATTCTTTTTTAACTGAATAATCAACTTACTATTTCTCTTTATCAATATGTAGGTACGATCTATGTGTTTACGACGCAAGAAAGTAGGTAGGTACCCCATCCACTTCAAATCTAACTCAACACATACCTATGAATAACAAACAATGATTAAAATATGTTTTAAAGTTCTCCTAAGTAAAATGAAATGAAAAATATTAGACTACTTAAAAGTCAATCAAATTATTACGATAATATAAATTAGTTTTAATTATTGTTATTCTTGGAGGCGGTGTCAGCCAAGGTATTAAGATTCTCGTATTATTATTCATCATCATCATTACCATCAGCCCATATATGTCCCACTGCTGGGCACGGGCCTCCTCTACAACTGTGATGCTAGGTATGTACATATATTGTAGTGTTTCCTTAGCTGACACCGCCTCCAAAAATAACAATAATTAAAACTACATTATATTATCGTAATAATTTGATTGACTTTTAAGTAGTCTAAAATTTTGCATTTTATTTGACTTAGAAGAACTTTAAAAAATATTTTAATCATTGTTTGTTATTCATAGGTATGTGTTGTGTTAGATTTGAAGTGGATGGGTACCTACCTTAGACTTGATAACCTCCTCCTTTTTTTAAAGTCGTTTAAAAAATTAAAAATAAATTCGTATTAAACAGAGGATTATTTCGGACCAGAACACTTAAATTTTAAATGTTATTCTTAGCAGAAGCATCTTTGTTGATGCAGGGATCAAACCCAAGCATACAGCATGAGAACCATCTAAAAAAGTGTTGCGATATTTCAGTCAAAACGGATATAAAGCATTTTATTCAGTTTGCGTTCCAAATGCCAAAAAAATATTCAAAATACATTTTTTTTGCAAATAGCCTTGGCATTCGTCAAATAAAATTGATATCGTATTCTTGAATTGAATTCAAAAGCAAACATCGCTAAAAGGTTTTTTCAATTTTGCGATACTGCGAACCACAATAAAACGATCCGAAATACAGTTTTGCAATTTAAATATTGCGGCTTTTGCATCTATTGTAAGTAAATTCCATATTGATAATCCTAGAAACGGCTAGAGCTTGTGACTCCGAACGGTCAAAGAAACAATATTCAAAATATTTTTCGTCCAGAAACTTATGAAATAAAGCGTTAAAAAGAAAATCTTGATTATGACGATGAAAAGCGCAAAAAAGGCAAAAAGGAAAGGTTATTCTTAAGGATTTATTGGAAACAAATTTTATTTCGTATAAAACTTCTATTGTAGTTAATCTTTTTATTCAATAAAGTAAGATGTGGATTGTTGAGAAAAAGATTGTTGAAGAAATTATAGGTATGTACTACCTACGTTTTTTTGTTGTTGTCTCTATTGTTACCTTTTGTTTTCAATTTTGGTAGTATATTTTTTACCGTACGAATAACGACCGTTAACATAAATAGTCTAGTATACAAAAAGAAATGGAGACCAGTTCTACTTAATACTTTAAATGTTTCTATATAGTATATTAACAAAGCCGTCCTACGTAGAGGATTTCGATAAGCGCAAGATTTTTCACAATTACTTAAGATGACAACCCTATCATTAAAACCCAGTTTTCATAAATTAGTTAGATTTCAAAAGGCTAATCTTATCTCGAAGACAATTCTTAGGCTAATATTTGACCTCACAAATTGACAATAATTTATCTATAAATAGGTACTGCCAGCCGCAACTTTAGATATCACGCAAAAGTTATTATTGAAAGTGCCCTCGAATTTCGTTTTATCTTCAACATTTCAGTGGCGCTTGAATATCAATACAAGAGCAATCGAATAACAGCAAATGATTAAACTCTGCCGATAAATTTATATTTTAATTTCGAAAATGATATTTTTTTATTGGCGAAAACAATAATTATTAATATTTAATATCAATTTTATGGCCGAGGTAATCTAATTACAATTATTTATTATATCTTGTAGACTTGTACGTATACAATACATACATGGACCGCTGTGTGTGCTTTTCTCACTTCTAGCTGCTATCAAAATTAAATACTAACAATATAATACTCAGAAAACCTTGTTAGCCATGAACATAATAGTATTAGCCTTTCTTGAAGTTAATAGGCGCTCACTTTTATGTAGGCTTTGTGAATTCGTTTTCGTTCCATTGTCTTCTGAACAACATTATTTAATTTTTAATGATAGTTATTATTTAATATTTTAAATACCCTATAACATTTCGTCGGAATATCTATATAGGTATTATATCGAATCCAGGACCAATAGATCGCACGGCACACTCTTAATCTGCAATACCAACAAGTCAAATCAATTTATATATCTGTGTCGACAAAAACCAAACATGTTGTTGCATTAAGAACTTTTTGGGTGTTTTTGTAACTCGCCAACTCAGCTTTTAATCCACGTGCTTAAGTTAGTACTTAAGTACTTTGTCGGATGTCGGAGCTCTTTGTTTCCCAAAACTTTGTTTCACAGTCTCGCCTTATTTATGGACGTAAGATGCTTCGTAACTAATTACTGGACTACTTATAAGTAATTTAGAAAGGCAAGTCTTTTAGTTTTTTTTTCTAGGCTACATAAAATAAATGTTTCGAAAAAGGAATAGAATTTTCACCTTTTATTCATAGTTCTTAGCTATGCTGTGGAGTCTGTCTATGATAACCGAAAACTAATAGGGGACAGACATTAATGATTCCGAAGAATGTCATTGATATAGCTATTTTCAACTATTGAATTAATTGATTGGATTAATATTAAAATTTGTTTTTCGAATTTTATTTCAACTCCCCTTACTGCTTCCTTAGAACACCTTCCATCATTCAAAGCTCACGATGTATTTATTACCTTTGTTTTTACCTTATGACCCTAAATAAAATAAATACAACTAATAGTCACATACATAGTTCTGATCCCACTCTAGGATACAAGTCTCGTGATTAGAAACTACGAGAGACTTTTTCGGTCTCACAAACACCCAAACCTGAAACAAATATTTGTGGATCATACAAAGATTTGTCTCAGTGCGGGGATCGCACCCACGGTCTCTTCTGTCACAAGCCTGTGTCTAACCAACTGCGCCACAGGGTGGTAAAATGACCGACTGACTGTGTAAAATAACCGAATATTTTACATTTGAGAACCGTTTCAAAAATGTCCTAAACTAATTAATCAATATTACCAACATAGTACATGACACCGGAGATTTAATTTGAAAGGTTGAAACTTCAATATCCATTAGGTTCTTTGTTAGATGTAATCGAAGCTATCAACCATTCCATTGAAGCATCACCTGCGATAGTCACATTGTAAGTTATGTGCGTTCTCGACAACTAAGTAGCGTGGAAAGTCTTCGAGGAATATTTTATGAAGCAGTAAAAACGACAATGTGAGGTAATGTGCCATTATTTCCGGAGATTTCCAGTGATGACAATGTGGGCACAGAAATGGGGAAAAGGTATTCCACATATTGCCTAATGTGATTAAAGTGAAGTTCGGTATACGAGCAACGAGCATATGAGAAAAGGGAAAGATGTATGTATCTAAATGACATATGTAGAGCGTTCAGTACGCATCACATGTTCCTATTAGTTGCGGTGCACGCATCGCAATGGAGGTAGTTCGCTACGAGCTACTGACAACGAATACGTCTATTGATATTAAATTTGATTGAACTCACTATTTTCCATACTAATTGCCGCAAAAGTTGTTAAACGTGTACTGACTACAAAATATGATTAAATATATGATAAAATTATAAGTATGGTTTAATTTTATATTTAATATTTATTTGTGTAGTAAAAATAGGAGTGTCTATAACGCGGATGTTAAGTTTTCGCGCAGAACTAGCTAAATTCGTAGTAGTTCATTAGAGAATATCTAGATGGCGCTTTTTTTGGGAACATATATTTTGTATGACAGGGCGTGTCTATATTATAAATTTATGATGACAACGAAACAAATATAAAAAATATGTCAGCTCCATGACGCACTTGGCTAGATTCCAGCTTACAAAACGAGAGGCCGCGGCTTCGATCCACGCACCGAGACAAATGTTTGTGTGATCCACAAATATTAATTGTTTCGGGTCTGGGTGTTTGTGAGACCGAAGAGTCTCTCGTAGTTTCTGATACCCACGACACGGGACTTTTATCCTAGTGTAGGGTCAGAACTATATAATTGTGACTGTTAGGTGTATTTATTTATTTAATTAATTATTCTCAACTGTGACAAAATCAATTTACAAATTACAAAAAGCTACAAGTGTGTGAATCAACATTTTATAATAAAAATTACGCTCATATTTAAAGCATACAAAATCGAGTATGCAATAACAAACAGAAATACGCAATCCATTGTTATTATTTTGCTGAAACTATCATTTATTTTTGGAACGTCCAAATTCCAATTTTTAATCTGGCTGTCTAACAAATAGCACATGATTTTTGTCCTCTTTTCCAATTCCATAAAAGCCAGTTTGTTAACTATTTCGTTACTGGCCTGTTTTAATAGCATTTTCAGGCTTTACCGTCCCGCAGCGATTTTACATTTCTGAATTGAATATTTACTGTCTGCTCTTAATTTATATTTGAAATTATTATTCCATCGAACGTTTAAAAGAGTTTTTTTTTAAATAGTGGCCTGTTTGAAATACATATTTAATTGTTAAAAGCTAAAACAAAAGACTTCAAATAAGCAATTGTAGTAAATGTTTGATAAAAACGTAGTTTCTGAAACCCACGACACAAGAGACGTATCTTAATGTGGGGTCAGAACTATGTATGTGACTGTTGGGTGTATTTATTATTATTATGGTAATGACATTAAGATGTTTTTATTGATTTGAAGTATTCAAATCTCTATCATAAATGCAATATATACATAAGTGTACACGATGGTTCAAGCAAAACAATGGCGAAATAACCGATTAAATAATTAGGCGTCGGTATAAAATTAGTAATATTATAACTAAAAGCGTCGGACTTCTAGACCACTGACCACCTCGATTTTACATGTTAATTTTAATCGTTTGCTACAAAAAATCATTGAAATTTTTACAATAAACTAGTAGACCCGACAGACGTTGTCCTGTACACAATTTTAAATTCAATATATCCTATTTTTTTCATTATAAACCATTCTCGAATCCACCTGAAGATATACAGAAATATAATTAAAATCGGTCCAGCCATTAAATTTAAAATCCCATAAATCGATCACAGCGCCACCTACCGGGTCCAATTCCAAATCTAAACCATTCTCCAATCTATCTGAAGATACACATATATATCATTAAAATCGGTCCAGCCGTTAAAAATTAAAATCCCAGAACTCGATCACAGCGGCACCTGCCGGATCCAATTGCGAATCTAAACCATTCTCGAATCCACTTGAACACACACAAAAAAATTCATTCAAATTGGTCCAGCCGTTTAGGAGGAGTATGGGAACAACACACGTACAGAAGAATTATATAATATATAAAGATATCGAACAAGCACTTCCAAAATATAATAGAATTTTGTAAGTACTTCCATAAATTAAGTTATATTCTCGAAACCACTTTCGAACTTCGTACATAAATTCCATAGAGATAATCTTTATAAGTAAAATAGCGTCATCTCCATAAACATATGCAAGTTCAAAATAGGTCATGCCTGTTTCAGGTGACGTCAAAGACAGCGTAGTCAAAGACAAGTGTCATCTGAAGACAATCGGTCGTTTGTCGCCGAGCAGAGGATTTGGGATGTGGCTGAGTGCGATTGTTCGATATCTATTGACTTGTGGGACATTGGAATCGACTTCTATTGTTGCCCTTGTATATGAACACGACAAGGTGGCATACAACTTGATAAATAAGACGCTATGTGTTTTGTGTGACAAATGTTTGTGTATTTGGCAAATGTTTGACTTGCTTGTAAAAGGTATTTAAACTGGTTCATGATTTTTTCCTAGGCCAAGCAATCGTTATTCCTTTATCATTCTCTATATATTTGTAAAGGTTAAACTTGCTTATAATTTACAAACTTAAAATTTTAAGCCTTATTAATAAACGTTGTATAAGTACGCAACGGAGACGTCATAGCCTAGTAGACGTGATGGCCTCAAGGTTTAGGCGCGCGGTCAAGTCAAAAATCTCTGACTTTCCGAAGTTATGTGTTCACAAATAATTATCACGTACTTCAACGGTGAAGCAAAACATAGTAAGGAAACCTGCACCCCTCAAAAAATCTTAGGAATCTCTTAAGGGTGTAGTCCGCCAACCCGCATTAGGCCAGCGTGGTGGATTAAGGCCTAAACCCTCTCAGTTGTAGAGGAGGCCCGTGCCCGTTAAATTTAAATATGTTATTTAACGAAGTGGTAGGTAAAAAATCCGTACAACATATGTATACGGATATATAATATGTATTATGTAACATAAATGTATGCGCGCAAGTGGAGCGGATTTCCTTCAATTAAATTGAACACGACGGTCTGCGCCTCGATGATCCACTCAATTTAAATGTTAGGAATTGGAAAATACTTTTCGAATTAAAATCGTGTCTGGGGACTCATGTGATTAGATTTTTTTGGAGACGACCCTATTCCTGACCCCGGACTTATTTTCAGACTCAGTTCTGCTACAGAGAGTCTACGAAAAACCCAATAATATCCTGCCCGACCCGAGAAACGAACACAAGACCACACGCCATAAACTTCTGTGATACCAACAAAGTAAACCTAACAAATTGACAGCCCCGTGGCGCAGTTGGCTAGACACCAGCTTGCGAAACGAGAGGCTTCGATCCCCGCACCAAGACAAATGTATGTGTGATCCACAAATATTTGTTTCAGGTCTGGGTGTTTGTGAGACCGTAAACTCTCTCGTAGTTTCTGATACCCACGACACAAGACTCATATCTTAATGTGGGGTCAGAACTATGTATGTGACTGTTGGATATATTTATTTATTTAAACATACTAAAATGCAATGTATGGAATAAATAACTGAATTAGTGCACAAGAGCCCAGCCTATTGTCACGGTTGAGTGGTCACTATCAACAGCGTCATTGCCATCTGTTTAGAACGCAAGTAAATAGCACTCATCGATAAATTGTTCTAGTAGGATTTATTATACATACATAATTACATGCACACGCCCGTATTTGCAACGAAGTATTATAGGTATCTATTAGGCCAAGCGCCGGAGCAAAAAAAGTAGGTAAGTAAAGCATCGTTCGGGACCTGGTATTTTTTTTTGGAATACGTTCAAGGGTGTCCCCTGAATGTAAATCCAAGTTGGCGGGGGGGGGGGGGGGGGGTTTCACTTCAGCCGCCATCTTGGAAAACACGTTTTATCGAATATCTCGTTAACCGCGCATCGTACGACAAAAATTTTAGAAATAATTATTGTAGATAATAATATTTGCCATCTTTTTTATATAAAATCAATTTTTTTTTGTATAACGCATAGTTTTTTAATTATTAAACTTTTTACAATATGGTTTTTACTAAATATTTAGTTCATGGTTAAAAAGAATTGTCAAAAATTAAAAATAATGGTAACTGAATTGTAGAGCATAAAATTACCTATAAATTTTATCGGAAACTTTTTCCCGTAGAATTTATAGTTTAGGAGCTATAACGCTGTAAATGAGATTATAATGAGATTATAATGCTGTATATTCAATTATGCACCTATAAGTTGCAGTATATATTTCAGGTCGTTCGGAATTTCCCCCTCTTAACATTCCAACGGTATTCAGGTATAAATCCTAACCGTTTTTGTCCCCTCGTGACGCTAGGGTCGTTCCCTCGCCTGTGTGTGTATTGAAATTTTAGTAGACGCGTCAGTTCTGTTTGGAGCGCTATAATTAGAAACCTATGCGTTATACAAAAAAAAGTTTCAAATAAAAAAGATGGCAAATATTATTATCTACAATAATGATTTCTACAATTTTTGTCGTACGATGCGCGGTTCGCGAGATATTCGATAAAACGTGTTTTCCAAGATGGCGGCTGAAGTGAACCCCCCCCCCCTCCCCGCCGCGCCAACTTGGATTTACATTCAGGGGACACCCTTGAACATATTCCAAAAAAAAAAACAGGTCCCGTACGTTGCAAAAAAAAACCCCCGGCGCTTGGCCTGTATCTATACTCACCTTTCGCCAGTTGCATCTTAAGACCTACTCAATATGGTATCTTTCGCCGTTTTTGGGCAAATTTCCAGACTCCGAGCTGATGCTGTGAATTTCTTAATCCAGAAAGTGAATACCGCTTTACCCCACTCGCGAAACGAGCTCAGGAACTCTAAATTGTAAGTTTTTATTACTTATAGTACTTACAACCTGATGTAGGTACCTTCCGTCTTGCAGAACTGTAGTATATAGAAAAGATCTGTGCTGCTTTTATATAAATAACTTTTCGCACTCAACTAATCACCCTACCCGACTCATTGTCAATGTCAAAAAACTCATAAAAAATATAAAATTAGTCATATCAGCAACTTATTCATCATCATCAACTCTAAATTGTATGGCTCACACTTCTGTAGTGAGATAAACAAGGCAATCATAAGAAGTTTTAATAAATATGTTCCAATAAGTGCTGATGTCAAACTCATTTGCTATTACCCGACAACTGGAAACTTCGTCGGCAGGTCGATTACGATACCCGTTTAAAAAATTTTTTTCTATAACTCCTGCCAATTTACAATATTAGTACTAGCAAAGATAAGGGCGTTTTATCAATAAATGCTTAACTTTAGGAATAATTTGCGTTCAAGTCTCAATTTCCCTAGAGATTTCAATTGAGTGAGGCTAGCATGATTTTCGGGCTTAATTTTTGTCACGGTCTTTTCTGTTTAATTTTGGTATTTTTACTGCTATATACTTACACTCAATATGATTACATTTCATATAGTATTTTTTAAATTACTTTTGGTTAGTCATATATTAGTTATTTATATATTAGATAATTATCTATAGGTACTCATTACTCATATTATAAAGCTGAAGAGTTTGTTTGTTTGAACGCATTCATCTTAGGAACTATTTACTCGAATTGATAAATTATTTCAGTGTGTGATAGCCCATTTACCGAGGAAAGCTATATATCATCACGCTACGACAAAAAGGTACGAAGCAGCAATAAAAAAGGTGGCAAAAACGGGGAAAGAATTTCCTACTCCTTTTGAAGTTTATGGTAATGTTTCGCATATGGGCATCCAATAATAAAGTAATAAGAATAGAGCGCTTCAATATTTTAGACTAAATGCATATCATACTGTTATGTAGTATGATGATACGACTAATATGTACGAAATATACTTGTTTTTTAAACTGTAACGTGCGCTCGAGAGGAACCATCAACATAGTCAACATTGAAATATATTTTAATATAAAATATTTTATAGCAAGCAAATTTATTAACCATTGATTTAGTCGACAAAATCACAAGTTGGCATGGCACCGCTTTGAATTGGGGTTTATTTTACCTATTACTGGCCTCATTCAAATTCGAGAACTCTCTTAATCACCTCTCGTATTTCCGATTTCACGACAAATTTATATTTGAATAACAACTATAACTGAAGAGAGAAGGTTTTGCAGAATATTAATTTAAAACATCAAATAAGGATGGTGATTAATCTAGGATGATAATTTTTTTATTCTCTTATTTGCGAATGTTGTCCAACCATACATACATTTACGCCTGAATCCCCAAAAGGGTAAACTGAAATGCAACTTTATATCAACGAAATGCGACTTTATGTCATGACATAAAGTAACGGGGCTCATATTTCCAAGACTCCACAATGTTACTAAGATTTTTCTTACACCAAAATCGACTAAGCCCGACCTAGAACTTAAACATCATAAAACTCTCCATCGAACTAATTTAAGTCGTGATACAAAGATAGCAGCACCGAATCATATCTAAGTATTCAACTCTGTTTTACTCAACGCAAGCTAAAGACTTCGATAAGTACCCAGTTCTTGGCGTACATCGCTATATCTATAAAACAAGGCATGTTTGACAAGGCGAGGCGAGTTATTGCAGTATTTCTGCTGCGGCTGTTTCGACACAACTGTAAAACATCGCCGGCTAAGTTTAATCCTCTGAAACGGCAGCGGATGGGGGCTTCGTTTTCCTCTTTTCGTTGCTTGTGCGCTCAAACAGATTGAACGGAGACGTAGGAAAATAGAGAACTAACCTGATTTAAAGAAATTGAGGAATAAATTATTTTAGTGATTGTTAACTAGATTGTTTTATTCTGTTTAATTCAGTTTATGACTAAGAGGTTCTGTTTTGATTACAATATTTATAATATTTGCACAGCTGCTCCTTATACAATAAGGAGCCATCAATTACAAAACTTAAAAAAAATGTCTGACAACGTTCTTCTACCTTAAAAAATTGTGAGATCCATGTGATATCAAGTCGATGAATTTATTCAGTCCCCATTATGAAGGGACCTTCTGTCTTAAGTTATTATGCACTTAGCTTACCAGACAACATTTTATAGTGACCATATCAACATTAAAAATCTTTTCTGTTATAAATAAAATAGTTTGACAATCGCACTAAAAGTGAGATACATTGTGTTTTCATGCAATTGCCAAGTCAAACTATTTTATTTAAAATATAAAAGACTGCACTGCCGTGCCCCCAGATAACATCTTAAGTGGGGATAGTTTGGTTATCAAATCCACAATAATAAGGCTAGTTATGAAATATCGACCGGTGCACGTTCCACTAGTAGTACACTAGGTATACGTCGACACTCGTCTATTACAGACAGTACTGCCGTCAAATATACTTCCTTAATTACACCCAGAATCCACGAGACATGACATACAATACAAAAAAGGGTAAAATACTTATTTCGCAAGTTATATCTAAGAGCTTGGTAGTTCTGCCTTCGCTACCGGTTAAACTGAACATTAAACAAGTGAGCGAGATTCGCGACGCGAACAAACTCCTGGCGAGCACTGCCCCACCATCTGCGCGATTAGTGTACACTAACGTTTACATTCTATTTATTTTCGGCTGCAATCTCGCCTTTAAAGTTCTGCACTCCTATTTACATTAATATTTCGACGTAAAATTCGAAATGTGTCTTTCACTAGTCACATAATTGCGTAGAGATGTTACCTACCTAATATTGAGAATGTCAACGGATCGAGAAAGACTTACATACTCAAGAATACATATGTACATATTCTTTGATACGTAAGAAACAATCAGAGGTGTACACTCAATTTTCGCCATCTACACTTCAAAGCTAAGATAATAGAGAGTCATTCCCGTTTACTCGACATATTTTCAGACTCTTCAGCTTTAGGAACTAGTTTATGGAACTAGGCATAGATCTCAGTTGTAGAGGAAGCCCGCGCCCAACAGTGGGACGTATATGGGCTGATGATGATGATGATGATGATGATGATAGGTACGCGTATACATTACAAAGGTATGCGCCGTATGGTCGGAATTAATAAAGAAGCTTAATAATTAATTACAACAACAAAACTCTTCATTAACAAAACAATCGACCTTCGTCTCAAATTTTGATGTCGAGGGGAACAGCCGAAATTACCGCAGGAATCGCTTACCGGAAAACCGGAGGCCGAGCCGGCAGTCACAGCCCGGCCAATCCGGTGGTTATTGTTGCAGAATTATTATCAACGGATGTTAATTATTACGTTGTAGCTCGTTGTACCTGGTTGTGATTTAGGTTTGACAAGAGACTGTCTAGTTGATTTTGAATCAGTATAGCAACTACCTACGTTCTACATAATACGCATTGAAGTTTTCGCCTATTGGGTTTTTAAGAAAGAGCGGTATAGCTGATAGGCTAACCGTATGAAAACATTTTACCTTCATAGAAATATACATGGAAAATAATGTTTTTTTTACTATAAATTACAATAAAACGCATAGGCTCTTGTGTTGATTTGTTGAAATCTGGTCATAAATAACCTGCGTTATCCATCCATAATACCGGTTTTCGATTTCATCGATGTCTTTTGTTTTTACTCACACACAGTGACAATAAATCAGGTCACATACGCTCACACACCATAAAGCTCACATTCAGGCCTGTATACGCATATAGATATTTGACAGCCCCGTGGCGCAGTTGGCTAGACACCAGCTTGCGAAACGAGAGGCCGCGGGTTCGATCCCCGCACCGAGACAAATGTTTGTGTAATCCACAAATATTTGTTTCGGGTCTGGGTGTATGTGAGACCAAAAAAGTCTCTCGTAGTTTCTGATACCCACGACACAAGACTTGTATCTTAGTGTGGGATCAGAACTATGTATGTGACTGTTGGGTGTATTTAGTATTTAGTATATATATAAAAAGCGTGTTTAGAAAAAGAAGTACATATCGCATGTCACAAATTTGTGCCGTGGAACTAAGAAGACAGTATTATGACTATTTGTAAACTTTGCATTGAACACAGGGCATACCACCAACCTGGTTATAACGCCGTAGCCAGAATGTTTTGCCCATGGCCCAGGTCCCAGAAATGCCAAAGCGCAGTGAGCAAATGTGGACTGAGAAAGTAAAAAAGTGTATATTTTTGATAATATAAAAATTTCGTCGTCGTAAATACTACTGTATATCATTTCACTAGGTCTCTGAACAAGATGTAGTTAGTATAATATAACTGGAAGGAACAAAGATTAATGTTTTAATTAAGAAATCGAACATTTAAACCCGCTCAACTGAAAGAAATTAATGCGTCTAATTAACTTCTATCAACGTATTAATGTTACAAACATTGGTCATATAATAGTTGAAAAAGAGCTTCGATTGTAAATCGGAGCGAAGCTTAACGATGTTTTAAAGTTTATTAATTATCGATGGCGATTTTGCTTTTGAAACAAGCAATAGTTTCAAAAGCAAATATAGCTGGAAACTTCAATTTCAATACCACATTTACAGTACGACTAATAATAGCAACTCCAACTGTAATACTCTTAGGTAAGGTTCGTAGTGAGCTATTCGTATACATAAACTCACGGCTGTATTCCCCGAAAGGGTAGGCAGAGCTGCATTTCCGCACCCACATTTCGAGAATTGTTTCAAATCCCATGTAATAGGTGGCGAGCCTATTGCCGTTTTAGGACATATTTTGAGTCTCCGTGTTGCTCCTGAGAATTCTCTAATAGAAAATACCAAAAACTCTTATTTCGACTCGGGAATCGAGCCCTAGACCACTAGATCGCACGGAGATCACGAAATTAGAGATACCAAGAAGCAAAATTTTCAAAATTCACATATTTAGCCGTCCGGACCAAGTCACCCGTCCAAGTAATGTCTAAATTATTTGTGTCATCTGGTATTTTTATGACATCAATATCTATTAAAAATTTATAAAACTAAGTTTTTCTATTACCTATTAATGGGAAAAGCAATCTAATTTTTTCCTACAAAAGTAAAAAAACATTTATCCCCACAGCAACAGTCTGTTTATACAGTTTTTATATTTGTCAATTTGAAATAGCGTTCCAACACAGTTTCCAGTTTTTGTTCACATATTCATTTTTTTTGCGTATACAAAGCATATCGAAAAACTGATGTGTTTTCGAACACAAAATTTTGGAACACGAAATTCTATCGAATTAAACTGAAAAATGCCGGCGAACACATTTCCAAGAGAATTCCTTTTGAAAACGCTTTGAATCTTATCGCCTCTCGTCCAGCTTGGTATAACACAGCCGAATAAAAAAAGCCTTTCCGATCCAGTAAACGTAGGCTACGGAAAGCATTTTCAAGGCTCAGTGATTTAGTCGAATGAGCTCGACTAAGCGAAAATGGTGGTAGTTTCACCAAAATTCTAATATTAACAGGGTCAGCGAACTTCTGTAAGTATTTGTTTTATTAACGAAACTGTTATCCCATGTAGGCCTAGTGTGTGGCATTTATAATATGAATGTTGATTGATTAAACACTTTTCGCAGATATCAGGGATTTTTGCCTTTAGAAAAGGTGTTTTTTTATTATTGGTACACAATATGCAACGTACTGTTTGTTTTGCAGTAATCGAGCAAAACCACAGTCTCATTGACATCCGGCATGAATTAAGTTTTGCTGTATCAGTTTGGTCATAAAATCTAGTAACAGGCAGGCAGGATACTTTTATCAAAGGCGTGCAATTCATATCCAATCTCTTATGAGCCTATTATTGGAAAAAATACCTTTATATATTAATCATACATATACACAATCCAAGAAATTAAAGATTGTCGTTATTTATTGATACGAGTAAAAAAAAACTGAGAATTTTTTACTCATACCAATTGAACACCAATCTTTTATTTTTCACACCACCAATATGGCTTATTAACTCAATTAAATATAGCCGTGTCGCAAATTGCTGGAAGTTATATTCTTTTGAAGGATTTAAAATATAAAAAAATGTATCATTCGCAGCACCGCTCCCTCTCAATGAAAAATCTATAAGCTGATTTTCGTTTGAAAGCTTCAAAATAATATTTAATAATCTACGCAACATTTTGTAATATTCGTGTGAAAGATGTCATGAATGAGTTTCCAATAAAGCTACAACCCTAATTTTAAAGCCTAATAAATTATTATTATTGAAACTCGTTTAATTTAGATTGGAAGGGCAATCAGAGAATCAAAGTCATTTTTTCATTTTTGAACGGATTTTCAACTTCGCTGGAGATACTTTAATAAAGTAATTGAAAATTGAAAGCGTTTTCTAGGATTTTTTTCAGGTACCTTACTGTCCGAATGGAGAATCTAGTGACGAAAGACTTTACTTTCGCCACTCAACAGCCGTGCTGCCGTTAAATTGTTATACAGTATAAACACTATACGGACAAGCAGACGAAAGCTAAAGAAAAGATGGATGGAGTGCGTAACTCTTATTGTAATTAGCAATGTCCCTGTTTTTGTGGGAGATTTGCGGGGCACGCTCTTGAACTAAAGGAACATTTAGCGCCATCTAAAAAAGTGAGACATATTTTTAAATCTGTTTTATTGGTCGATAGGCTTTCGGTTCGGGGATTTGATGGTGTGCATAACTCAAGTTTGTCGATTTTTGAGTTGACTCCCATTAGATCTAGATGTGCGATATATAATATAAATAATAAATTTATCCAAGAGTGAAATAATAGATCTATCTACCAACAGTCTGTAGATATAAATAAAGATTACTAATTAATGTTTTTTTGAATGTTCTGTTATTATTCCAAGTAACGTATAGCTGTTTTTGTTAAAAAGAAAGAGCAAATCAACAGCTTCTTTTGTCATAACTTAGTTTAGAAAATATTACTCGGTCGCTAAATATGCGTCGAAAAAGGAAAAGAAAACAATATTTTTATCAAAATTTGTAATAAACAGTTCTATCCAAAAGGCATGTTATTACTCTGTAACCCTCCGTAACCGTAGTTCCAAAGAGGGATTTGCGGTCGCATCTGCAGCCTCTCATTCTCAGCCGGCCTGAGAAAAATGTAAGTGTTATTACCATTTTTTAAACAATTGTATATATAATTAACAAAAATGAATTAATAATTAGAATTAAAATATTTAATAATTATTTTTATGAGTATTTGCCATCGTGAATAATGACTTACTTTAACGGCGATGGAAAATATCGCATTTTTAGAAATTTCTAAGTTTTTTCCGGAGGACAGATGCCAGTTGTCAGTTGTAGAGGAGGCTCGTACCCACATATATGTATATGTGTTGATGTAGATATAGAAGTAATTAGGTTTTAATGCAGTAGTAGATGGGTAGTAAATCGTGAAGCCTACAGAACAACAACTCACAAGAATGCTATCATCTCTCGATCTACTAGCACCAGGATATTTAGAACATTCTTTACTCAAACACGTAACACTACTGCATGATATAAAATATATGACTTTACCTCGAGAATTTTTTGCCCTAAAATCCAATTGTAAAGACTATGCATGCGAAGATGTACCCGGGAGCTAGTTAAAATCAAACTTACCCTTCTGGATGTTCCGCCCAAGATATACTGCGCTCGACTACTTCATATCCCCTACGTTCTGCCGGCTGGTTACACAGTTGGCTTCTACGACTGAAAAGAATATGCCTGGAATTCTTACACACATTTATTTTATTTTATTTTTAAATATACTGACACACCATTCCCGATGGTAAAGCGTAAAGCGATTCAAAAGAGTATCGACTATCAAGAAATGACTACATCTTCCTTCACCAGTCGATGCTGGCCTAACTTGGATATACGCGAACTACTTGCATACTATGGCCGGTTTTAGCCTCCTTTACGATGATGAAAACCATCGTATTCAAATAATCTACCACTAGCAAATAGTCGGACGATAGTCTCAATCAGCGAACGTACTACTGCATTTAGGCCTCTTCAATGGTGCTCGATCATCGATACCTCTGCACCCAACCGCTGTCGGCCACTTTCTGTATATCGTCGCCCTATTTTTTTTTTTTACTGATCTGTAGCTATAAGTGAAGACTTATTATTAGCTTTTTGTTAATTGTTTTGATTTTTAACCTAGTTGTAATGTAGCTGAGAGTCTTCCACAAATAAATAAATATATATATAGATCTATATATTTACAAGAGATAAATAACTATATTGAATTACTTACTAATTTCCTTCACCTATTATACAGTCCAAGAAAGCTCCATTACATTGGGTACTTGTGAATAGGAAGGGTCCCACGCATCGCGACTGGTTGTCAACCCTAAATACTGAAGCAACACCGATCAGTACTTCTCGCACACCGACCCACGTAACTAGAGGGCCGCCGTGGTCGTTCTATAAAGACAGCATAGAACCAATGTATGCCAAGGACCAAACAAACACTCATAACTTATATTGGATCCATGTCAGTGGCGGTACTTCCATAGAATATCAAAAGAATTACACGTTAATTGTGTAATGTTTAGTTTATAATTGTTTTTTTGTGGGTGAGGATATTCATTTATATGTCAAATAGCTTTTGTTAAATAAAGATTTAAAGATTAAATATTATTATTTGGAATTCTGTAAGGCAACCTTTAAAAAAATGCACATGACACATAAATAACTAATTAATTAGTACCTGGCAGATTCCGTATCTTCGTGTTAGGGTATAAGGTCCGTATGATTCTGAGCCGTTCCTTCGAGTTTTATCGAAATGCACTATATTTCTATAGCCGTACTGGTTGTTGTTCTCTTCACACTATAAGAAAAATGCATTGACAAATACTTAATGCCAATAGTCAAATATTACACATAAAGTTTTATACACCAGCTTGTATATGTCTAATAACACTATATTAATTTGAAACGACATATAGTATGAAAAGGTTCCTGGACGTTATTTTAATAATTAGGTATCTTACACATAAAGTTTTATTTTTACACAAACTTCATATTCCCTAAATCTTAAAACTGGAAGTGCTTTATCAATTTATTCAAAACATGATTAATATTACATATTATTAATAAAATATAAATTTTACAATATAATGTTGACACTACCATATAAAAGTGTCTCATTTTAAACACCAGTTAGCGAAACGAGAGGCCGCGGGTTCAATTGCCGCTCCGAGAAAACTGTTTGTGTAACCCACAAATATGTATATTTTTTTCCTATGTTTCTCTGTTGGTTCGTGTCTGGGTGTTTGTGAGTCCGCAAAGTCTCTCGTAGTTTCTAATACCCACGACACAAGAGTTGTTAGTGTGGGGTCTAACAATGTATGAGACTGTTAGGTGTATTTAAAAAAAAAATACGATACCATGACAGAATTCTCATTCTCCATAGCAAATAGACAGCATTGCCAACTGTCAAGAACTTATGTGTACCAACACCTCTAAGCCAACTGCAAAGTTTGAAAATTCTTACGGAAACTCCAACAGCCCCCCTAAGTTTTTGTTGTCCGGTAGCGCATCCATCATGTAGTAATGGCTTGCTCTTCTGTATGGGTTCACCTTTGTCGTCGACATTACCGCCTTCCAAAGTGCACAACATGTAGCGGTCAATCACAGGATCCATATCGTGGCCTTGATATGCCTCTTTGCAAATTTGTTTCGGCAGAATTATTTGCGGTGCGAAATGTAACGTATTGCTATTGTAGTTGTTGTCATCTTCGGGCTAGAAATAAAATTACTTAACGCATAAATAACTTAAACTATTGGTGGTACTTCTATAAAAGACCAAAGCGTCTCACGTTAATTGACCATTGCCCAGTTTATAATTGTTTATTGTGAGGTCAGGATATTGTCATTTGCACGTCAAATTGTTTATGTTAAACAAAGATTAAAAGCTTAAAGGATATTATTCAGAATATTGTAAGGGAAGCTGGGCTTTTGGGCTTCTATGGAAGTACCGCCACTGACACGGAACTGTATAGTGGTTGGCAGGTAGCATTTCTACATGTACGTTTCACCAACTATCCGAAAAGCTTGGCCTGTAAAAAAAGAAATAAAGAAGCAACACACCTTTCTCCAAATTGTATCGTGACCCCATCCGTACACCTGGGCGTCAGTTCCTGGTTCCTGATATTTAGACTCGTAATTGATTGCTATAGCAGTCGGTTTATAAGAGCATAATTTCGTATATATTTCGTCGTCGAATCTAAACGGTGACTCCACTTTCACGACGGCTATGTCATTATTCGACCACTTCGACAGTTTTGAATAATCTAGGTCGTATGCTGAGTCAATAAAATAAATTAATAAATACACCCAACAGTCACTACATAGTTCAAACCCCACACTAAGATACTTTTGTCGTGGGTATCCGAAACTACGAGAGACATTTCGTATCACAAACACCCAGACCCGAAACAAATATTTGTGAGTCATATGTATGTATGTCTCGGTGCGTGGATTGAACCCCTGGTATCTGGTGTCTAGCCAACTGTGCCACAGGGCTGTCAGATACATAGTATGTGGTTTATAGTTTATGTGAAGAAGGAGGTTAGGGAAGTTACCTTGCGAGTACCTAAATTAACATAATATAACAAGTTGCTGTATGACAGACACTTATAATACATGATAAGTTATGATTCTCAAATCGTGTCGTCATCGTCATCTTCAGACACATCATAAAGTCACCCTTCCGCTTTTGATATAAGTACAACATTGCTAAATAGAAGAGTTACAACATTGCTAAATAGAAGAATTACAACATTGCTAGATAGAATTAGAAGCAGTCTGCATCTAGCGACTTTTATTAACAAAGAAATTAGTTTTTATGTAAGCAGTGATGGCCTCGAGGTTTAGGCGCGCGGTCGAGAATTTCGGCGGTCGCAGGTTCAAACCCCAGGCACACACGTCGACTTTAATTATGACTTGCTTTAACGGTGAAGGAAAACATCGTGATAAAACCTGCAAACCTAAAAGTTCTTAGGAATTTCTTAGGTGTGTAGTCCGCCAACCCGCACTAGGCCAGCGTTGACTAAGGCCTAAACCCTCTCAGTTGTAGAGGAGGCCCGTACTAAGCACGTATATGGGCTGATGATGATGATGAAATTTTTGAAAGTCATCCCCATCTTAAAAATAATTTTGTTTTCAATATTCAATAGTTTTTAAAAAATAGTTTTATATTGACGATTCAAAAGAACTTGTAAAAGTTTATTTGAATAAAGATGATTTTGACTTTGACATTGACTTTGACTTTGATAAAACACAATAACCTTTACAACCAAACATGATGTTAATGCCGGGCTGGGTCCCTAACAAAATCCCTACGCCGGCATACCGAACAAAACCCCCCGATGGCCATCTTCGCGCCAGGTGGGGCGACGACGGTGCGTGGGCGAGAAGCGCCCACAATGTATCCGCAGCCGCCCGGTGCGCGACACCACAATAACCTCCATCTTCGACTAACCTCAGAGTGAATACAAGTGCCTTGGCAGTTGGCACACGCTGGGTGATATAAAAATAATTATAATAATTTACAAAAAATACGGCTAATTGTTTCAACTAGTATGGGATACTCATAACTGTTCCACACAATTCGGCAGTGTGTTGGCCGTACTTGATTCGCTATCTATAGCGCGAGCCGATTCTTAAATCGTTTCTAATAACTTACCCTTAGGCACGCAGGTGAATACAATTTTCTTCTTTGTCTGTTGTGTACATGGATTGTCATTAAGATCCTCAGCACGAATGTACTCCTTGTATCCCGCCACTGCGTACATATGTTGGACATCCTCTACGCAGGCCGCTGACGTTACCAAGAACCACGGGCTCACAATAGCCGCGCCACACATCCAATGGTCATAGTATTGCGTTGACGCAGGCGCTTTTACTAAATAAGCCTAGAATTTTAAAATCCATATTACACATTCAAGGCTGTATTCCCGAAGGCGTATAAGGTGCATATTTGCGTCCACGATTCGACAGGGTTTAATTCCCAAGTAATAAGGGATAATCAATCCCTCTCAATGGTAGAGGAGGTCCGTGCCCAGGAGTGGGGCGTATATGGGCTGATGATGATGAATAAATGAGGGATGAACCTATTACTGACTTAGAGTTATTGGGTTTTTCCATTAGGAAATTCTCAGTAGCAGCACGGAGTTTGGAAATTTGCCCGAAAAACGGCAATAGGCTCGCCCCCTATTACGTGGGACTGACCTGGCGAAATGTGGGTGCAGAAATGCACCTCTGCCTAACCGTTCGGCAAAAACAGGCGTGAGGTTATGTATTTATTTATTTATTAACACTTTATTATACACACAGAGAAAATTAACAAAACAAGAACACAGAGGGAAAAATACTTCAAATAGCGGTCTTATCGCTCAAGGCGATCTTTTAGAGACAACCATAGGATGGAAACAAAGAAAGGATAGATGAGAGGGTAGTCAGTGTGTACAACATACATACATATATACAAAATTATAAATAATTATCTATTTAAATATATATCATATAAATATCATATAATATTGTAAAAAAAAGTATTTATTCGGAAAATGTTTTTAATTTATTAGAAACATTAAGAGTAGTAATGTTCCTTAACAAGTTTGTTGAACTGTGACAGTGTTTGTGCACGTCTTACCTCAACTGGAAGTGCATTCCACAACAGAACGGCCTTGACAGTAAAGGATTTGTCCATAAAATTTGTCGAATGCACGGGCATTCTCAGCTTTAAATTTTCTGATGACCCCCAAGGATCGCACATGTAATTCATGAAGAAATTCGAATCGAACTTTAAGATAGGAGGGGGTTAAAGGATTATGCAAGATATTGCACAGAAGAAAAAGTACGTGGGTATCCCGACGAAGTCGAATGGGTAACCACTTGAGCATTATTACTTATATTTATATTCTTATACTTATACTCATTAACTTAGAAATATGGTTATATTTACGTAACAAAATATGAACCTTATGCAAAAAAATTTAAGACGCTCAAGTTTGTTAAGTTGGTTATGTATGTACATATGTGTGTAATCGTTTTTCCGCCTACGCTAACGCCAAATCATGGGGTGCAACGACCCCATTTCCCTTTTTGAACGTTATTTTTTTAAATTAATTTATTAAAAATATAAAACAAATTTGTTATTATTACATTTACTTACCGCATATGATTTGTCTGATCGAATAGGTTCGCCAGAAAGTATCCTCCTTTGGCAGTATGACACTGAAAAAAAAAAAACATTAATCAAGACATCATTATCATCTTTTGTTGTGATACACATTTGTACCTGCTTGCGATTTAGTGTCAGAAATGAAAATGTATGCATTGTATCCTCTCTATTCCAGTTCTAGAGTTCATTCATTTGAATCAAAAATACACAATTTTCCTCTATGTATTTATGATGACATCAATAAAGATTTCAGATTGGATTTTTATATTTTTTTATTAAAAAATATTGTAGGTCACTAAAGCATTTTTGTCTTGCTGCGAAGATTGTTTCATAAACTAGTGCCTAAACTGTACCAATGAGGCTATCCATATAAAAAACACTATGTAGGTATGTATGTATGTATGATTCTCGCGTTGCGTTCTCCTAAATGATTAATCTATCGTTAGGTGCCATAATAATAACTGCAGATTTTCCTTGAACAATACTTGATACTTGGTTCACGTCAAGGAAATAACATTGCATTATTAATGTAATTAGTAAAATTACATTGATCTTAGATATTCATCGAGTATCACTTTACATGTATCAATAAGTCAGTTCGCCCTAACCTTTAGATAAAAAGAAAACAGTTTTAACATTTTTTTAATACATTTGAATGTGAATATTTGCTTAATTCATAAAATTACCATGCAATGATTTAAGACTACAAAGAAAACAAGGCAATATCTCTATTTTGTCTCTATATGACTCCAAACTTAACAAATTTATAGAAAAAATGCGAACGAAAATGAATTAAGGATGTTAGGACAACTTCGTCTGTATCAAAATAATCATGAAATTATAAAGTGACTTACATTTTGATATAAAAATTATAAACACAGAACTATACATTAATAACATTTTTCTCGTTACTTCGTAAACACATAAATATACAAAATAAAAACTGCGAGCTTATAATCTCATTTTCCGGTTTGCAGAAAATGCAAATGAAGTTTGAAAATCATTCTGCAATGTTGTTTGAAGGCAGAAATTACATTTTCTATAAATCTTGCTGTAATAGGTATATCCAAATGAAAAAAGTACACTCATATTTAACAAAGGTTAAAATTTGCCATGTCTCAAACTATTCGAACGCCTAGATTTGACTTAATAGACAATTTATGTAGATATTAAGATTATTTTTGTAAGAATAAGTAAATTAAATAAATTTTCCATTTTGATTACGAGTAAAATAAATAAATAAATACACCAACACAGTCATATACACAGTTCTGACTCCACATTAAGATACGAGTCGAGTGTAGGGTATCAGAAACTACGAGAGATTTTTCGGTCTCACAAAAACCTAGACCGGAAACAAATATTTGTGGATCACACAAACATTTATCTCAGTGCGGGGATAGAACCCGCGGCATATCTTTTCGTAAGCTGGTTTCGAGCCAACTGCGCCGTGTAACTGTTAAAATAATAATAATGTGATAATAAATGTAATAATATAAATACACAGAACTAAAAGAAGAAATTATTAGAATATGGAAGATGAATAAAGTATATATTGTGCCACTGGTAATCTCCAGTACGGGTATAATACCAAAATACCTCCACCATAGTATCAGTCTGTTAGATTTACCCAAAAACACATTTATGACTATGCAAAAAGCCGCTATATTAAACACCTGCCGAATCGTGCGAAAGTTTTTGCAGGAAGAAACTAGAGAAATAAACACATAAAATGAAACCGACTTGGCTTCGGCCCGTCGTTTTCATTACTTACCGAAATCATCCGTGATTTCGTGAGAACAAATATAAGTTATAATAATAAATGTTTTATTCCAATTTTGTATTAATGCATAGTAAGATGCGGTCTCTGTTGTGACCTGTTATGAGGTATTTTTATTACGAAGACATAATAAAGCAACAGAAAAAGATTTTCATTTTCTACATAAATTTGCCTTTAGTCAACAACATACTCAACAGAACAAAAAAATCCAAGGTCAACCAGTACTCCACTTATCGCGCAAGTGTGTAAACAAGCATGATGTCATAAGACGCATATTATACCAATACTTATTGGTATCATTACGCACTTATCGGTGAGATAATATAAATACACTTACATAACTTAATAAACACTTCGTATTCAGTCTCTCGCTAGCTTGGTACAATGCCAATCGTCCTTTACAAACAAGCCGCTAGCCCTCCGGCTAGGGCGGCGTTAATGATAGTAGATATTTTGGGGCTAAAAGTGGAGACTAAAGAAGTAAATCTAGCAACTAGAGAACATTACGCGCCGGAATACGTAGAAAAAAACCCTCTGCATACAGTACCTTTGTTAGAAGACGAAGATCTAACTCTTGCAGACAGCCACGCTATCCTGACCTATCTTGTCTCCAAGTATGGAAGTGATCAGCACCAGAAATTGTACCCTAAAGACTTGAAGGCAAGGGCCATAGTCGATCAGCGAATGTACTTCGATGCGACCATACTGTTCCAACGCCTCAAAACAGTAATTTACAGTGTGGTGAAAAACAACCAGAAATTTAGTGATGAACAAAAAGCTGAAATTGTGGAAGGATATGAAATTCTGGAGAAATATTTGCAGAAAACGCAGTATGTCGCAGGTAATGGAGTGACTGTTGCTGATGTTTCGTGTGTGGCGACTGTGTCGGCTTTGAACAGCATTCTACCGATAGATAAGAAATTTGTTAAGATTCACGAGTGGTGGAGCCGACTCCAAAAGGAAGAGTGGTGGCATGAAAAAGACAACATTGAAGGTTTGAAAATGTTCGATGGATTTATTAAGCAGTTCTTTTAAAATAACTAAATTTCATTATGTTACGGCACCGTCAGCATTGAGAGATATTTTAATCTTAACTTTTATGGAATTGACAACACCATGCTGAATTGATGAGGTATAATTTATTCATATTTATTTAGCTTACTATCAGCACAACTTATTGTTACAAATTTAGTTAAGTTTTTTTTTAAATACATTGTTACTCTATTAGTATTTTTTTATTAACTATTATTTGAATTCTTTTTATTATATTTTTATTAAAGAAACAAATAATTTTAACCAACGTATTACTCTGCGATTATTAATTAGGTGAATGATTTTTTATTATCATCAATATAAGATTTATATGTATTAAACTGCTTTTTTTTATTTATTTAATAAATTGTAAAACTTATGGTACAATGGTTTTATTTTGCACATTTTGTTAGTGACATGGCTTCGAGGATTAAGTGGCGTCGAGATACAATCTCGGCGATCATGGACTCGGCCACGCTGAGCCAGTCAGGTGGACTAAGGCCAGTCACTTCTTAGGCGCGGAGGAGGCCCGGATACAACGATATGCATATTGTTATTTATATTTGAATTCATGGCCTCGTTGGTGAGTTGGCAAAAAATGACGCGTGTGACTGTGAGATCCAGGTTTCGGCTCCCAAATTTAGGGATGTTAAAAAATAATCCATTTTAATTTTAATAACCGATGTATTTTTAATAAAGAAAAATCTATTTTTAATTAATCGATTCTTTTCCATTAATCTCACGTCCCTAGGCAGAGTAATAAGATTTTGATTTTACAAAATTTTCAACATAGGTTCTAGAATTTGTCTGATAAGCGGTATTCGAATACATCCTATATCTTAAATCATAGACTTAAATCATAGAATGCATATTCTGCTGACCCCCTACTATTGTGTCTTCTTATTTATGGCCTCTTCCAATAACTACTCAAGAGAATTTTCCTTGATGAAGTAATTACAAATGGTCACTTTACTGAAGTATTACACTGTAAAATATTAAGAGTTAATAGTTATTACCATCCACTTGAATAATTTATTTATAATATTAAAATTATTACATACATCATTTCACGCCCGTATTTTCCGAAAGATTAGGCAGAAATGCATTTCTGCACCCACATTTTGCCAGGTACGTATGAGTCCCACGTAATACGGTGAGTCTATTGTTTTTTGATCACATTTCCAGACTAGGTGCTGCTACTGAGAACTTCCTAATAATAATTAAAAAAACAATAACACCGCCCGATCCGGGATATCTAGATCGCACGACTCATGCTTGTGCCGCGAGACGACGAGGCAGTGAAAAAATTTATTAAATTGCCATTTATTATCATAACAGTTGATGCGGGTATCACTAAAAATAAAGCCAATAAAAACTTAACAGTTACCTTACATGACATTTATTTACATGATTAAAATATGTAACAGATATTTGTCACTTATATAATAATACACAATAAAAACATCCGGTTTCGTCAACTGTAACATCTCTCATATAATATACAAAAAGCTATGAAACAGTTGCTATATAAACTTACTCGTCAGTTTGGCTACAAAGGTCCGTTTCCATGGCTGTAAAAAAATTGACAATTAGCAGCCATCTTTGGCCATAGACTAATTTAACAATACATATTTCAAATTCTTTGCATTTGTACTCAATAGATGTAGGCCGCGTTGTGAAGTATAAAAGTGAAAATTGTGAGCCTATTCATTATTTCTTCTTATGACTTTAATATTTCTATTCATAAAACCTAAATTTGCCTAGACATAAAAAGGTATATAATTAATAATTGCAACGATGCAGTGTCTTCTTGAATAGTCGACATACGACTTAAAGAAACTAGCACAACAGACCTCTTTGTCACATAAATTACAATTATTATGAAAAATAATTTTGACTTGTTTTTCCAATAAATAAATGTCTTTAACGCCATAAATGAACTAATTAGCGCAATTTCATTTTAAAAAGAAAAATCTAGAACTAAAATTTCTTATTTGTGTTCCATAAACTCTTATTAAGCACGGAGCGAACCTTTGTAGCCACCAAACAAGTACACGTAACCACTAATACATAACCTTTACAAAATTTACATACACAACTTTATATCCACTTAACGTTTTAAAAAAATATCCTAAAAATCTAACACCGTTTGGATATACAAAAATTATGGAATCTTTTGAAAATACCTCTATGATACTTCACCACATTACCCTAAGAGATAAAGAAAAATATTTTATTTATGTTATTCAACATTACAATAGTGGTGTCAAGCGTCATAAAACTTGGTTAATCTTTTAAAAAAAGTATCGTTTAAAATATAAACATCAATGTTATCTTAAAAATAGATCTTTGTCCCTAATTAAACTATGTATTAAAAACATTTTTTTATTATTTTTGTTTCTGCTGTATGACACTTGCCCGACATTTTGTCTGTGTTTGAGAAATATCCTTTTTCTTCATGCGTCGTTGAGTATTGGAAAGTTAATTGAAACAATATAAAAAGCCAATGGCTGTTCTATTGATGACCGCAAAATTAGCAACAATATTTTCTACGCTTTGGTTTATACAGAATTATATTTAATTGTAATTTAATAAAAATAATTCAATTAAACCCAAATATTGCATAAAATATTTTTACTAAAATAAATATTTGCTAAGTCGTCAAAAAATTATAAACAGTTTGTGATGCTTTGCCACTGAAGAAAAGGATAATTGTGATGTAACGACAAAATTCGGGCCCAATTAAAGCTCAGTATAACCGTGTCATACATTTTCACACAAGATAAAAGTAGCAACAGTTTACATTTTAGAGAGCTACCCAACGAAAACGTATGTGAAAAATATTCTTAATAATTAAACATTGTATTCAGTCAATATGGAAAATATATATTTCTTTATTTCAACACTTCGACTTTTCTAAATGCTACATTAATAATTTGGAATAACTTTATCGAATAACACGTAGGTAATTTGATTATTTAAAAATTTTGTATCGACGAAAGAATTACATGGATACAGTGTGATGGACGAAAGTCCGAGGATATCCCGTGATGTATGGAGCAGTGTATCAACCTATATTACAATTCCTTTTATACTTTCGTTTATTGTATCATGGGTTCTAAAGCCTAAATCCCACGCTAGCCCATTTTCACTCGGTGCATTTATTAGATTTCACATTCAAATATGATTCAAACTCACAAGGTAAAATTACTACTAGATAATCCTCATATAAAAGCACTTTTTATATTAGGAAATTAAATTATTCTTCTAGAACTTGATGTTATAAATTGTCTTTATTTCAGAAAGCAAAACATGTAGATTTGGAATAAAATATCTTGAGAATAAAAGTACTTTATTGCTGGCATAATAGTACGGAAAACTCGCCATTACAACACAGGGTTGCCAGCAAGAACAAATGTGATAATAAAATACGTTTCCAACAACTACAAAACACGGCTGCCCTCAAGTTTATGCTCCTGTGGTACTCCACACTCACTCACTCTTCAAGCACAACACCGCAACTTCAAAATATTACAGTCTCGATTAATCACATTTGAAAATACTATATTAATACCGGAACTTTGGACATCGCACCGGATGCAAGCGAGTTGCAACCTGTGGGTACCGGGCGGCAACCCTCGGTTACCGGGCGGCAGCGCTGTCGCGGGGCAGTCAGTTGGTGCGCAGCGCGTGCGCGGGGCGGCGCGCGGGGGGGGCAGTCCCGGCGCTGCCTGCCGCTGCGGCGGACACCGCGCAGAAGCACTCGTCGCACACTCGCACCGGCTTCATCTGTCCGTAGCGCGGCAGAGGGATCGAGTTCGAGCTGCACGATGCGCAGAACACCTTGCCTGTGTACACACATTCACAATATCCATTCACGTTAATATTTCATGGAGATTTTTAGTATACCGCTAACTCTCAAATATAGGAATCTAACTATGTAGTGCTGTATTATTTTATAGATAACTCACTGGAGAGGCGATCTCGTCGATCGTTGCTAAAATTTTCAGACAGAAACATAAAAAATAGAAGGTAATGAATTTTCTAGCATTGATTTTTTCATATCATTATATGCAGAAGTTACTGAATTTTGAAAAGATCCTAAAGTTGCATTTAGTTCATGATCACTAAACCAGATAATATCAAACTTGAAGCATTAATAAATTGATACATGAATATAGATGCAAGTCAGTGGCGGTACTTCCATAGAAGCCCAAAATCGTTATACCTTAATTGTGTAATGTCTAGTTTATAATTGTTTATTACTGCCTCGTGGTCTTGCGGTACAAGTATGTGCCGAGCGATCTAGAGGTCCTGGGTTCGATTCCCGGGTCGGGCAAAGTGTTATTGGGTTTTTCCATTAGGAAATTCTCAGTAGCAGCACGGAGTCTGGAATTGTGCCCGAAAAACGGCAATAGGCTCGCCCCCTATTACGTGGGACTGATACATACCTGGCGAAATGTGGGTGCAGAAATGCACCTCTGCCTACCCCTTCGGGGAATACAGGCGTGAGTTTATGTATGTATGTATGTAATTGTTTATTCTGGAGTCAAATATTCTCATTTACATGTCAAATTGCTATTGTTAAATAAAGATTTAAAGCTTAAAAGATTATATTTCGGAATTTTGTAAGGCTAGCTAAGCTTTTGGGCTTCTATGGAAGTACCGCCACTGATGCAAGTGTAGCGTGCGTGTGAGTGGGCAGGTAGTTGTGTAAACATACCGCAGTTGCGACAGTGGTGGCGCCGTCGGAACGCCGTGAAGTGCGCGGCGCATCGCATGCACGACGCCGCCGCGATATCTGGCACCCACTCCGGCGGAGATGCTCTGTAAATATATTAATCACTGTATTTATCTATCCACTTTTAACCTAATATAGTTTACTTTTAAAATTACTGTATTTTTTAAAAAGCTACCTTGACACTCTTTTTTGTGTGACTATTCGACCACACAAACCTAATAGTGCAAAAAAATAATCAGTACTAAAATTTAGAAAAAAACAACAAAGTCCTTATTTACAAACACTAAGTACGTCTTTTGTAACTAATTACATTTGTCTCGCTTACTCTAACATCATACACAAGAACAAGACCAAACATTTAGCTATATATATCAGACTCACATATAAAGTATACAGACCTGTAACTGAGATCGCCAGTAGACACAGAAGCTTGTAGATTAACAGTGTTGTCTAGTGATTTCCTCCTGTTATCGCTGGTGGACTGGTCGGCCATGGTCCTAGAGTTGACCGTGTTCCGCCTCACGAGCCGCGAACTGTTCTCTGAAGGCGTCGAGTCAGATGTACTGTCGGCGTACACCTCTTCGGCTGAGTACACGCTGTCGAATGAACTATCTGTAAATTGTGAATGAAAGGAACTATTTATTTATGTATTAGCACTTACCATAAGGCTTTAGTCCACCACGCTGACCTAGTGTGGGTTGTCGGACTACACGCCTATGAAAATCCGAAGAGCTTTTAGGTATGCAGGTTTCCTCACGATGTATTTCTTCACCGTTAATAAAGTTATTAACAGTGATGGCCTCGAGGTTTAGGCGCGCAGTCGAGAATCTCGGCGGTTGCGGTATCAAACCCCAGGCACACACCTCTGACTTTTCGGAGTTATGTGTGTATTCACAATGAATTATCACTTGCTTTAACGGTGAAGGAAAACATCGCGATGAAACCTGCACACCTAAAAGTTCTTAGGAATTTCTTAGGTGTGTAGTCCGCCAACCCGCACTAGGCCAGCGTGGTGGACTAAGGCCTAAACCCTCTCAGTTGTAGGGGAGACCCGTGCCCAGCAGTGGGACGTATATGGGCTGATGATGAATAAAATCATTCATCGTAAATACTGTTACATACAAATTATTAATAAATTACTCACGATTCTGTATGACTTGGTCTTCAGTGGCCTCGTACTCTATGGTGGGAGACTTCTCAGACACTTTCTCCGGCGGCGGTTCAGGAGATTCCGACACTTCCGGAGATTGGTTCATCAGGAACACAGACTTCAATATATTCCGGAGATCGGCGGCGAAGTTCGTTTGCAACTGATCAGCGACGCCCGCGATGCACACGAATAGACGGTGGATGAGGTCTTCGCTCGATCTGGGAAATTTTATTTAGATTCGTTTTATTTAATTTAATTGTCTATGTAGTTCAAAACGAAATTGAATATCTAATTGGATTTAATGGAACACATTTAACTATGGGCAGTTGGTCTAGTTCCAGATATGAGCTATCAAACATGAGGTGAAAGTTCAAATTAATGCTACGGAAATAGAAAAATAAAGTACAGTTACCTGCTAATCAACACTCCTTACAAGAAAAAGCCGGTTTCATACTCATGTTATTCTAGTGATTATAGCATAACACGAAACTATATTTTTTAACTAAAGAATCTTTCAAGATTCTGGCCATAACATGGGCTCACTTGGATAGACCCTATTTGAAAAGGGTCATAATATATGTAGACGAGTGGTGTGTAGTAAATTGGTATGTACAGCATGGTATACTGACTTGAACTTGCCCCTGGCCTGCTGCCTGGCGGCGAGTTCCTGCGCCTGAAGTGCGAGAGCAATCTGCTCGTCGTCCGCGCACTCCGACGCGCACTCCGACGCGCCGCACGACGTGCCGCTGAAAATACAACATATTTCAAAATAGCAGGAAAGCCGATGGTATTTCCACGAGTCGACAGATATTTACGTAATAGGGAATTAGCTTCTTGCCATTTCCCGGCGACTATTCGTATTCAAAATTTCTTATCGAAAAATCCAAATAAGACTATGCCCGAGCCAGGAATTAAAATCGGCTCGTCTCGATCGCAACTGCTACTGCAGTATCAAGACATAATAATCTTTTTCAATGTAAAAATCGTGATCTTTTACTTGAAAATGTAATTGGTAATTTGAAAATGATACTACAAAAATAATTCAAAACTCACCTTTCATCAACAAAATGGTCCAAGTTTAATCTCAGCGGGCTCTGGGTCTGGTTGGATCTATTATCTAATATGACTGCACCGGGAGACCACATCTTACTCTTCTTTCTCTTATTCTTACCCGATTTTCTACTTTTCTTAACTCTAGAACTAGTACTTTGAGATGGACCCACTTCGGAATTATTGTCTTCGGTGTACTTATTTATCTTCATTTCACTCTCTCTGTGCCTTCTCAACTCCGTAATTACATCTTCTATCGTGTTATACTCTTCATCGGAAACATTCGCCCCCCTATCTTGATGCGTTCGCCTCTCTTCACCATTTATATTTACATCATCCTCATCTAACCTAACCTTATCTACTGACGAGCTAGCTTCACTCTTCTGAGTCTCGTTTTCAACATAATTAATATTTACAGCGTCTGAGAAGGAACTTTCTATTTTGTCTTCGGGACTCTTCAATACCCTGTTTTGTTGCATGAAATGGTTCTCTTTTATGTCTTTACTTTGATCACTATCCGGAGATCTGTCTAAACTAGTGTTCTCTGTACTGACGCCGGAGTCGGCGGGCGATTCGTGATCGCTCTCGTAACCCAGCATAAACTTAACCCTATCATCTTCTCTGTCTAACGTCATTTTAGCCGAATGAAAACTAGTATTGTCGTCGGCGTTCTCATCTACTTGCCTATACTCGTCATTTAATAGTAAACTTAAATTATCATTAGCTATAGATATGTTAGTATTTACAAGGTCGGCATCGATATTTTCAGGAATTATTAAAGGGAGATCAGAGTTCAATATTGCACCAGTCAAATCGTTTGCGTCGTCCTCTGGATTGAAAACCGTCGAGTTGTTGTGTGATAACGATGACAAGACTGCCGGCTCGTGACTTATCGCATTCGGTATCAAATATCCGTGGCTCGTCGACGGCATGCAACTCAACTGCTCGTTTCTTGGTCCGGAAAATCCAAACGCTTCATCGTCGTTCGAAATCAATGTGGGCACGTCATTGGTCGAGAACGAATGCATTTGATCGACTATATCGACATCACTAGTAGCTATTGATGATAGTCTATCTGCTATTTCTGTCACTTGCTCGTTTAGTGATGTGACTAAATCGTGATCAGGCAGTAGCCTATTAGCATCATTCGATGTCGATGCCGCTGCGTTGATGACCAAAGGATCGAACATCATCAAGCCGTTTGTCGATAGATTTCTCAATGACGATAAATCGTTGCTCTCCGCCCTGCTGGTTTTCCTCGTTTTGTCGGCATAATCATTGGTCTGGAATGTGTCAGTACTAGCGGTGTCCGTTGAATAGTGTCGTGATTTTTCCTGTTTCACTTCCTGTTCAGATTCAGTGTCTTCCGCGTCTGTGAGTCTTCGCAAGCCGTCGATAATGGGAGTCATCACTTCGATGTTGTCTGGCAGGTAGTCGGCATCAGTGATTGTTGGTTCGCTTGAACTGTGAACAAAAAGATCTTTAAAGGATTTTTATTTTAGAATTTGACTGCCTCGTGGTCTCGCGGTACAAGTATGTGCCGTGCGATCTAGAGGTCCTGGGTTCGATTCCCGGGTCGGGCAAAGTGTTATTGGGTTTTTCCATTAGGAAAGTCTGAGTAGTAGCACGGAGTCTGGAATTGTACCCGAAAAACGGCAATAGGCTCGCCCCCTATTACGTGGGACTGATACATACCTGGCGAAATGTGGGTGCAGAAATGCACCTCTGCCTACCCCTTCGGGGAACACAGGCATGAGGTTATGTATGTATGTAATTTTACTTTGATGTTCAAGTTGTAGAAACTGGATAACTATACTTTATCCCCATCTTTTTACTTCCTACTCTGACCCACTTTACAAGGCCATTAACGCAGTTCTGGAATAGTTTTATCGACATATAACAGTACTGTACCTTCGCTGCGTATATAAATCTCGACATGGCGCGTGGTCTGCATAGAATCTGGTGACATACTCTGCGATGTCCGGGTACGGACATGAAGAATCTCCTAACGTTTCTGTTGCTGGAACAACAAAACATTAATTCATCATCATCAGCCCATATCCGTCCCACTGCTGTGCACGGGCCTCCTCCACAACTGAGAGGGTAACAAAACTTGCAAATTACTAATGTTCAAAGACACTGCTTCGTTTTCTCGCGGCTCAAGTATGTGTTGTACGATCTAGAGGTCCCGAATTCGATTTTCGGGTAGGGAAGAGTGTTATTGGGTTTTTTCATTATGAAATTCTCAGTAGCAGCAATGAATCTCGAAAGGTGCATGAAAAATGGCAGTAGGCTCGCCTCCTATTATGTGAGACTTATATGTACGTATGATAATACTATTCGACATCAAAAAGTGCTAACAGTCAATATTTAAATAGGTATGCATTATATGCCATAATTGTTAATACTACAATATAATATAAATGTCCAATTACAACACAGATCTCGATCGTATCGAGATCCACATAAATATCGATAATACAATATCTAACAGTGGCGGTACTTCCATAGAAGCCCAAAAGCCGAGCTTGCCTTATAAAATTCCGAATAATAATCTTTAAGCTTTAAATCTTTATTTAACAAAAGCAATTTGACATATAAATTAGAATATCCTGATCCCACAATAAACAATTATAAAATAGATATTACACAATTAGCGTGTAACGCTTTTGGGCTTCTATGGAAGTACCGCCACTGATATCTAAGTGTCTCGATGGCCCCACAGCATAAGCGTGAGGGGGGCAAGCGAAAAGTCTCGGGGTTTCTGATTCAAGTTTTACAGCTCCTTGCATGAAAAGCGGAAATATTGTCTCAAGTATGACGGGCGACTAAGTACGCTGCGTACCGGGCGGCAGGTCGAGCGCGGCGAGGTGTGACACGTCCTCGTTGGTGGCGAGCAGCCGCTCCAGCGCCAGCAGCTCGCGCCGGTCCAGCGTCCACAGCAGCGACCGGATCTTGTGCAGCAGCGTGCGGAACGGACGGAACATGTCCGACATCTCCTCTGCAACGCAACCACCAACCGTGAGCGCACACTCTTGTCGACAGCACCATCATCATCATCACCACCACCATCATCATCACCATCAGCACCATCATCACCATCGGTACCATCATCATCACCATCAGCTCATATACGTCCCACTGCTGGGCACGAGCCTCCTCTACAATTGAGAGGGGTTAGGCCTTAGTCTACCACGCTGGCCGAGACTAACTTAGTTTTGAGGAGACTTAATTTTTTGGTCGATCAGGAAAGGCAATGGTTTAACTAGCAATATCCTTTAATAAGAGCTGTTTTATCGTCTGTATAACAACATATTGCAGCACATCTAAGTGCTGTCCTTTAGCAGCGAATTCTACCGAACGAAATCGCTATAAGTAAAATCGATTTATTACACAACACCGTCCAGTTCAGTCTAGGTCAAACACTGCCAATGGCCGCTGAATACGTAGGTCGTAATAAGTATAAAATACTAGTATGAAGTTACCTGGTGGCTTGTCTATACTGAGCGGGCCACTCGAGTATATGAGCAGACCACTGACGATGGCGAGGCGAGGAACGGCAAACATCAACGCTGGATCGTACGAGTCCACCTGAAAAGCGACAATGTTATTCGTCATTTTTTATTGTTTTTATAAAAGGCATACGATAAATTATGAAACATTATTATATTAACTTTTTGAAAAAAAAATAGGTATAAAAAGTTCACAAAACCGACGTGCATGCATGAAGAGGATAATGTCAGTTGAGAAAGCGAAAGGAGTGTGTTTGGACCGTAGCATTTAGCGCTCTATAGTCGTAGAGTTTATATTTTAGAGTTTTTGAATGTTTTGTTTATAATACATATTGAATAGAGAATCTTTAATGAAGACACCTTGTAATCTTGCTTAACGCAGTTGGGTCATAATCGAAAAATCCCTCATAGTTTCTAATATGTCCATTATACTTGTACAGAACTGAATAAGAATTTGGTCAAAGTTTAATTTGATAACTAAAATATCCATAGGCATATACTAGTACGGGAAGATTAAACAACTAAGACTAAATAGTATTATAACCTACTTTATACACAAATATGTCTATTAAAAACTACAGGCACGATGAGATGGAGTTGACAAGAAGGTGGACAACCTACGAATACTACAGTACCTGTTCTTGAGTGAGCAGACTCTGTTTGAGAGCCCTCCGCAGACTCTCTGAGAAGAGAACGCAAATCAACTGCTGCGCTTCGAACTCGTGCGGAGTCTTCACGTTCACCATGGCGCTCACGTAGCACAACTCGAATTCAGCAAACAACCTGAACATACGGACAAAGGAATCGTAGTAGTTAATTCATTATTCATTTAAATTGGCTTATTGGAAGAAGCTAGAGGTACTACAATGACATTGATTTAGTGTTCTAACTCGTGGGACATGGTTCATGACGATGATAAATCTCAGTCTAGGGATGGTAGTTGATTCAAAGAACTAGTTGAATCAACCGTTGACGATGAAGAAACGAACGAGCGGTTGATGGGTTGTGAAAAAACTAGTTAAATTCGTAGACGTTTGATTTGTTTGTTGCAACATCTAGCAAATTATGGACCCTAAATTAAAAAAAAAACAAGAGTTGCTCATTTGCTAACATTATCAACTAGTTGACGAATTCAACTAGTTAACCAACGCAAAAAACGGTTACGTTTCGTTGACGCAAAAAATATCAACGACCCATGCCTAAATCTCACACAAGCCTCTCGGTAGATCTGCCTGCCCTGAATTTTTGCACCCACGTTTCACGTTTCGTCGATTCCCATTAATCAAAATCCCACTAATGGGAGTTTAATAAAGTTAATAGTAAATAGAAACTATCTTCCACATTGCTTATCATATTTAAAACATTGGATTATGGGAACCTTGGTTATGAGAGTTAGAAATTTCCATGCCATATGTAAACATCGTGATGAAACCTGCACACCTAAAAGTTCTTAGGAATTTCTTAGGTGTGTAGTCCGCCAACCCGAACTTCTCAATGGTAGAGGAGGTCCGTGCCCAGCAGTGGGATGTATATATATGGGCTGATGATGATGATGAATTACTGACCTGTCAAATATCCTGAGGCTCTCGTGCAGCATGTCGTCGTGCTGCGACAGCGCCAGGCCGCGCGGTCTGAGGCACTGCTCTCGCAGCAGCGACCGGACCGTCTCCAGGCTCCGGGTGAGGGCCTTCGCCAGTGGCCGCATGGCTGCCGACTCCTCCTCGCGGTTCATTATCGAAGATCCCGCTGCGAGGCACTGCAATTCCATGACAAATTTTTAATACAAATTAAAATTCCATAAAAACGGTCACGAATTTATGTACGTTAATGCACCGAAAAAAATAATTGTAAAACCATTAAAAAAAAGCACAAAGTCAGAGCAGTGGCAGTACTTCCATAGAAGCCCAAAAGCCCAGGTTGCTTATCAATATTCCGAATAATAATTTTTATTTAACTAAAGCAATTTGACATATAAACGAGTGTATCCTGACTACACACTATACAATTATAAACTAGACATTACAAATCAACGTGAAACGCTTTTGGGCTTCTAAGGAAATACCGCCTCTGGGTCAGAGGTGTTTCTAATAAAATTAATCAATAGGAGTGTTATTACGACAGCCCCTAGCGCAGTTGGTTAGACACCAGCTTGATACCTATGACACAAGACTTGTATCTTAGTGTGGGGTCAAAACTATGCATGTGACTGTTGGGCATATTTGTTTATTTACAATATCAAAAAAAAAACTTAGGAATATGGTGAACTATGTCACTTCACTTTTAAATGTAATATTTTGTGTATGTATCTTCGACGTAGCAAAACAAACAAGACTTTGATATGGTAAGTAGATTCTGCTTAATAAATGAAAACTACTATAATAGTGCATTTTAAAAGGTTATAATCATTAGTAAAGACGTACCTCGGCGCCAAACCATAGTTGTCCAGCCAAGTTGTCTTGTAGCACGTCTTCGGGGAACTTGACACGAAACCCGCGGGCCACCCGCTCATCGCCCAGCACTTGGTCCATTATCTGACTTGTTATATTCAACACCCTGTCCTGAAAAGAACAAAACTTTAACATTTAAAAAAATCTAAGTAATTCAAAAAGGTGCCAAAAGTAACGATGAAGTCATAACGTGATTGATGACACTGATGAAAATAACTCGTTTTTATAATACAGGCTTACTTGAATGCCTCCTCGGTGAAGTTTTATAAAGCCCGTAAAAGGAGGAGAGCCCGTGGGATTTCTTTGGGTAACAAAAAAAGTTTTTACTGTTTTGAGTGTTTAAGGAACCGAAATCTTTGGTACTTTTGAATTACTCAAAATTTTAGCAGAGAGTAAAAACTATATGTTTTATTTTATTTATTTTTTACAGAAGAAAAACATCGTTGGCCAAAAGAATCAACACTATATTTGAAGTTGCACGTGTAGTCTGTCTTTTAAATGAGAGTAAAATCCTATAAAGAAAAATTATAAAGAAACGAGATTATAGATTACGGAGTGCTCCCTGTCCGAAACGTGACAGTAGTATTTTAACTTGACATAGATTTTCTGATATGACACCGACCGAAGCAATACTGCAGTCGAAGCGTACTTTAAATTTGAGTTTACGACTTACAAATTTTGCTATCCGACACTGAAATACCTGGTACAATTGCCAAAACTGATTTAGAAAATATTTGATGCCAGAAAAGATGTAAAAAGGAATGTAAATCTAATTATTCTTTAGCAAGTTTTTGATTTTTCCTGTTTGAAGATGTCATATTATTGTAAAATGTTGTCGTATGAGATCGTCGACACAGATTTGAGCTATTTTTTATTTCTAACAAAACTTGGTCACCCAGCGACGAATATTAAATTCTAGAAAGCGATTGTTTTGGGATAAACATGTTTATAGTATTTCTTGGCAAAATTTTCGCTTTGTTGTTCCTACGATTCGCAAATATTTGCACGGTGAGCGTGTCAGAGAACTAAAACATTCATATGTCGTACACAATACTACGAAATTTAATTTTGGTCAGTTACCAAGCGTATCATTGTATGCGATCTAAACAACAGCAACTAATTTGTGGAGTACAAAATGTTATGAACATCATTCTGAGTTACTACTTACTTGGGAGGAAAACATTTTTCAAAATTACAAATGTAATGAAATGCTACTTAACGCTTCATTAATCAATACAGAAAGATTACATTTATAACCTCACGCCTGTATTCTTCGAAGGGGTAGGTAGAGGTGCATTATTTGCAGTCACATTTCGCCAGGTATGTATAAATACCACGTAATAGGGGGCGAGCCTATTGCCGTTTTTCGGGCACATTTCACACTCCGTGCTACTACTGAGAATTTCCGTATGGAAAAACCCAATAACACTCTGCCTGGCCTGGGAATCGCATGGGCGGCGCTGGTAGTGCCACGTCATATGACATGAAATGCGAACCAAATGAGAATATTATCTTCTGAAAAAACGTGATGCGCACAAAAATGCGTAATGCGCCTTTCCCGTTTAAACTTGATGAAAGTGCAATTCGAGTACGTTGATAAATAAATGCCATTATCAAATCAAGAATTATCCCCGTGGGAGTTTAAATCGGATTTAATGACCGCGATTGAAAAGGAAATGAGCAAACTGCTCCAGCATTAGATTGCCACAAAATCTTCATATGCATTAGTGACTACTAATCCTTTATCCTGCTTTATGAATAGTCCCTATTCAATAACATCACTTGTATTTCTATATTTGATTAAATTTATTGCTTCTCTTCAGCAAATATAAAAACTACACAGACAACGATGTTTTTGTTTAGTAAAATATACAATAAAACTAATGTTGTTACACTAAACAACATTTGCAAGATATTTTTTATAAATAAACAGACAGCCCCGTGGCGCAGTTGGCTAGACACCAGCTTGCGAAACGAGAGGCCGCGGGTTCGATCCCCCGCAGCGAGACAAATGTTTGTGTGATCCACAAATATTTTCTTCGGGTCTGGGTGTTTGTGAGACCGAAAAGTCTCTCGTAGTTTCTGATACCCACGACACAAGACTTGTATCTTAGTGTGGGATCAGAACTATGTATGTGACTGTTGGGTGTATTTATTATTTTATTAAACACGCAGTTTATATTGCGGAATAAGAATGAAATTAATGATTTTTTATTAATAAATGATTATTAAACAACAATCAAGCAGCTGTTAGACCCAAGCTATAATACATATTTCACTTTGACTATAACATTAGCGAACCTGTTCTGCCAAAGAAATAAAGATTTTTATACCATCTACATCGAAGAGAATCTTACTAATATTATAAACGCGAAAGTTTGTATGTATGGATGTCTGGATGTCTGGATGTTTGTTGCTCTTTCACGCAAAAACTACCGAATGGATTTCAATGAAAGTTTACAATAATATAGCTTATACATCAGAATAACACATAGGCTATATATTTTTAAGATAGTGTGTGAATTGTCCAAAATATAACGATAATTGTCAAGTAAGTCGGGAAAAACTGCATCTGCGAGCTATTCTTGCGTACGCTGCAAAAACTGTAGAGTTTACACGTATATAATGTATAAGAGAAATGTTTATCTTAATAAGTCCTACAAAAAAGTCCGCGACAGCATATAACTATCTTTAAAATTACGAGGAATATGGTAAAAACAACAATTTTATTTTCTCTTATAAACTGTTCTACCTAATTTCCTGTCAAACATTTTATGTTTATCCCGTCAATACGGTTAATGGTCCCCTCAAATTAAAGAACGTACTTAAATAAAGGTTTTGAATCGACAACATATATCCACAATATTCGAACAATTGCGTATTTTTCATTTTAAAAATGCAGAATAATCAGTAATGAAAAATGAGTGACATAATATTTATTAGATGTCAAAAATGTATGCGAGCGTTCAGAAATTTATTTTTAAACTCCTTGGTTGTATCTGGTTTAAAATTTACAAACGAATGCAGGCTCGGTAGTCATCACGCTTCGTAATCTAAATAATGATTTCACTGATCCCAACGGATATAAGTAATGGCACCTATAGATGACACATTAAGGATTTTTTTCTACATCTTGCACCGTGGAAACCACAAATTACAGAATTTTTCATGACTGTTAGTGCTCAAACAGGCTTTGAGTATTTGTCTATCAGCTAGAAAATTTTCAGCGCCCTACGTTTACATAGATGTAATGGAACTAATTTTTTTTTAATCACTCAATTGGCCCCTATAGATGACATTCAAAATTCGTTCGGTTCCTAAAGATGACAATGACGGCGCCTAAAGATGACATAGGTTTCTGTGTAAATTAAAAAGCCAAATTAGCAAAAATAATAACACATTTATTTTAATTAGAATAAAGAAATTAAAGATTTGCAACTTGGGGCACATCATAAATCTCCCTAGTTGAACTAAATTTGTAAAAAATAAAAAGTTACTTAGGGATCGTATGCATAACCTAAAGATGACACACTAAGAACCTAAGGATGATATAGCTGTCAGCTTAAGGTTCCTGGACAAGTATTGCACCGAAATAAAAATCCCACATATTCTTTTTATTTTTTAACTTCTATAGCACTGAAGCATCAATCGGGGCTAAAAAACTTTAAGATGACAATACGATCATCTTTAGGAAACTGCGCCTTTTAAGGAACCTAAACATGACACCGCCTTTGCAACCCCAACCCATAACCAAAATGACTGTGCAAAGCGCTTTGTTGTGAAATTAAGTCTTAACCCTCTGTAGCATAGTGTAGACTGTAGGCAACATACCGTTCAAACGCCTCCAGATTTAATAAAATTGATTTTATAACATAATCGTGCTTTGTCGCCGGTGGTTTACATTCCGAACTTACTAAATTGTACCAAGGAAAACAATAAAGAGGCGCTGAACGCAGTAAATGGGACTTCGCTTGTAGACTGTTGTCATTTTCTAACGGTGACGGCTGACTACAATTTCAAAAAATAATAAAAAAATCTTATAATTATATTCTGTTTATTATATGAATAAACAAGAGAGGTGAGTGTTTGAACTTTTTTGTATTATGTTCGTTTTGAATACTTTTTACGTTTTATTATGTATTTTTTGCGAAAATAGGTTTGTAGACTGTGGGCTACATCAGGTGATAAGGGCAGAATTAGATACCTATTATATTGACTGTAGTTTTTAATATTATAGGGTGTTCGTAAGGGCTCTCTTTTTTTTTTTTTTTTTTTTTTTTTTTTTCCTACGGGGAAAATCCTATTTACGGACGGTGTGTCGGACTCACCGGCGCCTTCCGACCCAGCATGGATGTTACCGCCCGTTGTCGGGCGGCCGCTGGGCCGGGTCCCTACCAAATATCAATGCGCCGTAATACCGACTAAAAACCCCGCGACGGCCACCATCAGCGCATTCAACGAGACGGCCCCGGAATACCCTGAAGCCAGAGCTATGGATTGACCCGGGACCGCCTCTGCGCGGTGCCAAAAGGCACACCGAAGCAATTGTTACCCCTCGGGGGCCGCCAAGGTAGGGACGGCGGCCCCGCGTGGCCTCTGGGCGCCGGGCTAGATGTTCGCCCGGCGCCTCCTACGTCGCCTGTTGCGACGAGCGGGATCGGTCTGCTCCCGATCCCGCTCCGCGCTCTCCTTCTGCGAAATGACACGTTCGCAGAAGGAGAGCATAGCTTTCCACGACCTCCGGCTGCCGACCATGGCGGCGACCACGGTCGGCAGCGAGAGGTCTCTCCCCACGACCGCTACGAGAGCGCTGCGCTCCTCGTCCCAGGCTGGGCACTCCTCAAGCGTGTGCTGGGCCGTGTCCTCACGGCAGTTGCCACAATGGTGGCACACGGCGGTCTCCTCCACTCCGACGATGCGACACAGGTACGCACCGAAGCTGCCGTGCCCGGTGAGCACCTGCGTCAGCCGGAAGGTCGGCGCACCGTGGCGCCTGTCCATCCACTGCTGGAGGACAGGACGCACTGCCGCGACGGTCGCCACGCCAGCACTTGGACTCTCCAGCCTGGAACGCCACTCCTCCACGGCGGCGCTGCGGAGGGAGGCCAGCATGGCCTCGACCTCTCTTGGGGCCGGTCTCTGTCCGGATCGCCGGTACGCCTCCTCCCGCCAGAAGAACACTGACGAGAGGGACTTGGCGTCCAGCTCCCAGGGCAGAGTACCCGCCAAAACGCAGGCCGCCTCGTGCGAAATCGTGCGGTACCCTCTAACGATTCGCTGCGCCACCATACGTTGCGGACGATGCAACAAGCGGACACAGCGAGCGCCGAGGGAATTGGCCCACACGGGACACCCGTACAGGGCCATGGACCGCACGACTCCAGCATAAAGGCTTCGGCAAGGGAAGCCAGGACCATTAATGTTGGGCAGCAGGCGACCGAGAGCGCCCGCTGCCCGGACCAACTTCGGCGACAGCATCTCGAAGTGCGCACGGAATTTCCATCGACTGTCCAGAATCAGACCTAAGTACTTCATCTGGGAGCCGATGGGAATCCGCACGCCCTCCACCGTCAGGTGTGCCTCCGGCGGTGGCCTAGACCGAGGTCCGTGAAAACACAGAGCCTCGGTCTTGTGCAGGGCCACCTGGAGGCCAAGTCGCCGAATCCTGCCCACCACGAGTTCGGTCCCGAACCCGGCGAGCAGGGCGGCCCACTGTGGGGTCCTGGCCGTCGCTGTCACCAACGTGTCGTCCGCATAGCAGACGACAGCGACGCCCCGAAGGTTGGCACCACGAAGCACCCAGTCGTAACCGATGTTCCACAGGAGCGGCCCGAGAACCGAGCCCTGTGGAACACCGCACGACACCGCCCGACGGTGCCACCCGTCGGCGCCCGGATACACGACGTACCTGTCACACAAGTACGCCTGCACCAGACGCCGTAGGTAGGGCGGAACCTCGTGGTACCGCAGTGCCTCATTGATGCAGGCCCAGGGCATGGTGTTAAATGCGTTGGCGATGTCGAGTGACACCGCCACGACGCACTTGCCCCGAGACACTGCATCCTCCGCCTGTGCCCTGACTCGCAGAATCGCGTGTATCGTCGACCGGCCCCTCCGGAACCCGAACTGGCAATCTGCCAGGTCCGGGCCCGTGCTCTCCAGATGCTCGACGAGGCGCGCGTGCAAGATACGCTCAAAGAGCTTGCACACCTCGTCGAGCAGCACGATGGGCCGGTACGCCGACGGCGACTCTGCGGGTCGCCCCTCTTTCCTCAACAGGACAAGCTTGCCCGTCTTCCACCGCGACGGGAAGCTGCCCTGCTGCAGGCACGCGGAGAACAGGCTGCGGAGCCTCGTGCCCAGCGACTCGACGGCGAGCACCCAGATACGTCCAGGCACCCCGTCGAGCCCCGGGGCCGAGTTCTTGCCCCGCAGCCGAAGCACTGCCGCCTCCAGCTCTTCAGGCGACACCTCCGGGATATCCCTTGCCGAAACCAACGACGATGGCGCCGGTGGACGTGGCGCCATCGGTGGAGGAGTGAACTCCTCGGTGGCCGGGAACAAGGCCGGGAACAAAGCCGCGACGACGTCCTCGACGAGGTCTGCCCGAAGACTCTCCGTCAGCGGGGGCGCCCATGGGCGGAGCTTGCTCAACGCCACACGGTATGGACGCCCCCACGGATCTCTATCGAGAGACCTCCGGGACTCCTCGTAAGCCGCGGCCTTTGCTCGTGCAATGGCCACCCGCAGCGCTCTCTTCGCCCCTCTGTGGAGGCCGTAGAGCAGCCGCTCCTGTTCGTCGTCGCCAGGTCGGCGGACCCGACGACGACGGTGCCTGGAGAGTCGGCGTAGCGCAGCCGCGCAAGACGCGCGCAGCTGCGAAAGCTCCGCCGACCACCAGTACACCTGGCGCTTCACCGGGAGGCGGGTGACCCGGGGCATCGACGCGTCGCAGACGCGCGACATCGCCACCCCGAACCATTCCGCCTCCTCCTCGACCCGCACCGGTCCGTCCGGTACGGAGATCCACGCCTGAACAAGAGCGGCCTCTTCCGCAGCCTCCGCATCGAGGCGCTTAGCGGCCCACCGCCGGCCGCCCGTGAATCGGGTAGCGGGACCACCACCGGGCTGGGTAGGGGCCCGGGAAGCAGAGACGCTGTACCGGATGTAACGATGATCGGACAGCGTCTCCTCGTCAACCAGGACCTTCCAGCCCCGGACACGGCGGGCAAGGGCCGGGGTGGCGAACGTTATGTCCACCACCGAACCGCCATTATGCCGCACGCACGTGTCCTCCGACCCCCGATTCAGGACGACCAGCCCGATGGAGATCGCCCATTCCTCCAGGGCCCTACCCCGCGCATCCGTCACCGACGAGCCCCAAGCCAAGGACTTGGCGTTGAAGTCACCGGCGACTAGCACGGGGTAGGACTGACTGCCTTGCACCACCAGGGCCCCCAGGCGGACCAGAAAGCTCTCGAATTCCGCCAGGGACCTGTTGGGAGAGAAGTACACTCCTACGACCCAAATCCCTCCCAACAGGACCGCCACGCATCCCGAGCCCTTCGCTACTTTTTCGAAGGGCGGGGATCCGGCGGCGCCCGGAGTGATGACGGCCACCAAGCCATCTAGGTCCCCAGCCCAGTCATCCCGGGAAGGAACAAAGTATGGCTCGGAGACCACAGCCACTTGAATCGACCACTGCGCCAGGCACTGAACAAACAAATCCTGCGCCCTGGCGCAGTGATTGATGTTCGCCTGGAGGAAGTTATGTGCCATACTAACTATGGGCGATCTCCATCATCTCCGGGGTGGGCGGTTTCGGCCGCGCCACAACCTCAGATCTCGCACCGTGTAAAGAGCGGTGCGGGACGGAGGAGGCGACGCAAGCCTTAGCGCCCACCCTGTGCCCAGCGGGCTTACCCGCAGCTGCACAGATTGTGCAGTGCGGGTCCGCTTGGCAATCACGGGCCTTATGGCCCTCTTGACCGCACCGGTAGCAGATCCCGGTGCGGTCACACTCCGCGGTGCACTTTATCCTTACGTGCCCCCGAAAGAGGCACCGGAAGCACCGCAAGGGCCTAGGCTCTAAAAGCCGGACCCCAGCCGACACCCAGCCCACCAAGACGCGTCCTGCCCTGGTGAGCTTTTCAGCCGCTTTGGCCGGGCACCGGAGCCAAACGGCGCCCATACCGGAGCGCTCGGCCCGGATTTCCCCCACCCGAATATCTTCGGGCGAGCACTCGCCGAGCCGAGCGACGGCCGCTGCGACTGCCTCGGGGGTGACGGACTCGTCCAGCCCCGAGATGCGCAGCTCCGCAGTCTTGACGGGTCGGCTGACGCGAACGCCCTCCGACCCGGCAAGTACCTCCCTCATCTTGCTGATGAGGGGAGTCGGCCCTTGCCTCCGACTCCGGCCCGGGCACCTCGAAGATGTAGCCCCCGGTGGCTCCTCGTCTGGCCTTCATACCGGCGATGCCCAGGCTAGTGAGGTCCACGTGAGTTTTGACCTCGCGCAGTACCTGGGCATACGTCGTGCCCCGCTCCAACGCCTCCGGCAGCACCGTCAGAGTGACGGCGGCTCTCTGCGGGAGGCGGAGCTGGGGCACCGGCTTGCGCGGCGGCTGTGTCGGCTGGGGTTTAGGGGGGCGGTGGTGTTGTGCCCCCCAGACTTCTTCTTTTTCTTTTTCCCCCGCTTTACCACCTCGGTCCATGGAGTTTCCATGGACACGGGTGGCGGGGGGAGAGAACGCGGAGCTGGCGTCGGTAGACGCGGTGCCAGGCGCTTTCGGTTCCCCCGCTTCCGCTGGCGCGATTGGCGGTCGGGAACCGCTGCGGGGGGCACGGCACCAGGACGCTTGGCTGCGGGCTGAGTACTGGCTGGAAGGGCGGGGATTATGCGGTCCCCTCCTCCTCCCTTCCCTTGGTCTGCGGCCAGTGGAGGCCGGAGAATCGGCTCCGGAGGCAATCTCAACGACATCGCCTCGACCCGAGCGTTCAGCATTGCGATCTGACGCAATACTTGCTCGAGGCGATCATCCCCTGAAGACGCCACGGGCGCAACTGTCGGTCGCGACTGCGACCGAACAGTGGCCGTCAGCTCCTCCAGGAGCTTGGACTGGGTGGCGAGTTCCACCTCCAGTGCCGTCACCTTTTCGCGGAGGCTGGCATTTACCGCCTCCGCGCGGGCCAACTCCGCCGAGGGTGGCTCGTTCGCCAACTCCTCCAGCTCCGCAACGCTGACGTTGACGTCCCTCTGAAGTTCACCCTTCAGATTTCTGGACGTCTTCGTCACGTTGCGGAGCCGATCCGCCATCCTGATGAGCGCCTCCCTTCGGGTGGAAGCTGGCATTTCCGGAGCCTTTGGCTCACGGAAAGGGCAGGCCTTCTTGGCCCTGGCCAGCTCCGCCTCCGCTTCGGCTTTCCTCTTCACTTCGGCGGCACGCTCCTTTCGAAGAGCCGCCTTGTATTTTTTGCTGGCTTCAGCCACAGCCTCCTCGTCTGTGGCTGAAACCGGAGCGTGTTCTTTTGACCCCTTGGAGGGGCCAGGCTCGCCTGCGGTGTCACTGTCACCGAGCGTTGCCTGCCGCCTTCTTTGAATCTTCCTTCTCTTCGCCCGCGAAGAGTCGCAGCTCAGTCCGGACTCGGAATCGATCCGGGCTGGCGCGGTCCCCTCCGCGGACGTCCCCACGGACGATGCAGCGACTACCTCTCCTGGAGCTAACGCTTCCAGGGAAGGCACCCTGCTTCCTACCACTGAGCATCCCTTGTTTTTATTTTATTATTTTGAGTATTCATTTTTGTTCCCACGAGTATGGGGGAAATGATGGTCCACCCAGGCAGTGCCCCCTGTACCTGGGTAAGCCTAGCGTAACCCGCCAGAGGGTCGGCCGGTACTCTGGCGGGGGTCGCACTAGAGACTGAACCTCCCATCAGCCATGCATCCCCTCACGGTGCGCCGCCGCTTGGGATTCGGGGTAACTTTTTATAGAGGTTTTCTCCCTCGCGGCCCGGGCAGTTAAGCCAAGACCCTCGCGCCGGCCGAACTGCGAGACATGACCACAGCTTCGACCGGGTTACGAGTTCGACGGTGGAAATGGGGTTCGCCCATTTCCTGCTCGGAAGCAAGAGATTGCTGTCCGAGCCCGCCGAGGACCCGGGACAGACCCGGGATGGCCCAAAATGCGGGCCCCACCGCGGCGCGGTCAACAGGACCGTCCGCCTGGTGTCGGGATTTGGCCGTCGGCACGGGCCGACGTTGCCCAGGGTGCACCGTCCCCGCCAGCATCCGGACTAGCAGGGCGCACTTGGAGGTATCCCGACCTTGCACCCCAAGGGCATTGTTATTGTGCTAAATGATGGTGCACAAGGCGAAGATGGTTTGGGCTACAATGAAGACGCCCTTGCTGATTCCGATTAAGTTCCTGAATTGGATGTGATTGATGTGGACACACATTGATGTGGTTCTACAGTAGAAACTTTACAAAATAACGGAAACGCTTCTTCGAGCACGAAAACTGCAGATGAGAGTACAGCTACCTTCCGAAGCCAAAATCCCAAGAACAGTCGCTAAAGAGAAGGCAGCTAAACTGAGTTTACGCGGAAAGAAAAATAATTTGGAATTGAATGTAGAGCAACTTATTTTTGGTGTGCCAATTGCCAGGTGCCAGGGTCTAGGATGCTACGATCAGGTGATCGTCTTGAGCTAGATACTTCCTTGCAGTTTTTTTTAATACCTACCTATTTACAAATGATCTACTCAAGAGAGAGACAAACTTGTATCAAGTGCAAAACGTTTCTAATAGCTTTTCGGGTGTCTGAAAAGAAAAGAAAAATCTCAACTAGGCTTCTATATTTGCTACACACAAACCGGAAACTGATGTACGAAGTTGGGCAAACATATGGGGACGTACATATATGCGCATATAGCGCCCCCATGTAGTCGAAGTGCATCATGAGCACACACAAAATATGTCTGGGAAGCGAACGATGGCCTATGCTAGTAGCATATTATTTTATCATTTTATCATTATTAAGATCTCACAATAGCAAATGCATGGATACTTTACAAAAGGGTTTCTAAATGCAAAAATCGTTAATAAAGCCGCTTATCATCAGCAGGCTTCCGTTTGGAGGTTGCTGTAACACTTTGTAAAATGAAGAATATACGAAACCAAGTGTATCTAGTCCGCGATCGTTGTAGAGTGAGATCCAAGCTAAAAAAGCATAAAGAACCTGCTCTGCATGTGCCTCCTAAAGCCATACGCCACGACCAGATTAGGCACTGGCCACAATCGTTGGATATGAAAATTATTTGTAAGTTCCCCAAATGTGATGGATTTACAAATGATGTGTGCGAAAATTGCGAGGTTATCCTAGTTACACTAAAACTAAAAATTGTTTCAGCAAACTTTCATTTCTCATAACACTACTATAAATTATGACCTTTTAATGCAATGTTGCCTAGAAGCAACATACCCTTTTTATGTAATTATCTTTTCAAATATTAAAAAAAATATTAATCCAGAAATACGGGTATTTTATTTTTGTTTTATTATTCCATTCCAAAAATCAACTAAATCCAAGTTTTTGAGTGATAGAGGGTTACAATGACAAAAACTTATTTAGGTATATCTTTGCGATAAATATCGAGATTAAAAAACTTAATAGTAAAAACACTTACCTTAACCAAATCACTAGAATTGAAGCGAAAAACAGCAAATGATACAACCACAAACATAAACAAGACCGTATTATGGAAACCAAAAGGCGTTTGATTGTTTTGTTATGTTGTCTCCAGGGAGAAGAATCAGTGTAGTCAATGCAACAAATAAATTCCTGCTACTTTTTAAAACTCTTGTTTTTTGAAAGGTTATGGGACACTGTCATCTTTAGGTGGTATGTCATCTATAGGTGCCATTACTACCTACCCTTTAATTTTAGCATATATTGTCAATGCGAAAGTAACACTACTGTGTTATACTTTCACGCCTAAAATATTTGAGTTATTTGGATGATTTTTGTTATGGATAAAAACGGAAACATAAAAAGGGACATAGGTTACTTTTTTTTTAATTCATTAAGTGTAGTTTGGGCACTTGGGCGACGTTTAATAGATTTACTTATTATCTTTCTGCACCCAACCCAGAAGTCTATGCGGACGGAGTCGCGGGCAAAAGCTAGTCTTATATAATATAGAACTGCAAGTGGTCATCTCACTCAATTATGTAATAAAAAAAACACCAAGAAATTGCGTGGTTCATAAATGCAAATATAAAATATTGTTTTGACCTCGTGCGTATCACCGCTGGGTACATACTTCGCTCCCGTCAATGAAATATTCACGATCGCAAACTGTGCACCGCCGTAAAACAATCGAAGCGCGTATGAAAGCATAACAAACACGATAAAAATAAAAGAAAATAATTCACACAGGCGTATCTGCAGTGTTACAAATGTCTAGACAGAGCGCACACTTGATGCAAATATGAACTTTTTGGAATCCTAAAATTCCATCATGCACCGGTATGACGTGGATGTAATATTAAAAGCCATCATGGCACAGTTGGTTAGAAATCAGCTTGTAAAAGAGAGGCCGCAGGTTCGATCTCCGCACCGAGACAATAGTTTGTTTTATACATAAATATTTGTATTGGGTCTGGATCCTTATGAGACCGAAAGGTCACCTGACACCCACTACATTAGAATTATAGTAGTGTAATCAGTGTGGAAATTAGGTATAGCATTGTTACTCTTCCAAGAATATTCGCAACTTTACAATATGAATGGAATCTTTTAATATTTGTTGATTGTAGCCTAATAAAATAGAACTCTATAGCCTAACGACCAGTTATGATAAAAATAGTTTTCACACAAATATTGCTATGGAGATTAAAGATCAAAAATCTCTCGATTCAATTATTACCCGACAGAAAAACAAATTGTATCCATACATACCAAACATACATAACACCACGCCTTTATTCCCCGAAGCAATAGGCAGAGGTGCATTTCTGCACCCACATTTCGCCAGGTATTACTTTAAAGTATTGCCGTTTTTAGTATAACACTTTGCCCGTCCCGGGACCTCTCGATCGCACAACACATACTTGTGCCGCGAGATCACAAGGCAAGGCAGTCATCGGCAAGCAGCTCCGGATAATAAAAGACAAGGATAGCACACAACGGTAGGAAACATATTGTTTAAAACCATATAGCATGCACATTACGTTCATACATTCATTACAATATACAATTGAGGAAGCAACACTTTTACACACGGCTATCAGAAAACGACACAACAATTATTGTATCAACTTCCTACGCATGAATCATGCGGCACAATGCCGTTTATTGTAGGTAAGGGTAAGGACAAACTTGCATAAGGCGAACATTACAGAAAGTACAAAAACAATTATGGAAGATAACACAAGTAAACAAGTAACAAACGTACGAGCACACGTGTCACTGTTTATACAATTAATTATAATAATTACTTTCATAACAACATTATACCATCAATAACAACGAAAGTGCATTTCCACTTTCCAGTTGATCGCGTGAACTTTATTGGATGATTCTGAATTGCAAAAAATGTTATTGTTTGTTAACTTCCTAACTAAGTTTTGAAAGTGATAAAAAAATTGCTCCGTAGATTATCCCTTGATGTAATGTTTAGGTATTGCAATTCCAACAATAGTTCGAAAAACAGTGTTATGATTAGTATTTCGGTGTTTGCAGACTTCAAGGAAATTAAATTAGTGTCACAAAATTACTACTGAACCAAGTTGCATAGTGCATTAATCTACAGCTCGATATAATGTAAAAAAAATATAATTATTTTTTATTAGCCTAGATTTGATATTCAAATACACATTCGCCAATATCTAAAAACAAATAAATAAGATCGGTATGCTAACGACGTTTTTCTGAATTGCCGAATGCTTTTAGCAATAATAAGAGGTCAGTGACACTATACCTACCCATATCTAAAAGAAATGTTAAATACATACACACAAAAAGGCGCAAAATGCGATATCCGATAAATTAAACGTTTTCACTTCCTCTCGTCTTCAACGCTCCATTTTTGATGATTGTTAAGGCAAGTAAGCATATGAAAACAATTCTCAACATAATGTATTTATACAAAGACACTGAATTTAAATGAACACATAAAAGGCTTAAAACAATATAGTCATCTATAGAATCATCTATAGAAACCAAATTTTCAATTATTAAATATACTTCATCATTAGTAATGTTAACTTCGGGGAAACAGACGTGAATGCGTATGAAAATATTATAAAAATAATACAAACATCATATGCCGATATAATTTTAATGTTTGTAATAACATTACACAAAATTATCTAACAAATGTATTAGTCTAGTCAACAAGTTCAAAACGTGTAAATAGAATAAAGCTCTAAAAATATGGCCATACCTCATTCGATTCGAATGGACGTCTAGAAAATGTTTTTTTAAGGGCATATTAGCACATAAAACATTGCAATAGTTATTAACAAAATAAGAAAAAAAAAACAAGGTATTAGTTTTTCACTTAATAACTTTTAAATAAGATATTTAAGGAATTATGAAAAAGATCCTGAAAGAGGAGGAAATTTCCAATAAAAAAGTCCTTACTCCCGGAACTCTATCTATATTATTTATAACTTTTATTAACCGCTGGAAATAGCGCTTCGCGCGGGCGTTACGGCATAGGCGCGTCGTCTAAAAAGGGTATATACCTAAAATAATTTATTTCTAATATAAATAACAATTACAAAATTGAATAAATTATGGTGTAATATAGACACTTGAACGAAAATAACCTCGGTGAAAAATATTTTTTTTGACAACTTTTCAAAAAGTTACACCATTGTTAATTAACTAATGTTTTCCAATCTCTGTTTTATAAATTACGGCATAAAAGTTTCAAAATTAGGTCTAAAAATATTTCGCTTCGTGGAGCTCTTCTTAATTAGGTACTTAATAAAGTTATGCAGAAAAAAATTATTTAAAGTTATTATAATTTTTTTAAATTAACTAAAAATGAAATTCAAAAAATGTTATCAAAACATTTTTTTTTGGTAATATCTTATTATGCTGTTTTTGCATTAATATAGGTATTAATTAACATTGGAAAAAAAATGTACGTCATTTAATAAAAATTGTTTATAAACAAATAGACTATTTGCGATTAAAAAAAAATTTTTTACTATCTTATTGCAAAGGTAAACTGATGATTAAAAAGAAAAAAATCTTAATATTTCTTTTATTGTTATAATCGTCTTTTTTATATTCAATTGTTTAAATAATTAGTTAAGAAATTATTTATTATACGTCATAGAGGCATAATATTGTTTCCGCATATTATTATAGACATTGTATACTGACAAGGCAAAGTGACCGCACTGATAACTAACGAACAACACGCATTTGCATTTTGAAGGACGGAGAGGCCGTAGAATACAAACGGCCAAATAATAATTGCAACCGTCTCGAATAGTTTTTTTTTTTGCTATTGTGGTAATAAACAATTCACATATCGAGAATAGCAATCGGTCATTAGTCAATAAAACATTTATCAAGGATAATCGATTGTCATTCTCCACATTTAGCACTATGAAAATTAGTTTAGATCGAATCTTTGTACTTTGAATGTCAAGGACAGGGTGAAGGCCCACAAAAAGAACTGCGCATTACATATTTAGATAATAAATTGTATACAGCCAAACACATCGTGTGATACGAACCGAAATAAACGACATAATGTTATGAGGGGACCGTTTATTGGAAAAATACATATAAGCTGACTGGCGATAATAGTTCTAAATCTAAAAGGTCAATGATGGTAACGTGAAAAAAGAAATATAGTTACTATTGGCGCCTATAGACCTAATTCTACATGGCAACAACTCTTAGCGGGTAGATAAAAAGTCTTTTTTTCAAAGGTTAGCACTTTCAAACTACAGTAATTAAAACTTTACATCAGTTCAAGGAACTATTGATCAACAGAGACTTATAATTTATTCAAATATTTTTACATAGAATCAAGCACGCGACGCCGGCGTGACCCGCTTGGCGAACGTGAAAAATTTGATTTCCATGCACGCTCGAATAAAATTATTTTCATACGTTTTCACCGTAGGTAGATATTTTCCTGCAAATTCTTTATATGTAAGGAGTGTTGCATATAAGATACCAATATATGATATTAGAAAAGGGAACGACGACTTGCAAATGATTGTACCAATCGCGAATGGTAATAATGTCTGACAAAACAACAAATCTAGCAAATTAAATACGACTTTATTTGTCGACGCTGTTAGAAACGATAGATAACAATTTGTTATTTTAGACTAATCAGTTTCATCAAGAATAAGTAGCAACTTAGGTACAGAAGGCGACTATCTCGTCACTCAACTAAATTGAGTCGACTCTTTGAGTGTATAATATTATGGTAGTTTTTACAAACGCTTACGTTTTCCGCAGCACATTTTCACGAGGCCGCAGCCTTTGAAGGCCGTGGAACCTTGGTAACGAAATAAAAATAAACAATACACGATCAAAACGAGTACATATTTCCATTTACCTAACGACGAAAAACACTTACACAGCCACAACACAACGAAGCTACACAATTTGAATGTAATCAGTTTATATGGAGCTTACATGTAGCTAAAATATTTATTTAAGTAAAAATTTATGTACCTATGGGCATAGACTTAATTACTATTTTTCTGTTATTAAAACGTTCAAATCGACTGAAGAGCGCTTTATATTTTTGTCGCGAGAACTTCTATATATTAAATTAATCATATCCCTTGTGAAAAAATCTGCATTCTACAAGCATTATAATTCTCTACGATAAATCATCTTAAATATGAAATAAAACTCAAAATACGAGTATCATCATCATCAGCCCATATATGTACCGTCCCACTGCTGGGCACGGGCCTTCTCTACAATTGAGAAGATTTAGGCCTAAGTCCGCAATCCTAAGATTTTTTTAGGTGTGCAGGTTTCCTCTCTTCCTTTACCGTTAAAGTACGTGATAATTCATTTTGTAATACACAAAACAAACATTAAATAAATATTTTATTCCTATATAAGATAGAGAAGATATTTTCTCTTTGTTAAAGTCCAACAATATAATCTGCAGATTGAGCATCACGTTGAACAGACTCGCTCGGAGGTAACACTGCTCAAGTGGTTCGTCTCGCGAACTGCAGCGCTTTTGTAGATGTCGTGTGCAATTTATTACACACAGGAAATCGGCCAATTTAGCCAACGACTACTCGACGGTCAAATCGGCTCTTTTGGTACGCCAGCGTCACTACCGTCTACACTGTTTAGCCTGATTCGACGTGATGTATCTAAATGGAAACGAGAGTATGTATTTGTTTATTATAAGCTATCTGTTTGGATGATAATTCTGATATCAGATTAATAAGTTTTCTGTAAGCTATTAAGCCACGTCGCCACCAGGTATTTTTTTTTCTAAACAGATACTAACACCAATTTAATTTGACGTAACGAATTAGAGCACACTCAATGTAACAAAATAACGTTGATAGATTTTTCCGTTATTAAAATACAATTTAGCAAAATATATAAGTTATTTAAAAAACAAGTCTGTGTTCACACTGTTATTTTTTTGCGTGGAGCTTTGGACACTAGGCAGGCCATAACTATCTATACAAATCGGGAATTGAAGTATCAAAACTAAAAACAACAACGACGCTGGGCAACCCAGCTTAAGCTGTTTTGGATTTTACACCTTTATTTAAATACATAAACGAATACACATTGTAATAAATTCAATATGAAGTTACATAAATGTATTGAATATTAATAAATACTGTTGATTGGAAACTATGCACGCAACTCCAATATTCATGGAAGACCTCACGTCCTAGTCTACTGCCAGAACGAAACTCACGCACATCCACTTAACCGACACATTGTTTAAGAACCACATTTGAAAATAGGTCGCGCATGTGACTATCAATTTTAAAGGACACGTTAACATTTAATAACAATACTTCTTACAATTGGCTACATCGCGTCGGCCTTGCAGTAATATTTTTCGTGTTTAGCAGAAACTATGAGAATTTATTTCATTTCTTTATCTTTCCTCAAGTAAAGCCAAATGAAGTAAGATTAAATGATAGTTGCAGCACCATCTTAGGTCATTTCTTATATTTTATTCTGACCTAAAAGAACATGTAATACGAAACATTATTTTATAATTTGCAATGGAACCAAGTATGAAGCATTTTGCAATTAAAGTAAAAAGATAAACTATAACATTATCTTTTCTATGGATATTTTATGATGGTCTGCTAATAACGACAAATTCGGGCTAATCTCGGAACTTGATGTATTAGCATATCTTGAAACATACATTTTATAACCAACATTAGCATAGGCCATAGAGAGATCGACTGCTTGGGATATACGAATAATAGGAATTAAAGGAAGTAGGTACATATTGAAAGAAAATAATAATTTTCCTCTTTTGTCATTTATTTACAGTTACAAACCGCTAAAAATGCATTAAAACTTAGAGACAAAGGAAATCTTCATAGATAATGGAATGTTTTTTTTCTTGTTACGCGACCTAATGGCCTTCTTGTTTGTCAACCTCGAATCTTGCAAATTAATTCACGCCACCGCGGAATTTTGCGCTTAAGTGTTATACATACACACGTCTGTCGATAGAATACCAATTAGTAATTACTTATGCTTAATTTTTGTTTACTATAGATTATTTAAAAAAAACATTAGTCTCTTTGGGAGGTATGTAGACAGCCTAAACAAGAAATCTTCAATACGATTTCTGAGTATACCTACTCTACAAATTATTTATTTTTTAGTCATTAGAATTTATTTGCGAGTATACGAACTTGATTACTCGAAAATTCTGTACTAAATTTTTTGTATTATACATATGTAAAATGTATCAAATCATATCAAAACAGCATATTGAACAGAAAAAGCCAACCCATTCCAATATGTTTTGTCTAATTATTATTATAGGAGAAGGTGGTAATGTGACCCCCGCAGGTATATTGGCCCCCTTGAATATTAGTTAGTTCGCACAACGCCATCTAATATCTTTTTGGTGCAACGGGATCATTTCAGTATACTATTGATTTAGTACCCTAAAAATCCGCTTGGTGCGGTTACGTTCGTTCGTCATTTGAACAAGTCGAAACTCGTACCCCACAAACTTATTTTTTGGCTGTGAGTTTTATTCCATAATTTATAAAAAAATTGATAGTTTTTGCTGATGTTTTGAACATTGTGTTCCTGACACTGTCTTCTACGGGATATATAAGGTAAATATTCATTTTTTACATTTTTCAATTGTTTTAGGTTGTTTATCAAAATATTTTTAATAATTGTAATTTGGCCCCCTGACATTGGTTGTATCATGGCCCCGGGGGCCACATTACAAGTAAGACTTGTTTATCATTCACATATTTTTATTTTGTGGTTTCAGATGCCTAGACAAACTCTATCTTCGATGAAAAAACAGAAGACCTGGGACCCTGAACAAATGAAAAAAGCAATCGAGGCAGTGAGGCATAAGGTCATGGGATATAAAAAAGCTGAAAAACTGTTTTCTGTGCCCAGATCTACACTGAAACGGTTAGTAAAGGATCCACAAGAGTCTTTAGAGTTAATTGTACACAAACCACTAGGTCGGAAACCTATACTACCACTTAGCCTGGAAGAAAAGTTAGTGGAATATATTTTATTTATGGAGGCTAGGTACTATGGACTCACTAAGATAGATGTTAGAAAAATGGCTTATCAGCTGGCGGTGAAAAATAATATTCAGAATACTTTCAAGAATGGAGTAGCAGGGCGTGCTTGGTTGGATCACTTTTTAAGGCGACATAAAGATCAAATATCCTTGCGTAGACCAATGGGGACATCATATGCTCGTGCTCATGGCTTTAACCGTGAAGCAGTTAAAGAATTTTTTGATATTTTGGAAGCCGAAATGAGTAAAACGAACTATCCTGCCGACAGAATTTTTAATGTCGATGAGACTGGGTTAACTATCATACAATCAAAAGTACCACAAGTGTTAGGTAAAAAAGGGAAAAGGCAGATAGGAGCCCTGACTGCTGCTGAACGAGGGTCACTGTGTACTCTTGTCTGCTGCATGAGTGCATCAGGTATATTTGTGCCGCCTATGATGATTTTTCCAAGAAAAAACTTTACGGATATTTTATTAAAAGGTGCACCTCCTGGAACGATTGGCAAAGTTCATCCATCTGGTTGGATTCAGTCCAATTTATTCACTGAATGGTTCAGGCATTTTATTGATAAAACTAGCCCTAGGGCCGAGTCTCCCATATTACTTATATTCGACGGTCATTATAGTCACACGCGCAACATAGAAATAATAGAGCTTGCTCGCGTAAACCATGTTACGATCATCAGTCTTCCACCTCACACAACTCATAAACTCCAACCTTTGGACAAGACTTTCATGGGCGCCTTGAAGAGTCACTACAGTGAGGAGATTCGCAAATTTCTTTTGCACTCTGATAGAATGCTAAAACCTTACGACATTGCTGAACTTTTCGGACGAGCATATCTCAAGAGCACGACAGGAGAAATCGCAGTGAATGGTTTCCGTGAAACAGGCATTTATCCATTTAATCCGCAAGTTTTCAGTGAAGTCGACTTTTTAACAGAAGAATCTCATAGTGCTCATGCATCTCCTGTTCCTGATAATCAAAATACAGGTCTCGTTGCTGCCCAGAGTACACGAGAAGTGAGCTCAAAAGTCCAAGAACCGCAAAATACTGTGATTCTCCCAGAACAAATTCAACCAAGCCCTAGGGCCAAGACTCGGACTTCTAATCGTGGAAGAAAGGCTACTAAAGCAAACGTTATCACATCATCACCATATAAAAACCAACTAATCGAATCATTGCACTTAGCAGAGACTCGTGTAAGAGGGCGCGGACGAGGACGTGGACGCAGACGTGGACAAGGTGTGAGACATAATCATGATGGAGGGAGTGCTAGTAGAGTTGGTGTTCGGCGCCAGAGAGATACGACACCGAGTAGTAGTTCCGACAGTGACGAAGAAAATACTGAAGCAGACATTGATTTTGACGACTCATATCCGAATAGGGTTCCTGACAACGCAAATGTACCTTGTATTTTCTGCGAAACCATTTATACTAATGACAGACCTGGAGAACAATGGATACAGTGTCAGAGTTGCGAATTATGGGCTCATATCGCCTGTGCAGGTTCGGAAGGTGACTATTATGTTTGTGACTTTTGCCGTTAGATTCCAATACATTTAATGTGACCCCCAGGGGGCCACATAACCATCAGTTGATCTCGAGATGCCAAATTTGATTACTTAAGAATAAATGATAATTTTGAATTTATTTAGCGAGTTTCTTTTGTTTCATAGTAAGATATGTACACACAAATAAATACGGAATCCAATAAAATATTTTCCTAATTTTTAATTCCTTTATTTTAGAAATAAACCCTCAAAAACAAAGTGGGGGGCCACATTCACACCTTCTCCTATACTAATGTGTATTAATTTTAATGTATTTTTAATAATAAATAAATAATAATAAATAAATAAATACACCCAACAGTCACATACATAGTTCTGATCCCACACTAAGATACAAGTCTTGTGTCGTGGGTATCAGAAACTACGAGAGACTTTTTCGGTCTCACATACACCCAGACCCGAAACAAATATTTGTGGGTCACACAAACATTTGTCTCGGTGCGGGGATCGAACCCGCGGCCTCTCGTTTCGCAAGCTGGTGTCTAGCCAACTGCGCCACGGGGCTGTCAAATAATAAACAAATAACATGAAATTCGTTTAGAAGAAAAATGCACAGAGGAAAAGCTAACATATCGCCAAATAAGGTCATGTTATATTATTATACTAAACTTTCTACGTTGATAGCAGAGAGCGAACAAGCCGATATCAGGTCGTTGTGGACCCGACAATCGAAAGTAGTGTAACTAGTATTTAGAAAAGTCTGTACATATAGCAGGGCTGGGCAAAATACATGCTTTGCTTTAATTGAAATACAAATTACAAAATACTGTATCGCAAGTAATTAAAATACGAAATACAAAATACATTTAAGTAAGGTATTTGAAATACAAAATACAAAATACAGTATTTTAGCTATTTGTAATTGAAATACAAAATACAAATTACAAAATAATGCATATTTATTTGTTTTGGAATAGTTTTTTTTTTGGAGGCGGTTTTTGTTTTGTTATTGCAGGTCCTGATGAGCACAAATTTAATGTCCAATATTATAAAAGTCTGTAAATTTCGAGGCTTTACCATCATTGCACTCTCGCCTCGCACTCACACTCATGATCGCTAAATGAAGGCTAAATGTATTTTAATAAATGTATTTTGAAGCCTCGAGTATTTGAAATACTAATTACAAAATACTTCGGCTACACGTATTTTAAATACAAATTACAAATTACATTTTAAGAAAGTAATTAAAATACAAATACAAAATACGTATTTGTATTTCAATTACGTATTTCAATTACAAGTAATTCAAATACTGCCCAACCCTGACATATAGTGGATGAACGAAAGTAGCGCAGTAGGTATAAAAAAAAACAATAATTAACAAGGAACACTCTCAAAGAAAATATACCCATGAATGCTTAATTAAATATTAATAAATAATAATGATGATGATGAGAATCTAATTAACCGCGGTAACCGCAACATTCACCAGTGTAATTGCATTCAAAAAGACGAAATAAATTTATTTACAGTTACAAACCGCTAAAAATGCATTAAAACTTAGAGACAAAGGAAATCTTCATAGATAATGGAATGTTTTTTCTCTTGTTACGCGACCTAATGGCCTTCTTGTTTGTCAACCTCGAAACTTGCAAATTAATTCACGCCACCGCGGAATTTTGCGCTTAAGTGTTATACATACACACCACTGTCGATAGAATACCAATTAGCAATTACTTATGCTTAATTTTTGTTTACTATAGATTATTTAAAAAATAATAGTTTAAAAAAAAACTAAAAAATACGCTTTTAAAGAAAGTTGAACTAAAAAATTAAAAATAAATAATACAATACAATAGTTTAAAAAAAACCCGCTTTTATAGAAAATCAAATAAATTAATAGAAAATAAATTTTAATTTAAAATATTGTAAAAAAAATTATTTTATTGTACAAAAAACGTGGGGTGCTTTTAAGATAGTATCAAAATGATAATCCTTCTATTCATATCTGTCATCATGCACCCCACGCTTTTTGTACAATAAAATACATTTTTTTACAATATTTTAAATTAAAATTTATTTTCTAGTTATTTATTTGATTTTCTATAAAAGCGGGTTTTTTTAAACTATTGTATTGTATTATTTATTTTTAATTTTTTAGTTCAACTTTCTTTAAAAGCGTATTTTTTAGTTTTTTTTAAACTATTATTTATTTTTCATTTTTTAGTGATTATTTAGCAATAGCTTTATGATATTTACATCTCTATTAGCTATTGCATAAAGCTCGCGTGCTTGATGTAAGCGAAAAGTTCTTTCTTCTTCAGGTTGTGAAGCTCGGTATTCGGCATTCGTCATCGTCGTCATCGTCGTCATCGTCATCAGCCCAAATATATCCCACTGCTGAAAACGGGCCTCCTCTACAACTGAGAGGGTTTAGGCCTTTATCCACCACGCTGACCTATTGCGGGTTGGCGGACTACACATCTATGAAATTCCTAAGAACTTTTAGGTGTGCAGGTTTTATCACGATGTTTTCCTTCACCGTTAAAGCAAGTGATAATTCATTGTGAATACACACATAACTTCGAAAAGTCAGAGGTGTGTGCCTGGGGTTTGAATCTGCGACCGCCGAAATTCTCGACCGCGCGCCTAAACCTCGAGGCCATCACTGCTTGTGGTATGTATGTGGTGTGTATTCGGCATTATGCTGACGCATTTGATGTAAGCAAGCTGCTCTTTTTTCACCAGATTGTGAGGCTCTATAATTTCTCATATACTCTCTCCTGTTCTTCTTGAAGAGTCATGTTCTATTTCTTCACTAGAGAACTTTAAACATTTGTCTCTTAACTTCCGTCTCTTGTTCTCCAATCTCCTTCTTCTCTGTGTTTTCGTTTCATTTACCATTGTTGTTTCTATATAAATAGGAGCAACGCCCGAACATGGATGCTTAGAGGTAACAGAATACAATAGCTTAAGCGGGAACGTATTGTTCACTGCCGTTAAGAACTCAATTTGAATCTATGGACCTGAAAGAGTGCCCACACTTGTACATGAATCATTGCGCAAATATGTAATTCTTCGAGCGCATGGCATGGAGTAACCGTTCATAATACGTGCTGTCACTTGCGAGTAGTCCTATGCTTATCTCAAATAATAGAACTTTTTAAAGTGAAACTTCTTTATCGACGTATGAAATAAATTGGTCTTGACGCAGTCACTAGGGGTGTGCAAATATCGTTCGAATCGAATCTAATCGAATATTACTATTCGATTCGAAATTCGAATCGAATTTACGAATTATTCGAAAAATTCTTTTCTTTTTATAATTATATAATATTCTCAATAAATTGTAAATTTAAAAAAAATAATCGAGGCTTTAAGTGATTTGTGTACTCTATTGTATAAAAAAAAATCTGATACTCAAAATATTACTAATATTTGTTTGTTGTAAGACTTTATGTTAATACTTTTTCTCTACTTATGTTAATATATGAAAAATTTACAAATAGTTCGAAAATTCCAAAATTATTTGTTAATTCGCGAATTATTTGTAAATTTTCTAATTATTCGAAAAATGAGGAGTAATTCGAAAATTTTCGAATAATTCGAAAATCGAATATTAACATTCGATTCGGAACGAATAATTCGTAAGTTCGATTTATTCGCACACCCCTAGTAGTCGCTCCTTGACGCAGTCACTCCGGGTCGCAGGTAAACAAAAAATCGCTAATCCTGATTATCCTAGTAAAGATAACGGGTCAAACTATTTGAAATATTGAATTGTCATCGATCCTTAGTAAGGATGCCAAATTTCGAGTTAATCCGATGTCTTGAAGGGGGTCAAAATCATGTTCAAAGATTCCGTTACATACTAACATACTTACATACGTATGAAGCTAATATAAAGCGTATAAAAAAGCATTAGTCTCTTTGGGAGGTATGTAGACAGCCTAAACAAGAAATCTTCAATACGATTTCTGAGTATACCTACTCTACAAATTATTTATTTTTTAGTCATTAGAATTTATTTGCGAGTAGGGTAAAGGCGGGATAGATGCCCCACTTTTTGAAATATCCTCATAATTTTCAAAATATTTCAATCCAATCCAATCCATCAGCCAATCGAAGTCCACTGCTGGACATAGGCCTCTCCCAATGATTTCCACAGGGACCTGTTGGAAGCAGCCTGCATCCAGCGACGTCCCGCGACCTTCACCAGGTCGTCCGACCATCTTGTCGGAGGACAAAATATTAATTTTATATAAATAATGTCTATGAATTTAGCTAGGCCAATCCTTTATCTTTAACTATGATTTGATTGTTTTGATCTATAAATTATAGATTTTGAGGATTTTAACTTCTCGTGGAACTCCTTTTTTGGGGATAGATGCCTACCCGTATGGATAGATGCCCCACCATGAAAATACGAAGAGGGATAGATGCCTGCGTCGCGGGATAGATGCCCTTCATAAAGTATAAACCAAAAACTCAACTAAACTTTTATGAGGTTTTGAGGACAATAAGTATATAGTTTTAAACGGCCTCTCCTAAAACAGAAATTGTAAATAATTGCCTAATTAATAAATATCATTTTGCTGTTTTTTAAATCTTTTAAATGGTGTTTAGCCGAAGAGTGGTTTCAGTTTTCCACATCTTGAGTAATCATTTCTGAAAAATGTACCTACAGGTATCATATAGCGAGTGCAGACACTTTATACATTGATTCCAGTCGGATTTAGATTTCGAGGTTTTTGTAGTTTTCAATACATTCAATGCAGCTATCTTTACTTGTATCTTTAGATAGGCTAACCCTCTCCATCTCTCTTAGTGCTCTTTGCCCGAAAATCTTTACTTTTCTTTTCCTTAATTTTATAGTGAGTTGATCTGTCTTCATCTTCACTGTTTAAACTATAAATAATTCACCGTTTTAATTGTTCGTGGCCCTAGTCAACTCTTAAATAATTATAATTTTCTTTATCACATAAATTAGCTCTAGGTCGTCATCGTTTTTATTACTTAAATAATGTTTTTCCTGGTTGGTAATGTAATAAGTAATAGAGGTTCCTTTCATTTTTCTTAAGTTTTTTTTTCTTTGATAGTTTCAATTCAAGTAGGTATTCAGGTAGGTAGTATTTGAGTATATTCGTGGCGTGGTTATACTAAAATCAAAGAAAATCTAAATATTTTATAGTGATACATATACAAAAACACATAATAAATAAAACAGAACACAAAAATATTTCCAAAATATAAATTGAAGCCACATATAGGTACATATGGTGCATGGAGGGATAGGTGCCCCTAGGGGCATCTATCCCTCAAAAAATCAGGGCAACTATCCTTTTTGATAGGGATAGATGTCTTGGACATATTTAAATAATAAAAAAAACAAAAGAGCAACTATTTACATCTTGATATATACTTAAGGAATCAGTATACTGACATAATAAAAAATATAACCGAATTAATGAGTCCTTATAAAGTTATACAACAGCAAATAATAACCTTTTTAAAATATTACGTGTTTTTGAAGTTCATCGCGGAAATGAATGCCCACACCAGCGAAACTTATCCTCACTGCACGTCGGTCCATGGCTAACTAAGGTGAGGGGTGATTGCGGCTCTTGGTTATACCATTGTTTCTTAGTCACGAGTTTGGGAAGTTAGGTTTTTTGATAATGCGGCATCTATCCCACTGGGGCATCTATCCCGCTTTTACCCTATACGAACTTGATAAATCGAAAATTCTGTACTAAATTTTCGTATTATATTTAAAATGTATCAAATCATATCAAGACAGCATATTGAACAGAAAAAGCCAACCCATTCCAATATGTATTTTATAAATATGTTATGGCCACCTCATATAGGTATGTAAAACAGGTAAAAGAAAACAATGTTAAAACGTAATGATCTCACTACACCTACATACAAAATATTCGATATAAAAACATCAAATAAGGCAACCTTAAACCACACACGATTACATAATATCTACCTACCCACACTTTTATTAGAATGGGCGAGCTCGACGTGTGTAGAACACATTAAATAGGAACGAAACAAAAAAACGTGCTCAATAATAATTAAATTAAACAAATATTAAAATTGTAAAACTCACATGTCATTGGACATTATCTTTTAATGCTCATTTTGCATGTCTAATTAGAGAGCTGGAAGGTAATGAAGCACTAAAACGCAGTAGACCGTCATAATATAATTAGCTAATGAGCAGGTTCCTGCGTCAAGAATAGAAACGCTCCAAGGATGCTGTAGAAGTCAACCGTATGATTTCGAGGACGCTCATAGTATTTACAGAGCTAAAGCCAGGTTAATCAAAAACCAATAAAATCAATTGTATTGTATGATACATTGCCTCCTCCCCTAGAACTCAAAGAACTTCCTAATCCCGTTACGAAAATATTCTTCATTTCATCTTGCTGTAAGTAAAGAATCTTTTATTGGATTCATGATTTTCAAGGTATACTTATTTCACAAAAATATTCTGGTCCACTATAAGAGTTGAGACACAACCCCAGGTTTGTTAATTTGCATGGTATGCGTTCCAAACGTTCGCTTCAAATTATCAGCTAACGACCTACTTAATGCCACTTAACCTTGCTGATTCGTTATGTCACATTGTTTTAAGATTTATTTTTAGTCAAACCACTTAACAAATATATTTTTAAAAGAATCTTTGTATAATGACAATCTATTCTAAACGAATATATTTGTCTATTTGGACTTCTTTATGAAAATAGTTAACTAAGATCCACATATTTCACCTTAACACAATTCACAAGGGCGGGGTTTATGTAAACCAACGTAATTCTTTTTATTTCTGAAACAAAACAACCGTCATTGAGTAAGGACACCCATGTTCGTGTTTCAAAACGATCGATTATGTCCTCTGTGGATAATGTGACGAGTAGAATTGATTGGTACGTTTTAAAAATTCAAACAACCTCCAAAGGTTCTTCAAATTGATAAAAGAAAAACATCATAGAAATTATATATTACCTAAACACGCGTAGTTCTAATATTAGGAGTTCTTGATTGAATTTCTTTTCCTTGTACTCATGATAACTTTAAGCACTTATAATATAATAGCTCTTCGCGTAGATGGGAATAGACCACGGTTAAGGTCGATCGTACTTACTCAACAGATCGTGGCACTAATGTTTCTGTACGACATAGGTAATACCGACGCTTCAATTATACAAATATGATTAAATTAAAAGTAGTACGGTTTACAACATAACCAAAGGACATAACAATAGATATAGAATTTTCCAGCCAAATAATTTAACAACCACTAGAAAATTAATGTACCTATGCAGAAAAATTTATTTGACATGCCATTCATGTACAACAATGCAAACATTGCACGACCAAAGAAACTTCCTACTTCTCTCGTAAAGTTGATGAGTTTATCAAAAAGTCCTTGAGACTTGTAACTTAGTTGCGCACGGTGAATCGGTACTTACGTCTTAGTGCCTTATTTTAAAATTACATCCGTTCATTTAAAATGACAGGTTATTAATGAATGGGTGAACATTTTCGAAGTATCTTGATAAGGCAGATGATAAGGGTCTTCAACAATAAAACAGTACACAAAATAAAGCACCGTAGATAGTTTCCAAGACGAATTTGCGAATAGAAAAAATAGCATTAAATAACCTACATTTTTTTGTGATGAATAAAAAAATGATTTTTTTTACATTTTATTCTTACTCTTTCACTGGAAAAATAGTCTCACTCTTTGAAGGCCACAAAAAAGCAAAAATATCTTTAACCTAAAGATCAGACGCGAGTGCCGAAGTTTCAAACGAGATCGATACCTTTATTAACAGGATGTAAGCGGTTCAGCTTCCTTATCCTTATCCTTAGAAAAGGAATCGTCAATACCTTTATTCTTAAACCGTTGCATGTAAAAGGCTAGCTTCTATAGATGACCATCACACAGATTGGAGTTTCTAAGGACAAAACATGCCTTTTGCTGCAATTTCAAAAGATTTTTAAAAAGTTAGCAATTTCACGTGTTTCCTGGTCCCTATATTTTTTGTTCCTTTAAACGTAGCGTGAAGTATCTTAGCAGATAGTCTAGAACGCGTCGAGATGGACCTCTTTCGCTATTTGATACTTGGCCTTACGGCATAATGGAGCAGTGTTGTCACTTAGCAGTGGACTCATAGTTCATTAGAAACAAATATCGCACTATATTTCCAAGAATTAAACATCTGTTAGATATGTCGGACATGTCGATCTCTACTTTTGAACAAGATAAAACTGTTCTTAGAAATCTTTGTATAAATCAGGGTAACATTGCGTATAGATTCCTTTCGATGATTATAATTAGTGTATAATTTCATCATCATCATCAGCCCATATACGTCCCACTGCTGGGCACGAGCCTCCTCTACAACTGAGAGGGTTTAGGCCTTAGTCCACCACGCTGGCCTAGTGCGGGTTGGCGGACTGTGTATAATTTATAATTTAAAATATTTTTACATTTAGGTCTACCTTAAACTAACTGCATAATATCAAAACATCACTTACGTGGTTTATATTAATCCATATCATGTAAACAAGTTAAAAAGTTAAATAATAATTTATATTACTACTACTTGACTAAGGCCGAAATCCTCTCAGTTGTAGAGGAGGCCCGTGCCCAGCAGTGGGACGTATTTGGGCTGATGACGATGACGACGACTACTTGACAAGCATATCACCATACTACACTAAACAAAGCAAACTTTAGTGACCTTCATCAATCACAGCTGTTGAATATGTCATAGACAAACGTATCATGTTTTTGTTAACTAATCAAAACATTGAATTGAATTTAGTACCGATAACAAAGAATACAAATTCCTAAATAGATACATTTAAAGATATGAATGTACTTATAGTGGAATCGCGTGTCCTCCTAAAGTAGGTTCATTACAATTAGATTATCATCTACTAGTTCTACAACCTAAATGTTACCACGATATTATGTCTCTACATATGATTTGACAAAAGATAAATGATAGCCTCATTTTAATATTTACGATAATTTTAATTACGTAATATTAAGGACAAGCAATGTCAGTAAGTATGGTTCTTCAGAAGCCATTTATTGAGTTTTTGGTTTTAAAAATGAGAATAATTTAGTCATATTTTTATACAATGGCCTAACACGTCTAAAATGTAAAGAAGGCCCGTGCCCAGCAGAAAAGTTGTACATTAGCTCATACACCTAAATGGATATTTTTAGTACATTCATATTTGGATCTTAGGTCCTTTAGTGAAATCTGAAGCGGCACTTAAGCAACCAACCATAGTTTTTAAAATATTGTCGATCTTTGCGTTTACCTCAATGTAGTATAGTTATTTTGTAAAAACACCATTATACGAAATAAAACTTTATACGAAAAATTTATACAAAATAAATAGGCTGCTCCTATCGCCCAACCGCTACACCACCGGCGTCTGACCAGTCACCTATAAATAATATCTATCACAACAGACCACCATGTGGTATTGCGTATTATGACGTGAATGATGCAGCCGTATAACAACGGTGACTCATTGCACAAACAACAAAAGATGTTTAAAAAATTTCAAGGTGCACATGGCGAATACATATTTTAAATATTTTCTGTCTACAGTATAAGAACGTTTCTTGTGGATATTTATCAGATTTTACCTAACTTAATAATATATATTTATCTTCTTTACTGATAAAACTATGTAAGAATAAAATACATGCTGTTACATTCACAAAAGTTTGTTGATGATTCATTGGCTAGAACTGTTCTGGTGAATTTACATCGTTCCGCATTGTGTACAATCTATCCGTATAAGTGCGTTCGGTTGATGGAGTGTGTCACATCGTAGTGTATCGTATCACAAGTCACATACATTATCTTTATCGATATCGACTGACAGCCGGACACAGATAGCTATTCTTATTCGCAGCACGTATTGTACAACTTATTATTTATTTTCATCACATTAATATCTATCTTTATCAGCATACATATGTATCTACATATGTCTCATTTTTATGCACAGGCTTCCTCTACGTTTGAGGGGGGTTAGGCTTTAGACACAGGTGACTAAGTGGCTTTATACGAGTTGGTCTACTTCAAATTAAATTATTTCTCAAAAAAAGCTATAATTTCCATCACTTCGATGTAAAAAAATACAGAGCAAAAATGTGTTACAATTTTACATTGGACTTTTAAATTCTAATCTTGTATAGGTACTATGTATATGTCAATTGGTTTTAATATACCACCAATGAATCATCATTTATTAAACGTGTATAAGATTGTATTCCTTAAAATATTTTTCGAAAACTTTAAGGGTATTTGAGGAGACTAGCGCCCATAAAATATTAAATGATTAAGATTTTTCTGACACTAGTATTTGGGTTTCCTAGGTATTGCTGTCTACCAATTCACTTTGTTTTAGACTTTTAGGTTGGCGGCATTCAGCCCCACCCCGTCGTTACTCAATGCCACATTCTCCCGTGGGAAACGCAGAGGTCGAACATGAACTACTATAAAATATTAATTATAACAATAAACGGTATACTGGGTGTAATGAAAATTAATTGAAACTCACTGTCCTTTTAGATAATGTTTGCTTGGACATAGAATTCAATAGACCAAATATAGTATTACAATAAAACGATGAAACGGTGTACTAAAATATAATTTAATAATAAGTTAAATTTTATCATTTAAATAAAGCTACGGTGTGACACGAACTCTGTAAAGATGTACGCCAACGTGTCTGGGACATGACACCATATTTATTTTAGCGTTAAAATAAATAAGCCTTAAAGCTATGGTTCACAAGTTGCTTTAAAATTTACATTGAAACATAAATCGACCTTTTATATATGGCAACACTGGTTCATATATGGGTAAACAAACGAGAAAGCGGGAATGATGTGGCGTACGAAATTGTCGCGTACATATTTCGTTTACGAACACACGAATGTACGTATTTATTCAATGGTAATTGGGATTTAATTTATGTACCGATTGGTGTAACACTCTCGCAATTTATACACGAAACGTGCGTAGGAAGCTTCTGGAAGATGCAATAAATGGTACTAAAGATAAACCTAAATATAAATATAATAAATCAGGAAGACGATAATTACAATGTATTATTTATAATTTATAAACATTCCTTATAATATAACAAAAATGTTTTTTTACCCGATATTATAATAATTATCGCTTATATGGCTAAAAACAAAATATGCTAAAGTAACAATATATGCAATTTACGCATTAAAAAAATTAAGTAATTTGACGAAGATTGTATACTTACTTTAAAGGTACGAAACTAAATCGTCAAATGTCACATTTGGCTACATAAAAGTAAATACTAATTAGTGGTCTACAAATACGCATTATTAATAAAAGCCTGTTTATAGAAGTATCAATTACAAATGCATTAATATTAATATGAATGAAACCACATAACGACTACTTGATTTATAATCTACATCATAAGTCTCAATTAGGACGGTCCACTGATCACATGCATTTTATGATTAATCATACGGACTGAAAGACTAAGAACGATTTTAATCCAACCGATCATATTAGACTGATAATAAAAATACCTAAAATTTCCTTATAAGAATTTCCCAAAGAATATAGAGACCGTGAAACTGCAATAGGCCAGCTCGGTACAGTAACGCCTAGACGCTTTTAAATTTAAACCAAAGAGGAATCATCCATCCAAAAATGCGAGCATGAATGAGCTGATGCAGATAGGCTTTTTTATTAATCTGCTTACCGAAAATAAACAATTTATATTATCGCTTGTTAAAAAAATGGCTTTTTTTACGTATAGATTCAGTATTATTTTGAAGTATGTTGTATGTAAAAAAATCTGCATTCATCAATTTAAGAGTGACAACTTCACACATTACTGTGAACGACTTATATTTGATACTAAGTTAACATGAGTCAATATGTCACGGTGTTATCAAATTGTTCGTGTTTGTTAATTAAATTAGTTCCATCGTCAACATTCTGGAGTGACATAAATTAAACTGATAAAGACCAAATACAACAAAGAAAAACGTTTATATTCGGTGTTCTGTCCCTGATGTCACTCACTTGCTAATATTTCTTACTTAGAAGTTGACGTCATACCATTTTTATTGTTGTCTTTGGGGACACTAGGGACAGCCATGTCATTGAATAATTTAATATAGTTTCATATACGTTTCATCTATTCATAATACCTTTAGATTTTTTTTAACTTCTCATGGCTCAATTCTGGGTGGATTCAGGGACGATGTAAAGAGAATGTTAGTCGACCACGACAGAAATACGTAGTACGGTATACTCTATATTACTTTAGAAACTACTTATAAATAACTCCCGAAACTTTGTCACGATGTTTTTCTTCATTGCAATAACGATGTTCCAAAAAATAAACGACTCTCTGAATCTAACATACAAGGATCTCGGGAATAGAAGACGTAAGGCACTATTGAGAATTAACATACCTAGTTTAGGCTTAAGGATATAGTAAATTTAACTTTCTAGTAAAATCAAGCAATGAGTAGTAGCAAGTATTATATTGTGTTTTATATATGTTTAAAAAATTATGCTTGACTCCATACCTATATAATAATTATTAACTTGTTTCCATGGGTGAAGGTAGTAAATGTGTATCAGAATTGTCACTCCTCAATTTTTAGGTTCTACGAACAGAACATCGTACCGGTAAACATATGTAAATCAAAATTTTAATTAGCAGAACGTAGGGGCAAACCAAAACAAGTCCATTAAAATAAACTTCTTGTTTTCCTATGAAGTCGTATAAAAATGGTGTGAAGCATAGAGAAATGCCAAGTCATTCGCACGTTAGCAATCTCTTTAAATAGAATATTCCTAATCAGACCTACTCTCTTAATAAAAAGTATTACAATCAAGACCAATGTATGAACTGAGTTTATTGTTATTTATTTTTTTAATTCATTATAATCGCTACGCATATCTAATAACTTACTATTACAAAATGTGCTTGACTGTTTTTTGAATTATTGTATTTTAATTGCTTGTTTCCTTTCGTTGTTCCAATCACGTTATATACTAATGAAATGTATCCAAATTAAATTCTATAATAATTATAAAAACACACATACAGTCCCTGGCCAAATTATTAGACGCACTGTATTTTTTTTAATAATTCAAAGTTTTTATGAGTTTATGTGCAGTTATATATATTTAAACTTACATGTAATGGATTTTTATTTAGGAGAATTTATATATTTTACCTATTTGTATTTATTTTTAACGTATGACAATACAATGCTAACCAATTGATACGCAAACGTAAACAAGTCTAAAACGGTTTCAGTCGCGTTCGCCGTTGTTTCAATTGCGAACGTGTTTCGGTGACTTTATGCGCTGTGTTTCTTGGTTTTCCAGTTTTATGCTACGCAGCTACTTGTTTTTAGTGTATCCAGTGTTAAAATAATATATTGGAACATTTTCATAATGTAAAAAAAAGGTGATATTTCACCACGTAAAATAGCTGAAGTAAAGGCCCTGGTGAATGTCAAAATATTATTAAAACCGCGAAATATCACGAAGATTGAAGGTTTTTGAAGCTAGTGTATGACGCATAAAGAAGGAAATTGAGTTAGGGGATGAATTGAGTTAGAAACGAAAGAAAAAATGCGGCAGATTGCCGATTATCACACCAAGCTCAGAAAAGTATTAAACAAAAATTGCCTGTAAAACAGATTTGCTACGACAAAACTAATAAAATCGCGACTCCAAGGTGCTAACGTGAACGCTTCTGAGCGCACTGTACGAAGAAAATTAAAAGAATAAGGTTTTAAAACCTGCAGCCCCGCCAGGAAGCCCAAGTTAAAAGCTGCAATGAAAAAAAGCGTCTGAACTGGGCCAAACAGTGGCCAATAAGATGTGGACTTCTGGAGATCGGTAAGTTTATTTTATAATTTATATTTTATCAAAAATTATACTAAATAGCCAGATAAGCGCAGATTTTTCTAGTTTACAATTCTACTTTTGGCAGGTCTGCTTCATTGATGAAAGCACATTCGAAATTTTGCAGAATAATGCTGAGTTTGTGCGTCGTCGTCATGGAGTTAAAGTTTCATCCTGACTGTGTCGTTCCGACTACCCTAGCACCCTATAAAAGTGATGATTTGGTCAGTCATCAGTGGAAAGGGTACTGGACGTCTGTACGTGGTAAAAGGAATGATGAGACAAGATCAGTACAAGAACTCTTACGAAATCAGTTGATTCCCCAGATCAGAGAATGGTTTCCAAATGGGGAACCATTCATTTTTATGCAAGATGGAGCCTCCTGCCACACAGCACGATCTGTTAAAGCTTTTTTGGAAGAGTAAAATATCCCTCTGTTGGATTGGCCGGGAAATAGCCCTGATATGAACCCAACGAAAATGTGTGGGAGCTGATGAAAAGAGAAGTGGCTAAAGATGTAATCACAAACAAAATACAGCTAATAGAAAAGATCTTCTAAGTGTGGAATCATCATCCACAAATGCAGGACACTGTACAGTCTTGCATTGATAGCATGCCGCGTAGAATTAAAGCTCTCATAGAGGCTAAAGGTGGCTCTACCAAATATTAATATTAAATTACAATATTGTCATTTCCATTTCAAGAGTTACTAAATATATATTTTTTCATAATAACGATATTTTTGTTATGTGAAATAGTAGATAATTAAGTAAACAATAAAAAAAATACACAGTATCTAGTAAAAAACAATATAGCAGTACAGTATCACATTGATAATTAACATTTTACAGAAAATCTTATAGTGCGTCTAATAATTTGGCCAGGGACTGTATATACGCGTGCATCCCCGCAAACGTGCATTTTTATTTTCTATACCCATGTTCTATCCGGATTTTTATAGTATAATAGGGTCTATGCTAAATGAAAATTAGTCAATCGATTACAACTACGACACTAATACACCCAATGTGTGGCCTATGATTTTACGACTGCCGGATATATTACAATCATAAACAATAATTCTTTCAATCCGATAATCCTTCGCTATCTAATATTGCTAGCATTAAGTGCATTCTTATCGAGGTACCGAAACGCGCAGTGACGTCATCAAGGTCAAAGCAGCTAGTCGCAATGTCGCGTAAAGCGGTCATAATATCTCATAGACAATTTAATCGCGGAATATTACTCAATACTTGTCATGTAACATTTGATATTCACTTCTGTATAAAAGTTATTACTTGGCTGTAAATAATAGTCGCGGGATGCAGGCTGCTTCCAACAGGTCCCTGTGGAACTCATTGGGAGAGGCCTATGCCCAGCAGTGGACCTCTTTCGGCTGATGAATGAATGTATGATTAAAATAATAATCCCATTTATTATATACTAGCTTTTGCCCGCGACTCCGTCCGCGTAGACTACAGGGTTGGGTTCAGAAAGAAAATAAGTCGTAGTCTATTTTACTCCACAGAGTCCCATTTATGTCCATACCAAAAATAATTCAAATCGGTTCCGTATGTAATTTTTTGTTACCGTTCCTATTTATTTTTTAATAAAAGGTATCCTATACCTAATACCCTGTGAGTTTTAGAGGAGGCCCGTGCCCAGCAGTGGGACGAATTTGGGCTGATAATGATGATACCTCTAACAATATGTGTACAAAGTTTCATGACGATCAGTTGAGTAGTTTTGGCGTGAAAGCGTAACAAACATCCCTACATTCACATTTATATAATACCAGGTAAAACCAAGGAGTTTAAAAATAAATTTCTGAACGCACGCATAAATATTTGACAACTAACAAATATGTCACTCCCTTTTCATTACTGATTATTGTACATTTTAAAATGTAAAATGCGCAATTGTTCGAATATTGTGGATATATGTTGTCGATTCAAAACCTTTATTTAAATACGTTCATTAATATGAGGGGACCATTAACCGTATTGGCGGGATAAACATAAAATGTTTGACGTATGTGACGCGTACGCCAAAATAGCCCGCAGATAGCAGATTTTTCCCGACTTACTTGACAATTATCGTTATATTTTGGACAATTCACACACTATCTTTAAAAAGTATAGCCTATGTGTTATTCTGATGTATAAGCTATATTATTGTAAACTTTCATTACAATCCATGCGGTAGTTTTTGCGTGAAAGAGCAACAAATATCCAGACATCCAGACATCCAGACATCCATACATTATTACAAACTTTCGCGTTTATAATATTAGTAAGACTAAAGTAGGATTAGAAGTGGATGATATACTAGATTTAAAAATAAAACAAATGAGGATTTACCTCGGAGTTTATTAAGGGAATAAAAGATAATAAACCGTTTTACTTGAACAACCACCACAAGGTGTTCTTATCTGTGCTCATAGGCCAAGCGCCGGGGTTTTTTTTTTTGCAACGTACGGGACATGAATTATTTTTTTTTGGAATATGTTCAAGGCTGTCCCCTGAATGTAAATCCAAGTGGGGGGGGGTCACTTCAGCCGCCATCTTGGAAAACACGTTTTATCGAATATCTCGCGAACCGCGCATCGTACGACAAAAATTATAGAAATCATTATTGTAGATAATAATATTTGCCATCTTTTTATTTGAAACTTTTTTTTGTATAGCGCATAGGTTTTTAATTATAGCGCTCCAAACAGAACTGACGCGTCTACGAAAATTTCAATACACACACAGACGAGGGAACCTAGGGTCGTTCGTCACGAGGGGACAAAAATGGTTAGGATTTATACCTGAATACTGTTGGAATGTTAAGAGGGAGAAATTCCGAACGACCCGAAATATATACTGCAACTTATAGGGGCATAATTAAATATACAGCATTATAATCTCATTTACAGCGTTATAGCTCCTAAACTATAAATGCTACGGGAATAAGTTTCCGATAAAATTTATAGGTAATTTTATGCTCTACAATTCAGTTACCATTATTTTTAATTTTTAACAAAAAAAAATAACCATTAACTAAATATGTAGTAAAAACCATATTGTAAAAAGTTTGATAATTAAAAACCTATGCGTTATACAAAAAAAATAGCTTCAAATAAAAAATATGGCATATATTATTATCTACAATAATGATTTCTACAATTTTTGTCGTACGATGCGCGGTTCGCGAGATATTCTGAATTCGGCTGAAGTGACACCCCCCCCCCCCCCGCGCGCCTGCCCGCCGCACCAACTTGGATTTACATTCAGGGGACACCCTTGAACATATTCCCAAAAAAAATACCAGGTCCCGAACGTTGCATTACTTACCTACTTATTTTGCTGCGGCGCTTGGACTATCAAACGAGCAGAATATAGATAGATTAAGATAACCAATATTTTCAGAATCTTATAAACGCTAGATTTCATCTATATCAATGGATAACATGACTTACTCATATGTTTAAGTTATTTCAGTTTGCGTTCTAGAAAATTTGTCAAACAAATAAATGTTGTTTGAGTCACCGATATTGTTTAAAAAGTAGCGCACTTTGAACATACTCAGTGACTAATAATTCGATTGGCTTTATCATCAACATACTAGTAGTTCTTACCCTGCACGAAAAACAAATTTTATAAAATTCTTAAACTCACCTTCAAATCTGTCTTTTTTCGTTTAGATAACGAGAATGATTTTATTGAAGAGAAGCAAAAAACCAAGATGGTGTGCGTTCTTCTTTAAGTTGCCCAATTAAATATCTTAAAACGAGTCAGAAATACAAAACTGATTGACAATGTAATTAAATTTCACACAAATTAAAATTCAGAATTAAGACAAACACGTCGTTTAATAGAAATAAAAAATCGAAGAAAAGAATTGGCAGCTGGGGATGTTGACGCTAAAAAACGCAGTAATATGGGTAGCTAATAACAAAATATCATCGAAAGGTAATATTTCGACACCTTGCGGCTCAAGCTTAAAATAAGTATACATAGAACGTGGGTACATGGTAAAGAATTATATAACATAAACTAATTAACGACATTTACTCAAAAAAAATCAGGATCAGGATGCAATCCCAAACAATATAAACACATACCCTATTAGAAATAACATCGAAACAAACTACATAATTTTTTTAATGTTTGATTTATATCAAGAGCCCTCTCGGTTTGCATTACTTATACAGTCCGGCGTGGTACGTACCATGACGTCACTTTATCCGATACCAGCTAATATTGCCGTGAATACACAAACTATTCGATTGTGATTAACACTGGCTGGAAGCTAAATACATGCTTAAACATCGACTAGCGGTCCTCTCTTATTCGATCCACTGTGATTCAACACAATTTGCACAGAAATTCAACCAAATCGCTCAAATTTAACAGCTGAGACGACTTAGCATTCTATTTAATCAACAATAGTGAAATTAACAATGAAGCGACCACGAGTTTTAGAAATACAGTAAAAAAGGCACTTAAATATTGTGTTGTAACAAGGGAAAGCCCGATCAATGAACTTTAATATAAATAAAAAAATGAAATGAAGTCGTTACGGTTAGTGGTATCGATATACCTGTCAAGATAAATATTAATTTAACAATTTTGTGCATACTTTCTCTCTATCACGCTACTGTAAACTAAGAGGTTTTCGACATGAAAAACATTGGACATTGTAATAAGTATTTATTTTTAAACTTAGCGGTGTTCCCAATGAAGTAAATGCTAATATCTCCGAATCCATATTTACCAAATTAAAATCCGAATTTCTAAAATTATGAACAATTCAAAAACAATTCTTCGTGTTATAAGATACAAAAATCCATTCTTGATAAATACAATCACAAAATAACTACAAATTTCAACCATTTTGTTTAGACTACATATTGTTTGTTAGCAAATTCGTATTAAGATACAAGTTTTCAAAACAATATTCAATTCACATAACATGGAGTAAAACTCCCAAGGCCCGTGCCTGTCTGCACACTATATATGATCCCCATTGTAGCTATCTAGCAAATGAAAATTTTAATGAATAACAAACTACACGAATATGTTCCGCACCTCCTAGGAGTGCCCTTGTGCTAGATTCCAGACTCAGCTACCTCAGCAGTGCCTTTACTATGTCTGGATATTGTAAACAACTGCTGAGGAGTTGTTTATTAAATTTTCAGGTCGTTATTCAATGCAAAACAAATATACAATCACTAGCAACTCCCAGTCCACTCATGTTTATAACACAAACTACGTGATGTTTCGTAGTATAATTCGATTTTTTGCCGTTCCTAACACTCGAACGAAGGGTTACACAAATACAAAATTAACATATAATATTCATAACTGTACATAATAGAATATAAAAAATATTTAAAAGATAAAATGGAAGCTACAGCCAGGGCATTTTAATTTCATTTCGGGTTTGGTTTGATTCCCAAACTGAGGGTGGGGGGGGGGGGGATATTAAATGTGTCTATTTTACTAAATATAAGAACCATGATGCAATTGCTACCAAACAAACTCATTTACATATAAACTTTGCTAGACAAGTACAAAAACCTGTTTATTCATACGTACCTCATTAATTTAAAGATGGTAATTTAGATTCTATTTCTGTCACATTTGCTAATGCTTGTATGTATTTTTTTCTTTTAGCTTTATACCTACAGACTAGAGGTATACAGTGTATACACACGGCCATCTCAGTGTTAGCGCCACACTATCGCCACTGATAGCCCGTCATAGTACAAGCTTAGTTTTAGCAATGCTACCTGTACTCGTCAGACTACATCAAACTCTTTTATAGGACGGCGCACTATGGAAAACGTTAGAACAAGGCCATATCAAAAATAGTTTTTAAAAAAGTTACTTATTACTTGTTTTGATGATTTTGTTTTATAGTTAAGATGTTAATTATCGAAATAGAAAGAATTATAACCTTTTGGAATCATGATTTTACTTGATAAACAGATTTGAAAAACTCACATTTACTTTTAAGTAAATTTGTCAAGATAATTTTCGTACATTCAGTATCAATTTTCAGATTGAAATTGTTAAAAAACACCTAATAAATTATATATTTTTGGAAAGAATGTTTCTTTCTCATAATTTTGATAAAATAATATTTGCTTTAAGTAGCATATATTGTATATAATGATAAAATTTATAAATATAGATAAAAAAATCCAGTTTACAATTTTCAATTAGGTATTTCTTTATTATCGAAGCTTGCCGAAGTTTTGAATTTTGTATTTATCAATAGCTTAGGTCTTTAAAAATGACATATAAAAAATTTGTCTGCTTATACGTGCTTATGTAGAAGTTATGATGATAAATATCAACCGAGTCCCACATTCGCGAAAACGTTATCTTTGCGGTTAAGAAAAAATAGTGTTCTTTTATGGTCTTATTGACTATGTAATTGCCAGGAAATGGTATTTATATGAGTTTGCACACGTTACATGTGGGAAATATATTGTTTAATTGCACTCTACACTCATAGCTTTCCTACATAAACCTCAGTCGAGGGTGATTATTCTATCACAATAATTACAGTGAAAATGGCCAGTTTTACTTGTTCAAAGGAAGAAATAATAATATATTATATAAACAACCATAGACAACTAGGGACCACATAAATTTCATAATTGAGGATTTCAAAAATCTCTTGCTTTGCAGACTGCTAGACTTTATGTCAGCAAATACAACTGGTATTATATGCCATCCTCCGTGCATACAATATTAATACATGAAGAGAGTATTATAAATCATTTTTCAGTGTTGCCCATTGGACAGCTTTCAGAAAATGCCTAAGAATCCGGGAATAAGGACTACAAGAAATTTAGACTGCATCATGCAAGAAAATGCTCAAGGTCTGCTAGGAATGAAGATGTTTTTCATGCTATTTTATACACGTCTGATCCATACATATCCAGTATTCGAAAGCAATACTTTAAAAAATATTAAAGAACTTGACGAAGACACTTTGGTTCTTTTAAAGGTTCATCAACTAATTGTAGATCCAGCAAAACAAGTTACATATATGTTTAAGTTATATTTAATAGTTATTTCATCGGTCGAATTGTGAATCTGTATATTAAAACCAATTATAATAAATTAATTATAAGATAATATTTTGTAATTTAATTTCTTTGCGTTAAATGTTATACTTAAGTAAGTTTATAAGTTCTATAAAAAAGATAAACTTTTTTTATGTTAATTGAAGTTTTAAAAACCCAATAAATTTATTTTTAGGTAGTCCCTATTTATATAGTCCCTATATATAATCCCTATATATTAGTTTAGATAATATTTTCGAAAGTGTAAAATAAATATAGTTTTTTTTTCTTCGCATTTTAACTTTGAACCCAAGCAAAACCGGGTTAGAACATTAGTATCATAAATTCATGCAAATCCCTAAATGATTGTACTTTCGACTATATCCATGCAAAATTTCAATTCTTTATAAACAAAAAAAGTACAGATTTTTGATATGAGAATGACCTATTTTGCCCATAGTGCGGCGTAGCGAGAGTTGACAACTTATAATTAGCTTTTAATTTAAACAAATTAAAAATAAAACATAGAACGAACTATTCGATTATCAACATTTGATGATATAAAAAACGATTGACAAATACAACCATGTCTAGGTTTTATGTCACCTACAACGGTTGTACTCGTGCACTCCATTTCAGGAGTCTCCTCCTACATAGCATTAAGTAAATATAAGCTTTCTAATCCACTTCACCGTCAATAAGCATCGATGTATTAAGCTGGTAAGTCTGATGTCAGAATAATTTTGGTGGTATCAAGAGTTAAATACTTTCTCCATCAAAAGTGGTTGTGTACATATAATAGGTTTTTCACTTAAATCGGGGAGTTTATCTCTTTTATAAAATATTAACTAGCAACAGATACATTAGCATCACTTTCTTATGCAGTTGCGAAATCAACTTCCGCTTAGCGTCTCGCGGAGCGCGACAATACCATTGCGAAATCCGCGAGTTTTTAGAAAGTTCGCAATCAAAAGCCGATCACCACGTATTACCTAACAGTTATTTATTTTGATATATTCACCCACGCGGTCCTAAATTTGTTGATTTTCTACTTAATACTTAAAAAGTTACTTTTGACCATTATCACGATATATCATTTTTCTTTTGTGATTCATTAATTGCGGGTAAAATCCTTTATGAAATATAGATTAATTCCAAAAAAATAATTATACATCTTAAATATTTGTCACTCGTTTAGTTTGGTGAAAAAAAAAAGAAAAAAAAATGGCTCTGTAATTTGGGACAAGCTATCCCTCGAAATTTTAATTAAATCATCCTTTATAAATGTATATCGTCAAATATAGAAAATTTATTATTTAGCGACTTCACTGTTTAAAAAAAAATTGCTGGTACCTGGGCGTGTCGCAGCTGATTAACGAGGGTAGAACATCTCTCCGGGTCTTTGCGACCGTCGAAAGAGTCCAACTCAGCGGCGACCATGTTCAGTGCATCGTCTGCGAAGAAAAACTGCGCTAGAAGTGACCGGTCGTCTCTCTGTAACAACAAAATATAATCCATCAATAACGTAAATAAATAAAACACATTTTTTTTATAACAACTGACATTCTGTAAAAATCTTTTAAGTTTCCACGCCTAAACAACTGGACATAGGCTTATTAAATTTCGCTGGTGCGAATCGGGGCTCTACAGCTAGTTTGTAATAAATTCTGATTGATCTATTAATGCAAACAAATACAATTTATACGCTGTAGAAAACGAGAAAATTAATGGAGCTGACTGTGCATAAAGCATCTGTTGTAGACGTACAAATTTACTCAATATCTTTCTTTTCGTCAGTAGAGATTGCAGAGCGCGGATGTAGCAATGAATCAATGACCTAGAAGATTGTATATCGAGCGTATTTTTAAAAGCCCCCATTAACACTTCAGCTGGAAAGAGATAACCTGAGAGAGCGGAGACTACCCATTCCGAAATCTCTTAAAAACGTACGATGACTCATATTTTTGTTTTATTGTTTACAGACAAACGTCTGTGAACATCAGTCTAAATACTAGAGCTGGCATTATCGTAATAAATAACAATAATACATAAAATAATTTTAATGACGCAGTCAACTATACAATATGTGCAACTTTAATTCGGTAATTGCAATGATATATTCATTTAAATAACAGAATTAGTATAAAGGAAAATGGCCTATAAAAAGCCAAGCTTGATGATACAGCCGATGAATCGACATGTCGAATAAGTGTCATATTATTTTATGAATCACTATTTATTCATGTATTAAATGACCTGTCTCTGTATTTATAATATAATTCCATAAAAAATGTACTAAGAAAGTGTGATAAGATATTACGCACAAAGGAAATTTCAATTTAGTATTATTTGAACGCCGAGATAACGCCCAGATTTTAATATCAAACGAATGTCAAGATAACATCAAATGTAGGCACGTTACAGTAAAATTGTTTATTATTTGACTTAATAACAACAATACTGCAGAGAAACCGTTCATAGAATTTACTCAGAAAACCGAACTAACGAACCTAAAATAGATTTTTATTAGAACAATATAAAACATCTTAAAAGGTCAGGTTTTAATATGAAATTGTAATTTCAAGCAATACCAAAAATATACACATCTCAACAAAAAAATAATTACATACAAACTAAACTTCATTCTAAAAATCGTCTTAAATGTTTCTGTGTAAAAGGTTTTGAAATTTACCGATCATTATCTTGTTTCTTAGATTAACGTCAGTACCACAAGGTCATAGTCAGCATAATCATGATCAGTCAATATAATCACGCAACTGCATAATCATATTCGGTGTAAACGTACTCCAATGAAAATCCAAGTGAAAGCCATTCTGGATTAATTAAGCCACTTCAATGTATTTTTTGTTTCGGCTATACAAATTTACAATCACATGCAACAGAACCGTAGATACAGTAATAAAAAAATAATATCTGGCCACTATAGTATCTCGTTCTATATTTTTTTTTTATAAAAACCTGACACAAACGAGTCTTATTAAATAACGAATACTAAAATATAAAAGTAAGTACGTGTCGAATAAGAGTTGCCATTCAACTGAAGTATTGTGTATTGCTTTAAGTGCTGAAGATTTTAGCAGTTTTCAACATGTATATTATATTCAAATATATATTTTTTACAACTGACCCAACAAAAAGAATATACCTTTATAGGTAGACCGTTAGTAGACCTATTTTCGTTCTTATACAAACTATTGATTTTACAGTGATGCTACTGAGAATTTCATAATCGAACAGTTCGTCAAACACTAAAATAGCATCAAGGACCTCTAGGTAGCATACAGCACACGAAAGCTACGAGACAAATGACATTCGGTCAATTCGAATCTAATTAAAATAATAAAAATATGTCAGCGAAATCGTGTTCGTCGGTCGGCATAATGTGAAATAATAATATATGAATAATGAATAGTGAATACGGTTACGCCACACGTCATTTTATAACATTTTATAAAACAACATTTAGTAAATATATTTTAAAGGAAAAAATGAATTAATGGTTAGATTTTGCATTAAAACACGAGGTATTTTTTCATAGTCTTGTCGGAAATTGTAGCAGTAACCGTGAAATTACTTACTAACCCTTTCATTACAAACCCGGGTTTTGAGAAAAATATTATGGTAATAAAGAAAATTTATAAAGGCCTACATGTTTTATTACCATGTTAATACTCATTAATATCCAATTACTTATTCTGTCCCATATCATAATGTCGATACATGCTCCTGTTACGTCAAGACGCCATTTAAATATGACAAAACTTTCTTATATAGGATTTGAACTTACACTACCAACATAAAAATAATTTGACTTTTTTGCCCCGAAGTATTTACAATACAAATACATCTCCAATAAAATCATATCTAAGAAATAATCAATTCACAGCATTCACTTATCGACGTATTAGTATTATCTACAAAACGTGACTGGAATAACGAACTGTTATGTACCTACGCGCCGTACAATGTTTTCAAACTACTAGGCGAATGAATCATAATCAGACTCTGCGTTGCAATTAAAAAAGAAATAATAGTATATGTTTAAGCGAGTGGGCAACGTGCAATGTCGAGGTCGTATTTCTAGAGGTTGTTACATCATTCGATGTTTATATTTTGCTGGATACCTATTAGACTGGATGTGAGAGTAGGCGCATAAACAAACATCCAAAAATTTCGCATGTTATTTTATTTTCTACACCATATAAAACTGAAGGTTTTCTCGCACACGCATTTGTTACTTCGTATACCCATAAAAAATAGTCTCCTTTATGTACAGCTTACAGAATTTATTGGATAAATGAACACGATTATGTCATATAAGAAAAAAAGTAATGTCTCGCTATTCGATATTATTTTTGGTCGGCATTTTATTGCCGTGCCACTATAAAAAAAAACATCCAATATACACAACACAGGCAAATTGTGTCATTGGCATCGAAAAAGAGATTTTTCGATCTCACAAAATCCATATGAGAAACAAATTATAGATCGATCACATAAACATCGAGGAAGTACCGTAAGTATTTTTCGAGGCAAGGATCTTACAAAATTCGTACGTGACATGTAGAAATGTTCAGCACTAGGAACTACTTACAACGTATTCAACATCGTATAGCGTACGTGTATAATATATACGTGTACAATACCACATTAAAACTTATGTAAAACAAGAAAATAATATTTCAACCCGTCACAACAGGTAACACAAATTCTTCGAGGGGTAATTCCCAGCAGTTTTCCTCGTTCGTTCATTTAACCATTTCGTTTATTTTGTTTTAAATGAGTTTTATTTTGAATGGATTTACCATAGCCATTTTTAATCTGGCAAAGTCTTTACACAGCACTCTAATAATACCCATAATAAATAACTATCTAATGATAGAATATCCCGTATAGAATTGAAAAACTGTCGCCATAAGATAATATGAAAAATACTTTTTCGAGCTTTGCTACGAACCCAATGAAAGGAGGGAACTGACAGACCACCAGTTAGAAGCAAGAAATATAAAAACCACCACAAATGGGTGTAAACCAAGAGCTGGTACAACGAATCATGTGAATTGCGCACGTGGTGACCAACAATACAGCAAGGTTGAACCTCGCGGGATTAAACGGCCGAGTCCTGCGTAGTGCTGACGTCATAGCGCGCTGATAGCACTAAATTGTTCAGCGATTTATACGTGCAGCATTGCAACCAACAATGAGGTAATTGTCGCATCGTTGAAATGCCAGTTAACCTTCGTACGTACCCGCAGAAGTTTTACTTTATACTCAAGCAGTGATTTTTTTAAATTGTAAATCGGCTTGAAGTAATGGTGACAGTATTTTTTTTTTTCAAAATGCGAATTAAACGTGAGGCAACCTAAATCTAAAAGAAAAACATGTCAATTGAAAAGATATTTCTATAATCTAGAACGTATATTGGTAGAGCTCATACATCAATCCACCTTCGGTACTGAAGCTATCAGTTCATAATGAAGTTCAATAATAAAATGATGCACAAACTATTGTCTGTGAGAGGTCGTACTTATTATATAGATGTATCAAAAAGGCACATTGTTCGCTTTACGCAATCCCAATGAGAGAATTGTCGATAGTGATTGAATTTAACCTTCTTATATACCCGCAGGTTTTAACATAAATAATCGTGTGTGCTTAATTATGATTAGTTATCTACACTTTATGCACACTGGCTCTTTATTACTTTCAGTCACTTGTTTGGGTTATGATACCTAATATGTGTGCAGCTTGTAACTTAGGGTAAAAAGTTCCACAACGCCGTCCCCTTTTATTAACCAAACAAATTTGTATCATACATACATACATAAACTCACGCCTGTATTACCCGAAGGGGTAGGCAGAGGTGCATTTCTGCACCCACATTTCGCCAAGTATATTTCAGTCCCACGTAACAGGGGGCGAGCCTATTGCCGTTTTTCGGGCACATTTCCAGACTCCGTGCTGTTACCGAGAATTTCCTAATGGAAAACCCCAATAACACTTTGCCCGACCCGGGAATCGAACCCAGGACCTCTAGATCGCACGGCACATACTTGTACCGCGAGACCACGAGGCAGTCAACAAATTTGTATACATCTACGAACTCGAAGTATTAATGGTGTTAAAAGCTATTATAATTTGATGGCATATCGGCAAGAGATAATAAACTTAACTATACATTTTATGTTTATTATTAGTCCGGCAATATCACTTACATGAAAAAACACAACACTTCTTTCGAGAACATAATTTTACTCGATACGTTTATCTTGAACTTATCGTAATTCGTAGGGTTCTACTTCAATTTATCGAAACATAAATAGAACCGTATGAAAACCAGTAGACGAAAAAGACGCCAAACAAAGCGGAGCACTTTCTATAACAAAACATTTTCGGGCGACGCGATTCACTCTGATTCATGTGACCCGCCGCTCTACAGCCAGCGTAACGAGTATCGCAACAACGAGCCATAATATTCAGCATAATATGGTCAGGTGACTGTCATATTCATGTAAAACCCAATTTTTTCACACTTAAATAAATTAGATCACTCCATTGGACCACCAGTAATGTACATTTTCTGAACCGAAATCATTTCCATTCTCATTTCATAAGTTTGAGAGTACAATTAACTCTCAATAATGCAATTCCAATCAATAGCCATTGAATCTGGATTGAAATTACCTGAATCATGAAACTATCTTGTATGCGTAACCAGTTCCATGTAGTGATCGCAAATGAATTCACAAAAAAATCCTATCAGTAAGTTAAAAATAAGCCAAAGAACAGCCTTGAGTTTAAAATGTCTAACTTAGAAACTGCTTATTAAAATTGAATCCATCGACAATTACATTCAAAATTACACTTGTATATGGAGCAAATGTTAGTTGCCACGAGATACTGATAAGACTAGCCAAAAAAGAAGGGGTACCTCAATTTTCTATACTCAGAAACTCGTTATTTATTCGTCAAAGTAAAATGCTAACGTAAAACCATATACATTATTCCAAAACTGCCTCGTGGTCTCGCGGACAAATATCATCAGCAGCCTTTCTTACGTCCACTGCTGGACATAGGCCTTTCCTATGGCACGCCACTGGGCTCGATCTTCGGCCCTCCTCATCCAAACGCTGCTAGCCACCTTGCGAATATCGTCACCCCACCTAGCCAGAGGGCGCCCTACACTACGTTTGCCGAGTCGCGGTCTCCACTCCAGAACCCGGACAAATATATGCCGTGCGATCTAGAGGTCCTGGGTTCGATTCCCGGGTCAGGCAAAGTGTTACTGTTTTTCCATTAGGAAATTCTCAATAGCAGCACGGAGTCTGGAAAAGTGCCCGAAAAACGGAAATAGGCTCACCCCCTATTACGTGGGACTGATACATACCTAAAAAGTAGTGATGGCCTCGAGGCTTAGGCACGCGGTCGAGAATCTCGACGGTCGCGGGTTCAAACCCCAGGCACACACCTCTGACTTTTCGAAATTAAGTGTATATTCACAATGAATTATCACGTAATTTAACGGTGAAGGAAAACATCGTGATGAATCCTGCACACCTAAAAGTTCTTAGGACTTTCTTAGGTGTGTAGCCCGCCAACCCGCATTAGGCCAGCTTGGTGGACTATGGCCTAAACCCTCTCAATTGTAGAGGAGGCTCGTGCCCAGCAATGGGACGTATATGGGCTGATTATAATGATACATACCTGGCTAAATGTGGGTGTAGAAATGCACCTCTGCCTACACCATCAGGGAATACAGGCGTGAGTTTATGTATGTATGTATGTATTATTCCAAAATTTGGCAAAAACAATGATAAGAGGGATGCAATAAAATATCCAATAAACAATATTCGAACAGAACCGATACAATTTGGCCAAGTTCTGATCGGAATAATGTACTTGTGTATGTACCTCTCGGACAACTTTCACCGATAGTGCTTGTCCCCTGTTGGCTGCAGTCCAATATCTAATGAATCTTGACCTACAGAGTTGTCTTTTGTCTTTCTTCGGAATATATCAAGTTAAATCGAAAGTAAATTTAAACAATCTGTACATGGGTGGTCCAGCAATACTATAAATCGCATTGGTCATTTCATCCAAAAATTGTTATTAAAATTATACATTACGTCAAATAATTATTTCTATTATTTTCACTTAAAACGGGTTATAATCAAGTTTTAAGCTGCGATAATTTTAGTAAAAAATAAATAATTTGTTTAGTCAAAATATAAAAATAGTACCTAATATAATGAAACTATATATACCTATATACAGACAGACATCAATTTACATATTATACTTGAATGATATGCCACATTAGACAATGAAAAGGTGAACAAGATATAATTTATGGTACCTACTTAAATTTATTTACATTATTGATTGTATTAGTAGACTTGTTGTCAATGTTTTAATTATCAGATATTATCATAAAATTAACATCGAAAGACGGAAACATGCGGTCATGTTAATAAATAATCAGAATGCGCTACAAATAACAATTACATATGTCATTATCAGAGCCGTTCACACTGTCTCTCACTCCTTACAACACGTTGATATCTGGCGTCAAAGATCAGTGTAACAAAAATATAAAAACATTATCACTCAAGTGTTACTTTGAGTTACATAATTAAAACTTTGATATATATTTGGATATAAGGCTTCAGCTCAAATCAGATCTGTCGTCGAGACAATTTCATTTACTACAAAACCTTATTTTTATCAGCGTTTTAAGCCTATAAATGTCCCACAGATTGGCACTGCTCTACGCTTCAGAGTTTAGGCCTTAAGGACGACTTAAGTTAAAGAAGGGCTTAAGAAGTAAATCGATTTCTGTTTCTCAAATGGCTCCTTAGTAAGAAATGAGTAGTAAATTAATAGGTCGTCTTTATGCAAAGTTGTAAGCCTAAAAACGATAAGATAAAACTTAGCAACATCACAACACATAATAATTATTTCTGCGGAAATAAAATTAAGCTTTCCTTTAGTAACGAAGAATATCACTTCGTTTTAGTATTTATCAAAGGTATATTTTTCAGTACAGACAAAGCAACAAGGGAACCATGAGTACCTAGGTACAATGCAAGAATTTTAAGTGCATGACAGCCCCGTGGCGCAGTTGGCTAGATACCAGCTTGCGAAACGAGAGGCCGCGGGTTCGATCCCCGCACCGAGACAAATGTTTGTGCGATCCACAAGTATTTGTTTCGGGTCTGGGTGTTTGTGAGACCGAAAAGTCTCTCGTAGTTTCTGATACCCACGACACAAGACTAGTATCTTAGTGTGGGGTCAGAACTATGTATGTGACTGTTGGGTGTATTTATTATTTATTTATTTATTATTATATCTTATGTTAATTTTTAGGTATTATTTAAGAAAATAGAAAGAATTGAGTTTGAACTCATCAATCTTGAGAACCTTTCTGTGCATCGCATTCAATTAGTAGTATCTAATAAAATTTTGTCTCAAAAAAATATTTTTTTTTCGTCAATATGGGTAAAAGAACGATAAATTCAATAACTGCTCAAGATTATATATATATATTATAAAACATTCGATACTAATTGAAAAAAATATTGGTAAAGGTTCTCTACGTCGCTAATGTATTATTTTAGTACTTATAAATGTTTATCAATTATATCAATCGACATTGTAACAACGCCGACCCGATATTTTACTTTGAAACATTATTTAATCACAATACCTACAGAGTAATCTACTAATTGACCGACAGTTCATTGCCATAAAGTACCAAATACCAATGTCATCGTATTGTTTTTGCAATTTACAAACACATTCTCATGAATATAAAAACAGCGTCGGGGCCTTCGTTATATGCGAAGCAAGTTTATAAATGTGATATAAATATAAAAGAAGGTTTATATGTACCAATACTTTAAACCCAAAGTGATCAGTGGCTTTGCAACTACTTCGAGTTTATTGCACTCTTAAATACAGACCTCAGCCATTATGAAAAGAAACAAAACAAAAAATGACACATTTATTATTATTTTTTATATCCGAATTATATATATAATTAAATACACTGAAATTTTGATAACGACGTTTAAAACAAACTGCTGTCTACAAGTATGTCTTGGCAACCCCTTTAACAGCCTAACTCGAAAACATAACGAAGTCTCTATCTAGAGGGTTCTAGTCGTCGAACAGAAAAAGAACACGAGATGGCATATTTATCTAATTATCGTAAATTAATATGCTACGTGAAGCATTTTATTTTGAATGAACAAAAACATACAGATCCTAAGGCAATCCGCACAAAACAATGCTCAATACAATAGTATCAGTACAGTGAAGATAGTACCTTGGCTCGTACGTTAATACAGCACGTGTGTCACGTGCGTGCAATGTTGACACTGGGACTGTCAGTCCGGCGTTATTTCCAACCCTAACCGTATTAGCTGCATTGTTACGCGACGAGTGTTTTAATTTGATCAACTGCAGTCACGCACTAAGCCCATCAACTCAATTACTATTACATTTCACTTCCATACAACTGCAGTAAATAAATGACTGTTGCCAATTTCAACACGTGAATTTGTTGCAACTTGAAAAGACTGCATGGAAGTAGAGAGGAAGGATTAAATAAGATTATTCAACCCCAGGCTACCTACGACGCCGACAAAACGAAACACGACAGCAAAGTTGTCGATCAGTTCTTATGGGGCCGGTTTAGTCGACCCAGCAATACTTGTTTTGTACTTTACGTATGCAGGCTACTGAGATATATGTAGTTGAAACCCTTTACGAAGTGAAATCACGAATTCAAAGTACAAAAAGATGTATACCCTATTCCACACCGTGCCTTGGCTTTTAGTAAAAAAGAGAAAGAAGAACCAATACATCATTAATCGTGTTGACTTCGAGGATTAGAAGCGTAGTCTAGACAAAACTCGAAGGTAGCGAGTTCAAACCCCTAAGATACAACCTAAGAGTTCTCAAAAAGAAACTTTGGATGTGTGTAGGCCACCAACCGTAATCCGACTCAGTAGTAGAAAAATGTTCCTAGAAGTGGGACGCATAGATAAATAGATAGATAGACAACTCTTTATTGATAACCACATTAGTACAGTAATTTACATAGAATGACTTATTAATAAAAAGTGGAACAATAGGCGGTACTCTTATCGCTAAGATTTCTTTCCAGACAACCTTTGGATGGAATGTAAGAAGGCAAAGTATGTATAGGGGTACACATAAGAATATATGGAAAACATAACTAAAAAATAATCATCATCAGCCCATATACGTCCCACTGCTGGGCACGGGCCTCCTCTACAACTGAGAGGGTTTAGACCTTAGTCCACCACGCTGGCCTAGTGCGGGTTGGCGGACTACACACCTAAGAAATTCCTAGGAACTTTTAGGTGTGCAGGTTTTATCACGATGTTTTTCCTTCACCGTTAAAGCAAGTGATGATTCATTGTGAATACACACATAACTTCGAAAAGTCAGAGGTGTGTGCCTGGGGTTTGAACCTGCGACCGCCGAAATTCTCGACCGCGCGCCTAAACCTCGAGGCCATCACTGCTTTTTAAAAAAATAATACGCATATAGAAAGAAGAACGAAAAAATATATTTCACATTGTGTAAGCCACATGATTGTCTAAGGTATACGAGGTAAAGGTCACCTCGAAGCGTGAACAGAGTACTGGCTTTGACATGAAGACACAAGTTACGACTGGTCTTGACACTTAACATAAAAATAGCGAATGAACAAAAGCGCAATCCTAACTAATATAAATGATGCTAATGTGAGTTTCTTTATTTATTAAGCTTTCACGCCTTAACTAATCTACCGATCTTAGTGAAATGTACTCAATGTCACTAGAGAAGGTGAGGGATAGAAATCATCACTCTTGAAATGGGAAATCTGCTTGAAAATAATACCGTAATTAATGACAATATGAAGTTCTTTTAAGTATTTGGATCATAACTGTATCACATACTAAGGGTAAAGTTATTTATGATAGTGGCATTTTATTTTTATTTTTAAAACTAGATAAAATCAATATATATCAATTAAAGTGATGATTCAGGCTACGATATTTTTAATATACTCTCGATATATCATTATGTCTAAAATGAATAAAAGTCTCATACCTAAAAACAATAGTAGTTTTATTTATTTATTTAATCTTAAACCACAAAAGTTATATATAAGTTAGTATTAGCAACCTTGAGATACATTCAATCGATTAAATAATTGATTAAATGATATCACGATTTGAATATAAATTTAATAGAGCAATTTCATTCAATTAAAAATAAATACTTAAGCTCGATGATAAGTACTGAATTTAATTTATGCAGTTCTCGCTAGATGATGTTATTAGTAATCAATTCGCGTAAACATGCTACTGTAGAGATAAGAAACATTGGTGTGCACTTTATGCTGTGGGCCATAAGGTCGAGATTATAATGATTTAATATTACATAAACTAGCAATGATGAAAGTGAGGTGACAAAACCAAGCATGACGTCTGTTGCCTTGATATCACACGCCACGCCGCTCACTCCAATCCTCAACTGTGATAAAGTCAAGGATTATAAATAAATTAAAAAATTTCACATTTTTTGTTCATGGCATGTTTATCAAAACATTTTTCGTGTCACAACTAACAGCAACATAATCTGAAAAGTTTTTTTTTTTTTCAAAATGACCGATGAATATTTGGATGTGGTGGAACAAGATTTTTCAATGATATCATAATAAATGCAGCAGTCATTGCAAGAATCTCAGAGATTTAAAGAATTTCCGTTTTGTTATGACAAAAATACCTTCATTTTATACAGTCTTTGTTAAGTACAGGACTAAATTTCGTTACAATCAAGCCTTATTAATTTACAGACGTAATATCCGTGATACAGATCCTAAACAAAGAGACAAAAATTAGTTCTCGCTTGTATTTAAACAACGACATTGAAATGTTTTAAAGTACGGTCATTACCAACTGATAATATCTATCGACGATCATTAACGATAAGGACACTATATGAGTAAGGTTTTGGACACTTTAAATATTTTTAAATTTCAAATAAAAGAAGGCAGCTAGCCGTATATATACTCGTATAATACCAAAGTATTATGCGTATATAAGAAAATATTTTCGTTGGTATTACGTGTGTAGCAAAGGTTGCTTGGAAGTCGCTAAACATCTGCGGCTCAACAGGTTGCACTGCAAATCTTAAGGGAAGTATCTCTATTAGTCGGCATATGACTTGATAAATTTGATAATAAACCGCAGATACAATATTAAAAAAAAACAGGAATGGCAAAGGATAATATAATTTGTTGTCTTACAAATAAACAACTTACTCCTACTGACCGTAAAATATACTAGGTAGTTAGTATAGTTAAGTGTGCCAGATGCAGAATAAAAAATAAATAATACTCTGAGTCATGCTATATTTGATGTAAAATTGAGCCATTAAAACCTCAATTATATGTATTGGTGGCAAGGAAAAAACATAAACAATAGGATATATAGACGGACGGCAAAAAAGGAAACAATGCTACAGAAAACCGTTAGTTTTTTCGAGATTACCTTAATAATTACATACACCCGCGCTATCGCAAAACATTTGGCAAAGTCGACCGAGTTTTGCGGACCATTGGGAAAGCGGTGAAAAAAAAGTGAAAGTGTGCGAATGGGACACACTACTACTCAAGTACGGGATAAAGACAAGGCCAACGTCAAGTGACGTCACAACTTTATATTGCAAATTAAATTCAGCACTGTAGATGCATTGTGGCATAAATAAAAATTGCTGTTTGGCGTTCGTTAGATTATGTTAATTGAGTAAGTCTCGACGTATTGATAATGAGCATATTGTTAAAGCATAGATAAATGAATACCACATTATTCAGCAACTCTAGGTACACTTATTAAGACACACACCCTCTTACAAAGTTTGCAAGATAAGTGATCATGTAATTATTTAACCATTGCAATTATTGCACTTAGTAGCTTTGTTTGCGATAAGATACTCGTATTTTTTGAATTAGCACTATAGAATACCTTAAAAGGTACCTCAGTGTTGTCATTATTTTGTAAACATGACGGCATGAAGCGGTGACTGGCTGCCCGAAACTTTGTATTTACATACATGTTAAGTTTTAAATGCCTCGTTGCAAAAATTGTTGTATGCAATCCATTTATTCCTGGGATGATCAAAGTGTTCATGAGGTTTTCCATTTGAAGAAATTTGTAAGAAATCTTCAAATATTAGGTGGACTCAATAACTGGAAAAACGAGTGTGAAGAAATACAGTTCGGTCTACCGAGGTACCGAGATACAGGATTTTAAGCGTATGTATGCAAACATCGACTGCCTCGTGGTCTCGCGGTACAAGTATGTGCCGAGCGATCTAGAGGTCCTGGGTTCGATTCCCGGGTCGGGCAAAGTGTTATTGGGTTTTTCCATTAGGAAATTCTCAGTAGCAGCACGGAGTCTGGAATTGTGCCCGAAAAACGGCAATAGGCTCGCCCCCTATTACGTGGGACTGATGCATACCTGGCAAAATGTGGGTGCAGAAATGCACCTCTGCCTACCCCTTCGGGGAATACAGGCGTGAGTTTATGTATGTATGTATGTATGCAAACATACTAAATGTAGTCTGGTGATTTGCTGGCATGACATAAAAACTATTGTCATAAATACTTATATCAAAACGTTTTCTCGGATTCTCTGTTACTACAACACAGGTATTATATTATGCATGTAATGTGCTATTGATGTCATCATCATCATCAGCCCAAATACGTCCCACTGCTGGGCACGGGCCTCCTCTACAACTGAGAGGGTTTAGGCCATAGTCCACCACGCTGGCCTAGTGCGGGTTGGCGGACTACACACCTAAGAAATTCCTAAGAACTTTTTAGGTGTGCAGGTTTTATCACGATGTTTTCCTTCGCCGTTAAAGTAAGTGATAATTCATTGAGAATACACACATAACTTCGAAAAGTCAGAGGTGTGTGCCTGAGGTTTGAACCTGCGACCGCCGAAATTCTCGACCGCGCGCCTAAACCTCGAGGCCATCACTGCTTCATATTGATGTCGTAATGATTATTATAATCTCGTGTTTAGTGAAGTGACATATTCGATAATACGTTTTAACTTCCAACGTAAGTGCTCACTATGTGGCACTTTTATCGAAAAAGAATTACTGGGTATAAATGTTCTATCTTCGCTTTAACTGTAAAAAGGATTTAAAACTGTAACTCAAAATTATGACGCATACATACTTGAGATCTATATACGATATGAGTAAATAAATGCCCAGTAATATATATAAAAAATAATTTTAAGTAACAAACAGCAATGTAAATGCATACACAAAGCGTTTGACACTATATTTCACCCAATTAAGTCTGCACGAATGGAAATAAACTGGCTCACGTTTAAAGTGCGATGTACACTGATAACGTTTAATCAGCAGGCCCATACTTTATTGCCATTGTCTTCAAAGTAAGTAATAACTATTCTAAATGCGATAACCGTTGTTGGTGCTAATTATAATTTAAAAGGTGATCGAAATTAAGAAATGAGAGATCTATACCGGGTATATATACATATTTATATGAGTATGTGAAAGGATTTCCGTAATTAGTACATATTACTAAAGTTAAGTAGTTATTGTTAATAGATGCATAAAAAAATAAAAATAAAACCCTCTCAGTATGGGCTGGTGATGATGATGATGCATAAAAATATATATTTGGGTTTTGCCGTTTTAAAACCTCAATCTTGTACAGCCCGCAATGCCGTGTACAATTAGGTAATCAGTACACTAGTTAAGAATGAATCAACTTCTGAGTAATTCGCAGGAAGTGGCGGTAGATAAAATTGACTAAAAAAATAGTACCTTTGGCCAAACTTTGAACAATAGCCATTGCGGACAAAATGTTTATCGGAAAAAATAGTTTTTAGTTTTTGGAATGCTTTTTGGCGAATTTAGCTAGTAATATTAGATAATGCATTTATCAACATGCATACAGACGGAGTGCACTTGAACAAAATATTTGGATTATTATAGTCTCTTGTTCAAGCAAAAAATTTCATACCAAGGTTTTTACAAAGCTTTGTTTACTTTTGAAAAGTTTTTGTGTAAATTAAAGAAAAAATATAGTGAAAGTAAAAGCCATGATATAATTACTGCATTCTAAAAGGATTAAATTCCACAACAAAGGGAAACATTCATTCAGGAAAATGTGTTAAAAAAAACAAATATGTGCAGAAAATTAAAATTGTATAAAAACAAAGTGCTCTTACAAGAACAAAGTGCAAGAAGCTTTGTTCTATAAGGAATCATACCAAAACAAGATGTGTGTGTCTAAGGCTTAAATAGATGGGTTAGACTTTACTCCATATTGTTATCATCATCATCATCATCATCATGATAGACATACCATAGACAATTAGTTATTAGTAACACTTGTTTCTTTTTAATGCATAGGTGTTGTTTCTTGAGTGAAAGTAACATTGTAAAGGTATACTGGTTTACTTCTCTTTGAGCTCAACCGTTAAATTTTAATGCAATCCATTAACAATTTCATCACATAACCTTTTTCATCATATCACTAAATGCTTTTTAAATTCTACATCACAATCTTAATTATTTGTACAAGGAATTATTGTATGACTCATTTTGAAAACATTTCATATTAATTATACTTACATCATCAACTACACAACCCTTAACACAGCTGTTGTACAATATATTTTTCTAGAATTATCATATTACATTTTATATATTTTGCATTTTTACTATTGATGCTTTAACATTTCTTTTTTTTAACACAAAATTGTGAGGATTTTTACTTCCAGTACACACAGAAACTGAATTTAGCAAAAGGTCTCAGATTTTATTCCTGAGTGAGGAAGGGTAATTAATGAGTTTCTCCCTTATAACATTATTAATATCAGAACAGGGGTCTGGGGAAGTGGGTGGTGATGTTATACCACTGCTTAACTTCTACGGGGATTAAATGCATATTGATTACATGTCACACACACATCTCTGGGGTCGCTGGATCAAACCCCAGGCATGCACTTCTGACTTTAAAGTTATATGTGTGTTAACAATGAATTATCACACACATTAGCAGTGAAGGAAAATATTGTGAGAAGACCGCCAAAACACATTTGGCCAGCATGATGGACAAAGGCCTAAACCCTCTCAATTATAGAGGGGCCAATGCCCGGCAGTGGTACATAATTATATGGGCTGAGATAGTAGTAGCAAAAATTACTCATTAAAATTACATAAAGGAACATTCAAAATATCAATTTGAATATTTCACACTAATACACTATTTGTTATATCCATACAGAAAAAGCAAAATTTCTCAAAATTATACCAATACTTAACTAAAAAATTATGGAGCTATTATTAGAAACAAAATTGTGGTTACTTGGTTTACCACACATAACAAACACATTTCTTGTAATTTCATATCAACCCATCATACAGCCCTGTAGGCTATCTCAGGAAGTTTATTGTTTAATGTGAATATGCAGACATGGTACTTTTTATGATTTAAAGGTCCAAAGACAAGAATAAATTTTATTTTTATTTCCCAATTTGACAAGAACACCATTATAAGAGGATGTTGTCATTAAGAAAAACCCTAATCAGGTATATTTTCAACAAACTAGTCAAACCAGTACAGTATCTTGAGTACATTTGGCATAATGTAGTTTTACTTCTTAGTGCTTACTAATATAAAGTTTAAACTTGCAGCAAGTCAATTGAATGTTAAGTAGGTATTTTTATATTAAGTGTTTTTTTATGTTTTTAAGGCAAAGATCAAATATAAGTACATATTTGAATTTGATATTGCTTTTTTCAACAAAGTTTGATCAAACTATTGAGTAATGCAAATGCTATTATATTAAGGTTATTATAAATAACAATAGGGTCTTATTGTTATTAATTTAAAGTTAATTTAGTAATTATGTAATGTCTATATGTTCTTGCACCTAAATTAATCACTGCATGAAAAAAATTAGGTTATTTATAATAAGAAATAAAATAATTTTATGATGTATAGTATCATTAACGGCTAAAGTTTATCTTTACCACCCAATTAAATAATGTTTACAAAAAGTAGGCAGTGATTTTATAACATACAGCTTTAAAATATATCATGTGAGAATTACATAAATATTAATAAATTTATAAGAAAAGAAACTAGATTTAATAAATATTTTGGATTACAAAAAAATATTTAAAGAGTAAATAAATAATTGATTACAGCTTTAAGAGTATCATTAAGTCTGATTAAAAAAATCCTAAACAAAAAATAAACACTTGAGACAAAAGGCAAGCCATGAGGAAAATGTTACACAGCAAAGTTGTACCTGCAGTGGACAAGACTATGAATATCAAAACACTACATTAGCATAACTTGGTATTTCAATCAATGCAAAAAACTATTCTCTATTACTACATTAAACATTTATCAAGTTGTTCTTGTTAGTAGCACAAGAATTTAATATGATTAATTAATATAATGGTATGAAATTGATTATTGTTGCTAAGTTTGTAAATCTATATTTACAAATCATTTACTGAATAGCAAATATATGATAAGTTGGGCTATTAAGTATTTTTCGATACGTTTTTTATTGTTTTGTTAACCTAATTCTTTTAGTTTCTGAGGACCATAACAAAAGTAGCAAAAGCAGTGAAATGTTATTGTATAATATATTCAATAGACAACAAAAAAAAAGTCGTAAACGTTTTGAAAAGTTTACAATTTCTACTTTACTACGCAACAATGAAACAGCAGGTATAAATATCTGAAGATTTGACGGTGGACAAAACTTTTCTAGCCAATATCGTAGGATACGATCACGCCATTTTTACTAATAATAGAAAATGGTAGCCGTTTTATTCGCTTCGACAATCAGAACAATAGTTTGAGACAGGAAAACGTATGCATTCATACCAACTAAGCAACAACACGACAAAGGATTTCGACAACACACTTTACCAACACAGAGGATTTTAAACTATTACTTACTACTTAGATAAACAGTACAGGTGACCTACTTTAATTCAATAAATATGATTCATCAACTATCAAATCATAATAATAGAGGAAAAACACATCTGACGTACCTTAGGTTTGTAAAACCATTTTCTGAGAGACTCCATTGGACCCGTTTTATATAACAGCCTCATATGAACAAATCACAGCATGAGCACACACATCATAAAATTTTAAAAACACAAAAATTCACCACGTAACAGCAAACAAAAATTTATTTATTTCGCACAATATTTACGTCAAATAACACAAACGGCGGACATGTTTTCACTATCCGCGTATATTCACGTTACACAGAGAATGAATGGAATGAATGAGTTGGCAACTCTTCGTCATAAAACGTTCAAAATAGATAATATCACTCGCACTCATTCAAAAAGACATTAATTTGAAACTTCATTTTTATTAAAAATTACTAGAAATATTTTTTAAGTGTCTTCATTTAAACAATAATAATATTTTATATTTTTATCGCTATTCGCTACTTATCCTTAATATGAAATATAAAATAAGCTACCAATATTCGTGTTATTTACATTTCTCATTTAAGTAATTCATTAACATACACAGCCTTTATGCTGTTAACTAATCTTAAGAAATGTATTGCTATAAATTCATAAAATTAATAACTCGTTCATATCATTCTCTTCGCCAAAGATAAACGAATGGTATAATTTGTTTGCAGTCTATATTAAACGCCAAAAATATATTATAATAACAGATGCCCCAGAAATCCCGACCTTAATGCAATGCAAAGAAGTTTCATTTTAATTGTATTCTTTCGTACGTTCTTGTTTCAGCGGTCATAAGGGTGCTATTATGAATAGTATTATATGTTTTAAAACACATTTAATGTGACTATACTTAACAAATGTTTGTAGTTTACAATTTAATTGTTTTTATGTAAATAAAGTTATTATTTGCGAATTTTTTGTACTACAAAACTTAATAAGTGGAATGTGATGCCATCTGTTGACCTAAGTATGAAACTTTTCTTTTTCAAATACATCAAAATTTAATATTTGTTAAAAATGTACAAGACTCGTAACTATACTACTGACATTATGAATTTACTTTTTTGGAACTGTTGTTGTTATTATATAAATATATTATGCTGATAATCCTATTTTCAGATATTCCTCAAATCGCCGCTATTAAAAACAAGTGCAAGTAGGTATTTGGAAACGATATACCTTTACCTTAGCAGGTACTTATCACGAAAACGCACCTTGTCTTGTCCGTCCGCAACTTTCATTAAATACTTTTCATTTCATAAAATAGATTTTTGTTACAGGCTGGTACGGAAAAGTGTGTAAACTGATGGTAAGAAGATAGGTATGTAGTTAGATAGGTTGCGATCTAAATGGAGTAATAGATCTTTTGAATACCAAGAGATGTCTCTCATCGTCGTCTTTCAATTCTATTTTACCGTCGGATGCATTTTTTTCTGTGGTAAATACAATAATTGTTCCGAGTGGTTACAACTTTACAAGTCTGAAAATTCAACTATAATTTCTGATATTCACACGGAAGAGGCGGGAAGTGTGCGGTCGAAAAGACCTGGGTTTGATTCTCGAGTCGAGCAGCGATTTCGGCTTTTGTATTTGGCAAGAAGTCTAAAAATGTACCCGCAAAGCAATAATCTTATCACCTATAAAATTTTAAAACCCAATGACACTACGCCCGACTCAGGACTCGTCTTGTCTTGTGCTGCAAGTCTACGAAACAGGATATAATTTAAGCATAGGTATAGGCTGAAATGTAAATCGGCAAGCTATGAAAGTACATCACACATCTTCTACATTATAACTCTTATGTTTTACCACACACCACAGTTCCATTTGGTGATATTTTACTAAGAATTAAAGTTCGCAAAACTCTCACAGATTATGTAGGTGGTTATCGCTAAAAGAACGGTGAAGGATTTCGTACGACCGAAACTAAGGTAATATTAAACCATTCTTTTTGCCAACAAGCATATCCGTTACATACAGGAGATTATTTTGCTCGTTTACCAACTGAATCGCGTACAAGGTTTAATATGTGTATGAATTTTCTAAAATAATCTAGATGTAGGTACTGTGTTTACGCGTGGGTGACAAAATTTCATTGTGGAATGACGTCACACGCTATCATGTCGTTAAACTTAAAGCATTTGATTATAATCTATCTATCTATACTAATAAATAAAATTGGAGTGTCTGCTTTGTCTGTCTGTCTGTCTGTCTGTTTGTTCCGGCTAATCTCTGAAACGGGTGGACCAATTTTAATGGGACTTTCACTGGCAGATAGCTGATATTAGGAATAACTTAGGCTAAAAAAATAAAAAAATATATTAAAGAATCGCCTGTTAGGCGGAATGAAGTTCGCCGGGTCGGCTATAAATGCATATGGATGTATACACGGTACATATACCAAAATAACGTTTTTTTACAATTTTTGTCTGTCTGTTTCTTCCGGCTAATCTCTGAAACGGGTGGACCAATTTTAACGGGAATTTCACTGGCAGATAGCTGATGTAATAAGGAGTAACTTAGGGTAAAAAAAAACAATAAAAAAAAACGACTGTTAGGCAGAACAAAGTTCGCCGGGTCAGCTAGTGTTATATAATTTGTACTAAACTTGCCATTTTAGCATATATTTTTTTGGACTGATACGGCAAAGTGACAACATCTCATATAAGGTAAGCACGGTGCTGACCAATCCATCCATCAGCCATCAGTCCACTGCTGAACATAGGCCTCCCTCATAGATCTCCACAGTGACCTGTTGGAGGCAGCCTGCATCCAGCGACGTTCCGCAACCTTTACTAGGTCATCGGACCATCTTGTTGGTGGACGTCCTACGCTGCTCTTCCCATAACGTGGCCTCCATTCGAGAACTTTTTCGCCCCATCGGCCATCCGTTCCCCGCGCTATGTGCCTGGCCACTGCTGACCAAACAGGCAGTCAAGTGATAGTGATAGTGGTAGTTATGCTGGCCGGCTGAGATGTTTCTTCACGCTTCAGTGACAGTATAATAGTAAGGAGGGAACACGTGTGTGATCACGTCAAATGAACGTCTTTAAGCTGACATTGATATAAAGAATATATTTCATCATCATCAGCTCATATACGCCCCACTGCTGGGCACGGGCTTCCTCTACAACTAAGAGGGTTTAGGCCTTAGTCCACCACGCTGACCTAGTGCGGGTTGGCGGACTACACACCTAAGAAATTCCAAAGAACTTTTAGGTGTGCAGGTTTCATCACGATGTTTTTCTTCACCGTTACAGTACGTGATAATTCTTTGAGAATACATACATAGCTTCGAAAAGTCAGAGGTGTGTGCCTGGGATTTGAACCCGCGACCGTCAAGATTCTTGACCGCGTGGCCAAACCACGAGGCCATCACGACTTAAAGAATATATTTATTTACGTTTAAAATAAATTAATTACCTCGATGTGTAACGGACCTTACTGCTTAAGTGCACTCGCACCTTAGGTGTAAAATGAAATTTCCAAGGGAATAAATTAAATAATAAAAAATACTCCAAGCTCCTTTGAACAAAGCGCTCCATTTGGATTAAAACAACAATAACATTGAAGACAGACGTAATTCAATGTAAATTGATCTTCAAATTATAACTCGAATGAATGCCACAATTGTGTGGGTTTTTATCTGATGTTGTATTCGGAAATGTCATGCTTTTAGTCTGTTTTGAATTCTTATGACGCGAAATGCTAAACAAACTTATGCCCATGAGGAATCTAATGTTTTTTAGTTACTCAAGGCTTAAAGAGTTTGCTGTCACCTGGAAACTATAATAGGGGTAATTGAGAAACCCTGTCCTAGAAGATTCAGTACTTGCCAGATAGATGGATCAAAGTTTTATCAATTATTTTTAAACATTTAAATTACAAACAGACTTCAAATTTATTTATTCGCATACATTATCATTAACTTTTGAAAAAAAAAGCAATGGATCCAAATTCTCACACATCCAACATCAGTTACACGTAGGGTTCAAAATATTCACAACTCAATACAGCGCAATCAAAACAGTAAATTACGACAATCGATTTCCACAGAACAAAAATTAATTACAGCACAATTTCCCAATTAACCCCAAGTGTGATCCGACCTACGCGGTACGATCCGCGATGTTATTAATTAATATCATTTTCAGCATCGCAAATTACAAACGATATGATTACAAGATCACAAGATGTCCCCGCGGATCATTAGTGTTGCCAGACTAAAGTAGTTTGACTGGATATGGTATTCCATTTTACGAGCATGTTTGTATTTATTTAGCACACTTACAATATAGTTCATAATTCTTAAAATATATGTCGGGTTGGTCATTAGTACGGGACTTCAACTGACAGCGAAACGCAGTGTGCAGATAGCACGCTTCGACAGAGTCTAGCTCACTTCCGTGCGGAGTCGAAGAGTGGGGGCGTCAAGCGAAGTCGACGAGTGGGAGTGGCAGCTTGAACGTTGTCAATTCTCATCGAACCACCGAGCGGACAACAAGTGCCTAGACACTGTCTTACGTTTCGTTGTAGTATAATTTGTCAAGTTTGATTGGAAATATAACCTCTAAATGTATTAAAAGTTTTCACTCGGCCTATGTTTCCGACATATATAACTACAAAACGCCTTAACAGAGAATCATTCAATTCTGTGAAGTTTATTAAAAAGCACTGGGACAGCATGGTTGACTTAGACCTAACATATGGAGAGGAGTTCCGTGTCTGTGCCCGTACCGACGTATAAAGAATGATATCTATTAAATTATAATTTGTACTGATGTCGATTAACAGTCTTACTAATAAATGTTAGATAATTTAAGTACCTACTATTTAAACAAGCTTTAGCCTGCTCTATTGATTCACCTGTGCAGTTTGGGAAAACGAGACAAACGATGTTTGGGTAGTAGAAGTTGATCTCCACCAAGCGTACGAGTATTAGAGGTCGAAAGATAGAGAAAGGCATAGATTCGTTTTAAACAGATACTGGATTGAAGAAGACTATTTGGATTCGAATCTACGTACACATAACAGATTTCTAAACAACGTTTTAAATAAAATTTCAAGGTACAAAGTAAAATAACCGTAAACATTAATGTTGAAATGCGAGCGCAGAAACATCTTCGCCTACACAGACAAGAGTGTATGCAAACTTAAAAACTAACATGCAAACTTAACTATAGTCTGAAAAGACTTCGTTGGTCCCAGGACGCAGGTGAGTACCGCGCTATTCCGTGTTACTGGTTTCCGTAGGTTCCGTGTTATGGCGAAGTGTTACTGGGTTTTTTGAAATTCTCAGTAACATCACGGAGGATAAGAGGATCGTGTCGCTCCCATTTACGTGGAAATTTTAACACAACTGATAAATCGTGGGTGCGGAAGTGCACCTCAGCCTCATGCTTGGCCCAATGACGCCAACTTGAATTTGCATCACAAACTATAAACCTAAGATAGAATATTTCGAGCATTTACAGTAAATTCTCCCGACTAAATTCAATTAAAAGTAAAGACGGTTAAAAGGTATAAATTATGCTGAGTAATTTTATCGTTTTTTTTGCAATAACATTTGACATTTAAGTCCTAGGTCTCTAGTCTCTTATATATGATAAATGAAATAAGAATTTTTGAGTAGACATCTTTTGACTAACAATCGAATTCTATCACAAACGTATGTTTTCTATGGAATTTATATAATATGCAAATATTGTGATAATTAAGAATTATTACAATAATAACGGTATTTTAAAATTAAAAATATTAAGCATGTTCTAGTCTCGTCTAGCAAAATTACATTAAATCTATGCATAGCTTCGATATTGAAAGGAATAATTAGATAATTATATATTATGACTTCAATACAATAAAATTAGAAGGCATGGATTGATACATACTAGGTACATGAATATGTAGGAAATAGATAGTTGTTGGAAAATATTCTTCATACTGAAAACACATAAGCCCTAACTATCGACGTATAAAGGAAATAAAATTTATTTTTACTAAAACAAAATAAACGTTTAGAACTACTACATACTACAGTATGTTAAGCAAGATGTCTTTAAAAAAAAGTAATAGTTTTTTAAAAGTATATAACAAGAATAAGTTATTTAACAGCCCCGTGGCGCAGTTGGCTAGGTGGGTTCGATCCCCGCACCGAGACAAATATCTGTGTGATCCACAAATGTTTGTTTCGGGTCTAGGTGTTCGTGAGACCGAATAGTCTCTCGTAATTGCTTATTCCCACAACACATTACACAATACTTGTATCTTAGTGAGGGATCTTAACTATGTATGTGACTGTTAGGTGTATTTATTTATTATTATAAATAAAGGTAATCTAATAGTTGTAAAATACAATAAATCCATTAGAATAGATATATCCAAAAAGCTTCTCCAGGATAACGTAGATTCGCAGTTATTCTTCCTTCATTCGTAACTCGCTTATTAAAAGTGTCAGTGAATTTGTTTAAAGTCATCACCATACTTAAGACCACTTTAAACGAAAGGATATTTATCAATAATTTACATATACCTATAGTTTATATGTTACAATTAATTTAAATAGCAATGATAGGAGAATACCGCGTGCTCGGACCTGGCTAAATATTTTGCATTTGAATGCACCCGGAACCTCAACACACCTTTATAATAAACACCACAAATAGCCCTTTGATGTTATACAATTTTGACAATTGTAATTAATTGGAAATATTTTAAGCCAGCAGCATACATGTTACCGGCGACAGTAGCACATTATTTTACTATTGTAGTTGTGGCACTAGACAGGATCTTCATTGGAAGGCCAGAGACCCCGACACACCCTTTTTGGCCTCCCCCGAAGTACCAAAGGATACCCAAAAGCGCTTTCCTCACGTAAAAAAGGCATGGTGTTATGGATTTTAGTATTCGAACGCAAGTAGTCAGTAAGACTAATAAGAATCTAGGTAAAACATCTGATAAACGTATTACCAATTGTAATTATTGACAAATTTTTTAATTGTTGCCTTAATGTTAAAATTTCAGAAAGTATAACGTTAATGAGATTGTAATCAATGGTGTATTTTGTAACAGAACTTCTTTGTATGGAGTACTTAAAAATTAGCACCTGCAGTTTTAATGTTTTCCTGCAAGCTCCTAGCGTTGGCATGTAACGTTTATTCGGAATAAATGGTGCGCACATTTCATTGTTTCATCTAATTAAAATAGCATGGCTAATGAGCACAGGTAATTGGCAGCGAGATTTGTAAGGCTTTGTACATGCAACCAAACTTAATTTAGTTTTATTGTCAACAAATTTGATTTCAAAATCAACAAAACAAACCAACATGCAAAGGCATAATCGAGAAAAGTTGTTTATATCTGGATCGGTAATCGAGGTAGACGATCTTAGATCGTTAAACCCTCTCAATGGTAGAGGAGGCCCGTGCCCAGCAGTGGGACGTATATGGGCTGATGATGATGATCTTAGATCGTAATCAATGTTCATTTATACATTCAAAGCTAGGAGTAGAAATAAAACCGTTACTATCTTTAAAAGATGAGATGGAAAGGAATGGTTGAATGAATGCCTTATACTCGTATGGAAGATAATCGAAAAAAAAATTCTTAATTTCGATGTTGCTGTTTTTCAAGTTAGAAAAGGTCGAATATGACTCAAGGAATGCAAGTAAATTTTATTGCAATTTTTGGAATGTTTCCTGGCCTATATTAGCGGCATGAGCTCAAGCGTTTTGGGGTCGATCCTCGTGTCAAGTTAATTGGTATGTTGTTTTTCCTAAAGTAATTCTCATTAGCAGCACGGAGTCCTTAAAAACGGCATGGCCGCCTCAAATCTTAAAAACATAATAAAAATACGCCTTTGGGAATATTGGTTAAATTTTAGAGCACCCTGTACTCATTCTTTCTAAGTTTTCTTTTACATTCTGGTTGGGTTTTAACCCGTTAATTTAATATTCAAAATAAATATTTGTACATTAAAAGCAGAATAGCCACTGCACCAATATGTATATTGTCAATAAATAAAAAATGATTATTTTATTAATACTTAGAAATGAGACTGCCTCGTAGTTTCGTGGTACAAGTATGTGCCGTGCGATCTAGAGGTCCTGGGTTCGATTCCCGGGTCGGGCAAAGTGTTATTGGGTTTTTCCATTAGGAAATTCTCGGAAACAGCACGGAGTCTGGAAATGTGCCCGAAAAACGGCAATAGGCTCACCCCCTATTACGTGGAACTCATACATACTTGGCAAAATGTGGGTGCAGAAATGCACCTCTGCCTACCTCTACGGGGAATACAGGCGTGAGTTTATGTATGTATGTATGTACTTAGAAATGAATTCTTAGTATGAACATTAATCAAAACAATTAACTCTTTATCAGAGGTTTCATCAATATTAGTTCAGCGGTTTAGTTTCACACAGTTACTATCGCATTTATAGAATTTATTATTTATGTCAATAAGCATATGTACATCTGAACTGGTAGCAACCCTTTGTTTTATAAGACTTTATAATCTTTAAGACACTTCTCAAACCTCTATGAGCTCTAAGGATTATTTTGATGTCCCTTTTTAAGCTACCCGTCAACTTTTATGCCCCATCCTACGGGTTACAATCGGTCTGGAGTTACAGCGGCACCTTTGCAGAAGTATAGTTTCCTAAAATATTTAATAATTATTTATTTATTGACTCGTTGTTGTAAAAAATAAATAAATAGAGAAACTTAACTAAATAAAAAGTATAAGTTGTGGTCTTATCGCTCTAGGTTTCTTACAGACAACCTATGGAGAGGAAAAAGAAAAAGGGTGGCATAAAAAATTTATGGAAAAGAAAAATAAATTTAAAGTAACAAGTAATATAAATATATAAAACACAGATATGTATTTTTTTTAATATTCCTTATTGGACACCACAAAAACAAGAATAACATAAAATAAAACTAAAATAAATTCTAAGAGTGCCACAAAGGGCGGTCTTATCGCTATTAGCGATCTCTTCCAGACAACCCAGATAATAGTAGTTTACAAAAATAAATGGGTGGCCATGGAGTTACAAGAATAAGAAAAAAAAATGATATCAAAATATACAAATATATTTGACGGTAACAAGATCCATTAGATTTAGTGTATTGTGCTTTGAGACTACTTTTAATTATGTGCTAATATGTATTAATAATAATAAAACTGTTTCTTTCACCACTCTAAAGCAAAATAGCTTAAAGTGGCATGGTTTGGAAATCACTGTGCTTACTGTAGGTGCTTACATACGTGCGGTCTTAACATTTGCCGTGCCAGTATAAAATAATATAATAACAACCAAAAATAATAATTATTCTGTAAAATCTAAGACCATTTTGAAAAAATAACTAATAAAAATAAAGTTCTATGATAGACGTCTGCTGAAAAACATAAGATACTGCCTGTGTAAAAAGGCTGCCAAAGCTAAAAAAATAATCTTTATTGACAAATATTACAGAAGCAACTGAACGAATGGGACATACATATTAGTAATAATGTAAGCAGTTTTTTGCGGTTGATGTGTATTAAGATGGTCCTGTGCAAACAACCTGTTGCATCGTTAAATTAAACCACGTTTCTCGTTATTATTTCACGTTTGAACGCCGCCCGCGAAACAGCCACGGGCTGTTCTGCAATAGTCACACAAATTATTGGCTTTAAATTTTTACGAGGGTGGGCTTCTATGAAAGTCACACTTTTTGCTTTTTCTAACATAGGAATCATTTAAGATCATACATCATTGTTTTTTTGTTATAGGTGTGAAATTATAAATAAAATTGGTTTGGATTGCAGCTCGCCTCCCGTTATTAAAAATTTGGTGAGACAATAAGATTTGTCGTTCACAGGGGAATAATGTACCTTAATCGAGAGGTTATAGTTGTGACACAACATAAATGCTTTGAAATCTTCAGTTAACCCCTACTAAGACTATTTCGACTTCGGTGCCTGAACATTTTCATTTCATAATTATATCTGCTTTATATGAAATAAAAATTGTGCTGTCCCGTTTTTAATGAAAATGTAGTACAAAATGACTCAAATCGTCTTAATTAAATTTCATAAACTAGTAATAAGATACAAAATGTAACTGGAGCGCAATAAACTACATTGTTAAAGCGAGGCTGCAAAGCGAAAATTAAAACTAGGTTAAACTTTATGTTCATAAAAATACTTTACAACTTTTTGATCCCAAAAATTGGACTGCCATCACCTATAATTTCAGCGATCATTAAATTTCAACAAAGCTATCCAATTAATAACTGCTTAGGTACCGAAGGTTACTGGTCAGTTAAACGTTTAATCAACAAAAAAGAATTAATGCAGGCTGGTAGAATATATAATACAATAACACTTTTTTGGACACACGTTACAAAAATATATTAAAGTTATAGCTAAGTTAGCGGACTTTGCAAAGTTTATTTCGCCCAGCAGGCTAAGACCAAGGTTTTTCTTGGCTTGTGATATCTCGTACTATCTTAAAGCAGTATTTCAAATCAGGAGATAGCAATCAACATATAGCTAGTATAACTTTTTGAAGAAAAGCCCGTTCTTTCAAAAAATTGTAGAAAACTCTTTGTCGTTGAATTTTAAAAGTGCTTTAAATTTGCAGATTAACTCAAATTCAAATATGTTTAAACAAGGAAAGTCTTGCATTTTATATAGTTGAAAAAGACGTACTAATAAATGACTTATATTAAATATTGAATTTTACCCGGTTTTCTAATTTATTCTATTTTTGTATCAATTATATCATACTTAAACCCTAACGAATACCCAAAAAATCTACATTTTTTGTTTATTAGTGTCCCCGATTATGATATTAATATAAGCGCTGACTTACTTAGTAAGTTCATGTCAAAGTTTAAAGACATCTGTACATTGTAATACAAAGTGTCTAATACACCAACAGAATACAATAATAAGGGATAATTTGAAACACTAAATAATTACGCCCAATTAGGTGACACCACTGTACAACGGCCCGATCCGTATAAAAGCGGAGGAGTGTACATCGAAAACCGTAGTCAACTATTGTTCCTTCAGAGGAGTCGAACGGGTCTTCACATTTTCACATCTCCGACAAATTCAGCGTTTGGATAAATTAATTTCCCGCCAGTGTGCATTAACTTGTGACGTCACATCTGATTGATTCGAAATTTGAAAAGGTAAGATTGATTTTTTTTAATACGCTATGGTCAAAACCATGTACATTCAGGGTTTTGTTTTTTTTTAATTATTTAATTAATTATTTTGTCACTTTTAAATTTATTTAAAAAGAATAAATAAATGCAATTAATTATTGCATTATACATCCATATTTCATAACACCGGGGAAGCCTTATTCAACTACCAGCAGCGTTGACGTTCAATTAACTCTGAACTCTAAGGTTCTAAGTCGCATTTTCAGATACGATTAGTTTTCACATTTAATTACATCATCTATTTTAACTGATGATTGGCATAAAGTATTAAAACAATCATAATTATTGCAACTTAACGTACTTAAGGGTGAGGTCAAAAAGAAAAAAATCCTACTCCCATTAACGGCAACTTAAGTAATTCGGTAATTATGTTGCAATTAAGCCATTTCCCGTTGTCATGTGTAAACTGAGTTCAAAGGTTAACAGACAAGGAAAAAAGGGTTTTTGTATTTTCCGAAGAACAATTCAGCTGGTTGTTTTTTGTTCCGAAATTACTTAGGTATCTTAAGTATCCACAAATTACTAGTTAACGTATAGAAAAATAGACTTTGTCAGACACATTTTGTAATTCAAAGTTGTTTTTGCTCGATTAAGCCAACGCCAAAGCAAAGGATAAAGTTTTAGCAATCCATTGTATTATAATATCAAACTGAAAAAAAACATTTTCAAAGCTTTTGATAGTTACAGTTAATTATATATATAATATAAATTTTTACATTTTTATTTATTGATATATTTTATTAATGATTCCATTACTTATACGAGTAATAAGCTTAAAAAATAAGATAAAAACAAACCGTCATTCATGCTAGACCATAAGCGGACACACTTATGTTGGCTCAATCGAATGATCCCGAAACGCAGAGTATTTGTATGAGCTCAATTGGGGCTTAACACCTACCCTTACGTTTTTACATGAATTTCAGTACTCAGTCGTATATACCAATGCTAGCAATAATACCACTGTCCCACAGAATTAAATACCTTTGCAGGCATATATGTAAGCAGTGATGGCCTCGAGGTTTAGGCGCGCGGTCGAGAATTTCGGCGGTAGCCGGTTCAAACCCCAGGCACACACCTCTGACTTTTCGAAGTTATGTGTGTATTCACAATGAATTATCATTTGCTTTAACGGTGAAGGAAAACATCGTGATAAAACCTGCACACCTAAAAAGTTCTTAGGAATTTCTTAGGTGTGTAGTCCGCCAACCCGCACTAGGCCAGCGTGGTGGACTATGGTCTAAACCCTCTCAGTTGTAGAGGAGGCCCGTGCCCAGCAGTGGGACGTATTTGGGCTGATGATGATGATAATGATGTATAGGTCTTAATACAAATATTCGACTTGGTTCAGGAATGAAATTCGAACTCACATTTCTTATTATGCAGCTAACTGCCTACCCTCTGAGCCATGGAGAATGTCTAGACTTTTTCAAGGGCATTTAATTTTTAATATTACAGCATTTGCGACTTCATCACGCTTCAGCTATTTGGAAAACTGATCATCATGTTTTTCACATCACAGTCACAAAATAAAAAAAAATACAGACGAATTGATAACCTCCTCCTTTTTTTGAAGTCGGTGAAAATGTACCATTAATCGTGAAAAAATATCGGTAGAGGTTATTTTAAAATCTAAATTAATTCAAGGGAATCCGCAGACGATAACTAGTATTAAACATTTATAATCCATACCAACGATAGAAAGCTAAAAACTCACTTCTAACCGAGCAAATGTTTTGGGCAAATAATTTCCAACTTAAGTCGCCCGATCGGTCTCCAATTCCCAGAAAGCTTACGAATTATAACCAAATCGATTTGGACAGCGGATTAACTTGTATTTATACTAATTATTATCTTCATTTGTAATAATAGTATCTATTATTAATTTGATCTTTTATTCATGTCAATTTGAAAGAGCAATAAGGCAAATATATTTTATAACATATTTTATTTATTTTACTTATGCCAAACTCGTAATAATACATCGTTACGACTGCGTTAGTACGGCATAAAGTTTTGGCGTATGATCAATAAGTCGTGGGTTCGTCACCTGGCTCGGGAAATGTGTTACCTTATTCATCAAAAAGTCCATGATTTTTGAAGACGCTAGATTTTTCTTCAAATGTACATTGACCGCTATTGCCATTGTGGTATCTATGATAATTGCACAGTGGTTCAAAAATAATGTTAACAATCGGGAAAAAACTACATATATCATACCAGTCGAAACTATTATGCTGTTGTTATACCTACACAGAGTAAAGTCAAAGTCAAATTATCTTTATTCAAATAGACTTCCACAAGTTCCTTTGAATCGTCAAATTAGTACCGGCACGTGAAATAAATGCGTCACAATGGTAGGATATCATCATCATCAGCCCATATACGTCCCACTGCTGGGCACGGGCCTCCTCTACAACTGAGAGGGTTTAGGCCTTAGTCCAACACGCTGGCCTAGTGCGGGCTGGCGGACTACACACCTAAGAAATAGCTAAGAACTTTTTAGTTGTGCAGGTTTCATCACGATGTTTTCCTTCACCGTTAAAGTACGTGATAATTCTTTGTGAATACACACATAACTTCGAAAAGTCAGATATGTGTGCGTGGGGTTAAAACCCGCGACCGTCGAGATTCTCGGCCGCGTGCCTAAGCCTCGAGGCCATCACGACTTAGGAAGGATATTTGGTTGTCGCTAAACGGAGAATACGAATATATTGTCGCGAAAAGTATTATGAATCTAGCAATCTATCAATTTAATCCGTAACTTGCCTAGTGAACTATACATTTCCTATTTATTTCTGATTTTTTAGAACCAACTAGTCCTTGTAGATTTTATAAAATGGTTTTATACGATCAAACAACCCAAATTACTTCGTGCTGCGTTTTGCAATAATCGGATTAGTTTTATTCCCGATGCAGTAAGTTCGATTTATCTTAACCGATTCAAAAATATCTTAATTCCTACCCAAGGTTCGTGTAGACAGTTATATTTCATTACGGTCTTGGATTTAATTTGTACTTTAGTTTAATTCTGGATCAAAAAAGGTCTTTATCGCGATGATATATACTATTGAGCTGACTAACAAAAAAATTCTAAACTAGAATTATCTAAACGTCTTTTACTGAAAGGTGGAAAGAATTCACCAAGATTGGGAATATCCGAGTTATATCTAGACCACCAATTAGAAAAGCGTGATGGACTTACGCTTAACCAATTTAGACCGTAGAGTTTTGCATTTGCAATGCAAGAAATATCATCCCGGCAGAAACGATAGGTACCTAAAATATAATTTTTACTATTAAATTTCATACAGTCGCTGTTAATAAAACAAACTTTATTACCTCAAGCACACATGGCTCATTGGTAAACTCACGATATTGTGAACTGTTCCTCTCTTTTTACAACGTGCAGTGACATCGTGAAGACAAACAATGCAGAAATATAATGGAAACATAATCCTTATCGGCGAGGAGCGCTAATCGCATTTAGAAAATTGTTTTCATCGTGTTTTCTACATGTAATAGTGTACCTTTTAATGCAAATATTATCTTTTCTATATCTGGTATGATAAAATACACCGCCAATAATGGAAGAGAAAGGAAATACGAGTAGGTCCAGCAGTGGACGATATGTGACTGTGAACAATGATTATCTTGTTAAGTTGTTTCCGAAATAATGCTTTGGTATTTCAGGGTAAGCTAAAAACATTCTGTCTAGGCCAGGTATTGTAGCATAGCGTGCGGCGCAACCGTGCGCTTGGCTTTATTGGGGTTCATAGAAAAATCCTATGCCACCATATCTATTGAAACCTCTCAGGTCGCTGTTTTTCCCATTTGGAGCAATAAGAGATATCGTAGGTGGAGAAGCTTACTAAATATGTCCACGCTGCAAACATGTGTATTGCTCATAGGTAGATTTCTCAAATTTAGAGAGGTTTCAGAGCCCAGTATGGACGCTCAATCAGAAAAAGTTCTGTTAGTTACCTCCTACGAAAGCCAGGGGATGTATATGATGTTATAGCAGATTTAATGCACACCCAATCCATCGGGCGGTTTCTTAATATTTCCTAAGATATTACTTACACCATCGTTAAATAATATTCTGTAGTCTAAACACTATCCAAACAAATTCTGCCTTATTAAATTTGAGGCTATGAGCGTCATATGATACTAATAAAAATTTAAAACCTTACCAAAACACGTGAGCTAAGCAAGCTCATAAAGTGTGCTATATTTTCATAATACGGATAATATTAAATTTGTGATGTAGATATGAGGTGAAGCTCACGAACTGCTTTTATCGCGGAATGACTTCGTGTTTTTCATATAACCTGTGTTGGAAAGTAAATTGTTTCCCATGTTTTGAATCGGTTTTGTTATACCTACACTTATTGTTTCGTCTTATAAACGCGGTTGAAAATATGGAGTAGATACTTATAAAGATCACAAAAATGTTTTTTTTTTATCTTTAGGACTTTCTTCTTAACCGAACCATAACTATTAACGGTAGCTGGTAATTCTCATTTCAACTCCATTCTTCGTATATTCCATGATTGCTAAATCTTCATACCTATTACTAATGTATTCCATAGATTTCTCTCACATTAGTTTTATTTTAAAATTAATCTTACTCATCAGTCTCTGAACAACAACATGTTAATGAAATTCTTTTTGATATGTTGTAATGATGGCTTTACAAGTTGTTTTTCGCTAGCAGATATTCCTTTTAATACCATCGTAATCCACAATTGTACAACTTTCAATGCTGGACCATAGGGTAACTACCAATTGACCTTATGGCAACTTATGATGAATTATATATGTAAGTATATGGGGTCGTTTGTGTATTCTTTGGTAGACGCAAAAAAAGACTTATTGGTAAAGATTTGCCCATACGATATCCCCACAGTCTCTGTACCACATATTAGGAAGTTTGATCTCGGCACCGACACATATACGAGTATTTTAATATTAAAGCCTATTTAGTAGCTTGTGGTATCCGGGACCCGGGAGTTGTATTTTTACATCCATCCATCCATCCATCAGCCAATGGAAGTCCACTGCTGGACATAGGCCTCTCCTAATGACTTCCACAGGGTATTTTTACATGACATTTATTTACTCGTGAATAATTTGTCCTGAAGGTTTTCAGTTTTCCTACTTACGTGCCCAATCTTTACAAAACTGAATATTTTTGCAGCCAAAATGGTCACCAACATCACCTTCCTCCTGATCTTCGTGACTCTGGCCTCCGTGACAGCGCAGACGTTCCAGTACTCCCGCGGATGGACCAACGGCAAGCGGGACGGCCATAAGAGGGGCGACGAGATCAGGGAACAAGCCAACCTTGAAAGGATTCTCAGCCCGTGCCAGATGAGCAAGCTCAAATACGTTTTGGAAGGAAAACCATTCAATGAAAGGGTTAGAATTCGTTTTCGCTACATCTTTTTCTTATGCAGACAAGACAAAGTGACAATGCTGTACGTGATGATAAGAATCAGTGGCGGTACTTCCATAGAAGCCCAAAAGCCCAGCTTGCCTTACAAAATTCCGAATAATTAATCTATAAGATTTAAATCTTTATTTAAAAAAAAAAACAACTTGACATATAAATGAGAATATCCTAACCCCACAAAAAACTGTTATAAATTAGACATTACACAATTATCGTGTAACGCTTTTGGGCTTCTATGGAAGTACCACCACTGGTAAGCATGACCCTGTCCAAGAAGAACATAAAGTGGCAAGAGATAACCATCTTGCGTCATTCGATACCTTGTTGCCTACCAATTTTGTCTTGCAATTTTATTTAATCTGAGAATTTAATTTAAACATGTTAATAACGTAAGTAACGTTAACTTGCATGTGTTGACGAAGGTTTTAATGATTTCTGTTACAAATACTTCAAATAAACATACACCATTTTTTTAAGTTAAATACAAACTTTATACAAGCCGGTCAAATGCATTGGAAATAAATGAAGTAAAGTTGCGCGATCCGGTGTTTAATCCTGTGTCGGATTTCCGGGACAAACATTTTTTTATTTAGTATCTTCCGTTTTTCAACTTCAGGTTTCTGCAAAGGTTCTTTTCCGATGTCTTATAAGACTTTAAACAGACTATCTTTTACTGTTAAGTAAAAAGCCCCGTGGCGCAGTTGGCTAGACACCAGCTTGCGAAACGAGAGGCTGCAGGTTCGATCCCCACACAGAGACAAATGTTTGTGTGATCCAAAAATATTTGTTTCGGGTCTGGGTATTTGTGAGACCGAAAAGTCTATCGTAGTTCCTGATACCCACGACACAAGGCTGACTGTTGGGTGTATTTATTATTAATTAATATTCACTTTATACTGTTTTTGCTTACTAGCTCTTCGTACCGTGCGACTACATCGAGGATGAACTCGACCAGCCCAAGAGGTTCAAAAACGAACGCAACCAAGAGACCCTCTTCGACGCATTCCAGTGAACCGTGTTCCGTTATATAGTTATGTGCCAAAGATGATGAGATTATTAGATAATACGATTATTTATTTGTTATTTAATAAAGGACCATATTCTTAGTATTATTATAATGGTTATTTGCTGGTTGTTAATTCGTATTGCGTATTCACTGTTATTAGGAAGTTTAAATTAGCTTTACATAATTGTAGCAAGCGAAAGATAAGCGTCAACCTTCAGTCTATTTCCTATTGTGTAATATTTGCATCTTAGATCAAATCCATTGTAGTGTTTACTTTGCTAATATATACAAATGATTGACAAATATGTATAAATTCTTTGTTAGTAATGCGTATTAGGCTGGATATACGCATTTCTAAATAAATTAAATGCTTTATACACAACATGCCATGTATTACAATGTCCCATGACTTAAATATATCAATAAAGTATTCATAAGTTAGGCTGCTTTGTTATTTCATAATCACATTTACCCTACCCTATATATACCCTCTTTTGTTGATATTTTTTTGCTGAGAACCAACGGGGTAGTTAAGAAACATTAAGAAATATAATTTATGTCACTGCCTCGTCTTCGGCACAAGCGGCCTAGAGGTCCCGGGTTTGATTCTCATTTTCCACTAGAAAATTCTCAGTAGCAGCATGGAGTCTGGAAAACGTGCCCGAAAAGGGCAGTAAGCTCGCTCGCTTTTACGTGGGACGAATAAATATTGGACAAATGTAGGTGAAGAAATATATTTATTTATTTATATACGCTTTATTGTACACCATGGACATATTACCTACACAAAACAAAATTTAAAAAAAAGGAATAGGTACTTAGGACAAACTAAGTGACAATAGGCGGTCTTTAAATTTTATGTCATTAATTAGTAAATTAAAATGTCGTAGGTTTCAACGTGCGATCAAAATGTTTTTGGTTCGATTCTCTTGTTCAATGAAGGTGTTTATTTCTCAACAATTCTAAGAAGAAGTAAAAGTGGCAATAGACTCGCCTCATACGTGGGTTTTAAAGTATAGCTTGCGAAAGATATCAACACATAGAAATACAGTTCCGGCTACCTCTTCGGTACGGACGTAAATGAATATGTAGTATAAAAAGTTCCCAGCTACCTATACCCATTTTTTAAAATAAATATTTTAGTTTTGCAAGTGTATATCAATTTTGATTTCAGTTAAATGTTCATTAAAAGGATGTTACATTTAGGATCAATGGAATAGGCGTAATAAAATTATTTTGCTACTTTGCATTTAACTATGCATAGCGCCATCTAGGAATATATCAACACATTAAAAGCAGGAATTCGCGCCATCTTGTAGCAATATAGTATACTACAACAAAAATAGCTAAAAGCTATTTGATGCTATTTTATATTTATAAAGCTGTATGATTTTGCTATTCGACGCTAGATGGCAAAACTAGTTACACTTTTTTATATAATTCACATTGCAATGTAGAATGTACTACTAATATAGGCAGCATTTGTAATTTTTAGTTGTGTTTTATAATGCCCAAGATTTCTTTAGAATATCATTATTTATTTTGATAACCAAATTTTCTTTTGGCATGTACCTATTTATTTTATCAATACCTAATTTAATTAATTAATAAGTTAATTTTTGTTAGGATATTTTTTACATAATAATAATAAGTACATAGTAACACATAAATAATTCGGTTCATCGAGCTATTTTAATGCCATTAGCCAACACTTCACATGGCTTGTGCGCATAGTAAACACTTGGTCCTTATTGCAATTGAATAAAGTCTAAATTCACAGGAATTTTGAAAAGCAATTTATTGTTCATAATATATCATTTGCCAACAAGCATCATTACCTATGTTATTAAGGCCCAATTTGTAATATAAAAGCATTTTGAGTGAAATTAACGTTGAAGACTGACGGACAGCGGGGGCTATTAGGGTTCATTTATATCTTCAAACTTTTGATTGATTCTTCATTCTAAGGACGAAGTATTTTATCTACCATCGGTGTTTTCGTGGGCAAATTGCGAGTATTTTTTTTTATTTACTGCCTTGTGGTCTCGCGGTACAAGCATGTGCCGTGCGATCTAGAGGTCCTGGGTTCGATTCCCGGGTCGGGCAAAGTGTTATTCGGTTTTTCCATTAGGAGATTCTCAGTAACAGCACGGAGTCTGGAAATGTGCCCGAAAAACGGCAATAGGCTCGCCCCCTATTACTTGGGACTGATACATACCTGGCGAAATGTGGGTGCAGAAATGCACCTCTGCCTACCCCTTCGGGGAACACAGGCGTGAGGATATGTATGTATTTTTTTTATTTTCTAGAACTTACAGTTACTTAGATAATGGTACTTATGAAATCTTTATTTTAGAGCTATCGATAAAAGAGTTTTTAGGAGTAAAAGTGACTTCTTATAAAGTCTGGCGGTAGATAAGCTTGATTTGAACCAGTTCTAAATTTAGTACGTAGGTTATTGCGGATACATGCAGGTATTTTTATCCTTATAGGCACATACTACTCATATTACCTAAAAGTAGATACCCATATACGAAATAGATATGCATTTCGCTAGGCTATGACTCGTTTTTCTGGTATAGGTATATACGTTTATTCAGATTTTACTTTTCTACTCAGAAGTGTCTAACAAAAACACCCGGTAAAACATTGCGCTATCCGGAAATTCAAGCCCAGACGTCTAGATTAAAAGGCATACACATTTATCACGGAAATAATTAGACAGTCGTAAAAGAGTGTTAATTGTCCAATCACATTAAAACTTATACCGATATTTATGGAATGTAATCTAATGTAATTAATTAAAAATGATCAACATCAATGTTGCCCGCGATGACGTCAGCGTATTTTCTTTAATATGGATAAATTTCGTATCTTCTAATAAATGGCTATAACTAAACACGATATATTTTTCTTCAAACCGAACTCCGAAAACTGCTAATAATCTCTTTAGTAAATTTAGAAAAGATAGAAATCGAATAAATAGACTGAAAACAGCTGCATAAGTAACTTAGTAATAAGGAGAACCCAACAACATCGTCTGTATGCCAATGAAAGTCCTGTAAAAATCTGTGCACACACATTTCAAGGCAAATAAACTTAATTTTTTTAGTAGGTACCGTGTAAGCTATAAGCTTTCATAGCACAGTTTTTCTATTCTATTTTATATACCTACCTATATTTTTTTTGCCTTAAAAAGGAACTAAAAACCTCCATGTAATATTTCCATAATCGATTTTTAAAATAAACTCATCCTATTAGGTACTCTATGCACAAAATAATAGACGACTCACAAATTAGTCGATTATGTAAATCGATTGAGACGAACAAAATGCTTGCTTCATTACAATACAAGCGCTAGAGTTGTTAAGATAACAACATGTACAGCGCACAACGTAATAGCTTATAGAGGCACGGCTGATGAAATTGTCGATCGATTTAAAGACGTCTCGCAAACCGCTAGCGGGCGCAATGTCGTTTACTATCAACTTATCCGTGCCTCGTCTCAATTAGGTGACGTAGTGATGGGGCGCTGTCGATGTATCGATGTTTAATTTATTTTGAAAATATTTACGTCCATTTATGAGTTTGAATAGTGATGGCTCTCGGCGGTCGCAGGTTCAAACCCCAGGCACACACCTCTGAATTTTCGAAGTTATGCGTGTATGTGAAGGAAAACATAGTGAGGGAACCTGCACACCTTAAATTTCTTAGGTGTGTGTGTAGTCCGTCAACCCGCACAGGGCCAGCGTAACTAAGGTCTAAACCCCCTCAAACCCCTATGAACGTATGTGTATGGGCTGATGATGATAAGATGATAAGTGTGTATGGAAGGCCTACGACAATGCATTTCTTCGCCTACGGTTAATCGGGAATGTTGTCTCGGGCTAGGGGCGGAGGGGGGGGTAAGGTGAACAGAATGGTTTCTGTGGTAATTTGCGGTTTTCTATGGGTGAAGGGCCAGGTGCGGGGGGAGGGGCGGGGGGGGTGGGGGTAAGAGGAGTTGACAGAGGCAGGGGCGAGTTATATTACTAAAAACGATTTAAGCCTGACCATGCGTGACGTACATATCATATAAGTAATAAATTTAAATTAAGGAAATTAAAATTATAATTAGTTCTGACGTCACGACTTGGTCTTGACGGCACGTGACGTGAGCAGAATTTTAAATTATTTTTTACTGTCACTATTCTACATTCTTAAAATTTAAAACAAACTTTTTCTGAATAACTTTTTGGTGTCGGTGTGCGCGCGCATCGTAAAAAATCACTCTCATCATTTTTCCCTAACGCGCCAAAAGAAGTATAACTTCAAAAAATATGTGATAATTTTAAACAAGTAATACCTAGTAAAATAAACAGTAATTTTCTACAAGATCCTGTAATCGATGGGCTAGCGCGGCACATAGAATGCTAGAAAATTTTACCAATCATTTTTTATTTAGGTCTAATTATTAAAACTCGTTTTGTTAAACAATTTAGTAAAGTTTAAAGAAAACAAATAAATAAATAACTATCGATATCGATAAAAATATTCAGACCTCAGCGTGGATTGTAAGAATGAGATGCCATAGACTTAAATCCGTTTCCCGCCATCGCACAATCTGTACCAAACGGCGAACCAATCGCGGGCGAGGGGCCGGCGCGCCATCCACCACCGCCGCCGCCCATTGGTCCAAATATTAAACGGGTTGCCTATAATAAAAAAAAATATACCCGCGTAAACCTAACAATTGAATGCCACTTTTTGTTCGCGTTAAATTGATGAAAAAAGACACAGAAAAATTGGTTGGAGAGATGAAATAAAAAATGATTTATTACTTCAGGCCAGTTAACTTTTTAACTTATTGGACGTTAATGACTTTTGATTTTGCACGGTATTTTCGAATTTTCCCTTCGCAACGTTTTATTTATAGACGAGTGTTGCCAGTTTTTATGGCGGATATCTAATTTGGCCGATTTAATGCGCCGATGGATCGCAAATTGACTTTTATTGTTTTGCAACGAATGTAAATTGCGCGGACGCAAATAAAGATTTTTTAAATGATCCTTTTATACCTATTCGCAGGTGCGATTTGAAATTGCACTCTTCTAATATATTATTTATAGAGGTTACCGTCCATAACATAATTTTATACTTTTCGGAATTGTCTAATGTATGGCTTAGCATAAAATTAACTTGTGAATAAAAAAGAAATAAAATTTATAATCTTTATATGAGACTTAATACTTATTCTTTTTAGATGAATTTTGATAAAATACGAGTTAACTTAATTCCATTAGTTGTAATTATAATGCAACAAAGAAGCAGTTGAGGCACATGATGCATGCTTTTATCCTAATATAGACACCCCGTGGCGCAGTTGGCTAGACATCACTTTGCGAAACGAGAGGCCGCGGGTTCGATTCCCGCACCGAGACAAATATTTGTGTCACTCACAAATATTTGTTTCGGGTCTGAGTGTTTTTGAGACCGGAAAGTCTCTCGTATTTTCTGATACCCACGACACAAAATTGGTAACTAGCGTCAATTCCAATTCGATTTTGTATTTTGAATTTAAATCTAAGAATTTTGGAGATATTTGATGATACCTATATGTAATACCTACCAGCAAGGTAATTATTACGAGATACGTAACTCTTGGATGGTACGAAGCGTAAAACACAGCGTTTCTTTTGTGCAGTGTTTGCTTTTGTATGTTTCGATGTTTTATATCGCAACTCCAATCAATTTCTATTACAACCAACAATTACCTACCTACATAGTTGCATTTTCTTAAAAAATCAACATTTCTTAAATCGTATAGGTATATCACTGGCTACTTTTGACGAGTTTTTAAAAAAGAAATAAAAATACTTTAATAGAGACCAACTCACGCCGGTAATCTGCACGCCGGTATCGTATCGGTACATACAGTACGGTATATACTCGTACATCCACATTTCGTCAATTGTTTTTTTTAGTCCCACGTATTATGGGGACATTACGTTTCGCCGCCTCTCAGATATATTTCCGACCACTGTGTTGGTACCTACTAATTATTTTCCAGGGACCTGAGGACAAACGCGGTAATTCTAAAGCGTAAGCTGATCACTTACATGAGATCTTCGAATATATTCTCTATTGTCATCATCAGCCTATATACGTGCCACTGCTGGGCACGGGCCTCCTCTACAACTGAGAGGGTTTAGGCCTAAGTCCACCACGCTGGCCTAGTGCGGGTAGGCGGACAACACACCTATGAGATTCCTAAGAGCTTTTAGGCATGCAGGTTTCCTCACAACATATTCCTTCACCGTTAAACTAAGTGATAGTTCATTGTGAATACAAACATACCTTCGAAAAGTCAGAAGTGTGTGCCTGGGGTTTGAACCCACGACCCGAGATCCTCGACCGCGTCGCGGGCACACACGTCTGACTTTTCGAAGTTATGTGTGCATGCACAGTTGAAGTTCTGCCTTAATAAAATACATAACGCAAGACTATAGGACCTCACCATTGGGACATAGACAAATCGATACACCTATAGACTAAAAATATTCGTGTGCCTTTTGTATCGGCACGAAACAAAAAACAATAGTATGTGATAACAGCTGCGAGGCCATAACGCTTGCTGATGTTCAATTTATTTTACAAAGATAGTGCTTGTATGAACTTGCACCTAACTAAGGGCCGCGGATAACTTGACACGCTCGCTAGTAAGGCGGGGCTGTACTGAGAGCTGTGTATTCAACCTACCGGTTGTTATTACCTATTTTAAAAAAAAGTAATAATATGCTCTTCTACTCATAATTAGGTTGGACTATTAAATAAATAAATACACCCAACAGTCACATAGTTCTGACCGCACATTAAGATACGAGTCTTGTGTCGTGGGTATCAGAAACTACGAGACCCCGAAACAAATAATATGTATTTGTGAATCTCACAAACATTTGTCTCGGTGCGGGGATCGAACCCGCGGCCTCTCGTTTCGCAAGCTGGTGTCTAGCCAACGGCACCACGTGGCTGTCATCATATACACCCCATTGTTGGTCACGGGCCTCTTCTCATATAGAGGGACATAGCCAATGCTTGCTATTATGAGGAGTTAGACTTTAAGTGCCATAGAAATTATGATGACTCTTAGACATGCACGGGCCAACTTTGCAACTGACAGGGTTCCTGACAGGAAGAAGAAAATTCTCATAAGAAAAAGAAGAGATACCAAGACGCTTAGTGATTTTTCTACAGTATTGAAATCAAATAAATAAATAAGTACCAAAATTAAACTAGTTTGTATAGAAGATAGAATACAATATTAGGTTTTTCTTAATGCTACCCTAAACAATACATACAAACATACTTAAACTCACGCCTGTAATCCCCGAAGGGGTAGGCAGAGGTGCATTTCTGCACCCACATTTCGCGGGGTATGTATCAGTCCCACGTAATCGGGAGCGAGCCTATTGCCGTTTTTCGGGAACAAATCCAGACTCCGTGCTGCTACTGAGAATTTCCTAATGGAAAAATCCAATAACACTTTGCCCGACCCGGGAATCGAACCCAGGACCTCTAGATCGCTCGGCACATACTTGTACCGCGAGACCACGAGGCAGTGAAAAACAATATAAAAACTAAAATACAAAACTTATATAGAAACTCTAATATTCCTAAACCTTACAAGGTATAAATAAGCGCGGTAAGTCCCCACCTTTGCTGCGACAGTGCAAGCTCGCGTCACATAAGTCGGCGCGCCCGTGGGCCGGGGTTCGATACCGTGACGACTTTATTCAGCACCCACCCGTCGATTTATAGCCGCATATCGGCGAGATACCGCACCGCACTTATACTTTGATGGTTTCATCTCGCACTTTGTTGTGCGCGCTGTTTTAAATGCGTAGCGGCTAGGGAATTACCTACGCTCTTAGTCCAGAAGGGGGGAAGATATTTTTCTACGCATGTAATATGGGATATTTATTTATTTAAAACTTTATTGTACACATTATAAAAATACAAGGGAGCACATTACATTAGACTAGTACAAAAGGCGGTCTTATCGCACAAGGCGATCTCTTACAGACAACCAAGAATGCAGAAGTAAGAAAAAGTGGGTTGTCTGGGAGAAATCGCAGCTAGCGATAAGACCGCCTGTTGTAACTATATAACTTTTAAGTTGTATGTTATTTATGTTATTTTCCTTGTATAGTGTACAATAAAGTATACCCATTACAGCATAACGTCCGATAAATCGGACGTCACTAAATTGCATACTAGTGGTATTAAAAGTCATTTATTCGAAAGTTTTTTGTTTTGAAACGAAACTTGGATAATATGTTTTTATACTAGTAAAATTGTTTTTAATGAAGGAATTAAATATCGACAGTTATTTGTGATTTTCAAAAATGTCTGCTCGCGGCTAGACTGTTTCGAAAAAACCGTAAATATTATTTTGCTTATTTTTATTTTTATTTATGATAATTGATTAGAATATATGTTTTTTGGTTTTAATATTTTATATCTATGCAAACAAAATAGTATTTTTGTGTGACAATTGTTACTTTGCTATTTATGTATGTGTTTTTGTTGACGTCCGTTTTATCGGACGCTATGCATGGCGGCCTCTAAGGTGTGTGTTTTTTGTTTGTACAGCTTGACGGTAAATGAAATTTTAGAAGTTATGGAAAGCGAGGATGTGGACGACATATTCGAAAACCTTATTTACGTTGACCCACCTATTGAACAGAGTGGTCAGGTTGCGGATTAGGGCAGTAAGTTTGATGATGAACATGATGCCAATCAAAACCATCGGAGACGAAGCTTGCTGCTGAAAGTCATTATAAAGATATATTTTGATAACATTTTCACATCGTTGTCATTGATGCAGCATCTCCGAGGGTTGGTAAATTATGCAACTGTCACAATACGGGCCAATCGTGTAGAGATTTATCCGCTAAAAGATGTTCAGAAATTTAAACGAGAAGAAAGGGGCTTCAGCGATTATAGGTCTGTCGCTGGTAGGACAACAATGTGGTTACGGTAGCAACCAACTTTGAAAACTGGGCTTTGAACATCGCTGGTCTAATGAAAAAAAGGCTGTATCAATACCCCAACCCCCACTGATTGCTAGCTATAACAAGCAGATGGGCGGTGTGGATAAGTGCGATCAAGCTGTTTCGAATCTACCTAAAAGAATGCGTATTAGAAAATGATGGTGACAAATGTTTTCTACTTTATAGATAGACTAGACTGTTCACCACTGATACATCTGTATCGATGGTGAACAGTTGGTTCCATGCGAGAAAAAATGATTGCAATAAAGAGACACAATCTTTGTTTGTTTTTAGAAGATATATAGACTATAGTTCTGACCTTGCTAGCCACACATGGAATGTAAAGGCATCAAGGACAAAGGTCAGCTAAACCGTTGTCTAGCACAAGTTATGACAGTAAAAAGCATTGGATTGTACCTACATATAAACGCAGAACACCGCTGGGCTAATCAATGTGGAGAAAAAGCTAAATTCAAATGTCTAAAATGCTTTGTAGGCCACACCCTATTTTTTTATTAACTATCATATGATGTGTTTGTTACCATAACATGTAGGTCTTCATTTATTGTTATTTTTAAACTAATAATATATTTCAATTAACAGTTTTCTTGATTTCTGCTTATACCATCCTAAGGTAGTGTAAGGGGCCACAGTGCATAGCGTCCGATATATCGGACGGACTATAAAATCAAAATCATTTTATAAATAGTTTTGTTTTTCTTACTAAACTATAAATTGGACCCTAATTAAACATTATATCATAAGTAAATCAATTTAATTGCTATAACAAACTTTATGCTGTAATGGGTTAAATAAATAAAATAAAAATAAAAAAGAGATGAAGGTAGTCGTAAGTGTACAAGTTATGTTGAAAAGTGTAAAGTAAGGATATTATTATAGTTTGCTGGGTATGTATCTAGATTCCCTGCTGCTGAAAATTTGGTGGAAATATGGGAAAGTGGTCACCATTCGTACGCGGGGCACATTCGTACAATTAGTATAACAGAAAATCTACAAGGCACACAAAAACGCCTTTGCTTGTGTGTATAGACATACCGGCCGACATATTGCTAGCGGAGTGTCGCGCCAATCGCACTACGGTGTATCAGCTGACAAGACATAACGCGTTTTCGCGCGCGGTGACTAAATTTTTCACCTAACTTTAGTTCGTAATTGTAAGTGGAATTGTTATGTTTTTGACAAAATGGTGATGATTGACTAATGTTAACATTGTTTATTTTGAGTTTCAATTGTAATTTTTCTCAAACCAAATTAGAATTTGTATAAAGTTGTATTTTAATTTTATGCAAAGGCATGGGGTGCATTCGGACAGCCAGACAGGGGGCACATTCGTACGCGTACGAATGTTCCCCTTTAGATTTCATTAACCACCAGGACGTGTACCATTGACGTGTATGCTTCAAATAATTCGGTAAATGTGCCACCTAATCCGGAAACAAATACTGTCGCTCTAGAACCACAACCTTCCACCAGCGTTCCCTTCAACTAAATGTATAATTACCTACTTTAAGTTTAAATTGTCAAAGACTGTACAACGATGTCATACAAAATTATGGTAAACATCTCATTTAGGCTGATTGTAAAGCTTAGAATTATCAATAAATAAACTAGGGATGAACGATTTTATTTTTTATCGACTATGAGTCAAGTCACATATTATTAAGTTAGTTCTTAGATAAATATATATTTTAATAATAATTAAAAAAAATAAAGACTTTAATTGGCTTTTTAAATACTACCTCATGGCGTACGAAAGTACCCCACCTACTGTACGAACGTACCCCATACGTGGGGTACGTTCGTACAAATATCTTATCGTGGAAAAATGGCTATAACCCTTTAACCTTTTGACATAATAGTTTTAGACTTTTTTGTAACAAACTACAGTATATTTGTTACACTTAGGTACATAAACTAGATAAATTCGACTATTAATCATAAAGTAAAAAAATAAAATCTAAAAAGTGTACGAAGGGTAACCACTTTCCCCTACCTAATAACACTGCTGGACCAGGAAATAGAACCTTAATCGCATGCCACCCGCTTATACACGAGATTATCGAGGCATTCAAGGCGAATCGTAATATTACAAGTGATCAAAAATGAGTAAACTACGATAATTAGGTCTCCCACAAATCCATTGCTGGGGAAAGAAATCCCCGGAAAATTCCAAACTGACGTAACGTCATTAGATATGACCTGCATCTAGTTATTGTCCTTCTTATGTAAGGATGGTCGCAGGGAAACACCAGGCACACACCTCTGACTTTTCAAAGTTATGTGTGTATTCACAAAGAATTATCACGTACTTTAATGGTGAAGGAAAGCATCGTGATGAAATCTGCACACCTAAACAGTTCTAGGAAATTCTTAGGTGTGTAGTCCGCCAACCCGCACTAGGCCAGCGTGGTGGACTAAGGCCTAAACCCTCTCAGTTGTAGAGGAGGCCCATGCCCAGCAGTGGGACGTATATGGGCTGATGATGAATGTCACGTCCTTACCAGGCCTACTACTTACGTAGATAATGAAGCCTTCTCTCCGGAGTCTTTTTACCCAAGACTTCTTCATTATTTTACCCCAATCAGCATCTTTCGGAAGAGTTATTAAATTAAATTAAAAAAAGAATATTCCCCTCTCGTTCTTTGCTATGCGTATAATTCATGAAATCGCTTCCCAGGTACGTTAAAACTCATAGACAGATAAAACAGAATTACCTACTACCTAAATTAAAATAATAATTAGTATTGAATTGAAATCCGGCAGAAGGATATTTCAAAATCGTCTAATGCTTAACCTATACCACTCAAAACCAAATAGTTATAATATGAAAGTGTAAAGCAATGATAATAGCACCGTTAAGTATGAGTATTGTGTGGTACAATGTGTGGCGTGTGGCTGTGGCGTGTGGGATCGCCTTCATTAATCCTACGAGCGTTTATCGCGCTTTCATTTAAATGCCTTCGTCTTGTAAGTAACGACACGGGGTACGGACGAGAGAAAGTGTGGATGACATTTTTTGAATACTGGCTTTAAGTGTGGTCTGAATCATCATCAACCTATATACGTCCCACTGCTAGGCACGGGCCTCCTCTACAACTTACAGGGTTTAGGTCTTAATCCACCACGCTGGCCTAGTGCGGGTTTGTGGACTACACACTTAAGAAATACCTAATTTTTTTTTGGTATGCACTAAAGCAAGCGCGGGGCCTGTAGTTAATTATTTCGAAGGGCCCTTGATCTGCTTTCGTTTATTTAATAAAACCAAGTATCCAATACATCTAGATACTTTTATTTGTCGTCTGTAAGTTACAGTATTGTGGGTCATTAATTATGGTACAGTTGATTGCTATATGGGCTGCTGGTGATTACTAAAGACCTTGATAATCCAATCCATCAGCCGAAAGTAGTCCACTGCTGGACATAAGCCTCTCCCAATGACTTCCACAGGGACCTGGTGGAAGCAGCCTGCATCCAGCGACGTCCCGCAACCTTTACTAGGTCGTCCGACCACCTTCTCGGTGGACTTCCCACGCTGCGCTTTCCGGTACGTGGCGTCCACTCGAGGACTTTTTGGCTCCATCGGCCATCAGTTCTCCGCGCTATGTGGCTGGCCCATTGCCACTTCAACTTGCTAATCTGCTGGGCTATGTCGGTTACTTTAGTTCTCCTACGGATCTCCTCATTTCTGTTTCGATCTCGTAGGGAAACCCCGAGCATAGCCCCCCCATAGCTCTTTGAGTGACTCTGAGCCGCCTAATGAGGCCCACAGTGAGAGGCCACGTCTCAGTGCCGTATGTCATCACACAACACACAACTATCGAAGACTTTCGACTTAAGGCACTTAGGTACTTTGGACGAGAAGACGTCACGCAGTTTCCCGAACCATTCATATATTAGATTACAAAGGACTGTAATAATATTTGTACGTCTTACTTTCAGCATTATCACCCGCCTATTGCTGTTCACTTTTAAAATATACACCACTTTCCATTTTCATCGGTTATTAATCATCTTCGATTTACAAATAAACATGCTTAAAGGGACTTTCGTCCCGCCGTACACCGATCCGTAATAAAGTTTGAACAGAACATAATATTAAATAGCTTTTAACATTCCGCGCGCTATCTTAATGTCCCCGAGACATTTATATTTAGTCTCTATGTACATGTTTACCTCCGTATTATCTCCAATTCTACCTTTTTTGGGCTCTTGAAAGGATTGCGAACTCGTAATGCGTTTTAGGGTACGGTTACGTCATACCGATGGTTTATTTTTTGCGGGGTCTAGTTATGTTGGTTTCTTATTTTCTGTACAAAATTCAAAGAGTTTGAATGTGTTCTGTTTAGACTTGTGTTTAATTTTGCAAATATATATAAATTTAAAACGGATTGTGAATAAGTAATTTATCGTTTCTTTTTTCATGTCTTAAGAGTTGACATTTTATAGTCATATGATATTCAGTACCTATATACGTACATATATAATGAGTTGTTTGATCTATCATGAATGAATGAGTCAATTTGAATGTCAAGAATAACTAACACATTCAATGTTGTAAGTGAAGCATAATATATGCTAATATTTATTCAACGCACATATGTATGTATAATTATTTGATTCTTTTCTACAAAATTATGGAGTGCAAAAACCGACTGCCTTCGAACTCATGCTACCCTGGTACCCCAAACAAAACGTGTAACAAAATCAAATACTATAAATACGACTCCTATCATAGGAACAGACCGCAGATAAACCTTGCCATATATTTAAGCTGATTTAAATGGAGAAGATAAAGTTACTTTTTGTACAAAAATAAAAAGTGATAAGCGAATAAAAGGTCCGTAGAGTGACCGTGATTTATGTGATTTCGACTCAGTGTCGACACACTCAGCTTTTAACTTTGTGTTGTTTGATAATATTTGTATTAATAGGCTTAATTACGGTCTGTATTTGTGTCGTAGAGTTTAATTACCTATTTTACATTGTTAGGATTGTCGCTTACACGAAAATGTTATTATATATACATATATATAATAAATAGGGGAAAATCGCTAGGAAAACTGATTTTTTTGGGCTTTAAAAGTCCGCCATCCCAGAAAAGCTTAGGCTAAATAGATTTACCAAACCAATGGTGAAAAGAAGCTTATAGCCCTTTCCTGGGTCTAAGGAATCACTGTTATAATGATTAGGCGTTCAAACGTAAAAGAGACATTATCGCCTTTATGTATCAGTCCTACGTAATAGGGGGCGAGGGTATTGCCGATTTTCGGACACATTTCCAGTCTCCATGCTGCTATTGAGAATTACCTAGTGATAAAACCCAATAACACTTTGCCCGACCCGGGAATAAAACCCCTAGGATTGCACATACTTTTGCCGCGAGACCACGAGGCAGTCAGTCACGCATCAAGAATGTACTTTCGCTAGTTAATGTAATAAGTAATATTACGATGCGATTGTAAGATTAGTACAATGAATACATGAATACAAGTGTTTTATTTAAAGCCGAGGTGATCGAGATCAGTGTGGATATCAATATGACATCACACGAAAGCTGGACTCGCTTGGATATCATTTTTATGAGCGCCCATTCCGTTCGCAGATGGATTTGTAAATCTTGATACTTGTGTTTTTAATATTCTGTTATGTTCAATAGTTCTTCTACATATATGTATAATGTTTACATTGTGGTAAATCATTTAACAATGGTAAATAGTAGACATGGGAATTTAAATATTTGATATTCTTGAAAATATTCTGTGTAAGTAATATCTTAGGTCTATATGTTATTTTGATTGAAATGGTTAGCAATGATATCAATACACATATACATTTTAGCTTGAAAAATAAAACATCCTGAAATAAAATTTTAGTAACAAAACGGGCAAACCACACATTTTGACTAAGGCGTAGAATTAGTTAAATTAGGGTTTTGTAGAGATAGGGCCTGTAGAGTTGAAGTTTGGCTTTGCATGAGATCTGATAAATTTTTGACAATAAGGTTTCGTGTTGGCATGTTTTTTTATAAGAATTTAATTTTAGGTTATTTATTTATTTATATTATTATATCTTTGCCTTTTTAGCGGAAAGGAAGCCCACGCTCGGCTGTATAAAGACTGACATAGTCGAAAATAAGTAGTGAAGGCCTCGAGGTTTAGGCGCGCGGTCGAGAATCTCAGCGTTCGCAGGTTTAAACCCCAGGTATGTGCTTGGTGCAGAGGTGTGTACCTACCTCTGACTTCGAAGTTATGTGAATGTTCATAATGAATTATCTCGTATTTTAACGGTGAAGGAAAACACCGTGAGGAAACCTGCACACCTAAAAAGTTCTTAGGAATTTCTTAGGTGTGTAGTCCACCAACCCGCACTAGGCCAGCGTGTTGGAATAAGGAGTATATACTCTCAGTAGTAGAGGAGGCCCGCGCCCTGCAGTGGGACGTACATACATGGGCCAATATTGATGATGAGTCGAAAATACATCGTTAAGTATCAATTCTAGTAGGTCGGTGTATACGAACGTGTTCGGTTTACAAACACACATCGCGTGCCCTCGTGCTCGCGCGGGCTCCGAAATGGCGTGCTATTGTTATAACGTTTGTCGGAGACGTTTACGACTTTGCGGTAGCCATTTCTTACGTGTAGCTGCGTGAATTTTACAATATTAGGAACGTTGCACAATCGAAAAGCGAAGCTTAGACGAAAATTATGACGATTCTAATCTGTACTTTAGGAAAAATTAAAAAGCCGGCCAATTTGCATGTCAGGCTACGCGTAGAATAGTGTTCCGTAGTCACCCATAATAATCTATAAATCCCTAATGATTTTCAAGTTTTCAAGTAAGGGTATTTTACAAGTTAGGCTTCTATAGCTTCTGAATTAACAACGTTATCTAAGAGAGACGCCCTATTTTATCAGTAAATTGTACTGTAAAGTTGCATATCTTGCAAACGGATACCTTAATCAAATAAACGTCCTGGCAGCCTTTACATTTTTTTAAAAAGCTATCTAATGACACCCACACTTTAGGATAGAAGCGAGAAAAAAAACATTTCCACTTTACGAGTAGGGAAGGTACTTACCCCAAAAAAGGATTGGAAGATAAACCGAGGACGAACGGACGGATATGATGAAACTATAAGGGTTACAACACGTGAACTAAGGAACCCTAAAAAAGTCATATATTGTTGATCTGTGTAATATTCAACGACTCAATTTTTTTTTTGAGAATGGAAATTAATTTTCATTTAAAAAATGGCATGCATTTTGAGCACAAAATTTATGCACATGGGTACTTACTTACGAACTTTTTCACACCTGTATTACAGTTAACCCCCAAAAAGTAGAGAAATATTCCAAAAACACAAGTTTTTTCTAATCATAATGTAACACATCTCAACAAACAGAACAAGATTATTCGATCGCATTTATTTCACAAAAAGTCGGGTATTTTTTCTTTCTTACAGTACCTATACTAAGAAACGTTTACAAATAATAAAAATTAATCCTATTATTGAAATACATCAACAAAGCGAAGTATTGGTATACAGTGAACAAGCGCCCTTAATTCAACGATTTACATGGCTTACGCCCAATAAGTATCGAAAAGCCAAACGATTGATATTCCACGTACTGTTATGAAATTTTGATGAGAGCAGTGCAGTGATTTGGATTGGTTCGGTACGTGACGCGGCCGCGGCGTTTCGTTGCGTTTTATGCGCCACCCTGATTTTATATGACGGCTGTACTCTACGATCATATTGCTACATACGTTCTGCTGTAATCTTATTTGCAGCCAGTACCTACGTCCCAAATGTACTGAAATTTGGAGTTACTGGAATGGAAGTAATGAGAATTGAGGTTTTTTTTCTGGCCCGCCCGTGTCCTTTCGAAGTATTAAAGGTTATTGTAGGCTATATAGTGTAAATTAGTATCATCATCATTATATCATGTCCGTCCGCCTGCTGGGCACGGGCTTACTCTAAAAATGAGAGGATTTAGGCCTTAGTTCACCAACTAGCCTAGTGCGTGTTGGCGGACTACACACCTAAGAAATTTCTGAGAACTTGTAGGTGTGCAGGTTTCCTTACGGTGTTTTCCTTCACCGTTAAAGTACGTGATAATTTATTATGAATAAATTATTTTGTAAATTAGTATAGTAATTATCAACATAGTCTCTTTTGTTAAAACAATTTTAAAGACCTATTCAAAATAAGATAATCACAGGCTGATCTTGATTCTGACCACAGGGATCAAGCCAGTGGATCCCAGAACACAAAATACTCTAGATTGTCGATACACTGGGTATTAGTTATTTTGTTTATTCACGCATGTTTTTTTTGTATTACATAAAATTTTTGTATTTGGATCAGTGTCGTGAGAATAAAAGAAAAATGTGCTAAGAATGTTAATTCAAAACTCTGTCTCACTGTTCCCCCTTCACACCTAAACCACGGGTATGACCAGCAAACAACGTGGGTTTTAACAAAATCGATAATCAACCATTGAGAATTATCCAAACGTTTCCAATAGTAACTAGTGTAATTAAGTTAGCAGTGGGTATGAAGCTGCTGCAGGAGTTATTCGCAACAGCGCAATGATCATCAAATAGCGTCGACTAATTAACCGTAGTGCTCCCTATTAATAGCCACATTGAATTTGCCTGTGTAACTGTACCACGCGTGTTACATCGCCTATCTCCTAAATTCTTGTGAAAGTTCTTAGAATTATATTCAAAATACAAAATCGAATTGGAATACACCCAACAGTCACATACATAGTTCTGAATCCACACTAAGATACAAGTCTTGTGTCGTGGGTATCAGAAACTACGAGAGACTTTTCGGTCTCACAAACACCCAGAACCGAAACAAATATATGGTGATCACACAAACATTTATCTCGGTCATATATCAGGGTTTTGCGGGATGTCTTCTTATGAGTTTTGTTAATTTTTCCTATCATCATCACTATTAGCTGCATCATGTCCACTGCTGGACACATGCCTCCTCAACAGACTGCCAGAGTGACCTATTGAAAGCGAACTGCATCTTCAAATTTTTCTTTCATAATGTATCCTTTGGGAGTTCTAAGTAAAGTTGTCGAGTTGTAGTTAACGACTGTGGATAGTCCAAATCAAATTACTGAGTAATTTCGGCGCGTGCCGTTTAAAACACATTGTTACTTTACTAGGGATAATTTCATTATTCCTTATGGAGATATTGATTAGTACAAAGCCTGTGTATGACGATAAATTATAATTCTGACAGTCGCAGGGACCGGTTTGAAGACTTTAATGAAACCAAAGTATATTTATTATAGGATTTCGTATGATGCATTTAAAATTAAATTCGAATCTTATTTATTTTATTTTATTTTTATTCATTTATCTGACATTGTTGTACACCGCAAAAATATATTTATATTTAAAAACTAAAGATAAAAAATATAGTGTAACAAATGGCGGTCCAGTCTCAGATGTTACATACATACATAAACTCACGCCTGTATTCCTGAGGTGCAGAGGTACGCAGAAGTGCATTTCTGCACCCACATTTCGCCAGGTATGTATCAGTCCCACGTAATAGGGGGCGAGCCTATTGCCGTTTTTCGGGCACATTTCCAGACTCCGTGCTGTTACTGAGAATTTCCTAATGGAAAAACCCAATAACACTTTGCCCGACCCGGGAATCGAACCCAGGACCTTTAGATCGCACGGCACATATGTAGGTACTTGTACCGCGAGACCACGAGGCAGTCAAGTCTCAAATGTTGGTGTTATAAAACTGAATATTATCAACGTTTTAGCTTTTTGCAATCACCATTTCGAGGTAAACTTATGTTTGAATCTATGTTAAAGACCTCTGTTTATAGGCACTGAGTTATTAGTATGTATGGATCTTCCTTGAATTATGATCATTTGATGCCAATTCAATTTTGCAGTGGCTAAAGTTCAAGAATTTCATTAGGCACGTATAATCTAAAAGCGGAAGGATTTTGTTTAAAATTTCAATGAATGTCTAACTAGTTGAGCGAGCCTCAACTCATTGGAGCAAGACCAACTTCCGATCTATGAGACTGCGTGAGATGTCTATAAATACAACCGGCCGTTTATAGTACACCTATGACGCGGACAGGTAAGTAACTGGCTCGGTAATAATGTTCATGGCGGGTGAATTGGTGATGATTTACTTACTTCTGAGCTGATGATCCTCATAAGCCACAATTATGTTGTTAATTATAAGACTGTTGTTTATAATAATTATTCTGACAGCCCCGTGACGCAGTTGGCTAGGTACCAGCTTGCGAAACGGGAGGCTGCGGGTTCGATCCTCGCACCGAGACAAATCTTTGTATGATTCACAAGTATTTGTTTCGGGTCTGGGTTCTTGTGAGACCAAAAAGTCTCTCTCAGTTTCTGATACCCATGACACAAGACTTGTATCTTACTGTGGGATCAGAACTATGTTTGTGACTGTAAAAAAAAAGCCACCACAAAGAGTTTCAGAGCAAAATATTATACGCAGACTGTTTTTAGCGACATCTTGGGAAAGGAGTGTTTGATCATAACTATTTAGGACTCATGGCTCAGTAAGAGGCCAGAAAAACAGGAACCTTGGTTTCGATCTCTGTGCTAATACATGTATTGCTTGGTACAGAATTTTATTGCTTTAGTTCTTTTTTTTTCGACAAGAGATTTATAACTTGAAGTGCCCGAAGGGTTTAGATTTAACCATACATACATATATCATGTTACTATGAGCCATTAATTATTCCAATTACAACGTCATTCAACCTACCGGTTGTTATTATTTAAAAAAAATGTAATAATATGCTCTTCTACTCATAATTAGGTTGGACTATTAAATAAATAAATACACCCAACAGTCACATGCATAGTTCTGATCCCACACTAAGACACAAGTCTTGTGTCGTGGGTATCAGAAATTACGAGAGACTTTTCGGTCTCACATACACCCAGACCCGAAACAAATATTTGTGGATCACACAAACATTTGTCTCAGTGCGGGGATCGAACCCGCGGCCTCTCGTTTCGCAAGCTGGTGTCTAGCCAACTGCGCCACGGGGCTGTCGATATATTATTGATATTAATTGATATATTATGACAAATATTATAAAGCTGACTTTGTTTAAACGCGCTAATTTCAGGAACTACAGGCAGGATTTGAAAAATTCTTTCAGTGTTAAATAGGCCACTTATTGAAGAAAACTGTAGGCTATATAGCATTACGCTATGACCAATAGGAGCGGAACAGCGTTGGAAAGTGCAAAAACGGGAAAAGAACTCTAATGTTTCGCAAACGAAGTTGCGGACAATACTAGGTACATATAGGTATTTATATTTGAAACAAATACAGAGGCAGAAAACATAATTATAAGTGCAACAGTTCATCTCATTCCCCCTTTTTAATTCGTCAAACGTAAGACCGCTTGCGATAAACCTGGCTCCCCTACCCAACGGAATTAATCAATTACACGCCAATATAAATGGGGATTTCCTGCCAAAGTATTTGTCATTTTACAATTCAAACCACTAGACTTGAATAAATGGCAAATTGGCAAGTGAATTAACTTAAATTATGTTTTTAAACAGGTTTTGTTTTGAATTTATACGTAGCATGTAAAAATGAAAAATAAAATTAAAAAACAAAACGTTTTTTTTTTCTGGAAAGAGTGTTCTAAGCAATTATTTATTAACTTCTTATTAAGATCTATTCTGGAGTAATTTAATTTGTATTTTGAGGAATGTATATTAAAATCATACTTATTAAAAATATCCCATTCGGATTCATAACGGATACTAACATAGTCATGTAAGCGTTTAAAGCGCTTCCTTAGTAATTTCATCAACTTTTACCGAAGGAGCGCTTAGGCCAGAATAAATAAATTAAGTAAACGCTTATGACATTTTACCGTTAAGCGCTTTCAGCCGATTTTCACGGTAAGGCTGAAACAATAACCATAATAAGTGGGCCAGTAAAACAAGCCGTAGTTAACGATATCTCAATAAAGATATAACGGGCGGGACATAACCCTCGCCCCTTCTGCGCAAACAATTAACTTATTGCAACACTTGAGGGGTTGTGGGTAGACGTAAGAATATCGCAGACATGTCTTTTTCATACTGACGCATAAAAATAATTACTTTACATTAAATTTTTTTACACCCAACAGTCATACATAGTTCTGACCCCACACTAGGATACCAGTCATGTGTCGTGGGTATCAGAAACTACGAAAGACTTTTCGGTCTCACAAACACCCAGACCCGAAACAAATATTTGTGGATTACACAAACATTTGCCTCAGTGCGGGGATCGAACCCGCGGTCTCTCGTTTCGCAAGCTGGTGTCTAGCCAACTACGCCACGGGGCTGTCAATTGTATACAATAACATAACATAATAACATTGTATATAATATCTACAGATATATGTCTCTGTATAACTAATATTAAAGAAGAAGTTGCTGGATTTAGTAAAACGCTTTAAGTAGGCACATCTTTGCTGAGTTTTTTTTTTAAATTACATCACATCACACATTAAATTAAATTACATTTTAATTTAATTTGCAATTTAGTCATATTGTATTTTGTCCTTATGTCATTAAGTTGTGATGGCCTCGAGGTTTAGGCGCCCGGTCGAAAATCTCGACGGTCGCGGGTTCAAACCACTTGTGACTTTTAGAAGTTATACATGTGTATTCACAAATAATTATCACGTACTTTAACGGTGAAGGAAAACATCGTGATTAAACTTGCACACCTAAAAATTCTTAGGAATTTCTTAAGTGTGTAGTCCGCCAACCCCCACTAAGCCAGCGTGGTGGACTAAGGCCTAAACCGTCTCAGTTCTACATCTAAACCTCTTCTACAGGAGGCCCGTGCCCAACAGTGGGACGTATATGAGTTGATGATGATAATAAATAAGTATAAATAATGCCACTTCTATACTTACTTAATTTAGGTTAATAGATATTGCTAATGCTCTATTGAGTTTTAACGCGCTTTTGAGGGTTAAATAATGTGTCCAGTGTAACAAGGCCTGTTATAATTCAATGTGGCTTTTCGTTTTCAAAAGCATGGGATGTCTTGGTAAATTAGCTATAGGGTAAAAATTTATTTGATTCTGATTGCATTATAATCGATCTGGTTGCGATATAATCTTCAGTTGGGCCGAATCGAATCTTAATGCTTTTGGTGGAGAACGCTAGTAAGCTGCGGTTCAGCTTTTCAACCTTTTGGTCATCTATACAAATAAATAAAATTGGAGTGTCTGTTTGTAATATTGAAATAACCGCTTATTAATAAATGCATATGAATGTATACACGGTACATTATACCAAAATAACATTTTTGACAATTTTTGTCTGTCTGTCTGTTTGTTCCGGGTAATCTCTGAAACGGGTTGACCGATTTCGACGGGACTTTTATTGGTAGCTGATGTATATGGAGTAACTTAGGCTAAAAAAATATATTCACGAATCGACTGTTAGGCGAAACGAAGTTCGCCGGGTCAGCTATTTTATATAATATAGTATTTTAAGTGAAACGTGAACAAGTCGACATAAAAGTGTAGAATAATGAGATAGTCCTTATTAGGCAGTAGAAATTCTGAATGGAAAATTCGCATAATATCTGATAATATTATGTGCATAAAATATTGTGCTGTGCTCAATTTTGCCGCGAGACCAAGAAGTTAAATAAACATTTCTTTAAAAGATTAAAATTTTTGTTTGACATCTAATTTAATAAAAGAAAACTCGATCAATAGTTGTAGATATAAAGGCATTTGGTTTATGTTTTCTTAGAAATTACTATCTATTTTTAAGGAGTAGTTTATTAAACCGCACAAACAGATCTAGAAGATATAACGTAAAAAACAATTAATTATCCAGCTTTATACACACAATACAAAAAAAAACTACTCTATTTTTATATGAGCAAATCATATGTAACAATTCAGAATTATTCTCGCTCAATTAAATTTTAATTCGGGGTCAAGTTTTCGACTTAGTAATGCGTGACAGAAGCGAACAAAGCAACTGCGTGTATAAAGCAATCTGTTGTAAACAAACACAGCACACGAGTGTCGCTCTTGGGCCGTGACAACGGATTATGGAAAAAAATAGGGCTGCTTCATTTCCTTTTTTTTTTAAAGTAAAGCATTTTTTTTTTGTATTACAAATGTAAAACAAACATTCCTTGACACGTAAACCTAGAAAACTATAGTTGATTGTAATAAAAGGTTGAATTTTGAATTTTGGTTGTCAATCTAATAATAATTTTTGAATGCCGCATTCAAAGCATAGATTGTGCAACAAATACCTAACTTAAATCAGTGTTTATACCTATACTCACAAATAAATGATTGTGGTTTGGTTTGAAATATATATTTATATTAAAATACCTAATTAGTTCAAGGGTTGAATGCCAATGGTTTTAGATCATAGTGGATACCTCTGAAAAGCAGTGAAACGTATCTATGTGAGCTGATATTAGAGGATAGAAATTTAGGTTATTTCCTCGAAAACACTGCAATTTTCTGGGATAAAAAGTGCACTATGTCCTTTCCCAAGGTCCTAATTATGTCCATACCAAAAATCATTTAATCGGTTTAGCAGTTAAGGTGTGAAAGCGCAACAGTCAGACAGACAGAGTTACTCCCGCATTTATAATATTAGTATGAATTAGTTTGTGTCGACGAAAATTTGTGTAGAACTAGAGCAGCTAAGGGAAAAACTCTTTTTTGTTGTATTAGAAGCAGAAATGAACAAATGAATTATTTTATAGATCTAGTGTGATCACTTACTTTTAATCCAAGTTTCGACAGCCCTGACAGGAAGGGAGAACACACCACATCTCGGAACAATAAAAACGGCGGAGGGTTTTTATCGAATTATCCCATAATATAATACAGTAGTAATATGCACAGTCGGGCCGCGCGCATCTGATATCATTGTCATCTCAGCCCTCCCCTTGTAAATGTATTATTTATTTTTATTGATTGAGTGTGACGCGGGCCTAATTTATCGGGCTGGGTGATGTTGCAATGTTTGTGATGGGTTTGCGCAGTGAAGTGAAGCAGTCATTAATAAATTATTCTTAATAATAATTAAAATCTCAGTTATCTATTCACTGGTAAAAACATATATTCGTCTGTTATAGAGATCTCAGTTCAGATTCATATTCTTGGGTTCAGCACTGATATTTTTTATTAGATTCTTATAGAAAGAAAAAATTAACGTACCATTAGAAATACATTTTTACGTACCCCATTCGGGAATAAAAGTGTATTTATGAATCTATGGACTGTGTCATGATAGTGTAACAGGAAATAGAATTTAGGCGAAAGTTTCGCTTTTTAGGGAAAAGGGCCTACAATTTCTCAAATCTCCTTTTTTTTCTCTTTCCGTTTTTCATTCCAAAATGAACTTTAATATTTTTATGATAACATAACGATGTAAACATTACTTTTTTATGAAATGTACAAGTAACGCTCTTTCTAATGATACCAAACACGTCTTACGTATCTAAAATTATTTTTTTAACACAGTACTTTATGATCGCTAGAGGGCGCCACATTAACCTTTTTTTTTTTTTTTTTTTTTTTTTTCTTTTTTTTTTTTTTTTTCCTGCGGGGAAAATCCATTTACGGACCATCCCACCCCCGTAGGGGCGAGGGTGTGTCGGACTCACCGGCGCCTTCCGACCCAGCATAGATGTTACCGCCCGTGTTTGCGGGCGGCCGCTGGGCCGGGTCCCTACCAAAATAATTGCGCCGTAATACCGACTAAAAACCCCGCGACGGCCACCATCGGCGCATTCAGCGAGACGGCCCCGGAATACCCTGAAGCCAGAGCTATGGATTGATCCGGGACCGCCTCTGCGCGGTGCCAAAAGGCACACCGACCTGACGCGTGTGGCGTCTTCATCTCGGGGGCCGCCAAGGTAGGGACGGCGGCCCCGTGTGGCCTCTGGGCGCCGGGCTACGTGTTGACCCGGCGCCTCCTACGTCGCCTGTTGCGACGAGCGGGATCGGTCTGCTCCCGATCCCGCTCCGCGCTCTCCTTCTGCGAAATGACACGTTCGCAGAAGGAGAGCATAGCTTTCCACGACCTCCGGCTGCCGACCATGGCGGCGACCACAGTCGGCAGCGAGAGGTCTCTCCCCACGACCGCTACGAGAGCGCTGCGCTCCTCGTCCCAGGCTGGGCACTCCTCAAGCGTGTGCTGGGCCGTGTCCTCACGGCAGTTGCCACAATGGTGGCACACGGCGGTCTCCTCCACTCCGACGATGCGACACAGGTACGCACCGAAGCTGCCGTGCCCGGTGAGCACCTGCGTCAGCCGGAAGGTCGGCGCACCGTGGCGCCTGTCCATCCACTGCTGGAGGACAGGACGCACTGCCGCGACAGTCGCCACGCCAGCACTTGGACTCTCCAGCCTGGAACGCCACTCCTCCACGGCGGCGCTGCGGAGGGAGGCCAGCATGGCCTCGACCTCTCTTGGGGCCGGTCTCTGTCCGGATTGCCGGAACGCCTCCTCCCGCCAGAAGAACACTGACGCGAGGGCCTGGGCGTCCAGCTCCCAGGGCAGAGTACCCGCCAAAAGACAGGCCGCCTCGTGCGAAATCGTGCGGTACACTCTAACGATTCGCTGCGCCACCATACGCTGCGGACGACGCGCGCCACATTAACCTAACAGTAACATATTTCGCGTACATTAAAGTTCACCTAATCGTGAGAAACAATAATAATGCAATATAGTTGTCATTGAGTTTTGACGCTATGGGACTTCACCCTATAACCCCAAAGAACACAACATACGACTATAAGTTAAATATGGTTGCTGCAATACTAGGTTTAGTTAGACGTATATTAAACAATTAGTTATGTTTTAGTCCTAACTTTGCTGTATAGTGATTTTTAAAAAGACTAATTGTTATTTGGTCCCCACACCGAGACAAATGTTTACGGGATCCACAAATATTTTTCGGGTCTGGGTGTTTGTGAGAATGAAAGTATCCATAGTTTCTAATACCCACGACACAAGACTTGTATCTTAATGTGGGGTCAGAACTATGTATGTGCTCAAGTAAATTTCACAAAAAAAATTAAATGGAGAATAAATATTAACTTCTCGCAGACAATTCTCTAAAGAAATCTTCATCCTAATAATTGATTCATTACCTTAGCATTAAAGACTCAGTTCGTGTGAAGTATTTCAAATCCATTTGAGTCGGTTACGGGACGAAGTCGAATGGCGAAATTACATAAAATTAATTAAATCAATCTCCCATTGAAGAACTTTAATCCGAACGACTCACAGTGCAATCAATCTACAACACATCTAAATAGTCAAGAGGAAAATTCTGCTACACGGAAATATTACAGATTATGGGAATCACGCCTTTGTATCCAGTTTCGAAATGCCTATAACGCATTACATCGATTACTCGAATGTTAACTTTAAAACAATGGTATAGAAACGATATTAGAATAATCAAATGTTAGTTGCAGCAATTACATTAGATAAACCATAAATGTCGTAAGTCTGATTTTATGCCTACGGTATTTTGAACTCTATGTTAAAAATAAATAAAGAAAGTTTTCTAACGAAAAGGGGAATCAATATCAAAAGCCAGTTAACACCGGCAATCCCCAGGGAAACGAGCCCCAAAGCTTTGTGGGTCCAGATGGAAGTTTATGAAGGCGCACTTGTTAGCCGGGGTATTACAAAAAGCGCGTTATTGTTTTGTATGGCCGGGTAGGGAGACTTTATGAGTTAATAAAAAGTGGGTGGAAATTGGCTCGATGTATGCGGTGTCAGTGAATTGTGTGATCAGTTTTACCCATGATCGATGATATTGTATTGATTTAGGAGCAAATTTTGTAAATGTTTTACTGATTACCATGAAATAGGTAAATATAGCTGTTATATTGGTTACTGTAAGTACCTAAGCGGTCATTATGTTGCGTAGACCTCAACAGATGTCAACGAATTCGTTTTAAACATATCCTTAAAATGAAGTTTAGGTCTATGTCTAGTGGATACCCAATAACACTGATTAATTATTGTATTAAATAAAAGATATAATATTTCTTTCCTTTTTTCTTTTCACTCAAGAAATTTTGGAAATTGATGTTTAGTTCCGGTCATTGATTGGTCATCATTGGAAACGATAATAACTTTCAACACGATAAGTTATAGGTTTCTTAGTCTATCGTATGGGTAAAAAAAGGTAGAAGGAATAGTTAGTATTGGGCTCGGTACGATTGTTATGAATAAACTAAGCAATGGACTAGCAGAAGACAGCAGGGAATGATGAAACCCGTGAGAAGATGTTTACTGTTATCTGCGTACGAATTTAATGTTATTCTACACCCCCTTTATTACTCTTTGAACTACATGACGTTATCGTGGGAGTGAATCAACATCGTGTGACGATTTCCAAACATTTATGATTTGTCTCCTGAGGATTCCATCATTTTAGGGTATTACTCCAACGTCCAATATGTCTTGACCCCCCTTTCCCTTATATTATTCACGACAATGTTATTAAAGGGGATGGAAAGTAGAGATCATATTATTTAGGCTATTATTTTCGCACGCGTATCCAGTGTGCCTATTACAGAATTAAGCAAGTGCATGATAAAATATACTGATAAATTTTAGTGTCAAAAGTATTTTTCGTGATTAACAAGGGTCAACTTGTATTTGCACGTTGAAATTTAGTTTTATTACCGAATTATTTATTAAAATATTAAAACTATATGACGTGAATCAACTTTTTATTACCTATTAGAAATATAATATTAATGTCTTGATCAAGAATCAAGCGTTCCCTCCAGTTAGTTGGAGTCCACCTAAGCAATAGAGCGAGACTGGATACTACTTAATTAACAGAGATATCTTATTTAGACAATATTATGTTACTTTATAAATCTATTACCTACTATAAAAATAAACAATACCAATAATTAACTTTGTATCATTTGTTTAAATTTTATGAAAAAAACAAACAAAGTAATCGTTAGAAGGCAAGGATTTTTGTGATAACTGACGAGATATGGGCTCTCACTATTTAATAAACAATTCCGACTGCACGGCACTTATCATATTGCATTATAATTTTGTTCATGTTTCAATGTAAAGTCTATTTTCTTTAAGTTTTTTTTTTTTTTTTTTTTTTTTATCTGGCACGGCAAAGCGACTCCACTGTACCTGATGGTAAGCACAGTGGAGTCCAAAAAATTAATATCGACCAGCGAGAAACGATGGTCACCCGCTGGTCGACACAATCATGCCGGCCTTATTATTAATTAACTTCTATTAATCCTAATTAAGAAACAAATTACAGCCAGTATAGTGAGATTACATTTCATTCAAAGTTTCACTTTCACTTTCCACTGCTTACTTTTAAATGTTCGTTGCCAGACGCAGAGTACATAAACCTAACTCAATAGCCTGTTGAAGCATCCTGAATTTTTAACCACAAGACGGCCGGGGGTCAGCAGCTGTCATCCGTCAAACTCCATTTTAACTTTAAATTTACTCGTATTCCATTTTTTCTAAGGGGGGACATAAAAGCGTTGTCGAGTCGCTCCGATCAAAATAATGGGGCTGGAATTTGAACATTGAAAAGTTGCTTCGTCAAATATTTAAGTGTTTTCGATTCTATTGTGCCTATAAACGTCTGGCTGTGATTTGAAGTTTGATTTTTTTCACGTTGAAAATATATTGGATGTGATGTTGAAACGTAGCAGTAAGAACATAATTATTTTTGGTTTAATTTATTATTTTTGGCTCAAAAAATCAGCAGCGTCGCAAGCAAGAATACGAGTAAATTTAAAGTTTACTCGTTTCAAAACTTTCGTTCAAAACTTTGTATATAATAAACGAGATTTTGAAATCACTACAAGTGACACTGGTATTATATTTATAAAAATTAATAAGATTGTAATAGACATTGAAACACTGACTGCCTCGTGGTCTCGCGGCACAAGTATGTGCCGTGCGATCTAGAGGTCCTGGGTTCGATTCCCGGCTCGGGCAAAGTGTTATTGGGTTTTTCCATTAGGAAATTCTCAGTAGCAGCACGGAGTCTGGAAATGTGCCCGAAAAACGGCAATAGGCTCGCTACCTATTACGTGGGACTGATACATACCTGGCGAAATGTGGGTGCTGAAATGCACCTCTGCCTACCCCTTCGGGGAATACAGGCGTGAGTTTATGTATGTATGTATGTAGACATTGAAACACTGTAAATGAACTTATCAATTTTCCTAATTCTGTCGTTCCAACTTTTGCGTTAGGTCGAAACATATGCAATCTTTATAATAAAAAAAAAAAATATTTACCATAAACCATAATCTCATATTAAATGCCTCGGCAAGTAATAAACTTTAGCCTATTCTTAGTTGTTAGCTGTCTAGGTAGCCTAGTTTTCGATGCAAACGCTCGTGTTTTGGTCTCTGGGCGTTGGTAATAATTAAGAGCAGTTCAGTACGTATGCAGTGTACTACTGCGGTTCGCTAATGGGCCTGATGAGGCCTATTCTGTTGTGTACGAATGTTTTTATATAGAGTAACTATTTTAAAATCCAATTTATTGATGTGTTACATCATTATCATCATCAGCCCATATACGTACCACTGCTGGGCACGGGCCTCATCTACAACTGAGAAGGTTTAGGCCTTAGTCCACCACGCTGGCGTAGTGCAGGTTGGCGGACTACACACATAAGAAATTCCTAATAATTTTTAGGTGTGCAGGTTTTATCACGATGTTTTCCTTCACTGTTAAAGTATGTGATAATTATTTGTGAATACACACAGAACTTCGAAGAGTCAGAGGTGTTACAGGTGTGTTACACAAAATTTATATCACTAATCCTAAATATCTCATGGAAATGTGGGTGTTATTATCGTTTTCCAGAGGCATAATTCCATGGCATATTCCTAGATTAATAATGAATTATCATTACAATGTATGTTGCATCCTTTTTATTGTTTTTGTATTCTCCACAAGAATGCTTAAATACATCTGTGGAAACTATCAAGCCGCACAAAAGTACCTGGATGTTAAATTTATTTCTTCTTAATGTTAGATTATGCTCTGACTAGTTTTAAAACGAGTAGTTAAAAAAATGTTAATAGCAGTTCGAATTTTTAAAATACATTGTATCTAAGTACACTTAATGTCATATCCACCACCTATCACCAATCAACAGCCTCTAAGTATTTCTTTTTTATGAAAACTGTTGCTATTAATATGTATGCTATTGCAGTAGCGGTCCTAACATAGAAGCCCAAAAGTGTTTCACAATAACTGTGTAATGTCTAGTTAATAATTGTTTATTGTAGGGTCAATATATTCATATTTATTTATCAAATTGCTTTTATTAAATATTTAAAGATTATTATTCGGAATTTATCGGTCGCAGGTTCAAACCCCAGGCACATACCTCTGACTTTTCGAAGTTATGTGTGTATTCACAATGAATTATCACTTGCTTTAACGGTGAAGGAAAGCATCGTGATAAAACCTGCACCCTTAAAAGTTCTTAGTAATTTCTTAGGTGTGAAGTCCGCCAACCCGCACTAGGCCAGCGTGGTGGACTAAGGCCGAAACCCTCTCAGTTGTAGAGGAGACCCGTGCCCAGCAGTGGGACGTATATGGGCTGATGATGATTCGGAATTTCGTAAGGCAAGCTGGGCTTTTGGACTTCTATGAAAGTACCGCCACTGTTCTATTTATGATATTTATATTCGTTCTGGTTAATTGATGGAAATTCTATCCGTAGTTTTTAGAGTTGTAGATTTTCATCGTATCAATACACAAAATATTGGTTACTCTATAAGCGTGAAAACGTTTCTCATGTCAACGTTCTGGCTCGGCTCAAATTGCTCGCAACTCCGGATTATATTTGATGCGACCCTAATCAGTCTTACACGCTAATTGCTTTCCACACTCCTCCCCTCTAAATAACGATATCTACTGAATGGAGACTTAACAGACGCCAAATTATACGAGGACTATAATATTACTGTTTATTAATTACGTTTAAGACAGTTTAATTGGTTGAGTTATGGCAGATTGTGGTTGAGAGATAGAGTTGTGGTTTCAGTTTCAGGGTGTGGTTCATTTTTGTACAAATTATATAAAATGAACCATAGTTAAATTATAATGTAATAATAAAAGATTTTTCTTTTCTGTATTGACTTGTCATAAGTGCTATTTGATTGCCTACGTGACCAAATAAAGCAATTTCATTTCATTTCATTTCATTTCATTTCATTTCATTTCATTTCAGTAGCCCTCGAGTCAATGTTTGACATCGTGGTACATATTTGATAGTATATCATAAAGAATAATACACTGTGTAAGACACTTAGTTATTTTGAAATGATTTTTTTTTAATCATTCGTTTACTTATACGAACTTTCCTAGGTAACCTTTTGGAATTAAGTGTTACACCTTAGCTTTCTAAACTTTTTAGGTACAGATTCAGATATGTCACTTAACTGCGGAAGTATATCATGCCAATAGCTGCAGTGACAGTGCTGTTATGGTGAATCATAGTCTCTCGTAGTTTCTGATACCCACGACACAAGACTTGTATCTAAGTATGGGGTCAGAACTATGTATGTGACTGTTGGGTGTATTTATTTATATAAAAATCAAGAGAAACGCATATAAATACATTATCAGGTTGTTCAAATTTAGGGGAAAGACATGATAAAGAGTAAGAATCTATGGTTATAGGCCCTCCTAAAATGCCACTAATTAAAAGTAACTGAACAATAAAACAGTTTCTTATTCTGTGTGTTACATAAAGCAGCGGTAAGAATTCGTACAGCATAAACGAGTTCAGATAACTCTAGAACGTACAGCCTTATTGTCTCATCTACCATCTTTTTCATGCTTCTATATTAGCATTAATGAAAGACTGGTATCACAAATACACGGGAGTAAATCCAAAGTTTAGTCGGGTAATCAATTAAAACTTAATTGACAACCAGTTGATACCACTATCGTCAACAAAAGACAGCTCAGGGTTACTCGTAGTCAACTTGACGTGCGTTCAAAAAGTTTCCGTCCTTAGTAATTGTAGGGGCGATTGGCCTGCCTATCTGTCACTGATATTTGTTCGAAATTGTTGTACAAATGATATGCCGTGGGGTAACAATTGCTTATAAAAACGCGCCTGTCAAGCCCCGTTGATTGGACTAAAGTCGGAACTGTTTGAATTGGTATGCATCGTTTGAAGCAAATCATCTAGGAACAGAAAAGTTGCTCTTGTATTATTTATTGGAGCAGTTTATGTTTTGCTTCTGTTATAAGTAACACATAAGTATATATTTTTAGTCCGATGTTATTTAAATTAAGTTGCATTTTCACTTATTTAATTGTATAATTTCAACCTATTGGGGACTCTTTTACCTTTATTCTACTGTATTGAAGTTATTGTAAAAAAAACATAAAATGTAAGCAACAACATTGTTACTATTTTTTGTTATCTACTGTTATCGCTGAGGTAATAATTACGGTAAGGTACATCATCATCAGCCCATATTAGTCCTATGGGCTAGTGCTGGTTGGCGGACTACACACCTATGAAATTCCTAAGAAATTTTAGATGTACAGGTTTCCTTACGATGATTTCCTTCGCCGTTAATGTACTCGTACGTGACAAATTATGAATACACACATAGCTTCGCAAAGTCAGACGTGTGTGTGGGTTTTGAACCCGCGACCGCCGAGATTCTTGAGATTTATTTTTAACAAAACTTATAGATGTAGATAACACTGGCAAAGCGGGACTAAAAAAAAATTGCAAATAAGAAATCAGCCAATACATCGCAATGTTCTTGTATCACCGGTGGCTCAGTTAGCACGCCACATCGATTAAAGAGAGCCGTCTCCGGGTCGATGGAGACGCGGCCTTCCACTTATTTGTACACTAATTTAGGACAAACGTCACGCGATGCCACACGACAATCTTCCACTTTTAAGGATGCATTAATGTTTATAATTTTAAAAATTCTATTATGATACCCAAAGGATGCCAGTCGTTTCGATTCTTATAAGTAACCAACTATATTATTTACAGGTATGTTATGTAGGTACACGTATTCGTTTCCAAGGTTACGAAATAAGACATAATATGTATGTAATTAAAATTATAATAATTTTACAGAATATTTTTTGATCATTCTTAAAAAAAAAACTTACACTCCGGAATGTAAAGTTTCTTATTATTAGTTTAAATAAAGTGAAAAGCCATGTACCAAAAATTTCCGCGTTTTATCGCGATGAAAAATTCTTTTTAATTAATTTTAATTTAATAAGATGAACGTATGAATTTTGTATTAGTTTTTTGAAGGATTAATTATCAAGTACTAACCTTCACTAGATGTTTGTCTTTCACCATTCCAACGACCATTCCGGACTGCTGAGTAGCTTTTTCTTTGTGTTCTAATATCTATTGATATACTGTATGCTAACTATTGTCAGAATAGCAGTCTGCATTATCTATATTCAACACATATATATTTAAAAACTATGACACTCATTCACTCTTAGGTACGTTTCTGAACTCACATTAAGCCATTTGGGTTTTCGCCCCACGTAATAGGGGGGCGTTAGACGTTTTTCGGGCACAATTCCAGACTCCGTGCTGCTTTGATGATTTTTTTGTAACAGAAATACTCAATATCACTGCACTTAATTGTGCCGAGAGACCACGAGGCAGTCGAATAATATGGTACATTTTAAAAAGTCTGGCGGTACGCAGTAAAAACAAGGTGTCATAATATTGACTTCAAAATACTGTGGTCGCTTAATGTCACGTTGTAACGATTCAGATGCCTTTCAATATAAATTGAAGCAATATTTTTTTCTGAATATATATAAATTATTTTCAGTTTCAAATTAAAGAATTATGAACGTTTGAAAATCGATTTAGTTTTTTGTCCGAATCCCATTTGTAATGGAAGCACGGGAGTCACGTACCTTCCTACTATTATACAAAACGCATTCGGTATTAAAATTGTATTAAACTTCGTAATGAGGGGGCTTGATAGCCGTCAAATCGTCCTTTTGGGGACGGAAATGTGACCTTTTTTCTCATAATCGATTCCGTTTATTGTAGTTTTGTTGAATTGTTATTTCGAATTATAATTTGGTTTTCCTTTTCGTAAATTACAGACTCACATGTTCATCTTAATGGATAGTCAAGTTCTTTTGTTTCTTAAGGGTTTAGATGCGGTAAGATTTCTCGCAGTTTGATAAAAAATATTGGTGATATTTTTATTAAAAATAATCTTGCTCGGATTTTATAGAAGAATGATAATATGTATTTCCCTCCGAAGTACAAATCTTCATACTTAGGTACGAGTAAATATTTATAATAAAGTCTAGGCTACGAGATTTTCAATTTTAAATCGAAAAAACTTACATTCATAAACATTGAACAATAAAATAACATCAAATATTGAACCAATTTTTAAAGTTGGCGATGTAAGCTCTCACTATATCTTAAAAAAACTATATTTTATGGATAAGCTTAATTATATTTATGTGCATGTAATTATTTCGATAACCTTATCCATAATAATGCATTAAAAACAATTGTAGATATTATACGCAAACATTCACATTCTATTACTCTTTATCAACATAATTATATATTTTACTGCTTCGACTCATTGATAATTATTCTAGGTCTTGACGACGTTAGCCCACCATAATTGGTTATATCCTATTATCAGACATATTAAAGATTTTAGTTAGGGCTGTAAGTAAAATTATTGTGTTGTTATCATATTTACGCTTATTATTAAGTACTCTACTTTTTACGTCTTTTTAATGTTTTTCATTTTTTATTTACTTATTATTCAAGAACTACTTTTTTACTACTTTTTTACCGTTGGTAAAAGTCGTTGGAATAGTTAAAAACCGATGAAATAAAATAAGTATTTCATGCAGCTAACATAGGAATGCTGAAGCATTTTTAAGCCCAAAAAAGGTTATATAGATATTTAATTGTGCACTCTAAATTCCAATAATCTTTTTTTTAAATAAAATACTATTGAAAGTTTTTATAAAACACGCAATAAAATTAAGGAAAAGCAAAAATATGGAATAACAAAGTAGCCACTAAATGAAATTTCTGATTCAACAACATGCCGTAGTACGGGTTCAAGAGGCATTGAAGCGATGCTTTTCGAAAGGAATTAAATTGTTAAATCTATTAACTTAGATATTTATACATTAAGATGAGTTGTTTGTTTACTTATCGAGCACACTTTAATTGACATAAAATAACTTATGAACAAATAAAACATCGACGGCTCCCTTATACCAACGGCGTCAATAAAGGACTCAATACCAAACGAGCAGATTAAAAGCTAATAAAAATACACCAGATAAAAACCGTAAAGTGGTAAATTTAAAGATGGAGACATTTATTATAAGTAAACGATATCGTGAGAAGCGGCAATAAAATTCTAATAAGATGTTGGTATCGCCCGTTGTCATGCGGCCAAGTCGTAAAGCTACGCCAAAAGGTCTATTGGCGGCTCCGAAAGACTCTAAATTGGTCATGTTTTTTCACATCGATAAAAATGAACTACAAGTAGAGATAAGGTTGAAGGTCCGACTTTTGTCGGCCACCTTTGTTATGGCGACCTGCGACACCATGAATAGTTTCGGTGTTACGCTCACAGCAAATTTAGACTGCAACATGAAATATTAAGTGAAACAAGAGTACCTATTGTTGCATTTAGTTCGATATGTTAGTTTGCTTGATGTCCAATTATAATCTATTGATTTACCCTCCTCTACGTAGATTTCGTTCTTTTAGGTATTTTTATTCAACTGACAAGAGTCTAAGACTAAGTCGTGAATGTAGGAAGAAAAGCTACTATTTATGACGATATAAAAGTAAGACCTGCTGTGCATAGGGCGCGCTCTACAGAAAATAGTGTTTAGGCCTACTACCAGCCTCGTCTAGAACATATTGATAAATCTACACTTACCTATGAATTTTGTCGTAAACACCTTTTAAGAATGCAGGGCAGGTTGTCTACAAAAGTCTCAGGTACAAATTCCGTGCTATTATTCGTTTTATATTGCACTAGCTGTGCCCGCGACTTCGTCCGCGCGGAAAATTTATTTTTAATTATTTTTAATAAGAAAATTTATAAACTAAAAGTAGCCTAAGTTTACTCCTTATTACATCAGCTACCTGCCAATAAAAGTCCCGTCAAAATCGGTCCACCCGTTTCAGAGATTAGCCGGAATAAACAGACAGACAGACAAAAATTTTAAAAAACATTATTCTGGTAATATATATGTACCGTGTATACATCCATATGAATTTATCAAAAAGCGGTTATTTCAATATTACAGACACTCCAATTTTATGTATTTGTATAGATGTATAGATTAGAATCATTTTGTTCTTTGCGCAAATGTAGTATTTCTGGATGTTTTTGGGGAAGTCAGTTAGTAAGTTGGTTAAGTTAAGGTTAGTTATATAAACAGGTTACTGTTTGTTATATCCTGTTATTCTTTTTTCTTAGTTTGCCTATATTATAAGCATGTGTATTTTAATAAAATTTGAATGTCAGTAAGGTATAATTAATGTACATGTTTGGGAGACATGGGTCAGTAATAGATTTATACAAGGGTAGTGAATCAAAAACAAAGTCGTTCAATATTTTAGTATTTATTAAAATGTTCATTTGAGTAGCCAGCACAAATGAAACTATGACTAATTAATTATACAATAATTTACAGTATCGAATCTTGATTAATATAATTCAAGTTTATATTGAACTTAAAATAATGCTAATATTTACATAGGGACAAGTTATAGGGCTTGAAATCTTATACATTTAGAAGCTATTTTTTGCCTTCTATTTCTCCTTTTTTACAACTTTATTTGAATTGTACGTGTTTTGTATTAAAGCGCTATATTACATTTTATATTTGAAAGCCTAACGCTACATTTTCAAGATTTTCTATAGATTTTTAAACCAAATCAAATATACTACTTCGTGTTAGGGTTTAAAAACTTTTTTACTAATTTGTGTTTACTTTCTTCAAACTTTCTAGTATTAATGAAATTTTGTAATTAACTTACATAGCTCCACTTCATCTTTCTTGTACAATATGCTTTAATATACGGCAGACAAAGTTTAAAAATGTTATTCACACAAGATCACTGTATGTTTTATTACTACTACAGTAAAATATATAATTATTTTATACAATGTGCTACTTCATGTCTTACTTAATTATTGAAAAGTATCTATAGTTATAATACTGTTGAAAAATATTTACAGAAATTCCTATATTTATTTATACTTATGAACTAATTTTTAATGGAATACAAAAGAATTAATTACTATTTACTTTAATATTATAAATATTTACAATTTGAACGAGTGTAACTTTTGAGACATATAGCCAGAGTGTTATAGTAATAAGATTATGAATATTGTTAAATCTATAATGCTATCTATTAATTTAATTGACAGCTGCTATAAGTCTTAAATGATTTCTGCGTCTTTTAATGAACGACCTAGAGCTTATAATGCTTTTACACGAATACAGGCGTGAGTTTATGTATGTATGTATGTATAGTATGCTAAGCGATAAGCGCTTTAGCCAGAATAGACTGCTATTATCTTCATAATGCGATTGAGTTAAGCGCTCCTGACGATTATTATCGACTATATTTTTTTCACTATTTACAAATAGAAGATGAAAAAGGCGTCGATGATGGACAAGCGTTTAAGATTGATTTTAGGATATTCTAAATTGTTTTAAGTATTCATAAAGTAAAGAATTTGAAGAAAACTAATCACCTCATATTTTTTTTTATCGTAGGAGTCAGATACTTATTGCCTTCCAATAACATTTATTTTACATTTCAGCCACTATTCAACATATAGGCGACGCGACGGGCGGGGGATGAGGGGGTTGCGCGGTAGCAGCTTGAGCGTTTAAAAACCCGCTCTGATTTCCCGCCCACGGCTGAAGATTCTGTAAAGCGCTTAAAGCGGTGTTCGCTGGAGTCGCTTGAGCGGTGTTGGATTGCGGCTGGTAGTGCAGGGCGGAGAGTGGGGCGGATCCCGGCGGAGGTTCCGGCATGTAGCCTTTGCTTAGTGCCTCTGCTTGGAGCGACAGCATTAAGCGATTTGCTGCTTGTCGCTCGGCTTCGCGTTCTTCAGCTGTTTGGCGTCTGCAACAATGAAAATTGGAATTAATATTGCAAAGGGCCAATAGATGTTTCATTTTTGGACATTTTGTAAAAAAATATTTATTTGTAAAATGAACTATTAAATTCAATTGATGGAAATTTCTAAAATAATTTAGTGTGTAATTTCCACAAATACGATACCAAAATTATATGTTGGATGTCCTACTCAACAAATAAATAAAGATAAGACTAAGAGTTACATTGTTCATTGTTTATTACTAATACTGGTAAATGGTAACAGTCGTATGTCTGTTTATATTTAAAACGTTCATTTGCTGCAGCATTTCGGCAACCATATTAAAGTCATCAATTCCAGTCATTACGCCATGTTCGACATCATCCATGGTTTGTACGGATCAGTGAATAATTCACGATGATGACGTGGCGATCGCAAATGAATAATTAACTTGCGATAATAAGGTGCATGATCGAAATACAACGCAGCGATTATGAGCAATAATTAAATAGACCGGTGTCAATGTAAACATCGTAGCGATCATAGAATCTATTGGAGCATAAAAAAATTGCTTTTATAAACTTCTTCATGTATATGATAGCCTAGTAGGATAAAAATAATTATATGCCGAGACTGAATACCGCCATTCTAAGTAATAATAAAAACACATTTATGTACCTTTGAGTTTTAAGAGTTTTTAAGTGTTCATAATGAAATCTGTTACGCACTTAAAACTCCAAGAAATCGTGAGAAAGATTTTCTATACCAGGGTTCTACATAAAGAGTATATTAGGTATATATGTTAGAGAAACGCAGGTTGGCTCTAGGGCAGGTTGATCAGATCTTGATCATAAGAAGGCCCGTGCCTTTTTATAGGGGAAATTGTAACCGATTTATATTGTATTTGACACTTATTTATCATAATCAGCCCATAAACGCGTCACTGCTGGGCACGGTCCTCCTCTACAGCTGAGCAACCACGCTGGTCTAGTGCGGGTTGGCGGACTACACCTAAGAAATTCCTAAAAACTTTTAGGTGTACAGGTTTCCTCACGGTGTTTTTCTTCATCGTAAAAATAACTGATAATTCTAACAAACACAAAACTTCGAAAAGTCAGATGTTTGTACCCGCTACCGCCGAGATTCTCGACTGCGCGCCTAAACCTCGAGGCCAGGTCGAGAGAGAGTACGACCTTCACTTACTTGCATGCATAAATTTAGTGTGCATATATTTTTCTGTATATTATAAGTTTTTATTGAACAATCCTAACAGGTATTATACGCAAAGGTTTTGAATACAAAATAAGATCATTTATAACACTTATCGGCCATCAAGCTAAGCTTTCAGCGTTTCAAACGTCTGTTAATAATACATGAGCCTGGGCAACGCGGCTGCTGACTTGATTTGTGTCAATTGTCCATTCACTGCTTTTAATATAATACATGCATAGCGCTAAATAACATTTTAAATCATAAAATGTCTCATAATAAAACTAATGTTTTTAATTATTCAAGTTTTTTATTAGAATGGCTTCAATTTGTTAAGTATAGCCTAATTCAACCTTCATTAAGATGTTTTAAAGAATATACCTTTATTTTCGTAATATGCTCGTCACAATTTTCAGGACCAAAAATCAATCAAATTCATGTATATCGCTCTAAAATATGCCAAAGATATAATCACAGTTAAATCATTAACTATAGTTTGGTCTAATAATTCACAAAAAAACAATTAGATGTTGATGCTACTAGAATTATAACTAACTAAGCCAATCTTAAACTATTTTAAAAAATCATTCTAAAACATCGAAAGTATGATCTTCATAACTGGCCGTCAACTACATTAAAAAGTATACATGAATAATCCCGCAATTAAAGTGACCAGCATTTTATTAACAAACACATGCTCCTTAAGGCAACTTTATATGACAGCATTATCGTTGAAGATAGTCGAACTATTACTAACAGCTGATTATGGCGTCTACTGTAGTTTGAAAGTATGATCCCGTACCGTTAGGGACGTTCCTTTAATGGCGATGGACTGAATCGATAGCACTTAAACACATCGTGAGTTGACAGTAATAAGTCCATTTATTTTTTTCTTCATTATAACGATAGTCAACGTCTACAAAATACACAATTAACACACAGTAATTGCGACGTAATTGACCGTTCAGAGCATAAATATGGATTTTCATTTGAGTTTAATTTTTGGTACGATAAGTAGACTTTTTCTGTACAATGTATTATGACTGCTTGAGAGGTTCAGAAGTGAAAGCTTAGTTAGACAATGTTATTTATTTTCATATTAATAATACTAAAATAGATTCTGACAATAAAACAGCGATATTTTAATACAGTTTTCACACAAACACGAAAAGTAGAATGAAAGGGCATACTGACACGACCACCAATAAGTATTTGAAGTATTTTCTCCAAATCTACGTTTGCCTGACTAGTGCGTTCGATACAGGTGACACTTTATTCCTCACTATCTTTGGACGGGTTGGTTGACTTGATATACCTAAAAAAATCCATATGGAAACTTAGATAGGTATACCATGCTAATTATACCACAATATGAAGCCCTGTATATATAAAAAAAAATATTTACGAGTACATCCAGTAACGAGTACATAAATAATTAATTCTATTTAACTGACGAATTGCACCTGATGGTAAGTCCAGTTACGTCAAGATATATTTGAAGGTTATCTCTTATGGTTGACAAGTATCAGCCTGGATCGTATATCTAATTTACAGACTATTTTTAATGTTGCAAAGGTCTGAAGCAAGCTGGTTGACAAATAGTAAGTCACCAACGCCATCTGTTAACAGTAACAGATAGGTTTCAAAATGGTTAGCAAAAAGATATGAGATAAACCTGTCCATTATTGTAGTTCAAAATAAGTACAATATAGTTGTATTAATACTACTAAAATATTGTGAAATAATAATTAAAAGACTGCTCGGTAGTCCCTCGTGTGCGACGTCCGACCAAGAAGTCTCGGCTAATAGGTAATTTCCAATAGACTCACAACGTCTAGAAACGTCCTCAAACATGGCTACAGCCTCACGTTGTATTACGTGGTAGGTACATGAAAAGTGCGTTCAGCGAATTGTGGATATGGACCTCTGCCTATTATTTTAGGGATGCACCCGTGAAGATTCTTTTGTAATTAGTGAGTTTTGCACGAAGATTCGTTGACTTACCTGCACTTATGATTTAAAAACCTTACTACATATGGCATCGCACTTGCATGGTGCTTAGAATTTACTACATTACAGTTATCTATGAACATTAAATTTGTATAGTGGTCATTCACTCATTCATTACAGAATTACAACCTGATTTATAGTTATTCGCTCTCGCAACATTTGCCGTCTTGGCATAACATCTCAGTCGCATAGTTTGCATAATTTATCCCCGATTTATCTACCGACTAGTCGCAGATCGAGTTGAGTTTTAGTTGAGTTAATTTGTAACGTGTAGATTCAAGACATTGTTTAGATCATGTTGCTTCATACATAATGTATTGAATAAGATATAAATGCAACTTTGCTTGATTGTTTTGTGGATAATCCCACAGTGGTCAGCCCCGTGGCGCAGTCGGCTAGACAATAGCTTGCGAAACGACAGGCCACGGGTTCTATCCCCGCACTGAGAAAAAAGTTTGTGTGATCCAAAAATATTGGTTTCGGGTCTGGGTGTTTGTGAGACCGAAAAGTCTCGTAGTTACTGATACCCACGACATAGACGTGTATCTTAGTGTGGGGTCGGAACTATGCATGTTTTATTTTCATATCTTTTTTTAATTCACGTAAAGACCTCTTCGTTTAGGAATATTGTTCGCTTAATACATACTTATAATAGTAGTCGACTAAATACAAGCCTGTTTATTATCATCGGGCATATCTCCCTACTCAGTGCTGATACAGAGAGTTTCTTAAAAATGTTCAACTTCTGTCCGTCTCGGGAATTAAACACAGCCTACCGAAGAATCAAGCTATTCACTATAGACTGCCATTTTTCTTTTAATATTTATCAGATTGCCTCGTGGTCTTGAGGCTCAAGTATGTGCCGTGCTACCTTTAATCGATAGTGCGATATCTTGGTTCGATTCCCAGGTCGTCATAGTGTTACTTGGTTTTTCCATTAGGAAATTCTCAGTCACTGAGTCAATATGTTAAGGTTTAAATCTTTATTTAGCAAAAACAATTTGATTTACAATAAACAATCATAAACTAGACATTACAAACTTAACATCTAACGCTTTGGGGCTTCTATGGAAGTACCGCCACTGTATGTGTGTATCTTTTAATTTTAGAAAAAATATACTGCTAGTACTGATAAGGCTGGTAAATGCAGTGCGAATCAGATAGAACAGTGGTTGTCGATGTAAACTATAAAATCACCTTTTACGATCGTGGAAACCTTACGGGAGCGAAGATATGAGTTAATTGAAGTTAAGAAATTGTAGGAGTGATAATTACTATGGTACTAAAAGTTTTTGTACATTTTCATTTACCGCAAAGTGGGCGGTGTAATGAGTTTCAAAACCTATGAGGTATTTAAGTAGGTATTTATAGAACTATTTTTGCCTTTTTGTTGTTACATACAATTTAATGGTAATGAACAACTGGTAGTTCTTTTTTCGATTAAAAAAATTGCTTTTTTTTCGTATAAACGAACAAAATGCATCTTAATTCTTAAAACATGTAGCGAGGCACGGCGGCACTTAATGTGTGAATCCTATAAGTACGAACTTTATGTTTGATTCAAAATATTATACAATACAAAAAAATAAAAATAATAAAAATCCAAAATGAATCAATTATTTTATCACAACACCAAATATTGTCTACTTCGTTTTGTTCGAAAGTACAATTCGGCTCAGCGGATGCCCTTCGTTTCGCCTTGGATAATCCCGTAATCACAAGCAACCACAAAGTCAAAACCGCAACCCAAACTTGGATCAGTTGGGCAACTGATTGCTGTGGTCGGGTAATTTTACAGATCATCCTTTGACTGAGAGACGTGAGTGCTGGATGTGCTAACAGTATCTTTAAATCTTCAGTTATTCCTTGTGAGTATCATTTGTACTCTTTTTGGTACAGTTTTATCTATCTTATAAAAACGCGCTAAATAATACGTATAAAATATAATACGTATAGTACATAAATGTCTATAATTAATTAATTGCCGAGAAAATATGTATGACCAAATTTTATCTGGTGTTTTTGATGTTGATATCAAGATTGGACCATAATGAATTTTGTATAAACACACAATACTTCTATCAAACTTTAATTATAATCTTTATTTACATTATGTCATAATCATTTCGTTTAGGTAGGTATATTGGAACTCGTTGATTTTTAAAACAATGTCAATTATTTTTAAGAAAAGAATGTACGTAACATACAAATATTTTAATTAAACCTATCACTTATAACTTGGGTATTAAATTTTATTTGTCAATTAATATACTTACGTTTGCATCTGCGAGTAATTTTATAATTCACTTTATATTCCATTGATAACTCTAATTAAATTGAAGTTTCTTCGTTTGTGTTCTCGTAAAACACTTGGTAATTTCAACTTTATAAGTGACATTTACTTATCCATTACTTAATTACGTAGATTATTCAATTAACACATCACGCATTAGAAATTGTCGCTTCGACTGGTCTAGCCAGTTACTAATCTTACTACGCACAAAAAAGTAGGAAAACCGTGCTCAAAATTAAAATTAAAGCACTTTAAATTCTATGTATTTTTGCAATTCACATTTATAGTTCGCAAATTGATAATTTTAATTGATTCACATTCATAATTCATACTATTCGCAAATTGATTGTCTACGTATATAGTATTCGAGTACTCAAAATTAGTCTGAGCCTTTCACGACGTTCTTCAGACGATCGTATTGAACCAAGATCAAAGGTAAACGACAGTGATGGCATATTAAGCCCAACATACACATTATATATCATTTTTAATAATAATAAATACACCCAACAGTCACATATTCTGATCCTACACTACGATACAATTCCTTTGTCGTGGGTATCAGAAACTATGCGAGACTTCTCGGTCGCACAAACATTTGTCTTGGTGCGGAGATCAAACCCGCGGCCTCTCGTTTCACAAGCTGGTATCTAGCCAACTGCACCACGGTGCTGTCATTTATAATTAAAAAGGAAAATATATTCCGATTAAGACAAATATTTGGCATTAAGTTTATACGGCCGCATCCACAATCACTTTACATCATCGTGCATAAAATATTACTAAGGTACATAATGTGCCAACAACTTAACTCTTAGCATCCTCTACTTAAAAGGGGTGAACACACTTTAGGCTAAACGACACTTTCCTTTTTGAATATTAATACGCTAAAGTAGACTTCTTGAACTTTACTCGCTCGTAAATTGTAGATGTTAAAAACATGGAGTTTCTATTTTAATTAGGATAAGTGATAAAGTTGGAAAGTACGGAACAATGTACGTACTTTACCGACAAGCGGAGGTGGTGGAAAAAGATTCTAGGCTCTACTTTTAATGAATTTAAATACCGAACAAGATGTAGCAAAAGACCATTTTGGTTTTGTGAACCGCCAACATAATTAATTCAAACAAAAAATACTCTCTATAACTTAAATACTATCAGTCATATTCCTATACTTCAAGAATAAAATTAGGTCAAAATTATTTACTACTAGATGAAGGTTCAGACAAAAGACAAGCCAAAGACTTGGCAAAAGTTTGGTAATTAGAACTGAACTTTTATACCACAAACAAAATCTTCAAAACTACTTCGACTATAAAAATAATTCACTTCATAAAAAATACATACATACATACATAAACTCACGCCTGTATTACCCGAAGGGGTAGGCAGAGGTGCATTTCTGCACCCACATTTCGCCAGGTATGTATCAGTCCCACGTCATAGGGGGCGAGCCTGTTGCCGTTTTTCGGGCACATTTCCAGACTCCGGGCTGTTACTGAGAATTTCCTAATGGAAAAACCCAATAATACTTTGCCCGATCCGGGAATCGAACCCAGGACCTCTAGATCCCACGGCACATACTTGTACCGCGAGACCACGAGGCAGTTTTTTTATTCATACAAAATAAATAAAAAAATGCAATAATAATAATTTTATGCAAATTCGGAAGCTGAGTCCTAATCACGGTGAGGCAGCTGCCCCTTTTTATATAAATTTGATAACAGAGCGCGTTTTCTTCACAAAAATCTCTTGCTAAATATAACCTTGCTAATTAAGATAGCAGTGGGAACCTTAAGTGGCGCGTTTAACTTTCATTTGCATCAATACAATCGCATCGACTTGTTTTAAACAATCTTTATGTGAATGCATTCGTGGTTTAGCGAGAGGTCTGTTGGGGTGGACAAAAATGTAATGCAGTTCTATAGATGTTTTATAGTCGTATTTGCTACTGGGTGGCCGTGCGTATTATATATAAGGCGCTAGTTTCACTGACATGTTTCGACCTATTTTAAGGTCTATTAGATCTTATCTGCTTTAAGATAAGTATTGATTTTTGTCGGTATTATGAATGTTTCAAAAGTCTTGACAAATTAATTATATTAGCACTTATTTGCCATGGCCGGGGCGTAACTGATTAGAATTGACTTTGATAAAGTAGGTATGTTATTTTGTGTATACCAGAGTACATTTAAAGGTGTTTTGTTAATATTTGTTTTAAGTCTGACTCTTAGTAAGGCCGAACAAATATTAAATAATTTGACACTCAAAAGATTTACGTACATGTTAGTCCATATACAGACATTGGTTGATGAAGATGATCATTGTCAATAAATAATTACACCCAACAGTCACATACATAGTTCTAAGTACGAGTACGAGTGATACGAGTCTTGTGTCGTGGGTCTCAGAAGCTACGAGAGACTTTTCGGTCTGACAAACACCTAGACCCGAAACAAATATTTGTGGATCACACAAACATTTATCTCGGTGCGGGGATCGAACCTGCGGCCTCTCGTTTTGCAAGCTGGTGTCTAGCCAACTACGCCACGGGGCTGTCAATATTTCGGCAATTCTCTGATAACCATTTTCCCTACAAATACCCTATAATAACATAAACTATGAATGCTATTACGAATATCAAATAATGAAACCCAACAATAATAGAAAAAAGACCTCTCCACAGCGTTTGGTTTAAAACTTATTATTTTGCAACCATTATAATTACATACCATTGTATCTTCTAGAAAATAATACAATTACCAAGGGTTATCAAATTCAAAAATTAAGCATTAGAAGGCTCACCCTGTACACTGAGCTTTTAGCGCGAAGGCGGTATCGCAAATATGGAGTCAAAGAGTTCCAATTATGTGTAAACCTTTTATCGTAATTGAACATTTTCGGTTTTCTCGATACCGCGTTCGCTTTAATAACGTTTTAAGTTTTAAATGTTCATTAGCGGGCAACAGGCTTTATAATTAAGATTAAATGAAAGTGAACGATATAAAGCATTGGCTTAGATAAACCAACGCTTTATTGTTAAGTGTGCCGTGAGTTATGTAAGGACTTTTATCTTTCCCCCGAGCTGAGTCAGAATGTTGGGTTTCGTTCGAGCAATAGCTTTAGTAAATATATTTGTTGACTGCCTCGTGGTCTCGCGGTACAAGTATGTGCCGTGCTATCTAGAGGTCCTGGGTTCGATTCCCGGGTCGGGCAGTGTTATTGGGTTTTTCCATTAGAAAATTCTCAGTAGCAGCACCGACTCGGGAATTGTGCCCGAAAAACGGCAATAGGCTCGCCCCCTGTTACGTGGGACTGATAGATAGCTGGCGAAATGTGGGTGCAGAAATGCACCTCTGCCTACCCCATCAGGGAATACAGGCGTGAGTTTATATACATAAACATACATACGTATGTATGATTTTGTTGAAATAGTGATATTTGTCACGCGTGATTTTATCAATGAAATTATCAAGGCTGTAAACTTTCTGTAAAGGTTAAAAAAACAATGCTATTAGTATGAATGATTTTGCTTTCTATGATAATGTTACGAGAATATTGGTGTCGTTTTATTGGTTCTCGGGGCAAATAATGTTTTTCTTTATAATACCTACATAACTATTCATTATTGTCAATAAAACTAAGGACCAATAAAGTTATTTCGTTTGGTAATGATAATTTCGAAATACACAGTATAAATTTCAATGTTGTATTATGAATACAATAAATAGAATATTGTATTAACAAAAATTATATAGAAAAAAATTAACCAAAATATAAAAAACAAAAGGTGGTCTAGACAATTTCTTCCAGGCAACCTTAGGATGGATAATAGAAGAGGAAAAATAAAGACAGAATAGTTATATTATTAAATAAATATAACAAACGATTTTAATATCAATTTTCTTATTTATTGATAGAAAAGCTATAGAATCAACGTATACATATTACACGTCTATTTTAAATAATCTAAGAAGTTATGGCAAAATGAAGTAGGTACAAGAAAACTAGAAAAGGAGACAGAAAGAATAATAAAGAATATTAAAAAAAATACGTTTTTAAAAGCAATGTTTCAGTTTTATATTAGAAAAGTAGTATTTTAACAAATAACACAACATGGCTAAAACATTAGGTACTTTATCATATTGGGAAGCGAAGAAAGTTTCAACTCATTAGTCACGTTTCATTAAAACTGACACTGAAATGAATATAAAGTTAATTCATTCGAATTCAAACTTTGGACTGATGTATGGCCTCCACCGGCGGCTGTTCTAACAAATTAATTTAGATCTCTCACCCTCTCCCGGCTTAATGAAGCTCCTAATACAAAAGGGGTGTTCTAACGAGTTAACAGAGGTCTGAATATGCTGGTCGCTGTGTACGACGATAATAAATGATTGAACAAAGCGTTAAGTCTATTATAACGTTGCGAGAACTTTATTAGAACGGTTAATGTACGACACGTAGTGTTGGGAATAGATGTATCGACTATCGAGTACATACTGTGCTATAAATAATAAATACACCCAATATAATAAATAATAAATAGGTACACCCAGTCCCACATAATTCTGATCCACCACAAAGATTAGAGTCTTGTGTCGTGGGTATCACAAACTACACGAGACGTTTTCGGTCTCACAAACACCCAGACCCGAGACAAATATTTGTCGACACACAAACATTTGTCTCGGTGCGGGGATCGAACCTACAGCCTCTTGTTTCGCAAGCTGGTGGCTAATGAAATACGCCACGGAGGCTGTCGAAGCATATTTTTTTATAATATTCACAAATTTTAGTTACGTTTAATATGAGAACTGCATACCTATACACATCGCAATGCTTTTGTTATAATCTTACTTGTGTACTTTAATACGGGTGGCTCGATATTCAGAAAAATTAGTAGTTTTAATTATTGTTTCCACCGAGGGTTCTAATCATTTTAAAATCGCATGTATAATTTTCTTACCTTATTCAAGTTTCATATTTGACGAAACTATAATAATATAAGACGAAGCTATAAGTATCTACATGTCTACCCAGTGACATATTGACACTTATACCACATTTTTTGTCATAAAAAGGTAGTCATACGTCTTGTGCTTAAAATAAGACTACTCAGATACAGCGACCTTTCGTAGTCATCTCTTTCGTTAGTAATGTTACAGTTTTAGAAGTGAATAACAAAAACTCAAAGTTTGAGGTGTTGTAATATTTGTTGCGAATTTGCTGAATACTTAATTCCTCATACATAAATCCCAAGAATTAATTTTAAAGTAGGTACATAGTATCAAATAATAATCGATATAGAGGGCAGCACTAGTAGCTCGCCGCGAGTTTAGAGTTAAGCCCGCGTCTTTATAATTAGATAAAGTGAGGTACAATTAAACTTTCCTTAAATAAGCCAAACGCAACGGAAAGGCAATTAGTAATTTCTGGTTGATTATTTTATTAGTTGCCCGCGATGTTTCATTGGTTTTAGATGGAGCTTAATTTTGTTCAAAATTATAAAATATGATCCAATACTATGGATCAGTGTGATCATTTTGATTAAATCTATTGAGCCAGTGAAGAAAACCATTGTGAAGAAACCTGCACACAATTCTGCACAAAAGTTCTTAGGAACTTCTTAAATGTGTAGTCCGCCTACCTGCACTAGGCCAACAACAAGGAAAACATCGTCATAAAACCTGCACACCTAAAAGTTCTCAAGAATTTCTTAGGTGTGTAGTCCGCCAACCCGCACTAGGCCAGCGTGGTGGACTAAGGCCTAAACCCTCTCAGTTGTAGAGGAGGCCCGGCCCGTATTTGGGCTGATGATGATGATGAATTTTTTTTAGAAAAGGGCGTTTTTAATATGCATATTTCCAATACTATAAAATAAATATTCCAATACTATAAAGTATAAAAACCGTGTTTCAAAATCACTTAAGACTCGGTGCTTGTGGTCACACTCACAGTAGATAAACATGTAGGCACTGATTGAGATTAAAATTATTTTCATGTAATCAATAATTACTACCATACGATTTAATTAGGTCGCGCTTATTATTTATGTAAGTTAATTCAAAATTAAACTTACATAGATATTTTGCTTCCAATCTATCAATGAAATAGCTAGACTCATTTTTCTTTTAATTTTTACTTATTCTTAACTAGGTTTTGCCCGCGACTCCGTCCGCTTAGACTACTGGGTTGGGTTCAGAAAGAAAATAAGTTGTAGTCTATTTTACTATTATTATTTTTACAAATTTTGAATGTCATATTTATTTATATCTAATCAACAGCCTAAAAAATAAGTTTCAAGCTTCTAGCTTTAAAAATGACAATATTTCCATACAACCTTTCATCCCCCCTTTCAACCCCTTAAAACCTTTTTTCTGGAATAAAAAGTAGCCTATGTCCTTTCTCAGGCTCTAAACTATCTGTGTACCAAATTTCATTTAAATCTGTTCAGTAGTTTTAGCAAGAGAGCGAGACAGACAGAGTTACTTACGCATTTGTAATATTATATGTAATATGTATAGTAAGTAATATATATAGTAAGTATGGAAGTATGGATTGCAGTTTGGCACCAAAGCAGTTGATGGCAAATCAGTTGATTATTCTAATGTTCCACGTATGTAAGATAAAAGACTTTTATCTGTCGATTGTAAATCATGACATTAATAAGACAGATCTAGACATACCAAGTCTATAGTAAATATAGGCAACACCATATTTAACCTCCAATTTAAATTTGCGGGGTAGCTTAACCAAATTCGCTCGTACTAATTAACATCCGCTTTATTAATCACTTTTGACTCGGCAGTTTTCCCTTTGAATTTTTCCCTTTGCCAAATTTAATTTGAGAATTGCCTCAGCGACGTAAGATCATGTCGTTTGCAACCGAAATTACGTTTAACGTTATTCAATTACATTTTTTCCACCCCATCTGTAAGAGTTTGACTATGCAGGTATGGATATTTTATTCTTAAAATTGATGGTAAAAAGAAAACGATTTTTGTTGAAAACATAAAATAATAATAATTCGATGTTCCAACTAAAATATTGAATTCCATTTTCATAAACCGCTTCAAACCTGTTAGTCTGCGGAGGCACTCGAAATTATTGTAACTTAAAGTTTTTTCCATACATCAAAACGACCATACCTAAAAATATATTTTACTACAATTTAATACGGAATACATTAACAACGTCAAATCAGCTATTCCGTTCAGGACTCTTTTAATTCGAATTAAGGATTTTTTATTACCTGTATTCAAATGGATATCATAGCAAAGAAGGAAATAGCTTTGGATATGATTTGATGGTCCATGAGGTACTTTGTTAGTATTTTTTGAATTTTTAATGACTCGTAGAGCTCGTTTATGCTGGTTATTAGATGGTTTGAAAGGCGGTGTATCATTATCGCTTAAAAAACTTATATCAAACATGTAGCATGTACGTTGCTTAAGCAATTTGGACATTTAAACAATTTTGAATTATCAAAACGAATGTTCATTCACTCATCACACGTTTCATAGATTAAGAAAGAAAGAAGCATTTATTGCTAGCACAATTAATTACAAATAATATTTTTTTTAAATTAAGAAAACAACAAACAATATTAAATTGCGCCAGCAAAGGTACCTCTCATTCAGTTACATGGTTCAGTAAAGTATACCCAGTGGCGGTACTTTCATAGAAGCCCAAAAGCCCAGCATGCCTTACAAAATTCCGAATAATAATCTTTAAGCTTTAAATATTTATTTAACAAAAGCAATTTGACATATAAATGAGTATATCCTGACCCCACAATAAACAATTATAAACTAGATACATACACAATTAACTCATAATGCTTTTGGGCTTCTATGGAAGTACCGCCACTGCGTATCATTATTACTTAGAAAAGACGAGACAAACTGAGAGTAACAGCGTTTAAAAAATTACTGACGTCATAGACTAGAAGTCGAAGACATTCATACATATCTAAACACATTCTCCACAAACGAAGAGGAACGATGTGCAATAAGAATTAATGACTATCGAACATTCGCCCTGATGCGTAGCTCCCTTACTACCCTCGTATCAATCAGCAAACGGATTTGTTACGTAATTCCTAAGGAGACAATCTACAAGCTAACAATTATCCAAGCGACAACTGAAGTAACACATCTTATTTGGCAAACAAACTAATAAGAATCTTACTGGCATAAAATAAGGTGCAAATTCCAACGTGTTTATTACGGCCGTCCTAAACTAAGAAGCACACAAGACGACTCACGAAAAAGTGCCCTCTGCGGCGGGTAAAAGTACCGTTTTTGTACTAAATGCCCATCGGCACCCTAATTCGGGGAGTTTTAATATTCACTTATACAAGGGAAAAGAATTACACGAGGAGAATGAAGCAGGGCGAGTAAATAAATAAAGGAAACGAGACGCCCAACAGCGGCCATTTTGTAAACACATTACGAGGTACGTGCAACGATTCCAATTGGATTTGTCGATTGTCGGAACATCGATACGTATCAAGGCAAATTAGTATCGACCTTTAAAACGTGTGAATAGTTACGGCCAATTGAATATGTGATAGGTAACATGTTATTTATTGTAAGGAATAAATAACAGATATATATTTTTTAAAGTTGTATAATGTAATCATCATCATCATCACCAGCCCAAATACGTCCCACTGCTGAGCACGGGCCTCCTCTACAACTGCAACTCTACAGTGTAAAATTTGATGTAAGTTTTATTAGTTACGTCTGTCTTCATTAATTATAATTGCTTTCCAATAATAAGACAAAATGTAATTAGTCACAAATTAAGTTTTTAATAAGGGAGATTCTCTTAATATTTTGTCAGTAATATGGAGATGAGTTTGGTAGACTAAATTCCCCTAGCATTTTTTTAGGATTCTCTTAAAATTAGTCTTCTACCAGTAGATATTTAAGTCTAATGTAGTTGAACATACAAGACACAATAATTGGTATGATATAGGACGATTCTCTGGCAAGGAATACATTCGGAAGAAAAGAAAAGAATTACTGTTACGCGGATGATTTACGACCGTAATATATAGGCATTTAAAAAAAAGAAAACACTATAAAAATGTAAGACGTATTAATGTTAACAAACGCAGTTTATATTCAGCACAAAGGTCGCATAAAATAACGTGGAACCACAGTAAAAGTCACGAAAAATAGGCAATAAAGCAAACGAAGAGGAACAATACGTGTAAAAAGTAGAATGCTCGTCTTTCCACCGCACTTAATAATTGATGGTTCAAACTGCCGAGTTGTGTTGCTCATACAAAATGTATCTCCCCTGCTACCCCATGTTACCGCCTGCTTGATGTTTTATACATACAATATGTACAAATACCGGGCCCACTTAACCGCCCCGCGTTGCCTTTTGTATTCGACTTATTTTTGGGGAGGGCATTGATTGAGTGTAGTCATGAAAATGGTATTTGTTGCGCCTAATTGTATTGCCAGAGCGTCGTTATAAATGCATTAAAATGTAATATAATGTAAAAACAAACAAATTTACAACGCTTCTGTGAAATACGTGACCAACAGCACATAACTGAAATCGTTTACTTTAAAACAATAAACAAGTCGCATTTTACAAAATTTTATAGCAAATGTCTACATTAGAAAACATTTTATTAGAAATTTATTCCTATTAGGTATTTGTATTTGTTCGTTATTGCATTAAGGAAAATAGAATGTTAGGCTTATAGACTGTGTTCATTTTGTGTAAATTACTCTTTACGGGAAAACTTAATACTTTGAACTTTAGACATACTATGGGTAGCTAACATTTTTAAATTCATTCCTATTTCAGAAGTTGTTTTAAAATAAGATATTTTTTATAATGAATATTTTGTTAGTCAAATACACATTCAACCATGAGATAATTAAGTGTTCGATATCATTTACATCAATTAATTTTATCGCTATATTATCATATGCTAATATCAACTACGTCGATTTAAATTGTTAACGTTAACATTATAACTTGTTCCTGCGTTACTAAAACATTCCCAATAAATATTTATATATACTCTTATCACATATACGTACATAATTGCATGGTCCAAATAATATATTACATTTAAGATGACAGCAATAGTTTTAAGCAGCCATTACTGTAAATTTAAACTTCAAAACTGGCCACATGACAAACCAGCATAAATAAAAAATAAATCTTGTATATTCGAATTTTAAACAGAATTTATATTTTTATGGTCTGTGCCATTCACTATCGTTAAGAAATTTAATAAAGCACTTTAAAAATCGAATAACAATATCGATAAATTGATAGGTGATTTATAACTTTGTCACATCCTTATCTTATAAGTGAGAGTTGATGCGTGTATGGGAATGCATGCCATTGTTTCTTAATGAATTAAATTTTCAACTATTACTTATGGGTAGAGGTGTAATTTATGTTGTCCTATTGTATTCTTCACTCGGCGATTGCTTATTTAAATTACAGGCTATAAACATCGAGTGATATGTTTGTCACGAGTTAAAATAATTGTTTTACGTAGGTATATTTACTTTTCTATTTTCACGTCATAGGCAAGCTGTAACCGCATAATACTTAATATGGCGTTTTCGTATATAAAAAAGTAAAAAGACGACGAGATTTGTTATGATGATCATGATTAAAAGATATAAAGAATTTTTTATCGGGTGGCGTAAATAAACTGCCAACTAGGGAGAAATAATTACGATTATCTCTTCAGATGTGAAAATTACGAGGGCAGTCCGATAAGTACTTAGCCTACAAAAGAAAAACGAAAATTTTGGAAAAGTGGCGATTTATTTCTCATCACAGTCTTCTTTCAACTCGATTCACTTGACCCAGCGATGCTCCAACTTCTTTAAGCTGTCTGAAAAGAACGTTTTCTGGAGGTCTACAAAGTAGGCCTCCGTGGCGGCGATAACTTCCTCATTCGACTCAAATTTCTGCCCGGCGACGGACTTTTTCAAGTTTGGAAACAAAAAGAAGTCACACGGGGCCTAATCTGGAGAATACGGTTGATGGAGCAGCTGTTCGTAGCCTAATGTGACCAATTTGGCCGTTGCGACGGCGGAGGTGTGAGCCGGTGCGTTGTCATGGTGGAAGAGCACTTTTTTCTTCGCCAAATGGGGCCGTTTTTTCTACAATTCGGCGTTGAATCGGCCCAATAGTTCGGCATAGTAGAGCCCTGTGACCGTTTTGCCCTTCTCCAGGTAGTCGATGTAAATCACACCTTGTGAAACCTAGAAAACGGTGGCCATCTCCTTTTCGGCCGATGGGACAGTGTTCGCCTTCTTCGGAGCACATTCGCCGGGTAAAGTCCACTGTTTCGACTGTTTATTGGTCTCTGGTGTGTACCAGTGAATCCATGTTTCGTCGACGGTCACGAAACGACGCAGAAACCCCTTCGGATTGCACCTAAACAGTGTCAAACACTGCTCTGAAGTTGTGTCACTGATGCGCTTGTCGTCCGAAGTGAGCAAACGCGGCAGCCATCGAGCCGACAGCTTTCTCATGCCCAATATTTCATGCAGGATATGACCCACGCGGTCTTTTGAGATGCCTACTGTCTCAGCTATCTCGCGCACCTTCAATCGGCGGTCTGCCAATACAAGATCGGGCCTTTTCTCACGTTATCCTCCGTGGTAGCCGTTTTTGGGGCACCTGGGCGTGGCTCATCAAAAACTGACGTGCGACCACGTTGAAACTCGTTAAACCAATTTTTGACGGTCGCCATTGAAGGAGAAGAGTCACCGTAAACAGCATCCAAGCTCTCTTTGATGTCGCTGCGCGATTTCCCTTCCAAAAACAAGAATCAAATCACCGGCCGATATTGCTCTTTTTCCATTTTTCTAAAATCCGCGGATACGTCCGCTTACACACGCGGTCAAAACAAAACTACAAATCCAATACGGCTGAAATTTTGACAAAAGCCGTCTACGAAGATGTGCTACATGATGGTAAATTTATCTTACGATAGAGGTGCCATCGGGCGGTGAGGCTAAGTACTTATCGGACTGCCCTCGTATGTCGGCCTGTACAGTGTACATAGTCAAATACACATACCGTTGCCAGAACATGACATAATTCCCTAGTAGCATAGTCTTCGTGTTATTCTATTCAAATAAATATTCTTCGTAGTATAATTTTCTCTATATAATTGTGTATTATTTTTAAATTTATATAAAGAAATATATAAATAATTTATATGTTTATTTATTGTAGACATTAGTATTTTCTGCTGTATTATTTGTTTAATATCTAATCTATTAAAATTCAAAAACAAGTTTTTTTTGCAAACTTATATAAAATGCTTCGTTAATCGCAATTAAAAAGTTATGAAAATATTTTAAAAATTATATTTATCATTATTAATGAGATTAATCTAAGTAATGTCATGTTACATATAAGAATATTCTATAATTTACAAAATGAAGAAACAATGTAAACATTTTAATATTCATGGAATTATGTTTTATTTATTTTCAAGGTTATTATAAAAATAGCAACTTAACGAAATTGCTGTGATGCTCCAGTGGAGAAAATTTCGAAGCCAAAATTGTACTTTGATTTTTTCAGATTTTTTTAAAAGAAGAGATAGATACTGAAAGATAGGACCATCAAGATGGTATTAGATAAACTTTAAAGCTGTATCCATACTAAAATAATTATAAATACGAAATTAACTCTGTCCGTCTGTCTGTTGCCACGCCTGTCCAACATTTTTTTTTTTTGTATGGATATAGATAGGACCTTGCAGAAGAACAAAGGGTACTTTTTGATTTTGAAAATTATGACAGTCGTTTTTTATTGATACTAATATTATTAAGGTATTTTTTTATAAGGTTGGGATGAGTACCTACATAGATACGGAATTAAAATTGAATATGAAATAAATCTTAAACAAAATTTGTTGACTTTGTTTTCGACCTATAGAATAGTCTTTCGAGAACGGTTCAAATGTTTTTGTGCAACATGAAGTCTATCGTAATAGACGAAACTCTCTTGACCATTCCGGGAATAATAATTATTCACGCGAAATCTATACATAAAATCAAGGAAGTTACGAATCAAAATTGTATACGCTATCATTCATTTAATAAATTCACGAATCGAGATAAGAACATGTGTCAATGTGAGCGTCGTGGGCGTTACATTTGCATCTGCCGATTACGGACATCCATTTAATTCAAAGGCTATAGAAACTTCCATATGTTTCCTATTAACTTTTTTTAGTATATATTTAAGTCAACAAATGAGCTGCCAGTTCTTTATTTTAATTTCTTGTCTGATGTAAAAATGTAATTAATTTTAGTTGACATTATATAGGTATAGGTACTAGAACAGCATAGAATAAGAAATCGTCTGTGTAGTTTAATTCAATATACTTTCCACTGCTGAACAATAGTCAAATTAAATCAGGACTTTTACAAAAGTAGATTTTTCTTACTTCATTATTTCTAGATAATTTTTTGAGGTAAAATATTGTTACTGCTGACCAAAATTATATTATCAAAATTTCATTCGAAATTTGAATGATGGTATTAGAATGTGTTTCGTATTTACATGCTGCCAGTATCAAAAAAAATTAAAACAAAATTATCTGTATAAATAAAAATTACTAATTCATCATAATGAAACGCTAACATCGGTAGCCGAACACCGGAGCAATAAGAACCTCATCCCAAAGATGATAATACAACCTCATTTGTCATAGATAACACTCGCCTCATTTAATTTATGTCTAAACTGCATTATCCTTCGTTATCTATATTCGACAGTACATCCAATAGTTTGATTGAGAGCTAATAAAACTATGGATAGTAAACCTTTTTTTGTAGTTTCTGTAGTCACGTAATGCGTGTTACCAACTTTTCCAAAAGATGAATTCTAACTAATAAATTTTCACGAAAATTCTTTAAGTTTCATTGATCGGTAAATTGAGCTGATCGCATAGTAAATATTACTATACTAACTAACAATAATTTCTTAGATATAGCTACATAATTTTTCTTTATTGAAAATACGTTCAGAAACTATCCATGCGGAATTTCTGATAATATCAAGGAACATTCCACCACTAAGGCATCTTATAGGAGATCCTCCTTGTTTAAATATAAAGAATCTAATGAAGTATTTTCTCACTCCCAAATCAAGGGATGTCTTTCTACCTATCTGTTACGCTTTCACCCTACAACGCAAAAAAATTGGTAAAGTCTTAGAAAGAACTTACAAAACTTACTTTTTTCTAAAAAAAATTCACTTCTCGAACCGCGCCAGGCTTCTAATTTCTATTTGCAAAATTTAGCTTAGCTTATACGAGAAACTTAAAGTGTAGTTTTAACTCAACAAATGAGCGGGATTTTCAAAATCTTTTGTTTTTTTGTTGACGTAAAGGTCTCATACCAACAGCCATTGTTATCACACTGTGAGTTAAACCTAATTCAGTATTAAAATATCTTGAAAACCTCACAATAAATCGTCAAGGCTTTATCGTAATCTCGTCATTAAATGGACGTCTTTTATTTGAAACGTTCGTTCGGAAATGGTGCAGCGCTGGTGCCCAAAATTCCTTCGCCCGATTAACATTGTGTAATGTGTTGGAATTCCAAAAGTATTTCTCACAATGTGTCTGAGTTTATGCACAATAAAATTTCTATTAATTATCTTACTAATTTGGATGTTAATATTAAAAACAGACCAAATCCTCAATTTTACACCTCTAGATAGAGTTTAATAATAGAGTCCGTATTTGCGGAGTCCTAAACTTTTACTTGCAAACAATAATTACCATTTTTTTTAATAATTCAAATTAGATTTTCTAACCAGTATTTTACAACAGTCACTAAAACATGAAAGGACTTAAACCGAATGTCACAGCGACTTTAATGCAATTAATGTTTTGGACACTCTAAGGAGTATATAGTTTATTATCAACGTCAAAAACATTAACCGGGAAATTAATCAAAGTAAACACGAACAAATCCTATCAATATAGCCTAGCGTGGCCCCTCGTTAGCGATAAACCGACTTTTAATAATGCACAACAAAACAAAAACAAGAAGCTCTAGATAAGCGACCCATTAACACGGCCGGTTAATACAATGAGACGTTTGATAAATTAACTCTATGTTTATTTGAAAATAGAATTATTTTTTACTTTTTATGATTTTTATTACAACGGCATAAATAAAAGTAGAATTTCCAAATTGGAATACAGGCCGGTAAGAAACTTTTTGAAACTCAACAAACGCAAACTTTTATGCGTTCATACAAAGATATAAACTCAATATCAGTCAGTAGATCACGAACACTGCCTGTGAGTGCCTGGTAATAGTTTTTTTTATTACAATAAAATCAGTGGCATGGCGCCGCGCGTATCGAGCACGCGTTATCTGCTCCGAACACAAACACCGCTTGTCCATTAGAACGTAATCGGTTGTGATGCCACCAACACACGACTTCGGAACGAACCCTTGCATTGTCTCGCAGTTTTGAATTTGGAATTTTGTTTCCTGTGTAATGTTTTGTATGGACTATTTTAACAGTACTTTTTGTTTTTACAATAGATGGCTTTACTAAAATAATTGAATAAACTTTATTAGATTATTAAAGATAATAACAAAAATAGCCCAAGATTAAGATAAATTTGGCCGGCTTCCTTTCATAAACAAATACTCTCGGCTAAATATAATAAACTATTTAAGGCAAGTCGGTAGTTTCGGTCAAGTTTTGATACAATACTGTTGATGATACTATAATTCTTCGGAAAGCATGTTTGCAAACGTTTATTTTACGAAATTTCTTCTAAAGATTCCTGTTGTAAGTGTAATCAAAAAAGTCAGCAAAATTCTTTTTTTAAAGAGTTCTGTTTTGAAGAAGCCTACTGATACCGACGGATTTTTTTTTTATGAATTATTCCATATCGGTTGGCGAGCGACCTAAAACGTATTTCACAAGCTCATACGTATCCGACATTTTTTTTTTTTTTGAGAAATGAGGCAAACGAGCTAGTGAGCCACCTGATGTAAAGTGGTCAACACCGCCCATGAACACCCACAATACCAGAGGAAGTATCTACTCGTACATGCGAATATCAGTCAATTTTATATTGTACGTAAACCCTATATTGTAACTAAACACGAAAAATGCCAAACCAATAAAGCTCACTCCATTAAATAGCCATAGGTCTCTTTAAATTTATTGAAATAGTAACGACATCAATAAATTAGTTTTAATGTATGGAACGGTTTAAAAGCGTTCACGATACACGTGTACTCGTTGATTGAACGGTTTTAATTAATTTATGTGGTGATGGGTTGGTCGAAATAATTTATTATAAAAGCAATGTGTAAGGTTTGATGTAACAGCATAATTACGTGCCAAAATTTAATAGATGGCTCGAAAAACCGATAAACGACTCAGATAGGCGGAAGTAAGTGTTTTTTAATTGACAGTCAATGGCGTAATGGGTAAGAAACTATTGGCTATAGAATTTTATATTGCTTGGGCTCAATAAAAATGCTAGTGCGATTCAAAAACACTATCTCGGGGTATTATTTATAGAGTAGTTGGATATCCATATAAAATAGGCCAGGTAGGTAGGTATTTAGGCCTAACCTATGTATATACTGAACATTTTATGGCAGACAGATAGTCCTTTAATCAAAATTATCATGCTGAAAAATACCCTATTTCACCCAGTAACTGTGAGATATTAAAAAGTAGAATGAGAAATATCTATAAAATTAATATTTTATGAATTCAAAACATTACTCAACTGTAAACGTTTAAAAATAGGCTTCAAGTCATTAAACAAACAGAGCCTTCAACGTCAGTATGACAGTTGCCACCTGTCTGTCATGTTGCTGTCTGCATTATTGCCAATCATAAAAATCGCTACCGATCACGTTCTAAATTTGAAAACTTTTATCCGCCGGCAATACTGATATTTTGTATTTATTCAGTTTGAGAGGCGGAGATCGTCTCTCCGTATATTGTACTTCATTCAACAACATTAAAAATATGTAGTGTCTATTTTGATGCATATATTTTTTTATCAAATTAGTTTTATTGATCTATGTTTAAATGTAAAACTGTGATATTTTGCGCCTAATCAATCATGAATAATTTTGTTATAAATGGAAGGGAATAAGCTACTTTCTGTTTGGAAAATTCTGTTCAAATTCATGCGGCCAGAACTGCACAAGGTTTTTAGTAAAGATTATTTTTTTAATTGCTTTTATGTATAATTCGATAATTAAATTGTATATGCAACATAAAACAGCCACTAAGAAAAGGACGCAATAGTTTCGCTTAAACATAAAACGACACCAAATAAATACGTAGTTGGATCGTAAAAAATGTATGTAAAACAGAAATCACTCCTTTAACGGCCTTTAAGTTGAACGTTTAGGCATTTTTAAGTTCTCCAACACAGTTTTACGACATGTAATTAAAACAAATTCTTCACTGTTCGTATCTTTAGTGGCTCAACTACTTAACTTTTATATTCCGGCACTATTAGCGGTGAGGCGACGTCCAACGCCTTAAGACACTTATTTTTACGTAAAATCGTTTACGTAGGTATATAAAGATGATCTTTTCAGGGAAATCGCGTGGGATGCATGTAGCTTTGCTAATGTAGTTCGAAGTATTTTAATGTTTTGTTTGATTGGTGTATTTATAATTGTAATAATGTTATCATATAATATACGTCCCAACAGGCAATGGCCACGTCTTCTATGAGAGAGGTCTAAAACTTAGTCAACTATCTTCATCAAATGCTCACAATTATGTTGACCTATACTTTACGGGGTAGACACAAGCAAACACACTTAACTGACGCACTTACGAGTAAATCAAGAATAATACTACACTAGTTGTTGCCAGCAACTCCGTATGCGAAACATTGTATTTCAAAACGAATATCCTTTCATCAACAGCACATATACGTCCCACTGCTGGGCAAGGGCCTCTTCTACAACCGAGAGGATTTAGGCCTCAGTTCACCACGCTGGCCTAGTGCGGGTTGGCGGACTACGCACCTAAGAAATTCCTAAGAACTTTTAGGTGTGCAGGTTTCATCACAATTTCCTTCACCGTTAAAGTACGTGATAATTCCTTGTGAATACACATTTTCCTTTGCTGCACCGCTACTATTGGTGGTAGCGTGGTGATATAGCCTATAACCTTCTTCGATAAATGAGCTATCTAGCACTGAAATATTTTTTCAAATCGGACCAGCATTATCTGATAAGCGCATTCAAATAAACAAACTCTTCAGCTTAAAATAGATTTACATTTGGTATCACTACAGATACTAATATACAGCAAAATGATCCACCGACATTCTCAGTCGTTCAGTTGGTGAACGCGCCAGCATTATTTCACTTTGTTTTCCTTTACCTTAACATTCGATTATGATGATAACATAACATGATCTTATCATTCATCATCTATGCGTAGCGCAGCTTAAGCTGATCCTGATTATGGCATGTTTCCACCATTACCAAAAGGTGGTTTGAAGAGAAAACTTATCATACAGACAAGCAAAGTTACTTTCAGATTTATTTTTGATACTGTAAGGTCTGTTGACATAATAATGTGAAATATCAAGAGATAAACCAACACTAGTAAGAAAACAGACATCATCACTAAAAAAATCTACAAAATTTTGGCGATACTAATAAATAATGCAAATGAATATGGGCGCCTTTTTTATTTAAGTATTTTTAGTACATACATACATAAACTCACGCCTGTAATCCCCGAAGGGGTAGGCAGAGGTGCATTTCTGCACCCACATTTCGCCAGGTATGTATCAGTCCCACGTAATAGGGGGCGAGCCTATTGCCGTTTTTCGGGCACATATCCAGACTCCGTGCTGTTACTGAGAATTATATAATGGGAAAACCCAATAACACTTCGTCCGACCCGGGAATCGAACCCAGGACTTCTTGATCGCACGGCACATACTTGTACCGCGAGACCACGAGGCGAGTATTTTTAGTACTGTATGTAAATATGTCGTTTATAAAAAAAATAGTATTTACTAAGCTGTTTCCACATTCCGTATGCAAAGCAGGCTAACTAATTCACCGCACAAGTTAGTTTTGTTCACAAACTGAAAATCCTCCGATCAAACACCATTATTTATTCACTGATAGGTTTATATTAAATCTATTAAGCCAGAGCTCTAGTAAGCTGGTCGGTGTAACACTGTACGAGTTATCTTAATGACGACATGCAAGCTAACGGGGTATGTTGACGCCTCCACTTAAATAATTACAAGTGTTTTAAGGACTGATAAACTATAAATAGACTATAAAATCGAGGCTCGGATCATCGCTTTTCCATTATACATGTGAAATATGGTGAGGTTTATAGTAAGATTACATGACGTGTAATATAAGGTACATAAGATCTAGGAATAATTAATATGGGTCCCTTAAACATAATGTTTGATACTTATCTAAACAATACCTACGATCTTTACTGCTTTGACAATATTATTGTCACTGACGTGTACTTAAAAATAAAATATTAATAAGCAAATAAATAGGTTCTTTGTGTATCAAATGTAATTCTGATACTGAGCATTGAGAAATTAAAATAAATAAATACACTCAACAGTCACATACATAGTTCTGACTCTACACTCAGATACAAGTAGTGTGTCGGGAGTATCAGAAATTACGAGAGACTTTTCGGTCTCAGTAACACCCATACCCGAAACAAATATTTGTGGATTACACAAACATTTGTCACGCTGCGAGGATCGAACAAGCGGCCTCTCTTTTCCCAACTTGGTAAGCAACCCACCAACGGCGCCACGGGGCTGTTCAAATTACCTTTTGCTGTGAGTACGAAGTGATCACTAAAAGGTAAAGAATGCCTTTGTGTATATTAAGTTTAATAAATAAAAAAGAGCTTTATATGGGTATGCATCCGATGACTTTTCATTCGAACAGATTCCTTGTCTAGTCTTATTATAACATTGCCTGACGTGAGGGATGACGACATCCCACTACCTAACTCAAGTGTGATACCACCAAACAAACAGCATAAATACCTAAATACACATTCTTACATTATTTTAAGGCAAATAATTTTCCCACAATTAGCACTACCTTTACTTTAAAAATTTGTCTTTTCAGAAAACATCACTGTTAGCACTCAAAACATATATGTAGGTAAATCAATCATACCTCCATTTAGTCCTCCTGTTCTGGAACCAAGTTTTCACTTGGGCGTCGGTCATTTTCAGTGTCTTCGCCAGCGACGCCCTCTCTGCCGATGCCAGGTACTTCTGCTTATGAAACCTCTTCTCCAGTTCGGCTATCTGCAGTCTCGTGAAGGAAGTCCGCGGCTTCTTGCGTTTAGGTGGGGTTCGGTTCTGGTACGGGTGACCGATCCGCCTCGTGATGGGAAATGATGCTGAAATGTACAACGTCGATTAGTTAATGTTCACATTTATTATTTAGAGCAAATTTTATGGTATAAGATGATTTAGTAACGAAATTTCAGTGATTTTATTTAACTAGATTGTTGCAGAAAATCAAGGTATCAGCATTAGACGAAATGCAACATGTTGTACTTATATAATACTCTAAAATGGTACGAATTGATTAGCGGAACGCAGGTCTATCATCAGAGCGAGCACATCATGTCGCAGAAGGAGAGCGCAGAGCGGGATCGCGAGAGGAGTGATCCCGCCCGCCAAAGACGTCAGAGAAGGAGGCGCCGAGTCAACAGAGACAATTAGACCCGGCGCCCTGCCCTGTGGCGAGGGGGCGTTAGAATTCCACCACGGTATCCCCTGCCTGACGTAAAAGGCGACTCATTGGGGCCCTTGGGGTCGCTGGACGCGCTTTGATGGCAAAGCGTCCACCCAGAACGGAACCCCGAGAGGGGCGGCGGCACGGTGGCCTGTGTCCGTCTATCATCAGACGTCATCGAATATCTACAGTCACCATATCCTTTACTTTAATTTATATCTATAAGATATAAATTTTATTCAACATCGTTGACGTCCAACATAGAGCGCGGCAAAAACCTAAGGGTATTTTTTTAACATACAGTATGTACTTTTTTTATAAATTCGTTCATATTTTCAGTGCTACGGCACACAAAATACCAGATGTTTAAAATGATGTCTTCCTACATCTAAATTCGCTGTAAATTTAAATGATTCGTGTAATTTTCCGGTAGCTACATAATGATTCATAAAAAACTCATTAAAGAAACTAATACATCTGATACAATCTTCATAATAGCTCTGCTTCAATATCCTCACAATCCACGTTGGAGCCATCAAGCAATCGCCATTCCGCCAGCAACGTACATTTACATCTTATCTCAGTAATTGAAATCACGATTGAATACACTGCAATCGTGAATAATAAAAAAAAACATGAATAAATAAAAATCTCATTAAAAACAACTCACTTCACTACAATTTACTACATATAGCGGCTATAATCACTTTTTCATAATAAATGTGAAATTATATGGAAAGTCAAGCGACTGACCGCCTGATTCTGACCGCAAGCCGTTTCGAAAAGGAAGCCGGTAATCGTGAACGTTTTCAAAATTACACACAAAATGGCGGCCGTAATCGCGTTTTTAAAATTCGAAACTCAATAAATTACATCGGTTAAAACGGAACGCTACGATTGGCGGAACGTTCGGTAATGACCGATGTTTTCCGTAATAGATCGATTTGTGTTAAATGATCCATGAGATGAGATCATGTAGTTAACTATATTGTTTTCAATGTCAAATCGATATTCTACAATGAATATAATAACTGAGATGAAACTGTTCATTTTCATTTTAAATTATTATTGATAATTATCCCCACGACTTTAGTCCATTATAATACAAGGCTATATATAATTTTATCAAAGGTCAGAATTTACTCTTTGTAAATTCGTATACAATGAAACCTATAAAACTTGGATTACGAATTTGTTTTCACTTAATAACTTTTATTAATACATTCACCCACGACTTTATCTCTCTTTAAAACAATTTCAGCACCACGTTATTATGGTGTCATTTTCAAGTCTCTTAAACATGAAAAAATTTCAAAGAGTAACGTGTTTCAAATCATATCCCCTCAATATACTCGTATACCTAAATTTCACTTATATTTACATACCATAATGGTGAAACCTCGTTCCTGTTACCCTGTTCGAAATTTAAATTACAATCTCATATTTAATTTTTCTTTCTTCAAATATGGAACGTAGATATTAAATGGCGCGCTCCCATTGGTCGGCCGACAATCGTAATGGCTGCTTCACGTGACCGCAAATTATGTAGCAATTGCGCGGGTATACGTAACTTAAACACGGTTTTAAAATGTTGTTAGTTACTTTATCGTAGCGGTAGACATTAGTAATTTTCGTGTTCGTGACAGTTAAATGAATCAATCAAAAGTATATGTTTATGTCTGTATATCTATTGCACTTGTTTCAAACAAATAAAAAAAATAGGTGATTAAAATTATTTTTTTCATATTATAATACATCTTAAGATTTATTTTCAAATTAATCAGAACATCCTAATTACAATATTAGGTATTGAACATGGCAATTGGCAACTGATGTAAGTAGAGTTTGAATCACCATAGTTTAATTAAAGACGGGACATCTGATATAGGTATACGCGTCGTTTATATTACTGTGCTATCATAACAACGATTCACTAAAATTATTCTTTGGACATAATAGTATTCAGGCAGTGTTTTTAATTTTTTTGCTTTGCTAAATATCTAATTTTCAATTATCGAGTTACATCTGAAATACTACCGTCAATTTTTCCTTTATATATGTAAATACTTTTACATCGTTGTAACATATTTCCAAATCATATAATAAACATTTTTACAAGGCTCTCATGAAATTAAATATTTTACGACACGAAAACTCCACATATAAAACCGATTAGCCGGGTATATTTCACGCACACGCGTCACTTGGCATCAGGGTGGAAAAGGGTGCGGTAACAAGATTCCGTGGGCCATAATCTGGTTACGGCCGTATGATTCATGTGCACGGTGTGTAGTGCGCTTTACGCAGGCGATGTGGTTTGTGTTACGCGCTCGATGTAGTTACATTTTTTGCAGAATAGGGATGATATTTTATTGTACCTACTATTTTTATTAAAAAAGCGTGCTGAATGAAACGCAAAAAGGTATAGGTGAAGACCATTTCATTGCAGTGTTATTGTGATTCCAATTTACATCTACAGTTTTAGTTGACCGACTGAATTAGGACAGAAGACTTTTAAAAAACTATTTTACTTGATACGTTATTGGTCGAATTAATATTTTAACGAATCACATACTCAACTATTCTTAACTGAATTTTGAATTGAATTATAAATATAAATACTGACTCAAACGCCGCATAATTACAAAATAAGGAAAAATTCTTGCCAGACACAATTTTTATGGTGGACGCTCGTAAAATTATAAGTTCCCCCTCTGAAAATCCAACTTAAATTCATTAATTCGAGACAGAAAAATCATATTTTTAATTTGAAGACGGTAAAACTAATTACCTTAAAGATAAACGCGAAGAAAAATGAAGGAACAAATTAACATTGAAGGGTTAAGTCTCGGGGGAAGTCCCTTTATGATATTATCCCTTTGGGCAACCCTTCTCGCCGTGAGTTTGGGGTTTTGGCCGTTCAAAGTGAATCTTTATTTATATCGTTTTATTACACTCTCCAGGTTTCCAGTTGTTTGGGCATTATATTAATTATTACGTAATTTTTAATAAATGCAATATTTTGCGAAATTGCAATGAAGAAACAGCGGTGCCTTTAAAGGTGGTAGGCAAATGGGATAAGAACAAAATTGAATAACAATTTGAAGACTAGCATAGCAATATCTTGACAACATCGTGTCTGTATGACGTTGAATCCCGTAGAATTTTATGGATGCGAGGTATTTCCGAATCACTTATTAAAAATATCCGTTTAACTTCTGTATAGTCTGTACTAGTCAAAATATTTGTACAAGATTTCCATCACCAACAATCTTAAACAAATTTATTCAATCTCTCAACCGAACTAAAACGCCTTTAAACATACTTACAAGAAGAAAAACGCACACTACTCAAACATGCGCCTAAACGAGACAAATTCACACTCATATTTTCATCCCCAAACTGAGGGAGAGAGGGAGGTGAAGTAAGGATGGGAAGACGAATGCCTGACGCCTAATTGGACTGAGACGTCACCTGGGATTACAGCAGCCCGCTCCATCACTCAGATAGACGCATTTGTTCACGCCTGTTGAGTTTTAGCCCACTGTGCGTTCTATGATTTAGGTGAGCGCTCACATTTTCAACATTTTTTGCTAGTGTTTTCACTTTACGGTTATTAAACGTCTCGATATATTAATTGTACATGAAGCTCATTATTTACGTCGTTACGATAAATTATAATCAATAAAGTCTGCTAAAAAGAAATTGTTAACTTGATTTTATGTTTCTACGGAATACCTTAAACATTAAAATAAAAATAAAGTTTCAAATAGGTCAAATAGTTTCAGTCTCATAAACAAAAAGTCTCATAAAGTAAAGTGAGATTTTTCAAAGTAGTAGAAAATACCAATACTAGCCGTAAATACCTATTGCAATTAACCTGCACTACCATCCACAAAAATCTCATCAAAAATCTATAGACAAAACAACACCGTATAATCAATGCTGGGATGCAGTAAACATTTTTCAATTACGCGTCGGACAGTGGGGCGGCGCGAAAAAATAAACGGACAAAATCTCATACATATTGCACGCAACAAGCGGATACCAATTCCCACTAGTTACCAGCTACCAAACGGCATGGAATCGGAAACTCATGGAATATTCAACGGCTGAAAGCGGAATGCAATCGGAATACGGGTTTAGGATGCATTTTCAACATTGCACTCGTTCGAGCCAACAAAGGCTTTTGTAACATCGGGCTTATAGCTTGTTTCTTGTATATTGTTGTCTTTTGTTTTTGCAGTTTATGCTCCGCTATTAAAGTCTAACAGTGTACTGCAGGGAAATTACTCCGGCTTCTTTAAAACTTACATACATACATACATAACTCACGCCTGTCTCCCGTTAGGGTAGGCAGAGACTATAGAGCGCCAAATGCCACGGTCCAAACACACCTCTTTCGCTTCCTCCACTGACATTATCCTCTTCATGCATGCACGTCGGTTTCGAGGACTCTTTATATTGCCCTTTTTCAGTAACTTACCTATATGGTCTTTATAGGTGCACCTGGGCCGTCCTCGACCGACTTCACCGTTCACTTCCGCACAGTAAATCTCTTTCGTCATTCTGCAAACATTCATCCTTTCAATGTGGCCAAACCATTTTAGCATCCCCCTTTCAATTTTAGTCACTACATCGACTTTCAATCCACATTTTTCCCTTATCACACTATTCCTCACTCTATCTACCAATTTCACCCCACACATGCTTCTCAACGCTCTCATTTCAACTGCATTAATTTTGCTTTCATGCTTCTTCTGCCATACCCAAGACTCACTTCCATACGTTAGTGTAGGCACCAGGACTCCTTGGTGAATCGCTAGCTTAGCGCGGTCCGATATATTTTTACTGGCCGCGATGATCTTTAAAACTTGATGTTTAAAATTCTGATAGCTAAAGTAAATTTGTATTGCTATTCTACAAATGTAAGTTTTGTGAAATGTTTTTATTGAGCATTCTTATTTACCATATATAAAGTGGTTATTTCCAGCATTAACACACGAAATAATTGATATTATTCCCAAAATCATGAAATTGACGAAAGAAAACGTTAGTCAAGTTACCAGTCGTGACTAATTTTTCTAATTTATTTTATGTTTATTTGTTTTCCTTTTCTAACATGTCTAATGACGAATGAACAGTTTTCCTTATCGTTAATTTTTTCGTAAAGATACAAATTATATCTCTATCTCAATTCCTAAAAAAGGCGACGGCAAAGCATGAACGTCACATCGGTTTTCTAAGAAACAGTTTCCACCCACGCTTACTCTTATCGTATAAAACTATTTCGCAACTATCAAAAATAATATCCATAAAAAAAACTCAACCCATAATTTATTAAAATGCTATTGCGAAGGTCTATATTGTTTTCGTAAGGCATTTAATATCATTCTATTGTTACGATACACTAACAATTTTACTAAAATGTCACTGCTGCCAAATTATTGCCGCGGTCGTTGTGTAAAATTGCGCTTATTGTTATATAAGTAGCCATTTGTAACGAAATGAAAAAGTATAAATTGCAGACAACAATGCATAATAACATGGATATCGTGGCATTTGAATAAATTGTTATTAAACGAGTGGCTGCTGAATATTCGATGTTTTACTTAGACATTTCAAAATGGTGTCATGCAAATATATTGTGTTATCACCAAAGGGACAGCTTAATAAAATATCAAGCTCTAAAAGGTTATTGCTTATATCATTGTAACAGGATACATACATTTTGCTAAGGATAACTTTAATCGGTCCAAAAGATATGCCTTGAATAGTGATATCCGATTCGACGGAGCTGATACAATTTTTTAAGAATAACATCATTTCAAAACATCATGTAAAAATAAAAAATACAACGTAATTATAGCAAATAAAAAAGATATACATTTTACCGAGTAAATATTATTCACTTAAGGAAGTAAACTATGCTTTTTTATTACAAGCATTACAAAATTAAAATATATTAAAGTATTTGAATGTAATGCCCTCATAAGCTAGATTCATTCACAAAAATATTTAAAAAAAAATATTTTCCACCAGATATTTTAGATCGAAGGTACGCTACTCCCTTCTGTTATTACACTACAAAAATACGGCAATTTAAACGAACATTTAGAGGTAAAAATTCCTGTGTGACCATCCAAAATGACATCCACAGTGGCTCATTACACGCACGCTCGCTCATTTGGCTCATTAAAATGTTGTCCGCCGGCTGTCATCGGCGGCCCACTGCGAACCGCTACGGCATAATTGTGGATAATCTCGCGATATTTACCCCTTGTTTTATGCTAAATTAAAGTTGGGATGTGTGGGACTTTAATATTTTAAACGTATTTAAGGGCTATTGTTTTTGTAGTGATTGGTTTCGCTAAACTGAGTAGTATTGTATGTTTGTTTTGGGTATTTGTTATACCGTAAGTTGATAAGTTTCTTTTTTGTGCCAAAATATAGCGATTGCTAACCGTCATACATCTTAGAGCCAGTGGCGGTAGTTCCATAGAAGCCTAAAATAATAATCTCTAAGCTTTAACAAAAGCTATTTGATACATAAATGAGAATATCCCGACCCCACAATAAACCAATTATAAACTAGACTTTACACAACTAACGTCTAACGCTTTTGGGCTTCTATGGAAGTACCGCCACTGGTTGGAGCTATTTGCTTTATATTTAAACACTAAATATATGAATTTTCTATTCGTAAATCATCTCAAACCATCACTGCCGCCCATCGTATTTGAAGAAAGGAAAAGCCATGACTGTGTTTGTAAAATGCGTCGAAGCTTTGGGAGAAACTTTAACAAAAGATTATATTGATGGTATTTTAATTAAAGAATACATAATCCAACTTATTCCTATTGTATTTTTATATAAGATTACGTGAACTAACTATGGCTTTATACTAAAAACGCTCCCACGAAAAGATACTCCAATAAATAATAATTTTCTCAGATTCATGATTGGTAATATTTTTTTAAATAACCCTGTCCAATCAATCAATCAATCTATCAGCCGAAAGAGGTCCACTGCTAGACATAGGCCTCTCCCAATGACTTCCACAGGGACCTGTTGGAAGTAGCCTGCATCCAAAAGGTAATAAAAACCCTGTTAAGCATCGAAAAATACCTAAAACATTAACCACCCTTCAAATACTCTCAATATAACACTTAACGTGAAAAGTAATCTTTCACAGAAACATATAAATGGCAATATAATATTTTAGCAACGTGTCCCCATCGCGGGTGCTTCGCGCCGTATATTTTCACATTTGAAATATGGCTGCTTTTATATCCTCTCACTTTATGGATTGCCGATAAAATATACTCAACATATGTTTAAGTTACAAGAAATATCGGTCGAGTGAGTATGCTTTTATAAAATTGTACTCGTATGTTGGAGTTTTGAGACACCGCATCGTAATGCGTTTGGTTGTATGCTTGGTATGATATTACTGTACAGATATGGTTTTTAACGAAATGGTTAAGTTAATGTTAGTTAGTTAGTCGCTGGAATGCGCCTCTGCAACATTACATGAAATAATTAAATACACCCAACAGTCGATACGAATCTTGTGTCGTGGGTATCAGAAACTACGAGAGACTTTTCGGTCTCACAAACACCCAGACCCGCAACAAATATTTGTGGATCACACAAACATTTGTATCGGTGCAGAGATCGAACCCGCGGCCTCTCGCTTCGCAAGCTAGTCTAGCCAACTGCACCACGAGGCTGTCAAGTCAACATTGCATTGCATCTCAACACATTAGGAGATTACAGGCGTGAGGTTATGTACTCAAGTTAATAAACTGTAACGGCAAGAATCAGGGCCACCGGGTCACATATCGTCTTAAAAAACGAGATTACTATACACATCAGACAACATAATGTAAATTCAACTCAAAGATATTGTTCTGGGAGCTTCTGGTTATGAACTATGTCCAGCAAGAGACATACTGGGGCTACTAAAGAGCAGGAAGTAGGTAAAGAGGTTCTACTTAGTTGTATTCGGTGTGGGCACAGAACTCAGTACCTCCTGCTACCAAACAGCTAGCGATGATAAAAGCTATTAATAAAATAATAATAAATACACCCAACAGTCACATACATATTTCTGACCCCACATTAAGATACGAGTCTTGTGTCGTTGGTATAAGAAACTACGAGAGACTTTTCGGTCTCACAAACACCCAGACCCGGAACAAATATTTGTGGATCACACTAACATTCGTCTCGGTGCGGGGATCGAAACCGCGGCTTCTCGTTTCGCAAGCTGGTGTCTAGCCAACTGCGCCACGGGGCTATATTATAATATAAATAAATACTGACATGCTATTTTTGTGAACTCATTGACTGACACCGCAATAATTACAAATCCTATGACGTGTACATCTATAATTACTAGAGATTTAACGGACTCACAACAACCCAAACCCGAAATAAATATTTGTAGATCACACAAATATTTGTCTAGATTCGAAAACCGAACCTACAGCGCTTGTCTTTAAAGTTGCCTATTAAACAAGTAGGTACTCTGTCATAGCTGTAACATGAGCGTAATAAAATTATAATTCAAAATAAGGCAGTAAAATCCGTGTAATTTCACTTACATACGAAATACTTCAAACCAAAGGCATGTTATACAACAAATTGCTATTAAATAATTCCCTACACCGACAATCCGCACGACAGAGGTAAAAAAGTAATTTCCACCGAACACCGTTCTACAAAGACATAAAATAATCAAGCAATAATTTTAATTTAGACGTAATCAAGACTCGTAAACGGCACAATTATAATACGACTCATTTAACGTAATCATTTAATTCAACTATTTTTATTTATTACTTTTAAACATGGTGGCAGAGATTAATGTTAAGCTGCGGAGCAAAGACCTTCTATGGCAAATGAAGAGTGTTTTAAAAAATAAATTACTTTCACTGTGAGTTCTTAGTCATCCGTAATGGGAAGTGTCAATGTCTAATGTCATATAGACACTATATAATTAGACATGTACTTCATGAAGAAGGAAAGAAAGAAGTAACCAATTTTCATAATACATACATATTTGTACTTAAAAACATGAATGTCTCTCTGTAGGTACTCAATACTTCGGATTTCCGCACTACAAAGCAAGTTTTATTAGATTCCACTAATATCTAGAGTGGCTTTGCATGTAAAAATATCTTTTAATTGACATTTTTAAGATCAAAACCGTTACTTAATACAAAGGACGCTAAATCCTAAAAAAAAATTAATAAACGCTAATTCTTAAAAAATCTCACAAATAAAATCAGAGACTAGAAACTAGTTTACTAAGTTTTATGTATCTCTAAAGTACTTGAGGTAATATAGCATAAGGTATTACCATGTACTCGTATTTTTATGCGTAAAAGAATAAAGGCTGACTAAAAATATGAACCGGTGTGAAAGACCAAACAGGGGAGCAAGTAGAATTCTCACATAACAATATTGTACACATTCCCCTAATAACAACAGACAGGAAGTTTTTCGACTGCATCATGTAAATTTCAATGTTATTTTATGATTAATTATATTTTTCGCTTCAAGAAAACAAAAGGAAACGTTTGTGTTCATTGGCATATTCATATTTTGCGAAAGCTCTACAAATTTCTATTCAACTCGATTTGCATTAAGGCTTTTGAAAGGCTAAACAAATAATAAAAAAAGTGTGTGTGTGTGTACTTTTGTACACGCGTTGGAAGTTATACCACACGACTGAAGTAAAACTTATAAATACGTTTAACTATTTAACTTATAAGTTAATTAGTTTACACAACATATTACATTTCTGAACGCACTCATAAATATTTGACAACTAATAAATATGTCAATCCATTTAATAATACTGTCACTATTCTACATTTCTAAAATCTGAAACATATAAACTTTTTTTTAAAGATATTCGATCAAGCATGTGCCGTAAGATGTCGTTATATTAACTCGTGCTTAAATATTAGTTTAAATTAGTCTGCTAGTTAGTGAAAATGCAGAATCTTCATAACAGTAAATTTCTGTTTTTTTTATTATGTATTTTGTATATAATTATTTTTATATGTATTTTATGTATATGTATGTGTATAGGTATATATTTTATATATATTTATGTTTATATGAATTTTGTGTATATGTGTGTATTTTGTTTATAGTAGGTATTGTAATTATATTTACACACCTGCATCATTTCATCTCTGCATCACCCTAGGTTTGACTGTAAGAGAATGCCTTAGGCAATAAGTCCACCTATACAAAATGTATAAAGTGTAAATAAATAAATAAATAAATTTACCTTCGGGCTCTTTTTATTCTGTATCTGGCTACTAATGTACATATTTTCCTTAATCAAACTTTTATTACACATCAAAAAATTAACAGGTCAATATGAAAATTCAACACAAAATTTTGGATGCGTAATAAAAATATGCAAATGAGTTCATTTAATTGCATATCGAATCTTCTTCAAAGTAAATAAATTATTATCTGCTCAAATTGATTGCCTGTTCACGTTTTTATCTTAGCAAATAAAAATATTTTGAGCCGAAGTTGAAAAAGCATAGGCCATAAATCTAAAATTAAGCTTTGAAATGTAGGAGTGTACAAAAATATTTTTTTATAAAAAAAAATATGCCTTGTTTTTTCTTTCCTAGTATCTTTTAGATAAATTACTTCTTCTACCAGAAATTATTAATATTTAGTCAAAAGTTTAATACTGCATAATACAAACTGAATGTTCCCCAACTCTTGGTCAATGTAGAACCATATCATCGCATATTGGTAGACGTCAAATTTTCATAACGATACCCCGACCTCCCCTCGGGAAATGGGGCGAAGAGACTTGGAGGGTATTACACGTGTGTTTTAGTGTATCGATGATTTTGTACATCGCGGTCTCGCGGCTGGGGAAATACCGGGTCCGGCGGGAGGCAATAAAGTTGATGACGTCATATGACATGTAAGAATTGATTAGAGACAACTTTTGAAAGGAGTTATCGACCGCTGTAAAAAGATCTCTGGTGATGAGTGGCCCTATGTGTAATATGTCAACAAATTGTGGTTTTTATATGAAGCACATTTATTTTGTACCGCATAGTCAATGCTCTCTACTTTGACTTATATTTATAGCATGAATATAATTGAAATGAAAACGTAAAAGTTATATTTACGAAGGCAATAGGCTCGCCCCCTCTTACGTGGGACTGATACTGGCGAAATATGGGTGCAGAAATACATCTCAGTCTACTCCTTCGGGGAATACGGGCGTGACGTTATATAGGTATGTATAAAATATTCGATATATTTAATGTATCAGTGACTAACTTCGCTCAACGGGTTCAATGTTAGCCAACCATTATATTTATATTAATCATTAATTTGTATATCAAACACATCGAGAACGCCTTAGAACATAAAACAAGTCGTAAACTTTGCCCTTTTTAGAATCAATATTTTAATTAAAAAAACCGCGAATAGGAATTCAAAATATTCAACCATCAACCTCATTCACACCGAATCATTTAAAACTATATAAAAAAATAACGTTATAAATCGAAAACGTTGTAACAGAAAGCCGCTACCTAAAAACCAGTTGGCCGACACTTAATAGTAATTATTAGCATTTTACAATAAAAACACAGTGATAAAACACTTTTTTACGCTTCCTAAACCCGTATAGAAACGTTTAAACTGCCATCATACTTTTATTGACAAAAATAACGCATTAATAAAATTGTATTGTAAAATGCCAATTACCCACTATTAATTAGACATCGGCGGAGATGAAACGTTAATGTAGATATCACAGTAATGACGGCTGTTTGTTTTATAAAACAACAATAAAACACTTATATGAGGTTCGACCTCCGCGACCGGGCACTGAATCTTGAAACAAATCAAAATTTCAACACTAAATGCGTTTCGTTACCTACTCCACTCAGACTTCATCTATACATACATACATACATACATAATCTCACGCCTGTATTCCCCGAAGGGGTAGGCAGAGATGCATTTCAGCACCCACATTTCGCCAGCTATGTATCAGTCCCACGTAATAGGGGGCGAGCCTATTGCCGTTTTTCGGGCACATTTCCAGACTCCGTGCTGTTACTGAGAATTTCCTAATGGAAAAACCCAATAACACTTTGCCCGACCCGGGAATCGAACCCAGGACCTCTAGATCGCACGGCACATACTTGTACCGCGAGACCACGAGGCAGTCTATACATCTATACAAATAAATAAAATTGGAGTGTCTGTTTGTAATATTGAAATAACCGCTTTTTAATAAATGCATATGGATGTATACATATACACGGTACATATACCAAAATAACGTTTTTTACCATTTTTGTCTGTCTGTCCGTCTGTCTGTTTGTTCCGGCTAATCTCTGAAACGGGTGGGCCAATTTTAACGGGACTTTCTGTCTTTCTTTCTCTTTCTACTTTCACTGATGTAATAAGGATAGCTGATGTAATAAGGAGTAACTTAGGCTAAAAATAAATAAAAAAAAAAGACTGTTAGGCGGAACGAAGTTCGCCGGGTCAGCTAGTTCAGAATAAAAATAAATACAGAAGTGAGAAATATGTCATTACTATTAAAAACTGGTGGTAATGAGCTATTAGTAAAGTCAAGCTATTTACGAGGATTAAGTAAAATATCTGTGTGCCGGAATTCGTTAATACTGTAACATTTAATTCAATACAAGTCTAATCTAAGGTTATACGAGATTGAGTTTCTTTGTATGTAACGCTCACCTGTTTAAATCTTATTTACGTTAAAAAAATGATATATAGATACAGAATTCTACGGAATGTTTTTAAATAAGTTTAATATCCAAAAAAATAAATTATAAAAGTATCTACAAAAGAGTTTCTGTTCCCTGCGCTGTTCGCTGCGCATTCACCTCTGACTTTTCGAAGTTATGTGTACTCACAAGGAATAATTAAGTACTTTAACGGTGAAGGAAAACATCGTGAGGAAACCTGCACAACTAAAAGTTCTTAGAAATTTGTTAGGTGTGTAGTCTGCCACTCGGCATTAGGCCACTTTGGTGGACTAACCTCTTCTAGTTGTAGAGGGAGCTCGTGTTCAGCAATGGGACATGTACCTATCGGCTGATGATGATACACCAAAGGCTGTCCTCAAATACCTCATATATTTCCATCTATGCGTAATTTTATAAAGAATGGCCTGTGTGAAGGATATTTATATTAAATATCTTCCAAAACTGACCTAGAAGTTTAGCTTAGTATATTAATATAACGTCAATAACTTTAAAAAGTATTATAAAACGAATGAATGAAACAGTCTAAATGCATTTTCGCAATCCGTGGGTGGGCATGGATGTCTGTTCTCAGACACGGTCCGTGTAAACAGATAAACAAACGCCGACATTAATCAAAATACGGAAGTGTTAACATCAAACGTAATCAAGACGGAGCTAATCTGATTCGAACAATAGAACATGGCGGCACAGCCGGCCCGCAATTACACAGGATTACACGATTATTTAGCGATTAAAATTAAAATACGCGTGGAATTGTTTTTAGAAATCGCCTTTAGGCAATTTTTCTGTATGTGGATAATGATTTGTGTTTACGAGAATTCTCAAAATAAAACTATTGTGAATAAATGTACGTGAACTATAACAGTGTAGTGAAGGTTTATTAAGATGTGAATCCTTTAAAATCCGAAAGGACGGAGAGATGTGAATCAATCACGCAGAATTCATAGAATTATTTTTGAAAACATAAGGTGTACTTGACACGAGGCGGTCGCAAGTTCAAACCTCTTTTTGAAGTTATGTATGTATTCACAATTAACTACCATGTACTTCAACGGTAACGGTGAAGGAAAATATCGTGAAGAAATCTGCACATCCGGAAATTCTTAGCAATTTCTTAGGTCTGTGGTTCGCCGACCCGCACTAGGCCAGCAAGGTTGAGTAAGGCCATACACCTCTCAACTGTACAGGAGGCCCGTGCCCAGCAGTGGGACGTACATATATGCGCTGATGGTGAAGGTGTATTTGAAGTAAGTTATTAGTCTGTGGCTAATTTAACTGCGGCATAACCCTTTACTTCTTGTAGATGTGACTGACACAAGAGTAACGTTAGCAAATCACTGCTCAATAAAACTTTAGTAATAGAGGCAAAAGACCGCGTTTGGGAAAATTTGCGGTCGGAGTAATGAGCTGAAGACGGAAATGCTCGGCCATTACAGAAAATACCATTTGCGGTCTCTGTTTATCAATTGGCAAAACTGTCGCTTGTTAACTTGCCTTTTGTTGAATCATTTCATTGCTCCGCCATTACCACTGGGAATCATTTGCTTCGGTATTAATGTTTCAGTAACTGTACTAAGAACCGATGTTTTGTATACCTTACAGCGTTTGTGAACCAGTTGGCTAAAAGATCGTTCGATCGATCCACAAAAAATGTTTCGGACTTGGATGATATTAGACCGAAAATTAAATTTCCCAAAAACAACTGAAATAAGCGGAACCAACAAAAGTGCCTTAACATTTTGAGCATAAATTGTGCTCACATTTGTGGAAAGATGAATATTATTTTTCGTCATCTATCTATCATATTTGAGAAGGTAAGGTAAGTAAGGTTAATTTTTACCGACGCCAGAGATAGGTACAGTTATTGAGTAGATGAATCAAAAAAGAAGATGAGAGATATGAAGGAGAAAGGAGAGGTTGAGCCGTCTAGAATGAAATCCGTACGAATATCCCTCACCACATTCATTCATAACTATACTATAATTGAAACAACCCGGATATACACTGGTTAGTACCAGCAGTTAATCTATACACTGACTTGTATCAACATGAACGGATTCAAACTTTTAATACATTCATACATACATACATAACCGCCTGTATGCCCCGAAGGGGTAGGCAGAGGTGCATTTCACCCACATTTCGCCAGGTATGTATTAGTCCCACGTAATAGGGGGCGAGCCTATTGCCGTTTTTCGAGCACAATCCCAGAATCCGTGCTGCTACTGAGAATTTCCCAATGGAAACACCCAATAACACTTTGCCCGTCCTGGGAATCGAACCCAGGACCTCTAGATCGCACGGCACATACTTGTGCCGCAAGACTACGAGGCAGTCTTAAACTTTTAATAGTTATAGGAATAACACTCCACACATCCTTATCCATAGCGAAATCTATATTTGCCGATTCGTATTTTTTTAATGTAAAAAATGAAATGTGTTTTTGTCACTATTCAAACATTTCCGGCACACGTCCGTTTTGTGTTGTGTCAATTATAGGGTGGACACCGCTTCCCCGGCGTCGCAAAAAAGATCACAAGCAGCGGGACCTCAAAGTGACTCATAATTGGTGCCCTATTTTGCAAGGATCATTTTGGAAAGCATATACATAGTTATGTCGCAGGTGGAAGAACCAAATGATGTGGGGTTATCTTATATTTGGCTTAGCCAAGGAGTTGGTCAAAAACTGTAATAAGACAAAAATATTTGAGATTTGTTTCGGATTGGGTTGTGTTGTAGAAAAAAATACTATTTATCAGTTATTTCGTAAACTACATAACAATAAAATAACCAGACAATAATAGTGAAATATATTATTTACAATATAATTCTAATTTTAATTTAAAAAAAAGTTAAATTACTGCAATATACATATGTATTTCCACTTTTTTTATTTTTGTGATTTTTTCACGTGTGTTCGACAATTTAGAACATAAATCTCTGGCACCTATAATTTTTTACACCGACTTCCGACAGATAGGCGGCTATTGTCTCAATTACACAGTGGAAAGGCACTTCCATGCCGGTGGTCGCAAAAACTAACAGATATCCTGCTGGTTACACGTGCCGCTCCGGAAGATGAGAATTATCACTTTTTTATAACAAGAAAAAAACAATTGAGTAGCGTTACATTCCTTTTTTTAAAGTTTTTTTTTTAATTGGCATAGGCTATATATTTCGTCAACAATTGAAGGCAATCTAGAGATAATTTATGCAGAAATACAATTAGTATAAGTTGAGTGCAATAACCAAGACGGACCTAGGCACTGAGAAAATGTTCAGTAGTAGGTATGTAAGAATTTCAGTGTTTATCAGAACTAAAAGAGGCTTTTTCGTTCCACTAAAACCAGACGAAATAAATGAAAAAATATGCTACTTTCATTAATTATATTATTACAACATGAAGAAGCTCCTAAAATCTTTGTTTATATTACTTTATGGTTCAAAAAGGGTTTCACTATTTCACGTCCAATCTCATAAAAAATCATAGCAATCGTAACAAGCAGGAAAAAGTCCACTTCACAAGACAAAACATTTTTTACGCCGAACCAATTTTCTGTCACAACGAGAAACAAAAAACGTCGGAGCATGTCGAGCGGCCGGCGACAAATTATAGCGGACGAGGCGCCTGCAATCTCACTTCGGCGGCTATCGTTGGGGTGAGGCCAAAAAACCGAATAGTTACTTCTGTGTCATCGCACGAAACACATAATTGCATGAGGGACATCGGCGCCTTTCGGCTTTGAAGGAAAACCTTTTTTTGACACGTCAGAAAAAATACTTAGAGGGATTGTAAAATATTTATTGTATACTAGCTGTGCCCGCGACTTCGTCCGCGCGGAAAAATTATTTATAATTATTTTTAATAAGAAAATTTATAAACTAAAAGTAGCCTAAGTTACTCCTTATTACATCAGCTATCTGCCAGTGAAAGTCCCGTTAAAATTGGTCCACCCGTTTCAGAGATTAGCCGGAACAAACAGACAGACAGACAAAAATTGTAAAAATCGTTATTTTGGTATATGTACCGTGTATACATCAATATGCATTAATTAAAAAGCGGTTATTTTAATATTACAAACAGACACTCCAATTTTATTTATTTGTAATAGATTTTTGTGTCACATACACTCACGCCTGGTACCAGGTGAAGGCGTATTTTCAACTCACGAAAAGGCGAGACTTTTTTCATAAATCCTAACTCGTAGCTGTTACAGAGAATTTCATAATGGAAACCCCAATAATAGTTTGCTCCATTCCAGACCTCTCCATCATACAACGTGCTACCAACCACGCGACTTATAATACAGATTTTTAATTTAAAATATTTATCGCCAGGTTTTAGACCGCTTTCGTATGAGGTTGTAGTTTTGGCGACGTAACGTAGGTACTACCGTCTACAACAAAAATGCTGAAAAAAGCGAAAAATATGCTTCGCTATCTGGTAACCTGTAGTAGTTAGGGATGCATGTTTTTACACGTCGTGTCGGTTAAATTTAGATTCAAAATATTTCAGCAAGTAAAAAAAATATGACTGCCTCGTGGTCTCGCGGTACAAGTATGTGTCGTGCGATCTAGAGGTCCTGGGTTCGATTCCCGGGTCGAGCAAAGTGTTATAAGGTTTTTCCATTAGGAAATTCTCACTAACAGCACGGAGTCTGGAAATGTGCCCGAAAACGGCAATAGGCTCGCCCCCTATTACGTGGGACTGATACCTGGCGAAATGTGGGTGCAGAAATGCACCTCTGCCTACCCCTTCGGGAAATACAGGCGTAGATTATGTATGTATGTAAAAAAAATATAATTTTAAATGATTTTACACTCCTTTTCTTTTAGAGAATAGACTAAATGCATTATTACATATTAAAATTTATAGTTGAGTTCTTTTTACTTCACCTCATAAAAAAAATATAAATTTAACCAGCTCATACACATAAATAAAAAAGTAATAATTATTAACACCGTAATGAAAAGTAAAATTAAACCCGGCTCTATAAACACAAATCCGAGTTTTAAAATAAAAAATCCATATTTGGCATTTCCTTATACACTTACTTAAAACATAAAGATTAGTTTAAAATAGCTTTTATTATACTCAAAATTAATTCAATAGTTAATCGGTACGAGTACATGTTTTGCATTATACAAACAACATTAAATTTAATCAATATTTAAGTTAGCGATCCGCACAAATTAAACTTATGCGGAATACATTGAGAATTGAATAAAATGTCAAGGATGCCATAAACAGTGTTATCAATAAACAAATTTTATCTCCACCGATTAACGCCTCGTAAAATTGGATTAGGTACGTGTTTGAAATAGTCAACAGAAATAGAATTGATATGGACATCGATGTAAAAGATAAAAATGGAGACATTACACGAGATATCAAGGGAAATTAAGATCAACACAATAGTAGGACAAAAATAGAAAGTAAGAGATAGTAAATACTAGACATACTTCCCCAATAAGAAGACGAGACTATTTTAATTTGATCATAAGTTTAAAAGAAATTGCTCAGAACATTTTGACTAATCAGTATGCGGTTTAAGCTCTAGAAGTTCTCTTTGGATGAATAAATATTGCTGATAAGACAGATAAATGCAATTATTGGAAATTAAAAGCATTTTTATGGGACATGCTAATAAAAAGCAGTTGCTTCTGATAGATAATTTTTCACACTATTTTAATCGTATACGCACTATTTAGTAGAATAATATATTCTAAATAAATTAATTTGTATAACGTGGTAATAGACATTAAAAACTTGTTTTGAAAAGATATAAAACCAACTTAAAGTAATAAACGTTCCGAAGATACATATAGGTACGCATAACTATTTTATTAACAAAATTGATAAAAATAATGTTACACTCAATTTATAAACGCGAATCTCTATTAATTTATTCGTAAATTTAAACTAGCAAAAGCATGTTTTTAAGTGAATAGTAAAATAAATGGAAATTTAAAAAAAAATAGATAACTGAATTATATTATAGTTATTAGTAAATCAGTATTTGTTAGTAGAATTGGGTACGAAAATTAAAAAAAAAGACTTACCATTCAGTCTATCCTTGACAACTTGATGGGCGAAGGCTGCGGCTGCTGCCTGCCTCATAGGGTCCAACGCAACTCCCCAAGCCCCCAACGCGCCTAAAGCCCTGTGTGCTGGGACCCTAACCACTCCGGGGTTACTGGAAAAGCCGTATCCCGCCCCCAGTCCCAAGCCAGGCCTCAGCAAAAGCCCAGAATTTGGGTAAAGACCAGGCGTGTGAGAAAAGTTTAATGGCAAACTAGAATTGTCTTTAGCATCATCCTTAGCACTTTCTGATTCAGTGTCCTGGTCACTGCGGTCGTCACTTTCGCCCGAATGTCGACGCTTGTCTATATCCTCGAAATGTTTACCCAGTAGCCGAGATATGCTGAAAGGCAGGTTCACCCTCTGCTGGGTGTCCGTAAGATGCTCGTTGGGAGAGTCATGATATCTTTCGTGGTAGCTGTGCTCTGAATCTCGGTCATCAGAAGCTATGCTCCTATCACATTGGCCTGATAGCCGGCTGTCGGAGTCCACGTTGATCTCCTCTTGGTCGTCATCGGAATGCACTGATGACATTTTCTCTATTTTTCCAACACTAGCACAAGAGATAATCTTCACCGGAGTAATTGGCGGTTGAACATTTTCCCACACTAGTAAACTAATAAGATTTGAATATCGAACGTGTGTCGAAGTTGGAGGTCCGCTCGCGTGCCACGCTCGACCGCGCGCTACCGAATCGTTTCACACAATATGGGCCAAAACGGGCCAATCACCAGTATCCCCACTTTGCGGACGAGCGCTATAGTTTGACCGCACAAACGCCTCAACTATGCCCGTTGAGTGGAACAGTTTCCAACAAAAGCTTAATACGATTTCCAAACATAAAAACTCGTTTGGAGTCACTAACTTAAACAGAACGATTCGTTCCGTCCTTTTCGTTGGTGTCTCGCTTCTGTTGGGCCCCCGCGGAACAATCACCATCGCAATTTGTACTTTAAAGTTATAGAAATAAAGCTGTTACCCCTATAGCAATGAAACCATGTTAGCATGTTCCAGGCAACCTTGTAACAACGTAAACACACCAAAGACTGTTCGTTGGACAAGGACCGCTAACGTGCCTGCGATAGACTTCACCATGAGTTGAAAAGAGATGGCCATACTTCGGTCAGAAGGCGTGGCCCTTTGTCTTGTAACGCGTCATTTAAATCCAGTTATGGCCTGACAAATGGTATACATATTAAGGGGGGCAATGTTAGGAAACTATTTTTGAATCTTTTAAGACAGTTAAATTATTTACGTTCGGCGGTCGACCAGCCTCTAACAGAGTAGACAATGCACTTTATAATAAAATAGATCCCAGGTTCCATGTTATGGCGATAGATAAGTGCGGATAATGTATCGCTGAAGATAGTTACTTTATGGTATTGATTCTGACATTTGGAGTGGTAAAGGGTGTTAGATTATGGTCTTGCACGATAAAAGATGTATGGATAATGATTGCTTTTATTGTTATGCTTGGCTGCAATTGTGTTCGTATCTGTTTATAATTAATTCATACTTGTGTAGCGCGCGTATCGTTTTGTTGATGGACTGGTATTAGGCGCAGTTCGGAAAATAGCCTCATTTTCTTTTTTATTACATTCAACCAAGTTATAAGTGAATAAATATTATAATAACCCGTTTATGTCCCACTGTTATATACTATAGGTCTTAATCTATTAGGCTGATCTACCACAATTTATAAAATGCCAACACTCACATATTAGTCATTCATTGTTCATCAGTGTTCATTAGAACTAAATTAAACTGTAATTGACACAAAAAATCTGCATGTCTGAGAAAAAAATGATTCTTTTAACAAAAATATTATACCTATAAGAATTTTGAGAAAATAGTTAAAGTAAATAACTTAAATTAAGATTTAAAGAAGCGTTGCAAGTCTTTGAAACTGGATTACAATACAATTTTAATGTAATTCTACTACCTATAATCGACCCTGATTATAGAAAATTTCATTAACCTCATATTATGTGGAACAATTTATAGATATAAATATGTATAAATAAATAAATAAATACACCCAACAGTTACATACATACATAGTTCTGACCCCACACTAAGATACTAGTCTTGTCTCACAAACACCCAGACCCGAAACAAATATTTGCGGATCACACAAACATTTGTCTCGATGCGGGGATCGAACCCGCGGCTTCTCATTTCGCAAGTTGGTATCTAGCCAATTGCGCCACGGGGCTGTCGCATAACAGCAAAAAATGCTTAGAATAGTGTTAGTTTGTCTTTCCGTTAGGAAAAATTCAGAAGCAGTAAGGAGTCTTTAACATTCGATGACGAAAGGTGGATAAAGAAGTACACGACTGCCTATCGATATAGGGATACACAGGGCTGGGCAAAATACATGCTTTGCTTTAATTGAAATACAAATTACAAAATACTGTATCGCAAGTAATTAAAATACGAAATACAAAATACATTTAAGTAAGGTATTTGAAATACAAAATACAGTATTTTAGCTATTTTTAATTGAAATACAAAATACAAAATAATGCATATTTATTTGTTTTGGCATAGGTTTTTTTTGAAGGCGGTTTTTGTTTTGTTATTGCAGGTCCTGATGAGCACAAACCTAATACTAAATGAAGGCTAAATGTATTTTGAAGCCTCGAGTATTTGAAATACTAATTACAAAATACTTCGGCTTCACGTATTTGAAATACAAATTACAAATTACATTTTAAGAAAGTAATTAAAATACAAATACAAAATACGTATTTGTATTTCAATTACAAGTAATTCAAATACTGCCCAACCCTGGGGATACATGTGTAAGTGTATGTATGTTGAGGTCTTTGAGATGGTAATTACATATGGCAAAGAGGTCGTGATGGACGTCCATTCACCGTTTGAAGTCGACTTTACTAAAGTCGCAAGAAGTCTAAATCTACTGGAATTCCTATGGTCAGTAGGTATATGAAGATCCTGTGACAAGTATGACAAAAGTCCGCCTTTTCTCGCTTGTTGATACCCTATGAAGACTGTAGTGACCTTTACGAAGCGATGCTTGTCGTGAGAATTTATATTTGCTTTATTCTGGCTTTTTGTTTATGAAGTCAGCTCAGACATGCTGTGGGAAATACTGGTCATAGTCAATATTATTTATTCTTAGTATTATTTTCCGCAACTTTTTCATACATTAAATTATTTTATTTAAGGAAATTACTAAATCGTATTGTATGATATTCATACTTCGATTAAACATAAACTAATAATATATTATCATCATCATCAGTAGCCTTTCTTACGTCCACTGCTGGTCATAGGCCTCTCCTATGGCACGCCACTGGGCTCAATCTTCGGCCCTCCTCATCCAACCGCTGCCAGCCACCCTGCGAATATCGTCACCCCACCTAGCCAGAGAGCGCCCTACACTACGTTTGCCGAGTCGCGGTCTCCACTCCAGAACCAATATATTATGCAACTATCAATATCAATAAATAAAAAGTTATTTATAAAAAAATACAATCTATATTCAATATCCAATAATTTTATAAAGGCCTTAATAGAAGCCTCCTAAACTTGGGATCATAAAATACTCATAGAATTCAATAAATAACTAAAATTGTTATTTATACAAACTCTAATTGCGAGTAAAATACAAAAAATTAAATATTGTGTTCATTGAAACTATTCTTATGACTAAAACAAGGGGTCTAGAAGGATATAAGCTTCTACAAATGAAATTTTTGGACTGCTTCGTGACACAAATATATCTAGGGGCCCCAGCCCACTTCCACTTTAGCATGCTAATATTTGCGGGCAATGTCAATGACTCCGGTTCTCTGGCGGATGACTTCACTACGAACTCTATCCACCAGAGAAACTCCAAGCATTGCCCGCTCCATAGCACGCTGAATGACTTAGAATTTTCGGACCAGACTTTTGATGAGTGTCCGACGACTTGAGAAAGGTGGCGGGTAGCGGATGGATGAGGGCTGCTCAAGACCGGGATGGTTGGCGCCTACTTCGGGAGACCTTCGTTCAGCAGTGGACGGCGATAGGCTGAGTACCTATTGTATAAAGGCCCCGGTTTGCGATTATCTGGTCGCGCAAAGTGTTACTGCTTTTTGTCCATTTGGAAATTCTCAATCAGGCAACAGGCTCGCCACCTATTACGTCGGAATGAAACACACATTTTAACAACCAAAATATAACGTATAAATGAAATATTATGAAAAAATAAATGGAAATATAAATTTAACTGGTTAAGAATTTTTCCAAAAAAAAAAAACAAGTTATTAAAATGTATATCTTAATGTAATATGCTACAGTACAACATTCAAATATTATCTTTAAGACGCAATATGCCCTCGAATATTTTAAAAATGTTATACTAAGGTTTTCTTGCGTTCATATGGCTTTTTCATCCCAACGTCTAACTTACCCTTTTTTCGGGTTAAAAAGGTGGTCTACAATTGACTCAACTTCATTAAGAAATCGATAATCATCATTTTCTACTTTGTAATAATATTAGTAAGGAGTTGCCTGTATTTAAGAATTCCCAAAAAAAAAAGTTTACGGCTTGGCAGTCTTCAAGTTCTTAAATCTACAGGTCAAGTATGCGTTTTATAACCAGGTAAAGAGGCACCTGCGAAATAACAAAAAAAATAGTTACCAAGTGATATCCGATATTCCATCTGGACGGACAGGATTTACCATCCGATGCAAGAACTCATATTTTAAAATAAATAAACGCAGAAGAGCAGAATATACCTAACTGAAATATGTTAAAATGATTTTTTTGTCTAATAACAAGTTTAAGAATAGTAAGTCGTGATGGCCTCGAGGTTTTGGCACACACATCTGACTCTTCGAAGTTACGTGTGTATTCACAAAGAATAATCAAGTATTTTAATGGTGAAGGAAAACATCGTGAGGAGACCTGCACACCTAAAAGTTCTTAAGAATTTCTTAGGTGTGTAGTCCGCCAACCCGCACTAGGCCAGCGTGGTGGACTAAGGCCTAAACCCTCTCAATTGTAGAGGAGGCCCGTGCCCAGCAGTGGGACGTATATATACGGGCTGATGATGATGATGTAGGATCAAAAATACGTATGTATGTGACTGTTGAGTGTTTTATTGAGTGTTGAATTTATTTCCCTAATATACGAGTATGTCGGCAAATGATTGTTGTCCTCGATGCAAGAGTAGCTTAAGCTGAGGTTGCTTATGTCTATATTAGGTACCTGTAACTATAAATGTTTATATTACTTTATTCATATGTTGAATAATAGAAATAAGGTATAAAAAGTATGTTAAGCTTCATAAATACATCTTAAATAATATTAAATAAGTCTACACTTTATTTTTTTATATATTTATTTTAAAAATATGTTTTAAAGACAATCTCTTTTCCAAGACAAGAAGTAATTTGTCATTATGTGACGGTTTGGTTCCTCACTATAATTTTACAAATTTTCAGCTAAAATTTTTAAGCTTCCCAACATCTTTTGCAGAAGTTTTTTTATAAATTGGTACTTTGTGGTTTCTCAGAAAACTATTTACCGCCATAACAAAACTTCTATAAGCTTCACCGTAGCTAATAAACTATTAAAGTACAAAAGTTCTGGTTAAATATGGTAAAATTTACTTTCTCGTGTTCCATGTGACGTTACATCTGGTCTTTGTAGGTCTCGAGTTTTAGATTTTTTTAATAAAATTTGATCTTGCACTAATTTACTGAGATCTTTATCGTGCAAAAAAGGATATTATTAACCTCTCATTAGTAACTTACCCCGAAAGTTCGGCGCACGACCTCCACATTGTCAAGTCACTAATATTTCGGGCAAGTTACACGAAATATGGGGCACGGACGTTGTAAGGGGCATTACAGAAGCCTAATTAAAACAGCATAACAAACAATTAAAAAAACTAATAGTGTAAGTCAGTAAAAATATAAACGCGTAAATCCCAAAAACCGGAGCCAATTTACTATTTCTATAAATATATTCAAAAACTGTGATAGGCTAAAAATCTGCATTTAATATCTACGGCAACAAAAAAAATTGCAAACGCAATAAAACTCTTTATCAATCATCTCCAAACAAATATTAACCATTACCAATTAATAATAAAAAATATAAATGCTGTATCGGTTAAAATCGCAGACTCTCAATTCCAGAATTCATTTTAAGCTACGGCATGCTTGCGACATCTAGTGTTAAATAGGACAAAGATTTTGTAATAAACACCATCTGCCATCTGTTGCCGAATAGTAAAATTATTTTAAAATTTACAGTGACATCTATTGACATAAAAAAGTAACTGTTTCTTTCTATAGAAATGAAATTTAAAAAATAATTTAAATATTATTTTAGTTATTTCTTTTTACATGGCAATCAATATATTATATTTAATAAACATTTTGTTAACTATAGTAAATTTGCCTTGTAATTTCGACGAGAACGATTTCATCCATGCAAGTCAAAATGTAATTTCTAACACATTTCTGTTCCTTTGTGCATAAAAAGTAAATGGGTATGCGCTCAAGCGTGAGATTATTCGCGATACAATGCTTCACTACAACTTCATAACTTCTACACGGAACAATATTGTTTTTTTTTTATATTGTAGTGTACTAACTGCCTAATGTAAACTTTTTATAATATTTATCCTGTATTGATACGGTCATGTTAATTATTTCTTACATTTTATTTATTTTTAATTCAATCACAGTTCAAGCCGGTAAGCAACGTATGACTCATGAAATATTGTAATGATTTTTTTGGTTCCTAGACATATACATACTTTCTAACACCTTTGCTTCAAATGGGTGGGCAGAGACCCCTATGTATCCCTAGACCCTAGCTTCGTGAGTTAATATGTCCGACTTAATGGGAGACGAGTTATAGCCGTGTCCCGGGCACGATTCGGAATTCCAGTCCGAGTATTTTTTATTATTATAAAAAATTGATTTAATTTATCACCATCACAATTTACTAACTAATTATAATTATTTTCGAGTATTAGATTAATATATGTATGTACCTATTTGTCTCAAATTGTACATCTTTCTTTAGTAAAAGCATTTTACAGGTCCTACAAGTAATGTTACTGAACGAAATGCCACGATAGGTCAAACGAGAAGAATACTAGCAGGTCATGAAGTGGGCGACACTAGACCCTACATGGTAATGTGTATCACACAATTTTATATATTAGAAGATAACCATTAAGTACCCCTTTTTATCCAGCGTAAGGGCTATGTCGATTTCCCCGACTTTCCGTCCTAACTTGTTTCCTTGTAAAACCAACACCATAATACATTTGACAGCCCCGTGGCGCAGTTGGCTAGACACCAGCTTGCGAAACGAGAGGCCGCGGGTTCGATCCCCGCACCGAGACAAATGTTTGTGTTATCCACAAATATTTGTTTCGGGTCTGGGTGTTTGTAAGACCGAAAAGTCCGATACCCACGGCACAGGACTTGTGTACTAATATGCGGTCAGAACTATGTGTATGTACCTATGTGGCTGTTGGAATGTATTTAATTTATTTTTTTCCCTCTTATCCAGTGCTAGCAGGCGTAATGGTTATGTCGATTTCCCCGACCTTTCACTTAACCAAATCCTTTTCAAAAACTACGCCAGCATGCCATGCTGAGCCTCAAAACGGTCATGACCAAAGTTAAAAAGAAAGAAAGTGTAAAATTGTTTGTTGGCCCAATCTCACTGATATGCAAGCGTTTGAGGACGACTTATATGCATTTGAGGCTCTGAGACCTTGCTATAAAAAATTCCAGGTATATTTAAGAGCAGCGCCATCTACCGATTCAAATCTAGACCCGAATTGGCTGTGTGGGGGAGTGATAATACACGAACGTTACATTCTGACGTCGGCAGCTTGTATTGAAGACGTTAAACAGTTTTATGTGGTATCAGGAACTCATAGGTAACACGTAACAAATAACAATATGTATACATCTATTTTAATAATATACGTTCACGACTAACTATCGATTTTCTTACACAATTAACATCATCATCATCAGCCCATATACGTCCCACTGCTGGGCACGCGCCTCCACTACAATTGAGAGGGTTCAAGCCTTAGTCACCACGATGGCCTAGTGCACCTAGGAAATTCCTAAGAACTTATAGGTGTGTTGTCCTTTACGTTAAAGAACGTGATAATTTATTGTTAATACCTACACACATAACTTTGAAAAATCAGAGGTGTATGCGGTATGCCTGAAGTTTGAACCCCCGACCGGCAAGATTCAAAATTAACACTCACCTTATTTGTTCCTTGCGTAGATGGGTGCCATTTGATGTTAAAAATGATGATTGCATCAATAACGGAGCCAAAAAAGCTGTGTGGAAGTGCGTCCCAAAAAGTAAGTTAATACAATTACTAAGATACTTAGGTACTTGATAGTATCGATTATGCGCATTTGTCTTGAATATCCATAACTTAAAAATGTGATCTAAGGCTCTGTCCTAAGTAGTACATAGGTATAACTTAGTTATGTACGTGATTTCGAAATCTATTTATTAAATCATTTTTTTTTATTATAATATGCCAGTTACATATATAGCATGACTAATTTCGTAACTATTAAATAATAAATAAAATAAATACAATAGAGATTCCTCATAAGCGCTATTTTGTCAATATTATTCGAAGCGTAGGTAGGACATTTTATTTTAATGAATCCCAAAACATATTCTATTATCTTTTTAATTAGGTTTGCTGTTACACGCGTTTAATTCTACAACTATATAAATAATATCTACTATTTCAATTCCATAACATCATTGTTGAATAGGTTACTTCTATGATGGCAACGATTTCGACAACATTCGATGGATGGTCAACGACATCGCCGTTGTGAAGGTAGAAGACGATTTTAACTTCCAACGTCGCGTGCGAGGCTGTGACTTCATACCCAAGAAAATAACGTACAACAATGAGACAGATGAATACGAGAAACCCGGAACTGCTGCTTCTACCGCTGGCTGGGGCTCTGTTGGCAGCTTTGTAGACGTATGAATCTATACCTTCAATATTCTATACCCTCATTCACACTACTACCCCATACCTTAAACAGTGAAACACTCAAGGAGGGCTTGCGTCAGGCAGGCGGCCGGCCGTAAAACATTTGCCAAAACATTCATGCAGTGTGGTCAATGTGATAAAACATACTGCGACAAACCCAAATAGAATTGGGATCAGGGCAAGAGGATGCTGATAAATGTATGTAGATATGATTAGCCAAATAGCAAAAGATCAATAATTAAATAAGATACCCAATTATATGAGATCATTGCCTGTTTTAAATATTTACGAAGACATTGCATGCATTGCCACATTTTTCTATGTATTGACAATGAAATTTAATTACCCCTACAATTGTAAACATCTAGGCAACGGTATCTAATCAACGTGTAAACGTTTTAGTTTTGTTCTTAATAAGAACACGTCTGTAATCCTTTTTCCGTCTTTTGTTTTTGATCCAGCTCCTTGTTTCGGAAACAGCGCATATACCTCATTTGTGTTACTAATTAAACTTATTTTAGAGTGTTTTGCGTGCTGGATCAAACTCGCCAGAGTTACTAGAGACTGATGTAGTTATCATGTCAAAGAAGAACTGTAAGAAGCGCTGGGACCCCCGCTACTATCACATAATAGACGACAGCATGATCTGCAGTAAGGACAGCCAGGACACCGATGTCATTAGCAAAATTTGCGCTGTAAGTCTAACAGGACATACAAACATAATCTCGCCTGTACTTCCTGAAGGGGTAGGAAGACATGCACTTCTGCACCTTCTTTTCGCCAGGCATGTCTCAGTCCCTAGTAATATGAGGCGATCCTATTGCCGTTTTACGGGTACATTAAGAGATCCCGTGCTGCTACTGAGAATTTCCTTATTGAAAAATGAAATAACACTTTGCCCAACCCTCAACCACCAGCCTGACCTGACCTAGATTATGGACAACAGTCGGAAAGTTAGGTCATGACAGTTTTAGAAAAATATTTAGCATAATTATAGCCAGCTGGTCCATGCTGGTTTCAAGTAACTAAAAAGTAAATATCCTACATGGTATAAATGAATTTATTGCTGGTCTCAGTTGTCTATACTGTAATTTCTATGCAATTTGTGTTATATCACAGGAACATGAAGTAAACTGCAAAGATTTGGTATATTCCGATGAAGAAGACGATGAAAAAACACGGCGGCTTATGGTTGACAATAACGACTTGGCACTTCACACCGCCGATCATTACAACCACACTAGGAGATCTAAGGCTACATCTGGGGGATTTTGTGAGGTAGGTATACATTTAACGCTGAAGCATATATTAAATTTATGTTAAGTATGATAGGTAGTCATTATAAACATAAATAATATCCACAAAACATTTTAATAAGGTTCAACTGTTTTGTGGTTATATCTATTGTTGGGACCGAAATCACGCACATAATCGTAATGTCTCGAGTAGGCCTGGCAACACATTGAAATTGGCCGAGGATTAACAACATAAAACAATGATAAAAGTACATATTAGGGATGTTATGGATATGATATTTCGGATCTGGATACGGATATGGATATAGGAATAAAATTATATCGGTTTCGGATACGGTTACGGATATGTAATTATTTCGGATTATCCGTAATTTTCGGATAGTTTCGGTTACGGATATTACATTAAAGTAAAATATAACTGTTTTATAAAGGTGTCAGCTGTTTGGATGTTTTTGGTTTTGTTGTATATTTTGTTTCAACAATAACTGTTTTTTGTACTTATCACAGTGTTTTCATTTAAGATGAAGTTTCGGTGAAGTAGTGCTACTTAACACAAGACTTTCTTAAATTAAGTATCGACTCTTAAATAAGAAACTAATTAGTTATGAAAGAGGTTATGTTATGACTAGAAATAACAAACAAACTGCAAGATTCACGTGGCGAGTGAACGGTGAAACAAAAACCTGTCGAAAGTCGAAACATGTCGTTTTTTTAGACTCCACCCTTATACAAAACTATCCGAAACTTCTGAAACGGATACGGTTACGGTTACGGATATATTTTTTTTCTGATATCCGATAGTTTCGGTTACGGTTACGGAGCTCCATAACATCCCTGGTACATATGTATGTCAGTGGCGTGCGTGCGTAGGTATACGTGGTTTCTAGCTTGGGCAAGCCCAAATTTTTATTACGGTTTTTATTGTGTATTTTTTTGGTCCAGTAACCTAATAAATAATATACCTACCGCAAATTATTTACATTCAAGATTTTGACATATTGATGTAGGTATACACATACATAAACTCACGCCTGTATTCCCCGAAGGGGTAGGCAGAGGTGCATTTCTGCACCCACATTTCGCCAGGTATGTATCAGTCCCACGTAATAGGGGGCGAGCCTATTGCCGTTTTTCGGGCACATTTCCAGACTCCGTGCTGTTACTGAGAACTTCCTAATGGAAAAACCCATTAACACTTTGCCCGACTCGGGAATCGAACCCAGGACCTCTAGATCGCACGGCACATACTAGTACCGCGAGACCACGAGGCAGATGTCGGTATATAATAGTACTTGCACAACAAAGAAATAATTTGTCGCTAGTAATAGGTACCAAAAACCATAAAATGTCGGCGAAAATTATTAGAAAAATAATATGTCCAAATTGTGCACAAACGTCGTGTCTCTCTAAATTTGAATGCGAGATGTTAAAAACAAATTAAAATGCACTAAAAAGTAAAAAATAATTGCGTATTCTTTTATAAATTAATAATCAACTTACTATTTCTCTTCATCAATATATACCTAGGTACGATCATAGATTAGACTAGACTACTTAAAAGTCAATCAAATTACTACGACAATATACCTAATGTAGTTTTAATTATTGTTATTCTTGGAGGCGGTGTCAGCCAAGGTAGGATTCTCGTATTATAATTCATCATCATCATCATCAGCCCACATACGTCCCACTGCTGGGCACGGGCCTCCTCTACAACTGTGATGCTTGGTATGTATATTGTAGTATTTCCTTAGCTGACACCGCCTCCAAAAATAACAATAATTAAAACTACATTATATTGTCGTAATAATTTGATTGACTTTTTAAGTAGTCTAGTCTAATCTATGATCGTACCTAGGTATATATTGATGAAGAGAAATAGTAAGTTGATTATTAATTTATAAAAGAATACGCAATTATTTTTTACTTTTTAGTGTATTTTAATTTGTTTTGGAATAGTTTTTTTTGAAGGCGGTTTTTGTTTCGTTAAAATTTTTGTTTATTTTTTAATTTTTAGTGAAGCCACACCCGCGATCGAACCTGCAACCTCATGCGTTGCAAATCGGTTACTTTGCCACTCCGCTACTATCAGTCTATTATATGGTTATAAAACTCATCAACAATACGCAAATGTTTTTACCACACACTCGGCTTCCACCGCTTCACACATTTAATACACCTTAAGTATTGCAATTAGATTGCTTGCTTCATGTTGCAATGCAGCAATAAACGTAAGCGCATTATAATTTGATTCAAGACAGTTAGAAATTCTGCCACAGATCGCATCTTTACTGTACGCCCTTAACGAGTTCCATTGACATTATATTTGACTAGGACAATTACTTGACCATAAAGACGTTACGGTAGGTGACTAAAATATCCGGATAGCCTATAAAGATTCGGCCGAGTATCGTTATATTTCTCCTAAGAATTGAAGAGTTCCGTTACTTTGTCATGGATCCCATAATTAGAACCTCACCAAACTCTCATGCAATTACCCTAGAAGTACATCCTAACCAATAAAAAAAAGGATTCATCAAAATCGGTTGGCAAGATATTAAGTTATTCGTCGATTTGTCACGCATATTGGTGATAATTTAAGATTTTTGTGATTTTCTAAGGGATGCTATTATCACAACTGGACCAAATTTAAATGGGACCAATCTGGAAGCACCAGCTTTCAATTAAAAAAAGAATCATCAAAATCGGTCCACTCAGTCAAAAGTTCTGAGGTAACAAACATAAAAAAAAAATACAGACGAATTGATAACCTCCTCCTTTTTTTGAAGTCGGTTAAAAATATTAGACACGGAATAAATCATATCATATTGAATTTTATTAGACAAATAACTCGACTCGAATTGGTTTCAAACCACATAATTAAAAAGTAAAGACTCAAATTCTAAAAATTACCCTTACTCGTAAGTCAATTTTCATGTCATGACCTTGAATGCAAGTTTTTGTTGTTGAACAAAATGACAAATTACATATTAATCTTAGAAATAATACGATGATGATCAACGCGAGAGTTTTGAAATTTCGTCACTTAATTAACGAGAAATGAATACTTCAACGCGTTGTTTACAATATTTGTAAAAAGAAATCAAAGTATGTGGTGTTGTAAATTTGAATGCATTCTATAAGAACCAGATAAATTATTTAAATCATTACAACAAAAATTCCAAACATTTTAACCATTATATAAAATATGCAACACAAACATAATTATAACCTTTTCGTATGGGAACATTCAACTATTCAATTAGTTATGTAGGTATCTACTAATCGGATCTATTAAGCGTCCTCATAATTTTTAACAATTAGAGAAATACTCGAGTCGGGCATATTATGTAGGGTTTGGACAAGTTACGAGCCGTTTTTCACAGTATAATTTAATGAATTTACCTTATCTTCGAAGAACAAAACACGCACACACGTCACACTTTAAGTCGCCACAAGGATTAACAATAAACATCACTCATCTTTTATAATCACTGTAGTAATATTCTAAATACCACAACAAATTCTATTTAACTTGGTTCTTTCGCTCAGTATTAGAATTAGTAACAACTAAACTAACAATTGTGTGTGAACTGACAACTAAACGTAAACAATTGACAACATGTGACCTTGACAAACAAAGTGTGCATCACCGCTGACCGCACTCCCGACTAGGCTTGTTGAAAAAATATCGATATTTTGAGCGATATTTAATATTTCGATATAAAATTCGAAGTATCGAAAAGGTATGAAAATCAATATATTTTTATAACATTAACCTTTATTATATCGATGGGCCAAACTAACAATTTGGCAATTTTGACTTTTTTATGGTAAATGCATCCTTTCGATATGATTAATCATGTGAGCTATTAAAACAAAAAAAAATCTGCATGGAAACACGACTTTTCACTAAAGTATAACGGCATATGTAGCATGAATTTAAACGTACAAGGTCCAAAGAGTAATTTGAGACTTATACGCGGGGAGTTCCCGCGCGTTTGTTTATAGATTGACACTTATGCCTACGTAGAACGCAGGAACGGCCGCACTGTGATGAAGACAAAATCTTATTTTAGTGTTACAATTTAGATTAATATCTAAAAGATGGCTTAAAATACATTTTGATAATCATATAATTAACAAAAATCTGGCTAGATCTTTAAAAGAAAATTATAAACGTGATTCACAAAATGACACGAAATTTTTCTGCGCTACTGCTTGATTTGCAAAAAGTGTAGTCCCCAAGTGGTGACATTAGTCTATTTTATTACAGCAAGACGTTAAAAGTATATAACGATAATGAATCGACTGAAATAGCGAGCTGTGTTTATGATATAATTAAATTAAAAAGTCAGGAAGGTTGCGACGACTTCAGATTTTGGTCAGACAACTGCACTGGCCAAAACCGAAACAGGATTATGTTTAAACAGTTTAATTTGAATACAAAACACTCTTTTCTTGAGGTAGGCCACACTCAGAATGAAGGCGACTCCATACACGCTACCATTAAACGAGCTTCAAAATATAAAAATATTTACACACCCTCTGAATAGAGCTCATTGAGTCGATGGGCAAAATCAAAAGGAAGTCCTTATTATGTCATAGTTGTACTTCGAAATATGATTTATAACTTCAAAAAGATACAGACAAATAGGTACACAGTTTAAGCGGACGACTAAAACTCAGAAGGACAAAAAATCCTTTGGTCTAAAATAAAACAAATTCGAGTAAGCCGAGACGAATCATACGTTTTGTACCATAAATATGATTTGGGTGAAGATTCTATTGAAAATTATATTAAAATCTTAGATCAGTCAGTGCGAACAAGAAGACGAATTGCCGTTGGACCAACAGATATTCCTCTACAACTATGTTACAATCAACTGTTACTGATACAACCATCTAAGAAGAAAGACTTGCTGGATATTTTATGTCGTAAAAATATTACCCCATCGGTATACTACAGTTATTATGAAAAATTAGTAGCATCTAATGATATTATGCCTATGAATGACAGTGACAATGAAGACAATTAGTGATTTTTCACTTATTAATGAGTAATGTTGATTTTGGAAATTTTATTACTTGACTGTACTGAGATTCAGACTGACTAATTATTATCAGAGATTTTTATTTTTGTTTACTTACACCAGTTGGGACTTTATTTTTGTTAAGATTTTAGTGATTTTTATTGAGAAAATATTATGTGAAGTACTTACCCTACATTATTTAGTATAACCTTATTACGCGATTTTGTTAATCAAACTAAAATCTCAAGTTCTTTTTTTGTTAATTATTCTTATTATAATACCAAAAAACATTGAATACGGGTACATAATTGTAGTTTAAAGCTACTTCAATTTTTGTTTCAATAAATTATTGAAACTATTGTGAGTTTTGTCTATTTTTTATATTTTCTAACTGAAACCACAGTTTGTAGGTTCGCAGATTGTAAAACGTATAAGTGTCAATGTGATTTAATTACCTAAATATCCAAAAAGGTTTTATTATAATTAATTAATTATCAACTGCTTCAGTTGTTAATTGATTTTATGAGCAAAAAATTTTAAAAATATTTATTTTATGCAACTTAGCATAATACACGTATATTGGCCAATTTGACACAATGGCCCTTTTGTGTTGTTTTTAAATATAAATAATTTTAACTTAAACTAACGTAAAAGGGCCAATGTGCAGTAAAAAAAAATCTAATAGTTATAAATATAAAATAGTGTAGTATAAATAAGGAGGATAATTGTCTTAGCAAACAAGCAAAGTTTCATAAATTGCGGTTTTATCAATCTAAAATTATAGCAAGTTTAAACTTTGGAAGCCTCTCCTGTAAAGTTGTGATTTTGCATTTTGGCCCTTATACGTAGGACCCATCGATATATTTTTGGTCTACAACTCTCAACGCGCGCGTTTTCTTGAGTACGTATGCGAATAATACCCATATATCGATATTTTTTATTTTATTTATATATTTTTAAAATATATCGATACGATATATATCGATTTTTTTTGGATGTCCGACATCCCTACTCCCGCTTTCGCTCTGAACTACGTGCACGTAGCTCAGAGCGAAAGCAAGATTCTGATGTCCATACTAATTGCTATATAAACGGTATTTTGGTTATATCCAGGGCTGCCAGATTGTATAATTGGATACAAAATATGTATAATGGGATGGTGTATTGTATCCATGATCATTTCGTATAATACGATACAAAAACATACGGGATGAAATCGAACTGTCTAAAAGGTAGTGTAACAATAAAAAAAATACAATATCTACCGTCCACTCTCGAGTTTTCGAGCATTTATCTAGGTAGGGTAACTGAAATTGTAAACAAAAACTCTCAAATCACGACTTTTCAAGCTTTTATCTAGCTAAGTAAAATTGTAAAAAAAAAAAAAACAAGAAGTACAACTAGTCTCGAGTCTCGAGTTTTCGACCATTTATGTAGCTAGCAAAAATTCTAAAAAAAAACAAGAGGTAAATTACAGAATGGTATAATGTATAATGCAATCAAATTTCGTATAATTGCAGATACTAAACCGTATAGCTGCGATTTATTTGCTGGCAGCCCTGGTTATATCTATGTTTTAAAATCCAATGGGAATTTCGACGTAGTGCGAAAGGGATGGAACTAGTAAAGTGAAGCCAGATTTAAAGCCAACGAGATGGAGATAGATATAATTATTATGTTCAATATTGATGTTTACTCTAAACTATTGACGTTCGTGTCGTGCGCCCGCGTTTCGTTTGTTTGAAAATATATGGGCCGGTATTTGGCGCGCGGCGGCGCGGCTGCATGGCGCCATGGCGGACGGCGGCGCGGCAGAAATACGTAATTTTATGTTTTTGGATAAAATAGGTATTTTGTTGTTTGTATTTAATTATGGAATATCTAGTTTATGTTTCTTATTCGGAATTATGTAAGGCAAGCTGGGCTTTTGGGCTTCTATGGAAGTACCGCCACTGCAATGTATGTATATCTTAAACATCGACATTAATAAGCTCAAGTCCGATTACTTCTACTATAATATTTATAATTTGGTAGACCTGCGAATCAATGCTGATATACTTATTATGTATTTATACGGATATCTCATACTGATGGCAAACTTATAGACAATTGAATTTTTCGGTAAATTATATTACTTTTACTCCCAAAATTAATATCTGTAATATAAATACTGATGGTATTTACATTTATTACATTTGGCCTTGAGGTTTAGGCGCGCGATCAAGAATCTCGGCGGTGGCGTGTTCAAAACCCAGGCACACACCTCTGACTTTTCGGAATTATAATAATAATTTTGAATACACATATTCACAATGAATTAGGTATCACTTACTTTAACGGTGATGGCAAATATCGTGAGGAAACCTGCACACCTAAAAATTCTTAGTAATTTCTTAGGTGTAGGTACATACATACATACATAAACTCACGCCTGTATTCCCTGAAGCGGTAGGCAGAGGTGCATTTCTGCACCCACATTTCGCCAGGTATGTATCAGTCCCACGTAATAGGAGGCGAGCTTATTGCCGTTTTTCGGGCACATTTCCAGACTCCGTGCTGCTACTGAGAATTTCCTAATGGAAAAACCCAGTAACACTTTGCCCGACCCGGGAATCGAACCCAGGACCTCTAGATCGCACGGCACATACTTGTACCGCGACACCACGAGGCAGTTTCTAGTGTGTAGTGCGCCAACCCGCACTAGGCGAGCGTGGTGAACTAAGGCCTAAACCCTCTCAGTTGTAAAGAAGGCCCATATGCCCAGCAGATACGTATATATGGGCTGATGATGACCTACAATTTTTTTCTCAGAATGATCATGGCGGTCCTTTGGTTTACGGACAGGGCAAAAGCGCCATTGTCATAGGCGTCATATCAGCGTGTATGACGAAACATGTCACCAACAAATGTTACGGCCCTTTCCTCTACACCAGCGTGTATAAACATCGCAATGTTATCAACTGTGCCATCAATAAGGATATTGCGTGCGTAATGATTTCTCTTGATATTTTTTTTTGCTTTTTGTTCCTTTTAAATTGTATTTTAATCCATTCCTCCCCACTGTCCTATTGTTTTTTTTTATCTTTATTTTGAAAGAGGGTTTAATCACTACAAATATTGTGATTATGTCATCCCCATAAAGTCCTATTGTTAGGACACTATATTCAATTTTTGTTTATTTGTTAGGGCTCTTAATTCTATTGTTTCTGATGAAATTCGTAATTTCACACTATTTTTCTAATAAAATATTCTTTTTTGCTTTAAAAAAAATGTTAAGGTCATTTTAATGCAAGTTTTTACAAATTGATAATTGTTGTCGACCAAGGAAGAGCATTATTATGATCCGATTTCATATATCGCGAAAAAAATATCATAATAAAAATTAAATAATTAAATAAAAATTAATTTTTCTTAATGTAATCTAAGAACTTAATACATTTCATTAAATAAATCAAATGTTTTCGATGCTTGGGACGTAATGGGTTAAGTTAGATAAGTACCTATAGATACTTTCATGCTTATATAGGTACCTAAAGAATTACTCTTTTATTTATTTAGAAATGTAATTTCTACAACAACATTTGGCCAGTTATTATGTCCCAAGTAATAGATGTGAGCTTGTTACCCTTCATCGGAGACATTTCCAGACTCCGTATTGTTAATGAGAAATTCTTAATTGAAAAACTATAGCCTGCACACACATTATAAAAAATATATTTATAGAATAACTTATAGGTTTTGATATTCATATTTGACACTTAAAATCAGAAGCTCATCCTCAGGGTTCATTAAATATAGAATCATCATCATCATTGTCAGGCAAAAGAGGTCCACTGCTTAACTTATGCCTCTCCCAATGACTTCGACAGGGACCTGTTGGAAGCAGCCTGCAGCCAGCGATATAGAATATATAGAATCATACGTAGATAAAATATTACCGATATATTTGGAAGTAACTCTCAGGGAATCATGTTTTATTTACAGGGCCACGTGCAAAAAATTGTTAAGAACATCAAGAACGCAAGTTTTAGAGACTGCCTATAGCTTGCCGGGACATAAAAGGTTCTTTTGTGTTTGAATTATTGTAACTATCATGAATATTGTAAAAAAATATTGATAAGCATTTTTATTTTCAGCGCGTCACTCTCCGGATTTATTAAGACAGAAGGCAACCTTAGACAAAGGCCAGTTTATAGATCCAATGACGATTACGTTAGTAATGTAAATAATTAAAGATATACATTTAATCATTTATTTCATTGTCATTGTTACGAGCTTCTACTATGCTGGAGTGTGCTTCATCATCATCAGCCCATATACGTCCCAATGCTGGGCACGGGCCTCCTGAATCATTGAGAGGGTTTAGGCCTTAGTCCGCCACGCTGGCCTAGTGCGGTATATTATATACGCAAGTCTTTCAACGCTCTGCGTGTTCAGAACAACAATGCGTTCTGGGTGATGATGGGGCTGCCGCGATTCTGTAGTGCGTCAGGAATGAGAGTTCTTTTTACGCCATCCTGCGTCTCAGAATGGCATCCATGATGCGACGGGTGCGTGGTAGGCCCAACGAACTTGTGTCTGTTGTGGGACAAAGATGTGATAGTGCATTGGTGTGGCACATCTCAGAATGGCATTCATGATGCGACGGGTGCGTGATGGTAACTTGTTTCTGTTGTGGGAAAAAGATGTTATATTGCATTGCTGTGGCACTGGATGACCTCTCATGAAACATCTTTTAGATACAATAAATAGCATTAAGTTTCATTTTAAAGTATTTATGTAAAGAATCCTAAATAAAGAAATTATTTATTTATAGTAGCTTTAGAAGCCTAAACCACTTTTTGATAAAAAATGTTTTATGTTTTATATATTGCATGGCAACTTACTATTAGGGAAATAAGTATTATAAAATTATGTAGGTATACAGTAAATTTTTAACAAAAATTGTCTATTGGAAAAGATATTTCATACTAGTTTTGTGCTGTCAAAAGTTATTTGCTAAGCTCATAAATAAGTAAATTAAATCGGTTCTATATGCAGCATTAAATGTTTATTTTCCAGGAAAGTAAAGAATAAGGTGTAGGTACCAATACACATCAAATACATAAAACATTTCAAGAAAATTAAGAAAATAATATTTTGTAGAAATAATAAACATTTAGCTACATATCTTTGTTTTCTTTTTAAAACGGCTTGTAGACATGACTTTGCAATTTATTAATCGAGGGGTTGACTTTGTGGCAGTCTACACAGAGTATTTTGGTTACAGGATTGATTTTCTATTTAACAAGCTTTTATTTAACTTGTGATATTTGTATAAGTACTTAGGTATGTTTGTTCGGTAGAAATCTTGCAACTCAATTTTAAAGCAGATATTTTTAGCTGAATTTTTGTATACAAGTTCAGTTTGGATGGCAATGTATGTTAACTTTGTGACGAAATTCTTAATACAACATGGCGGAATAACCAAGATGGTGGACTAGTCATTTTTGTGGATAGGTCAAACGAGAAGAATACTAGCAGGTCATGAAGTGGGCGACACTAGACCCTACATGGTAATGTGTATCACACAATTTTATATATAAGAAGATAACCATTAAGTACCCCTTTTTATCCAACGTAAGGGCTATGTCGATTTCCCCGACTTTCCGTCCTAACTTGTTTCCTTGTAAAACCAACACCATAATACAATGGCGCAGTTGGCTAGACACCAGCTTGCGAAACGAGAGGCCGCGGGTTCGATCCCCGCACCGAGACAAATGTTTGTGTGATCTACAAGTATTTGTTTCGGGTCTGGGTGTTTGTGAGACCGAAAAGTCTCTCGTAGTTTCTGATACCCACGACACAAGACTCGTATCTTAATGTGGGGTCAGAACTATGTATGTGACTTATGTAACGAGATCTTTTTTAATGCGGTAAAATGAAAAAAAATCTTTCAAACTTTTACTATGTAGTATGTAATTACATAATTTATATGATATAAAAGCTTGCCTCGAGATTTACTTGTGTATATAAACAAGTAAATTAAATAACTTAATATGATTAATTTTTCTATTAAATTTTTCAAACTAAGTAAATATGAATACTTAAATATTCATAATTCGAGAGACAGTAGATAATACAGGCTAGGTAATGTTAAGGGCAGCGTTTGGGCTTCACTTAAAAACTGAATGATTTATAAAATAACGTATGTATATTCGATAATAGTAAGTATAAAACTTCGTCATAAGTTTCTTTTGTCTTTGTAGAAAATAGGATTAGCACGCTAAAGTGGAAGTGGGCTGCCATGTCTGCCGACGGAAGGACGGCAGGTGGAGCAGACAAGCGTTAGAGTGGAGACCGCGCTTAAGCAGACGTAGGGACGACCTGCAGCACGATGGTCCAACGACTTAAGAAAGTTGGCGGGTAGTGGATGGATGACTGCTGCTTAAGACCGGGATGGTTGGCGTCTACTAGGGGAGGCCTTCGTTCAGCAGTGGACGGCGATAAGCTGAGAATTGTAGGAAATGTAGAAACATGAATATTGCATTTTGTATATCCTATTCAAAAACTCTCTCACGATAGCAATCACCGTTGCAGTTCACCGTGAAATTATTAAAAATTCCGCATATGAATTTCATTCATGCTTTAGAATTCGGTTTTACTATTAAGTACATAAATAATGAAATATCTTAATCACTTTGTATTAAGTAATATCATATTTTTATGTTCCAAATTAGGTAAGTGACATATTTTAATGAAGAAATAAATACACCCAACAGTCACTAAAACCAGTTCTGACCCCACACAAGATACAAATCTACTGCTGCATCAGAAGCTACGAGAGACTTTTCAGTCTTACAAAAACCCAGATATAAAAGAAATTAGGTACGTAATTGTACAAAAAATTTGATTTGGGTAATTTTTAAATTTCTAGTAGCCGAGGCAATAGAAGTAGCAACAACTATTCCACCAAATGTTCGCGATATATTGAAGAAAACAAATATAACAAACGTGAAAGATGTTCTAAACAATACAAGAAGAATCATTGTAGGTTCCGAAGCTCGGGATTCTAGGCCGTATATGGTAAGACATAATCAGAAAGTTCATCATCATTATCCTTTACGTCCCACTGCTGTGCACGAGCCTCCTCTACATCCAAGAGGGGTTCGGCCTTAGTCCACCACGCTCGCCTAGAGCGTGTTTATGGACTACACACCTCAGAAATTCTTATGTTTATTTTAATCAGAAAGTTAAGACTTTCACATTGAATAGCTATGAATTTGTCAATATGATATACGCTAATGTGCAAGGATATTTGTTTGAAACTTACTAAAAACCGTTTTTAATTGGTGAATGTTTAATAGATAATTTGCGGAAGCAATATATAAGATTGCAATACACGTGTGGCTTATACCAATTTCATGTTAACACCAAATTAATAAATGCAATTTCATATGCCACACAACGGCCGCGTTTGACATTGGCATCATTAAGGAGTAAATAAAGAAGAAAGTATCATCATCATCATCAGCCCAAATACGTCCCACTGCTGGGCACGGGCCTCCTCTACAACTGAGAGGGTTTAGGCCTTAGTCCACCACGCTGGCCTAGTGCGGGTTGGCGGACTACACACCTAAGAAATTCCTAAGAACTTTTAGGTGTGCAAGTTTTATCACGATGTTTTCCTTCACCGTTAAAGCAAGTGATAATTCATTGTGAATACACACATAACTTCGAAAAGTTAGAGGTGCGTGCCTGGGGTTTGAACCTGCGACCGCCGAAATTCTCGACCGCGCGCCTAAACCTCGAGGCCATCAAGTATGAAGATCTTTATTCTAGTACAAGACCTAATAATCATTTTACTTTAGTAACCAAAGAACGCACCATGGTATAAACTAAATGACATTTTTAAGGTGTATCTAAAGCTGTCTATAAACAACCCCAAGTACAAAGAATATCGTCGTTGGCTATGTGGCGGCGTCATCGTTCACGAAGAATATGTGCTCACATCAGCGGCGTGTATAGAGGATGCAAAACATTTTTACGTCGTCTCTGGTACATATAGGTATGAAAAACTAAACAATATGAGAACTTTTATTGAGTAGTAGTGACTATTACCACGAAGCGTTGGACAACCACCAATAAGCTGCACGGACTTAGGTACTGATTTTCATGATGTCGCTTGATATAGGTCTCTATTCTCTTCCTACATATCTCACTGAAAATCAAGTGTAGGCTATATGTCCTGTAGTGAACGTCAAGCGACTGAAAATGATGATGATTATCAAAATTAGGATTGCGAATGTTATACAATGATCCTAGTACCTACTATCTTAAGACTAAATGTCCTATAACTAATATGATAAATTTACATGAGGACCTATAAAGAAGAAAGACTTCAGAAATTATTAAATTTTATAAAAGGATAAAGGATAGAATATAGCAAGAATTCGTCTGAATTAAACAATATACATATATTTGTGGCTATTGTACTCGTATTATTATAAGACATTTCAGTTAATGTCATCAATCAAACATTCGATATTTACAGGCACGATGAACGAGCTGATCGTCTCAACAATGTTTGTATAAAAAACGGCGCTAAAAAGGCTATTTGGAAATGTATACCGCGAAGTAAGTACCTTATTATTTTCCTATCCATTCATACTGTAGATTAATATCAAAATAACATTAAATAAAGAATTGTTACAATGAAAACCATTTTCTGATAAAGCATCAACGATTTTTCAACCATTATCAAGCTAATCATTATTGTATTAATGGTCCTTTATTTTTAGGTACATTTAAAGATGTCATTTGATTGTGGTTGCCTGAAATATGCCGTTTTTTGTCTTGCTCTATTTAACGACATTGGACGAAAAGAAAAATATTATAAAATTTCAAATATATGAATTAGGGCCTAATAAGAATAAATTTACAGATTACGTATTCGATGGCCATGAAAATGACAACATACGTTGGATGAACAACGACATCGCAATCGTAAAAGTTGAGGACGAGTTTGACTTCAACAGGCGTATCAGAGGGTGCGACTTCGTGCCTCGTCCCATCTGCTACAACAACCAAAGCAGTCGACTTGAGGACCCTGGCACTATAGCATCTATAGCTGGCTGGGGGAGTACAGAGAAATATAATGAGGTAAACATACGAACTAATGTGCATGATATTGTAGTAGCCCTACCTCTATTACTATTGAATTGTAAATAAAAAAGAACCTAGGTTGTTATAGCCCGCGTGATAAGGTTGAATAACAAAGTCTCTCGTTTTATATATAGTACTATATTCGGAAGGTAATTACCATCAGAATTGATGATACTTATTATTCTTCAAATAAGCAACGAAGAAAACAATAGTACATACATACATAACCTCACGCCTGTATTCCCCGAAGGGGTAGGCAGAGGTGCATTCTGCACCCACACTACGTCACGTATGTATCAGTCCTACGTAATAGGGGGCTATCCTATTGCCGTTTCTCGGGCACATTTTCAGACTCCGGGCTGCTACTGAGAATTTCCTAATGGAAAAACCCAATAACACTTCGCCCGACCTGGGAATCGAACCCAGAACCGCAGATATTTATGCATAGATCGCACGGCACATACTAGTGCCGCGAGACTACGAGGCAATCGAGGCACGAGGCCACATAAACAATGTTGTTAAAATTGAATTTAATCTAGACCACAGAGTTTCCGCAAACGAATTTTACTTAATTATTGCAGCATTTAACCAAAGGCTCAGAAACCCAAGATCTGTTGGAAAGCACTGTAAGACTTATATCGAAGAATCGCTGTAAGAGACGATGGGGTAAACGATACCACAACATTATCGATAACTATATGATCTGCTCAAAAGACCTTGTGCCCGACCTCAGTGAGATATGTTCTGTAAGTATTGTAAAATTATCTTCGGAATATACTGAACAATATGTAGCTTAATGAAACGATGATCTTCAGTTAAAGACTGATTGGAATTGTTTTCATGTTGTTGGTGGACGAAGACAAATAAATTATCGAGGATTTAATTGCTTTAATTTTTAAATAACTATATCTATCTTAATAGTAAATCAAACATAACTATAATATGCTACAGAACTCTTTATTTTGACGTGAAGGACCCTTCATTGCTCAACATAAAAGTTCATTAAATTTAAATATTTATATTCTGTAGGAAAAATACGTAGACTGCACAGACATCATGTACTCAGCCGAATCGGATGAAGCGCAACGACGAGTCTTTAGTCCAAAGGACTTAGTTCTTCATTCGGCATACCACAACGAGTCTGGGAGACGGCAAGCCGGTCCCGGCAGTGGTGGATTTTGTGAGGTAACGAAAATCCTTATCTAAATAATTATATGCTTAAACTGAATGCATTAAACTATGTAAATGTTTGTATATGAGTTGAATAACAAAATTAAAAAAAAAAAAAATAGGCCACTTTAAAAATAACCAGTTAATACACGAGAATGTAGATATGTTAAGTTTCATTATAAAAATATATATGATAGGGATACGGGTTTCTAAAACTGACGTAATATGAAACTGTTTCGTTTTGATTCGTTAACTTTAGTTATATAAATAATCATTTTACACAATGTTATAAATCGCTTCTACACTAAAAACTCGAAATACGAGAGACTTTTCGATCTCACCCAAAATAATTCTTTATTTTTTATTTCCTTAGTGCGAGGTACAATCTCAGGCTTCTATATTCCCCATAATATAAAAATTGTTTACCTCTGTATTAGAAAAACAGGACTTTGATTTGCTTTGTTGAATAACTATCTGCAACGCAAAGCCCTAACGAATACCAATGTTGATTTCAAAATAAAAAATATTTTTTGGAACATTTTACAGAATGATCATGGCGGCCCTTTAATCTACGGCACTGGAGTGAACTCTATTGTGATTGGCATCATATCGGCTTGTCTTGTGAAGGAGAGAACGAATAAATGTTACGGACCCTTCCTTTACACCAGCGTGTACCGGAATAGGAACTTAATCAACTGTGCCATTTATAAAGAAGTTGCGTAAGAAACCCTTAAGTTTATTTTTTTATAATATTTATTGCAGTTTTCAGGCGCTTTTTCAGAAATCTTTAATATTTTAGGGTTATACTTATTTGCGAGAAGCGTTTTTTTTTTACATTCACTCTTTACATTTTGCAAATTAATATCTTTACTCTGACTCATAATTCGTTTAAAAGTTATTTTTTGTCGCTTCTTTATTAATGTTATTTTTAATTAGCAATATTTCTTCATCAGGACTGGCTGTGACAAACTATTCCGCGCTAGTGAAACGCATACAGAAACTGATATAAGTTGGATTGACCATCCCGACGGGTAAAGGCTTTTTTTATAATTCTTGCTATGTGACTTTGTACCTGTAGAAACGATGTAAGGGCATGTAAGGGATGTGATGATGTAAGGGGATGTAAGCTATTGGGTTGAAAGTTTATCGTTGATTGATTACGGTATATCAATACGATGTATAAATAAATTGTTACGTTTTACAGGCCTGCCAAAAATGAAATAAAAGCAATGAGGAGGAGACAAGAAAATAGCAATGCGAATGGTACAAGTACAACTAATATAACAATAGGACCAACTCAGGCTCTAGACAAAGCAGAGCAGCACGGAGGAGTAATCGTCAGAGCATTCAACATAACAAGGACATCCAAACACAAAAATATTACTTCTATTTGATTTTGTGTTGAAATACATTAGAAAAATTAATGTTTTTGTTTTATTATAATTATTACCTACTACTATTTGAAGGATTAATTTATTTTCTAAATTTAACTGTGGCAAGCATTTTCAAGTAGCAAATTCTGATATAACTTCATAAGAACCTCTTAGAATTACTCGACTTATTCTATAAAATATTAAATTCAATTTGAGGCGTGATCGTATATATTTTTAGATTTAAAAAGATCCAACGCTGACACAGAATATGATACAAAAGCAATTTTTCTGAATTTTTCCTAACTTATGGAAATAATTATTATTAACTTAAAGTGGAAGTGTCTGCCGACTAACAGACGGCCGTTGGAGCAGACAAGTGTTGTCCACTCCAAGAGTGGAGACCACGCTTAGGTGGACGTAGTGTAGGACGACCTGCAGTACGATGGTCCGACGACTTGAGAAAGGTGGCGGGTAGCGGATGGATGAGGGCTGCTCAAGACCGGGATGGTTGGCGCCTACTTGGGGAGGCCTTCGTTCAGCAGTGGACGGCGATAGGCTGAGAAGAAGAAGAAGTTAACATATCTCGTTCATTTCGGTATGTATATCATTTATGTTTGATTATGTATACACGAGGCTGTAACTAATTTCTATTTGATACCGGATACGAATTATAATTATTAAATTAAAATTCTTTCTCTGATGCGTGAAATTACAAATTGTTTGGACTCAATCTCATGTTAAAAGTCTTTTTGATTTGGAATTTGCAATATGAAGTTTTGTTTTTATATTTTTATTGCATTATTTAGTGTATATGGTAAGATTTTTTTTGTAATTTCAATGCTCATTTATTATAATCCCCTATACTAAAGATTATTATATTTTAGATGTAAGAGCTATAGATGTTGCGACACAAATGCCCGCAGAAGCCATTAAATTCCTTAACAATACGCGAAGAATTATAAATGGTGATGAGGTTACAGATGGTAGGCCATACATGGTAGGTAAAAAAAGCATAATTTATAAATCTTTTAGAGCTGGTAAGTAGCATCATCATTATTTTGCCCTGTTCCCAATTTTATTTGGGGTCATGTCTTCAGTCACCCCTTTTTCTTTAATTTCGCACTCCATCCATAATTTCTTTGGCCTTCCTCTGTCCATCCTTCGACTTTAGAACTGGTAAGTAGCAGTTTACGAAATGATTTTTTCTTAAGAAATTGCTTCATAATTACGGCGTCGGCAAAAGGTGAACAAGAATAAGTTTCCATGCTTTATGTATGTAGATTAATTTATAAAGCCGCATGTTATAGGTATATTTAAAACTGCCACGCAGTAATAAAAAGCAGTCTAATTACCGTACGTGGCTCTGTGGTGGAGTCATCATTCACGAAGAGTATATTTTGACTTCTGCCGCTTGCATTGAAGACGCTGAACATTTTTACATCGTCTCTGGTACTTACAAGTAAGATAATATTGCTATTATAAAACATTTACGTATGACATCAATAATTGGGAGTTCAATACAGACTGTTTTTTCAGGTATGCCGATGATGACGATAGGTACAACAATCCGTGTATAAAGAACGGTGCCAAGAAAGCTATTTGGAAATGTGTTCCTAAAAGTAAGTACGAATATAATAATAACATATAATAATATGTCTTTTTTTGTAAACATCCTGCATAGTGCAGAAAAAGCGATAGCTTTCCACTGATAATAAAATAATTTGTTTTATTCATAGTAATATAATAAGCAATATTTCAGACTACGTATTCGATGGACATGAAAACGACAACATCAGGTGGATGAATAATGACATAGCAGTGGTGAAGCTTGAAGATGGCTTCGACTTCACCCGAAGAATTAGAGGCTGCGACTTCGTTCCGAAACCTATCTGTTACAATAACCAGAGCCAGACGTTAGAGAATCCTGGTACTGTCGGTACTATCGCTGGATGGGGAAGTACTTCAAGGTATAATGATGTAAGTTATACTTCAATATTTTTTCATACACACTCACACTTGTAACACCGTAGAAGATAGAGTGATTTTTCAATTTCTATTCTTTCTTTCCATCCAACAGCCAAAAGAGGTCCACTGCTGAACATAGGCCTCTCCCAATGACTTCCACAGGGACCTGTTAAGCAAGCATGACTGCGTAATTAGTCCTATTTAAAAGTAGGCGAGTCTTTTGGCCTATTTATATTATCAGCATCTTTCGAAACTTCGAAGTGGAAACACCCAATAACCTTTTGGCCGAAGGAGGCCACTCCTTCGCGAGTCGCAAATTTATGCCGCAGGACTAATGAGACAATGGAATGTCAGACTAAAATGTATCATATTATTAATTTTTAGTGGGTAAACAGAAGGAAAGAAAATCAACAAAACCTTTTAGAAGCTTCGGTAGAAATCATAACAAAGAACAGATGCAAAAGACGCTGGGGATCACGCTACCACAACATCATTGAAAACTACATGATCTGCACAAAGGATATCGGACAAACCTTGTCTGAGATTTGTAATGTATGACACCATTTTCATTATTATTTTTGATCTACTACGGAGTTTTCATCTAAACGGATAGTCTTAGGTAATAGTAATATTTTTTTAATATTGGCTGCTCTAAATTTTCCATCTCTGTAATATTTGTTAGTCAAACCACAACTCTGCTAGAAAAAAATCCAGTTTAAGTCGATAAAACCTTTCCATATAAGCTAAAACAAACAGACGGATTTTTTAATAAAATTATTAATTACTTTGAATATAATCAAGAACCTTAGCCAATTTAATTTAAATCGCTATATTACTTGAACCCTGTGTTAAATATGTCTAATTTTATCAGGAAAAGTACGTCGATTGTCAAGATATTAACTACTCGGATGAAGACGATATGAGGCGCGATGCTCACGTATTTAGGTCAGAGAAAATTCCAACCAACCTGGTTATGCATTCTGCTTACCACAACGAGAGTGGAGGCAACACTTCGGTCAGGGAGCCGTTCAGACGATATGTATCGCAAGCTGACGGTGGATTTTGTGAGGTATGGTAATAACTGAAACCAACCCATCCTAACTTTTATTATTAATTTACACAGACAGCTTTATAATTTTCATATGTTATGAAAGTTGTGGTAAAGGTATGCAAAAATACAAATGTAAATGTATTTTCCAATTCAATATGACAGACGTCACTAGAACTGGCCCTATCCCACCACAGACCCGGTACTGTAACTCCTGTGCTTCAGGATCAAGAGCGGCACGCACAGTATTTACGCCAATAACTAAAGCTCAGCGAATCTGAGTGGACCTAATTTGTTATGATCTCGTAACGAAATTACATACATACATAACCTCACACCTATAATCCCCGAAGGGGTAGGCAGAGGTGCATTTCGGCACCCACATTTCGCCAAGTATTTATCAGTCCCACGTAATAGGGGGCGAGCCTATTGCCGTTTTTCGGGCACATTTCCAGACTCCGTGCTGTTACCGAGAATTTCCTAATAGAAAAACCCAATAACACTCTGCCCGACCCGGGAATCGAACCCAGGACCTCTAGATCGCACGGCTGATACTTGTACCGCGAGACCACGAGGCAGTCGTAACGAAATTAATCAGAAAAAAACATACCTTTAAAGAAAACAAAGAGTTTTCAATGGAATGTCGGAAGTATTTACTTGAAACGACGTATTACTTATTTCAAAAACCCAACCAAAAGCTACTTACATTCTTTCGACATCCGTAGCGCTGACCATCTAATGTGAACTAGTTAACATCAGATGCTTTTCAACAGAATGACCACGGCGGCCCCTTGGTGTACGGATCAGGTGTGAATTCAATAGTGATTGGAATCATCTCCGCTTGCCTCGTCAAGGAAAGGACAAATAAGTGCTACGGACCTTTCCTCTACACGAGCGTGTATAAGAACAGGCAGTTCATATCGTGCGCCATCTACAAAGATGTAGAGTAAGTTAACATTAGTGAAAATAGACACAGTATTCTCTATTGGAGAGAAGGCTATGTGCCCGCCAGACGAACATACCTACATACTTATTATGGGCTGATAAAGGTAATAAAAAATTGTATACAATTACATTTTTTGTGTTAATTATAAGATGCTCGTTGCAATATTTTAACACATGGGAACGAGAGGTCACGGCATCATTCGATTACGGCACGGTAATACTAGCATACAGTAGTTTAACTTCATACAAACGGGCGAAACGCGAGTTATACCTACGCGCCTCGATCGCGGCATGCGCAAGGCATGCAGGAGTCGCGAATGTGCCGCAGTGACAAACGGGCGGTGTTGTTTTTTAAGCAGTAATCGCGCGATTTTTATACAAAATAAGTGCAAGTGCCTATTTAATATGACAAGTATATATTGTGTTTATATATTGTGCTGTTTTTGGTTGCATGAAATCTTCCAATCAAAAAATAACATGCATTTTTATTGAACACTTCCTATTCCATTCACAAAATATTTTATTTGTTTAAATAAAAATAAAAAATATTTACAATCACAAAAATAGATAGAAAGTCAAAGTAGGCAGATTGAATTAAAATTCTGCAGGTTCGCAGCCCTATCGCATGTTTACGTACCGCGCGGCTGTAGGTATTTATTTCAAAAATGCGGCCCAGTTAAACTACTGTATGATAGTATTACCGTAATTACGGCATTGGGCTTAGTTATTGGATTTTTACACACTTTTTATTAGCTTCACCGGTATGTTTGTTAATTTGTTTGTACTTCTTTGGACTTTACTTTAATCCACTTCAACCGGTCAGATTTCATTCAAAGTTAACAGACTTATCGAGGACCTATCGATATTATCGAAATATTTCCAGAAAGCATCCCAAGCTTTTTCACGTTAAAAAAAATATTTTTTACTTTTTATTTCTTTACGAAAATTTCCCGTTAAATGTCATTAGGGAGGTCTTTATCACATGGAATATAAAAAAATAAATGTCCAAAACTCAAGGTAGAAATACACTTATCAAGGCGATCGCCTTAGAAAGTTTAAGTCCAGCAATGATAGAATGTGGTTGAATATAATCGTGACAAAGCAAGTTTTTTTTTTTCAACATAAAGATTAGTAACAAAATATATTTTTTGCAGGCCAAAATGTAGACGACAATTTCGATCAGGCGTGACACACGTAGAAAAAGTACTTTCATGGAAGAACCATCCGGACGGGTAAACATTTTTTTTCTATGATATGAAAGTTCTTCTATTCTTTTAAACCAAACACATCTGAAATAACAATCCCACCAAACAAATAAAAATTTTGGTTTCACCTTTTTTTTTATACTGGCACGGCAAAGTTACCCCATTGCACCTGATGGTAAGTGTAATGGAGTCCAGAAAAAGTGCCGACCAGCGAGAGATGATGATCTCCCGTTGGTCGACACAATCATGCCGGCCGAATACCTCTTCACCTTTCTTATGAAGGAGTTTTGGGGGACTAATGCCATGGTGATCAAAGGACCGACCGCGACGAACCGGCCAAAAAATGCCGGCACGGTCATCCTTTCACTATGATTGAAGCGCCCCCGAAAACCGGAGATATACCTATAAATGATACTACGTCTATTTTGAGTAATAAGTCTTGCTTCTGTTTACTTCATGGGCGCATGATGCCAAATAAAATAACATAACAAATTTATAAATGGGAAGACTTTGCGAAACTGGTATCAACTGTTAAAAGTATTTTTTTCAATCTCACATTCACCAACATATTTGTATTTTGTACGTACATCTACATGTATGTCGGCGGGGTTGGTTGGTTGGTTTGGTTGGCCTCCTTGAATGAAATAATACAACCATAAAACTGGTTGACTCAAACTCTAATTTACAGACCAGCGAAAAATGAACTGAAACCCGACACAAAAACAGACAGTGCGCCTGAGATAGTTCAACGGGCCCACGAGGATCCAGCGGGAACCGTCCCTAAGTCCACAATCACTCCAGGGGATAAAGTGTTCGCTGGCAGTGGATTTATACTACGATCAGCCACCGTCAAGCTTAATAAAACTAACTGATGTAATTTTTTTTTTGAAAATAAACTTTATTTTGCGATACATTGGTTTATTTTGAAAAGCTATAATAAAAAACAATATTTACTGACTTACTAAGGAATTTTCAAAGTTGAAATCCAAAGTTCAAGTCAAACGCAAACTTTGTATGAAGAAAGGCATCAAGATCAATGTTAACGCGAGAGAAATTGCAGGCAAAAGCTACTATACATATACGAAAGAGGCCTTGTAACAATTAAATAAAATTAATTTACAATAATTTTGCATTAAATCCACGTCTTTGGGTTGCAATATTAAACTGATATTAATTTTCTATGTGTATGTACTTCACCACTTAGCCTTTTCTACTCTTGCCCCTTTTTGTAAACCCATTTCAGTTACCAACTTTAAAAATCATATACTGATCATATTATCGAAAAAAATCGTACATTTTTCCCTCCCAAGCCTTTATTTAGAGTGGTATGGTATGTTTAGGACTATGACCACATCGTGGTCACTAAAAATCCTGTAAGTCGAGAACAACAGCGGCACGCACAGAAATGACACCAAGCCGTAAAGCTCAGCGAATCTCTATGCGGACCTAGCTTGTCTTTAATCTGCAGCATTATTAATAAGTTAGAAAGCTTATAGGACAATTTGGAGATGATACGGTATGAGTCCGCCACTCCGCATTAGGCCAGCGTGGTGGATTAAGGCCTAAACCCTCTCAGTTGTAGAGGGCACATATATGCGTTGATAATAATAACGGTATGAGATGCGTGAGATCGGGATGAGCACCGCAATTGTCCATTTTACATATCTAAGGTTGAGGATGTATTATAATTATATATAAAAAGTTGACGGCGCTACTAGTTGCCAATAGAATATGAGTTATGACAGCAAAATCCCAATTAGAATAGTGCGCCAGGCGTCAGTCGTACGTTATGTATTTATTCATTAATTATAATTGTACACGAAAGCTATCGTTGTCATAAAACTAGTTAGTACTAAATATTAATTATTATTTATGAGGTTTGTATTAATATCTACTGAACATGAGTACCTACATGTGATTTTTTTAATAAGCTATGTAAATTAACAGCTTTTTCTATTATTGCGGAAGTCGTATTATTAATTTTATCGAGGCATGAAAATATCAATTGACCGGAAAATTAAACTGTACATTGGTAATTTGTTTTTGATAGTAACTTCATAGGATCCTTCTGGGATCTCTTCTTGACAAAGAATGGCGATTTTTTGCTATTTTTTATTATCAATTTTTTTCGCTTTAGGTAAGTTCGTTTCATACATATTAATACTGTTTTATAGAGACTTTTTATTTATAAATAGTCAAAGATATAAAAAATTGGCCACAGTCAATATGATAAACCAGTTTTAAATTTCTACGATACACGACACTCTAACGAAATATCAAAAATTATCTCCTATCTTGTCTCATAATAGGCTACTGTTGTAAATTGTAATATAAAAGTCTTATTAATACAGATTAGAAAATCAAAATGAAATCAGACCCACACGGCTGCATTAAAATGTAAAACATAAACAAAATTGTCAATTCACAGGCACTGGGACCATAATACCCCCTAAATCCGAAACTCCAACCATTAACCCAATATCGAATTATTCCCACACCACTCACATACCACATTCAAAAAACAATCATAACGCCACTCATGACGAAGCCAATGAAATAGAAGACGAAGGCTGGGAGTATGAAAATACCACGATTGTCGATACTAGAAGAATTTTGTACAGTAAGCGGGTTGGCGTAGGAAAACGACCTTATATGGTAAGAAAAAACTCTACAAACAAATCGTATACCGTTTATCAGTCAATTTACCCATACGTTAGCCACTTGTCTGTATGCTCGAAAGACATTAAACCTATCCTGTCATGGCTCTTACATAAGTCAATGGATTTACAAAAGAGATTTCTGGTGAAGGACACTCAGACATATAGCTTTTACGATCGTTACGATATTTACCATAAAAATACATGATAATAGTATAATATAATATATCTACTCTACTCACTCTCAAGTAATCCATATGGATAACTTGGCAAGTCTTCTTGGAATGTATCAAGAAGTCCAAGATTCACCAGACCTTCATTTCAGGAATTGTCAAAATGAAACAAATAAGCTATCACATAGCTTTGCTGTGGAGGGAAGTGGACAACTCTTTGTTTTTCAACTCCTCCTTTATATTTTCTTTCTGATTAACTGCGTTGCGGGACTATGACAAATTAGGTCCCCTTAGATTCGCTGAGCTTCATTGTTCGGCGTCGACATACTGTGCGTGTCGCTGTTGATCCTGGAGCACAAAAGTTACAGTGGTGGGTGTGTGATGAGATAGGGCCAAAAAAGGTTATCACATACTCATGAGTTATGACAGTAATATGTCATTTAAATTCACAGGTATATTTGTCACTGACTAAAGAATCGGCTAAGGCGCACAAGTATAGAGGCTGGCTGTGTGGAGGAGTCATCGTAGACCCATCATACGTCCTGACATCAGCAGCATGCGTGGAAGACGCTGACCGTTTCTACATCGTCGCTGGCACTACAAAATTCGTTGACAGTTTCGATTATAAAGATGACGAATGCGTTTGCAAACATCGCCGTAGAGTTGTTTGGAAATGTATTCCTAAGAGTAAGTGACTTTTGCGAAGAAAATACTATTACCTATCAACATACATAAGTTGCAATAGATATTGCTTGTTGATCTTCAATGGAAATCATTAAGCAAAACGCATGGCTTATATTATGATTCTTAGGTAGCTATTTCGGTTTTGATTCATAAATTTATCCAGAGTGCATCACGATGCTATGATAATCTTATAGAAATAAATAATGTCTCTTGGCATGTCAGGTCACCTTGCCGTAGTGGCTGTGTCCGGACCATATGTTACGTAGAATTAACACCACGATTTAGTAAAACAAACCTTAGAATCAGAAGACTATTACAAATTGTGTTTATAATAAGAATGCTACAATGAGTAGATACATACATGCATAACCTTACGCCTGTATTTCCCAAAGGGGTAGACGGAGGTGCATTTCTGCACCCACATTTCGCCAGGTATTTACCAGTCCCACGTAATAGGAGGCGAACCTATTGCCAAATTTTCGGGCACATTTCCAAACTCCATGTTGCTACTGAGAATTCCTTAATAGAAAAAACCCAATAACACTTCCTCCTAGACGCACGGCATATACCTACTTGTACCGTGAGACCACGAGGAAGTCGACACATATTTTTATAATGAAATAAGGATGACTAGTTTTTCAAATGCATTTTTTTTTGCCTAGATTACAAATTCGACTTCCAAGACAGCATCAAATGGTCATCCAACGACATAGCAATCGTAAAAGTAGACAAACCATTCAAACTTGGAGTGCAAGAGAAAGGATGTGAGTTCGCAGCGGAACTGGTCTGTTACAATAATATCAGTAGGGAATTGGAAAAACCTGGAACCAAGGGGTGGATTTCTGGATGGGGTAGCGGTAACACATTCAGAGAGGTTAGTTGTTAATCATACTTACCTATATATATTATTAAAATACTTAATTAAACAACAGTAGATGTCTCTCAAGAAGTCACAAGTGTAGTTTGATATAACAGAAATTTAGAATCTCTAATTGTACAATACTTTGAGAGGAACATGAAAAAAGCTATATATTGGTGACATTTTAAGTTATTTTTCCTGATAGTTTGCCCAAAATTACTATAATCTTATGCATATAAATAAATATGACGAAGTAGAATATTTGTGTGTGAAGTAAAACGAATGCTGACTAATAATGCACGGAATATTTATGAGCAATCTATTTATATAAAAATGAATGTTTGTCTGTATGTCCTTTATAGAATCGTAAAAACTACGGCCTAAACCCTCTCAGTTGTAGAGGAGGCCCGTGCCCAGCAGTGGGACGTATATGGGCTGATGATGAAACTATGCATTTGATCATGTGAAGATCTTTAGCAAAGTTGTTGTGCATGAGCCAAAGAAGGTTTCTGAGTTGGTACGACCAATTTTCGACAGATGGAGCCACTGTCATTCCAATGTAAATGGAGAGGGAATGAATAAAAAAAATATTCATTTGAACATACAGTTGTGTGTGTTAGATGGGATTCGAGAATGGTTTAGATTCACAATTGGACTTGATAGATGGCGCCGTTGTCGATATGTCAAACGGCTGCACCGATTGGTATAAAATTTTCTATGTATATTCCAATGGGTCCCTGCATGATTTCAAAACAAAATTGGACCCGGTAGGTGGCGCTACTTTCGGTATATCGCTTAAAGCTTTTCTGGGTAGGACGACGCCTGCCGGGGCAGCTAGTATGTAATATATCATATTAGTTTTATATTGTCTTTTAGGGAGTCTATCGTCGTCAAAAACCGCACATACCAGAGAATGCAAAGTGTCTGCAAGAGGCTAAAGTATGTATAATGGACAACGAGCAATGCGCTAAAAAATGGGCGCAACGATTCAGGAACATCATTACTCAATACATGATCTGCACGAAGGACGTCATGAGGAGACTCAGCGAAATATGTGACGTAAGTATACAGAAATTATAAAAATAATTACACATCAGGCGAAAATACAGTTTCGAGATAATCGCGTTTAAAGTTTTAGTACAGGAAAATGACTAGTTTAAGTTACTTACCCATTAATCAGCAATGCCAGGTCCATACGATAGTAGGTATAAGTTGATATATATATATTTACATACTTACTATTACATATAAGAGTATTTCCAGTTATAGGACAAAAGGATTGCATTGTCAATACTATAGACCCTTTTATATGAAGGGACCTCTTTACAGTAGGCGCTCCGGCTCACTCCATTCAAATAGCTATAACTCAGCAAATATTCGAAATTTTTCTTTCCCCTTTCGTCAGTACACGCTCTATATACCATATTTTCAGATTATCGAAAAAAAAAAACATTTTTTGAACATTTTACATGGACTTCCCCCCTTAAGCACATTTTCATTTTTTCTACCTTGGTGGTCCAAGAACTTAATTTAGGGGGTGCGACTAGTCTTGTCTACGATTCTCGGATCTGGCAAAAATTTTATTGGAATTTTTAATAGGAAATCGCTAGTATCAGCATGAGGACCGTAAACACTACGGTTAAACAGCAAATGACTGTATTTAAAAAATGTACAGTTAAATGTATATATACGCCTCTGCCTGTATATTATGTAATTATTTATATATAAATGTTATTATTTAAAATAATATCATTTTTATTTGTAGAAAAAATATGCTAACTGCACAGACGTAGATACGAGACGGCATCCATCAGAACCAAGTAGTGTACCATCGAAAGTATTGAATGTAGATTTAGGAAGGCATCTACGCGATCCTGACGATTACACAGCAAGAAGATCATCTATTCAAGGAGGCTTTTGCGAGGTTAGTTACAAATATCTTACCATAACTTAATGAGTATGGTCATAGTAAAAATAACTCCGTAAGAATATCATATTTTACCAACAACTTCAATATGCTAAAGTGCTAGTATTTCACAAAATCCATACACTAAATAAAAAACACCAAAAGAAAAAGTATCGATTTATTCGACAAATTTTAAATTTTAACCAGAAGATTGTTCTAGTATTTCTACTTTTAGTAGATGTAGCAGTATACCTTTTTCCCCTAACCAAATGTAGGATAGGAAACATCATAAGCATTAAGCCCATTCTCTTCTCCAAATAAAACACGGAAAGTTATAATGGTACATATTGCCTAGAACGATCATGGAGGACCGCTGATTGTGAAGTATCAAGGCAAGGAGCGAGTGATCGGCGTGATATCAGCTTGCAAGATCGACCCAAAAACGCATAGCTGTCACGGACCCTTCCTCTACACTTCAGTTTTCAAGAACCGCCAGTTCATATCTTGTGCCATTCACAAGGATGTGGAGTAAGAGATATATGTCATGCAGTTGCGGTACTTCCATAGAAGCCCAGAAGCGTTACACTTAAATTGTGTAATGTCTTGTTTATAATTGTTTATTGTAGGGTTCTCATTTATATGTCAAATTGCTTTATTTATTATAAATTTTGATTTAAAGCTTAAAGATTATATTATTCGGAATTTTGTATTGCTTGCTGGTCTTTTAGGCTTCTATGGAAGTACCGCCACTGATGTCATGTTCTAAGTTCTATAATTAAATGCAGAACAACTTTATTAATTGGGATAAAAAATACTTTAAAGACTCAAAGATAAACAAAAATAATGCATGTACCCTGTAGGTAGGATTAGTTTGTTTTAAATTGATATACGTAATAATAAATTAATGCATCCAATAACCAACGTCGATACCAAAGACGGTATAAGGATTGTTGAGTCTCCTCAATCTAAGAAAAAAGATACAAAATACAAGAACGGCTACAAATTTTCCGTTTCATGTCAACTTGCAAAAATATTTATTATACGTACCATTCAAAAGAAGAGAGTCCATTTATGCTGTTGTAGTTTTGTTTTGATGTATGTTCCTTTAGTTAATTCTTCTAGATAAGTTTAAAAAATTATTTACAGAGAAAACTGCAGAAGGGTTTTCCGTACCGGAATTACTCATGAAGAATGGTCTGTCAATTGGGACGACGTTGAGTAAGTAATCCTAGCATTACTATTACAGCTTATATATACGTCTTAACTTAAGTATACGAGTATATTAAGTATATCGTATGTATGATAAACAATATTATCTCATCCACGCTCATAAGGGACTGAATTAAAGTAAAACATTACATATGATTTTTATTGATTGGAATATTATTTGCAGCGATGACAGGTAAGGTAGTTTGTACAAAATACTTTTTCAATAAGTATTATTTACATGTTTCTAATTACGACAGGGATGATAATAACCACACAGGTGAACATTCAGATAATCATCTCCGATTTAAATAATTTTTCTAATTAATAATTAAGACAAATATTATATTTGTATTTAGGTGTATTCAATAATTAAAAGTACTATTTATTAACAGCGGCAATAAAGACGACAAATCCTCAGATGATAGGTAAGCGAATTCATGATCAAAAGTAGCTTTTTAATATCTTATGCTTAATATAAAATAACATAATATTCATTTTTCAGCGGTGAAAAAGAAGCTTTAAGGGAACTAAAGTAATTATTATATTATATACTTTAAAAATATTTTTAAATCCACATAAAATATATATAAAATTAAAATGTTGATTCAATAGGAAAGATAAAACGAAGTCAAAGAAAGAAAATAAGGACACCTCATCGAGCAGTTCAAGCGAAAGTGAAGAAGAGGAATCTAAAAAGAAAGAGAAACCAAAACCGCAACAGAAAGAAGAAAAGAAAAAAGAAGATAAACAAAAAATCAAGAAGAGTAAACACAAATCTAGTAAGAAACGCAGCGAAAAGAAGGCAGCAGCTGGTAATGCAACTGTGAAAGCTAAAGGAAAAAACGCACCACATCCTATGATTGAGAGTAAAGAAGTGTTTTACGAATCCAGTAAAGACGAAAATGTAAATGAACCTGACAACGAATAGATTCATTTAATAAAGCAAATTTAAATACTAAACGGTTTCATTTCAAAAACAATAAGTATCTACTTAAGTTAATTCTTCGCTTAAGATGTGAGCAGAGTTGAAATAGTAGGTATAAGTATCTACTTAATGAAGTTTTCTAACGTTTTGAAACGGAAAATATCCAAATTATAGCAATCGTAAATTAATTTTTGGTTTTTAATCTATTTTCAAGCCTATTGAAAATCCTTAAAGCATGAACACGATGACTAAACTGCTGATCCTATTTAATGATTTTTTACTAAATAACTATACAGAGAGACAAGATCTTAGAGTAAGATTCAACCCGGATGACGATAGGTCGCACAAAACATAAAAATAGATATAACAGACTAACAGCATCGAAAGGGCAATGATCGGCAAATCCAATGTATCTCATGTATTTATAGTATTGGCTATTTTCATTTCCTACTTTATTGCACAAGTCACAGATGTCGTGCATAGTATTTCGTTTTTTCTCGAACCTTCCTTCGCTAATGTTGGTAGCATCTTTGTAACTATAACTAATGAAAGACATGACAAAGAAGTATCGAATTAAAAGCAAATTTCTTACCTAGTTAAAATCTCATTCAATGCATTGGACCTAGGAATAGTATCAATAAATTATTTGAATTATCATCGCAACTTCAAATATAAGTTGGTGAATTAAAAAACTTGAACTTAAACTATATTAACCCCGATATAAAATCCCGACAAAAAAGAAAAATTCTGACGTTTTCTTAATCACCACATAAGTACATTTAATACTTATGGTTGTTAGGAAAATGTCAAATATTTATTTTTTGTCGAGGTTTTATTTAACGTCAATGTGTTATCACCGTAGCTGATACTTGTCTTAGTTTACGATCACGATCGTTCACCTGTATAGTAATACTATGTGGGCCTGAGAATATGTACGCCATCTCGAAAGTATTGTAAATGATACACAACATGTAACTTTATTCTATTGATTTTATTAAGAACCTGTAGAATGAAACAGCTTTTCACTAGAAAAATAGAGTTTAATTTGAACCTCAACCACTAAACGGCAAAAAGTTTAAGTACAATCACAACATTAAAGTTTTAATTATATATTCAGTTTTACTGCATTGACAACTTTGAAATGCAAAATGAAAAGAGCAAAAATAAAAATAAAAAATAGTGTTTAATAAATTTATTAAAAAAAATACAAAAACAAAAAAAAACGCTCATCCATGCTTGCTATCCCAACGTTAAAGATTACAAAATAACTAGCAAATAGCGTGTGTTAACAAGTTGTATACATAAATATACATATTTAGTGCGTAAAATTGCAAGAGAAATAACAATATTGAGGGCATAACAGTAACTTGTGCGAGTTACTCGACAACAGCCGAAAATATTATAACAATTGCTAAAGCCTTACAGACCGTCAACTAAAATTTAGAAAAATATAACATTTAAAATATTTCTCTATATATATATAAAATACATCTTCATACTCTGCGCAGAAAGAAACGAGTGCCATGCGAACTGCAAACACACATCACTCTAAATGACGACCTAGTTAATTATCTCTTATTATGTCAATTTATATATTACTTTTCAAGTCTTACATTATGTATAACCTAATACTGAAAAAGTAACTTTTGACATTTACACGAAGTCCAAAAAAAACAACATTTATACCAACTTGAGTTCCTTCGATATGTAAAGTGGACTCACAGAGTGTGCGCCCTTGTGCTAGAAAAATCAAAACATACCACATAATTTCTATCGTGAATTCACAAAGTTGGCACAAATATACAACAAGAGAAAAACTAAGCCCCAAAATTCGCATTATATAAAATAAATACGCTTAACGTCTAATCAAATCCATGGAACTAATTTCTAAGCAAATTTTGGGACTTGGTTCTTGTAAGCACCTTAAAATATTTAAAATATTAGTATCTCAATCTATAACTATATACTAAAAATATAGCTTCTTTTCTCGTTACAATTATATGGAAGAATGCTTAAATGTATCTGCATAAACAAGGAATCAATCAGATACTTTAGTACACGCTACCTTTAGACTAGAGAACAACTAAACATTCATAAATATATTCCTGTTTCCGTGTATATAATACAGCTCTCTCGCGGCTCGCGCCGGCCCGTGCGTAACAAAAACCAGCCAACTCGGCGCCACATCCCCACAACTAAAACGAGCCTCTCGCTCACGAGCCGCGCGCCGGCCGACCAACGGTGCAAGCGCCACACAACACTGCACGCTATTTACATGCTTCTGCTAATTGTTTTAAAGCTTAATTTCGTTGAAGTAAATCCAAATATTATCGAGTTAGTAATAAATGGGTACTAAAAATGTTGGTGTTGGAGTTTTAATTCCTAGGAATATAAAAGTAAATGCAGGAAATAAATTTGTGCAAATAATTTGGTGTACTTAACAAAAATAAATCCCGAAAAGTTGTTGTACTAAAAGTTAATTAAATTCAAAGAAAAGATCCATTTTACACGCTGAGGCTTTGGCCTAGTGATGGATGCATTAGAGGTCGCGGCGCATGCAACTCGCGTGTCGACCAACGGGCCGGCACAAAGAAAAATCAACCTTAACGCTAAATAATAAGTGTCGGAATGCGACAGGAGACCCGTCCGTCCGTGTGCAACCAAGCGAGCAACGTTATGCGTGATTCGTAAAATAATGCATTCGTTATGAAAATGTTTAATGTTGGTTAGCATCGACCGCCACGGCGCGTTCCACTCAGTGCACCTGGAAATCAAACAATCATCATCATATTATACCTATACAAGTGTGTTGGAAACCAGCACAGCATATTAAATGTTATTATACACAGCACATACAAAAATGACGTTTATACATATATAATGTTCCCATAGGAAAAATAATAATAATGCGAATCTAAAAAGGTTTACTATTTTTATATGAATCTTTCCGTAGCCTCTTCTTTGCATTGAATGGAGTATTTGTTTTAATTGTGTATCACTTGAGCGCAGTTTCGTAGCGTGCCTTGGCGGGGCCTTGTATCAGAATTAGTTGGGGGCCCAAATGAAGGGTAAAGATTTCTCAAAACAAAAAAAATGCTTGCATACAATACAGGGCCTCTGCGGCCCAGGGGCGCCGTATCGTTGATACGGCTGATACGGCGGTAGCTACCGCCCCAGTTTGAGGGTTACTTATAATTTTATACCGGGTGTATTCAGACCGTGATCGGGAACTAAGGCAGGCAGGCAGCTACGGTGATTACGAATCCATTAGTGTTAAATAAAACTATTATCTGGCTTAGTTTCCGGTCCCGATGTGAGTGGTAGTGCGGGTACCTCGGCGGCGGGCTGCGGCTGCCGGGGCGGCGCGGGCTCGACGCAGAGCAGGCGCGGCTTGTCTGCGTCGTCGTCGGGCCCCGCGCCGCTGCCGCCCACAGACATCTGCGCCAGCGCCGACAGCACGCTCTCCATGCTGCACGCGGTCGCCGCGCTAGAGTCTCCCTCGCCCTGCGACCAACACACCATGTTTCACCATCATCACCATCATCATCATCATCAACACCAGTCCATATACGTCCCACGGCTGGGCAGCCTCTATAACTGAGAGGGTTTAGGCCTTAGTCGTCTATGCTGGCCTAGTGTGAGCAGACTACACACCTAAGAAATTCCTAAGAACTTTTAGGTGTGCAGGTTACCACACGATGTTTTCCTTCACCGTTAAAGTAATTGATAATTTGTTGTGAATACGCACATAACTCCGAAGTTAGAAATGTGTGTTTGAAGTATGAACCGGCATTATGAAATAATAATCTACAACTCATGTAATTTTAAACAATAGTCTTTTATTTACCTTTTGCGGAGCTGGCTTGAAGAAATGTAAATAGCAGAATCCGCGGAAGCCCTGGAATCAACAAAATGGCGCCGAATTATTATGTATCACAGTATTATAGGGCAATCATGTTTTTTTTTTCTGAAATAGCATACAAAAAATTTGGTCAGCTAATTATTCTACTCGTACGCACCTTCCACACCATGATCTGAGGCTTAACGCCGCGTTCGGACAACGCCTGCTTCAAATCGCGCACTCTCGTGTTCGGGCTGATGTTGGATATCTGAAAATTATATTCAAGATCATTGACATCTCAACATTTATTGCCAATCACTGACAGGATGAAAATGGATCCCGGTAAAATACTATTATACTTAAAGTGACACATATTGTAAAATATAAATTCTCTGATTTTTTTTCTGTTTATTCCCATTGTGCACATACGACTACCGTTCATTTTTCTTCCTATTTGTCCATCCTGGGTTGTCTGTAAGAGATTGCTTTTCTGCGATAAGACCGCCTTTTCACTTTTGTACTTATTTTAGCTACAGTACTCCATACTTTTTTGTTTTCTTTGTGTACAATAAAGTTTTAAATATATAAATAACTAATTGCCCTATTGTGATAGATTTTACATAATTTTCTCACAATAGAAGTTTCCCTTGTAAAATCGTTTATCGAAACACTTGGTCACCTTAACTGAGAAGTCGATGACTGGTCGCTGCCTCCTGGGGCGGCGCGATTTGGGCGCGGTCTCGTCCTTGCCGTCCTTGGGCACGCTCTTGTTGCTGTTGCGGCGGCGCGCGGCGCGGCGCGGCTTGCCCGGGGCCTTGCCCTCCTCGCCTTCAGTTGTGTTGCCCTGCACACATAGTTGTACAGCCATGACATTATGAAATCGACTATTAACAGCCCGGTGGCGCAGTTGGCTAGACACCAGCTTGCGAAACGAGAGGCCGCGGGTTCGATGCCCGCACCGAGACTAATGTTTGTGTGATCCACAAATATTTGTTTAGGGTCTGGGTGTTTGTGAGATCGAAGTCTCTCGTAGTTTCTGATACCCGCGACACAGAACTTGTATCCTAATGTGGGTTCTATTTATTTGTTGGGTGTATTTATTAATTATTACAAGTATGTGCCGTGCGATCTTGAGGTCCTGGGTTCGATTTCCGGGTCGGGCAAAGTGTTATTGGGTTTTTCCATTAGAAAATTCTCAGTAACAGCACGGAGTCTGGGAATGTGCCCGAAAAACGGCAATAGGCTCGCCCCCTATTACGTGGGACTGATACATACCTGGCGAAATGTGGGTGAAAAAAAATGCACCTCTGCCTACCCCTCCGGGGAATACAGGCGTGAGTTTATGTATGTATGTATGTATTTATTAATTTTGAAAAAGGCAGATTATATCTGTCTTAACTCTTAAGCAATTGTAAAATCATGATTTTTTTAAATTCAAAGTCATTTTACAATGCAAAACCACACTATTTAACAAGCATAATGAATAAGTCCCCCAACTAGAGTTACAGCAACAGTTGCAGTTGCTGGTCCCTGTAGCTCGTTACCTCTCCCTCGCTGTGCGACTTGTGCGAGCGCGTGCGGCGGCGCGTGCGCTTGGGGCGCGCGGTGGGGCGCGCGGCGTTGCGCTCGTCCACGTCCGTGTCCACCTCCCGCAGCGTGCACTCGCGCCCGGCGCTGCAACATGTGCATGTGCCACATATATATACCTATAACCTAGTCGCAGTACTTCCATACAAGTCCAAAAGCCCTGTTTGCTTTACAAAATACCAAATAATAATCTTTAAGTCTTCTATTTATAGATAAATTAATATTTGTCTGCATGACATCGAACTCCTTAAACTTGACGGCTGGGCTGATTGGGATAATAATGTTTTTGTGTAAACCCTGTCAGTTGTAGAGGAGGGCCCGTACCCAGGAGTGGGACGTACATGGGATGATGATTATGTCGTTGATGAAATATACACAGATTTTCTACATCACACAAATATTTTATGTACTGTCTGTATTCAGATAGCATATCCTATCAATAATTGAGTCTATCGTAATTTCTTCTTTTTACAATTCAAACACGTATCTTAACTTGGCGTCAAATGCATTGTTGCGAGCATTTATTCGCACGCATTTTAATACAAAGAAAAAGACAGGAATTATTAATATAAATTGTGTGACTAAGGAGATAGTTATAATTGATGAAGTAAATAACTCACAGCATTTCGATGTCGCGCAGCTGTCCCAGTATCGGCATCAGTTGCACTCGTCGGTTGGACAACAAGTGCCACAGGATGCCCACCGGCCGCTGGCTCATGCGCTGAGTTTCTATCACCTGCCACCAACATACGCCAACGTTATTATCGGGATATATTAATTTTTAATTTAAAAATTAATGCATTCATAAACTCACGCTTGTATTCCCCGTTGGGGTAAGCAAAGGTGCATTTCTGCACCCACATTTCCCCAGATATGTATCAGTCCCACGTAATAGGGGGCGAGCCTATTGCCGTTTTTGGGGCACATTTCCAAACTCCGTGCTATTACTGAGAATTTCCTAATGGAAAAACCCAATAACACTTTTCCCGACCCAGGATCTCTAGATCGCACGGAACATACTTGTACCGCGAGACCACGAGGCAGTCGAAAATAATGCTTGTGTGACCATTTCTTTTATACAAAAATCGACAGACAGCACTAAGGTTATACGAGTTAAACACAAACGAATGAGGGTGAGTGGACAGTTGGTATATGCGCACCTGTGTCGGCGTGACAATGATGTCGATGGGCACATCGTGTGCGCCGAACAGTTCGGCGGGCAGCGTGTCGAACACTTGGCAGTCGTGCACGGTGGTCGCAACTATCGTGTTGGGCTTGATCGCCTTCATGTGCATCATCAGACCGAACTCCAGGTCGCCATAGCCTGCAAGTACACACATATTTTTATACATACATAACCTCACGCCTGTATTCCCCGAAGCCTTACCCTTCAGAGGTGCATTTCTGCACCCACATTTCACCACATTGTATCAGTCCCACGTAATAAGGGGCGAGCCTATTGCCGCTTTTCAGACACATTTCCAGACTTCGGGCTGTTACAGGGAATTTCCTAATGGAAAAACCTAATAACACTTTGCCCGACCCGGGAATCGAACATATTTGTACCACGAGACCACGAGGCAGTCATTTGCTTCGATTTATAATCATTTTTAATACCTACTATGTATAAAGTAATATTGTGTATAGTGTAAAGGTGAACATTTTTTATATGTATTAAAAAATCCAATCAGATAAATTCTTGCGCTCTAATATAAATATGATATATGCAAAAAAAAAAAACGATACCCTAGAAACAAGACAATTCATGTTACTAAGTTCGAATGCAAACTTGCGTGGAAAGTTTAACTTTGCAATAGTTTTTGTGTTACATATATGATTATTATTATCAGCATTCGAATTATACACGTAATTACCTAATTTCACAGTAATTAAAGATCAAAAACGATAGGTACAAGTTGTGTCGATTTATTTAAAGCACGATAAACTCTAGTAGTAGATTGGATTGTTATTTGGAATTTTCTCAAGAAGATTGCACAACAGATAAACCTTGGTGGCACAGTTGATTAGAATCAGACTGTGTAACAACCGTTCACTGGTTCGATCCATGAATCAATTTAATTTTGTGTGACTCATTTTTTCTTCTGATCTTAGGTGTGAAGACTCAAAATTCACGTAATTTTTTCTATACAGCGCAAGACCTAAATCTAATAATGACAATAACGCCATCTCTTACCCGATTTAGTTTGAAGTTGGGACTATGTGTTAGACCATAAAAGCCTTAAAGTATTTGTGTTTGATGAATTGGTAGAAGGCAATATATCGACAGTCCCCAAGAACAAAATCTCATCTGCAAAATGCTCTACTTGCAGCATAGAGGTTTTAAGTTAAGTAAAAATATATAAATATCAATAACGTACTTACTTAACGTACTGACTGCCTCGTGGTCTCGCGGTACAGGTATGTGCCGTGCGATCTAGAGGTCCTGGGTTCGATTCCCGGGTCGGGCAAAGTGTTGTTGGGTTTTTCCATTAGGAAATTCTCAGTAGCAGCACGGAGTCTGGAATTGTGCCCAAAATACGGCAATAGGCTCGCCCCCTATTACGTGGGACTGATACATACTTGGCGAAATGTGGGTGCAGTAATGCACCTCTGCCTACCCCTTCGTGGAATACAGGCGTGAGTTTATGTATGACGTACTTACTTACTTCACTAAATTTAAAACCTCTATACTGCGAGTAGAGCATTTTGCAGATGAAAATTTGGTTTTGGGGACCGTCGATATTTTCTAATTTTTTTATTTATTTTTGCCAAAAATTTTGATGTATTTATAATTGTAAATTGTTTACCTCTTCCTTTGCCGATGCGATATCCCTCCTTGGAGACGGCGACTGACCCCATGATGACTAGGTCGAGCGAAACGGTATCTTCTATGCCTAAAAATATAACATTAAGAGTTAGAAACAGTTAGTTTATGAAACAATAATCCATTTATATAGAACATAGTGGCAATTCCTCATTTATTGTCAGGGTTGGGCAGTATTTGAATTACTTGTAATTGAAATCAGTGGCGGTACTTCCATAGAAGCCCAAAAGCCCAGCTTGCCTTATATAACTCCGAATAAGAAACATAAACTAGATATTCCTCATTAAATACAAACAACAAAATATTTCATCCAAAAACATAAGTTTACGTATTTTGCCGCCATGCCGACGCGCCGCTGCGCGCCAAATCCCGGCCCATATACTTTAATTTCAAACAAACGAAACGCGGGCGCACGAACGTCAATAGTTTAGAGTAAACATCAATGTTGAACATAATAATAATATCTATCTCCCTCTATCTCGTGGGCTTTAAATCGGGCTTCACTTTACTAGTTCCGTCCCTTTCGCACTACGTCGAAATTTCCATTGGATTTTAAAACATAGGTATAACCAAAATAGTAGTTCAGAGCGAAAGCGGGAGTAGGGATGTCGGAAATCCAAAAAAAAATCGATATATATCGTTTCGATATATTTTAAAAATATGTACCTAGGTATATAAATAAAATTTAAAAAGTATCGATATATGGGTATGATTTGAGTAAGAAAGAAAGAAATAAAGTTTATTTGTTAACAAACATACATAAACAAAAAATAATATAAAATAGACATAAATCACTTAAAAACTATGTATGAGTACGTACTCAAGAATACGCGCGCGTTGAGAGTTGTAGACCTTTTCAATACTTAGAATTTTATAGCGAAATATTAAATATCGTTCAAAATATCGATATTTTTTCAACAAGCCTAGTCGGGAGTGCGGTGATGCACATTTTGTTTGTCAAGGTCACACGTTGTCAATTGTTTACGTTTAGTTGTCAGTTCAATTGTTACTAAAATACTAATACTGAGCGAAAGAACCAAGTTAAATAGAATTTGTTGTGGTATTTAGAATATTACTACAGTGATTATAAAAGATGAGTGATGTTTATTGTTAATCCTTGTGGCGACTTAAAGTGTGTGCGTGTTTTGCTCTTCGAAGATAAGGTAAATTCATTAAATTGTACTGTGAAAAACGGCTCGTAACTTGTCCAAAACCTACATATAATTGCCAGACTCGAGTACAGTAGAACTCCAATTATCCGAATTAATGGGGACCGGGACCCATTCGGATAATCAAATATTCGGATAATCGGATTTTTTTAAAAAAAATTGCCATTGGAGAGAATAAAAGCTACGTTTTGATATTGCACTATTTTTTTATTGAATTAAATGAAAGAAACATGAAATTTTCACATGTTTTAAGTATAAATAAAATGTACTTATGTACAAGTTTAGAAATAAAAATCATTGTTTTTTAAACATCTCCGTTAATGTAAGCTGTTTTGCGGTCTTCAACCGTTTTCGGGCAGCCAGGTCACGCATTCGCTTGACGGTGAGCAGTTGCAAGTGGTCACACTCGGGCTGACGCTCCATCCACTTCAAAGCAGTCTCGAGGCCGGCAAATGCTTCACTAGCTGATGGTCCAGCGTCTACTTCAACATCAGCAGAAAGTTCTTCTTCCACTTCCACTTCAACATCTTCTCTCACACTTACAACAATTTCATCGTCATTGAGAATTTGAAAACCAGGGTCAGACGTGTCACAAGCCATCCACTCTCCTACATCTTCAGCACTTACTTCTGTACAACCGACCTCGCGGGGGGAAGTCAGTGTAGGCACAACGGCAAGTTAAGACAAGTCAAGTCAAGACTTGACGCGCAAACACTGGCTTCGCGGGGGGAAGAATAATAGCGCACTTAGACTTTTTTTGGACAATTTTTTGTGATTCGGATAATCGGCGATTCGGATAGTCGGAGTTCGGATAATTGGAGTTCTACTGTATTTCGAAAATTGTTAAAAATTATGAGCGAAGTTTAATAGATCCGAGTAGTAGTACACAACTAATTGAAAAGTTGAATGTTCAAATACGAAAAGGTTATATTATGTTTGTGTTGCATATTTTATATAATGGTTAAAATGTTTGGAATTCTTGTTGTAATGATTTAAATAATTTGTCTACTTCTTGTAGAATGCATGCAAATTTAAAACACCACATACTTTGATTTCTTTTTACTAATATTGTAAACAACCCGTTGAAGTACGTATTCATTTCTCGTTTTCGAAATTTCAAAACTCTCGCGTTGATCATCATCGTATTATTTCTAATCCATATTATTTGTCATTTTGTTCAACAAAAAAAAACTTGCATTCAAGGTCATGACATGAAAATTTACTTACGAGTATAGGTAATTTTTAAAATTTGACTCTTTACTTTTTAATTATGTGGTTTGAAGCCAAATCGAGTCGAGTTATTTGTCTAATAAAATTCAATATGATATGATTTATTCCGTGTCTAATGTTTTAACATCTCGCATTCAAATTTAGAGAAACATGACGTTTGTGCACAATTTGGACATATTATTTTTCTAATAATTTTCGCCCACATTTTATGGTTTTTGGTACCTATTACTAGCGACAAATTATTTCTTTGTTGTGCAAGTATATACTATTATATACCTAAATCTCGTGGTCTCGCGGTACTAGTATGTGCCGTGCGATCTAGAGGTCCTGGGTTCGATTCCCGGGTCGGGCCAAGTGTGATTGGGTTTTTCCATTAGGAAGTTCTCAGTAACAGCACGGAGTCTGGAAATGTGCCCGAAAAACGGCAATAGGCTCGCCCCCTATTACGTGGGACTGATACATACCTGGCGAAATGTCGGTGCAGAAATGCACCTCTGCCTACCCCTTCGGGGAATACAGGCGTGAGTTTATGTATGTGTATACTTACATCAATATGTCAAAATCTTGTATGTAAATAATTTGTGGTAGGTAGGTATATTATTTATTAGATCTTCGACTTTCTGGACCAAAAAATTCACAATAAAAACCGTAATAAAAATTTGGGCTTGCCCAAGCTAGAGACCCTAGGCACGCCACTGATTGAAATACGTAATTGAAATACAAATACGTATTTTGTATTTGTATTTTAATTACTTTCTTAAAATGTTATTTGTAATTTGTATTTCAAATACGTGAAGCCGAAGTATTTTGTAATTAGTATTTCAAATACGAGGCTTCAAAATACATTTATTAAAATACATTTAGCCTTCATTTAGTATTAAGTTTGTGCTCATCAGGACCTGCAATAACAAAACAAAAACCGCCTTCAAAAAAAAACTATTCCAAAACAAATAAATATGCATTATTTTGTATTTTGTAATTTGTATTTTGTATTTCAATTAAAAATAGCTGAAATACTGTATTTTGTATTTTTTATTTCAAATACCTTACTTAAATGTATTTTGTATTTCGTATTTTAATTACTTGCGATACAGTATTTTGTAATTTGTATTTCAATTAAAGCAAAGCATGTATTTTGCCCAGCCCTGTTTATTGTCCATCATTTAACTTCATCGAGAGGTATTTGCCAATACTCGCCAATTCATACGAAAGTCTTCGATAGTTGTGTGTTACCAGTGATGACATACGGCACTGAGACGTGGCCTCTCACTATGGGCCTCATTAGACGGCTCAGAGTCACTCAACGAGCTATGGAGAGGGCTATGCTCGGGGTTTCCCTACGAGATCGAATCAGAAATGAGGAGATCTGTAGGAACACTAAAGTAACCGACATAGCCCAGCGGATTAGCAAGTTGAAGTGGCAATGGGCCAGGTACATAGCGCGGAGAACTGATGGCCGATGGGGCCAAAAAGTTCTCGAGTGGAGGCCACGTACCGGAAAACGCAGCGTGGGACGTCCTCCGACAAGATGGTCGGACGACCTGGATGCAGGCTGCTTCCAACAGGTCCCTGTGGAAGTCATTGGGAGAGGCCTATGTCCAGCAGTGGACTTCGATTGGCTGATGGATTGGATTGGATTTAACTTCATGACTTTTGCAAGAATTGCAGAGGGTCAATCTCAAGCCAGTCAAGTCTTCACAAAATCAAACCCCTTATCTAACAGCTCTATATTTAAAAAAAAAATACAACCTCAACCTTTTTGGTGTAGAAAAACTAAGCACTATTCTAATTTCGAATTTAAGGTGAACGTATCTTAAAAACTCACCAATAGGTTTGCCATAAGCCTCCATTCCGTTGCGCGACACCGCCTTCCTGATGGCGGCGGGACCAGTCTCACCCTCGGGCAGCTCCAGCCGGTTGAGGAAGCCGTTCTGCAGCCGCGGCACCGGCACATACACGGTCTTCTGTTGCTCCAAGCACAAAATGCTGCGAACACATCATCAGCCCATCATATACGTCCCACTGCTGGACACGGGCCTCCTCCACAACTAATCTAACTAGCCTAGCTAACGGATCTAGTGCGGGTTGGCGGACTACACACCTTTGAAATTCCTAAGAACTTTTATGTGTGCAGGTTACCTCACGATGTTTTCCTTCACAGTTAAAGTCAGTGATAATTCATTGTGAATACACACATAACTTCGAAGTCAGAGGTGTGTGCCTTTGTTTATCTACCTTGTTTGCCTAGGGTGTGAACCCGCGACCGCCGAGATTCTCGACCGCGTGCTCAAACTACCAGGCCATCACTACTTCTCATAACATTCAAGTTCATAACATTGTCTTGGCGGGAAAACAAATTGACTTTTAATATAAATTTCTTATTATCAATAATAAACGTAATCATTGTTAAGGAATCTCAAGTTAATGTATCCATTTGGCATAACATCAATTAAAAGTCAGCGTGGAAGTGACACTGGCATCTTTGTATCAAAAGTAAATATTTAAATTTATAATTATAGTGAGCACGTTAACAAGCTAAGAGTTATCTATACGATTAATAAACAGGGTCAAATTACATACAAAGTGCATTATATGCTCGATACCGGGCCGATACGCGATCTACGGTTTATATAAGCAAAATTTTTACAAATTATTTCATAGATTTGCCTACAACTGGTGTAGGCAATTAAAAGTAATATATTTCGGATGTTTATTTCATCGTCTGAAATGTAGAATTAGGACATTGTCGTATTGATTTTACCGATAACAAGAAAGTGTTTGATATTTAAATATAATAATTCTGTGTTTGCTAACAATCTCTCTAAGGCAATACTTCTGCGATTCAATGGAAGAGGTCGCTTTAACAATATTATTTTGAGACCTTTTCTACCAATATTATATGAAATTTATTAGCCCACTGTAAAACCCAGATCTAGATCGATTTCACAAACTGCTAGAAATGGTACATAGATACATACATAACGTCACGGGTATATTCCCCGAAAGATGCAGAGATGCACTTTGCCTAACCAGGGAATCGAATCCGGGGCCTATAGATCGTACGGCATATACTTGTGCCACGATACGATACCACCATACAATAATTAACGAAGCAGGCAATAATAAACGAAATTTCTATAGATTATAAGACATTATCGCCTATACAAAATTGCATCAATCATCCTTGATTGAGGAGATTCGACTCGTAACGAAATATCTATTTTGCGTGTATTATTATTTTACGAACAACCTTGTAATTGTTGTATTGTGAAAAAAATCGCTGAAGCATGCAGGTATTTACGAGGGTCAGACGATGTAAACAGGTGAACAAATGGGTCGAAACTCTTAATATAGACTGGATAAGTACTTGGCTTCAGATTACTTGCGCCGACAAGTGAAGCTATTTTCGGGATTTCAATGGCGATAGGCCGGATTGCACTAACATTGCCATATTTAGGAAATCTTGAAGTATAGGTTTTAGTAGTCTGTACTAAGGCTTTCCATATCATCATCATCAGCCCAAATACGTCCCACTGCTGGGCACGGGCCTCCTCTACAACTGAGAGGGTTTAGGCCTTAGTCCACCACGCTGGCCTAGTGCGTGTTGGCGGACTACACACCTAAGAAATTCCTAAGAACTTTTAGGTGTGCAAGTTTTATCACGATGTTTTCCTTCACCGTTAAAGCATGTGATAATTCATTGTGAATATACATATAACTTCGAAAAGTCAGAGGTGTGTGCCTGGGGTTTGAACCTGCGACCGCCGAAATTCTAGACCGCGCGCCTAAACCTCGAGGCCATCACTGATGTAAAGTCAAGGCTTTCCATATACGTATTTAAAAAAATATGTCATATAGCATAGTTTCATCAATAATATAATTTTCATAGGCATTTAGGGTTTTCCAGCCGCCGAATAATATAAAATTAGTTTTCCCTATTGATTACGTACGTTTTAGTCGTCATTATAACTTACGATTTCGCCAACTATTTTAATTAAAATAAAGACTTGTTAAACATTGCAGATATCGTGAAAAACGCAGAATGGCAGCGGGTGCAATCGTTCCGCCACATTTCTACCTGCGACTGTGATTATTAATTTATATAACAAAGTAGAAAACGGCGGAAAGTTATAAAACAACTCAATATGGAATGCGTTGGCCAAGATATCGGTCATGGCTTGCATAACATCGGTGTAATCATCGCGGCGAGTTTCACAGTTTAGTTTCACACCCGGCGGCAAGTTTCAGTGCGTTTCTTCGGCTGTTCAGCGCGTATCGTACGAAATAACTGTGCGTTATTTCCACTTCAGTGAAATTTAAATGGACATTTCAGTTTCTTTACTATGCGCTTAGAAAGTTGTGTTTGTATTTAATTCATTTGATTCATTAATATATAAACCGCTTGACAAAAATACATGGCAATTTGTAAAATTAATATCAAATCCGCCCGGGCTAAATTTATTTTTGTACCTACACAATAATGAAAATTGATAAATACTTCGTATGTATTAATAAGTCGTGTTAGACACTAGAGTTGCTTACAAACAGTAAAATGACTACATTCATTATTTCTTTTTATTGAAGAACTACCTAAGATTAAAACTAAACAAAATATACCGTTTATAAATGAAGAAAAACATATCAAATAGTGTTAAGCGGCACATAAGACTGACGGCCAAAAATAGTTGATAGTTTACGCGTTCTGGACAGTGTCACGCAGCGCAGGTGGAGCGGCCCATCGGTTACTGTCGCCACGGGGATGACGCGTTGTTACAGAAAATATCTATACTTTTTACACTACGAATCGGAGTAGGATTTTTCACCGCATCTTGTTATTTTAAATTATGGGTAGAGTCACAGATATGAATAGTTAAGGGATAGGTTGCAACATGACATTCCGTAAAATCACTTAGAAAACGTAGTAAATCATTCTGGACAATTAGTCCAATGAAGAAAGGACAATCGCAAATTTTGTTAAGAAACCTCAAAACGGTCAATGAAATGAATGAATGAATAGTTTTTATTAGAATTGCAAAAAAATATACACCTTCGACATTTGTCATAAAATTAGTTCTTCGATATCCTACGACACTGCACTTACCATTGTTTTACGCTTACTACATATATCGTAAATAATAAATACATAAACACTACTACAAACTTTACTTCCCAGCTGAGACAGAGAATAGACTCATGGTAGGTATTACGTTTGTTAAAATCCAGTCCCTACCTAAAGCATACTTGATGACAATGATATTTTCTGGTACTCACCGCACAGGCTCCTGCGGTTTGTCTGGGTTCACCTTCACCGTGTTAGCGTTCTTGAACACGTCCAGCTCGGCGAGTTTGGCTGCGGCCTCGGCAGCGCCCTTGAAGTTCGGTATGCGGTTGTAGACGGGGCGCGGGAACATCGCCAGCCCGTTGGTTTCCAGGTGTCGCCATACTTTCAGCCGGATCGACTGTTTAGTGACCTCCTCCGGCAGGGGCTTTATGGCTGGAATTAAAATTTACAAGTATGGACTTTTGTGTAAATATAGGATATATTAAACAAGAAGAAATAAAAGGATAATAACATAAATAGTTGTATTATAAGTAAGGAATTATAATTTAAACATGATTGATATATAACTATCTTGACTTATATCTTAAGAAAAACGACGCTTATTGCACTGGTGGGGCTAGCAAAAATAACATTATTTATATCACGCAATAATTTTAGATAAATTCATTCATTTCCTCCAGATTAGATAGAAATCAGAGACTGCTCATAACTGGACTCGTTATCACTGAAAATATTAGAAAACAAAACAAAACCAGCCGGTTCAATTAATTATAATAACTGTCAGAATAAGATTTTCCGAGAACAGCCCTTCATACCCGCATCTATCTCCTTCTCGCGAATACTTTTCGGGTTCAGCGACCCCTACGATCCATATAACTAAGCAGGCGCAATACAGCCTCATAATTACCAGTATGTATTTGAAAACTAACAGGAAATACAATAAAATTGGAACTTCATTTGTTTATATAAGGGTCTGTAAGGTGTCTTCACTGCATCTCGTGGGTTTATTACAACATGGAAATCGGAATTTGCGTTCATGTTATGGCCGTTCTAAAATGTTACTCGGTGTAGAAAACCAGAAGGAATCGTAAACTTGATTAATGTAACTAGAATCAAATCTCAGAAAGCTTTCAGTAAAGCGCAATTATCTATATACTCAAAAGTACTATTTACATACTATCTCTTGTTTTTTTTTGTGAATGTTGTAACTTGTAAGCAAAGATTGAACATACACTATTTTTCCAGATGTTATTTTTTTCTTTACTGTTAATATGAGCGATAATAAATACGTGCGTCTCAAGCCGTAGAAACCCGTGTCCGATACGGTCCGGTACGATGTAAATGCAATGGTACAACATGAAAATCAAAGACAAATGTATAGGTCTCTATTCCACTTTCATCTATACCTACTATCTTATACTTATTTCAAAATACAATACCGTCTATAATTGTAGGCGATGAGCTCCTTATAAGTAGAGGATATTTAATCAATTCCAATGTCATTGGACCAAGTAGTTACATTTGGTCGCTACGTAGGATTTTCCTCCCTAGCATATTTAATCTTCAACACATGCAACTGGATAAGGCATTCGACACATATAAACGTATTGTAATTGAGAATTGATCAACTTCGCAATAACTGCGTATTCATATCAACTTTGTTAACTTTGAACAATGTAGTTTTTTTTCCTGATGGAAAAACCCAATAACACTTTGCCCGACCGGGAATCAAAACTTGGACCTCTAGATCAGACAGTAAATGGGTGTGCTGCGAGATCACGAGGCAGTCGAAAACGTATATTTCAGTAGAAAGTGTAATTTTTATTCAACTGGTATTACAATAAAAATCTTTTATAACTGTAAATCTAAGAGGAATATTTGTTCGGTGCATTCACTTGCAAAAAAAAAAAAAAAACAAATCTACGTAAGCCAAAATGTAATTTTTCTCGAAGAATGTAATGACACACATCGCTGATTCTTATGAATAGTAGCCCACAGACGTTGCGGAAGTACGGAATACAGATTGAATTATTTTAGACCTCACATTTTGCATTCGCAATCGAGTCTTTGATCAAAGGTCCCGACAAAAACACTCTTACATCAGCCGATATACGTCCCACTGCTGTACACGGGCCTTCGCTACAACAGAGGTTAGACCTTAGGCCCCCAGGCTAGTCTAGTGCGGGGTGGTGGACAAAAACACTCATTTTAAGTATTTGGCACACCTAAAAGTTCTTAGGAATTTCTTAGGTGTGTACTTGTAGTCCGCCAACCCGCACTAGGCCAGCGTGGTGGACTAAGGCCTAAACCCTCTCAGTTGTAGGGAAGGTCCGTAAAAGGCGCCGAAGTATTTAACGAAACGTATATATTATCACCTGATGTAGAGTGGGCACTAGGGGGTCCTAGGGAGAAACTAGTATTTACCAACAAATCGTCCCTCCAGCAATTTAAATCAGTCAACAAAACGCAACAGGGATGATATTGGTTATTGATGATAGCTTGTTTGCTATGGGATTGGGACCAATCCATTTGTTCCGAAATTCTATCAAACTACAGTCTTTACGCCTTTTAAATTTATCTAAACGAGTACCTAACAAATGTAATTTTTTGTACTCAAAAACGAACCATTCACAAAAATAATATAACCGAATACAGAATTTTCCAATTTCGTCCAATTGAGCTCGTTGCATTTAAAGTTCAGACGTATTAGAATCGCTTACTCATATGGACGTTGCATCATTAATGTTTTTCACATAACGGCAGACAGACGGCGATACTAATGTTATTTCTCTGAAGATTTCTAAATTATGACTGATACCCGTAAACCAGTAGTACCGTTTGATACAGCTCAATGTCTAAGTATCTTTACTCATGAAAATTCACAGGAACTTATGAATCCACAACTTATTAAGATAACTTTATGATAAGCGTGCATAGAGAAGAAACGCATAATTTAATAATGTTAAATCGCCGTCCACTGCTGAACGACGGCCTCTCCATGTAGGCGGCAACAATCCCGGACTTAAGCAGTCCTTATCCATCCGCTACCCGCTACCTTTCTCAAGTCGTCGGACCATCGTACTGCAGGGCGTCCTACACTACTTGTACCTAAGCGCGGTCTCCACTCCAACACTTGTCTGCTCCAACGGCCATCCGTCCGTCGGCAGACATGGCCGGCCCACTTCCACTTTAGCGTGCTAATCCTGTGGGCAGTATCAATGATTCCAGTTCTCTGGCAGATGACTTCATTACGAATTCTATCAGAGAAACTCCAAGCATTGCCCGCTCCATGGCACGCTGAGTGACTTTAAATTTGTGGACCAGACCTTTAGTGAGTGTCCACGTTTCGGCTTCGTGTGACATTACGGGTAGGACGCACTGATTAAAGATTTTTGTTTTAAGGCACTGGGGGATCGATTCCCTTGCCTGTGTGTGTATTGAAATTTTCGTAGACGCGTCAGTTCTGTTTGGAGCGCTATAATTAAAAACATATGCGTTATACCAAAAAAAGTTTCAAATAAAAAAGATGGCAAATATTATTATCTACAATAATGATTCATATATATCGTAATTTTTGTCGTACGATGCGCGGTTCGCGAGATATTCGATAAAACGTGTTTTCCAAGATGGCGGCTGAAGTGAATTTTGGGAGATAGGTTACTCGGGAGCCACTTTTATATCCCGGGAAAATGACAGGTTCCTGAGGGATTTTTTTAACGGTCAAAGTTCTATTGACGTGACCGAAGCATCTCTAAAATAATGTTCAAACAAACACGATGAAAATCAACAAACGTCAACAATGCATATAAGAAAGTTATTTCATATTTGTTTATTTCAATATCGCGATAAATATTAATCAGCGAGGAGCGTTGCAAAGTTTACTATGTACGCATTGTGCATATATGTACTCAAGTGTACGGTTACAGAGTGCGGGCCACAATGCGCGTATCACCTTGAATGCGCGGCGCGAATTCAACGCGATAAACCGTCGGACCTTTATGCGCGCAACTTACGGCTTTTTGTCGATTTCTAACGTTACCGTGCGCGAAAAAACTCGCCATAATAAAAGTGACAACTATGAGTCATGCTTTAACATATAATGCCAAAGTTAATCTCATTGCGTAATTTACAGACAGATAAGTTTTTAAATTTCAAATTTATAACGTTTAAAAAAAAAAAAAAAAAAAAGTTTTGTTGGATTTACATGATATTTTGGCATTCTTTATTTCTATGTGCGGGTGTGTGACTTAATTAATTTGGAAGTAGATTATTGGATGACCACGCATTTATTGCGCCATATAGTATCGAAAAACGAAGATACGGAGACACGACTGCATCACTGAAGCTCTTTCTGCTTCCATCATAATGCACTCAGTAATCAGTATGTACCTACTTTGGGAGAGTAAAAGAACAGGTCTTTTAAATTTTGTCAAAATAATGCCTAATAGCTCTAATAGGATTCGTTTTACGGATACAAATGAACTGCAAGGTCGCACTAAGATCATGACTCAGTACTGCGATGAATAAATATTTTAAGTCTGCCTGGAAATCCATTAGACTTTAAATTTCGAATGACAAGTACATAATAATATTTCATTAAGTTTTCTTTTAGCGTTCGAACGCTAAAATGTATGACAATACGTCTATGACTGAAGATTTTATGAAATAGGGGTGAATGGGTACATGACGGCTGATAGGGATGTGTGGAAGGATAAAACATACTGCGCCGACCCCAAATGAAATTGGGAACAGGGCAAGGAGATGATGATGACGTCTATAAATAAAGTACCTTATTTTCGTCACCAGGAAATGCAAAATCATGAACACAGGTAATACACATATACTGCAGAGAAGGAGATCTACACCTCAACCTGTCCTGTCTGCAATCGCCGAGATTTTGTCTCTAAAGACCGCGCACCTCAGTCTCACCAAGGACATAAACCATTTTTTTATGCTGTCAGGAAGTAAAAGTTAAGAAATGGCCTGCTTTTTTATATGAGCCCTTTTTATATATGAGGGAAGCCCAACAAACTTTATCTCATTCCTTTGTTTCCCTCCCCCAAAGTCGCTTATTTTATATTCTAAATTGATTTATAATAGATTCATTTTGGATCTGCAGTTTCTTGTTTCGTAAACAATTCTAATCATTGGTGAGGGTACCAAAAGAAAAACTAGTATGAGATAACCAAAGCTTTCAGTTCTATAATTATTTTGCAAATAGGTATAACACATTTATATTGATAAAAGTGTTACATTATTTATTAGTATTGATTAATATGATACAGAGGAAATACACATACTCAAATACTATTTAACCGAATGAATTTTTTTTTTGGCAACAAGATCTTTCAAGATCTTACAAATGTCAAGGAACATAAACTTTTAATCCCAAAAAAAATTTATTCCAATGGGATCAGCATGAAATACACAATTGCACCCAGGTAGAGCTGGGCCTCATCACTAGTATTTGATAAACAAGACTCATTTATCTATAGTCTATTATCTAAAACTGATATATCGACGGCGGAAAGCGAAAACGTCGTAGTCCACAAAGTATGAAATATTTTTTTATTGCACTGTTCGAATCAGAAAAAAAAACTGCGTTAAATGGTCCTGGTCACGTAAATCTACGATGAATAGTTTATAAATTAACATTTTGAAAAATCAGGATTCCACTTAAATGCCTGCATACAAAAACGCTGTAAGTTACAGAAAAAACAGTAATAGGTAATTTATACTATGTTGATTACGACATTTTTCGTTTTCCGTAAATATGATGCATGTAAGCAGTAATGTGGGCACCAGTGCGGGCCTACTACGTTTTTGTTGCTCGTGTATTTATACGTTTTAATTTTCTGTCGAATTTAAGTCACAATTCGTGTAACACAATTTTTATTGCCCCAAACCAAGAATAATTTTAGTTTACAGCATATCTAAGAGATGGGATTCATTAAATAACCACGTTTATAAAGTACAGTTGAACAATCCTAGTTCAAGTATTGCATTTGACTCAACTCCATATAACTCAATAGTGCAATTACAGCGTTTTAACGTTCTGTAAAAATAGTTCAAAATGTCGTAATCAGCAAATTTTTGGCAAATATTTTTTTAAATGATATTTAAGAGTTAGAATTACATTAAGTAAAAAATAACAAGTCTACTATCCAAAAATCGTGAGTCTGAGTTAAAAAACACGCCAGTTATGATTTTTTTTTAAATCATGCGAAAGTTTTTTGGCTCTGGTGAACATTTTGATTTTTGTGGATTACTACGTTTTCGCTTTCTGCCGTCGATATGTTAATTACAGTGAAAGAACAACAATAAATGCTATGAGATACAATTTTAACCAGAGAGAATCAAACTTGTTTGTCATAATACAGAAATATGAAATTCTTGAATTTAAATAAAACACCTTTGGTTTTACTTCTAAGTGAAATATAAAACCAATTTTAAGACAATACTAATGGATCAATATATTGATGCAAGCAACAGATCCGCAATAAGCCACTGTGTTAAGACAATGGCCTCTCTCTCTCTCTTTAAATTATACCAGAGGTCCATGCCTGGCAACGGGATATGTATGAACTGATATACAATAAAGTACAATAATTAAATACTAATATCAAGTAATAACTTAATGAAATGTTGTAATTGTCCATCCTCATCATAACATGTTAATAAAGTCTATGGTATGCAGTGTTGGTATAGATTTTTGCTATAAATGTGTTTTATACTTCAATAAGTGTAGACCAGACATATCAAACAATAATATTTTTTATTCTACAGGTTGTAAACAAATACACAATTCAAAATGCAGCTATACAAATATAAATATATTGTGTGGGTAGCAGAATATATGCACATGTTGCAATCATGACCTATGTCTTAACCCACCCACATCATAATGTTGACTTTACATTTTTTTATACCTTTTAATTACTAGACAACTGCCTACATGCTAGTAATTAGAAAGGCTATTGTGGGACGAGTGAAATGTTCTTATGATCATAATTTATAAGTATATACTGTATTTTTAATATTCCTTTTTTTATTTCCAATATGCTAGTATTTATGACAATAATTTAAAATATTCCATGTTAGGTTCATAAGTGGCAACAGGTGGGCGGGCTTGGAATACTTAAACAATAACAACATTCAACAGCTATATATAGCTGGTGGAATTGTAAAAAAAAATAATGTAGCTGAATTTTACATATTACAAATTTACTCTTCCTGTTACAAAAAAAAATATACAATAATAAAATATTTTTAATCACATTGGATTCCTGTCATTAATAATACTTTCGATAATATATGGCAATTGTTATTAAAATATATGCAATACACGAATTTAAAATTCAAATCTGTAACAGTGATTTTTTATTTTATTTGGGGGTATACACCAACATTTAATATTAGAAATCTAATAGTTCTAGAACATATTTTTACATGTCAACTATGATCTTTTAGCAAATATATTCCTAGGAGACCTTCGCAGCGATGATTCAACGCAAATAGGAAATCATATTATGACCTCATGATTAGCATTTTAGTACACAATTATGCTATAGTGCGAATGTTTTATTGCAACACGCAGTCGCACTTTCTTATATTTTTTATCGTCCCCCCATCACGGCAATGCAGAATATCAAGCCATTTAGCTGCCTAATAAATCAGATGCATTTTTACAAGAGGTAGGCTCGAATATCTGAGTCACTTTTCACACTCCAATTAACCTACCCACAAGTATTAATAATTACAAGACGAGGAAACAACCTAAATCGCGGGAAACGATGCACGAAACAATCATAACCGAGTGAAATTAATATCGCAATGAGCGCTAAATAATATTCATCACTATACACTGCAAGTGCGACTTTTTTATTCCTATCGCTTGAGGGTACTTTAAAAAACACGTGCCACAGCGCAAAATTGCAGTTTTACACGCTTTCTAGCGCATAACGATAAAAATTTCACCGCAAAAATAATAAATAAATGAGTGAAATAAACTATTGTTATTCCATTATTTTGAACAACAAATATAAAACTTACTGGTATCAGTGGCCGCCGGCGTGCCGTCTCCGTTCTGCATTATGATTATTTACCGCAATCTGGAGATATTCTTTATCGTATTTCGATGATCCACACGAAAATCATCAAAATTACTTGGAAAATAGAATCTTTCGCCGGACGGAACCGTCACACACAAAAATAGAACGCGAATAAAAAACAAATGCAACCAACCTAGCGGCACAAAAAGTTATAGAGCTGTGAAAGTGTTACTAAAAAGGTTCATCTGTTTTATTGATTGTTTATGATGAGAATTTTATTTTTTTATTATGACAATAATATTTTGTTTCAAATGATAATTGACAGTTTAGAAAATGAAACTAGACCTAAATTAACATTATAAGCGTGATAGTAACGTACATTTCAATTTATCATTTAAGCGTTGCACACTATCGACTAATTAAACTATATGAAACATTCATTTTTTCATGTGTACCAACATTATAAAATCGTTAGATCTGTTCTCTCTTGCTACGATAACAAATAGATATTAGATATTCTAATTTTAGCAGTGTATCCGAACGATAAAAATGGCGCGAAGCTTTAGAAGTGATTTTTCCGATTCCGGCTGGGTTCAATGACTTGCCTGAACAATTATTTTTATATGCATTTATTACTATCGAGTTGTCTCGGTTTTTTTAGCTAATAAATTTATTTATTTAGTTCCCAATAGCGAGTTTACTTAATATTTATATAGCTATATTAGTATTAAATAATTCAAAACCTATTTATTTAAAGGTTATATTTTATTATGGAAAAAAGGTTTTGTATCAGTGGAATGAATTTAAAATTGTACCCAGATGGAATTGGACCCCAACGCTGGTATATTAACCCTCTCAGTTGTAGAGGAGGCCCGTGCCCAGCAGTGGGACGTATATGGGCTGATGATGATGATGATGATGCTGGTATATTTATAAATAATTTGTCCATAATATTGAGTTTTCCGCTTTAACTTAAAAACTACTCTACCGATTTTAATGATTTTTGGTACGACCATAGATGATACTTACTTAAATGGCGCAACAACCCGAAGTGAGTCTTGGGCTCCGAAAATAAGACTCTCCACTTCGATCTGTCCTGCGCCATCTCCCGCAAACCCTCAACCTGGAGATTCCGCAGGTCGTTTTCGACCTCATCCTTCCAACGGAATCTGTGTTGACCGCACGGATATATAGGTGGGATAGGCCACAGGAAATGATGGCAAGAAAAATGTTTCGTTTGGGAAAATGTTCCCATGGGACGAGCACCAAATTTAAATGTGGTGCTGGTCTGCTGTCACGGTGCTGGGTCTCATGGCTATTAATCATTAAAATCAAACTTTTTTTTATAATAGATAAGATAAAATTATGTTAGCAATGATGACATTTTTATTAAAATAGAATTATATACATTCTATTTGCTTGGAATCAGGATTGCATCAATATAATAATGTTTGTTTAACTATAATTAAAACATTTTATTAACTGTTTCTAATAATTTCATAAATTATACATTCCATATTGTAATATTTTTGACACAAGATTATATAATACTGATTTCATTGAATCATTTTAATATATTATTAATAAATACAGTTTCAGTATGTACCCAGATTATCTTATAGTCTGAGACATGTGGAGTGGTGTCAGCATGAGTTCAAATGCAGCATCTTTAAGATTCGCACCGCGTAGATTGGCTTCATGAAGATCGCTTCCGGAGAGGTCGCAACACTGTGAACCATAAACAAATATATTAAAATCTTAAAACTATTAACCGCTGAACCGATTAGACAGACGGTAGCTTGGAATTATTTCATGGCTAATTTTTATGCTGGAAAAATGTTGATTTCTTGTGGGATTAGCACAAAACTAACGAAATATGTACCCGCTATATCATTTTACTCACACATTTTTCTTTTTTTTTCGTAATATATTTTCAACGGCGCAATAAGCGAAAAACTATGAAAATAGCCATATTTATAATTACATGACAAAATTTTAAACATCCACAATACGCAAAAAAATCTTTATAGCCCTCTAAAAATAACACCCGGTTGTTAACCCATTTACGTCCCAATTAACATTTTTTTAACATTCTATTTTAGTTATAGCAGTCCCTTGAATTTATAAATAAAAAAAAAATAGTTTGGCCGTTTTCCCATGGGATAATATAATGGGAAAATTCGGGAATACATTCTGTCGGTAGCGTGGCCGAGCGGTCTAAGGCGCTGGTTTAAGGCACCAGTCTCTTCGGAGGCGTGGGTTCGAATCCCACCGCTGCCAATATTTTTTTGTTTATAACATTTTGTAATTTGTATATAGTTTTTAGTTCAAAATAAATAAACTTTTTCATCTAATTAATTTTAAGGTCTAGCTAAAAAAGTGTATATACAAACTTGTATTTCTATGTTAATGTTTTTCTCATTCAAGTTTTTATGCAAAGAAATAGCTTGAGAATATATTTTATAAAAGGTCACCGCTATTCGGGCGAATATCTTAGTATTTACAAAACTAATAGTTATGGACATGATATAACTCACTTGTTTTATCGCTCATACTTTGTTTAAATTGATGTTATAGCTTCTCTTAGAATAGTAACAATACTTGCAATAGGTAAGGCATAGGTACATGCTATTTTTTATATTTAACTTTTTACGACTGTTTCACCGTGTCTATTCCCGAAGTCATCTATATTTTTAACAAAATTACTCAAAATCGGTTTAGCAGTTAGTTATGGAAGCGAAAATTAGCAAATAAACACACTACCACATCTATACAAATAAATAAAATTGGAGTGTCTATTTGTAATATTGAAATAACCGCTTTTTAATACATGCTTATGGATGTATACACGGTACATATACCAAAATAACGTTTTTTACAATTTTTGTCTATCTGTCTGTCTGTCTGTTTGTTCCGGCTAATCTCTGAAACAGGTGGACCAATTTTAACGGGACTTTCAGTGGCAGATAGCTGATGTAATAAGGAATAACTTAGGCAATAAAAAAAAAACACTGTTAGGCGGAACGAAGTTCGCCGGGTCAGCTAGTTTGTCAATATAGTCATTAAATTTATATTTCCTATTATTATGGAGCCTAATTTATTTTTTGAATTAATTTAAATTTGAATTATAAATTGTACAATGTACATATTCATAAAAAAAATCTCTGTGGTTTTATATTTACTGTTTTTTTTTTACATTACCTCCAAGTCTGCGCCAGCGAGTACAGCCGCTCTGAGATCACAGTTCTGCAAGTTGGCATTTTTTAGAGTTGCCACTCTTAAGTTCACGCCGGCCATATTGCTACCTTCTAGATTTGCACCTGCAACGAATATGTATGTTTTTACGATTCATAATCAGGAAAACTGATGAAAATTAAGAAGAAATTTCACATTATTCTATATTTGTCAGCTCATATAAATTCCACTAATTGCGGGCCTGAGAAGAATTAGGCCTAAGTCCACCACGGTGGTCTAGTGCGGAAAGTAATGGCCTCGTAAAGTATGCAATCAAGTGATCCTGAGTTGGATTCCCAAACAAAGTATTATTGCATTATGCTTGTATGTAATATAATGTAAGTATTTTGCAAGATATACCTAACTGTCAAAATAACATTCATAGCTCGAAAAAGGCTGTAAAGGCAGTGGTGAAAATAAAGGATGAATAATATTCAGAAACACATAATTCATACTTTTTGTTTTTCTTTCCTTTTTACTCTTCTCTCATCCCCTTCCTCTTTGTTGGCATCTTTTACTTGATAGAGATTTTGTACTAGTAGATGCTTATCAAATAAGATGCAATACCTTTTGTTTTGTGTTCTGACCTGCCATAAAAGGGTTTTTGTTTGTCTTGATAAATCCTGATTACTAATTTGGTCCCGTGGTTAATAACGACCTACTTTTATAGACAACATCAGACCTGTTTGATAACTATGTTAATCAATTTTTTCCTATTTTATACAATCACATATAATTTAAAGTGGTTTGTTCAGTAACATTTTTTTTGTCTTTGTCGTGTCGAGGCACGATCATGCGGGTACAGTAATCAGTTTTATTGCACTGCCAACATATTTAAAACTACATATATGAATTGTTATTGCAAAAGCTGTTATATTAGCAAAAGTATGATGAATGGATGAAAAATTAAAGCAGGTTAAAATACCTTTAAGATTAACTCCTTCCAAAACGGCTCTAGATCCTACTGGATCTTCCATATTACAGCCTTTAAGATTGGCACCTGAAACAGTAAGGTCAAATATTATTTCAATATTTTTCCTGCTTAAAAAGGCATTTCAAATATTATTTTTTTATCTAACTGAGGTCCAAAAGCAATAATGGTTTTCCAATTCCAGCAACATAGATTTAAATTGAGAAATATATCATCATTGAAGTGTAACAAACATTGCTTAATGACAAACTTCAAAATATTCTTTGATATATTTTTATTATTTTCCATCCAATAGAATCAAATGGAAAATGTGTTTTAAAAAATATTTCATACTAACCTTCCATATTGGCACATAAAGCCTTCACACCAAGTAGCTGAGCTCCTTCCAAATTGGCGTGAGATAAATCTGCTCTTTCCAAACAACAGTGTGACAAGTTGGCTCCACTGAGATTGCACCGAGACAGGCATGCATACTGTGAAGAAGTAAGTTTTCTTTAACAATAATATAATATACTAGCTGTCGCCTGTAGGTACATATGAGAAACTTTAGATTTTAAAAGACATTTCCCCCTTTTTTTGACACATTGGTTGTAGCGTGATTACACAGCCTAAAACCTTCCGCAATAAATGGGCTATCCTCACACTGAAAGAATTTTGCAAATCAGTTCAGTAAATCCAGAGATTACGCCCTACATCCTCACAAACTTTACCTCTTTATAATATTAGTATAGATCAGTAATTCCCAAAGTGGTTCAGGTGGACCCCCAGGGGTCCACGGGAGACTTGACGAGGGTCTACGTTAGGATTGACAAAAAATGGGGTCCACAATTACATGAAAGTTAATTTGGTTTCGAACCAAAATGTTGGATTAACTTCTCCTATCAATATAGGCAGATAATATTTTAAGAAGCTCATACAACACATCTTGTTTTTTTTGTAGTAATGTAGCTGCTGTGGGTCCATCGGACCCATTAAAATTTCGAAAGTGGTCTATGAAACAAAAGAGTTTGGGAACCTCTGGTATACATGGATAAATTCTCAAAATGTCTTGAATATTAATCATCTCACTGCTCAACACGGTGGCTGGTTTTGCTTTTTTGAAGCATATAAAGACTTACAAAATACAAATGTACTTAATCACTTACAGTTGTAATTAAACATACATAGATTGTACCACCAGTGGTAACACCAACATTATAGGTAAGTATTAATTGGTTAGACACAGATTTAACATTAAAGTTAAAATCTCTTTGATTTTTTTAGTATAAAATAAAAAGTTGCTTTTATTTACTTTATTTTGTCCATCCATTTACAATCATTCTTTTAAACAGGTACAGAAAACTGACTACACTGTCACTGGTACTTACAGTACAGTACAAAAAATGGTAACTGTAAAAAAAATACATTATTATTTACTATTTAGATACAAATATTACGGCTTATTCATTACTCACCTTAAAATTTATGTATTTCAAGTCCAATCTATTTAAATCTGCTCCAGCTAAATTAACACCTTGGAACCTCAGTTCTGAGTTAGTTGGAGTCATTATGATGGATCTGGCTACATCCATTCTTGTCAATGGTTGGTCACTGCCTCCACTGTTGTTGGGCTCAACTATTAACTTATTTAATTGAGGAATCATTGAGTCTATACCTGAAACATAACACAAGGAAAATTGAGTATATACTTTGAATTTTCAATTAATTGCTAAATGTAACACACTTTTTAGCAATACTATATTATGAGTAAATTGCCTCCCATATGTGTATGAACTTCTTAGGAATTATAAGGGTTGCAGGATGAAGCTCACCACAACTTCTTTACAACTAGTCATGCCATCCAATAAAATTAGTAGATTCATTCTAAAGCTAAGATTAAGTCATGCATTTACTTTCTTTTGAATTCAATTGTAGATATAATTATGTAAATTTTACATAACCATATTTTTTTGTAATAGTTAAAAATAATAAATACATAGTATTATAAAATATTGTTGGCACTTGTAAATCAACAAAAGATAATACAGTCAAAACCAAATATAACAACATCATTTACAATGAAAGATCGGTTATAACAAATGAAGGTCCTGGCCGAATCTCTATATAAACTAATAGCTTCTTGCGTATATTGCTAATAAAAACTATCAGAGATAACATCCGAAATAAACAGTTGTTATATACAGTTTTGACTGTAGTAATATAAATTAATAATTTCAATATAAAGTTAATTATGATCTTACCATAAAAAATAGCTTCTTCAAGCACACCTTTAGGATTTATGTGCTTGTCTAATATAACATTGCCGTGTCGCAAATAGTTAAGTATTGGTTCGAAGTACACAGGACTCCTGTCAATAAGATAAGCACCAGAAGAGTCTGTTACACTAGGACTCATTAGGTACACATTATTGTCCTCGGCAAACATTCTCGCAAGCATCGAAAGAGGCTCCTTGGCTACTAAAGTAGACCTGGACGTCGTAAAATATTTACCACCAACATTCAAAGTGATCCAGTCAGTTATAGATGTCGATTTGGCTTCTAAGTCCATTTTTTCCATAGAACTGTTGATTTCATCACATGTATTTTCAGTTTTTAGGTTTAAGTACAACTTTTCCTCATCCTTTAGGACTCGTACATCGAGTAATTCACAGTCGTTTGCAGTGTACAATTTAAAGTTTTCGTCATTGATTTTGAAGTGTTTTAGCACCTCTGATTTTAAATCTTCCAGCGTGCCTTCGATAGCAATAACTTTCCCATTTTTTTCTGCTTTGTTCTCGTACACGTATACACGTTTCATAATTTTTTCAGTGTACTCTAATTTATAATTCTTGTTTTGCAAAATCAATAGAGAAAAAGAATAGGTACAACTTTTTGCGGAAAAACAAACGTCATAGCAAATGTCAAACGTCATTCTATGTCAGGCAGGTGTATAACGGTCGGATACACGTCCGAAAACTTTGCTATATACTTCCTGTATTATTATTCAACAACTTAAAAGAAAGTATCTATACCTAAAATTAATATTTTTAACTCAATTCATTGAAATGAGATAAAATATTAATAATTAAAATATTTATATGTTACAAAAAATGCTAATGTGAATTTTTTTGATATGCTTTCGCATATGAATTACTCTATAAAAATCTTATACCTAATTTCACAGTTAACTTTATCGGAAGTACCTACAAAAATAATAATAAATAGTCGCAACTTATCTATAAATATAAATATATTCTTACAACAGAAAATATATTTCAATTTACAGATTTTAAAGATTAAAATAGCTATTGGACAAATAAAACCAACGTATTCATAATTAAAGAAACCGCATACACATGGATTTACTAAACAATACTTTTTGTCAACTTATGATTTGAAAAACAAACGCCAAGATTCTTATATTTCTTTCGTGACATAAAAGTTCGATCTATCTCTATGCAAAAATGAACCAAATCCGGCTCAGCAGTAAGGTGTGAATAATAAACAAACATGCTCTTGCATTTATAATTTTATTTATTCGTTTTAGTAAATCATTAACAAGTGACCGTAAGACATTCACGACACGACTCGCATCATTTCAAAATACCGAGAAAACATACTTAAGCTATGTACATATTTTATTTAATACGTATATACGCTTTTTTATAACGAATAATATAATTCTTGTAGATACTATAAATAAACTGATAAATGCAGAGAATAAACGACATTGACGTGCATTAAGATGGAAACGAAGCGATAGGATCAGGGTAAGGCGGAAAAAATGAAATGATTTAAAGCGAGTAGGTATTTTTTCCAATGCCGGTCTATTCTTGAACATATATGCACAAGCAGACTACAGAACGCGACACTATTCTTAGGTGACCATTTCAGACTCCAGACCTTATTTCTAGTGGTCCCTACGGTGGTGCCAGTTCATTAAGCCGGCCCATTCGTACCTACTGCAGTATTGAATATTATGTTTTTATTAGTGATTTAAAGGATTGCCTCGTGGTCTCGCGGTACAAGTATGTGCCGTGCGATTTAGAGGTCCTGGGTTCGATTCCCGGGTCGGGCAAAGTGTTATTGGGTTTTTCCATTAGGAAATTCTCGGTAACAGCACGGAGTCTGGAAATGTGCCCGAATAACGGCAATAGGCTCGCCCCCTATTACGTGGGACTGATACATACTTGGCGAAATGTGGGTGCAGAAATGCACCTCTGCCTACCTCTTCGGGGAATACAGGCGTGAGTTTATGTATGTATGTAGGATTATAAATTTCAACCAATGACGACTCAACCAAGATGTATAGGCAACAACGCAATGATTGACACGCGCGTCGTATATATTTATAACATGGTTTATAATGTTTAAGTCTTATGTTCACACTGACCTTGTGCAGACTGTACACACAAAATTAATTTCATAGATATGCAATTTGCGGTAGATAATGCTTTGTTAATGCATTTTTAACCTGGGACTGCCGAGATGATAGTTACACAGACCGTACGGCTGATGCTCAGAACCGTCACCAATGTTCACTTGTTCTACAATGGACTATCATTGTTGAATATATTTTTACTAGTTGTTCGTATGAACATCATGTACGTAGGATATTTAACTTGGCACTGGTTGTATTACGTTTCATAATAAACTACTTAGTAGGTATCACATTCTAAAAACTTGAATTTGTTTAATTGCTTATTAAAATAAAAACCACTAGTCACGTAATGATATGATATGAATGGTAATTATTTGTTTTGACAGCTACCAAGAACAGTACTTATAAACAAAAGCGCTAAAGCCTGAAGCTTCCATAAGTGAGTTAGTCACACCGTACCTAGTCAGCTGAGACTGCGATGCGAATAGACCAGCAAAACGGGTGGTAGGTACCCCTGTCTTACGGATAACTGACGTGAAGGTCTGTTGCGTTTCGAGCGTGAGTGAGATTGCCGGTGGCACATTAATACTCTTATTAGCTCCTACCGTAAATAAGTTGTATGTTTTTTTTTTATTATGCGTCTTCTACCATAGTTTTGCACCTCGTTACTTAGGTACTCCAGGCCAATAACATCCAAGAATGTATTTCTCGTAGCAAATTGACTGCAAAATTAGCAGGCTGTTTGGCACACAAACTATAATAATTATTAATAGATCAATAAACCTGCCTTTAAGTATAGATTGATCGCTCAGTAAATCACAGATGGCTGTCGTAAAACCGGGCCCATCCTCTGATCTTCCCTGTGATCGTATACATACTACAATACAGCTGTTGTTATCTATGAAATTGGAGTATTCAGAAAAACGAATGAATCAGTATTCGTGTCGGATTTAAGTGTCGCTACTCCGCGTTTCCGAGAATTCATTACGTAGAAGCTTGGATGTGTAACTTCGTCATTTTGTTTTTAATATTAAAATTATATTTTAAAATTTTGGTTATAAAGTTAAGACAGGCGTTTTGTATTTTTGTGTTATGATTCCTCGTAGGATGAGCACGGGAAACAGAAAAGCGCCCGGCCTAAAATTCTAGTGAAATATCAGCAATATTCTGTAGTTATCAACGATAGGATTATATTAGATGTTATAATATTGTAATACTTTTATTCGTGTCTTACCAAACCAATGGTTTATCTCTTGTTTTTTTTCTATATTTTTTATTTATTTAAATAGTTCTCGTGATTTTATTTACTTTTAGATTTGATAAAGAGGTGAAAATGAGGTTTGAGATATTTAAATAAAAAATGCAACAATATGTGTGGTTTTAGTCTCACACTAAAATACAAGTCGTATGTCGTGGTTAGTAGAAACCACGAGAGTCTTTTTCGCAATCACCCAAACACTTTTGTGTCGGTGCGGGAATTGAACCGGCGGCTTCGAGGTTCGCAGGCTTGTGTCTAAAATACTTGTCCGTAGTTTTGTCCTTAACTTCTATTGTTTGAGAATAAATTAGACACTAATTAATTTGACCTTGAAAGAAACCAGTAGTGGATATGCTGCTAAGCATGTTTACATTAGTTGTGTACATCAACAGAAGCGCAATCATGCTCAGAATAAATAATCGTTTTTCAATAATTTTTTTGAATGCCACGCCTGATGGCAAGCACGGCACAGTGATCAAGTGATGAAATATTTTCATCTCATCAATGACACACTCATCATCATCAGCCCATATACGTCCCACTACTGGGCACGGGCCTCCTCTACTACTGAGAGGGTTAAGGCTTTAGTCCACCACGCTAGCCTAGTGCAGGTTGGCGGACTACACACCTTAGAAATTCCTAAGAACTTTTAGGTGTGCAGGTTTCATCACGATGTTTTCCTTCACCGTTAAAGTACGTGATAATTATTTTTGAATACACACATGACTTCTAAAAGTCAGAGTGTGCCTGGGGTTTGAAGCCGCAACCGTCGAGATTCTCCGCACGCCTTAACCTCGAGGCCATTACGACTTCGACTTCGACAGGACACACTCATGTCGGTCTGAAATGAAAGAACTTCTATGTGCAAATAACTTTGTCCACGGATACGGAATAGCAATGGCAAAAATTATTAGTAAAAGCAGGGCTGTTATGGCTCATGGCTCGGTGTTTTAATTAACAACTTTTTTCCTTTAATATTTGCTTGAAAATAAGGAAAATTACCAATTCCAAAAATCTTGTATTTTTTTAAGCTTCAAGCTTTTTTAATATGATGATACCCAGAAATTCTCGAAGCGTAATTTTCAGACACCATTGTTCGAAAATCGTTAAATACGCAGACGTACATCTTAACATGGACCCTACCATTTAACGTTGACATTTCTTTGGGCCGTATATTTTATGTACAATACGAACCGAAATCTCGGAAATGAAAATTAAGCGAAAATGTCTCAATACAATTTATTCTTGAAGCTCAGCCGAAGGTAATAAAGCGGACGTTAGCTTAGGCTTGAGTTGAATAAAGTCGATGAATATTTAAGTGTAATAATGAATTATCTAATACGAAAATAATGATCAATAACGTACATAACGAAAATACTGTACGAAAATAATGATCAATAACGTTTGACAGCCCCGTGGCGCAGTTGGCTAGACACCAGCTTGCGAAACGAGAGGCTGCGGGTTCGATCCCCGCACCGAGACAAATGTTTGTGTGATCCACAAATATTTGTTTCGGGTCTGGGTGTTTGTGAGACCGAAAAGTCTCTCGTAGTTTCTGATACCCACGACACAGGACTTGTATCCTAGTGTGGGGTCAGAACTATGTATGTGACTGTTGGGTGTATTTATAAATTATTTATTTTTATTATAATTCATAAAATAAAGTTATAAAAAAATTGAATTTATTTACACGCTAGTAGTAGTAGACTACTGGTACTTTGGTGAGCTTCCAACATAATTTTGGGATTTTTCTTTTAAGCGCAAATGAATGTTCCAATTACATGGTCCTATTATATTATTTTTACAATATTAATCAAGGGTAATCAAAATTATGTCAGGGGAGCATAAGATAAAAAATTAAGATTTCTTAGAATTTCGTAAATGAAGTAAGATCTCTGGAAGTGGCGCTTTTAAGTACTGAGATAATTCGGTGGGATTTATTCACATGCTTCTTCGAACTTGCTGATGAAAAAATTACGCATACGCTCTTAGAAATAAATTCGCCGATGTACGGCTCTCAAGCGAAGACGGAGTCAGTTAACCCACGGTAGAGCCGATGACACAACGGAAACTCAGTAACCTCCTGTTTTATTTATAAAATCAGTGTCCAACCACGTCGGGCGTCTGCGCACGTCTGCCTACAATATAATAGACACACTCAGACGCGAAAACATTAATGTCAACGTTACAACGTGTGTGAAAACGCGAGTATTTGGGCGCCGGCGCTACGATTGCGCGGATTGTTTCCGTAGCTTTAGCTTTAGACTTAATCAAGTGATAAAAGCGCGTTAAACAGTGAAAATGGAGACTTTGGACGTGCCTCCCAGTTACCCGCCGCCACCTCCACCTAAGAGGCTAACGAGGCCGAAGATAACCCTGCAGATTCCGGAGTCAATAGTGCCTGTGACTCCTCGCCTTCAGACTACCAGCTCAGTGTACAGAGGCCCGCTAAAATACTATGGAAAGCCGCCCGGTACACCAGCTTCACACATCTCCGATCCTTACTTCAACCCATTTGTCCCGATGTATCACAACAAAGCTTCGGAGTTCCTGTTCAAGCAGTTCGAAGGTTTCAAAGACTTCACCATGAATACAGCAAAAAGTGGTCTTAGTGCCGGTGAAAAAACTGCGTTCTGGTTCTATAATAAATTAAGATTGTTGTCAAAGAAATGGTTCACGCATTTCTTTTTGACATTATGTTTGGTGTTGTATAGTCTTATGGGTGCTGCTATATTCATGACGTTGGAAGGTAAGTGGTAATGATATTAATTTATTTCATTGCATTTAGGTCTAATAATTACTTTAACTGCAGTGATTATTAGTATTTTACGGCATGGTTATGGGGAAAATTGGCAGGCTTAGTGCCGTCACAGAATTTGGCAAAGTAGATGATAATTAGTGGTTTACTAAAGATGAAACATGCGTATTTGTGGGTATTATGTCTACTTCCTGAGGGAATATAATCAGCTATGTTACTAAGCATGATGTGATTGTTTAAATTTTACGCTTGCGCAATGACTTGAAAAATTCAAAGTTGTCTTTGATAAGGTCAGAGACATTCTATCCAAATAATAAATTAAAAACATATTCTTTTAAAAAAAAAACTCTATGGAATTCCACTTAATAAGAAGTGTTTAATTCTGTGATCAGTAATAAGTTTCTAAGAGACAGAGTTACATTATCCCTCTTTACATTATTATGGGAAAATCATAATATGGCAACATAAAACCCAACTAAATACTTATTGGTTTTACCACTTACGCCCAAGGAATGTTGTTGCGTTCTTAAATTATGAAATTATTTTCCTCGTTAGTTCCATTATTATGTTAAAATCGTTTATTAGAATGAGGAAATGTATGTAGTATGGACAGCCCCGTGGCGCAGTTGGCTAGACACCAGCTTGCGAAACGAGAGGCCGTGGGTTCGATCCCCGCACCGAGACAAAATGTTTGTGTGATCCACAAGTATTTGTTTCGGGTATGGGTGTTTGTGAGACCGAAAAGTCTCTCGTAGTTTCTGATACCCACGACATAAGACTCGTATCTTAATGTGGGAATTATCAGAACTATGTATGTGACTGTTGGGTGTATTTATTCATTTATTTCTTACCTGCGTACAGCCGCACGGGATAACCAACAATAATTAATTATTTGAAAAGTTCAATTTCTAAAATATTGAGTTTGATGGCAAAGTGAACCGACAAAAAAAGACAAAGATTACTATTACTATCTAATACATACATACCCAACGAATTTGACTTGAGCTCGCGATCATAAGCACATTGATTAAGCTAAAATTATTCGGTGTACCATAATCATAAAAAAAATTATTTAATAAAAATTCCATATGCAAAAAAAAAATTTCGGCCGAATAGAGAGCGTTTTCATAACCTAAATATATATTCCCTTATTAAACTGTTTTTATATTTAATTTGAATTGCATACATTCAATTACATCGGATAAAGTACCAGATTTATTACTTACAACAAAAATTAAAGGGAATGTATGTAATGGTAGAACGTCACTATGGTTATTTTATGAAGAATAATTATCCAGACGAAGGTTCGGCATGAGACTGTATGTTTTTAGAACCCTACTTCACTCGTTTTAAAGTTCTACTAATTTAACTTGTTCTGACACTCGATTTATAAAACTATTACTTTGCTCTAAGGTTCAATCTTCCGATGATTGTCTAAATTTATTTTATTTAAAATTATTATAATCAGTATGATAAAAAGTTCTTATTTACTTGTTTATAGTAGAAGCCATCCTTTTGAGACGCTCGTGCTAATGACAGCACGGAATATTAGCTACATTCTACACCATTAATTATACCACTACCTTACGATAATCTAATTCTATGAAAAATGCTTTAAAAACCGTTGAGCAATTTTAGAGATTTACGGGACAAATCGCAAAAAAAATGATCTTTTTTATACCGTTCTCCCTTCATTGTTCAAAGATATTAAAACATCAAGCTCTACTTATTTATTTAGTTTGGAGATGGGTCCACAAATAGGAGTGTTTGGACGAAAGATCTATTTTCCGTACTTTAGCGGTTATATTTAAGTTTGTGCTTACGTAAAGTTTCGACGCCTACACTAGTTATTAATTATGAAACCATTGGTACACAGTAGTAAACACTCATCTTTCATGACTATATTTTTAGTTTAGACGTGTTCAACAGGTAATGGTCTTCCATTTTTATCTAATGTTGAATAAGATTATGAAACTTCTATTTTTAGCAATTTATAAATTATCAAAAATACGTGAATAGTTTAGGTTCAGTGGCGGTATTTCCATAGAATCTCAATAGCTTACCTATATAGTTTACTGTGGGTCAGGATATTCCCAAAATATGTCAAATTGCTTTTGTTAAATAAAGATTCAAAGCTTAAAAATCATTATTCGGAATTTTGTAAGGAAAGTTGTGCTTTTAGGCTTCTAAGGAAGTACCGCAACTGGTTAGGTTTTAGTCCAACTCGCTGCGTTGTGCGGATCTAGGGATTTTACATACTCAACGAATTTGACTTGAGCCCGCGAACATAAGCGCATTGACTCAACCATCAGGTCTGATCAGGTGTACCATTTTCATAAAATAAATAATATTCAATAAAATTTTCTTGTATCTTGTGGTATACAAGAAAAAAATTTAATTCGGCTAAATAGAGAACGTTTTTATAATCTGAATATATAGAGTTCTCTTACTAAACTTACTCTAAGGTTATAGGGAGTACCTACTTGTTGGTGATAAAGATTGTTAATAGTCGATTTCATAATGTCATGTTAGTTTTCCTATCATAAAACTAAATCCTAAACAACAATAAAAAAATATTGAGGTCTAAAATACTTGGCGAGCAATTGATTGGGCTATCATGCAATGTATTTTATGGACTAAAAATATAGAATATAAATTTAAATTTTCCTGGCTGTTAAATTTAACGATGTATCCGAACACATTTGGTATAAAACCAATAAATCTAAGCACTGTATTTTGGGACAAAACTAATAAAAACTAAAGGTCGCCTATAAGGTTATTTCGAAAGGGTTGCTCGTTTGATTAAATTTGGCGCGTTGTGCCGTGCAAAACTAAAAGTTCAGATGTCATTTTACACACAATCCATGGCCCGAAGCTAAGCTTTTTGTTGGTTACAGCTTAGGTCTGTTGCTTAGAATATTAATAAGTTAAATTGTATCCTTTTTCAAGGGGTTTTTGTATAAATTAATTAACTAATTGTTTGTGACTTTATTAATAAACTTTGTAGTTACAAATGTGAGACTATTATTAAATGTAACGTTCAAATTACATTTAGGTTTAATAAATAATATTTAACATTTTTAATCCTTTATACTTTCATCATATTTAATCCCGCAATGTTCTGTTTTTGTTATCAATCTAGTTGTTTTAAGTTGTTTGTAGTATTAAACTACCGTTGAGTCGACGGTATAAAAGTTCAGAAATACTTATACAAGTATGTTTCATTCACGTTCATAGTATTAAAACTATTTTGGCAAAGCCTGCCAGAACTATAACAAAACAAATGAAAGTTTCGCGGGTTATTCCTTATAGATTCTTTTCGTCATGCGAAGCTTTTGTTCTTCGACAATGACAATAAATATAACTTGGTATTGGGATTATGGGTGCTCTAATAATTTCAGTTATTTTCATTTACCTGCTATGTCGGTCACTTAATGTTATGTCCTATTACATCTAAATGTAATATGTTATTAGATTTTAAATAAAGACGTGCGAAGAGGTATATTATATACTTTTTTGTGACATTGGACCGGAGTAATTTTGGGTCGAGTTGATAGTTTCTCTGTACAGGTGATTCCAACTAAAGTTTATTTAAACCACATGTTCATAATGGCAGCCCATAACAATTTACAAATTTTAAGCAAAAACCGCTTGGTAGTTTTGGTTAATGTCGCGATTTAAGATTTTATTGGAGATATGATATGTTAAAATTAATTATTGTTTCATTAAATTTACTTTGAAAAAAAAACACTTTATTTGCTTTTGCTTCAAAAATATGTAGAGCATATATATTATGTTTTACTTAGTTGTGAACGCGGTTTATTAATTTCCGTGATGTGTATGGTACACATAAATTTTCCCTCATCATCTTTGCGACTCACATATTTCACGCTTTAATTTTAGTTCTTAAAACAAAAATCTGGAGTGTTGTAATATAATATACACAAATGTTGAGTCAAAGTAGAAAATAAAGAAAAGATAAAGTTACCGCATCACGTATGAACCGCCAAATGTTTTCGGTCGGGTTTTAAAATGTCCGCACATCGTATTACAGGGCTGGTTGAGTCACCCGACCGAAAATTTAATTTAGTCGGGTCACACGCCATTTGGTTTTCATATGAAAAATTTGCCCTGTTGAAACCCTGAAATGGTCGCCAGCGACGGCGTAACGTGTTAATTGGCTATTAAATAAAAAGCTTGGGATTATAACATGAATGGGTGGCTTTTGTTTGGATTTGTACAGCCATTGATTACGTTGTGAAGTTTGTCATTGAAGACTGTATTTATTCAGTAATGCTTCAATTGAAAAATTCATTTGTCAGTTGTCGTACTACGAGATGCAAAGTTTTTGTCTAGTGGGATGTAAGTGGGCTTATATTATAGACTTGCAATTTATAAAATATTTTTCAGTGTAAAATTTCATCTGGGTGGTTGTTGAGTGTTGATTTTTTTCCCCTTTACTTTTAATTGGTGAAAAGTATACATACCTACCTAATGTACCTACATAGTACATATGTATGTATGTACAAACCAATTCCAGTGATTTTTTTTTATATGTATGTCGTTCAGTCATACATTTTATAGTACTACAGATACTGCATTACTCAGCTTATAAAACCTTATTGTTTACCATCATACAAAATACCATACCTTATCATGAAGGTAAAATGGTTGTTGTCGTATCATAAATAATGTTTGTAGAACATTCGACGATAATCGTGTTGACTTGATGCTTTTGTTTTAACGCGTATAGATAATATTATTTTTATTTATCCCTATTGATTCATTGAAGTTGGCTGAAGTTAAATCAATCGTACGGAAACTCATAAAATACACAAAATCATTATACATATCGTATAAGTTGGCGCCGTGCGACCGATAACTTCTAAAATCGATTCTTGTACCGGATATTTTTATTAAGTGTTTTATTTAGGCTCGAAACCTTTTGGCGAATTAAAATAAAAATATAAACGTGAAAAATTGCACCATGTTTAAAACAGTGAATCACTTTCTAAATTACTATTTGCTAGAAAAGAAATAAATAAAAAATACGCGACACTTCAGAACATAGCTTTAAGAAACGTTGTTTTCAAATTCCACGAAAAATATGCTCTGCGGTGAATCATCGGCTTCATTAATATAATATTTATAACGATCTAATAATAAACACGAGACACTCAGAATTTCAGGATTAGTCTATTCTGATATGTTTTTATCGCATCGTGGGAGGTTCATGGGTACATTATATTAATATTTCCAATGTCTGGAATAAAAAATTGTTTTATTATGTTTTCATTGAGATTCTGTGAAACTAACGCGATGATTTATTGAGCCTGTGAACTAAATAAAAGTAGGGAAGTGAAATAACTGTACGAATTAAAGAAATCCAGTTTATTAGTTTCATTTGCCACATGCTCGTCATAAATAAATCATTTGTTTTTGTAATTTAAATTTAGTTTTATGTTAAGAAAGTAGGGTAGAGTGAAATGTTTCAGTCTAAAAACAAATGAAAATGCGATGTCGGAAGCGCTGCAACTTTATAAAAAAATATAACACTATATACAATATCTAAATTGATTCTCAATGGGTTTTTCCAGACTATAATCCTATGACGATTGAGTAACCAGCTCCCATACATCCAACCATTTTATTTATAATATTAGTAAAATGATTATTTTAGATATTTTAATAAATTTTACAATTGGTGGAGCCACGCTGCTAACGAAACTGAGAAGAATAGACAATACTGGAATAGTACCACTATCTCATAGAAGTATAAGTAGCACATTACATCTACATATTACATTATGGTATATTAGCCAACTTCCAACAAAACGGTTCATATTGTAATTTTTCGGTTTTGTACAAGCACTAAGTCACATTAAACACGTCTTTTAATAGGGTGAAGTGAATTTTTGTTTTCTTAGCCTCGGGGTCGAATTTGTAGCTTATAAAAAACAAAACTTTTGACAAAAATACCTAATATTTTGAATCGTAATAATTTTATAAGTGAGTGGGCCACCTCAAGATGCTAAGTAAGATTTTTTTAACATAACTTTATATTACCAACTGGATTAAAATAAAACTGATAAAATATCGCGATATAGCCATAAAGTCATCGAAAACTCTAAATATCGATATTCGAATGTGTTAACAAACTCAATAACGGCCTCATATATTTGATTTACTTATATCAAAATACCCCACAAAAATACGAGAGAATGGGTTATTTTATTACATCCACTAGGTCATTTCATAAGATAATAAGACTTTTTGTACAGAAAATAGAGTTCATTTTGTGTTTTTCGAATGCAAAGATTTTTACGGGTCAGCATTGAGATCTCGTAAAACATTTGACGGCCATTGAATCGAAGGGAATAGTAAATAGAACCGTACATTGTACAGACAACTTAACAACAAAATAAACAAGTAGTAGAAATTACTTCGTGCCTTTTTATTTTTCTTATAGCAATTTGCATTTTAATTCGGTAGTAATTTCTTGGACTCCACTGTGCTTACCATCAGGTACAGTGGAGTCACTATGCCGTGCCAGAATAAAAAAAAAAAAAAAAAAAAATATTGTAGATGAGCACAAGTATTTAAATATTGATCTTACAATTTCATTATATAAGATCGCAGTAAAACATGCACATTTTATACAAAGTATTGCAATAAGGTTTAATTTTACTTAAGGCTTTTTAGAAATTTAATTGCATCTGAGTATTAAGTATTTTTACTGGATTGTCGGTTGTACAGGGTCACAATTTGATTTAGTGGTAATTTTAAAATGTGAATTTTGTGTATTCATCATCAGCCCATATACGTCCCACTGCTGGGCATGGGCCTCCCCCACAACTGAGAGGGTTTAGGCCTTGGTCCACCACGCTGGCCTAGTGCGGGTTGGCGGACTACACACCTAAGAAATTCCTAAGAACTTTTGTGTATTATGGTCCAAATATACTCATAGAGTTGGAATGTTAAAAATGAAATTATTTTTCAGAGTTCACTTCAATGACATTGGCTAATGTGAATAAGATGATAGTTTTTGTCAGATATTTTTGTTTATATAAAATGTTTGCTTATTTACGCAGAGACTTATTATATCTTACTAGAGAGAGATCTTATATCTTACTAGACTATCTATCTTAATATACTCGTACTTCCTCTTTTCTCTCTTTTTACTTCTATACCTACAGCAATTTTTTTGTGCCCTTTAGGTATTAATAACAAACTCCAGCAATCTAGACTGTTTTCATAAAATAATTTTATATTACATATATCGTATCACCCCTTTTTCCCCCTTTACCCAATAAACCAGTATATGTGCAGTTTGAGTTAATTTCGTGGAAATACGACGAGGATTATATTATTGCTTAATCAATATTAATAATAGCATTAGTATGTCTGACACGGCACGGTTATAGTCAGCGTCTAAGCGCCGGGATGTGGGCGTTGGCAGTGAAGATGATAATGACTATCCTACATGACTCGAACAACTTGTAACAGTACAAAGTCTTCATCACTTTTAAGAATGTATTAGCATTATTCTATGGATTACCTATAGAGTATAGATTGCCCATGGTTTCTACTATTTTCACTCACGACAACATTTTATAGGTAATATTTTTGTCTTCTACTATACCACTTCTAATATATGCTTAGCTGTCTAAACTAAGTCTGACTACTACAATTCTTCAAAATCACACTTATAGATATGGTTTAAAAAGCTGCTATGTAATATTAATACTGAAGCCCAGATTCTCAAAAAATATATATATACATATATTAAAAAAATTGGCAAATGACGGTACATTGATTCCTATTTGCTAAAAGTTTAAATTAAAAAGCAGAAGTATTTGTTTTACCAGAAACTTAAACAACCTGCTCTTGTAATTCAATTTCCTAATCCCGATACATTTTAAATGTTGGCATTAAAGTTTAAAGGCTTTATAAAAGTTTTTCAAGGTTACTCAACAGAGCCAGACGTGACGAAATTTCAATACTCAAGTTTACTCTTTACTTTTCACATGTATGGTGAATAAATTAGGTTCCTCGTGGTCTCGCGGTACAAGTATGTGGCGTGTGATCTAGAGGTTCCGGGTTTGATTCCAGGGTCGGGCGAAGTGTTATTGGGTGTTTCCATTAAGAATTTTTCAGTAGCAGCACGGAGTTTGGAAATGTACCCGAAAAACGGCAATGAGCTCGCCCTGTATTACGTGGAACTTATAGCGAAATATGGGTGCAGAAATGCACCTCAGCCTACTCCTTCGGGGAATACAGGCCTGAGTGAATGTATGCTTAATCAGGTTTACCTATTATTATATACCTTACCCAACAGATTATGAAAACAGAATTCCACAAAAACTGGCATAAAGCTCAGGGCTGGGTGTTTATTTTTAAATGGAACTCCGGCTTAACCTACGGGCTTGACGTAACGCTGAAATCGAGTTAGTTATTTATTTTTATTACCGAAACTATGACACGGTTTGGTCTACAAGTAATAAAGTGTGCCCGCTGGCGAACATTCTAGAACCTAACTTGCTGAAGATTTACCGCCTCATTTTACGATCACTGAGTAAGACAGAGCGTAACAGTCTGTCTGCCACTTAATTACGAATAAGATGAAGCACATGCCTTTCTCAATTGTAGAGCAGACCCGTGCACAGCAGTGGGACGTATATGGGCTGATGATGATGGCATGCCTTTATTACTGCAAAGGTCAAAAGGTGGAAATGGAAATATACTTCTGGTTATGTCTTCGGTGGTACAAGCGAAAATATGTGTTATGTAAGTGTAATTAAGCCGCGCAGTTCATTAAATATTCAGCCGCTTGCTTGCACTTCATAATATAAAGAGTAAGCCTGACATCATGCTATTAAATTAAACCACGTACATAACTAAGTAAAAGATAACATACGCACTTTCTTTTTTCTTATAAAAGTAAAAAGAAACTAGGCATAATCCACATAGTTTATTATTTGTCTATAAAGTGAGGTTCCGCGCATCGTGACATGGATCATCATCATCAGCCCATATACGTCCCACTGCTGGGCACGGGCCTCCTTTGCAACTGAAAATGTTTTTAGGCCTTAGTCCACCACGCTGGCCTAGTGCGGGTTGGCGAACTACACACCTAAGAAATTTCTAAGAACATTTAGGTCTGCAGGTTTCATCACGATGTTTTCCTTCACCGTTAAAATGCGTGTTAATTCATTGTGAATACAGATATAACTTCGAAAAGGTGGTTCCTGGGCGTTGAACCAGCGATCGTCGAGATTCTCGACCGCATACCTAAACCTCGAGGCCATCACGACTATTGTGACATGGATATCAGAATGAAAACCTTAAGATCTTTAATCGTTGTTTTAGGCTAAAATACCAACCAGTTTTTGTACATTGCGAGGGAATGCCGCCACGAATACGTGGTTTAAAATAATGTCATAATGAAGGGTTCATGCCCTGTGCAAGGACGTACGAGTCCATAACATTAATATTTAATTTTTCATTTTCACTCAGGTGATAAACTGCTTATTTCATTAACCGTTGCTCCGTTATCTAGTGGCAGTAAACTATTAGTTCGTCTGCCAAGTCGGGCAGTGCTATTTGTGATACTCTTAATTCATGAAGCTCGACTCGATTTCAATTATGTTCCACACTGACTATGAAATTAGTCCCGAAAAAATTTAACCAATTTTTTTACATATACTTGCGTAGAGGAGAGCCATGACTACCAGTGGGTTATACCTATATGTGCTGGGGATGATGATGATACTTGCTAATAAGTAATAGTTCAGCAATAGGTAAGTCCATTGCACTCTCATCTATCAAATACTGTCTGTTATGATTAGATACGAACTTGAAGACTAAGGAGTTTTCAGCCTTAAGGGCCATCAGTTCTGCGGATGTGTTCTACTCTACCGCTTAGTAATCCACTGGGCTTTAATGATGATGATCTCGTAGAATAAAACTAATCATAGACCAAGGTCTATGAGTTATGGCAAGCCATAACTCGCTGAGTGAATAGGCTACACTTTTGGGAATATTTAAACAATTTTGTGTTGAATAGGTAGAAACATCGACATTTTCGCATATTTAATTCTGTTAATATAATGTAAACACCTGCACATAAACTTTGCATTATATTATTCGGTAAACAATAAACTAGTGACGCGTTGACCTACATCGATGAATCTCCTCGTGTATACACAAATTGTGTGATAAACAATAACTATAACAAGCGCGAACAATAAACCAGACGTAATTATCATATATTTAAGTTGTTTCTGTTGGCTAATTTCATATTCATATTCTATTCTCGTAAAGCGTTTTACAAAGAAGAAGAAAAAACAAACTTCATAAAATGTATGTCAATTGTCAAAAGTCAATGTGTCATCCAACCATAATATAATAATTTTACCCAGAATGTAATAGTAAATATTCTAAAACTAATAAAACAATGAAATCGCAACAGCATTCATAAAGTTTCCTGCTCAGAAATTCACGCCTGAAATTTTAATAAGCTATAGAACATGCCTAGTAAGTATCAACGTACATACATATACAATCAATCCCATACTGGTAGGCAGAGACTATTGAGTGCCACAAGCTATCGAGTGTAAGTCATGAACAAAACGTCGGTTATGGGTACTGCTAACTTAGCCTTTGCGGAGATCATACCGAAAGTGATCTTTATATGTTCTGCACGGGCGAACTTTTTGATCCTTCCATTCACATTCACTCGACATATTCCTTTCGTAAGTGGTCTTTCATCCATCAAGTATCAAAGTATGTGATAACTCACAAGCTTTTTAATATCCGTGATACATTTTTTTAAGTGACCTAGTGCATTACAGCCCAAATGCAGCGATTAGCGAGAAACGATCAGGACTATCAACAATAAGGTCAGATTATTCATACATGGAACGGAACAGTAAAACATTGGCGTGTGTCAATATGGCGGGCACTTGAGGCGGACACGATAATGCCATTATCAACAAATCGAGCCATTGACAATCTCACTCACGAAAAAAAAAAACGCAACAGTATTGTTTCAAAATAATTTTCAATAAGACAGTAGAATCCCGATCGAGCCGGCCCATTCGTTTCTTTGTCATATGTAGTTGACTACTTAAATATTGTTGTAATATATAAAAATAATATATTACTAAAAAAATAAAAATAAAAGAATGTTAACGCGTATATGTTGCATTTAACTCGAATTAGACATATGTAGAAATTTAGGAATCTATGTTCGCAGATATATTAGCTTAAACCCGAAGTTCTGTATCTACAGATACTATATCCAAATACCGAAATCTTGTTTGACGCATCTAAATTTGTTAAGTTTGTTTATAATCCTCTGTATAATGAACAGAAAATTATTGGTTCGGCTCCATTTACTTCGAGACAACTCGCAGATAAACACTGGAAATTCTGTATCTCTTGAAACGAAATCTACAAATGCTTAATGTCGACATGCAGAATCAGTTAATTTAAGATCTCTCCCAACTTTTGTGAAGCATGATTAAATACGATTATGAAAAAATAAAAAATATAATTAAGAAAGAATTCTCATAATAAATATAATATCGATGTTTTCAACTAGATTACAGAGTTTGTAAAAGCAACGTAAACATTACCAAACATTTTCGAATATTTTTGTCTGAGCTATCTGTACTGACTAACACCTGCGTCATGATATTATAGCGGACAGTGACCATCGCTGACTCACACTACGTTGATGAGCTCCGAAATGTATTTTAATATATGTCAACAAAGTGGAGAAAAGTCAAATTAATACTTGGCATCGAATAGATTACTAAATAATTTCTCCAAACGTTAGTCATCTCAATATTTCCACGTTTCCGAAGTTTGAAAATTTTAAAATTATTTGTTGCTTTATTTGTAGAACTTTTTTTACTTTTCATTAAACAATTATACCAGTTTTATAAGTTGTGAATTTAAACGTTTGCACGTAAAGTCAAAATATTGTGGTCGTTTTCCAACCCACTATGCACATAAACTATACAAACATGGCAAATAAACAAGCGGTTAACTTGTAGCGTAAACGTTTCGGTTTAAACTGTTAGTATGTATTGAGTGTAAAATATATAATTAAAAGTAATTATAATTGTTCACTTGGGAAACAGATTCGTTCGTTGAATATATTTTTCCTCCGAATTCTTGCATCCCCTTATTCATTTTAATAAATCCAACTGTTAGTAATATATAATTGTTTATAAAAAGCGGTTCAAAGATGGCGCTTATTTTATTTTCAGAATTCAAGGAATATGATCCGTGCTTAGGCCTACCAGCCAAGAAAACATACTCAATAAAGGAGCTCCTACAGTTTTTATTCACTCACCTCGCTCTCTGCACATGTAGGCTCATCCCTATTGCCATTTACGGTGCTTTAGGAATTTTCTATTTTTTTTGTCAAACATGCTGCTGTGTCGTATTTTGCTCTTGAACTATGCAATATATGGATATTGTCATTTAGCTGGCGTCAGATGTGTGTTTACGAAGATGTCATTCAGTCCCCTTTTCATTTTGCCTTGCACTGCATAGACTTCTTTTGTAAAGACAGTGTGTGACTTCAAAATGTTTTAGTTTAAACATTATTTAAAAATGCTTTGTTTGTGTAATTGTAACGATAAGGTATTAGTTTCTCTGATTAATTTAAAAGACGACATACGTCCTTGTATCTCAAAACAATCTTTAGAAAATTATTGAAGCAAGACTCCTCTTAAAGGTTATAAAAAACATACTACTTTCATGATGCTGTTGATTTTTATTGTTGCCGTTCCATTTTAAAGCAATAAAAATAGACTGTAAACGTAATCACTTTACTTTTTTATTTGTATTTAGTATTTTATCTTTAAGTAAGAAATAGCTCGTTTAGAGTTTGGACTATGAAGACTAGTAACGGGTGCGATTTTTAAAACCCTTTCGATTTTTTAATCTAGGAAAAAAAAATGCAATGAAAATCTGCATTCCTTAAGATTCTATATACAATATACCTACATGTTATTTATGCTATTTAGTATTTAAGTCCACCGACTCTAGACCTGCTTCATGAACTTTTTGAAGTCACAAACGTAGTGAAGGCTCATCGGAAATCTAGCAAAAAAACCACAATGGATTGATACAATTGCGAAATAAAGACACAAAATATGAGCACTAAAATAAATATTACTTGTAAAAATAAATTATTTTCTTCATCTTCCAGTAGACTGCATAGAAGAAATATTTTAACGAATTCTTAGAATTTTTTCTCTTGTTTACCTAATATTGTTGCCCTAAACATTCCAAGCGTTAAACATAGAACAGTCTAGTATAAAATTAGTTACTCGTACGCGTTTGTGACATCTTTTTCGCGTTGGAAATGTGAATGTATTTCATTAAGTATTTCTTTCTTTCTTTCAGTGTTTATTCTAACAATTGTATAAACCAAAATTACACTAAATAGTGAATGCATTTAGATTTTTTGTGACAATCTCATTGCTTTTTTATATCTTAATTGGCCATTTTTAACACTCAAGTATCTATTTTATTGACTTGAATTTTAAGCATTATATCTTATAATTTTTTGAGTAGTAGAAAATATGGCTTTCGTTACTGGATATTCTACTTCAACAGCACTGTGCCTTCAGGTGACGTGTCGTCACTTAGCTGTGCTGGTAAAAAAAAATATCCCGGGGAAGCCCTGGCCGTTCGATTCTATCTTTGCATAGTATCAGATGTAGTCTGGTCTCCATGCTGAGCTATATAAAAATAATTTGATAGATGCATTTTAAATCTCAATTTAAAAGTCGTCTCAAGAAATATTATTTGGCACGATTAAACGAATTACTACACATTTCATTGCATTCGAAAAATATTATGAAATTTAGCGTACCTATGTAATCTTTAGTTTCGGTTTTAATGGCAATATAAATTGCTTAAGTCAATTAAATCGTAGTTTTAGGTGCAGTAAAAATGTTTTGACGAGACAATTGGAACGCAAAAGATTCATTTACCGAACAATACGTTACAAATTAACGCATCCATTAGATGAAACGTAGATAGTTTTCATTGTTTGACATTTCGCGTCAGAGAAGTTCTTTCAATATTTCTTTATATTGTCAGTTTTATTTAAACATTTTTAATGTTCTGTCATCATCAAGTAATGCGGAAATTTATCTCTGGTAGATCAATAAGAAATACTTGCTCGCTTGCTGTATAGATATTCTCGTGATCTTAAGTGCCCCAGGAACCATGCGTATTACAGCAAATGCTTAGTTTTTACCAAAGTTAATTTCAGAATTTTTCGGGCACATTTCTATACTCCGTGCTTCTAAGAGTTACCCGATGGAAAAAGCTTATAACAATTTACCTAACCCGGAGATCGAACCCGGGACCTCTAGATCGCACGCCACATATTTGAACTGCCAGACCATGAGACAGTTTTTATTAAATTAGTTATGTGTGTAAAGGGAACCATTTTATTTATTTTATATTTGTATAACCTTTCTAGTAATGACATACGGACACTGTAACCTACTTTCAGACTGGGTTTGATTTATTGTAACGTTGGTGAAAATAGTTTGTTTTGAAGTTAACGTTATGAAACACGTTATATGGTGCACTATGATAAAAGTAGTTTTTTTAATTCTACTAGGTGATGAGATTTTTATTACGTTCAGGTGCTATCTTTTTAGATGTAATGGAAAATTAAATTCATTCAATTATAATTATTTTAATAAGCTAGAAGTTCCAGTATTTGTTGAATCTTCACCCGTAAGAAATCCTCTGATAGATTATGTACCTATATATTTTTTTCTCAAAATATTTGTAGAAATAGGTTGAACACAGCGAGGACCTTAGGGTCCTTAGAGGACCTTAAGACCTTAGGGGTTTGCTAGGAAAATCTCTTCGACGAGATCTCTACTCAGAAATTGAATATGTTTTATCCATAATAGTATTATTCATGCGAAAGTAATCGGTTACGTGTTAACGCTTAAATCATTGGATTGTTGAACCGATTTTAAAACTACATTTCCATCCAAAACATGTTAGGTTTTTGACAATTTTTTTAAGGCAATAATTTTTTTATCAACGCGTGCAATGTAAGCTAGTAGACCTAGTTAGTGGGAGGTAAGGTCGGAGTAGGTCAACATAATTTCGACCCGAAGCAAAAAAGTCGCAAAATCGTCTCTTTACCGTACCATCATGGTATGAAATAATCCGTCAGTCCATTTTATTTCTTTCCTACTGTCCTGGTCTTTTAAGGTTAGCGCTCTGCATTTGTTCGATTCTGTCGAGGACATTTTGTTTTTTTTCCGTCTGAGTATTTATGTCCTCGACTTGCACTTTAGTAGTATTACGCTTCTATCACAACAGGAAATAAATACTATTTAGATATATATTGCGCAACAATTCCATATATAACTGAATGTCCTGAATTTTTCACAGAACAGTCAGTAACATCATTTTGTTGTATCAGCGATAACCCATGCTGTTCCAACAACATTTTCCTCTTTCGGGTGACGTCATGTGTAAACAAGGGATATCATTGCCATGCCGAACAACATTATGGGGGGAATCGATCACACAAAGGAAGTTGCAAAATGCGTTTGTTTGTTACCGAATGATTGATGGTGGAACCTTGAACTTGATAGTCTAGACACTGGCATTGATTTATAAAGCTCCGCAACCCCTTTATTGTGGTAGATTTATTACTGCTTCCCTGTTTGTATCAGCGGGGTCTCTGTAGATTATTGTTATTTGATTTGTGGTACATTGACGGAAGGGGTTGGAATGTATTGGGTTTATTTGGATTATACCCAGAAATGAAGATAGTACTGTATCTTCTTTCTTTCTTTGGAAGAAATATAGTTTATATTTAATACGTAGTATATCAGAAAAAAATTGAAACAGTTTTTATTTCATATTTGCTTTGACAGCCCCGTGGCGCAGTTGGCTAGTCACCAGCTTGTGAAACGAGAGGCTGCGGGTTCGATCCCCGCACCGAGACAAATGTTTGTGTGATCCACAAGTATTTGTTTCGGGTCTGGGTGTTTGTGACACCGAAAAGTCTCTCGTAGTTTATGATACCCACGACACAAGGCTTGTATATTAGTATGGGGTCAGAACTATGTATGTGACTGTTGGGTGTATTTATATTTATTTATTTTAATAAAACGGCACTTGCCGATTAACACAAATTCACGACACGCTATCAGGAGGCTTCTTTGGATTCATAATATATTTATAGTGATGATATGATAATTACAAGAATACAAATATTATTGTTAAACTTATATAACAGAAGACATTTCCATCGTCCGCAAAATATTCGAGCGTCCAGAGATTTGAGTGACAAATGATGGTAAGTATGTCCTAAATATAATAATCTATAAATAAACAACGTTTAGTATACATTTCAAACATTTCAACGTCGGAATTCTTACTTCGTAATAGAGAAATGATTCTGAAAATAAATAAAGCAAATGTACAAGAGACAACGATGTTTGCAGTAGCGGAATTATTGCGAAATTTTAATTTACGCTTTGATAAATGAATACGCTAGTTTTGTTTTGAGTGCGTTTTTAGGAATTATTGAATTGTTCTTTTACGTTTTCCAATTACTCTTATTTTACGATTGTTTTATGGAACATATCAATTATAATGCTTTTTCTATCTAACGCTGACTTATGAAATTGGGAGCAGGGCAAGGCAATGATGATGCTGACTTACTCGTATAGTAATATCTTAAAAAAAACTGTTTACGATTATTACTCGGCTAGATTGAAACTAAAAGCGATAAATATTGTTAATGTTATGTAAACTAGCCTAGAAAATTATTGCATCCATATATTCACTGACCAATAATAAATATATTAGATATAGTAATAACGGTGATCCGGGAAAGCATTTTTATAGAGAAAACATTGTTTATTACTATAAAAGAGGACGGAAAAAGGATGAGAAAAGAGAAGAATGGGTTCACTTCTAGCAATGTTACTCGTAGAATAAAAAGCAACTCTTAAAACGAAATTTTTCTTCCAGATTGGTAGTAGAAACTACGATTGGGTCGATTTCATCCATCATTTGGTCTTGTAAACTGAGCTGATTGCAGATTTAATTTATGGTTAAATGTGACATTTAAATGAATGACTTCCAACATCGAAAACAGCTATAAATTATTTCGTTCAACTTACATAAAATAATAAACTATTAAATAAAAATAAGAAGGAATCAAAATATCAACAACGAAGTAAACATTTAAATAAGCTTTTTTGTTTACGTCGTGAAGATATTAAAGTATTTTATATATTTTAAAATTGTAAATTTTGCTACTTTCGATGCAAAAATGTGATTCTGTACAGATATTCGTCAGGCGGCGTCGATGCTTCCTCCTAGGCTATAAAGAGAACATCGATTTTTGTATATTTATGTTTGCGCTCCGTAGCCCGATTGGCTGGTTTACACAGATAACACAAATATTTATTCAGACACATCATAACGCCTGCATGAACCGAGACTGCTCTTCGCAACTTCAACATTCATGTAATTTATTAATTTATAAAGTAGGGATGGCCTCAAGGTTTAAGCGCGCGGTCGAGAATCTCGGCGGTAGCGGGTTCAAAATTGAAATCCCAGGCATACCTCTAACTTTTCGAAGTTATGTGTGTATTCATAATGAATTATCACTTACTTTAACGGTGAAGGAAAACATCGTGATGAAACCTGCACACTTAAAAGTTCTTAGGAATTTCTTAGGTGTGTACGAGTAGTCCACCAACCCGCATTAGGACAGCGTGGTGGACTAAGGCCTAACTCCTCTCAGTTGTAGAGGAGGCCCGTGCCCAACAGTGGGACGTAGGTATATGGGCTGATGATGATGATGATAAATTTCCGATTGTAAACAGAGAAGATTACGGTATTTATAGGGCGTGAACATTTTTGTTTTAATACAGGAATATAGGTTAAACAAATGCTTGCATCTCCGTAGGGGTGGTCACGTTCGCAAGCGGTTTGAGTTTTGTGTAAGGTATTGCATATTGCTTATTGCCGTGTTTCGGCGCATTTTGAGACATAGGCAAAGTCCGAAATAAATTTTGGTTAATTAAATTTCAATACCAGAATAAATCGTTACGCCGTTGATTTAACATCTGCTTGTTCAACTTAAGTGGATGGGATTCGATGAGTTACGTCATCATATCTTGGTGAATCTTGATAGCGTGATTGTGAAGATCTGCCAAATACAAATCCATTGTGTATTTTCTATCTAAAATTTGATTCATATTTATGCATCAAGTTTTGTTTTCACTCAATATTCACGGTTAGGCAATGCAATAGCTCAACGGCCGGTTGATACTCAACTCAACAGCATCGACCGTAAACTAACTTCTCGCAATATTTGGCGCACCTTGAAATTTTAATAACTATCCGGCGTTTACGAGCTCTTCCAGAAGACGTAAATGTAGATTGAGCAGTAAAATACTCAGTGGGAGTATTAACATGCGGAACTCTATAAAATTTTAATATACCGAGTGGGATCATGAAAACCAGACTGACTTGGCTATCCTTAATGTGGTAGCTGATAAACCTAAAACAGCTGAGCATGAGTTTCTTCTTCTGCTGAAAAAGGGTAACCTAGTGCCAGAAAAGATTCGTAACCTAAGAATAAGCATAATAAAACAACGTTAACATCTGCGGAGATACAGTCAGGATATTTCAAGATTGCCAATGCATCGACTGTTTCATCGCGCAGAAATTATCGCGTGCTGATTAATGACTTGTGACAGCGTACCTATTAAACGCCTCGACTAACTGTCGAGAAGAGCTATTGTCAACATCCCGTCAGCCATTGAAGGATCGCTGTCAGCGTCGGAGCTACAAGCCCTACCTAGGAATATATGTATGAATCCCATACAATACTACAATACTAATGAATAAAGAGAACATCTCCATGGAACGCTCCATGCGTAGTATCACGCTCCAAGATCGTGTTCGCAATGTGGAGATCCGTTGTAAAACCACAGTTTGTGATATTGGGTCTTCTATTGCGAAACTTGAATGGCGGGACACTTGCCTAGGCGGGACAATGGAAGGTGGAGTAGGGCAGCGACCGAGTAGTGGCCGAGGCAGAACAAGCGCAGTGTTGGCCGACTAGCACCAAGATGGATGGACGATCTGGTCCACGTTGCTGGTAGATCGTGGATGAGATGGCCCAGAATAGATGTGAATGATATGCAAAAGCGTGACAGGATGAAAAGGGCTTTGGATTATGAAGAGAACATCTTAGGTTGAAAATAGGGACTTAGTCTAATATGTTAATCTACAGTAGGTTGGTTGCTTATATTTTACATCCTGATAACTTAATTTGGGGTAATTAGGTTTTCACAAGATGTTTTAAAGTACGTGACAAAATTGGAAATAAATGCAATGAAAAGGTAGAATGAATGTTATTACCAATATATTACAATACTAGCTGTGCCCGCGACTTCGTCCGCGTGGAAAATTTATTTTTAATAAGAAAATCTATAAACTAAAAGTAGCCTAAGTTATTCCTTATTACATCAGCTACCTGCCAGTGAAAGTCCCGTCAAAATCCATTTCAAAGATTAGCCGAAACAAACAGACAGACAAAAATTGTAAAAAAATGTTATTTTGTTGTCTGTACCATATATACATAATATATATTCATATATATACATGTAGTAAAAAACGGTTATTTCAATATTACAAACAGACACTCCAACTTTATTTATATGTACGTAGCCTAAGTTATTCCTTATTACATCAGCTATCTGCCAGTGAAAGTCCCGTTGAAATCGTTCCACCCGTTTCAGAGATTAGCGGGAACAAACAGACAGACACAAAAATTGTAAAAAACGTTATTTTAGTATATGTACCGTGTATACATCCATATACATTTATTAAAAAGCGGTTATTTGAATATCACAAACAGACACTTTAATTTTATTTATTTGTATAGATACAGTGGTAAATTTATTGCAATACTCGTATTAAATACCTGGGTCTATCGGGCAGTTATATCTATCGCAGATAAAATTAACGAAAGTATTCTACTCGTATGTTTACCCAACATTAATCGACGTATCCAACTACGCAAATTCCAGACACACTTTCGTTTTACAGCTTTCTGACGTCAAATTACAGTAAACATACACCAGTTTTTACAGCAGAGCGTAAGCGCAATAATTAAGTACGTCATTGATGGCTATAACACTGTTTTCTGATAATAGTAAACGACTGTTTGCTATCCCTACTATTATTTAGTAGGTAGGTACCCGTTGTACTATATTGTACATAGGGTACTCAAAATTTAAAATGAAACAATTCAATGAAAAAATCAACTTTGTTTTTCTTTTGTTTGTTTTTTCTGAAATTTCCATGCTATGACAACTTTCTTTGTTGTCTCTCTTAGTATTATCTCTAGATATAAATAAAAGGAACTTTTGTTCTTTTAATAAGGTAGGTAATCTAGGACCTCATCAAGTTTGATAGTTAAGATTATTACTTAAACGCCTTGGTATGGACTCTGAATCGTCTGATTCTGAATCAAATTATTTTTCTAACCAACTGAAATATTGTAGAGATAATAATAGACGGAGTATTCCAAACACCTATAAAATTAAGACGCGTCTTAGACACCACCGTCGCATACTGGGCCACGAGACATTTTAAATGTCACGTCTTATAATAGGAGATTATAAATATTATAGTCTGAAAGGAATTTCCTAATGTTTTCAATAACTAGCTAAGTGACATTTTTTGTAAAAACTGCTCGATTTTGTGGGTATTATGTAATCTGGATTTATCTTTAAGGCAAACTTTTAATGTCTGACTAAACAACTGCTTTCCTTTGTGAAACAGTTTTTTTTATTATTTTAAAAATAAACACTGAGTTTTGTTTACCCAACTTAGTCGACCCATATTTCTTTAAAATTTGAAGCCAAGTTTTAATTTGTGCCTCCGCTTAGGATTTATTGAAAAAGTTTTGCGTTTTTAATTTATCGCAATGTTCTCTCATCGGTCTCCTCAGCGAGACTGAAGAAAAAAATCTGAAAGTCTAAAGTCGTCTTGTTCTCATTTAAATACTTTTATCATGTCGGGGGAACGTTGGCTACTAAATAATTTATAAGATCGTATCAATTGAGACTTTCAGCAACTTGCGAAACAGTAAATGAAGATCTACCGTCTCCACGTATGTAAATGACAACATAAATATAAATGGTGTAAGGAAAGCCAAATGGATGTCGCTCTATTCAACTGGGATTCTGATAAAATACGTTTTTTTATAGAATTCATTTGTTTACATGAAGAATTTAATTTTGCTGATGTTTTTGTAAACTTTGATATCTCGATTAGCAAAGCACTGTTTTTTTTGCTTCTTCTTTGTGACTGGCGGAACTGTATGGTGTATTTCGATTGTTCCGATTTTAATTCCCTAGCAGAGGAAGTGACGAAGTGTACTTCTGTTGTTCTGTAAGAAATTCCTAGTAGCAAAGCGGAGTCTGGAAATGCTCCTAGAAAGCAGCATAACTCGGACTTTATTACGAGGCATTTTGCAACATAATATGGTGGAACGCAAGTAGAATTATTAAATCTGTGAATGCTTGGTCATGTTTGGCGGTAAGGTTGTGGCAAGAAAGGTAATTTTAATAATTTCAATAAGTAGTGATGACCTCGAGGTTCAGGCGCGCGGTTCAAACCCCTCTGACTTTTTAAGTTATGTGTGTATTCACAATGAATTATCACTTACTTAAACGGTGACGGAAAACATCATGAAGAAAACTGCACAATAATTGGGTATTTTACTAAAATTTGTTGTTTGGGATCGAATTCACATTCTCTTGAGTCGCAAGCATGTTAACAAAAAGGCCCTGCTTCAGAATTTGTTGACATAATTTTAAGAAACATATTTTTTTGGAGTGACAATGTGCAAATGTTAATTGAGTGAGAATAATATAGGTGTCGTAAAAAATATTTTCAAAGTGAAATCTGAGTTAATCAAAGTTTCTTCAACGTACTTTCTAACAATCTTAAGGAAACTGAAAATTCTTCATTACGGTTGAAAGCCCGATCTCAATAGATCTATAAAACTTGTTTCAATTGAAAAATTCTCAGTATTCCATTTTATAACTCTTAAAACCCATTAGTCTGCAAGTGTTGGTGAATGTAGTAAGTGTTATTTCAACAAAATTTCTTAGTGTATGTACTAAAATTTCAGTTTGTGTAAACGTAGAATGCTAGCGCGTTAATCGATCTTCACTAATTTTAACTCGGAGTGTCTGGAAAATTATCTCGTATGCACTCACACTACTTCCCTGCTTTTATATTACCTTGAACGAGAATAGCGTGTTTAGCAGGATTACGTGTAAAGGAGAACATAATCAAATACTTTAAATATTTACGAGTAGGGATGGCCTCGCTGTTTAGGCGCACGGTCGAGTTCAAGCTCGACGTTCGCGGGTTCGAAACCCAAGCACACACCTCTGAATTTTCAAAGTTATGTGTTTATTCACAATGATTATGATGTACTTTAACAGTGAAGGAAAACATTGTGAGAAAACCTGCACCGCTTAAAAAATTCTAGGAGTTTCTTAGGTTTGTAGTCTGCCAACCCGCACTAGGACAACGTGGTGGACGAAAGCATAAATCTCTCAGTTTTAGAGGAGGCCTGTGCCCAGCAGTGGGACGTATATGGGCTGATGATGACAATTACGAGTATAATATATTTATGAATGGTTATATCATTTGAATCTTAATAATAGATATAAAACTATACATACTTGTAAACGAGTTTCTTACTTCACTTTAAGTCTTACGTCACGGTCATAAGAAAATACGAAAGATTTTTCAGCTTCACGAACACGGAGACTTGAAATTAATATAGGTATATCTGAGTGCAGTTCAAATTGGTTTCCTGTCCAATATTTTTTATTTGGACTGCGATCTAGAGATCCTGGGTTCGATTCCCGGATCAGACAAAGTGTTATTGCATTATTCCATTAGGCAATTCTCAGTATCAGCACGGAGACCGGAAATGTCCCCGAAAACATTAATAAGCTCGCCCCCTATTACGTGGCACTGATATATAACTGGCGATGTGTGGGTGCAGAAATGCACTTCTGCTTACCCTTTCGGAGAATACAGGCGTGACGTTAAGTATGTACGTATTTTGTTGGTTTTACCTGTTTCCTCACTTACCCAAATTTCAGAATTCCAGTTTGTAATTATCCACGACACAGATGGGCTGCTAGCTAATGTTTTCATTACGATAATAACCAAGTAATAATAGTGATGTTCATTAGTCCAAGTTCATCCAAAGGTCGTGTTACAAAGTGGTTTCACGAAGGTGCGTTACCTCCGAACTACAGTTGATTTAGTATGTTATGTAAATGAACCGAAGGGGCTCAATCAAGCGCTCTGTTTGCTTAGCCAGGACTGAGGGTACGCTACTGCTTACCTGCCTGGAACAATCTGAAATTCACGTGTATTTAAGTTTTGTACTAATGTGTGTACTAACTGTGTATTGTAATACAAATATAAACATATTTACGCTTGTATCCCTGAGGGGCAGATGGGCAATGCTAGGCATTTACGCAGCTTCTTTTGAAAAAAAAAAAGTAGACACGTTTTATTGCGTCTGTGCCCCACACAACTTTGTTTAAAAGAAGAGTAACTAAATTTGATAAATATTTCGTATTATATTACTGGAATTTGACAGGAAAACATTAATTTAAATTAGTTACGTCAAATTACATCACTATTTTCATATAAATTTTGTTTCGTTTAAATTAACAGATTTAAGGGTTATAAAGACTCGTCTAAATACACCTAGAATACTTGAATATCGTTTTTCAAAAATAGATTAAAAATAAGAAGCATAATTAAGCGTTGTTTGTGTGATCCACAAATATTTGTTTCGGGTCTGGGTGTTTGTGAGACCGAAAAGTCCCTCGTAATTCTGATTCCAACATAAACGTTTATCTCAGTGTGAGATCAGGACTATGTATGTGACTGTTGGGTGTATTTATTATTTATAGTATTTATCATTATTACTTTATTACAAATGTAATTCAATCGCGTTCTATTTGTTAATTATTTATTTGCCTAACAGCATCTGTGTTTTATGAAACGTCCGGCCATCAGGCAACATCTGGCATAGTGTACTCGCTTCGAAAAAAATGAAAATGCAAATCCCTGTTGTTTTGATAAGATCGATTGTTTGTCAGCAACTATGGGATAGATGGAATTTTTTTTTCATTTCAAGTGATATCTGGACAATCCGTTAATCCGCACTAGGCCAGTGTGGAGAGGATCAGCAGTGCAGCGTATACAGATTGTATTCAAACCGTGTTCGGAAACTAAGGCAGGTAATAGCCAAGGTACCATATACCTACATTTTATACCTATAATTGTTAGGAAAACTTCAAAATTATTATTTTTTGTCGGGATTTTCTTTAGCGCCATGGGGCTTGTAATCACCTTAGCTATTACCTGCCTTTGTTTCCGATCAAGGTCTGAATACACCCTGTATAGACCGACATAAAAAATATCAAGCAATAATACAGAATAGTGAAAGAATTTCACTCATTATCATTATATATAAATTTTTCAAAAATATTACGGCGAACTTTCTCTATAATATAGAAATGCTTAATTCACCATTCATTCCATTAACGAAGTCGAACACTACAAGTAGTTACCAGAGAGTAATTACACGCCAGTGGAAAGTTATATGTAAGTATTATGGAAATATTATAATGGAATCTGAACCGTCAATTTCTTATCTTGTATGTCAGTTGTGAAAGCATTGATATGCGGCTAATCATGTTTTATGTATTGATCGAAATTTACTGCTGAAAGTATTGATTGTTGTCGCCATGTTTAGATTTTTCATAGCTCACGATTAATGCTTCGATTGGTAGTAATCAGCTTATGACCTAAAATACTGCTGGTTCTATACGTAGGACTAAGTACTGATTTTAAAATAATTTAACCCGTTTTTTTGAACTAATATGTTTACATATTATTATATTACAAAATAATTTTAAAGTTGTGTAGCTGTATAGAAATAAGTCAATAGCTATTAAGAAGTTTATTCATTAATGAACAAAATTCAAAAAACGCCTGAGAGCGTCAAAATGGTTCCTTATGTTTATGTATCCTTCACGTTTTGAATTGCATACAAAGTAATATTTAACATTAGTTAAAAGATTGTCGAAAATGTACAATCCGATACAAATAAACATGAAAGTATGTTAAAATATAACTATTTTTGACATCATGGAGATGAAGCTTAATTATAACAAGCCCACATCAAGAGCGCGTCATTCAACTAAAAGTTGGCTCAACTCATTCAGTTACTGCCAACCGTTCTCTGACAATCATCGCACTTCGTATGCCAAATACCTTTGTAGTTCCCTTGCTCATTTCAATATTTTAATTGTCATTATGATGAATTAATATTAAGATACTTATAATGAATCATTTAAATATTAAAGATATACGACAATAGCGATGCGGCCCATCTTCGCCCGGGCGCAACTCGCACAAAATCGAAGTACCTAAAGCATATCTTGCTGTGTCGTTGAAGTTCAGTGAGTACAGTCATACATTGTTAAAGAATATAATTTCAAATTTTGACAATGTTCTAGTACTCGTATACTTGTAAAATTAAATAAATTTTAAGAGGTTATGCTTTTACAAAAGTAGACACGTAAGACACACAATAATTTAGTCTAGAAACTTCGTGATGCATTAATAGAAATTTGCATTCTAGACCACGCATGTCATATGTATGAAACTACATCTGAATCGTCAACTCTTGCCCGAGAAATAGACTACTGTGAATAAGTGTGAAGTTATTTCCTCCATTCGACTGAAGGATGCGAGACTGATGAGTTCCCTCTTCGCACTTCAACGGTAATAGTGAAAATGTGAAGTGATTGATGAAAAGTATCGACTCTACGTTTTATATTATGTCTTGAAAAAGTTAGTTATTCTTTCGTATTTTATGTTTCTAAGAGGTAAGTAAGGTTTAGCGGGGTACAGGGTTACACAAATATGTACATACATACATACATAAACTCACGCCTGTATTACCCGAAGGGGTAGGCAGCAGTGGCGGTACTTCCATAGAAGCCCAAAAGCCCAGCTTGTCTTACGTAATTCCGAATAAGAAACATAAACTAGATATTCCATAATTCAATACTAACAACAAAATATTTATCCAAAAACAGAAATTTACGTATTTTTGCCGCGCCGCCGTCCGCCATACAGCCGCGCCGCCGCGCGCCAAATCCCTGCCCATATAATTTCAAAAAAACGAAACGCGGGCGCACCAACGTCAATAGTTTATATAGCAATTAGTATGGACATAAGAATCCCGCTTTCGCTCTAAAGTGCGTGCAATCGGGAGTGCAGCAGGGTTGCCATTGACGTTGACACGGCAATTGCCGTGTTATAAGGTAATTGGGGTCAGGTGAAAAAAAAAAAAAACACGGTACACGGCAGAATTTCATTGCCGTGTCATTAAACACGGCAATTATATGATAAGAATTTAATGTAATTTGAAAAAAATAATGAAACGGAATGAAATGAAATGAAATTTCTCAATTTTTCTACAAAACACGGCAATTCGACATCCAAAACACGGCAATATATTTTTATTTAATGGCAACCCTGGAGTGCAGTGAAGCACTTTGTCAAGGTCACACGTTGTTATTGTTGTCTACGTTTACTGAGTGAAATAACCAAATTAAATAGAATTTGTTGTGGTATTTAGAATATTACTACAGTGATTATAAAAAATGGGTGATGTTTATTGTTAATCCTCGTGGCGACTTAAAGTGTGTGCATGTTTTGCTCTTCGAAGATAAGGTAGATTCATTAAATTATACTGTGAAAAAACGGCTCGTAACTTGTCCAAAACCTACATATGCCAGACTCGAGTATTTCTCTAATTGTTAAAAATTATGAGGACGCTTAATAGATACGATTAGTAAGTACATAACTAATTGAATAGTTGAATGTTCCCATACGAAAAGGTTATATTATGTTTGTGTTGCATATTTAAATATAAATTTATATAATGTTTAAAATGTGTGGAATTCTTGTTGTACTGATTGAAATAATTTATCTGGTTCTTGTAGAATACATTAAAATTTACAACACCACATACTTTGATTTCTTTTTATAAATATTGTAAACAACGCATGAAGTATTCATTTCTCGTTAATTATGTCACGAAATTTCAAAACTCGTGTTGATCATGATCGTATTATTCCTAAGATTAATACATACCTATTATTTATCATTTTGTTCAACAATAAAACTTGCATTCAAGATCACGACATGAAAATTAACTTACGAGTATAAGTAGGTAATTTTTAGAATTTGACTGTTTACTTTTTAATTATGTGGTTTGAAACCAATTCGAGTCGAGTTATGTATTTGTCTAATATAAAATTCAATATGATATATTCCGTGTCTATGTTATAACATCTCGCATTCAAATTTAGAGAGACACGACGTTTGTGCCCAATTTGGACATATTGTTCTAATAATTTTCGCCGACATTTTATGGTTTTTAGTACTAACTATCACTAGCGACAAATAATTATTTCTTTGTTGGGCCAGAAATAATAATACTATAATATATCTACATCAATATGTCAAAGTCTTGAATGTAAATAATTTGCGGTAGGTATATTATTTATTAGTTCTCTGACTTTCTGGACCAGAAAAATACACTATAAAAACCGTAATAAAAATTTGGGCTTGCCCTAGCTAGAGACCCTAGGCACGCCACTGGTAGGCAGAGGTGCATTTCTGCACCCACATTTCGCCAGGTATGTATCAGTCCCACGTAATAGGGGGCGAGCCTATTGCCGTTTTTCGGGCACATTTCCAGATTCCGTGCTATTACTGAGAATTTCCTAATGGAAAAACTCAATAACACTTTGCCCGACCCGGGAATCGAACCCAGGACCTATAGGTCGCACGGCACATACTTGTACCGCGAGACCACGAGGCAGTCAAACAAATATGTATCCAACATATATACTCACGTCTGTATCCCCATATAAGTACTGATGGCCTCGAGGTTTAGGCGCACAGTGGAGACTCTCGGCGGTCGCAGGTTCAAACCCCGAGCACACACCTCTTACTTTTCATTCATATTTACGTTCTTATAATAAGGTGAGGGCATTTGCCGTTTTTCGGTCGCATTTTCACACACCGTGCTACTACTGAGAATTTTCCAGTAAAACACTGCTCGACCTGGAAATTGAACCCCAAAGACTTCCAGAACGAATGGCTTGTGATTAAAGTAATAAGATTTCAATTTAGAAAGGGTTTGTTTCATTATAATAATATTTCAGTGTATTGACATATCTGTTAAGAGATTATTGTCGATAACATAATCGGACCGCACTGCACATTCTAGTTACGTGACCTACTCAAAATGTTTATAAAGCTTTTGAAATTTGTTTGGATCCTAAAACTTTTACGCTGAATGGTTTAATTACACTGGTCAACATGACTTTTTGCCGTTAATCCAATTGTACTTTTTTGGTATCTTTTATGTATAAATATTAACGGAAAAATAATAAAAAATATCTATTACATCGAAATATCTAAATATCTACAATTACATTATGTACGATATATTTGGCTTAATTTTGTGAGGGTATATTGAAAAAAAGTATTGCAACAGCTGATCTTACTTACAAAGACAATATTGTTGTTGGTAGTACACGATGTATCCTTAAACCTGTATATTTTCAACTCGTTATTGTTCGTTCATTGATGTTTAATTTTTTAATATTACTTTAACAAGTACCATTACGTAATACGAGTATTGCTACGACGACGTGCAGTTTCTGGTGTTTATTCCAAAGTGTTGTTGTTTAAATGGCGAAGTTTTTTTGTCAGTTTGAATACGTTTCGGTTTTGAAGAAGTGTACTAAATAGTAAATACATATGTATATAGTTTGCATTGTGAATCGAAAGTGTTTCAATTCATCGGAACTCTTCTATTTTGTTTGTGGGGAGTTGAATTCAAGTTCCAATCGAGAACGTCCTACGCCGTTACTATATAACATTTACAATTTGTATTTTGGTTTCAAGATTTCTGAGAGTATTAATCAACCTTGTACACCAAGTTTTTTTGTTTAAGAAATGTATGTTATTTGAGAGGGTGGTTTAATAGTACCCACCGATTAATGCCTTTTTCTAAACCTGTAATTTGGAGGGGACAAAAGATTATGAAAATGATTGTTATTTTTGTTTAAGGAAACTGAAGGGATATTCTTATAAAACAAGAAGTAAAATTACATATCCTGATGTGGAATCTGTAACTAAACCGATTCCTTATACTGAAGACAGCCCACCACCTCAGCCTACAAATACATTTCAAATAATCTCTTTTCTCTTAGAAAGTGGGTGTTTCAAATTTTTTTTATGAACGTATTTTAACAAATCTCATGGTAACCTATGGAAAAATACAAGTTTCAAACCGCGGCATTAATTTTTTTTTTGTTGACCAGTGTTATTAATGGCAAATATGTCTTATTACATGATAAAAAATATTAACACAAATTTTGCTTAAAAACCTCTCACAACTACGAGTAAAATATACTCCAGAATAAAATCTTGCGTCATTTTAGTAAAATTTGCAGAAACGTGTTCCAAAATTATATATGGCTTCCGTTAGATTACGTGGAGAGAAATGAAGATGGATTGCTTGTGAACGCTTTAAATATAATCCTATTGGATTATGTAGATGTGGTGTATACAAAAAACATCTGTACACAAGATTAATGTAACTTTATCTTTAAGTCGTGAATTTTACATGTAAAACAAGCGTGTAAGAAAAACTTTTAAACCCGGCATGTTGAAATGAAATATTTTATAATAATAAAATAATAGAACTTAGGGTAAAGAAACATTGAAGTAAACTAGAAAAGGAGCGATTAAAGAAAGGCATTTTATTTATTTCGCCGTTGGTTTGTTCGCATATTTAAATATACAGATAGAATAGCAAAAAAGGGTATAATAAATTTCATTTTAAGTACATACAATAACAAAAAAAAATTCACATTTAAGGAACTATATAATACATTAAATTTTAAGTTAGTTGATTTAATAAGTTTTTTATGTTAGGTGGGACTCTTGACGTAACTAAAAAGGTTACGTTGTAACTGTCAAAACGTGTTAACATGCGATGACAGCGTGCAACTTTTTTTGCCTAATGCAGGTTGGCGAACTATACACCTAAGAAATTCCTAGGTACTTTTAGGTGTGCAGGTTACATCACGATGTTTTCCTTCACCGTTAAAGTACGTGATAATTCTTTATGAATACACACATAACTTCGAAAAGACAGAGGTGTGTGCCTCGGGATAACCTTCGAAGCCATCACGACTGGTAAGTAAGAATATAAGTGTCAAGAATACTTCTGTAAAACATATTATTAGTAAGAAGATTGTCACCTTGTTGTGCTCATATAAAATCGAACACAAGAATGTGTGGGTTGGATTTATAACAGGTATTAGAAGTGACATCTTACGTAGTTTATGTTTCCTATTAAATATTGCTCACGTACACCCACATTGTGTTTTCAAAGAGGTAGCTGAGTTGCATTTCTACACCCACGTTTTTCCCGCTAGTTTTTAAGTCTCGCGTTATTGAGGACGAGCATATTGCCATTTATGAAAAACGGCAATAGGCTCGCCCCCTATTACGTGGGACTGATACATACCTGTCGAAATGTAAGTGCAGAAATGCACCTCTGCCTACCCCTTCGGGGAATACAGGCGTGAGGTTATGTATGTATGTATGAATTATGTAACTAAACATACTCTTGGCTTAACTTCCCGGTGTACACACGTATGCACCCCACGCTACCGATTGCTTCATTTATTATCACGCAGCCACCTCGGGGACGTGAGGGGGCTGTAATGTTGCACCACACTTGTTGCACGCTATGGCACGCCACAGACTCGCTGCGAAATCCAGAGAGAACAGCGTTCAGCGAAGCATTGTTAGCGTAACATGACATTCCGCAACCGCATTTGGTTAGTTTTATTTAAAAGTTACACTTGGGATAATAGTAACTGCTCGGTTACCTGTAACTATATAAAACGTGTAAGCTCCCAATAGTTGCTCGGAAAACTAAAGAGATCAGTCCATATTATGCACAAGAAATTATATTAAAAAGAAGAAAGATAGACAATTTTAGTTAGAAAAGCATATTAGTGTCGATTGACTAGATTTTATTTGGTATATTTTGACCACATGAAAAAAAAGATGAATTTTAATTATTAATTAAAATTGTTATTTGACAATACCATAATAATGTCTATCTAACAAAAATGTATATCCCTAAAGTCGTCGGCAAAAACACAGCATTATTTAGCCTGGTATTCGTTAAATTATTCTTTGCCACCTTTCACTCATCAACTTCTTATTTAATAATAAACAAAGAAGCGTATGTTTCCATGGCGTTAACTAAGTGTACCTCCATTTAAACTCACTCCTGTCAGGAGGCTTTGCGGGGATTTTTGAACAAAATATTACGCGAACGTGAGAGAGTGGGCCGACGTAAACACGCCAAGATCATATCGTAGTTTATAATATTATGTATTTAAATGTTTTGACATGCCTCTCTGCGAATATAAATTAAAATTGATTCGTGACTTCGCGGCATAGACGTGTGTTGTATGATCTAGAACTCCCGTGCTCGTTTCCCGAGACTGGCAAAGTGTAACTGTTGTCTATTAGGTAATTCTCAGTAGCAGCACAGAGCCTGGGACGGCGATGGATTCACCCTATTACGTGAGATACAAAACACAATTGGTTAATCGTACATACATAACCTCACGCCTGTATTCCCCGAAGGGGTTAGGCAGAGGTGCATTTCTGCACCTACATTTCGCCAGTATTGTATCAGTCCCACTTAATAGGGGGCGAGCCTATTACCGTTTTACGGGCACAATTCCAGAGTCTATGCTGCTACTGAGAATTTCCTAATGGAAAAACAGAAATGCAGAAATGTAGCTCTACCCATTCTGGAGGAGATTTAGGCGTGATGTGATTGTATGTATAAGTAGATATTTATGTATGTAAGTATTTATTAATGGGATAGGATTTGTTCTATGTTTTTCTCAATCTTACTCATCAAAGAAAACATGATAATATCGCCTTACGTATTTCAAAGCATTCTTGACGACTTAATCTGGCCACGTCCTAACTCTGCCACCACCTATGAATTTTGATACGCTTTCTGATGTTCAAATTAGGTGCGAATTCCTTACTAATATAAGATATTACAAATAGAAATGCGAAAGGAATTCTGTCTGTCTGTCGCGCTTTCACGTCAAAATTACTGAACCGATTTAAATGAAATTTAGTACACAGATAGTCTAGAGCTTTAGAGCGTGAGAAAGGTAAGGTTTAGGCGCGCGGTCGAGAATCTCGGCGGTCGCGGGTTCAAACACCAGGCACACACCTCTGACTTTTCGGAGTTATGTGTGTATTCACAATGAATTATCACTTGCTTTAATGGTGACGGAAAACATCGTGATGAAACCTGGATACCTAAAAGTTCTAAGGAATTTCTTAGGTGTGTAGTCCGCCAACCCGCACTAGGCCAGCGTGGCGGTCTAAAGCCTAAGCCCTCTCAGTTGTAGAGGAGGCCCGTGCCCAGCAGTGGGACGTATATGGGCTGATGATGATGATGATGTTCTCGTAGGATGTGCACGGGATCCAAAATAAGGCCAGGATGGATCCGTGCGTCACAGCTAGTTGTGAATTTGATGAGGCACGAGAATGTATCTTAAATTGTCATATTTATTAAATATTAATTCCTCAAATAAAATTTAAATATATATTTTATACAACAAGATATTTAACCGAATTACAAAGGCACATAATTATAATTGCCTTTGAAAACATAACGACAGCTGTCTTCTATATCTACTGTAATATTTACGAGAATATTTTTCGTTTATGAAATTTGTTTTCCATTTATCCAGGTCAGTGGGGCGTACCTTTTATTTGTAGAACATTCTTTTGTCAGCTCCACGGCACTCATGTTAATTTGTATTCATACGGTATGAGCTACAAAGGTTAGGTGATTGAAATAGAATGGCTAAATTTGTAATTGCATTCATCGATATGAAATATTAATAGAAAAAAGGTAAAAACTAAAATCCAACTACAACAAAAATACGAGGCTAAAAAGTATGAAATAAAATTTTCAGTACACAGGATTAAACAACGTCACTGAAGAAGCAAGATTATCGACACATGGACAAGATGATCGCTGGTGGTAGGATATTCGTATCCGCCCGGATGGCGACCACCGTACACAGGGCGTAAAACCCGCCATAGTGGCACATGCAAGTGTGCCGCGTTCCGGGATCAGCCAGTGTATATCCGGTTTTCGGTGGGGCTTCAATCATGGTGAAAGGATGACCGTGCCGGCTTTTTTTGGCCGGTTTGTCGCGGTCGGTCCTTTGATCGCCATGATTGATAGTCCCCCAAACTTCTTCACAATAAGGTGAAGAGGTATTCGGCCGGCATGATTGTGTCGACCAACGGGAGACCATCATCTCTCGCTGGTCGGCACTTTTTCTGGACTCCATTGCGCTTACCATCAGGTGCAATGGGGGTCACTTTGCCGTGCCAAAAAAAAAAAAAAAAAAAAAAAAAAAAAAACATAGATTCTAGTTCTACCAAGATGCCTTCGTTGCGATTTGCCAATGATGTCATAGGGTACGATATTATAGTACCTACATAATTATCAATGTACAGAGATACACATATTTACGTTTGAAAAGCCCTAGTCACGCGTTGTTAAAGTGTTAACCTGCGGACGATTAAGACTTTTCTAACGATACCACATTAGTCCAGTTCTAATAAGTAGTTGAGGAGCTATGAGTGAACAGATGAACATACATACATAGCCTGTTAAAATCATAACCCTCCGTAGTCGGGTAAAAAATAGTTAAAGGCGTTCTAAAAACTTCAGAGTATCCTCTTTTATGCCAATTAAAAATCATAAGTTAAAAAAATAATTGTGACTTTTGTAGTTTTTAAAAAAGTCCCAAAAAGTAGTAGTTTTTTTAGGGCACCAAAATAAAATTTGAGTTGCAAATGATCATAATTGCGAATTATCAAATGTTCTAAATGGTTACATGGCAAAAAAATAATATTTGATAAGTTTGAGGCAAGTAAAAAATGTTTCAGCGTAACAATAACTTCCTTAATTCTTCTACTTTTTTCAGAAAACAAAAATGAACAACATACATATTTTTGTTAAAGCCCTATTGTATTTGTTCGCAGGACCGCATGAAAGGGAGAACGACAGAAACTTGACAGAAGTCCGAAGAACAATGGCCAATAGGATACACAGTATTATAATAAACAATAAGACTTTATTTGAGGTAAGTTTTATGCCTATATATTATCTTTGTACGTAGCTTCAATAAAAATACATATAAGGATTATTCGAGTTATAACAAAATTCTTATAACAGTAACGAATCATTTGAATCCAGGATTTCCAATTAAGTCAAGTTTTGTATTTAGTCTTCCTCTAACCGCTGACGTCACAGATTGTAAACTCGTTAGAGAAATAAAACATAACTTAGTTGAGAAAATGCTTAGCAACACACGTAAGTAAGACTATTTATCAGTACTCGTAATCGTTAAACGTTTATCGTTATTACATTTAACCTAAAGGCTTATGGTTACGTTTCAATGAAATGAGTGAGACCTATCGCAGATAAAAGAAAATCACTTACCCATTTTAAAATTAAATGAAATTTAAATTATTTTTCATTGTGAATATCAATAATAACTTTCTTAAAAAAACTGTTCTTATTGTGGCAGCGTGGCTCTTAATTACACTACATTATTCATTTCTATAAATAAAGTATCAATTTTATTTTTGTTCACAGGATCCCGATTTAGACTTCTTAAGTGTCATAGAAAACGACTTGATGTTGTACGAGGGTCGATACACTGAATGTATGAAGCACCTCAACAATAATGACGTCAAGAAGAAAACCTGGTCGTTCTGGAATTCAATGTTCTACGCGGGGACTATTTACACTACTATAGGTTCGTAACAATGAAGAACGTTTCAATTGGCTGACAAAAGACTTGCTTTTCTAACAGAGGACTTGCTATATTCTATATGTTTGGTTGCAATGTAGACTTGGTTGACTGATAGAAAACTTGCTTGGTCTAATGATATGGCAATTTTTTAACGAGAGGAAAGCGCCTTAAGCGCCCCATTCGGTACTTTGGGGGAACTGGCGCTCCTCCCCCGTAGCACGCCCGACAATCCCGATAACCCCATTAGTCGCCTCTTACGACAGGCAGGGAATGCTGTGGTGGAATTCTTACACCTCCAATCCACAGGGCGCAATAATTTGGCCTAGAATTGACAGTTGGCTGATTACGAGTAAAGAATGGATTCACTAATATGTTTGGTTGTGAAAAAGGCTTGTTAGTTTCAAAAAAAATATTACGTGTCTAATTAATAATAACTTTTTTTGTGTAATCCTAACAAGCATACATGCAAAGGTATGTTTGTTTGTTAACCTTTTATGAACATTTTACTAAATGACTACAAAAGACTGAATTAGTACATTTATTGCATTTTATCACAAAATACATTACAATACTTATTTCGGACTCAATACTTAACTTCAGGCAGAAGACTTGATGGACAAAAGTTATGGTGATAATAAATCTCATTAATTATCAATGTATATGAATAAAGGAGAGACTTACTATACTATACTAGACTTACTATAGATGTGTAATGTGTCAGCTTTTTGCCGAAGAATTAAATCCAATCATATTTGGTTGTGTCCACAGAAAAAGTATAAAGCTTTATTAAATTTAAAAAAATATCAACATTTGCGCAACACATTCACCTGTATGTTTTATTGACACATTTATGTTTTTATAGAGACGTAAAACATTAATTTAAAATGGAAACCATGACCATATTACATATGGTATTGCTTTTTAGATTCTGAACTCAATTTAATCGTTAAATTTTGTTCAACTCTAATATGTCTGAAGCATTACAAAACCACGACATTATTGCAAGAAGCAATAAAAGAAGTTTACGAGTATTTCAACCTTTAATAAAAGCAGAATATTGCATTTTGTAACTGCACCTGAATATAGTACAATTTCAATTAATTAGTGCAACAACCTCTTACTATCCCGGTGCGCCGTCTTGTTAAAATCTATTAAGCCTCGACCTTAATGGCTATACGATAACGAGCTTCTATTCTGTTAAGTTTAATAATATAAGAACGTTGTAATCGTTAAATCTATACAGGCCACCACGCCGCAGGGCGTAGTTCGGAGGAAAATGAGAGATTGAAATAATAATTTCATTTTTCTATTATTAAAATGGTGCACCATTGTTTTCTGACTGCCTGGAAAGGAATTGAATGTCGACATTTAAAAAAGAGATGAAGGCAAATAAAATATTCTCGAGTGAAGGCCGCGTACCGGCAAGCGTAGCGTTGGACGTCCCAATAGGTGGACTGATGATATAACAAAAATCGTGGGAAGCCGCTGAATGCAAGCCGCTTCCAACAGAGCGCTTTGGAAGTCTTTGGAGGAGGCCTATACCCAGCAGTGGACGTCTTTCGGCTAATGATGATGAAGAAGATAAATGCAACATATTTCAGTATTTTATCCGATATCTTTGACTCGATATGCTCGAGAACATCATTGACTATAAAATTCAATCCCGTTTTTTTGAGCATATTTCCAAAGTCAGTCCAGCTTGCAAGAATTAGCTAATAGAGCAACCTATGAATACATAAAAATAACGCATGCCTAAATTATAATAGCAATGTATTCTAAAAGATGTTGCTGCATTAAAAAAGTAGGCGCTAAAAGAACCACTTAGATTATTGTCACTTTCTTTCCTTCTTTACCAATTATTATTAGTAGCACCGACTAGAAATAACAAATCTGTATGGTTGTTGATAAAAATATATGTCTTTGATCATATTATTCAAGTCTCATTAGATAATATCATAAAATTAGCTAATCTTATGTGAAAAGAAGACATGACATAAAATTCATATTATCATATATTAACAGAGAATTGTTTTATTTTGACTATACATATAACATTAAATTTCGTATAGCATATGTTTCTACATAAATCTTTTTTTTCTAGGTGTGAACGATGTTCAATATCAACAACATCCAGAATAGATATTTACTATACTAATTGTGTTAAACTGAACACCCATCTTATGAAGATCTCTATTAACATTTTTTTTTATCGATTTAACATCACGTGAAGTATCAAGTCATGCTGGTCGATATTATTTTGGTGCACAGAACACACATACATACCGGAGTGAATGTAGGTGTAGATGTTTTAAAATTGGATCGGTGCCCAGTGCGATTGGCGCTTTTCCGCTCAGTCCTTGCGCGTCTCAAATCGTGAATATTTCGAAAATTCTTTAAAGCTCTTCAGGCGACAGTGAAAGCTTCATAATGATCGAAAATCGATACTAAGTGACTCGTGACTTGTGATAACAACAAGCAGAAGATGGATAGCATTCGGGTGTCACTGGAAGTTTGTTTACGACTGAGACAGTTAGACGGCCAAAATAGATTCTTTTATTAGACATCTTTTTGACCCCGATGAAGTATAGGCGTTTGTTATCGACGGCGTTAACGAAAGGTAAGTTATCGTTTAATAGGTATCGATCATTGTTGGCTAGCTTTAAATTATTTATGTCATAATTATTGGCAAGAGATTAATTACGCATTGCCAAATGTTAAGCGATAGCTACTTTTGTTCAATTGTAAAGTTCAATTGCCTCAGTTCATTCTAGACTGGGCTGACATTACAGTCCTTTGTTGTTTTTTTCAGCTACCGCAGAAGTGAGAGTTGTTGGTGATGAGTGAGGAGGAATCCAACGATACAATAACCTTAAATGTCCCTGTTATAAAAACAGAATCGGAAGTTCAAACTGATGGAAAATTAGTATCTAAAACGCCAGAGAGACAAATGAAAGACATGGATACTTCGCAAGATAAATCAGGCACGTCAATTAGAAAACGAAGAAACCTATCCAAAAATAGAGGGCAAACAACACGGCAAAGGGAAAAAACACCTGAGCCCGGTAGAACTTTAGTACCTCATGAAGATACCACTACTTCTGATGATGAAGATTCAAGGCCGATGCGAAACTCCAGAGAAATTGAAGCAGATAATACATACGAAGAAATGAAACGCCTTGTGCAGAAAAAGGCTGGTGATAAGGATCCTGTTTATGATTTAGACACCGACAAGGTCATGGAAGAAAGAGCAATGGCGGCGAATGAAAGAAGACGAAGAAGTATTTCACCTTTTGCTTTACCTGATAAGGAAGAAACAACTAAGCTGGAACGCAAAGGAAGTTTTATTGATCCAAGCACAAAGCTGTTATCTACTAATTACATAGTCAGTCCTAAGGACGAAGAACCTATTCGTCGCAGTTCCCTAGTGCCTGAGTCACCAAAAGAATCCAGACCATCTCTTTCACCACTTTCCTTAAGCGGTTCACCAAAGGATAAAGAGTTTCCGTTTCCAATGCCATCTACTCCTAAAAAATTAGAGAAAATAGTGTATCCAGATGAAAAGATATCTGAAGGCGTTTCTAGAAAGCCAAGAACTCCTGTAAAGGCTGATGATGTTTTTACTTTTGATGAGAAGGATATTAAACAAACAGCAAAGGTAGTACCCAAACCATCTGAACAGCAGCCAGCACCAGGTGAACTTGTCACAAAAGTAATAGAAATCGAACGTTCACCAAGTAGAAAGCTAATGCCAGAAAAAAAACCTGTAGTAGAAATAAGAGAAAGAGTCGTTAGGACACCGAGTAGGAAAGCGTCTGTTGAAAGTAGGCCAATCGTTATGAAACAAGCCAACAAACAAAGTAAAGAGGAACCGCAAAGTAGAGTGCCACCGGTTAAACCCGCACGCAGCAAATCAGCATCAAGATTTGGGGTCAGTTTTTACATCAAATTATTTCTGATTCTGATTGCCGCTTTATTATTAGCCTTATATTTCCAACTGACTTAAATTCAAGTTAACCATCATCATGTATATAGTCATTAATATTGTAACATAGGAAGATAAACTAATTTGTACATAATTTACAGAGTAAAACTAGTGAGAGTGAGATGAGTGAAGTGGATCAAGCAAAGCAAAGTAATATGATTGCTGCTTCTAAGCGGAAAGTGACGCCTACTCCCCGAAGATTTGTGAAACATTCGCCGAGAGCAAATCGATCGCAATCCATGCACAGACCAGAGGAGTTACGAGTAGTTGACAGAGGTGGAGGGGACATGAGTAAGACAAGTCGTGAAATAATAGAATTGATGCAAAAAGCTAGAGCTAGAAGCTTATCCATACCTAAGGATGATCCAAGACTTCCACCAGAATATAAAGATTACAATAGGAACTTGAGGACTCCCAACAAAACTCCTGCAACTACTCCTAGAAACACAAGAGGAATATCGTGTCCTAAAACAATACAAATTATTAGCGATAGTGAGATTTTATCAGGGTTGAAAACTGATAAAAGAACTGTAGTAGAGCAGGGAAAACAGAGCAGGCAAAGTTCTGGATACATTGACGCTAGTCAATCAGAATATACTTCTAGCTGTTATTCAACATCGCCAAGTGAAAATGAGTATGATTTTGATTTATCCGAAAGGACAGCAGAATTGACGCGAAAATTAAATATTCTTAGCCAAGAAGTTGATCAACGCGAAACTATGAACAACATACTTTTAGCACCAGTTGACGACGAAATCAAAAAAATTGAACAAAAATCTGGACTTCGAAAAAGATCTGTAGCTGATGCCAAAACGGGTTCTAGAAAAGAGAGTAGAGGCTCAATAGATGAAAATAAAAGTAAAAGAAAATATAGTAAAGAAAAAGTAAAAAAAGTTACCAAATCTCGCTGGAAATTTATAGCAAATTGGCAAGAATTCAAATTGGAACAAAAAAAATATTATGAAGAAACAATATTACTACGAAACCGCTGTATTTGCGACTTATTTCTATTAATTATTATGTGCGGTCTAGGCGGAATGATGTTTAAAACGTTGGAAGGTTCATTTGAGAACGCTTATAAATGCGGAACTAGGAGTGTGAAAAGGGATTTTATCGAGAGTTTATGGCGGGGTAGCCATTACTTGAAAGAGGAGGATTGGAAATCGATGGCTCGGAAGAAGCTATTTGAGTTTGAAAATCAATTGCACACAGCGCATGAAGCTGGCGTAACCTCGTATAGCGGCCAGAGATCATGGAATTTCATGAATTCTTTCGTCTATTGCTTGACCTTACTTACAACTATTGGTAAGATCGTTTTATAATAAACGCCACAAATAATGCACCAACCTTATGTAACTACACATGTCCGCACATTTGGTTTGTTTTATTTTACACTAACATGTATGATTTTGTTTTCAGCACATATTTCTTTTATTTAACTTGTCAAAACATTTTATTTCTTTTATCATTGTTTCTTTATATCACAAACATATATTAAACTTTTTCATATTGAACTTAAATAGAATATATTGTGCTTTTCCAGGATACGGTCACATCGCTCCCAAGACTACTTCCGGGCGAGTAGCAACTATAGTTTACGCCATTATCGGCATCCCACTGTTTCTGATCGTGCTTGCTGACTTCGGAAAATTTTTCACGAGAATCATTAAGTTCTTCTGGGCATTTATTCGAAGATTCTATTACACAAGAAGCTGCAGGAAAGTCAGGAGGACTGTGCCTGTACAGGTATGTTAATTCATAATCAGTCTCTTGCGTGTTTTCATAAATTAGTAATCTTGTACATACGAGTAAGAGTATTTAAAAATCATTTCTCGCTAAAACTCGATGGCGAAACTCGGCCGATTAAGCTGATTTTTCTTTTAAATGTTTGTCGTAGTACAGGGAAGGTTTAAACGGTAAGAGAATATAGAAAAATTGCGAAGAAGATAGTAAAACAATAATTTCATTTATTCACATATAAACTGTTCTACCGAAATTCCTGTCAAACATTTGACGTTCGTCCCTTCGGTACGGTAGAGTCGGGTTCCACTCGAATTGTAACACGTATTTAATTAAGGGTTCTTGAATCGACAACATATATCCACATTACTCGCATTATCGCGTATTTAAATATTATTTTTATTGTTGTCATTGATGGTTCGGTTCCACGGATTTTAATAAATCCGTTGTCTGTCGAACGTCCGACGAAAGGTTATAAAGTTACCTGTCATTCTTTCACAATTAAACCGTTGTTAAAAATTTATTGTTAGCAAGTTTCGTTTAATAACCGAACAAAATTAAAACGGTGTGAGTGTGCGTGTGGGTTTATGTAAAATGTACATACATGTGTTGTGGCTGAAAATAAAACCCAACTACGCCAAAAAATAATTGTCAAAGCAGTATGAAACAAGATTTTCAGGACATAGTATTAAACAACGTTACTTAAGATGTAGTATAATCGACGCATAGACTCTACCAAGATGACTTCGTTGCAATTTGATAATAATTTCATACGATAAGATACTATAGTGCACAATTATCAGTGTACCTATAGAGATAAACATATTAAAGTTTGAAAAGCCGTAATCACGCGTTGTACTGTAATTAATATCAAGAATTGCTAGTAGTTGAAATTGAGTACCAGTCTTTCATGTACTGTATAGTATATTATTAGTGTTCCTCGAAAAAAAAAATAGTTCCCTCAATTATTTTCTACTTTTTATTGCCAGACTAATAACCATTATGACCTATATAACCTATGACATATGTATATGTCAGGCAATGCCTGACATTATTGATAATTTTTTTAGCCGTTTTAGAGAAGGGATAGTTTTAATGTCGTTAGGATAGTTGATACGGTCACCGGGTCATCTAGTAGAACTATTACATTAATCTGCTGTACTATAACTCCTTCCTTCATATGTTATTAGGTCCTTTAAGTGGACATGAAGAAGCCAATATGCAAGTCAGTATGAAAAAATGTTGGTAGGTAAATGCTAGGCTACTAACGTGGTATATTGTCATTATTTGAGCCATATGTAATCCAATATGTAATGATAAAAGAAAACGTGACTTAACTTAAAAATATATCAGACCAATGCTGTTCATGATAATGAATACAATATCAAGTAATGTGTATTTCTAAAATGATTCAACTGTAATCTGCCCATTACTTTGAACAAACGTCTTTCAATAATGGGTTGGTAAATGATGGTGAGATATTCAACATTTGAATTTATTTGCCGTGTTGTTATATCAGCTTAGTCTTGAATTTTTTTTTTGGATAAGTGGTTCTTGAATGAATGAACTGTTAATGGAAAGGCATTTCCAATAATCTGGCATTATCTCGAAAATCATGAATCTTCTGGCAGCCCATAAAAATGGCAAAAAAGGAAAAGAGATTATTTTATAGGATATGAAGACCTGATGGAAAGCACGGTGTTAGTCCTGCTAAGCATCAGGTGGAAATAAACTCAACGTCAATCGCCACTAGACACACACACATTGTAACTGCTAAGATGCTTTTATCAGTAATTAAGAGTTTATCGTACATTTGAGCGGAATAAACCATTAAAAGACATTAACATAGCATGTCAGACATGTTCTGGCGAATTTATAGCGCGATGCTTATGCCCCGAAACTGTTCGGTTTGGTTGGTAATGATGCGGTTTACCGCGGGGTATGTCGAACGACATACACACAACATTTGAGCACGTTGTTTTCATGGCTAGGCCGATTGCAAATGCCATGAAATGTTTGCTACCGAGGTACAAAAACGAATTATTGATTATCTAATGGGAAAAATTATATATTAGTCCGCCAACCCGCACTAGGCCAGCGTGATGGACTAAGGTCTAAACCCTCTCAGTTGTAGAGGAGGTCCGTGCCCAGCAGTGGGACGTATGTATATGGGCTGATGATGATGATGAAAAAAATACTCACGCCTGTTACATAAAGGTGTAGATGGAGGTTTATTACGCTAGCTAAATCATTCTACGTAAAAGGAAGCGATACTATCTACATTTGCCGGGCATGTTTTCTGATTCGATGCTGCTACTGAGAATTTTCTAACCAATTTACTCAATAACATTTTATTCTGCCTAATAGAACCCGGTGCCTGCCGTACATATAATATATGGCATATATATCTCATTAGATAACGAAATATCAATAGAAACACTATTATGTTTAATACATATATTTTTTTATTATATCGTTAAAGTTTGAAGGGAAGTCCAATATTTATAAGGTGTGCGTGATGGAACAAAGTCAATTTTCATTCATTAATAAAGTCTGTGCTTATTAATATGCTCATTGGGTATCCTTTTATTCAATTTCAATTGGGACTGACGTTAATAAAAATCTAAAATCGCTAGGCCTCTTTAGTAAAAAAGTAAAAGATTTAAAATTGCGCTAGGGATTTTTACCAAATAAATATAAAAAAGAATAAAAATGACCCCTGTGTTAATATTATTATTATGCTATTAGTTGTGAAAACTTTCCCTTATAATGAATATTAAAGAATACGTTGGAGATCAAAGAGCATTTGTCTTCTTTATGAAGAAATCATAGTTCAAAGCCATAAAGATAAAATTAAATGGATTCTTAGTAGTGCAATATTTCAACTGCAATGAATCAAAATTTATGATGGAAGGTAGCCAATTTAATTTGACATCAGAGCTCCATAATACAATGATATTGTGCTGTGGAAGGTAAAAATGTTGCTACCTGTTTTAATGTTAGCTTTTCAATTTTAAATATGTATTCTGTGTTACAAAATGGATTTAAAAAAACATCTATCGTAATATATCTAAAGCTATAATTTCACTAGGCTAGTTGCTCGTTGAAAAAATCTAAAATAAACAAATATTAATCTCAAAAGAAAGAGAAATACAGCTAATGTTCTCTTTTTATATAAAAATGAGTAATGATTGCGCTTCAGGCTATGTTGTCTTACATTCTTATGAACCTTTTGTTTAAGGCCGACCGAAGCAATTGTTCTCGTGATCAAAGATATAAAAATAAAGTGTAATTTTCTCGTTTTCCAGGAGGTAATGAAGGGTCTCAACATTGTCTATGACGTGGTGCGCCGGCCTTCGCAGATGTTCAACGACGAAGACATTTTGCCAGATCAGCCTCCACCGATAGAGAGGAGGCCAAGTGACTTCCCTCCACCCCTACCGCCGAAGCCTGGCAAAACAAGAGATCCAGAAAACGACACGGAGCCAGAAACACCAGCACCGTCAGTATTCGAAATAGACGACGAATTCAACTTGCCAATATCGGTCGCTATTTTCATTCTAGTGGTTTACATAATAATTGGCGCGGTCGCGTACAACTTATGGGAGACTTGGGACTTTTTCGAATCTTTCTATTTCGTATTCATATCAATGTCTACGATTGGACTCGGAGATCTCGTTCCGGACCATCCCATGTTTATGATGGCTTCTATCCTTTATTTGGTCTTTGGTTTGGCACTAACATCTATGTGTATTAACGTTGTCCAAGTCAAATTGTCCGATACGTTTAAACAAGCTAGTGCTAAGTTAGGTGCGACTATCGGTTTGAAAGTCGCTGAAGAAGATGGTAGTTTAGTTCCTATCACTCCACCTCCGACAGAAATTGTTCCAGTCCATAAGCCAAAGATAGATGGAGGTGACAATAAAAGTAAAGAAGAAAATCAAAATGATGCCAAAAATAGATAGGAAGTAAAAAAATAATTTGACTTTATTAATTGAGTGATTTTGTGAACTTTAAATTGAATATGCGATTGAATGAAGATGTTAATAATTTTAAGCAACATGACTAGTCGTAGAATGTGGTGCTGATTTTATAACGTACTGCTGTAAGCATGATATAAAGTGATATTGTTACTAATTTTTATATTTATATTATTATACACGTGTTTGTTTCAGTGTGTGTAATTAAAGAGTTTTTTATTACCTTTATTTTTATTATTACTTTCTAACCGTCTTTTATATTTTTACAATTTGGAGACTACAATAAATGGTTTCAAAGCTTGCGGAAATTAAACGTGGATTGAAAAAAAGCAATTGAAAAATACAATATTTCAAATGCGAGCCCTTCAATAGAACAAAATCATTTAAAACCTCGTTAAAGTAAATACAATTCGTACAAAAGAGATTTTCATAAGCAACAATGTGAGAGCGATACACATAAATTGAAGATGTCGATATATTTCTTTGCCACCATTGTTACTGGTAATGGAAGTCGGCGACGCGGCGAGCAGCCGCCTCAATAGCCTTGGAAGAATTTAATCATGCCTGCGTTTAATCCTACCGCAGTTCTTCACAATGGCTATCTGTGGAATATTTTCGTACATTTTCAACTTAATTTAATTGGAAGTACACATTTGAGGTTCTTTTTTTTTTGTTTTTTTTTTTTCTCATCATCTAACTTTAATCTTCTTATAACCAATATTTTTAGATTTAATAGTTGCTGTACTTGTTTTGGTATTAATTTTGTGAATTAATCTTATTCTACGATCATTCATTATTCAGAAATCTAACTTTACAGACATAAAAATATTTCACTCTAGTATTTTTCGTATTGATTCAATTCCTATTAGTACTGTACTGAGACTCATAAAAGGGAAAATATTTACATCTTAATTCTTAGAGAAAAACGTTGGCTAATTATACCTAATTAGAGCTAAAACAAGCAGAAATATTTGCGGTATATGCACTTTACTCTTCTAACAACTCCACTTCATTAACACCATATTTTTATAACGGGAAAATATTTATAAAAATAAGAGTGAATAGAGCAACGAAATAAATTAGAATATTCCGAAGACGAATTCTTTTTACGACTCTTGAACTTATACTTATAATCCCTCATCACCTTTGATTTTGAGAGCGGCATAATTTGAAATACATTTACAAAATCGTATAATATGTGAAATATTTATACAGTTGTTCATTGTGACAGTCTTGTAATAGGTGTGAACATCTTTGTTGATACTTTTTATGGTGGTGGAAATCATCTCGAGGAAACCAGACTAACTGAAAGTTCTAGACAAGGTATTTTTGTGGAACGGAAATCCAGCCACCGTTTCACTGGCGTGTTCGTGACAATAATCTTCATAAAGTTATGGAGGTTATAGTAAAGTAAATGTGTACGGCTAAATATAAAAAGACATAGGTAGACGTAAGTCCTTATACACAGCAGTGGATGTAGAAATACCAGTCAGTCCAGCCAATATCAGTAATTTATTCGATTGCCAATATGAAGATTCCAATTAACCGTAGCATTCTGGCCTAATATGCGTCCTATTATATCTCTTAGCCTAATTGTTATTCACTGCAAATCCGGTCTTCGTATAAATCTCATTTCCTACTATAAACCTTCTAATTTCATCCTGTCTATACAGTATTTCTGTTATCGCTGCTAATTTCTTTTTTTTTTAATCCCCGCCGTGCCTCGACGTCGCCCAGAGGCATTATACTTTGATTGATTACGGCACTATTGAATATTGAGAGCCCTCTTTCCCAACGAGCCTGAATTACACGATTCCTCACTTTACATATTTTCCGTATAGAAATATATTTAGTCAACTACATTTTGCACGATTTTTAATTTACTCTTTATATGAAGTAAAAGATTGGTGGTGCTTAGCAGCAGGTTAATTGAATAAGGTACTGTATTTACTGAGGATTTCATTTGGAATAATATGATGATATTCAATATGTGATAGATGTTTCATAGACGGTTTTCATAATATTATGCTTGATAAAATGAAAATTAGGTAGGTATCTGTTACTATAAGAAAAAATATATGTAATTACTAAAGCATTTCAAATCTGAATTTAATTCATTGATACGATAAGAATGTTAACATTAAGCCAGTCCCTAAATTCCATTTCAATAATTCAATAAATTTACGAACGGAGTAAAGGAACACGTTGAAAGTACAGTTACTCCTATTTGATTCTTGTGTACGAAACGTTTTTCCCTAATGGGATAAGAGCTTACTGTCGTCACAAATATGAAACGTAATTTGTCCCCCTTATGTGTACAATTAGATGACATTACCTTGTTTTCCCCTCACTGAAGTGATGTATTCCCTGTAAAGCATGTACTGTGATTATTATTGAAAAAATCGCAGGTAGGTACATTAATAATTTGTAATGAAGAGTAAAAGAAAACAGTTAGGAGAGCGCCGACTACCTAAAAATTAAAATTTACACATGTTGCTTTAATCAGATTTTTGCAAATTGCATAAAAAACGAAGAAGCTAAAGTTGATAGTACAGTCATTCAGATTATGGGCGAATTGGGATGATAACAAATAAGTTAGTTGGGAAGTCTAGTCGTGAGTACCAAAAATATCGCAGACGATAAGTGGTTTCAACAAAGCGTACGACTTTTTCTAATTGGCATTACTATTACACGACAGTATAGTCTAACGTAGCAAATATATAAGGTTTAACAAAAATTAAAAGTTCTTTTCAGAATCCAGCAACGAAATTTCACATGATATTTTTTCGTTACTCATCACTAAACCAAAGCATGAAAATTACAAGATTTATTTATTCGTAAGTCGATAGCTTCTATGGAATTGTCCTTCCTTTACTACGTAAGGTACAATGACTTAGGAGGGCTTATTAAAATGCCTAAACAATTTTCAAGGTCTCTGTATCTTAAAGCCTAATGTCTATTCAAAAGTTGTTAAACTAAGTATTAAAACATTCTCTGAAATGCTTTTAAATATTGCTTTATTTTTGGTGTTGAAATATGTGATCCTTACTAACTCTATATAACTACTTGAAAATTTATATTTGCAGAAGATATCACAGCTGCTCCTTTCATAAACTTTTCTAAGATATTGGACAACTTGTACAGTTGTTTGCACCTCACTTACAAAGTTTGGACGCACGGGGTAACAGAAAAGATCTCGAAACTCCCAATCGCTAACTCTTTTTGTAAAACAATTTTGTATTGTTATGAATTTCTTATTTGTCTTGATCGTGTTCATATAACTTATGATGAACTGAATATAAACTACAAAGTTTTTACTCTTTTATTACTTTCTCGTATGCTTGAATTCATAAATATGCACTGTTTGAAAACACAGGAGTGAAACCAATAACGCCAACCCCCGTTGGAAGCGAATACAGTTGATTAAAATCGTAAGTTTAAGAAGTAAGGTACTTAATGATTGTTAAATGTCAGTCACTTTTATGATGATATTGGTTATAAAAGATCACACTAAGTCTTATGGGGAAACTTAATTCCAGTAATGAACTTCTTATGGTTGATGAATAACTATGCAAAATAAGAGCAATAAGGAAAAAAACCTTTTTAATTAATGTACAATTTATTTTAACAAAACAGAAACAGATTTTCAAGGCCTGCGGTTCCAATAACGGGATTTTGTAAAAGCACGTAAAGTTCTAAGTAAATCTTTCAATCGTTTTTTTCCAGCATATATTTTAAAGTTAACATATTCTTTTGTGACTTCTTTGTCGTAGTATTCTGACAAGGCGTTGAATAGTTTCTTTTCAACAGCAACGAGTTCGTGTAGAGTGTCACTGGTCCACTTAATATTCCACATAACCGTATTTAAATTCATATATCCTTGCTTTGCATAATATTCTAAAGACGAAAGCCCATGTTTTTCATCATTAAAATTGTCGTCAATATATTCCATTAAGTGTTTATGGTGTTGCAGGATTGTGTATAGTACATGGCTTTCAAAATTACACGATGAATAGTCAATGCCTGCCAAATCAATGATGGAACACTGCATACTTTTATTCAATTTCTCCTCTAGATATTTTGTGAAGAAGTCATATATATCTATATTATGATCAATTTCTTCGGCAATAATGCCTGATTGGAATTTTTTGATGAGCAGCAAATTTATAATGAGACTCGGGAGTGCCAATGGAAGCAATTCACATGGAGGATCCATATGGCTGTATCTCGACCAACCCGTCAAAATTATTCCTCTGAAATTGTATACTTTATCATCGCCTCCAAATTTATAATCTAGGATAAAATTCAACCACCTAAAGTGATTTACGAACCGGTTTTTGAAATGTGGTATTGTTGCGACCCGTCCGTCAGCTCCTTTGAAGGCTGAAGCTATCCAAATATTATCGAACTTCTTTCTATATTTCAACATGTTTGAATGTGACACGCTCAAGTTTGGTTGATAATCCCAGTAGACGGGTTCGATTTTAGTGAAGTAGTCGAGGTCTTCCCACTCTATCCGTTTAATTCCACGCAGCATATCGTCCCATATGAGCACAACCGTACCAGGGCTTAAAAATCGTATAGTTTCCGATACTGAGTTAACGTAAGTTATATAAAAGTCGCTGAAAAAGAAGAAAACTCATTCTATATAATCTACAGTTTATTTAATAAATCTTAGACAATCAAAAAGGCCTTTAAAATTAGTTTTTCCTAATATGTGGTAATGGCGTTTGACTGAAATATTATAAAATTGCAAAAAAAAAACATCGCCACAATAATTCCAAAGTTTACAAAAAAAAGAAATCTTACTTGTTTGTGAGTCTCTCTTTGGCGCATAATTTACATTTATTAATATGATACACTTCGTCGCAACCAATATGTATGTATTTCAGTTCAGCTATGCTATTGTGGAAGAATATCATCTATAAATGAAAAGATTGAATTATAAAATATACACGTAATCTGGATTATATTTATGAGAACGAAAAACTCAATTTATTGTAACAAGCTACATAGCTTGTTAATGAGAAGGATGAAGAAGAAAGAAAATCGATGCTTAAGTTTTTAATAGGTAAGATATGCCTTATACATCCTCCTTATACCCCAGCTATGGGCTTGCCTATTGGGACCTCTTGGTACTCAAAAAATGTATAGATATGTTTTTACGAAATCAATTTCATTTCATTACATTGATACTATCGCATAAAAGCATAAATAAATAAGGCAGATAATATTTAAAATGAAATTACCTGTTGTAACATATCTCGTAATAGCGCTTTACTCTCTGTCTTGCTGGGACATATGGAGTCGGGGTACAGGGGCATTTCTCTCAGGTGTTGGAATTCTTGTAATTTCAACACGTGCTCTAAATGCCCGAAAGTTTGCACCAGTGGGATTATTTCGAATCCTAAATTTATAGCGCTGATGAGAAATGCTTGAAGCTAAAATAGAAGATAACAGGATAAGTTATTTAAGGTATCAACATAATTGGCAAAACGTGGATGTTGAAATACATATTTATCTACCACTTCGGGGGTAGCGTTGTATCTATCTACAATATATTAATTATGTTAAGTAAATCCGATGTGGTGTCTACCTTACTTATTTTATTTATTTAAAAAATTAAATGCAACTGCTAACAATGGATAAACCTTTTTCGAGGTATTTATAAATTAATCAGGCACAATAGAACATTCTTTTAGTTTCTCTACTAACCATCACACGACCACAAATTTTGGACTTAAAATATTTGGACTACTATGAATGTCCATATTTCTAAATAAATTTGAATAACAATAATTGATTTTATTTTAATTAATAAGAATAATTGAAGATAAGCCTCAGCAAATCTTGTCGCCTGAAGGTAAACACGTTGAACCGTTCAATTAACATTGTCTGTCTAAATAATTATCAACTCGATAGTGTATTTACACTGAATCAATATTACACAGCTATGCTAAATCCCAGCCTAAGATAGCTCTACATACAAGTAATACCTTTGAATGTCATAAAACTAATCTAGAGATTTATCTTGCTAGTTTGCATTTAGTTAAGACATGTATCTATAAATTGAAATGGAAGTATCCTTATCTCGTCTCCTTCCTTTTTGCCTAATTTTCCGTACATTTTCTAATTTTGCACTTACAATCTTTATTTGTTTTTAAGTTATAAATACTTTTTTGGACACAGAACAAAAGATGTTTATTTTACAAAGACTCAATTTTTTTGTCAACTTTTAAAAGATGAAAGCAATTTCCGACTTCGAATCTTTTGTATGGTTGGGAATAGTGAAACCTAAGATACAACACTGAAAAAAGATAATAAATACGTACCTCTGATTTGTCGTAACAGTTCTTCGCACTTATATTAACAAGCTTGCCTTCGTATGGAAACATATCCTCATATTCCATCAGCAGTCCATTCGCACCATGGCTTTTTAGGATTGGAAGTAAGGACTTTAAATAGCTTAGCTTCGGCGGCGCTCCTTTCAAATCTATATGAACAACCACATACGGCAGCAGTACGGAACTTATAATCCGGCTCTTTTTATGCATAAACCAAACGTCAAATAAAACGTAAAATACGAACAAATACACCGAGAGCAGAATCACTGTCAATATGAAACATTTCATTTTCAATGATCTCATTTTCATAAAAATTACGCGGATTTGATAGTAAAACTAACTTTCTTCTTCTTTTTCTTTTAATATTTATGGCTCCATTGATGTAACATAAACTAATTTTGTCACTGATTATTTTGTCACAAACATCACAGTTGACATTCTTAATATATATTTTGACATTGTTTACGTCTTCATGGCAACGAGAACTTTTTACGGAATTCGGTATACTGAAAATATTTATTTTTAGTAAAATATTTTTTTAAATAAAATATTCATAAACCATACATTCCAGACAAAGGTATAAAAAATACTGTAAGAAATTTCGTAATAGTCTTAGCATACGCAAGGCTTCCGTGGACTTTGGATACTTAAAATGAGGGGACTAATCAACTCAGTGTTACTTAGTTCTACTTTACCAAGATTGCTTAAAATAATCTATTTATCCTTTGTTGACGCAGCTAATTTGACGTCTGGTAATGTTTGATTCGATTATGGTTTCAAATCAACTGTTCTATTTACAATTTATGTCACAAAAGATAAATAAGTATAACAGTAAGTCGTGATGGCCTTGAGGTTTAGGCACGCGGTCGAGAATTTCGACGGTCGCGGGTTCAAACCCCAGGCACACACCTCTGACTTTTCGAAGTTATGTGTGAATTCACAATGAATTATCATGTACTTTAACGGTAAAGGAAAACATCGTGATGAAACCTGCACACCTAAAAAGTAATATCTCGCATAAATATGAGCGTCGATAGTTAATAATATGCTATGAAAATTAATGATATCAAGTATGAGTAATTTCTCAATATTTCGAATGCCTTAATTTTTTTATTACCTGAATAAGGGATCTAAATCTTTAAATGTTTTTCACTATTTGCTTGGGGATATTTCTGATTCAACAACATTTTATTTTGATTAAATATGATGATATAAATAAACCCAAATTTTGAGCCTCGAAAATGATTCTAAAATTGAATTTATGAAAACCTTCGTTCAGTTATCAAAATTTACACAAAAATCTTAAAATGTTTTTCACTAACTATTTAGCTGACAATATTCCCTAAAATAATTGGTAATTAACATGTTTGTAAAATGAGTCTTTCATCAAATTTAAGGAGTTTGAAAAGTACTGTTTTTGCTCAAAGTACGCTCAAACCGCGTAAACGCTCTTAAGTTGTAGCGATCAAACTCGTGACTATCGTTTTGCAAGCTAGCATCTAAAAGTATAGGTATCATGAATGAAATTAAATTAAACAACAGACTACGGTGTTACTAGATCTACATTTATTTCAGTTCTACTCCAGATCCAGTGAAAAAGTAAGAAAAAATATAAGGTACAATAAATCGCTAAGGGAATTACAGCAGTGAAGGCTATAAACTTGGAAGGATTTCTAGTTTCCTTAGGGTTGCTTAGTATTGAATTTTTTAAAAACGTACTATTTATTGCAATATAATCATAATATGAAAATTGGTTCTTTTTGTTGTTTCAATAAAAATGTTATAAGTAATAGTTGAATTCGCATCATTTGACTTTGAACCTTCAAATAAAGACGTGAGGTTACAAAATACTCCAAATGGAATAATTATGACTAAGTTTTCATAGAAACATACCGTGGTTGTCTAGATGAAACCTTGTATGGCAAGGAGATCACGTCTGATTGATAAAGTTCTGCAATATTGTCTAAACCAACGGTTCACTAAATCTTCTCTGGCTTGAGCATATTAGAAAAGTTCACTGTACTAACCACTAATCGATCGATGAACTCTAAAAGTGATGAGATGGTAAATAATCTTTTTGTACTATTTTAATTAAATATTTTAATTTAAAATTAATACGATTATGATACGCTCGATCGGCGATAAATTATTTCGCAAAACCTGTTTTTGTTCTCCTGTGGGAGCAATTTCGCGCATTTAGATTATTATCGTTGATTTAAATGACACAGCGTTAATTTCAGCATTTATATCAAGCTATTAATTATAGAATTTTAGTAAATTTATTTCAAAATAAAGTTACAACCGATCCTCTTAAAAATGAATGGAATATTGAATTTAGGGAAAAAGGGTATTTTAACGAATCAAAAGTATACTTGTTAATGTACTAACTGTTCAGACTGAAAATAATATTTACACACGTTTAATTGCTGAGGGCGAATCTCCTCCACAATTAAGAGAAGATACTTTATTTCAACATGTCAGCATTAAAAAATAAATAAATACTTCAGAAACAAACCGTCGAAAGCAATCTCCGCGAAAGGCCGAAACCAAATAAATTAAACAGATTGAGACACCGAAATCCTCGTTGTAAATTATACAATAAATGATAGGGTAGCCCTTCAATCCAATCAGACATGCCCTCTGCTCCTATGTTGTCTTTGCCAATAGAAACAAACTTCCGCAACTGACCGAACATACAAAATCCAACCTTAGGATACAAGCAATAAGGTGGATATGACAGCAAAAGTAATGTTGTGCAGTGTTGTAACTTTAGTTGATCCCAAGTTGACCCTGTCCAGATACTTAACTGATTTATTCATTACAATGAAGAGCTATATATTGTTTCTGTTAAATCCTGGTGGATGAGGGACTATTTACGTTTACCTTTGTAAAATTGTTAAAACTCGGCAGACCGGAAGTAAGTATAAATTAAAGTCTTAATGAGAGGCATACCTATGTAATTTGTAAGAACTTTTAGGTGTGCAGGTTTCCTCACGATATTTTCCTTCACGGTTTTAGCAAGTGATAATTCATTGTGAATACACACATACGAGTAAACCTCGAAGTCATCACTACTTCAATTTCACTTATGTGTATTGTTCATTTGTAAAGAAAACTTGCGTGCCTAAGAATCTACCAGTTATTCTCCAAATGTGTGAGGTCTACTAACGGGGTTATGTCTTATAGCTGTTGCTCACAACTACGTTTGCGAAGCTTTAGACTTAAAAACAATATTTTTTTCACTTTTTTCGCCACATATAACACAATCTCATTTATTCCTTTCTCGATAAATGTGCTACCTAACACTGAAATATTTTTTCAAATCGGACCAGTAGTTTTCGAGATTCAAGCAAAAAACAAAATCTTCAGTTTTATAATATTAGTATATAGAACTTTCAATAAGTGTGAGGAATATACGTAAGTAGCTCGCTAGTTGTTATGTAAAATTGGCTGATCGATAGATTATTACCTCAAGCAATATTCACTATCTTCCGCAATATCCCGATTAGACGGGGTGCCCCAATCCATTACCGGTAATTACATTGTAAGTTGTCCACTACATTTGATTAAATTCCTACCATCAAACCTGAGTCTCAATTGGATTCGGCAGTACGCACACAACTCAGCCCGTAAAGCGGCCCATAGCCCAAACATCGGTTAACTGACAACTTTATAGGGGTAGAATTTGGCCACAAAATAAACGATCTTTATTTTACTATGGTCCGCGCGATTGGCTCGTATTTACTTTGCTCGTTTGACGGTTTCCGCTTGTAAAACTTTTGTTTGTGCGAATTCGCTCTTATTTCTCTGGAGTATTGTATTTCGTGGAGTTTAGGTGTGTGTTTCTACGGTACATTTTGTTCATACAAAACGATATTGGATTCCGTGTGGAACAAAGTTTACAAGAATTATGAATGAATTGGATTTTTTATTTATTTACTTGCTTATTCCCACGCGTATATACTTGGAGTTCAATTTTGGGTAAACGTCTGAGAAATGTTTGAGACGTCAATTTTTTTTTAAAAAACAACTACTGTTCCTCTATTCTAATAGAATACCATAACTCTATACCTTACATAGGTTCAACTAGCAATGCATGCCTTAGGGATTAGTGGACCGAAATAGTCGACCTTAACTGAATTTATAATGTTTACATAAAAGCAGGAGTAGTCCTATTAAACACGCCAGTATCCTAGCTCTATTTTTATAACGTTCCATCTTGTTAAAAAAAATCCACAAAAAAACATCACAAACAGCCAAAAACACAAAGGAAAAAATGAATAGACCGGAATATCAATGAGATAGATATGAAAGATACGCCACTGCTGTGCCTGACAGGGCCCTGGTGCCTGTCAAAACAGATGCCTAAAATCCAACGTAAAAACTAGGTGACCTGACTCATTTCTGCCCGCCCCTTTATAAAGTATGCGAGCTAAATATTCGCGACAGCTCTCGGATAGGCATGAAGTATCGCGTAGGTTATCTTAAGCGTTTCTTTTGTCACTGACGCATGAATATTTCAAACATCGTCGCCCTTTCAAACTGTTTATGTCTCTTATTACAGCGCGTGACTTGAATATCACTTCGAGTAAGAGATGTTCCTGTATTACAGTGATACTTTGAAATATTTAAGCTTTTTATCGATTAGGAATATAGAAAAAACGAAAGACAGAGAACGTGACGTAAATGTGAAGAAATTACTCAAAATTCTTTCAACTCAAATCTTTTACTACAACTTGCATCCTTGCCATGGTAGCGAATAGGTTAGATTGTTTATTATGTCAATCACTGTTGAGAAATTTCCGACTAATATTTTATTAATTTCTTATAGTAAATTATAAAATAACATTAGGTTAACAAAAATTGTTACGAACAAAATAGACTCTACATATTGTATTATGAATTTAAATAAATTATTATTATAAAAAAACAATTGACAATCTCTGGGATATAGTCAGTTAGAGGCTGTCTGGAAAATAAGAATGTTTGTTATAGACTCTCTATAATTGTGAAAAAATATACTTGTCGGAGGGTCTTGTGCGTTATTGTTTTTAAATAGTGACAGTAAAACTTCTGGAGGTAATTCAAAAACAAACTTAGTACAGAGCTCCGTTCGGTCCGGCGTTCCGAGCGAGAATGAATCATTCTCGATCGTGCGGTTGTATTTACTGTATTTACGTTGGAGGCTCAGTGGGGATGCGTCGACGCTTCGACATACTTGTATTTTTGTTGATATAACATGTGAATTTAAATTAAATTATATGTTAAAATAAAATTATAAGATTGTATGCTTGATTGTTGTGTATGGACGTAAATGTTTAGGCCAAACGTTTCTTTATTATCTATAGGACAGACGTTTCTTCATCAAATATGTTTTTCTGAGTCACGAATACAATATGCCGATTCTGAAGTTAATAATATGATAATATAAAGATACATAAGCTTCTAACACTTAAATCAGTCTGATCTAGCGGTGTCTTGCTAACTTTTATTTACGATATAAGGGATTTAGAATATCGATAAAAACAAAAAATAAAATAAAATAAAAAACATCAAAATAATAGTAAAAATTGCATTAAATCCGTTGCAGTAAAAAGTAAATAGCGTAGAAATATTACACCACTGCAGCCAAATGGGAAAAATACTACTGGTTTCTGAAGCTGTGGTATATAAAAGAGCAATAAATTTACCAAGAATAGTGTATTTTTACATTTCGCCAGCTGCGTTTTAAGTTCTGCGTAAAACAGGGTGTCTTTTTTGCCGATTTCGAACATATTTTGAGTTTCAATGCTGACACTTTAAAATTCCATTGCCTGAGTCGGGAATTAAGCTCAAGACCTCAGTCACACTGTAAATTTACATCACACCAATGATAAGTCACATGGTATACTTATAAATTTATAAATATTTTTAAACTTATTTATTTAAAAGGATGAACTATAGAAAGAAAATTTAGACTGCTTCGTGGTCTCGTGGCACAAGTACATATTTATTTGCGATATAGAGTATTTGAGTGTCAAGTGCAGCGAGCTTCGGGTAGTGTTATTGGGTTTTTCCATTAGTAGCAGCACGGAGTCTGGAAATGTGCCCAAAATCGGCAATAGGCTCGCCCGAGGGACAAAACACAATTACCGATTAGTGGGTGCAGAAATGCACCTCTGCCTACCCTACCCTATGTACTATAGACAAATAAAATTCTCAGTAACAACTCCACCAATTCCTCATAAGTCATAAGCTTTCAAGTTAAGTGGACGGACGTTAAATATAAAGTTAAACTTGGCCATATGAAATTACTATGAAGCACTTAGAAATGGTAACTTAGCCGGAGTAGTGGTGGCATGCCGTCCTCTTCACGAATTAGGTACGTTAAAGGGCAGTTTTACTCCGAATATATTATTTTACTGTGTACTGTATTGAGCTTTTTTAATACGCTTATGCACCCACTTCAGGATATGTGGTGCGGTCTATTATAGCCTGGTATTAAATTATGAAAATTTAATTTCGCTAATTCCCACAAATAAGCCTCCTTGTTTGTATAGAAAATGATTTCGGCATATTTCGTAACTACTGAATTGCAGTTGCTATCTGACCTTTTTTTAAACCAATAAAATAACATTTTTTATACTTTAGATTTATGAAACAATATTTCGTGATCCAGGACTTTCCCGAATTAACCAATCTAGTTATGGTGGACTAAGACTTGTACAAGACCTTAAATAAGAAAAGATCCAGCAAGTAAAGTGATAAAGAAAGAATAACAGCAGTGTTATTTGTTAATAAAATAACAATCCATTATACTTCCCTGAACTGGAAGAACAAAAAAGATTTTGATGTGGTAGCCAGAAGGACTGGAGAAGTGATTTGTTGGGAGGTGATTATGACACTCACCACAATTACCCATGCAAACGTGTAACGGTAATGATAGGTCAACATTAGTCGATTAGTCTTATTCAACGGATTTATTCTCATTTTGCGTCGCTTATATCGAAACGCATATTTTAGGCGCGTGTTTCCGCTTTAATTGTTTCGGGAGTAGCATTTCCACAAGAAGCTTAAATATTAAAATACTTTCAAAAACACGAAAACTTCTCAAACGAATTTCAGACAATATCATAGTAGGCATGTTTGTCTTTTATGTGTAATATAAAATGCATTTATGGTTATAAAATATATTTTAATTTTACGTTCCAGTTTTCGCGAAATACGAATTAGCATGTATCCAACATTATTGTGGTATTAAAACAATATTTGACTTTGAAAGGAAAAATGCTACAGCACTGTAATATCTATATTAAATTACACTTGGTTTGTTCATATTTTCTATTTCGTAAATATACGTATTAATTAACAATTATTATGAGCTAGTAAATAAATACAAAAATGAAATATATTTGAATCCTTTTTTTTTAATAAAATAAAATTAATGCGAAATTTGTTTATTTTTTGTTTTTCAATTAACACGTAACAGATCTCATTAATATTTGCCACATAGTTAGATTATGGTCTACTATAGCATGATCCCGTTTTTTTTAAAATAAATAAATAAATAAATATAAATAAATACACCCAACAGTCACATACATAGTTCTGATCCCACACTAGGATACAAGTCCTGTGTCGTGGGTATCAGAAACTACGAGAGACTTTTCGGTCTCACAAACACCCAGACCCGAAACAAATACTTGTGGGTGACACAAACATTTGTCTCGATGCGGGGATCGAACCCGCGGCCTCTCGTTTCGCAAGCTGGTGTCTAGCCAACTGCGCCACGGGGCTATTGTAAAATTTATTATTATATGTTTTTTTTTACTAAAATAAAACTACAATATAAAATAGCATCCGGGTAGAGGAATTATGCTAATACAACCATTTTGCAAGCCAGCTTATTACACTCGGAGTCTGCAAAGTTCGTCAAACTGCTTTGTGAATGGACGTCCTACGAACAATCTAACTCGGCGTATATTATGAAGAATGTTGTTTGGGTTATAGTATTTTTATGTTGTATCGATTATTGAATTGACTATAATATGCCGAAACTTTATATTTTTTTTTTATATTTATCTACTTCTATTTTTCTTTTAAATTATAAATTTTTCGCCTAGTTATAAGATTTAAATTGAAGCTATTACTTAAACCGTAAAATACTATTACGTAATTCTGATTTCGTCATTAAATATTTTTAAAATCGAATTGTTGCGAAACAGAATCTTATTTGAATAAAATCTTCCCCTTAAGATGTCATTTAGCCGCTGAGATTAGAGCATCATCAAGATCTAGATTAATAACTAACGTCCACCCGGAGCACTAAAATTTAGCCCGCACATCAAGGCATGCCACATTAATGTCCTTTCTAACCAGATTAGACTAATACTAAACGGTATTGTAAATTATATATATATTTTTTTAATTTTAATTTATTTATAAATATATTCAGCCTATTGCCGTCCACTGCTGAACGTAGGCCTCCCCAAGAAAGCGCCAACCATCCCGGTCTTGAGCAGCCCTCATCCATCCACTACCCGCCACCTTTCTCATGTCGTCGGACCAATTTATTTACTGCCATTTATTGTCAGGATTTTTTTATAGAAAATAAAATACGGAGCTGACATAGATTTAGGCTTTAATGACAATATCTTGTTAGAGAAACATTCAGGCGCTGTATTGATCATACTTGCTTCCATTTTTGCTGGTATATAAGACGCCTCAACTTTATACAATGAAGGAAAAAAAAAGGATGGTTGATTAAAAGTCAGTGGAAGTAATACTAACGATTCTAGTTACATTCCGAAAAGTAAGCAAACAAGATATAAAGGTATTTATGCATACGTGCCGAATTCAGTTTTTATTACGATAATATATTATTCCTCTTGATATATTTCACATGCAAATTATACTAAAACTGTTAATAAGCACCCAAAAATGGAGATTTAGTGCTGACTTTAACGCAGATGTCTTGAAATAAAAACCCAGAACGGTATTACGACTGCTGTCACGGAAATATGAAGGCAGTAAATTTTTGCGCTTGCTGTGCACGGTTCACAACTGCCAAACTTTCAACCGGAGTCAAGTGGAAGTGCTGAGTCGGCACCGTCATAACTTAGCGCTCAAGTTAGCTCGAATTAATTATGTAGTTCGTGCTACGTTTATTGGAATAGCTGAAGCTCAAAGACGCATATGAAGGAAATTATACTTGGCAGGATAATTTGTAAGTTCTTGTTGCGTTTTGGAATCAAAATACGAGTTATTGGATGGTATTTTAAATTATTTAACAGAATTTAAAACAGATGTTGTAGTGCAGTGAGTGAGGTGAGAATACGTCCCACTGCTGGGCACGGGCCTCCTCTACAACTGAGAGGGTTTAGGCCTTAGTCCACCACGCTGGCCTAGTGCGGGTTGGCGGACTACACACCTAAGAAATTCCTAAGAACTTTTAGGTGTGCAGGTTTTATCACGATGTTTTCCTTCACCGTTAAAGCAAGTGATAATTCATTGTGAATACACACATAACTTCGAAAAGTCAGAGGTGTGTGCCTGGGGTTTGAACCCGCGACAGCCGAAATTCTCGATCGTGCGCCTAAACCTCGAGGCCATCACTGCTGTGTATAGTTGTAAATGCGAGATGTAAATGACTGCCTCGTGGTCTCGCGGTACAAGTATGTGCCGTGCGATCTAGAGGTTCTGGGGTCGATTCCCGGGTCGGGCAAAGTGTTATTGGGTTTTTCCATTAGGAAATTTTCAGTAACAGCACGGAGTCTGGAAATGTGCCCGAAAAACGGCAATAGGCTCGCCCCCTATTACGTGGGACTGATACATACCTGGCGAAATGTGGGTGCAGAAATGCACCTCTGCCTACCCCTTCGGGGAATACAGACGTGAGTTTATGTATGTATGTAAATGCGAGAATAACTTATATTAATAAAACATTTAACCGATTTAAATGATTTTTCGTATGGACATAAATGGGACTCTGTGGAATAAAATTGTAGTCTACAACTTATTTTCATTCTGAACCCAACCATGTAGTCTACGCGGACGAAGTCGCGGGCAAAAGCTAGTAGGTACATAAAACTTTTTTGATTTGTTATAAATACAGGCGAGAATAAAGGGATGACTACCGCGGAAATATTTTTAATTTACAAGAACGAAAAGAAACACATGAGGTTTGTAGACATGGGACTTATATCTGTCCCATAGGTGATAACGACGAGTGTGTATATGCAGGTAACAACTTTCATATAAAAACACTTTACCCTATTACAAATTACGTACGGAAATCTATAGGTCTCTTAAGAAAAGCAGGAAGCGAGTGTTTTTCGAGATAACTTCCCGGAATAACTTTGTACGCAATAAGAACGATATATATTCCCTGCAGCGGATCGTCTCAGGGGAACCCACGTCATTATAAGTCGATAGTAGCTCATAGGCTCCATATATTTTTCTACGTCGGTATAAATATCATAGCAGCGATTTAATTTTGTCTGCAATAAATAATGTTTCGTTTTTCTATGATGCATACATATGTTATGATTATAAATGTAATTGAATGCAAAATTAAGTGAGTTGTTGTGGGAATTTTTGTTGTTTCCATTAATTATTCGTTTTTCAACTTAAAGCCAAATAACTTCATTCACGCAATAGTCAAATATTATGAACTTTGAAAAAATTGTCAGTAAAATATTTTCTCATGTTTAATGCAAAATGTTAAAATTTTGCGCAACGTATGAGTGCGGCGTGCGATTGAAAAGATTTGGATTTGATTGAAAAGGTTCGTTTTACTAGTCGACTAAAATGTAATCGGGTTTTTTCTATTATGAAATTCTCATAGATTGGGAAAATTGTTCCTTTTACGTGGTAGTTAAAACGTAGCTAGAAGAGAAACGCGGGTTTAAAAACAAACAAATCTTTTTGAAGATACAAGCATTAAGTAGTCTATTCCTATGCCACCACACACCCACCACTGTAAATCCTGTGCTCCAGGTTCAACAGCGGCACGCACAGTTTGACGCCGAGTCTATTATTATGACGTATATTTATATTATATATTTTTTTAATTTAGTGTAACTTTATATATAATCCACATGTCTTCCCTCGTAGCCGCATAGTTAACTACCCGTCCAATGTTATGGTCATAAACTTTGGTCCCAGCGGGGTAAACTTCCCACTTAGCTCTAGCACAACTGGAACGCGGGAATTGTCGAAAACTAATAACGTAAATGCTCCTTAGCACCCCTTGTATTATTAGTTAAGTAAAACATTGTTAATAAATAAGGAGTTGCAGGATTTTTTTTTGACTGCCTCGGGGTCTCGCGGCACTAGTATTGGCCGTGTGGTCTAGTAGTCCTGGATCCGATTGTCGGGTCGAGTAAAATTGATATTAAGTTTTTTCATTAGGAAATTTTCAGTAGAAGCATGACTAAAACACAATTGGCGAAATATGGGTGCTGAAATCACCTTTGCCTACCCCTTCGTGGAATTCAGGCGTGAGTAATTATGTAGTATGGGAATATTTATAGCTTTTCTAGCAGCAAGGGAATGTTCCGTATGGTTTCGTAGAACGTACTTTAATCCCTGGAAGGGAATATGAATAGATATAATATAAGAAGAATTTTAATTTTTTTCTTCCCGAAATTAGGCAATCAACAAACACATAAACATAAATCGCAAAGTATAAAATTAAATATGAAGGTAAATTCTATAAGTTATTTGGTTAAGATTTGTTCCCAGTAGTCTGCATATCACTTAACCTGTAGAAGGTACTAAATAAAATATGAAGTTATATTTTTTAGGTCTAATAAATAATCCGCTCAGGGGATTTCAATAAATCCGACTTATAGGGTAAGGTTGCTTAAGACGTACCACGGCTTAAGTCGTACCCCGGCAATATCTCGTCTGATACTTATAAGTAGCGTCAGCTAGTATTGCCAAAATGAACATTCCAGTCGAGTAAGCAAACGTTACCAAATACACCGTCGACTGCCTCCGTGACGCAAAAATATTGAAAAAGTAAGTTTTTTATACAGTTTTCATTAAATTTTATGATTCATTTGTAAGTTATTTTATGGCAGGACTGTGATATCGAACTTTTTTCTTTATTTACATCAATTTGTATCACTTATTTGGCGATCGTTTAGGCGTATTCAAACGGTCGAACTTTATGAGGTTATGTCTATATTTTAGTTTTAAACTTGCAAGTCCCCACTGCTTAAGTCGTACCTGTACAAAATTCCTTACTCGTACCGGTACGACTTAGGTATTACGAAAATTGTTTTACAATTTACGTTATTGTTTATCAGGTAATTCTGGTGGAGCACCATTCGGTTGCTCAAAAAATGGATGGATCACATCAGAACTTTTTTTCAATGGATCCAACATTTCATCAAATGTACAAGATTAGAAAAAAGTGATCAAAAACAAATTTTGCTTTTACTAGAAATTTAAAAGTGAGCCAATCGGCTCGCGAGTATGGCATAATAATGCTATCTTTCCCTGCTCACATGACCGATCACCTACAACCGTTGGACAGATCGTTCTTCAAATCATTGAAACGCGGTTATAATGATGCCCCATCTTCGTGGCTCCGCTCAAATCCTGGTAGTGTCATAAAACAAGTCAATGTTGCAGGGCTGCTTAGAAAAGCGTACCATAGGTCGGTTCGTATGGATATAGCGCTAAATGGTTTTAAAGCAACAGAGCTTTGGCCTTGATTACCTTGGCTATGACCTATGTGCTGGCGTTGAAAGCAAAATATAAAAAAATATTTGTGATATCTGTGTATCTCAATAATGTTCTAAATAAACATTACCTACTTTTTTTGAAGAGATTTTATAATTTGACCTATTTTTATTTTCTGTTAAGTATAATTTAGTATTTTTAGCTTCGACTTTATACCCAATAACCATTTTTTTTTTATCTCGGACTAAATTGTTTGTAGTTTTTAGTTGTGCATGTGATCTTTGAATATTTAAGTATTTTTCTTTAAAAAAATTAATATGTTTACTAACATTTGTTTTCTAAGTACGACTAAGGCTATAGGTGGTACGAATTAGGCGACTAGGTGCCTTAGTCGTACCGAAGGTATGTTTTTCAAAAACGATAAAATACCTATTTTAATTAAAGATATCCAAGTTTCTTTGATTGTTACTTAAAAGCCAATTAAATAAAGATCCAGTAAATGTAGAAGATTTTGTTTTATTTCAATTGCAGTGAATATTACAGTGGAATTTCCTTAGGGGTTACGACTTAAGCAACCTTACCCTACTAATGGGAGCGGATAATCGTTAGTGCCATTACTTCGCGACAGAAACGACTCTGAAGGAATCTTTGACTTTGCTGATGTATTTTTTATTGGTCCTAAAGATGAATGGTGATTAATACCAGTTCAATGTTTGATGTTTTCAACTCTTGTAATTTCAATTTCGCCTATATTTGTAACGGCCCTGGCCGAATAAATCTTTATTTAAAAATCAATTAATATTCTCATTTATAAATTTTGTATACTCGTATTGTCTACGCATGCACATTAAAGTGTAAATAAATAATTAAATAAACTTCACGCCCATATCTCCAACTGGTACTATACACTCCTTTTTCACCTTTGTTTAAATACATAATGCCTAATAGAGTTCGGGATTATTTGGTAGATACCTTTCCAGATTGCGTGCTGTTGTTGCTATAGAGTGAAAAAAAACTTAGGATTTATGTAGTGGCGCCAAATATATCAAGATTCGTCGTGCTGTATTCGTCAGTTATTTATTGTCTACTATTGGTACTTTATATTTCAAAGAGCAGTAATCAATTAGGAAGAATAATGGGGCTTAAAATTTGGCAGCAAAACTTGGCAGACGTATCAAAACCCATCCGTATTGCCACCTGGCTGAAATTCCACTAAAAGCCGAAAAACTATGCTGAATTATGTGATGCTCTAAAATTCCTTTCAATATTACTATAATTTCAACTAGATTGTAAATGGAAAAGGAAGATTTAATTTAATTCATTTTTTAAAAACGAGATGGAGAGATTTTACGTTCCGTTTATAATGATGAAGTATCTACTTCATTATATGACTAGACCAGAGAGTTTGGTAGTTAGATAGCAGATATTATTCCCTTAAGTTAAGAAATGTCAGTATATCGATTGATCAGTGCTATATTATTGCATGCATGGTGAATAAACGACAGCTCCGTGGCGCAGTTGGCCAGATACCAGCTTGCGAAACGAGAGGCTGCAGGTTCGATCCCCGCACCGAGACAAATGTTTGTGTGATCCACAAATATTTGTTTCGAGTCTGGGTGTTTGTAAGACGGAAGGGTCTTTCGTAGTTTCTAATACCCACGACACAAGACTCGTATCTTAGTGTGGGGTCAGAACTATGTATGTGACTCGTGGGTGTATTTATTTATTTATTTCATTTTAAACTGTTGAAGAAATGGAATAAATAGGTAATTATAATATTTTCTCACCATTTCTTTAACAGTTTTATATTTCTTAGGTTAGGGGAGTAATAACATTTAATTATGGAAAAACAATTATCATGAAAATAGTTATTTATGGGGTAATCTGTGGAGGGAAAACCGATGGAGTATCCAAATTTATAAAACCAAACACACACAAAGTACTTTACGGTAGGCGTATCGCTATAACCGTATAGTTATTAACGAATTTGTTACAGAATTATCGACCCCTTACTTTTCTCAGAGATTCCTAATCCTATACCAATATCTCCTCTTAATCACTCATTTTAAGTGCATTCAATTTTTAAGAGTAAATATGAAATATTTTTACTTCATGTCAAGAGGAGGCACCGCAAAGACTAGAGTTAGAAAGCACTGTTTATTATTCACAGAAGAGACGTTTGTTTAACGTTTACAAACACTCTCAGCTGTAAATGAAAGTACACATTTAATACATCCCTAATGCGAGAATCCGTACTTGAAGTATTTAAGTAAGCTTTTACAAAGAGAACGCGATTAAAATGCAACGGAGACACTGTAATTAATTCCCTTTTTGTGCCGTGTTTTGTTCGTATTTAAACTCGACCTACAGTATAATTCCGTAGTTATTATTAAATTTAATTTTAAATTCACCAGCCTCACGACTCTCTCGGTTTCATTAAGTCAATGATTTTGCGTCATGTAAAAGTTTTATTTTCTGGTTGATCTTCATAGGCTCATATACTCTCTCTATAAGAGTAATTAAGTCTATTTACGAGAGAAATGCGGAAAACCAGTTTTCCGTAAGTAATAAGTAAATTTTTGAGACTTACTCTGAAGGGTTATGGTAAGATGAGCGGTTATGATAGAAACGAGGCCACATGCCTTGTCTATCTAGGGATCGCTTTCAATCTCCGAAGCACGCTCAGCTACCATGACCATTCCTTTAAGTTGTCTATTGTCATCACAATTTGTTAATTATATGTAAAATTTAGACTAAGAATCGATAAAAGTTAAAAATTATTTAAACTTGATACATAAGTCGATTGTTTTTATAATTTTTGTCGACAAAGATTCATCACTAATTAATTAATAAAGTAAATAAATATATACTCCCAATAGTGTAGCATTCATTGTACTGCCACCACATTAAGATCACTAATAGAATAAAAGCGCGCTAGATTTTACGCTTTTCTTTACTTCTCATTCATAAACAAATTAATTAAACATTAATCTTTTTTTTCTTAAACGTCAAATAAAAAGAAACTTATTAAGTATGATTATATTATGAAAAAATGTAGTCACTCTTTGATGTTTGAAATTCTTTTATCGGAATTTCCATCAAGTACAAATAATTCTAGCAATACCCTTCCACCATTTCGTGCTTCAAAATTCGAGTTTCCTCAAAACAAAGGGTTTGAGTTGGTATCTGTTAAAAGGTTTCCGTTTAAACCTTAACCACTCCTTTCGCCACAAAGTAACGTTACGAAATTTATAAGCAGTGTTAAATTATAAATTAAAATGTTCCACGGAGAGAGTTTTCAGTGTATTTTATCACCGGCCGTTTTATTTTTCACGGCCTCGCCGTAAACGTCGCGAACGCTTGCCTCAGATAAGTTATGAAAAATTCTAACAAGCTACGCTGCAGTTAAGGACTTTTTGCAGATGATGTCTAGAATTTTCGACTGAATTTTGTTGTTGTTTTTAAAATATAGCTTTGAAAATAAAGAGTATTCTCAGATAAAAGGAAATAGTATAAAGTTATCATAGGTTTGCGATGAATTCTCGCGATATGTTCTTCAGATTTACAATTCTATTTGTGCGTATTGTTTGAAAAGGTGGTTTACTTGGAACTTTTTTATACTATAAATAGTAATGCCCGTAACTTCTTTTATTTTATTTACTACATGTAGGTATAGTATATTATTAAAAGACATAATCACTTTAGGAAAGGCGAAACAAATAGCACTAATAAGAATTATAAATTCGTACATATTTCATTTTTTTTTATAAAAACAAAAGTTAAAGTCACACAAGAGCTTCGTTGTATGTGCACTCGTTTTAGCGTGAATTTATATGTCCATTTTTTACATAGAAAACGAAGGTGTAGTGACAGCAGCAAGTTAAACAACACGGGTGCTGTATTTTTATATGAAAAAAGTGAGCACTTTTAACATTTACTTTTGTCCCAGAGCCGGTGAATTCGTTAGCGCGGGTTTACCAATTTGTTGACTTCCACAAACGTAAAAAGAATGTGTTTTATAACATATTTAAAGTATATATGTTTACCGTCACACACGACACGACCTTAAACAACTAGTTAATTAAATAAAAACAGGCCTTGTTGGTCTCTTTGTAGAAATTGCCGCAAGCTATAGTGCCGGTTGGATTTCTGACCAGGTTAAGTTAACGAAGCATGAGTATAATAATCTCTGCCTAGCTATTTGGTGAGCACCCTGGTACGTCATATCTACTCGGCATTTTCTCATAGAGTATCTTTATTCGTTCTGTGCGTCTAGCATACTAACATCTGCTATTGGGACATTTAGAGGACGCAGCCTATTATTTGTAATTTATGAAACTAAAACTTTACTCCCTAACTACATGGAATATTTTTCTTAATTCATAAATTAGACGTAAAAATCTTTATCATTTTTACAACCGTCTCACCTTAAACGCCTTTTAACATCGTTAACAAATCGTCCATCATCAAAGTCATAAAAACAGGATTTTAAGACGTAAAATTCATTTAAAAAATAAAATGTTGCCAACATTAACATTTCAGAAATGAAGTCCTCCATAGAAATTGGATCGGACGGTGGCGTCATAAATGAGAGGCAATTCGGGCTTTACGTTTGAGATACGCTACTTGGGCAACACCTTCTGTTTAACTTTACGACGGCACACGATAGGGATGCGACGGGAATCGATTGCAAAGATTACATACGAGGCTTTTGGTACAATAAAAGGCTGGATATATTCGGAGATTTATTGTTGTTAATGCCTTATTGTTCTGGCGACATAAGTTTACGCCATAAGGAAAGTGTGACGGGGGTTTTCTATTAGGTAATTCTCAGTAGCGGCTCAGAATCCAGACTCTCGTTTCGTTCGAAAAACGGCAAAAGGCTCGCTCCCAATTACGCGGAACAAAAAACCAATAGTAAAAATGTGGTTGCAGAAATACTTAACCCAATAAACACTGCCCGACCCTAGAATCGAACCCAGGGATTCTAGGTCGGACAGCCCATTCTCGTACCGCAAAACCACATTATCATATTGATCATAAAACATTACCATACAAATTACCTCAATAGTATTCAGAATAATTAAAAAAATAACGCCTTATACAAGTCAATTAACCTCACAAAGTCCCATTACAAAAATATTACATATATAAATACGGTTAGCGTTGACGCTTATGATTATTCATGCTACAACATTTTTTTCGTAATATAAAACTATATTGTTCAAAATTTTCATATTTTATTAAAAAATTCTATAGTGAATGTGCTGCATTAATCTACGCATTTCATCAGCGGCGTGACAAACAAATTAATTTAGGTTTAGCATTTAACGCCTAACAAAAGGCTTAATTTGAAATTTTATCATCAACAATCTCAGAACAATGGAGCGATTATAACGAAAACATTGTCTAATACATATTAATAACAAATTTAAATTCAGATTTAATCTTAGGACTAATATTAATTTAGCTTGAAGAATTTGGTTAGATGATCCATGAAATAATAAATAATATTCATGACAGGCTAAAAATGGTTCGGAAATATTAGAAACATAATAGCGATTTATACAATTGAAAGTAAACAATAATAAATTGCAATCAATTTGCGCGCCATCATATCAATTTATTTTTTTGTCATTTTTCCGATTATCAGAAATCATTAATTATTTCCAGATGTTACCAAACTTCTTTTTTAAAGTTTGTGGCGACCAATATTATTTGAATCCCAGAAAATTTTCATTCTATCACTCTCTTTGTCGCATCACGTTCTCAAAATTTAACAATTTCAATCGATACAATCGAATTTGTAAATAAGCGCAGTCGTTTTTTTGTACATAACTAGCAAGCAATAAAGCCTTTTGCCATTAGCACTAAAAGCCTCGTAAATTATACGCTTTATCTATCTTTGCTTTACGATGCGAGAGATGCCGAAACTTTTTTCATACAACGTGTTCCTGAATCCCGGAGCGTCCGCCGTTGTCTCCAACAAACGGTAGGTCACGAGTTATTACGCACTTAATGGTATAAAAAATATCGTATTTCTTGGAGGTGACATTTCAAGACATTTAGGAGATTTAAGGAGTTAAAAGATCTTGTAGGTAACAGTCCATGTCTGTAATAGCTCTACTGGTATGTAATACGGTATCTAAGCTGAAGTTAAGATGAAAACAGCACTTGAAGATAATTAATAAAGAGTTGTTGCCATAAAATTGGAATAATAAATCAAACGAAAAACGGCAATAGCCTCGCCTATTACGTGGGACGACAAACAAGTGACGAAATATGCGTGCAGAAATGCACTTCTGCTGACCAAAGGGTCACCCGACATAGTATACCCACTTAAAGAAGTTGGTATAATATGTCAATCAAACTATCATGATGCAATTTTGATTTGTATTTGAAAATTGATAGTACTAATTTTAAAATCGAAAATATGTTGTGAATAAGATCTATCATTTGCTTCTTTTATGTTCTACATTTTTACCTAATTAGTATTACCTAGTTCCACTAAAGCGTGACATCTTAACACACTATTTCATAGTAAGTCAATTGATGACCTCACTTAAAATTCACGTACCGTCTTCGAAGATTTAAGTTGAAACGCATGGTTATAAAAATACCTTACAGCCATAACAAAAGAATAAAACAGTTTGCTTGTAAGTGCCGAAGTGCCTTTTTATTCCTACAGATCCAAATACATCGCTGCTTTTATATTCACAGGGAACGAAGTTTTATATCCGCAATTACTTTTTGATACGTATTGTTTTGAGCAGCATCGGAAATAATAGAATTGGTCCAATTGAAAATAATTGAACTATTATTTTCATTCGAAAATAATTAAATACTGGAATTAAACCTAGATTATGTTGTTCGATCGTGACTAATGTTATATGATCGAAAATGTATTTATCTGTGTTATACTATTGATTAGTGTTGGTGGCTTTAAATACACTGCCTGCTATGTAACGTGCAATCTAGGTATCCTTGGTTCTTCTGGTGAGTTCCACTCGAGATCCCCTTTGATGTGCTCATGGTGGATACCATGGGGTTTTTAGTCGGTAGAAGTCCAGTATACCCCCGTTTGCCCTCCCTAAGGCAGACGGGGATCCAAGAGGATTTTCTCCATGAGAAAAAAAATATATAATATCCTTGGTTCGCTTGACGGATCGGATACTGTTATTAGGTTTTCCTTTCGAAAAATCTCATTAGCAACACGGAGTCTGCAATTGTGCTCCAAAACGGCAATAGGCTCGCCCCCTATTACGTGAGACGAAAACGCAATTGGCGAAATGTGAGTGCAGAAAAGCACTTCCGCCCACCCCTTCGGGGTATATAGGCTAGAAGTTATGTGTGTATGTGTGTACTATAAATACACTAGCTTATGTCTAACACGTAATAACATAACGAAGAAACAAAAAAAAAGCGAGTTGTAAGAAATAATTGGGCATCATTAAACTTAATACCTACGTTCTTCTCAAGTGATATTCTAGAAATATGTTTTAAGTGGAGAATAAGGATTTTCATATTACTCCGGTTATTTGTATGTACGGCCTGTGGTACTGGCGCTTAATAAGAAAAAAAAGACATCATTCACCTTCACTTAGTCTTCTTCGTTGGTTCGCATTAATTAAAAACTATGATTCATGAACACGACATTCAACGTTGAAATTAATGAACAATTTATAAGAATGTTGCGAGCTAAATGTGTCTGGAAGCAATTTGTTTGAAAAATACGTTGGCCAGGTGAGAGTAATGTCTTAGGGACACAGACGTAACTCAAGAACTATTGCGAAGACGCTCTGGGGAGCGTTTGAAACGGTTTCGTGGAAACTTTTGTGAGTTTTGACCTGTGTGGTGCATAATATATTGTGGTCGCTATATTATTGAACGCTGACTGTCAGCTGTAATATCAGACTACGTAGAATTTTGCTGAGACATCTTTTTTATGGCGCTTTCCTGAATATATTTATTTACAAGATTTTTCTTCATGTAAATTCGTACATTAGAATTTGCCAACAGATAACACTGCATTATAACAACATATAGAATTACTCATACTACATACATTCACATCATCATCATCAGCCCATATACGTCCCACTGCTGGGCACGGGCCTACCATACATACATACACATATTTACTCTTAAACCGATTGAACTTACCGATAACATAACCCCTAAAAGATTTATAAGTCATTACCATTCAATTATAGAGGGGTTATTTTTGTATGGCCTCGTGGCGGGAACTCCTGGGTTCGTTTTCCGGTTGAGTTGAGATGTGATAGTATTTTTCACATTTTAATTAACACTATTACAAAGTATAAGGAAATTTCGACCCACGGAACGAAGTCTGGCAATTTTCCCGGTATATGATGACAGGCTTACCCCCTTTAACGTGGGACTGTAAAAATACAATAAATAAATACACCCAAATACACCCAACAGTCACATACATAGGTTATTCAATAGGTTGAACATTTACTTGTGCCTATCCATTCAGGGGTTATAGACGTGAAATTATGTGTCTAGACCTGAATTTTTGTAATATTTTTGTAATTTTTGTAATATATTCATGCTACCCTCTTTATTTTTCCTCTATCCATCCTAAGGTTGCATGGAAGAAATTGCCTAGAGCGATAATTTTGTTTATAAAAGAAAGTGTAAATAAATAAATAAAACACTTACACCGTTTCAGCTTACCTCCAACTTAGCAACAGTATGGTTTTATTTCACTCACGTAGCTCGGCTCATTTGAATCAAACATGTCGTAATTGATAAATACGTAAACACAATACGCACGTGCATTGCCATCAGTGCCACATAATTGCTAAATTGATTGGCTTTACTGTTATAACAGATATATATTACAATGATAAATCTGTATGCAAACAACGTTTATGTGTGTATTCATGATTATCACGCATTATGACGTTGAAGGAAAACATCACGAGGAAATAGAAAAGATAAAGAATTTATTAGAGTAAACGGTGTCTAAAATACACTTAGTTGGATGAGGCCAGCGGGCTGGACCAAGGCTTCCAATCCATCAGCCTAAGGAAGGCCACTGCTGAACATAGGCCTTCCCCAATGATTTCCACAGTGACTTGTTGGAGGCAGCCTGCATCCAGCGACGTCCGGTGACCTTTACCAGGTCGTCTGGCCACCTTGTGGGTGCACGTCTATTCGGAAACTTTTTGGCCCCATCGACGATCAGTTCTTCGCGCTTTATGCCCCGCCCATTGCCACTTCAACTTACTAATCCGCTGGGCTATGTCGGTTACTTTAGTTCTCCTACGGATCTCCTCATTCCTGATTCGATTTAGTAGGGAAACCCCGAGCTCTCTGGACTAAGGCTTAACCCCTCTCAATACTTGGAGGCCCGTGCCTATTAGAAAGATCGAGCGCTGACTACAAAATATTCTTCACGTATATTTTCTCAGTATAAATAGGGAATTGTAATTACGTTTTCTACCACATTATACAGAGAGTTTCATTCATAATTCAACAGTAACTTATACCAGTACACCTGAGAGCATAATTACATTTTGATATTAAATTACAAATCTATATTCTCTTTACGAGTAATTTTCAAATTAGTTTTGGACATTTAATATTTTGCGATTTATGAACATCGCTTTGATATTAATTTTAAATAAAATTGAAGAATATTTAGAAAACAATTACAGTTTTGTCTATGACAAATGAACGTGCAACTTAATAATATATTATTTAAGAACAAAGGGATACAATAGTAAAAAATATAATGTTTTAGATGACAAAAATGTGAGAATAAAATTACCTTTAAAGCTCAATAGTGAATCAATATAGGTACCTACTCACCTATGCCTGTAGCTGCAAAAAGGTAGGCACAGACTTATTTCTATACCCGCGTTTCGTCAATTTGTATTCCGAAGTTATACTGGGCGAGACTTTTTTGTCGTTTTAAGGGCATATTTCCTATTACAAATTGTTTACTTAAAAACTATGAATGCACTTATAGAAAAACACAAAAAAAACACTGGGACTCGGTCTTGTAACAACTAAAACCACATAGATATAAATGTGAATAGTTATAATCAACTCTATATTATTAGTTATTATTTATACGATTCGTGTTCAGTGGTATGTATGACGATTTATTAATTTGTTTAGTTGTATAAGAAAACAGTCATTAACCTAGTGCATTTATAATCGAATTAATATCGAGGACATACTCTCCTTTGTTTTAAATTGATTAGGGCCAAGTTGGGAGTAGATTTGTGCGATATTTAATTACTTCATTAATTATAAAGTAATTCGAGTAATAACGCCTTGTAACTGCGAGACATTCCATAATTACACTTTACACCTTGGCGAGGACATTCAATTACGAATTAATTTACGGCTAATTACATTAATTACGCTATGGAGACACTTTGTCTCCCTTTCTTTTGAAATTTGAACAGTTTTCCCGAGTTAATGGAAAACTGTTAGTGCTTTTAAATTGGATTTTAGAGTTCCTTTGAATGAGTTGCGAGATTTTAATATTTTAATGAACTTATTTTTATACCAGGGATAAGTAATTCAATTAACACGATTTAAGATAAAAAAAAACTATAAGTTTCGACAGGAAAAATAGAAACATAGAAATAGAGAAAAGAATAAAATTAACATGGAACAAATACTGGGGTCTCAAGGACATTTTTAAAAGTAATTTACCACAAGCTATCAAAACAAAAGTCATGAACTCGAGCCTGTTGCCATGTTTGACATACGGTTGCCAAACGTGGAAATTTACTGTTGAAACGAGAAAAAAGATAAGCGTCTGTCAGAGAGGACTCGAACGAAGTATGTTAAATATAAGGAAGCTGGATAAAATACGACACACGAAAATAAGAGCAATAACTAAAGCAACAAACGCCCTGAACTACGCTCAAAAATTGAAATGGAAGTGGGCAGGACATGTTGCACGACTAACTGATCATAGATGGACCAAAAAAGTAACATTCTGGAACGGTCCACTAGGCAAAAGAACAAGAGGTAGACCTATAACAAGATGGGAAGACGATATAAAAGCAATAGCTGGTCCAAACTGGGGTAAAGTAGCTAAAGATAGAAACAAATGGGCATCACTGGAGGAGGCCTTCACCCATTCTGGGGTTCCGGTAGATTAAATAATATATATATATATATGTGTGTGTGTGTATATATATATATATGCATATATGTATATGTGTGTGTATGTATGTATATGTATATATTGTGTATATATTTATAATATAAAATACAAAAGATACAAAATAAAATTATTTTTTAGGTAAGAAACAAATAAATAACATAGAATAAATTAAATAAAACTAACACAAATGTACGTAGATTTTAAGAAATGTAAATTTACTGGAAATAAAAAGGCTTTATTATTATTATTATTAAGATATAATTTGTTTCTTTTGTGAGTGGATGGGAGCGTCACAGCATAAGAAGCTTTATCTAAATATAAACAAATAATGTACATAACATTATATTCATAGCATTTGTCTGAAATAGACGACTGTATTTTATTGTTTGGGAAAGAATAAAATAAAATAATGTTAAAATACATTATTCACATTTAAATAACATACTTCTCAATATTTTGTTTTCTAAGCCCATGAAATATTGTACACATTTAGTCATAATCATAGCTCTTAATATAAAAAAAATATTAGATTGATTATAACAAAAGTCAAGTGTAAAATACCTATCATCAATATTTAAAATCTATTCTTGATTTTAGTGCTCGCACATTTTCTTTAGATTAGAAGACAATTAATTACATTTAAGTGATGTTGACTCTAGTTGAATACTCTATCGCTACATGTATATTACAGGGTTCAGAAAACACAGAACAATATCAAAAATATACCATAGAGGATGTCGATAAACGAATTGCAAACGATCCGCGTGAAATAGCTGATGTTATAAAAAGCAAGCTCCGTGCAAGCGACTCAAAAGTTTTCCTTCCGCACTGAACAACAAAATCGTGACGTTGTTTAAGTTGTTTTGAGAGATTTTTTACTCATTTTTACGTTAGTTGTGTATTAGACAACACTATTAATTCCATAGACTCACAATTTTTGTACAATTAGCTTTTGTCTCACACTAGGTTAGTAGTTATCTTGTTAAAAGAGATTATAACTGGTATCTCAACACTTCATTGGGTTCATCACACACTGGGTTCATTTCCATACCTCAAATTTTTATTTTAGAATAATGATCTAACATACTAAATCTCTTTTAACATTCAATTTGTAATTGAAAGTTAACGCTTTGTCGTATTATTACCTACATTGTCAAATCTGTTAAAATTGTTATATTGGTTAGTTGCTAGCCTAGATATGGCTCCTTGATTCAATACTGCTTTACTGTGAGGCGGTGCAACGGTAGTTAAACTTTCAAACAATCATCGTCAACATCCTTTGTTCGTATACTGTTGGGTTGGGTCTTCTAAAGCATACACAATAGGCGTTATTAAAATCGCTGTTGCGTGAACCGCGGCGGCTGTGGCGGCGCGTGCGAACCGCCACAGATGTGCATGCCACAGCGAAACGTCGTGCATATTTCATCAGGTACATTGTACATGTACTCTTGGTGGCACCTATCTCGAGCCACGGAGTGCATTTTTGATCGTCTTCAATTTAAAATTTATCTCTGAAATCGTGATTTTTATTTCGAAGCTCAAGTTTGTAATGGAAACTGTATAGCGCTTTATTATTTGCGTGAACGGAGTTTGTTTATTGTCGTTTTATTTGTTACCTCTTATTTTATTTGAGCGAAATTCAGAAATGTGAGTTATAAAAAGTCTTGAAGCAAGTTTAAGCATAAATTTAAAACAACCGTCTTATGCGAAACGGTCTGGTGAATGCACTAGCAAACGAAGTATTCCATGTGTTTTTGTTTGTTTGTAATTTAGTGGTGAAAACTTATTTTCTGCATTTCATTCCGTCAGAAATATTATATAAACAGAAATATCCACCGCGCTATTAAGCTTACTTATAGTCATTATCATCATCATCAGCCATTGTCAAGTTTACTGAAAGACATAGGCCGTTTTTCATATGAAAATTACTGACACCGACGATCTAATCGTGCAATCATCATTTACATTCCTACATTTGAGACACGCCAATAAAACTGTGTGGAAATTTGGCTTTATGTTTGTATTTCTGTATCATAATAAGCAGTGATGGCCTCGAGGTTAAGGCGCGCGGTCGAGAATTTCGGCGGTCGCAGGTTCAAACCCAAGGCACACACCTCTGACTTTTCGAAGTGATGTGTGTATTCACAATGAATTATCACTTGCTTTAACGGTGAAGGAAAACATCGTGATAAAACCTGCACACCTAAAAGTTCTTAGGAATTCCTTAGGTGTGTAGTCCGCCAACCCGCACTAGGCCAGCGTGGTGGACTAAGGTCTAAACCCTCTCAGTTGTAGAGGAGGCCCGTGCCCAGCAGTGGGACGTATATGGGCTGTTGATGATCATCATAATGTTCAGGTTGTATAGGTCAAGTTATGTTAGTTAGGACCATTGAATAGGCTATCGAACGCTTCAGGCACTATCGAATCACGGCAGTTCAAAGTCTGCTCCCTAATGGCTTGTCACTGTAGTCGAGACGAGCCCGTCCGGCCGACACCATTGTCGGCGAATTGAAAGGCGTTGAAAGCATAATTGTTCACGCCTATACAGTTATGCATCTCAGACCGTGTTGTGATACGTTGATTTGAATACACCGTTAATTGGTAATGGATGTAGACTCATCATTTTAATAATATAACTCGAGCTACTAAAGAATTTTTAAAGAAACAGGTTTATAATAGTTGTAATTATAGACTGGCTCGTGGTCTCGCGGTACAAGTGTGTGCCGTGCGATCTAGAGGTCCTGGGTTCGATTCCCGGGTCGGGCAAAGTGTTATTGGGTTTTTCCATTAGGAAATTCTCGGTAACAGCTCGGAGTCTGGAAATGTGCCCGAAAAACGGCCCCCTATTACGTGGGACTGATACATACTTGGCGAAATGTGGGTGCAGAAATGCACCTCTGCCTACCTCTTCGGGGAATACAGGCGTGAGTTTATGGATGGATGGAAATTATAGGCTCTAGAAAGTACTATAAAGAGCAAGTAAAGTAATCAGTGTTTCGTTTTGTTGCTACAGTTTATACCGTTATGATATTTATAATGTTAAACTGACATAATTAAAATTTAATATTATGTAAAAATTATGCTACGCACTTATCAAAGAAAAGAAAAAAAGAAATTTTGTGTTACTGGGACAGTTTCTTGCCGTTTTTTCTCAAGAACGAACACGTTCCGATTTGGCGATAGTGTATATAAACTGAAGAATAAAAAGTACTTGTAAAAGTCTACTGAATAAAGATTATTTCGACTTTGAATTTAAAAGCCTCAACAACAGTGACACACAAAAAGAAAAATAGAGCCTATATTTTCCTCAAAGACCGGCAACAGTGGGTGTTTATGGGCGGTGTTGAACACTTAACATCAGGTGGCTCAATTGCTCGTATGCCTTTAATCCCACAAAAAAAAAAAACACCTGACAAACCAATCAACCAACCTCAAATCTCAGACCTTTAACTTTTCCAAAAAATAAACGCGTATCATGCATTAAAACTATATAGGAAAGAAAAAAGAACCCTCTATATAAAATAAATAGGTATTTGTAATTTCTTTCATTTTTAGAAAAGATACATGTTAGTAATAAAATTTAAATGGTTTCATAAAGACGGCTAAATAGTTAGCGATGCAGCCGACATAAATACTCCCTCGCAAAAAACCGGGATGAAATAATAGGCTCTTTAAAACCACGTTACGCTCGGTGGTCGAGAATAGGTACTCGACGCCTTAAAATCTCTACACTTTTACTTTTCTTCCGTCCCTTGTTAGAAACGGTTGCACTTGTAGACTACCCAACCACTAAGTTGGCACATTTAAAAATAGATTATATTCGAAATGCCATTTTTAAATTTGAGACAAGATTAACAAACTCATATTTTCACCTTTTGTTTCTCCCAATGAGATGTGAGAGTGTCTGAGTTCTCAATACTCTGCCTATATTCTGCCGACAATATTTTATCATTATTGTTATCAGTACGTCAGGACTATGCAAAATTCTTGACAGTAACACCCGGATCTGGACAAATACATATATAGACCATGTAAATATCCATAAGATAAGTCCAACTGAAAAATTATTTGTAACAAATTATTCGTTAAAATTATATAAGTTAGCCAAAACTTCACGGCTTTTTCTCTTGTTCTAGTTAATTAGGCTCGAGTAAATTAGGCACATTTTTTTTTTGTAGTTACAACAAATTTATACGGAATTAATGAATAAATCCTTACTCTATAACCACGGTTCCCGTTTAATAGCTCCATGAACATAACCCCAACGACTACGTGTGAACTGGGGCGGGTGTAATGTACAATACTAGCTGATCGACTAGATGCATATATCATACAACATACAAATTCTACACGTTTGCTTTGAGACTAAATATTACTTGTACACTTAATTATAATTCCTACATCTTACTTCTACAGTCACTATAGGTAAGATTTGTAGTCTTTCTAATTCTGTGCCGTGCGGTTAAAAAAACTTTCGCCATTAAAATATTAGTGTGATAAATTTGATTGAAGGTGATAATATAATGCTTAACGTTTTCTTCTGAATTGCAACTGCAAACTTCACAGGCCTTCGTGGTCGATTTTTACGTCGTATAATTTAAAAAAGGAATATATTAGAATCAAACAAAAACGAGGTATAATTAGCAACACAAATATAAGGCATAAGTGTTACATCTTCAAAGCAATGTGAAATAATGCTGCTTTGTAGCACCAGGTGGCGCAAAGAGCGGGGCCGGATGCCGAGCGCCGGAAGTGACGTCATGCACGCATCCACCTTTACCAACCCTGCCTATCTAGGTTAGTGGAAAGACTTTGCTTCTTGTGAGTAGTACTTATTGTTTTGCTCAATCGTAATGTATAAAGCGAATTTATGTTAACTTCCGATATTAAAATGATTTTATTATAAACTACGTATACTCATGCCAGGACCCTCATGGGGTAGGCAGAGGTGGAGCGTATGGCCGTTTTTCGGGTACATTTTAGGAGTCCGTGCTGCGACTGACTGAAAATTTTCTAGCAGAAAAAAAGATAACAAATCGACCCGGGAATTCTCGATCTCACGCCGACACAATACTTACACTGCAAGACTAAAATGGCGCTAAGTAAAATAACAAAATTGGCAATTAAATTATTCTAAAATACTGTTCGTCAGGTTTATTGTATACTGTAGTATTATCTTGTAAGCAGATATTCTGCTTAGACTACTTTACATTAATTTAGTTGAGTGTGATAAATTTTCGTTTCAATAAATTCATCAGAAACTTTAATGTGGACACTGATTAAAATAAATAAATACTGACACGAAGATCATATAGGAGTATATTGTTTTATTTCGACTGCCAACGATATCGGGGGCGTAGCTCAGATGGTAGAGCGCTCGCTTAGCATGCGAGAGGTACCGGGATCGATACCCGGCGCCTCCATTCCTTTTTTCTATTTTTATAATTACGTATATAATTAAATATTAAAATTTATCATCAGCAATAAAAAAATAAAGATATCTAAAGTATAGAAAAAACAAGGTAAATAAATCATTTAAATAGATAGAACAAAGTTTGATTGAACTGATAAATATAATCGCTTTTTGGCATCGATATAGATAAAAGTATTTTTGGTCACACATGGGTCGGGCGGGAAAGATATATAAAAATAGTTAAGGAATTTAAAATTATGGTATATCTGTTAACAAATGGAACTAGCGAACGTGGATAAACCTTTACTAAACAATATGACGGACGGACGACCGTTGGCAGGCAAGTGTTGGAGTGGAGACCGCGCTTAGGTAGACGTAGTGTAGGACGTCCTGCAGCACGATGGTCCGACGACTTGAGAAAGGTGGCGGGTAGCGGATGGATAAGGGCTGCTCAAGACCGGGATGGTTGGCGCCTACTTGGGGAGGCCTTCGTTCAGCAGTGGACGGCGATAGGCTGAGAATAAAACAATATGTAGGTAAATCTTATATCTTTAAATGAGGAATTCTTGTATATATATATCTATCTATCTATGTAATTGGAATCTCGGAATCGGCTCCAACGATTTTCATAAAATTTAGTATATAGGGGGTTTCGGGGGCGATAAATCGATCTAGCTAAGAATCATTTTTAGAAAATATCATTTGGAAGAAAAATAACAAAAAGGAGGCGTTTGAGTAGTCTCAACTGAAAAATATGATTAATTGCTTTAACGACACAACAGCAGATGGCGTTGTTAAGTAACATTATTCATATTTCATCATTTTATTAGTAACTAGCTGACCCGGCAAACGTTGTTTTGCCATATATATAAAATTCTCGTGTCGCGGTGTTTTTTGGCAAACTTCTCCGAAACGGCTCGACTGATTTTTATGAAATATTGTATGTATATTGTAGGTAGGTCTGAGAATCGGTCAACATTTAAGGGTTTAACATTTAGGGGTATGTTTTTTTTTCTATTGACTTTATTTTCTTTATTTTTTATGATTCAGCATTGATAAATTATTATAATCATAAATTTTCACCCTTCTACGATCAACCTCTATCTTATACTGACCATAAAAATTTGATTTTTTTATTTTTATTTAAATGTAAATAAATGATAATAGCACTGAAAAATTATAATGATACGTATAACAGTCATTGCTTTGATCGATATACAAATTAAACAAAAAAATATGGTCAAAATTGTATAGAGTGAGATATACATATACATCTATATACATCTATATATATATAAAATTCTTGTGTCACAGTTCGAAACAGCCTCCGAAACGGCTCGACCGATTTTGATGAAATTTTATATGTATATTCAGTAAGTCTGAGAATAGGTTATCTATTTTTTATACCCCTAGGGTGGTCCAACCCGAAAAGTTTTATTTTTATTTTGTGGACATTTTGTTTTTATTTTTTTATGATTCAGCATTGAAAAATACATATAACTCCAAATTTTCACCCTTCTACGAACAACACCTGTTTTGTAATCGCAATTTTTATATTTTTATAGCTTTTGCCCGCGACTCCGTCCGCGAAGACTTCAGGGTTGGGCGCAGAAAGATAATAAGTGAATCTATAAATCATCCCTCAAGTGCCCAAAATGGCACTTACTGAATTTAAAAAAAGGTCAAATCAATTCAAATGGTTGAGGCGTAAAAGTAAAACTCTGACAGTTATTTTCGTATTTTTAATAATATGTTTATCCCAATGGGAACATTTCATTTTCCCGGGATAAAACATAGCCTATGTTACTTCACAGGGTCTCATTTATGGTCATACCAAAATTTTTGTTTTTGCGTGAAAGCGTAACAAACATCCCTACATTCACATTTATATAATAGTAAGGATAACCATTCCCACCTATGTTACTTAGGTGGGTCCCACCTATCTGCATACCAAAAGTCATTCAAATCTTTTTTCAATCATTTTTCAATTCTTTTATCCTCCGTATTTTTTTTTAATAAGAAGAATCCTATGTCCTTTTTTATATCTCGAAGACTATGTGTAAAAATTTTCATGATAATCGGTTAAGTAGTTTTGGCGTGAAAGCGTAACAAACAAAACATTAACATTTATAATAGCTGACCCGGAAAACTTCGTATCCCCCAACAGTCATTGAATGTTACATATTTACATATTACCTAAATTTTATTTTTGATTGTATGGAAATAAATATTGAGTTCAGCACTTTATTGAGATAAAAATACAGAAATAAATAAGTACGAAAATTAAATGCATCAATCGTGTCTCCGCAAGTCATGATTTAATTAAACATGTACATATGGGATGGGATATAGTCGGTTTTAATTCTCTTCATTGAAGCATCAGTGTGGTGGACTGAAGCCTAAACCCTCTCAGTTGCAGAGAAGGCCTATGCCAAGAAGTGGGACGTACATATATGGGCTGATAATGATGATGCACCTTGTGATATACATTTTTAATATATTTTTTAATTGTCTAAAAGATCACAAACATCTTTTGTTAATCGTCATTGCGAAGGCATGACGAATCGGGAACTGAATTCGTTTGAACTCAATGGTCATACCCGTTAGGATCAATGAAATCTTAGATCAATCTAATTGATGAATTCTTAAGCACCAATTCATCTCTAAGTTGTCTTTTCAGTATCGTCACGTGAATAACATTACTCAACAATTTTCTTAACACCAAGCGCATTCCATAGCATAGTTGTGGGTGTTTTAGATTTCAAAGCGTAATGACTACCGAACCTGCCTTCGTTTGTAAATCAGGTACAACCAAGGAGTTTAAAAATACATTTCTGAACGCACGCATAAATATTTGACAACCAATAAATATGTCAATCCCTTTTTATTACTGACATTATTCTACATTTTTAAAATCTAAAATACATAGACAATAGCTCAAAGAGTATATAACCACTACGTATGAATAGCTTATCAAGAAAAATCATAGACAACCTATAAAAAGACATTTACTCTTTTGTAAACCTGTAGATTTTTTTTCCTTAATCTTATAACGTTTACCAACTGATTTTTTATTCCCTAAATTCCGTTCCTTTCCGATGATTTTATGTGTTTACTGTAGAATAAATCTTAGGTATTATTTTCGGGAATTAAAAATTAAATAATTAATAAATCATTTTCGAAAATTAATGTCTAAAACAAACAAATATAACAGTACCTGAACTTTGTAGACATTTTACAAAAAATAAATTTCTGAACGCACACATGGTCTTCAGAAAAAAATAAAGTTGTGGCTTAAAGGTCACAGCAACCAGGCCATAAGCTCCAAAAAAAAAAAAAAATTGTTACACTATTTGACAGGATTGGACAACAAATGTTTGACATGTAATAAACAAACCAGCATCTATTGAAATGATTAAGTATTCATTACACATATCGAGTTTTCATTGTTTTTAAGATGTATTCTGCTATTCGGGACGGAAACAAATCCAACAAATCAAAAACCATGACAATCGGTCCAGCCGTTCTCGAGTTATAAGTGTTGTAACAAACACGACTTTCTTTTATATATATAGATTCGTACTTAAATATAATTTCCAAAAAACACAATAAAAAAAAAAAAAACCGAGCAAAGCTCGGTCATCCAGGTACTTATTCATAATATTAAGATTACTATAAAACTGAAAGTTCCAGTGTTTGTGGCTCTTTGATGCGATAATGGCAGAACGGTTTAAAATATAATTTACCTTATACAAAGTTTATTATCCTGATTTATAAAAAGGTTACTTTCATCCCGGAAAAAAATTAGGTTCTTGATGGATTCATAAAAAAAGAAACTATTTAAATATTAGTAGTATCTATTTATATATTACTCTCTGTTTAGACGTCTCACAGATTTAGGATAATGCTCAATATTTAATACCGATGTGTATTAATTTTATTGGTAGAACATAATATTGTAATAAAATGGAACCAAAAAGTGTCCTAAATATGGAGGCGCCGGGTATCGATCCCGGTACCTCTCGCATGCTAAGCGAGCGCTCTACCATCTGAGCTACGCCCCCGATAAGATTAAGAGATAAAATAAAGTACTCATGTCCATTTATTGTAATATTTTTTCATAGAATTTCAATGCAACTAATTATAATATAATGAATAATAACGAAATTATTTCAAAGTTTAAAACAAAACATGAATGTGATAAAGCCACACTGGAGTTGAAAATTTAAAATTGAATCTTAAAACTTTTTTTGTGCTTTTTGTGACAATTTTTAATTTATATCTCAGTTATGAACTTTGATGCGTAGTACTATTATATTTGTCTGCTTTTTTAATAGATATACATAATGGTAAAATAGATAAGTTAGAATATATCCGAATGTTTTTTTATTGTTATAAAATGATGATGAGAAATTTGTGATTATGTGCATACAAGTTTAAATGCGAAAACATTTCTAAATATCTTAATAATCTAATCTTATCTTATTTGGTCAAAATCGTCTTTTTTCACACATTTAAAGCAACTATTATCCTTCAACACTGTTCCATTGTAAAACAAAAAATAAATAAGTTAGTCCTTTGTTTCAATAAATTTAGTCTAATTTTAGTTATCTCGTCTACGTTTTCTTTTCATTTATTCATAAAATCCTTAAGCGCGCAGCGGGACGTTTATTGTAAAATTCTAAAAGCACCTTTTTATTTACATGCTCATTATTAATTATTCTTTTATCTTATTCGTTATCTATTTCATTCTTCTCAGTAAATAGGACTAGGTAGACTGATTTTCAATTTTTTATCTCATAATTCTTTTTTCAAAGAAAGAATAAATCAAAGTTAGCTTACCAGGTATAAGGTGAATTAAGTACCTAGTTGTTAATGAAAAAAAGTTAAATGAAAAAAATAATCGTTTTCTGCCTCCACCGGTCAAAATTCAAGGAGTCAAGAAACGTCTATTATACGAAACAAATTTAACTTCAGAGTGTTAATTTGTTTTCGTTATTCACATCCGTGAGTCGTCAGTTTTCATTCATTCGTTTTCAGTAAAAAATGTACAGTCATTTGAGTTAAGTTATTTGGAAATGCCGGTGTCAAAAGCTAAAAGCATAACTGCTGACGGTTAATTTAATTTCAAAAATATAAAAGTAAAAATATAGTATTTTTTTTATATTAGTTCATAAAAATGATTAAACTAGTAACAGATCATCAGATAAATGTGGTCCAAATAGGCATGTTCATCGGCAAAAAACGCTTGCGATAATCTCTGACATGATTACATACAGGCTCATCGAGAATCGGGCGGCTGCGGCATCATTGTGGGTGCTTTTTGCCCACATACCGTGGTCGCCCCATTCGGCGCGAAGATGGCCACCGGGGGATTTTGGCTGGCAATAGGGATTTTGTATATTTAAGGAAGAAACAATTCTTTCTAACACAATTATAATAATTGCCCTTTATTCTGAATTGTTTGTTTTTATAATAGAGTTTTTGAAAATATCCCTCAATTCAGAGTGCCTTTTGGCAAAGGCCTCCTCTAACTCCTTCCATTGGTTTCTGTCACGAGCCACTCTCTTCCAATTGGGGCCCGCCGTTAGTTTGAGCTCATCTTCCCATCTTCTTTTCTGTTTCCCCTTCCTACGTTTACTGTCCCTTGGATACCAGTCAGTTATTACTTTACTCCATTTTTCTGTACTTGATCTCATCATGTGGCCAGTCCATCTCCATTTTTGTTGGTAAATTCTGGTCAAAATGTCTGGTAGCTTAGTTTTTGCTCTCAGTTCTTCATTTCTTACACGCTCTGCTTTTCGTATATTTGTCATGCTCCGTTCCATGGCTCTCTGACAGTATAGCAATTTATTTCTATGTTGTTTTGTCAGTGCCCATGTTTCGCATCCGTATGTTATACATGGTAGTATGCAGATGTTGAAAGTTTTCTAACACAATTACAAAATAAATAATAACAATATTAATAATAAAGAACTCAGTTCCCTCCGCGCACGCGTACTGTGCGGACACGGTTATGCACAGTGTCTTTTAAAATTGTGTTTGTCGTGTTTCGGGTTCAATTGCCGGCTCGTGGGTGTTACCGGTTGTTTTGTGTTGGTTTGTGCTTTACGGTGCGTAAGTTGTTTTAGTGTTTTTTCATTGGATTTAATAGATTTTGCCAGTTTTATTCGGTAAGTCATTTTTATTTTGTTGTGTGGGTAGGCTTAAACTAGGTTAAACCATTAATTCTCTTTTTATTCGTTTATTATACTATGTCGTGTTATAACGATGATCCCCCTGATCGTGGTAGGGACCCTTTTAGCAAAAGTAGTTTGACCCCAAGGTCACCGAACTCCCGGCCAAAACGGTTATTTGGTGACATGTCACCTTCAAATATATCTCCGGGCGATAAAAGATCAAAACCGTCCGGTTCAAGAAGCAATTCTCCTCTGTCTTTCGAGGACAGCCGTGATGCAAGTCAAATTAATTATTGTGATTTGGTGTCCGATGCTTCGACATTTTTAAGTAAAATTAACGACCTCGTTAACGATCAGGGGTCACGAATAAACGTAGCAAATAAATCTGCATTTATGGACCTCACTCAACGGGTCACAGGCATTATTTCCATACTCGCGATAAAATCGTCTTGCAATGAAACCAAACTAGCTAACTTACAAAGAGATAACAATAAAAACTCGCGCGAACCTGCACCGGGTAATGGCACTTATGCGGACCGCCTTAAGTTGCGTTTATCTAAACCGACACCGGCAATGGAGTCGCGCGCGCCGCTGCCGTGTGTAGTAGCATACCCCACTACGGAGCGATCAGCTGAGTTCGCGTCATCATCTGCAACGAAGCAGGCGCTAATGAAAGCGATTAAGCCGAGTGATGACGGTTTTCAAATTGTAGGCGTTAAAAAAACCGTGAAATCTGGTGTCGTACTTCGTGTCGCGAATGAGTCACAAATACAGAAATTGCAATTGGTTGACGCAATAAAATCTGCCGGTTTACTATCAAATCCTATCAAATGTTATGAAGTTACAAGCGCTAGCTAGAGCAAATCGTGTTGGCGACACATTTTCATATTCAGTGTGCAGTTTTTGCGAATAAACGTGGAAGTAAGCTTTTTGGCTCAACACCAGGTGTTGATTGCACAGCCTTTGGTTGGCGTTTGAAATGTTAAAAAAAATATATTTTCAAGCGCCAATGTTCAATGTTCAAAGCGTTTGTTGCTCTTTTACAATTTGTAATTGATGGGTGCGCTGTGTGTTTAGAAAACTTTTATTTTGTTTTCGTTCTTTTATGTTGACAACAAAATAGAATTTAAATATTTTTTGAGTGCCTCGTCAGCGGTATAAATGTGTGGGGTGCGGTCGATATAGAAACATAATATAGGCCTACCCCTTCAGGGATACGAGCATGAAAAAAAATTTAATTAATCCACGAAATAAGCATGCTATGCATTTTATTCATTATTCTATGCATTAGATTTTGTTCAAGATTTTTACTCGTAACAATTTAATCTTAATTATTTTTACCAGAAAAAACGTGCACACTCGTCATATAAAATATCGTAACCGGGTTTAAAATTAACATCATAAAATTATTAACATGTTTAAGAGATCTAAAATTAATAAGTTATCAATTTCTTAAATAGTACGATATTCAACAATCAATCACAAGCCTAAATAATGTTTCGTCGTGAATTCTAAAACTCCTCACGACACATGCCCTTCACCACATTCGCCCTTTATTTTCAAGGCATTCGCTCATTAACTATGAACAAACGAGAGGTATTTTTCACTAACTTGGGCTCTACACATAAATAAATGGGCGGCAAATGACGTGTCTGCATTTGCTCCTTTATTAGGTCCACATGAAGAATTCATGCAGCACGCATTAGCTAGGCGCCTAGTGGATGTTTCAAGTGGTCTATGAGTAATTTAAAAAGTTGCGTGGTACGAAGCGTCTCGGTTTTTGGAAATTCATCGCATAGTTTTCCATTTTTTTTTTAGGATTTGGAAATTGTTCATTTGAGAAGACTATTGTCAATATGTTATGGTTTACTATCGATCTTTTCAATAACGAAGATTTATTTGTTCTTGTATTGTCCAAGATTTATTTTAAAATTTTACTATTTTTGGAAAGATTCGTGTGTGTATCGGTTCCGAAAAGACATGAGTTAGGAGCGTATATCGTACTCATAACGGTTAAACAGCTTTAATACGTCGGTATTGTGAAGCAAACTCCACATGCAATGAATTACCTAGCCTCTTCTTGCAATTTAAAAGACTTGGTTTACATAAGGAATAGTAATGTTTTTTTTTGTCATTTCGATAAATAGTCGAGTTTATTTCAAAACACTGAATAGCCTGCAGTCCAATAACTCGAACTTCCTTTTTTATCTTCACTACTAGTCCTAATAAGTTCTTATTAAATGAAAGCTTTTCTGAATTTTTTATATGTCTGGTATTTTCAATTACTTCAAACTGAAAACTTGTTAATCAGCACCATTACTCGAACTAAAACAATTTGGCAATGTAAAAATTTTGTGGTTATTATTGAAAACATTTTAGGTTACATGGTAGTTATTATTTTAGGTCATAAAATAAAAATAAATAAGTTGAATGGTACATGGACTACAAGGCCCAACAATTCGGACGCGGACCATTTAGGGCGCTTCTCGCCCTGAGATGCCGCAAAACTGCCCTAAATGCGCGAGATGGTCACCGAGAGGTTTTTGTCGGTATGCTGGCGTAGGATTTTGGTTAGGGACCCAACTCAGCTAAGCGGACAGTTGTTCCGCGCGCCGAGTTGGAAGGCCAGAGACCCCGACATACCCCTTTCGGCCTCCCCCGAGGTACCGAACAGGGGAGCTTAAAGAGCTTTCCTCGCGTAAAAAAAAGACCCAACAATTCTTGTCCTAGTTCCCCATTTTTTCTCCCCTTTTACGTTAAGTCATACATAATTATTTTTGTACAGTTTTTTAAACATTGCATGTGAATAAAGGGACGGTCATCTTTTTCTATGAAAGCTTATAAGACTTTCGTCATGTAAAAAAATGAAATCGAATGTTTGTTTGTAAATTTTGTTAAAGTGATCTAACACATTTACATGAAATTGTAACGACACGTAAACACACAAACACTAACACTAAGAAACATTCTATAACTTATAAATGTGACTAAAAATCAGAATCGACAGGAGTTTTTGGGCTTACAAAAACCTATACCTGGAACTAATTGTAAAATACAAAAACATGTCAAGAAATCTGGAAAATCCCTGGAAATTCGCTTAGATGAAATAAGGAAGCCCAAAAATGCGCAGCTTAAAATGTTCTCCAATTAAACCACGGCAGTGGATAATAATTGCTTGCCATTAAAATGATGCAGCTTAATGAATTTACTGATGGCTCGCGGGACGTATGGACAATTTGACATTAACGACGTAAGCTTGATTGGATTTCCGTTGAGTATCGATTATTGGAAAACTTCAAGTGAAGATCTGTTGCTTTATTTACCTACTCACATACCATAAGGATATCGCAAGGCACGATAGTGAAACAAAACACACAACACTGCCAACATCATTATATGACATGTCTCATTTGGGATACTGGTCTGATATTTGATATTAGGTTTTTTCATTAGGAAATTTTCAATATTGATACTGAGTCTCAATTGAGCCCGACAAACGGAAAATGGGCTACTCATAATAACCGCCTGGGGCTTGAAATGCAGCTGGTATTGCGTAGATTTGCAATCACCTCTCTGGTTCGTCTTTAGGGGTATAGGCAGTGAGTTTGTCTATATATATTCATAATTTTGGAACCTGTTTTCTCGTCTCAGCAAGAAAATTATTGATTAACAGTTGTAACATAATATGATACTAAGATGACAGTTAAACTTTAGGGCGCAATCCTCGGACTTAAAATTAATATTATCGCTTATTTTAATGCGAGAGTCTCAAAGATATGTTAGTCTAAAAACTAGCATTTGGTCAATAATGGTATTGATATAACAGTCAGTTATTTAAAGTGTAGCATAGTCAACCTAGCGTTTATAGGTCATTACTGACCTAATGCTAGTTTTGACATTAACGACTATGAACGACTAGGTATTCATCGTCATCAGCCCATATATGTACGTCCCACTGCTGGGCACGGGCAACCTCTACCATTGAGAGGGTTTAGGCCATAGTCCACCACGCTGGCCTAGTGCAGGTTGATGGACTACACACCTAAGAAATTCCTGGGAACTTTTAGGTGTGCAGGTTTCATCACGATGTTGTCCATCACCAAACAATTCATGCGACAAAATATATTCTAAACAGTCATAACTTGTAACATCCTAAGTACGGTGTAATCAAACTTTTTCTCAATTCTCTGCATTCAGATATTTTCATCACTCGGCACCCAAATTAAATTACGGCCACATAAATCATTCGCGGTAACGAGTTCCAGAGCAGATGCGTTCGGCTGTAATGTAATTTGTGACGTCACGCGCTTCAAGAACCGACGGAGTCCACGTCGCGATAAAAGTTGATTGGATTGATACTTGACTGATGCACTGAGGACGGAGACGGCAAAAAGACCGTTCGCAAGCGCACTCGCTTTAAGCTTACGGCAAAGAGAGCAATTTCATGATTCTCCAGAGTACTGAGTTAGAGATACTAGATGTTAATAAGATAAAAAAGAATGATTGAAATATTAAAGGGAAAAAATACGATTGAAATATTAGAGAGAAACTCTTTCTTTTAGTGATTTAGTAAGTGGCAGCGTGGGATCAAGAGGTACTGGGTTTTATTTCCAGTTGGACAAAGTGATATTTGATTTTCCCATTACGAAATTATCAGTAATAGCTAGGGACCTGGAATTTCCGGTAAACAGTAAAGATTAGCAGCTATTTCATCATCAGCTCATATACGTCCCACTGCTGGGCACGGGCCACCTCTACCATTGAGAGGGTTTAGGCCTTAGTCCACCACGCTGGCCTAGTGCGGGTTAGCGGACTACACACCTAAGAAATTCCTAAGAACTTTTTAGGTGTGTAGGTTTCATCACGATGTTTTCCTTCACCGTTAAAGTACGTGATAATTCATTATGAATACACACATAACTTCGAAAAGTCAGAGGTGTGAGTCCTGGGGTTTGAACCTGCGACCGTCGAAATTCTCGACCGCGTGCCTAAACCTCAAGGCCATCACGACTTTAGCAGCTATTTGATGGGATTTAAATAATTTATTTTTTCCTAATGACAAGCATGACAATAATGGATGCATTTTCGATAAAATTTCTACTGTTGATCACCTCGATGTGCGCAAAATTGTGTGCCTTGCGATCTTAAACTCTATTATTAACTTATAATATACTCTTATATTTAACGGAGAGTCTCGAGCGTTATTGATTTTAAATCAAACAGTCAAACTTTTGGAGGTAATTACAAATTTATTCGGAAACAAACTTATTACAGAGCTCCGTTCGGTCCGGGGTTCCGAGCGAGAATGACCTCATCATCGATCGGGCGGTTGTTTTTATACCCTACGTTGGGCGCACAGTGGGGTTGCGACGACTCTTCGACACGGCCGTCCTGATGACCACACGTCCTCGTGTGGAGTGCCTGGAATGAAAGAAAATTCTCGAGCAGTACTCATTCTAGTCGTTCGGCCATTCCTGGCTCAAGTGGGTGGGAATAAAAGGTACTCTGATCAAAATCATTACAGGTTTTAATGAAAATCGTAACAAACTCCTTCTCTCAAAGCTGACATGTTGAACAACACCCATACTCATTCGAATAATAGGAAACTCATTAAAATATCACAGTGCTCATAGTCTGACCTCTATCCGGTCTTCATCACGTAACCTCTATCCGGTCTTCATCACGTAACTTCTATCCGGTTACAAACCAATCGACCTCTATCCGGTTACCAACACAACACCATCCAGATAATAATTTCGAGCCTTTATCAAAATAATCTTAAAGTAGGTTTGTTCAACACCTCATCAATACGCTTTCCTTTAATTTTACAGGCTACAGATTCTTTAATTAGAGGACACTCAGCACCAGAGTCGTAATGAAATGAAAATTGCTCACCAGAGTGACGTTCCAACAAACGCATCCATTTTTTCATCGCTAGCGTCTTCATTTTGAACACGTGGATCGTCGTGGTCCATCCCAATTCTGATAACGGAGATTCTTGGGCGTTATTGATTTTAAATCAAACAGTCAAACTTTTGGAGGTAATTACAAATTTATTCGGAAACAAACTTATTACAGAGCTCCGTTCGGTCCGGCGTTCCGAGCGAGAATGACCTCATCATCGATCGGGCGGTTGTTTTTATACCCTACGTTGGGCGCACAGTGGGGTTGCGACGACTCTTCGACATATTGATTTTCAGTTTTAAAATTACTGAATTAAAACTTTTTTGAGTCATAAGAGACGTAGTTAAACGTTTTATGAATATTTTAAATGCAACTGGTACACCGAAATTAAGAAGTTACCCGGCTAAATGTAATATGAAATTATTGCGATGGAAATTAAGGGGGAGAATCAACTTTAACATTTACCTGTATAGCTCGCGCCTGGAAACTTGGGGTGCTTAACTCTTCACTTACTAATTATAAATGCGAAAACAATTTCGCAAAGTAATAGAGATGTTCTTAGTATTTAATTTTTAATCACTCTTTAGGTAGTTGTGAAGTTGAATTTCCGAGAGGTAGACTTGCAGGAATTATAGTACCGTAACGCAGTGAGATCGTTAAGTTAATAGCACTTATGTGTTATTTTTATGAGGCAATATTTCAAATGAAGATTCCGTGTGAAATATTAATAACTAGCTAGATAAAAATATATTTTATGGCAATTTATTCTCATAAACTGTGTATGTACAGACGGACCTAATTTGTTAATTAATTTGAACATTTTCAACTAATATGCAATCCTGATCAAAAAAGGAATGAGCTTAAATTCGAATTCGAATTCAAATTCACAATAAAATATTAGATTTAAAAATAAAAAATAAATATAATTAATAATTCAAACAACAAAAATCGAAATCATTTAAAAATTAAAATAATTTTGAGTATTTAATATTTTACTAGGGTAAAAAGTAGTTTTTAATTCTCTATTCTCTAGTCTTTATTCTCTCGCATTTAAAATTTTACTAAGAATTTCACGCACTTTAATGGTAAAGTACTAGACAACAAAACACATAAGGGTTATCCACAGAGAATTTCTTACATACCTATGTGAAGTCGCCCCATTTAAACATTAAGATTTTTTTGATTCAGAATTCATCAAATACCATCGATTATGTTAGGAATAAAAGCATTTGGTTGAATAAAACGAAACATGACCACCGCAACTGTCCGGCAAAAGTCAGTCGAAGCCGCAAATAAACCACAAAGCCTAAAAAGCAATATTGTACCTGTACACAGCTGGTTTAATTTATTTGATAGTCCGCTACAATGCTTACAACGGAAGGGTTTACGCACAAAATTTTACTTCTTTTCAAGGTTTTTTGGATTATATAGATGAGGAAAATGTTAGGCTTCCACCAATCGTACTTAGTACAAACGTAAGATTATTGTTTCATATCGATTTTGTATGAGAAAGTGGTAGCACCACGGTCGAACCGACTCATTTCTATGACTTACTAGAGTATGAAATGTCAAGTGTTTATCATGATGAAGGCTGATTAATATTTTTGAAAAAATCTTCAAAAAAATTTGATCTGATTTAAAATATTCCTTTAAGTAGATTTGAAACAAATTTGCTGTGACCGGTAGACAAACAGGCACACGAGTGATCCTATGAAGGTTCAGTTTTCCCTTATTCAAGTGCGCTTTCCTAAAAACACCTTCTACAAAGACACTCACAGCGTTCACATTACTGGACCCACGTGCAAAACCATTCGCGGACAAAGTACTTGAAGGGGTGTTAAGTACAGCACGCTATTCCGTGGATTTAGGCGGCGTCTGAAGTTCTCGGTAAATGTTTGCGGTTTCTATTCACCGCTTGTATTTGTGCCGGTGCTGAAATTAACGGGACTTATGCCTCATTACATTTCACTGTGTAATTATGCTGTGTCAAGTCTTTGAATCGCCTTTCATAAAAAGGTTTGTATAATTATTGATTTTCTGTTTATTACACGATAAATAATCGTTAAATCAATAAGGTATAAATAATGTTATAAAAAATAAAATAAATAAATACACCCAACCGTCACATACATATAGTTCTGATCCCACATTAGAATACAAGTCCTGTGTCGTGAGTATTAGAAACTACGAGAGACTTTTCGGTCTAACAAACAAATATTTGTAGATCACACAAACATTTGTCTCGGTACGGGGATCGAACCCGCGGCCTCTCGTTTCTCAAGCTGGTATCTAGCCAACTGCGCCACGGGACTGTCAAAAAATCACTTACAGAGTACAAACTCTAACTTAATGCAAAGTATTTTATGAGGAGTAGGTATCAAAAATTACAAGTAACATTTCTGTCTCACAAACACCCAGACGGATGATAAATATTTGTGGATCATACACATAATTATCTTGGTCAGGGGGCAGACCTGCAGATTTTCGTTTAAAAGGATGGCTGCTAACCAAATGCGCTGTGGAGGCTATTTAATGAAGTCGTGTATAGCTTGTGTAAACAATTGTAGCATTATTTCTGAAGCAAACATAAAATTACAACAGACCCTAAAAACGCACTATAGTTTTATGTTGTTTTTTTTTAAGACAAGCAACAGTAGTTTAATGTATTAAGAGAGCAATCAGTGCGACGAACAATCTTTAACCGCACGAAAATATAAACACATGACAAACACTAACACAAAACATGTAAAACAAAAAAATCTTCGCAGATGTTCAATTTACACAGAAATCTGTATAGATTGATGAATTTTAAATGAGAGTATTCTCAGCGCCGGCTCTATTCAAACGTCATATAAAGGTATCAAGTTTATTTCAATCCCTCAACGAAGTTTTGTAATATGAGGGAGCACTGACATCTGAGCTGCAATCGTAAAGCTCCATAAACTAAAACAACAGAACGCATCGTAAGACGAGTTAATCTCACCCGTTTTAATATCCTTTGAATTTACAGTGAAATTTGAATGCCAATTCGTACGGCAAACTTCACGCAAATTGCAATGAATCTTAAGAATGAATCAGTAATATGTCAAGACTTAAACGCTTTAACAATTGATCGTCAAGTTCATGACGCCGATTTACAATATACGTGACGTCTCCGATCTTAAAATGGGAGGCTATTTTATATGTGTTTTATGGTCAAGTCTGCCTCGTGGTCTCGCGGCACAAGTATAGTGCGATCTAAAGGTCCCGGGCACGGCAAAAAACGGGTCGGGCAAAGTGTTATTGGGTTTTTCCATTAGTAAATTTTCAATAGCACCACGGAGTTTGGAAATATGCCCGAAAAATGACAATAGCCTCGCCGCCTATTACATGGGACTGATACCTGGGGAAATGTGTCTGCAGAAATGCACCTCTGAATGTTTTATGTTCAAAAATATCTAGAAAGTTTTCAGTGTCATTTAATTTTTTTTCAATCTGGCCTGTCCGGAATAAAGACAGTTCTTATATCGCTGGACCAATAAGGCACCTTATTTGAAAATAGCATTTACATAAAATCTATAAATTCACTTTGCAACATGATTAACTAAAATCGTATCGGTCTTTGATGTCGTCGATGGTAAAAGAATAAATCTGAAATATTAACGATCCTAAAAGTTGATATTCGACTGAATGAGTGTTCTCAGAACTTTTCGCATTGTCTAATTTATGAGATCTTCTTTAAAATTCTCAACAAATTACAAAGTGAATCGCAAAGTTTAATGAGGAGTTATTAGGTTTATATACGTTGCCTTTGTTTTTGCTCTAAGTAACGAGATGGCCAACTAAAGTTATATCCATCGATTAATATTAAAACTTTATGTGTCCTAAGAGTTTACCTAAAAATGATACTTATGTCAAGTTGATTTACGAATGAAACTGTGCGGTATTAGGCTCTGTTGAAAAAGATTTCACAGAATAAATATTTGCAGATTTAGGGACTAAGAAAACTACATACCCCCGAATTGCCTTATTAAGTCCTACGTAATAGGATGCGACCCAATACACGTTTTTTGGACACATTTCTAGTCTCGATGCTGCTACTGAAAATTTACGATCGGAATGGATAACGAAGCAGACGCACTGGATAAATCACTCATTAAAATCTTAACAACATTCGATTGAAAAGCGATTTCAAGTTCTCTCAATATTTATTCAGATGGGTTATGACTCACAATATTCCTGGGCTGGATTCGGTGTTATTAGTTTTTACAATCACATTATTCTTAGTAGCACCATGGAATTTTACTCGTAATACGTGTCTAAACAAAGTAAATAAATTCGTCTCCTAAAACGTCGTATTAAAGGCTTAAAGGCGAGACGTGGATTTAGACTTACACCTTTGGTAACCCCTGGGAATTCAAACCCACTCTGTATTTATGTATAATTTATGACGTCATAACATGAAATTAGGTTATTTCCTACGCACGGGCTTAAACGTAATTCTGTATGTGTACGTTGCAGCCATGAATGTAATTTAGAGCACTAAATTTCATGATGCTTCTTGACTGTTACTGCAGTGCATTTTCTGCACTTACTTCGGTTACTGTCACAGTTTCATCTGATTCGTTTTAAAGGGTATAGTTTTGTTAGTCCAAATACTATACTGCGAGAAAAGTATAAACTGATGGCTTCTGAAAAATGTAACCATATTTGGCCTTCAACGTCACAATTAACTCAAGAGGGCAAAGTAAATCATTTAAAGTTAAAAAGTTTTCGTTTATAGGCAAATTGATTTATTAATTTATTTATTTAAGCAAAATTTCTGACAAAAACAATGAACTATGAGCTATCTTATGAACTAACTTAAAGACTAAAAATTGAGCGCCGGTACTTAAAAAAGGTAAAATTAGATCTAATTAAATATAAAAGTGTGTGAATGTATGAATCGTATGTGAGTTTGTGTTTGTGTGAGTGTGAGCGTATGTGAATGAGGGTGCAATTATCTTAGTGTATTACTACTAATTGTTTTTCCGTTTCATCGTAACTAAGTTTTAAGAGCCAATTTAAAACTGTGTTTTTACATAAGACTATTAAGAAAAATTATTCGTAAAACATTATTAACTTTATTGTATAAATATTGTCCCAAAAAATAATAAAAACGTTGTGAAAATTGGGTTCTGCATATATGACTACGAGGAACTAAGTTTAAGCGTCTACTACTTTGGGTGGAAGAGGAGCAAATAGAGCTAAGGGCGGTACTATGCTGTCTTAAAATAACTTGCAGAATAAATAATTGTCTCACTGTCAATACCTGGCAATTTTCATACAATTCCTTGGTGGGGAAACGGAAAGGTTTGAATGTACAGACCTTCAGTACTGCTCTCTGGGCTCTTTCCAATTTTAGTAGTGACGTCTTTGCAGAACCACCCCATGCGGTTATACAGTAACTCAAAACCGATTGACACAATGCGTAATAAACCATTTTTACAACTTTTAATTCCGCAACATTCCTGAGATGTTTAAAGACAAAAATGAGTTTACGTGTTTTACCTGCTAAGTTATCTATATGTTGTTTAAAACATAACTTGTCATCAATAATAACTCCTAGATATCTGATTGTGGTTGACTTTATTAACTCACGACATTTGCATCTAAACTGAATATGAGGGGGATGGTTATGGGCATATATTTTTAATTGGGGTGGAAATGGTTCGTTATGATTTCTTATAGAAAAACTTAAGTATTTAGTTTTATCAATATTGAGAGATAGCAAATTGTTTGAGAGCCAACTAGATACTGTGTTAAATCCTGTTTGTGCATACTGAAATGCTTGAGTCCACGTGGAAGCAGTAAAAACAAGCGCTGTATCATCCGCAAAAGCTATAATTTTACCATTACGTAAATTTATGTTGCATAAATCATTGATATACACCAAGAACAGGGTAGGACCTAAAATGCTGCCTTGGGGCACACCATACTCAACGGCTAGTTCTTCGCTGGTATATTGTCCGATTTTTACACGTTGGGTACGGTTAGATAAATAACTTTGAAAGAGTTTTAATGGTGTCCCTCTTACTCCAAGATTCTCGAGTTTATTACATAGACGGGGCACGGAGACAGTGTCAAAAGCTTTAGCCAAATCAAGAAATACAGCTACACATTTCTCTTGTTTGTCCAATCCCCTTACAATATTATTAACAAGGTCGTGAACCGCGTCATCAGTCGATCGACTATTACGGTAGCCGTATTGTCTATCGGATAAAAGATTATATGTTTCAAGATATTTCTTAAGCCGTGAATTCATTATTTTTTCGATAATTTTAGATAAAGTTGGTAAAACTGAAATAGGTCTATAGTTAGTCATATTTGATTTGTTGCCAGACTTAAATATTGGATGGATCAGCGCTCTTTTAAGCAAATTGGGAAATTCGCCGGCAGATATAGATAAATTGACTAAATAAGTAATAAATGAATAAGTAATAAGATAAATGAATTATAATGAAATTTAGAACCGTGTGTTCTTGAGGAATATTTTATAACATTGGCTGATATATTCTTGGGTAAGTAAGAATCGTATTATTGTTATCTACGTGAAAGTTTGTGATGATGGATGTTTGAGTTTTTGTAACATAGGTACATTTAATGTACGAGTAAGGTGTGGTCAACGGGTCCAAAGTTCGATTTAAGGGGAACAGCGTACTATTTGTTTTTTTCATAAGGATATTCTCATACTATATGGTCTTTCCATTATTATTTCCAGTTGGCAACCAATTTTTAATAGATCCTCAGATTCTGATGATTAAATCAAATAATAATGTTGAATCGAATTAATAAGAGGTTTAATCCTAACATTGACCAGTTTTCCTGAGACTTGGATATAATTATGTTGCACAATTTAATTTTAATAGTGAGAAATATATAACATACTCGTAGGAAAGGAATTAAAATAACGCATAGTTATTTATAACATATGAAATTGAATCTGGAAAAAACATATATATTGTTGACCGATACCGATCCAACATAGCAACGTGAACAATATTAATTTTTACAATACTCCGACATATTTATGAACCGGCTGAAGAATGTGCGAAATTTCGTCGAGCTTGTAAATTCAATTTATTTCAACCAGATCGTACATAAAACTTGTCAGTGTTCTTGTCGAGGATATATCTCATTTGCAACTGCCAGTGAGCTTCGTAAAGAAATATGAGTGGATAAAATATTTCCTCTTCATAAATTATTAAAAATAAATGCATGATTGATCGGTTGCGTGTGGGGCGTTCATGAATTTCGCTATTATCAGCTTGTTTATATTTAGAAAGCACTTTGAAATGTTTAATTTGTGTGTTCAAATCTAAATTGCAACGAGCGGTTGAATGAAGTAAAACGTGTGGAGTGATACCAGTTGCCAAAGCCCAGTCTCTATATTAACTCAAATACGCCCTACTGCTGGGCACGGGCCTCCTCTATGACTGAGAATGAGTTAGGCCTTAGTCCACCGCGCTGGCCTAGTGCAGGTTGATCTATTTTCTTAGGACCTAGCTAAACCTATTCAATGCATATTTATGTAATTAACAAAAAAATACTTACCAAAAATAATATTTTACAGTTCTTAATTTGAAGGCACTGAAACGAATTTTCAACATCAAACCAGCTATAATTAGAATATATAAGGACACCTAAATAATAGAAATCCCGAGTACATGCTACAATTATTTTAAGTGTGCTCAAACTCAGCGATCTCAACTGCTCTACGGATTCATTTTGAAATATCAATTACAGCCAAAAGCTATATTTTTCATTTTTATACGTAGACTAAGAAAATGACGTCACAGACATTATTGTTTATTTATTCGCCTTATGTTCTCGCGGCACAAGTATGCGCCGTGCGATCTAAAGGCTCTGGGTTCGATTCCCGGTTAAGGCAAAGTGTTATTGGGTTTTATAACTAGGAAATTCTTAGTAGCAACAGCAATAGGCTCGCCTCGTTTTACGTTAGACTGATATTTACTTGACTGATAGACCTGGCGAAATATGAGGATAGAAATCTAAAAACTTCTGCCTACGACTTCGGAAAATACCGACGTGGGGTTATGTACATACATATGTATTAATCTTATAATCCTAACAAGTATACCTACCTCAAATGTTTTCTTTCACCATTAAAATTATACGATGTGATCTCACAGTAATAACTTAATAAGTAACTTTACACACAAACTTTTTTTAGTTTTTTTTTTAGCGTCAATGTATTTGTAATCAATATTTCCTATTTTCGATTACGACCTTTTTACATTCTTTATACAACTCCAGTCTAATCCTTCGGTCTCTCCGACCCTGGTTCTTTCTCGTTCGTTCTCTTCATTAAAGTTTTCTTAGTTACCTGGCCTAGTATAAAATTCATCATCATCAGCCCATATACGGCCCACTGCTGGGCACTGTATAGAAGTAACATAGAAAATATATATTTGTATGAGTACTAGTGTCGGTGACCGCAGCCTAGGGAACTGTGTTTCACTGTATCTAATCTGCACTCTGATGGACTCGCCGGGGCTTATGAATATAAAACGGGTTGGTAAACAAGAAATTATACCACAGCGATCACCGCAACACTAAACAAACACTACATTTTCTTCGTACTTACTTAAGTGAAATAATAATTAATGCTTTACTGTTTTTCAAGTGTTATTTACCAAATTTTTATCCTTAACTAGATATTGGGCCTTGCATTGCGCGGCCAGTATTTTGATTTTTTATTTGATATTTTTAAGAATGTATATACCATATATAAGACATCATCCAAATAATAAGTCCAGTAGTTCAGGCGTGACAGCGCACCGACATACGGAAAAAAATACTTTTGTATTAAAATTTGTATGGATTTTGTTAGATTTATTGTTTGGTCTGTTTCTTTTCCTGAAGTTATAAAGTTAGAGAAGGTCATAGAATTAAAAGGAATATAGTCTTTGAGTTCGTATTTTGTAATTATTGGTGTGAAGTCTCTGATGTTATTATTTTAGTAACCAGAGAAAATTATTGCCTATCATTTAAATAGCAATGTGCGCGGAGATCTCAGAAGATGAGTCTTCATCATCATCGTCAGCCCAATACGTCCCACTGCTGGGCACGGGCCTCCTCTACAACTGAGAGGGTTTAGGCCTTAGTCTTAGAGTCTTACTATAAAATAAATAAATAAATACACCCAACAGTCACATAGATAGTTCTGACCCCACATTAAGATACGAGTTTTGTGTCGTGGTTATCAGGAACTACGAGGGGCTTTTCGGTCTCACAAACACCCAGAGCCGAAACAAATATTTGTGGATCACACAAACATTTGTCTTGGTGCGGGGATCGAACACGCGGCCACTCATTTCACAAGCCAACTGCGCCACGGGGCTGTGATAAAGTAATTAATAATGTTTAGTGTTATGTCCAGATGTTTCAGGTTTGGTTTGTATAAATAAAATTACTAAAGCTTAGTTTCAATAGCGTCTGGTACGTCCACTCGGTCCGATATCAGAGGTAGTAGTGAACCGGTAGGAATGGAGAACAGCGCTTATATTATGATTTATTTAAACGTCTACCTTACAATTTATTATTAATATTACCACTACGCTACATTTAGCAAATCTTAAATATGAATTAAAATACATTTTAACATTCATGCAACCCAAAGGCATTCTAATCCCATTACAAATTCTTTAAATAACGTCAAAGTTAATGTTTTGTTATATTACATTTTAGGCATCTATTTAGACGCTTTCACTCACTTAATGACTACTTTGGAATCTATTATGGAATATTTAATAACATTCAGTGTTTAGAAACGCTTTATTTATCTCAGAAATACGTGAATACTTTCACACCCACGCAACGAGTTTTCTAAACAAAATAGCTAAGGAAAATGAAAATTGATTGACTGTTGGCAATTGTTCATAGGCTACTGCTGATTGTTATCATCACACATCCTTTGTGGTACAATGAGATAAATGTTTGAGAAAACCACGAATAATTGTTTTATTTTTTGTTGTTTGTCAGACCGAAAAGTCTCTCGTAGTTACCGTTTCCCACAACTTAGTAAGATAGAGTATATTAGTAAGATCAGAAATTTTCTATATGACGCGGAATAGAAAGAAAAAGTAAACTCCACAAATCTAAGCTTAGTATAATATTTATCAAAATGCAATCCGGCTAAACACTTAAGCATTTTCTAAAGTGTATAGATGATACCCTGAAAATGTATATTGATTTCGACTTATTAGTTAGATGGCTTTTGAAGACATAAAGGCTATCATTTATAACATTCCCCTAATACTATCCTCGATCGCCTCTATTATAAGACAAAAAGTGAAATAAAATAAGTAGATGGAAAAAGTGGCCGGATTATATCTCATTTGGTGAACTGCCAATATCCTATATACCATTTTATTTGATACGAAACTTACCCGAAATTTCCGTAAGTGAGGAGGAAAGCTAGCAAAACGCTTCCGCAGCGTATCAATAGAAACTCAATCGCCGGACCAATTCGAATCTATAACGTTGGCTCTTCGTCAATATTTGAAGACGTTTTTTACGCCTTTCACATTCTTTCTGCCTCTCTATAAGGTACCAACCGAGAGTCGATAATTTATTTTAACTATCGTGTGAAAATAAAGTATTGGAAGCTGAGAAAAAACTGAGCTTATTTTCTAGGTCCATTGTCATTACATTGTCACATTACCTTATGGCGAATTGAGTATCATAAATTCTGACCATTATGTCTGCTTAATTGTAGTCGTACGATTTGTCGGAAATAATTAATAATTGCGACAAAAGCATAACAAAAACTGGCTTTCCTAAGTGTAATTTTATTAGAGAAATATAAGAATTTAAAGCACGACTTTTCATTGAGTCCATTCACACGGTTGTTGTTTTAATAAGAATATATTGTAACTTGTTTGAGTTTGCCTAAATTATGTACATGGGTTGTGTCCGACAAGAGTTCATTAGTAAGTGAGAATAATTAATTTCAGCTACCTTACAGAAACAAGATACGGTATTTATTTTAAAGAAATTAACCTATAACCTTCTTTATAACACGAGAATAGTTCTAAAAACTGCATACTAAAATGTCGTTGTTATTTTGTGCTGGTGTATTTGCTAGAAATATCGCAGCTTAATAAAAACATTTATGATTGTAGCCATTTTGTATTCATTGTTTGACCTTTTTTCTAGAGTAAAAGAAGTACATCTTTACTGAGAGGTTTAAAATTGAGCCGATTTGAAGATTTTTTATAATACCATTGTGTTTTTGAGTGTATTAAAAAAAATAGACAACTTCAAAAATCTAGTAGTATACAGAGACAAGACAGAGTAGAGATAAACAACTGATGACACGACCGATCACACCATTACTCGACACCATCATATAGATTTGATGCTTCTGCCTAGAAGTAAGAGTAGTGATAGTAATTCTAGTAGTAAATGTAAGTGCCTTGGTACAGAATCTATCTAGAAAGTAATGTTATCGCAAATTCTGTACTAATTTACCTATGGCAACAAATTCGTTAAATTATTTACTATAACATAAATGGAGAAAGAAACATCTCTTTTTTAAGTAAGATTGTTCCATGAGATTACATTAAAATACATTGGTGACATGGGAAAGTCGGTGAACTTAATAAAGCACATTGAATCTCGTCACACATTTGAAGTACAAGATTCACTAGACTTCTAGCTCCCGTCTACCATTTGGCAGATACGTCATTAGTACTGGCACAATGACTCTTCACGTCCTATAGGCAAAAGGGGAGGCAAACAAAGCAACCAAACATCTCATCCTAAAGGCGTAAAAGCAAAGTGTAGTAAAGTTTCATCTGGAAATCTGCTAATTTATATCCCCCAGCTGAACACACATCGATTCGTCTCTGTCGGCACGAGGGCTCGCAGACACCTCTTGTGTCGGATTACTTCAGTTTTATATTTGTCCAGACGGTCCTACTCTACAAGCTGGCACATATAACTTTATAACTCGTTTTAGTTCAGTAAGTATCATCCGAGTATACCTTTGTATAACTTCTTTTAGGTCAGTTAGTAAAATTCTTTTTCCATTTAAATTTTAGTAAGATAAAAGATAAGATAAAAAAACACTTTATTGTACACCATTATACAAACAAACAATTACACAAAAACAACTTAAATATAGTGGACAATCGGCGGTCTTATCGCTTAAAGCGATCTCTTCCAGACAACCAGGCATGATGGAATATACCGAGTGATTAGCGAGTTGTGGGGGTGCTTAAATGATATTTATTTTTATTATATTTTTATACATATATGAATACAGTATATACACACATACACTTATATACACAACACATACATATACTAGTACTTAAATAATAATTAAATATATACCTACATATACAGTATAAACATAATACATAAGCCTACAAAGATAAATAATATAATATACTACAATAACAAAGATTACTTGACGGTAAAGAGGTAGTAACACTTCAATTTATTTTTAAAAATATTTATTGATGGCGCTTGTCGAATTGTTAACGGCAGTGCATTCCACAGGCGTATAGCCTGCACTGTGAAGGAGCCGTCATAAAAAGCAAAATAAAATAAATTCTTGCCAAAAATTTGCTCTTTTTGTCCATGCTGGGATCCTTGCGGGATGTATCCTGTGTACTGCTGTTTTATCACAATTACGACTACATCGATAACTTTGTTACGCTGAATTGTCTCCTTTAAATGATAAAGTCTTAAAACTGTCATAAGCGTGGTATGTGCACTTAACAGCGTAACATACAAACTAATAAACATGAGTGAACTATTGGTAGGATACGCTTTTTGTTTTTATAGCTTTTTATTTTTGTAGTCTATGTTCATTGCGATATGAATAATCCAGTGCCACCGAATGCCATATTTTATTTGAGAAAGTGATAAAATATTCTAAACAGATTGTCTAGGTAAAAATGATGGAAGATGATAAAGCTTACATAACTTTGGAAAATCTAAATAAATGCTATTGATCACTTCATCGGTCCAAACTCCTTAGGTTGTAATTCAAGTTGACTACAACGTGGCTCTAACATTTACATTGTAAAGAATTTTCATGGATTTTTATTAAGTTTTATCAGCTGTTAAAGTGAACAACAATACATATTACAGACAAACCTCATAAACACTGGCTGCGCATCAAAACCAAAAGTATCTTGTATTGTATAAGAAATTACGTGATACTTTTTGTTCTCCCAAATACCCAGACGCGAACAAAAAAATATTAAGGAATAATCGCCTATTCTCATTCTACAGCCTGGCATAAATAAACAACGCCATCTAGGCTATTGTTAAAATATAACATTAGAATATTTATCTGCCTACCAACAACAATACATAAAACGTCTAAACAACATAAAAACTTACGTTCCTATTGTAGAACATTAATTGTTCTCGAGAAAATCTTTCGTTTCGAGAAATATCCTCTTTATTTTTTTATGAAGTGGCTCTTTGGGTGATTTTTCACAAGGGCCCTCGTAACGAGCGGTTTCAAATTTTCAGGTACCCTTCTTGTTGTTGTTACAGAAAACTTACTGGGGTTTTTAATCGTGACGTTTTTTTGGATATTTTTAAATGTTTCTTTCTTTTATTTAGTGAGTGCACAAGAATTTGCGTAAGCAATTTTAGTGGGGAGATATGCCAGGACTTTAGCAGCACATACGATGCCTGTAACTTTTGATGTAATTTATAACAATATGTATATAAAGCTGAAGAGTTTGTTTGGACACGCTAATCTCAGGAACTACTGGTCCAATTTGAAAGAAAAAGATACTGCTATATTCATTTGAATTCTTTTTGTAGTCTAATGTTTCGCATACAGAGTTGCGGGCCATATGAATGAACGTGTGGGATGTGAAGCTATTTTACAGCTTGATAACGCAGCAAAGATTTACGTACCTTTTGGCTCATTTGTTGCATGCACTTGAATTAATGGATGTTCTATGTGTTGTTTACTACCAATTCGTATACGTGTGTATTATATGTTATATTTTTATTATTACTGAAATATAAGCGGGTTGAATAATAGTTTACTTTGTAAGCAAAATGCATTTCGAATTTCACACAATTGTGAAGCTGTCGCATCGGAATAACGCTGAATTAATCGAATTCACCGAAGCTCAAAGGGAAATTCTGCGTAAACTGTGACAAAAAAGTGATCGGTGACGTGTGACTTGATTTTGCACGTCGCATTTCCTCCACAGTAAATAACCTTATGTCTGCACTTGGCACCACATCAAAGTATTCCACATATACGAATGTTCAAGTTTGATCATGCGTTCTGAACTGCTATTCCGGATAATCAGGGTATTTAAAAAATTTGATATAATTTCAACGTCGTTCAACGATGCTGAGTGATGAGAGGTCTCTTGTCACTTGTAAAGTAAAAAGGCTAATAAGGCTAGACTAGTATAAAGGCGTTTATCATCACATTAGAAAGTTATCATCATTATTATGATACCCTTCTCACGTCCACTGCTGGACACAGGTCTCTTCTAAGGCACGCTACTGAGCACTATCTTTGGTCCTCTTCATCCCATATAATATTTGAATGACCGTAAAAATTGCAAATAAATAAATATAGGTAACTCTTACTCCTTATAAATTGCTGTATCATAACTCATATACGCATAGGAATATAGAAAACAAAAACAATAAAGTAACAAAACAACAAAAGACAAATCTTTTTATAACAACACAACAACACAATTTGTCTCCAACTTTGTTTCTAGTACTGCTGGTATTCGACGCACGCTCGGGAAATTCTTCTGCAACTTTATCGAGATCTTAGGGCAGTGTGTTTTCAATATTTCACGTGCATATTTGAAGGTATTATATCGACACATACGTACACCCACGTTTCACCAATTCTAAATCCCACTTAATAGGGGCTTATTCCCTTTTTTCGGCCACTTTTCCAGACTTCGTGCTGCTGCTAAGAATTTCCTAATATAAAAACACTTTGCCATCCCGGGCAATCAAACCCATGACCTCCAGGTGCCGCACTTGTCTCGCGAGATCACGAGGCGTTATGTCGAGTGATCGGGAATATGGCTCTGAATGTATGTCACGTATATCAGATTAACGTTCATCCATGATATCTCCCGTGACCGGGTGTCAATAACATCGCACGGCCTGACCAATGCTAACTGAACTGAATATTTTATCTACAATTTACACTGGTCCAGTTAAATGCAACTTCGTGGATCTATGTAATCTCAATCGTGCGGAGTTATCTTTCGCTTCACAATTTATATATCTTTTTTCGTGTGTGGGTGTTTGTGAGACAGAAAAGTCTCTCGTAGTTTCTAAAACCCACGACACAAGACTCATATGAGTCCCATATCCCAGTGAAGGATGTGATGTGATGTGACTGTTGTGTGTATTTATTTATAATTTTTCCGTTATTTACTTTAATTGTGACTGCATTATCGTACCGCGGTAAAAGCTTGTGAACTGTGCGATTTAGAGGTCCCGTGGTCAGTATTCTTCCTTCTGTTACTAGTGACTTTGGTTAGATGGCAAAACGAGGAAGAGCAAGAGGAAAAAAGGCAGTATTCACTTTAGCCTTAACCTTCGGTAATATAGACGTCAGAGTCAGAATTTTATTTTCTAATAGGCTTGTAGCTTGGTATATTGTTTTACCTGGCAAGATTATTTTTTTATTATATTATTACTTTTTTTTATCATCAGCTCTTATACGTCCCACTGCTGAGCACGAGCCTCCTCTGCAACTGACATGGTTTAGGCCTTAGTCCAGCACGCTGGCCTAGTGCGGGTTGGTGGACTACACACCTAAGAAATTCCTAAGAACTTTTAGGTGTGCAGGTTTCATCACGATGTTTTCCTTCACCGTTAAAGTATTTTTTATACTTGATGGTAATAATTTGTGTCTTCCTAGTATTTATGTGCTAATGAGTGTCCTGCCCCATTACACCGGATATGATTTTTTTGTGTTTCCAAAATCACACTTGATGACATGGGTGGATTTATCGTAAAGGAGCTATTTTTAGATTTCGATACCTCATCTTTTAATTAATAATAATGTATGTACGACATTCGTAAACATGATGTTGAATTACGTGACCTATTTGTATAATGTATTGTAACGTCTTATTATACTATGATATTTTCCAATATTGGAAAAAGTCTATTTTTGGATCGGTAAATAACATGTTTTTAATGAAAAAAGCATGAAATATTAGTTATCTTTGAATTATTTACATTGATTTTTAATTTTGAACATATTATTGTTTAAATATGCTATACTTCTGCGTGTTGATGATAATTTCTAGTTCGGGGAAAAAGATAACCAAAATTAAAATAAATAATATTATACATTTGAGGGTGAGCCTATTATATTGGTGAACCAATTTTTGGTACAGGGATAAATAAGTCCTTAGACCGAACCCGTGGCCTCTATATCTCATGGCGCCATAGACCACGCACTGACGATTCAAATGAAGTAACAGTGGACAAGATAATTAAACTAAATATCAAAGTCTAAAACTGTATGGTTCGATACTAATACTTTTATATTCAAAAATACAAAAGAAAAGAACTTTGTATTCAGATGGGTGCGCGTCGCTCCTTATGTTTGAACACTGAATTCTCATTCCAACATTGTCTTTTGTAAAAAATATGTACCATCAATTATCAAATCAAGTTCACCTCATCGCTATCTATGAATAATGCAGAAGGAGATCTAGCCTTGTACGCTTTCTGATTAATGTACTCTCTTGCCCAAGCCACAAAATATATAGACACAGAGAGTTTGAATGCCTTGTAGTCTCGCTGTCCAAGTACGTACTTTGCAATCTAGAACTCCTTGTTCCGATTCCCGGGTCGGGCAGTGCTTTTGGGTTTTTCTTTTAGGTAATTTAGTGAAAGCACGGAGTCTGGAAATGTGCCCGAAAAACGACAATAGGCAACGGAAACGTCTTACCGCTTATTACGTGTGACTGATACAAACCTGGCGAAATGTGGGTCCACTAATGCACCTCTGCCTTCCCCTTCGGGAATATAGGAATACATGCACAGAAAGTATGCTACTAAATATGGTATTATTAGAATAAATTCAATAACTAAACGCAGTATTCTTGGAGTGTATGGAGCTGCCGGTTCGGATCCAGAATTGTAAGCTGAAATACGTACGAGTGAGGACAAGAGATGTTTATTCTAAAAAGGATTATATCCAGAGAGATAGCGCGGCGATTGCTTGTGCAGAGAGCCACAGTAGAATATAAAAAATGTACACACAAATTTGTAGAAATATCATAATTACGCATTTTAACGATCCGTGATTTAATAAAACGCATAGTGATCTACTTAATTATTCTAATCAATTCTATCTCAAAAGATAGTAAAGATTTTATTATTCGCAAAACACTAAAAGTTGACACAAATTTTACCTTCTCTAGTCAGACTGCTTGTCTCCCAGACAGCCATTAATGAACATTTCTTGTTCGAATACTTTTCCAAGAGTATAATAGGAAAGCCAGACATCGGTTATGAATAGTAGAAAACTATGTATTAAAGGAATTTAATTACTGATTGTATTTTTTTCTAAACGAGCTTTTTGTTTCTGAAAAACTTTTAGAGATTCACGTATAAAAACCGGTTTCTTACTTTTTGGCTTAACCGTATTGTAATTTAATTTTCTAGGAGAGCTATGCTTACTTATCTCTTTTCAGAAAGATATTGTAAAGGTGTGATTGTTATCATATCAATAAAAATATTAATAACAGCCTCTTTCAGAGATTAAAAGTATTTGATTAAATAAAAACCTTTACTATCTTTAGATTAAAATAAAAACCTTTCATTAGGCCACAGCAATTGATCGTCATGAAGATAATTTGTTTAATGCTATTCTAATATTTTGATATTATGTGACCAAGTATGCTAAAAGGAAGTGGGCCGGCCATGTCTGCCGATGGACGGACGGGCGTTATAGCGACAATTGTAGGAGTGGAGATCGCGCTTAGGTACACGTAGTGTAGGACGTCCTACATAGAGATTGCAACCCGGTATGTTTCCCAACCCGGCCGGGCCCGGTTGCATCCGTCGCCAACCCGGCCGGGTCCGCCGGGCCCGGCAAGGTTGTGTTAGCGATGAAATCTTTAAAGTATTTTATGAAAATTTTCTATATATGAATGAAAAAAGACAATGATTCAAGGTTAATATTCATTTCAAACTGGCTTATGGACAATTATCACAATAATCAGTCTCACTCAAGTCTCAAAAAATGATTACTTTGACTTATGGACGGAAAAGTAACATTAGTATTAGTAATTATTCATTTTTATAAGTTTAAACAAGCAGGTCTTTCTCTCATAATAATTATAATAAGAAACTAATAACGCAGCTTAAAGTACTAAACGTGACATAACAATTTATTAGATAGATAAATAAAGTTTGGTAGCTTTTGTATAAACAAAACAAATTAATTAAACGAAACAAAAAAAAATTGCTAAAAGTAAAGTTTTTTTTTCTTAAATTTGGCTATTAAGACTAGTGAGTGTTATTCTTACTAATTGAGCAAATAGCGAAATCTTATTGGCTAGGCGGTACTGTAACTGTAAACAACCAAACTTGTATAGTCTTAACATGTAACGTCAAATTGGTTTCGTTACGTAGGCTTCATAAGTGTAATATAACAAACAAAAAGAAACAATTATTTTTCAGTCTGAAAGAATAATCGATACGAGTATTTTACAACAGTAACTACTATGAGTAGGCGCTCTCGCCCCTCAATTTACTTACCGGGTTCGCTGACCGGGCCCGGTGACCGGGCCCGGTAAGAATGCCCGGGCCCGGTGGGTGCGTAAAAGGGCACCGGGCCCGGGCGGGTCCGGCCCGGCCGGGCCCGGTTTGCAATCTCTAGTCCTACAGCACGATGGTCCGACGACTTGAGAAAGGTGGCGGGTACCGGATGGATGAGGGCTTTTCAAGACCGGGTTGGTTGGCGCCTACTTGGCGCCTTCGTTCAACAGTAGACGGCGATAAGCTGAGAATATAGAATATAAACCAGCAAACAAAATGGTAGGTGAATTAAGTCTTTCCTCAGAAAAGAAACGTGTTGTGAATGTGAAGAATTACAGCGGATAAATCAATCACCCCACCCTAGGATTACACTAGTTATCTTTTAGCTGTTAATATATTATAGATCGATATCAATGTTTTGGTTTCGATAGTTGACGTCAAGAGGAATTTCTGGATGTTTGTAGACCAGTTTGGTGATTGTGAATCTGATGAAGCATTTATTACTATTATTGTGGTACATTTTCCTAGAACAATATAACTGAGATATAGCCTAGTCACGTAGTATAAGACCCAAACAAGTCTTTAACAGAAGTGTTGCGATCGGATTGTTACAACTTGTAACTCAGATTCAGTCCCTCCAAGAGTTCATTACGTAAAGTTTCTTGAATTCAAACATTCCATTAGAATTAAAGCGGATGTCGCTTCGTGTGGCACACATTACTTTTTTAAATTTAGAATTGGAAGTTTATATTGCTTCTTCTTGAAGTTTAATTCACCAATATGGTGGAATAAAAAAAAATATTGTTCAATTTATTAGCGAAGAAAAAATTTGCAAGTAACTTGCAAAAATAAGATTTTCGCACTGAAATAACTTAATCAATTTTCAAAAATAATTAAAATATATAAATGTAATTGACACAAAAATAATAAACTCTAGCGTCAAATAAAGTAAAATAAATTCAATAATAATCTAAAATACTGGTTCTACAAAGTGAGTTTTACCTAATGCAAAAAAGCTTATGCTTGTAGATAATGTAAAATATATTTTGCTTTTTATATCTGTATATCCAAATAATCAATAACTGTAGTGCATGTTTTTTATGATTGACAGGGATTATATATTGATCTTAGTAGTCTACAATTCTGGCCAATCATGAAAGCTGAAGTGTATTAAAAAAACTGTGATTTGATATGACTGCCTCGTGGTCTCGCGGTACATGTATGTGCCGTGCGATCTAGAGGTCCTGGGTTCGATTCCCGGGTCAGGCAAAGTGTTATTGGGTTTTTCCATTAGGAAACTCTCAATAGTAGCACGGAGTCTGGAAATGTGCCCGAAAAACGGCAATAGGCTTGCCACCTATTACGTGGGACTGATACATACCTGGCGAAATGTGGGTGTAGAAATGCACCTCTGCCTACCCCATCAGGGATCACAGGCGTGAGTTTATGTATGTATGTATGTGATTTTATATTCGATTCAATTATATTTCAATTCACTTTGTCTAACATATCGTTCATTAATAATGAAAATATAAATATAAACTTCGCTGAAAATTACATGAAAATGTGAAAGATGTCATATCGGAAAACATTTTGGAATGGCAACACAATGGCGTCAGTACTTAAATAGCAAGCTTTGCCAACTTGGAATAGTTCCACGGTTCTATAAATTCGCGAATATCGCATCCGATGAAACTACATCTGTTATTGATCATTATGTACGCATTATTTTGGCTCGCTGCGTTTGATGGTTTGATGTGGGTAAGGTTGGGTATATGTTTGTAATTTTTAGCTGTCGGTTTAGGCTGGAAAGTTTATGATACGTTAATTAACTAGTAGTATCATCTAATGTTCTCAAACAGCGTTGTACGGCCAAAGAAAATTATATGTTAATTTCGAAGGTGATACTGTCGCACAGAAATATCCACTTGACCTTTGCGTTTTTTCATTAAAGCAGATTATCCGAAATCTAATAATTCTTTATGCTTCGCCACACGACAAGACAAAATGTTAGCGTATAAATAAGGTTCAAATAGAGACTTAATATGCGAAAATTACATATATAAATAAATCCTTATCAGTTGATACAATTATTTTTACTTATAGTAAACACAGACTAGTCCCGGAACGCGGAATACTTGAATGTCTCATAATTTTTAGTATTGCACATTATCTGCAGTAAGCGCTGGTCGAACGCATACTATTATCCTTCAACTACCATTACAATTATATTATATTATATTATTATATTATTGTTTATTTACAATGAAAATCACTTAGTGTCAATCGTCTTACTTACAGGCAGCGATCTGAGTGGGTGCACTATTATTTCCATTGCAATCTAAGAGACCGTATGGGTATTTAAAAGTGAACTCGTATGCCCATTGCATCCCACGGAGAATATTTTTAATGTGCACAAGACTTTTAACAAGTCTACATCATCATCAGCCCATATACGTCCCACTGCTGGGCACGGGCCTCCTCCACAACTGAGAGGGTTTACGCCTTAGTCAACCACGCTGGCCTAGTGCGGGTTGGCGGACTACACACTTAAAGAAATTCCTAAGAACTTTTAGGTGTGCAGGTTTCATCACGATGTTTTCCTTTACCGTTGAATACGTGATAATTCTTTGTGAATACACACATAACTTCGAAAAGTCAGAGATGTGTGCCTGAGTTTTGAACCCGCAAGCGACGTGATTCTCGACCTCGAGCCTAAACCTCGAGGCCATCAGCATTATCCACAGCCCGAAGCAAAGATAGCTGCACTTAGTGCAATGTCACAATGATGAATCACAAAAACAGGAGGAAAATTGAACGGAAACTTTTTCAACGGTATTTACATGAGCAAATTTAAAATCTTTTTCATGCACTAGTTTAAATATTTGCGTGTGGTAACTGTTTAAATTTGTTGCTTTTTTGCTAGTTGTTATAAATTTAAGACTGCATCATTAATACTCCTGACGGTTGAATTACATTCATTTGTTACTCAGTAATCATCATTATCATCAGCCAATGGAGGTCCACTGCTGGACATAGGCCTCTCCTAATGACTTCCACTGGGACCTGTTGGAAGCAACCTGCATCCAGCGACGTCCCGCGACCTTTACTAGGTCGACCGACCATCTCGTCGGAGAATTTCCCACGCTGCGCTTTCCGGTACGTGGCCTCCACTCGAGAACTTTTTGGCCCCATCGGCCATCAGTACTCCGCGCTATGTGCCCGGCCCATTGCCACTTCAACTTGCTAATCCGCTGGGCTATGTCGGTTACTTTAGTTCTCCTACGGATCGCTTCGTTAATCAGTAATAAAAGGCCTGAAATGTTTACGGTGAAAATATATGATTTCTGACTAAATCTCTTGAAATTCGCCTAGGACAAAGAACGTATAGGTGTGAATAACTAAATACTATTTGGCCTGTTTGAGTTGCAATGGAAGTCCGTTAAAACATTTCCCGCTTTATTTTAATAATATGACAAGAAGTGTATCCGTAATTTTACCGAGAATTTACTTACCTATATGTTTTTGAAATGAATGTAAAAGTCTGATTTGTCAACTAAAATAATTACCTTATCTACTAGTCGTAGTGACCACGTAGTTAGTCGTATCGCTGTCAGCTTCAGTTTCAGTTCCAGTACTAGGTAAAACTAAGTGTTGTTCGTTAAGCAACTGTTAGTAGAATCAAGGCTATGTATTTTGTAAACAGTACTAGGCTCGCTTCTTATCAAGTGAGACAGACTATCTGTCTCTGCGGGGAATTAACCAAGATTAAAATAAAAAGCGAAAACTCGTAACTGATAATAGAACTATGTCGTCTTATAATTAACAGGACACATCTTAGGTGGTAACCTATGCCAGTAGTGTAATAGATGTTACTATTAATATGAGTATTAATTATCATTAGAACCACCTTCATAAATCTACTTCGATGTGCCGTTTTTACTTATAAATTATTTCTGTTTATTCTAATTTTATCCAGTGAAATAATTTATTCGTTGTCAAGCAAAATATAAATATCCATCCACGCCTTCCGATTAGTATTAGCAGAATTTGCTCACTGAAAGGTGACGTCATCGGAAATCGCTGTATGTTTTGACAAATTGCCTAAAAGCTAATGCGATCTGCACTCGGGGATATGTTATTGCAATTAGAATGGCGTCAGATGTTATATCCGCTGTTTACACAAAAATGCGGCCGGATATATGAAAGCAATGTTATTAGGTAACACACTCACGCCAATATCTCCATATATATATCAATACGAGTATATTGTGTTTTAAACAATTGGCGAAATGCAGGTGTAAAAATTCACCTCTGTCTTCGAGGAATTTAGGCGTGAGGTTATGCATGTAGGTATTTTGTTTTAAATTGCATGTAATAAAGAATATGAATATGCTATTTTGGAAATATGTATGATATACATATGTTTAAAGTATCGTGTTATTATACGTATGAAAATTTAGGTTGCCATGCAAATGTAAAAGGAAGTATTTTTTGACATATAACATAACTATTTACCTATATACTTGACAGCACCGTAGTGTTTGCTGGACAACAGCTTGAGAAACGAGAGGCTACCGGTTCGGTCCCCGAACCGAGACAAATGCTTGTGTGATCCACAAATATTTGCTTCGGGTTCGGGTGTTTGTCAGATCGAAAAGTCTCTCGCAGTTTCTTATACGTACGACACCTTAGTGTGGGGTCAGAACTCTGTAGAGTCCCACTGTTGGGTGTATTTATATATTTTCATAAGGAATACCTTAGATACGCCATATACTTGCAATAGCCCAGTGGTGGCCTCAGGCGAAATTCGGTCTTGAGAAATTATCACCCATTAGTAAGACGTAAAATAACTTAGTTTAGTTTTTCATTGGAAGCTGTTTAATTGTTTTTTCAGTGAGTAAACATGTCATGATGCCAGTAAGATTTATCGAGACTGTTGGATCACGAATACTCGCAAAAAGGATTTCATTCCATTAGGAGATTTACTGATTAGCTTCAATACAAAACTTTTTTGTGAATTCTGATTCGTGTTACATAGGTTTTCACGATCCCGATCGTATCTACAAAGAAGTTTAAGGTCCATGAGAATTCAGAGTAAAAATGAATGTTTTATACTTATACATTTCTACGTAGAGAAGTATACCAGTTACGTAATAGTGGGTTAGCCTATTGCCGTTTTTGGGCACATTTCCTAATAAAAATATCCTAATGGAAGAATAACAATAATATTTGGTTCCACTCCAGCCCTCAATCATACGCCACACATTTTTACTGCGGGACCAACAGGGCATTCGAATACTCAAAAAATATTACTAACAAGCAAACTTCTTACACATGTATTAATAGATCCTACCTGCCTCGTGGTCTCGCGACACAATTATGTGTTGTGCGATCTAGAGATCCCAGGTTCGATTCCCGGATCGGGCAGTGTTATTGGGTTTTTCCATCAGAAAATTCGCAGTAGCAGCACGGAGTCCAGAAATGTGGTCGAAAAATGTCATTTCGCTCGCCCCCTATACCTGGCGAAATATGGGTGCAGTAACATACATATGTACCTCTGTCTACCTCTTCGGGGAATACATGTTTGAGGTTATTTATGCATAATAAATCCTTTAAACATCGTCTAACTGATTAACCAACGGGGCCAACGAGCTAATCCGTACTTACATATTATGTACGTAGCAATAAATATGTGAAACATGTTAAATATTTACATGTTCTATATGAATCAAGTGAATGTATACAGATAACATGTACCTATATACATATATAAGGCTAGTTACAGAAGCGGGGTTTACCGCAATTTGATTTAATCACAGTTGCTTAGGCACCATCGGGCGATTAGATTAGTATTAGCCATTTGGCCCTATGTCTGCTCGATTTGAACGAGGCATATTCTGTAACCTTTGTTATACTAAAATGACCATTCGATTAATACAAGAAAAAAATCGGAGACTCTTCGGTATATAATATGAAGGATTAATTAACTTTTGTGACCAACTTACATTTGTCTAATTTTTCTGAATTATAAAGTACAGGGTCGACAAAATAGAGACCGACAAAATTACAATAATCACGGGTTTATTAATTTTATCGATACATTTAATATAAATAATTTTAAGTAAAATCAAAAGATCGATCAAAATATCAATATTGAATTTCTTAACTTTTCAATTTAATTTGTTTTGTATAAAAAAAAAGTAGGCAAAGTCCACTTCGCTTAAATCATAATGCTTTTTTGTTGTTTTATTTTACACTAAATTCAAAATATTATGACATTACCCTCCCACTGGTGTTTTTTTGATTTAATGGATCACTTTGAATTGACGCACTCCAAAATGCTTACTTTTTCTTCAGCGGTGGAATAGTTGCCAACAGGTAAGTAGTATAAAAGTAGTAGGTAGTAGTAGAAAATAATAATAAATAAAAGGTAAATTCTAAATCCTAAAACTATTATAGAATGAGTGGGGGAGAATACAATGTGTAAGTGAGGGAATACCTAGTACGTTTGGCTTCCATCTCCACAAGACAAATACTCGTAAGATCCGCAAATGTTTGCTTCCAGCTCGCGTCTGATTTGCCACATGGTACACAGTCGTACAATTTGGGGCCTGTTTGCTTGGTAGTACTCTATAATTGGCACTAGAATGGGCCACTGTTCACTCAAATTGACATTTACAAATTAAGCCACATCTACACCGGATCGGCTGATTGCTTGAGAGAATAGGGCTGTCAATGCTTCAGTACCGGGGATTATAAGACAATGCGAACTGTTATTGTGTGGTGATAATGCGTATTGATTAGATGACGATAGTTGGCTGGAGTTTGGTCACTTGTATTGCATGCGGATGATACGACGTCTATTACTGAAGATGAGACTGTCATTGTTGTGCCAATTGCAATAGTAATAATAGGGTTAGGTTGGATGATCAATTAGTACTACGTGGGGATTTTTTTTTAAATTAAGTTGAATGAAAACGGTTATTTTTTGAAAAGTGGTTAACGCGAAGCCAAATATATGGAGAACGTAATATGCGTCAGGGAAAATAGAAGAAAAAAAGAAAACGGAGAATGCAATATTATTAGGGTTGTTGAAACTCCAGTCATAATCGTATTTACCCGATGAAACGTTAACCAAAATAGTTACCCCATATTCCCAAAAGAATTGTATAAAAAACATTCATAATCATCATCAAAATCTAATTATATTTTTGTTAAAGTCAGATCATGCCAATCACACGCCATGGCTAATCCTATGTAAAAAATCCACATTTCAGATCAGAAACAAATCCAAATTGCAGAGCTCCATTAGGTTTGCCGTATTGTGTGCACTGGCCATTATTTACAATATGAATGAAAGCGCTCTTTTGCGATTTCAGCTTTCGCATAAACTGCACATGTCTGGTATTTTGGAGCAATGCTAATAGCCACTATTATTCCACATTTGCCAATTAATTGGTTATGTTTGTAAATGAAGATTAGTATTTACAAAATAAATTACGCGGTTGCCCTTACTTAAAAATTTGCCTGTTTAATATTGGCTTATTTAATTAAAGAACTGCTGTTAAAACCTTAGGCTTAGAATTGCGAAGTTTTGGGCGCCCCGCATCACCCACAACTTTCTCTCTTTCTCGAAAAGTGCCCTTTAAGATTGAAACTGTATAAATTTGTTTTGCCAATAAATCATTTTCTTACAATACCAATGATTATGTCTTCCATTATCAATTCATCATCATCATCATCGGCCTAAAGACGTCCCCAAAGACTTCCAAAGTGTTTTGTCGGAAGCGACTTGCATCCAGCGGCAAGATTAGATTAGCAAGCTGAAGTGGCAATGTGCAGGGCACATAGCACGTAGAACTGACATTATCAATTATTATGAAGTAATTACGTTAATCCTAATCGCTTGCTCTGCGTGAAAAGCAACTGGCACGCCAATCGAGTAATTAAGTCCAAACACTGGAGCCTCGTTTGCATCTGGTCCCCGATGTAGTTAAACGCGTTAGCTGAATTATGCTGCCATCATTGATAGTGTGTCGTCATTTAAAAGAAACAGCGATTTAAGCAATACTCGTATAACGGTTAATGCGTATTCATCATCATCATCTGCTCATATACGTACCACTGCTGGGCACGGGCCTCCTCTACAACTAAAAGGGTTTTTAGGCCTTAGTCTACGATGGTGGCGTAGTACGGGTTGGCGGACTGCACACCTAAGAAATTTCTAATGTGCAGCATGTGGAGGAGAGAATCTTTGAAGACCCGAGCCCAGGCGTGGAACGTTTTTACATTGGTATTCTTTTTTTTTAAATTCTGGCACGGCAAAGTGACTCCACTATACCTGATGGTAAGCACAGTAGGGTCCAAAAAAATAATACCAACTAGCGAGAAACGATATGGTCTCCCGCTGGTCGACACAATCATGCTGGCCGCACAAATGCTTCTTCACGCTTCGCTTAAAGGATCCAGGATCATAGGAAGGAGGGAACACGTGAGCCGGCAAACCATTCCACAGCTTGATGGTGCGGTAAAAGTAGAAGTTAGCGAATTCCTTTAAAAATAAATGCTTATTGAAATCAGTTGAAAATCCTGTTATCACAGCTTTATTATTATAATCTTTACTGAAATATTTAAAATTTAAAAATTAATTTGGGTGCGTGGTTTCTGGGTCTTACCTGAATGTATTAATTTCGAAAATTAACCTATAAAGTGTTTTAGTCGCTCTATATTAAAATATTGGACTACCGGTCACAGCATTGTGAAGTGCCGTGGTTGAAACTATGAAAGGTACGCTTATATGGAGTTTTCCGAGCAGCCCACGTCCACTTAACCTGTTAATTTAATCGTAAGCTTTGAAACAATTTTCTGAATAGGCAAACTGATTCGAATTACTAATAGCAATCTATAGTCATCGGTCATCGCCTAGCACTAAGCTCGACGTTAACAATTCTAATTCTAAGTATAGCTTACTGATTTTCATATGTTTCCTTACATTCTTTCATTTTTTGTTACAGTTCTTAGCATTACATCATCTTTGAAATTCGTAAACCATGGCATAATTAAATTAGACAATAAATAAAAATAATTATTATTCTTCGCCGTATTTTATCGGCCGCAAGACGGCTATGGAAGCAGCGAAGAAAATAATTGCCACTGCAGCACCTAGAAGTAATAAGTTGCTGTAAAATATATTTCTATACGAGTAATACCTGTCGGCTGTGAAATTCAATAAAACAAGTGAACGGCTAATTACCCAAACGAATGTGCTGTTTAAAATAAGTTGTACGGTAAATAAGAAATGTTTCCCCGTATCGACCCGGGGCGTTTGTTTCAATTATGAATTTTCCATGTTACTGAATATAATTTCCTGCTTCTAACATCGGATTTTTGTTATTTAATATTCCCTGAAGCATGAAATGTAATCTTGAAAAATAAGCGTCGCTGCTTCAAGTTAATTGTAAATTCTTTTTTAAAGCGGATATAATTTGGACAATTTCATTTTGAATCTTCAGGTAATTTATTACATGAATTCGGACGTCTTCTAATTTTTTATGTATAGATTTTGTACAGTGCTTTGATACACATTCATAACTACAGCCAGAAGTGGTCGTTGTTCAAGGCCATATCTAGACTCCGTGCTGCACTTGGCAATTTCCCAATGTCAAAACCCAGTAACACTTTTTGAGCCGAGAATCGTATTATGGAACTTTGGATCACACTGCACATGTGCTGGGATCACGAGGCAGTGTATGCTCATAGCTTTAATAAATAAATAAAACCCAAACTCTTTCTTCATCTACTTCTAAACCTTCCCCTACCTTTTCCTTACATACTTGGCAATTCCGCGAGCCACATTCACAGCGATATCGGGCAACCATTGTTCCGATTACACGGAAAGGTAGGCATTTCTCGAGTCCGCGAGGTGAGCCAACAAAAGGCGCAATTAAGGCATGCAACAATAGGACGTTATTGCTTAATCAATCAGACGGAATGCGCCTAATGTGTTCAACGTTACTCTCATTTAATTCCGATTTGCACAGAATTTGTTCTTAACGTTTTATATTTACCTACGTAAACCACTAGATTTTCTAATCACAACTTTACCGTATGAGACAAAACGGATTGAATTTATTCGTAATTACAACACATACATGTAAACAGACCGTGAAAACAAGTACAGGTAAGAGTGATGGTGATTAGGAAAACGTCATATTTTTTTTATATCTTAGCGTCCATGTAATTGCTATATTTTTATCTTACTTAAGACCTCACAAATTCTTAACCATGAGCAAATAATAACACGTATTCTCGGGAGTAAAGACTAAACAACAATACACATGTTCACATTAGTTTAAAATATTGGACTGTGCCAAGTGGATGTCTTTAGGATATGTTTATATTCGTCGCAGCATAACGGATTAGTTGGCGAATTTCATATAACTTCCGTAATTATATGGGACAAGATGGATAGTAGACTAGCCATAGATGTTAGTGTCGCTATTCTTATATTTGATGTAATGGACTGGATTGCGTCGTCTGATTCTTAGAATAAATAATAACCCAATATGACTAGTCTCTGTTAATTTTTTGTTTGTATTTAAAACATGCTAGGGCTGCACAAAATATGCAAATAAATAAATATTAAATAAATAAATACACCCAACAGTCACATACATAGTTCTGACCCCACATTAAGATACGAGTCTTGTATCGTGGGTATCAGAAACTACAACAGACTTTTCGATCTCACAAACACCCAGACCCTAAACAAATATTTGTGGATCACATAAACATTTGTCTCGGTGCGGGGATCAAACCCGCGGCCTCTCGTTTCGCAAGCTGGTGTCAACTGCACCACGGGGCTGTCAATATGTTTTATGTTTTTATACATACATATATATGTATGTATAAAATAACAATATAATTAAACGAGATGTTTTAATGAGCGATTCATGATTATATCGCAATTTTTCACTGTATGTCGTAAAAAAGGTAGACCTTATGTTGACAAAACAACTAAAAAATAAATAAATTATAGCTGCTTTGTGTATAATATTTTTTTTTAATCAAAAGAATAAGAATTTTACAAAACATTATACTTACACGGTTTAAAGTAATAAATCGCAATTTCCAGATTATGTCTATAAAATATATTAAAATTAACTAATAATTCACTATTCATGTAAAGTTTATATTAAACTCGTTTTTTTACGTGTTCCTATTCCAAAAATAGCGGATATTATACGTATCATAGATAAAAAAAATAAAGAGGGAAAAGTATTGGCAAAATTTATTATCCAAGCGAAAATGGAATAATAGACTGAGGACCCAAAAGATACTGATTTATTTGTTTACTAGCAATAAAATATTTAGGATAAAAACTTTATCTCTATTGCTGTGAGAGTCATCTAAAACATTTTGATAATTGTCATTTAAATCAGCATGATTGGCAGTTTATCATAGATTTAGAATTTTAGTATACTCGTACACCGATTTTTGATTGCCGACGTCACGCCTCTGTCCGATTTTTCTCTCTATATTTGTATTCATAATTACCGTAATATGACGTCAGAGTGAGTCGTAAAAATGTAACGTACGATATATTTCATTCAGGTGTTGTTTGGTACACGGCGACAATATCTACTAATTTGTTCAAATTTCATTTTTAAATATAGGTAATTAGTAAGTTGAAGTGGCACTGGGCGGGGCACATAGCGCGAAGAATTGAAGGCCGATGAGGCCAAAAAGTTCTCGAATGGAGGCCACGTAGCGGAAAGCGCAGCGTAGGACGTCCACCAACAAGATGGTCAGACGACCAGGTAAAGATCGCGGGACGTCGCTGGCAGCAGGCTGCCTCCAACAGGTCACTGCGGAGATCATAGGGAAAGGCTTAGATAAAAACTTACACATAAATTGTATTGTATTGTGTAATTTAATGTCTGTTTAGTAAAATGATGTTGTTTTGACCTAACACTTCAGTTTGATTGATTTGTATATAACATAAGAGCATTGGCCCAACGTGTTTTCCAAAACCAGAACTCCTTGTAATATTTGTTCCTGCACGTTGTTGTATTCTATCTAAAATTAGGCTAATCATTAATAATACGCAGAGTTAGCTCGAAATTCAACTGTTATTATAATAGAGGTTATAATAGTTCAAGTGGATATTAACAACACTTTTTGCATAAATTCGAACGACTTACGGCAGGAAAAGTGCTGATTGGTAACATTTTTCTATGATGACGCAATATGGGCTAAAATATCTAAGAAGTAGCTCTGAGTACTAATCACCCCTATTTTAAATTCTTTAAATCATCACGGTTTTGCCACACGATAATCATGGTTATCGGACGCAATCTTGAATGTTACGTAAACAATATTCAACACGCGAACAAAACGAAAACATAATAATTTTTCGTACGACACAGCAGACGTGTCGAATCAAAGAATACTTGAAAAACGACCATTGATTTCAGGTGTGAGAATCGTGACGTCAATAGCGATTGATGAACACAATATATTCAGAGGAGACACAATTCTTCTGCGCGGGCTCAGCGAAATTCAGTGATATACGGCCGCCAATAAATTACATAAGCACAATAATTTATCGAACATGACAAAGATAATGCGATACATGCGTATTTTATCTCAAAAACTATAGATTGCAGTTATGGCAATGTACGTCATTGTAACGTGAATATCGTCAAGAGTACCTACATATATGAATTACTGATTTCGAGAAATATTTAGAGCATTGAATTTTATGTCCAGTTGTAGCCTATTTGTATTTTTTTTTGGAATATGTTCAAGGGTGTCCCCTGAATGTAAATCCAAGTGGGCGCGGCGAGGGGGGGTTCACTTCAGCCGCCATCTTGGAAAACACGTTTTATCGAATATCTCGCGAACCGCGCATATTACGACAAAAATTGTAGAGATCATTATTGTAGATAATATAATTGACCATTACGTAAATATTTAGTAAAAAACATATTGTAAAAAGTTTGGAGCGCTATAATTAAATACCTATGCGTTACACAAAAAAAGGTTCAAATAAAAAAGATGGCAAATATTATTACCTACAATAATGATTTCTACAATTTTTGTCGTACGATGCGCAAGATGGCGGTTCATGCCGAAGGGGTTGACATCAAGGATGCAATAGAAATTTATGTTGAATAATTTGCACAACGAAACCTTGCGTGTGTCTCACATACCAAGACGCTTACCGTTAGAAACAACATACTTGTATATGTATATACATTCTAGTCGTATATGGAAAAAAACTGTGTGACATAAACGAATAACAATTGCATCTAGACATTTAAACAAAAACGCGTAGTCTTCGCACGTAAATACACTATAATCATTTCTATTAATATTTATTATATGCTTTATTAAAGCGTGCCTTAATTAGCAATGCTTATTAAATTCATTGCGCATTGCATGCTCGAATAACATAAAATATCATTTGTCAATGTACATATGTGTTGCACGTCTAATTTGTTGTCGTTTTGAGCCGGGATTAGTCCAATATTTTGAGATGTGCAGCTATTGTGTGCATATCTAGTACCTACTTATTGTTCGTTCAATTGTTTCACAGACGTAATGCATGTGGATTAATAAGAGTATGTTGCCATATCAATATTATAATAGCCTATTAAGTAACTATGTAATAAACGGAATGAAGATTTAAATATTATTTTGTATGTAAATGGCATATGCGTGAAGTGGAAAAGGGAATGATAAAATGATACACTTCTTTAGATAAACTGAGGATCTTACAAATCGTCTACTTATCATTTTATTTAAGTTTTTCCGAAGCCGTAATGTATGGTGAATAATGGTTTACAGTAGAATGCTATGGAGATACGCTTTTTTTCTCGAATGTTAAATAATTTCTTACGAATCTAAAAATCTAACATGGAAATAACAGTTTGCCAGTGTTAAGTTGTCACCAGCCGAATTAACGATATTTTCGGCAAACAGAACAGTAAAAATGGAGCCAATAACTTGTATTCTAATTCCGATATTGTTTTGTTATTTCGGTCCAGCCGCCCAGAGCGCTGATGTGCGCGGTTCTTGATTTATAATGTGTTTTACTATGAAATAATGGTGTTTTTAACGCTAGTGAAAAATTGTGTTTTGAAACATTTTAATAGTTCAATGGTTTAAAATAGATTTACTACATCCGGGAAACAACATGTATAAGTATGTGTAATTAATCAATTTGTTGGCTCATTAATAATGGCTATGAAAGTATTCGGTAGTGTGATCGGTTGGACTTTTTCAAAAATCTATCGACGAATAGCATTTTTTATTAGGGATTAGTTACAGTTAGTACTTCCATAGAAGCCCAAAAGCGTTACACGTCAATTTGTAATGTTTAGTTTATAACTATTTATTGTAGGGTCAGTATAAAATAATTTATATGTCAAATTACTATAGTTAAATAAATATTTAAAGCTTAAAGATTATTATTCCAAATTTTTTAAGGCAATGTGGGCTTTTGGGCTTCTATAGAATTACCGCCACTGATTAGTTCAAGATCAAAGTTTCTTTCATTATTGAGTCTATTTTCTCATGCATAAATTTTAAAAGTATTTCAAGGGTTCGCTGGATTTTTAAGTTATCATTGGCCATTTGAAATGAAACAAGATATATTCCCGATAAATTGGTCCAGCCCCGCAAAAAAAAACCTTACTGACCGACCAGCTGTGCATTTGAGGTCACTTACAATCAGAGAAGCTTTTTAGTATAAGAAGTATCTTGTTTAACAATATGGAGCTGAAATTGTTAATTAACATTTACACTATCTTCTCCCGTGACTTAATCGATGTGTCCTGCAGAATTTCAAATCACTAAATTTTTCTTTTTCCATAACTATCCATGTGGATATATAAACAAATAGTGATTTAAACTCTAGGCAATATTCTGCATGCCGACTTACATCTAAATCAACCAGAATATAAACATTTAAATACATTATCTTTGCTATGATAAATAGGTAGGTACTACGAGATCTAGCATTTCTACTATCCGTCATTAACTAAAATTTAATATTCCTTGTTAGCCGAGTAACTATCTTATAAATAGAAGTTCTCATAGTTTTGTTCTATTTATATCAGCTCGCAATTTCAGTATAACTAGACTTCGTGGCGCAGTAAACGAGATGTGGCTTGGAAAACAAATGTATGAGAGTTTGATTTTCGTGCAGAAAAATGTAATAAATAAATTTGTTCGTGGTCTAGTAACCGTGTGACCAAAAATACCTCAAAAGACGTTAATAACTATTTTTATCAAACCCATACCGCTCTGAAGTACATACGATAAAGATTATAACAAGAAGGATTGCAGGAAAAAGGTGCAAGCTATTTAAGGAGACCAGTCACTCCAAAAAGAGAAGGCCAGGATATCACTCAACCAGTGTTAGTCATCTTGTCTATTTGCCTTGTTTGACTTAGTAGAAGACTTAATAGAAATTAGAATCAATTGTTTACAAACTGAAATATTAGCTACAAGATATCCACAGAAGAGCGTAGGCTTATTGTCAAAATAGCCAGCTGTTGGGAACAGCATGCATAGGAAATAAAGTCTCAAAACTTAACAGAAAGAAACAATCAACTCCCTATTATTGGAACAAAAATTCTTATTTAAATATGGAAATTTCAAATTCAAAAGCACGAAAATAAATGGAAATACAAAAACACAGTTCGTGACAACTGAAGACGGTACTAAAAATACATAAGGTTAAAATATGCAAATTCAATTTCAATACGCCCACCGGGTGTTTTGGCAAATCCGTCGCCGGAACTAGGTTCCAATTGAATCGATATTCAGATGCGGGGGGAATTCAAACGTCTTCAAATATTTATGTGTACTGTTTATACGATGAGACGTACGCATTGAGCTCGAGTGGGGATGTATTACTAACACCATCCACGAAAAACAACGAATATTTACCTGAAGAAATTCAAATGGTGTACTGCGCACGCTTGGTGGGTCTGTTGGTTCAAAATGAGTAAAGTTTCTTCTGTCTTTATACGTCATATTTATTTATTTAATATGCTTTATTGTGCACCACATACATAATTAAAAATTAAATTAAAGCTACCTTAATTAACATACTATTATTGTTTTGAGCCCCACTCTTTTCAAAAAGATAAGGGTTAGACCACCACCGTCTTGATACGAGAAGATTTAAATATCTACATAATAATTTAAGTTCGCAGTGAAAGTGTATCTATTTTACAACGTCGCAACGATACTGATTAATTTAAACTATACAGGTTGTATAAAGAGCCTGATCGAAAACTAAAACAGGTTGCGGTGATTACAAACACATTGAATAAAAAAAAAAGATTTGTGTCCGAGTCGATGTGTTTGTAATCACCGTAACTACTCGTATTACCAGTCTTATTTATTTATTTATTGACACTTTATACAATGGTATAATTGTAAAGTTGGATGGACTAAGACATTCTCTGCAACTCGAACCTTGGGTGATGCAGAGATGTAAACAGCAGGTGTGCAAATAAAATAATTACATAACATAAACTCACGCCTGTATTTCCCGAAGGTGTAGGCAGAGGTGCATTTCTGCACCCACATTTCGCCAGGTATGTATCAGTCCCACGTAATAGGGGGCAAGCCTATTGCCGTTTTTCGGGCACATTTCCAGACTCCGTGCTGTTACTGAGAATTTCCTAATGGAAAAACCCAATAACACTTTGCCCGACCCGGGAATCGAACCCAGGACCTCTAGATCGCACGGCACTACTTGTACCGCGAGACCACGAGGCAGTCGATAATTATTTATAAAGATACACATAATTATGTCTTAGTTTTCGACAACGGTCTTTTTACATCCTGTATAATATCAAGATCCGAATAAGGCTTAGCACATCTCCGTTCGGGAAAATTGTGGCACTTATCCGGTATCCCCATATGCGTTTAGCGGCCAACCACTGTTGAATAAAACCAGCTCGTAAAGCACCATCGTATCTGTTACTAGAATATTGTATCATGATCTTATTAGACATATTTTTAAATATATTTTTTTATGTGTATTATATCAAACAACAGAAAATAAATATTACAAAAACGAAAAAGACACTAATTAGATTTATTGTAGGTACGCTTGTCCATGTAATAAAATGCTATTATCTTAATAAAATAAAGTGTGTTTAATGCATGTAAAAAATTTAAATAGTACATTCATTATTTCTATACGGCACATTGTTAACATTCAATGCCGCTTAAATTATGAATTTAATTTAACACATCGCATTACTAATACAATAATGTTATGATTATAAATATGTCACAAAAATACCTAAAGTATAGGTACATTTAATAATTAAATAATCAGTTTCTTTATAATTCTGAAAAATGTTTAATTGTGTATTACAATACTATTGCTAATGAGTGCGAAAAATGAAAATCAAAGCGAAGATTAAGTAAGCAGCGTATAAAAATAATAATGAAGAATATCAGTTGAAGTAAAACAAAAGCATCGCGAAATGGAGTAAAGATTGAATAAGGCGTGAAAGTTCAGGAATCTCTCAGGAAATGAAAGCAATTTCGCTTGATCTAGCAGACGTGGACTGCAGGCGCTCGGCCAACACACCGCATTAAGGGCAATACACACTCATATTCTAATGGGAATATCATTATTTATTAAATTATGGAAAACGAAAACGGAAAGGAGTAGAAAAGAAAACAGTTAACAAAAAATCAATAACAATTCTTTACTTATAGCTACAGATTAATAGAAAAAGAAATGTGCAATTATAATAATTTACTATTGTATAATAAAAGATATAACAAAAATCTGCCACTAGGCCACAAAAGAAATCGTAATGAATATTTTTCGGCTTATTTGAAAAAGGCTCAAACATCGACCTTGCAGAAGCATGGTTGCTTCTATATTATCCATTTTTTATCAGACGTCACAATATTTTATTAGATAACACTGTTACTTATTTTGCAATTACGATATAGCTTTGTGTTACTTCAACATTAGCTATTAATTAACCTGAATTAAAAGATACTTGTTTATAATTAATCGCAATATCAAATATGAAATGCTTTGTTTTGTTCATCTGAATTACTATGACGTTAAAGAATTCATAACTATGGTCAATAATAGTTCATTTTTATGAATCTAGTTATATTATAATTTCATAAATGCTCATACCCTGAGTACTTCTATTAGGAACTGTTCGAATATACTAGCATTCAGCGATCTACTGCTACTATATTCTATACTATATCTACTATATTCTACACGTATAGCGTTTCCGTATGCCAGAATGTGGCCTATACCTACCTTACTTTTATGCCTCCTCATTTATTCTATTTGTTTTGTCAATGGCGCTCTTTAACATAATATATTGATTCAATAATCTGATAAAATACTTAATATAAATATAAATATTAAGCATAAAAAGCGGTAGTAATATCAAAACGGATTTACCTTAAAGCTGCAGATTTGCATTACAAAGTTGGAAGGCAATAAAATTTCGACGCAGCAAAGCCATTTTATGGTAATGAACGATGTAGGAGCGGTTAAGGAGATAACCTAAAATATCTGCTTTTATAGTAAATCTATCGGTTTATTTAACCGTTATTGTATAAGTCGTGATGACGCCAAGGATTAGGCGCGCGGTCAGGATATAATCTCGTCGGTCACAGGTTCAAATTCCAAGCACACATCGATGACTATTCGAGGTTATTTATGTATTCAAGATGCATATTACGCACTTTAACGGGAAAGGAATATATGTAAATATAATGAAGAGAAAAAAAAAACATTATTACAAATTTATTCGGTGTTTGAAGAGAAAGACTGTGCCCAGAAATGGGACCTATATTGTGCCGCTGTAGATTTATCATAACCTGCCAAAGTCGATCCGATTGTTAATAAAATTTTCATAACTATTGCTTTATTTAAAATATTTCTGATAGAAAAATATGTCAAGCCCTTAAATTGGACGCCGAGAATGACTCATTTAGGGCAGTTTAAAATTTGCAATTTTGCTGGCTTTCCCTTCACTTCACTATTTATTTCTATCTCGACATAAACGTATTATTTAGACATGACAGCTTTAGCTTTTTATATACTGCACAATTTATACTTAATGAAGCACAATGTTATTTGATGGGTTATTTATGAATATAATATTTTTAATAATAACCTATTCAGTACTTCAAATGATATTTGAATAATGTCTATTAAAGTACGGTAAATAATATTTACTGCAAACAATAGCCATAAATATTTTAGAACCTCATTTGTTTTGGTTACGTCTATTTCACCAGTCCTAAAAAGTAAACAATAAGGGCCTACACAATAAATAAGTTAACACATAAAGTAATTAATCTTAATTTATTTTTAGTTGATGAATATTATAAAACTTGCTACTAAATTCTCTGGTTAATGTTCTTTGTACGACAGATTGTATACGGGTGGAGATATAATACGAAATCAATATTGGGGATGAAATAAAATTATTCCTAGCTTGGTTTTTACGACTTTCTAGTACCATCATTTTTAAAGTATTATATATCAGTAGGTTTACGTTTCACATATCGTTTATTAGTTTGAATACAAAAAATATATGATCAATTTTATATAATCATATCATTTTATAGTCTGTAATACAGACTCTGTATAAAAATCATGCCATGGGCTTAAGCGTCCATAATAATTTAAGATAGTACCTACGAACGCCAGCATGCCCTAACATTACTATTACTAGCCATTTAAGCGCAGTTAGGCAGGATTTAAATAAAACTGATGCGTGTGATTTATACATTACACATTGATTTTGGATGTTGCGAGACCGAGGAGTTTGTGGTCTTTTTTTGCAAAAAGAGTTTTATAAGATTATTTTAGTTCTTCATTTTATACAACTCCTTTCCCTAACACGACTTTTTTCCAAATAGACAATTTTAACATATATGACGTTTTAAATTTAGATACAGACTTTTGTGGGGAGACTTGACTAGATGCAAGATAAATAGTAAAATTAATCAATACCGTTGACTACATACATCAAATTACTCAAGTTTTCTGTGAAAAAAAATCTATTGACTACTTTTCAAAGCAATGCATCATTTCACTACATACATAGAACATAAAATTGTATGGCGTGCATTCAGTACACCTTATAATTTTCTTGAATTCACAAGAAACATAAAAACGCAGCGTAGTACGCGAATGGGGCCTATTTGCCCATTTCCATTTGCATTAGGCCCTCTTATCAGGCCTTACATCGCGGGAATACATTCGAAGGGAATAAGCATGCAATGTTCGACTAAGGTGCCTGGTACATTGCACTCAATAATAAATTTCGGTACAAATATTTTTTTTATTTCATTTATTTCATAGTATTTTTTTTTTCAATTTTTGTAATTGTTTTTTTGGAGACACTTTTTTTGGTTGAAGTTATCTGTTATGTTTGTTAAACTTTTTTGTCTTGTTTTATAAGTCTTTTTTTCAACTTTATTTCTTTTAATTAATTAGTCTCATCAACGATACGGTCATAAATGTACTGTCTAGTTAATTAGTGTTGCATTATTAGTAAATTATAAAAATAGTTATTATTGTCTATATATAATTTCGTTCTGAGACAGAGTTATTTTCTTGATGAAATAATTTCTATCAAGTAATCCCACAAGTATAGCAATTTCACGGAAATATCAAGAAAGCTATTGAAATCTGTATTTGAAATAATACAATAATTGTATTATTTTTGTTCATTTAAAGTTTATAGCTATGAACTTCCAGGTTCGTTCCAACGTAGCTGCGTTCGATGACAAAACGTTTAAAAATCTTTACGTTCTACCTTGCAAGACTGTCGATGGGGTGAAATCCCATTAACGTGACCCACTTTCCATGGTGAGTTATTGGAATCTGTCCACGAAGCCATTACTTATATTAAATTGAAGTTGTTTTTTTTTCTTTACATCTCGTTTTTGATATTTTGAGCTATATCCGTTCATTAATAGACTGGCATTGAAAGAAAATGTTGGAAATAAATTGTAGCTTCATTACAATGTTAAATTTATCTTTTTAAGACAGCGTACGTGCTAGGTCCCGCGGAATAAGTGTAACGTATGCGATCCAGAAGTCCCTAGTTAATTTTTCAGATCGGGCGAAAGGTTATGTGTTTATTTGTATACTTCTGCCTATCCAGTCGTCGGTACATGCCTGAGTGTGCAATGAATGTATATATTTATCTTGCGACTTTTGAGCAGAAGCTCGTGTACTTTAAGTTAAAGACTTAAATACCTGATGCGAATATGGTTTGGCATAAATTGCCATCGATACAAGGCGGCCTAGCCAGTATTGCTAGCCAAGCTTATTGCAGAATGGGTCTGGAATTGGATTTGCGTTTGCTTTAGCGTTAAGCTCGTCGCGTATTACATCGAGTAACGTAATGTTCCCGAATTCGGAATGCACGTACACGCTGCAGCTAAGTTGAAACATACGTGCTTCATTGAACGTATTTATATATAATATGTCAATGAGTTATGATTTGAGTAAAGAAAAGTTTTGTAAACCTGTCTTCGTAGGTGCTTGCCAGCGAAATCAGAATAAGACTAAAAAGAAGAACCAAAATAGATTACAGAACGTCGTTTTGGACTTCGGGGGAGGGTGGGTTTTCTTGATACGTATAAAGAGGCCAAGTCAATATTCATTTAACATATATTTGATAGTTTCTTTGGTCAAGTTATATGGATAGGCGATCGTAAGACTAACGGATTGACTCCTTGAAAAACACCTCTACTGCCATCCGACACAGACGTATGAAATGATCTATCCTTATTCCTTATATTAACTAAATATTCATCTTGACGCATCAAACGCGAAAAATGCTTGAGCATTATTAGTCCGGTCAATTTAGACATTCGAAGTTACATAAAGTCCCAACAAGCTGATTTTTTGTGAAATTGTTCAAAACATAATTATAAACAATGTTCTAGAACTGCAAAAAGGGATGCAGTGCTAAATGTGGTTGCAAAAAAATCGGACTGTCTTGTTCTTTGGCATGCACAAATTGTCAAGGCCGGTCGTGCTCTAATATTGAATCACAAACATTGGAGGATTCGTTTGACTCCGACGAAGTATCATGCGATACATCGCTATTGACGCAATTATGACGATAACAACTTTTATAACTTTTTGAATCGTTATATCTCAGAAACGGTGGCTCGTAAGAAAATAAGTATTGATACATTTTTTATAGATAATTTCATGATCTACAATTTTTGTCTGAGGTACTTTTATGATAAAACTTACCGTTTTGCTGAAAATCGCGAAAAACTAATTTTTTTGACCTTTGACCTTGAATAAAAAAAATTCCTTACACGGGAATGATGGGGAACTTCTAGACATTGTTTATAATTATGTTTTGAACAATTTCACAGAAATTCAGCTTGTTGGGACTTTATGTAACTTCACTCTCATTTTTTGGTCTAAATTGACCGGACTATATCACTTGCTGTAAATACTCATCATGTTAATAAAACGAGGACATGATCAATAGTTCGTGGTGTGTAAACGCGCCACATTTTACCGTTCCAGATTTTCCGTCCGCCTCCTTTGATTCCTTAGTGGAAATGGAAGCGATTTCGCACCATTCACGCCACATCTTTGGAGCTTTCATAGTGTCGCGTCTTATACCTCTGGCGGGACTTATAAATAAATAAATACATCCAACAGTCACACATATAGTTCGGACTCCACATTAATATACAAGTCTTGTGTCGTGGGTATTAGAAAGTATGAGAGACTCTTCGGTTTCACAAACACCCAGGCCAGAAACTAATAAAAAAATACTTGTGGATCACACAAACATTTGTCTTATCTAGCCAACTGCGCCACGGGGCTGTCAAAGTCACTTACGACGCATGAAGGTGGTAATATGTTTAGCCAATTTACATATATTGTTAATGAGATGATACATACCGCATTGGAAGTTGCTTAAAAAAATTTATGTTTAGGAATTCATAAAGATCTATTAGACGTCATTTGGATCGATCTTTTTTAATTGTATTATTTATGTACGTACAAACTTACTTACCTGCAACATGGAAATAACAATGCACACACAAAATATTCGTGCCCATATGACTTCAAGTTAATCTTAAAACTTAATTTAAGATTATTAAAACAAAAAAATACTTTCAAAGCTGTTTAGGAAACATACCATTAAATTTGGCGCTAAATATATTAATAGTAGAGCTTGTCATGTGAGACTGAGTGTGTCTGTGACAATGTAAACATAACATCGCTTACTGTTTCTATGCGGATAGCAATACTTTAGAACCTATTGGTGATATACATATTTAAAAAAAAACATCACAAAAGATTGAATAATCCTTTTCGTGTACCAAGAATATTTGTGGGAGATTACTGATTATTGTATTAAAACAATGCATTATCTTCCATTTGGTCGGTCGATTGCTTCTAACTTTATTTTTTACTTCTCTTTCTCCGTCCATTTTAAATTTCTATTGAACCATACATTGGTATGTTATTTGTATTGCCAAATAACCAATTATAGGTATATAACCAAACCCACATTTTATCGAGAAAATTCAATATAAAAAATTCTCTTAAATAAATATGTCCAAAGCATTTGTTGCGGATATTCCCTGCTGAATTTGATCAAACGTTGGTCGCAATATCTGTCACAAGTCCAACACATGGGACCTGACTAATAGACAGGTGTGTTGCCATTGTTGTATAATTGTCGCAGTAAATTTCCTGTACTTACCTCATGTATACATTTGGCAAATCGCCACGTCCACCCGTAAATCTATCGTGTAATCTATTTATTACACGTTTAGGTACAAGTATAGTAATTAATCATATGCTGGAGACGAGACGGTTGGAAATAATTAGGATGAAGTGCTGGAAAAATATTGAGAATATTCGCAGACCTTGTGAAACGGTCCTTGTGTAAGGAATGTTTATTCACATGTCTTCTGAGCAATTTATTTATTTAGCTTTGTTTTGTCTGGAATAATTAATGATACTTTACAGCGATGTGTGTGAATCGGGTAAAGAAGCAAGCACAAATAAAAAGCTAGGAATTTTGTAAGTGTTCGCACCCGCTCCGGATCAGCGTTATGCATTAGATCTTAAGGTGGCCTTTGTCCATCAGTAACACATACATATATAGGTAAATATACGGGCTCATAAAAAAATCATGCAGTTCTTGCAAATCTGGTATTTCAGATACATATGGTAGTGAAAAAACTGATTAGTTACAAGACATAATATGACCGATCACGCCAATTCGTACAATCTGAAAATAAATTAAGTATTCCACGATAATCTGCACTAATATAGTAAAAACTTGTGATACGTTTTTCATAGAATGAAATGACATAAAAGGTAAAACCATACAAGCAAATTTTGTCGCTAACAATACTAATTATCCTTGATTTTGTTTGTACCAATGCCATTTTCGTTAATTTGAAATATGTACGTACACTATACAATGATGCTTGTTTGATTAACATAAATTCTCTTCAATACAACTACCATCAAGCTGTGGAATAGTTTGCCGGCTCACGTGTTCCCTCCTTAATATGATCCTGGATCCTTTAAGCGAAGCGTGAAGAAGCATTTGTGCGGGACGGCATGATTGTGTCGACCAGCGGATGACCATCGTTTCTCGCTGGTCGGTATTATTTTTCTGGACTCCACTGTAATTACAGGTACAGTGGAGTCACTTTGCCGTGCCACATAAAAAAATAATACGTAACGAGCATTGGAATATGATTTATTAATTCCTAACACGTTTGTTACAAATGAAGTAGATAATCATGTTTCAAGCACGAGTGTTCTCGGTATTATTAATGATGGCAGTTCGGATAATGCTGGCACTTCACATAGCGACCATATTATGGTAGATCTATGCCGTAGTCAACCGCGTTAGTACCACTGTCTTAGAAAATAACTAAAGTTGTTGTCATCCGATCCGATTTGCTGGTAATAGACTGCCTTGTGGTCTCACGTGATCAATGGTCCCGGGTTCGATTCCCGAGTCGGGCAAAGTGTTATTGGGTTTTTCATTTAGAAAATTCTCAGTAGCATCTCGAAGTCCTGAAATGTGCCCGAAAAGTAACAATTAGCTGAACATAATTAGCAAAACATAGGTGCAGAAATGCACCTCTGCCTATACCAGGATATCCGTATTTATTTGGTTTGAATAGGAACCACCAAACATCTGAAGTAAAAGTCAAACACTGCCCTCTAATTGAGGTTATAAAAATACACCTATTCTACTCTTTCGGGAATAGGAGCGTGAGTGAATGAATAAAACAAAATCCTTTTAATATCATTGAAATAATCGTTAGCAATTTATCCATATTATTTTTAAAATATTCAAACGGCCCTAAATTCAGCCTTTTATATTCCTAAAATCGGGCAAGTATATTTATTCAGGACCAGTCAGACGGCCACGGCTCTACAGCCACTTCGGCTTTGCCTAAAATATTTGACAATCAATCATCGCAGCTGGGAGATTCTCCGCTTTTGTTTTACGTAGCCTTATTTTCAGTATCCATAAAAGAGTATGGCTGCGGATACGGTCGATTTGGGAGGGTCAAATAGGTCATTCCCAGACTGATGTGTTATTCTTCCGAAGATCATTTTTATCACTACGTTTTAGGAATATTTTGGTCACAATACCTATTTTGTGAGCCTTTTTGTTTCGAATATAAATTCAATAAATCTCTAGACATTGTGTAACTTTATAGATAATAGCATTTATAGGTAATTGCAGTATCTTCTATCCACTTTTAATCTCTCTCTTGCTCTCTCTCTCTCTCTCTCCCTCCCCCTCTCTCTAACACGACAATCCGATACCTGTGCATATGTTATATTTAACAGTAAATTTGCATGTATATTTAAAAGTGATATACAAACCGAGTTTCTGTAGTAACCAAATATTTATCGTACAACGCGATGCCGTAATGCCAATAGGGAAAGTGGGCGAATTGCCTCAAGTACTTATTACAGCGTTAATAATTAGACACCTTAGGGTACACGCTAATTACAAGGTGGCGGCTGGAATTTCACTTTTATTGGACTTATAAACGCCTGAAGTTAGCTGTGGAAATTTCAGCTCCATCAATTTCAGGTGACATGTTTTTGAGCAATAAGTCCTAGAAAAGTTCAAAATTTACACACATACATAACCTTACGCCTATATACCTCGAAGGGGTAGGCAGAGGTGCATTTCTGCACCCACATTTCGCCCGGTATGTATCAGTCCCACGTAATACGCGGCAAGCCTATTGCCGTTTTTCGGGCACAATTCAAGACTCCGTGCAGCTACTGAGAATTTCTTAATGGAAAAACTCAATAACACTTTGCCTGGCCCGGGAATCGAACCCAGGACCTCTAGATCGCACGACGCACACTTGTGCCGCGGGACCATGAGGCAGTCATCTACATTTTTATATAGAAATAAGGTAATTTTTTTTATTGTATAAGCAATGCACATCTTTTGGATAATAATGATGGTGATGACGATAAGGTTTAACACACACGCAAGTAGCTAATTTTGTGGTAAGTGGATCTAGGTGTGATATCGATCTCTCAAAACATATGGAAAGGTTTTTATTGACATACCTAAAGTTCTTTACCAATTTAACCAGACTGTGTTACAGTTTAGTCAACTGCGGTAGAGCTAACTATATCCAACATTTCCAAGCCACCATTTAAAAGCAGTGATGGCCTCGAGGTTTAGGCGCGCGGTCGAGAATTTCGGTGGTCGCAGGTTCAAACCCCAGGCACACACCTCTGATGTTTCGAAGTTATGTGTGTATTCACAATAAATTATCATTTGCTTTAACGGTGAAGGAAAACATAGTGTTAAAACCTGCACACCTAAAAGTTCTTAGGAATTTCTTAGATGTGTAGTCCGCCAACCCGCACTAGGCCAGCGTGGTGGACTAAGGCCTAAACCCTCTCAGTTGTAGAGGAGGCCCGTGCCCAGCAGTGGGACGTATATGGGCTGATGATGATGACAATAAACTTCTTATTTAAAAGCATTAAGTAATAATAATATACGACGAAACAAAATTATTTTGAAAGACGAATGTTTTGGTTGTTTGTCTGGCTATTTAGATCATGAACCTACAAAAAAATATTATAAATCAAAAACTTTTTTTGTTTTGCTCAATATATATCGTTTAAAAATCACTTGATGTCCTCCTTCAATATTAACATGCTATAAGGAGAATGCATCCACGCTTTCCTTGTTCTTGAAACTCCAACCAAAATGCTAATTTATTTTAAGAGTTAAAGTTGTATGTTTGCACAGCTTGCGACCTCGAACACCCTCGCTATTGTTAACACTTCGCGATAATTCAATTTTGTTCATTAAACGAAAGTAGTTTCGCACATGCTCGTACTAAATGAATTGATTGGAGACAAAACTCAAGTAACGTTTCGTCGTCCAATACAGTTAATGGCTTCGAAGAACAGCGAATTCAGCATTTTTATTAAAATGAAAGTATTTTGGCTGGTTTGGTTGTTCCGCGGTATGCTTTCGAGAGGTCTTGATTTGATTCTGGGTTGATCGTACTTACTGGGGTTTTTCGCCAGCAAATTCCTAATGGCAACACAGAGTCTAGTGATGTACCCAAAAACAGCCAAAGACTTAGTATGTGGAAGAAATACATTTCTGCTTATCACTTCGGAGATAAGCGTGAGCTTATGTTTAACTATGAAACTATGAATGTATGGGAGAGAATAATTAAGCAACGGCTGCGACAGGAGTGTGAGATTTCACGGCACCAGTTCGGTTTTATGCCTGGCTGTAAGACAGTAGATGCCATATTTGCAATTCCCCAGTTGTGTGAAAAGTACAAAAAAGCACACAAAAACTTGACATACATTGACCTCGAAAATGCTTATGATCGAGGTCCGCGTGAATTTATATGGTGGACCCTTAAGAAAAAATGTGTTGATTCGTGCCATGTATAGCAAATGTAATACTCAAGTCCGACAGCAGCTCGTGTTTCAATGTAGCTGTTGGTGTGCACCAAGGGTTGGCTCTTGGCCCTTACCTCTTCCTGTGGATGAGTGAAATGAGTATGAAAGTTGACGGATGGGCAAGCAGAGGAAGGCCAAAGAAAAGATGCAAAAGGGGTGAATGAAGACATGATGGGTGATAGGGATGTTTGGAAGGATAAAACATACTGCGCCGAACCCAAATAAAATTGGGAACAGGGCAAGGGAATGATGATGATAACAGTATTCAGCACTTTTTAAAACCGATTAGCAACATCGACTCGGGAATGTGAATACAGACAGTTAAATGGGTTTGAGTACCAAAATAACTCGAGATTCGCAATTTGTTTCAATTATAAATGTATTTCACGTTATTTAAAATCGTTTAATAGACTCTGAATTTTCAGTTGGCAACGTTAGTAGATTTTATCACAAACGAACTATCATTACAGTCAAATGTATTTTGTTTTTTTTTTTAATATCGATAACTATTACTATACTTCTGTCGTCAAATTAATACAAATGGTAATAAAAAATAAATAAAACGGATAGTGAAAATAAAAACAAAATATAAGCTCAGCTATTTTTTTATCTTATATACATACATACATACATAAACTCACGCCTGTATTCCCCGAAGGGGTAGGCAGAGGTGCATTACAGCACCCGCATTTCGCCAGGTATATATCAGTCCCACGTAATAGGGGGCGAGCCTATTGCCGTTTTTCGGGCACATTTCCAGACTCCGTGCTGTTACTGAGAATTTCCTAATTGAAAAACCCAATAACACTTTGCCCGACCCGGGAATCGAACCCAGGACCTCTAGATCGCACGGCACATACTTGTACCGCGAGACCACGAGGCAGTCAATATAATATTATCTTATATATGAATCTATATAATGACAAATTTATGAAAATAAAATACATTTAATTAATTTTAAGCTACATTCACAGCGAGGTCAAAATTGATTTACTATTATAGCTGTAGTTACCCATTCTCGTAACTATAGGAATATAAACGTAGGTATAAGTAAACTATTGGGCAGCCTTACTGGCGCAGTTAGACACTAGCTTGTTAGTACTAGGTAAATATTTATCTCGGATCTGGGTGTTTCTGAGACCGATAAGTCTATCGTAGTTTCTGATTTCCACGCCACAAGACTTGTTATTGTATGTTATTGTGAGGTATGAAGTTAGTTGGGTGTGTGCGTTTGTTTATTATTTGTTGATTTATAACAAACGTATTAGGAAGTGCTTTGAATGTTAGACTGGGATAGCCATGAGTGAAGATTGTCGCTTAACATCAAACGTCGTACCAGGAAATAAAAAAGACATTTCCTTCGGGAAACCTCAATTGTTTGCAGGCGTCGTAAACATAAAACAACCTTTCAACGTCAGACTGTCTTAAAGGGACACTTTAATAAATACACAAAAGATTACGTCAAAGAAAAAAATTACTATATTCAAGAAGACTATTACAAGTATGTTTAAATCGTCAGTTTGAATAAGCTACTGTCGCTTTGGCACGTGTTATTTTCACTTAAATCTAAAATTCCCTCAGCAACACAATAATTTCTACATAATTTAAAATTACATTTGTGTCAATATAATATTATTGTCATAATAAGTTACAGCACAGTTTATAAAACAGTCTCGTTGTCATGCAGCACAAGTGTGGGCCGTGCTATCTAGATATCCTGTGATATAGGGTTTTTCGAGTAGGAAATTCTCAGTAGCAACACGGAGTCTGGAAATGTGCCCGAAAAACCGCAATAGGCTTGCTCCTTATTACGTTCGATGAAAACATAATAGGCGAAATGAAGGCGCAAAATGCATAAAAAAATAAATATTAACAAAGCCAGGATGAGCCTAATAACGCGGTAATACTATCATACAGTATTTTAACTTCATACAAACGGGCGAAACGCGAGTTATACCTACGCACCTAGACCTGAGCATGCGCTCGGCATGCAGGCAGTCGCGAATGTGCCGCAGAAAGGAACGGACGGTGTTGTTTTTTAAGCAGTAACCTCGCGATTTTTATACAAAATAAGTGCAAGTGCCTATTTAATATGACAAGTATATATTGCGTTTATATATTGTGCTGTTTTTGGTTGCATGAAATCTTCCATCCAAAAAATAACATGCATTTTTATTGAACACTTCCACACTGTATTCCATTCATTAAAAATTTTATTTGTTTAAATAAAAATAAAAAAAATATTATTTACAATCACAAAAATAGATAGAAAGTCAAAGTAGGCAGATTTAATTAAAATTCTGCAGGTTCGCAGCCCTATCGCATGTTTGCGTACAGCGCGGCTGTAGGTATTTATTTCAAAAATGCGGCCGAGTTAAAATACATACTGTATGATAGTATTACCGTGCTAATAATCACCAAAAACACTGGAGTAAAATAGCCAGCCGGTATAATTATATCGATCTGTAGCTGTTTTCTTCAGTCCATCCTTCACTTATCTCCTCCTTACGTTTGGACAAAGTCTTCTCTTCTATTAGTGTCTATTTGTTGACTTTTTCCCAGTCCAGCAATCTTGAACTCGTTCCATATATACCTCAAATTGGGCAAAGACTTCTCTTCTACCGTTAGTGTCGATTTGTCTTTTATTTTTCCCAGTCCGGCAAACATCAATTGATTTAATTTTTGCTTGTCTGACATATAGCAGATTTTACAATAAACCACCAATGAAATTTTCAATAAAGCTAAAATTCATTTAATAATCAAAATTACACGAAGTTAAAATGATCTATTGCATGCATTCAATAGTTGATTTACGATGCAAACGCTTATAAGATCATGATAATTTTAATGCGCACTTTGTACCAGTTATTGCTCAGTCAATATTCTACTAATGCACATCGCTAACAATGAATGATTAATGGTTGAAACCGAGGCTCCCATAATCGAATATAATGTGAAACGAAATTCAGTCGTGAAGGCAATTTATGCCTTGCGTACATTAACCACTTTTAGTCGTTTAACATAGATAGAAAATATATAATCACATTCTACACTTAAACATCTAAAGCAAATCTCACCGCGTAATAAGCGCAGTATTCATGGGTAGATAAGGTGGTCGCAAATTGAAATTCCAAGTACGGTTGGAAAGCCGCTAACACCGATAACTTCCTATATATAATAACTTTCCGGCCTCCAACACAATCCAAAACAATTAATTATTTATTTTATTATATTATGTATATATATATATGTATATATATTATTTAAAGGAATGCTTAGTGATGAAACCTGCGTTCCCAAGAGATTTCTTACTAGGAGGTTATTACTTTAGAAAGAAGTAAACCCGAATGTGCATTAGCAAATCAAATATGGCCTTGCTATAATGATAGCAATAAGGATGCCAGTTACTAGCAGTGGTATGACACATATATTGTTCTAATTCCGAACTATGAGTATTATTTTTTACATAATTGAATCCCACAATATACATTTGCCTCACGCCGGAATTGAGTGTAATGCCTTTTGTTTCACAGACAGGTCTTAAATGATCACGGTACTGTGACTGCAAGTAAGATTTAAATAACGACCAGGTTATAAAAGTTTTAAGAAAAAAATGTTTATAACACACTAAAACAAACAGTTGACAGTGTGCGAAAAACCTAATCAGATTTTTTTTCAACCTATATTTTTATACCTCAGGAAATGTTTGGACACCCGCCCGTCTGCAAAGAGCTTTTGTTTTGACACGCGGTGATGTAAAAAATCGACTGCCTGAAGTTATTTCGGTACAAAAATATCTTGCGCAACATCCATTAATAGTTGATTTAATTTCGTGTAAACTCGGGCCTTGATATTGTGTTTTAGACGAGGCCGCGATGACATGGAAGGGTATGCGCCGCAGGTATAGGCCGCGATGTAAAACGTGCATAGTATTTAAAGTTGAATGAGCATTTTTTCTTAATTGTTAACGATACGGATTTTGAATTTTATTCTTAGAATTAATTAGGATTTCTTGTCGCTAGCCTACAATGCTAAATAAAACTATTATGTTCATATATCTGCAGTACTTACAGTTACTTATTGACAATGAATAAATGGAACTAGATGACATTCATTTCTTGAATAAATAAACAAGTTGTAAACAAATACAAATTTCGAATACTTTGGAAAAATCTCAAATCGGTAAGCCACATTAGATGCACGTAAGAGAAGTTCGTCTGTTTATTTTAAATTATGTAATTCAACTCTTCCATTTCACTTACTCGCATCGGGCTAACTTTCGCCACTTTAATTTTACACTCCATTTCTTGCAGATCCAATTTACTTGTACCTACGAATAGTTGAAAAATCTTTCACGCCAATATTTTTCCACGTCCTTCTAGTTGTTTGAATATCAAAACAAAATTGAATTTATTTCATACAACAAAACACAACGTTTTTTCACAAAGGAATATGCAGTCGGGTTTTGAACGCTGCTTGACTCAAAACCCAAGGGCAATGGTATTGAAGAGTATAAATTTTGATTGAAACCTTTGTACAAAACAAGCCTGCATCGACTTGTTGCGTTACTTTATTTGAAACTATACTGTGAGTGGGTTTCAATGGCTGTTGATAGGTTCATTGTTTTAAATGTTCACGTTTTTCGATAGTGGTTGTCTCACTTCTGTGATCCCTGTAATATCTCAAGTTAAGAAGCAAAATATTGAAATGAAATAAAATTAATTTCATAAAAACATGTACATATTTGGGATCGATCATTGGTCCCAAAATAAGCAAGCCAGTAGCTTGGGTACCTGTTTATTTACATTACCGAATTATACAGTAGGTACATTCGCTGAATTTACGTAATTAATAATGATGGCATTAATTTAAATGTGATTTAGGAAGCCGGCCAAAGCGTGTTTAAAATAATTTCAAATGATATCATCGTTCACGCTTTGTCATTGTTGATTTACAGACTTCACGTTAATTTTAGTGCAGAGGCAACGAAGCCAAAATAAGCTTTATACTTTTAGACAAAATTCTTGACAGAATTGCTAGGTGTATTTTTAACTAAAATTATTTCACACCTCGTTCTTCAAGAGCTCTTCTCACTGAATGTTATCTCATTCTGATCATTCTGTCCGCTACATCATCGGCTTGAACATTTGTATATACATAGATCAACTGATGTATTGGTGTTATTTGATGGTGTGTGTTATTTGAATCTTTAATAAAGGTCAAATACATCTAGCAGACGATTTATTATAATGAATACGTGTCACCAAAATAGTAAAATAGAATGTTGTATTGTTGGTGATAGAGACTGAGAGATCTATTGGTTCAACAAACAACTAGATATAAATTTCATTTGAGACTTACTGTGCCATGAAGGCTCTAACATAAAAGTATAATTAGAACATAATGAAATAAAAAATTAAAACCACATAAATCTCTAGAGACCCCCCTTTTCTAAATTTCCATGTAATTTTTAAATTACTTTAAGCAGCCCTATTTTAATATTTTGTTTATTACCTTCAGTTATTACATTACGTGAGGTCAGGGTTCCTTAACTATTTCCTTGATACGTTCATCTATAGATAAAGGGGTGAAGTGAAGAAGAACCTTTAAGTTTTCCTTTTTCCTGTAATCATGTATAATGTTGATCCATTGTTGAATTGTAGAGGATACTCATGTAAATTGATTGTATCTGTGGAGGAGCGAATTAAATGTTAACAATTTTTGGATACAAGATGAATAAAAAGATACTTTTGTGCATTAGATCTGTAATGCTGATTTTGATACCGATTTGACGCATATTCGATCGTAATTGAATCCCATACAATAATGACAGCCAGATCAATTTTAAATAAAAAAATGTTTAATTTTGCATGCAAATAATTATGCCAGTATACGTCGTGAGTCGTATTAAATTGTTAATTATTGATTGAAGGAAAATCGTATCCACCATGCTTGAAGTGTAAAACATAGTGACCCACGAAACTGGGATCACGTTGTATACATATACCTATTTGATATAGAATTTTGCATTTGTACAATATCAAATGGTATGCCATGACGAGATCTTTAAACAAAATTTTGTGAAAAACTATTGTAGTGGAAATTACCTTAACAGAGGGTGTATCTATCTATTCACTTAACACTTTCATATTTATTGTACTCTTATTACTTTTTGTTACTTCACTTTCCTTGTAGTACTTTTTGACCTACTGCGACCATATTTATTATTTAAAATCCACTTCATGTGACATTGATACACGGATTATAATTTTGTCAGTCTGATTAGGTGGAAGATTCTACAATTGGTATAAAAATACTTATAATCCCTATTATTCGGCACTATCAAAATGTTTCTTTTAGATAAGGAAATACTACAACTTCAAAATGTATGAAGATAAATGTAGATACAGTAGATGAGATCATGTTTTAATATGAAATATTCGTAGACGTTGTGAAGATGCACTTTAAATTCAACCTTTTTGGTAAGTCACTAATCATTGCCTCTATTTCAATAGAATTATATATAATGTAAAAAAAATGTTATTAGTAACAATAATTTAATATATCCCTGATCTACATACAATCGACGGACAAATATTCATATTATCGTTGTCCCAGAAGATAACTCCACGTTTAATATAGTGATAAATTTTCTAAATTATGACTAATTTCAGATAACTCTCATTGTATTCCACTATCAAACAGTAATCATAGTCAACCATAAACCAGACCAGTTGTCGAATGACGGCCAATAAACCTAATCCCATTCAGCCTAGCAACCGTCATTAACCTTATATGAAGCAATTGACAATAAGAACAGTATAACATCTTTACAATGAAGATTCATTACTGCCCATTCAATTTGGCAACAAAGGAAAGCACGGCCCTTAGATAAAAGTACCTACAACTGGCCGAGGGAGGGCTATTCATCAAAGTACATGAAGATACTCGAGAGATATGAAACAATTCAAAATTGCTCAAGCGTGCTGATCTTATGTTTGATAAAAAAATAAATTTGTAATATTAATGGAGCAAAAAATTAAATTGTGGAAGGGTTTCAGAGACCATAGGATTGTTTAAAATGGTATTTTAGAGACAAAGACTTTATATCCCTGTCGTACTCATATAGTTATTGATGTATGTAGTATGTACATATGTATGATCCATTGTTATCAATACCTTGGAAATCGGGACGTGTATTAGTCGCTACTTGTTCAAGTTGTGAGTTCGAAAGTTGTTGACAACCAGAATGGTTGTGCACAACAATAGTTTGTATGTGTTTATTATTTATTGTATGTTGTACATATATTTATTTATGTATGTATATATGTTACATTTGTATTATAAGTGCCTAATTGTATACTTATTTAAGATAGTCATGCTTCATATATTGTAGGTTCCTACATAGTGTATGTATTTGCTTTAATATCATGTGTGCGACTGGAAGAGAATGCCTCAGGCATTAAGTCCACCTTGAAATAAAATACCCTCAAGCATTTACAAGGTAGGTAAAGGTCCTGCTCTTTTTGTCATCATAAATGTATTTTTGTCTCTTTTTCGTAAAAAAACAGCCTACATAGCGATTATTCTATAAAAAATCTCATACTTTGGATATTATTGAACGTTTTAATGTCGATATTTTAGGCACAATCGCCAACGCTTATGTGATATGCGCAGCATAAATGATTCTATTACGTATATTATATATTATTATCTAGTCATTCGCTAAATACTACTAAGCCTACAGGCTGTTTAAAACAAGTCCAAGAAATGTTTAGGAGGAAAATATATTTTACCAATGCGGTGCAATTTACTATTGTATTTGATTTTAATTCTACATTTTACAAAAAATAGAAAGGCACACTTCCTCTTTAAAATAAAACCTAGCTTAAAAAAGTAACTTTATTAGGAGTAAGATTTTTACTGCGTATTGCAATAAATTTACTTTTATAAGGAGCACACTTTATTATAGATAGTAGAAACGTAATGAGAATATAGTTACAGACCATACATACATATGTACATATGAACATCCCCGTGGCGTAGTTGGCTCGACATCAGCTTGCGAAACGAGAGGCCGCATTCGATCCCCGCACCGAGACAAATATGGTATGGTGGACGAGATAAAGCTGGTGGTAGGATATTCGTATCCGCCCGGATGGCGACCACCGTACACAGGGCGTAAAACCCGCCATAGTGGCACATGCAAGTGTGCCGCGTTCCGGGATCAGCCAGTGTATATCCGGTTTTCGGGGGGGCTTCAATCATGGTGAAAGGATGACCGTGCCGGCAATTTTTTTGGCCGGTTTGTCGCGGTCGGTCCTTTGATCGCCATGATTGATAGTCCCCCAAACTTCTTCACAATAAGGTGAAGAGGTTTTCGGCCGGCATGATTGTGTCGACCAACGGGAGACCATCATCTCTCGCTGGTCGGCACTTTTTCTGGACTCCATTGCGCTTACCATCAGGTGCAATGGGGTCACTTTGCCGTGCCAAAAAAAAAAAAAAAAAAAAAAAAAAAAAAAAAATATTTATGAGTGCACAAATATTTGTTTCGGATCTGAGTGTTTGCGAGATTAAAATGTCTCTCATAGTTTCTGATACCCACGACACAAGACTTGTATCTTAGTGTGGGGTCAGAACCATGTATGTGACTGTTGGGTGTATTTATGTACTTAGGTAAATCATTATACTTAAAGTAACAGTTAGTAAGATATATCTTACACTGTAGATAATTATTTGCTTTCTAATTTAAAAAATAATAATTTATAGTGAATTCAGGCATTGTTGGGTGAAAAAAGATTATGGAAAAGCGATAAGTTTTTAAATATAGCCAGCTTTATGTCGTTGGGGTTTAAAGTGTTGTTTTTCTTATATTTTACTCTAAATACAATAAATAGCAGCATTGTTCGCCGGGCATCAATTTTCATTATGGCAATAAAACTCATTTTAAGAAACTGTTTTGTATAAATACATGATTTCATTGAATACATGATACAAATTCTATTATATTATTACCACACGCGTGGGTTCATAGTAACTAGATGTTCTGTGATTTGTTTAATTGCCGGGATTAGGAGTCTTCAATGTAAACTGCTTTTTTAATTGCCTTTTTTACTATCACTGTACGGTGACAGAGGAACCTGATCATGAAAAAACAAATAAAACTGTATTTCTGTGAAAGCCTCCGCGCCGCAATTGGTTACACACTACCTTGTGACCGCAGGGTCGATTTCCAAACCGAGACATGATTGTTAGATTCACAAATATCAGGGTGTTTGTATGACAGAAAAGTCTCTCGTAATTTCTTATACCCGTGGGTATATGACACAAGACTTGTATCTTAGTGTGGACTTGTATCTTGTATATTAGTGTATTTGTTATTATTATTTCAGATAAACTCATTGATCGCATAACGTGATACAATTAAAGGATTCTATCTTGAGTTTCACACCTTTGGTTGGTATTGTGGTCGTTATGCGGCCAGATGTGAGCAGCCTACAACCAGCAAATTGAGTATCCGGCAACCTTATAAGAGTTTTTCCTTCAGTTTTTTGTGGGGTCATTCATACTAACACCTTCGAAAGATGATGTGAGTCTACCATTTCAAAAAAATCCTCCTTATAAAATTTGTCTGCACATTCGAGTAACTGCCTCGAGACCTGAGTAGACTGCCTCGTGGTCTCGCGGTACAAGTATGTGCCGTGCGATCTAGAGGTCCTGGGTTCGATTCCCGGGTCGGGCAAAGTGTTATTGGGTTTTTCCATTAGGAAATTCTCGGTAACAGCACGGAGTCTGGAAATGTGCCCGAGAAACGGCAATAGGCTTGCCCCCTATTATGTGGGACTGATACATACTTGGCGAAATGTGGGTGCAGAAATGCACCTCTGCCTACCCCTTCGGGGAATACAGGCGTGAGTTTATGTATGTATGTATGTATTCGAGTAACAACATAGTGTAGATGCTTCAACTAATATAATATATTGAATTTGTAATGTATCTAATGAAAAATGTATTTCTTGAAAATTCAAAAGCAATGGTAAGCTGTTTTCAAGTAATAATGTTTTTTGCAAATGTTAAAAGGTTTCTGCAGTTGATATTTCTTTTACTCTTAGAACGTTAATGTACAAACCTTTTAGTAAACCAAGCAATGGTAATTGTTCTACTTGTATATCAAGTTCACTGACTCCGTTGAGAAACTGAAAAAATATTTATTGTATCATTAAGATAAAGTTTTCTCTCAGTCATTGTTTTAAGACGATATTTTTTTTTGCTTTATAGACTCTAATAAAACATACTTTTAATGGAGTTTTAAGCGTTTAATGCTACTATTTAAATAGTTCTTACCTGCATATTAAAAGACACGCATACAATAAAAATTAGTTAAAATACATCTCATTTAACTGTCTATCATCACATTTAATCTACCTACTGAAACTTGTACATATTATAATTTTCCCGCGCGAAACAGCAATGCATCCAACATTACACAATACACGTTCCAAATTTAAATCTTTGCCGTGATTGATTCTCAGCGTATTTGTTGGTTTTGGATCGTTTCGAACGTGGAACGAACGAGATTGAGAGACCCATTGACAGACGAGAATTACCGAATGGTTAATACGCACGAATGAATGAATCACTTGTGGATTATTTTGTAGCAATGTAAATATTTGATTTAATTTAAACAACTATTGCTTTGTATTTCTACGTTATTTAGTGCAGTGCTGCTCATAAATTACAGTCATTGTATATCTACGCAAGGTTTATAGCCTATCTACGGTTTATATTATTATTTTATTTATTCCAGACGAAAAATTGTCACCGAAGCAAGTAATGATTTTTTTAATTTATTAACAGAGTTACGAGGATAGATATGGTGGAAGAGTAGATATTATCGACTAAATCATCGACCTTTCTGCCAAAAAAAGCTTTCGACTAAAAGTATATAAAGAAAGAGCACTATATTTGTAATTATACCATCGTATTGTCAAAACCAAATGCACTCGAAAGTCACATGCTTAGTTTTTTTTGACCGCACGTTATGATTAACCTTTTGTGTGTTGAGTTTAAGTACATACAAGAGACATATTGCCAAAAACACGCAAAACGTGCGACCAGAATTGAGTTATCACATTGGTTTCCGATCGACAGAAGCCCTCAAACTAATATTGGATCGCAAAATCTCAGGCTCTTATTTCTGTACTATACCGTCATTAAATTAAGTAAATTTCCTTAATTTTTTTGTAAACACGTCTCTATTTAACTTTATTTGCCGATGTTATCATAGACTATATTTTTTCAGAAGCCCACGTGATATCAAAACGGTGAAAATAGATTGTTAGTGTAGTAATTGGCTCGTTGCGTAACAGCCCACTGAGACTGCGTTATTACGCGCAGTGTAATCCGCAAATAGCAATTGTTTTTCGCTGGTTAAAATCTCTTATGAGGGAGCTATAGTAATTGTTATTTTCACAAAATTTATTTCATCAACGAACTTAACATAAAAGGTTTAAAGTTCGATAATTATATCTAATTATTAACTGATAATTAAATGAAAATAATTTAATTTACAGTTCGAAATGCAATTTTCACTGCAGAAGAACGGGCAATAACTCTAGTATTGCTCTTTTCAAAACTAGTTTACAACATAACGCGTATAACAGTTTTGATCTAATTGTTGGTAAGCTAAAATGGATCATTTATTTTTCTTACGAACTAAAATTTTAAGTCTTATGAATATTTTAATCGGTGTGAGAAATAAAATCATATAGGATGGAAATAATGTGATTAACCTAAATCAATGAAATGTACTTAAACTTTAATCTAACTCTACTCCATCTCGAATTGTCATCGATAATGACGATAGAATGAATTTTGTAAAGTTAAGTTGGTTTAAATTTAATTAACCATAAGACTACAAATTATAAAAAGAAGTTTCGCAAAATACTCAAGTATCAAGTCTCGGTCATTCAGTGAGTTTTTTACATGCAAATAATACAATACTTAGCTCTCTTCTCCTACCATTTCACAAGTTCATTCTTAATCATCATTGCCTTGCCCTGCTCCCAATTTCATTTGGGGTCGGCGCAGTATGTTTTATCCTTCCAAACATCCCTATCAGCCGTCATGTCTTCATTCACCCCTTTTTCTTTCATATCTTCAGTCACGCACTCCATCCATTCATTCTTAATTTAATTCATTCTTAAGTTAATGATTAAAAGTCTTCGGTAGAAGAATCCCCTATAAAATGGTTATAAACCCGTTCATCCATCTACATTGAACGGCAAAAATATATATTCTAGATACTCAGATAATAATAGTTGATAAGACGATTCGCACAGCCACGCGCTGAAGGATCGCTTAACAAGACAATTTACGCGAGCAATGTGGCTTACCGCAAAATGCATTAAGGTTAGCTCGTTTCATTGGTCTGGACGGTTTGTGTCGACGAAATTACAGACTCAACTAAATACAGGGCACAATAAAAATGTTATAAGCCAATGTCCTTTATTATTGTTCAGCCTTAACCCACTCCCTTCTACGTAAAGGAACCAAGCATGCCAGCTGGCAATGCCACAAATTCGTGGTGATTCCTTCAAGTAAATAGCTTAAATGTCCACATCGTTGCCGCACGAACTAATTGCGTATTAATTTACCAGTCCACGTGTAAATCCTTCCTATTATTAAAACATTTAAACGTTTTGCGCAGATAAATCTAGCGTATTGGTATATGCTTCGAATAAAGAGAGTTCTCCATGTTTTCCTTCGAGCAAAAATTAGCATTCTGGCTTATTTGGACATATATGATTCAGAGTTCAAAGTTGCCTCGTGACTGCCTCGTGGTCTCGCGGTACAAGTATGTACCGAGCGATCTAGAGGTCCTGGGTTCGATTCCCGGGTCGGGCAAAGAGTTATTGGGTTTTTCCATTAGGGAATTCTCAGTAGCAGCACGGAGTCTGGATTTGTGCCCGAAAAAACGGCAATAGGCTCGCCCCCTATTACGTGGGACTGATACATACCTGGCGTAATGTGGGTGCAGAAATGCACCTCTGCCTACCCCTTCGGGGAATACAGGCATGAGATTATGTATGTATGTAGTATGTAGTTCAAAGTTAATTTAAAATCACACTAACACATTTCAAAATCAATACGGTCATCTACATAGAAATGTAATGCTTCGCCACTGAGATTCGTCCTACTACCTTAGACTCTCAAGATGGTGCAAAGACATTAATTAGTTTTCTACACTTTTTCTAATCTCTTCCTCAATATGTTTTCGTTTTAATTAATCGCCAATAAACATGCAAAATCAAAATGTCAAAACTAGACTAATCCCGTGATATTATTGTCCCTATCCCACCACACACCCGCCACTGTAATTCCTGTGCTCCAGGATCAACAGCGGCACGCACAGTATTGACGCTGAGCAATGAAGCTCAGCGGATCTAAGGGGACCTAAATTTGTCATAATCCCGCAACGAAGTTAATCAGAAAGACAAACTAAAGGAGGAGTTGGAAAACAAAGAGTTGTTCCACTACTCCCGTAATAACGAAAAATCTCGTCCACATTTTAGAATCATTGTATCATTTTATATTATATTCAGCACAAATTCTAGCATCATTAGGCCCAGGTACGTTGTGCTCATATTATACCTACATCGATACTTTATGCCCATTTGCTAGTGTTAGCCCATTAGTTATTGTTAATGTACACAAGAAATGAAACCAAACTTATCGTTCTGTGGACAGGTTGATAGCTGCAGAACGATTTGTTATGATGCCGCGTAATGATTTACGTTGGCTCTGTAACAGTGTCGATATTTAAATTTATTAAGCTGCAATTGTCTTAGTAGTGAGTAATCACGCAATAAAACTCCCGACTTCCAATAGAAATACAACCAATAACTACGTACATGAATATTTAGGACTCCTAAGTAAGATGCGTGAATTGAATCCGGGTTTTTTTAATAGCCCATAGTAGATCCCACCGCTGGGCAAAGGCCTCCTTCTTCTTCTTCGACTCCTCTCTCGATTTTCTCCTCCTTTTGATCCTCTGGCGATTTTCGCCTATCTATCTGGGTCCATCCTGCAAACGTAGCAGATTCAATCTCACTTCAACTCAACGACCTTTTGCCCACATAAATAATTTGAGTATCTGAGCGCAGGCCAATGTTTCTAATATGGTCTTTTAAGTTTAATTCCAAGCACACTGCGCTCCATCGATAGTTGACAAACACTTAGCCTGGACATCTAGTAAGAGAAGTAAGGTACCATGAACAGGCAAGATACAAATGTCGAGTAACTTACGTTTTTGGCAGTCGGGGTTACCTGAATTTATTGAGATGAGTCTTTCCTAAAAGCCCTCTCGAATAATATAATAGGTAGTGTTTAACACAATTATTATATCTATCAGCGACAACAGAACTGGCAGTATTTAAAAAATTCTTATACCTACTCTAATTCTCTATACTAACCGTGACTCATGAGATCACACATTCTGCCAATAAAAAAACATAGTTCAAGCAAAAAAATTGCTATTTTCCATCCTTTTTTACGTTCACTTTTTGTTTATAGTAGATTTTTCCGAAGCTTATCCGGTGTAGCCTCTGTCACAACAAAAGACCGGATAAATTCATACATCAAAGACTTGCCGCCACCCTTCAAATATTATCAAAAGCGTGTAAGTAAAACAACATCGTTTTTTTTACCAGCTAAAATAATATGGTGCTATACTCGTACTTATATGTACATGATATTGTATCGTATATCATTACCTATTTAGGCAAAATTTAAAGATGATTTAGGCCGTTACTGAATTAATAGGATATTGCATTAAATTAAGTGAAGTCAAGGACTGTTCGTTGTTTCATTGGCAGAAGTAGTAGTGCTTGCAATCTAGAGGTCGAACAAAATAGAAATCTATAATAACTGCATTTACTCTGGAGTCCAAGCATCTATAATAGCAATATTCGCGTACGTAAAAAAACTGCAAAGATTTCGTTTGTTATATTTAATAATCTGTAAACAACGTCATGACCGAGATCCAACTCACGGAAAAAAAATTGCTGTGACTGTGCTTTTGGTTTATAATTTCGTATATTTTACCCACTCCTTCGAAAAAAAGGCGTTAGTGTATTTGAGTACACGCTACATTACTCAAAATTACTTAATAAAATAGGTCACGTCGCGTGTTGCTTTTGTACCACTTCGAAGTGGTTTTCAAAATCGATTCATATTTCATGTTTTTTCCCTCCTATTAATCTGCATACCGTTTGTTATAACGTCGCTTTGATGTTTCTGATTGATAATGCGACTGAATCATGAGTTAATGTCGATATTGCATGTGTCTCGTGAATGACTGCGTGCTTATGGGAACTTTATAGATTTTTATAATAGAAAACCTGTTAAAGTACTGTACCTCATTATAATATAAGCGGACTGCGCAATACGTTCTAAGTTTATTTAGGGACTTATAACCAACGGTTGTGCAATAGATATACATATATTAGTATTTTCCGAAGGAGTTGGTACAGGTGCATTTTTGCACTCACGTTTCGCCACAATACGAAATATGTCATCATCATCATCATCAACATCATTGAAGCCCATATGCGTCCCACTGCTGGGCACGGGCCTCCTCTACAACTGAGAGAGTTATACGAAATACGGTTAAATGTGCAATATGCAGTATTCATTGCTAAATATTACAAAATATAGTTTTATTATGTTTTCCATCATTCAGTTTCCCCGAAAGTGAAAGAGATTTGTTATTCTACATCCACGTTTGCCAGCGTCACGTTAAAATGAGAACTGCCTGTGGAAAACGTAGGTACACTAGTCAACTTTGGATCGAAAGGGGGATGCATAAATCGCACACCCCTAGCTAAATAAATACACCCAACAGTCACATACGAGTACATAGTTCTGACCCCACACTAAGATACCACTACTGTGTCATAGAAATCAGAACCTACGAGAAACTTTTCGGTCACACAAACAACCAGACCCGAAACAAATATTTGTGGATCACAGAAACATTTGTCCCGCGGCCTCTAGTTTCGGAAGTTGGCTGCAACTGCCCCACAGGGTTGTCAACAAGGCAAACGAGGCGAACATTATCATTTCTAAATTTCATTTTTCATGTGAAAATTGTTCAATAATTGCATTAGGTTTAATAGAAATAAAATATGTTGATTTCTACTTGTTTACCTTACCTACTTCGTTAGGGTAATAAAATTATGAAGGAATTTTACAAGACTAATGCAGACTTCTTTCTAAATCCGTATTCTAATAATACCAATGATTATATGTTATACCTACATCAGAAAATAATATTTGCGTACTACGAGTAGGTATATTATATTTCGGTGTCAGAAAACGTCTAATATAAAATAGAGACAAAACAAGAATAACTTTCAAATTTAGCATAATTGATCAAATTGAATATTTTTATGGACGTACTGGGACACAGGAACATTAATTGAAATAATGCAAATCTTATTACGAGTAAATACGTTACTTAATATATTTTTAAACTAAATCTAGTGCCGCTAAGATTCTTTGCAATCTTTGCTGTGAAGAAGAAGCGGCAAGACACTCCCTCAGCATGACACAATAATATTTTATTAGTTACATATAATCAAAATAGGTCTAATTAATTATTACAATTACCTTATTTCGTTATACCTAAGTTTAGTCTCCGGAGTGACGTGAAGACGGTATGACGGACAAACAAGGTCGCTCCTTCACAGAAGACTTACCTTCATTAGACCCGTCCATATTTAATACTAAAGTAGTATAAAGGCACATCGGGCTGATGTGCCTTCCGACTTGAAGAAACGAAATGTATCGGAGTGATTTGTGTCTGCGCTTATAAATAATTATATGTATGTACCTAGTAATTTTCTTAACTAATCAGTAAACACCATAGCCGATTTCTTGTCAATAGCAATATTGAACACATTAAAAATAGTCAAATCAGCAACTTATTATACGATTTTAAAGTTAGTGCATTTTATTAATTAAATGAGGGTGGTCAAATCTTTGAATTGTATTAAAATATATCACTCCGACATATACAAATGAAATAAATGTAACAAAAATGCGAACTGATGTGAAGTAATAAAAGTTATGCATACATATCTTCAATTATATTTGTAGTCATTTAGTCATCGTATATCGCAGTTAACTACTGAGACGACATGCCAATTGAATGATAATTGTAGTTAATTTCAAACGCTATGCAAGTATTGCTAGATGTAATTTTCCGCTGAAGTGCGTGTTATGTATCATATTCTGTAACATATTATTAATGCATAAAATATGAAATTTTAATATAAAAAAATAAGGAAACGATAACAAAAAACTTAAATGTCGTACTTTACGTTAGTATTGTCACTTGTCGGAAAACTGATAGGTTAGACACAGCACAACAGTTTTATCTCGACAGAAATGACATTTGAGAAAACCGATGAAGTATTATTATGTTCAAAGATAAGAAATATTATCGTAAAATTTTGATTTTTGGACGCTACAGGTGTGCCAACTTGCCGAAACCGCGGTTTGGCTGGCAGTTGGCCCGCAAACTCGGCTGCTTGCGGACGTGCGTTAACCGAAAATTATGTACAGTCGTTCGATATGACTTCGTACGGCTTACGAGACATACTTCAACAGTGCACATCTAAATAATATTGAACGAAACGTTTGTGAAGTGGAGTGAAATTATTTTTTAAGATAAAAAGTGACTGTTCCGTAATTTTATATGTTTAATCTTATCAAAAAGACAATGCATTGACGAGTAATATTAAAAGAAATGACAATGATAAAGTTTCATTTTTAAACCATTAATAAACCTTTGTGAGTGTACCTATATGAATAAAATATTTGTGTTATTTGAACATAATAATTGTTATGGGACTAAATTTCGCCGATTTGTTGATAAAATGTAAGTATTTTATGCAAGTAATTATTTTTAATTTAGCTTAGACTCATAAAATACTCGTCATTGATTGGAAAAAATAATTCATCATAGAACGTGCTTTACTTTTTCTTTTTAATGCAAAACGAAGAGTTAATGAACAATACATGTCAAATTGTTTGCACATATCTTAAGAACATGTGAATGTTTCCGTATTTTTCTATTTGCACAGATACAGTACTTAAATATCTCGAGTGAAGTACTCACACACTTGAGCAAATATAATACATGTATTTATATGACAAGAATTGTATTTTCTCTTGAATGTAACTCAACATAGGATCAATTTTTATATTTTAACAATTGTTTTACTATTTATTGGTTTTCATTTTCGATTTTTAACTATTTATCGAATCGTCTTAATTATCATATTTAAAAGACTACGACAGATTAGAAGATTTATTAGTTATTACACGTCATGAAAGTGAGATGAAGTGAGATACATTGTGTTTTCTTGCGATTGCCAAGTCTTAACTATTTTATTAAAAACATGATTTTTTAAATATTGATATCGTCACTATAAGATGTTCTCTGGTAAGCTAAGCGCATAATAACTTAGTCAGAACGTCCCTTGAACGGGGACTGAATAAATTCATCGACTTGGTATCACATGGATCTCACAACTTTTTACGGTAGAAGAACTGCGTTGCGAGACTTGGAATTTTTACAAGTTTTGTTTCTTATGGGATATTTTTTAATACATTACTTCTAGCTATCCTATAGGGAGGTATTCTTATATATTTTTTATCGTTTTTACATTTAAAAAGAAAAATATCACATACCAACACCAACGGTCCTGTTAACGTAACCTTAAGAAGCATATCTACATATTGGCATGTGTGCATTTTGTGATATTCAATTAAAACGATACGTTATCTAAACAACGATTGAAACTCTTTACTAGGTACATTTGTGAATTAATGTTAAATAGTTATACATATGCATGCCTCTTCAAGGCTATCAATCGGCATCAATTATTTCAATTCTTAATAGCTACGTTTCCCCTATAATTAATCGAATGGTTCGAGCTTTAAAATCATTTGTCAAATTTATACACATTAACAAGCAAAAGTTGGATGATTCCACTTCCACTCCTCCCATCTTTTAAATAGGTTAAGGGATATATAATTTGAGACAGTATATAATATTCATTTTTCAAACTAAATAATTCCTGAAAGCAAAGATAACCGAGCACTTTATCTTAATGGTATTGCTCTTCTTAAAACGTGTTTTTGAGCTCTCAAATCTTGAAGGCATTAATGCGTTCTTTTTTTGAACTGCCTCATGGTATCGCGGCACAAGTTTGTGCCGTGCGATCTAGGGGTCCTGGGTTCGATTAACGGGTCGGGCAAAGCGTCATTGGGTTTTTCCATTAGGAAATTCTTGATAGCAGCACGGAGTCTGGAAATGTGCCCGAAAAATGGCAATAGGCTCGCCCCCTATTACGCGGGACTGATACATACTCGTACCTGGCGAAATGTGGGTGCAGAAATGCACCTCTGCCTACCCCTTAGGGGGGTTTATATAGATCTACTTTAAGTCAATTGAGACATTTTTTCCACATAATAATTCCTGAGGAAGATAACTAAGCGTTTTATCTTAATGGTTTTGTTCTATTAAACGTCTTCGGCGGAGACTCGCTTACCGAGGAGTTATTGCGCTTTGTCCCTTTTGTCTGGGGTTTTATAAAAGTAATTGAGACTAGGCATTATTTAGGAACAACCGTTCCTTCAGCTATTACCTGTCTGTATGACGATCACAAAGGGTGTTCGTAGTAAATGAAAAGCTACCTACAAATTCCAAATCATCTACATGCCTACTACTTCTGTTAAATCTACGGATTCGTTTAAACAAGGTCCACCTTCAACGGTTGGCTGATTATGATATGTTTTTCTTTCTGACCAATAATATTATTATACCAATCTCCTTTAACATTTTCGAAGTACCAACAAAACCTATTTGGAATATTTTACTATTTTAAGTACTATAGTATTTGTATTTCATGATTACCAATATTAAACAACACTCTAACAATATAATATTCCTCCTTTTCCGATTCCTGCAATAAACTTTAATTAAAAACTTGATATTAACGTTCTAGGACAACGAGACAAGATGCATCTAATTATGTTACTTTCTCTATTAAAGCCTATGTTGAAACTTAATAATGAAATGTAAACAATATTAGATGTATAACCAACAAAATCTTCGTAAATAAACTTCAAACCCGGATATGCTTCTTAACGTAATGACGCATTATTTATTTAACAAAGTACTCGTTGTTTTTTGTTTGATTACATTGTAGATTTAATCCAAAGATGGGGCTTATAACAAGAATGTTCAATTTTTCGTAACATCAAACTAAATGTTTTCCGATTGTAACACATTACGTCAATTAGCTGTTTTTGTAATACGTTAAGGGAATACGAAACCATTGTGTTTTGTTTTTTGCAAATAAATTATGTTTCATAAATAAAATATTTTGAAATTGTACTTTTTACGCTTTATAATGTTGCGGTAGGTAAATATGTGACGTATAATTTGACGAACTGTGCCCTGGGATTCTAACTGTGTCAAATAAGATTTTCCGGGATGTATAGTCTATAATTTGTTTCCGGAGTTATTGTGTTATACACATTTATACTGCTTACTTTTGTATTGATAAATTACTAGGTTTTAAATTTACCTCATAAAACTATGACAATAAAAAAACGATGTATCATAAAATATTATTATAACCGCAAAAACATTAAGTACAAAGAACAGAAAGAGCAATATATTTTTAAATACATATCGCGGAACACTGCCGTCATTTGTAGCCAAAAAAGATACATCGCTGCTATCAAATCAAACACGTAACAGTGATGTATGTAAATGGCGAGGCTATAGTACAAAACATACATACTCCATTATGACATCTCGTCAATACGATTTCAAGTGTTGGTTTGTACGCAGATACAAATCGTCCCGAACTGAAAGGGAATTTATATCTAGATAAATGTTTATGTACGGCGAAATCATTCGTAAAGCATTTGTTTCAGTCAATTAGCTTTTGATAACAATAAATTGAGAAAATCGCTTTTTGTTAATAAAAGTATGCGGTATTAAAAAATAAGATAAAATATATACACAAGTGTTTCGTATAAAATACAAGTCTTTAATGTGAATATAAGTTAAACCAGAATTTATTTCTGAGTTTCCGTTCACCACCCAAAGGGATAATTTTATAAATATCAGACATTGTTTCCGGTCGGACCGATTTTTAATTATAGTATAGATGCTGGTTTTTTGTAATTAAATTATTAATATCTACGTTTTTTTTCAATCACCCATCTACCTTAATTTATATTAAGTTGAATACTTATACCAAAAACTATTCTATTCAATGTTATCAATTTTTTACCTACCAAACGTAAAATAAAAGATTTAATACACTCACTGTCTTGGCATCACAATCATTTTAATCTACATAAATATTCCAAAAGAAAATCTATATTTCTACATCGCACTAAGTAGCAGGTGTGGCTAAAATATTTATATTTAAATTAAACATTATATGTGACGTTAGCAACGAAATTTATGACAGAGATTTTAAATAGATGTTGCATTTGCAATAAATATTATATATATATTCGGATGTATATTATAATTACAATCACTTTCATTTATGGATGTATTAAAAATATGATTTAAATAATAGAAAATATTATTTTTAAGACGTATTACCGAATAGACAAAAGACGACATTCAGGTCGTATTTGTGACATAATCTGAAACTATGTGAGTTTAAATATTACGCCAACATAATCATATCCGCAGAGAATAGATAATAATGTGTGCTTATAATAACCGCGTATCAATTTACTCGTTCATTTCCACGTAAACGGAAACAATACATGTACGTTTGAAACCTGCCAATTATGAACAACATTTAAATTATACTGAAATACTACCGATGCACATCGAGTATTAAAACATGGTTCATATTAGAAAGGAGAAAATTAAAACTCGTCTGTTCAAAAACAACGGAAGATTCTTTAAAAATATTAACTTAGATTAAAGTGATACATTCATACGCACTCACCTCATTATTGCCCGAAGGATTAACATTTCGTCAAATGTGTTTTAGTCCCACGTTACATGGTGCTTCTGTCGTTTTTCTGGCAAATTTTTAGACTCCGTGCAGCTACTGAGAATTTCCCATAGTTATTTCCAGATACTTATGCCGCGAGACCCCGAGGCAATCATTGCATTAAAATCATGAGTATAAAAACGAAACTAATGTCAACAATGATGTTTAAGTAAGTGATTTGCACGAGGCATTTTAAATAACAAACCGTGCTAATATTTTGGTGCGTATTCCGGACATGGTGACGATTATGTCATCGAAATAATGGTCGGACATTATGGTTAAGTAAATTTAACGGTTTAGGCAAGGTGACTGCACACGCTAATAAATAACTGTTTCATTTTATATTTGAAGCGACAAAATTAGTTATAAGGGATTAGTTTATAACAAGTCCATTTAAAATAAGAAATTTCTGGCGTAACAAAGTGTTATAATATTTTAATGAATAATAATAGTATGCATAGTATCGTCGGTATCAATTTATGTCACTTTATCAAAAAAAAAAAATATGGTACCCATTGACATTTACTTGACCTATTCACCTATTCATGAACTATTTCTTTATCTTTTGTTCCATATTGAATATAGTACAATGTTAAAATATTTGAAATAATAAATCTGTTTAAGTATTGTGGGTGTAAATATCTGAAATACGGCCTTCAATAAGATCGGAAGATATGATCAGACATTTGAACCCAATGTCATGGCCACTTCAAGAGATATTTGTCCCAATAACGTTTACTTTTGGAACGAAGCTATTATCGAAAAAGTATGTCTATCACTTCATCATTAAAACCGATTTGGATGCAAGAAGACTACAATGTAAGTGGAGGTAGGCAAAAGAGGCATGTTTGGACCGTAATATTTGACACTCTATAGTCTCTACCCCTCGCAATAAGACAGGGGTTAGTCTCATTGGCCTCGTCAAAAATTGGCCTCGTTACGCAAAAAAATATTATTTATAAAGACTCGTAAAATGAACTTGTTTTATCAAAATTTGTTTCATTCGTACATAACTATTTTTGTGTCGCAAAGCATTCTTGATAATATTATTTACTTTAGTATATAAATAGCTCAGATAAATTCACCAGTGATGGTATAATTAATTCAGTAAGCCGAATCAACATTTTATCGTCACGTTTTTTCGTGATTACTTTGTAAACTGATTATTTTTGGGATGAATAAGGTAAAGGTACAACTAAAATGTAATTCATACAACCTCCTTGAACAATCGAAGCATGAGTCGTTAACACTGCGAACTCTGTAGAACAATCATCGGCATCACGGTCGGCTAAATAGAGGAAGACTCAATTGTTCCTCCAAGTTGATTCAAATTGGCCATAAAGGACATAACTGCGTTCGAAATGCGCGTTTCTATCAACAGAGCAACTCTCTGTTGTATTGCATTAAACTTGTTATAATTTTATTGTTTTAATTGCCAATCAGAATATGCAGTAAAAATTCAAATAAATTAGAGGTTGAGATTATGCGCCATGATCATTATTCTTGAATTATGAAGGCTTATAATTTAGCCGGATTGGGGACAAAGTTATGAGTTGGCGTTGATTATTATTTACTAAATTAATTATCCTGGTTATTGTAATTTATTCTTCAACAATTATGTAGTAATTTCTTGGCGCAAGTTAGTGCCTAGTGATATAGAGTAATCGAACAATAAATCGTAGGTCGAGTCTGAGTTTTATTGAAATTTTTCTAGTAGGAAAATCTCAGTCGCAACACGGAGTCTCGAAATATACCCAAGAAACAGCAAAAGTATCACTTTACTCTGTTACGTTACGGACTTGAAAATTCGAATGCAGAAATGCACTTCTGTCTACCCTTTCGTCAATACGAGCGTGTGTATAATTATTTATGTTTTAGAAAATATAGCTGTTATAGGGAGTCAACATTAAACAAAAAAAATCACTTCCATGCAAAAATTTAGCTAAAATATCCGCGCACAAATTGAGTTTGCTGTGGGTTACGTCAGCATTAAAGAGTTAATAAAATCCTCAATATATTCAAGATCACGGAGCACGTAGGGATCGGAAACTTCCGAGCGGTGATGAAACTAAAACATTATAAAATTTTAACTTTATACTTATGATGCTTCAACTCATCATGAAAACTCAATTTAAACAGGTCTTTCAACTTCTTTCCATTTTCCATCCAATGGGAGAGATGTTCATTTTTTCGAAATGCAACCTTTTTTACATAAGTGTGGAGATATAGTCCATATACGGGTATTGTCCACCTATAGTCTTCAGTAATATCATAACTGCAGTCTGTTTATTACACTTCGACACCTAAACTACTCAACCAATTTTTATTTAGACATTTGGTATCATGGAGAATGATGGCTTTTTATGGTATTGCACCCGGGTGAAGCTCTGCTGGACCGCTGTTTATTAACATGTTTTCGAAAATACCAAAAATATGGATTTCGTTTTTGATTTGACACTGGCGGGCCATGACCTTTCCGAAGATCTCATATACATAAGTCTACACCAAAATACTTTAAAACGGTTCGGTCGTCTTTGAGTCGAATTACGAACAAAAAAATCATGTTCAAAGGTTCTTAGAAATTTCTGAAGTATGTAGTCCGCTAACCCGTACCCAAGCGTGGTGTACTAAGGCCCAAGTCTTTTCAGACTGGTCGCGCCCAGCAGTGGTACGTATATAGGCTGATATAGATGTATAGAATATTAGTAAAGATAATACGTAAACTGTTTACTTCACGTGTGAACCGATGACACCGGCAGACTGTAGAAAAAAGTGAAGTGGTTCGCACGTTGTATCGGTCGCATTACGTGTACCAATTAAAAACTCATCACCGGTAATGGAATCTGATGATTTCCATTCACCCTACACTTTGACGCTCATTCGTAATTGTTTTAAATGATTTACAAATATTGCATAATGGGATAAACCTCACGTAATTGGAGAACTATTTAGTTTAAGACCAACCTTACAATACAGCTTGTACGAAATGAAAGTTGTGATGGCCTCGAGGTTTAGGCGCGCGGTCGAGAAACTCGACGGTCGCGGATTCAGACCCCAGGCACATACCTCTCACTTTTCAGTTATGTGTGTGTTCACAATGAATTATCACGTACTTAAACGGTGAAGGAAAACATCGTGATGAAACCTGCACACCTAAAAGTTCTTAGGAATTTCTTAGGTGTGTAGTCCGCCAACTCGCGAGTCTCATTATCTACAGCTCATTAATGGTAGATTTTTGTCATATATATTTTTTATTATATTACAATCAAAATAACAATATACCTACGTAAATTACCTTTACATACTCTCATGTGTATCTCTGAAAGGTGTAACATAGCTGTTTTTTCACACCCACATTTCGCAAGCTATTTTAAAATCCCACGCAATACAAAAACATCGATCTAATACCTACTATTTATGTTGTCAAATATTTTTATACCTCTTTAAAGAATTCGTATCTAATTTGTGTACCTATGTTTATGAGAAATGTCACAGAAGCACGTGTATAAGTTGTTAGGTATTATGAAATTTAATTCAATGCCAGCATCATTTACGTATGTTTTACCGCCACAACCTTGATTTAATTTGAATTTATACGTTTTTTATTATCACGTTTTGATGCGGCATCATGTCAATTCTGTTTAGTTTGAGATGTGATTATTGTCATTATAAATAACCTTGGCACATAGGAATAACTATAATACGCAGAATCAAATAAATTTATTGCTTCTTTCAGTAATATAAACAGACGAATGAGAAGCTCTTTTTCCTTAGTCTAGTGGTTAGAATATTCTATTGATTTTATAGGTTGGAGCTCTGACTCTTTCCCAAGAGTACATTAAATGTGTTTGTTAATTGTAATAACCTAACGTCACTGTGTCGAATTTTAAACTTTGTGAACCGTGATCCGTATGTATGATAACACCAGAAATTATCGCAATATTTGAACGTAATTATTTTATCAAAACTCATAATGCCAAAGTACTGCTTCATCATTTTCCAGTAACATGACCTTAATTTAGGCCGTAAGGGCTTTAATACTCATTACTTCTTAACGGCCTACATAATGTTTTAAATTGGCAAATAATTCTAGTATGACGCACTTAAAGACAGTATTATGGCATGACATGTGTGCGTCATTGCGCTGTGTTTTAGTTTATCGTACATTTTGCGTTCATTCATCGTTTTAGATAAAAAACCTTGTAAATGTCGGCGGGCGTTGATAATTTCTTCGCCTACAATGTTGATTGATGAGAATCACACATTTGTTGATTATATCGGTAGCAACAGTCACAGTTGCGTATTGGGTTTTCCAAATCTTAATGTTATTGTCAATAGTCGTGATCTAAATAGAGACGTGTTATAAACGTTCAACCGTTACTGCAGCATGTAGCTGAATGGGAGGTACCTTTGCTGGCGCAATTTAATATGTTTATTGTTTTTCTTGTTTAATATTATTGGTTATTGTTAATTTTTCTGTGATATAATTTTATTATCTTACATTATTTTGGAAGAATACTTTTGCTGATGCATTTAAACACTGTTTACAGTCCAAAATTATAAACTTTACAGTTAATGTATGCTTTTCTTTCAAAACTACTATCTGGCAAAAAGCAGTCAAAACTACTTTTGACGACAGTGGTAAATAGATGTTTCGGCTTTAAACTGAAACAAATGTTGCAAGAAAAAGCATAATGTATATTTACTTCGAATTAAATATTTTAAAAGAAAGAAATTGTGTTGGTATAAAAGATTGTAGATATCGATACGGGTAAGGTTGAACTTCAAAATTATTCAATGTAATGGCCATAGACTTAAGATAAAATAATGTTATCACAAATTTTATCATGTTGTCAAAACTGGAACGACATTCAAACACTCCAAAGACGACTTAAATTCAGTGTCAAGATCTCATCGTCAAACGAGGTGACATTGAACGTTCAACTGGTTATGTAAAGTAAGCAATCCCAAACTTTAGCGGTAGTGTACGTCGAATAGGACTCAGATCTCGTTTCAAAGACAAGTAAAGTGATTGCACAAGTGCATTCAGGAACCTGACGTGCTTTGATACATGACTATAATTGGAAATTTGTTTATACAATTGGGTGAGTAAGAATAACCTACCTTTATAAAATAGGTTCAAATGCAATTACACACTGTAGGTACCTATAGAAAAACAGAGGCATCACGCCAGTTCTTTTAAGGCAAAACCTGGCTATACATGTGAACTCTCGGGATTGTTAATTTCCATAAGAGTTTATTTCGTCTTTAAATTTGCAAGTCAATTTTTGAAATATAAATTTAAATTTGACTTTTCGTATTTCCAAGAAAGTGGACTGTTTAGTCTTGACAATCATACAAGTTTTTTTTAATAATCATTAAAAAAAAATATGTGATATGTAGGTACATGCATGCACGCTTAGCAAAATGTCTTTTAAGGCCCATCTAACAGGGTCAGGCCTATTGCCGTTTTTCGGGCACATTTCCAGACTCAATTCTGCAATAAAAGTTTCCTAGTAAAGAAACCAATAACACTGTCTGACTCGGAAATTGAATCCTTGTCTTCTAGATCGCACAATATAATTATATAAATCTCAGTAAATTAAATAACTACTTCGAAAGTCGAGTAAACGTTAGTAGGTAGATAATGCATCCTCCTTATTGGCATGAACAAATGCTCTTTGTATTTTGTACTCTTTATCTTATTTAATTTACGTCAGAAATATAGAGTTGGTTTGTTTAGTTCACGGCGCCGAAAAGTATGTAGATAAAATATCTGCACTAAGCTAATTAGAATTTGTTTGATAAAAAGTGCCAAGAGGAGTAATTACATCAAACGTTAACAAAATGACATAGTGGATATTATTTCATTAGCAAAAATAATTAAGATATATATTATTGTTTCATCAAATTTTAACAAAATCTGGACTTTAATGTAATTGGCCTGAACCCTCTCAATGGTAAAGGAGGCCCGTGCCCAGCAGTGGCACGTATATGGGCTGATGATGATGATGATGATAAATATAATTTCAAACCTACACTTTGTCAATTTATATTACACTCTGTAGAATATATGAGGTTTTTAACATCAAAACTTACTCGTAATGAGCATTTATATGTTTATTAACATTAACAATAAGAGAATTAGGTATTATATATATCCAAGTGCGATGTAAATTGATCTAAAAACCTAACAGTTCGGTATTGCGTGCAAAGTAAGTACTATATATATATTTTTTTTTTTTTTATGGAAAAAGGAGGCAAACGAGCAAGTGAGCCACCTGATGTTAAGTGGTCAACACCGCCCATGAACACCCATAATACCAGAGGAATCATCGGTGTGTTGCCGGCCTTTGAGGAAAATATAGGCTCTCTTCTTGAAGGCCCCTAAGTCGTATCTGTTTGGAAATACCACCGAGGCAAGCTGATTCCATAAAGATGTAGTGCGAGGAAGGAAACACCGTTTGAACCGCACTGTTGAGGAACGCCATTCATCCAGATGGTAGGGATGAAACTTCAATTTCAGGCGTGTGGTGCGGTAATGAAAGAAAATATAAAAAAATAAAATATCAACTCCCATTGAGAATTCCTGCATCACATGCACGTATGTTCGATAGTATTCGTATGTAAATCGTCACATCTATATGTGCCATCCCACGCGGGCAATCGTAATCAGGAAATTGACGCAGAGCAGTTAATGCGCCGGCCTGCGCTCTATTTGAAAGCAAAAAATATAGATTCCTCAATGTTCTATTTACATCAGTATCATTTATGAATGCTACTTGAGAAAAAATAATTCGCAGATTTTTCTGAGTTGCACACTTTCGCGGCCTGTAACGGGTAGGCAGGTATTTGTTCATTCGATTCGCCTGATGAGCCAAGTCATTTACCGGCATATTTCTAGATATCGTACAGTAAAAATGCCCTAAGATAATCTTTTGTTATGAATTTTAAAAACATAGATTATAGATCATATTTTTATTATGTGTGTATCTGACTTCTGCACTAGTAAAAACTGTGTTCCAGATTTTTACCTCTACATATAAAAAAAACTTGTTTTTTTTAAAAATGGAACGTCATATTGACGGACCTGGAACTTGATGGCCAATGCGATCAAAATAGAGCTGGCTGGCAATTATCGATAATATTACGATTCAGAACAGAGTCAAAGCCAATATAATTGTCGTATATCAATAAATCTTTCATACAACTTTTCACTAAACTGTCAAGGCAACGTTTGACTTTTCAGGTTTAATATTAAGATGTACTGAAATCGATTAAAACATCGCCTACGGTTATTGTGTTAATTGAGGTTGCTTTGATACGCCGCTTCATATAATTCATGGAACGATTGTGGGCGATGGAGTTTCAACTCTCCTTTAAAACAGATTAGTTATATCTTTCAATTGACAGCCGCGTAGCGGAGTTGACTAGAGACAAGCTTGTTAAACAAGAGGCCGCGGGTTCGATTCTCGCACCGAGACAAAACTTAGTGTGATCCACAAATATTTGCTTCGGGTCTGGGTGTTTGTGAGACCGAAAAGTCTCTTGCAGTGTCTGATACCCACGACACAAGACTTGTATCTTAGTGGGGGGTCAGAACTATGTATGCGATTGTTGGGTTTATTAATCATGTTGGGTGTATTTATTTGAGCTGCGATGTCATGACGATTAAATTGATTTAATGATTTTTGACTGACCAACTAACAAATTATCAATTATAAGTACCTAGTTGTACTAATTTAAAAAACAACAATGCCAAGTTAAGTGTTGTAGGGTTTTCCCAGTAAGCTGTATCGAGTCTGGAAATGTGTTTAAAAACGACATAAGCCTTCAATCACGAAATATTTAAAATAACTGCAATGCACAAAATAAAAATATAATATGCACTTACTTGATATATGATAAAAGCGAAAACAAAAAAAGAGAGTTTTAAATTAATTTTACTCAATAAAACTAAAAATATTTTTTACCTGCCATATTTCAACAATATATACCTACTTTATTATCTACCTATAAGGTCGACAGGAGCGATCCACAACGTGGATAGCGGAACGAAATTATTAAAATGTTATATCGATTTTTGACAAATCTAACACGCGGTTATTGCTCCAATATTGTAGATACTTGGTTGAAGGATGCCGCCCGAATACGGGGTTAAAATAATTATTATGGAATTATATTATATGGCGTTAAGTTTGTCGCCATAAAAGGATGCAAGCATACTAAATAAGACATTTTTCAAGGCGATATTATCTTATAGAAATAAGTTCAATCTAAAAATATAGTCAAAGTCCTTGGAGTTCAGAACGAGAATGCGGCGCTTTCTAGATCAATAACGCGAATTTATTGACTTTCTGAATATTTTATTAACATTTTTCATACTATATTCATGAAGTGGATAGAACATGTGATGAACGAAAATGAATTTCAAAGAACGCTGAGACTCGTCCGTCTAAATTTATCAAGAGCTTATTGGAATTCTAATAAATATTTTGTTTGAAAAAATAAAAATGGAAATAAATATTAATAAAAATACGAAGTATTTTTATCAGTGCCGCTGTGTAAGGTCCATTTATATTTTCAACATTAATAATATTTTGGTTTCAGAGATAACAAAATGGATGTTTATTTTTGTGTCCAAACTGCCATAGTATATTTCATGCTATTTGAATCCTAATAACCTATATTTCTTGTAATCTTCTATTTTCCTTGTAATTCATACCTAAATACGTTGTTGAAAATGATTAGCGATACTTGCTATATACATGATTTTAAATGGCTTTTTCTTTTATTAATATTTTCTTCTTCCTATAAAATCTAGACATTATACATATTTCACTTCTTTAAAATAGTCACTAATATAACAGTATTATTGACATTTTAAATAGTCGAACAGGTGAGACACTGGCTCAATTTTTTTATTTTTTTATTCCTCTAAAACCCTCATCACGTAAGGACTTTTTGTGGCAATATTTCGAACCCTTGGGGTGCCGGGTGCCAACTTAGTTTGCATTTTGAAATCTTATTCTTCTGTCATGTTTTGAGTATGAACAATATATTTTTGCCAAAGATTGATAACGAAAATATAAATGACAACAAGGAATAAAATAACTAAAGAATGTACCTAGTCTTCGAATTGATGTATATGAATAGACCTGGATGGAAATTTCTTGTTTGCTTTTACTGCATAATACTGAATAGCGTACAAAACATATCAAAGTTATCAGGATTATCTGACAGATATCGAATGCGGTCGCAGCCGTTATAAAATATTATTTTTACTACGCGTCATCGCCTTTAACCTTCCCTTGAATTCCTCATAATACCTTTATCATAAAACAAGCTGATGAAATGTCAATTAAATTGCCTAAGTCTCGTTATTAAGTATTCCGCAATGTTACAGTCATCACAGACTAGCTATTCCTAGAAATTATTATAAAAAAATGTATTTTTCAATATAGTTTGTATGCGAGATTGGATTGGATCTTTGAAAAATAGAAAAATATATGTATTAATACATTTTGTGGTCACTATGTTTAGTAGCCAATTTCCGATTGTTTTTATTTCCGCAAATAACCGCCTATGTATGGACCGTAATGGGTTATGGATTACGAATTCAGATATATGTAACTACATGAAATAAAAACTATTACCACTATGAGACTTTCTTTTAGTCATAATTTTCAGAAAGTTTTATGGTGACCTGATACTAAACAGTGTGACGTAATAAAAAGGAAATTGAATTTCAAAAGTTAACTTTTATAAATTCACTAGGAAGTAAAGTTCATATATAAACTTACTGAAACATAATCTTGACAGTTAATAATACAGTAAGGCTAACAACGGTTTTACTTAGAAGTTCAAATAATGGCGGCGAATGACGTCTTCTACGCCGACGATAATGCACCATTAAACAATAAAAGGCCGCTTGAAACTCAGACTTAGTAATAAGGTACCACAATAAGATACTTTCAGTGAGAATTTCAAATTGAAATTAATTTACTACTAAAAAGGGCTAGTAAGATTTTTGTCTACGCTTTGAAATAAAAGAAATCATTCATTTTTAAGGCAACAATAGAACGCTCTCAAAAGCTGTAAGAAAATACGACAATCATTAAAAGCAAATCACTAATAATTTCAAACATGACTTGTAAGTTAAAGAACAAAAACTGAAAACAAAACATAACATAAATATTTCCAAAACACAAGATTTAAAAGTGAATAAGAAAGACAATTTCTTCAAGGCGGAAGAACATCTAGCGTACAATAACAACACACTCATTATACCACGAGGTGTCCATAACTCGATACGCCACGTCAACCTTGTTCATTGTACGTATTGGAGCCATTCTCCGCGAGCCACTTCATCACGATCCGTTTTAACATATGAAACACCGTATATTGTGTACCGTTTCTTGGATGCTTTACATAATGTCATGTGATGATCGCTTGGAATATTCGTTTGAACTCACGGTTCAAACGGTTTTTTCTATGCAATTGCAACAGGTTAGTTTTAGCATGATTGCTAAATGTAAAACGCGATGTTCAGTGTTTGCTCACGTTTGTTTCGCGTGATGCAAATTAACAATTGTTAAAATTGTAATTTTTAACAAATGTTTTTTAATTAAACAAACTCTAACATTATTGTTGCTATTTATTATTCGTTGTTAATGTCCTGCTTCTGTTTTTTGTTTCTCGTTTTTTTTTAATGTTATCTCGAATACTATATTATGATATAAAGAACGTTTGTATTAAATACTGTTATCCTATGAGTTGGGAACTTCAACTTAAAGAACAGTGTAAAGAACAGTGTGTTAAAGGATCAACAATCGAATCAGCAAATTCTCATTTTTTACCAAATATCACACCAACGTATGGCTTCAGTCAGTCAAAAGACTGACATAGCGTCGTGGAATACTCCAGAAAACTGAACAGAAATGTTTAAAGCGTGGACGTTAATATTCGGTACATCGCCAAGAGTTCGATATTAATGTATATATTATATGAAACGTTGGATTCGATTGAATGGCACTTAAGGCATACTTCTCCCCGGAGTCCGTACATTCGTGAAAGGACTACTCAATCTGCTCAGATGGCTAGAAAGTTCGTTTATCTTCATGTTTACATGAAATATATTTAAAAAGTACTGTATTCTTCGTTTGACTATCGATATTTATGTACTCCTTCCTCTACTACTAGGTCCATTTTTAGGTCAGTGGACGAATTGTTCTCCTAATCACCAATAATTTTAGTTTGTGTACATGTAAAATAATTTTGTACAGATTTAGTTACCTACTGACGTTATTACCCAGCGCGTTTTAGTATCTTTTTCAAATTTTTAAAGATAAAATCAAGACTTAAAGCTAATCTGCTGTACAAGACGCTGGAGCGGAACAAGTTTCATAACTAATTTGTGCCCTAACATCTTTATACCGTAGCACTTTTGAACTTTAATGAGACTAAGAGTAAGTAAAATGTTAAACAAAAAAAGCTATCCCTGGAGTCTAAAATATAATTTCCTCAAGGAATTTTGTTTGGATAACAAATTACGAATGTTCCTTAACTTTAAGCAAATGTTTCTTGTGTGTATTTTGAAAGCGGGGCAACGTGATAAATGTAATGAATTTTTCTCGCCGGGGTGGTGCAAAGAAGTCATTGTGATATATATTAATTAAAATTTACATTTGGATATAAATGACGTAACTTAACTTTACATTTTTTCTGTATTTTATTCTTGTGGAATTTTAGTTTTTTTTTTTAAAGGGCGTGATAGTGTGTGGTACTGAGCAAGTGCGTGTTGTTGGAGTTCACATATTAAAAACAAAATTGTGCTATCATCACGTTTTATTTAAACATTAAATACCCTATTATTTTACAATACTACAAAAACAATAAAAAAGTAATTGAATGGCGACGGATCACATTAAATGTAATCATATTATAGTCAACTTCTTCACAATTCCCTTAATAGATCAAAATATTTGAGCATGTAAACTGTAAACAAAATAGTTTAACAAAAATAAGAAATTGCAGGCTAAGAAAACGCGTGGTTCTGTTAAATATATTTGTAAAAAAAATCGTCTTGGATTATAATTATTTTTATAAATAACATATATTTTACAAAATGAACTTTGATCTTAAAAATAAATGTTAACGTCATTGTATACTTATTATGTAGCGAAATCGTTTACGTCATTCAAGTCTAGTAATTACAATTTTGCAACTACACCGTATTAGCGCGCACCCATCACAAAAACACGCGGTAAGAAATTAAATATACCTAACGTATATTATTTTACGGTAAGAAATGAACAGTTAAATTAAATCTATCCGTGCGCTCGACAAATGAAGTGAGTCAAATACTGTAATTAGGACTTTATACGAGTATAAATAAATAAATAAATACACCCAACAGTCACATACATAGTTCTGATCCCACACTAGGATACAAGTCCTGTGTCGTGGGTATCAGAGACTACTGAGAGACTTTTTTTGGTCTCACAAACACCCAGACCCGAAACAAATATCACACAAACATTTGTCTCGGTGCGGGGATCGAACCCGCGGCCTCTCCTTTCGCAAGTTGGTGTCGAGCCAACTGCGCCACGGGGCTGTCGAGTATGGTTGATACATCCCATTTTGACAAATAATATTTTATAAAACAATATCAACAGAATAGAAGAGAGATTTTGTCGTTTAAGAATAACGAAAAAGACGTTATTAATTCTTAAAACATAGACACCGGATTAGCCTGGCATGTTCGTTTCATTGGTGAGGGATGATCGAAGTTATTTTTTGCTAGACGAAATTTTATTGGACTGCATTCGAATTACTATCACTTGCTATTGTAACTTTGCCGTGTCATTGTAATAATAGAGAAAATACACTCACATAAAATAACTTTTCTCTTTTACGTTTTATTTTAAGCCTCCGCTAGTCCGAACATTTACTCACGAGGAAAAGGTCCTCAGAGGGTAACGCCATAGTTCTTCTTACCAATGCGGGTTCGTAATGGCGTATATTTCAGCTTTGTTTTCATTTATCCCGACTATTTATGCCCGCGAGGCAGTTTACGTTTGTTTATTGTTTCCCTGCCAAAGCAATTTTGCTTACGCTGGGTTTAGAAAATCACAAAGTTGCCGAGTAATTCCATTTATTTCCATTGTAGGTTTAGTTAAAATCAGTAATTCATATAAATTTTTATGAGATATTTTATATAAATATATCACATTTACTCGTAAAAAGCGTTTCGTTTAAGAATCTTATATTCACGTGTTAGAGAATAAAATACTTGTAAGTGTTGTTTATGTCTAAAATATTCACGAAAATACATTCTTATAATAAAATTGCACAATACATCGTAACATTGTGTAATATTTGACTAGATTTATTTCAATATTCTAAAGATAGTGCGAATAAAAACAACGCATTCAACACCTGTCTCAAAACATCAAACAAACATTTAATTTTGCGCTTAATGCCAATACGGAGCCATTTAAATGCTTACTTTTTTCATATTATCCGGGAAATTGGACATTTTTTTAAACGTGATGGTAACCATGGTGTTATACAAACAGAACAGTGAATGGCATCACTTTGTCTAAACAAAAAAAACTATTGTAGAGCTATAAAAATTTAAAGACACAGTAAACATCGTCAATACTTTATATAAATTGAGCTAATACAGCTAAGCTAAAGACTTTCAATTACAATACAGGTATTCTCTTAAGGGGAGGTTCAAGAAATATTCATTACTATGGTAGAAGGTTTATTTAAGTCGTGATGGCCTCGAGGTTTGGGCACGCGGTCGAGAATCTCGACGGTCGCGGGTTCAAACCCCAGGCACACACCTCTGACTTTTCCAAGTTATGTGTGTATTCACAATGAATTATCACGTACTTTAACGGTGAAGGAAAACATCGTGATGAAACCTGCACACCTAAAAAAGTCTTAGGAATTTCTTAGGTGTGTAGTCCGCCAACCCGCACTAGGCCAGCGTGGTGGACTAAGGCCTAAACCCTCTCAATGGTAGAGGAGGCCCGTGCCCAGCAGTGGGACGTATATGGGCTGATGATGATGATGATGGTAGAAGGTAGTACATTTTCTTCAGGGCTCCGTACCGAAAGGGTAAAACGGGACCCTATTACTATGTCTGTCACATATGACTTTAACAACAAATACAAAAAAAAAACAGTATCAATAATTATTTAAGGGGGCTCCCATACAACAGACAATATTTTTTGCCGTTTTATAAATAATGACCCGACTTGCACTTGGCCGGTTTTTTTCTCTTTTTTATGGGAGAGAGGCAAACGAGCAAGTGAGCCACCTGATGTTAAGTGGTCAACACCATTTATTGAACTTTTTCATAAATAATGCGTTAGAGCGTAATAAATATACCTACTCATGCACTTACATTAAGAGGCTATCACAATCCAAATTATTTCACCATAGTTCGTAACATTCAACACGCGTTTCCATAGTTAGCTTATAAATATATACTTCTACATAATGAAGAGAGCTACCACGAAGCTTATAGTAATCGTAAACAACTTTTGTGTTCTCTTCCAATGTGCCGATAGATTGATGGATGAGCGGACAAAAATACACCAAAAACCAAGTCCCGTACACGTAGTCGAATTTTAAAAATGGATGTGATGGGAATTCACATCGATGTATTATAAATTTTGTAACAAAAATTATTTAGAAATAATATACGAGTATTTACATTTATTCGATGAAAAAAAAAATTGTACATATACAGGGTGTATTCAGACCGTGATCGGAAACTAAGGCAGGTAATAGTTAAAGAAAATCCCGACAAAAATAAAAAATTTGAAGTTTTCCATACAACCATAGGTATTAAATGTAGGTATTGTATGTAGGTATATGTACGATCACGGTCTGAATACACCCTGTATATGTATTTTATAGCGAAATTTAAAATGTAAAATATCTGTATCCAATTTAATAAACAAAATTGTAACTGATGGTCGTTGAACACATGAATATGAAACCAACAGTCATAAATAGCCCTGTCCCCACACTAAGATCAAGGATTGTGTCGTATATGTCAAAACTATACGAGAAACTTTTACGGTCGCACAAACATTCAGATCTGAAACAAATATATACATATAACAATATTTCCAATGTCCCACAATAGTATTCTATTATTATATTAAGCAGGGGTTTGGGAGTAGATTGTCCAGATAATAATATATTATGGGCTAATGGAATTGTTGGGCTAACATTTAAATATTTGAAGCAATACAATATTTGGATGCCAATCGAATAAAAGCTAATTTATATTCATGCTGATTAAATGTTAAAATTTATATTGAAATAATTTATTAGCTTTTATATTCTGTTTCGGATTGAATCATTTCCATTCACAATTTAAATCGTTTATACAATTTGGGAGTTGTAATTTTTTTTAAATAATTAATTCAACCACTGACCTAAAACAATTTATTTAAACAGATAAAGGTTGCTCTTCATGAATAGAGCTTAAAGACCATAATTGTGAAGCAAGGTTTTGGAAATTGAATAAAAAAGGGAGATTTTGCAAGTGTAGGTACCACAATTTTGCCTTACTTACAGATTAGTTTTGTTTAGCAATACTGCTGGATACCTTTGCTGCTGGTATAGTACAAAAGTGTTAATTTACCATAATGACTCGTGCAAGTGTGCCGTTTAGATCAGCCTAGGTCATTAACTATTGCGCTGGGCGGTAGCGGACCAATTTAGGGCGCCGTAAAACCGCCCCAAATATATAGTCACCGAGAGGTTTTACTCGGTATGCTGTTGGAAGGCCAGTGACCCCGACATACCCCTTTCGGCCTCCCCCGAGGTACCTTTCTTTCTTTCCTCTCGTATAAAATAAAAAAGGTCGTTAACTGTTGGACTGCACTGTATTTGCCATCAGATGTCAGCCGTCACTAAAATGATCCTTTATAGAGACTACTATGTAATTAAATACCACTTATGACGTCATTTTTCCAGTTGTCTTTTCGTGTTTCCTAGGGGAATGAGTTGAGATAAAACAGGTGCGTTAGGGAACGATAAATCACCATAAATATGGCAATAGCCTGCGCTCACAAATTAATAAATATCTCGGAAACGATTATGTAAAATAACATTAGGTTGCCTTGGCAACAGCTCTACCTTCTTAATAAGTTTATTGACAGCGTTGACATTGAAAGTTGTCGACCTTCAGAAATCGACCTAAACATCAATACGGATGTAAGTCATGATTCCATATTTGAACAAATACTTAAATAACAGCTGGTCGACGCGGGTTTATCTGTATGCTATCATATTATACTCGTAGAAAATATTTGTATTTCTTTTATTACGACATTTGTAACTTGGGTGATCTCTCTGCTGTAGTTAAAATGAAATCTAAAATAAACTAAAACTTTATAGATTAAGGTGGACACACAAGTTACTAAAGGTTAGCAAATCGTCTTGTTAAAAATATCTGGTAACAATTTATATTTAAGACATCAAAACTCAAAGGACAAACATTTATGTTCTTAAGCTCCTTCATTCTCATAATTCTTCATTCAATTCCCGGTAAAGTTCGAACGATTGACCGAATGATTTGTCATATACCTCTGATAACACTTTCCATCAAGTGAGTCTTTCACCACTTTAAAGCTATGCTATAACGAAGAAAATATTGTGGCGTTATTTTATTTTAACAAAAAAGTGGTCAGAACTTTATAAAGAAGTGTACAAAAATCCTTCCACAAAATGTATGCGTAGAGTAAATTAACATTTGCGAATTTTAAATATCTTATTAAACGAACATTTGCATGTTCTTCTACTGAGCACGCGTTTATTACTACATAAAATTGTTATAAAATGGCAAAACACTTTTCCGTCCGGTACTAGCGTTCATATTTCTTCGCGGACTGTCCGCCGAGCTCGACAGGCGGATGTCCGACGTGTAACGTTGACTGCAACGCGTTTAAAGGAAATTATCCGTATAAAGTACATTACTCTTGATGTAAAAATATCATTCTTTATTTTTATTTTGTTTACCTACAGAACCAACCAGCACGCACCGCGTGTTTTGTTCTAGTTACAGTTATAGTGAGAGAGAAGTCTTAACTTGGGTATTAACTCACTTATACGAGTAAGTCATATAAGGAGATATAATTATCTCTTTATAGTATAATAAATGTAAGTAAATAATTTGACTTCAAGGTTAGGTAGTACTTTATTAGGAATCTCTACTACCAATATTTTTTATCAGTATACTAGTCAAAAGGAGTTTTCTTTCGCCATTTGTACCACATTTTCCATTGCTGCTACGCTCTTATTGATCGTAGCGTGATGATATATAGCCTATAGCCTTCCTGGATAACGGGCTATCAAACACTTAAAGATTTTTTAATTATGGACCAGTAGTTTCTGAGATGAGCGCGCTCTAGCAAACAAACAAAGTCTTCTTATAACATCAAGTATAAATTTCTTTTTAAACGCACAATTCTATGTTTATTCTCTGACATTTTGATATATACCTACATGTATATGAACAAACGATTAAAACAAAAACTTACCTGTGTCTGTTCTAAATTTCATAAGTATCCGGCCCGGGGTTCTCAAAATATCTGACAATATAATCTATTTTCATCCACCTTGTATATTGGGAGGTTGTGGCTATAAACTCAGCTGAGAATACTTTCAATTGGGAGCAGACCAGTTAGTTGTACATATTCCCGTTTTACAATAGGCAGTTACCGTTTCAGTAAATTGTTTCGGTTAATCCACCACACGGCGCCCGCATAATCGAAATCCACGTGCTTATTAAGAAATCTTTTGAAGAATAGGGAAGTATTTATGATAACTTTTTTCCGACTGTGTCAAAGGGAGTCTTGACCAATTATCATTTCCGCATGATTCAAAATCAACATTCCTATTACTTACTTTATTTAAACGTACATTTTACATTATTTATATAAAATTACAAGTCTTTTTATACGGGCACGACAAAGTAGCAACACCACGAACGAATAATTGCGACACTATCCAAAGAATTTATAATTAACAATAGATTTTCATTCAGATCGACATAATCGAATCCAATTTCAATCGACATGATCATATCCGCATGACACACAACGCTTCTTGACGCTTCTTCACACAACCCTTTAATGATCGAGGGTAGGGCAGGAGCGATACGTAGACTGGAAAACTAAACATGACTTGACATACACAAACTTTTATTCGATAGCGCCTTATACAGTTGACTGCCTCGTGGTCTCGCGGTACAAGTATGTGCTGTGCGATCTACAGGTCTTGGGTTCGATTCCCGGGTTGGGCAGAGTGTTATTGGGTTTTTCTATTAGGAAATTCTCGATAACAGCACGGAGTCTGGAATTGTGCCCGAAAAACGGCAATAGGCTCGCCCCTATTACGTGGGACTGATAAATACTTGGTGAAATGTGGGTGCAGAAATTCACCTCTGCCTACCCCTTCGGGGATTATAGGCGTGAGGTTATGTATGTGTCATATACAGGTGTGAAAAGACCTTGATCGAAAACTGAGACAGGCAATAATTACAGTGATAACAAACGCACTGAACGACAAAAAAAATACTGACGTTTTACTTCCTAGTGTTATTTATTTTGTGTCAACAGCTTCCGTGGCTCAGTTGGTTAGACTCCAGCTTAGGAAATGAGATGCCGAGAATTCTATCCCCCGCCTCAAGAAAATGTTTGTGTGATCTACAAAAAAATATCCCGTATTTTCTGATACCCACAACACAAAGCTTGTATCTCGTTAGTTAGGAACAGAACCATGTGTCTGGTGTATATTTTATTTTCTTATATATTTTATAGTTTTATTAGGTCAATATTTTGATTAATGATTGCACATTATGCGTACACAATGCTCAATATTAAACATAGCTACAGTGCGGAACGCATTCAATCAATACTCCAGCCGCCCACAGTCTTGAGTGGTGAAGGAATTAAAAAGCACACACTTCAAACGAGATGAGGAAAGCCACGAGTACGTCATACTACGCGTTAGTCCGCGTTACGCAATTTAACGATCGATTTGCATGTAGCTGAGTAATTGTGTAGTTTCGACTCTTTGAAATTGTTTGGCTGCTGGATACTTTTGTTTTACAGAGGGTGTCTCATAAGTAATGTCGGATTTCATAACTAAAAATTTACTACGCCTCATTTTATACATGTCGCAACTTGTTAAGATATTCTCTAGTCCTGTGGAGAGTGCAATTGATTCACTTTAATTTAATCGTACTGTCTTTGTTTATTGACGTCGTAGGTCGTTTTGATACTAAAAAGTATGGAGTGTGATAAATATGAAATTCGTGTACTGTTAAGACATTATTGGAAACAAAAGTTCAAAGCAGCCGCGGCAGCAAGGAAAATATGTGAAATTGAAGGGGAGGACATGGTTAATGAGCGAACGGCACAGCGTTGGTTTAATCGTTTTAACAGTGGAGATTTGACACTTGAAGATCGATCACGTTCTGGTCGTCCACCTGTGTGGGATGTTGAGGCTACAAAGGAAGCAGTAGAAAACCAACCCAGTACCAGCACTCGTCGATTATCGGACTCGTTGGGACCTTCTAAAGACACTATACATCGCCACTTAAAATCATTAGGTAAGACTTATAAAAGTTGTCGTATAGTGCCCCATGAATTAGACGAGATTCAGGCGAAACGTCGAGTAGAGGTGTGTAAACAGCTCCTTGCTCTGCCGAAAGGTGATCGTTTTATTAAACGCATTGTTACTTGCGACGAAAAATGGATTTATCTAAACAACCCAGACATGTCAAAACAGTGGTTAGACATAAGACAATTACCTGAACCTGTCGTGAAAAGAGGTCGTTTCGAGTCGAAAGTCTTGTTATGTGTCTGGTGGAATTATGAAGGTTTAGTGTACTTTGAGATAGTTCCGGATGGTCGAACTATTAATGCTGAGTTATATTGTGGACAGCTGACCCGAATGTATGAGGTTTTATCACAAAAATATCCAGGCTTAGTCAATCGAAAACGAGTGCTCTTACAACAGGATAATGCTAGACCGCATACGGCGAAAGTTACACGCGATAAGATTAAAGATCTTGATGGAATTGAACTCCTACCACATCCAGCATTTAGTCCAGACCTTGCACCATCTGATTACTATTTATTCAGATCCATGGCGAAGTTCCTGCGTGGAAAAAAATTCGAGTCAAGAGAAGATGTTGAAAATGCAGTGCGGCAATTCTTTGCATCTAAGCCCAAGGAATGGTTTTACCAAGGACTCAAAGAGCTGGCTGAACGTTGGGTTAGGACTGTAGAATACGATGGGCTATACTTTGAATACTAAGGTTTTCTTTTTGTATGATTAATTATTAATCAAAGTGAATATTAAAAACCGACATTATTTATGAGACACCCTCTGTAGTTTCATAAAATCTGCGGTTTATTAATAATAACATTTATTATTAGTTATCCTTTTTCACTATTCATTAGTTTTTGACATACATTACATACATACATTGAATGTTCTTTGCCGTGTCATGTAAAAAAAGGAAGGCGACTTAACATTAATTTAATCAGAGTGGATGATGTATATTCTCGGGATCAAATAATAGTCCATAGTCTACATTTATTCTCAAATCAAATTAACATAAACTGGATAGCCTAGGCACTTCCGGGTTTAGTGGTTACCATTCTATTAACGCCCCCACTAGACCTATAAAGTAATTTTATCTTAATTATATATGAAGCTTCACAACCCGGTTCAGCTAGAATCTATGTTAGTGCACATTGAGCAAACGCTAGTCATAATTAGCGCTTATGTTTATGTAATTACAGTAATAGTTATAATACATTTCACTCGATACGGGGTGATCTCCGTAGAGAATATCCATATAATAAGCCGTATTTTGAATAGGATCAAGTAAGGTCAAACAAGTCTTATCCACGTAAAATGAAATTACATACATACATAACCTCACGTCTGTATTCCCCGAAGGGGTAGGCAGAGGTGCATTTCTGCACCCACATTGCGCCAGGTATGAATCAGTCCCACGTAATAAATCGAGCCTATTGCCGTTTTTCTGAGAATTTCCTAATAGAAAAACCCAATGATATTTTGACCACGAGACAGTCTGAAAATGAAATTAATTAAAGAAAAAGACTTTACTTTATAATAATAAGGTATTATTAAACAATTAATTCTCCAGAATTGCTGCCCAGTGGCGCTTTATGACAAAGTGTCAATAACAATAATTTTGAATCTTTAATAAATTTTCTTAGCCTATCGCCGGCCACTGCTGAACGTAGGCCCAAGTAGGCGCCAACCACCCCGGTTTTGAGCAGCCCTCATCCATCCGCTACCCGCCACCTTTCTCAAGTCGTCGGGCCATCGTGCTGCAGGACGTCCTACACTACGTCTACCTAAGCGCGGTCTCCACTCCAACACTTGTCTGCTCCACCGACCGCCCGTCCGTGGGAAAAATGGCCGGCCCACTTCCACTTTATTTTCCATTTATTCTTATTACGTTTAAATATATATTTTCTTAAATACGTATGCGCGTGATTGAAGAGACATTCTGTGTCTGCTCTTGTATTATAAACGTGGCTTCAACCTTGAAAAAAAACTAACGTTCAGTTTGCTATTCCAAGCAAATATTCAATTTTTCCAAGCTGACAGCTGAAACGTATTCCCCTAAAGTTTGTTCACAATAAACACGCAACAATAGCATCAGGAAATGTTCGGACACAAAGTTTCATTGTCCATTCAACACCATAAATAAACAATACTAGTTGTCTTTCTAACAAGTCCGCTGTGTGGCAGTTCTTTGATCATTCTACTGTTAAACTTGCTCAGACAATCACTTTCAGAGTAAAGACTTTAAACACAATTTTTGTTTGGCTTTGTGTTGAAACAGTATTCATGATTAAATGTTATTTTAAAATTATTCACTTTACAATAAAGTAACGCTTTAATGATTGTTCCGGTTTAAAGAAATCTTCTTGACTTTAGTATTACTACTTATTCATAAACATTTTTGTGCAAATTCCGTAAAGAAAAACCCAATAAAACTTAGCCCGATCGAATCAATCTTTAACCACGACATATCGTACGGCATATACTTGCGCCACAAGATCAAAAAGTATATTTACCTGTAGTGAAAACTTAATAATATATACCTACTCCTAGAGATTCCGAGTATCCGTTCCTTCGGCGCTATCGGCAACACGATCACGCCCGCTTTTGTTCAACCCCCACAAATATTTTTAATTAAATCTCAAACTCAGTGCGTACGTGCAAGCTGGAGTTAAGTTCTACGGCCGCTAATATTTTACTTTTACTTGTGGTTAGCTGGTGGAGAAACTACTGATTATATTTAATCGAGTACGTGTCTTAATTAAAATATTTACGCAATGCATTTTTGTACGAGTTTTTTTATTTATTAAAAATAATAGGTACATAAGTAAAAGTTTTTGACTGCCTCGTGCTCTCGCGGCACAAGTATGTGCCCTGCGACTTAGAGATCCCGGGTTCGATTCCCGGATTAGGCAACGTGTTGTTGGGTTCTTCTATAATGAAAAACTTAATAGCAGCCGGGAGTCTGGAATGGTTCCCGAAAATCTGTAATAGGTTCGCGTTATTACATGGGTCTGATAACTGGCGAAATGCTGGTGCAGAAATTCACCTAAATCTACCCCTTTGGAGAATACAGGCGTGTGGTTATGTATGTAAAGGTTGAGAGATATTGAAGATCAACGTGGTGGGTATAACGCTCATTAAAACATCAACGTCATTTTTAGTTGGGCAATATACATTCGAAACCGGATATAACGACATTGAAGTGACCGTATATTCCGGACGTTATGTTCGGTAGTTGTTCTAAGTAATATACACAAGTAGTTATTACCTAGTTTATATAGAGATTTTGCGGAGACCTTGCCATTCCGCTGTTATAACAGATCTGTCGTTATAAACCATATCGTTATATTCGGTTTTGACTGGTCAAACTAATAACTACTTATGTGTATTGTTTATAACAGCTATCGGTTATAACTTCCGAAATAAACAGTCCCATCAATGACATTATATCCAGTTTACACTGTATGTACAAACGTGTCAATCTGCACGTTACTCAATCGCGCAAAAACTCCAGGTATACCCTGACATAATTTGGCTCGTAAATACAGAATTATTATGACTCATTCGATAGTAACATAAATAGTTGATAGGATCCCTATTCTATGCTATCATTACTTTTTTTTAAATGATACAAATAGTTGCGAGAAATGAAATGAAATTTATAACTTAAAACATGTGCCCCATAATTTTAATATCGTCAGGTAGCTTGGGTTTGTATGATCCCCCATGCAACTAATTATATTTTTGATGTAAAAATAAAGTAATAATCGCATTTGCAGATTCAACATTTTGATAAACAACTAACTCGTGATTAACAGTATCAAAATTTACTTTGAATTTGAACCTCTATTGAGCAAACTCTGAAGACTGCCTTTGTCACTATTTAGATAGACAGACTTACAGGATGCTTATTATTTCTAAGAAATACCCGCAAAGTTGGAAGTGGTTAAGGAGCAGAGTTACTTAACCGGTCAAGTAGTGAAGTTAGCGAGAGTGGCCATTTGCTTGTAGAAGTTCATCGACAACCATTTATCTCAGTCTTGTCTTTCGAAGTCGATTAAACGAACTCCGGATTAGTTTGTGTGCAACGCTGAAATTAATGATGTTTGTGGTGTGAAAATGTCGATAAGGCAAGTTATTTTTAACGTTTTATTTTATTTTAAAAAATCCTGTCCTTTTATATGACCCAGTGTCCAAAAGGTTCGCTCAAAGTGTGTGGTAAAAAATCCATAAATATTTAATTACAGTGAGACACACACATTAATATTATTCCTTTTTCTATGGTTGAAAACAGTAAATCACCTATTAAACGTTATTAAATATAATTTATTGTTTAACTTTTAACTATAGGTCTGCTAAGACAAAAAATGCAATAAACAAACGATCAATTGTTAGGAGTAGGATATTCGTATATCGTATCCCCTCACATGGCGACCAACACGCACGAGGTGTCAATTCATCAAAGTGGCTTCCGATAGCTCCTCACGTTTTGAGGACAAGTAGTGAACTCGATTCTTTCCATTCGATTTCTTATGTATCGGATACAAATGATGTACTATTACATGTCCTTTTAAAAAGAGAGCCAACAACTTAAACCGTAGTTGTCACACTTCTCAAAAAAAACGTAGTGGTCATGCTGGGTCTAGTTGACCCCATGTAAAAAAAAATGTTGCTACTTGCGTTCTTTTCAATATTTTCAATCGAGCCGTACAAGAGAGTAATAGTTAGCTCCGTTTCAATAACTCAAAAACTTTTTTTGTTAATATTGGAATTATAAAAAAAATCGAAAAAAAAAACATTTATTACTAAAAACTTCATTTTTAAGATAAATGAAAATGACTTCAGGGGTTCTACCCCGGATATCGCATACATTGAAAAAAAAGTGGTGTCATATCGAGCTTTCCAAAACCTGACGACTGGCGCTGATGACTCGCAGGTTTTTGGAAACTATCCAGGGTAATTATATTAGGTATCTTCAAACAATAACAGATGGTACTGTAAACAACTTTTTGAATTATATCTTCGAAGCAAGAGAAACCCAAAAATTGCCTGGGGTCATCTAGACCCCTAATGACCACTACGGGTTAAAACTACACACAACAATCAGTATATCAAGATTAATTTGCAAACGGCCATATAATTGTACATTACAAGTTATATTGACGCACGGGAACACAATGTGGCCATAAAACCATAACGGTCGAGACGTGTCTGGCATTAGTTTGGACATGGACCAAATTACCTCCGTTCTTTAATCGCTCCGTACACATTATATCTGTTGTTACTTTAAATCGAATGTCATCATCATCATTATCAGCCCATAAACGTCTCACGATTGGGCACGGACCTCCTCTACAACTTATAGGGTTTAAGCTTACACCATGCTGGCCTAGCACAGGTTGGCGGAACTTCCTAAGAACTTTTAGATGTGCAGATTTTCTCACGATTTTTCCTTGATCGTTGAATGACGTGATAATTCATTGTGAATACACATATATGGTAATTCGAAAAGTCAGAAGTGTGTGCCTAGTAGAGGAGGTCCGTGCCAAGCAGTGGGACGTACGTTGCTGATGATGAAAATGATGAAATGGTAATTAGAATACAGTTGGTAATATGTATGTATGTGGAATTTTACCTCTACTTACCCTTTTTAAGACTCAGGCGCGAATGTTTGTTACTATACTACTACTGTATGTTTTTTTCTAGTGTACCAAAGTGATCCAAGGGCATTTCAATTAGATCTTTCTTTTTATATCATAGCGTGTACAACTTGGACGTGTCATTCATAAAGGAAGATAAACGACATGAAATAAAACTCAGTTATTGGCTAATACTCGTAGAAAGGCCCTTCACGTAACCAATAACTATTACAATTACAATACGTTTTTCGTTCACCACGTTATTAGTTTTTGCGTCCATTTTTTGTATGTCATATTGTTTTGTATTTCTTATTCCATTAGAGTAAACGGATTCATTCTATTGTAAAAGATAGAATTTTCTTGGAAGAAATTGTTTCTTTGTTGTTAAGTCTAAATCGTTTCGTTATTTAGTTATTGCCGCTAACATAATTGATCTCGAGGGTTCCTTACTCAGTTTTCGAGGATAAAACTGGTACTTAAAGATAAAAATAAATACACCCAACAGTCACATACATAGTTCTGACCCCACACTAGGATACAAGTCCTGTGTCGTGGGTATCAGAGACTACGAGAGACTTTTCGGTCTCACAAACACCCAGACCCGAAACAAATATTTGTCGATTACACAAACATTTGTCTCGGTGCGGGGATCGAACCCGCGGCCTCTCGTTTCGCAAGCTGGTGTCTAGCCAACTGCGCCACGGGGCTGTCAACTTATTCTACATAGTCTAGTGTTCTCGAAAGGAAAAGCTGATTATCCTTTGTTCCACACGACAACGGAGTCAGGGACATCTTTTTTGCATTTCTTATTTACAATTTATCTAAAAGAAAATCATTGAAATTGAACCATGAATGTGTAAAACTAATAGAAGTACCTATATAGGTACATACGTAGGTACTATTCCGTTTTCCGTTTATAAACATTATGTTGTTATATAACTATATCCTGCCAATATGTAAATATAATTTAATTAGAAGCTGATTGAATCCCCTGAATGTTCCATCAAAGGCGATGAATTAAACATGAAGCCACCGCAAATTTCATAAAAAGGTTGCATTTGGTAAAAAAAAAATATCAGACGGATCTGAAAACATTTATTCAAAAATTCTGACACAGAAACGGTACAGAGATCTCGACCCTTTTTATTTACTTCCCTCGATTCACCGCCAAGGGAATCCTCTCGTTTACATTTCTGCGCACATTTAGATCTCTTTTGTGTTCTTTCATTTCGCATCTCCCTATAGACATAATGAAAATTATGACAACACAAGAAACAATATTCCTGCAACATTTTTTATTAATGAACTGTATATCAATTTCGTCGACAATAACTTTAGTTATTTATTATAGTCATATATTATTGTTTATGTGTGGTCACGAATACATCATGAGAAACGGCAAACCGCATAACATCACACGCCAGACGTATTGTTGGCTTTACGAGTCTTAGGGATTAGATATCTGCCATGAACTATTACAATGGTTTTCTAACCTTCCTTGCACGTACGATGCACTTATTTTATTTATTAAAACTTTATTGTTCGCATACGATAAAAACTTTGGAGTACAGTAGACTAAATAAAGTACAAAAAGTTGTCTTATCGCACTTGGTGAACTCTTGCAAACCACTAAGGATGGAGATGTAGGAGGAGAAATGAAAGATAGTCGGTTAGTGCACGAAGGGAATTAAAAAAAAACATACATACGTATTTATTTTTATTTTACCTAGACAATTTGCACTTCTAAGCGTTTTTTTCGTATTGTAAGTGTTTGAGCAAGTCGTCATAATTGCATTCCATATATAGCACTGATTTTACTGCGCTATTACGATCAGGTGTAGTGCAGCCGTACTGCTCGTGTATTTTGACGTAATAGCATCAAAAGTATTGGATATTGGCCGCTAATAACACCCAATGTTTGGCCAATCATCGACATTGTCAAATTTAATTTACTCATGCAAAACGGTATCCAATGTAAACAGCGTTGATAAAACAATTTCATTTTTGTTGTCTTCTCGGTACTTTCCTTATTTGTTTGGTTTACAACAAATTTATTAGTTTATACATTAATTTATTGTTTCCTGATGTTTACGTTTGATTTTATTGAGTTATTATATACAAAGTTGATGGGTATGGGTTTATTGGCGGTTGCACTTGCAGTGTAATGAATTCTTGTTGAAAAATACCTGATAAGATTTTTTATTAGCTAGACCAAAGTAAGCTATAAAAGCTATAAAGTAAATAGCTAATAAGCTATTTATTATCTCTAGAGGAGACCTGTGTTCAGTATTAGGTCGTTTATGAGTTAATAATGATTTATTAACATATTAATCTGTTACAGCAGTGTTTATGCATATTGGTCACGTAAATTGGTGGCATAGTCCTTTGGATTTCTTAAAACGTTTTAACGCAGCCATACATATTACAGTATTACAAAACGTAGCCAAAGCGGTAATAAAATGTATCTTCTTCAAGTCCTCGGGATGTTCCTGTTCAGCCGTGGGGAGTTTTTTTTGTATAATGCGATTTATACTTTATGTACGGTTGTTGATATCCCCACAGATACAAATAACAAACCACATGCAAATAAAGCCTTCATGATACAGACGGAATTTAAAAAATGTTGCAATAATTTAATGTCGCCAGTTGTAATCTCGTCAGAAAATCTTCATTTAAATCTGAAAATTAATTATAATTGTTAGTCAAATTACTAAATTATGTATTACGCAAAACGATCTTACAAATAACACATACAATTTTACCCAACAACAGATTTAATTAAACCTGTATTATATAAAAGAAATTTATAGCGCTTAAGATTTTCTCATGTAAGATAATAAGATGGATTGATGAGAAAATGTATAGAATAATTTCCATTCAAATTACTCGAGTCTCGCTTGAGAGTTACTTTAATATAATTAATTATTTACGTAATTCATATTCTTAAGGGATGAATAAATTAAATAAAAAAATAGTTGCAAGAAGTATAAACATTTAAAATTGTTTTCTTATAAATCTAGTGAAGTGGCGAGGCTGATTAGACGTAGTTTAAACAAATTTGACTAGAGACGATCCTACAACACACCCGCCACAATTGTACACCAAAATTACACTTTAGACAACTGAGAAACTGCCACGATCATATTTAACCAGTCGACATAGCGCCCAGTAAAAATGATTTGGTCCCACATTGCGACGTAAAAACGTGAGTGGATCTACTGCTTATGACCCATCGTTCTTACCTTGTACTAGTTTTTATAATTGTTATATGTACGGTTATAATATACACCAGCAGTGTAGTGTAGTTGCTAAATCTATATACTAATAATATAAAGCTGAGGAGTTTATTTGCTTGAATGCGCTAATGTCAGGAACTAATGGTTCAAATTGAACATTTTTTTGTGTTGTTTAGTTTATATACCGAGGAAGGTTATAGGCTATATAAAATCACGTTACGACCAATAAGAACAATAAAAAAATAAATAAATAATGTAGCAAAAAGAGGGAAACAAATTGTTTTGAAGTCTAAAGTTTCGCATGCCTGAGATAATTGTATTTCGACATAAATCAATACATAAACATATGCTATAGTCACTTATATCCTAATCCCACATTAAAATAAAAGTCTTGTGTCGTGGGTATCAGAAACTACGAGAGGCTTTTGTTTATGCGAGCAGCTTCAATGAACATTTTTTTGAATTATTCAAGCATTTGTCTCGATAAGAGTATCCAAATCATCATCATCATCATCTCATATACGTCCCACTGCTGGGCACGGGCCTCCTCTACAACTGAGAGGGTTTAGGCCTTAGTTCACCACGCTGGCCTAGTGCGGGTTGGCGGACTACACACTTAAGAAATTTCTAAGGACTGTTAGATGTGCAGGTTTCATCACGATGTTTTCCTTTACCGTTAAAGTACGTGATAATTTATTGTGAATACACACACAGCTTCGAAAAGTCAGCGGTGTGCGCCTGGGCTTTGAACCCGCGACCGTTGAGATTCTCGACCGGGTGCCTAAACCTCGAGGCCATTACGACTTTATTCGAGTATCCAACTGACTAGCTCTAATTCCACGAGCTGGTTTCCGACCAACTTGCGCCACGCAGGCTGTCAATAGAGATTTACTAGAGATCTGCACATCGGTGTAAGTGTCACGTATTATCCGTAGCTGGGTTGCAAGGACGCGAAACAATCAAGCAATTACACCAATGTCAGGTTACTATTAAAACTCGTTCGATACTTATAAATTAGTAAAACATCAGTCGGCTTCCATGCTTGTTAGTGAATATTATAAATGGTAATACAATTTGGAAAGGCTATGTCGACTACAATATCGCGCTTATTTTAGACGAGTCCAGCTATTGATCGATTAATTTCATAGATTATTTTTATAACCATACTGATGATACCATATGTTGAAAATGAAATTCTAACGGTAAAATATTTGCTATTTTATTACCTAAGTGATGAAAAGACAAAAATTTCTTCCGTTTGACTTTGTAGTTAGACTAAAGTATCTACTTACGGTAAGGATACTAAAAGGTAAATAACTTAAAAGTCCTTAAATAGAGCTCTTAAGATCTCAGTACAAACGTTTTGATACATTCGGGACGTAACCCGCAAGTAACAAACTTGAGTTTGTAAAGTCTTTAAATAAACTACCCAAACTAAAACATCTGCTTTGAGCAAAGGCACTAAACCATCAGCCGGCCCTAGATAAATGCGAACATAAATATCAGTAAACCGCATGTTAGATCAATGCCTCAAGTTCATCACTTATATGGGTTAAATGTTATTGGTTCTTATGGTTTTTAGCTAGACTCGTTAAAGCTTTTTTAATTTTGCTATCTTCAACAAATTTTTTGAACTTCATAAATGCTCCTGAAAGTTGCAGATAAAATTGGTCTCGAGGCTAAGTTTGGTGATCAGAAAAGTTAAGGTGCAAAATCCCGCATGGTAGATATTTGTGTAAATTGCTGTCCATTATGGTCTTCATAATAATGTTTTTAGTCATGGGTTCGTATCCATATAAACCTCTAATATCTCTCCTTAAGCAGTTGAAAAATATAATGAATGGTGAAGTCATACAAAAAAACACAAATAAAAAATTTCAATAATTTAAGAATATCCCTGCAGACTAAAAACATTAAGAGACACCCAATCATAACATTAATAGCGTTTACTATATAATATTTATTATAATTAAATCTTATCAATAGAATGCAATAAGATAGAAAACTAATTAAATCGCTCCATACAATACCTTACTACGAGCTGAAATTCCAGTTAATAGTCCCAGCTTGTTTATAAACTGCGGCGTCTTATTCATCGCTAAATTGCCTATATCTCGTTTTTCTTTCTTTCAATCTGGCTTTGCAATTCCCTCCATCTTTACAATTTAATAAAATGCCGGCACTTACCCTAGTTTGAGCAACTTCCGTGCAAGACCATTTACTTGTATATCTTTTACTCTGGCAAAGTATGACTGCATTAATAGAAATTGCAGTCCGGTTTTTCTATTATCGACATGTGAAAAGCGATTACAACTGCTTCCTACAAGTCGACACAATTATGCCAGCCTGCTTATTTATAGGACAATCCACTTGTAGGGTTATTGTGTTTAAACTTTTGGATTTTTTTAACAGCATTACGATGTCTGGCTCAAAATAAATCATTAATAGGCTTGCTTTCCATCACATGACACATGAAGCATGGCTTGCGATCTCTAGGTATCGAAATACGAGTACACATATCCAAAGCTCTTTAGGATTGCAAGCTTATATAATTGTCTACCAAATTTTAATGTGGGGTTCTGTATCATCTGGGCGTATTTTAGAATTCCGTGCTGATTGAACAGGAAACTTCATTTTTTTAGGATAAAAGTAGCCAATGTTTTTTTCTAAGATCACATCTATTATCCATATCAATAATCATACAAATCGCTTAATTCGTTTTAGACTTTATTTATTTCAAAAACTCAAAAATACAAACCTTCAAACTATTTATACGTTTAACAATCGATTAGCGTACTAATAGTGGTGCGAACCGTCCATGTGCAGTGAGGGCTGCTGAATCGAACTCAGCATTCTACCGTCCGTCCGTCCGTGCAGTATTAATGGGAATCAATGTCACCGCTGTGCTATTAGCAACGTCTATGTTTCAAGGAAAACTGTGTTTGATGCGAACTGACAAGGTACTTGATCGGTTTCTAATTTTAATAATCGATTATTATTTACGGTTGTATTGCGATAAGTGTCCATATTTTGAATTGTTATTTTGCTACGAAACAAGAATTGTAAATGCAGTATTACTACGACTTGCGGGAAGATCAATTACAAGGAGTTAAATTTATCGATGCTTTAATGGCTCTTTAATATCGTAGCAAATGGAAATTAATGAGATGGAAAGAAGTGAGGACAATAATACTTAAATCCCTTTATTGTACGTGACTTAATAATTATAAAGATAACGAAACTCAATTTAGAGTGAAAGAACGGTCTAACACGCTAAGGACGGTTCGTCATCACTGTGATTGTGATTTGATGGCCCCGTGGCGCAGATGGTTAGCAACTAGCTTTCAAAACGTGAAGTCGGAGGTTCAATCCTCGCACCCATACAAATGTTTGTGTGATCCACAAAATCCACATGAATCCACAATGTGGGGTCTTGAGTGTTTGTGAGACCGAAAAGTCTGTCGTAGTTTCTGATTTCCACGACACAACACTTATTTCTTAGTGTGGGGACAGAACTATACAGTCTGTATATATAATATGATAAATATATCCAATATATAATATAATAATATGAACTGCCTTCAATTTTGCTCATCTATTTTGTTGCTTTCGTACAAAAAATTCCAATATTAATGGTAGTAGTCGAAATAAGTAAATGCAAATGATTACAATAATTAACATTGTGAAACGGTATCTACAAGCAGAAAATCATACCGACACATGCATCAAATGACCCCGTCGGGTTAATTAATGGACAGCGTGATTTAATTATCATTAATTCTGTATACACAAGGTGTAGTTTAGGGAATACCACAATGGTTGAAATGGTTGGTTAAAGCTTGGTTGAATTAACTAAACATTTTGTTAGGATGTCGGTGCTTAAATTACAGCTGCTTTGTGCTTTGTACAATTTAATGGTTAATTTGAATACTGGTTTTCGGAAATTGGATTTATTAAATTTGCATTAGCAAGTGTTTTTTTTTTGCGTAGGTAAGTTGATAGTGATGTAGTTTCGTACATGCTTACGTCTGTATCCTCTAAGGTATCGGCAGAGGTGCATTTCTGCACCCACGTTTTACCAAATAAGACAATAATTTTGTACCTAACCCGGGGATCGAACCGGAAACACATGAACCACTAAGATGTTTTAAGCTAACGTAAATTTAATATGCTTAAATTTCGAATCATATGACGAATATTAGCGCAATTGCTGCAAAGCAGGTATTATAATAATATCAATTTGTATATGTATTTTACTCTAGAGTCTAGACTGAAGCACTTCGTAAATCAAACTATACTACATAAGTAGTCTTGCTGCTTTTAAATTAATTAGTTTGCATTTTTTTCATACATTTGTTTAGTGTTGGTCTATTTTGTTAACAATTCATCCACTTCATCTTGTTTATACAGACGTCAATCACGCAATATCTTGTTTGATGAAGTTCAGCTTTTTGCTATGTAGTTTAATTTGTTCTAAGGTGATTAATGCTCAGTAGTTCTGTAATACTTTTTTAAACTATATTTTTTATGATGCTTTATAAAACTATGTTTGGTTTATTAGCATTAGTAAAAAAAAAATTGAATTTTCTGACAATGAAGACAGATATCGTATTGACGATTGAGAATAATTAACTGCTTAAAGAACTATTGAGATTAGTCTCAGATTTCATAAGTTTAAATAAGCGTGCGATCGATAGATCATGGGTTCGGCGCTCGGGTCAGATAAATACGGTTTATCCTCAATTCTATTCTCAATTACTTACGCAGTCTGAAAATAATATCTGCCTATCCCTTTTAAGATGCTAAGATAAAAGGGTATACATGTATGTAAAAGAAATTCTATTTATAATCCAAACACATCAAACTTGCCGAGCTAATGTGGCTTTTACATTCACAATACGCCCAAAAAGGGTTGCCAGCGATTATGCTCATTTTTTGCAAATACCGCAATATGCTGTTATGGCTGCGGTACGTCATATTGGGATGAATGAAAATAAGTTTTTATGAGGCATCATTTTTTGTGACTTGTAAAAAGGTTCTACATTTGACTCATTTGGACACCAAAATGTACATTTTAATGAAGTCACATTACTTTTAACGATGTTTCACATTTTGAAAGGTAAATGTGAGTGATGTGCTCACTTCAAACGTAAGCACGTGTAATTTACTGAATAGGTAAGTTAAATGTATCAACAGTATTTAAGGCCGTAAATGTTATTTTATTTCATTAGTTAAACATTTTTTTAAGCTGTTCGTTTGACTTTACAAATTTTATTTTATTTTTTTAACTTAAGATCCTAGGTCGAGGTAATGAGTTTGCTTTTCAGTCGAGAAATTTTAAAACCTGTTTCATACATCACTGATTCGTCTTAAAGCAAAATATATGTAGTAAATAAAATATATTTACCTATCTTTTTCTTCGTCTTCATTCCTACTTACGTAAGTAATAATTATTTTACTTTTTCGGATTTTCTACAAAATTTTGTTCCGTTTTCTTGAATAAAAAAGAATTTAGAACAGATAAAAAAATACGTAAGCTGTTTACGTAAGCATGGGGGGGGGGGGGGTACGATTATTTTCTTATTTTTGCTGACATGGGGGACGGGGGTAGGTTAATAATTGTGAAAATTTTGCTTACGTAATACTTAAACGGCCCCTAAACAATGTTTGGAATATTGCTGAGTCTATTTCGGATAAAGGTCTCCTTGAGTTTCGAATGACATGACAGCTGGATAGGTTATATAAGGTTAGTGGTCAACCTTGCACGAAGACCCCCTGTAGGCGAACATTGTAACAAAGATAATATAACTTAATCTATGACACATAAGACATATTGTGCATGGTAAAAGTGATTTGGTGTACAAAGCTGGCAAAATATTTTAATAGCTGGTAACTATACTATACTTCATAATGGGAAAAAGTTTAACATCAAATCCTTTAAAATATTTTAAATACTTTTTTATTTTTATTAAACCGTGTGTCATAAATAAACATAAAGGAAAGAAATAAATGGGTTAGAAACAAACTCGTATCTACTTATAAGCGGCCCATTTCCAAAAGCCAACTAATAATTACATGCTACATTAAACGTCGTAGCCAAAACATAAACAGAAAAGTTACTATACAGCCATTTATACAACAGTTCTGTCCACCCAACAGGAAGCGTGAAGAAACACGTCCATATTCAAAAGCGTAAACACAGATTCAGCTGAAAATACAGTGTGTTAAATGATCTGTCAGTCCGTTGGTTGGTTTTAAAATCTTCGTGTAATGCCAACATTATTCAAACTATTTTTGTAGGAGAACGAAGGTCGTTTGACGCTGCATTTTTCATGCTAAATCTACGTTATAAATGACAGTAATAGTGTAGGACGGCTTAAGGTTCATTGTATAATCAATCAAATGAGACCGTTTCTCCTTATTTGAGAATAAAGCTATATTCTGTGACTAGAAACAAATGGGAATACATTTCGGGTTGCTTGTCATCATCATCATCAGCCCATAGACGTCCCACTGCTGGGCACGGGCCTCCTCTACAACTGAGAGGGTTTAGATCTTAGTCTGCCTAGTGCAGGTTGGCGGACTACACACCTAAGAAATTCCTAAAAACTTTAAGGTGTGCAGGTTTCATCACGATGTTTTCCTTCACCGCTGTGCGAACAAGCAGATGTGGTCGCCATGACCGAAAGTCAGTTGAAGAAGTGATGACTTCACCGTTAACGTACGTGATAATTCTTTGTGTATACACACATAAGTTCGAAAAGTCAGAGGTGTGTGCCTGGGGTTAGAACCCGCGACCGTCATCGCGATCGTTCTCGACCGCGTGCCTATAGCTTTTTATTTATTTATTTATTTATAATATTTTACAATAACAACAAGAAAATTCAGAACAAAATGACTTCAAAATGAATATTTTTTCCCGTTTGTACATCAATTTGCATTGTTTTTCCGCTCCTATTGGTCTTTGTGTGATGATATATCTAACACTACTATATCTAACACTGAAAGCCTTTTTAAAGTTAGTAAGTAGTTCCCGAGATTAGCCCGTTCAAGCAAACAAACTATCTCTACAGCTTTATAATTCTATTCCCACTCATTATTTCTTTCACCGTTAAAAAAATCTCTATAATCGATGTCCCTACTAAGAAATAATTCACGCATTTCAATAGTTTTACGCATGTTTTATAAGTAGTTTTCTATTTCACACGATCACCCTACGGAGTCACGTTTCCTTTGCAGTATTTCCGAACCAGCGTGACTCAGCGACCTTCGTGACAATAGCAAACATCTGCTATGCTGGCGTTTGAGTGGTCATGACATCTCATTTTTCCAACCTTGATAAAAAACTATCGGTTGCCAGAAAATTTCTTCTTGCCTTATGTTAATTAGTAAGCGGTAATTTTATCCTCACCAGATAGATTTACACGTCCTGGATTCGTTCTCGGGTCGAGCAAAGTGTAATTCTGTTTCGAAATGTACTTGTAAAACGGAAATAAGATCGCCCGTTATTTAGGGCATTAAAGTACTGTTATAAAAACCTGGCTGCAGAAATTCTCTAGTTTACCTATTCCCAAATAAAAGTGTATAAAAATAATATGTTCCTATTCCATGTTTTTTAACGACTTGCAAAATTTTTGCGACTGACCTTTAATAAACTAGGTTAGTTAAAAATGTAACATGTTTTTATCTTAATGACAATTTGATGTACACTTGATGTCTTTCTTCACTTTTAAAAATATGAGCATAATTTATTTTAGAATTCATGTTCCCAAGCCTAGATTTAAATTAATGACATATTCCATTCGAGCGAAATTTTAGAAAAAGTCTGAAGCGTAAGTTGTTAACACGTGTTTATTCGCGTCTGGGCGTATAACGCCTTATAGCAGGGCACAGACTTTTGAAAAGATGTATTTTATTTGAACTAGAACTAAGATTATATCCAAACTTTAACTCATAATATTTCTAGATTTCTAGTTAATAAGATAATTTCTGTTTTTGTTACGCACGATTTCGCAGAAGCGCTGAAAGATTTTTCAACTGCAAGGCTGAGGTTTTAAAGCATTTCTATAAAAGTCCGTGCCCAATTGTAAGACTTTAATAGAGATAGATAGTAATAAAAGGTTAATCATAACTGGAGCAAGAAATCACAGTTAATAGTAGTGATGGCCTCGAGGCTTAGGAGTCGAGAATCTCGGCGGTCGCGGGTTCTAACCCGCAGGCACTCTAACTTTTACAAGTTATGTGTGTATTCACAATGAATTATCATGAACTTTAGCGGTGAAGGAAAATGTCGTGAGGAAACCTGCATACCCAAAAGTTCTTAGGAATTTCTCAGGTGTGTAGTCCGTCAACCCGCACTTGGCTAGCGTGGTGGACTAAGGCCTTACCATTGTCAGTTGTAGAGGAGACTCGTGCCCAGTTGTGGGACGTACATATATGGGCGGATGATGATGGATCACAAATCAGACAAGACTTTAAGACTTGTATCTTATAATTGCCTAAAGTACTAATATTTCGGTTAGTTAGAATAATTAATCAGTCCAACCGTAGAGCTAAAGTTATCCATATGCTATACCTTTCTTTTCTCCGTAGCCTTGTACTAAAACTACTAAGTCTGTGATTTTGTTATGATCTTTATTACAAATATTGAATAGTTCCTCAACATGACAATCATTATAAATCAAAATTGGACTTTGACTCATGTACTTGACGTATTTTACTCGTCATATTGATACTAATTTACTCCACCAGCGCTCACATTAATGGATACTGTTTCACAATAAATAAAAGCGTCCGTGAAGACAATTTCCGTTTATAGCTCGAATGTGGTTTATTTTCCTTCCACGCGTGACGTAAGGCAGGCTTGGGAAAGAATTATATTGTTTGCGAGTACCTCGTTGTCTCGTGACGCATGTGTGTGCCGTACTATCTAGAGGTCTCAGATTCGATTGCCAGGCTGAGTAAAGTGCTATTGTACTTTTCCGTTGAGAAATTCTCTGTAGCAACACAGATTTGTGCCCGGTAAGGGGCAGTAAGATCGCCCTTTCTTACGTCAGACTGCAAAGTAGCATCCTTAGTAGTGTCGAAGATAACGATCTCGTGTTAACTTTATTTAACGCTCTCGTTTCGTATACGGCGGTAATAACAATGAAGGTTCATCAGACTGTATACACTATAAATTGAAATGCTTTTTATGTGAGACTTGTCGCCAGTGGTATTGTACGAACTATCGCGTGTAATGGTTGTAATTATAAAAACCTTCAATTCAAAACTACTATTTTTACTGCCTCCTATGTGATTTAAGCTATGTTAAATAAGTATATAGACGTTGGTATCCTTGATAAATTCTAGACAAATGTCATAATAAAATAAATAAACAAAGAGAAAAATATTTACAAATTGTAAAAATAAATACAAATTTACTCGTGTCTATAACCCATAAGGTTGGTTTTTAAACGCCTGATACCCACATTATATGACGTTTATATTGTGCGTACAGTAACACGAATAGCTTCACACTAGCTGAAAAGAACGGACTTGTAGGTACTTTAGTTGCTTACGGACGACTTAGGTAAACTAATTTTGTATCTTGGGTTTTCATACATCAATGTACAATGTAGGTACATATATACCTAGAAACTATTTTTTCTGCAATTTTGCCATCTAACTGTATTTTATATACGTAAAACGTTGACATTTCTAATTCTACATAATAAATGTGTGCACAATACAAATCTACGTCAAAAAAGGATTATTTACATAAGCACTTGACGAATACACGCTAATTGCAAATGTTTGATGTCTATACATTTTCTAAGCAGTAACCACTATCAACAATAAGTTGCTAATATTATCCTATTCGTTTTTCATAAACAATATTATGTGGTAACTATTTATTATTTCCAAGAATTGCTGAGGTGCTATGAGCTTTATAACCTTAGATAGTTTATTGACCAGCACTGTTTTGTTTCAGGATTGATCGACGTCGTAGTGGCGGTCAATGGCAGTGAGCATCGCTACGGAGTAAGTCAATAACATTACATTATTAACCGACTTCAAAAAAAGGAGGAGGTTATTACCATTAATGTTAAATTTTGAACTTACATACGGCAATGTCTCGTGTTACACAATATTCCGATCCAAAACAATCATATTGATTACGAAGCATTATGGTTGGGAAATCGCATGGCTTAATGTGCCGTCAGCGTTAGAGCCTAAGTTTGCAATTCCAAACCCTACAATACAATACAATGGCCATATGGTTTTACTATAGTATACTTATTACATTTCGATCCGGTACGTTATAGTGAGTTATAACATTTAGTGAAGTATGGGGATGCAAAGCAATAAAGGATTTAACTTAAAAAATTATTTATACATAAATTCACCCAACAGTCACATACATAGTTCTGACCTACTAAGATAAAAGTCTTGTATCGTGGGTATCGGAAATTATGAGAAACTTTTCGTTCTCACAAACACCCAGACCAAACCCGAAACAAGTATTTGTGGATCTCAAACATTTGTCTCGGTGCGGGATCGAACTTACGGTCTTTCGTTTCGCAAGCTGATCGCTAAACAACTGCGCTACAGGGCTGTCACTCTTTAAAAAAATACGGTCTATTTGTATTAAGACTATCAATTTTGCTTATTCCGCAAAACGGTACTGCCAAGTTGTTTTTTCTTTATTCAACAGTAGTTTTGACTGCAAGAGTGGCTCTACCGTATAGAGGATTCGTGGAACATCCGATGCACGACACAATAGTATTACGCACCATTTCAAAAGGGCTATTTTGCATTGCTGTCACGGTGTAGACAGTTCGTTTGTAAAAGTCATTAGTTATGCACTTAATCGCGGATGTGATGGCTATAGTATCGCTTTATGTTTATTGGTTGAAATCACGAAAGCGACGCGTGATACGCGAAGAGTTTTGATTTAACGGCTTATAATGCAGCCATGCATTTCTTTATATAATTGTGGGGTAAATATACTAAACGTTAACTTATTATAGATTGTTTTATTTTATGTTATTCTTGTTTTTGTGGTGTCCAATACAGAATATTAAATAAAAAAAAGAGATAAAGATATTGTTTTCATTAAATTAACTTTGATTATATTAATTACCAATTGTTTTCAAATAATTTCGGAATAATATAATTTATATTTTCTCTTCGGAATTCTTCGGAATAATATAATTTCTAATTCTATTTATGGAAACAGACAATTATTGTAAAATGAAATTGACAATAGGCAAATGAATATTTGATTCAAATTAAGGTAAAGTTGTAAATAGGCACTATTATGTCGTCAATGTTATTAGTATATGATTGTCTGTGTCGATGGATATCCTATATGATATGATATACCTACATATCATTGGCGGTACTCCCATAGAAGCCCAAAATCGTTCCACGTTAATTGTGCAATGTCTCGTTGATAATGTTTATTGTGGGGGCAGTACATATATTCTTATCTATGTGTCAACTGGCTCGTCGTCTCGCGGTACATGTATGTGCCGATGTTCGATTCCCGGGTCGGGCAAAGTGTTATTGGGTTTTTCCATTAGAAAACTCCCGAAAAACGGCAATAGGCTCGCCCCCTATTACGTGGGACTGATACATACCTGGCGAAATGTGGGTGTAGAAATGCACCTCTGCCTACCCCATCAGGGAATACAGGCGTGAGTTTATGTATGTATGTAGATTTAGAGCTTAAAGATTATTGTTTGTAATTTTGTATTATGTATGTGACTGTTGGGTGTTTTTTTTTTGTAAGGCATTCTGGGCTTTCGGGTTTTTATGGAAGTATCGCCACTGCTACATATATTTGCTTTATTTAATATACCAATTCCGCCACATCTCTCAATCGTCCTTTAATATACTATCAGACAATAACTGTCGCTATAAGAATTTTCATACACCATTGTCAAAAATGACAGAATGATAAGAGAGGAATATGATTTGGGTCACAAGTCCGCTTTAAAATTATAAATCCATCCCTGCTTACAGGGTTGTTATACACATACATAAGTTACGCCTTATTTTATAGTGGTAATAACGTTATGACGAAATGCGTAACGTTGAGTTTAATAAATAGTTTCAGGGCTGCGGCACGTTAATTAAATATTATTATGCATAATAAACTCCAAACGTTTTCAAAATTATGTGCACCAAGCACGTAAATATTATTATAAATTCGTTAGTAAAGTCAAAGTGTCTGTGTTTTTGTTGTTTTTTTTTATGGTTATGAAATATATTATGAGAGATGAGAAATTTGCATACAACTCTTTAGATAAAATTTACATACAATTATACAAATCCCTTGAACATTAGACCTAGCTATGCAATGTGTATAGTAAAAACTTAGTTATCTAAACACAAATAAAACAATATCAAGTAAAGAATTTTTGATATTTGGAGGATAATGTTGAGGATTTAACATAGTGATAAGCACATTTTGAATTTGATATAGTTAACATTGATCTGATCGATATTTTTTGAAATTATTCTCATTTCTTTTCAGATTCCCTTCCTAATGATTTAGATGTAACAAAAAAAACGTTTTTTACTTTTCTTGCAATTTAATAAGTATAATTTTAAAATGAACAGTAATATCGTAGCGCACTGTGAATATATATGTATACTAATATAAAGATGTTTTATCTTGTTAGTGCTCGAGTGGCAAAGCAAACTAAGACACAGTAATGAAATAATAATTACACCCCAACTTGATCTCAACGCTTGCACAAAACCCTCCACGCGCGAAAACAACGTTACGAGAAACTTGCAACGGAATGGCTCACTACCGTCAAACGCACTCTCAAACAATACCAATAAACAGTCCTTCGGAACTATCTCTTAGTTTGTAACCATTAGTTGTTAAACCAAATGCATAGAATATTGCTAAACTCGATACAGACGATTAACACGGCTTCGCTTTTAAACCGGGTGGAAGCATCGGATAATGAATTAAATGGACGTTAGGGCCGGGCATTAGATGCGGAGATAAGTTACACTCTAGAAAATACTTTTGCTCGGGACGAGGGAGAGATAGCTTCACTACAAACTGGTTTAATTTTGCAGCTCAATACTGAAATGTGATCTGCATTTTTCTACATGATCAACTTTGGATTGAGATTGTAAGAAAATAAGAGTTACTGAGACTGAGGCTGTTGAGGCAGAAAAGCTCTTGAATGTAGGTCAAGTACTGACATGCGTAGGGTTGGGCGTTAATAAATATGGCGAATAGAAACATATAAGAGAAACATTCTTTATTCCATTTATTCATATTTAAATTAAAAAATATATTATTAAAAAAGTCGTATTTGCATTAAAACTGTTTTAAAGGCATTGGTATATAAAAAAAGGTAGATCTAAATCCCGTATTGAGTTAACAAAAAAAATCAGTATGAACGTCGAGGAACTCAAAAAATAAAGACGGACAAAAGAAAGAACAAAGAGATATTGTTTATTTCTGTACTATTTTCTACTGCCTTAACTTGTAAAAGAGTCTCTTATAATGTAAAGGACGAATTTGTACGTTTGTTTTTCAGTAAAATATTGAGAAATTCTAAGTGTATTGATAATTGTGCCAAACAACAGAAGCGTTTGCAAAACAATACTGTTTCATTACTGCGTTTTTGAGGAGATAAACAAGATAAAATTGTAACAGTTTTTTTGTTGTTGCTTATGATTGCCTCCGCATCTTTTAATCATTACCCTTTTATAATTCCCAATCATCAACCTTATACCACTTTGCGCCAATAAAGAATAAAATAAGTAAAGAATAAAATAATTTTTGAAGGGAAATAAAAGAAAAAAGGTTTTATAAAATTATTCTGAAGAAAAACCGCGTCGAAAACTTGTAACTAAATAAAACTTTACTGCTCTGTCATCGTAGTTTTAATTACACTATTATTGTTGCGAGTTGTGGTTGAGAAATGCTGTAAAAGAAAGCTTCTTCGCGACTCTGTATTATGACGAGCTCTTAATCTTTTATTGATTCCCTTATCATTCGAGAGAAATTCCTCGAGGCGAGAATTTTAGACGCGCTTTTTATTGTCTTAATCGCGTACCCAAATGGAATTAGTACTAAACATTTTTCCTTCGAATTGCGTCATAAACTTAATTTAATTTGATGTTCTTTTGTTTGATAAAAATATTTCGCCTTTTATACGGTTGGCCTTTTTGGTGATATTCTTGAGAATAATCTTTATACCCCAAAAGATGTATCATATTATTGTTAATAAACCTTTTGTCGAGTCGGACCAAGAATTATTCTATGTAAAATTAATGAATAAATAATATTTTTGTCTTTGTCGAAGTCATGTCAAAGTCGTGGGTGTTCCCGATATCGCTGAAAGACCGAATCTAAAACCGGTTAACTTATCCAGTGATCCATCATTTAGACAACCTAGTCAGAAATAGGCCGTTGCTTGTCACATGCAGTTGAAAATCGTCTTCATTCTAGATTTTTATTTTTAAACCTAGACTGTGAAAAGTGTTACGGGAAGAAAGAAAAAATAACAATAAGGCTGTTTTCATTCATACTGACGACAGTCTTGGCTTCGGTATAAATGGGCCAGATCTAGCAGGGCGCTATTAACTCTCAGAAATCTGGCGTAAAGCTTCAGTTTCAAGTTTCGTTCTTGTTGTTTACTTTCTACCCTCTATGCTCAAACCGCTAAACCCGTAATATATTTATAGCTTCCAGAATTTGTTGGGTGTATGGTGTCCTACACCCAACCTGCCTGGCCTCGAGGTTTAGGCGCGCGGTCGAGAATTTCGGCGGTCGCAGGTTCAAACCCCAGGCACACACCTCTGACTTTTCAAAGTTATGTGTGTATTCACAATGAATTATCACTTGCTTTAACGGTGAAGGAAAACATCGTGATAAAACCTGCACACCTAAAGGTTCTTAGGAATTTCTTAGGTGTGTAGTCCGCCAACCCGCACTAGGCCAGCGTGGTGGACTAAGGCCTAAACCCTTTCAGTTGTAGAGGAGGCCCGTGCCCAGCAGTGGGACGTATTTGGGCTGATGATGATGATGGTGTCCTAAATAGAACCCATATTGTTTAGGCTTGCGTTGCTTAGTCTTCATCAACAATGATTTACTACAGCGCACACATAATCCAAAATTAAGTTACGGTTTTCTATAAGATATTTTATTTCATTGATAGTTGTAGGTATAGATTAAGGGTGGGGTAAAAACACATTTTCATCAGATATTTTTTAAGTACCTACCTCGTAATAGGAGGCATGACACAAAGCTACTACTGAAAAAATCTTTACGAGAACATCCAATGACACTCTATCCCCACATACATCTTGATTTTTATAATCTAAATACGTTCTAATAGTCTCTAATCACTAAATACTCAATAAAAATATTTAGACCTTAGCATTTTTATTTTAGTGGCGCTTAATAAAAGTCGTGATGGCCTCGAGGTATAGGCACACGGTCGAGAATCTCGACGGTCGCGGGTTCAAACCCCAGGCACACACCTCTGACTTTTCGGAGTTATGTGTGTATTCACAAAGAATTATCACGTACTTTAACGGCGAAGGAAAGTATCGTGATGAAACCTGCACACCTAAAAGTTCTTAGGAATTTCTTAGGTGTGTAGTCCGCCAACCTGCACTAGGCCAGCGTGGTGGACTAAGGCCTAAACCCTCTTAGTTGTAGAAAATGCCCGTGCCCAGCCGTGGAACGTATATGGGCTGAAGATGTTGATGATGTAATGATAAACCCTTTTATTTTTAACATAAGCACGTGTTATTATTCACAACAGATGTCTGCTGTCTATACAGCTGGGCAAAAACGTTGGTTAAAAATTCATTCTCGGCTCCAAAGCTCCGTCCCTTCGGAAGTTAAAGGCACGAGTTAAATATTCAGAGGAGGTTACGAGAGAATTTTCAACAAGAAATGCCCACTTGTTGAATAAAACACATCGTACGCCGAAACGCCTATCTAATATGAGCAAAGGCACTGCCGGTAATTGAGAGGAAGCAAATGTTTAAATCAGAGTTTTTGGTCTCCACATTTATAAGTCACTTACTTTCTAATCTTTCACTAACTGTTACCTGCGATTGCGTATACAAAACTTTGGACTTCAAAAGAAATATTTTTCCCGTTTCTACACTTTTCTTGCTGCTCTGCTTCTGTTGCTCGTAGCATGATCGTTCGTCATCAGCCCAAATACGTCCCACTGCTGAGCACGGGCCTCCTCTACAACTGAGAAGGTTTTGGCCTTAGTCCACCACGCTGGCCTAGTGCGGGTTGGCGGACTACACACCTAAGATATTCCTAAGAACTTTTAGGTGTGCAGGTTTTATCACAATGTTTTCCTCCACCGTTAAAGCAAGTGATAATTCATTGTGAATACACACATAACTTCGAAAAGTCAGAGGTGTGTGCCTGGGGTTTGAACCTGCGACCGCCGAAATTCTCGACCACGCGCCTCAACTTCGAGGCCATCACTGCTTTTTGCGTAGCATGATAATATTATATTATTCACCAAAAAAAACCAATTCAATTAACGTGTTCAACCACATAAAGGAACAAAAGCTTTATAATATTAGTATTTAGTAGAACCCTCTCAGTTGCAAAGGAGGCCCGTGCCCAGCAGTGGGACGCATTTGGGCTGATGATGATGATGATGATTTAGTATAGATTAAAATGGAGGTAGAAACCATACAATAAGTGAGCGAATCTGCATACCTGAGAGATATCCACAAAGAATTACTAATTAGTAGTCTTTGTAGAGATGGCGCGTACCTATCAGGGCAGCTTATATATGAACTGATGATGATTGTGAAATGTTTCCCCTCTTATTGTTAACCGGTGTTTGTTTTGTGGGTTCTGAAGGACATTAAGAATGGACTGTAAAAGTTGAAAGCAAGGTAAGCCTTCATAATACTAATAGTTAATATATAATCGGAGTAAATATGTTCCAGAATCAATCGTGTAAACCTTTCTCGTGGAATATTATGAAATTAGCGATAACCAATTATTCCGCTGAAATAGCAACCTATTATTTTAGGACAGTCCCTCCTATCTCCAGAATTTCCAGCTCGCCCGGGGTAAAACCCTCATTTATGATGTATACCTTCGTAAATAATGAATGAGGTTTAATTCGCGATATCAGAAACACGTTTCCAATTAACACGAAATGAAATTTCGTTACGAACGTTGAACCCGAATAATTCACAATAAGTTACATTGAAATGTGTTGTGTTCTAGCTCGCTATTGCGCTATTACTCGCGGATTATCCAGGTATAATAATTTCAATGGATGATATTATTCCAGTATTATGAAGTTTACAAATTGTGTGCACGTATTGAATTTTCAACATTGTATTGTGAAATTTGGTAAATATATTGTTATTCAAAAATAATACATAATTACGTAATACGCACTCACGCCTATGTTCCGACAGGGGCTTAACCCTGCATATCTGTATTCACATTTCGCCAATTGTGTTTTTGGCCCATCAAGAGGCGAGTTTTTTGGGCCCATTCTAGGACTCCGTGATGCTGTTATGAATTATCTAATGATAGAAAAAAAACAGATAAAACCTAAGCGGGGTAATAGCTTTTTAAGGCTTAACCCTAGCTTACTTTTAGCTCATAAGTCATAACGCTAATTTTACGTAGGTTGCTAGACTTTATAAAAATTTGAAATTTTGCAGGAAACTATCAAACAGAATTTCGCACAAGATGTTATTCTTCACAATTAAATTACTAAACATCCCGCCAGCATCAGGGGAAAGGGGCAGGAAGGATATGTCGGGGCTACCGGTCTTTCATCTGGGTGCGCGAGACGTCACATCCGCTAGATGTTAATTCCAGGCTAGGTAAGTCCCTGACATAAAAACATCCCTACGCTGTACTTAATACCGACAAGAACTCCCCCCCGATAACTCTTTTCACGCGAATTGAGGACGGCCTTAGTGTACCTACAGACGAGAAGAGCCCACAATAATAATTAAAATACATATCTAAGCGACATGCTTCAGCCGTAGCTAAAACATTAATGTAGGGTTACAAAAACAAAAGATAAAAAAATAACACTGTTGCCAGTGTATAGTGTGTCTTTTGGGTTTTAAAACAGCGATACGAATTTATCGCGCTTTTTCGTAAGCGCAATTTCATATATTTTGAAGATTGACTAATATGAGACGACCTTTTCGCCTCAATTAACAACAATAACATCTTCACGATTTAACGATATAACTTCAGGGTAGGGAGCACGTAAGCCAACAAACCTGGAACTGTTTCGTTTACTTCACAAATTGTTTCTAAATGTAATAATGACATTAATTTATCTTTTCCACCGTAATTACATACAAGTGTGCTTATCAACACGATTACCGTATTGATTAGTGTTGTTATCGTGTTATCATGTTAATGAATTGTATTGGTATCGGGTTATTGAAGAGATTTGGTAGCAATAACATTGTAAACGCTTGTCGAACTTATCTAGTAGACTTGTTACATGAAAGGAAATAATTTAATATGACCATTTACACGTAATACGTACATGAGAACACGTGATACATTGGACTTGATTCGATTTATTCACTGTTTAAATTTATTGTCATGATAACGTAATCTTACCCTAACAAATGTACATCAAGTGGACCCAGTCTATTTCTTAGCATTTTTAGCTTATTCAGTTTTCATGGTATAGGGACTTAGTGCTGTGTAGTGCAAATAGGGGGTAGACAAGAGATAAACTTATTTTATACGACTACGTTTTAACACATCATATTATAACACTGAAAGCAAAAACAACTATACATATGAGTATGGAGAGTCTTAGACCTAATGTAAGGTGGTCCTTTTCCGAATAGAAATTTCGAGAGAATCATAGATCTCACAAACTCAGCTCAAGACCGGGATGGTTGGCGCCAGGGATGCCATTGACACAGCAATTGCCGTGTTATACGGCAATTGGGGTCGGTTGGAAAAAAAACACGGTACACGGCAGAACATTCATTGCCGTGTCATAAAACACGGCAATTAGATGATAAGAATTTAATGCATTTTGAAAAAAATAATATGAAACACGGCAATTTCCCAAAATTTTCTACAAAAAATGGCAATTCGACATCCAAAACACGGCAATCAATTTTTATTATACGGCAACCCTGGTTGGCGCTTATTTGGAAAGGCATACGTTTAGCAATGAGCGGCGATAGGCTAGAACATATCGATCTCATAAACTTTGAGGTCTGAACGAAATATCATGTCTTGTTACGAGGATCTAACCAGCGGTCGTTCGTTTCAAAGACTTGTATAATAAAATTATTAATATTTGTATTGCTATGTTATATATTTGTTTTATGATCTGATACTTCGTTATACCTAGATAACATTTTACTATTAATAAACCACGCTTAATTATTGTTTATCTAAAGAATGAGTTCACAATGAAACTCGTGAACTGCAAAAAAATAAAACACGTGACCGTGAAATTACAAATCAGACATATTTCATCATCAGCCCAAATACGTCCCACTGTTGGGCACGGGCCTCCTCTACAACTGAGAGGGTTTAGGCCTTAGTCCACCACGCTGGCCTAGTGCGGGTTGGCGGACTACACACCTAAGAAATTCCTAAGAACTTTTAGGTGTGCAGGTTTTATCACGATGTTTTCCTTCATCGTTAAAGCAAGTGATAATTCATTGTGAATACACACATAACTACGAAAAGTCAGAGGTGTGTGCCTGGGGTTTGAACCTGCGACCGCCGAAATTCTCGACCGCGCGCCTAAACCTCGAGGCCATCACTGCTTTTTTTTATTTTTTTTTATTTATACAATATATTAATGCGTAAACGTAATACTAGCAACAAATCTTATGATATAAACACAAATGATTTACAATGACTCACATGCAATATTTTTATATCCAGTGCTATTTTTAAATATTCATGAATTATTACACACTTAAACGGAGAAGGTAAACATTGCGAGGAAACGTACACCTATGAGACTTCTCTGTAGGAAGATGAAAAGTATCTTAAGTAGGATAACATTTTGACTCGTAATTAATTTTAGAAATGCCACCTCAAGATGTTGAGTAAGATTTATTTTTGTCAAAAAGTTTTGTTTTTTATAAGCTAAAAATTCCACCCTCAGGCTAAGATTATTTTTTTCACTCTACCCTAATGTAAAGCTTCGTCCTACTGATGGGCACGAGCCTCTTTTACAAGCGATAAGTCAGGTACAGATCCGCAAAGGGATTACCTCGTGTAACAAAAAAAAAAAAAAAAAAGGTACAGATCAGTCAGCGATAGGCCACCCCGCTAGGATTTATTGGTAAACAGGCTAATGGTACTTTTATTTAGTTATATACGCTTTAGAATATTTCAATAGATAACGATGAAATTCAGTTATAAACAGTCTGTAATATAGGCTTCAATATAACAATACAGATTCGTGGAAACGTAACACAAAAACAATAACCAATATTCCGTATTATAGGGAAGGTAAACAGGCTTATCTATTAGAGAGATAAGCTAGGATCAATGCCACTTACATATCGCTTGTGAAATAAAATCTACATATTATATGTTGATTCATCAGTATCACCATCATGTCGAGATAAACACGTTCCGATAAGCAAGTGATTGTTTTCGTAAACAACGTAGGAATAATCATTGCCGCTCGTATCAGATAGGTAAAAAAAATATTAATGAATTAATAATAATAATACTTTTTTAATATTATTTAAGCAGTGATGGCCTCGAGGTTTAGGCGCGCGGTCGAGAATTTCGACGGTCGCAGGTTCAAACCCCAGGCACACACCTCTGACTTTTCGAAGTTATGTGTGTATTCACAATGAATTATCACTTGCTTTAACGGTGAAGGAAAACATCGTGATAAAACCTGCACACCTAAAAAAGTTCTTAGGAATTTCTTAGGTGTGTAGTCCGTCAACCCGCACTAGGCCAGCGTGGTGGACTAAGGCTTAAACCCTCTCAGTTGTAGAGGAGGCCCGTGCCCAGCAGTGGGACGTATTTGGGCTGATGATGATGATGATGATGATGAATATTATTTATTCATTTGATTTAAGATAAAAGTACATCTCTTATGAAATAGCACTTGATCCCACACTAGGATATCCTGTGCCGTGGGATCTAGTTTCTCGTCCAGTTAAAATTGAAATCTTTTATAATTAAGAATTAACTAACACTAATTTCAAATCAAAAAAGAGAAAAAAAAGAAAACCACATAATAATATTTCCAGAATGATACATTTTACTTAAATATGTGCATATTTCTTTTGTATAGGCTTCGTAAATACAATAACAATACATCTATAGAATAAAAATAAAAAGGACTGATTGACGAAAAACCATTGCGATTTGTCACTCACCAGTCGGAATTACATTGCCCCTCCAAATCAAAATTCTGATAACTTGCGTATGTCATACTTACTTTGTCATACATACTTGCTTTGTATCTAAGAGCGGTTACTAGAAAGTGGTGTTGACGATACATACCCTTTTATTAAAAAATAAGCAAATTAAAACCAGGTACCTTAGTACGTACAAAGCAAGCACATGTTAGCGTCGGCATTGTGAGCTAACTTCAAGGTGCAGCTAAATATTTATTCAAATAATGGTGAATGATCGGAGTACATATTTACGTATGCAAACATTACGTAGGTATTACACGAGTCAATTCGATTTTTTGATTATATAAGAGGTAGTCCAGAGTGAAATGAAAAATTTGTGGAAAATCGTAAATCGAAAATCGAATCGTAAATCTCAGTAATAATAGTCTTTTAAAATCCGTCATCAGTCATCATTCTCTTGCCCATAATTCTATTTGGGGTCGGCGCAATATGTTTTCTACTACATGTTTTCTACTTTCATGATTGTGTCGACCAGCGGGTGACCTTCGTTTCTCGCTGGTCGGTATTAATTTTTTGGACTCCACTGTGCTTACCATCAGGTACAGTGGAGTCACTTTGCCGTGCCAGTTTAAAAAAAAAAAAAAAAAAAAACATGCCTATCAGTCGTCATGTCTTCATTCACCCAATAAAATCGATCAGAATAGACAGCAAAGTAGAACAAAAAAAACGAAGACACTTCCGCATGTACATAATAATATTATGATACTGACTGAGTATGTACGATATGCAGAAAAAAAATAAGCGACTAATCTTCTAAACGTGTGGTTAATACGTAATTAACCAGTTAAATTTACTTCAGACATTTTAAAGTGATGCTATAAATTAATAATTTCGCCAAGTTTTGCACGCACGCTGTTCACTGCGTGCCATGTACGAAAAGTTGGTCGCAATTCCCAAGCAATAAAACTCTTTACTTGTTTCACAACTCGAATTCAAATGTGAAAATAATTCTGAGAAATCTTTAACAATACTTCAACTCGATTGTGTAACTTAAAGCGTTTTCATTCGAATAATATTTTATGAGTTATTTTGACTCTAATGTGACATCTACGTGAATTTGTTTCTTAGATCGCAATTCTAATAAATATTCGCTGAAACAATTGATTGTAGCTTTAATAAAACAAAGTAACTGATATTTTTGGTTTATGATCGAATTTGTAAAATTGATTTTACTGTTTTATAAATTCGGCTTAAATGTTATCAAATAAACATGTTTTACACGATGGTTTTAGCGCTTGAAACCAAAGAAGCTATATTAATTAACTATATTGACACCGTGTTGTACTTGGTTAGAAATTAAAACGAGACACGTGAAGCCACGGGTTCAAACCCTGCATCGAAACAAGCATTTGTTCGCCACTGAAGGCATACTATACTATACACATAGGCTACTTTCTTTCGTGAACAAAGAGCATAAGAGTACTCTCGTATCTAAGAAGAACTAATAATTATTTATTTACTCAATATAAGTATATTAAATTTTTCATTCTTCAACAGGGTTAACAATAGACTCACATAAACACGCCATATTTGATTTTGTGCAATTTTTAAATATTTCTTGTTTTTTTTTTTTACAGTCCTCATACCTCTGGTTTTATTCCCACGTATTGTGTGCAAATAAGCTAAACAGACGAAAAACAAACAATAAACATATTAAGAATATTTTCACATACATCCTATAAAATTTGTATTTAAGTACACTTACTGTATAAACATAACTATCTGCCGCAAAATTTTCATTGAACTTTGACATCAAGAATTTTACAATGACCTATTTTATTGGACGTTTATAAACTGATCTTGATTCAAGACTCATTACAAATATATTTTATTTAGCACTCTAGACCTCGTGCAAACTTAATGACAAAAACAAACGAAATTACTTAACTTTGGTTTTCTGTGACAGTAGTTATACAAGAGCCGGTCCATTCGTACGTCAGTCCCATTGAAATTCGTAAACGATAGATGACTTGACTTGTTTTGCAAAATTAGGTATAAATGTCGATGAACTATTTATCCAGCATTGCCAATGTAAGTTAGAGACGATAACATAAAAAAAGGAGTTACGGAAACGAGTACCTACAACACAAAAGGTCCTAGAGATGTTTTTATAGGTAATTAATTTTCAAGTCAGAATCTCATTACAAAAATTGTTATGTAAACCCACAAAAAAGGGGACGTTGCCAAGTTTGAACAACACAAGTTCATGTGATTATGACGTTAAGTAACAAAAAAAGTACTCACAGCATAGATACATAAAAAAACTGGGGTCACCAGACACGTAATAACAAAATGACGAGAAAAATGAAGAACATGGACATTGTCTTGTCATTATTTTAATTCAAATGAAGTGCAAATTTGCAAATGAGATTTGAGTTATGATGATTTTATAATCAGTGTTATAAAAACTTTAATTTTGATGAAAATTTCGTAAATGTATTCTCCACAAAATTCTAGAAACACCAGTATTATAATTTATTTATTTACACTTCATATAAAGTTTGTATAGGTGGACCTAATGGAGATGAGATGAGGCAGGTGAGTAAAATGTCAAAACAATACTATACACAAATTATAAACATATAATACACATACATATATACATATACGCACACATAAATACATATATAAACAAAGATAAAATACATATAATATAAAAATAAACAGAAAATTAATGTTGTGAAGATTCTTCAATTTCACTAGCCAGCAGTTCACGAACCTTGTGCCTAAATGTATGTTGATGTAATGGGTATCAAAAACTACTATTATGGCCTTTCCTTACACCAAAAATAAACAGAATAGGTGGGACTAAAATTAGTCAACACGAAATTTAATTTTTGTAGGACCTTGTATTAGAGGTGAACAAAACAATATGTAGCAAATTTACATATTCATACAAAGTGTAATGGACCTCTAGGAAACTGTATCTCTAGCCTCATGGTTTAGAGCTTAAGTGCTTCGCCACAGGTAAAGTGGAGTAGTAAGTTGTATTTGCATAACTATTACTGGGGGTACCTGAACTAACCGTAGAATTGAAATTCTGTCTACAATATACATAGACAACAATGAAATTTTGTTTTTTCCTATTTTACTTATTTAATCAGTTGATTCTAAGAACAATGAATAAACTGTAAGATAAGATGAAAGTTCCTTTTCACCCATTTTAATTATTTAATCTGTTATGATGCTTAGAACAATGAATTCATTATTACTCCTAGCACATAGCCGCGCACCAAACGTACGTAAACTACGAGAGACAATTCTGCCCACACGACAAACACGGCCAAACATTTGCACCAAAGTTTATTGCATCAAACAATAAACCAACATTTGGCTTTACTCACTTTGACAATAAAGACAAATACAGCGTGTCTGAACTCCCTGATGACAGACGTGAGTTGAACCGAACATAAGCCTTCAACCCAAGTTAAAGCCGGAACAACTTGCAAAGACAAGTTTTATCGTCTTCTAAATTCCTTTGAACATCCACCAAGGGTATGGAGCTTAACAAATTATAATGAATCCTTGTAAATTTGTCTTACGCCCTAGATAACAATCGGAGCGTATACATTAGCGTGGGTTTCCTCTTGTGATTTCTATAATCGCTGAGCTTAATTGCCTATTCAAACGATGAGACAATTACGTTCAGTGACAACAGTGATTTATCTCGCTCTCCAAATAATATAAATAGCCGGGGTTTTGTTTCTTATCATTATACACGTTGATCCTGAGATATACTCGTACTTTGAATAAGCAATTATGGAAAGCGTTTGAATTTAGAAGTATTATAGTCTTTGTTGTTTAAAATGAATTTAATTAGGTACTACATGATTTACAAAATGTTAATAAATTATCGGGTGCAAAAACGACTTTATATACAAATACGAAATAATGATAATAGCCCTGTGTAGAACTTAATTATAAGATGCATTAATTTTCATAACTTAGTATTTCTAATCTTTGTTGAGATGGGACTTAATATAAGTCAGGATGTCTGCCTTAGATTTAATCCTGCGACCACCGAGATTTTACCCTGAAAAAAAGAAAAAATTCCCAATTGTATGAAAATATGTTTTCCAACTCCTCCTTTATATTGTCTTTCTGGTTACCTTCGTTGCGGGATTATGACAAATTAGGTCCCCTTAGATTCGCTGAGCTTCATTGTTCGGCGTCGATACTGTGCGTGCCGCTGTTGATCTGGAGCACAGGAGTTACAGTGGCGGGTATGTGGTGGGATAGGGCCTTATGGTAGTAAAGGTATCATGTTATATACTCATATAATTATTCTGGGTACTTCTAACATAATTATCAAACATTTAATTATTCAGTACAATATTTTCATTACCCTATTAACACACCAGCTTATTAACTGAACACACATCAAAAAGTTGAGCATTAATCACCACGCTGAAGCTAATTTTAAAAACAGCTGCTCATAGTTATTTCTTGATGAATAAACAAACGAAACCAATGACTTATTCACGGATTGTTTACTCTACGCTGGTTAGTTTAGTGTTTACATTATCCATTTTAACTTACTTACCGCAACACTGCATAAAAACTTTAAAAGCAAAAAGGTTAAAAAATTTGGTTCTTCTCGTAGAATTTTTTATTTTATTGGTTTTGTTTATAAAATAAAATTAATAAAACAAAGACTTTAACATACCGTGCTTTACATAATACCTTCATGGTTTAATTCTCTGGTCAAAAATATTTTTACATCTTTCCATTAGCGAATTATCTGTAGGAACACGAAATTTGGAAATGGACCCACAGAACGGCATTAATAATATTATATTATTACGTTGGACGTAAAAACGAAATAGAAATGTCCCTGCCCCTACCCTTTACATTATCATACGTGTGTGGGATTACTAAAAGATCGTATCTTCTTAGACTCTGAGTACAGCAATAGCAACTATGGTAATTATCGTCTGGCATCGTACCAACAATACCAGACGGGTTGCTTATTTGTTTACCAATTCAATATATCAATATCATTTCAAATGCATTTTATCCTGAAGTGGAAACGAACGGATAAAGCGCCCTTTATTACGATTTAAATGATATAGTTACAGTGGAAAATAGCCCGAAGTAGAAATCATAATTTTGCGATTCTTCTGAAGAAATATTAGAAATTTTTGTGAATCAAATTACCAATACTACAAATGTGTTGAGCTTGTGAACTATGTTATGGAAAATCGAAAATTTATACATAAATGAATATTGAAGTTCAAACCCTAAATAAGCCAACATAACATAAACATATACTAAGTAGATTTGGAACCTAACATCGTAACATTAACTTGTTTGTTCATATAGGCAGCTAATCGAATAATTAGAAACATTAACAACCTAATCTCAATATTGACTAAATCAATGAATAAAGAGACTCGGCAATTTGTAAACCAAAAGGGCGGATTAGTTTAGATACGACTGAGTTAGATTGAATTTTGTTAGCGTGGATTAGCCGGTTGATGTCAAGATTACCATCGCAATTTGTCTTAGCACTGCCACACTATAAATTCGGTAAACAATAAGTCTTCCAACCCATTCAGGTCTTATTTGAATTTCTAAATACTATTTGTTATTTATGAAGTACCAAGTACAAAGACCGTAATGGGTAGCGCTTACTTGGAGAGGCCTACGTTCAGCAGTGGACGGCGATAGGCTGAGTATATATGTAGTACCAAAACATTGATTTAGCTTTTTATGGATTAATTATCATCATTCATCATCATCATCAGCCCAAATACGTCCCACTGTTGGGCACGGGCCTCCTCTACAACTGAGAGGGTTTAGGCCTTAGTCCACCACGCTGGCCTAGTGCGGGTTGGCGGACTACACACCTAAGAAATTCCTAAGAACTTTAGGTGTGCAGGTTTTATCACGATGTTTTCCTTCACCGTTAAAGCAAGTGATAATTCATTGTGAATACACACATAACTTCGAAAAGTCAGAGGTGTGTGCCTGGGGTTTGAACCTGCGACCGCCGAAATTCTCGACCGCGCGCCCATCCTCGAGACCATCACTGCATAATTAATTATACTATTTATAAATTGATTTATCTATCACTTTGTTCCCGCGATGTAAATGATCCCAGGTTGAATTTCTGATCGGGCAAAGTTTTAAGTTTTATTTTCCATCAAATATTTTGGCTAAATGTTAATAAAATCTCCTTAGAAATACTAAATATGTGTTAAAATATACCTAAGGTAACTTGGATGTAGAAGTAAAACTTTGACCTTTCGAAGACACGAGTAACGAAAGCGAGTTCGTAATAGCTTTACGACTGTACTTTTGGGGATACAAGATTGAGTTTGTAATAGGTTCAGAGCTCATAGCTGGTAGCATGAGGGTTATGATCGTTTACTGCATTTAATATACGTTGAGTAAGAGACAGGGCCGAGCTAGGCAAAACTTATACGGTATAACGTAAAACTCTTTAATTTTGATTTTGATTTTTTTATAGCGAATACTCAAAACTTAATAAACTTTGTCTTCTAAACACGTTTAATATAAATAACTAAAGCAATGGATATCACTTCTTATTAATTTCTCATTCATTCGAACATTTCCTTTAAACCGTAAGGATAAATAAACACGCAAAGTAAATAGAAATAATAATGAAAGTCCAATAAAAATCTGTACAGGAGAACTTCGTGTTCCAGACAAACGTGCAAGGAAGGTAAGAAAAAGTTAAACCATTAACGTCGCGAGACATCCATAAATTTAAATTAATTTTCGGTTAACTAAAATTTAGGATACTTTAAATTTCGCCCTGTTTATACCAACGTTGAAACGCTGAATAATGAGTTTATTGTTTCAGTAGCTTCTCCTTTACTTTACCCGGTTATATATGATAAACATGGGTAGATGATTTCCCTAATCCTTTGAATAATATATAACCTATTTAAATTGATATACAAATGTGATTCAGAGAAAATGTGTGTTTCTTTAACACGTAAATTACCCAAATTTGTGATTGTCTTGAGGTATAAAAAAGTTACTCTATGAGTCAATTTTCTCGCTGAGTCTTCGTCTCATTCGTCACAAATATTTGCACTCTTTAAATATACACAAATTTCGTATATCAAAAAAACGGTATTTCGATCGCACAAAAAAAAGTAAAGATGAAGGTCATTAGAATAGGCCAAAAAAATCCTAGCGCAGATTAATTAGTCTTATCTATGTTCATAGCCCAACTCTAAGTAGCACATATGTACTTTAAAATAACTAAAGGTTTGATCATGAGAGATTTAAAACACAGTTTGCAAACTACACTACAATCTATACTGCAGTATAGATGTAAAACACTTATGCCTTCTTAAAATACTGGCGTTAGGCGTGATATACTCCCTGTAAACAAACCCTAATCGAAACCTGTGGTGATTAGGAAAACACTAAAATTTCTATTTATTTTTTAGGGACTTTTTTAGTATCAATTTGTTTGTTACCGTAACTCTTAACTGTCTTAGTTTTCGATAACGGTCCGTTTACATTCTGTAAAACGCAAAATTTTAAACCAAGATCAAATGTAGAAGAAACAACCCGACGCGGACTATCGATCCATAGTCCACTAGCAACAATATCCAGGTCGGATCCATCAAGTAGCTGCGGTGTCGCTGTGATTGATCACCCCTGTGACACTGCACATTTTTATTTCCACTGAATTTGGGCCTTCGCGAACGGAATACATTGGTGTTAAGGGGTTTATCGTCTAAGTTGGAAGTGATGACTTCACCAAGAGATTTTATTCGTGACGTTTTTACTGAATATATATCTAACGGCGCAAAACCATATATCTAGAACCATAGAGCTATGTCATCGGTCTCTTCTCAAAATCACTTCTGTAAATGAATCCTACAATAATAACGATGTCACTACTATTCTTAAAAATACTTTGCTATCAGCGTTGTCAGTTGTGAAGTTTTCGTATGGAAAACCCAAAATATGGATAATCATGACGTCAGAGTTGCTGACGTCACACATTTCAAAAACACTTCGAAGTTCCTCCTCCTCCGACATATCATATACGTGGGGCTTGCAAATAGAGATTTAATAAGGTCTGTAGTTGAGCGATTTTAATTAATAAAAGTTTTGGGTCTTTAACACTATTCACACATTTTTCTCCACATTTGAAAAATCTAAGGAATGTATCCTCGAGGTAGACAGAGATGCATTTTTGCAACTTCTACGTTAATTCATTTGTGAGAGTATTCTTTTGTTTTTCATACATACATAACTTCACGTCTGTATTCCTAAAGGGGTAGGATAAGGTGCATTTCTGCACCCACATTTCGCCAGGTATGTATCAGTCCCACGTAATAGGGAGCGAGCCTAATTAATTAAATAATATCGATACGGAGTCTATTAAATGGTATTATATCATCAAATGGGACTTAAAGGCGATCCTCTCTATCCCTTAAGGGATACATGCGACAGTAAGAGTATATGAGGGTATGTTTGTCCAATTCAGTAAATTCTTTCAATAAATAAACGCGGCTTACAAGCTAGATGATTTATGTCGAATTTACGTTCTCTTCTATAATACATAAGAAACGACTGCACCACGTCACATAGACGTAAATCTAAGCGATTATTCATCGTGTTACCTCGGCTATATGTGATTAATTATGTTCTGCTATAAAAATGTCGTTTTGCGTATAATAAACGTCATCTTATAGTGCCGGATGAATAAAACTGTCTCTAATTCATTTATTATGTTTGATGAATAGTTTTCGAAGTGAAACTTCTTTAGAATCGTTGTGATTTCAAACCGGATGCAACGGAAAAAAACGACAGGTAAGAGACACAAATACAATAACTACTGAGCCAGAGTGAGATAGCAAATGACGGTGTGTACATACACACATACATATATTGCATACTGTTTAATACTTGCTTGTATTTGAGTTAGCGTGTTAGTATTTTTTTTATTAAAATTCAGTATAGTGACGTAAAGAATAATATATTTGTTTCAAAGTGATAAAATAAAAAGACTTATTATGATACAGAGCTGATCTGATGATGGAGCTGGAACTGCCTCGTGGTCTCTCGGTACAAGTATGTGCCGTGCGATCTAGAGGTCCTGGGTTCGATTCCCTAGTCGGGCAAAGTGTTATTGGGTTTTTCCATTAGGAAATTCTCGGTAACAACACGGAGTCTGGAAATGTGCCCGAAAAACGGCAATAGGCTCGCCACCTATTACGTGGGACTGATACATACTTGGCGAAATGTGGGTGCAGAAATGCACCTCTGCCTACCCCTTAAGGGAATACAGGCGTGAGTTTATGTATGTATGTATGTAGAAACTCCGTAATTAAACGACCAACCCCATCGAGTTTGGGCTCGTTTAATTCGTCTTGACGAGTACTTCGATACTAGATAGTAACCTGGGTCTAATGATGGAGCTAGAAGGTGGCCTTGGGAACTCCGTAGTTCAAGGACGCATCCCCATCGAGTTTGGGCTCATTTGATTCGTCTTGACGAGTACTTTGATACTATATGGTAACCAGGGTATGATGATGGAGCTGGAAGGTGGTCATAGGAACCCCGCAATTAAACGTCATAACCCCATCGAGTTTGGACTCGTTTAATTCGTCTTGACGAGTACTTTGATACTAGATGGTAACCAGGGTCTGATAATGGAGCTGGAAGGGGCCCATAGGTACTCCGTAATTAAACGACGCAACCCCATCCGAGTTTTTTTTGTTTTGTATCCATGTCTATAATAATAAAAGCCTTTTGCTTAAACATTAAATTTAGCTTTATTTAGAGTAATTTTAACAATTTATATATGTTATCATATCTCAATACACAAAAAAGTCAATCTTTACTGACTGATATACCAACACACAGCTCTAACCGCTGAACGGATGGCGCAGAATTTTTTTATTTTGCATCATGTAAACTTGAAAAAGGTGGAATTAATGCTTTAGGCATTCTCTAACAGACGACCTTAGGGTGATGCAGAGATAAAGAGTACGCGCAGAAACAACGTTTTGGTAAAAAATATAAAATAGACCACAAACAAAATACATAAGTATATACAAATATATTTACATAGACAAATAAATAGAAATACACATAATATAATAATTATAATCCTTTGGCATAAGTGAGAGTTGCTATGACGTTTGCAAAAAATAAGCTTTTCGTAAAAGAAAAAAAAATTTAATAAAAAATAACATGTAACACTAAAAATGCATTGTTTTCTTAAAAGGTTAACAATGTTTGAAACCTTGCCAATACCTTTTACACAAAATATTTAAAAAATAAATTAATAAAAAAAAAACAATTTCTATCTACTAAGCAACTTGTCTGATAAGGCAACTGTTTATACAAAACCACCCAGAGATGGCGCCAGTTACGACCAAAATTTTATTTTTTTTGCTATATCTCGAAATATAACTCATTCCCACGAGAAAAATAAATATTAAAAGAAAGATAAATGAATATTAAATCATATTTCATCAAATTCACTACATCCTTACATAATAATTATTTGTTTTTAAGTAGTTTATTTGATTAAGCAGCTGCATCGCGCTATCGTTTCGTTACCGCAAATAGTAGGTATATATCCGCCAATTCACATATTGCTATTATAATTAAACTGTTGGACATAGGCCTCCAATAGAATATTTTTGCAGGCGTCTCCACATTCTTGTGTGGGTAAAAGACGCTAACCTAATTACATATATCATACTATCGATTCTGTTTTCTGTTATCATGAATAGTATCGAAAAAAAGTATCGATACTTTAAGATATCGAGTACTTTTCTTAGCGAATAATACGCAGCAGCGCATCCCCGAGTTGGAAAGCCAGTAGACCTAGGGAATCTAGTTCTGCAATATATTAATGGTAGGGATGGATCGTTGACGTTTTTTGCGTCAACGAAACGTAACCGTTGTTTTTTGCGATGGTTAACTAGTTAAAAAACTAGTTGAATTCGTCAAATAGTTAAAAAACTAGTTGCTTTCGGCAACTAGTTAAAAAATGTTAGCAAATTAATTCTAAAAATAATAATAGTAAAATTCCGTCTAGGTTAATCACGCTGTCTAAGATTCACCTAATTAATAATAATAAAAACTGCTATTATATTATAATAATATTGCACATTTTTTAAATTTGATTTCTTTGCGCGCATGAGGGTAAAATTTTATGAATGAAATGTGGAAGTGCTAAATAAAAGTTCCCTTCAAACATTTTAATTGAAACAACAACAATGAAGCATGAACCAGTATGAGACTAATGAATGATTAATGAGTTGCTTTGCTGCGTTCAGTTAGTCGATTTCTCTACTCTTTTACGCATTCAGATTCACCACTTTTCTATAGGCATCGCTTTTCCCCATAGAACACAAGGTTCTATCACCATCATTTACTTCATACAAAATTCAACTCTAAAGTCCCTTGGTTAGGGTCAAAACTTTTTATTCCATTTTTTTATGAGTATTCAACGGTATCAACAATATTTATTTATTTTGACTATTCTGCATCGTTGGTCACTCGTAAACATGCGCATGCAATAGCTGTTATTTACTTTTAATTTGTGAAAGTAGCACAAGATCTCCAAACATTTATACTACCTAACTTAACCTTAAGATAAATGTGATAACTTCGAATTTGAATGCTTATAAATTTGGTTTCCTTCGGACCAGCTACTAACTCCAATTGGTCATAATACTAACACTGAACATTAAGAAAGGTAATGTATGGGACTGATCGCATGGCACAGAAGTATTAAACATCCGAAATCATCAATTTTAAACAAATACACAAAACGCGATTCTACTTCGCCTCAGCAATGAAAATATGTTGAATGCTCATACCATTTCGCAATGTTGAATATTAACTGTAAATACTACTATTATTTAAATATTATTTTAGCGTCGCGTTTGAAAAGGGCATTGACCTTTACATTGTTTTGTTAAACGTAGAAACGGATTTCTTCGCGCTAGAAAATTTATGATGTTTTTCATATCTTTTCTATAGAACTACGTCTTATCTTTTTATGATATAATGAATTTCTAATGCCTTTAATAAGCTAATATTAGTTATTACTGTGCCATTCGGCACAAAAACCCGCCTATGCAAAACTAAATTCACAAAACAGAACATGTTTATTATGAAATACAACACACTTTTGATACCTCACACACACCACCATAATTTATGCAAAGTCGAAAGGATCTGACAGGCAAATCAGAATCGACGGTACGAACAGGAGTAACAAGAGTAACGTAACACAGAGTCTCTGTGCTAAGGCTGGTTTACATTTTATGTACGGTAGACACTATTCGAACGAATAAGAATATTCTTGGGCCAAGCTATAGGATCTTTGGCAGTATCACCATCTCTCGAATGAAACACTATAGCATTGCTTAACGGCTTCCACGCAGTTTCATCTAACTATGAGTTGGCTCTACCAAGGTAAATTTTATTTAAAACATTTTTTTTTTCGTCTATGAGCCTACGTTTACCAGTAATGGTCACTTTACAGAGTCATAATAAAAACACAATTACACATGCGCAGCTTCTATCGTTTCGCCTGAGAATCTGTAATATACAGTGCAATTTGTCACATACCGCTGATTCAAACATGACGTTTATTACGCAGTGTGAAATGATAACATAGTGGCGACTCGATAGATTTATTGTGAGCTAGAGCTGAGGTCTAGTCTAGTCGAGCGAGCGACGACAGCTAATGTGTAAATGTGATATATTTTGTTTTTAAGTAATAAATTGTAATTTAAATGCAACAAACGGTTACAAATCGCAACATGTTTTATATTTCACGTTCTAAATTTAAGTAATTTGTTTAACTCTTTTGCAAAAAATATTAAATAAAATATTAAATATTTTCTATTTCGTAAGCGTCTTCAAATATACAATTTGCATACATGTGCACATTACTTTGTCCTTAAATGCATAGTCTTTAATAATAATATTCTTTACTGTCGCTTCCTTTTGATCGCACAAGTGAATTTATTATGCAGTCATACGAGGTATACATAATGGTACATATTTTTGCATATATTATGTTACCCACCAAACATATTAATAATAACGTACATTCTGCCATTGACTAAGTCCTGACATGACCATAAATATATACAAATCACGAAGAAATTGTCTCTACGCGTGATCCATCGCTTAGCGTTTCATCATTCAGCTTCCAGCACGTCTTCAATATTATCAACCGATTTACTCTGTACCTTGACATAACATGCTTGAAATACCTCAAGAAGGCACAATGTTTATACCCTTTCGGTTATCGAAAGCTAAAACATCGCATCACTACAAATCTTCCACGTCACTCCTTTTTTCTACATAATACCACATTTATCTGACGCCTACGCGCGACCCCGCTTGTTCGAACCTATAAATTATAACAAGAATGAACGAGGGAAGATTTGGCAACTTCAAACAAAACCTTATCGAGTGTTCCTTTGCGCGTATAAAAGAATATTACTTTATTAACGTCAATGTACTCAAATAAAATGTAACTGACTTTGAGTGCGGAATCAATCCTTTCAACGATTTTATTCGCACGTGTTATATAAAAAAGTCCAATGCTCTACCGACTGAGCTAATCGTGGTCTCGTGGTACAAGTATGTGCCGTGCGATCTAGAGGTCCTGGGTTCGATTCCCGGGTCGGGCAAAGTGTTATTGGGTTTTTCCATTAAGATATTCTCAATAACAGCACGGAGTCTGGAAATGTGCCCGAAAAACGGCAATAGGCTCGCCCCCTATTACGTGGGACTGATACATACTTGGCGAAATGTGGGTGCAGAAATGCGCCTCTGCCTACCCCTTCGGGGAATACAGGCGTGAGTTTATGTATGTATGTATGTATGTGTTATATAATTCGTATGTGTGTAACGTTGGTTCTGTCTATCTACCGAGGAAGTTTCATGCCGTTTCTTCTCCACAGTGATGACACGCTCCGAAGAAGTTGGATAGACACAGTGCAAAAACATCCGAATTTTGCCTAAATTTAAGGATCCGGATTTTTACGGTTTCGTGCCGACAAGTCCATAAGCGCCCTTAGTTCAGTGGCGCATAGCGCTAATAAACGAATGAGCGTCACAACTACGGAGATTAGATAACAATCTTGTGCGGAAAATAACGCAGGAGAAACTAGCAACAACGTCAAGCCCTGCTATTTTTTTTAAATTAATTCATTCATACGCACATGATTGCTGGCATGGAATAGGGTTGCTACTTTGAAAATAAATTTAGTATAAATAAATCTTTTATTACATTAAATGACAGCCCCGTGGCGCAGTTGGCTAGATACTAGATTGCGAAACGAATGGCCGCGGGTTCGATCCCCGCACCGAGACAAATGTTTGTGTGATCCATAAATATTTGTTTCGGTTCTGTGTGTTTGTGAGATCGAAAAGTCTCTCATAGTTTCTGATACCCACGACACAGGGCTTCTATCCTAGTGTGGGGTCAGAACTATGCATGAGACTGTTGGGTGTATTTATTTATTTATAATTTGTTAATCAATTTTAAAAAAAGGTAATAAACACAGTACGTTCGTCTTTTATTTTCTTGACTGGTCTAAAACTTTAGCACGCATATAACAGATTTAAATTCGTCAATCCAACTTCTGAGCGGACGTCCAGCACTGTTCTTTCCATCCCTATAGCCTCCACTTGAGAATCTTTTTAAGCTTACGGCTTAGGTTTTTCTTAGTGGACATTTTAAACGGTCAGCTTGAAAATCTGTTGGTCTATTGCGTGGTATATAAAATAATTTCGCTATTTAACTTACATACATCTGTACGGTCAGAGGATATTAATATTAAATTACCATTCTCATAAACATTTGCGTCCACAGAAAATAAGTGATACTATTACGTGTTTGTATGATAGTGTCATCCCTAGTCAGGGCACTACGTCAGAGAAAAGTAATATATGTATGTAAATAATAACGTTAGACATGTTTACAGTATGTAAACACTATGGCACCATATTGAATGTTGTATACATAAGGTCGTAACTACACGAACGTTGTAGCTATTATTTTCATTTTAAAGCGGATATTGTGTACCTACTCTTCAAGAGGTAATTTTAATTGCTTTATCAGAGAAGAAAATGTAAGTGTAATCAGCCTCTCTAATAAAGAATTTTAGATAAGTAGGTAAAAGATATTCGAAGGTAGAAATTCTAAAATGGGATTGATTTTGAATCAAAATTGTCATGACGATATGTCGAATCGAAATCATTTAATGATTGGGGGTCCGCTTTATTTGTATTTTATAATATTAAGACGCAAGGTGAGATGGTATCAGAAACTATTCATGACTCAAATGCTTACAGCGAACATTTTTTTTTAGATTAATATGCTTGTATGGTAGACCCGCAAAAGGCCAGCGTGGTGGACTAAGTCCCTACACCCTCTCAGTTATAGAGGAAGCCCGTGCCCAGTAGCGGGCCGTATATGACGATGATGCTTGCATTTTATATTTAAAGCGATACTTTAATACCAATATCTAACTGAAATGTGTCCGTCAGCTGGTAAAGATTCTCAATATAATTATTAATCTATAACTTTTTTTATAAACTAGGTTAATAACATGACGCATAGATTTTCAAACGGTAAAATTTTTATTTACATTTTAAAGCGTCTAGTAAAACTATAAAACGAAGTAGTTCTCATCAAAACTATGTAAGAACTAATTAAAAATATATAAGAGACATTGTCTTAATAAATTGTATGTATACTAGGTACGTACAGTTTTTTCTTCTTTTATTTATTTATAGATTATACGAGACTTGCGTTAAATATTAATATTCTAGAGAATAGATTATTGTTAATTGTACACCCTTCAATGTGGTGAAAACTCATCCAACGAGTAAGTAACAAAAATAAATCGTGCTATTTTTCTAGTCATGAAAACAAATTTAATAATCTTGCTTTTTAATATACTCGTACTACGAATCCGCTTGTAAAATTTGAAGATAAAATTTTCGTTCTGTTATCAAAAAAAGAAAATGTATTAAGACGCTTTCAGTGAAGATATGTTAATTAATCTAAGCATTATCGCGTCTTAAAAATTTATTTAATATTTATTAGGATTCTTGATTGATATGCTTCCACATACCAAAGCTTTTTGAACAATAAATATATCATTTATTGAAATTGTCGTTAAACATCGATTGAATGTTTCGTTTTCTTGCCATTTATATTACGAAAGGCTCAATTACATACATGTCTGTTTACTCTATTCGTAATTAATCTTTATAGCCCAAGAGCCCGCGACGGCTAGACCTACGTTATCTATTAAAAGCTGACAGTTTGCCTGTGCATGCCGCCAACACAGGTACAAACGAAATTCCTTGGACAGGTAAGAGGAAGTAAAGGTGTAAAAAATAACTTACGTTAAAGTATAAAGCTCAATTTTATAATATTTTCTTCAGAATTATTTCCAATCCATCAGCCTAAGGAAGTCCACTGCTGAACATAGGCCTCCCCCAAAGACTTCCATAGTGACCTGTTGGAGGCAGTTTGCATCCAGCGACAACCCGCGACCTTTACCAGATCCACCGTGTGGGTGGACGACCTACGCTGCGCTTTCCACTACGCGGCCTCCATTCGAATTTTCCTCCATTTTTCTTCAGAACAACATTTTAAATCACGTTATCCATTGCCGGACAATTTTGACAGTACTTAGAAATTATGTGTAATTACATTTGATTTAGAATAAACAGAATATTTATTTATATTTTTTTATATTTTAAATTTATGATAATGATATTATGTCAGTAAGCAAAGGCATATCTTTGTTTTGCCTGGATTTCCAGTCAAAAACGTCGTGCTACACCCAACTATTCCCAGTTCATTAAAAATATACCTGCAGTTGTTTTTTTAGGCAAAATATACAGCTGGCAGTGTGGAATGGCAATTAATAAACATGTCTACAAGTTCGATGGACAGGCGTTGTCACGCGTGACGTGTCTTACGCACGCATAAATTATAGAACACTGACTCATGTTAAAGTAAATGTTTCGGAACATCAATATATCTACTGATTTATTGTACTGATATTCTTTATAAAAACAGTTACAATTTCAGTTATAATAACTGATCGATATACGAAAAGAAAAATGCTAAAATTTAAAATTACAGACTGTCTCCGCACAGTATTCATGTAGTTACGTTTATAATAATAAATCAACTCTACTTGTTCCCTTACCCACATTTTCGGGCATTTCTATATTATAACGTTACTGTGTCATTAGTATGCTTTCAATGGACAGTGATGAGACGAATGTAAAATGAAAACGCAGCCCCAATCAGCTCGTTTTATCAACGAGTCCGTTTTACTTTTAACCAAGTTTCCTCTGAGTTTGCGGCAAAAGAGATCTGTAGCGAAGTTTTTGTTCGTATTCACTGGGCTAGATATAAGCCGAGGACACATAATTGATCTGCCAATAAGCAAAAACTTGCCAAATGCTATTAAGCTGGCCGTCGGGGTTTCAATTAAAACTGGGAGCAAAAAGTTTTCTACTGAATGTGCTTGCGTATATGAAATATCGTATGGTATGATGACGTATGGGTTCTTCCGCGTGCTGTTTTACAAATGAGTCCTATAAATTCAGGGTTAATGAAACTATAGATATATTTATTTGCGCATGATTTACCCAAAGGCTGGTTGGCAGAAAATATCTGGGGCATATATACATATACATAACACATATTATGCATTAAATGTGTATCCGCTAGAATTTTTATATTACTTAGATATATAACATTATCTTACTAATATTATAAACGCGAAAGTTTGTAATAATGTATGGATGTCTGGATGTCTGGATGTCTGGATGTCTGGATGTCTGGATATTTGTTGCTCTTTCACGCAAAAACCACCGAATGGATTGTAATGAAAGTTTACAATAATATAGCTTATACATCAGAATAACACATAGGCTATACTTTTTAAAGATAGTGTGTGAATTGTCCAAAATATAACGATAATTGTCAAGTAAGTCGGGAAAAATCTGCTATCTGCGGGCTATTTTGGCGTACGCGTCACGTACGTCAAACATTTTATGTTTATCCCGCCAATACGGTTAATGGTCCCCTCATATTAATGAACGTATTTAAATAAAGGTTTTGAATCGACAACATATATCCACAATATTCGAACAATTGCGCATTTTACATTTTAAAATGTAGAATAATCAGTAATGAAAAGGGAGTGGCATATTTGTTAGTTGTCAAATATTTATGCGTGCGTTCAGAAATTTATTTTTAAACTCCTTGGTTTTACCTGGTATGTTATAAATGAGAACTATATGACTGTTACGCTTTCACGCCTAAACCATGTGACCGATGTGAACGATTTTTGGTATGAACATAAATGGGACTCTGTGGAATAAAATAGACTACAACTTATTTTCTTTCTGAACCCAACCCTGTAGTCTACGCGGACGGAGTCGCAGGCAAAAGCTAGTAGGATTATAAACCTAGGTATATATTAAGCATCTGAAACAAAATTATGTATTCCTTCATTAATTCTCAATACTAGGAACTACGTAAGGCGATTACAGCTTTGTGTGGTAATATATTGGCGCTAAAACAATGTTCCAGTTTATGTTATACATGAATCACAAAATTATCATCAATTGCATTAAACATTCATTTTACTTTAGTAATTAATATTACTAAAGTAAAATGAATGTTTACTTTATAGTACTTTATATATATATAATATAAGTACTTTAGTATAGTATATATAGTATAAGTACTTTATATATATATAATATATATAAAGGCCTGATTTATTCACGTTGGTAAAGTCGTTCTAGAGAACAATTCATAAAATTAACATTATGTCAAAACAAAGTTATTGCACAATCTGGTCTGAATAAAATATTTTCCCAGTATCTTTGCAACCTTGCTTATAAAATATTATTAAATGTTCCTTTTGATCGTAATTTTAATTAAGTATTCATGAGTTTTAATGAGCTCTTCATTAAGATCCATTAATGCGCAAAATATAAGGGAAACGATACGAAATTCTTGTCGTTTTACCATTTACCACGATTCAAATATTATTTTAATTTATCTATGTTTTAGAGAAATTTATGCATTTGTAACCTAACAAAGGTTTGTTCGCGGCTTTACTTTTGTTAATACAAATATTGTCCACTATTTTTATTTATTTATTATTTATTTGTATAAAGGCGGACTTAATGCCATAGGCATCCTCTGACGGTCTACCTTTTTAGGTCTCAGCTTCGAACGGTTGAATTTTGTAAAAGAAATCCTGTATTGCAACAGACATAGACATTTACTTTAAAAAAATACTAAGACGGATTAAAATCTATGGCAAGCCAAATTGCGGGTAAAACACACAAAAAGTTTTAAGGGACCTGTGGATTAGGTTCGTATCTCGTTCAAAGCAAGATACACAATCACAACAATTTACTTCACATTTATCTCAATCAAATTTCGTTTTAAAAGCACTTTTCATTATGCTAATGTACTTTATCCAAATATCGTTTCAATTCTGCTAGAATTATTTTTCATATCATTATTATAATATCCAGACCCCGCTGTTAGGGCAGCGAACCGCGTAATTGCCCACAGATGCTCGCATACGTTGTAATCATTTGGGAAATTGTTTTAATCTTCATACTTAAAGTCATCTTCATGGTCTCAGGGCACAAGTATGTACCATGCGATGAAGAGGTCCCGATTTCGAAGGATCTCGAGTATTTTTCGGGTAAGAAAAAGTGTTATTGGGTTTTTCCATTAGGAGAATCTCAATAGCAGCACGGGGTCTGGAATTGTGCCTGAAAAACAGCAATAGTTTCGCCTCCTTTTACGTACCTGGCAAAATGTGGGTGCAGAAAAGGACCCCTGCCTACCCCTTTGAAGAATACAGGCGTGAGACTATGTTTTTTTGTATGTATGAACTGGCCAAGCTGGATTTATACTGTTGACTCGTATAAAATTGACGTAAGCTGTAGTTTTACTTCAACCGTCGATTGATGAATGGGACTGACAAAAGCAAGTTGACCCTAAATCTTCAACAAATCTTTCTCTTCCTCTTTTTTAATTATTTTATGTTCGTTGAAGAGCCTTGGGTTTATATGCTTGAAATCGATTAACTTACTTACTAGCAGTTTAGTTGTGGCGTCATAAAAAGTAAAATTTAAAAGTCCTATCACGTTTATTATTTCAAAGATCTTCTAAAGTACACTTCCATTGAAAGGAATCTGATTACTAATCATATCAAGAAGTTTGATTTGTGTGCAATCTTAGTACGAACTATCTTACGACCCTAAGTTATTTCAAACTCGGCTTATGTAGGTATCCGTATTTATTCGAGACTGTGTTCATCTAAGATTACTTTAACCGTATCTTGAATAATCTGATACTCAAAAACAATAAGCATTTATGAAAGGTAAACTGTTTATGATAATTTCACGTTTTTTGAATAATCTAGTTATTATAAATCAAATCAAATCAAATCAAATCAAATTATCTTTATTCAAATAGACTTTTACAAGCTCTTTTGAATCGTCAATTTTACACTTCTTATTTTTTTTAAACTATTGCCGCTTCGAAACGTGTTATAGCTGTGGAGAAGAAACGGCAAGAAACTCCCTCAGCAACACGACTTGTCATTTTTTTTCTTAAAAACAGCAATATTATTATTATTTTTTAATTCACATTGTTTCATTTTTACATAATAAATGTCATAACTATACATGTCATAGAGATACATGTCATAGCGATACAAACTGTAGCAACACGATACAACTCCGATCAATTTACTTACTCCCAAGGCTTATCTTCAATAAAATCTGAAATTTTATAGTATGCATTTTTGCAAAGTTTATCTTTAATTGATTCCTTAAACTTATTCAGGGGAAGCTCCCTAATAGCCTTCGGAAGTTTGTTATAGAAGCGTATACATTGCCCCATAAAAGAGTTACTAACTTTCCGGAGACGAGTTACGTGTTGTACAAGATTACATTTGTTCCTAGTATTTTTATTGTGTACATTACAAATTTTATTAAATTTATCAAGATTCTTTTGGACGTACATTAAGTTTTCGTATATAAACTGACAAGTGACGGTAAGAATATTTATTTCCTTAAATTTTTCTCTAAGTGAAGCCCTGGGACCTAAATTATAAATAGCCCTAATGGCTCTTTTTTGCAAAACAAAAATAGTGTTAATATCCGCAGCAGCTCCCCACAAAAGAATACCATACGACATAAGGCTATGGAAATAGCTAAAATAAACCATTCTTGCCGTTTCCTCGTCAGTCAGACGTCTGATCTTTTTAACTGCATATGCCGCTGAACTTAATTTGCTTGCCAATCGTAGAATGTGCGGTCCCCATTGGAGTTTTGCGTCTACCGTAATGCCCAGAAATGTAGTAGACGCAACAGGATCCAGTTCTTCACCGTTAATTTGTACAGTGGTTTTTAATTGCTTAACATTGGGCATTGTGAATTTTACACATTTAGTTTTATTTGCATTTAAAAGTAAATTATTATTATCAAACCACTGAACAACTTTACGAAGTGCATTGTTTACTTCGTCAAAATTATCGAGACGTCTTTTTACATTAAATATAAGAGATGTATCATCCGCAAACAGCACTATATCGTTTTTATCCCCTACGTAGTAAGGCAAGTCATTAATGTACACGAGAAACAGAAACGGCCCAAGAATTGAACCCTGTGGGACTCCCATGGTAACCGACGATCCTGGAGAAAGTTTTCCATTAACGTCAACCCTCTGGACTCTATTATTCAAATACGAAGTCAGAAGATTGAGAGCTCCGTTTCTAATGCCATAATGATGAAGCTTCCTGACAAGAATGTCATGTTTGACGCAGTCAAAGGCTTTGGACAAGTCGCAGAAAATGCCAATAGCATCCCGCGACTCTTCCCATGCCCTGAACACAGTTTTTAAAAGTTCAACTCCTGCATCGATAGTTGATCTACCCTTAGTAAATCCGAACTGTTTCCGATGAAGTAAGTTATTTTTATTGAAAAAGTTCAGTAATTGATTAAGTATAATTTTTTCAAATAACTTACTAAGAGTTGGTAAAACAGAAACAGGTCGAAAATTTGAAGGGTCTGAGGTATCACCAGATTTAAAAAGTGGTATTACCTTACTAAGCTTCATCAGGTCAGGAAATACTCCAGATGCGACGCAACGATTGAACACAGCTGCCATGTGAGGTGCTATAATATTGATAATAGAGGATATAGTAACTACTGATATTCCCCACAAGTCTTTAGTCTTTTTTTTACTAATTTCTTTAAAGGCTTTTAAAATATCATAATGACTAATTGCTGTAAATTCAAACGATGCATCACATTGAGGAACATTATCTTCAAGAAGTAACACAGCAGACCTAGAAGACGACTGAAGATGTTGAGTAGTTACTATGGGAATATTTGTAAAAAATCTTTCAAATTCAGAGGCCACTTCAGTGTCTTTTGAAACAATATTATTATTAACTTGAATCCTAAATTCATTGTGGTGTGCTATGTGCCTTCCCGATTCAGAATTGATAATGTTCCAAGTGGCTTGTATTATATTTGGGGCTGATTTTATTTTATTTTTAAGGTACATTGATTTGGCAGCGGAACAAACTCGTTTAAAAACCTTAGAATATAATTTTACATAGGCAATAAATTCCGGATTTTGGTTATACATTCTTCCATTATATAAATCATACAATTTATTTCGGCTTTTAAATATACCAGTAGTTGCCCACTCACTAAATGTCAAACTGTTCTTCAAATTAATAGTTTTTGATTTAAAAACCTTATTGTGTTCCATATTTATATGACCAAATAAGGATGCATACATTTTGTTGGGATCTTGATGAGAGGACAACTTGGGTATATTTTGTTCCATATTTGTTTTAAAATTATTTAAGCGGTTAGCAGTAATAGGAACAAATGTAATACTTTTGCTTGTTACTTTACATGTATGCAAAGGTAAAGACACCAACTGGCCACAGTGATCAGAATCAAAATTATTAATAATAACACTTGAAATTACTTTAACATTTGTAAAAATATTATCAAGACATGTTGCACTTGTGGCAGTGATTCTTGTTGGTTCAAAGAAAACATTATTCATATTATATGATTTAAAAAGATTTATTATGTTACTGGTTGCCTGAGAGTTTTCTAGAATATTTATATTAAAGTCTCCGCAAATAATCACCCCTTTATTTGAATTACATATTTTGTGCAAAGCATCTTCCATGATTTCCATGAATGATAAAAGCAATGCACATGGTGGCCTGTATACACTTAGAACAATAAACTGATCAGATTCAATACAAGCTATTTCTGTAACACGTTCAACAGAAAGTCTCACTATATCAATTCTTTCTTTATACTTTATTAATTTATTCATAATTATTAAGGAGCCCCCATGTATCATATTTGTTCTGTTGAATGTGCTAACAACATGATGGTTATTAAAGTTAAACATCAACTGATGGGACTTCAGCCAATGTTCAGTTAAGCACAAAATATCAATATTATTTGAATTTAGAAAAAGTTCTACTTCCAATTCTTTATTGTTTAAACCTTGTATATTTTGATGAACCAAGTTAATAGCCTGCTTATTTTTGCTACAATTTATATCTAATTCACTAACATAGCCAGAGTTTGTCTCTATTGTCTTATAACCTAATTTAAATGCAATGTCTTAATGTTCAGATTGCTATAATCTGAATTTATATCAATCTGCTCAATAGAGCATAGTCTATTAGCCAAGTTATTGGCTGATACCCTAATATAATATGATAGCACATCTGCTATCTGTCTCTTAATAAACAAAGGGAGATAAAAATTATCTCTTGTCCTAGAATAAAATTTACTAACATACTTGTTAGTGTCAATAACATGGAATGATTTATTGTTATTGCACAACATGTGCATTGTTAAATTTAACTTATATCTAATATTATTTTCTTCCGCTGACAATTTTTCACTGTAGGGTAATGTAAACATGACTATCTCCTTCAGATTTAATAAACAAAGCTGTTCATAGAATTCTATTAATTTATTTTTGTTTAGATTACCCCTATTACCAATTAATATAATTAATTTAGTGTTAGGTTTAAACTTATTGCAATTAATTAAGCTTTTTGCAATCTCTAAGTAAGGCTTATTAGGCATACAATTATTTAATAATGTTTCTCCCCTTTCCAAACTAACCAATGTTCCCATTGTCTTGCCCATTTCATCGCTGTACATAATTACATGGTCACTTACTTTGTATGGGATGTTCAGTTTATTCCCATATTTTTCTATGGAGTTATTGGCTGGCTCTGTATGCTGTAGGCTGTTACATAAAGAAGATGTTGATGAATTTATTTTTAGAGACGGAGCATTCATAGGCTTTGAATCTGTGAAGCTATTACACTTACATGTTATGTTATGGCTTTGCAGTGAATCAAAGCGATCAGCGTTATATTTACATAGTTCTGTTAATTCTGTTAAAGCTGATGAATGCTCTTCAATCTCTCTTTGAGCATTTGCATGATCTCTTATTGATATGATCATTTATATGATCTCTTACGCTTGTAAGAGAGTAGTCCCAAAATGTTTTAGCCAGAAATTATATTCTATGTATTAGGAGGTCAGCTTATCGCCGTCTACCGGGAACATTTTTAGGCAAGCTTATAATATGAACAAGCAAAAATTTATTAGAAAGAATTAATTAGGATTTTTTGTGACACCCGTTAATTTTCTACCCAGGAATACTAACTCGAGACTATCTATCCTATCTTACTATCTATCCTATAAGGCCAAAGAGTTATGTGTTTAAAACAATATTTTGTTTTGTTCAAATAAATTATTTCTGTTTGTAAACCATAGGCTTAAGACTTCTATTATTTACCAAATCATTCTTCAGTTCTCACAATCAATTACTTAAAAAAATCTAGTCCATTTAGTTTCACTAAGTAGCTTTACCAAAATAATGGGGCTATTAGGCACATGTATTATTACTAAACGAGATACTTATAATTGTCACAATAAAAAATCATGAAAAGTAGCTTTATTCGTGAATAAGTGCCTCATAACTCAAAGTGGGGCCTACATAATAGATCTATTTGAAAAGGAATGCTACATAATTCAGTAGTATATCTTTTTTAGTCACATGTACTTTCAGTTGTTTTCACAGTCAATGTACGAGTAGCTTTAAATTTAATAGGCTGTCCGTAAAACAATAGTCTACGGACGGTTTCTAGTAAATGACATATTTTAGATAATTATAATCTTACAAGGAGACCCCGCGTACTCGTCGTGGCAACACGCTTGGCCATCTATAAATCTCCCTTTGGCTACTTTCATTTACAGTCATGCCCTGCATGTGGGTTTAAGATTGGCCCAAATCGGTGATGACGAGTACGCGGGGTCTCCTTGTTAGTCAACTTTTAAAGGGATCGTAGTTTAAAAAATGATAACTTATAGATACTATCATATAGCGTCAACATTACACCTACATAGTTAAATAAAGAGCTATTAAAGAACCTAACGTGCCATTGGGAGCAAGGATTTCAAACGGATAAAATGGACGTGGGTATCAGTATCCCACGCATTGCTGATTATGAAGCAGATAAAGGCAAAAAGAAATATTAAGTGTACCCAATTATCATTAATACGTAAATATGTCATTTATAATTAATCGCAAGAAATTTTGTTGTTGAGATTTATGCTTTAAATTGACGCTTGAATTTGTAACGCAATTAGTTTTTTTTAGAGAAGACATAATGATCAACTCACACTGCAGTTTATAGTGACTGCAGCATGGTGTGATTCAAACGATTTATTTACATTAGATAACCACTTTTTCATAATCGCGGTAAAAAAGATAACCGCATGTGTCTTTATCCTGAGTATAACCATCATCAGCCACAAGAGATTCACTCGTGAACTTAGATAAGAAGATACTAGCGTAAATTAAAATCTGCAGACAATAGTTCACATGAGGAAAATAATATAAATAATGAGGGGGAGATCCAAATATTATAGCAGAAACAAAAAAACGTCGATTAACAAATATAAAAGCAACCTCATAAAAATTGCTTTAAATCCTTAAAGGAACGACCTTGCCCTGACAAGATGAAAAACATGAAAATGATAAACTAAAGCATAATCCTCGGTAATACACCTGACTGCGGTCCTGAATCACTGAGTGCTTCGTACCAAAGAGAATGAAGTCCTCTTTCGGATGACCTTTGACGATGAAGCGGACGTTCACCCCCAAGTGAAAGGAATGTGTTATTTCAGACGCAATGCTTTTGTGGAGCAATTTTTCTTCTCACAATTTATTTTACGGCGCAAAAGGAAATACAGCCATTAAACTGGAATAGTGGTGTTTCTTGTACTCTCGATTTTATAATGGGATATTACACTCAATACTTATAGTTTTGATACTCAAGATCCAAGCTTTGTCTCGTAGACCTTAAAAACTGTTGGAGTTTTGATAGCACAGGTAACTCAGACCCGACACAAATTATATTGTATTACTCATAATGTGTCGCGCACTTCGAACTCGCGACATTTCGTGTTACATTCGATATCTTATGATTCGAACCATCTGCACATCTAAAAGTTATCATCTACTGTCAATTCACGTGTTATGGTGAAAAAAATGTTTATTTTATTAACTCAACAGAGAAAGTATGTTAATATATGTATTTCTTTTTAATTTCAGGTAACACACCTTGGGATTGTTTGCAATTAACGAGGTAAGACAGCGTCGCTCATTACCGATGTATATCAATTCATATTCGATAAAAAGACAATACGTTTGCACTTCTGGTATTAAAAAGAAGTTATTAATTATTTTTATGATGCCGAAGTATTAAGTGTACCTTTTTATTTTATAATTTTTTCTTCTGAAACATTTTATCTCACGCCCGCACAGATCCTACAAGTAGGAACCGTGCTAGACCTCCGTCTGTTTTAATTGAATTGGCAACCGCCGACTATTAACACCTACTATGTTCGATTTCCATTCGGTGTTTAACTATTATTATTGATACTTTAAAAGAGATGGTATAAAGGAGGGAACAGATAATACCGAATTCACCGCGACAGCTATGTTTTTTTGGTTTGACAGGCCGCCTATGAAATGATAATGCTACTCGAACCAATTAATTTAGATAGTAGTACATATAGTTTACAGTGTGACTTTAATGCTGGTTTACCACGTACGCGCTGTCTTAGATCAGTTTCTTCAAAGGATTAGACAGAGATGGAATTCAATGTTGGCTCTCGCTATGCAATGATTGGCATGATTCCAATGACTTTTATCGAATATAATTTTACTTTAGCTAAATAATCAGTAATATACCTAAATACAATTTCCCATCTCTTCCTAAAACCAAAACATCCAAACATTGATTTAAAACTCCCCGTTAGCAGCAAGTATCAAAATTATTTTGTACCTTTCTAAATTCGCATAGTAATTACAATCGATACGACCCTCCTCTCGTCGCATGTGGCGGTCTGGGTACTTGATAAGGGATGACTTGCTAAAATCACTCAACCACTTTGTGGTTAGGAAAATGTCTATCTACATTCGAAAACAGGGTCAGAATTTACAAAAAAAGGAGATGAAAAAATTTCTTAATTCTAATTTTGTATAATATTATTTAAAATAATTGTTTGGTAATGAAATTCTATTCATATACCATTTATTACAACAAAAGATATGATTTTTTTGATGAATTAGCACTGAATACATTTTTAAAATTAACTGAAAAGTGTCAGGCTCTGGGTATCACGACTAAAAACCCACATCTGTCATTACGAATATGTAACTTAATTTTTATGTTCTTATCCAACACTTTTAATTTTGTAATTTTCATTAAACTTTGTATTAAAAAGGAACGCGTATTTATCTTCCTTTCTTTACAAAATTATTTGAAGTTTCGCTTTCTTATTTAGATAGAAGGCAACTTCTTAACTGACAATGTCCACTTTCAAAAGCCATTAGTGTTTTTTGCTGTTTAATATCCGATAGACTGCTTACCGTTCTATGCGTGGGTAGTAGAGGACAATAAAACACAATGTACTAAGCAACACATTATTGCTTATGGATGAATAATCGTTCAGCGATTCTAACGCAATCCCCACAAAACCATTAAGTCAATCGTAATAAAGATGCCTGCTACGGACTTTAGTACAGCCGAATATTCGGTTTTATAGGCCTTGATGTGTTACGTATAAACATCTTATTTAATGTCTTATGCGAGTGGAAATTCAGACCGCTTGTATGATAATGTTACGATTATTCCATTGTTTATAGGTTTGCTTGTGCGTATAATTTGGAAATACCGACCCGATGAAGGTTAGTCTTCAGCAGTTTCGAAGCTCTCTGGAGTGTCGTAACTCACTTAACGAACGTAATGAGGATAGATATATGCAATGACATAATTCATATTACTTTCAAGCGGATGAGCCACACCCCAGACATACATAGGACAGCATTAATAAAAGTGCTACTTGCAAAAAACTGATTTAATGCTATACAGAAGAATAAATAAATAATTATTAATAATAATTCTTTAAGAGTCCGTGTCCATTCGTACAAAAGCTGTGAATCCCCCGGAGTAAAATACGCAAGAATGTCTCGTTCAGGGATTGGTTTCTGTACGAATATATCTAGTGAGGTAATGGACGGCATGACCCTATCAACTGGTAATCGTAGCTTAACAGCCGCCATTATTTTGACCGTATTGAATTTACTTCCTGCTACTAGCGCGGTCTCTTCGCCATGTTAGTAAAAAAATTGTTGGCAAGTACAGTACGGTTTGTCAAAAAAATGACTACCTTCTATCAAAGATTCTCGTAGGCCGACTATGATTCTTCAAGTCTTATTGTGGCTTTTTGAATAAAGCGCGCACTTGAAATGCGACAGATTTTTACATCTTTACATACGTCATAGTATATCGCCTTTATGAAAATAAAAATTGACTGCCACGGGGTCTCGCGGCACATGTGCTTTGCGATCTAGAGGTCCTGGGTTCGATTCCCGGGTCGGGCAAAGTGTTATTAGGTTTTTCCATTAGGAAATTCTCAGTAGCAGCATGGAGTCTGGAAATGTCCCCGGAAAACGGCAATAGGCTCGCCCCTATTACATGGGACTGATACATACCTGGGAAAGTATGCGTGCAGAAATGCAATTCTGCCTACCCCTTCGAGGAATACAGGCGTGAAGTAATGTATGTATGTATGTAAAAATAAAAATTCAAACGCTTACCCTGTTATAACTTAATTAGTAATTCATTTAAACCAAATACACAAGTGACGAGCAATGTTCATTGAATTTCCTTAGAAACTCCACACGCCGTGACCCTCGGCGTATTGCGGTCAGGACCTTCGTAATTTCACCCGACAGTATTAGAATAAGAGCACTTGCCATCATTTCCTTTACGTTACCCTATTTTCGTAACGACCGTATTATATAACAATGAGGCTCTTCTTAGTATTTTGACACTCTCTTGTATTACAAAGGAATTGAATCATGTTGCATGTATCGTCAATATTTCTTTGTGAGACAATATTTGTTAACTTACATTGAAAGGAAAAATTTAGTTCGGATATATATGGAACCTAAAGTTTTAAGGACTGGACGCGTCGTCTAAGCGGCTTTATGTCGGGTCATTATTAATATAATATATTAGATAATTTGGATGCTTATTATTTGCTTTTAGTTTTATTTTATTAAACAATAACAGTATTTAGTAAGTACATATTAGGTTTATATATTAAGCACATAAATATATTTAAAAGTAGCATTAATTTTGAAACGATATCTGAATTGCTTATTTTTTTTACCAGTACAGCAAAATTACAAAAGTGCAGCCAATTGTTAACACCGTGTTGTTCAAAATGAGTGTTAAAGTGTGATCGACAATAATTTTATCATTATTAAAAAGTATCAATATTTTTTTGTTCAAAGTATAACAAACATGCGTTCATTAATTTTTCGTAACAATAAACATCACAATTTTTTTCTACCAAATAATTACCTCATAATTAAAGCACGCTCAAAAATAAGTAAAGCCATTATAAAAACAGAAATAATAATTAAACAAATTTACGTGCCTATAAAGTTCTTATATTGCTATATAAAGTTGGAACGGAACACACGGCGTGCGGGCGGGCCAGTTGTCGCAAACATTTTCTACTCGCAACCGTTAATTCCAAAATTACTCCTACAATGTAGTATTACACAACAAATTACAATGTAACCTTCAAATTTAAATACATATTACGGCTTTCGTATAAACGCAAATGTAATTTTGAGAAGTATATACGCAATGTTTGGTATCAGGTTTGCTAGTACGAGGACCGTTTAGCGAGAAATAATATTAAAATATAACAAAAAGCTGTACAAGCTTTCATATCACTCCCGAAGAGATCTAACTAGAACCCAATATTTTGGAAAGAGATAAAAAATTGATTAAAGCGTAAATTTCTGAGTAATGTACTATCATCATCATCATCATCAGCCCATAATATACGTCCCACTGCTGAGCACGGGCCTCCTCTACAACTGAGAGGGTTTAGGCCTTAGTCCACCAGAAATTCCTAAGAACTTTTAGGTGTGCAGGTTTCCTCAGGATGCTTTTCTTCACCGTTAAAGCAAGTGATGATTCATTGTGACTACACACACAACTTTGAAAAAGTCAGAGGTGTGTGGCCTGGGGTTTGAACCCGCGACCGCTGAGATTCTCGACCGCGCGCCTAAACCTCGAGGCCATCACTGCTTGTACTTGTAATGTACTATACAGTGTGTAAAAAGACCGCGATCGAAAACTTAAACAGGCTATTTACGGTGATTGTGACAATGAGTTTAAAAAAAATATCCCGAAGAAAAAAATTACGTTTTCCTAACATACATTTAATACTCATGGTTGTTAAGAAAATATCTCAATATACATATAGTATAAATATCTGATGCTTGCTTTCTGCGGAAAAGGAAATATAAGAGAAGTACCAGTAATAAAAAGCATTAGCTAATCGAACTCTTGCCAGCGTGGTGGACTAAGACCTAAACCCTCTCAGTTGTAGAGGAGGCCCGTGCCCAGCAGTGGGACGTATATAATGATGATGATGATGATGATGAATCGAACTCTTACCTCCACAACTCAAAACCCAAGCGAAGCAATACTAGTTGTATAAAAAATGTTACGGCAAGAAGGCTAAACGAATGAAAAGCGTTTATATAACTTAATTTTATTTGAGATATATCGACCGACCCTAATTGAAAACTAATGGAAGGCAGGGCTACGTCGGTGCCTATCCAAATTGCCATCTTTCATTTTAGACGCGTGTTAAGCTGGGTCAATGCGGTATCTTGCTGACAGCTCGATGTTGCCGCCATTTGCTTTATTGAACGCCAAAACCGTCGTTCTTTTTTTATTTATTTTTTCAAAGCAGGTGAAAGACGCTTTGGAAAATAAGTAGGTTTATACCTACATATTTTTTAATTATTATTTTAAACGTACTTATTAACATTGTTTATAGTTCCATGTCAATACATAAATATAAACAGATATTTATAATTGTGTGCTTAAAACAACACTATTAGAGTGCAATAAATAATTGCTATCAAAAGAGCCGATCTCCGTACAGGAAGTAATGGTACAAACAAAACCGAACCCTCGTTTCTTATAATTGAAAAAAAAGTATTGTTCCACCGAACTTGCGCGAATCTATAAGTTTTCTTTAACAATCAGCTGTCGTTCAGACGAATGGCTTTCCTATCCAATTGTTTTCTCTTTCACCAATTTATTTTTCCGCACAATCCTGGAGCGTAAAAATATATGCAATCTTTTTTAAGCCTTTTGCTTTAGTACAGCTGAATAAGACGCATCAAATGAGAAGGAAAAAAGAAAGAGATGTTGTAACTTCTTACTTTACGTTAAGTATCGTACTGATATGTATAGACAGTGCCAGAAAAAAAATACTCATACATAAAAAACTAATACATAAAAAAAAACGTAACAATTACAGATACCACAAAATCGAAGTGACTTTTTGAACCAAGACAGATTACTGGCGGATATAAGGACTCAGGATCGTGTAGAAGTCATTAAGCTTCGCTTCAGATACTAAACAATTCATTGGCTTAAATCGACTCAACTCAGCGATCTTGTGTCTTGAGAAATTCAGCTATCATCATGATGAGGGAAAACATTACCGTTGATTATTCAGAATGGTTTATGCGATAGGTATATCGAAATATATCTATCAGTGAGAATAGTCATAGTTCATTCAGAAAAAAAGTCTATAACATCACCAGTCTCGTATGTCTCTAACAAAAGTAAATAAAATCGGTACAGCAGTTCGGGCGTAATGTTATAAAAAATCTTTTAAATTCATGTAGTTTCAAAATTACAAATAAAAGACGTCAACATTAAATAATGTTGCCTTACACAATTTTTTTCTGTGTCATGAGAAAGTCTTTCAAGTACTGAAAATTTACCGCGTGACCGCCAAGGTTAACAAACTTCGTAACAAATTGCTTTTCCATTCATATATTAGAACATAATATATTAGAATTGGCTTTTTAAAACCAACTAGAGGTTGCCAAAACAGTGTATTTCTATACAAGTATGTAGATGCTGTTAAGTATTTAAGACTATTTTATATTCACGGTCAAAAACTAAACTTCAAATAATAATCTTAACTTTACTGAATTTATGATCAATTCAGTAAAATGTTTCCGTCCAATGCAAAAGGACACAAATCCCATCCTACCCTAGACCTGGTGACGTTAAACTACTTATAGACGTATTTATGTTGCAGTATTCATCCCAAAAAACTACCAATATGTTACGTTTACAGTCATCAACACATCAGGTAGAAACATTTTCCTAAATGACACATAAATAGACAGAGCCCTTTCCCGGAAAAGTCCGTCTACGCGTAGATACTTTTCATCTTTAAATTATGAAAAGGCGTGAGAGAGCGAAATGTGACATGTTAAATTTTTTGCCTGATATGAGTACCTACTTTCGCTTCCACGTGTTGCCTCTTTAGAAAGGAAAATGTTGGGTTATTGTTATAAAAGGAGGGCACCGCTCGCATCCTTTGACGTCAAAAAGGTTAATATTTCTTATGGCTACCCGAATGTATGAAATTGGAATATATCAAATAATACTTCGACAATAATATTGTATAAACAAGCAATAATATGCACATATGTAATTACCAACCTAGTAATGGAGTGAAGTGGTCTTTTACTTTAATGTGAGCGATTAAGTTGAATGTTGAAAATTGGCCGAACTGCCAAGACTGTTTTCGCTGGACCGAGTCCAAGGGTAATCTAGCTTATCGCATCTACGTGTATATTAGTTAATTAGCATTCACTGTAATGGAAAAAAACAAATATTGCGAGGGAGTCATCATTTATTGTATTTTATACTTATGGTTCCAACTGTGATAGCGAACATATCAATCTTACTCTAAAAAAACTTTGGATCCCCGAGGTAGGTCAATTTCTGTACCTACGTATCGCCTGCGATTAAAATCTAAGTATTACTTAATAGAAGCGAATGTCATGCCATCTTTGGAGATATTTTCGGACCACTTCCGACAATTTGTAATTGGAAAATGTTGTGCACACCTTAAGTGTCATGTATGATATACAAAGCAAAGTACCTAAGCAAATATTACTAAACTAAAAATTTATTAATATATGTGATGTAGTTGTGCTAAATAAATAAATAAACAATTTATTATTAGAAAAACTCGAAAATTCTTGTGCCAAAGCATCAACGAGCCAATCGTAGCTCTAAAATATACATATAGAGAGTATGAAATGTTTTTATCAAATAAATCAACAGAAATCATCGACTGCATTTTAAAAGAGCGCTCTACCACATTATAGTTATGTATACTTTACACCGCGTTGTCTGGTAGCTAAATATAGAACGTTGCTGGAAGAATGCCGGTAATGATGTAGTGCTGTTTATTTGCGTACCTCAATATTAACCGCAGTACTGCTTCCACCGAAAGATGTATGGAATGGGTCGCGGCACAGAAGGTAGCGATACTAACCTTTTGTTTACGTTTTACAAGCTATTGTTTTCTATCCACGTCACTACAGAATGTTTACACGATTCTATCTATTTCAGGAAGAAAAAATCGATTTAAGAGCAAAATCTCTTAAAATATACCTTTTCACTATGCTGTTAAAGAAATAAAAATAAACTACCGCAAAGACAACACACAAATCTTGGTAACATAAGCTACAAGACTTTTTGTTGTCATAAAATCCCAAGCCCAACATAAATATATACTTATATTATGTATGTAAATATGTCGTCGCGGGGATCGACGCTGTGGCCACATTTCTCCGTCCGGACTAAAAGTGTAGGTACTAGGTATAAGAAACGGCAAAGCGAGCATTTCAGTAGTTTATTCACCTGGTTTACCAATAACAAAGGAAAGTTTATTGGGTATCTACATACATATTATGTTCATATACTTAATATATATAGCTGAAGAGTTTGTTTGCTTGAACGTCCTAAATCAGGAACTACTGGTTTTAACTAGTACTGGTATTTGCAAATTTTTTTTTGTGTTAGATAGTCCATTTATCGAGGAAGGCTTTAGGCTATATATCATCACGCTAAGACCATTAAGAGCGGTGCAGCATTGAAAAAGGAGAAAAAATATTTCTTTTTTTTCTAAACTTTTGCATTTCGTTGTGGGCAACTACAATTGAATAAAAAATAAGACACGTCAGTAATAGATACTGATCCGTCGCGACTTTGGACATACTTTGTCTGGGCAGTGTTTCCTTGGGGACTTTTGTGAATTTCTTATCTTCAGTCTACGACCTTGCTAAGCAACAACGCCTGTTTCGCCGTTTCCCAGGCAAAATAAAAAATCGTTTTTATAGCGGCAAGACACAGTATTTTCAGCAGGAAGTTTTTGCTGAATGGTGTTATCAACTTTAATTTATTAAATTCTCTATATTTTAGAAGTTTAATTAAATTAACAAACATTTAACATCAATAAAAAAAAGCATTAAATCTTAAAATTATTAATTTGCATCCTTCACAAACGACCACATACTAATTATTTTATAATTTGTTTATTAGTTATTTTTATAATAAAGATCTGCAGCAAGGTCCTGTTAATTACAAAAAAGAATGGTTCTATAGCTGTATCCACCAATTCTTGTTAGTCGGATGTGGACTTAGAACGAGCAGCGGGACGCAAATAACCTGATATTGAAAGAAATAGTTACAAAAAGCACATCCTCATAGAAAAGTAGCTATTGCTGTAAATATAGCCGAATAAAGCAGATATGCCGACTTTTACAATGCATAACATACGACCGCCGGTGACTAAGACCATATGTCACACTGTTACCCACCCAGCGATAAATTTACACAAATAAGCGAGCATTTTATTTTCGCGGGAACATATTTGCGCAAGCATTAATCATGCTATCGCACCACACCTCTCGTAGATTTTACGACTATTGCGATGCAAAATTCACTTTGTTTCGAACAAGCATAAAAGTACATGACGCGCGCAATTGACGCACGCACCTTATTTTCTTCACTTTTTTATGTAATTAACAGTTCTAGTGTTTGCGTGTTGACTTATCTGAGGTTAAGAAAACGTCTTTAAATTGCTCTTTTAAAATAGCTTGGGAGATCCGCTATCTGATGTTTTTGTAGAGTTTTATTTAGCCATAATTACTCTCCGCCAACCCGCACTAGGCCAGCGTGGTGGACTAAGGCCTAAACCCTCTCAGTTGTAGAGGAGGCCCGTGCCCACCAGTGGGACGTATTTGGGCTGATGAGATAGGATATACCGAAATAATTAGTCGAGATTTCTTTATCTCTTTACGACGGTAGCTGCACATAAACTAAAAAAGTTTGTTTTGGAAGCCAGTGTCGAAATATATTTATTCGAGTATTCTAATTCCAAGATATTATAAATCGTAAAAGTATGCTATAACCGTTTCAGAATTGCTGTGGATAAAAAGCGGCTTCTCTCAACTTCTCTCAACAACACATGCATTGTGAAATACCATTATAAAAAAATATTATTTCATATTTCCAGGTCACTTTTTAAATAATACGTAATATCAGAAATCGTTATATATTTGAATTAAAGTTCTAATCCCACACATATGGTATAAAATTGTATAATTGTCCAACAAAGGCATAGGAAAAAATAATCTCTAATTAAATATTGAGCTTAAATAATATTTAACATGAGACCCATTAAAAGTAGGGGCAATTTAGATCATGACTCGTTTAATGATGAATGATATTCATATATTAGGCATGCCTGATTTTTGGCGTCGCTATCTTTTTTTTTATTCTGACGCGGAAATGTTATAGAACTGCGACTTATTTTAGTTTTATTGTGGCTCACACAGTGTCTACAGACCAAGAACGATTACTCTTATCTCTCACTTATCGAAATCTTACCGGCCTATTTTATAAATAGTTGTCACACAGTGTGTATAAACCATGAACGATGACTCTTATCTCACTAGTCGACACTATCCTGCCGGCCTATATTATAAGGTATAATATACAGAAGCTCTCACACTCCAGACTAATTAAATCGTACACAAAATATCCGATCACTGAACGCAACGGTAGCTGGTGGTCTGTCATAATCGAATTTCGTAGAGCGCAGAAAAAAAAGAGTTTTATATTCACTCACCGATACTAAAATGATAAGAAAACAGTTGACAATTCTAATTTAATTATTAACGAAGCTTTTATTCATATACTACATTTTAACGTTACATTTATATACATAATATATTATATATTGACATTTATTTCAGCAATCAGATATCACTCTACAAGTTCGTTCAAACTTCGTACCTTTTAATGTTTGGTCCATTTCCTTATTTCAATATTAAATTATACTAAAATAAAATATAAATATTTATACTTATACTAAACTAAAGCTAACTACGCAGCTCCTTTTTTTAACTAAAAATCTGTTTTGAGACCCCGACATACGCTTACTGCCCCCCTCCCCCAGGGCTGGCGGAAAGTAGAACCATAATCAGATTTCCCCTCAAGAACAAAATGACTGTAGGTAGATTTTTTTAAAATTACAACTAGACAAAACTGTTTCAATCTGCTTGGAAAGTATAAAATTACAAAGGCATCTATTACGTCAATTGCAATTTACTAGTGAACGCAGTATAGTTGATATCAATTGTTGTAATTAATTGTACACATTTCAATTTCGAAACTAGAGTAAAGGTTACGTTGTATTTGTTTTTTTATTGTTAAGGGAATTTTTAAAAGTAAAAGTTTATGCCGAAATTTTTGTTTTTTATTTATTATTTTTATAGTCTTCCTAAAACTATTGTAAAAATGTTCTACAATGGCTAGTGATCATATCCGTCTATATTTATGACCTAAAATATACTAAAGGAAATGTAAAGAGAAGCAAAGCTATTAATATATAAATATAAGCATTCTGCAGTCATCTTGGACTGCAATACAATTGACTCGACAGGACTTTGCCAGTATCTCATAGACTACTCTTTAGTAGTCTAGTCACTTTTGACGTTCGACCAACAGGTGCCAGTATGGCAACTTTGGCGTACTCGTATAAAAAGATCAAAAAGTAATGAACGCCCACCGATGATCTGCTTTCATTATAAAAAGTACATTTGTACGAAGTAAAAGAAGCCGCAATGGCTTTATAAATTGATTTAAGCGACTGACGGTTTGAGACAAGATTGTCGAGGAAACATCGACCATTAGTCTTAATATATCAAAAGCAAACGCGCGCAATCAACTTCACTTAAATTATTAGCATGCTCTTCACGGGCGCTGCATCGTACACGTGCATCTAAAAATAAAATGGTCTAAATTGGATTATATTATCATCCATTCAGATGATTACATTCTAAAACAGCTACACATTTATTATTAAATAAGTCACATAAATAGTTCTGATTTCTAACGGGCCTTACTCGTATGTCTCTTGGACATCAGATTCATTAGACTTTTTGGTCTCACAAACACCCAGATCTGAACATAATATTTGTGGATCTTCAATTTCTCTCGTTGCGAGGATCGAAACTGCGGCCTCTCATTTCTTAGGCTGGTGTCTGATTATTTAATTAATTTAGGATGATCCCTTACAGGCGTTGTATTATTTAAGTGTCAATACGAACTCAAATCCAACCCTTACTACGCCAGCGTTGTGAACTCAGGCCCTAACCTTCTCAGTTGTATAGGAGGCCCGTGCCCAGCAGTGGGGCGTATTATGATGATGATGAAGAACGCAAATACCAAATGCAGATCCAATGAGAACTCTCAAATTAGCACTCTACATCCAAATATTATTGGTAATCCCAAAACCTAAATTTACTTGCACGAGCGGCTAGAACACCCGTAAATCGTACAGATGGACAAATATTGCGTCGTACGTTACCGCCAAGAGTTTACTATTGATATTAGACTTGCGGTCTGACACACTATACATATGTATCTTTTCATTACTTATTGCGCATATTATTTATAGAGATTTAATGCTAAGCAGATCGCAATTAGATTGTGTACTGAGCGCGATGTTGCCACACTCGTGGTAGAAGATGTGCGCAATGTATTTCTTTGAAGTATAAAATATTGACTGTTGAACAACATACAGATAAATTAGTAATATTTTTATTATATAATATGTAAATTTTATTTGTCTCGCGGCACAAGTATGTGCCATGCGTTCTAAAGGTCCCGGCGGTCGGGATGTGTAGGGATTTTCCTCCAGGAAATTCTCAATAGTAGCACGGAGTCTGAAATCGTGCCAGAAAAACGGCAAAAGGCACGCTCCCTATTACGTGGGACCGATACATAGCGAAATATGGGTGCAGAAATGCACCTCTGCCTACCACTTCGGGGAATACAGGCGTGAGGTTATTATTAAAAATATTCTGCCGAAATGTTTCGTAAAATGTACTTTACAGATACCAATTAACAATAAATCGGAATTACATAATCTTGTTAAAAGTGCTACCAATAGCGACTCCGTATAACCACAACGATTTAATTCAAATTTCTAATGAAGATAAATCGATATTAAAACTCTGTTGGGAGTGGTTACTCTTTATCCAAGTTTTACACGTGAAATCCGAACTAATGTGTTTCCAAACATGGCAACTAATTTATCACTCTGTGCGGTGTTTGTGAAAAACCTTACTTGGAGCACTCTCTGTTATGTAAAACTTTAGATTAGATTGCTCGGAGAGATTTGATTCTTTTAAACCTTAGTGCATCGATTTAGACATGAAGTGCTTAGATTTTATTCAGATTCTCCCCAACAAAGGAACGAAAGAGAATATTTCGCACAAATATTTTTCTAGATTGTCGAAATATATTTGGGTCATTGAAATAAACAAGGATTTTAATAGTTTTATGTTTAAGTCATGAAAGGCTGATACCTTTCACATTACTATAATAAATTTCTATCACGTCTCATTAAATATTGCCAAATATAGATTATCGTACGGGTACGTAAAATAATATTTTTGTATTACATATATTACTGATATCTGTTTAATATTCTAGCTTTACAAATTCGAATTTAAGATACATTTTCTAGTGACATTTTCTCATAATATGAGTACCCATACTATAAAATTGAAAGAATTTGTTTGGTTGGTTGAGCGCGCAAATCTTAGGAATATATACTGTTTTTGAATAAAAAATATTTCTTTTGTGTTGAGTATTCCATTTATTCCTATAAAGTTGTAGGATATGTGTGTATATAATAATAATAAATAAATACACCCAACAGTCACATAAATACATAGTTCTAGAGAACCCCACATTAAGATACGAGTCTTGTGTCGTGGGTATCAGAAACTAAGAGAGGCTTTCGGTCTCACAAACACCCAGACCCGAAACAAATATTTGTGGATCACACAAACATTTGTCTCGGTGCGGGGATCGAACCCGCGGCTTCTTGATTCGCAAGCTGGTGTCTAGCCATCTGCGCCACGGGGCTATATGTTATGTATCATCACACTACGACTAATAGGAGCGGGTGGCAATGAAAAATGTGACAAAGACGGGGAAAAATGTTCATTTAGTATCAAGTATCCAGTTTTATAGAATAATTTTATATAGAATTATGGGTAACAGCTAAAATATATGTCAAGTTTTCAATTTGAACCAATATCAGCTTTGTAATACTAACATGTGTCTTAATTTAATTCCCGATGTTAAGCTACTTATTGACTGGACCCTCGTCACTTTCAGTCACGAAGATATGAAATCTAGTTTAAAGCACACTTCCTAAGTGAGGTTTGTAAGAAATGAACGGAACCTCAAAGTTTCTCTGCAAATTCAAAATTTTAGAAACTTCAAATTTGCGATATAAATACATGTGAACAGTCTATTATATGATAACAAAGCATGTTATTTTGTATTAGTTTCATAAAAGAAACAGTTGTTGATATTTATGCTTACTTTATTGAAATAAAATTGCAAAGAAATTTTCCCTTCCTATTTCATGACTGTCATAGTTTACCATTTGATATATTCTTGTGTTGTACTTATTTTCAAGAGGACACCGGAAATCTTTTATATTTAACATTTTTATTGGCTCGCTATTAAACGTATAAAAATGATTTAACACCAAAAGGAATCTTAAAATTATCAGACACCAACAAAATAGACTATTTTTTTAGTACTAAAAATTTATTACATCGTTTACGGAACATACTTCTAAGATTTTAATGTGAACTTAACTAAATCTATGTCGAACTTGATGGGTAAGCCATGAATGCCTGATTCTTTTCCTTGAACCATACAGCTCAGAACTAATGGAAAAAGGTTAATTGAATTGCAGATCAAAAGCCGAGTTTGGTGAATTCAGTAAGTACCTGGTGAAACAATTTTCGGTAAATACGAGGTAAAAATCATGAATTACACTGAATCATATTATGTAATAGTGTTTCCTCGATAAGAGAACTGGTACAATACAAGTATAATTAATTATGATGAAATATATAGTTATGTTACGTATAAGTTATTAAGTCATGTGATCAGAACCTTCATGTCCTCATAGGTCAAACGCCAATTAGTTATTATCGAATTTCTAAGTTTATTAAGGTTACACTATAATTTATGAGTATAATTAACAATTCATAATAGTTCAAAACTCAATGAAAGTAAACATTCTAAAGGTTAGCATATCTAATAAATCTCCATAAAACTTAGATCAGAGACTATGTAAAATTTACTGGCTGGTATTGTACGAGTATACTTGTAATAGTATACATGTATGCATAACCTTACACCTGTGTGCCCTGAAGGGGTAGGCAGAGGTGCATATCTGCACCCAGATTTCGCAAAGTACTCCTATGTATTAGTCCCACGTAATTGGAGGTGAGCCTGTTGCCGTTTTTCGTGTACATTTTCAGACTCCGTGTTGCTACTGAGAATTTCCTAAAAGAATAATGATGAGTACCTATACATAAAATCTTTAGAGTGGACTTTAGTCGGGAGACAAGTTGAAGAATAATATAACCGCTACCGAATTAAAATAACGTTTGATTATATACTAGTTAAGATTTTTAAAATAGTTCAACATCTTATAGTTTAATAATTAATAGTGTAATATATTATAGTAGTCAATATTACAATAGTCTATAAGTTAATAATAAGGTACAGTAAGTAACTCTTGTAATTTAAACTAAGTTCGACAATAAAGGCTTTCTATTCTATAGGTACATAAAATAAAAATAGGAATAAGCTACCTGACGCGAAACGAGCACATAATTACTCGAACCACCACAGCATTTTAGGCTATAAGAGCGAATATTGAAGCTTCTGGAGAAATAAACGATGGTGATCATCTTCGTAAGGACAAAGTGCGTAGTAACAGTTCGCATATTTCACGCAGCAAATTGTTTCGTAAATGTGTTAAAGCGGTAAATTTCGTACTAAAATTAAACAAGATATTTCCATCAACGTCTTCAAAGTGAGATTGTGTTACGTTCAAAGACGAACATATTATACGTATCTATTGTTAATGCGTAATTTTACCAGACGTTATAGCCTCGAAGTTTAGGTGCGAGGTCTAGTCAAAAATCTCGGCGGTCGCAGGTTTAAACCCCAGGCACACACATCTAACTTTTCGAAATTATTTGCGTATTCACAATGAATTATCACGTACTATAACGGTGAAAGAAAACATCGTGAGAAAACCTGCACACAAGTTTTTAGGAATTTCTTAGATGTGTAGTTCGCCAACCCGCACTAAGCCAGTGTGGTCGACTAATCTTAAACCTCACTTGTAGAGGAGGCCTGTGCCCAGCAGTGGAACGTATATAGGCTGATGATAATAATAAAAAAAAGAAGATAAAAAAGGTTATTGAAAATACAAACAGTGACTACAATAATAGATAATAATACTTGCATTTTAGGCACTGAATGTAGTAACTTCAACAGAATCACATACATACATACATACATAAACTCACGCCTGTATTCCCTTAAGGGATAGGCAGAGGTGCATCTCTGCACCCACATTTCGCCAAGTATGTATCAGTCCCACGTAATAGGTGGCGAGCCTATTGCCGTTTTTCGGGTACATTTCCAGACTCCGTGCTGTTATCGAGAATTTCCTAATGGTAAAACCCAATAACACTTTGCCCGACCCGGGAATCGAACCCAGGACCTCTAGATCGCACGGCACATACTTGTACCGCGAGACCACAGAACAGACAGAATCATAAAAATAGCAACGGCTTTCACTAAATGCAAAACCATTGTCAACATGCGGTCATATTATGCAAATCTATTTAAAATATCGTGATATCGAAACGACGGCAGTGCGGTAGCTGTTGCAGCTTGATGCCGCAGTCTGAATCAGAAGTAACCGCTGACCGCAAAAAAATATATTCCAAAAACCAATAAACGAGGTAAAAACTGATGACGTTGGATATTTTAAAGTGAATTTATCGAACACTGCAGCGGAGGCTTACTGGTAAATTATGTTTTCAATATGCTTTTACGCGATACAGTCCATATGTAATGTATGTTCATTAATACTTCTTCTTTGCAGTATAAATTAGTGCTTCATCATCACAGCCCATATACGTCCCGCTGCTGGGCACGGGCCCCCTCTACAACTGAGAGGGTTTAGGCCTTAGTCCACCACGCTGGCCTAGTGCAGGTTGGCGGACTACTCACCTAAGAAATTCCTAAGAACTTTGAGGTGTGCAGGTTTCCTCACGATGTTTTCCTTCACCGTTAAAGCAAGTGATAATTCATTGTGTATACACACATAACTTCGAAAAGTCAGAGGTGTGTGCCTGGGGTTTGAACCTGCGACCGCCGAAATTCTCGACCGCGCGCCTAAACCTCGAGGCCATCACCATTGAACGATACCATTACTTATTTTTATTTATCACTTACACTGTAACCCTTATTACTCTGTCACACAGTACAGCAAACATTATGATTAATGAGTTACGTCTAAGACGCCAATTTATAGAATCACATGACAGAATTTTGCAAACTCATTTGTTATTGTTAACGATACGTTAGACATTCATTATATGCTGTATCGCAGAAATATGTTTAACTCGCACTTAGTACCTTTTGCTATGTCACTGAAGGTCACATGGGATGGGTCTTTCTTAGGTCAATACTTCGGTAGGTTGTTGCACTGAACACTTCAGAGTGGTAGCTGATACCAGACTTCTAACTACCGGAATCTTGTGTTTATCCGGTAAGCATCGGGCAATCTGATATAAGGCGTTTCTAGATAGTTGACATCCTGTTTATACCGTACTACACTTTCCGTCGTCTACAGTATTTATCACGTTGCTGTGACAATATAAAAAGAACACTAATCATCATCATCATCATCATCAGCAGCCTTTTTACGTCCACTGCTGGACATAGGCCTCTCTCCTATGGCACGCCACGCCGATTGAATAAAAATCGGAAAAATATCATAACAGAAATGTATTTACAATACTATTATACAACTCTATACTATACTAAAGTTTATGTTCTATTCGATTAATATAAATAATTAAAAGTAGAATTTTCTTAACTTTTGACAACTTACATAATAAGTCGAATCCCACTTCTACTTCTACTCCATCTCCTTTAAGAGATTACCTACATATTTTACTGTTAATTAATTCACAAGATATTTTATAAAAAAATACAGCTGAAATCATCGAAGAAACGCAAAATTTACACTTGAAAAGCACCATGACACATAAAATATGTAATAAATAATACCCATTGAAATCATCAAAGAAACATAACCATCAAGGAGCATTTCCCAAAGCTTTGCGAACAACAATAAATAGAGCAGACAATAACCACGGCTGCTCGTGTGCTTAATGCCGTATATCTATCGTAAACGTAATTTATTAACAGTTCGCAAACAATTAGCGGTACTATAATAGCTCTGCGGCCAAGAATGCCTTATATTATTGTTTAAATTGTTCTTGTATCAGTTTTCACGAGTAATTGATGCGCGGAAACTTGCGGGGGATCAATTATTTAGGTTAAGTGTAACTGTGAGGCGACGCTAATGTCACGATGTTATAAATAAAAATATTATAGTGGTGGTGATAGGTGTCAGATTTCTCCACAAGAATTTGGATTGTATGTGAGGTTTATAAGCTGGCAGTAAGGCAGAGGGGAAGTTTAAAACCTTACTCTTAAAACCAGAGGAGAATCTTTTTACATAAAAATATGGGCTAATAAAGATGTACATATGTATCTTACCCAGTTCGACGTATAGGGAAAAGAAAACGTTAACATGTACCAAGTGAAAGTCAATATCAATTTGTTTTTTCTTTAAAACAATAAAAATTTAAAACTATTTATTTGAAAAAAAAAACATTCATACATTCATAAAAAAAACATACATACACTGTCATCAGCCCATATACATACGTCCCACTGCTGGACACGGGCCTCCTCTATAACTGAGAGGAGTTTTAAACTAACATCGTGTATATTAAGATACTAAATAAAAGATAATTTAAAATATAGCCATCTAGATTTTCACACACTCAATCTGGCAACACTAAATATTAGAACGACGAAAAAGGATTTACGTCTAACCTTCTTGCGGATTCATCAAAAACATCCAATATATCACGCAGCCGAGGCGAAATTCTCGACGTCGAGCCGAAAAGCTTTCTATCTTTAGGTTACCACGTTCATCACCTATTTACGAAGACGACTGGCCACGGAAGTGGGGTCAGCTTAAATTTCCTGCTCCGTAGGGCTGTCGTACTATCATTAGTAAGCGAATATAGCTGAACTAGATACTGTTTACTTAAAATCTAAAGAAAAAACTCTTATCTAAGAGTTTTCGACAATTTGTACCTTCAAAATTATCTGCAAAATGTCAGTGTATTATGAGTAAGAATCTCTTGACATACGTATTTTGATATTCTGATGCTTTTATCTCTTGGTTTCTTAAATATCAAGCGTTAATAGTTTGTAATATATGACAAGGTATTGACAGAAAAATAACCGACCGTAACTCATGACACTAAATGATAGTGATATTGCCTTGAAATAACGACACCTCATGGGTCCGAACAAACGACATTTTAATTGCGTCCACCTCGTCTTTTACACGCTGAATTTTGTTCTAATTCTAAATTTGATTATTCAAATTTCTAATGTCAATTGTCGCTGATGAAAATTTGGTATCTTCAAGAAACAAGGATAAATTTTAATTTAGATTTCATAAACAACGTATCTTTACAGATAATTATGGCAATTGCTTTGATGTAAACAATTATAATTTAACGCCTTGCTTTTTTTATTAAATTACTTTAGTATTTCAAATATGTACCTATCACTATTGAATTTTATTTCATTTTATAATTCGAAACATAATTACTTATACTAGTTTACACCAATGCTAATTAGTTTTTTTTGACGATGTAATTATATTCAACTCTCATAGAATGCCACAGTATATTGAGACCACGGTGCATATTCGACTATTGAGAATGAACCTTAGGAAATTAGCAAGCCAACTAAGCATTGTTGCATGCTTCACTAAAATTATAACTTAACACGTTCACTACGGAGACATTTTTTCATGGACTTTCACCTAGTGAGTATGAGGTCTAATCAACCTCATATAGTTTAATCAATTTTCAACAAAGCGAATTTGACAGCCGCACTTGCGAGAAGTCAAACATGTAACTTATTCGACCTCATGACGCAGTGAACGTGTTAGATTTCTTTTAGACAGTGGTATCAATAATTCTGCAGTTTTCCATAACTAAGACGTTCCAGTAAAAAAATATTCATACAGTTCGGTCTATATTTTTATATGCAACTAGCTGACCCGGCAAACGTTGTTTTGCCATATAGGTATATAAAATTCTCGTGTCGCGGTGTTTTTTGGCAAACTCCTCCGAAACGGCTCGACTGATTTTTATGAAATATTGTGTGTATATTGTAGGTAGGTCTGAGAATCGGTTAACATTTAGGGGTATGTTTTTTTTTCTATTGATTTTATTTTCTTTATTTTTTATGATTCAGCATTGATAAATTATTATAATCATAAATTTTCACCCTTCTACGATCAACCTCTATCTTATACTGACCATTTTAATTTGTTTTTTTTTTATTAAAATGTAAATAAATAATAATAGCACTGAAAAATTATAATGATACGTATAACAGTCATTGCTTTGATCGATATACAAATTAAACAAAAAAATATGGTCAAAATTGTATAGAGTGAGATATACATATACATCTATATATATATAAAATTCTTGTGTCTCAGTTCGAAACAGCCTCTGAAACGGCTCGACCGATTTTGATGAAATTTTATATGTATATTCAGTAAGTCTGAGAATAGGTTATCTATTTTTTATACCCCTAGGGTGGCCCACACCGAAAAGTTTTATTTTTTTATTTTGTGGACATTTTTTGTTTATATTTTTTTATGATTCAGTATTGAAAAATACATATAACTCCAAATTTTCACCCTTCTACGAACAACACCTGTTTTGTAATCGCAATTTTTATATTTTTATAGCTTTTGCCCGCGACTCCGTCCGCGTAGACTTCAGGGTGGGCGCAGAAAGATAATAAGTGAATCTATAAATCGTCCCTCAAGTGCCCAAAATGGCACTTACTGAATTAAAAAAAAGGTCAAATCAATTCAAATGGTTGAGGCGTAAAAGTAAAACTCTGACAGTTATTTTCGTATTTTTAATAATATGTTTATCCCAATGGGAACATTACATTTTCCCGGGATAAAACATAGCCTATGTTACTTCACAGGGTCTCATTTATGGTCATACCAAAATTTTTGTTTTTGCGTGAAAGCGTAACAAACATCCCTACATTCACATTTATATAATAGTAAGGATAACCATTCCCACCTATGTTACTTCGGTGGGTCGCATCTATCTGCATACCAAAAGTCATTCAAATCTTTTTTCAATCATTTTTCATTTCTTTTATCCTCCGTATTTTTTTTTAATAAGAAGAATCCTATGTCCTTTTTTATATCTCGAAGACTATGTGTACAAATTTTCATGATAATCGGTTAAGTAGTTTTGGCGTGAAAGCGTAACAAACAAAACATTAACATTTATAATAGCTGACCCGGAAAACTTCGTATCCCCTAACAAATTTTATTTTTGATTGTATGGAAATAAATATTAAGTTCAGCACTTTATTGAGATAAAAATACAGAAATAAATAAGTACGAAAATTAAATGCATCAATCGTGTCTCCGCAAGTCATGATTTAATTAAACATGTACATATGGGATGGGATGCAGTCGGTTTCAATTCTCTTCATTGAAGCATCAGTGTGGTGGACTGAAGCCTAAACCCTCTCAGTTGCAGAGAAGGCCTATGCCAAGCAGAGGGACGTACATATATGGGCTGATGACGATGATGCACCTTGTGATATACATTTATAATATATTTTTTAATTGTCTAAAAGATCACAAACATCTTTTGTTAATCGTCATTGCGAAGGCATGACGAATCGGGAACTGAATTCGTTTGAACTCAATGGTCATACCCGTTAGGATCAATGAAATCTTAGATCAATCTAATTGATGAATTCTCAAGCACCAATTCATCTCTAAGTTGTCTTTTCAGTATCGTCACGTGAATAACATTACTCAACAATTTTCTTAACACCAAGCGCATTCCATTGCATAGTTGTGGGTGTTTTAGATTTCAAAGCGTGATGACTACCGAACCTGCCTTCGTTTGGAAATCAGGTACAACCAAGGAGTTTAAAAATACATTTCTGAACGCACGCATAAATATTTGACAACCAATAAATATGTCAATCCCTTTTTATTACTGACATTATTCTACATTTTTAAAATCTAAAATAAGCAATTATTCGAATATTCTGGATATATGTTGTCGATTCAAAACCTTTATTTAAATACGTTCTTTAATTTGAGGGGACCATTAACCATATTGACGGGACAAACATAAAATGTTTGACAGAATATTAGGTAGAACAGTTTATATGAGAAAATTAAATTGTTGTTTTTACCATATTCCTCGCAATTTTCTTAACTTTTTCTTTCATAAGATCCTTCTCCTAACGATAGCGAACACAACAAAAAAAGAATTAGCGAAATCGGTCCAGGCGTTGTTGAGTTATGCGCTTACCAACACATTTTGCGATTCATTTTTATATATAAGATTATGGAAAAAAAAGGAATAAGTATTTCTACGTATTCGCTTCGATAAAAACAACTTCTAATATTATTTCAATAAAACAGCAGTGCCTTATTCAGCTTAACGATTCCTACGGCATTGAAATGGCGGCACAACAAAAGGCGATAGCACAAAAAGCTTTGAAAGATTAATTTACGTCTGAATGTCTCGACGATTTTCTTACACTCCAAATAAGAATTTGGTATAAGAAAAATTCCACAAATAATATTTACTTTTGGCAAAATATTCGCGGCAAATGTTGTTATCATACTGTAAAGCCAGAAATAAAATAAACATTAATTGTTTCAAACAAGAAGGTTGATTCACTTTTTTCTTTTCCTTATAAATTGGTTAAGGTCTTAGCTTATGCATACTATTGTTTTTATGATTATTCCAATCATTTTTAATGATAACAAAAATTCTAAGAATAAATTTAATACAATCAAGTCGTGATGGCCTCGAGGTTTAGGCACGCGGTCGAGAATCTCGACGGTCGCGGGTTCAAACCCCAGGCACACACGTCTGACTTTTCGAAGTTATGTGTGTATTCGCAAAGAATTATCAAGTATTTTGACGGTGAAGGAAAACATCGTGATGAAACCTGCACACCTAAAAGTTCTCAGGAATTTCTTTAAGTGTGTAGTCCGCACTAGGCCAGCGTGGTGGACTAAGGCCCAAACCCTCTCAGTTGTAGAGGAGGCCCGTGCCCAGCAGTGGGACGTATATGGGCTGATGATGAATTTAATAAAATACTTGCGTGTTTCCCACTTAAACTCTTTCATTTAAAATATTGATATATCATATAACGGAGAGTCTTGGGCGTTATTGATTTTTAAATCAAACAGTCAAACTTTTGGAGGTAATTACAAATTTAATCGGAAACAAACTTATTACAGAGCTCCGTTCGGTCCGGCGTTCCGAGCGAGAATGACCCATTCCTCGATCGGGCGGTTGTTTTTATACCCTACGTTGGGCGCACAGTGGGGATGCGACGACTCTTCGACACATATATGTAGTTATAGTCTTGACATTTAAGTTCCATTTGTATTCATAAGGAATAGACATCCTTTCAAGTCTGAAATATATATATTCTTGCTAGCTACTGGTCAAGCTATTTTTAGACATAAATGTTTACTGATCTCTCAGTCCCAAAAATTATAAAGTCCAAAAAGGTTCGTTCAATTAGAAAAGTTTGCGCTAAACTCAAACATGGTAATGATGCGGGTACGAATACCCAAAACTTTGAAAGTAAAAATTATTACGCGCCGCCTCCGGATTGGACCCCTTAAATTATGGTTCTTTTGGCCGTAACCAATCAGATTTACATATGGCATAGCATTACTATTCATAGATTTTTTTTAATAAACATAAATTTGTTTAAAACTATGGTTTTTCCTTCATAGAAATATAATTATTGAAGTGAACCACAAGGTACTAGGAAGTGTACCAGTGCATAAATCATTTATAAGCGTGTTTTTTTATTGAAAACATTTAAACACCATTCGTGGGTATATAATAGTATATACTATATATAATATTTAGCTAAAATTAGAAATATTGCACTTGTTGAAATGATTTGATGAAATAATAAATGGCTTTATTTGCACTTTTAGTTTATTTTTGATGGAGACATTTTTACAACGTATATCACAATCAGAGAGTTAAGACGAGAGAGAACAGATTATATAAATTGTGCGGACCTGTGTTTGTTCCCAACATAACAATAGATGGCGCTACGTTTCTCATTAGTACATTTCAATAATATAAGATTATAAAATTTATCTAATTACAACACGCCTCCTTAAATTTATAATCTTATAACCTTTAACATAATTAAATCAATCTTAGCTCTAATCTGTTTTTCAAAAATTTTGCCTTATCCAGACTTTTAGTTAACATGTCTGCCAAATTAAATTTTGTATCAATTTTTACAATTTCAATTATTTTCTTTTGATAATTCTCATTTATATAATGATACTGCACTTCAATGTGCTTTGAATTTTTTGTAAAGTTACCGTATTTAGCAATTGCTATTGCACCTGAGTTATCTACATACAATTTTATTGGATCACAAAATTTTAAATTAAATGATTCACTTAGTAAGTTTCTAATAAAAACTACTTCAGTCACTGCCTCTGACATAGCAACATACTCTGCGAAAGTTGAGCATTTAGTTACTGTATTTTGTTTACGTGTTTTCCAAAAAATTAAGTTTCCAAACAATCTGATAACAAAACCAGTTGTGGATTTTCTATCCACATTATCTCCTGCATAGTCAGAATCTACCATACAATCTAACATTTCAGTATTTACATTATCATAATATGTTAACTTTAAATCCTTAGTCTTATACAAATATTTTAATATTCTCATTGCATATTTGTAATGTGTTTGGTTATAACAACTTTGATATCTGCTCAAATAATTAACACTGTATGCTATATCTGGCCTTGTGCCTGTACTAATATACAATAATTCACCTATTATATTTCTGTACTTAATTCTTTCATCTACATCTCTCGCTTGATCTAATTTTAGATTAGTCTCCATTGGAGTATCATACAAGTTACAATTTTTTATATTATATTTAGCAGCCAAAGATTCAATATACTTTGCTTGGCTTAGAGTCATTTTACTTTTATCATCACTATATTCAATATCTATGCCAATGTAGCTTTTAATTTTTCCCAAATCTTTCATTGCAAATCTTTTCATTAAACAAATTTTTAAATCTTCAATTTTATTTTTATCTTTACAGCAAATTAAAAGATCATCAACAAATATTAATATGTATATTGGATCTTTGCTTACCCTATTAACATATAAACAGTAATCATAGTTACTTCTAACAAAATTTAGTGTTATAATAAATTTATCAAAACACTCATACCATACTCTAGGGCTTTCTTTGAGACCATAGAGTGCCTTTTGCAACTTGTAAACTTTATTGTTGCCAATTTCATAACCTTCTGGTTGATTTACATATACTTCTGACTTTATATGAGCATTTAAAAAGGCTGTCTCTACATCCATCTGTTCGACAAATAAATTATTTTTACAACTGTATGACAATAAAATTTTCAATGTTTGCATTTTTCCTACTGGTGAGTAAGCATTTTCAGTGTAATCTTTTTGCTGGAATCCTCTTACAACTAATCTAGCTTTATAATCATTATTGTTTTTCCTTCTAAAAACCCACTTTACATCAATAACTTTTTTATCTTTTGGCTTTTCAACAATTTGCCAAGTATTATTTTTATTTAAACTATTTATTTCTGAGTCCATTGCCATTTGCCATTGTTTATGATCATTGGAGTTAATCGCCTCCTCAAATGTATTTGGTACATTTGCATCAATATAGTTAACATATATAAAATGTGAAACTGGATTACCATATCTAGAAACTGGAATTCTCTTTCTTTTTTGCGATCCTACTTCATCCTTATCTTTATCATTTAAATTATCATCATTTACAAGTTTATTCAAGGCATTATTAGGATTAATTTCATTTGCATCTACATAATTTTCATCACTTTCGTAATTTGTTTTAACTATTTCATTTGAAGTATGTTCAATTTCTAAATCTTTACCTTTCTGATCATCTAGTTTTTCTAAGCAAATTAGTTCAGTATTTTCTTCAACTACCTGTACGTGCCTAGCGTTAATAATTCTATTATTTAATAGAACTCGATAACTGTTTTCATTATAACCTACTAAAATTCCTTCTTGTGCTTTATCATCCCATTTACTTTTTCTTAAAACTTCAGGAACCCTGACAAAAACCCTACTTCCATAAATTTTTAAATGCTCAACATTAGGTTTTGTTTTGAAAAATATCTCATAAGGAGTTTTATTTTCTACTGTATTTGCAATTGTACGATTTTTTAAGTATGCTGCTGTTTTCATAGCTTCAGGCCAATACCGCCTATGAATTTTAGCTTCTCTCATTAAACATCTACCTATGTCCATAGCAGATCTATTATACCTTTCCGCTACTCCATTTAATTCATGGACATATGGTGGACATGGTAATAACTCTATACCTTTTTGCCTTATAAAATTATAAATATCCTTGTTTAAGTATTCTTTGCCATTGTCACATTGGATTCTCTTGATTCTTTTGTTGAATTTATTTTCTACTAAATTTACAAATTCTATAAAACAATTAGCAACTTCAGTTTTACTTTTAATACAAAATATCCTTGTGCATTTACTATAGTCGTCGATGAATGTGAGAAAGTATTTTTCTCCACCAAAACCAGTTGTGTTATGTGGACCGTTCAAATCAGTATGAATTAATTCTAAAATTTCAGTTGTCTTTCTTCTATTATTTTCAAAAGGTAAATTACTCATTTTACTTTTAATACAATTTGAACATTTCATTTCCGTACTTTCAATCTTATCAGGCAAACCGTCTACTAATTTATAATTTACTAATTTATTTAAATACTGAAAGTTTACATGACCAAGTGCCCTATGCCATTTCTCCTTTTGAGTTAAATTTACTGAATGTGCATACATCTCATTTTTTGATACAAAACTTTTTATATAATACAAATTGTTTATTTTATTAGCAACAACTATTAATTCTCTAAAATTATTATAAATTTTTGCATATTCGTTTTTAGCTACTATTGTGCAACTTTTAGTTATCTTTGAAAAACTTAACAAATTTTGCTTAATGCCTTCGACAAAATAAACATTTTTTAAATTTACATGTTTTTGACTATAAAAATTCTTAAAAAATATTTTGACAGTACCTAATTTGGTGGCTTTTAGCATTTTGCCATCTGGAAGTTTTACATTGACAGGATTTTTCAAATCTATAGAATTATAAAAATATGTATCATTGTTTATTAAATGGTTGGTACACCCACTATCTAAAAGCCAATTAATTTCAATATTGTTATAACATTCTACTTGTTTAATACACCTCTGTACCTGATTTACTTCCGGAATACATACTTCTGCTGTCCATGACTCCGATGAATTCTTTGAAGATTCACCATTGGACTGACCTTGACCTCTGAAATGATTTTGACCTCTGCCTCGACTGTAACCTCTATAGAATCGACCTCTGTTGTAACCTCTCTGTAGTCCTCGCTGACCTCTGCCTCTTTGTTGTGCTTGATTATATCTCTGACCATGCCAGCAGTCCTTCTTGAGATGACCAGTCTTCCCACAAATGAAGCATTGGGCCATAGTTTTGGTTGCAAATGTACTCACATAGTTTTTCTTGTCCGAGTCACTAGTGGTCATATTTTTCTCTTTTATTTTAGAACATACATAATCAACTGTTCTTTGTTCTTCTGGAATCACATCAAGAAAGTCTCCAATATAACTATAACTTGGTGGAAGCCCTCTGAGTAGGTATCTTAACTTCTCCTGTTCATCTAATTTTCCTCCGGCCACTTTGAACTCATTTGTTGTTTTCTCAAAGTCAACAAAAAAATCTTCTACAGTACTGTAATTGTTTAATTTTATCTCTTCAATTTTTCCTCTACATATTATTTGCATAGCCGTAGACTGGGTTAAATACATTTTATCAAACTTATTTATCATCTCATATGCTGTTTTGCATTCACTAATATATTCCAATTGTTTATCTGAGATTGTACTCATTATTATAGTTCTTGCTTTTAAATCCTTCTTTTTCCATACTGTTTGTGCATCTTCGTTTTTGACAATGACGACCTCGTGGCATTCTTTGTATTCCAACAACGTTAATAATCTTAATTTCCAGCTTGAATAGTTTGTACCTTCAAATATAGGTATCGTGATATCTTCAATCCTCGTTTGTTTAGCCATTTTTGATGATAATTAATTTTCACGATAATTAATTTTGTTGCGACGGCAGCCTAACCTCAAATCTCTCAATACTGATCTTTTAAACTTTTTTACACTTTACTTTTACTGATCACAATGAGTAATATTTTTATTTTTGTGAACCACGCCCTGCTACCATGTTGAAATGATTTGATGAAATAATAAATGGCTTTATTTGCACTTTTAGTTTATTTTTGATGGAGACATTTTTACAACGTATATCACAATCAGAGAGTTAAGACGAGAGAGAACAGATTATATAAATTGTGCGGACCTGTGTTTGTTCCCAACATAACAATAGATGGCGCTACGTTTCTCATTAGTACATTTCAATAATATAAGATTATAAAATTTATCTAATTACAACAGCACTAACTAAGAATATAGCATCTTTGAAATGAGGCTTTGTTTGTTATACACCGTCACGCCGTGTATTTATTAAAATTGTCGTAACCTTCAACTCTTTGTTCACAATTTCTTGCCTTTGTACGCCTTTTTTGTTATCGAAAGAAAAGCTGCTTATGGCTGCCTTTCTACGCAGACTTAAGAACCTAACTTGTATATACAACACAAAATTGTATTTTTCTTTAAGATATTTTTAAAAATCATTATTTTTTTTAAACTCGAGCAATCCAGCATTACACGTTAATAGCGTTCTCTTTCATGAATTAATTGAATTTTTCCCTACAAAAAGTAAAGAGATTGCGACTACTCATGTCATCTCATATTTCGTTTCCAAATATAAAATGCCATTAATCAACATTTAATCAAAAAGCGAAGATCAAAGACCATAGCCAAAATAGATTTCGGTTTTCAAATTTGAATTTTAACGAAAGATATCCGGCTATTTAAATACTCGCCTTTTTATAAACATGTCATGAAGTGTGGCTTCACAAAGGACTTTAATATTTGGGTCAGCGCGCCGTTCAAACAGGTCAAAAGCCTCTGGAGGCCTCTAACTGGGATTATTAAGTAATTAACCGTCGAACAACGAGCTCCTTAATAAATTAAACGTCTCTCGTGATGGCGACTTTTGAAATATTAATTAACTGACAGAGTCTGAACAGCTCACGTGGAATTTTAAAGCACGTGTCTTACCTATACGTAATGATAATTAATTAATAACTATTGTTAGATCGTTATATATGGCCATGAAATTTGGTAGTAAATGCATGATCGCATAAAAAGAATAGACAATACGCATAATATGCTTGTGGCGCAAGACAACGAGGATCTTTTTTCTTTCATTCTTTTTTTTATTTATACTGTAAAACACAAACGATTCAGAGTGTACAGTATTAAATTTCGACAATATTCATTATTCCAGGCCTCAGGAGGGTTATACGCGAACTTCTCCAGTGTCAATTAAATGGTGTAGTTTGGCGGCGCGAGCCGTTGCCGATGCTCACAGTGCTGAAGATTGCAAAAGTTTTCCCCAAACAGAACTTAACAAATCTTCTATCCGTACGTGGGCTTGAATCGATTTTATTGCGCTGTAAAAAAATAATAATAATAGGCATTTTGTGCATTATTTTTTACATTAGATTGAACTACGAACAAGCATAAGTATTCATGAAGTTTCATAAAATTACATTCACTTACATATTAATATTCAAATATACCTAAGTCAAATGAGAGTAGAATAGAATAATAGCAGATACCCACGTATAACACGGCCAGCCCCCGCATTCTATCTAGATATAAATACATTGACAAATGATGTCGTTAACATTAAACCGCCTTGAACGTGTATTTTTCTCAGTACGCTAAACAGTTGTTATCTCGAAAAAAAGTACGAAAAATCAGGTTTTATGCGACTTTCGCTGTTAGGCATTTCTCAGAATAGGTACGATTGTAGATTTCTATGATAGTAAGGAGTTGATTTTTAGTGCGCTGGCCTTTATTGGGTTTATAGTCATTAAGAAAATCCGTGTGGAAATCTTTATATAAGTAATAAAACATAGCTCATGTTACACCTAAATGATGCTACTTTTCGTAAAATTGTATAAATCAAGTCTTTCCGTTATTGTTACATTAGCATAGATAAATGAGGTAGGTACGTAAAGCTTAAAGTTTAATGTCAAGTTTGTTTATTTATTACATTAGTTAAAGAGTTGAGGTACCAACTGCAGTATTTCTTCTATATGTGCATGAATCCAGTAATGTGAATTACTTTTTAGACTCTATTTTACAAATATAAAAATAGGTACCAATAATTTTGCAGAATATAAAATAAGGTATTACAATCCCAATATTTATAAAAAAATATGAATTCAAACTTTTTATAGCATCTGCTCTATTATTGCACATTAATTCCAATGAAGGTAATTTGTAAACCGATATAAAATAAATGAGATTTTTTACTACACTTCATGTGGGATCATATTTTAAGCCTGCCATATGAAATCATTACACTTTGAAATGATATACATTGGATGTATGTACTCGTATATTTTCTTCGTAATGGGATGCTGAAGGGTATCGTGATGTATAATAAATCTTTGGAACTCTTATCGATAAATGAAGATTGTAGATATATGTGCATTGTATGGTATTTTATGATGAATGTCATGTAATTTATGTCAAATTGTCAATTGAATTATTTTTATGCAAGTAATTAATATGTCAACATAGAAACCACAACACAACTGGTGTAGCAAATAAGTTTTTGGTCTCTTTGGTGGATAAATGAAATTACATTGCGTAAATATCTAAATTAATTGAAAAGAATTCGTATGCCTCCAACAATAAAAGTAGTTATTCTACTATTACATCTATTTCTAAACCTCTATCACCAAAAACTATCGGAATAACACAAGGCAATTTCAACTAATAGGATAAGACTTCCTAAATTGGTATGACATCGAAATAAAGGAAATTTCCATTTGATAAGACGAGCAATACTCTTACCGATATATCGTATTACCGCCAATGACCCAACTCAAATAAACACTTAAAGTTAATGACACCCTATTTGTTGCTGCCCACTATAAGGTGTTGGAGTAGCACATAAAGACGTTTGGAGTTAGACCGAAGTGTAATTGTTGGCTGCCTACTCGTACATGTACTAAGCTTTATTATTCATGTTTAACTTGATATGGGAACAATTTGGCAGACATAGATTAAAATAAATAAATACACCCAATAGTCACATACATAATTCTGATCCCACACTAAGATACTAATATTGAACCGTGGGTATCAAAAACTACGAGAGACTCTCTCGAGAGAGAATCTCCGTAATAAATTCGAAAAAGTAAATTTTTAAAAACTGTATTCAAGTGATTTTGAGATTTTGCCTTTTCCGACAAACTTCCCTTAGTTTCCAATCTTTCTCCTCTCTCTACTATGACCCAATACAGGACTCTTCATATATTAAAATCATTCACTTCTCATTCATCATTAACATATGCGTCATCCGGTATTAAGAGACCAATGAATATTTTTAACGAGTGCTCCTGGTGTCATCTATATCATGAATAAATTACAAATAATAACAAAGCTTTACTCTCACGTAAGGATACAATGAATCTGGATATTGCGTATATTTTTCACAAGTCAGAAGTCAATTGCATGAAAATAATGCTGAGTGCTAAGTGCCAGAAAAAAAACAAAAGCCCCATAAAAAAATAGCGATACAATTGCGCGGTTCAGTTCGCCCATCCATCAGTCTCGGTGTAATTGAAACCTTTCCCTTATTAGGCCCCGCCTCACTGTCAGCCCGTCGTTCAGTTTTATTGGATTGTCAGGTTTATTGGACGGTGCACGCTGCTTGGATGGATGGGCCATTAATTTGTTACCGTATTACTCGCAGTACCGTGTGTTAATGGCCGTTTTAACGACGATACTGTAAGCGTGAGAGAAGAAAAAAGCAATCATCTATTTTTAAAGTTCCATATATACTGGTTCTATTTTCAACAGTGGATCTTAGCAAAGGGGGTAAAGCTGCAGTAGATGTATTCATGACCGCCGTTATTCCTAAACACAGGTACCTCATGGTCAAAAAGGATAATAGTTTTCTATTACCTTAGTAGAAATAGCCCATAGTCTATGATAGCTGGGAAAGTCCGTTTAATGTAATAATTAACAAAACATTCAGTAATTTTTGAGATTTTGGTGAAACAGAATTAAGAAATAATATTTTAATCATTTTTTTTTAAATTGTATGTATTTGATTGCCTCAAGGTTTAGGCGTGCGGTCGAGATTCTCTACAATCGCGGGTTCAGACCAACTTCAAAAACTCCAACGTTTTATCCGCACACAAACAAAATGCCGACAGAAGTAATTGGATTGTCTGCTTAATTGCAGAGTTAAAAACAGGCACTACAAAAAATAGTACCGAATTGTTTTGTTAATCGAATGCAGTAGGGTTTTTTATTGTGCACTTAACGTTGCTCGCACATCGTTCTTTTTTAAAATGAAAAATAAAATTTTATTCTGGTTAACGATTTATATGTAGCTTTAAACACGGCCCAAGTTTATAGCTTGTAACAAATTACTGCCTCGTGGTTTCGCGGTACAAGTAGGTATGTGTCGTGCGACCGAGAGATACTGGGTTCGATTTTTTTAGGAAATTCTCAGTAACAGCACGGAGTCTGAAAATGTGCCTGAAAAACGGCAATAGGCTCGCCCCCTATTACGCGGGACTGATACATACCTGGCGAAATGTGGGTATAGAAATGCACCTCTGCCTACCCCTTCGGGGAATACAGGCGTGAGTTTGTGTATGTAATAAATACAAAGAATAATGTCTCTAAGGCAACAAAATATATAAATGAAATTACAAGACATTGCTCCCAAGATATATAGCAAATCCTTGTGGTCGTTGTACACGAGTAAAGATTTATTACTCCCAGTTCAGAAACGGCAAGCACCAACCCGCATTTCGAACTAAGTTTTACAAATGGGTTTCCGTTACTCTTGAACACTTGCTTTCTTAAATGGAACGAATGTGTTACGTTTTGCGGTTGGGTTTCTTTTATAATGCGGCTGGCGATAGAGCGAGCTCTCCTGAGGTTTGTTAATGATTAAGCCTATCGTAGTAGGACTGAACTGCGGCAAGAATGGACTGGGAAGACCGTGGTGGTTCCGCTGACTCACATGTTTAGAGTTTGGTACTCTTTATTTTAGTAGTAAAGTCCTCGAGATTGAGGCGCGCAGTAGAGAATCTTGGCGGTCGCGGTTTCAAACCCCAGGCACACACTGAAACCTGCACACCTAAAAGTTCTTAGGAATTTCTTAGGTGTATAGTCCGCCAACCCGCACTAGGTCAGCGTGGTGGACTAAGACCTAAACCCTCTGAATGGAAGAGGAGGCCCTAGCTTAGCAGTGGGATATATGTGGGCTGTTGGTGATACATACATACATACATAAACTCACGCCTGTATTCCCCGAAGGGGTAGGCAGAGGTGCATTTCTGCACCCACATTTCGCCAGGTATGTATCAGTCCCACGTAATAGGGGGCGAGCCTATTGCCGTTTTTCGGGCACAATTCCAGACTCCGTGCTGCTACTGAGAATTTCCTAATGGAAAAACCCAATAACACTTTGCCCGACCCGGGAATCGAACCCAGGACCTCTAGATCGCTCGGCACATACTTGTACCGCGAGACCACGAGGCAGGCTGTTGGTGATGATTTTCACAAATTTGTGTTCTTGGATCAACCCGTGTTTTAGGTAGGTGCAGGCTAGCAAAGTTTTGAAGACTGGTACTGGACTGACTTTGAATAATTGTTATCAATTCTTGCAAATATTGCATTTACCGTTATATTCCTGAGCTATCAAATTGTCATCTCCGAATACAATAATAACAATAGCTAATAAGGGGAGATTTTATTTTTAGAATACAATATTAGAAAATCAAAGATTGGAATCAATGAGTCCGCTGTAAAATTACCATAGATTCAGAGGTAAAAATATATAGTAACCACAGAATAAAAAAAATCACAATTCAAAGTTATTCCATTAAATCCCCCGTAGCAATTTGATCTCAATATTCCACGCCGAAGCTGGGCTAGTGCTAAGGAATCGTATTTTTTATTAAAACCAACGATCTCCGCGCTCAGCATCCACAACGAGGCGCTCAACCGGTGAATTATTTAATGAAATCCTGAAACATCGCCAACTCTGCACAATCTTTGCATCTGGCTTCCGAGATTACATTCGTTTCGCTTTTACTATGTCTGAAAGTGTTATGTATTTTATTTACTTAAGTAAAAGATTCCTGAATATATTTATAATGATTTGTCTTTTAATATAATTTGTTGAGTAACAGCTAGACAGTTCGATACGTAGCAAAATTAAAAAAAGAGAAACCAGGCTGGCAAAGTTACAAACTTCCAACCATTTCGATTTGTATCGAGTATTTCTTAAATCAAAGTTTTTTTTATTACAATTATTGTTATAGATATATAAAATTTATAATATTCATAAATTTCTATTAACCAGAGCTAAGATATCAGCTATAGTAACTGTATCTACATACACCATATCGATACATCAACCCAGAGTAATGAAACACAGCAATAAATCAATAGGACATCAAAAATTTACGGCGAGTAATCTACGCGGGGTCTCAAGGGGCCCTCAGTATGATATAGAAGGCGCACGCAACGCGAGAGCCCTCAAGTTGCGGTCAAGAATCCACATCGAAAGACTGACGATATATCGGTGTATCGTAAAAAGGGGCCGAGTAAAGTGCCTCGATATTTTTGGATGTTTTGAAAATATCTATTTACACATAAAATAATAACATTTTCGTTAGTAAATTGATTAGAATTGTGTCTTAAATACAGATTTTATTGATATGGGCAGTTATATTAAAGAAATTGCATGTGTAGAATATTTACAACTGAAATCCATTCAAAGCTCAAGAAAAACGAAATATGAAACGATAAACAAAACCTTTAAACTAAAACAAATGATTTCACAACTAAACGAAACAATTGAATAACAAATAAAAATGTATATACCAAACAATTTCAGACTTGTTGATCAGAACAGAACCTGTTAACATTCAAACTTTAATACATTTTGAAACCATACCGTAAAGAACTTTTGAGAGTAGATAATTTTGTTTTTCGCCAAACTTTTAATACATGGCTCAAACATTCTCCTAATGGGGTATTGTTTTGCCCGGGGCTGATCGTGTTGCGGCATACCCGAGTTTTATACCAACATAAAGGATTTAAATCAGTTACAGGAAAACTTGTTTATTGTATTAATATCTTTGTCCGATTTTTAAGAATTCGTAAATTGGGTCTACGAAATGACTTCTATACTAGTATAACTTCAAAAGACAACGTATTCAGAATCAATTACTTAAATGTTTGAACGCAAAATATATCGAGATGGAAAAATAAAGTATGTAGGTGTGATAGCAGTACCAAAACCACGATCTATATTGCATACTTTACATATTATATATACCTACAATACTAAATATCCATTGTTACGTGGTCATACAAATGTTATAATAAAATTGCAAAATTAACTACTATAGTTGGTATTGGTAGATAGTATTTGAAATGATAAGTAGTTAAAAAATCGCATACAACTAATAGATCAAGAACAACGTGATAACTGCCATTCTATCCCGATATATTACTTTGGTTGAATGAGTTACATTAACATGACAAAAAAAAATATTACGCACTATTAAACCCTGTCAGTTGTAGAGGGACAAGCAGTGATGGCCTCGAGGTTTAGGCGCGTGGTCGAGAATTTCGGCGGTCGCAGGTTCAAACCCCAGGCACACACCTCTGACTTTTCGAAGTTATGTGTGTATTCACAATGAATTATCACTTGCTTTAACGGTGAAGGAAAACATCGCGATAAAACCTGCACACCTAAAAAAGTTCTTAGGAATTTCTTAGGTGTGTAGTCCGCCAACCCGCACTAGGCCAGCGTGGTGGACTAAGGCCTAAACCCTCTTAGTTGTAGAGGAGGCCCGTGCCCAGCAGTGGACCGTATTTGGGCTGATGATGATGATGATGATGATGAGTTGTAGAGGAGGCCCGTGCCCAGCATTGGGACGTATATGGGCTGATGATGATGATAATCTTTTTAACATATGTTCACGCATAATATTACTACTCAAGGCAACTTTCATTCCCTCAGTCACATCAAACATAATAAAGAGAGAATCAACACTAAGACAAGAACAATGAACATTAATATTGAGTAAATATAAACTACTTTCCTTGAGATTAAAAGACCTTAAAATCTCTGTAGTGGTATTTTAACGACCAATGTACATTAAATACATCTTAAAAAATATTATCAACTAACAATCCTTAACATGAAAACAGCAATCTTTAATAGGTTAAAATACCCCAATTAACTAAAACAACACCCATTCTCCTTTCAAAACACCCCAACCTTAATGTTAATAGGTTTTCGGACGAAATTTGTACGGGAGTTTCCTGAAAACCATTGAGAGGCATTGACCTGGTAAAGCGAACACCCATTGAACCAGTTACCAGCCCCTACTGTATGAGAAATAAAACTGAATAGATTGGTAGATGCGACGCGACGGTCAGATTTCGTTTTAATACGTTTTCGTTTACGTTTCAGCGGCAAATAAAATTATATGAAACATTTATTGGGTTCTTCGTTATTATCGCGTATTTATTTATCAATTTTTTTTTTTTTTTTTTTTTATTAGGGGTAGTAGAAGACTTTATTAAAACACACGTTTATAATTGCCTGTTTCTAATGATGCCTAGGTCTTGGTCATCCTTTTAATAAAAGCTTGGGTGACTCAAATATTGACTAAGTATGCAATAGTTTATTTTTAAATAGCTTAAACTTTACGATTCAAAAGAGCTTGTAAAAGTCTATTAGAATAAAGATAATTTGACTTTGACTTTCACTGTCCGCCGCGTCTAAGTGCTTCTAAAATCTGTATGTAAAGGAAGAATTATTATTGGTTTACAATAAAAAATCATATTTTGAGAATAAATATTACTATATTTTAGCTTTATTATAATTTTGAGTCAATAATTCTCTACAATAATTTATATTTAAAAAGTAGTGAATTGTATTTTATAAATAGTGTTATGTCAGATTTCTCAGCATCCATATTGTTTTTGAGTAGATCACTGATTAACTTAGCTCGACTAAATAATTGTTCCACCGTGACAGTGGCTGGTGGACGCTTGTTTACTGTATGCTGTCCCTTGCTCGCTTGACTTATAAATCCGCATCTGTGAAAACTCCGCTTAGTTTGATGAAAGCGTCTAAATTAATTCAAATATTTCGCATTTGCGGATGCGGATGAGAATATCCGCAACACCCGTGTTAATTATTTAAATCATTTTTGTTAGTAACCAGCAGATTTAATCAGTTTTAACAGTCGGGCCCAATGTTGATTGGTGACACAACCATAAACACGATGGTAATTCTTTCGATCATCCAGACTTATACGTTTATTCACGACGATTACGGCAATAGTTTAAAAAATATTAAAAAGTGTAAAATTGACGATTCAAAAGAACTTGTAGAAGTCTATTTGAATAAAGATAATTTGACTTTGACTTTGATTCCCCGGGCAGCTAAAGTAGTCATACTTTTATACTTACTATTATATAATACTAATATACTACTTACTATAATAATATTAACATAAGCGTCTACAGGCATTTAGTAATACGTAGACAGCGACGAGGTTCACTACGTTGTCTGAATGAATATTTAATAAGACTTTGATTTACTAATGGCTGTATATCCGTCACTTAAGTCTTTGGTAAATGTGAGCGGGAATAAGCCTTGTCATAAACTTTAAACAAACTCATTTACTATTTATCCTCCATTTTATATTTATAGTCAAAGTCAAAATATCTTTATTCAAATAGACTTTTACAAGTTCTTTTGAATCGTCAATTTAACACATCTTATTTTTTTTAAACTATTGCCGCTTCGAAACGTGTTATAAGAACGTACACTCAAGCTTGTATCCTTGTAAGAATAGGCAGAGCTGCATTTTTATACCCACGTGAAGAAGAAGAAGGTGAGTCTACTTCTGTTACATTTCCAGTCTCCGAGCTGCTAGCGAGTATTTCCTAATGGAAAAACTCTCTACCCAACTACAAAAAAATAACACTCTACTCAACCTGGGAAGCGAACCTGAGGACTTTAGATAGAATGGCACATGCATGCGCGAGACCAAGAGGCATATTAATATAATTATTATAGTGTACAATCCACTTGTACAATACATTTTATAGACGGTAAGTGTTAAATTTGGCGTCTACTTACTGTGGGAAAGTGGTACCACGTCATTTCTATAAAACTTTGACGCTGGGACTGTCCGTCTCTTACGTACTGTCTAAACGCTCTCCACCTATTTCGTTTAAGACAAACCTTGAGACATTTATTCCTCTAGAAGATTCTGAAATAATGTATAAACTGAGACTCTAAATTAATAAATAAACGTGCCAAGGTCAATAATTTGAACAAGCCGTGATAAAACACAAAACTTGATATTTTCAGTAATATAAAGTCTAAAGATTAACCTAAATTTAAAAGACCTATTTATTGTAGAAACGCTACAGGACTCACTGTCTGTCTTTTTTACAAAAAGTGTACTGCGACAAAGGCTCTTTGATATTTATTTGTTGGCCTTTCCTCGAGCTTTCAGTATCATGACGAGGTAAAAAATAAGATCAATTCTATAAAATATTTATAGAGAAATTGTTTTATCTGTGGAATGGAACTATTTACATCGCATTAATTTAACTTCTTTCATACCTTGGGCTAGTGTTACTATGCCAAAAGTATAAAGATATATTTTGTATTATTTTTATGTTAGACTGCTTCCTGGTTACGCGGCTGAAGTATGTGCCGTGCGATCTAGATGCCACGGGTCGATGGCAGGGTCGGGCGAAGTGTTATTGGATTTTTTTCCATTAGGGAATTCTTAGCAGCATCGCGGAGTCTAAAAATGTGCCCGAAAATCGGCAATAGGCTCGCCCCCTACTACGTGAGAGGAAAACAAAATCGACGAAATGTCACCCACATTTGAATGTAGAAATGTACCTCTACTCACCACTTCGAGGAATTCAGGCTAAAATAAAAGTAGCCTAAGTTACTCGTTTTTACATCAACTATCTGCCAGTGAAAGTCCCGATAAAATTAGTCCACCCGTTTCAGAGATTAGCCGGAACAAACAGACAGACAGACAAAAATTTTAAAAAACGTTATTTTGGTATATGTACCGTGTATGTTTCCATATGCGTGGGGTTATGTATGTGTGTATATACGAATATTTATATTAATTTACTAAATAGATTTAGACCACTCATGACTTGATTAATAGTATCAGCTATGTTTTAATTAACCTAGTTAGCCGAGACTACATACCCCAAAGTCATACATTAATAGAAAGAGGGAGAAAATAGTATTTGAAATGTAAAAACGTCATGCTTAAAGCGAAACTGTTTCAAAAATTACACCTTCAAAAATCAACGGTTTTATTTTTGGACGTCCGCCGCGGTGACAGCGGCAAAAAGTTCAATCTATTTCAGACACAAAAATGAGTAGGAAAGTTGGACTTTTTAATATAATTACATTTCACTTTGCGTCAGATTACGTTGTAAAACATTTATGTAAAGAAAAACTTTGCTCTCCGCAGACATTTGCCTGTCGTTAATAATATAACGTCTTCGTGGGCTTCTAAAATAAACATCGAATTAATTCTAAATTTGATTTGTTGTTTTTTATACAATTAATAACAATAAAAACATTTAAAATACTGATTTAATGAAAACTTAAGAAGAAGCTAGTATTTCTTCGATCTTAAGAATTCTCCGCAAGAAATTCCTTAGATATTATCTAAAGTCCACCTGAGCAGGTGGAGCATAATATAAAGATACACATACAACTGTACTATTAACTCGACAATATTACGCATCACGGCGACCTACGTTCTCATCTGACGGCGGCGAAAGCACAAATCCTACAGCCCACAGCTCAGTATGAATTATGTATGAGCTGTTGACTTCATACTTGGGATGGAAAACCACGTGCTTCTAACTACTTTACTCTTATGGACAATCACGCGTGAAGTCAGGCAATATTGTTGTGACCGCGGACAATTTTCATAAGTTGACCAAGCAGAAATTATTGTATTATACATACATACAAAAGCAGTGATGGCCTCGAGGTTTAGGCGCGCGGTCGAGAATCTCGGCGGTCGCAGGTTCAAACCCCAGGCACACACCTCTGACTTTTCGAAGTTATGTGTGTATTCACAATTAATTATCACTTGCTTTAACGGTGAAGGAAAACATCGTGATAAAACCTGCACTCCTAAAAAGTTCTTAGGTGTGTAGTCCGCCAACCCGCACTAGGCCAGCGTGGGGGACTCAGGTCTAAACCCTCTCAGTTGTAGAGGAGGTCCGTGCCCAGCAGTGGGACGTATTAGGGCTGATGATGATGATGACATACAAACGCACTCACGCCTGAATTCTTGGTTGAGATAGGTAAATAGAGGTGCATTTTTTAATGTGACAGTTTATTTAAATAAAATTCATATTTTGAAAATTATGAGGATATTTCAAAAAGTGGGGCATCTATTCCGCCTTTACCCTATATCCCAGTTACGTATTCAAAGATTAATATAATTTAAGACTCCCTCTTGCTATGTATGATTTAATCTGTTATAAATAATATAAAATTTAATAAATTATTGTCGCATTCGTAAAATAAACATATACGTTTAGCATAAACCCGATACGCAAAACGACAATACGCGATCGTTTTCCCAAAAATAACAGATAATCCAAATAAATTTTATCGCAACGGCCACTGTGGGTCGAGTAACAAATGGCTATTGTTAAAATATCACAACACGTATAACCAGTTTTAGCTAAAAAAAAAGAATTATCAGACGTAAAATATATCGATGATATCAAACGATTTTTATTGAATCACTTTTTGTCTCTTTAATTATTTTCTGCATATTTGCACCATTTACTAGGGTGAGTTTGTGGAACCTATGTCACGTTAGAATCCAAAAGAAAAATAATGCTCACAAAAAGAACTTAGTTTGGTAAACAAATGCATATTTTATTCATTCTTCCTTTATTCATTATACATGCTATTAATACATTTAATTTTTTTTTTTTTTTTTAAATAATACATTTAAATGCAAAATTAACTAAATCTGTTGGGCTTTTACGCCAAAACTACATAAGTAATAAAATAAATAAGTACAACAAACATTCACCTACATAATTCTGACCCCCACACTAAAATACAAGTTTTTTGTCGCGAGTATCAGTAACTACGAAAGATTTTTCGGTCTCACAAACACTAAGACCCTAATCAAATATTTGTGTAGCACACAAACATTTGTATCTGTATTGTGCTGGATCGAACGCGCGGCATCTCGTTTCACAAGCTACTATGCTGTCAGAAATAATTTCATTATTTTAAAAGATTTTTTTTAATAATTCGCCCGGACGAAGTCTCACTCCTAGTTTGTCTATAAAGATTATTCAACTATGACTATAGCGGAAAACATTTGTCTTACTTCGGAATAGGAAATTAATAGGTAAGCTCAGTTGAAACTGAAACCTTTTAATAAAGACGTTGATCACAAGACGCGGAAATCCTTAAGTGAAGCGGACGTAACTAAATCTCTTAGAAGCAAGAAAATAAGAGGCTTAAAGTTAGAACATTACTTAGTAAAAGGATAGAAATCATTGAAACTACCTGTGCTAATAAAAAAATACACCCAACAGTCACATACATAGTTCTGACCCCACACTAGGGTAGGTATAAATCTTGTGTCGTGAGTAACAGAAACTTCGAGAGACCTTTCGGTCTCACAAACACCCGGACTCGAAAGAAATATTTGTCGATCACCCAAACACTTGTCTCGGTCCGGGGATCGAACGCGCAGCCTCTCGTTCACAACGCTACGGGGCTGACAAATGCCAATGACATCAATGCTTGTAATAAAGCAAAATCAATTAAAAACATAAGGATTAAATTCATGTTGTTTAATATCACGTTCCATTTACGGCTTACTAGAACCTGTGTAACCGAGCGTTTAAAATAACCTTTGAATATTCATACCATCACGCATCATAACAATTGACGTGCTTAAGTTGCCTCGAACACTGTTCGCGTGTACCTCGCGATTTATTGTGAAAACCAAATTGAATTACACGTTTGCCGGTTTCCATGTCTGTGTAATAAATTTTGTTTGTATTACGAATCATCATCATCATCATCATCATCAACCCATATACGTCCCATTGCTGAGCAAAGGCCTCCTCTACAACTGAGAGGGTTTAGGCCTTAGTCCACCACGCTGGCCTAGTGCGGGTTGGCGGACTACACACCTAAGAAATTCCTAAAAACTTTTAGGTGTGCAGGTTTTATCACGATGTTTTCCTTCACCGTTAAAGCAAGTGATAATTCATTGTGAATACACACATAACTTCGAAAAGTCAGAGGTGTGTGCCTGGGGTTTGAACCTGCGACCGCCGAAATTCTCGACCGCGCGCCTAAACCTCGAGGCCATCACTGCTTATTTGTATTACGAATAATTTTACATAATGTATGAGTGAGATTATAATAGAATGACTTCTTTAGACATTGTATGTCATAAAGTTAGAGGTTCATTCGTGTACTAGAGCTATGCTAATGACTTTGTCCAATGCTATCTAAGATATACAGACATTTACTCTCTCCCGACTGACACGTATAGCCCGAAATGCTTTAAGTCCCACGTAATAGGAGAGGAATACTATTTTTGGACACCTTCCAATGAAATCTTAAATACACAAACATACTGAATACCATATTGACCCTTTGCCTGACACAAAAATCGAATTCAAAAGCTCTAGATCGCATGATGTACACTTGAGCGACGAGATCGACACGACCGATGGCAGTTTGCCTGCAAATCCGGTCATAGTCAACTTTGTGTAGTTTTTGCTATTAATGTTACTTTTGCTTAAAAATATTTTATTTTATTGCTTTATTGAAGAACTACGCCCAAAACACTTTAAAATAATATTGGACATCCGAAGACCATCTATACAAAGCGACTGGAGTTTAAGTTTGTTGTAATCTTGTTTCTTTATGTGCGAGACGAGCCAGTCTGCTGATTTATTTGTTGTTTTCTTTCCACAAAGTAGATATCTTAGAGAAACTTGTAAAGAAATAAATAGACTCTGACGTATTGCCGTAGTCGTTGACCGATTTCCAGCCTTCATTTGCCTTTAATTATAGAACGAATACAATTTGAATACATTCAATATTCCCGTACATAAATTCGACTCCACTGACCACTAACCGAATCATTTTTATTGCATAGACAAAAACACCTTGCGCCGAATTAAATATTAATGGATTCTGCAAATCGCAGCGTTTCTTTCGTAGGCTGCCAACGTTAAATACCATTTATGTTAAAAAAAAAACTTTGAAAAAAAAACATATAACTAGTAATTTTTTTTAACTTACATACATAGATAAACTCACGCCTGTATTCCTCGAAGGGAATTTCTGCACCCACATTTCGCCATGTATCAGTCCCACGTAATAGGGGGCGAGCCTATTGCAGTTTTCCGGGCACATTTCCAGACTCCGTGCTGTTACTGAGAATTTTCATTGAAAAAACCCAATAGCACTTTGCCTGACCCGGGAATCGAACCGAGGACCTCTAGATCGCACGGTACAAACTTGTACCGCGAGACCGCGAGGCAGTCAGTTATTTTAAACCTATAAGGAAAATTTGCTGCTTTTCGTTATCAGACAAAGTCTATATAAAGTTTTGAATACCACGATGAAATAAACTGTGAAAAAGTTATTTTAAAATTGTAGACACGTTTTCTAAATTACTCTATTGTTATTCTTTAATAGTGACAAAATAAGACAGCCTTTTAAAAGGGGACTAAGCTAAGCCAAAAGTAAATGTTCGTGTATTTTCTTAACCGCAAAAGCTTTTAACTGGTAAAAGTGTGTGCCTTGAGATATTTTATAAGGTGTCACAACGCACGTTAAATGAAACGACGCGAGCGGAGATGCATTTTTCCTCACAATTGTTGTAGTTATTTATGAAGTACTTACTGCATCTTTTATGACAGAGTTTAAAGGATACGAGGAATATATGTATTAATTTACTTCTCTTTTTCTGTTAACTCAAATGTCACATTAAGGTGGTATTGAAGATTGTGGTTTAGTTTCTCGATTAGTTTTGATCTTAAATTAGTTTACTCACGCCTTCTCCCAAAGTGGTAGATAGAGGTGCATTTTAGCTCCCAGCGACCCTTCTGTGACATAATAAAGGCAGATATATATTTGCAGACATGTTCCCAGTCACCGTGATCCTGCTGAGAATTTCCCAATGGAAATATGTATAATGTAATAACTCATCTCTTCTTAAATCATCCTTTACACAACTATAACCGCAGCTTGTCGCCATTTCTTGAAAAAATATCGTAGAAGACATACTACATTTCCGTAACATTTTTCCTTATTTATTCCCAAGCCTTATTTTAATCTTCTGACATTTAGAAAATCTGTAGTGTACATCAAAAGTTGGCCAAAATGACCGCAATCAGTGTCTATAATTAGAACATTTGGGGGTTCAACTTAAGCTGAGTGCGCTTAATGAGAGTTTTCGTTAATTCTGAGCCCTGTTTATATTAAATGTAAGTAGGACAGGGTTGGCACTGTTTAATATTCAGGATATCAACTCTAGCTATTGTTCGCGTAAATTATTTAAAACGTTATTTGTGGCGGCTGTTTATTGATATTGTTTAAGTAAGAGTAATTTTATTAAAACAATTGGCATAGTATATCTACATGTTTTTTTTTTACTTTTTGTAACGTTGTTAACTTATGAGATTAAAGCCAAAGCCAACGCCAAAGCCAACGCTAAAGCCAAAGCTACGCAGTCGAACAGGTAAGCCAAACATTCGATGTGATTCACAGAGATAAATACCGTCAGTAGAAATCATATTTCGACAGCCCCGTGGCGCAGTTGGCTAGACACCAGCTTGCGAAACGCGAGGCCGCGGGTTCGATCCCCGCACCGAGACAAATGTTTGTGTGACCCACAAATATTTGTTTCGGGTCTGGGTGTATGTGAGACCGAAAAGTCTCTCGTAGTTTCTGATACCCACGACACAAGACTTGTATCTTAGTGTGGGATCAGAACTATGTATGTGACTGTTGGGTGTATTTATTTATTTATTTACTTTAGGAATTTGTGATATTGGGAGTAACACTATAAAAATCCCCTGGTCAGTTCATTTTAAGCGAGCTTTCGCGGCTGAGTTTTAACACAGTCAATATACGAATACTTTGCTTACTTCCAATCCAATATCGTTTAAAAATTTTATATTATACGTTTCACATGTGAATTGTTTTTCGTTATCGTATGTCACTTTGGGCCATATTTGGTGCGTTTAAAATTTTATTTTACCTGCCATACACTCGACTACAGGGAAACGTAAATTGGAACTGGAATATGTAGATTTGTAGATTAGAGGAGTTTTTTTTTTTTTTTTCATACTGGCACGGCAAAGTGACTCCACTGTACCTGATGGTAACACAGTGGAGTCCAAACGATATGGTCACCCGCTGGTCGACACAATCATGCCGACCTGCACAAATGCTTCTTCACGCTTCGCTTAAAGGATCCAGGATCACAGGAAGGAGGGAACACGTGAGCCGGCAAACTATTCCACAGCTTGATGGTGCGGCAAAGTTAAGAGTTGGCGAACTTTTTGGTTCGAGCCGCGGATGTTGTGAGCACGCGTGGTTCTGGTAAGGAAAGGAGAGGATAGGACAAGCTTAAACAATTCTTTAAGCAAAAAATAACCTAAACTAATAAACTACCCTTATAATTCTATATTATATCTATTACATTTTGAAGTGTCACTGCTGTCTCACAGTAAACTAAAATAAGAATGACAAAAAAAACGACGCAGGTAACTGATGAGTTTCGTTCTTTGAGAGAGACTTGCGTGGTACCCATTTTTCTCGTGGTAAGATATGAGATTTTCGCCTGAATGGCGTGGTTGATTAATTAATTTTGTCAACGGGTGAGGAGTGTATTCACATAGAATTATCACGTACTTTAACGGTGAAGGAAAACATCGAGATGAAACCTGCACACCTAAAAGTTCTTAGGAATTTCTTGTGTATGTAGTCCGCCAACCCGCACTAGGCCAGCGCGGTGGACTAATGCCTAAACCCTCTCAGTTGTAGAGGAGGTTCGTGCCCAGCAGTGGGACGTATATGTGCCGATGATGAATGATCTATGAGGAGTAATCGTACTCTTTCATAGCAATCATGCTAGAGAGACACTGCATTTACCATGTAGGCCCTACTCCTTTTTGTCGTGCCAGTATAAAAAGTTATTTAAGTCCTCTCATGACCCCAAGTTGGTTTCTTTTGTTATCAGCGAATACAAAAAAAACAGTAGCCGTAGGCGTTTTGCATATCAACCGTGACGGACACGCTATCAACACAATCGGTTATCAGCAATGCGTTATCAATTGATTTAATTAAATTAATATTTGAGTATAGCTTAGTTATCGCGTCCTTGTTTCAAGTGCTTTATCCTCCTGCTATCCAATTATGTGTATACGTATTTAGAAAATGTTTCGTGTCATAGTTTTAATAACAAAGGACTAAGACCAAGCTAGGTACGAGCTCACGGCGTGGGAAGTACAATGCTTACAAAATCTCCTATTAGACAACACAATTATTCTTAAACGTTCGAAATTTGAATGTTTTACTATGGCAAAGTACACTGCATTAGGTCAGCGTGGTAGACTAAGGCCTAACCCTTCTTTGCTATAGAGGTGGCGCGTGGCTCGTACGTATATGATTTACATATGTAGATGCTAGTAGAGACAGTGTACCTACCCCAACTAATTCAGATTATAATAATATTATTCTGTATGTAACATTGTTAATCATTGATTAAAATCTAACCTTTAATATGTCAGTGAACTGCTAACCATTCCTACATTGTTTTTATTACCTATTCTGTGAAGGTATTTGAGTAAATATTTCACTTTAATTTGCTAGTTACTGAAGACGTGACAAAAATATGTACGTTTTTAACAGTAATACGTTCACATGATAGAACTAAGTTTTTGTAAGCTTTAAATAGAGTATAAACGGATCATTTCGATAAGAATTTTAACTAAATACATTCAACAGTCACATAGGTATCATGGTGTGGTCACATAGTCACATACATAGGTATCATGTAGGTGTACCATGGATGTAAGCTACTACGAGTGACCTCAACTTCCTTATTAATGAAGATGTAAATAATAAAATCAGCAGTTGATCATATTTAGATCGCACTCTGCCAGTGCCATGCCATGAACAAAAACAAGAAAAACATTCAAAATCCACAAATTATTGAGAAACTGCAAACTCGCTAAATCGCTTCTATACGTACAGTAACTACGAGTAGAAAAGTAAGTAGTTGAGACTCGCACAGAAACGTGATAACCGAATGTGCATTTGATGTACTTTAACGTAATTTTACACTCTGTAACAACTCAATTAAAACTCGCACGCGGTTTGTTACTTGTTCGCCGAAGCAGCTAACGTTGGTTTCATTAGAACTTCTAAAAGCATGTAACACCTCACTCTTTACACGAATACTTTTCCGGTTTCATTTTGTACCGGCTTATGTTAAATGATACCCAGCCAGTGTAAGTAAATACCCAACAACACACAGGTCAAACATTGTACGTGTACATACATACAGATTACAGGCATAATCTCCGCGAAGGGTTTGGTCGAGGTACAGTTTTGTACCCATATTTCGCAAGGAAGTATCAGTCCCACGTAGTAGGGGGCGAGCCTATAGCCGTTTTTCGGGCACATTTCCAGACTCTGTACTGTTACTGAGAATTTACTAATGGAAAAACCCAATAATACTTTGCCCGACGCGGGTATCGCAACCAGGACCTTTAGATCGCACGGCACATACTTGTTCCGCGAGACCACGAGGCAGTCAATTGGATTTAGATTAACTATTTAATTTACCGCACTACTTTACAATGTCCGCTAGTGTATTCCTCTTCCAGTAACAACCAACTTACATCAACAACTTTGTTATACCAGTTTCCGGTTGAAGTTGACCTATTGAAACTTTGAGCTATCGATGAACTAACAGTATTCAGTAGTTGCAACTTCATAGTGTTTTTATAACCATTCGAAAGTTGAAAATGCACAGTTATCCCCGGCGTAGTGGTATCTTTTATGTATAATAAAAATGAGGAATTTAAATATACATATTTATACGAGTATGAATAAATGTTATCTACCAAACTAACCTACTACCAATGTTAGGCACGAGTCTGCTCTTTGATATGTGGGTGTATTTCTTTGTATACACGAATTGGTCGTACACGGCAGTAGCTGCAGTCTTTTGACAAGCAGAAGACTTCTTTGGATAGGAGAATTATTTAAATAAATACATACATAACCACACGCCTGTATTCCCCGAAGGGGTAGGCAGAGGTGCATTTCTTCACCCACATTTCGACAGGTATCAGTCCCACGTAATACGTCCCACGTCCCAGGCGCGAGCCTATTGCCGTTTTTCTCGGGCATAATTCCAGACTCCGTGCTGCTACGGAGAATTACCTAATGGAAAAACTCAATAACACTTTGCCCGACCCGGGAATAGAACCCAGGACCTCAAGATCGCACGGCACATACTAGTGCCGCGAGACCACGAGCCATTCATTAACGAGAGAATTATGTACTTGGTATTGTTTAGGTTTAGAACACGAATTTGGTCTCGGTTAGTGCCACTGAAATAGTATCACTAACTTTCGGATGATAAATATATTATATCTCCATTCACCATGCAAGTTAGTTAGGAAAAGTTATTAGGAATTTCTTAGATGTATAGTCCGCCAACCCGCACCATGACCGCGTGGCTAGACACCAGCTTGCGAAACGAGATGCTGCAGATTCGATCCCCGCACCGAGACAAATGTTTGTGTGATACACAAATCGGGTCTGGGTGTTTGTGAGACCGAAAAGTCTCTCGAATTTTCTGATGCCCACGACACAAGACTAGTATCTAAGTGTTGGGCCAGAACTATGTATGTGATTGTTGGGTGTATTTATTTATTTCCATGACTACCTCAACTTTATTGAAATTTAAGGATTATTTGTCAAATGTAAAGGCAACTCTTATTAGCATTAAAATCAACCCTCAACGAACGGAACACCTTGGAGCGGCTAGTTAATCCTTGATTTGGTCGTTTCGACCGCGCTTCGCAAGGCACTAATCCGGGACACACTTTCCTACATTATTCATGCAAAGCGCGTCTAATTTACGATTCACTTTTACAGCTTTTTGCGTGTTAACTTTGCAGCCAGTAAAACATACGGGATTGAGAACGCGGCTAAATACATGATAATATGTAATGAGGTCGGATATATTAGAAAGCTGTATATGGTCAATTCAATTGTATTTCAGTACATGATTGTTAAATATACTGCTTGTATTTATAGTTTTTTTTATTAACCATATCACGCATTATAATTTTAAATAGGTCAGAAGATGTTGACCAAAATTTCAATGGGATATAAACTATAATTTTCAGTTTCAATTTTCTTTGCCAGTTTTATATCATACAGTACATAAAATACGTAATATATCATCAGCCCATATACGTCCCACTGCTGGGCACGGGCCTCCTCTACAACTGAGAGGGTTTAGGCCTTAGTCCATCACGCTGGCCTAGTGCGGGTGGGCGGACCTAAGAAATTTTAGGTGTGCAAGTTTCATCACGATGTTTTCCTTCACTGTCAAAGTTATTTGTGAATTTTAGTGTGTGCCTGGAGTTTGAACCCGCGACCGTCGAGATTCTCGACCGCGTGCCAAAACCTCGCGGCCATCACGACTTCGTACATTTACAAGAATTAATAAATCACCTTTTCATAAGATGTAGAAATTATCTTTTTATAGCAATGCCGTAATTAGTTCAAAGGTAAAGTTGTACCGTCGCTAAAACATTAATTGAAACGGAGCTCATAGTTAATTCAGATTAATCTCTTTTTGAGATGGATGGGACTGAGATCATCTGCGGCATTCGTCAAAGGTCATTTCAGAATTAAATTACTTCATGCTTATGAATTACATTTTACTAAGTAAATGCTTATACTTTTGCTACAAAAACATCGCTAGCTAACTTTTAGTAAAATTCTGTTCTTTGTTCCATTCAGATATCAGTAATTGACAACAATTATTTACTTCATTCTTCAGTATGTTGGTATCCCTCAGATAGTTAGTTTGTTTGTGCAGAGTAACAGAGGAACAGACTATGCTACGTGTCATAAATATTTGGAGGTCATGTATGTATGCAGGGTGTAAATAATAGTACGGTGATTACAAACAAATTAAAAAAAATCCCGTTTTTTTTTTTTTTTACACCCAACAGAACATACATAGTTCTGATCCCACACTAAGATACAAGTCTTGTGTCGTGGGTATCAGAAACTACGAGAGACTTTTTGGTCTCACGTACACCCAGACCCGAAACAAATATTTGTGGATCACACAAACATTTGTCTCGGTGCGGGGATCGAACCCGCGGCCTCTCGTTTCGCAAGCTGGTGTCTAGCCAGCTGCGCCACGGGGCTGTCAAAATCAAAATAAAATGATGCTTTCCTAATGACGGTCTATTTACAACCTTTACACTTTAATACTTGATTATATAGTATTCGGATATCTGAATATTAACACATTTCGCATAACTTTCATTGAAGTAGATTGATAACATAAAAAGATTAAAATTCAACTTTCCTACTTATTACGTAAATCTTTTGAGCAACGCGTGAAAAAGTATTTACGATTTTAATTGACTGATTAACGGTCAAAATTAATAAACGATCCTAATTCGAATTTGCAGATAGAGCGCTATAATTGACCAATCAGGTGAAACTTTGATGAAATCTATCACAGATGACTCGTTGTGATTGGTTTATTTTTAGATTGAACTGCAGATATACAATAGGTATATGTTACTGTAAAAGCTCGAACTATGGTAAATCCTAAGATTTAACAACTGTTATGGTAAAAGTCCGAACAGTTTTACGATTCGAAATTTTACCACCATTCACTTGGTAAATCTTAGGTATTACATCAAAGGCACGGTAAACGTTGGCAAACAAGAAAGATAATAACTTTTATAAACTAACCTAACATAACCTAATTCCTAAAAAATTATAAATAAAAATAATTACTCTCATCTGTTACATGTAAATAATAACGTTAATTGGAATAAATGATTAAGAATTACTCATTGTTTTATTCTCAAAACCAACATTTACCATTCGTCAGTGGTAATACCTAGCATGTACTAAATTGTAATGGTAAAAGCTGGAAAATAGCCTTTACCATTAGAATTTAGTACATGCTAGCCTTTTTTATAAATCCCTACATTTACAAACTCAAGTCGGTAAACCCTAAGATTTACTGGTAAAACCTAACATTGACCAATATAAGGGCTTTTACAGAGACATTATATAAGGATTGTTTATTAAGTTTGGACGTAAATGTCTATACAATACTTCATTTACAACGAGATTAGTTGAAGTCAAAATATAAAACCAACACGAAGGGAATAAAATAATAAATATTTGACCTCCTTTAGTACCTTATTAACCCAGTTTAATATAACACATAGCTCCGTAACACAAGACTTCATATAACGTTACCCTTAAAATGAATATTAACCCTAAACCTCACTAGCCCTGTGAAAAATGTTATGAAATAAATAAAACGCCGTCGAAAACAATACATCTTACAGTGATGTGGGTCAGAGAGACCGAGGGACTAGTGTCGCGGTGGACATGGCCCATGATAAATCATAAAAAGAGCCCTTCAAAAACAACAAGCCTTTTCGGCCAACACGCACCGGTTACAGGGTTGAATTTAGATATATGTGAGGGGAGTAAATGGTAAAATACTTTACCTTGAAAGATATTTAACTTGAGTTATTTATATTGTTTCATGTACTTGATGAAGCGATTCTAATTCTATTGTATCTTTAAAAATACATCTCTCATTCCGAATAGTCAATGAAGAAATTAAATTGACTGCCTCGTGGTCTCGCGGCACAAGTATGTGCCGTGCGATCTCGAGGTCCTGGGTTCGATTTCCTGGTCGGGCAAAGTGTTATTGGGTTTTTCCATTAGGAAATTCTCAGTAGCAGCACGGAGTCAAGAATTGTACCCGCATAACGGCAGTAGGCTCGGCCCTTATTACGTGTGACTGATACAAAACTGGCGAAATATGGATGCAGAAATGCACCTCTGCCTACCCCTTCTGGAATAACAGGTGTGAAGTTATATGTATGTATAAAGTTAAATGAAAATAGTTGTGATATCGTAGAAATCACTTGTTTATTTTATCTTTTGCTATATACTTCACGTTACAAATAATAATAATATTACGAATCAGAATAAAATGCCAAACAAAGCATGGGGGCGCTGCCTCCGCTGATATTTTCCGATTACATACCAGTATTTTAGGGACGGAGAACCACATTAGAGATAAGATGAGGAAAATATTAGCGTTGCGGGCACCTTTTATATGTAAACACGATATCTTTGCTGTTTTGCCCCATCTGTTAAATTGTGCATAGCATGTTATTTATCTTAAATTTACTTGAATTTACTTGAGTATTATTTCATTGTGTAAAAGTCTATTGTAAAACACAAGTTACCACTTCTTCTCATTTTAATATAATACATAATTTGCCTGTTAAAAGATGTTATTTCGCTAATATCTATTTAAATAATTGTGTTATTGATGTAAAAAAACCTTGAGTACCAAATTTAAAAAAAAACCATATTCCAGTCATTTTACATCGTCGACACTAATTGCCCTCGCTAACACCGTATTACTCGGTTCACCCTCAATCAATCCATTCCAGTCATCTCATTAATCAATCCTTAGTATTCTCATACTATTTCTCCATCTATTTTGTCCTATCATCGCCAGATAATATGAACCAAACAGTAATTAACACATCAATTTAATGATATTCGGACATGAAATAATTCGGAAACATCGCATTTATTCGAATAAATACAGTGATAAAAGGGAATCGACGCAACAAACTTAATTTATACACAATTATCATTCGGCGAATATAATTTTTCGCCTCATCGAATGCGGGACAATTGTGGGGCATTATTTTGTTTCAATTGATGTTGGATCCCTAATTGTATAAATATTATTGTTAGTATTTATGGCATTGACTGATGTCATAACAAACTCAAGTTTTTGACGCGATTATATCTGAATAAGAATTTAATAAATGCTTTATTCGCTCTTTGTTTAATCATAAAGTAGTAATGTATTTAGTAGTTTGTAGTAATGTATTTATGCATTTAGATTTCGTCTATTTTGTATTAAGTCTCTCTGAGGAAAAAGCCAATTGGCATTTTTCGGGCATATTTCCAGACTCCGTGACGATACTGGGAATTTTTTTGTGGAGAAACCGAAATTTTTTTGCCGAGCTAGAAATCAAACCCGGGACTTCTGGATCGCACGTCACACATTATTGTGATTACGTAAGAAAATAATATGACAAGCGTCATCTTATACGTAAATGAACCTATGTATAAATTAAATAAGCCATGTATAATATTGAAAAATAATGGTATTAATCCCGAAGTGTTACACAACAGATACACAAGTACGCTAGTTACCGATAAGTCTGATCCATCGGAAACAAACAAATGAAACGCACTTGATTAAAACCTGTGCACATTCACACAAGGCGCAACACATCACTTTTGCAATTGATTCGGATATTGGAAATTTTATTTCGGCGTAGCCGTCGTTGTTTGGTGCTGTTGATTAATCAGCGCATCAGCTGCGCCGCGCTTTAAATTTTTTACAAAACGCCTAGCGTTTTTCCATTAAAAATACATGAAATGGAATTTTGTGCTTTCTTCTTTTGTGTTAGTTAGCACACGAACTTTTTAGATTTATTTAAAGACAAAATCAAAATAATCTTTATACAAGTTGACTTTGTAAAATTTCTTTTGAATGGTCAGTTTAAATAAGCTACCGTCGCGTTCGCCTCGAAACGTGTTATCGCCGTGGAGAAGGAACGGCGCAAGTAACTTCATCAGCAACACTAAAATAGTCAAAAAGCGTAGTAATCGTATTTGAAATGACATTTTAATAATACATAATACCGCTTTGTTATTAAGCTTAATATTAGCTCATAGCGATACGTCTCCCTCTACGATTGATTCGGTCTTCAATCATGTTCCCTACTTTAATTCTCCCCGCCCTTCCCACACATTTCACACTATTTTACTGAAGCCACGAACACTTATCAATAACCACTTCGTCATCACCTATAGCAGCGGTCTTCCACTGGACCAAGGATATACTACAAAACAAAGAAATTTAAAACGCATTTATATCTTTTTGCAAACGGTTTTTAAACAAGCTACTAGAATCAACATTTTCTAATAAACATAATGATTTCGTTGAAATAACACTGGAGAGATCCAATTTAAATAATCAAATTGAGTAAAAAGGATTATTTTATGATGAATATGTTTAAGCAACCAGTGTCCCGTAAGCCAAGCGGTACGTCCACCATTTTTCACCCATAACAGACGACCCGAGCGAAATAAATGGACACGAATTTGTCGCCTAAAATAGAAACAAAAATGTTTTATCGCTTCAACAGCCATTGTCGCTCGTAAAAATAATAATTATGAAGCAAATAGGGTCGTTATAGCGTCACTACTGCCATTCGGGGAACGCCAAAAGTCTTTTAAGGACCTGTCGTACTACTAGATATAAATCATTCGATCGCACGACTCAATTATAAGGGTTTTTCTTGATATCATACTGTTTTATTAATATTAACTGCCTCGTGGCTTGTGCCATAAGCGATATAAAGGTCGCGGGTTCAACTCCCGGGTTGGGCAAAGTATTATTGGGTTTTCTTTAGGATATTCTCAGTAGCAGTACGGAGTCTGAAATAGAGCTCTAAAAACGGCAATAGGCTCGCCCCCTATTACGTGGGACTGATACTTACCTGGCGAAATGTGGGTGCAGTAATGCATTTCTGCCTACCCCTTCAGGGTATACAGGCGTGAGGTTATGTATGTTTGTAATATTTTATCGCTTTCGATAGCACTGTAGACTTTGTTATGTCTAGGAATGTACGTCTGGCATCCACTAGATTAATTGCTTCAACTCCTTATAGGGAATTAATGGGCCGTATAGAACCTATCTTTGTCTCGATTTTAATTTCGAGTCGTTACAACTCATACTAATTATTCTGTTGCTAATGTAGACATATTAATACCAACAATAATTAGTGTCACACTTTATATGGTTAACGTTATTTATTTTTAGATACCTATGATACAAAAAAATAATTATGATTTCAAAACATAAAATAAGCTCCATACCCAGTGTGCTACCGAAAATTTTGCCATAAACAAAAGCTGATAATAATGCCTGTCCCGAGAATTGAACCCAGAGCCCTTTAAATGATATAATTTACCTTAACACCACTCCTTAAATTATACAAGATACGTTAAAAATGCGTATATATTATATGGACCTATTTACATCAACTTTAGTTCAGAAACCTGACAAATTGCTATTTCGATTTAAAAAAACCCAACAACATGTACATTTATTTTATGACAGTCAATTTTCTAGCACATATTTTGATATAACCTTTCAAAGCGAAACGCTACGTTATAATCAAAACAATAAATGGAATCACGTCACAAGCGTACCACACAACCTTGGCTTAAACACATCCATTTCGCAAATAGCCATCTTTAAACCACAATGTCACAAATATGATAAAAGGAAATTTTCCTTGGAAATTCTATAAGCGCTTCTGTATGTGGGCTGCAATTTCCCTCATAATGTGTACACGTTTAGCCATACATTGTTGGAAGCCTTTGCCGGCACTGGCTCGAGCTCAATATGAAACGATGACACGATTCCAACACTAATGGCTTTATGTTAAGCCCGGTCCAGACCCGACTCGATTGTGGGCTAGTGACGAGAAAACTGCTATTTCAATTTTATTTCAAGAAATTACGAGAATTTTCGAAACAAGAATATTTAGACGTGTAGTTCAGACCCAAAAAAACGCTTTTGATTTGAACATTGTGAGAGAGAAATGCACGTAGCCGGTCTTTAAAAGCGAAAAATAAAATCGCTTCAAGTTATTTTGTCAACCAAAAGAAGAAAGAAGCCAAAAGACTTACTTTTAGTTTAAACTAGTATTTTACAAAGCAATAAAAAATAACCTGTTAAACATGTCTTTTATACTAACAATAAGTACAATTTACAACAAGTTATCTGTTGTGTTCTTTACTTAATCTATGACTTATAAAACTTAAATAGCTATTTGTCACCTATTTATTTACTTCTATAGAAAAAAATACAATATATTTTTTATAATATGATGTGAAACTCGTGTATTACCATCCCTATGTCGTTCCGTGCAGTAAATAGATAAACTTGAGTGATCTTGCAATATTACTGGCAGAATCTGTCTGCGTTATGGTTGCCAGTTACATAGTCAGCAGGCGTCAATGCTTCTTCTATATTTTCTGTTTTTTTTTTTTTGTTTTCATTGCAAATAAACTATTTAATATGGTGATCGAAATTGGTACTTTCACGACACTTCAAAGTATTTTTAATTTTTATCCTAGTACGGTAAAGCCGGCCTGACACCTGATGATAAGTCGTGTAGCATTTTCATTACCTTATTTTTATCCATGATGTTATGTGGCATCTCATCTAGTATCCTTATCATCTGATAGGTTCTAACATCTTTTGAGCACAGATCTTTCCTCAAATTTGTTTTTATATTACTTTTATTTTAGGTTATGTCTATGATTGTACAATTCCCAAATTAGTTTCCATCCCGTCTCGTTTTATTCAAATATACAATTTAACAAAAGTTATTTACTACAAATTTCGCTACACACGTATAAATATGAATGAAATTATTTTCCCCGATGAAATACCTCAATAGTATTATTCAGTAATCATTGTGATTATAGGCTTTACATTAGGCACATCACTAATAGTACATATGTTCGATTTAATATTCCCAAAGGAATGGACCAAATGTCACAACTCTAATTACACCGTATTTATCCCCGGCTGTAGTGCTTTAGGGAGATTAAGAGCATAATCTGCAGCCAGAACATTGATTATATGAGTTTCACTCGCATCTGTCATGCTACATTAATTTGATGCTTTACCTTTTGTATCTTCACGCCATTTTATGCGTTTACAGCCTTATTACTAAGCAGTCTCGAAATTCAAATACCTACAGCTCCTATACCTAATACTCAGGTGCCGAGCATAACTACTTTTCTCAAGCATTAAAGCAATCGTAGCTACATTAATAAATAAAACTAGGTCGTATAATACGACACCAATATCTCGAGTCAGCTTACTGACATATCCAAGTAATCGATAAGTATGAAAACTTAAATTCCAAGACCCATATTAAGTATCTATGGTTACTGGAAGCACAAATAGAATTACTGCTAACAATTACGGTGGTTATCGTAACGCTTTATCGATTGGTAAGTTTGGAAGTCGTCACTCATCTTTACACATTACTTCAGCGTTCCGGGTTCAGACATCGTTTCATCTTTACATCAACACTGCGCATAATATCGCATGCCAAATTTCTTATGCCATTATTCAAGATATTTCAAACACCATTATAAATGCTATGTAAATCTATATGAAATTTCAGATTTTTTTCCGTTGTTTATTCGCTCAATGTAAATAAAATAGGTATTATTCGTATGCTTATTTTTTTAAATTTTCTTAAAATAAATTTTCGACTGAGAAAAAGAGTTTAAGGAAAATATAGTCCTGTGTTTCAAGGTCTTAAGAGTACAATGAATATAATTCTATCGATAATTCTGTTAAATCAATCAATATATAACGTAAAATTTATAGAAATTGATCGCGTATAATTAAGAGAAGATGATATGGATCCAAATTTTTTGCAGTTTCAAATCTACAAGCCTTATATTGTGTGCAAGCAGTTATGAAATCAAGTGTTTCTTTTGTTTGCAGGTCGGAAATGTTCATCACCAATCAACTGTACTAATGAAGCAATCCGCAGACGGGATATTGGAGTAGCAGCCGCTCGAACCGCCTTCGCAGCGCAATAAAACAACACGCCCCTGCCAATTCGTACCAAAGAATCAGGCTGAGCGAAAACAAACTGTATTTCTGTGGACAAAAGAGGAATTTTTCAACATACACTGCGCAATCCAATGGCTCTGCTGGGAATTGGAAAGTCAATCCAAGCAATATGTCAATTAAAGCCCATTCTCAATTGTAATCAAGCACGCCATTATAAAACTAAAAAGCTTCACGACGAGGTCGTATTTCAAACCTGACTCAAGAATTCACGGTGTGTCTCAGTAGCGCACTAATATAATAAAGCCAATGTATGGTTACACCAGGGAAACGACTATAATCAACACCCATTCAAGGGTCTCGTATGGCGACTCAAAACCATAAAACCCACTCACTGCCTAGCTTTGTTGCTTTACCTTCGTGTCTTCTCATACTGGTATCTATAATTCTACTGCAACCGAACGCGGTTGATTCAGTTGATTTCATAGAACCATATTTAGCGCCCGAATATAACTTCTCCAATCCGAACTCCACTAGTAACTGGACACTGTTCGAAACCAACACTACCCACAAGTCCGTACATATAAAACATTCTAAGTACTCCACGCCAGTCACAATATTCCTCGTTATATTATTCTTAATTGTGATCATTGGAACTATTGTTGGAAACATTCTAGTTTGTGTTGCTGTTCGATTAGTAAGAAAACTGAGAAGACCAAGTAACTATCTAATTGTTTCGCTAGCAGTGAGCGATCTGTGTGTAGCAACGATTGTAATGCCCTTTGCTACTGTCTACGATATAATGGGAACGTGGCCTTTTGGACCAGTCTTCTGTGATTTTTGGGTATCCAGCGACGTGTTGTCATGTGCAGCGAGCATTTTAAATCTTTGCATGATCTCAGTAGACCGATACTATGCCATAACAAAGCCTCTGGAGTACGGGGTTAAAAGAACTCCAAAAAGGATGCTGCTGTGCATATTAATTGTATGGATAAGTGCTGCTTTTATATCTCTACCCCCAGTATTAATTTTAGGCAATGAGAAAAGTGAAACCTCATGTTCCGTTTCCCAAAATCAAGTTTATCAAATCTATGCTACCTTAGGATCTTTCTATATACCATTAACTGTTATGGTGGTGGTTTACTATAAGATTTTTAGAGCCGCAAGAAAAATTGTGAAAGACGAGAAACGTGCTCAATCACATTTAGAGACACATTGTTACCTCGAAATCAATGTAAAGAATGGTGGTGCTGCCGAAGCTAAATTATTGGGGACCCAGCCTGCCGCTCAACCGCCGCCTCGGGGGTCTACAGCCAGTACTAACACTACTGTATGTATAACATTTATATTTATTAAAAAAAAAACTCTTATGCTTTGCGCGTTTCTGAATTCATGCCATTATCGGAGACGTTTAAATTTCCTTCCATATCAACAAAAGCAAAAATTTATAGATTTTTCAAAGAACCTTGAAACCAACGTCGCGTGTCTGAAAACGCGTATAAAAGATGTCAAAGCACCGGTCCATATTCATAAAATTGTTAGTATTCATGTTCTACAGCGACGTCATAACCCATATTTTATAGAAGCTGCCAGTTTCACAGCGGGGTATAAAATCCAGCAGGGCGCTATATTCTGATGACTCATTGCCGCTTTTCATGGATTTATCCATATACGCTGGTTATCAAAGCACTTTTAAAAGGTTTCTATCGTTGAATGCTAACTAGTTTTCGAGCACGTGACTTTTATTCATATCTAGAGGTCATAAAGTTCTACTCGTTTTATTGCATCTCATGCAGAAATTATTATCATAGTTAACATCGCGATGAGTTGGATGAATAATTTAATTTAAAATTAAGTATTCACATGCAGTATAGAGTTGGCGTTCAATTTAAGGATTCGTAGAAATTTTATCATATACATATAATAAAAGCATAATACATACACATATATCGTACGGAACGCTGATGTATGAGATCACCGATATTTGATGAAATATGATTGAAATATTTGTTAAATAAGACCTTAAATTAAGCACAACAATTTCGACATTCCTTACTACTCATTACGTTCGATTGAAATGAAATTTATTTGTCCACAGTGCAGCGTCGATAAAGCAGAGAGCGGAATAGGAAGGTGTTTCAGTGGCCAACGAAAATCCAACGAGTCTCAGTGCCCAATGCTTCAGCAACCAAAAACACCCACAAAACCAATTCACACCATAAACCGATCACCCACCACACTCACGCCAAATAGTAAGCCTCCAGTGAAAGAAAGACGACGTCTCTCCTCGGAAACTAGTAATAAAATGACTACGAACAGGATACGTTCATCGCTCTCCAATTTTGCTCAAAAAAGTCACATTGCCAAAGACTTATTCCATACACAATCGCCGCATCAGAAGAAGCTGCGGTTTCAACTAGCCAAGGAACGGAAGGCTTCCACTACCCTTGGAATAATCATGTCAGCATTCATCATTTGCTGGCTGCCTTTCTTCGTACTTGCCTTAATCAGACCGTTCGTGGAAGAAGACGCGATCCCTGATGCAGTCAGCGCTCTGTTCCTTTGGTTAGGCTATCTCAACAGCTTGCTAAACCCCATAATTTATGCAACGCTTAATAGAGATTTCAGAAAACCTTTCCAAGAAATATTGTTCTTTAGATGTTCTAACCTGAACCATATGATGCGCGAAGAGTTCTACCACAGCCAATACGGCGACCCTGACCAACATTATTGTGGCAATAATACAACAAAACTGCACAATTATGATGAAGGAGTGGAGATAGTTTCTGCCGTCGACCGTGAGGAGACGCGAGCGTCGGAGAGTTTTCTATGATTGTCAATGCCCGAGGTCAGTGGGGACCTGGATACTGTGATCTAATAAAGACTTTTAATATAATAAAGAGGTCTAACAGTGTTGTTAATTTGGTTCAACATTTTAATGACTTGTGTATTATAAAAGGCTGTTCTAATTCAACTAGTCGTTCTTACGTGTACGCTCCAGGCGGATATAATTAGCATCTGTAAATAACATATATTGAATCGTATGGTAAATATCAAAATATTCTATGGAAACAATATTAGTTTAGTCGAACGTTTCGGAATGACCAAAGAGGTAAACTAATTTAACGCAAGAGGATTCGTAATTAAGGTGTTGTGAATTTAAAGAAGTTTTAATAATGAATTTGTATTATATTGTTAAATAACGGTGTGTATGGATCGACATTATTGTAGCCTGAAGTATTACTCCATGTGATAGTAGTAATAGAGTTTAATATTACATATTGATTTCTGTTTCCTTCTATCTTTGTATAAATGTCGTAGCCTTGTACCTTAAACTTACTAAAACTATAAATACGCGTAAAGTTTTTAGACGTTGGATGAATCGATATTCTCAATATCATTCTTAATGTCTGGAATACACACGCTATTTGGCTTCACTAAAAGTTTTTGATATACGTTTCATGGAACATTGTTTTTTATAAATCTACGACAAATAAATAAACGTTTGTGGATTAATATCGATGCTCACTGCTACTCTTCTTTTATCTGTGCCTGCAAACTGTAAATATTATCTGCAATCGAAAATATGGTCATTTCTCTATGTGAAATAATAGAATATAGCATACAATAGGCACTGCCGGTAAATAAATAAATTAAGTATTCAATATTAGTTACATACGAAATTATGTGTACATAGTTCGTTGGTTTCAATAATGGTATGAAAATTACGGCTTACTAATTAATAGTATTTATTGAATTTCCATAAAGTATATAGAGAAATAAATTTATAATAAGAATAATAATTGTTAGTGAGTGTTGTAAATATTGTTAATATTTAATGACATAAAACTATTAACTATAAGTAGATATAATAAGTAAGTTATATGCAGATAACGTGGGGAAACTACGCTTGGAAAAAATAATTATTTGACCGTTCGAATTGATGTTTTATTGAGATAAATATATTTAAAAATGTAATTTCTTTGATGTAGTTTCTTTCCATTGTGAATATTGTGGTTGTTTGTAGGTAGTTGATATGATAACCACCAAAAAAATCGTTTCAACACTTTTAGGTCTAAATCCTTCCTGTAATATAATTAGGAACAATTATTTAATGCAACCAAAAATTATGAAGGTAGTTAAATTTTATGTGCTTGGTTTTGGTAATTGGTGCCTGAATTTAATTTTTACCTTAAACATGAAATTTAAATATTAGCTAATTTGAATTGAAATCGAATAAAGTATGTGTAGGTACACAGGTTTATGTGCATTTCAAAAACCAAAGATAGGGCTGTATATATTGAAAAGTATAGAAGCTGCTATTGTCTCTGAAATATTTAATTAATAAAAAAATATTTTACCCATTTAATAATAGTAAATCAAACCAATAGCCGGAAAGGTAACTGTTATTTATGCTTGGAAATATGGAGTTAATAATATAATAAACCAGAATACTGCAAGTATTCAGAAATACTGCAGGCATTGAGTTTAGATATTAAAGAAACCAAATATATATTTTTTCATTTTTATTCTGCATCTCTTATTTAATTATAGATGAAATTGATTTATTTAATAGTTTATGTTAAATTAAACACTTACAAAACTATTGAAAAAGACTCTTCAAAGAATAAACAATCTAAACATGAAAGAGAATTCAAATTAAACTTAGATTGGTTTTAAATCCATTAACTTTTTTTGTTAGTTATATTATAATTTACATAAATCCGTTTCTGTTTGTTTTCTTTTTAGATAAATTTAAGTACACCGCAATTATTTCGACAGCCTAGAAATTTATAATTAATTCGACAGCCCCGTGACGCAGTTGGCTCGATACCAGCTTGCGAAACGAGAGACCTCGGGTTCGATCACTGAACCGAGACAAATGTTTGTGTGATCCACAAATATTTGTGTCGGGTCTGGGTGCTTGTGAGACCGAAAAGTCTTTCGTAGTTTCTGATACCCAAGACACAGAACTTGTATCCTAGTGTATCCTTGTTCCATCAGAACTATGTATGTGACTGTTGGGTGTATTTATTTACTGCGTATAGGTACTATTAATGGTTGACATAAAAATAATCTATAAAAAATATATTTTGTAGAGAACTCTATGTAAAATAAATCTTTGTCTTCTATTCCTCACATCTATAGGGCTCCTTAAAATTTTCTTCAATAAAATTATTTACCACTTTAATATAAACATAGCTAAAGTAATCCAATAACTTACTATTCAGCAAACTAATTTCCTTGTTTATTCGATTTCAATTCAACACAAACACAACTGTACAGTCAAAATCGTTTTCAAACTAAGATAAGCTATATCAACAAAGTACATTATAATATTCAAATGAATTATAATCATGTTAGTATATTGGTATTATTGACGTGAATTATTGCAATTTAAGGAAGAAATCTTTTATAAAATTCTTAATAAAATCATTTGTCAACAACTTGTTTATTTGCTTGTATTTGGTCTAGACATGCTTGTCCAATGCGTTTTGTTGGGTTATACTTTGAAAAAAGATAGATGGCATAAGTTTGCTAATTTACCATATTATATAGACAGAACTTTAATGATTGCTTACAAGTTGAAGAAAGGCAAGGCATTAGGCAAGCGTGGCGGGCCAAAGACCAATCTTCAACTACACAGAAAAAATATATGTTAATAATTATACATATGGAGGCACCGCTGTGCCCCCGCCAAGTCGAGCAAAAAAACGGCACGGCCGTACCCTCCGTTTTTCCATTCCTTCTTTCCAGTTTAGGCGATTTTCGAACCCCTGTAATTTCGTTGTTAATATAAATTAAAGCCTATTTTTTTTATTATAATCGTGGGCATATGCTACTACTTTTCTTAATACTTGAAAACGATTTTGAATGTATATACAGTTTTATATTTAGCGTTACCACACTGCAATATTGTTTCATATGTGTAAATAAATTTTATTTAATTTATGAAAGAGCTCGTAAAGTACAAAGTATCATTAGTTTCTGTTGTTTTTCAATAGATCGCTTCCCTTTCTTTTGATATGTAAATGTATATTGAATTCATGTAAACAAAACTATTTCGACATCACTGTATTTTTCTTATGTAGGGATCCTAAAAGCGACGAAATAAAAATTAGATTACAGAAATGTGTTTTGTTTTATTCACCGCTGAAAGTTTATTGATGAATGGAAACAAAGACCGCTTTAAAATTTAAAACGAATTCACTAGCAGCACTGTTTCAATTTGTTTTTTTTTTTTCATCCCAAAGTTTTTAAATTTAATTTAACAATTCACAAACAAATAACCGAAAACTGAAAGTTTTTAAATTCCAGTTCATTTTAATTAGGTATGTTGTCAATTTCTAAATATCAAAATGCATGTTATTTAAATTTTTAGACGGCTTATAGGCTTGAGGGCTTGTTTGTTGACGCATGTATGTTTTAAGATTATATGAACTCAGGAAATAATAATTTAATCTATCTTTGTAGGTTGTTTGTATACATCTAATAACCTTTTTTTAACAACAACAAGCGGCGATTTTATCCCTAGTTGTTTCGGACCTACTTGCTCGTGAGTCTCTAGTAGGTTCTGATACCCATTACGCAAGGTTTATTAATTTCTGAACTTAGTTTGTGAATGTTGGATTCGTTTGTTTAAAAAATGTAAAAGAAGTTCTGAACGGTTTAGGAAAACATCGTGATGAAACCTGCACACCTAAAAGTTCTTAGGAATTTCTTAGGTGTGTAGTCTGCCAACCCGCACTAAACCAGCATGATGGACTAATGCCTAAACCCTCTCAGTTGTAGAGGAGGCCCGTGCCCAGCAGTGGGACGTATATGGGCTGATGATGATGATGATAAAAGAAGTGCTGAAAAATCCAATAAAATATTCAATCAAAATATAAGTCTATGCTTTTTAATTAAAATAAAAAAATCACTCCTGTATTTCTCACGTGAAAGAAACTTTCGAATTTCTACTCTGACAAGTTTTCAACAACGTTAATCCATACTTCCAAATAGAAGGCAAACTTCCAATAACAGGCAATTTCAAATCAAACACCAGTAAATAATAATGTTAAACTTGATGTAGGTACCTATTTACGACGTGTATTATTCATCAAAAGTCGCGCGGCTTCGTTACGCGTCATTCGGAACAAAAATAAAAGAATCGTATTAGCGGAAAATTCGATGACACCCCGGTGTATTCGCCTTGAATTTTTTGTGATGAACGACCTCAGTTGTGAAGGAAATTAGGGAGTGATCAACGTTGTGAACGGAGCGATTTCATATAATTGCTAAATACAAAAACAAAACAGGTTTGTTTAATTTTATTCTGTGTAGACAACTGTTTATAGCTCATTCGAAGAAGTACGAAATGACACTTATAAGTTTTGCGAAGATTGTCGTACCATGTCACTGAAAGGAAATTCTTTATTAATAGTGAATTAAGACACTGTAGTTATTAAAATATTACATAAATCATATTTACTTCGTAGTCAAACATTACAATTTAGTATTTATTTTTTTTTATTCTCGTATGTATCCAAATTTACCTTACGCCGCTGTCGCGTAATAAACACATTTCAACCACTTGCGCCGCTGCCAAAAGCGTTACCTAATGATTTTTAACCACGCTTTCATCGCTCGAGTTTGTCAAATGTCACTATGACAATGGCCTTTTCCGTCACTTAAAATAGCATCAGCTCCATTGCTATTAACATAGCAAAGCCATTATGTTAATCCCCGCAGCCTTGAGAAGTGGGATGACCCGTTTTGACGCGCGATGCCTTCTTTGCTTCCACTTTCAGTTTAATTCCGTGAATGAACGCAGGAGATTATAGGAACGCTATTATTCATTTGATTCGTTGTCAGGAAAGAAATAACGCGATCAAGGAACTTATGTTTTATCTGGTGGTTGGTTATTTGCATCCGCCCGGATAGCGACAATCGCAGATAACATCAAAACCTGCCACGAGCCTCAGAAATGTTCCTAGAATTAGCCTCGCCTATTTTAAAGAATTTTGAAGACATTCGATACTGCCGTAAGGGACGCGCTGGACAGAATCCGGTGGAAGCAGATCATCCTTTCCAGATGTCACCCTAATGTTGACCACGATCCTCAGATATGAGGGACCGACCAGAGAGAGATTTTAAAGAAATCTCGCGGTAGGCTAGCAAGTACCTTATTCTTTATCAGATTATCTGATACTACGAATACTATTGAAATATGAAACAATGTCGACTTCACAAGACCGAACTATTTTCTTCTTGTGTGAGTTGTTACGTTAGCTTAGGATTTAATTTATTCCTAACTACATGCGGTGTTTAGTGCGTGAAATATGTAGGTCAGTCACGATTTTTTTCTATTTGTACAAAACTAGAGCTAATGAGTTTTCGGAACTGGGAACCATTATGAATATCGCTCTCCATAATATACTTTTTTCTATTTTCAATTTTACTTTTCCTGTAGGTATTAATGAAGTTTCCGACACGCAAGGTCTTTTTATTAAACTCAAGCTGTACAGTTAAATATTTTTTACTTATAAAACAATAAGAAATAAAATTACCTTGTAATGTTAAAGCACAGAAGGTAGTAGCAAAGTCTTTACTTTACAAGGTACTTCTAATCACGCATTTCGTTCTGTGTGAATACATTTTTTTTTTTTTTTTTTATTCTGGCACGGCAATGTGACTCCACTGTACCTGATGGTAAGCACAGTGGAGTCCAAAAAATTACTACCGACCAGCGAGAAACGATATGGTCACCCGCTGGTCGACACAATCATGCCGGCCTGCACAAATGCTTCTTCACGCTTCGCTTAAAGGATCCAGGATCATAGGAAGGAGGGAACACGTGAGCTGGCAAACTGTTCCACAGCTTTATTTTTTTTTGTTTATCGTGTACCTAAGTAGTTTAATATCTAAAGAAGACATTGCAAAGAAACCTGCATACCAAAGAATCCGCCGTATATGATTACTTACATAAATACATAACCTCATAGAGTAGGCAGAGTTGCATTTCTGCAACCACATTTCGCCAATTATGTTTCCGTGTCACGTACCAGGGGGCGAAACTATTGCCGCCTTTCGGGCACAATTCTAGACTCCGTGCTGCTACTGAGAATTTCCTAGTGGAAAAACCCATTAACACTACCCGACTTGCGAATCGAAGCCGGAAACTCAATAATCATCATAAATATAATCATCTTATTTTACAGTAGGTAAAATTACATATTGAATCTATTGAAATCAATACCTTCTTTCAAAACAGTAGATATTATGTTATATTTTTTGTTATTATCAAATGAAGTAAAAAAAAGCGCATATGTAAGTCTACGGAGAATTGTTTTTGAACTGTGTGGCTACGTATGAATAAAACCGTATCGTTACGTCTGTCGGCTTTTATAGTTTATGCCAGCCGAGCTAATATTTAATCAACAGTTCATTTGCGTCCTACAAATGGCTTAAATGTCGGTAAGAGTTACAGTAGCCCATTATACTTAGTGTTTCTTATTTATTGTGTTTTCCATTCTCAATAGGACCAAAGGTGAGTTTGTATACAGGATGTAAAAAGATCGTTTTCGAAAACTAAGACAGGTAATAGTTACGATCATTACAAACACATTGACGCCAAAAGAAATCTCTAAAAAGAATAAAAAAAATTACGTTTTCTAACTTCCATAAGTATTACATACATACATACATAACCTCACACCTGTTATCACCGAAGGGGTAGGCAGAGGTGCATTTCTGCACCCACATTTCGCCAGGTTTTGTATCAGTCCCACGGGGGCGAGTCTATTGCCGTTTTTCGGGCACAATTCCAGACTCCGTGCTACTGAGAATTTCCTAATTGAAAACCCAATAACACTGCCCGACCTGGGAATTGAACCCAGGACCTCTAGATCGCACGGCACATACTTGTGCCGCAGGACCAGGCGGCATAAGTATTAAATGTGATAATATGGTGATAAAGAAAATGTCAATATTATTTTTTCCGGTATTTATGTTAGCGTCAATGTGTTTGTGATCATCGTAATTATTATCTGTTTTAGTCTACGATTACAGTCTTTTTACAGCCTGTATTCATAACAGTGATACAAATTAATTTGACTATTCTTTATTCACGTTGAACCGCTGATCGGATTTGGATCAAATTTTGTACTAAAATTTTGGGATACCTGTAGACATTAAATTATTTACATAACTTTGGTTGACAAAATCTGTATTTGGTACGGGCGAAGTCGCGACCAGTAATCGTTAATCAGCATAGCCGTTAGCCCATTTTTAATCATCAACAGCCCAAATACGTCCCACTGCTGGCCACAAGCTTCCTCTACAACTGTGAGGAGGCCAACTCGCGCTAGGCCAGCATGGTGGACTAAGGCCTAAACCCACTCATAAATTTAACAACAATTTGTTCTTGATCATTTAGCTAATCAATTTATCAAGACAAGTTATGTTTATAAAAACGGATGTGTATTTTTAAGTGAAAAAAAATTACAAAAGATATATAAATTATTTTTTTTGCGATTTATGCTGATATTTGTTTAAGTCGCCGTAAAATCTATTTCCGCACTTCTATGTCACTGCGTCAAAGCAGGCAATCATAATTGTAAAAATGATATTTACATTGGGCTATAGCAAACAAAAAGTTTCTTAACGCGCGACCGAATTTTCGTCCAAAAAAATTAAAGAACCAATTTCCACCAGCAATAAAATTCACTTTATTGCCGCAATAAAATTCAGTAATTAATAACCGCTAACGTCTCGTGGTGAGAATTCAAATTACACCTTTTCGTATTGGCCCACTCAATTATTGAGGGAAATAGGGCGGCGACACGGCGACGTAACGTGAACGACGAGGTCGAACCGACTGAATGGAATACGGGATTTTGGAAATCATTTGTGGTTTTCATCAATTACAATGAGAAACATTGTATTCAGAACGTTGGCGCGCACTGGAGCGATAAATTCAACAACATTATTGAGTTCCAATTGTCTGTATTGGTGCGTTTTAATAGTGTTTTATGGGTAAAATGTCATTTATGTTGTCATCATTCGACATACAGTATATTTCATATAATCTATATTCCTTTGTGTTGGAAGCCCGTTTTTGTCAAATGAAAAATGCTTTCAGATAGTAAAATATACTGTAAATATTTTTTTTTGGATTAAATAAACTGGATTTCAATTATACATAAAGACTTAATTTTGTTGTTATTTTGCGGCAAAAATTGGCCCGTGCAATCGACAGGTACCGGATTGAATGAACCTGGCCTGGTTTAGGCAATGTTTTTCTCTTAGGAAATCCAAATTTTTTAACAGTAAACTGTTTTTGGAGTATTTAGTAGATTAATTTTGAAGATATTTTATATGTGGACTTATCTATCTGTAGGTAGGTACGGGCTGCACGGCTGTTCTACCTCTTTATGAAGATCTTTTAGGTGTGCAGGTTTCCAATTAATAAATAATATTTTCGTTCAAATTCACACAGCAAAGTCCTGGAGTTTGCACCTGCGTCCACCAAAAATTAAGACTTCACAGATGACTCGTAAATTCTCGCAGCCATCAAGTTTTTATACTCTCAATATTTTACGATATTCTATATTAATGATATTCTAATACATCCCTTTAATTAAAAGTGACTGGCTGGAAGTTCTCCACGTAGACGTGTATAAGTTTACGAGACAAGTTTTAAGGGCTTTATTAAAGACTTCCAGTTTACTTCACCTGTTAACTTTACGGTTACGATGCATACGACGTAATTAAGTGTTTCGACGGAGCATAAATCATCGTCTGCCTTTCTTCGTGCTTCGTTTACAAAACCTAATTAAATTGTACTAACGGTAGCATATTATCAAAAGATAATTGGATTGCGGAGTATGGGAAATAATATATAGAAAAAAACATGGATTGAATGATCATTTGTAGAATTGACATTGAATTTGACAGCCCCGTGGCGAAGTTGTCTAGAATAGGTGAATCGAAAGACCGCGGGTTCGATCCCCACACCGAGACAAATGTTTGTGTGATCCCCAAATATTTCTTTCGGGAGTGGGTGTTCGTGAGACCAAAAAGTCTCTCGTAGTTTTTGATACCCACGACACAAAACTTGTATCTTAGTATCTTAGAACTATGTATGTAACTGTTGGGTGTATTTTATTATTAATTATTAAGTATAGAACGTAAGCATTAAATGGTTTAATCGTATAAAATACACAATGTAAGGACATTTACCGGAGACTTCTTTGAGAAATTAGATGGCGGTGAAGAGTATTCTTGGTTTATTTATTAAAGACTGCCTTGTGGTCTCGCGTGTATATGTAGTATGTGCCGTGTAATCTAGTGGTCCCTCATTCGATTCCCGGATCGAGTAAAGTGTTATTAAATATGCCCGAAAAGCGGCAATAGGCTCGCCCCCTATTACGTGGCACTGATACATACCTGGCGAAATGTGGATACAGAAATGCAACTCTGCCTACCCTATCGCGTAATACAGGCGTGAGGTTTTGTATGTATGTATTTATTAAATATGTATTATTTAATATTTTACCTATTCAATATAACGTATTGGTTTTCGCTTTCGATGAGTTCCTATGAAGAAAACATGAAAAAAATATTTTTTTTCATTTGATGTTTACGCTTTATTGTATAACAAATTAAATGAACCAAATAGATAACTTTTAAATAAGGTAGTGTAACAAATGGCGGCCTTATCGTAATCGGTGATTTAACGAAAAATTAATTTGATTCAATAACTACACATAAATTCATACTTACAAAAACTTCAAGGTCTACTGTTTTTTTTTAAGAATACATGATCAAAATAATAAAAAATCCAAACAAGCGTTGTTCAAACAGTTTCATCACTTTCAAATATCCATGATGAGAAATTCTAGAGCGTGCACCGAACGTGTGCCAATCAAAATCGCAATATTGCATTGTAATAAATCTTTTCGAAGAATTGTTGACGGGTTTCACATGGTGGCATTCATCTACATCAATATAGACTTGCGTTAAAAAATATTTCCATACTTTCAATGGATTTTAGAATGGATAGCTTTACGAGAGCCGTTTGAGTTGTCCTATTCATCCGAGAATGCAGCAAACTTTTTCTCTTGGAAATTTTAAAATTGCTTATATTTATTTAAGACATTAATTTTTACTGCTCTTTAAATTCAAAGCACGAAACTCATATTAAGATATCGGCAGGTTTTTCGGGGGGGCTTCAATCATGGTGAAAGGATGACCGTGCCGGCAATTTTTTTGGCCGGTTTGTCGCGGTCGGTCCTTTGATCGCTATGATTGATAGTCCCCCAAACTTCTTCACAATAAGGTGAAGAGGTATTCGGCCGGCATGATTGTGTCGACCAACGGGAGACCATCATCTCTCGCTGGTCGGCACTTTTTCTGGACTCCATTGCGCTTACCATCAAGTGCAATGGGGTCACTTTGCCGTGCCAGAATAAAAAAAAAATAAAAAAAAAAAAAAAAAAAATCAAACCGCTAAATATGTAACTCTTTATATTTCCCTGTGTTTAGTTTTCTCCTTACCTCCCCTTTATTTATTTTTATTATTCTTTATTCATTTTAGGGACTGAATTATTTAATAATGATTAAAATAATCCCTTTTTAAAATATAAGATTACTAAGTTTGGGAATGGTCGAAGCCATTTTATGCCATACAAGGAAATGCGATTTTTCACCATGCAACCTGCTTATTCATTCAGTACTCTATGCTCTTATTTAGCACAGCGCTTCAATGGATTCCTATCAAAGGAATAATTTAATTAACAATATCACCGTACCTATGGTGACGTCATGGAATAATTCCTGCAGGTTCATTATCTGTAAATTCTCGATACGAAGTCAGTGAGGTACATCACGAGATAATCCACTATTATCCCGTAAACAGAAATCATAATTAGGTTAATGTTGTCAGCGCTACACGCGTGCTCAGTGTTCTACGAGCTAATTAACTCAATTATTAAATGATCATTATTAAGTTTCAACAAAGAACAGCTAGTTACTTTAAAAATTACCTTATGATGGGTCGCGTACTGCTCTTTTAGCCCCATGAACTGCTTCGTAGCCTCGTCAGTGGTCCCATACGATTTAGAGGTCCCGGGGTTAAATCCCGAGTTTGGCAAATGTGTTATTTCTGAGAAAATGTGCCGGAAAACGGCAATAGTATTGTCTTTTATGTCGTAATATATAAAACATAATTGCCCATACGTAATTGCAGAAGTGCACCTGTGCCTATCCCTTCGGAGATACAGGCATGAGTAGATAGTGTGTATAGTTAGATTTTTGTACTAGCAGCTGAGACAAACATAAAAATAATATAGTGGAATATTTTTTTTGTATTTTTTTGTTCTTTGACTACAGAACCTATTTTAAAAATAATATAAAATATAGTATACATTTTGCTTTAGGCCATGACAGGGCGTAGTACTCAATTCAATACTACATTAACTAACGGAACAAAAGACATAACTTTAAAAAGAAACAGATTTGTGAAAATGAATGGACCCGATCACGTGACATTTACGCAGCACTATTTACGTGTTGTTAACCACTAACCAATTTAATTTGAGGGAAAATACAACTAAAACGCTACAGCATTATAGTGATTGTGAACATTTTATATAAAAATTAAATAAAAGCAGTGAGGGCCTCGAGGTTTAGGCGCGCGGTCGAGAATTTCAGCGGTCGCAGGTTCAAACCCCAGGCACACCTCTGACTTTTCGAAGTTATGTGTGTATTCACAATGAATTATCACTTGCTTTAACGGTGAAGGAAAACATCGTGATAAAACCTGCACACCTAAAAGTTCTTAGGAATTTCTAAGGTGTGTAGTCCGCCAACCCGCACTAGGCCAGCGAGGTGGACTAAGGCCTAAACCCTCTCAGTTGTAGAGGAGGCCCGTGCTCAGCAGTGGGACGTATTTGGGCTGTTGACGACGAACATTTTATATTTACATTCCACCCTTATAGTCTGCCTCGTGCTATCTCGGCACTAATGTGCCATTCGATCTTGAGGCACCTGGTTCAATTCTCGAGTCTGAGATGATGACCAACTCGAAAACTTATTCATAAATAAACCACTACACTACGGAAGCAATTAATCCTCATTAGCACACGCATGTAATTCCGCTTTGTAATAAGGATTACGTATCTGTACAATTAACTATGACATACTGCAGAGTCTGCTTAAAGCTGAATACACAACATAATATGGATTACGTCACACGGAGCTCGTGACCACCCTTGTTTAGACTGAGGCTTTAGTCCATTAAGCTCGGCTGCCGTGGTTGTGCGCTATTGCCAGTCTAATAGCCAAATTTTAAGCCGACGTTGAATAACTTTTGGCTTCACGGTACATTTTCAGCTGAAATGTGCAATTAATTGAGTATAAAAATCTACGCTGACCTAGATCATACGTAAATACAAAAACACGTCTATATTTTATATTAACGCATCTTCGATTATTGCAATCATTTCAATGCTTTACGCAGAATGTGCCAAGAGTATTTAAAATGCCATAGGCTTTAAAAAAATGTATTGAAAAATTAATAAAAACGGCAATAGGCTCGCCCCCTATTACGTGGGACTGATACATACTTGGCAAAATGTGGGTGCAGAAATGCACCTCTGCCTGCCCCTTTGGCAAATGCAGGCGTGAGTTTATGTATGTAAAAAATTGATAATAAAAAAAATTAATTAAAAAAAAGACATTATGTAGATTGGAAAATTGGAAAAAAATGGCATTAAGATTGTATTGCATAACTAATGCGTATCATTCAGAGGTTTCGTCGCCCTTTCTCTTAGTCAATTTAAATTACTGAGATATAAATTAAAAACTTAAAAACGGTCTTTAACTGTGTCTACTGTCCAATGTTGAATTATCGACGTCAACTTTCTAAAAACAGATCATATAACCTAACTCACACGCCCATACCACGACAGACGGTTTGGGCATGTTATGAGAAGGGATGAATTATATGTAGGTAAAAAGGTGATGAATACGAAAGGTGAAGGATGGACATGCAGAGTAAGGCCAAAGAAAAGGTAGATGGTGTGCGTGACTGAAGATATGAAAGAACAAGGGGTGAATGAAGACATGACGGCTGATAGGGATGTTTGGAAGGATTAAACATACTGCGCCAACCCCAAATGAAATTTGGAACTGGGCAAGGAAATGATAATGATAACCTAACTCACATACATGTAAAGCAAAAGCCATCTTTCACACTGAATGGGGTTCTAAAATTACATTATAAAATATGAAAGCGCATTTCTTTCAGCTTGCTCGAGATTCCATACTAGATAAGGTGGTAATATCCGATATAAGTAATAACCTGAAGTTATAGATCTTATCTCATGACTTACAGCTATGCCTTTACTTAAAGTATTGTAAGCTAATAACTGAACTCGATATTAATCAAGATAATCGGAAAACTTTCAATGTCGTTTGAATAACAATAAGTTATTTGTTGCTTAGTTGTAACATGCAAATAAATTCACACACGTTCACACACAACTGTGTACCTGAATCATTGGAAAGAAACAATAAATATGAGTAGCTGTCATATTACCAATACTTAACAAAACAGACAAGTGACCTTATAAGTGATGGTTTCCTATGAGGTACGCAATCAAGTGGACTCTACATTAAATATCGGATTTCTTTAAAAAGTGTTCACATAAAGCCTACGTTCCCAGGCTGATGATGATAGTATAATAAAAAAATGAATTTCACCGTACTGTATTCCCCGAAGGGTGAGGCGGAGGTGCAATTCTGCACCCACCTATCGCCAGTTATGTATGAATCCCACGTAATAGGAGCCGATCACATATCCAGACCCCGTGATGCATTTCGTGGAATTATAAAATTTCCTGGAATGGAAAAACTAAATAAAACTTTGTCCGACCCGTTAATCGAACCCGAGACCTCTTGAACGCACAGCACATACTTGTGACGCGAAACCAAGAGGCAGTCGTGCATAAAATATTTAAACTTAAAAAATAACTAATAGAAAAGATCTACAAAGCAAATATTTGCTTCTTGTAACTTGGCTTTTTTTCCTACAGTATAAAAGAAATTCAATTAAGCAACTTCCTTTTTTCGTTAAACTAATAAATATTATGGTGCCGGGCAAAATGTTTTGCATTAAATACCTTTTAAAATATTTCGCCACTTCTTTCTATCGGTCGTTTCAAAATTAAACGTTGTTGATTGGATCGAAAATTCCAATTAAAACTAAAGTTGTTTTTAGCAACCTTCGAAGCCCATTTGATGCATAATTTAGGATCAGACCACTTTTCTTTCACCTGTTATAACCCTTTAAAACACACAGTATACATAATAGTAGAACATATGAATGTTCTATCACTATAAAGTCGGATGACTATGAAGTCATCCGAATAGCGACCACTGTGTAAAAGTAGTTAAGCTCGCCATATTTCTCTACTTTCTAACTCTCCGCGTTCTGTGATAAGGGTGCATCTTATCACAGGGTCACATCAGGGTCTAGAATAGGCCGACACAATTGCGTCGACTTCCAACAATTGTTTGACAATTAATCCTTACTTGTCAAGGTATCATGATTTGTCTTACTATCATTGCCAGTGTATTTACAATATTTGAAACAAAACTCATAAACTTTGTGGTGATTTTATTATTAGTAAATAGTATGAATTATTCATTTCCGACCGAGTTCCTAAAACATAAAACCGCAAGCGACTTAAACATGGCTTTAGTAGGGTGTTTGGGTTCATATGGGGTTTGGGCAAACAAAGACTTTTAGTTAGGATAGTCGAGAACATACTTCTGGGTCAATGCGCATCGAATGCGTTCTTTTGTGTTAAATACGTAGGGTGTCTGGAAGAGATCGCATAACATCGAAAAGTCAGAGGTGTGTGCCTGTGGTTTGAACCTGCGACTGGCGAGATTCTCGACCGCATGCCTAAACCTCGAGGTCATCACTACTTCGTTTTTTATACATCGAACGAAAGCGTTGTTATTTTCCAGATATTTTTCCTTATAAGCCTTATTTAGAAATACACTCTTATCAAAAACAAACTGTTACTTATTACCGAACTAAAATAGAGTTATTCAAACCGTACAATCTCAGTTTTTCGTGTAGCAGTAATTAGATTTCACGAACCAAGTAACATTTCCACGAATTGTAAGGTATACAAAAGGTAATTTAGATTAGATTTTTCTGTTTTATTACCGGCGGAACGCGTTGAAATATGGTAAACATTAATTTGACCTGCTAAGGTCTAGGTAGCATTAAAAATTAACATACCGACTTGTTCATTCTACGGTCGCTGTGTTTCATAGGAGTGAGAATTTTATTTTTGGAATGAAACTGGTATATATACACAGATAAAACCACTCTCAGATGTTCTACTAAGATACTAACTAACCCTTTTTTTTGTCAGCCTATCACCGTCCACTGCTGAATTTAGGCGTCCCCAAGAAAGCGCCAACCATCCTGGTCTTGAGCAGCCCTCATTCATCCGTTACCCGCCAACTTTCTCAAGTCGTCGGACCATGGTGCTGTAGGTCGTCCTACACTGCGTCTGCCTAAGCGCAGTTTCCACTCCAACAGTTGTCTGCTCCATCGGTCGTCCAACCCTTTTATCGCCTGCATCAAAATCAACAAAAGAGTTGTTGGTTTATATGTGACTTCTGCATACAAAAACAGTAATTCCTATTAGAAGATAAGATATTTGGCTTGCTTTTTGACAGTAGGCTTCCACCGATCTTCGTCATGGAAGCTACCACTATAACGTACGATATTGACAGTATATACACCGACCAATTCCGCCGTATATTTGGGTAAAGAGAGTTGAAAGATCTTTAACAGATCGTATCTCCATCTTGTTAATATTCTGTCCTATGGAATAGCAGCATCAAGACATTAAGATGTGCTAGTGCCCTCTACTAAGGTGGTCTGATTCTTGCAGAGACAAAATTTTATAATGCAAAATTGTCGCACTTACACATTTGTTGTTTTTCAATCACAATGCTAGAATATGATCAAACTCACTTTTAATACAAATTAATTAGCAGCAACGGCAACTTGCCAATCCCTTCAACTTATCACTTATGATTGATTGCGTTAAATGGCGTGAACGCGTAATCATTAATCAATGAACGTGCGATACAGGTCTCTTCACGCGTCACGTTCGACCTGTACAATGTGTGTGTCGACTGTCATTTAACATCTTTCACGAAATACGGCGTAAATTTTTGCACCAAGAGGTCGCGATTTTGATAGAAAATAGTGTCTAGAAACGCGCTAAATATGAATACAACTATAAAAAAATCTTGCTAAGGAAATGATGTAAGAACTACTTTGCCTACTAATCTTCACCTTTTTATCATCCCAGTTATTGTTCTATTGGTGCATGAAACTGGTAATCGTCTTTTTGGTAATGGTCTTGTTGACCTATTGAGTATAACTCATGATGACTCAAAAAAATCTTATATGGCTAGCTGGTCTTTCAAGCAAATGTAAAAATAAAAGTGGACAGTAGGTATGGATTTATTACTCTGAGGACTGATTACATTGATGAGAACTGGAACATACTTTCAGTCAGTAATTTTACGTCTATAACAACTATTTAATTTTAAACAAGGCTTTATTTAGCTCAATAAAACGAAAATCAACCAAATTACTTTGTTTAATTATTTTATTGGTACTGGATCAGCAAACTTGATCTTCAATACTACTTTTTACATAGTATCCTTATTTTTCAACTGTGTGTGTTGTATATTAATACGCCTACAAATAAATATATTATCATCTATTACATCTTTCATTTTTAATTAATAACCGCATGTGTACTCATTTAAATAAACGTATTATGACAAATATCACCTAACCAAGGTGCGGAGCCGATGATGATGATGTATGGCGCGATTATTTGGTGGTGGTAACGAAGGTGGGGTAGCTTGGAGTTAGCGGAGGCGCACGTGGACATTCTTGACGTGGCTTTCGGCTCAGTTAGACGCGCTAAACATTATATACTCAGCCTATTGCTGTCCACTTCTGAACGTAGGCGTCCCCAAGTAGGCGCCAACCATCCCGGTCTTTAGCAGCCCTCATCCATCCGCTACCCGCCACCTTTCTCAAGTCGTCTGACCATCGTGCTGCGCTAAACATTGTTCTCGCTAATTTAATATTTTTATTTGGTTTACAAAGAATTTGATCAGCATTATACATGAATTTATATGTGTAAATTTACTTTAAGTATTCAATCTACTCTTGGTTCCTAAAAATCGTGTACTTATTTAGCCAAATATTTTTAATTTAGATATAGAACTGAACAATTTTAAAATACAATCTTAACAACTAAGTGTAGTAAAATTTAAAACGCAAAACAAGATCATTTGAAACGTCACTCAAAAATCAGTAACAAGCCTTGGAAGCTCGACGTAATTTCATTTAGATTTTTAAAATCACTGAGAACTAAGTAGGAGTGCTGTTAAAATACTCGCAGTGAGATTTGCCATTAACTTGGCTTCCGCGTTTCACCTCTGCATTTATGAATTGAAATTCTTCAACGAATAACTGAATCGAGTGTTATTCATGCCGTCCGTTTAATAAAATTAAAGCGAATGCTTTGTTGCAATAATAAATTTAAATTAGCTGTAAATGATGGAACCAATAACTTTAAAATTTGTTTATAGAAGAATTACGTTTTTTAGGTGAGGGATGTCGCTTTATAATTCTTCCTCCTACTTCTCCAAAATTTATTCGCTGTGAAAAACCATTTGGAAAGAGAATAAATATACCCAAATACACATATCCAATTCTTCATCCCAAGCTTGACGAAAAGTCGATCAAACCATTAGGATTAAGTCCCACTGATAATTATAATTTTCTTTTTTTTTACCGGCACGGTCTATTTTTTCACAGAGTCGAACTCTATTTTATAATCTGTTAAAACGCAAAAAACCTCGCTATTTGTTTCATTCTCATCACTCAAATAACAGTATCACTTTAGTAAGTGTACATAAACCCTGTACAATACATGGAGGCAGATATTAATGTAAACGCAGATGCGCTCTGTAGTTTCCGTTTGTTTTTCTACTTAAATACAAAGTCGCGTGCTCACTGAGGCGAGCTTCAACAAACGGCTCTCACAACGTATCAATTAACAAGCTCGTGTAAACTAAGATTTAACTTATTAGTCTCGAGATATTATAATTTATTTATTTATTTATTCAAATTAGTACGGTTACACCATTTACACTAATCGATAACAAACCATAAAATCCAAAAAAAAACAAAAAGAACACAAACAGAAAAATAAATATAAAATAAAAGAACAAAACAGTAAAATAAGATAAAAATTAACATTACCTACATAAAATTATAGTACCATTTTAACAATATAAAACATCTAAAAAAAAATCAATTAATAATATATTATAAACATATTCATTCATCACACATTCAATTCACAAAAATGCAAACATTCAGACAAAATCGCCTTCCATTCCTCCGTAAATATATCACATTGTGGTGCACTGTCCAGGAGAGCATTGAGCGCAGTGAGAGTACGCGGTATGGGTGATAATAATTGTGCTTAAGGATTTACAAACGTTGAATTCATAAATAAGATGTGTAATATTAATGCTACTTTGTCAAGAAAATTTTACATTCATCTGATGGCAATTTTTTTTTTTTAAATAAATATTTGACTTTTACCATCATCATTATCATCATCATCTTCAGCTGTCCACTGCTGGATATAGGCGTACCCCCAATATTTCCACAGTTCTCTTTCAAAAGTGATCTTTCTGACTTTTGTTGATAGACACTTCAGTTTGTTTGTTACATGTGTAACAAACCCCAACCAAAACCAATCAACTCATAAAACGCCCCTCTTTGTAGGGCGTTAATTATGACGAACATATTCAGAATTAAACTATAAGTAAAGCATTCCCAAATCATATCTCTATTTCTTAAACTGTTCGCTATTTGGTTTCGTTTAATCTCAATGTATATACTCAGCCTTTCGCTTTAGTACGTACGTACGCTACGTAGGTAAATAAGCGCCAACAATCCCGGTCTTGAGCAGCCCTCAACCCGCCACCGTTTTCAATCGTCAGACCATCGTGCTGCAGGACGTCCTAGACAGTGGCGGTACTTCCATAGAAGCCCATAAGCGTTACACATTCTTTGTGTAATGTATAGTTTATAATTGGTTATTGTGAGGTCTTTATTTATCAAATTTCTTTTGTTAAATTAAGATTTAAAGATTATAATTCTGAACTTTGAAAGGCAAACTGGGCTTTTGGGCTTCTATGGAAGTACCACCACTGGTCCTAGACTACGTCTGCCGAAACGCGGTCTCCACTCCAACACTTGTCTGCTCCACCGGCCGTCCGTCCATTGGCAGACATGGACGTCCCACTTCTACGCACTTAACCTAAATGTATTTTACAATCTGTTTTAAAAAGACTGCATCTTAGAGCTGCGGGGTCGTCCCGAAATGTCTCGCCCTTCACAATCTAAAATTAATTACATTAAACGACCCATGCCGAGGGCTTTGTTATTCGCAATATTATAATGGGATCGCACATACACCTCAGTCTATATTAAACCTGGAATTTATAATTAAAGCATTAATGCCGTGCCATGCTCTGAGTTCAGGCTTAAAATTATATTTTGGTATGTACTATGTAAAGTTATACAGAGGTTGTTATTCTACAAGTATTTCTGAGAAAAATTTTAAAATATTAATTTAATATTTACAAAAATGTGTTACAAATAGGTAGAAATATTAGCAAATTTATATTTTAAGGGGAAGCAAATTTGTATTTGAATTATCTTCGATATCCATTTTATTATATTTCACTATATTTCATTAATTATAATTAATGGTCGCTATTCATACGGATATAAATATCCTGCCGCCAGCAAAACGACTCAGAATGTTGCAGATACAAAAATGACTAGGTCAATTGAACCATCAGAGTCTTATACAATATTGAATTTTGTCTACTTGATGCATTTCTAGTTTTCTCCAACTTCATAGGCCGTTTAGTTTTAGATAGAACACTAGTTGACACAAATGTGATACAAAGCAAGACACAAATGCTTTAAATAGGTGTTTATATTTGGTAATTTATTCCTATAATTATTCTCACATAACGTTGTAGTGTATTTTTGTGTATAAAAAATTGATTTAAACATTCAGACAAGTCTTCGTGTTAGCTCTGAATCATATCTCTTGTATTACAATTCCCTAAGTGGTTTATTAATATCATGCTCATTCCATAGTGGGGGTATAATAATTATTTTTATGTTTACGTAATAAAGTTGTAGGTAGTTTCAGTGAAATACACAACACGACTGTGAGTTCACATCTGTAGTATAAAATAATTAGTGGCATAGTTCGGGTGTTGCCACATTTTATCGTAAGTTCAATTTGAACTCTGAACTTTAGAGTGTTGTAAACGATGTTTTTATGCATCTTATAAGTGTTGAACTTGTGCAAGCTACTACGTGGCACTGAGCAGAGATTCAAAGAAGAATTAGATGTAGGGGCTTTCAGACAAGAAGCTGCAAAGTCAGGTGAGTGTTTATGGTAATTTTGTAACTCGTCCTACTTTGCAAGTGGTATAGGTACTTACCGAATTTTGTAATATCCTGTTTAAACACCCCCGCATACTATTATCATATCCAAGGTATGCGAAAGGAATCTAGAAAATGATAACAGGAGATAGGATTGTAAATATTAAATGAATATAGTTTTCTAGAGTAATCATTACGAATTATAATAATAGAGTATAGGATACAGTCCAATAAACAGGTGTGTGGAAGTCGTTCTTATTCCGATCTTAGACTATAAAGAGTAAATAATTCGTAGTTACTTTAGAAAATAAAATGTTGTTTTTCATTGAAATAGTTAAAAAAAGAATCATCAAAATCAGTTCACCCAGTCGAAAGTTCTGAGGTAGTAAACATTTAAAAAAACACAGACGAATTGATAAACTCCTCCTTTTTTAAAGTCGGCTAAAAACATATACTATACCGACAGCAGAAATTAAAGCGGCAGATAAAAATTTATTTTATTTTTTTATGCCAGATTCTACATAAATCATTGGTATCGTGAGACCCAAATAAAATCGAATTATCTGTGACAAAGAACTTTAAATTGAGATTTATTGAAACATTGAATCAAGTAAGTAAGACATAACTAAGTACAAACCTTTACAATTATCTCCAACTAGACTGAAAAAAACGAATATTAACACACTAGTAAATGTCTCTATGGCGGATTGTAAACTTAATGTATGATAGTGGCTTTCCTAACCGAATAACTTATAGCCAGCAAACTGGCTCTTTGGCAGTGTTATCAAACAAAATACAATAACAACGCGTCAGCAGTTCATATCTATCTGTCATTTCTACTACAGAACGAGCTGAGCACTTAATATTAAATGAATGATTGAATGAATGAAGATGAAATGAAATGAAACCGAAAGAGTGCTCTATTTATAGTGCGTTATTACTTATTTTAAAATTACTTTTTATGCCACAACGCGGCGTTTTTGTCCGTGTCCGTGCAATTTAGTTTTCTCCGCCGAGTTTCCATTTCAAATAAATTACATTTTAATTTAATTATATCCGTTTCATGACACTGTACCGTCACATAGCTTTTATGAATTAAAATAACACCATAAGGTAAAATTTATACGGGTTTTTTGTGTACTCTAATGGAGGTTGAGCTTAATAGAATTAAAAAATTGAGTGAAAAATTGAAAAATACCTGAAAATGGTGGAGTACTGAATAATTGCATTACCTTGGCTTGGCACGCACGAGCATATTTTTAGCTACGTTACTACCACCTGTTATGAAACCTTTTTTTTTTGTTAGCGACGAAGGCAGACGAGCCACCTGACGATGATTCTTTTCTTTGCAAATTTTGAGCTGAAGTAGGTACATAAACTTTCTGATATCATGATCGTTGTCATAATTCATTTTTAGATATTGAAAGTTGAAAGGGAATGATTTTAAGTATATCATCATACCTGTGGGCTTGTGTAAATAAATTTTAAAAACCTTTAAAGAGAAATATGAATATCCTGCTAAGAAACAAATATGGGCAAATGTAGAAATATAGATCACTGGTTAAATTGAAAATAAAAATAATCTTTCAATAATAAAGATCATAACAATAAAATAACAACGAAAAGTATTTTATTCCAAATAAGTTACCTCAATTCATTTTATATCGTAAGATGAAAGGCTATCAAAAAACTATTAGATGTATTGAATAAAACATGAACGAGCGTAACTCATATTTCTTCATATTTAATATTTGCTATAGAATTGTAAAGGTTAAACGATGAAATATTCATTATTTATAAATCTACACACTTCTATCCGTATGGTGAGTGACTAAATGAAATTGAGGATACTATCGTAACACCGCTATCGACGCCTAATTATAATCTGCACGGGAAGACCACGATGTTATTATGTCAATTCATGTGGATATCATTCTATTGAATATTTGGCTCTCATTAACATTTTCTTATCTCCCGTATCCTTTGTAGAACACCTGCAAAACGCTAACAGTTGTCTAAGTACTTATATTTTGATAATAAATATAATTTATATCACGGTCACCTGCAACATCTTGACTTCGCACTAAAATGTGAGTTGTACTACTACAAACGGCATTTTGGCCGCACAGACTCTCGAACTCTAAACAGAAGTTTCTAGACTACACAAACATCTGTCTATGAGCGGACCAAACCCCTGATTTTATGTTTCACATTAGGATTACTAGTAGGCCGACGTGACTTAATGGCACTTGGCAAATTATCCTCTATTTCGAAAGCAATATACGTACCTCAAATTTCATTCAAAATCCACTCAATAACATTCCTAAGCAAAATTTGTTCAACACCAACCAACTACTCCAATATATTTTGCGGTTAATAAATAGGTAACATTAATATTATCAACAAAATCTACAGTTCGGAGACTTTTTACACCATAATTAAGAGGTTTATTTGCATAAACCATTTGGCACACGCCTATTTCTCCATTATTAATACGATCATTAAGGAACACGCTTGTGCCTCGCCACTCGTTTCTAGTTAATAACCACACTTTAAAGAAAGCACCTATATATATTCATGGATTTACCGAGAAATACCTTAATGTGCTCTGCAACGTTGGGCGTCCACGCAAAAGGTTGAGAATCTCAAGGTCGTAAGTCACTGGATGACGAACGCTTCTAGCATGTCGCATAGGAAATTTTGTTTGTGTTTATGTAAATGATAAATAACTTATGAAAGTGGTGGCATTGACTGTACGAAGCTGCTATTGCTGCTCTTTTCCAAGTAAAATATGGTGCAAAATTGTGTACTCGTATTTTGTTTCGGTCTTTATAGAAATTTACAAAAACGTTTCGCTAACTTAACCTTCTTTAGAAAATTCTTAATAAAATTAATCACCAAACTCATTCAATGGCCTTTAAACACCACGTTTAGCCAGGTTTGCTTTATAATGTTAGTAAATGGAAAAATACAGTAACATTTCATGCAACTCGGGAATTAAACCCGATTGCACGACACATTCTTCTACCATGACACCTCGAGGCAGTCTCAGATCATTTAATTATTTAATTCGCCAATACCAATTATAAGTATATCCCGAACATCAAGTAAACTCAAGGTTTTTAAGCAGAATTTTCTTAAACCAATTTTATTATAGGTGTATAAGATCTATACAACATAATACTTCACACTATGTAACATAGTCATATATTAAAATACATTCATATGTACATACATAACTCACGTTTGTATTCCCCGAAGTGCTAGGAAGAGCTGCATTTCTGCACCCACATTTCTCGAGTATAAAAGCAGTATACACGTGTATCGATGGTGCCAGACTTAGTAGGGCATAGCATAGTATAGCATAATAGGGGAGCTTAAGGCGCTTTCCACTCGAAAAAAAGGCTTATATAGGATTGTAACATGTAAACATCTATTTGAACCCATTGGTACGGCGAATTGTAATATGAACTTGTAGCCTAAGTTCATTCATCATCGTAGCGAAGAAGTGACACGCTACACCTTATTGCTGTCGTTTAGACTGAATGTTTATTATAGGATAATTATAGGGCAGCAAGACCTATAAATACATATTGCAAAGCTATTTCAACAAAAAACTAATTATTTACAATTAATAAGAGTCAGTTTACAGAAGCCAATCGATAAAATGAAAAATCTTCAATAACCACAAATTGTGTAATTATTTTTATTACTGCAAATTCCGATAACTTTGGATGTAAATATATTTAAAAACACGACATATCTACGGTAGTAAATTTTTTAAACAAAAAAACAAAATAAAAATAAAGGAATTATTTTAAATTTTATACATTTTTTTGCTGGCCAGCATACAGCAAAGAGGATTGTAACTTTTTTTCCAGCGGCAATATAAACAAAATGCATGGCTAGCAGTACTGAATTAACTGGTGAAAGAAAATTATCCACCAGTACTGGCTATATGCAATTTTATAAAAACTAACCTATATCTAAGGCCTGAGCCTATCAATAAATAACGTAATACGTAGTCGTAGTTGACCTACATACATACATTTACGCCACTTTTTTGATTTCCTGTTTTGCGGACACAATTCCTGACTGTGCTATTGAGAATAATTATCCGACTCGAGGATTAAAAGCGGGACCTTTTGATCACACATATACCGAAGGACCAATACTACCCAGTCTTTATTCTTCAACATAAAACTAAACCCTATAAAATTGGGTTAAAACCGCGTGTGCCATTTACCCGATGCCCTTGAACCGTGTATCGTTGTCCCTCCCAAGGCTGCGCTGTCATTGATAAATGATCCATCTAAACAAAAGACGGGATTGCTTTCAGCGCCCTTGTGGGTGTATTACTTTTACTCAACTAGTAAATTATCTGTTCGGATGTTGCGATTGTAAGGTTTCATTTGTAAAGTTTATTATTTTATGTAAATATTAATAAGTCGTGATGGCCTCAAGGTTTAGGCACGCGGTCGAGAAGCTCTACAGTCGCAGGTTCAAACCCCAGGCACACACATCTGACCTTTCGAAGTTATGTGTGTATGCACAAAGAATTATCACGTACTTTAAAGTTCTTAGGAATTTCTAAGGTTTGTAGTCCGCCAACCCGCACTAGGCCAGCGTAGTGGACTAAGGCCTAAACCCTCTCAGTGGTAGAGGAGGCCCGTGCCCAGCAGTGGGACGTATTTGGGCTGATGATGATGAATATAAATGAGGAGTTGGAAAACGAAGAGTTGTCCACTTTCCTCCACAGCAAAGCGGGAGACAAAATATTGGAGTATGAGGTTTCACCCTCACATAAAAAAGACAATTACAATTATTTAGTGAAATAAGACTCAATTAACGCACCACGGGCAGGCAATACAGGCAATCTATTGCATATCTTTATATAGCAGCAAAAAAAAGTGCAAAATAGATACGAGTTAAACCAAGTCTCGTGGCATTTCCTAGGGCTGTCACCGGCGCTACTGACAAGTGTCATTGTCCACGGGTCGTTTATCAGTGGCGCGGCCTGTCTGACCGCAGTCACAGTGTAAAAGCATACCGTCACAGGGCTGTGTTACTCATAATTAACATTAACTATTAACTTGCTTGGATTTACGAAAAAAAAATGTATGGCACACACAGATACACATCCACAAATAGTTGTTTTGGGTCTGGGTGTTTGTGGGACCGAAAAGTGTCTTGTAGTTTCTTATACCTACGACACCAAATCTTAAAGTGGAGTAAGTGAGATTTACATTAAAAAAAATTTGACCCTGAATTTATGAACTGAATATTACTTTATATGAATATTACTTTAAGTACTACATCCCTTTTATATTAAAAAATATAATTTAAAAAATAAAAAAATGTTCTGTGTAATGGAGGTGCTGGGACTTGAACCCAGGACTTTCAGCATGCGAAGCAGACACTCTACCACTGAGTTACACCCCCGCTTGTAATAAGTTACGAATTTATGTACCGTATTGAATTCATGAACAAATAATACGAGCACATAATATACCATGAATTAGAGCCTACCTGCCTTATTCTTCCTGAGGAATGGCTTCTGATAATTTTCTGACGTGTCTTAATTTCTGTTTGGACGCTTTCATAACGTGAAAACCTAATGATATGACTTCCACAAACCTAATGAATAACCTAATGATATTGGTAGTGTCTTATTTATAGATTTTTCTAAACGCCTACTGAAGTACTGTTTAGGGGTGGCCTATGTCCAGCAGTGGACGCCTACGTCTACTACCTCATGTTAAATACGGTGCTGTACAAACAGCGTATCAACGGCACGGATTTAATATCTGATCACTTTTTTTTTTTTTTGTATCGTTCTGCGGACCAGTGTCAGTCAGGGTTTGCGTTACACGGTAAATTTCTCTTCTTTATCCAATCTACATATTGCTTTTCAAGTCCTCTTGGCTTATTATGTAAAGACATGAGCCAAAAATAATTTTAAGGCCAAAATATATAAAAAATCCATTTCACGAAGGTTACACAGCCCGTATAAAGTAACAATAGCATAAAATAACAGCGATATTGTTAGCATTACCCTTGGCCTTCTGAGCCTTGGCTCCAATTTGCATTGTAAACACAATGCTTACCAAATAACACATCGGGTACCGTCCGGTTCGTCCGGATTCGTTCCAGCTGGCAACGCCAAGCGACGATTGTATGACCTTAGAATGAAAGCATGAAATACATTAATAATGGCTTTTTCAAATATCACTCTTATTGAGTCAGAAAACATACGAAAGCAGGACGTCTAGTTTATATTTTTTATATTGTGGGGTCAGGATATTCTCATTTATGTAACAAATTGCCTTTGTTAAATAAAGATTTAAAGCTTAAGTATTATTCGGAATTTTGGAAGGCAAGCTTTGCTTCTGGGCTTCTATGGAAGTACCGCCACTGGTAGAAACTGTGACTTAGATTTGAACTTGCTGCTAAAATCGGGTGGCGGTTTATAACAGCAGCATATTTTATAGAAAACCGATATTAATTAAAATTTTCTTTTATAATTTCATTATGAGCAGCATGAGGTAGACGTGATTGTGACAAACGGTAATGGTTAATGGAAATCTTGCCATACAAGTGGATCCTGTACTAAGGTCGCACTTTAAATAGCCGTGCCAGTATAGAAAAAAATCAGATCACAGCGAGGGAAAGTTCGAATCCCACGCTTGATCATATTACAGCAATCTATATTGTGGAGTTTATGCACGTAAATCTATAAAATAAAATTGGTTGTCTTTAATCCAATACCAATCTTTCCTTTTATGAACATAATAAAAATGACAATACGTTTCAAGGAATATCAAAAGCTAACAAAATATGTAGGTGTTCTGTACAACTAAAAACACTTTTAATCATGAAAGAGCTTGTTTCTGTTGTGGGACAAAGATGTGTCTAGTGCATTGGTGTGGCACTGGATGACCTCTCATGGAACATATTTTAGATACATTAAATAGCGTTATGTTTCATTACGTATTAATTTTAATTAATTGATGCAAAGCATCCGTAATAAAAAGCAGTGATGGCCTCAAGGTTTAGGCGCGCGTTTTATCACTTGCTTTATCGGTGAAGGAAAACATCGTGATAAAACCTGCACAAATAAAAGTTCTTAGGAATTTCTTAGGTGTGTAGTCCGCCAACCCGCACTAGGCCAGCGTGGTGGACTAAGGCCTAAACCCTCTCAGTTGTAGAGGAGGCCCGTGCCCAGCAGTGGGACGTATTTGGGCTGATGATGATGATCCGAAATAAAGTTTATTTATTTAATAATTTTAGATTGCGAAATTAGGGCTAATATTCAAACAGTTGTTGTTCATTTAATATTAAACTCAATATAGAAACTATAAATGTATGCTTACGATGTTTATTTAGCTCGTGTCGAATTTTTACCCGGGATATTTTGTATGGACGATAACCCGTGTCGATTTAGCTCCCGAAACAATATTTGGAAATTGTTTCGAATCTGCGTGACAAAAATGATAATACACGCTTCATATTGGTATGGTTGGTCTTTTTGACTATTTCTTTCTATGTTATGCATGCTATTGAAATAGTTTTTGTTTCCTTTTTTCGCTATAGTATTATTTTTATGAATGGTAAACTATGGTGGTGGTGGTATGGTAATAAATGGTATAAATGGTAAACTGATGGTAAACTATTTCATCATAAGACAGGCGAAAATAATTTAAAACTTTTTAGATTACTACATTCTCCATAGCACAATTTTGAAATTGCTCCAAAAATAAATAGAACTTATATTAAAAAGAAAACTTTTGTTTTGAGAAAATAAATGAGCTGTTCTGATATTATGCCATAAACATGTTTTGAAATTTATAAATGTGCTATTTGATTTTGGAATCAGTTATTTTTTTAATATTACAGCGATGGCAATTAAAATCCGCTTTTCGAGGTATGTCTCTGTGAATAACTGATACAAACATGTTGATGTTATGTCGAAGTAATAAAAACACGTTATAGCTGTGGCATCCATCGGTCCCGACAAGCTTGTTCGACAAACAGTATCAATCGTGCGGTCTAAAACAAATTCATCACGGTGTCAAAAAAGTTTCGCCACTCGTATTTTTAGCCCTCCCTTGATCGATGGTTATGTTTTAGCAAATTGTTCCAGACTACATACATTGTACATAGACCTAGTTTTTTTATACGCATAGAAATATATACATAACCTCAAGCCTATATTCCCCAAAGGAGTAGGCAGAGATGCATTTCTGCACCCACATTTTGCCACGTAGTCCCATGTCGAAGCGGTCGGCGAGTTTATTGCCGTTTTTTTGGGCACATTTCCAGGCTCTGCGCTGTTACTGAGAATACCTTAATGGATTATTCTATTGGGTTAACCCAATAACACTTTGCCCGACCCGGGAATCGAACCCAGGGCCTCTAGATCGCACGGCACACTTACTTACTTTATACTTGAGCCGCGAGACCACGAGATGACTTATAGAGTGTTGACGACATCATATAATTAACTAAACCACCTAACAATGTACTAAATATAACCAAGAATTACCCTATATTTTCACTAAAAATCACTATTTAAGATTTTTGCTCCGCAGTCTGCGCCGCACGGCGCTCTGCCTCGCTTTGTAGGTAATTTATAATAATGTAGTTGCGTTGTAGTACCTACCTCCCACTGCTAGGCATCGACCTCCTTGATAACTGAGAGGCCTTAGTTCACCACGCTGGCCTAGTGCGGGATGGAGGACTACACACCTAAGAAATTCCTAAGCACTTTTAGGTGTGTAAGTTACCTCACGATGTTTTCCTTCGCCGTTTAATTATATGATAATTCATTGATACACACATACCTTCGAAAAGTCAGAGGTACACAGGTACAAGAGGAGGTACACGCCTGGGGTTTGAACCCGCGACCGCCGAGATTCTCGACCGCGTGCCTAAACCTCGAGGCCATCACAGCTTACCAGCAGGTGCGTTGTTATAATATTTTATGGGCACATGTTTACGCAATCTTCACAACATTGCATGTAATAATAAAATCAATGATGGTAGCTCACACGAATTCGACTCATCCTATTTGGGATACTTGAAGAAGTCTCAAAGATCGTAATAAGTCCAAAAACTTTAACTTGTCTATTACTTTGATTATTACTGGGTCAAAAAAGCACTTTAGCGAAAAGGGGGTGCAGAAATACACATCTGCCTATCCCTTCGGAGAATACAGACGTGAACGTATGTAGGTATATTATTTAAAGAGCTTATAATCAATGCTACGCTTCATGTGACCGTGACGAAACACGGTGTCACATGCGTCATCAAGGATGTAACAAAATACAGTTAGGCCAAGCGCCGGGGGTTTTTTTTTTGCAACGTACGGGACCTGTTTTTTTTTTTGGAATATGTTCAAGGGTGTCCCCTGAATGTAAATCCAAGTTGGCGCGGCGGGGGGGGGGGGGGGGGGGGGGGTTTCACTTCCTCCGCCAACTTGGAAAACACGTTTTATCGAATATCTCGCGAACCGCGCATCGTACGACAAAAATTGTAAAAATCATTATTGTAGATAATAATATTTGCCATCTTTTGTATGAGAAAGTGAAACCATGAGAAAAATATGATAATAAAAAAAAATAAGATAATGATATCTTAAACGCATAATCTCTCAAAAGCCTCTTCGATTCACTCGATATAGATTATACCTACTTAAATAAGATAATAAAAACTCACATTTTACGCATTCATTCCAATGACATTATGTCTGAAGTACAATTAGGTACTTGATACGGCGGGATAAGAAGGTAAAAATAACATAATCTTTTAAATTGCCACGGGGTAGTCCTGTAAATATACGAATATCTACGCGTATATAAAATCAACAATCACAAAAATAGTGTTGACCCATACTACTCGTATTCTTGTGTCTGGGTTATCGAAACTTATCACATACTTTGCAGTCTCAATAATACCTCCAATCCAATCCAATCCATCAGCCAATCGAAGTCCACTGCTGGACATAGGCCTCTCGCAATGACTCATCCTCTACCCACACACCCTATTCCCTTTCCCCGGTTGATGACGGGCAGCAGCGTCATCAACGCGAGTCCCCTCCTGCGCTCGCCAACCCGCCTGCCAAGCGTGGCGAGTATTGGCAATTACCTCACAATAATACCTATTCTGTGAAAAAAAGCACCCCCACACTAAGTTCTGGTGTTGCACGTATCAAAAACTACGAGAGACTTTTCGATCTCACAAATACCAAGACCCGGAACAAATATTTGTGAATCGCACTTATATTTACCTCAGTGCGGTGATTGAATTCGAAACCTCTCGCTCCACAAGTTGGTGCCTAGACAACTTAATAATTGAGTGGAAAACTTAAATAAAGTGAAGAATCCCTTGCTCCATCGTCAAATGCTTAAAATCACTTTACCGCACCCACAAATTCAATAATAAGCAATTTAAAACCTACGAGGCAATTTAGGCTCCCGTATATTTCCCAAAATAAACAGCAATAGAACGAACAACTAGTTCACATCACCAAACAAAATCGCTAGTTAAAAATGTACAAACTTGAAAACATAAAGTGAATGCGAATTCCAAAAACGGGAAGCAAACTAACCGTACACAAAAACATGGCATTTACATATTGACGGCAGGAAAATGTCGAAAAGTTTTGCCAAAAATCCGGTCATTTGGGAATGGCGTAACTTTTTGCGGGCAAATGACACGTGGAAATGAACGGTGGATTTAAGTCGTCACGGTCGCGTAATTCTCTAATAGAAATCCGGAAATGGATGAAGTGACGACAATTCGCACCGGGTACCGGTTTGTGCGGAAAAAATGTGTAAGAATGTATTATAGCGATGTGAATGGTCCATTGCCGATAATGATTCGTTTAGGCCGAACGATTTTTCTCGTATTACGAAGTATTGTCACATTCACGACATGTTTTTGCAGGGATTTCTTTTACAACATGATATGATAAGAGATATCTCTACTCAATAAAAATAAATTAAGCATAATTTTGTAGGCTCCATTATCGTCATCATTCCATATATACGTCACACTGCTGGGCACGGGTCTCCTCTATAACTGAGAGGGTTTAGGCCTTAGTCCATCACGCTGGCCTAGTGCGGGTTGGTGGACTACACACCTATGAAATTCTCAAGAACTCGTGTGTGCAGATTTCATCACGATGTTTTCCTTCACCGTTAAAGTACGTAATTTAAAATAAAACTGATAATTTATAAATTACATGTAGACATAAAAAGAAATCGATGAACCGTTAAATATTTTGATGAATTGTGTACACGAGAAAATGTTTACCAAATATATTATTTGGTTTCTCTACAAAGGTAATGCGTTTTAAGTATTTTTTAAAATATAAAATCACAAGTATTTATCTAGATAGGGGCCTGTATGCCCCGAAGGGTTGCACCCACATTTCGCCAAGTATATATCAGTCCCACGTACCTAATAAGGGGCGAGCCCAAAGCCGGTTTTCGGGCACATTTCCAGACTCTGTGCTGCTGCTGAGATTTTTCTAATGGAAAAACCCAATAACGCTTTGCCCGACCCGGGAATCAAACCCATGACCTCAAGATCGCACGGCACATACTTGTGTCGTAAGACCACGAGGCAGTCGCGAGAGCACGAAACTGCGTATATAAATACTTGAAAAAATAATTAAAGCGCATTGAACGCACACGTCAAAAGAAAAAAAATCTAACTATACCATACTTGATACCATGTGTGAAATACGAAAACATAGAGAAAATTTAATCCAATTTCCTACACGCCTTTGGGACTTGTTGTAATCATTACATCGGAATTACCTTTCAATATTATCGCTATACGTATTTTTTGTAGCCCTATCGGCCCTTCGTCGCACTTCGACAGTATGGGCGAACCCTCAGCTCCCTATGGTTACGTCATAGCTTACACCGACCAGGCTGAGTTGACATGTATGTAGATTTCTTATATTAGTTTTTATTTTCAAAATCTAGCTGCTAACCGTATTATTTTTAGAAGTAAATTTAAGGTTATCCAATTTATTTTCCTTTATTTTAAGTTTTCTATGTCTTTTATATGCATGATAATATTATGAGACATTGACAACTTGGTGGTTGCTAGGCGAAACAATGAATTAAATAAAGCGTATAAAATAAAGTACAAAAGATCCAAAGTTCTGGGCTGCAACACTGAAAGGATGCATTCATTGACCCACACAGCAACGTGGCCAATCTGAGTTTTAGGTTCCACGAACAAAAATGTAGCCAAAATGCCGCGCCTAAAATATCTACAAACTAACAAGGAGAGTAATTACGAAAGTACATTATTTATTTATGCATAAAGGAGTTATTACGGCTAAAACGTTTCACAGGGCTGGAATAATTTATGTAATTACTTCATGTTAGACACTATCCATTATTTTGTTATAAATGGAAGTGACGCATTATGTTTAGTGGTGTGTGAAAGCTTCGCATTAGGTTAGCGACGTGTATGGTATGCGGTTTCTTTATGACGCCGAATATTCGTGTATAGAAAGAAGAAAGAAAGAAAGAAAAGATTTTATTATTGGCTAGTGCACGAAAATACAATTTTTTAAAGAAAACAAGACAACTAATAACTACACGTATAATTCACACAGCCAACAATGGTCCTCTCATTCAGCTACATGCTGCAATTCCGCTTGCACGGAGTTGCAGCGCTGATTTTCAATGAGGGGACCAAGTGACAAAACGGACGCTAGGTTGGATTACAGGCAAAAAAATAATAATAATAAAAGCTTACCAATAATAATATAAATGTAAAATAAAGTATAGTAGTAAAAGTAATTAATTACATTACATTAACAAAGTCAGTCAACAGTGATTTCAGTATATATTATATATTCGCCACTAAGTGCGGAACAACCATCTCATTGACTTTTTGAATATTACAAGTAAGGTAAGTACTTCTTGCTAGAATTTTAAATAGCTATAACTGATTTTTGTAGTTTTAGAAATATTTGTTTGAGTTCACGTTTAAAGGATATAGCGAATATCTTAGGCCATATAGCCATACATACATTGTCTGTAATAGTGGCTTATGGACGAATTATTTATTTTACACGCGTCACCTACAAATATGTTGAAGAAAAACATATATACACACATACATACATAAATTCACGCCTGTATTCCCAGATGTGCATTTCTACACCCACATTTCGCACGGTATGTATCAGTCCCACGTAATAGGGGACGAGCCTATTGCCGTTTTTCGGGCACATTTCCAGACTCCGTGCTGCTACTGAGAATTGCCTAATGGAAAAACCCAATAACACTTTGCCCGAACCGAGAACCGAACCGAGGACCTCTAGATCGCACGGCACATACTTGTACCGCGAGACCACAAGGCAGTGAAGAAAAACATCGTAAAAAAACAACAAACCTTAGTTCCTTAGATGTGTTAGTACGCCAACCCGAACTAGGCCAGCGTGATGGATGCTTATCTAGCTTTTATAAGTTATAGAGGCGAACATCGTGATGAAATTGTAGAGGAGGCCCGTGCCCAGCAGTGGGACATATATGGGCTGATGATGATGATAGAGGCGACGCGTGCTCAGCAATGGGATGTATGTATATAAGCTAATATATGTATGTATACAGGACTACGACCTAGCCCTTTTAGCTGTAGAGGAGGCCCGTGCCTAGCAGTGGGACGTATAAGAATGATGATAACGATAATTATCGATATTATCGTTAATTATCGAACAATTATAATTGTATCGTCTAGTAAAACGTAATAGAAATCTTTGCTGTCATTGGTAGGTATCCCTTACAAAATGTTAAATAGTCTCAATAGTTACAAAAGATCTTACCCATGAATAACGGTCTGATGTTGTAGCTATACCCATGTGGGTATTGAACCTGCGCAACGGATGCCTTCAGATTATCGAAGAATATCGTTTGAGTAGCTACTTTATGCCAAATGTTTGTATGGTCGGCAGATATCTGCATCGAATATTTGTACACGTGTAATTTATTTCTAAACGCATAAACGATACTAAAATTGGACTAGTGTTGTGCTGTATTAGGCAAATTTGCGTTAAATTGTTTTCGTTGTTTTTGTCCTCACTTTTAGAAATTAACAAGGTCAATTGACAGCCCCGTGGCGCAGTTGGCTAGACACCAGCTTGCGAAACGAGAGGTCGCGGGTTCGATCCCCGCACCGAGACAAATGTTTGTGTGATCCAATATTTGGTTCGGGTCTGGGTGTTTGTGAGACCGAAAAGTCTCTCGTAGTTTCTGATACCCACGACACAAGACTAGTATCCTAATGTGGGGTCACAACTATGTATGTTACTGTTGGGTGTATTTATTTATTTGTTATGTAGACTTTCATAACAGCTCGCACTTTAGGTCAAATTTATTCAATAACTCTCATACCTATAGTTTAAATATCTATACGGGTAAACCCGTGGATCATTAGTTGCGTCTAATTTCACTAATTGTAATTGTTTTTTTTTTATGTGAGGGTGAAACCTCATCCATCAATATTTTGTCACCCGCTTTGCTGTGAAGGGAAATGGACAAACCTTTGTTTTCCAACTCCTCCCTTATTTATCTTTCAGATTAACTTCAGTTCGGGATTTTAACAAATTATGTCCTCTTAGATTCGCTGAGCTTCATTGCTCGGATTCGATACTGTGCGTGCCGCTGTTGATCCTGGAGCACAGGAATTGAAGTGACGGGTGTGAGGTGGGATATGGCCAAAAAAAGCTTGCCTCCAATAACGTGGAATGGAAACATAAGATGCGAAATTTGGATGCAGAAATGCACCTCTTCCTACCCCTTCGGAAAATACAGGCGTGAGTTTAAATATGTGTATAATAAATGCAAACTGGAGAGTAATCTATCTTACTATGAAATGAGTGAGGTCATAAGTATTTTACTTTTTACACCTATATCTTATATGTAGGTTAGACTATGAAATGAAAACGATGTCCCATAATTGGTAAATAAGAACATTTCCCATAATTGGTAAATAATCCTACAGTCATTATTGCAAAGTCATTAAAACATTTAAATAAATGACACTACATCAATAGGGGTGTTTATGTATGCCACTTAATCAACGACGGAATAACCGAAGCATTTAACGTGTTCTTCAATCCGTAACATTTTCCGCAATCAGTCTCGAATGTATTCAGCAATGTTACTCGTATTTACACTAAAGATATGCTGCGAACAACTCCTAGTACACTGTGTTAAATTATTCCAATATTCAAAACATTTCCGCGAAGTCTTGCAGTCACACGCCATGTTTAAATAGGTTTTTTGAAATTACAATCCGTTCTATAGACACATAGTTGCTTTGTGTATTACTGAGGACTACATTTGTGTAAGTATTATAAAAGTTTTGAGATTTATCCGCTAAACATCACTGGACTATAGACAGATAACTAGTATGTACGTCAGCTTATCCCTTGGTGTACAAAATTGGTGTATAAATACATCCTACTGTCACATACATAGTTCTGACCCCACATTAAGATACGAGTCTTTTGTCGGGGGTATCAGAAACTACCAGTGACATAACATCACTACCATCATCATCATCATACATACGTCTCACTGTTGGGCACGTGCCTCTACAGCTGAGGGAGTTTAGGTCTTAGTCCACCACACTGGCCTAGTGCAGGTTGGAGGACTGCACGCTTAAGAAATTCTTAACAACTTTTAGGTTTGCAGGTTTCCTGACGATGATTTCCTACACCGTTAAAAAACGTGATAGTTCATTGTGAATACACACATAACTTCGAAAAGTCAGAGGTGTGTGCATGGGGTTCGAACACGCGACCGCTGAGATTCTCAACCATGCGTCTTAACCTCCAGACCATCACTACTTGAAAGTGACATAACATACTCGTAGTTACACCGAAAATCTATAAACAACCCCGTCCAATGTTATCGATACAATCGACCATCGATACTCAATGTCAACACTAAACCCAATTAACATGCAAATATTGGTACATCGCCGGTGCCAAATAATTAACCACTAGACACCACGGCGATAAACACCTGAACACTCGATACTCCACGTGGACAGAATAAATTTTAACCGCACTGTGGGCTTTCCTCTACCAAGGTAAATATTAATTCGGACACTGTTAACATCAATAGCAGCGCGCGTCGCTGTCAAACGCCTATTTTCTATTATTAAGTAAACGTGGAAATACACGGAACGTTATTTTAGCTTTCAACGCGATTGTATTTTTGCAGTTATACTTCTTTTGGCGCGTTAGGGAAAAATGATGAGAGTAAATTTTTACGATGCGCGCGCACACCGTCACGAAAAAGTTATTCAAAAAAGTTGATATGTTTTAGATTTTAAAAATGTAGAATAGAATAATAATAAAAAGGGATCGACATATTTATTACTTGTCAAATATTTATGAGTGCGTTCAGAAATGTAATATGTTGTGTAAACTAAGAACTATGTAGTATGTGACTGTTGGGCGTATTTATAAGTTTTACTTCAGTTGTGTGGTCTAAAGCACACTCGTAATTTTTTAAATATTATTTTATAATATATTATAATATTATTTGAGAAAGTATATATTTATGTATGAAGTATAACTTCTAACGCGTGTACATAGTAAGTACACACACACACTTTTGTTGTTGTTATAGAATCGTAATTTCGAGCTAGCGTTTATGAAAACACACCCATCACCCATGGTTTATTATTGGGTATTTTCCATTAAGATGTTCTCAGTAGTAGTACGGAGTCTGAAAATGGGCCAGAAAAACGGCAATAGGATCGCCCCTTATTACATGGGACTGATACATACCTGGTGAAATGTGCGTGCAGAAATGCACCTCCGCTTATCTCTTCGGGGAATACAGGGGTGATATTATGTGTGTATTTTTAAAAATAATAGTGTAGATTTTTATGTGTTTTCTTCAAACCGCTGTCTTAAAGCAGAGAGCCTCTTTAGATTTGTAGCATAAATTGGCTATCTACAGATCCCGAATTTGATCCCCATAATAAAGTGTGGACGTGAAAAAACTATGATGTTTATCTCCCGTCCGACGGTGTAATTCCACCGTATTCTTTGACATCGAAAACGTATGAATCTCATTCAATAGCTTTAAATCCAATCTACTTTAATAACTATCCGCAAAGGCCAGTTTTTTATGTTTTTACCGTTAAGAAGTAATGATACCTTAGTCGAACTACGTTCATTAAGTATTTGCATGTAACGACATTGTTGCTCATTAAAATCTTATATCTAGGACCTTTCCCCAGACACCGTCACCAATGAAAAAAAGAACCTTAATCAAAATCGTGTCAACTTAAGTTCCGTGTGTTTCTGCATAGTGACGTGTGTAGGCAAGAAATAACGTTTTCTCAAGCGACCGACCGCGCCACGCTTGTCCGCAAGTGACATATAGCGACAAAAGAAAGCAATTCACTTACCAACACATCGTACGGTAAACGTATCCAACGAATAATAAATAAAACGACTTCTTTTCGCACAGGCCTTTATACGTATTTACCTCATAGAAAAGATGGGCGACGCAACTGTAGAGGAGGTCCGTTGCTAATAATATACATATACAGGATGTATAAAGACCGTGATCAAAAACTAAAACAGCCAATAGCCACGGTGATTACAAATACCGTGACATAAAAAAAAACCCGACAAAGATTTTTTTTAAGTTTTCCTAACAACTACATATATTTAATACTCGTAGTTGTAAGGAAAAGGTTGTATTTTTTATAATTTTTTGTCAAGATTTTTTTTAATATTACGTTGTTTGTAAACGTCGTCGCTGTAAGCCTATCTTAGTTTTTGATCACGGTCTTTATACACTCTGTATAAATTAACAAAGATAGTGGAATTTAGATGGGTAGAGATAACGAATGAGATGGAGGTAATGACTAGGTCAGAAAACACTGGCCTGGTGCAGATTGACTGAAACATGTCCAAGAATTTGATTGTGGAAAATTCATACAGACTTTCTCATAAAGTTTTTTATTTTTTATTAGTGTGAGTAGGAGTGCAACCAACGTACTCGGCAACTTGTTTTTTTATAAAGTTACGGCCACGTGACAAGGAGTCTCATGACTACTAGTTTCAAAAAATTGAAAATAAACTAAATTTTAAATTTTACCCTCTTTTTCTATGAACTACACCCAAAATCAATCAATTAGGAACATAAAATAATTTCGAAACTGGGTTGTTCAAAGAGCATAGAAATTGTTTTCAATCTCAAACATCACAATATTCGTGGTAATTTTAAAATAATTTCCCTTTGGGTATAGAAACTTTTCTGCGTTACATGTTCAAGCTTTTGTTCCGCTTAGGGGTCTGAAAAGTTTCTAATGAATATACATATATAGGAAATGGATATGAAAGGACGCACTCTGCAGAATATGTGGGGGCGAATAACCCATTATTGAGCAGCTGAAATGAAGACAGTATTTTTGGCCTAGGATCTAGCATTATCCTATGCGGCATCATGTCCTGCAAATCTCATAAAGTTGTCCCAAAAACTTAAAGTTAGGTTTTTTAGGTTCCCTTTGCAACTGCTAACTGCAAATTCGCCGGCATTTGTTCTTTTATTGCCACGGCAAAGTGACAACATCACATCTAATGACATGGGTAGGGCGATCCATGATACTATTCACTCACAATTGGACAAAATTACACCGACTTGATGTACGCAGGACAGGGATATACAAAGGCTGATCACGTGACTTTGACGTAATTTAACCGTGTTATAAAGTGGTCACTACCAAATTAGGATATTTGCACCAACTTTATAAGTTGTGTGATTTAATAGCATGAAAAATCATGATATACTTATCGTTACTAATATTATAAATGCGTTACTCTGTCAGTCTGTCACGCTTTCACGCGTATGCCGCTGAACCGATTCGATTCATTTTTGAAATGGTGGTAGATAAGACATAAAATACTTTTTATTTCGGGAAAATGATGTGCTCCTGTGAAATGAGCACGAAATTCAAAATTTCGTCCATATGAATCGGGTCTTATACCTAGTTCAAAATAAGCTAACGTTAAATTTCCCTGTTTATGTGAGTGAAGAGCATAAAATTACACATTTGTAACATTGATCAGACATAAAATATGTTCGTTGGACATTAACGCGACCAAACTTACATTAACAAGTACTGTAATAAATCGCGCTCGTACACTCTGTAGGGACATTTAAAACTCTGTGCGGACATACATATGTTCGTGCGTATGCACGAAATCTATTTGCAATTGCGGCTTAAATACAACAAAATGATTGTATATCTGCAATTTATTTCATGAAATTTATTCGTCGACTTACAAAACTGCCTCCATGGCGCAGTTGGCTATATACCAAATTGCGAGAAGATGTGGGTTCGATACTCGAACCAAGACAAATGTTCGTGAGACCGAAAAGCCTCTCGTAGTTTTTGGTGCCTGCGATGCAAGACTCGTATCTTTATGTGGGATCTGATTTTTTTATCTGATTGTTGGGTGTATTAATTTATCACATGTATCTACTTGTTATATATTACTATACATTTACCGATTTTATATAAATATTTTTATGCCTTAAAATCTACGCGAATCTCTATCATCCTACTGTATATTTTATACATATTAAAAAAAGCATTGAAAACTCCAGTACTGGCACGTTGCTATAAAAAAAAAACATTAAACACATCTTAATCCCGTCCACTCATCATAAAGTATTTAAACAAACCAATAAAGAAGATAAGGACTCATAATATTTATCCTAGTAGGTACTACAACTGCATCTAATCTATTGCCACATAATATCACATTGCTATTATGGTGATGAGTAACCGCTTTCCTCATCGATATTAATAAGCTCAACGCACTCTGCAAGGCATAAATGGACATGATTTGCGGCCAAAATGAATGCATTCGAATAGTATGAAAGGTTGTATGGGGCCGTCCATTCATCACGTGATGTTTTTAGCGTTTTAACCCCTCATGAGCATCGTAAAAAAGATATTTTTAGATATCAGGTTAATATTTATATAAAAGACTTAAAAAATATATCAAACAATCTTCACGTGTGCATAATAATAAGTCAATTATGTAAATTGTTATTTTTACAAGAACTTTGAATAAAAACCAAAAAAATATTTTTTTCCTTGAGGTATTCCTAGATTGCTTCTCTGCAGTTCTATTCCGAAGTTTTTGTTTAATTTACGAACAAAAATCCTTAAAACAGTACTACAACTTTCTAAACTTTTTAATTTCCTGACACGGTAGAGTACTTTACCCTATCGTCCAGTATTGCCAGAATTTCCCCACTGCAAAACGCTTTATGGCTTAGCACTGGATCCCATTCTGACAGCTGCTTGACAACCTTGCCGTAGCGCAAAAGGGACTTGGATTTTAGCCGCTACACGTTGTCATTCGCCATTCGGATTTCAAATACCACTTTCTCACAGATTGCATTCTCTATCAAAATATTTTAAAAGCACGCTACATATTCCAGCAGGTATTTCTAAAAATATTGAATACTTTGACTTTGTAGCTATTGTATGAACTCAGTATGAATGCCTTATGTAAAATCCTTAATTAAAACTAAAACGTAGGAGTCGTTCACGGAAATGTTCATATTGTTTTTGTAATATTTTATTATTTTACAGTTTACTGAATGTCCGTTTTTAATGAACGGAAAGTAATAAAACGATTGAACTAAACACATGAAACACATTACATTTCGTCATACTGCAATAATTATTCTATGAGTTTTTTCCGTGCGACCTACAGGTCCCGGGTTTGATTCTTGAGCCGGGAAATGTGTTATTGAGTTTTCCAATTAGGAAATTCACAGTACCAGCGTGGAGTATGGAAATTTGCTCAAAAAACGGAAATAGGAGAGCACCCCTATTGCGTGGCAATTAACACGGATGTCAAAACGTGGGACCACAAATGCAATTTTGCATACCTACCCCTTCAGAATACAGGTATGAGGTATTTACACTGTCTCCAACCATATTTATTTTATGTTATTATAACAAACGATCTCCAATAGATTTCAATTTATTTAAGGAAATTACCCGGACAGGTATAAGCGATTATTTTACACATCACTAATTCACCGTGAATCGAATATCGGTGGTTAGTGGTGTACACTTGAATTCGTCGATTGTCGATTGTTCGTCACGTCAAAGCCGTCAGACCCTTGTCTACCGCGGGCCTGGCAAGTTCAAACACTGGCAAATTGTTTTGGAACAACTCTCGGTCCGGTCCACTTCTGTTTAATATTGTAATTAATCATTATGGACACTGTATACATACGCCTATTGTATTTTCATATAGGTACCTTACTATTAGTATCCAACCCACACTAGGCCAGCGTGGTGGACTAAGACCTACACCCTCTCAGTTGTAGAGGAAGCCCGTGCCCAGCAGTGGGACGTATCTGGGCTGATGATGATGATGATACTCTTAGTAAAGGTGTGGTAGCCAAAACAGGTGTTCACTCCTTCCTATTATCTTGGGTTCTTATAGCGTTTAGCTTTGTAACATGTACTTTGAATTCTATTTGACAGCCCCGTGGCGCAGTTGACTAGACACCAGCTTGCGAAACGAGAGGCCGCGGGTTCGATCCCCGCACCGAGACAAATGTTTGTGTGATCCACAAATATTTGTTTCGGGTCTGGGTGTATGTGAGACCGAAAAGTCTCTCGTAGTTTCTGATACCCACAACACAAGACTTGTATCTTAGTGTGGGATCAGAACTATGTATGTGACTGTTGGGTGTATTTATTATTTATTTATTTGGTCAACACCTTTCTAAATATTAGTAGCTAACTTTATGTTATTACACGTTGCTTTAAGGATAAATTGGTAAACGAACCGACAGGTCACTTGATTGTAATAGTAACAACACGCACGCTCAACAATTTAAATCTGATTCTCGCGACAGTGATTGGCGTATGCGATCATGTATTCCCGTGGCCTATTTCCAACAATAAACATTCCTCCTTTATGGCCTGAAGCGTGTTACACCGTAGTTTATATCATTATTTTCTCAAGTTTAGTTTTAGTCAAGCGCTTCGTTTTTTACAACAAAAAAAACTGAACGCTTAACTGGCAAAAACTAGATGCAGAAACATACCTTAGTTACCGTTGCATCCTTAAGGTAATACTCAAGCCTTCGAACTTTTCCACAAGAACAACGTGATCTACATTAATCTATTTTATTCATACAAACCATAGCCCGAATAAATTAATTCCGTCCTCTTAAAGTTATAAACAAAGCCGCGTTTTAAAATTCCGGACAGCGCCTACGGTCCACAATGAAACGTATTCAGCCAAGCTTTACGTTTAATTAGCGCCTTGTACAAACACATTTAAGTAAGATATCACGAGAACTCGGGCCTAACATCCCTTTGAAGTACAGGGTATTTGTTAAAAGCCCGTAACAATAGAGTTAAATTCTGATTTACTTTGCGTTTATTACGTAATGTATCTGGTCATTTGACTGGTTTTAAGCCCAACCATACATTTCTTGAAATGAAAATTTATTTTAAAAGATGCCTTTTCTGAGTATTCTGAATATAAAGTCTGGTTGAGACACGTACGATATGTCATATTATCATGCCATTTTTTTAAATGGCAGCGCTAGCTGATTTCATAAATAAAAATAGACTGCCTCGTGGTCTCGCGGTACAAGTATGTGCCGTGCGATCTAGAGATCCTGGGTTCGATTCCCGGGTCGGGCAAAGTGTTATTGGGTTTTTCCATTAGGAAATTCTCGGTAACAGAACGGAGTCTGGAAATGTGCCCGAAAAACGGCAATAGGCTCGCCCCCTATTACGTGGGACTGATACATACCTGGCGAAATGTGGGTGCAGAAATGCACCTCTGCCTACTCCTTCGGGGAATACAAGCGTGAGTTTATGTATGTATGTATGTATAAATAGAAATTTGCGGTTTTGTCCATGATCCTATCGGAAAAGTACGAGTAACACATTAAAATGACATTATGGCCAAATAACATAAGACTCGCTTTTCATGTTATTATTTATTCAACCCCTACAAGCAAATAATAATATAATAATCATGGTTATTTTAATCACCTAAAGATGTTTCTAAATAAACCCACTTTTAATTTGTAACGGTTGCTAGGTACTCGCTGTCATGTTACAAGCTGTACTTAAAAAAATGTTTTTCATTCCCAATAAAGCAAAATCAGCTTTCAAACCTCATAGATATATTTTCTTCTTCTGACCTTTAGCTTTCTAGAGTGTTAATCTCCCTCGCTTGCCTCAAACTTTTAGTCTTCCCCATAAAAAGATCACCATTCAACATAGGGGCCATTCAAGTATTACGTAAGCACTAGAGGGGGGTGGGGGGTTATTCCTTTTGCTTATTTTTGCTGACATTGAAAAATGGGGGGTCTGGATGGAGACTATAAGCAATATTTATTTTTCTTTTTCAGATTTTCTACGAAATTTTGTCCCGATTTCGTGTATAAAAAAGTAACTAGGACAGATTATAAATTATGTATACTAATGTTTACGTAAGCATAGGAGGGGGGAGTACGATGTTTTCTTATTTTTGCTGACATGGGAGACGGGGGAGGGGGTTGGTTAATCATAATTATGAAAAAAAAAATTGCGGCCCCATATAACATCAACTCACTCGAACTTTTGTTATTCCTAAGAACTATACCCGGGCGAAGCTTGTTCATATCATGTACCTTAATACCTTCTACCATGTTACGATACATATTACTTTTAGGACCACAACGACCCATACAAACGAGAACAAACACACGGGATTATTGTTACCCACTAAAAGGGTTATAATGGGCACGCCATTGTGCGTCTTATAGAACCGGCTTAGATGTTTTAATTGTGGTACAAAGTGTTTTAGAAAATACACAAATAAAAACAAAGGTATAGGAATTGGAAATGATATTGTTCTACCACGATTAAATTACGATTTAATTTGAAGAGAACTCATTTTTTATCATATGAGATTTGCCTTTGTCAGTTTTTGACAGCCCCGTGGCGCAGTTGGCTAGACACCAGCTTGCGAAACGAGAGACCGCGGGTTCGATCCCCGCACCGAGACAAATGTTTGTGTGATCCACAAATATTTGTTTCGGGTCTGGGTGTTTGTGAGACCAAAAAGTCTCTCGTAGTTTTTGATATCCACGACACAAGACTTGTATCTTAGTGTGGGATCAGAACTATGTATGTGACTGTTGGGTGTATTTATTTTATTTTGCAATACGAATATTTTTCGACCAGAAATTCTTACTTATTGGAATTTTCCTTAGTAGTGTATTTACAATTCTAGTTGATGAGTTGTATTACAGGGATATACATGTGAGACCGTGTGGTAGGTTAAAAGCTATATCCATTCCATAAAAATATTAGGTTCTTATTATAAGGAAACCGTCAATAAATCATGTCCTATTTAACTTATATTTTTATTACCTTCTTTCCTAGCCGAAGCTAGTCCAACTATTAACTAAAACAAACGCAATAACTCACACGAACAAGTATTATAGGTACTTTTAAAAATAAAATCTTAAAGCACCAATACTTAGGAGCTGAATAAAAAGATCTGTCGTGAACAATGCGATGGGTGTCGATTTGTTAGCTACTTGCCGAGTGTTCGTCGACAAAAGAACTCTCAGAATAGAGTATTGAAGTTTTTAAACTGTGGAAATGTCTTTAACGATCGGTGGATAATAGCAAAAAGTGAAAGCAATAAATCATCTTTTTTGGAGTGGAAGCCTCACTCTTTGTCTCTGTTCAATTGATGTATTGGCTTCAGGTGGGGTTCAGCTTCGCAAAACGGAGTTATCCTGCTTTATTTTTCTCTATAGGCTACTCAGTTTGTATAGAATAGTAAATATATCCTTAATGTTGTGTCTTAGCTTCTTTAATATGTAGCCGGATTGTTTCGCTTTGGCTTAAACAGATAAAAGACCAATGTTTGATAAAATTAAAGATTACCTATAGGTCGGTACCTTCATCAATGAAAGACTCCAAACAGGTTTGTCTAGCCAGAACTGGTGCAATGATCTCCAAATTGCAGTGTTTGTTTCGACAGTTGGTCTTGAGAAACTAAGCAGTTGCTAAACACAATATTAGTCAATGGTAACTACTGTCAGCATAGCACAAACAATTTGATCAAGATTGCTATGCACAGTTGTACCAGCGCATTTATTCAAGAAGTCGTCGAAAAAATATTTTTAGTTTCTATAGTTATTATTGATTTTATGGTGAAATATCTTTAAAAAAATACTACTATTGATATACTAGACTCAGTCTTTAAGGTCCTGCCTCGTGCTGCCTGCCTCGTGGTCTCGCGGTACAAGTATGTGCCGTGCGATCTTAAGGTCCTGGGTTCGATTCCCGGGTCGGGCAAAGTGATATTGGGTTTTTCCATTAGGAAATTCTCAGTAACAGCACGGAGTCTGGGAATGTGCCCGAAAAACGGCAATAGGCTCGCCCCCTATTACGTGGGACTGATACATACCTGGCGAAATGTGGGTGCAGAAATGCACCTCTGCCTACCCCTTCGGGGAACACAGGCGTGAGTTTATGTTTGTATGTATGTCTTTAAGGTCCGTCTTCTTACTTGTTAACAATCCCATAATTACACCATTATAATTACTTAAACTGCCTTCTTAGTCCCACGACGGATATTGACATTGAAAATTCCTGGAATTGATTCGCAAGTCAAGTCTGTAGCAAATTCGCAGTAACAGCATGGAGTTTAAAAATGTGTTAATAGGCCAGCACCCGTTCTCTTGGGATTTAATAGCCGACGCAATATCAACGTAGAACTATACCTTCGCCTCCCCCTTTGGAGAAACGGGTGTGAGAGCATTATTCATTTTATATCATTTTATTTTGACAGCCCCGTGGCGCAGTTGGCTAGATACCACCTTGCGAAACGAGAGGCCGCGGGTTCGATCCCCGCACCGAGACAAATGCTTGTGTGATCCACAAGTATTTGTTTCGGGTCTGAGTGTTTGTGAGACCGAAAAATCTCTCGTAGTTCCTGATACCCACGACACAAGACTTGTATCTTAATGTGGGGTCAAAACTATGTATGTGACTGTTAAAATGTAAACAAAACACACCTCAGATCTGGTAATTCAAAGTCGATCTGCCCACGCCAACATCTTCCCAACTCATTGTTCAACCACCCCAAATAACATAAGTTTACACAAACATCCCTTTGATCACACTAAAAATCATAGATAACCTTTTTTATATGAAAGAATATTTTCATAAGTCCGAGTAATGAGAAATAAGCCAAATATTGAGGTTTGCATTCTATGAGGAAAAAATTCAATCGTGTAGTTAAGTCAACACTGATCTAAAAGGTAGCGCATAATTTTTCATCTTTTATTTGCAGGAAAATGAACGTGGATTTCTGTAAAGAATTTCTTAGAATCTATGCTTTTTTCTATGTCTTTTACAGACATTTTCTGATTGATATTATTGTTTCTTATTAGTATTCAGAGCAAAAAGACAGTAAAATTGAATTGATGGTTTTCTATATATTTTTTTATATATAAATAAACTCTTTAAAATAGGTTGTAAATTTTACCAAATCCAAAATATATTTTTTTAGTGCTCTTTGCTTTATTCCGTACCTTTATTAGCCCATACACCTTTTAATGCTATGGACGGTCCTCCTCTTGACCTGAGAGGAATTAAAACTTACTCCAAAAAGTGCTCATATGGGAACTTGGTAATATACATACATATATTTCCTTCATACTGCTAACACCCACTCACTTAGGTCATCGGAGAATTTAATGCTGAAATTCCCGGCTCACAGGACATCATTTTATGACCATTCCTTTGCGGTAGAAGCAGTCTGTTTATGGAATGCACTACCTTTAAGCATTAAACTATCGTCCTCGCCGGAAATTTTCAAGTCCAGACTAAAATCACACTATTTTGCACAATAACATGGCTCCTTCGATGTATAACCAGCCTACCAGGATCCCAGATGTGTCGAGTCATGTGCCTTCTCTGCTGGACCTTCTGTTGACGAGTCACCCAGCCGGGTATCAGGTGACGGTTGGTGCCCCTCTGGGTTCCTCCGACCATTGCCTGGTTGGGACGTCAGTTCCGCGCGCTGCACCTCCACTACCCGTGAAGGTTAAGCGCAAAGTCTGGCACTACTCGTCAGCAGATTGGGATGGTATGCGAGAATACTTCGCATCCATCCCTTGGCGGCAGCGCTGCTTTGAGGGCTTGGATCCTTCAGCGAGTGCCGACGCCATTGCCGACGAGATCAGATTAGGAATGGAATACTATATTCCTTCCTCTGAGATCGCCGGCAAAGGACGCGGACGCTCCTGGTTCAATCGCGAGTGCGCCGACGCTGTTGGTAATAAACAGGCGGCGTACCGCGCTTGGATCAGGGGTCGCGCAATAAAGGATCCCAATTTAAGCTCACTCAAGGCAGCTTATAACCGTGCCGTCAAGGCCTGCAAGAAGGCTTATGTGAGAGCGGATGCTCAGCGCGTCTCCAGGATTGGACGTGCCTTGGCAGACCATCCGACGAGCAGCCGTGCTTATTGGAGTCTTGCTAAGGCTGTCCAATCCAATTTCTGTCGTCCTTCGCTGCCCCCGCTGAGATATCCGGATGGATCACTGGCCCATGGGCCGGAGGAGAAAGCCAGTCTACTGGCGCGCCTCTTTGCGGCCAATTCTCGGCTCGATGACTGCGGTTCTCAGCCACCTACGCTGCCTAGCTGTGGCCACACAATGCCTGATATCCGTATCAGGCATTGTGATGTGAGGCGTGAACTGCAGTCACTCGACGTCCGAAAAGCCAGTGGTCCTGATGGTATCCCGGCGGTTGTCCTTAAAAAGTGCGCAGCCGAGTTGTCTCCTGCACTAACACGCTTGTACCGCGCGTCTTATCTTTCAGGTGTGGTGCCTCAATCTTGGAGAGAGGCTAATGTGCAACCGATTCCTAAGAAGGGTGATCGGTCAGACCCTGTCAATTATCGCCCAATCGCCATAACCTCAGTGATCTGCAAGGTGATAGAGCGGATCATTAACATCCAATTGGTCCGCTACCTGGAGGATCACTCGTTGATCAGTGATAGGCAATACGGCTTCCGCCGTAACCGGGCAACGGGTGATCTTCTAGCGTTTGCCTTGCATCACTGGGGGGAGGCGATAGATCGGCATGGCGAGGCTCTTGCCGTGAGTCTCGACATAGCCAAGGCATTTGATAGGGTCTGGCACCGTGGCCTTCTCTCCAAGCTTCCGGCATACGGTCTTCCCGGCAACTTGTGTTTGTGGATTTCGAGCTTTCTGCATGGGCGTAGAATGCGTGTCCTCGTCGACGGGCACGCTTCACAGCTCATGTCAGTTAGTGCCGGGGTTCCACAAGGCTCTGTGCTATCGCCCACCCTGTTTCTTCTGCATATCAATGATATGTTGCCGCTTGGCAACATTCATTGCTATGCAGATGACAGCACGGTCCATGGGCGGTACTGCAGTAAGCCACCAGGTTGCCGGGCGGATACTGAGAGTAGACGCGAGGAGCTTGTCATTGAGCTCAATCGGACCCTGGAGCTCATTTCCACATGGGGTACCCGGAATCTGGTTGAGTTCAATGCCAAGAAAACCCAGGTCTGTGCGTTTTCGTGCAAAAAATCCCCGTTTTCTCCTCTCCCCAATTTTCAGGGCATTTCACTCGCAATGCGGAACGGCCTTAATATCCTAGGTGTGGATATCCGCTGCGATCTTAATCCAAGGACTCACATCGAGGGCATTATATCCGCCACTTCACGCAGGGTCGGAATCCTGAACAGGGTGCGCCGGTTTTTCACGCCCGGTCAGCTTTTCCGCTTATACAAAGCGCAGGTTCGGCCGGGCATGGAATACTGCTCGCACCTCTGGGACGGTTCCGCCAAATACCTTCTCGATGCCTTGGATGGATTGCAGCGGCGTGCCATCCGCATTGTGGATGATGCAGACGTCACAGCCAACTTGGAGCCGCTACAGTTGCGCAGGGACATTGCCGCACTTAGCGTGTTCTACCGTCTGTATCATGGTGAATGCTCTGAAGAATTGTTTAAGCTTGTCCCATCCTCTCCTTTCCTCACCAGAACCACGCGTGCTGGCATGCGAAGCCACAGCTTTGTGGTCACAACATCCGCGGCTCGAACCAAAAAGTTCGCCAACTCTTACCTTTGCCGCACCATCAAGCTGTGGAATAGTTTGCCGGCTCACGTGTTCCCTCCTTCCTATGATCCTGGATCCTTTAAGCGAAGCGTGAAGAAGCATTTGTGCAGGCCGGCATGATTGTGTCGACCAGCGGGTGACCTTCGTTTCTCGCTGGTCGGTATTAATTTTTTGGACTCCACTGTGCTTACCATCAGGTACAGTGGAGTCACTTTGCCGTGCCAGTTTAAAAAAAAAAAAAAAAAAAAAAAAAATACTTATTTATACTATATATATATATATATATATATATATATATATATATTAGTATTTATATGTATTTAATCGTATGTAGTCTATCTTATATTGTATTTATTTTTCACATATGTATACAAGTAGATATATATTTTTATGTAAGTTTATTAAATATAGCACCGTCCATAACTAGTTTGCTTATTCCTCTCCCTGCAAGGTTGCCTGGTAGAGATCGCTTTAAGCGATAAGGCCGCCATTTTATGTCACCAACTATACTTTATTTTATATGCTTAGTCTGTACATGTGGTGTGAAATAAATAAAGAGTTATTATTATTATTATTATACATAGGTATTAATTATTCCTTACTTATAGTTCCCAGCTTTGTATTTTATATATTATATATTTAATGCATTCCGGATATATTTGGACTGTTTAATTTTCTATCATCTATTATATTGGAAATTTCCGAAGTTTTTACAATAATCCACTGTGGTAAAGCAATTACAATGTTATTAACCTTAAAATTGGCAATATAATAGGCGAGTTTAAAGGCGTGGGGTTAAAAGGCTGAAATCAGGTCGCGTTGAAGCCGCGTTCCGGTTGACGTGACCGGTAAACAAATTACGCGATTGTAAGGGCTCTGTGTCACGAGCCTGAGGGAAATTAGCTGGTTGTGATTCATTCGGTCATTCATTCATTTACCGTTGGAAATTAGCTAATTATATTAAACTGATAATCAAATTATAGTGTATACCATATAACATACTTAAAATAGTTACATAAATATATAGACATTTTTTAATTTTTGTAGCAGCCAAACTTTTAATAATTTTGAACAAAATATGGCTCTTTTTTTGAACAGTCACGTTTTTAGGAAACTTTAAAAGTATTATTTCAAGAAAAAAATGACAATGGGAGGACTGGAATATATTATTCAGATATTAAATCACAAACACAACAAAGCACAAAGCAAAATTGAAAAGCCCAGTTAAAGGTAACATAAAAATTGACAATAGAACAACGACTAAGTTATTATAAATCGATTACGTATAGAGGGATGGTAAGTGACGCGAGGGGCTGGAATTGATGAGGGACGTTCAACACTCACCCAATTATTCTGAAATTAATTTATGGCACCCAGAGGTACGAATATAATATTTGATTGAAATTCATACATTGCTTTTAACGTCTAAACGTGACGGACAAGTCTTAGCATGAATACATAGTGAATTTTACTTTTCTATTTAAAATAAGGGTGGAAATGGTGAGTTAAATCATTGAAAGCACAAAATAAAACCAGATAATTTAAAATATTTTATTTTATTATTCATACTCTCAGCCTATCGACGTCTCCTATTGATCGAAGACCTCCCTAAGTAGGCGCCAATCACCCTGGTCTAGAGCAACCCTTATCCATCCGCTACCAGCTACCTTTCTCAAGTCGTCGGATAATCGTGCTGTAGGACGTCTCCCTTAGCGCGGTCTCCACTCCAACACAAGATAAAAAAATTATATTAAATAAAACTGCCTCGTGGTCTCGCGGTACAAATATGTGCCGTGCGATCTAAAGGTCCTGGGTTCGATTCCCGGGTCGGGCAGAGTGTTATTGGGTTTTTCTATTAGGAAATTCTCGGTAACAGCACGGAGTCTGGAATTGTGCCCGAAAAACGGCAATAGGCTCGCCCCCTATTACGTGGGACTGATAAATACTTGGCGAAATGTGGGTGCAGAAATTCACCTCTGCCTACCTCTTCGGGGATTATAGGCGTGAGGTTATGTATGTATGTATAAAATAAAATATTAGAAATATTTTATACAACAATTATCACTTTTGCATAATAAAAATGAAAGCTAGTTTTCGGTTCCTAAAATTTATCATAAGTGTTTAAGACGTTGTCTAATTTCCATTTTTTTTGTCACAACACAATATTTTTTTAAATAAGAATTTGTATGAGAGGTATCATCTATCCCGGTTTCTATATATTATTTAGTCCAGCCCTACGTTAAACAAATAAAAAGCTAGTATTAAAATGTTCACGGTTCTATATCACGCGACGAAATAACTGTGATAAATAGGCAGCTATTACGCACAGCCGCACGTCACAGACAGATGCCAAGAGAAAACAATTCCAAATAATACTCGTATAATGTTATTAAAAAAACCTATGGTTTGGTTAATAATGTTAACGGAACGTAATAAATCCTGACATAATATTATAATAACTATTTTATTTAAGTACATTAAATAAACGTGGTATTTACATTAAAAAATATTTAAAATTAAGCTATCTAACATAGACACTAAAACAATGTCTTTTTTTAGGTTAAGATGATAAAAATGCTTGGTACACATATCTATATCTCTGAGGATGAAATGTAAACCTCGTGCCTTCGCGTGATTGACCTGAAAGTTTGTGAGTCAAAAAGGTAATATTATTAAATATGAGGTATTATTATCTCACTGTGGGAATCGAATTTTTAGCCTGTCAGGTCGTAAGTTGGTTTGTAACCAAGTGTATGAAAGCTTCCTATGTATACAATGTCAGATACAAAATCAAATCCTGTTGTATTTGTATCCAGCGCATTACCAACTAAATTGGAAGAAAGAATTAATTAGAAAATAATGAAAATGGTCTCAGTATCTAATAAAACTCCCAATTTTTTTTTTTTGTAGTTTTGATATTATTATACAAATAAAAGGCCTCGGTACAATGATAAAAGTAGGCAGAAACAACTTCGAGAACGAGACCCAAAGAAGAATACAGCTGGTTTAGGCAGCGCTTAAAAAACTTCGTTGAATATTTTCGTCACCCATACCTCAAAGCCTAAAGACAAAAGTCTTTAACGAGTGCCTCCTTCCAGTCATGACACACAGAGCCGAGACGTGGACACTGACGATGCGGCTTATCCACCAATTTAAGGTCGCTCAGCGAGCTATGGAGAGGGCTTTGTTGGGGGTTTCTCTGAAAGATAGGATCAGAAATGATGACATCCGTCAGAGAACCAAAGTTATCGACATAGCCCAAATGATTAGTGAGCTGAAGTGGGCAGTGGGCAGTGGGCAGGTGGGAAGGTCACATTTGTCGCAGAACCGACAACCGTTGGGGGAAACGGGTTCTGGAGTGGAGACCGCGACTCAGCGAGGAGGGCCGAAGATCGAGCCCAGTGGCGTGCCATAGGAGAGGCCTATGTCCAGCAGTGGACGTGAGATAAGCTGATGATGATGATGAAAAAGCCACTAACAAAATATTGGTGTCGTGCATCGCAGCTTTAAGTTGTTATCCCATATGCATAATACGTGTCCATACATCAAATTACATTGAGAAGTTTCCGAAAGATTTTTATAGTTTTCTTTTAAATTTTCGAACATTTTCTTAAATTGCATAGTCTTAGTTAATAACTATTGTCTCACGTAACGCCTAAAGCTCTCTTTACTATACTCAAGGGTAGAGTGTGGGGGGGCTAAACATATGCAAGCTCGTCTAATCTGGGCCCCTAACCAAATTCAGAACTGAGTATAAAATGCAGGCACACGCACTTTTGATTTTGAATTATCACGCGATATAATAGCGGTTAAAAATAAATGAATTAACGAGTAAAAGATAGAAGTATAAAGACCCCTACTGATGATTCATCTACTATTTTAAAAGTCGAATAAAAAACTACAGTACTAGTATCTATTATAAAAATGGAACTCAAAAATCCGCCGTTAATGTTGCGATCCATTCGCGCTATCATCCAATGCATCAGTTTTGATTGAGCGCCCGAGCTTGATGTATGAGGTTTGGCGTTATCAATTAACTGACTCTACTATAAAAATACAGCAAATAATACTCAACATTTTTGTTATCTATTTTTATTTATTGAACACAGTAAATATTAAATCACAAAGGGCAAACAGTAAAGTAGTGTGCATCCTTGAGGTTTCGGCGCGTGGTCGAGAATCTCAGCGGTCGTAGGTTCAAACCCCAAGCACACATATTCGACTTTTTGAAGTTATGTGTGTATTCATTACGAATTATGACTTACTTTAAAGGTAAAGGAAAACATCGTAAGGAAACCTGTACAACTAAAAAGTTCTTAGAAATTTCTAAGGTGTGTAGTCCGTCAACCCGCACTAGGCCAGCGTGGTGGACTAATGCCTAAACCCTCTCAGTTGTAGGGGAGGACTGTGCCCAGCAGTGGGACGTATATGGGCTGATGATAAAAGAGCAAACAATATTGTAAAAAATGTGGGTAATATTGTTTTATCGAACCACATATTCAGCTGAACTGTAAAGTAGATACCTATCGTAGTTTTCATGTAAAAAAAACAAATAATTGAGTTATACAAATATTGCGTCTACGAAGAGGATTTTAGTATAATGATAAAGCCAAGACGTAGTGCAAAAGACTCAGCTCTATTGGAGTACTAATATCATGAAAACAATCGCCGTGAAGATCACAACATTTGTCTGGAATCAGCTTGCCTCGGCGGTATTTCCAAACAGATACGACTTAATGGCCTTCAAGAAGAGAGCCTATATTTTCCTCAAAGGCCGGCAACACACCGATGATTCCTCTGGTATTATGGGTGTTCATGGGCGGTGTTGACCACTAAACATCAGGTGGCTCACTTGCTCGTTTGCCTCCTTTTTACATACAAAAAAGGTTCCAGTGTGGTCTCTGTATCCTGCCAGCATAAAACGCCCAATATAAGATATTATTCACCATCCCAGTAATTATTTTAGCATCAATTACATTTAAAATGAACGCTTCTGTTCGAAATCAATACATTCACTGAAACTCGACTTACGATTCCGTTCCGACATGATCCCTTAATTTTCCTCTTCATATAATTTGGATGTCAAGTGAAATTACATTCGTGGAGCGTTTTATAGGACAAATTGAGAGCCGAAATTTATTACGTAGAAAAGGCGGATTACTTTAGATGAATCGATTGAACGGTGACGTAAATAAAATTTAATTAAGCATGATCACGTGTTTCAAGGTATTTTAATTAAATTATTGACGATCGTTCTAGAGCTCAGGCCGGCATGAGGGTGTCAAGTGAAGAGAGATAGAAGTCTTGTGCTTACTATCAGGTAGTGTTGCTACTTTGCAGTACTAATATGAATTTATTTTTATTATGGTTTAACTAATAGTAGCCTTCAAATAAACTTCGTTGCGACATACGAAAAATACTTATTCATTTTTTTGTAAGTTAACCACGCATACAATGTAGAGTTTCGTGGTACTTTGTAGGAACCAATGATTATATTTACTGCATCAAACTGAGAAGTAGTTTGGCGACCCGTATATTCCACATACACACTTACACGCCTATATTCCCGAAGTGTCAGGCTACACCGAAGACTTAGTTTCTTTAGATCAGTCAAGACATGTATCGATTACACTTCAGAATTCTTTGGTGCTAATAAGAGGACCCAGTGCTTTGCCCGATCGAAAAGTAGAAGAGTAAAATTAATGTATGACAAGCAATTATGATTCATAAACTTTACTGACTGTTCTTTCCTTATACTCTTCTCATACATACATAAATTTTATAATGTCCGCATCCACGAAGTAAACACGCTTGATTTACCAGTTTTATTTTGAGTTACAAGTAGGTAGTACAACAGGTGGCGGGCCTATTGCAGTTTTTCGGGCACATTGGCAAACACCATTCTAATACTGAGACTATTCTCTGGAAACTAAGATTCTTTCAGTGGCACGAAACACTACGAAGCAGTATTCTAGTGTGTGTATTTAAACATACTAAAACAAGAGTCTACAAACCTGCACTAGGCCAGTATAGTGAACTAAAGCTTAACCTCTCTCAGATATAGAGAAGGCCCGTGCCCAGCAGTGGACCGTAAATGGGCATAGACATCAACAATTGATCATATCGTTACATAAAAACGCCAATGTTTTTTCAAAGCTTATTCATTTGATTAAAGTTCTTATGGTATCAAAGATGAGGAAATGTCTTCAAATCAAAAAGTTAATACACGTAAATCCCGCAAATCCAGCTGAGGCTTAGCGACTAGCCCCCAGATGTAAAAGGTTGCGTCATTTTTTATTTTATATTTACCTTTTTTCTTTACCGTTGGCTTTCGTACTCTGACCTCAATTAACTTTCATCATTTCATTTGCCTTAATTGATGGAGAGGACAAAATTTGCGTAAATGAGTTGAAATTTGCTTTTAATTTTGGGAGAGATATATTTTATTGTAATAACTGATTTTAATTATATTTTGTAACTATCGTGTTAACAATTTCCTGTTTCTTCTAACATTACATACTCCTTATACTTAATGCTCAAAAGCATTTGAAGAATAATATTTTTTTTTTAGAGGCATAAGTGACTTTGTTTTGTTTCTTACAGTTTCTTTGATTTTTATGGATTTTGACGGGAATAGGAAAAGATAATCAAGACTGTTAAAGGCTACTCTTTATTCCGGAAATATTAAAAGGATTCTATTTCAAGGATCCTTAAAGTCTTAAAAGTGTCAATAAATAAGCCTGCAGCTTTTCGTGTAAGTAACATATAATACAAAAACCATTCATTTTATATGTTGAAAAGTTCTGAGGCGAACACACCCATAAAATACTAGATACAAAAGTATAAAACCAGCTGCATTGGACAGCAGTGTTTCACAAGTTAGCGAACTCAGCATATTTGTAAACCCATTTTTGTTTTATGTACTTTCAGCATCAGACATCAGTATTCTAGTATAAACACTTTTAATACGTTTTAAATGTAAAGCATATTATACAATTTTGATGTTTAGGTATTTTTTTGATCCATGCATTTTTTATTATTAAAAAACCTACAACTATAATAAATGCTGATAAAAAATTCTATGTACGTTTGTAATTAACAATTTTGGAGTATATTTAAATAATATTTAGTATGACTGCCTCGTGGTCTCGCGGTACAAGTATGTGCCGTGCGATCTAGAGGCACTGGGTTCGATTCCCGGGTCGGGCAAAGTGTTATTGGGTTTTCCATTAGGAAATTCTCGGTAACAGCACGGAGTCTGGAAATGTGCCCGAAAAACGGCAATAGGCTCGCCACCTATTACGTGGGACTGATACATACTTGGCGAAATGTGGGTGCAGAAATGCACCACTGCCTACCCCTTCGGGGAATACAGGCGTGAGTTTATGTATGTATGTATGTATTTATTATGATAAGAACTGTTTTATAAAAAAAGGTTTATTATTGAAATAAATATTCAGTTTAATAGCATCATCATACCATTCTTACGTAGAGGCAATATAACATCGTTATATTATAAAAGTGATACCTAATGAGTTTACTTGAACGTTGGTACGCTACAAACATTGCACTGATTTGAATTACCCCTGGGAAATAATAGGTATCACTGTGTAGATGTTTAAAGGGTATTATTCCACCTAATTAATGATTAAAAAGGAGATCGCACCTTTAATAAGCAGAAATGTTACTGCACCTTCACTGCGCCAATGACATCCTAAAACTTTTACAAAAGGCAAAAATTCTTTAAGAACTATAGGTATTAAGCGAAATCCGAAAAATTATCAATTAAGCTTTATTAAGAGATAATAAGGCACTACATTGTTTAATGGCTTTTTAATTTCGTGTCAAGTACAGGCGTCTCAAACTTGCAGACTAAAAAGACAATTACTGAAGTTGAGGAGGCTACTCGGACAGACGTTGGAAAACAAAAGGTCTTTAGACGACGCAACTTAAACAATCTGGCGCTCTGTTTCAACAGATTTTAGCAGAACAAAATGAACTAAGAAAATCTTGGAGAATTTAAGTCCGATGTGTTACTTCGAAGAAATAAGTGGTGTGTGCGAATGCCGGGTTTTAGACCATTAGTTCTGAGCACTAGTGGGTACGTTCGTTTGAGACGTACCTAGCCCGATTTCTGGCAATATTTTGTGAATTTTATCGTTGAAAAATATGTGCCCGATAAATAAAATGCAAAACATATTTGTAGACAAAACTCTACTGGCTCCTGCTAGCATACACGCGATATGTATGTGAGTTTCCGTTGTAGATTCGCATTTGTTTAGTGAGATAATATTAAGAAATCCCTTCAGTAAGCCAGAGGTACTTAAGGCAATAGAAGCAACCTTTAATCGCTATCGATTCATTCAATAATTCATATTAAAATACTAAAAAATATATAAAATACTAAAACGCAGTTCAACATTGTCCCGTGGCATCTGTAAATGCGCGACGTATTATCAAAAGATCTATTTTTTCCACAAGGGAATTCTCAGTATTAGCATAGTCTATTATATGTAAAGGGTCGAAAAACTGAAACATCATCATTTACGTGGTAAAATATTTATTGCGCTATCGCACACAAATATGACAATTTATATCACATAAAAAAATAACATTTCAGAACTATTACTTTACATTAAAAAAAATCTCTCAGAAAAACATAAATTTCTGAACGCACTCATAAATATTTGACAACCAATAAATATGTCAATCCCTTTTTGTTGGCGGGATAATTATTAAATGTTTGACAGGATATTAACTATCATCATAATCATCATCAGCCCAAATACGTCCCACTGCTGGGCACGGGCCTCCTCTACAACTGAGAGGGTTTAGGCCTTAGTCCACCACGCTGGCCTAGTGCGGGTTGGCGGACTACACACCTAAGAAATTCCTAAAAACTTTTTAGGTGTGCAGGTTTTATCACGATGTTTTCCTTCACCGTTAACCTCCTGAGTTCCAGAGTACAATTTTTCTGGATCTTCTTTTGATTTTTGGCTAAGTACTTCTAGATATGATACACAATTGAGGAGTATTTTTTTTTAAACCCTTATATAGGTATGTTTTGTTTCATGGAGAAAAAAAATGGATTGATCTCTTATTATCTGTCACAGATTTTTTTTTTGTTAGATGTTCTAAATTAAGGACATAAGTACTCAGGAGGTTAAAGCAAGTGAGTATTCATTGTGAATACACACATAACTTCGAAAAGTCAGAGGTGTGTGCCCGGGGTTTGAACCTGCGACCGCCGAAATTCTCGACCGCGTGCCTAAACCTCGAGGCCATCACTGCTTTTTTATTAGCACAGGATATTAGCTACTACAGTTTATATGGAAAAATGAAATTGTTGTTTTACCATATTCATCACAATTTTCTTATTTTTTTCTTTCATAAGAACCTTCTCCTGGAAATAACAAACACAACAATAACAAAATAAAGCACTGTGCTAGGCACTGCCTGGAAATACAGACGAATCAATAACATTACCTCTTCCGTAAACAACTAAGCATTCAGGCTCCGAATACAAAACTTCTTTGTTGCTATTTACCGCGACAAAAGAACTGTCAAATTTTAATAACTCTCCGTCTTACGCATTTTCAGATCAGGGCACGTGATCTGACGCGAGTTCAACATTTTTACCCATCAAAAAATTGCACAGCGCCGCTAAAGAAGTTTTCACTTCAAAAATCTAATAGCACTTTACCCGACACGAGAATCAAAAACTCTCGGTTCGCGCTTCACATTTTGCCACGGATCCAACTAGGTAGTCTATTTTAAGCTTTTTGAAGTTATACTTCTTTTGGCGCGTTAGGGAAAAATGATGAGAGTGATTTTTTACGATGCGCGCGCACACCGACACCAAAAAGTTATTCAGAAAAAGTTTGTTTTAAATTTTAAGAATGTAGAATAGTGACAGTAATAAAAAGGGATTGACATATTTTTGCAGTTATTACGATGCGCGCGCACACTGTCATTAAAAACCGACACCATGAAGTTATTAAAATATTATTTCATAATATATTATTATATTATTTAAGAAAATATATATTTATGTATGAAGTATAACTTCTAACGCGTGTACATAAGTACACACACACACTTTTTTTTATCCTATTCACCTTTCTTATCCACATATTCGGGCGAGTATAAAGCGTTTAAAATTACCTGTAAAATGATTTCCGTGTACCCAATTGTTAATTCATTTTGCGAACACATGAGCCTTTAGCTTGAAAGGTGATTCGTGTGAAATTTCATTTGGCGCCTACGTGAAAAGACTTAATTATATATTTAACAATATTAAGGCGCAGTTACTCGTATGGAACTCTGCATTCAGGTCCGATTTTACATAACCGACACGACTTTAACAAAATGAATTGTATAATTAAATCGGATTATTTTTATGCAAAGTTCATACATGCACCAAGCATGAATAGTACCGTGACTCTATTTAACTTTATAAAAACCCCACTGAAATGAAGAAGAATATGGAGAATTTGATAAAATTTAAACGGTCCAGATAGAATGTATACGGGCCAAATTTTACTATTTAGCCTCATGAAAGGTCCAAAAAACTGTTAAAGGTAAAAAAGGAGTTGACCAAGTAACACACTTGTTCAAAAGAGTTTACTATTGTGATAGTCGTCAAAATTACGTCAGCATATTGGTATCGGAATAAAAAACAAATAGGGTAATCTCGCTAATATTCCATGTCAATTTTCTAACAGCCGCATATTATATATTCTTTCTTTTGCCCACAAATCACTCACACCACGCCCTTATCCTACTGCTTCTTATAAGAAGCAATAAATTTTATTTTATTTCAATTCCCGGTTTGTTAAGTTACGTGACATACAAACGGAATTTGTTCCTAAAGTCTTCCCTTTAATATTACGTACTTCGACGTCTACGAATTTAAATATTTATTTTATTATGTCCCAGAGAGCGCGTCGTAAAAATGACAGAGAAGGTTAATTAACTTTTATTGTGTGAATAAGAGTTGATATTATCTTTGAAATAACGTTTCCTTTTTCATATAAACCTAATTAGAAAATGTAAATTGCAAATTCAGATGGGATGAGGTAATGTATAGCTATTTTCTAAAAACCTTTTTAGTCTTCTATTGTGTACGTTACGTACATAGATCGAAATAATATAATAAACACTATTTTTATCTGAACTGATTAAATAGCTAAATATAAACTCAACTACAAGGGACTTAGATCACTCAAATACCTAAACTTGAAACAAATACATATTGATCACTCCATCATCACACGCGCAATATCGCACATGATATTGCGTCGGCGCGGAGATCAATTTCCCAATTTACTCTACTGATGTTTCTTACTATGGGTACTCTCTTTCTTTCCAGAATAAAATTTTGGCTCATACACATTTAATTCAGAAACATACATACATAACCTCACGCCTGTATTCCCCGAAGGGGTAGGCAGAAGTGCATTTCTGCACCCACATTTCGCCAAGTATGTATGAGTCCCACGTAATAGGTGTTACCGAGAATTTCCTAACTGAAAAACCCAATAACACTTTGCCCGACCCGGGAATCGAACCCAGGACCTCTAGATCGCACGGCACATACTTGTACCGCGAGGCCACGAGGCAGTCATTCAGAAAGACATATATAATTCAGATAAAACCGCGGGACGTACATAGATAATAGTATACAAGTGTAGTATTAATGTCTATAATCGTAAAAAAATATTTGTGCCATTTCATAACAGCGAACCAAAGAACAAGTTATCCACAAGCAGAACAAACATTTGGACACCAAGGCAATAAGTCAAAAAGTTTTATCAAATAGAAATAACTGAAATCATTGAAGAGCAAAGAACAACAACTGGCGTACTTTCATTACTTCGGACGCAAGAACAACGTTTACTTAGCGAACTAACAAACTCAGCTCGTCCACAGTGTCACTGAAATAAATGGTTTTTGTTCTCACAGTATTTTTCACCAAATTATCAACATAAGTTGTAAAATAAGTATGTTTTGGACAATTTTTATACGCCGACATCAGTTTGTGATTACTTGATTGCCTTGAGAATCACACGCGCGGTCTTTGCAAGTAAAAAATCCTAAGCACACGTTTTTGACTTAAATACGTATCCTAATGAAATAATGTCAACTTTATCGCTGAAGGAAAACGGAAGCTTGTACCCAGCAATGGGATGTATATGGGCTGATGAACAGATCACTTTGTAGATGAGTCGTATAGCTGCGCTGTAGCAAGCCACGACTGAGGTACAATCGGGCGTATTCTACGCGGCTGTTATCATTTCTACGGGAAGATTGTGGTCACCAGTGATTCTATTGTCTAGTGGAGGAATATTAATATCCGGCTGTACCTAATAGTATTTAATAGTAATAGTATATATGTTTGTATTCACAATGAATTATCGCGTACTTAAAGGAAAACATAGTGATGACACCTGCACACCTAAAAGTTCTTGGGAATTTCTTAGGTGTGTAGTCCGCCAACTCGCACTAGGCCAGCGTGGTGGACTAAGGCCTAAACCCTCTCAGTTGTAGAGGAGGCCCGTGCCCAGCAGTGAGACGTATGTGGGCTGATGATGATATAAATGGCGTCCAAGACACTAACCTTAGCTTAGTTTGGGCACCACTGTGATTGTGTGTAACGAGCTCTATGATTTATATTAATAAATATATTTATAATTCAGATCCTAACATCGATTGTCAAAAGAATAATATCAATCGCTAGTCAAGTCAACTGTGACGCGATGTTGAAATCTCGAGATTCTCCTGACTCTTTGTACAGTTTATACACTAAATCTTCCATCTTAACTCATCCTTATTACATTAACGTAGCACCTGGCTCTGCAGCCAGCTCCGTAATAGCAAAAACTTTGCAAACATTAATTAGGCGAGAAAACGTATCGCATTGCATTTTTTGCCAATGATGTAATGGATAATGAAAGTGCGAAACCATTTTTAATTAGCATGAAACCTTTAGCACTAAACTTAGTGGCGTTAAAAAAACAATTACAATATAAAAACAATGTATTTAACTCGAGTGCTGTTAATTTCCAAGTGTACACAAAGTAACAGATCTCAATTTTACTCCGCATAAACTCAGCTTCGTTATCCCCGGCTGTAAAACTAAACCCAGTACAGTTGTGTAGGATAATGTTGCTGTATTTTATTTACTATTCTTTGTATAGGCTTAAGAGTAATGGTGAATAAATAAGCAAAAAAAAACATCGTGAAACCTGCGCACTTTAGAGTTCCTTTAGAATTCATTGGATATGCGTAGTCGCCAAACCGCAATTCAACAGCGTGATGGATAAAATCGTATCCCTTCTCTTATAGAGAGGAGACTCGTATTCGGCAATAATCATCATACATACATACATAACTTCCTGTATACCCTGATGGGGTAGGTAGAGGTGCATTTCTGAACCCACATTTCGCCAGGTATCTATCAGTCCCACGTAATAGGGGGCGAGCCTATTGCCGTTTTTCGGGCACATTTCCAGACTCCGTGCTGCTACTGAGAATTTCCTAATGGAAAAACCCAATAACGCTCTGCCCGACACGGGAATCGAACCCAGGACCTCTAGATCGCACGGCACATACTTGTACCGCGAGACCACGAGGCATCATCATGATATATAATATATCATATCAATATCACAAGCCCATTACGTCCATCTACTGGGCACGGGTCTCAGGCATAACCGAGAGGCCTTAGTCCACCACGCTAGACAATTGCAGGTTGGCGAAGTACACAACTAAAAAAACCTTAAGAATTTTATTTGCGCAGGTTTTCTCACGATGTTTTCCTTCACCGTCAAAGAACATGATAATTCATCGCAAACACACACATAACTACGAAAAGTCTGAGATGTGTGCTTGGAGTTTGAACGCGCGACTGCCGAGATTTTGATTCGACCGCTCGCCTAAATATAGATATAAATAGTAGTACAGGCTAAGTTAAAATAAGTATACATAGACATATTTCGGCATACTTATTATTATATCGATACAGCAAAGAGACAGATCCACCAGTCACCATTACAGGTTAATCATCATCAGCCCAAATACGTCCCACTGCTAGGCACGGGCCTCCTCTACAACTGAGAGGATTCAGACCTTAGTCCACCACGCTGGCCTAGTGCGGGTTGGCGGACTACACACCTAAGAAACTCCTAAGAACTTTTAGGTGTACAGGTTTTATCACGATGTTTTCCTTCATAGAGGTTTTCCTTAGAGTTAATACACCAGCAAATTTGATTTCATTATTACTTTGGAAAACAAGAGCTCTAATTAAAATATACACAAAGCATTACATCTTACCAAACAAAACAGAATAAATACATACAAAAGTTGTGTCAGCAGCTAGCTTGTACCGCGTGTAATAAAACGAAGAGTACTTTTACGATTACAACAATATCCCCGGGCCAATTTGCGGATACAATCCGTATACAAACATAAAGTTGGCCATACACTTTACATGTTACAATCTACGTGAAGAATAATGTAACTTTATGCTTGCCAGGTACTCTATACTTTGTCTGAGTTTGAACTTTGTCCAAACTATATTTTATAAATACACCCAACAGTCACATACATAGTTCTGACCCCACACTTGGATACAAGTCCTGTGTCGTGGGTATCAGAGACTACGAGAGACTTTTCGGTCTCACAAACACCCAGACCCGAAACAAATATTTGTGGATCACACAAACATTTGTCTCGGTGCGGGGATCGAACCCGCGGCCTCTCGTTTCGCAAGCTGATGTCTAGCTATCTGCGCCACGGGGCTGTCAAAAAATATTTAAAGTATGCATACGTATCTACATAAGTCGTGATAGCCTCGAGGTATACGCACACGGTCGAGAATCTCAACGGTCGCGGGTTCAAACCCCAGGCACACACCTCTGACTTTACGAAGTTATTATGTGTGTATTCACAAAGAATTATCACGTACTTTAACGGTGAAGAAAAATATCGTGAGGAAACCTGCACACCTAAAAGTTCTTAGGAATTTCTTAGGTGTATGGTCTGCCAACCCGCATATGGCCAGCGTGGTGGACTAAGGCCTAGCCCCTCTCAGTTGTAGAGTAGACCGTGTCCAGCAGTGAGACGTACATACATATGTACACGCCTCTATTTCCTGAAGGGGTAGGCAAATGTGCATTTCTGTACCCAAACACGTAATAGGGAGCCTATTGCGATTTATCCGGCACATCTCCTTTCTTCGTAAATGATTGTATTTTTTTCGCATCATGATACCCTGAGTTGTTGTCAATCGTAGGTATAACGATCACAGAAAAATCAAAGAGATACAAAATATGTCAGTTTGTGTTTGCATGAAGAAGAATTCCAATTCCAAACGAACACTCACTTCCGTACTTGTAATATGAGTAAACACAAATCTAAATATCGACCCACAATATGGATCGAAGAACTGATAGAGTTTAAAGGTTTCCCTTGAATACAGTACGCTTGTAATAGGCAGTAGACTTCCTTGAAAGATGTGTGAACGCTAAGTGGTCTCGAGTTTCACCTGTCAGGTTCTTTTTCTCTCATTCTTGATTTCCGATTCTTAATGCATTATAGTATCTGCTGTTCTTAAATTGTTACTTTGGGACTTAAAGGAATAAATTATTTTTACCCTGAATATCAATTCAGAATGTCAATGATGTTTGTGGATTCAGATTCAAAACTATGGTAATTATCCGGTGGTGATGGTAACTAAGTCGAATGGTAGCTAAGTCGTGATGGCCTCGAGGTTTAGGCGCGCGGTCGAGAATCCCGACGGTCGCGGGTTCAAACCCCAGGCACACACCTCTGACTTTTCGAAGTTATGTGTGTATTCATAATGAGTTATCACGTACTTTAACGGTGAAGGAAAACTTCATAAGGAAACCTGCTTTGGCCAGCATGGTGGACTAAGGCCTAAACCCTCTCAGTTGTAAAGGAGGCCCTTGCCCAACAGTGGGACGTATATGGGCTGATAATGAATGAATGAATGATGGTAACTTTAAAAATATTTTGTCACACAGCAAACTATTAATTTATGCTTTATTGACTACGCCAATGTTGTCAAACCGTTGAGCTATAAACGCTAAAAAACATTTTTATAGAAACTAACTAAATTTGTAACAGTCTAGTGGCCTCAGAAACTTCGAAACATTAAAAATAAATAAAGAATTATAATACAATTTTACTCGTAAAAGGTACACGAAAACAAAAATAACATAAAAATAAAATGCGAAACTTTCAGATAATGAAATATTTTTTGTTATTCCAACAATATACTCAAAGACAAAGTGTTCAAAAGAGCCATACTTTTTATTAATACAATAAAAAAACTTCGGCGAGCAGACAACAGTAAAAATTTACAAAGTCAGGACGGTCCAGGCAACTATAATTAGAAACATACGTAGCCAGAAAGCTGTTTTGTATAACGTTCAGCATTATAAGGGTTGAATAGGAGACGTTACTGAATGTAATCTGCACAAACTGTCCCTTTGGGGTTGAGGCGACCCTTTTGAGATACCTTTTGCGGACCGCATTCACACCGTAGTAATTTTTTTGCCAAAATATATTGGGTATAGTTTTTGTCCCTTTAAAAAAACTTTAACAGGTAAATCCTAGAAACAAATCTTATACCCTAAGGAATAGACAGAGATATAACAAAACGTTCCACCTTGATGCTTTCATCAAACATAATTCTATGCTCCGTCCCACTACTGAAAATAACAGAAAAACCTACTAACTTTTCCCGAACCGGAAATCAAACCAGAGACCTCTCAATGAGATATTCTATTATTAATTTTATAAATAAGTATACGCGTCGATAAATATAAACCTTATACTGAAATTCTGGAGAACGTGGAAGTACCTATGCTTTAAGGATAATGTACATACTACATAGCATTCCTTGTTATCTATACAATGAACAAATACTATGCTTTTAAATAAGTAAAACAGAAACAATCCAAAAAGACGTTTCCATGTAAACAATATTGAATTTTCTTTAGATAGAAAATATTATACACCCAACAGTCACATACATAGTTCTGACCCCAGACCCCAGATACGAGTCTTGTGTCGTGGATATCAGAAACTACGAGAGACTTTTCGGTCTCACAAACACCCAGACCCGAAACAAATATTTGTGGATCACACAAACATTTGTCTCGGTGCGGGGATCGAAGCCGCGGCCTGTCGTTTCGCAAGCTGGTGTCTAGCCAACTGCGCCACGGAGCTATCATTGTGTATTATTTCCAACAGTGCATTTATTGACATTTATTGGAAGCAGAGCTATTTCAGTCGACACATACCTATGACCTTTTAAACTGCTTTTGTCCAAATCAGGAAGTATGACATCGGTTGTAGTCGACTACGCGAGAGGAAGCAACAAGTTAGATGCGCTTCCTATGGTTTATTTATGGAATAAAATACATGGCTGAATGGTTTCGAAACTTTCCCCAAAACTAGTACAGGTGACCGTTCTGACTATTAAGTATTTATGAGGATTAATACGATTGTTCCGTCCGTTCATGCTGTAACGTACCGACTGAAAACAATTTGCACTAATTTTTATTTTGCGATTTTATCAGTGAATAAGTTTTGTGGCCAATACCAAGTCACTGTCCGCTTTATCAATAATCTTGTATACACGGATATAAACAAACAATTGTAAGATGGACCTTTCAGTTATGAGACCACAAACTTGAAAACGCTTCTTAATTTTGAATCGCAATCACTCGTGTATTACCTTGTAACAGTTATAAGCTTTTTCACACAATCCTCAGTTCCGAACCTTACAATCTTCCGGTACCCAATGGTCCAATATGTCAGTATCACCAATAATCCATCCTCCTTCCATCAGCCCCCCACTTTTAAATCCATAAAACCCACTTTTATTTTTAATTTAAAAATATCATTTACTCACATTTTATTTATATTTGTACATAATAATAAACTTAACAAATTTAACAATATTATGTCAAGGGACCAACGAAGCCGCCTTTAATATGTACTTATATCAATTTTCTTTAATAATTTTATTGTATGAAAACAAGTAATAGAGATAGAGACTACACTATATCCTCGTTTCGCATAATAATGCTATAACTATCATATTCCAGTATTTGAGTCACTTTAGGGTGAACGTGACCGTAGGGTGTATTTATTATTTTACATACCACGTAACAAAAAAAAAGATTTTTCAAATTCGATACTGTGTGATTGGGTCCGACCAAAGCGGAGAGCAAGTTGCGTCAACCACAAGATGCCCGGATCTTATTGTAATGTCTGGCCCTTTGTACATCTAAAACCAGGTTTGGTGAGTAAAGCTTTTAAATGATGCCAGGTGCGTACATTCGGTAAATAATTTTGTATTTTTGACAGCAGTTGGGAAGACACCAGCTTGCGAAACGAGAGGCCGCGGGTTCGATACCCGCACCGAGACAAATGTTTGTGTGATCCACAAATATTTGTTTTGGGTCTGGGTGTATGTGAGACCGAAAAGTCTCTCTTAGTTTCTGATACCCACGACACAAGACTTGTATCTTAGTGTGGGATCAGAACTATGTATGTGACTGTTGGGTGTATTTATTTTATTTTATTTTAATTTTTTACCCAATTGATCCTTCGATTTTATTACATTGAGTCTTATATTATAAAGCAGTTTCCACTCCAATAAAATGACAAATATAGGGTACGTCATTTATTTAAGTGTTGATCAACTGGCTAAAACTATCGTGTTATAGAAATTTAAAAAATCCCTTGGTATCGAAACGTATTTATTTGGTTTGATTTTCGGGTAAAACAAAGTATTAGTGGATTTTCTTTTAGGGAAATGGTCAAAAGCCACGTGTAGTCAGTTAACTTCCTTATGAAGGACAGTTAACTCGATACTACTGGTGACTTAAAACATACCTGGATATGTGTTTGCAGAAGTACACTTCCAGGTGGAAAGATCCTTTTGTGGAAAGAGTCAATGTATGTTGACATACATAAGTGTCATTGAGGTACCCTTTAAGTTCTTTAGAATTTAATGGAATAAGTCTAACAACCACATCCATTAGGTAGTACGAATGCTAGACTTCTATTGAGAAAATATCCACCTGAATCAGTGGCGTTTGCAGATGTTCTAAGCAGTGTGGGATATCCCGGAGCCAAAGCGTCGTTGTACCAGCTTTTTTACCAATCCCACTTAGTGTACTCTCCCCAAAGTGAACTCCTAATTAAAATATTTTTCAATAAATTAAATTGCCTCTGGTAAATAACCTTGGTAGAGATCTTACATCACGTGACGTCAGCGTTTATAAATAGTATACGGCCACATTTTTTTCTGTTGGTATTACAATGATCCGGTACGATCCGGTATGATCCGGACCGCACCGGTTGAAATTTTAACACTTTATTCAAACTAAATGGTATCTTTGGACTATTAAAATAAAAGATAAATGTGTGAGTAAAAGATTTACAAATGTTGTTTTTGAAGTTTAAAACATAGACAAAAAAAATAGAACCAAAACCTGAATAATTCTTTAATCAATGAATATTAAATAAAACTGACAGTTTAGATTGAATGTTTTATATTCCACTAAATAAATTTACAAATGTAAAAACTTCTTAACTTTATTGAGCCCTAAATAACGAAACCAATTCTTGAACGCTCGTCTGAAAGTTTCAGAATAAGATATTATATAATTATAATCATCAGTGATAACACATCTTCCAGTGTCAATTGTTCTCCAATGTCCTAAAAAGAAACACATATTAAATCAATTTGTATATTCTTAGTATTGAATTCCTGGAATCCAATTAGTAAATCCGTCCTTGTGTTTGAACTCGGGGCTAAATGATCTTAGGCCATTCAATGGCTTTTCAACCATCATCGCGGTTGACTGCAGTAATTCCTATTGGTAACTTGAGTTCAATGATTGAATGTAAGCAAATTTTCATTCCCTAATGAAGAGAGAGAAGATGATAAAATATTGATATTGAAAGTTGCTTCAACATGAAAAGAGATAAAATATGTAGGATTATAGAAAGGATGAAGCCAAATTAAAAGATTGAGGAGTAAAATCTAAAGAGGTGAGAAGGTAATAAATGAACAATACTTATAAGAGTTGCAACAGAAGCGGGTAGTCAGTGGTAATGAAGGAAAGATAGTAAGAAAAATGATGGTTAGATCGAAAAAATATCTAGCCAATCATAGTAAAAACTGGGAGTGAAAAAAAGCACAGCATGCTTTAATGGTAATACTAGTATACTTACTATATCCTATTCTGCAATTAGCATAATAAAGATCGCAGTAAGATTCGAAAGTCCTAACGCCCTGGTCTTCCCATCTAGGATAATTCCTGTTGTAACCACAAATCGGCGTGGGATTGTCTCTGTAAAAATATTTTGCACGTTAGTTTTTAATCAATTTATCCTTTACTTAAAATACTTTGATATTAAAGTAGATCTAGGACAGATCAAATCCACAGGTTGGTCAAATCTGAAACTATTGAAGTACGCCTCACAATATAGATGACATCATGTAATTTTGAAGATAAATAAATAATAAGTACACCTAACAGTCACATAAATAGTTCTGACCCCACACTAGGAAACAAGTCCTGTGTCGTGGGTATTAGAGACTACGAGAGACTTTTCGGTCTCACAAACACCCAGACCTGAAACAAATATTGTGGATCACACAAACATTTGTCTCGATGCGGAGATCGAACCCGCGGCCTCTCGTTTCGCAAGCTGGTGTCTAGCCAACTGCGCCACGGGGCTGTATATGTGGGGGATGTGAAGTGATTAATATAAGAAAGACGTATTTTATATCTTTTATATCTTTAGCTCATCTGTACTCGTAGGTACAGCTTGTTGACTAATTTTATTGACGATTTTTTTTACTGTATCAATAAGAAAATAATAACTAATACGAATGTAACAGAGACAAGAAATGACACATAAAGAACTGCAGTGGCTTAGTTGCCAATGACGCTAAAATACTGGTATTATTCTCGTATTAGTATCTACGAAAGACTTTTCGAACTCACAAAATAAAAAAAATGCACCCCACCGTCACAGAATACATAATTCTGATTTCTGACCCCATACTAAAATACAAATCTCGCGTCATGGTTATCAGAATCTACGACTTTTCAATATCACAAACTGGTGTCACTCGCGAACTTTTCATTACACAGGATGGTGTCTAGCCAACTGCGCCACAGGGCTGTCATACAAATTGTGTATCACACAAACACACACCTTCATCAGCATCATCAGCCCATATACGTCCCACTGCTGGGCACGGCCCTCCTCTACAACTGAGAGTGTTTAGGCACACACACACCTTGTAGGGATCGAATGTGCGAACTCTCTTAACACAGTGTTTTTATCCAACCGCGACAAAGATGTTGTTAAATTTTCTGTTATAGGCACAAACTATGATAGACCATTCAATCTCCCATTATGTATTACAACTACATACTTACTGATTAAGAATACATTTGGTATAATCATTAGTGCACCTAAAGCCGTGAGCCTTCCACTCCGGGTCATAGGGATCTTCGAACGGAGCAAATTGGGCATTAACATAGCGAAAACGCATTGTGGTGTATGTGCCCACTTCGAGTATGAGGGCGTCGTCAACTTCTTCTTGCGGTAAATCACTTCTCTCAAATACCTCGAACATTGCTAAAAAATATATCTTTATCATAAATAAAGAAGAATAAATAAATAATAACATAAGTAAGGGTTTAATTATTTGTATATTTTTATCAATACGCGATAAAAATTCATACCCGCCTACCAACAGGTAAGGTTTTATGTATTAGGTGTATTCCAATAATTCTTTTTTATACATCTATTTTACTTACACTCACGCTTGTATTCCCAAAGGGGCAGACAGAGGTACATACGTGCTCTCATATTTCACCAGTTACCTATATTTTTAAGTCCTACGTAATACGACGAGCTCTAAGGTCGGGTTTATTGAACACAAAAGTAATTATAAAATACTTCATCATCAGCCCTTATACGTCCCATTGCTGGGCACGGGCCTCCTCTACTATTGAGAGGGTTTAAGCCTTAGTCCACCACGCTGGCCTAATGCGGGTTGGCGGACTACACACCTAAAAAAATTCTTAAAACCTTTTTAGGTGTGTAGGTTTCATCACGATGTTTTTCTTTACCGTTAAAGTACCTGATAATTCTTTGTGAATACACACATAGCTTCGAAAAGTCAGAGGTGTGTCCTTGGGATTTGAACCCGCGACCGCCGAGATTCTCGACTGCGCGCCTAAACAGAGAGGCCATCACTACTCTACACTAAAATACTTACATGACAAATTCTCAGTTGTTCCATCGTCTCCATCGGTAACATTGTCAGACAAGTTTAGTTTCACACTCAACAATAAAATTATCGCAATGGTTAACTTAATTCTAATCATGTTGCTTGAACAAAGAATGATATAGACTTAGAGAGTCTAGTCTAACTAGTCTTCACAGTATGAGAAACGAATGAAAAAGTACGCCATTGAAAGTTCAATTAAAACATTAATTGGAAAGTTAATGAGAACATTTAGATAAAGATCGATTAGCGAAAGATAATTGAACGGCGATAACTTGTCGCCATTTTAATGTCAAAGTGCTCTACCAATAAGAAATTCTATCTAATTTTATTTCTTTTTCTACCTCTTACATGTGCGCCTTAGAACACTTGATTCGACTTTTTTACGAGACCTATTACCTTACAGGGTAACATTTGGTATATTGTAGAATTACTTCGATAATTTCAAACAAGTCACATTCGTTTAATACTTTGTCAAAAAATACTTTATGTACTTTTCTAAGTAAGTGCTGATTTTTGGAATTCTGGGAATGTTAAAGTAATATAATCAGAAAATTATAACCGTTCAGACTTGAGCTATCCCTGAATATGAAACACGAAAAAAAGCCGTTTCTTGTCTCATTCATTGACAGTGATATTTGCAACACAGTTTTTACTAGTGCAGAAGATAGGGAAATCTTTTATATTGTATGATGTGTCCAATAAATAATTTGCCAGCCCCGTGGCGCAGTTGGCTAGATAACAGCTTGCGAAACGAAAGGCCGCGGTTTCGATCCCTGTACCGAGAAAAATGATTGTGTGATCCACAAATATTTATTTCGGATCTGAATGTTTGTGAGACCGAAAAGTCTCTCGTAGTTTCTGAGTAAGAATGCATACGGCGACATTTCTCATTAAACGGGAACCAGCATTGTCATTATTCAGAGCTGACATCCACGCAACTTTGTCCAACCGGCCACACGAAATGAAGTGATTATTTATTCACGATGTTATTCTGTGCACGCAAGGTCCAAATTACCATAACTGCCATCAGCATTCAGCAACAAAAAAAATAGTTTCTTGTTTTTAAATTGCCTATCCCGGTAAAAAAACATAAATGAACATTAATTTATGGGTATGCATGAGTCTACTAGTCTAGTGGCATAACTAACTAGAACACGTTTCTCTACCTTCATATAACCCCGGGGGTTTTTAAGAACAGCATAAGGAAACAATGTCCAGCAGTGGACGTAAGAGGGGCTGCTGATGATGATGATGATGATAAGGAAACAATGACTTCGTCTAGTATCAGGCTATCTCTACCGGCTCTCACAACTATTCTCGGTGTAGACAAGGCTTACGAACTAAAATGTTTGAATATAAAAAAATACTTCAGTAATGAAAGTATCATCATTTTCCATGAATACCGACACCACTTCTTTCAAAATCGATATACCGAGAAGCGATTGTAGTTGGAGAGAGTTAATATAGTTGGTATTCTTTGCATGAACAAATTCGTAGTAAAACTACTAATTAATAATCGAGAGGTTTTTGAATGCAGCAGCAACTGCTGAAACTAAAGTTTCGGAGGTTTCCACATATTGTTCGAAACATCGCGTGCATTTTAATTCTACCAACCCGTATTAACTTGATTAAATAGATAGAAACATACTCCACTCTTTGAAATATTTGTGCAACTTTTTATAATAATTTATTTACATTAAAGCCAGGTGCAATTCACATCAACAGCTCTCGCTATATTTAGAGGAGGTCTATTTCTAGCAGTGAATATAATGATGACTATATTTTATGATTATTTATTTATCGAAGCTATAAAATACCCAGGCAATTTTTTAAAAGCATCAAATTCTATCAGGTCTTTCTATAAGACCATTGATTGATTGATGAATAGCTTTCATTAAACGACCATTTCCATGTCGAAATTCTCAATCCATCCATTTCAATTTACGGATTGCACAAAAAATACACCGCGAGAATCAAATATCTGATATCCATTAGTCTATAGGTAGTTCTCATGTTTTTTTGTTAATTTTGTCACAAGCACAAACACATATACCTACTCACGCTTGTGTCTCTGAAAACGTTATAGGCACAGTTGCCAATTGTCCGATCTGAGAATTGAACTGGAGACCTTGACATAGCCATAACTGTTATGTTAACGCGTGTAAACGCGTTACCAATAATAAATTTCTTTAACAAACAAACAAAAAAAATCTTTGACTTTTCGAAGTTACGTTTGTATTCTCAATGAATTATCACGTACTTTAACGGTGAAGGAAAACATCGTGAGGAAACTTGCATACCTAAAAAGTTCTTAAGCATTTCTTAGGTGTGTAGTCCACCAACCCGCACTAGGCCAGCGTGGTGGACTAAAGCCTAAACCCTCTCAATTGTAGTGGAGGCCCGTGCTTAGCAATGGAACTGTATGTGTATACCTATAGGCTGATGATGATTTTAACTAACACATGTTATAATTAGCAGCAATGCTAGGTTCTAAGACCTGTGTTACTACTGCTTAGCCCTCGTTAAATTTTATTCATCTCAACACGACATTTATAGTTAATATAAAAAGAAAATAACCTTTATGCATTGTAAATAAATAAATAATCAAATTACAAACAGATTTACTAATATGCCATAGTATATCACTGGTAAGACATTTTAAATTTTATCTTTTTTTGTAAGGCACAGTCAAAGTACAGCTTAGTAGTGACAAGTAACTTATTAATTTGTGGGTTAGCAGGGTTTTAAATGACACGTTGAATGTGTATAATGTTAATACGTTTTATAGTAAATTTACAAAAATATACATATGTCCATAGGCAACCCATAATTTGACCGTGGCTAAAATATTTGTATTCTTCAGCTACACCTTGACCTTATTCCATCATCAGTTATTAATAGCAATCGATTACAAGAACGTTCAATATATCAGACAGACTATTTCTGCTCGGCACTCGCCGGAAATGGGCCTCACTTCTATTTGAAGATCCACAATACGCTGAACACGAGACGAATCGATAGACGCTCGGAATACCTTCTATCGTGCAATAAGCGAGACGGCGGCTTTATTTTGTAATGCTATGTATGAAAAAAAATGTTCGTAATCCGATATTATATTATTGTTCAAATTTCCGTGAAAGAAGCCTTCCGACACGATTAGAACTTTGAAGTTTTGCTGTTTGTATTTTGCTTGGAATTATGTTTTTTTCTTCAATGACTTCGAGTTCGAAGATGTACCTGCCCACAGAAAAATAATTTGGTACTAGAAAATACGGTTCTATTCAAATAGAAAGATGTCGTTCCACGCTAAAATGCCAATCTGATGATACAGCTAAAATGGAGATGAGATAATAAAGACTGAAATAAACTGAACAATAAAATAAATTGCTGTAAGTTGTATCGAATAAAAAGGATGCATTAGCCGGTGTGCTGCTAATAGCAGATAGTAGCAACAGGACAATAGCACAATGAAACAGACAAGCACTTGTGTGCAAAGACTGGCAATGCCATTTCAACAACGTTCTACACACTATCCATTAGAAATTAAGACCATTGTGCAAAGGTAAGCGAAAGCGGTGTACACACGAATTATATATTTTTTTAACTGTTCAAATAGGATTCTTAAAGCACACAGTTTTTATCTAGTTATCACGAAAAATGGCTATAACCCATAGCCATCCTGTCTCCTGCTATGTGGGACACAGTACAGCTGACGTAACGTTAATATAGGATGTGGACATGTGCCTACTCTGTCTTAAATATTTACGTTTCTAATTCAATATGCTGCCTTAGGGTTTAACGAACAAACCGAGCCAATACCAGAGTATTACTATTTACTTATCTTACTTAAAAAAAAAGACATACATATTATGTAATAGTAACATAATATGTATGTCACAGTACTCTCAATAGCATTAAAATATTCATTCATCTACTTATCTGACCAGTTTTAATTAGTAAAACAATTCAGTTTAGTACGAACATCCATACAACACTGCAATTTCTGTAAGCCTATACCAACCACTGGAGTTTTACGGCTACTAAAGATCTACGTTCTTATTAAGAGCTTAAGATTATATCCACCTGTAACAAAGTGGGTCACATTATTTTTGACCGGGTGACAGCATTATCTTGAGGGTCACATCCTTAAAAGATATCAGCCAAATAAACTTAAAAAATCTCATTAAAGGTAATGTATTGAATTTAAAAAGCCCTGGGATAATTTATCTCGTAGACAGCTGTCAATACCCGCTTCTCTTATGCCTACAACAAGGGCGTTAGGAGACAAATGAACACGTTTCCAAGCGGCTCATTGATTCCCTATCCAGCGTGTAACATTAATCACGCCGCCGCCTGCACTGACATACCTGAAGCCCGCGTGTCATCCACATCATGTTTATTAATGTCTTTCTCAACACCTTTTTGCGAGGACAATAGATTTCAGAAGAAGTTAGTTTTAAAAATCGGTCTCGAGGCCAAACCTAATGAAATAAATAAATATACCCAACAGTCACATACATAGTTCTGACCCCACATTAAGATACAAGTCTTGTGTCGTGGGTGTTAGAAACTACGAGAGACTGTTCGGTCTCACAAACTCCTAGACCCGAAACAAATACTTGTGGATCACACAAACATTTGTCTCGGTGCGGGGATCGAACCCGCGGCTTCTCGTTTCGCAAGCTGGTATCTAGCCAACTGCGCCACAGGACTGACTAATGATCGTGTGGTAGACCTTCAAATATAAAATAAGAAGTAGGTATATTGATAATTTTAGCGTTTAGTTAAGCACCGTATACGATTGTGACACCGATACGATCTGTGACAGTTAATTGGTAATATCTGGTTAGAGAGATGTTGCAGGTGCGATTTCCAATTGAGATTTCCACATGCGTACATAGGTATACACGCAATCACGCCCGTATTTCCGAAAAGGTTGTCAAAGGTGTATTTCAGCACCCATTTGTGTTTTAGTCCTATGTAAAAGAAAAAATACTTGTGTCTGAGTGCTCAAAAGGTCTATTCTAGACTTTAGCTTCGAACCTCTTGAAATCACGCTGCAATTAACACTCAGTACCATGAGCGTACCCAGCTTCCGGCCTAGGGGGGGGCAAGTCAGATCGTCCGCGGCTGTTTTGTCATACACACTACACAAACACATCTACATAAAACATAAGGTATATGCATATGTAGTATGCATATATTGCATTATGTAGGGCAAACAGCCGGAAATAATCCTGCTTATAGGTAGTTAAATAAATAAAAGTAGGTAAATTTGACTACTATGCATTTTTATTCTATTTAAATTATTTAGTTAGACTTCTACTTTAAAAGTAATTTTCGAGGATCTTCAGCAAAACGGTTAATGACATCTTCCGTGAAAGAATTGCCCATACTGTTAACTAGATTTTTATGTACACTGAGCATACAAAGTCCATTTAACCTGTCTTCGATCATTGTTGATCTCAGCCACGTTTTCACGGTCCATTCCCAATAGTTCTACTAAACAGTTCTACCGTAGAACTAATGGGAATTTTATTTCCCACTAGTTCTACTTTTAAATGTCCTACCGAATAGTGGAACTAGTGGGAACATTATTTCTCAATAGTCCTACTACATTTTATATTAGACAAAAATATCTAAATATTATTTTTTACACAATATTTAAAACACAAAAGAATAATAAAAATTATATAAAACATTTATTGTAGTCTTCATTAATTAAACTACAACAAACTGTGGTCAAATGTAAATAATAGGTAAATTAAATTTAAATCACTAATAATAAATTAAAATCTGTGGAAATTTCTGTTTTATTGTAATATTATTTTCTCGATATACAATCACTTAATCACTACCTATAACAACAAAATCAACATCGTAGTAAATAAAGATCGTTTAAAATATAAATCTTGCTGCTCGAATCATCGATAACCAGATCCTTTCGGACAAAGTTGCCGTCTAGCATTGCGAAGAGACGTTGCGTCTCTATGTGTCCTTTAGCGCATTTACCATGGGGAGTGCTCTGAACTTTTCGGGTTCACACGCCAGAAAATGAAGTTCCATCACTACCATCTGAATGAATGGCGTTCCTCAACAGTGCGGCTTAAACGGTGTTTCGTTCCTCGCACAACAACTTTGTGGAATCAGCTTTCCTCAGCGGTATTTCCGAATGGATATGACTTAGGGACCTTCAAGAAAAGAGCCTATATTTTCCTTAAAGGCCGGCAACGCACCGATGATTCCTCTGGTATTGTGGGTGTCCATGGGCGGTGTTGACCACTTAACTTACTTACACTTTTTTATCTTTATAAAATGTAGTAGGACTATTGAGAAATAATGTTCCCACTAGTTCCACTATACGGTAGTACATTTAAAAGTATAACTAGTGGGAAATAAAATTCCCATTAGTTCTACGGTAGAACTGTTTAGTAGAACTATTGGGAATGAACCGTTTTCACGCGTCTGAGTGTACTGAAAGACCTTTCAATTGTAGCCGTAGAATAAGGCATTGCCAGTTAAATTTCTAGAGCCGTTTTTACTTTAGGATAAAAAGATTCTGCTTGTTGGATTAATAAATTTTAATCACCTACGTTTGACTTAGCTGTTTCAAAACAATAACATGTAAAATAAAATGAATGAATACGATCGCTCAGCTAGATTCGATAATCTTCGTCCGCAATTGTCGCGACGGCGCACAGTGAATCGCCTAGAACAAGGTAGCTGCTAGCTGGACAAAACTCACTCAAAATTCTTAGAAATAACATTAATTAGTGGTAAACAACCCCTCATAGGCTTGAATTCCAGGAAATGTTTAGGTCACACATTACAAATCGATGAGTCATCTGACGTTAAATGTTAGTGTTAAGTAATAATTTATTTTCATTTGCAGTTCTTTATCAGTTGCATTTTTGCTGCACTTATGAAAACATCTCCTAAAGTTAAAAATGGCTACAGTGACATTTTTTGTGATTTTTTCTCTTAAAGGTGTGTATTTTGATAAAAAAAAATATTTCAACCAAATGTTTACCTCAGATTTAAGAAATTCGTTTTCGAATAATGTGTAAAATTTAAGTAACATTTTAGATTTTTCTTTCTATTTCAAAGAGTGTAACTTTTTGTACCCACGTGTACCCGCTCTGATATTTTTTATATATTGTAGCTCAATTAATAATAGCTTGTTCTAGGCGATTCACTGTGCGGCGGCTACTAGCGACTGTAGCGTTTGCTCACTAGGGATGTTAAAAAATAATCGATTTTTATTTAAATCTATTATTGTTTTCATTTAATCGATTTTTTAGTCATATTAATCAATTAGGTACGTTAATTAAACTGCGCGGTTTTTTTTATGACAATTGCACCGTCCATTTAGCCAGTGTCTACTGCGCGGTTTATTTAAAAGTTAGCACATAAGGCCCCATTTACACTTTGACTAGTAATTAGGCGAGTCCATACATTTTCTGCGAGATTTCCAGGGGGGGGGCAGCTGCCCTCCCCTGCCCCCCCCCCCCCCCCCCCCCCCCTGGGTACGCCCATGCTCAGTACCATCGAGGCTATCTCGTAAAATTAAATACTGATCATAATTAAATGAAAGACGATCAACATTTTTTATTTTTATTCTGGCACGGCAAGTGACCTGATGGTAAATGTGCTGCGATCCATACATTAATAACATATTGATGAGAAACGATTCCAGCTATACATCACCAGTCTCAAAAATTATGGCGACCTCTTAATTGCCGCACAGCAAAGGCAGGTCTTATGATGGTAACTTCGAAGAGGCGCTACCAATAACCTACATCGCGGTCCGATCTTACTACGGCGTAACTCTACCATTAAGAGAATGAGGATTTAGGATACATTTTCCACAATTAGCGGTTACATTTTAATACAATTCCAGTGACTGAGTTAAATTGTTAAGCAAAACAATTAACAAACCAGTATTATACTGCTTACTTATCGTAAAACTCCGAGTGCTGCCGTCTTCGGTTTTATTACAAGCAGTAATAAAGTTTACCAAACAGATGCTTCGCTTATACGAAAGAAACCCTACGGTTCGCTAAAGACAATCCACACAACACATTAGATACAGAAGACTCGCTATATGTACATACATATGTATGTCTACTAGACATCCTAGATATTATCTAGGTTTTTTTGTGGCGGGAGAATGCAGTGCCGCCAAAGAAATTAGACTTGACTTATACCTTATGGCCTACCTTGGCTTTATCCAACTTTAACTACAACATTTCAGCACGGCCTGGAAAGAACAATTAACATAATTTATTTCTATTCGCCAAGAAATCCTGGGGCCCTAAAATCCTTATTTTTTTGTATTTATTTACAAAAATAGATAACACCTATGGTATTCAAATGCTTAGAGAAATCATTTACGGACATGCTTTTTTATGCATAACCATAGAACGTTATGATTTTTTAGCTCGCTCTTTTTGTTTAAAACTAGAACGTTTGTTTACTGTTGACAATAATATTGTATTTAAGGGTTTACGTTCAGTTTCACTTTCATGATATTGCCCAAATAATATTTCCTTAATATTTTTTTTTATTTATTTTACACTATATGAATAAAAAAAATATGGGCAAACTAAACTAAGTATAAAATAAACAAGAGGCTGCCTTATCGCTCTACGCAATTTTTTCCAGACAACCTTAGGATGGATAAATAAAAAATAAAAAATAAACATACCATATTTTATAACCGATAAGATAAAAAATAGGCCTTCTGAAGGCGTTATTGTACGGCAAGTAACTGCATGTAGGTTGCTTTGTAACAAGTTTTCCAATATAAGTTGGTGAGACAGCGTAAGCGCCATTTATCAAACTCCAAGCCCCTTGCTGCACGTTCCGCAGAATCAGAGACAATCTGGATACCATGTAAATGCACAGTATAACTAAGGATACTAGGTATACTCATTTTATTCCGTAATTTACATTGAAAGCATTATTCTGAAGTGGTAGTAGTAGTTGTAGTTTAAAATTTTATTCAATCAAGGCTTCTTCTTGGTTTGATCTAGTTTGATTAAAGTTTATATTGTTACTATTGTACCTTCAAATATATACCTATACTTATGTAATATATAAAGCCTGAAGCCTACCTTCAACATGATGAAGTTATAAATTATGTATAATATATTTATTTAAATATCTATAATTTAATTGGCATACTCATCTAGGGCAAGTTTATATAAACATAAAATATTTCTAGAGTGTTTTCTCGGTAGCTCTCGAAATCAATACGGATTCTCAAAGTACATTTAATAACTGACGAAACATAGGCAAGTTAAATCGAAACAAACATAAAATATTTTTTTCCTCTTTATAATACTATACATAAGTATATACTGTAGTAATAGTGAGGCTAATATATTGCCGTGGAATCCGACGGCGGCGCATCCCCAGATATCCGTCAAGCAACAATGGCTCAGTAAATCGCTACGTTCCAGACACTATCATTGCCAGTTATGTTGCACAGTTGCCTTCTGACGCTATGTACACACGCACCGATATTTCATCAAACAAATTCACTTTCAGCGCTGTTTCATGTGTCACCCACAACGTGGACTGATGATCTAACGAAAGTCGTGGGGAGACGCTGGATGCAGGCCGCTTCCGACAGAGCGCTTTGGAAGTCTTTGGGGCAGGCCTATGTCCAGCAGTGGACCTCTTTTGGCTGATGATGAATGAATGATAATGCTGTGTCATGATTCACGTCTTGTCGCAGTTTACATTGTAACAATAAACATATTTTTCTTTCTACCTTTCAGCAGGCGTTCATTAGGTTATCGAAAAACGATAAGATTTTCTCGCCGCTTGATTTTCTTTTTGAATATTGTCCTTACCAAATGATACGGTGTTATCTTTTACTTTGGCGAGCTAGTATTAAAAAAAAATATATTTTCGACTTAATTACAAATAAATGTATGAATGTAAAAGAGGATTTGAAAAAAGTATGCAAAAAGAGATTACACCTAAGGAATAAACATAATAATTCATGTCACTTGTAAAAGTGTATTTCTACAACCACGTTCGCACTCTATGTCCCTTAGGATATTTTTATAAGGCGCAACTTTATCGCAAACATTTAAACATTTTGCCCAACCTGGGTATGGAACCTCTCTCGATCGATCGATCTACTTAATCCCCAAAACCAAGGGAGAAAACCAAATATAATAAATATGTCCCTCAAATAGTGTACACAGCCAACACATTCGATATAACAAACGCCTGTATATTTGAAGACGTTAGAATGAATGATTTTGACGTGACTGGGGGCTTGAGGGTTTAGATAGTTCGGTCCGCAACCCTCCATCGAACACTACAACTCTGAAGATCCAAACAATTACACACAGAGGTACAGTCACTGATAAAAGCTTGAGATACACCCAAATTGTTATCAAATTGTGTAATCTTACCTGTGGAAATTGTATAGTTCTATGAGAATGCTAACAAAGCTTTACGTAATAATATTAGTATATGTTATTTAGTGGTACGATTCACGGGTCGAGTAGGTAAATTATACGCTACAACTCAAGTTACATTCTATTCTTAAAGCCGATGGAATGTTCGAGAATAATATTAACAAGAAAGGGTTCCTAAGAATTTTTAGGTGTGCAGGTTTTATTACGATGTTTTCCTTCACCGTTAAAGTACGTGATAATTCGTTGTGAATACACACATAACTTCGAAAAGTCAGAGGTGTGTGCCTGGGGTTTGAACCCGCGACCGTCGAGATTCTCGACCGCGTGCCTAAACCTCGAGGCCATCACGACTTTGTTTGCCTGTCAGTTGTAGAGGAGGCCTGTGCCCAGCAGTGGGACGTATATGGGCTGATGATGATGATTAACAAGAGATACTGTAAGTAGGAAGCTAATTCCACAGCGTTCTAAGCCTTTAGTTTAAAATGAACATATATGTCTCTTTGGTCCTCCTACACAGTACGTATGCATATTAAAATTCTTTAAGATAATAAAATATTCATTTTCGTGCTCTATAATCTCTGCCTACCCAATAAAAAACAGGGGTAGAGTTATGTGTGGGTATGAAATTTAAATACCATAATACATAGAAACGTCTTAATTTCAATTAACTAGTTCCCAAGCCATAAGTGCGCGATAAGCGATCGAGGGTGTTTTTTAGAGTGTTATTTATTGCTAGGAAATTATCAGTAGAATTTTGTTATCAGTAGAATTATGTCTATGTTGTTAGGAAAACGGCAAATTTTTTATTCTTTTGTCGGATTTCTTTTAACGCCAATGGAGTTGTAATCACCGTAGCTATTACCTGCCTTAGTTTCCTATCACGGTCTGTATATGTATAATTTAAAAAAAAAATCAAAAATAAATCCACCCCACACTAAGATACGCGTCATGGGTATTAGGTATCAGAAACTACGAGAGACTTTTCGGTCTCAAAGCCAGACCCAAATACAAATATTTGAAGTGTATTTGTGTGAGTGAAGGCGTGTAATGTGTGCAAATGGTTCTAATGCATGGAGTTGAACCGCGGATTCATTAAGAAACGCCTGCGTGCCTCATGCAATCTGTAGGCGCGAGTAAACTCCAAGAAATGCGAGCGTATCGGAAAGTAAATACTTTTATTTAATTTGTGTTTAAAAATCTCACAGTAACTTACAATCAGGCTCGATTTACCTTCAATATTTTTACGCATAATATCTAATATTTTACAAAAAATACATACATACATACATAAACTCACGCCTGTATTCCCCGAAGGGGTAGGCAGAGGTGCATTTCTGCACCCACATTTCGCCAGGTATGTATCAGTCCCACGTAATAGGGGGCGAGCCTATTGCCGTTTTCGGGCACATTTCCAGACTCCGTGCTGTTACTGAATTTACAAAAAATAATGTGCTAATTAATAAATAATAGCATACTGAATTTACTGAGATACTAAATTGTATAATCAGCCTCTAGTCTGGTAGAAGTATGTGACGTAGGGTCCGTATGCCCCATTTACGATTCCCGAGTCCATCAAAGTTATGTAGTGTTTTTCGGAGTCATCTGTTCCGTTAAATTTACCTCAAAAAACCAGGTCCATTTTTATTGAGAAACCTTTGAAATAAACTCAGTATAAACATAGCTGAAAGCGGTACCTTAATACCAACAGTTTGTTTCGGATTTGAATTCACATGGTGACGCACAAAATCGCGAGTAAACTTGCATGCCTCGAAGTTCTCTACAATAGTTTAAAGAATAACACCTCGCTACAAGACCGCCACCGCTGTACCTACATATGTATATAGGTCTGACAAAGACATCTAAAGTTGTTATAAAAAGTGTAGGTATAGACATTTTCCGATACTAATAGATACACTATAAAAAATAACATCTTTTCTTGATATACTTAAAAATTAAACAACTTTATAAAGAACCACAAGATAGAGTATTTAGTTACTTAAAGTTATAGTTCTAAATTATTCATACTGTTTTTTCCTCGAAGAAAAAGTCTGAGTACTTGTATAAGTTACGCTGAAGTCCTTATCAGTTGGTGCAGGCAGCGCAAGTTTATTTTAAGTTAGTTCTCTTGAGTGTGTTTTACTAGTATAGTGGAAATTGAGATGAAGGCACTACGTATTCTAAGTGACCACACGCTTGATGGCCATTTGGTTGAAATAAAGTCAACACAACGAATAAAGGTAAAGAAAAAATTACATTATATATTACCTCTTCTGTACACACTGCCCTCCCAATAAATCCTATCAAAATATCCATCTTATGGTTGGTTGTCTTGAAAAGATCGCCACGTGCGATAAGGCCTCCATTTGTACCTTCTCCTCTACGTTTTGTATATATATATTGTATTATTTAAAAGTGTACAATAAAGAGTTCAATAAATAAATAAAAGAATAACTTAGCACTAAATATTTGTTGTTATTTTTTATCAGCAGTTCATTTACGTCTCGTTGCCGGCCAAGTGCAAGTTGGTGAACTTCACATATCTAAGAAATTAGCTCTGAAAATTCTATAAGAGTCTTTTAATCTAGGGTTACTCGATATTCTTACCCGCAACCGCCAAGTAAATCCTCACAGCAATCTCGATTTCAGAATCAATGAGTTCATGTAATACAAAACTTGCGCCATTTTGACGTGCTATATATAAAATTACAAATGACATATCTACCGAATTAAATCCTAGCAAAATGTACGACATTGGCGGCCATGTGTAAGTGAAACGAGACAAACTGTTATCGAGCCTCCTCAGGATAGGAGCCATCAATCACTCCCCACGTCACTCCGCACACGCAGGTAACTCTTGAACTACATTGAAAAACTTTTCGCTGATACGCATCCGAAACTCGGCTTAACCCTTAATGTGTGTGTTCAAGGACTTTCTTGAAATATGAAATGCTTGTTGACATTTTCTTATGGTTACCGCGCTGATATTTTTAGGACAGAATTTGGGAAATACATACCTATATATACACTAGGATCGGTATTCCCGATGGGTCAGGCAGAGGTGCATTTCTGTACCCACCTTTCACCAGGAATGTATCAGTCCCACGTAATAGTAGGCGAGGGTATTGCCGTTTTTCGGGCACATTTCCTGACTCCGTGCTGCTACTGAGAATTTCCTAATGGAAAAACACAATAACACTTAGCCCGACCGATTCAAACCAAAGGACTTTTAGATCGCACGGTACATACATACTTGTGCTGCGAGACCACGATGCAGTCATCTGCATCCACGTTTCGCCAAATATGATTTATGTCCCACGTAATAATATACGGTCCGTCAAATAGAAAGCGCTATAATTAGGTACAGATTCGAGTGTGACGTACCAATATTGTTCAACGGGGAAAATAGCAGCACAGTTCTTTTAAATGTCATTTAAATTTACCGTCACTTACAAACGGTGCCGGCGTTACCACTTCATCTTATTAACTTCACTTAACTGCCTTCAGTGTCGCCAATTTGGCAACAAAACCACTTCTAAGTGGGTTAAAGGGTCTTGAAACGTTTCTACGTGAATTAAAATTAAAGAGTTGCCAGCCAAGCGCAGCGCAGTTACGGACTTAGAAGTGCAAATTGTAGCAATGATATTATCTTAATGTACATTGCTATTAGACACTAGCTCTAGGAGTCACACACCCCTGACTTTTCGAAGTTATGTGTGTATTCATTATGAATTATCACGTACTTTAACGGTGAAGGAAAACATTGTGAGGAAACTTGCACATCTAAAAATTTCTTAAAAAATTCTTAGGCCAGTGTGGTGGATTAAGACCGCGCCCCTCTTAACTGTAGAGGAGGCCCAACAGTGGGACGTATATGGGCTTATGATGATTTGGCTACTAACACCAGCTGCTATCAACCGTATCAGCAACTGTAGCTACCCTATTTCATATTCTTTAGTTATTGATGATGTAAAGTAGACGAAAATCTAATTATTTTTACCAGTTTCGTAAAAGAATTAAGTGGAAATACACCGAATTCATGATTTATGATAAAGCCGCGTCAAAGGATCTTTCGAAGATCATGCTCTTATCAAGACGCTTAGGGAATCCTCTTGTGACGTTATTTTGTCATTTATCGCCTCACTTTGCCACATTTAAAGAAAAATGATGAGATTTAACAGTCCAGTCAATAGGCTTTTGCTTCGGGGAATAACAAAAAAGAAATGTTAAAAGGAATCGAGAATCTTAGGAATTCCCTTCTCCAGATTTTTGAGATGAGATTGTGGATTGTGTCGCATTCTGAGATAAGCTTGTTTATATACGGTAAGCATTAATAACATAAGTATCTATAGGAGAGGAATTATAGTCGTTCTTTATCAGTCGACACACTTAATCTATACTTACTAGTTACCATACTTTCGCATTTATAATATTAATATTATAAATGCGAAAGTAACTCTTCCTGTCTATTTCGCCTTCACTCCTAAACTGCTGAACCGATTTTTTGTATGGAGATAAATAGACAATTGGGAAATTTACTTTTTATCCCGGGTAAATGCAGTTTTCAGGTATGAGCATGGAATTAAACACTGCGCACAGGCGAAGCCAACAGCTAATATTTAAATAAAGGCACTTTGGAAAATGTATTTTTATATTTAATTAGGGTAAATTTAAGATGTCTACATTTGACAATATGAAGCGCAGAAATACGTCAATGATCACATCTATCCGCAATGTTTTACATATGACATCTAAATATTACTACTGCAGTTTCGTCTATTCAAATATAAAAAAATGAATAAATCGTCACTGATATCATCCGCTCACATAAAATAACAACAATATACCTTACCCACTCAATTACTCACTCTCACTCGCCTGAAACAAATTGAGAGCCGTATACAATCATCCAAGCTTTTCTTTGCGATAAATAAAATAGGAAAAAAAATACCCAAATACATTTCACAAATTAATTCAACTTGAATTATATTCATAACGGATAATGGGTGTCGCAATATGACTCTTCTAAAATCTCCATTGATTAAATCAATGAAAAGCCCTTCCATTAACCGCTGAATTTTTGCCGATTTGTTAATAGCCAGAATCTCGAATATCTGTCGTGTAGAGGCTTAGGGTCAGATAAACCGGTCGGATTTCATTTACCGCCGACTATTCGTAAAGATTACGGGGGACCTGAACATATTGACTCGCTAAAGAAAATGCCAGATGGAGAGATATTTTAAAAGGAATTTAAATGGACATGAAGATTTATCTAAAGCTTTTCCACATTTATTTGGCTGGATACAGAAGTAATATTGCAATTTGTTAAATAAATGATATGGATTTTGTAACGGGATTTAGAGAGTTGACGTTAGTTTTATGACACTGCATAATGAGGATTATTATTTCATAGAAACCTTACTACGAATAAAGAAAGATACAAGTCTTTAGTCATGGGCTACCAGGTACTTTTGAGACCGATACACATTCCGGCTTGAAACAAGCATTTGTAGATCATAGGAACATTTATCTTTGTGCTGAACCATGGCCTCTATCAGACTGCATTCCACTATACTGCACTATTGACATTCAATCAGGTTTTGGCTCTGAGTCAATCGAATTTATACTATTTATAGCAATAAAAAACAAATCTCAAATATTAAATGTAATTTGTTTTTTACGATGTCTAAACGTAATCTTTTTTCAGTCTCAAAATTGTATTATACCAAAACTATAAACTACTTACTAACTGTTACTCCGACTGAACGTCCATACGTCTCCTGGGCCTCCCATCGAAAATCAACGTTGCAGTATCGTTCACGCGTTACTGCAGCATGTAGCTGAATGGGAGGGTACCTTGCTTATTGATTTTTTTTTCTGGTTTCTTTTTTTTGTAATATTATATTTGTAATTTTGCTAGCAATAAATGCTTCTTTTATTTTCTTTTCTTCTTTTCTTTTACTTTATTGAATACATGCCAACAAGTGTTGCAACAATGCCTGTATAATAATAACCAATTATAATTTGTGGATCATAATTTTTTTTGTCATTTTCGTTATTGTACAACTAGAACTATAAATACTGTCAAATAAGGAGTAGGTACTGAAATTGTTTTAAATTATTCTTATAAGACCTTTAGAAAGTTTAAATATTATCATTTGCGCGACTAATATATTGAACATGAATCTCTTTATTTTTGAATCATTGTTCTTCAACCTGAAATATACTAAGTGATTTCAAAAATACTAAGTGATTCCAAAAATACTAAGTGATTCCAAAATATGCTTACACTTCCATTACCAAAACATCACAGGGATGTTTATAATTCTCTTGGTTGGGGTTTCATCGAGAATTTTATATTATAAAAGCGAAAATATTTTTTGTTTCGCGAAAATAATACGGCTACTTTAAAGATTTTGTGGAGTTTGTTCTGTCATTAGCTTTCTGAGTATCGACGATAAAATATCACTTTGTTATGATACCTGTTTAGGTGGAAATTCGTTAATTGAATGATATGATAACTTAGTAAAATAAAGATAATTAATTTGAGTAAAGAGAAAGCTAAGTATAAAATGCGAGTGTTTTATAACATAAGCACTTAAAAATATATAATTATTTCAAATTGTATTTGTATTTGTTAGAAATTAATGAAAAATAATTAATTGTAAGAACGCAATTACGCTATAAAGGTTTGTTATGTCCTGACATGAGAATAGGAATTGTCATATATTCGTTGTTTAAATCACATCATTTTTAAGCTGTTGGATATCCTTAATAATATGTAAATAGAAATACAGATTAAATTGAACCGCCTCCGTGCCAAAGTTGACTAGACCTGGTGTTTTGTGAAAGGACAGGTCGCGTATTCGGTCCCTAAACCAATACAAATGTGTGATTTACTAATATTTGTTTTAGGAAGTGTCTTGTAGTTTCCACGACTCAAGAATTGTCTTAGTTTGAGATCAGACATATATATGTATGTGTCTGTTGGGTAGATTTTTTTATATTAATTAATTTCAATAAAACGCAGTTGTATTTCATAGAATTATTCAGTCTCTCATTGTGACAGAAAACATTAAGTTTTCTATTTAATTTTCTGTGCGAGACACCAACTATTAACTACTATTTTAGATAAATAATACAAAAAAGTTACTAAGGATATATTTTTTAGATATCTTAACCTAAACATATAGTACAGGCTAAGCACAACAGCTAGTATTTAATAAAGCAACATGTATATTGTTCCCCTATAAAACGTTAGCTGAAGCCCAAGCATTTCCAATCTAGTGCTACGATTAACAAAACAGCTTATAGCGAGGCGCCGTGGAGCAACAAGTAACACGCTGGGACATAACACAACAAAACGAAAAGTTTCGTAAAGTATGCTTTTTAAGCCATACGAGTCAGTTTAGATTTGAGTTGATGGGGTCTTTGCCAATAATACGTACTATTGATAATTATCAATTTCACAAATTTAAATTTGGAACTTATTGACCTATCTAAAATAAATATTGTGAGTACTCGTATTAGTTTTAATAATCGTGATGACTTGAAACATTAGGCACATATTTGGAACCTAAATGTGTCAATAAAGGTTGATATTTTCTAGAACTATAACAAAAATATTAAGAGATCCCGTTGTACATAATAAACTTAATATTTCCCAGAGAGAAGTTTTTACAGTCCACGTATACTAGTTCCAAATCAAGAACCAAAGGGCTCTAAAGTTAGGGTAACGGAAAAATAAATTATTCCTATTAACCGAAGGGGTAGGCTGAGGCAGAGGTGCATTTCTGAACCCACATTTAGCCAGATGACTTATCTATTTTTAGGGCACACTTTCAGACTCCGTGTTGCTACTGAGAAGTTTCTAAAGAAAAAACCCAATAACACTTTGCTCGACTCGGGAATCGGACTCGGGACCTCTAGATTGTACGACACATACGAATACCTGAACCACGCGAACACGAAGCAGTTCAATAAAGACATACCTAAGAGACATCAGCAAAGATAAAAAATAGCAAACGATTATATAAAGTCTGGACAAAGTACTTAAAAGCTGATTTGATAGCTAAAAAACAAAACACAACAAAGATCAGAATAATGTTAGACAATTGCAAGAGACAAACTTTAAAACTTCATCCACCCGGTAAGACTTTAAATCGGTTACGTTATACTAAAACCAACATAAAGCAACAACGAAGCGAAACATTTCTATTATAAGATTAATCTAACCGAACATGCAGCGAGCGCTTTGAACGCTGTTTTTACGTTCGTTTACATCGACCAAAATGTTCGAGTGAAGCCAATATGGATTACGGCATTAGCAAAGGGGAAACTTTCAACCGTTAAATTGTTGGATACCCGTAGTGCAATGTTTAATTTGATAGCAATACTGTATCGCTTTTACGTACATACAAACAAAATCAATTCCAAACGCGCCATTAGCGCTGCGCACGTTTTGATGAAAATGGAACGACGCACTTAATTAAATCAATTTTTTTTAGTTTTTAGTCATCGACATGGTGAGGAATATGGTAATATTAAAAAAGCGTCAAAGCCTCGAAGGATAGGCACGCGGGTTTGCGACTTTGAACGTTTCGAACTTTTGAGTCTATTTAACATCAATTTATGATATACTAAAACCAATGTTCAACTATTTTTAATCAGAAAAGTAAAATCAACCAAAGGGTATCCACTGTTAGTCAGTTATATAAAGTTGAACAATAAAAAAGAGAAGTAAAACAATCACGAAGATTATATGCCCCACTGTTAAGGATCTCGGACTACACATTGACAGTACACTGAGCTGGCAACCCCAAGTAACCCATGTCTGCCATAAAGTCACTGGTATGCTCCGCGTTCTCTATCGCCTGAAGAATTTTCTCCCATCTAAAACCAAGGCGATGCTTGTGCAAGCTTTAATCCTACCTATAATCGACTATGGTGATGTATGCTATTTCGACCTGAATGCAGATCTCCTCAATAAACTTGACCGACTTCTCAATAACTGCATTCGATTCATATTTAATCTCCGTAAATACGATCATGTTTCCTCCTATCGCTCCCAGCTCAAGTGGTTGCCAATTCGGCAGCGTCGTGACCTGCGAGCACTTTTGACTGTATTCTCTTATCTTACGTCTTCTACTGCACCTTCGTATTTATCCGACTACTTTCAATATCTACATGCTAACCACGACAAAAATCTTCGCTCTAAAAATAATCTCCTTCTTCTCTGTCCTTCTCACACCTCTAGTCTCGTTCACTCCTCTTTCCCCGTACAGTCTAGTCTTTTATGGAATGCACTTCCCCTAGAGATGAGGATGTGCAAGACTCGTCAGTCGTTTAAATCAAAAGTTCGTGAGTTGCTGTTAAAGAGAATCTCAGAATCTCTATGATAGTATTTTTGTACCTATTTATTATATTTATATATATATATATATATATTTACTATTAAACCTATATTCATAATTCATTACTTCTTTTCTTTGCCAAAAATATATAAGTTTGTGTATGTACATATATATATAATATATATATATATGTGTGTATCTTCATAAATTATTTTATTTGCACACCTGCTGTTCACATCTCTGCATCACCCAAGGTTCGACTGGTAGAGAATGCCTTAGGCATTAAGTCCACCTTTACAATTATATCATTGTATAAAGTGTAAATAAATAAATAAATAAGAGTTCCCTTGGAAAATAGCAAATCAGATTTAAGTGTTTTAAGATCATGGATTAGTTAAACTTTCAGAGGAAACCTCGAGCGTTTCAAAGGTGCGGAAAAGAAAGATTCTTTTATTTATATTAAAGTATAGGTACAAATAATAATAAATACACCCAACAGTCACATACATAGTTCTGACCCCACATTAAGATACGAGTCTTGTGTCGTGGGTATCAGAAACTACGAGAGACTTTTCGGTCTCACAAACACCCAGACCCGAAACAAATACTTGTGGATCACACAAACATTTGTCTCGGTGCGGGGATCGAACCCGCCGCCTCTCGTTTCGCAATCTGGTGTCTAGCCAACTGCGCCACGGGGCTGTAAAATAACTGATCACGGCTGGGTTAAAATTCGAAGTTCGAAAGGAAGTCGATTATCGTAAAACTGATCTGAGAAAAGCGCAACGCTTAGAAAGACGATACTGCAACGTACAGTATACAGTAGTGCTGTAGCGTACGTACGTATGGCTGAATGCAGATGCAGTAACCAGGTAGATAAATAAAGGTGCATGCACAATATTTTGCAAGTTAAAGTTTTTTTTTGTCAATGTGTTATTTTGTTGTACCAGTAATAAACGTTGACACCGTTTACTACTAAACTCTTCAAAACATTTTTTGAAAATGTTTAAATCGCTATTTCTTATAGAATCGATTTATTACAAATCAATACTTAAATCACTTCTTCGAAAGAGGATAACAGAGATAGGTAATATAGGTACACTCATATCTGAATTGTAGACAACGGTTCATTTTTTGGTACGTTATTGTAATATATGTTTGCAGATAGCGCCGTCAATGTCACACACACGCAAACACAAAACAAATATCATTTGTGTGACTTGAACTTGCTACACATATATCCTAACCTTCTTTTAAACAACTGCGTCAGACTCATATTTCATCTTAGCATCCACCTGTCACAAATCCCCAATACGGCACTGTTATTAGACCTGCTTTTTAATTAAAACACACTTTACGATGTAACAAACAAAGGGGATAAAAATAAGAAAGGGCGAAATTAGGTACTGCGCGAAGTAAGCGTAATTTGAGAAAAATCTTTGCGAGAAATAAAGTTTTTTATGCAAACATTTAAATACTTTTTATACTCCAGTGTTAGTTACAAGCATTGTTCTCTTTTTAAATTGAAATTTCAAACTGAATATATACGAGTATGTACATGGAAATGCGTTCATGATGTCATATACTAAGATCGTGGTTGTTGCGCTTCGATACAGTAAAGACTGCTTAAAATAGGTCATTACCTCATAGAAATTAAAACTGGAAGTTTGACTTTTACTGGTGATGCGATATTTATATTCACCTGGACAGAAAGAAAACGAAATCAGCTGCTAAAAGTGTTATAAAGACTGGCACATCGTAGCGTTTCATTTTGTATGCGGCTGTTTATAGGATAGCATAGGATAGCTTCGTATCTATTCGGTATTCTGGTATCCACATCGGCAGTACGAACAACAGACGACACTTTTAAGCTATAATTTATTTTGTCTCCATTGTTCCTAAGCGAGAAAGAGTAGACATACCTACATCTATATTTTTATACGATCTTCTATTTATTTCCTTTATGAATAATTTCAATAAATATAATTAATAATCACAAAAAAAACAATATTTTATTTTATGTTTGCTTGTTACGTTTGAACATAAAATCTACTCGACCAATTTAAACGATTTTTGCGTTGAACATTTATGGGACCCTGGGAAATTATATCTAGGCTATTTTCATTCTGGAACAACTGGTCTCGTGGAATGAGCATGGAATTAAATGTTGTGGGCGGAGATGGTCGGCACCGTTTTAATTTAATATAAGTTATCGTTTTCGTATTTCGCTGTCGTATATATATATACCTCAAAGTCAAAGTCAAAGTCAAATTATCTTTATTCAAATAGACTTTTACAAGTTCTTTTGAATCGTCAATTTTAAGCTATTTTACCTATAGATATTTTTTTTCATAATATTTTGTAACTAAAAGCCTTCAGTACGTGAACACCTTACTACAATTATTACATGATACACAAATAAATTTCAAACTCAATCAATAGGCTAAATCGATTTGTAAATTCTCAATAGCAGCACGGAGTCTGGAAGTGTACCCAAAACTCCAATAAATAATCATGCGTACATACAATAATTTGCTTCAAAACCCTATTTCCAATTTTCGACTCAGGTGATTAGAAATCGAAAATTAATATTTTCTATCAAACTTTGGCCTTATGTAGACCGTTCGACCGTGAAGAAACTTTTGTAGTTCCACAAGGTAGGCCTAAGTAAACAAGTTTATGTTTACCTTTAATTTAAGAAGTTCCCAACTTGCGATTGGGAGGGTAGCATTAACGACGCTGTTATGTACTTTATTCTTTTATTTGGTAAAAGTAGTTCTTAAAATTATTATTCTATTGAACGGAAAATATTAAGTCTTTATTTTCTGCCTCGTTGGCATAAATGTGCGTATGATTCCTGGTTCAAACACAGTGGTATTGAGTTTTTCCATTTGGAAATTATATCAATAACATCGCATAATCTTTAAATGTGCCGGAAAAATAGCATGTGCTCGTCCGATATTATTTGAAACGGGCAACGTTACAATACCTAATTTTTGTATAAAATGTTTGTCACGTTATTCTTTGTTGTTATTTATTAATTTAATATTTATATTAAATATGTTTAATGTAAATAATTTATAGATAATGCTAACATTTTCGTCTTAACTGTAAGTTTGTGTTAAGTGCTTAAAAAAAGTAATTAATAAACTAGAGAAACACTTCTACCCAATCACTAGGAAGTATACAAGTATGAGTATACAGATGGATGGATTAAAAATACTTTATGTCACCAGATTGATGGTGTTGCTACAGTCTCACTTAAAAATAACGTGAAGCAATATCGGGTCATTTTACCTTACACGAACCACTTAACTATAAAAACTAGGGTGAACGTGCCGAGTAATAATAATGAGAAAACGATGTTTGGATTTCGAAGTTTATTAAACATACACTCACTTATTTGACGGAGAATCCACGCAGGATTTCTCTGAGAGATGATGATAATGATGTGCCAATAAACAAAATATCAAAAGTCGAGAAAATATCAACAAAGAAGTTTAAAATAAACTAAGAATATATGTTTAAAAATACGACAATGAACTTTTACAAAACTGTACGAAAGTGTTAGTTTGTTAGAATCAAATGTGAAAGAGTTCTTTTAAAACCGCAGAGACCCGATTCCGATGCAATCTCATTGAGCCATTTATAAAAGTTGTTACATCGAAATGTTTTAATAATTCCATTCAACACTTCAGTTACTCTCGGAGATACATATCAATGAAATTTCATGATTCTTCAGTCACTAAAATATATTAATTATTCAATAATGGATCTTTTACATACCTTACAAAAAAAACTCAATATATTTAAAACGTATTTGTCATTCTACTTAAATCAAAGATAGCAATAGTTTTAATTAAATCATAACTGAATAGACTGAATAACTGAGTTTCCAACAATCTAACAAATAGTTTTAACCCGATAATTATTTTGTGATTTTGTAAGTGAAACTGTCGAGACGTTTCGTCCTCATTGACAACGAAACTCGAAACAAATATTTGTGGATTACATAAAGTTGATTAAAACTGGTGCGAGGGTTGAGCTAACGGGTTTTTGTTTCACAATTTGGTCTTATGATTTTTCGGGATATTTTATGTTGCTTTAATTGTGTAGAAAAAAAACATCATCATAAAAAATATGTTAAATTGATAAAGTAATGATTTATAATTAATTATTAATCATCATCATCAGCCCATGTACGTCCTACTACTGGGCACGGGCCTACAACTGAGAGGGTTTAGCCCTTAGTCCACCACGCTGGCATAGTGCGGGTTGGTTGGCGTTATATTTCGTCGTTTCATTCTTCAGATATTTTTTAACCAAGTAGTCCCTTCTCCTTGCGCCAGCAATATCGCACGTATTTTTAGATTATTTTTTTTGCATACCCCCCTAAGTCACTTCGCTGCGTCGGTCGAGGCAGTCGTCATTCCTTTTTCGTGCGCCTCAGCTATCGGACGTTCACAAATTTGTCAAATAATACTGCATAAATATGCCGAAACGGACTGCAGAAGAAAAGATTGAACATTACAAAAGTAAAATAAGGAAACTAAAGAAAAACCCACAGCGTCGGATAAGGCGCTTGTCTTCGTCATCTGCCTCTGAGAAAGAAACAAGTAAGTGTTATGTAATGCTTAACACAAAATCTTGCATGGAGAATGTCCGAGATGGCATTACGATTGCTTAACAAAAAATCTTGCATGGAGAATGTCCGAGATGACATTACGAATGCTTAACATAAAATCTAGCATAGAGAATGTCCGAGATGACATTACGAATGCTTAACACGCATTGTGTTCATATGCTTATCTAGCTGGGAGGATGTCCGAGATGGCATCACGAAAGCTTGGCATATAAGAAGATTTTCTATACAGTAACTCTTCTACTTGGTTATACCGGGAGGTTATCCGTGATGATAACACGAAGGCTTTACATTATCAATTTAAAATATAACTATGTACCTACCCACATTACATTAAATGTTATTGTGACCAGGTATGAAAGATATCGAAGAGAGCCCGCTAGAAGACGCCGCTACAGCCTTGAATCGGGAATCTACGACACCTGCGGCCGCCGATCTAGACCCAAACATTCTGGTCGCATTAGGGGAAACGGCTGATCAGTCTTCGGAATTTGGCGAGAATATCCACAATAATCTTGCAAGAATATGGCTTCCTTTGTTAAAAAAGGGTTTGTCCAAAGAGGCAAGGGAATTACTTCTGAAGGAATATCTTATTCCGGAGAATTGCTCGTTACTTCAAGCACCTACACTCAATCCCGAAATTTCGGCAGCAATACCTGAGTCTGGGCGACTTCGGGACAAGAAAATGGCAACTGCACAACAACAGTTAGGCGTGGGCATTGCTGCAATAAATAGAGGGTTACATTTACTAATAAATAATAAAGGAAGTCTGGAGGCTATTAAATTTATCAGCGATGGATGTCGAATCTTGTCCGATTTGCATCATCAAAATACAGAGACAAGAATTACATTTATACTACCCGGTTTGGATAAATCATCTTTACAGTTTTTGGATCGCTCTGAACGCGATCAGACTTTATTTGGAGTTGATCTTCGAGACAAGATCAAAGCCTCAAAAGCAATCACCAAACAAGGAGAACAAATTAAGAAAGTTTTGCCGCCGCAAAATCCTTCTTCCAGCGCAAGGTTACGACCCTCAAACAATCGCCCTGGCCAATACCAGGGAAACTGGCAAGGACCTTCTCGCTTCCAGTCGAACAGGGGGGGGGGGGGGGCGGTGAGGTCACAAACGGACCAGTCACAGTGCATCTCCTGCATCCAGCCAGCCGAGGACCACCTACTCTCAGAAACCGCATGCTTCAACACGTCAATAAGCCAGGTACATGGTGCTAGTATTCATTTTTACTACGAATGTCGTTCACAAATCACTAACAACAAAACTGTACTCTAATGGATTGGTCGAGGCGTGGATATATGTACATACATGTAAGGTAACGCAATTCGGTTGAATTGTGAGACCCAGTTTTTTAAAAAGCTGCTTTAATTATAAAATTAATAAACTTTAAATAAAGGTGCCATCCAAATTCGCATTTCATATCAATTATATATGTATTTGGATGATATATTATGTACCATCATCAGCCCAATACGTCCCACTACTGGGCACGGGCCTCCTCTACAACTGAGAGGGTTTATAGCAAGTACGTTTACCGAGTGCCTCAGTAACGTAAATCACACCATGATATTGCTGACACGTCTCGGTGTTGTTATAAATAATAATAAGAGTTCTTTGATGCCTCTACAATAATGCAAATTTCTGAGATTCATTTGTAATACCACAATTATATTCGAACCAAACAAACACCTTTTATGTTTTTCTTCTAGGACCCAGTATCAACTTCTGCACAGTCATCTAATATTGGCTGTGGCGATATTTTGCGAGAAGCGTTCCTTCGGCGCAGCATTCCAACTGAATCAGTAGATCTTATGTTGGCGTCACTTTCTGATAATACCAAAAAGCAGTATAGCGTTACATATAAACTGTGGCGGCAGTTCTGTAAAATTAATAACACTAATACATTTGAAGGTACAGTAGCGAAGGTCATATCTTTTCTAACAAAAGAATTTAATAACGGAGCTTCATACGGATCCTTAAATACACATAGGTCTGCGCTCTCTCTACTTTTAGGCAGTAATATCGGCTCAGACGAATGCATAAAGCGATTACTAAAAGGAGCCTATAAGTTAAAACCCACAAAGCCTAAATATAGTCATACGTGGGATCCTCAGTTAGTACTCAATCTTGTTTCTAATTGGTACCCAAATAGAGATCTTGAGTTGAACAGACTAACGAAGAAATTAGTAATTCTTTTGGCATTATGCACAGCACAACGTGTTCAAACACTCTCTCTCATCAAATTAAACAATACATACATCACAACCGACGGTGTTAAAGTAGTTATAACTAACGTCATTAAGTCGTCAGCCCCAGGGAGAGAACAGCCCGTCCTTTTTCTTCCTTACTTTGCAGAAAATATAAATATTTGTCCTGCCACCGCTCTTTCAGATTATGTATATGTTACTAAAAATTTAAGAAATCCAAATGAGAGTAAATTATTATTAACAACTAAAAAGCCTCTATAAAACAGCCACAGCTCAAACTATAAGTCGTTGGATCAAATCGGTATTATCGGAAAGTGGGGTTGACAAGTCTTTCAGTGCTCATAGTACACGACACGCTTCTACTTCTGCGGCAAACTCTGCTGGCATATGCATTGAAACAATACGCAAGACGGCTGGATGGACAAGCCGTTCGCAATCTTTTGCGAAATTTTATAAGTTAAACATAATAAATCAATCTGAGTTTGCAGAAGCGGTGTGCCTAAACAATTGATTGTACTTTGTTTAAATTTCTACACTATCCAAATAATTTCATACTTAATTACAAATAAACACTTTATATTAACCTAAGTGTATTATTAATAACTATTTTGCAAATATCATTGTCTCTTAAAATCTACTTGGTTAAAAAATATCTGAAGAATGAAACGACAAAATATAATAGATGATCAAACGAACTTACCTGTACGTGAAGTTCGATCACTATTATATGAGTCGTTTCATTCGAAGATATTAATTTCCCAACCCACCCAAAATCCCCTAGGCATTTGCAAAATAAAAGCATATTAAATACTCTAAATAATGACGACTGCCTCGACCGACGCAGCGAAGTGACTTAGGGGGGTATGCAAAAATAAAATAAAATATATATATATCTAAAAATACGTGCGATATTGCTGGCGCAAGGAGAAGGGACTACTTGGTTAAAAAATATCTTCGAATGAAACGACTCATATAATAGTGATCGAACTTCACGTACAGGTAAGTTCGTTTGATCATCAATTATACCTTCAAAAATATTGGGTAATTACTCCGTGTTACCAGTGGCGGTACTGCCATAGAAGCCCAAAATTGTTAAACGTAAATTTTGTACTATCTAGTTTATAATTTTTTATTATGGGGTCAGGATATTCTCCTTTATACGTCAAATTTATTTTGTTAAATAAAGATTATTTTTTTGCTATTTTGTAAGGCAAGCTGGGCTTTAGACCTCCTATGGAAGTACCGCTACTGCCCGATATTAGAATGTAAGGGATTAATACACGTAGGCCAAAAGCCCAGCTTGCAGCTTGCTTATTAAATAATAGTGGTGGTTCTACACCATAATAGTGGCAATGAAAAAACCGTTACTATTGAAAAGTTGCTAGTCATATAAGTTTCTTTTTAGTTTGATTAATAATATATTTATCAACAACTCTTTAACAATATAAAATAATCAGTCCATAAACAGCGGTAATGATATACCACACTCGTGACGCTTATAATCAACAGTCACTACAGCGCATGATTGGAATACCAGTAACAGTACCAAAATGTATTATTAACAGGTTAATAAACGTTGTTTAATTTAACTTTTAAATTAATCGCCTTTTAATGAAGGCAATTATGGAATAATTGGAAACTACTGGATGCATTTCGATCTTAAATTAATTCCTCGCTTATTACATTACATTTTCCAACGTTTCATATTTTAATTTTCGAGATATTTCATTTTATTTCCTATCCCACCATACACCCGCCACTGTAACTCCTGTGCTCCAGGATCAACAGCGGCACGCACAGTAATGACACCGAGTAATGAAGCTCAGCGGATCTAAGGGGACCTAAATTTGTCATAATCCCGCAACGAAGTTAATCAGAAAGACAATATAAGGAGGAGTTGAAAAACAAAGAGTTGTTCACTTCACTCCACAGCAAAGCGGGGGACAAAACATTGAACTATGAGGTTTTACCCTCACATAAAAAAGACTACATTTAGTGATATTAGACGCAAGTAACGCACCACGGGTAAAAACTGTATGAGTTTTATTGACTAAATTGGACCTAAAGTGCGAGCTGTTATGTAGACTTCCAATAATAAGCATGGCAAAAACGCTGGAAAGCACGGAAATTCTTCCTGGATTCAACAAGGTCTGTATAATAGACAACACCAGACGTTACATGCATACTATTGAGCATACAGTTACGCTCATCCGACCAAAGATTGCACTCCCAAAGGATATGATGCGCGGACTGTTCATATTCGCAATTATGTGTTGAGCATTGGCACATAGGAGAATCAACCAACTTAAATGAGAATAATTTGCTACGAAAATTACCGTGACCCGTCAGAAATTGCGACACGTAATGATCGATCTCGAGCCAAGTTTTTGCCAAACGATCGCTCACCGAAGGAAAATATTGATAAAGATGACGCCCCTTTATAGAGAGACTCCATCGATTTTGCCATTCTTCTATTAATTCCGAGTAAGTCTCGGGGTATGGTTTAAATAACCGACTAATTTTCAAAAGGTCGCGCGAGGAAAGAAAATCTTTATCAATATTTTGCTTGTTGGAAAAATATAACGCGGCGCGACGTTGCACTTCCAGGTCGACTGGAAGTACTCCCGCCAGAACAGGTAAAGCTTCAGTACTAACAGTTCTGTACGCCTTACACAAAAATATATAGATATTTCATTTGTCATTAATTTTTCTTCTTCTTTCTTCGTCTTGAGCTTAAATATTTTCCACATTTGGATCTTTGTCAAAGCTCGCTTTTTACGGTCCTAACACGCTCGCATCCAAAACTTAACCGTATTAACTGTTTTAATAATTTATATTTCATATATTTTTATGTCGTGGGTAGAAATTATTAAAATAATCTTCCACTATTCCGGATTCCTTTCTTAGGACGGGCATTGTGTTATTTGGATTTTCTGCCAGTGATGGTCTTAAGATTTAGGCGCGCAGTCAAGAATTACAGCGATCGCGGGTTCAGAACCCAGGTACACACCTTTTTTTATTTCTTTTTTTTCGAGAGGAAAGCTATTTATGGCTCTACTTCCCGCCAACCCTGGGGGAGGGGAGGCAGGAAGCGTATGTCGGGGTCACCGGCCTACCAGCCCGGTGCGCGGCGGCGTTATGTCCTCACAGATGTTAGTGCCGGGCTGAGTCCCTAACCTACACCGGCATACCGACCAAAACCCCCCGGTGGCCATCTCCGCGCCAAGTGGGGCGACCACGGTGCGTGGGCGAGAGGCGCCCACAATAGCGCCGCAGTCGCCCGGTGAGCCTCCGAGACGAAAACGTCTCGGCCGCCTCGGAACTTTTAGGGGCGCAGTTGCGCACCCACTAACTCGATTCGGGTGCCTCTATTGTAGGCTCGTGCCGCCTCCCCTCTGGGGGTTACGTTCTGGGTGGACGCTTTGCCCCCAAAGCGCGTCCAGCGACCCCAAGGGCCCCAATGAGTGGCCTTTTAAGACAGGCAGGGGATACCGTGGTGGAATTCTAACGCCCCCTTGCCGCAGGGCAGAGGCACCTCTGACTTTTAGAAGTTTTGTGTGTATTCATAGTGAATTATCACTTACTTCTTTAAGGAAAACATCGTGAAGAAACCTGCACGCTTAAAAGTTCTTAAGAATTTCTTAGCTGTGTAGTCCGCGAACCCGCACTAGGCTAGCGTGGTGGACTAAGGCCTAAACCCTCTCTGTTATGGAGGTGGCCCGTGCCCAGAAGTGGAACGTATATGGGCTGATGATGATGTATAGAATTACTAAACACTGTACTCTATCGGGCACATATTTAGGTGTGAGCGTACATAGTATTTATATTTTAAACTAGCTGACCCGGCGAACTTCATTCCTCCTGACAGCCGATTTTTTTTTGCCTTAGTTACTCCTTATTATATCAACTATCTGCCAGTGAAAGTCCTGTTAAAATTGGTACACGCGTTTCAGAGATTAGCCGGAACAAACGGACAGACAGACAGACCGACAAAAAATGTAAAAAACGTTATTTTGGTATATGTACCGTGTATACATCCATATGCATTTATCATAAAGCGGTTATTTCAATATTACAAACAGACACTCCAATTTTATTTATTTGTATGTAGTATGTATATGTATAGAGTATAGATAAGATGTACGAGTATAGACGTATAATATCATATCGGGCTATAACCAAATATTTGGTTGTATAACTCTGTCTGCTTTCAATAAAACAAGCATAAAGTATGTACATTATTCAGCTGAATTATATTTTAAAGCCTCTTAGAGCTCCTTACTCGGTAAAACATAAATGTAACGCAATTAAGTACAAAAAGAAAAACATCCCAAATTCCGCAGAAGCCTCTTAACTTGAGACATTCTCTTAGAATTATAATTCTATACTTGTATTTTGTTTCAGCGAAGTAAGCTATAATCAATAATTTGTCGTGTTCCTTAATGAAAGTTAATATAATTATCGGCTTCACATTTAAACGAACAATTTCATTTAGATGAATGCCGGTCTTGTAAGTTACGCGGTATGAGTGTGTGCGTATGGATTGAGTCTCCAGTCGGGCAGAGTTATTAGGTTCTTTCATTAAAAAAACTCGCTTGCGGATCGGAGTCAAAAAACGACAATATGCTTGCCCCCTTTTAATAAATAATAACAAATTTCCCCAACATTCACATACATAGTTCTGACCCCACACTAAGATCAAGTCTTGTGTCGTCACGTGGGTATCAGACACTACGAGAGACGATGCATATCAGCATAACGATGGCTAAAGGGAAATATTCAAACATAGCGATTTTTTTTTTTTTTTATACACCCAACAGTCACATACATAGTTCTGATCCCACACTAAGATACAAGTCTTGTGTCGTGGGTATCAGAAACTACGAGAGACTTTTTTTTTGGTCTCACATACACCCAGACCCGAATCAAATATTTGTGGATCACACAAACATTTGTCTCGGTGCGGGGATCGAACCCGCGGCCTCTCGTTTCGCAAGCTGGTGCCAACTGCGCCACGGGGCTGTCAAATAAATCAAATTTGTTCAGTAACGCGTGCAATGTCAATTCAAACCACATGTTGCTCTAGTAAGGTATGCTTTATTGTGTGTATAACACAACTACGTTACTACTACGGGTAACGTAGTTGTGTTATGCAGACAATGAAGCATAGCTTTTGAATACAAACCATTATTTAATTTAAATGCCATAGAGTAGCATAAAAGTAGTTCCAGTTAAGGTTTTGTGTTTGACTATTGAAGATATCGAGTAAAGTTTGTTTTCAATTACCTCCAGAAGTTTATAAGTTTAAGAACATACATAGTTCCGACTAAGATACAAGTCTTTTGTCGTGGGTATCATAAACTATGAGAGATTTTTCGTCTCACAAACACCCAACCCCGGAAAAAATATTTGTAGATTATACAGACATTACAGTGAAAATTGACAATTTTGAAATATTTAAATGTACGTATTGACTACGATATATATAATACGTCAATAATTTACAAACCTAAATCTTGCGGAAATTGTTACGATTCACAAACCTTACTATACATATTTACAGTCATGCCTGTGTCACTTAGGGCGTAGGCAGAAGTTTATTTCTCAAGTCATGTTTATCCAGACTAGTCTATTACACCACATTATACAATAATCATTGAAGCCGATCTTAAACATCCAACCTTCAATCCGTGAAAGAAATCGCTTATCTTTCTAACGTTATTTCTCTTCATATTCAGGATTACAAACTGGACGATAAAAAACATCTGTAACGCCGACCAGTCGATTATTATTCCCGTGAATATTCATCATTCTCCTATTTTCGTTTAGCCTTTTTTCGTCGGACCCCAAGTCGGCGGCCGTTTCATATTGCCTTCGCGTAATTGCTTTTTTCCATTTTATGTTATATTGGAAACTGATATATTATGTGTGCTTAAGGCATGATGCACGATATTTTTGCTAATAGTTCGATTTTATAGTAGTGCATTTACAGCACGGAAAAGTGATAACACTAGTTTGCGAAATGAAAGGCCGCAGGTTGGATCCCCGCACAGAGACAAATGTCTGTATAATCTACAAATATTTGTTTCGGATCTGGGTGTTTGTGAGACCAACAAAATCTCTCATAGTTTATGACACCCACGACAAAAGACTTGTATCTTAGTCGGAACTATGTATGTGACTGTTGGATGTATTTAGTTCCTTAGATAATTAAGTAAAAATAGACTGTCAACTTGTAACATACTACACAACATAATAATACCGGCCTTATAATTTATAACCTAACATATACTAATACTCAGTCGCGGTACTTCCATAGAAGCCCAAAAGCCCAGGTTGCCTTACAAAATTCCGAATAATAATCTTTAAGCATTAAATATTTATTTTATCACTTGCTTTAACGCTGAAGGAAAACATCGTGATAAAACCTGCACACCTAAAAGTTCTTAGGAATTTTATTAGGTGTGTAGTCCGCCAACCCGCACTAGGCCAGTGTGGTAGACTAAGGCCTAAACCCTCTCAGTTATAGATATCTATAGAGAAGGCCCGTGCCCAGCAGTGGGACGTATATGGGATGATGATGATGAAATATTTATTTAAAAAAAGCAATTTGGCGTATAAATGAGTATATTCTGACCCCACAATGAAAAAGTACAAATTAGACATTACAAATTAAAGTCAAACGCTTTTGGGCTTCTATGGAAGTACCGCCACTGCTAATACTACTAAAATAAATATGCTGTACCTATGATTGTCAAAATCTCCAATCTAAAGGTCCTTTCAGAGATTGACTATTTCGATGCTCACAAAGCCTCTCAATCAACTTGATGTTCGCATCAAATAAATACATAGATAGTTTAATAATCATTTCTGTCCTAATGTTTCCATTAGTTTAATAATTAATCATTTGTGTCCTAATATTTCCATCCAATAGTGCATATATAATGCAAATGAAGCAGCTGATGCAATCAATTACTGAACATTAAATATACATTCACAGTGAAGTGGAAGTTAGTGAACGGGTGAAACTGTGCGTGAAGTTACGGGAAACTGAGCGGCTGTTAAAATGACCTGTTTAGACGACTGTCCCGGGCTGTTTGTGCCATGCGACCTCAATATTAAAACATGATGTAATATATGCCCGAAAACCGGCAATAGGCTCGCCCCCTATTACGTGGGACTGATACATACCTGGTGAAATGTGGGTGCAGAAATGCACCTCTGCCTACCCCTTCAGGGAATACAGGCGTGAGCTTATGTATGATGTAATATTTGGGATAGTTTATTTTAAAATAAACTTACGTTATTTGCTAACCAATACATATATTTGATTTTTACACAAGTATGTGCTGTGCGATCTTGAGGTCCTGGGTTCGATTCCCGGGTCGGGCAGTGTTATTGGGTCCATTAGGAATTTGTCAGTAACAACGCGGAGTTTGGAAATGCGCCCGAAAAACGATAATAGGCTCGTCCCCTATTACGTGGTACTGATACATACCTGGCGAAATGTTGGTGTAGAAATGCACCTCTGCCTACCCCATCAGGGAATACAGGCGTGAGGTTATGGCTATATTTTAAACACATCTAGTTGTTTATCGATTTATTGTCTTAGAAGATATTTGGATTACCATCATCATTTAAATATATTTTCAAACTAACTGACCCGGCGAACTTCGTTCCGCCTAACAACTGAATCTTATTTTATTTATTTTTTAGCCTAAGTTATTCCTTATTACGTCAGCTATCTGCCAGTAAAAGTCCCGTTAAAATCGGTCCACCCGTTTCAGAGATTACCCGGAACAAACAGACAGACAGACAAAAATTGTAAAAAAACGTTATTTTGGTATATGTAGGTACCGTGTATACATCCATATGCATTTATTAAAAAGCGGTTATTTCAATATTACAAACAGACACTCCAATTTTATTTATGTGTATAGATAATAAAAATATATCTCGTAGCTCATGTGGCATAAAGTGGCGCGCGCGATCGTAAGGTTTCGATTTTTTTATTCGGTATATCAACAGCACTACATATCATTACATTGTAAAATAAATTTAACAACATAGCATAATATTAATATTTGGTATGCGTGACAGTTACAACTATACACATCGTTCACCATAAAATATATAACATAAAACTTGTAAAAATCATGAACAAAACCTAATATTTAATATAAGAAAAATAAAATAACTTAGCAAGGTTGCTTCTATAAAGACAAAAAAAAACATAATATTCAAGATTATATGTTCGATTCCAACAATAAGCGAAAATAGGTAGGCATTACACCTCTGTTTTAGCATAAGTTTCAGCATGTATGTAATATGGATAATTCCGAACAGTGTATGCGGGATATGGAATGTAATAAAGTGATTCCAACCCTCGTTGCTAATAAGACACGTGTTCCATCAGGCAGTAGGTTTATTGGCGTAGCTCTCGAGCGATCTCGAGGGCTCTCGCAATCCCCGGCAGTGTCCGGTTGCGTTTGCGAACCGGCGCCATCGCTCCAACGACAATATTTTCGACACAACCTTGAAAAGGAACTGCGGACTAAAAATAGATTTTTTTTACGGAGTACAAAAAAATATGCTGACTTTTTAGTGACAAAATTTAGCTTGTTTAAATAAACTTTCGCGTTCTAAATAATATTTGTATTCTGTTAATTTTACCTTTTTTACATACATACATACATAAACTCACGCCTGTATTCCCTTAAGGGGTAGGCAGAGGTGCATCTCTGCACCCACATTTCGCCAAGTATGTATCAGTCCCACGTAATAGGTGGCGAGCCTATTGCCGTTTTTCGGGCACATTTCCAGACTCCGTGCTGTTACCGAGAATTTCCTAATGGAAAAACCCAATAACACTTTGCCCGACCCGGGAATCGAACCCAGGACCTCTAGATCGCACGGCACATACTTGTACCGCGAGACCACGAGGCAGTCAACCTACCTTACCTTTTTTATTTATTGTCATTGTCACAAACCATCATCTTTCTAGTCCTTTCCAATGATTTTTATGCCTAACAAACGAACGACCAGCTTATCTGATAATAACTCTTGAAGATCGAAGTTAGATAGCCACCAAAAAATGGAAAAGAAATTAAATAGAAGGCATATAAACAAGAAACTGTTGTTTTACATCGGTTTTCTACAAGACAGGGGTAAAAAGAACAACAATCAAACAAGACCCACAATCTACTTAAGATATAACAGGTCCTGCTCTTTACTGACAGAACTAATCGTGCAACAATAACAGGCAATGATCGATAAAAGCGCCTTTGCTATGAAAAACATATTACGAAAATGCTCAAATAAAAAGTTCAAAATACTCGAATATTCAAAGGGTGTGATAAAAAGTGGAACTCATTACGTCGCGCTGAGTCGCAAACTTATCGCCCGTCTATTATAAGAAGATAAAGTTTCATCAGTTGAGGGAATTTCAACAGCTTTACCGCTGTGAACACGGAAATTTTAACGTTGTAACTTGAAAACTTCGCGGTGCCAACACAGTGGTGGAATGTTTGCAATCGTTGGGTGGATTTAATTCCATGAAAACATTACGGCCACTTTTTATAAAAAGTTGAGGCAATTTTAAAATTTCTAACGCGGCTTTTGTGTTTACAAAAACAGTGATAAGTTTTAAATTGAATGTTGGGTTAACCTGTTAGTACAGGACGGTGTAGTTTTGTTGTTCGTTGTTGTTTTTTACACTGAATAAGATATACAAAATAATGAATTCGAATGTAAGGTTTAAACCTGCATTCCCGAACGAGTAGACACTACGCAGAGGAGTATATTTGAAACTGGCTATGTTTTAGTAAACGGCGTTACACCTTGAACTCGAGCACTTTCAAATTACTTAGAAAAAATTAAATTTACGTAAAATACTTATGAGCAGTGGCGGTACTTCCATAGATGCCTAAAACATTACTCGTTAATTGTGTAATATTTAGTTTCTAATCTTTATTGTGGGGCATGGATATTCTCATTTATATAAATAAATAAATACACCCAACAGTCACATACATAGTCCTCATCCCACACTAAGATACAAGTCTTGTGTCGTGGGTATCAGAAACTACGAGAGACTTTTCGGTCTCACATACACCCAGACCCGAAACAAATATTTGTGGATCACACAAACATTTGTCTCGGTGCGGGGATCGAACCCGCGGCCTCTCGTTTCGCAAGCTGGTGTCTAGGTGGTGTCTAGAGATTTAAAGATTCAAGATTATTATTTGGAATTTTGTAAAGCAGCCTGGGCTTTTGGGCTTCTATGGAAGTACCGCCACTGCTTATGAGATGGCATAAACATTTTATGAGAAATCCAGAATTGTAGTGAAAAATTTAACAATAGACGCCAAAAATAGTGCATAAGAATAAACCTCCAAAAAAGTATTTAAACAAAACTTACTCATGATTTTTTTACGAGTATTCAGTATTTTATCCGCTCTATCTATTAGTACAAAATAAAATAATTCAATTATTTAGACATAAATATGAGACACTCGACAAGTCTTGTCCACTCCAATTAGTGCCGTAAGCAGTTTGACTCACATTTTGACATCCTTAGACATTCAATTTGAATGTTTTTCATATCTTCGAATATCCAATTTGGCTTGTTGATTTAATACTCAGTAATACTAAAGAAAGGAAACATAAGAGGTACATCATTAATTCTATTCTAATTTAAGTCAACCGTAACGTATTTTAAATATTATTAGGATACTTGGGCCCCGGGTCGAGCTCAAAGTTCCGAACAAAATAAAAATGTACGTCTTTAACTCTATTTTTTCACAAATGGAAATATTTTCACATCAATATTTTGATATATAAATAAAAATTAAATACGCCTAATACCCGCATAAATAGTTCTAACACAACACTTGTACACAAGTCTTATGTCGTGGCTATCAAAAACTACGAGAGAATTTCAATCACTCACGAATACCCAGAACCAAAAAAAAAATTGGTGATCTACAATTAATTTTCTCGCAGCGAGGTTCGAACCGGCAAGCGCAGCATTGGACGTCCACCCACAAGGTGAACTGATGATTTGACGAAGACCGCGGGAAATCGCTGGATGCAGGCCGCATCCGACAGAGCGCTTTTGAAGTCTGTGGGGAAGCCCTATGTCCAGCAGCGGACGTCTTTCGGCTGATGATGATGATGAGGTTTGAACGTGCGGCCTTTCGTTTCACAAGGTGGTGTCTAGCCAACTACAACAAGGATGCTATGATTTATAAAAGACAATCTATTTTCGTCAATTAAATTATTCCTTGCACATACCAGTTATCATTCTAGACAAAATTACGATGTAATTATAAAATAAAAATTATAAACTTTTATAATACATTATACATTCGTCTCAGCCTCTCAAAGATAACAAGTAACGATGACATTGAGACGACCTGACTCAGTCTTCGTTCCCTAATTCACTAATGACTAAACTCTCCCACAGTTTTGATTTATTTGCTAAATTAAGTTTCAGGACTTTGGAATTCAAAACCTTGAGGGAAATTGAAATTTTTATTTCAAACTTAGTTTTTCATTTTGATCTATTATAAGAAATAATTTTGCTGTGAGGATATTATATAATTTGCGGGTCTGAACGTGTTAATGGGGTTTTCGATCAGGAAATTATGAGTTAATAGAGTCGAAAAATAGGGGCTATCAACGGCTACACACTAGCAATGTAGCAAAATTTGTAATATTACCCTGATTAAGCCGAACTATTTGTTCTCTATCTGATCTGAATTCTAATGGCTCTGCCTCTTTAAATTTTGTTCCATTGAAAACAAAGTAATTATTCTTCAATAATAACTGATAACTTTTTATACAAGTACAAACATACATACATACATAAACTCACGCCTGTATTCCCCTAAGGGGTAGGCAGAGGTTCTGCACCCACATTTCGCCAGGTATGTATCAGTCCCACGTAATAAGGGGCGAGCCTATTGCCGTTTTTCGGGCACATTTCCAGACTCTGTGCTGTTACCGAGAATTTCCTAATGGAAAACCCAATAACACTTTGCCCGACCCGGGAATCGAACCCAGGACCTCTAGATCGCACAGCAAATACTTGTACCGCGAGACCACGTAGTCCAGTAACTTTTTATATTTTTAATAAAGTACAACGTACTACACTATTATTATAAAACGTTAGTATTTTGCGTTATTGATTTACTCGTACATTCCACGACAAAAATCTATAATATGGAAGGCATAAGCAATAAGCAAACCCGTGCCGGATATTAATATTTGAAGCATACATAGCTTGTATACTCCCGTGTCGATCGAATTTAATGTAAATTGGTAGCTTCGGCTTGGTTTTATTAAAATTATCGCTCATGTTTCTTATTCATTCATAAATATTTACTAAGTTTTTGTATGAAATCGTGAGGGCCTTCTCTGATTAGAACGGTAACGCTTTACCCAAATTGGAAATCTAGTATAGAATTCCAAATGTGCAATTTTCTTATATTTTTCTTCCCGATTAACGTTAATAATAATATATACCTGATACAAGAGTCAATTCGAAAGTTCCATTTGAACACTAAAACCAGAAACTATTGACGAGCTATCTTTTGCGGTATTCAATTTAATGTTATCATAATATCTAACAAATCGGGCCCACGGATACTTCTTATCAGGCTTTGAAGAAAATGCGGAGGCTTTATAAATTGTATTTACTTGACCTAAAACAACCTTTTCAACAGAAATCGTAAAAGCCTGTTCATTTACATTAAAGTTAAAATTACGTACAAGTCCATTTGTAACATATGTATGTGAGAGAATACATAATTATATATATATATATGTATATGTATGCAACATATTCTATCACGATTAAACGAAGCGGTATGCAGAAGGGTGTTTGGCGCCCACGTTTCGCCTGCTTTATTTTATGATCTGGCGTAATAGGCGAGTTTCCTACCGTTAAACCGACACATCGCCAGCTACTGTACTGCTCAAAAAAATAAGAACCCAAATTAACTATTTGCCTTATCCAGGTAACAAACCCTATATACCTCTCAATCTCACACCTTAAATTGTGCCGTCGGACACGAGGCACTCATTTCCAATCTAATGACGAAATAAAATATATAATTTTTTTCTCCGTACTCTACCTGGCTAGTACCGGTCATTATACCGAGTATACCTGTTGATGTACCCAATTAAATGCCACATCAATAATACAATAATAAGTGTTGATCATGCAACTCGCTCACGTAACACTAAAGTATGTAACATGCCAGCATACCGTGTAGTGTGTCCGCATTACTTCCGCGAGGCGGGGCGAACTCAAGAAGGTAAAGGTAAGTGCACACATTACGCCTCTAGCTCGGAGTTTACGTGACGTACTTGCCATACATTCCGTTGGATTTTTATATATTTATATTTCTCCTCCTTACTGCGTATTATTAATTGCCTTATAGTAATACCCTATAGACAAGACGAAAACAATCTATACATCATCATCATCAGTCTATATACGTCCCACTGATGGGCACGGGCCTCCTCCACCACGGAGAGGGTTTAAGTCTTATTCCACCAGGCCTAATGCGGGTTGGCGGACTACACACCTAAGAAATTCCTAAGAACATTAATATGTGCAGGTTTCCTCACGATGTTTTCCTTCGCCGTTAAAGTACGTGATAATTCATTATAAATACACACATTCCTTCGAAAAGTCAGAGGTGTGTGTCTGGGGTTTGAACCCGCAACCGCCGAGATTCTTGACCGCGCGTCTAAACCTCGAAGCCATCACTACTTAATCAATACTATAAATTACACTAACGTTTGTCATGGTAAATTAATCATACATGCACTCAAAAAAAAAATATTTTCTCTTAACATTAAATGGCCAAATTAACAATACGCAATTTGAATTACTACCTGCTTATACTATAAATGTCATTTTGAACCAGACCAACGTTTTTGTGTCTACTTTATTTGTACTGCAAATCACTTAACATGTAAATATAATAAAATAAAAAATATATATAGCATACTCCAGTGCGGAGGAGTCTTCGGAACACTTACACCACAACTTTTATGTTTATATGACGATGCACCTTTGAAAGCATAAGACGACAAAGTTATCTATTATACTATATGGTTTGAAAGGAAAAACTATAAATAAAACTATAAATTTCTACGCTATCTAGCCTCAGTTGTTTTTATAATTTAGTATACATACGGATTCAAATTTTAAAACCCTTGGTCTTTGTTACTACGCTAAAATAGCCGTATTTATGTACCTGACTCATGTCAATAAACTTTAATAACCAAGATTAAAATAAAAAAATAAAACAAGTTTAATAAGGGATATGATAAAATCACTCCGTTTATAAATCCCTAATAACACGCAACGTATGTTATTATGAAACATTGGATATCGCATGAGCTTCGTAGTTCGTAGATCGTAGCACGCCACGTCTACGGTACTGGTACGATCGCGTAGCACGTAGCAAGTTAACTCGAGTGTAAAATACATAAAGGTTTTTATTCTTAATAACACTAAGTATCATTACCAATATTATGTAAATGTGATAGACCTTCTTTATCTTATGTAGTGATATATTGATTTACATTTCTATTTAGTAAGACAACATACGTAATTAGGTATTTTATTTTAATACTAGCCGACCCGGCGAACGTCGTTCCGCCCAACAGCCGATCCTTTTTTTTATTTTATTTTTAGCCTAAGTTACTCCTTATTACATCAGCTATCTGCCAGTGAAAGTCCCGTTAAAATTGGTCCACCCGTTTCAGAGATTAGCCGGAACAAATAGACAGACAGACAGACAGACAAAAATTGTAAAAACCGTTATTTTGGTATATGTACCGTGTATACATCCATATGCACTTATTAAAAAGCGAATATTTCAATATCACAAACAGACACTCCAATTTTATTTATTTGTATAGAGTATAGATGTATAGATATATACGATTTTATTTGCTTACTAGCTGTGCCCGCGACTTCGTCCGCGCGGAAATTAAATGTTTAATAAGAAAATTTATAAACTAAAATACTCCTTATTACATCAGCTACCTGCCAATGAAAGTCCCGTCAAAATCGGTCCAGCCATTTCAAAGATTAGCCGGAACAAACAGACAGACAGACAGACAAAAATTGTAAAAATTTTATTTTGGTGTATGTACCGTATATACATGTCGAAGAGTCGTCGCATCCCCACTGTGCGCCCAACGTAGGGTATAAAAACAACCGCCCGATCGAGGAATGGGTCATACTCGCTCGGAACGCCGGACCGAACGGAGCTCTGTAATAAGTTTGTTTCCGATTAAATTTGTAATTACCTCCAAAAGTTTGACTTTTTGATTTAAAATCAATAACGCCCAAGACTCTCCGTTATCAGAATTGGGATGGACCTCAACGACCCACGTGTTCAAAATGAAGACGCTAGCGATGAAAAAAATGGATGCGTTTATTGGAACGTCACTCTGGTGAGCAATTTTCATTTTATTACGACTCTGGTGCTGAGTGTTCTCTAATTAAAAAATCTGTAGTCTGTAAAATTAAAGGAAAGCGTATTGATGAGACTGTGACTATGACCGGAATAGTGAAAAATAAAGTAACATGTTGAACAAACCTACTTTAAGATTATTTTGATAAAGGCTCGAAATGATTATCTGGATGGTGTTGTGTTGGTAACCGGATAGATGTTACGTGATGAAGACCGGATAGAGGTCGATTGGTTTGATGTTTGTAACCGGATAGAGGTTACGTGATGAAGACCGGATAGAGGTTACGTGATGAAGACCGGATAGAGGTCAGACTATGAGCACTGTGATATTTTAATGAGTTTCCTATTATTCGAATGAGTATGGGTGTTGTTCAACATGTCAGCTTTGAGAGAAGGAGTTTGTTACGATTTTCATTAAAACCTGTAATGATTTTGATCAGAGTGCCTTTAATTCCCATCCACTTGGGCCAGGAATGGCCGAACGACTAGAATGAGTACTGCTCGAGAATTTTCTTTCATTCCAGGCACTCCACACGAGGACGTGTGATCATCAGGACGGCCGTGTCGAAGAGTCGTCGCATCCCCACTGTGCGCCCAACGTAGGGTATAAAAACAACCGCCCGATCGAGGAATGGGTCATACTCGCTCGGAACGCCGGACCGAACGGAGCTCTGTAATAAGTTTGTTTCCGATTAAATTTGTAATTACTTCCAAAAGTTTGACTTTTTGATTTAAAATCAATAACGCCCAAGACTCTCCGTTATACATATATACATGTAGTAAAAAAAATGGTTATTTCAATATTACAAACAGACACTCCAATTTTATTTATCTATAAGTACTTAGCCTAAGTTAATCCTTATTACATCAGCTATCTGCCAGTGAAAGTCCCGTTAAAATCGGTCCACCCGTTTCAGAGATTAGCGGAAACAAACAGACAGACAGACAGACAGACAGACAAAAATTGTAAAAAACGTTATTTTGGTATATGTACCGTGTATACATCCATATACATTTATTAAAAAGCGGTTATTTCAATATTACAAACAGACACTCCAATTTTATTTATTTGTATAGATGTATAGATGAGTGGTGAGTATCCGGAACTACATAAGAATTCACGGTCTGAAACACTCAGATGTGCAGCAAATACCTCTTTCGCTTAGCAATGAACTCCATAACGACAGGTTACTTGTAAATACTGATTTAGGTTGTTGAGATGTTGGGTAGCCCCGTTAAAACTTAAGAAACAACCATACTTTTAAACCTGCACTCTTTGTATGTTACCTTCTTTTATGTTCATGACAGGCCAAAGATATTGATTTTAGAATAACAATATAACGTTCTAATATTCTATTAAATTCCATATAATAAATAATAAGAATAAATACACCCAACAGTCACACACATAGTTCTGATCCCACACTAAGATACAAGTCTTGTGTCGTGGGTATCAGAAACTACGAGAGACTTTTCGGTCTCACAAACACCCAGACCCGAAACAAGTATTTGTGGATTACACAAACATTTGTCTCGGTGCGGGGATCGAACCCGCGGCCTCTCGTTTCGCAAGCTGGTGTCTAGCCAACTGCGCCACGGGGCTGTCATCATTTCATACATACACTGAAAACCAAACAAACAACGCAATAAAATGTGATAAATAAATTATGTCAAATGGAACAAAGTTTAAATTATAATGATACAACGTTATCACTGGCCGGCCAATTCGGTAGTCTAATTACAAAATGAAATCCAGCGGGCCAGTGGCGACTGGCGGTATCGATTAATAAAACAATGCTTATCGCGCAAAACTGACAGGCCGGCTTGACGAGGGTTCCCACAGACGGTCCAACTCTCCCACCACTCACATTCCGATTTTTTCGGGGCTGGTTGACTTTTTTTTAATCAGTAAAATTACATTTCTGTGAGCGAATTAAAAATATCGATTTTATTGATACATATGTTGTATACACTATATATGTCTTTGTGTGAGTATGTATACTCGTAGTGACGTAAAGCATTTGTTTTGCGTTTCTTCCGATGAAGAGATTGAATTGAAGAATGAGATTGTTGGAAACTAAATCCGCATTCACGCAAGAGCAACACTACAGGCGGAACTAAAAACATGCCTAATTACACGTACATACATACATAAACTCACGCCTGTATTCCCCGAAGGGGTAGGCAGAGGTGCATTTCTGCACCCACATTTCGCCAAGTATGTATCAGTCCCACGTAATAGGTGGCGAGCCTATTGCCGTTTTGCGGGCACATTTCCAGACTCCGTGCTGTTACCGAGAGTTTCCTAATGGAAAAACCCAATAACACTTTGCCCGACCCGGGAATCGAACCCAGGACCTCTATCGCACGGCACATACTTGCACCGCGAGACCACGAGGCAGTCCTAATTCCTAATTACACGTATGTACGTGAAATAAAAGTATGTATTTCTTTACAATATTCTACATCTAGACTGTTCTTATAATAACAATTATTCTTCGCTGGCGCCCATATCAAGTTAAAGTCTTATCGCAAACGTTGCAACTCCGAAGTTGTTTCACCAAAAAGACTGAAGCATCGTAACCCGTCGCCGTTCTCCCTCAATCATTACTGAGACGTTTTGAAGTTTCCACATTAACGCAAACGAAGGTATAATTTGTCGGAAACAGGCGCCGATGACTCCGATAATACCCGTCCGAAGTTTACCTCTTATCTCGCTTTGAAATTCGAAATGGTGTCTTATTTCTAGCAATCTCAATATGTCTTTTGATGTCATTGTTATCAAAGAAGTTCTCTACTCAGTTCTATTCAAAACATATAATAAATTATAATCATACTCTCTTTAAAAATAATACAAAAAAGCTATGAGATTAGTTAATAGTCGGCACCGCAATTTTTAAAAGGTTGCCTACCTTCTCCAAGATATTTGTTGCTACCTAAGCTCATCAAAATTGGTTTAGTAGTTAAACTATATTAGAAAATTATTTTGTTCCAGAATTGCTTTCCCATTACAACATTTATTTTAAAAATAGGCGTATTTTAAGCAGCAGCATTATTAAATAACTGCCTCGTGGTCTCGCGGTACAAGTATGTGCCGAGCGATCTAGAGATCCTGGGTTCGATTCCCGGGTCGGGCAAAGTGTTATTGGGTTTTCCCATTAGGAAATTCTCAGTAACAGTACGGAGTCTGGAATTGTGCCCAAAAAACGGCAATAGGCTCGCCCCCTATTACGTGGGACTGATACATACCTGGCGAAATGTGGGTGCAGAAATGCAACTCTGCCTACCCCTTCGGGGAATACAGGCGTGAGTTTATGTATGTATGTATGCATTATTAAATATCTTAAACTTAATTGTAAAAGATTTAGTAAAGAGGTTCAGAACTCCAGTAGTGTATAAAAAATAACTTACTTATAATGGTAAAGTAATTGTCCCTCAAATAAATATCCAAGAAGTTATAATTATCTTAGAACCGCCCATTTTCCACGTGCTTGAGCCGAGGTAAAAACATTTAAAAACTTTTAATGAGTTCCACAGTAACTGTTTATCCTCAGATGAAAAGATAAAAAGAAACGTCTTAGCGTCCATTCTTCCCCGTTTTGGACGAGAAATACCAATGGAGAATATGAATTTTGACGCTGAAAGAGAGATTAGGTATTTTCGTCTGCTTTTACAGTTTTTACTACAAATTAAGTGACGACTTGCTTCTGCGTAATAATTTACAATAGAATAGAATAGAAATAAATTTTATTGTACACACACAGGAAGATAAAACAAAAAAAATACATATTCAAAAACAGAATGCACGTAAAAATGACGGTCTTATCTCTTTGAGCGATCTCTTCCAGACAACCATGAGGTGAATATAGTAGAATGAAATTTAATATAAATAATAATAATTTTATTTTATTTTATTTAATAATAAATAATATAATTTCTTCCATTGATTTCCAAAACTAAGGGGTAGTAAAATTTAAGTTTTCTTCATTTACTACTAGTGCGGTCACGTTGGCGTTTCAGTGTTAAAAAACTATAAAGAGCTACTCCAATTTGCATATATTCAACCTCTATGTAAAAAGAGACGACCACACGACCACGTTACTGCCTTAAAAATAGCTATTCATGTACCATCTCGCATACAAATAAAGGATCACAAGAGGCATAATTCAAAAATAACAAACCCTTACATGCCTCCGCTTTTGACATCCGAAGCATTTGTACAGATTGAATGTCACCCGTGAAAATTGATTGATGCCCACCAACTAACCCTCGAGAGTTACGGCCAAATCGAATTGGAAATTGATCTAGCCCATCTATCCGAGAATCTTACTCCTAAATTACAATTGACAACGTTGAGTTCATATTATTTATTACTGTAATTTGACTAAAGGGCGGGTTACTGGGAACTTAAACCGGAATTTGGCCTCGGGAATGGCTGAAGTTAGTCCAAGTATTGGAGTATCGAGAGGTTAAATTGTTTTAAAGTTTTAATAATATAATTGCTCATTGAAGTTAAAAAATAGGTGTTCGGCGCTGCCAACGGAACAATGCTTACACTTTACTAGCTTACGTCTGCAATAAAATAATGTGTATCTATGCATAAACCTTAAAAGTCTGTGAATAGAAAAAAGGAGTCACAAAATCACACACACAAACAGCAAGAATACTAGTAATAAACCCACAAGACCATTCTAATTATACTATGTATTAACAACATACATACTTACATGATCACAATATACATATGTTATTCTACCAAAATAACCCTTTATTAACAGGCAAAAATTATATATTAATCCTTACTAATATTATAAATGCGAAAGTAACTCTGTCTGTCTGTCTCGCTTTCCTGCTAAAACTACTAAACCGATTTAAATGAAATTTGGTAAACAGATAGTTTGGAGCCTGATAAAGAACATAGGCTACTTTTTATTGCGGAAAAGGGGTTTTTAAGGGGTTGAAAGGGGGGATGAAAGTTTGTATGGAAATTCGTCATTTTTGAAGCTAGAATGATAAAACTTTTTTATATGGCTTTTATTACATCATATACAGGGTTACAGGTATCGTCGTCCTATATCCATTAAGGGCGTGTAGTTTACATCGTTTCTGACTGATTTGACTATGAGACACCCTATCCTAAATCTAACCGTTTTCGAGATATTTGAATTTAATTGTTTTATCAAAAAACTCCCGATTTTCGGCTATCAGCTTAGATATTTTGAAATGTGTAAGTCTCATTATTACTATTATTTGATTTTTACATGTAAAATAAGATGCTTTATGACCTCAATAACCAAAATTGTACATAAAATGAATAAATAAGTCGCAGTAGACGATTAAAACTTAAAAACTTGAACAAACATTTAGAAAGTTTATTTTTCTCGTAAGGATATCAAAAAATATTATTATGGCACCTGCTTTGCAGACGTACTTAAAAATATCTACGTTTCATCAGCTATCCAACGAGGTACACACTCTGACTTTTCAAAGTTATGTGTGTTTCACATTTGACCGATGTGAACGATTTTTGGTACGGACATAAATGGGACTCTGTGAAATTAAATAGACTACAACTTATTTTCCCTCTGAACCCAACCCTGTAGTCTACGCGGACGGAGTCGCGAGAAAAAGCTAGTTATAGAATAAAAGTTTCACATGGCAAAGCGTTTATTTATATGTACACCTCTCACAGCAATTGGTTTAAAGCTGACCAAACAAATCAACCAACATTTCATATTTCTCCAAACATACCTGCTATATTTCAGTATCGTAGCCGTGTACTGCGTTCGTGCCGTACACCATGCCCCGCTCAGTAGATAATCCTTTCATTTACATAGCAAACAAGCGGACGTTGTATCGAAAACATTGAAAAACTAACGGTAAAATTCTGATTGGCCAGACATCGGAGATAACATGGCTGAACTGGGTTATTGTAGAAAATCCTAGAGCCACGCTTTACTTATTATCTGTTTGGCGAAGTATTAGGTTTTGATAAGTGATTTTGTATTCTATGAACGAATATAACTAAGATCAATTTTCGGGTCTATTTTCTATTACCAACAAAAATCACTTTGTGTTCAAAACATATGTGTTGATTGATCTTCTCGAAATACATCTTAGCACATTTCATGGACTTTACTGTACTTACACGATCCTGGAGGATATTATCACCTCTCAGCTTGTAGCCAGGGAAACATATTCTATTTTCATGACTAGAGACATGACTTTAATGACTTTTTATTGTATTGAGGTTAATTGATTTCTAAAATTTCTTAACATTTCTTAATTCCCAGATTGAAATTCGAAACGACATATTACACAACACATACACGCTGCAATAGAGCCTCCGATCGTTAGCGTAAGAGATTAAAACGTTAAAAGGCATACGTCATTGGACCAAACTCAAATTGGAATTTAAAAGAAAGATCAACTCGTTTACTGAACGCAAGCACAAAGGTAACAGATGCTGATTCGTTCCCAATCTCAGCTGAGCTAAACCTTTTGCAGGTTCGCAACGAATGCAAATCTGATTTCGGACATATCCCACACAAGCTGTTGCAGCGAGCTGATATTCTAGTATTTATAAATGTTTGTTTGAAAGACAAATAAAAAAGTTTGCTCTATCTTTTGTTTTTTGTACTTATTAATGATAGTTATAAAATTACTAAAACAAATGAGTATAAAGTATTTTTTGATGATTGATATACGTAGCTGATTTGTTTATTTACTTAGATCCGGATTTCAGTTAAAACTATTAACTATTTTGAATTTTTAATTTAATAACTTTTAACATTATCTAATAACTTTGTCAGCATGATACCAAAAAGAAATCTCAAATATGAACAGTAACATAAATAAACATATTTTTGCCGAACCCTACACCCATAAAACATCCATTACCGAAGCTCCTGTACCCACATTTTTCAAATTAATAAACTGAGGTGGACGCTAAAATATTCAATTTAGCGAAAAGCGGTTTAAAGTCGACCCTTTTTGTGCCGCAAAAAAAAATATTTATACCTCCCCGAAAAGATACCTGAGGGTTCGTTTCGACCCCTATATTTCAGAGTAACAGGGGTTACGTACCCCTGTTAATAATAGTATGATTATAGTGTAGGATAAACAGATACGTTCGGTTTACGATAGCAAGCTAATTACAACCAGTCGATCGCAGCGCACGGAAAACGGTAATCAGACCGCCACGCCGTCCTGTGGCGTGTGGTATCGCAGACAGAAGTAAGCGGAGTTTATAAGTACGTCACATAAACCTTTTTGGTACAGTTTGTAGACACCTATTTGAAAAACGAACTGTAGGCTCGCCCGTTACATGGAAATAAAGCGAACAAGTTTTTGTGCGATCTATGCAGAGTTGGCAAATAAGTTTTTCGAAGTTTTTTATATTTTAGTTTACTGCAACATCTAGGCATGTGTGTGTTAATTTAATTCATATACACATTTTAGAGTAACGAACAAACTTTTGTCTTTTTTAATTGACCATGTTCAATCAGGCAATTCCAATATGCCTGACAACTTCAGCTGTTTCAACTCCTTAGAGTGGGGATAAAAAGCACAAAAACAGACAGAAAAATAATACAATTTACTTTGCAGTTTACGCCCAGGGCCCAAATTTCAATAAAATTATAATACATCGAAGCTGCTTGTAAATAAAAATAAGTGACATACAATTTTATGCTGTTTTGTTAATAAAAGAGGCCTCAATAAACCCTAACTAAACTCCATAGACTGATCATGCTAACAAACTCCCTTGGCTTGTCCCATGGCATTGCTGTGCACCGTTGTCTGCATTGCGGGGAATTATGGCCTTCGGTCATACCTAAAATGTTACCCACACTATTCCACCGCTTATCCGGGCCCCTGCGATGCAATCTCACCCACTAAATTGCTGGTTGCCCTATGAAAATTCAACAATAAAACGTATTTGAATATTTTTCTGCGGTGCAGTAAAGTTTATGGGCTTTCGCGTTGCTGACATACAGTATCGAAGCGTAGTCTTGTTGGTTAAACCGTAAATTTTAATACGCTATTTGGGAGTTCGTTTATATACGTAATAGTTAATTTTAATTAAAATTTTTATAGCACATAACATGAATTTGTTACCCCCACTTCAGCCAAATAGGCACTGTTCATTATTGCGAACTCTTTTTACATATTAATTAAAAAAAATAGAATAGCGGATACAAGTCCCGTCAAAGCGGTGTCGATGGGAAAGAAACGAATACCTACCTGCCTTGTGATGTCACAAAAATTCGACAAAATTTGCTAGCATGTGAAATTAAATTACTGTCCCAAAATCCCTCACGGTTCAGAACCCATAATATAAAAGGTCTTAAATTTCGTACAAATATTATCCTTCCCATGGCTCTTTCCGTCAAAATAAAATTTTGGATATAATATGAAAACATCCAACAGTCACATACATATATAGTCCTGACCTCTACTAAGCTACAAGTCTTGTGTCATGAGTATCAGAAACTACGAGAAACTTTTCGGACACCAAGACCCGAAACAAATATTTGTGCTTCACACAAACCGAAGCCTCTCGTTTCACATGCTGGAGTCTATCCTACTACGCTACGCAGCTATCAATATACTTAGGGAAAATAGTTCACATAATGTTATAAATCACTGACAGAACAAAAAACAAATCGGTATCTATTATGTCCATGTTCATAACTTGTTTGGCAATAAATCAAATTTCCCTAAAACAATTTTCACACTAATATATTATATTACGACTAAAACCGTGGTACATTTGACCGTCATTATCATTAATGTCATAGTTGCCAGTACGGGGGCATGTGATAAATTGTGCTTCAGTTTTCACGCAATAGTCATCTCTAATGCAGGTAAATCTAATGAACATTGTATCACAAATCTAACAACACTACTGTTAATGCTGAAAATGTGACGATTAATGTACCCATTTCGGAATACTGAATTTAAATATAATTAAAGCTGCTTAAATCGTCCAGTAGTGTGAATTAATTTAAAATTGTTTTGGAAATCATTGAAACAGCGTTCGTTTCAAGAAAAAATTGTTTTTATTTATGTTTAAACTAAAGCATAGATTTAAATTTAAAATTGGAATACAAAAAAGTAACAAAGCCTTAACAAAAAAACGTAAACAGCATAACAAGGCCTAAAATTAGCGAATAAACTTAAAGAAACTTAAAGAAAACTCCAATATAACAGAAGAATGTAAATAAATCATTGATCAAAATTGCTTCCAAACTCAACGGCCAAGCTGAGGGATAAATAAAAAAGTTTAGGTAAAACGGGCACATTTTAATGCCCACTCAAACAAGGGCCAAAGTTTGATGAAAGCCACTGAATTTTAATCCAGCTCGGTACGAGACCCAACCAACACTCTTTTTGCAAAAAGTTTCTATCGCCAGGTTTATTCACCATTCTTTCGTACGAATTCAATAGATCTGCCATTTGGATTTGTGTGACAAATATTTGTACCAATTACGATACTGTTTTTAACAGTCAAATATTTCAGATATAAACATATGTAGGTATCGTATGAAGAAACAGGCTTTATTAAAACTATTAAGTATTTCTACCTGTCCCAATAATATGCATAGGGCCTAGTGGCAAGTTATATAAGTAAATATTTTTGTTGTCACCATATTTTACAAAAGATATCTTTAAAGGTGCTAAATCATTAAATAAATTACGTGTACTTATTAAGTTTATGAAAATAACAAAAAATATTTCCATTCACCTAGCACTTCATATCAACCCACAATTTCTAAAGTGTAGGATATTTTATAACCAAAGCGAAGGAAACGCTTTCAAACAACCGCAAGTGAAGTGAGTTTTCTCGGAAACTTTTAAGACTTATCTAAAGAACCCTGTTGAATGGATAAAGGTAGTGCTGAATATATCTAAGTTGTGCCACTGGTTTTCTGAATTGAGACAATGATAAGAAAGTTCGTAGACAATGTTCTATTTTAAACCTCTTGTTGAATGGCAACGACATTTCTATTTTCTATTAGTATGACGCCTTTAATCAGTCTTTATTTAGTCTAGACTGAATAAAGGCGTCATACTAATAGAAATTAGTAATTTATAGTGGAACGAAATAAAAAAATATTTTCGGCAACTACATATTAAACATAGATACATATTGATTACCAACCTTAACTGTATCGAATGCCTTTATAGTTATGTTTACATATATTTTACGTCATCATTATCAGCACATATACGTCCCACTGCTGGACTCTACAATGGAGAGGGTTTAGGACTTAGTCCACCACGCTGGCCTAGTGCGAGTTGGCGAACTACAGATCTATGAAATACCTAAGAACTTTTAAGTGTACAGGCTTCCTCGTGATGGTTTATACGTTACATATATTATTTTATTTATTTATTTGAAACTTTATTGAACACATAAGATAAAAGCTATGGAGTACAGTAGACTAAATTTACAAAAGGCGGTCTAATCACACAAGCCGGTCTCTTACAGGCGACCAATGAGGGAGATGTAGGAAAAGAAATGAAAGGTAGTCGTATTATTTTATATAAGAAGTAGTGAACCCCTTAATATGCTCTACTGGTAGCCCGACACTTCCAAGATCCCACGGCACACACTTGTGCCATGAGACCAATGAGACAGTTATAATGAAAAAGCCAAATTTTGTTAAATTGACTGGTATACCTGCCATTCCTTCGTACTCCTTAATTATTAACTTTTTTCTTCTTTAAATGAATGCAGAAGTATGTTTCAACACCTATGTTTTGTAATCTTTTAAATTTCACGTAGGAAGGGTGATTTTATTTTTTAATTTCCGGATTAATCATTTGGTCTCATCCGAGAAATTCACGACATGCTTAATCGCAGACGTCACGGGGACGAACAGTATGAAAACCATATCATTCTGTGTAACCATCATTAAAGTTACATATAAGTAATCACTCCTCTTAGAACAATTCAGAAACTCCTACACGTGTAATGAATTGCATATGCTACCGAAACTCGGTGTTCATACAAGTTTGCCAAAAATGTTAATAAGACAGACGAAATTTATTTGTTAATTACGACTGTTAGACGTTCCACTGTTGTCGAAGTTCTTAATGAGCACAAAAGCAAGTCGCGACTTGAGCTAACTTGAGCTTCTAACAATGCGACAGAATAACCGAGCTGTGACGCGCAGTATTGTTGTAGACTTAGGTCTTATCTATACTATGAAGCAATGGCATCTTTTGTGTGTATATTTATTGTATATCAAAAGTAAGGTATTATATTTTTTTCTATTTATATGATGAGCACATGTCTGCTGTTTTCATGAGTTAACAGACCTTGACTTGAACCTTAAGGAGTCAATTTCATTGAAATTGGTAATTAAAAAAATAGTTGTCTTCATTTACCTTATATTAAACTTGCGAAAGTGGGTAATAAACCCACTATTAGGTTTTTATGTCAAAATAACTAGATTTTATGAATTATGGTATAAAAATAAATCAGGTGATATAGAAGGTTTTATGCTACTTTTTCAGATAATTGCAAACAAGCTACTTAGGGCGAGGGACGGGGCTGCCAATACTGATATAAAGTTCTACGTGGACAAAGTCGGTGTCAAACACAAGTGTAACTGTGAAAGGGTAATATTGACATATTATTAGATAGCGTTTCTTCCCGCGACCTTATCTCTATGATTACGAATAAAAGAAAAAAAAATGTTTTTGAACATAACTTTGACTATATTAGTCCAATTATTTAAATCCATATCAAAAATCAAACAAATCCGTCGAGTAGTTTTTGTGTTTATTCCTTACAAACATACATTTATTCTATAATATTAGTATAGAAATACCAAGATCGAAACAAGTTAATACCATTGACAAATGAATCTGGCAACTGCTCATACAAAATTAACGAAGCAACGCTCACTCTTAAACTAATAAAGGAAAAATCAAGCACATTTCGTATTCGGCACGATCTGTTTAATAATACTCAGGAGGGAATAAATCTCTTTGGTTGCGAAGTTTAAGAACCTCGGTTACGCCAAATACGTGCACTTCACACGAATTTAAATTAACAAAAGGAACACCGGGACATTATGTGGAGAATTATGCGAGTTTCTCATATTTATTTCAATTCAACAGAAATGTTTGAAAGTTTCATATAGTATGTTCTATTCATAACATTATCGATATCTTATGCTTTTTAACAAAATTGGTGACTTTTTTCTATACTAATTCAGATATGTAATACATGCTCTATTGACTTTTTTCAATCCGATTTTTGTAAAAAAAAAAGTACTTTTAAATCAGTGTGTGTTCCACCCGTGTAAAACTTATAACAGTTATAAGTTTCACATACTTTGATAGTATACTTGGATATGAAAATCTTGGAAACAAGAGAGTTGTGCTTTATATGTATTTTATATTATAATATAATTTTCTCTTACATTTTTTTCTGATAATGCATTTATTTACGAGTATTTATCTCAAGTATTTAAATCAATAAATTTATTTTATTTGGAATTAATTTATAATTAATCCTAGTATTTCTTGCTTCATTAAGCAAATACATGTATTTGCCTAGTAACCAACATTCAATTCCTCGTAAATATATAATTTTTACTATTTCTAAGGCGTTTACTTTCCGAAATGAATATGAAATTAACTCTATGTTAAGCAACCACGGCAATCATCTGTGGCTGTCGCTTAAGGAATGAGTGTGCTCTGTTCTTTAAGAGCTCCAAGCCACACGGTTTCGAAATTACCGCAGTGGAAAGCTAATCACATTAAGCAGAGCGAGAGGGAAGATTCCGCATACAAGACATCTCTTTTGGCCATCAATCCTCGTAATGAAGATGAAGTCTTAGTGTTTTTATATTATTTTTATAATTTATTATCTACTTATTTATTTTATTTTATTCTGTAGTAGCCCCTATGTCTTTTTATGAGAGGTGTCAAGCCTTAATGTACCATAATGGTCTTGACATATTTATACTACGAAATTCACGTAAAGAACTTTCAGGCATGGAGGTTTCATCACGATTTTTTCTTAAAAAAACCAATTATAATTCGTCAAATCATTGTTCATAATACAGACAATAAGATTTGAAAAAAAATACATAAATATAAATATATTATAATAAGAAAAATAATAAATATTTGGAAGTCGTTAAATCATCAAAGTTATAAAATATGCCAACAATTAACCACCATTTACATAGTTTTGGTAGCCCAAACCAGATACAATAATAATATTCCACACAATACCATACCTATATTTTTAAATGTAAAACAATGGCCCAGTAGCCCACTTGCTGGCACAATTACAAAATAGTAAAAAATAATAATGAACAATAAACAATAAAATTGCATGTCTTGCGCCAGCAAAGGTACCCCCATTCAGCTACATGCTACAGTATCGCTTGAGCAATACTGCAACGCTGATTTTCGATTGGTAAGATTGCTTTTCTATTAGCAAATGTATTAATGTAGGTTGCCACAAGACATGAATAGGTCATTTTAGTATTATTTAAGAAGGAAATATCTATTTCTAACAGAAAGAATTGAACCGTAAAATGCTGCTATTTCAAAAGATAGTAAAGCTTTAAACCCAAAAGCAAAGTAACTCAATTGGACAAAATTTTCTAACTCATTATATACATCTTAGAGGATATTTGACGAACTACCCGCGCTCAACAAAGGCACCGATCCTGAACAATTGAATTTTCCCCAACCCGGAGAAAATCTCGCTCGTTATACAATAATGGATTTCAATTTGTTATCTGAATGTGGAACTGCGATTGGTATTATGTGCTCCGAGCCTACTATAGAAGTATGGACCGACTTTATTGTTTTCGGCGAGCCTTTCATCCCATAAGTTAATCTATTTGAATAAAGGAATCTATACAATGGCATGTTTTTACTGAATTAGATTAAATATACGTACATATATAACGGCACCATCTAAACATTCTACCATCTAAGGTATTGTTACTTAAAAGGAGTGTTCCTATATGAAAACTGTATTTAGGTTAAGCATAGAAAATGTTATAAAGTTATTTTATTAAATATTAGTGATATACTCGTAGATACTCAATTCTTTGTTTTTCCTATATGACGGGTAAATGATCTTTAAAGGCCGACTCAACATTTTATCTATGTGCTTTTTTATGTTCTATATCTCATCGCATTTAAATAATTACAGAAAATCGACTACCATAACTACGAAAGCGATGGGACATAAATAATCAAGATTTAGAAAATACATATTTGACAGTCCCGTGGCGCCGTTGGTTAGACACCAGCTTGCGAAACGAGAGGCCGCGGGTTATATCCCCGCACCAGGATAAATGTTTGTGTGATTCACAAATATTTGTTTCGGGTCTGGGTGTTTGTGGGACCGAAAAGTCTCTCGTAGTTTCTAATACCCACGACACAAGACTCGTATCTTAATTTGGGGTCAGAACTACGTATGTGACTGTTGGGTGTATTTATTACATATCATCTAGAATGCCTCCTTGATACTAGTAAGTGTGCGGTTTCGATCCAGAGGCACTTATTACGGGAGACACAACAACTGACGAAACGTGAGGTTAAAATACACAACACATACAGGCTGGAGAGAATATGTGTGTTCATATGTTAAATACAAAGATTATTTCCTTTAAGGTAAAAGTGAAAGATTAGCGAACACAATAATTAAAGCCAAGTAAATCCCTCTAACAGCAACGTGCAGACAACCAACAACCGCAAGATTATCCGCTGAAGGATTTGCTAAATTTCCTCCTCACAGCAATATTCTAGCGAAATGCTTTTTCGAAATTAACCGACTTTAAAATGTATAAAAGGATTCTTTTCACAATATGAGGGAGGTAAGATTACAGGAGAAAATAAATGATACCGACTTAATTCCTTGCTTAATTATTTTCGATGACATTATACGCATTTTTATCGTTATGTATGATACATACCACGGTTTTTAAACATTATAAGCTTTTTGCTGATTGGTATTTTTCATTCAATTTAATTCCATATAAATTTGTTATCCGCAACAAAATTGTAAGTGTGTTGCGGTCTAAATAGTGTCCACTAGCTACACGTTTTAGGAATGACTAAGTATTAGTTATAAATGTGAGGTTGAACATAACGGTGAAGGAAAACATCGTGAGGAAACCTGCACACCTAAAAGTTATTAGGAATTTATTGTGTAGTCCGCCAACCCGCACTCAGTCACAGTGACAGTGACTAAGGCTTAAACCCTCTCAGTTGTAGGGCCCGTGCCCAGCAGTGGGACGTATGTATATGTGCTGATAATGATAATGATTTAAGCATTAAACTTATTTAATTGCAGTATTTAATCTATGCTTCTTCATTTTCCTAATGAATAAATTTTACAGTTAATACACAAACCTTTTCAAGCTTGCTGGATTAGAAGAAGAAACCACCTATTAACCCACACTATAATTGTCGCAAATTAGAGCACTGAATCCTGAATCCCATTGACAAAGTGCAAAGCGCTCTCCGCTACACATTCCCCAAATTGTTTGCATCCTTTTCATTCGTTTTTAAACTCTTTGCGAGTAACAAACCGTGTTTAATTGATACTTGTAGATGAATAAGTGTGTGCCACTACCACGGTTTCAGCATAACGAGCAGAATTTAATGAGAAAAATGTAATAAAAGTGTTCTATAGAATAAAAAGTTGATTACATTAGTTTAGTTGGGAGATTTTTTATATTTTACTTTTCAATATTTAATACTTTACGTACATATGAAAGTAATTTAAGTTGAGATATATTAAGATTTAAACACAGAGTTTTGTTAATAAATATTCAAATCATTTTACGTAGCTGTTTTATATAAAAAGTATTAATAACAACTTAAAGAAATTAGAAAATAAATATATGAACTATTTATTAAAAACATTTTTTCGCAGAAATGATAAGAAATAAAAAACTTAAAAAGTTAGAATAGAAATAATACTATGAACAAAGAAACATTCGTGTTATATTGTTTTCGATAAATATAGACCTAAATTCAATTCTGTTCCACAAAGGCAGTGTGCCTGTAATTTCGACGGCATGTTACGTGAGATGGAATAGTAATCTGTCAGAAGCCTACTGCAGAACATCTGCAAATGGACAATGTACCTTCGAGCTTAATTCATTTTGCTACCGTAATTCAATCTTGACGGTTCATTTTGTCGTCAGAAAGAAATAACATAATTCAAGATGAGAATTAAACATTAGGTAACAATATAGTGAAAATAATTATTTGTGTGATTAATTATTATTATTGTAATTATGACTAAAAGGCTGAGCCCAGAATGAAAATATTTTAGTCAATTTAAAAAATAAATTCACTATCAAATTACGCAGTTCCATTAATACTAAAAAATGAAAATGTTTAGCCGTTTGTTATGCCCATGGTTGACTAAAAAGAATTGTTGGGGAAAAACCCATTCGTATTAAAACATGATTCAAATTCTATGAAGTTTGTGCTACAGATCATAATAAATTCTTTAACCACATAGGCATACAAAAATCGCTTATGACTATTCAAAACACAATATAAAACAAATTGGCAATGTCTCTAAATATCAAAAATAGAATAGTAACGATGTGGAAATAACCAGCCCGGACAGGCATAGAGAAACTGGATGGAATATTTTGCTTTGTAACAAAATAATGTTTTTCATGCATATTTCAGAATTAATTTGGCTTCTGACTTTATGAGCGAGGACCGCTTGCTATGCTCTGTGAATAATTAGCTTAGACCTCGTTCTGACAAGCTGATTGCGAGTAGATAGACGTTTTAATCTCCAATTTTTTTAGGTTACGCATACTCTCAGCAGTGATGGCCTCGAGGTTTAGGCGCGTGGTCGAGAATCTCGGCGGTCGCAGGTTCAAACCCCAGACACACACCTCTGACTTTTCGAAGTTATGTGTGTATTCACAATGAATTATCACTTGCTTTAACGGTGAAGGAAAACATCGTGATAAAACCTGCACCCCTTAAAAAGTTCTTAGGAATTTCTTAGGTGTGTAGTCCGCCAACCCGCACTAGGCCAGCGTGGTAGACTAAGGCCTAAACCCTCTCGGTTGTAGAGGAGGCCCGTGCCCAGCAGTGGGACGTATTTGGGCTGATGATGATGATGAGATACTCTCTGACAAAATTCTCTTCATATTTGGCTTTAGCGTTAACAGGAATGTTAAGTTTGATAAGTCAATTGTTCTTAAACAAACACGGTCCCGACAATCTGCTTCCATTAACGATATAAAATATCTGTTTTACATACAAACATATTTCTGCACGCACATACATTTTGCCAACTGGATTTTCGCCTATTTACGTAGCCTATTGCCCTGTTTCTGCAACTGAAAATTTCCTTATTGAAAACCCAATAACACTTTTATCCGACCCGGAATAAAACCCAGGAGCTCTAAATCGCACATTACTTACACCGCGAGACCACGAGGCACTATTTTGTAAATACTATTTTACAACCACTCTTATTTAGAATACGGAATATAATACACAGCTGACTTATTCACCGTAAGCATCCATGCATGCAAAAGTAAGTTCGTGTTACCTTTGAAATGCTACCTTCAGCTTTGCGAAATACATGTGTGCCTGCTCCTGACATCAAGCCGAAACGGACTACGGGGAAACTTGCACAATTGCATACAAGCATTTCTCGTGGAAGTTTTGTTCGTAACTTGTTGGCTGTTTATTTAAGCGAGATTTGAGTTTATCCACCTAATTCTATACACACATTCATTCATTCATAACTGTGTTAATTAGGATGTCGATAATTTAGTTTATTATTTGGGGACAATTTGTGGGACTACTCATTAAGATTATTTCAAAAACATATTCTTACACTTTTCGTTCAAACTCATTGGCACATAAATGCAGGAAGAATGTCGTGTGTGAACGTGTCTTTGAAGCATTAAACAAAGATATACGCGTATTTCTAAAACTGCTATTTTTAAATAACATACGAGTAATTCGGAAAAGGCCGTTAATAATACTAACTTCCTATTATGCTTAAACCTATTCACAAAAAGCGTGCCCATTTGGTACAGTCGCGTCCGTAGTAGGGCATTCATCTGAGTTCATATAGAGGTAGTTACAGTGGCCGTGCGACTCATGGAGAGCTTGTTACTGTGCCACTCTGATGAGCCCTCCTTTGTATATGTAATGGGCAATAAGCGTATACCACGTTCAACAAAATATGCGCCCACGTTGCAGAGTAATAAGCGAATTACGTAAAGTCGTGCCACTGACTCTTTATGTAATTCTGTGGTATAAAAGTTTTAACGAGCTCGTTTCAATGAGTCAACAAGGCATGTTCATGTCATTGGCGGTACTTCCATTGAAGCCCAAAAGCCCCGTTTGCCCTATAAAATTCCAAATAATAATCTTTAAGCTTTAAATATTTATTTAACGAAAGCAATTTGACATTTAATGAGAATATCCTAATCCCACAATAAAAAAAAAATAACTTGGGTTTGCAAAATTAACGTGTAACATTTTTGGGCTTCTATGGAAGTACCACCACTGGTTCATGTATTGAAGGCTGAAAAATTAACCGAATCTACTTTGTCATTAGAGCCGTTTTTGCGTTAAAGAGGATATGTTATTACCACCTAAATAGAAGGTATCGAATACTAAATGTAAGCTCCGACTTAATGACCACCACAAATATCCAACGAAGTAGGAATGGGAGACGATAATAATCGTTTCTTACTAGTCACTGTTGTATTTGAACGACGTCGAAATTTCACTATTTCGCCCCCATACATATGTATTTGCAACAAACGAGCATGATAAACGTCAGCCGCGTCACATCCCCTACTAGTCATACGTATGTAGGTCTTTTATAGGAGGCTTCCAAAGATTTCAAGACCTTAAAGAGTTTGCCTATCTAATTATTTTAGCAATAAGGTATCTATGTATTTTAAAAACAACATGTGCATGCCACAAAACAAATAAATTCATAACATACATAAGGTAATAGCACTAGTAGATGACCACTTAAGGACACAGAAATTTCTTTTTTAATGTCTAACTTTAATCATCATTCGAATTCAATGAGTGTTTTGTTTTGTTAACTCTGTGCAAGTCTTTTAACGAAACAAGCTAGTATTTTTTCTTGTACAATGGTTGAATTCAAGTAAAAAAATGAAAATAAAACTTAATATAAGAGATTTAGTAGTTGACCACCTAAAAACTAGTAGTTGACCATGTTTTGCATCAGTAGTTGACCATTCAGATTTTTTAATTATTTGTTAAATAAGAAGCCAAATTAAGACAACTTTGCATTTTATTTGAAATATAATAACAATAACATCCCTCGCTCGTTAATAAATGTTCTGGCCATTTCCACAATCGACCATTTGCTTTCATCGATGATATTGTAGCTGTTTTTTTATATAGCTTTAAGTACTTTTCCGGGATAAAAGTTATTATCGTACTTCATCATCATCATCAGCCCATATACGTCCCACTGTTGGGCACGGGCCTACTCTACAATTGAGAGGGTTTAGGCCTTAGTCCACCACGCTGGCTTAGTGCGGGTTGGCGGACTACAGTCTAGTAATAGTCTAGTTCTACTACTATTTTAGGTGTGCAGGTTTCATCGCGATGTCACCGTTGAAGTGCGTGATAATTATTTGTCAATACACACATATGCAACTTCGAAAAGTCATGTGTGCCTGGGGTTTTAACCTGCGACCGTCGAGATTCTCGACCGCGTGCCTAAACCTCAAGGCCGTACTTAAATATGACAAATTCACCATTTACTTATTGCCGAGGCTTTTGTCAGATTCTTAATCAGACAACAGTAGTTGAAAGTTTACGCATATTTTCAAGCATATCTTTAGGACCTATGATGTCAAATTGATCTAGAGTGGTTTCAAATATATCATCAGCAATGCTGATTGCTGGTGATCCTGGGATCGTCACTAGCACTATTTCGTCACCAACAGTAATATGTACCGCAGTTGCTGATGGTTCCATTGTGGTTTCCAAAACACCATCATTATTGTGAGAGGATTTTTTTCAGTCGTTCTTATGGGTGTTTTATGAAGACGAACGTCATTTACTGCTGAGAGCATTGCAGCTTCAGTATAATTTAGGAATGTACCCTTTTTCCCAGACATCTACAAGGTGAAAATTTGGTTTTAGTAACTGATCGTACCTTACAATAAAGGTGGTCAACTACTAAATAAAATTAAGTTATTGTTAAAGTAAATAAAATAGTTAATTCTAATTGATGATGCCCTTCATATATTATTCTGTACAGTACATTTACATGATACAGAAATTCATCAGAAGTTGACCATCCTGGTCAATTACTAGAAAATCATGCTAAAACGGAATCAGTAGTGGACCACCCCCACAACTCAATCTTGTAAACAAATTTTCGTATTTTAAATACCCTGTTACCTCAATTAATCCTTAACGAATAAGAAAAGCAAAACACTTACCATCAACAAGGTGACAAAGTTGTTAATATTTAACTTCAAACTTTTTCAATCCTTAAGAAAATTATTACAAAAAAACGAATAATAGATTTACGGTGCGTCAATCAACAAACAACTGGAGGCTATTTTGAATATTTGAAAATAATGAAGTCGTAGTTTGCGCGCTTCGTAGACCACATGACAGCACTGACTACTCAATATGGAATTAGTTTAAAAATATGCCGCAAATTCTTATTTTATCAGTTTATGTGCATTGGTGGTCAACTACAGGTACATGGTCAACTACTAGTGCCATTACCTTATGTATACATAAGCATTGCGTAGAATCAGTAAAAGAGACTTTCGTGTTTGACATACACCCAGACTATAAACAAATATTTGTGTATGTTTTATATCAATATGGAAATCGAACCTGCGGCTTTTCGTTTTAGAAGGTAGTTGTAAAAACAACTGAATTAAGAACGCTGTCCATCGTAAATTTACTTATAAATTCGATCACGTTTGAACTATTTTTTTAGGGCCTACAAAAATTTGTCTAGTTGTGTCTAGTTTGTGTGTGTGTGTGTTATGTGTATATTGCCGCGCCCACGTCACAGGAGAGATCTTAACGTAGAGAGTTTTATTAGTTTTTTTAACCTTTTAATTACATGATTACTAATTAAATAAACAAAAGATTAAACTAAATATCTTGAAAGTGTCACTTGAAAAATATTACGCTTGTTGCTACAATGCTTACAATGCGAGGGTACAATAATATTCTCCGGCGAACAGTATGCTTTTTCTTGCTCCCAATTCCTGGAACAAAACTGTACCGCGTCCTATTGTTTTGCTGATGTAACACACAATCGTAGGCTTACCAAACGCACTCCAGAACATAAGTTCTTTTGTAAACAGCTTACTGGTCGTACTACGTCTTCATAAGTCCTCTAGTAGTTTTGAGTGCCATACATTTTTGTTATATTGTTTCCTAATGGTGATTTTGGGGAATCATCATATCAATAATGTTGTTTATTAAGGGTTGTTTTCCCTGAAGGGGTAGGCAGGTAGCTAGCCTATTGCCGTTTTTCGCGCATAATTCCAGACTCCATGCTGCTACTGAATATTTCCTAATGAAAAAAATTCATAACACTTTTCCAGCCCCGGGAATCGCTTTCTGGACCTTTAAATCGCACGGTATATATGTACTTATGCCGCGAGACCATTATGGGTTTTATACATATATTCCTATGTTATTAATATTAGTATGCTATCCGCCAATATTTCCACCACTTTCCAAAAACTAGGCCTTCATTTACATACCTAATATTTTTAATATTTTCTTTAACAAGTCTTACCTCGATAAGTAATTATCTGATATCATATCTTAGGAATGTTGACAAAACCTATCCCTTCCATTTGTTAGACACGCGGTGAAAATCAACGGATCGCTTTACACAGACGGCCAATCGCAAAAAGAGGGTATACGACCCAGATAAGCGATCTGTGTCAACGCATTAGTTCGTCTTCTCCGGTAACAGTCCAAGAGCTGCCGAAAAATTCATCGAGAAAAGTTGTACAATTATATCTTAGATATCTTTGAATTTAATAGAATAGTCTGGACTGAAAAATTCTAAGTAGAAATCCAGAGAATCTGGAAATGTGCCCCAAAAACGGATTATTTAATATATATTTTTAAATAAGCTCCCCCTCCATATTAAATAGTACTTAAAAAGTACAACTGACGGAAAGGGTAGGTAAACAAAACCTTTACCTAATGCTTTCTGATTATAGCTGTTAGTGAAAATATTTTAAAACTTATATTTTTTACTGTATAAAAATCTCGAATTGCCAGAATGTATATATTTGTTGGGGTTGTTTTTAAACATTTCGCCAGTATGTATCAGTCTCACGTAATAGGGGGCAGGCCTATTGCCGTTTTTCGACTGCTACTGAAAATTTCCTAATGGAAAAACCCAATAACACTTTGCCCTTTTAGAATTTTGTACCAAATTTTCTTATGGACAGTAATTTAATCGTATTTACAAGTTCAATAGTAATCTAAATAAATACCGGTGCTTCAATATACAATCTTACGCTTCGTGAGAACGATCTGTTCTTTATATTTATTTCAATAAAAACGTTCCAAATTCCTACTAAAACGCATTCAACATTTCTGAAATCGTGAAAATATTTAACACTAAAAATGCGAGTGCATTCCACAACGTTCTTTGAAAAGTCATTCACCGAAGAACTGCTTGGCTGTGGAATGAATTGTCATTTGAAGAAGCGGAATAAGATTGTGTAGACTGTCGTCAACAACATACGTGATCTATTTCTTACGCTTAAAAGTGTAAACAATTTTCATGTTTAGACTGACAGCAGGAAATATGTATGTATATAATATATATTTGTGTGTATATGTCATCATCATTATCATCAGCCCATATACGTCCCACGGCTGGGCACGTGCCTACTCTACAACTGAGATGGTTTAGGCGGTAGTCCACCACGCTGGCCTAGTGCGGGTTGGCGGACTACACACCTAAGAAATTTCGAAGAACTTTCAGGTGTGCAGGTTTCATCACGATGTTTTCCTTCGCCGTTAAAGTGCGTCATGATTATTTGTGAATACACACATAACTCCGAAAAGATTAGTGTGAGAAGATTAATATATTTAGAGAGAAATCATGCAAAATAAAACTATTTAAAATCACTTATTTTAGGACAGGAAATATCCGTGACAGGTATTTTGGTCTTCAACTCATTTTTCTAAGTATTTATGTGTCGGTGGAACCGAAAAGTCTTGTAAAATAATCAAATAAATAGGAACGTAATAAAAATACGTATTTTCCAATGCAAATACATCCTAATAGAATAATAATTATCACCATCATCATCAGCCCATATATGTACGTCCCACTGCTGGGCACGAGCCTCCTCTACCATTGAGAGGGCTTAGGCCTTAGTCCACGACGCTGGCCTAGTGCGGGTTGGCGGACTATACACCTAAGAAATTCCTAACTTTTTGGTGTGCAGGATTTATCACAATGTTTTCCTTCACCGTTAAAGCAAGTGATAATTCATTGTGTATTAACACATAACTTCGAAAAGTCAGAAGCACACGCCTGGGGTTTGAACCCGCGACCGCCGAGATTCTCGACCGCGCAAAACCTCGAGGCCATCACTGCTTTTTAATGACATTCTTTCCAATGGACTCACCGAAGTCAACTACAGCAGTAAAGTAAAGAAGTTTTTGCAAGTCTTAAAAAAACTGGAAAGAGTTCCTTGAAGCGCATGAATAAATAGCCTGGCACTGGCAGCAAACTCTCAAAGACACTTAAAAGTAACTTCAACGAATCTAAATTGAAATGGAAAGTGAGTTAGTAAGATTGAAAGAAAAAGTTTTGTTTTCAACTATTTCCTGTCTAGCGTGAAACATTTCTACCGGTCCAAAGGTATTCTATTAAAGTTTTAGTGTCAGAAGCTCTTAGTGCCACATAAAAGTATAATTCTATTTTATGCAGGTACATAGCTTCGTGTTATCGTTACAAACATCTTAGCATTTTGTGCATGCAAAAGTGCTTATAAGAATAACAAAATTGCTTATTATATAGTCGGTGGATTTTTATTTTTACTCCTGTAACAAAGGTGTTCTTGTTTACACATTGTTTTTCCCACTTTTGTCTATCATTATCATAATATTTTTTTTTATGAATTCAGGATTTTAATTCAAAAAATGATTTCTGCTGCTTGACACTATCCTTTTGTATATTAATACTATTTTCGTATAATGCTTCGTTATAATAAATTATTAATTATTGTAAATGACTCCGGTTCTCTGGCGGTTGAATTCATTTGAAATTCTATCCACCAGAGAAACTCCAAGCATTGCCGCTCCATGGGACGCTGAGTGACTTTAAATTAGTGGACGGCGATAGGCTAAGAATATATGTATCTATGAATTATTTGCAAGGCGTGGAAACCTTCATTATCAGATCAACGAACGTACACCTTACGCCTTTCATCATCATCAGCCCAATACGTCCCACTGCTTTGCACGGGCCTCTGCAACTGAGAGGGTTTAGGCCTTAGTCCACCACGCTGGCCTATTGCGGGTTTATGGACTACACATCTAAGAAATTCCAGATAACTTTTAGGTGTGCAGGTTTCCTCATGGTGTTTTCCTTTGCCGTTAAAGTTCTTTTAGTTTTACTCTAAAAATAATAGTATGTAGCTTACTAATCTTCAAGCGTCATTATTCAGCAAAACACCAACCCAGAAGTAACAGAATAAGGCCTGTACTTTACATCAACTCCCGACAACAGACAAGGCATTAAACCCGAGCGATAAGACCCTTCTAATCGGATACGGCCATTGTTATCGCGATAAAGTGACCTTAGACGACTGTGGAAGGATCCTTAGACGATAAAACTTTAAGCTAATGCCCCGAAGTGGTCAAGCCTCGAGATTTTTACTGCCAAGATATACGGGATTGAGGAAACTCTGCTAGTTTCATAGTTTACTGACTTTTGCCCTCGATTTTGAATGTAGGAAATTAACTAAGGCTTACTTGATAGATACTAGTTTAGGGATTAGTCCTTTGTAAAGTAGGTATACCAGATTGGCCCAACTTTGAAATATGATATAACTGGTGATAATGTACATTCTATAAGCAAAATATTTTTTTAAATCAATTCCATGATTATAAAGAGTATTTATATCGTTTAAATATCGATATGATACGATATAATAGTTTTATATCTATTGAATGACAATAATTCATTGAATTGAATATACGTTTTCTTTCTTGGTTCCAATGACATTTAACTACGAATTAGTATTTTTGCTCTAGTACATAGTACAATCATTTAATTCAAATTCGTAAATAGCGTTGGGAAAATTGTATTGTAACCCTGTCCATAACCGCCATTTCAAAATGTAATGTCAACAAAGACGCTCCAACACATTGACTATTCCATGGCAACAACTTGTACTACCGAAAAACGAAAAAAAAACAAAACAAGCACGTATTCAGCGAAATGGCCCGTGACGGTTAAACTACAGACATTGTCTAAATATTCGTAAAGCGATACAAGCGCTGTCTGGATACATTTGGTATTCAAATTGTCTTGATCATTTACGCTTAACGTGCGAACATTTACTGAAATAGGGAGAAACGTGCATGCACCAACGTATCTGTAAAATAAATGGGCTTCGCTATTATTAAATAATTGTTAGGTACTTCTCAACATGTACCTAGTTATCAACTGCAACCCGTTGCAACTATTTTTGTTAAGGAAGTCAATGTTATATGATAAAAACTTTGTTTATTCATGAGCTTTGCATGGCAATGTGCTAACCAACACAAAATGGTTAAACATTGTGCAGTCCAATCAAGGCATTAAGTGGCAAAAAAAATCCATCACTTGCCTCATTTTAGTTTGCTTCATTTTCAAATCATTCGAAATAATATTATTTTTCTAAGACAATATTTGCTTTCATCTACTTTTAATTAACAAGTTGTCAGGTCAAATAAAAATATTTTATGAGTTTTAAATGGAACGATATTCTTACATTCCCGCGAAGAATTTGTAACTTGCATATAGATTTACGCCTTAATGAATACTATTACCACGGGGAATGCATGATGTTATGTATGTATTGATGTATATTGATTTAAATACGTCCCACGTAATAGGGCTCGTGCCTATTCCCATTCTTCAGCCATATTTCCATACTGTAAGCTCATCATCATTCCCCTGTCCTGTTTCCAATTTTATTTGGGGTCGGTGCAGTATGTTGTATCCTTTTAAACATCCCTATCAGCCGTCATGTCTTCATTCACCGCTTGTTCTTTCATATCTTCTCTCACACACTCCATCCATCTTTTCTTTCGCCTTTCTTTTCTTGTCCATCCTTCAACTTTCATATATATTACAATACTTTTTTACCTACATATGATTCATCCCTTCTCATAACATAATACCACGACAGACGGTTTCCTTTCCTTTTATCTATAACAGGAGCTACTTTCAATTCCATACTCTAAGCTGCTACTGAGAATTTCCAAATGGAAAAACCAAATAACACTTCGCTTGACAAAGGAATCGAACCCGAGACCTCTAGTTCGCACGGTTCATACTTGTAGCGCGAGACCATGAGGCATGAGACCAAGAGATCATGAGGCATAAGGCAGATTTGGTATACATTTTATTTACTTTATATGAGTCGTCCAGACTAAATTCAATTTATATTTTATGTTTTCCACACCCAATTAGCATTTGCGCGCAACATGTATGTTTCCAGAAAGACATTGTGTTAATGAACGAAATGCTGAAAATATGAAGATTCTCTCATTAAAATTATCACTAATGTAGTAAAATATACGTGAGTACGTTAAATTCATTTGTTTTTACAAGGAATAGAATGATAACACAGTATTTCACTGATATCGTTCAAGCTACACTACTGAGACGGTTCCTAAGAATTTAGTTGCACTAAGGCTATATAGCTACGTTTCACAGAATGACTTTACATAGCTCATTTCGTGTAAAGTCAGGTTTGGTAGTTGACTTACGTTCTCACTTACCCGAATCATACAAAATAAATACATCAAATTGTTTTATGCGTTATTTTTTCTATTTTTCCCATTAGTTTTGAATATATTATTAAATCAACCTTTAATTACACACATCACTGTCGAAAATATGTAAAAAATAAAATAAAATTACGTATATGTACGGATTATAAAATATTAGTAGCTCATTACCGAAAATACTATTCAGGTAATTTAAAGAAATATCAATCAACATAACACTATAATTAAAAATTCTAAAACAACAGTTTACTTCAAAATTGCAAAATTCTGAGATTACCTACTTTGTTTAAATTTTAGTCATAAAAACAAAGTATTTGACCTATGTTTAGGATTACCTAACATCAGCTTCATTTTAGAATCCTTTTAATTAATTTCATCCCTTTTATGTCAGACTATAAATAGTTTAAATGGAACAAACAAAAGGATGTTCCGATAATTTTCACTGAAAATAATTTATAAAATTACCACGTCACTTCAAAAGAGACCTCTTTTGGACCCAACATCACATGCACGATAGTGGAATATAAAATGAAAAAGAAAACATAACCTGCATAATTATATATTCTAAAATAAAAATAAACAATCTTAGATATGCTGACGAGACTGTTCCAACGACATCACATGTTTAATGTAGAACGGCAAAAATAAGATTCCTGGCATGTGATAGACACGCTGTATGCCTATGGAAGTTCAATAAAACGCCCTGTCCTAGTGCTCACAAAGAGACCCAAAAAACTGTTATCGGATACCAGGCGACGTTAAGTTCAGGGTTGTACGCATTAACAATACTTAAATAATGTTTGCATAACGTTTTGCTCTTTTAATATAAAGGTCGTTGTGTATTTTCACGAAGTATCGACAGCCTTAGAGTTGTTGCTGGTAATATTTCGTGCTCAAAACATTTGTTTTTCTAATACACTTGTAGTAGGTATTTGTAGTAGACTTGTATTACTGTCTTTATCTCTGCAGTTGCTAGTTCAGCCCGTGTCTTAATTTCTTTTTTTAGCTGACTTTATTTTGAAATTATTAAATTTATATAATTATGTTATATTTAATTACATCAAATATTGGCGTATCAAAACAAAAAAAAATTGACTAATATTTATTTTGTTGGAAAATTTTGAATATCAAGCAACTTGATTGAATCACATAGATATGGACTTTGTTTTTTATCTCTCACTTTTCTGCGGAATTTAATATTTCAAAATTGAAAGCCCTGATTCAGTAAAAGCGCACAAAGAGAACAGTGTACTAGCGAACTCTTTCCGTGTCACACGTCGAAACTCCGACAGGGTTGGCAAAATGTTTATGTGTTATATTTTAACACGGTGCGGAAAACAAATACCGCCATGGTTCTTCAAAATAAACCTTAATCATGACACTACAGGGAATCTAAATGCATCCCCTTGCTTGCCGCGTATGTAGAATCGAATTGAGTAATATTAATGATCTATTGAGATTCTATTAAAGTAGAAGTACCTATGTAACTTAATTAACTTAACAATGTAACTTAAACTAGTCTGGCTAACCTTTGAAGCTTTGTGAATTTAGCAGTGAATTATCACGCACTCTCACATAAAGGAAAATCGTGAAATCAAATAAAAAAACTATGTAGAATTATATCTACATATGCACCTTATACGACCTACTTACGATTAAGTGTCGGAAACGAATCCGTATGCAATGTATCTGCTATATTTTACTGTCTCAGGGATACAAGTCATGCTTAGTGCAGATACCGTAGGATAATCTCATATGCATGCATCTATATTCTATTTATGAATAAATAAATAAAAATTATCATGTTTATCAATAGGAACATTGGAAATACGAGCATATGTATTACACAGTAAAAGAATCGTTCAAAGATGGAAATGAGGTCACATTTCAAGTAGTTTATTAAAAGTTGTTTCGTTTCGTGCGTACGACAGGCCCAAGGTTTTTTTTTGTCTGGAAACTCTTAGTAGCAGCACGGTGTTTGGAAATGTGCCCGGTAAATGGTAATAGGCTCGCCTCTTATTATGCAGGAAATAGCGTGTAGGTCTACATCTCTGTCTAGCCGATCGGGAATACAATATGGTAACAAACATAACCTCACGCCTGTATTCTCTGAGTGGGTAGGCAGAGGTGCATTTCTTCACCAAAATTCGCCATGTCTGTTGTTGTTTTTCGGATACATTTCCAGACTCCGTGCTACTATTGAGAATATAATGGAAAAACCCGATAACCATTTGCCTAACCCGAAAATCTAATCTGGGACTTCTCGATCGCTCGGCACTGTTTGTGCCGCGAAGCCTGTTACACATTATAAATATATAGTTTTTATTTAACAAAACAACACAATTTCCAGAACTATTTTATTCCCTCGCAACGTAAACAAAGTTATTAATGTGAGAACTGTGTGTTCTTGGCAGTTCCTACATGTGTTCAACGAATGCTTTTAACTGAATGCAAAACATTTTGCTGCAAACTAGCGTATCTACTTAAATGTATCGTTGAAGTGTCCTAAAAGATTCCTCTTCAGTTTCCGTAACGAGCCCAAATATACATAGCGGTGTTATTCTATTTTACATTAAATTTTACTTTATACTAAAATACCAAGCTAAAATAAAAGTTTATTTTACACCAATTATATTTAAATTTACTATATTATTGCCTAAATGGTAAATAAACGATCATTTCGTTTCAATAATAAATTTGGATTACTTTTCGTTTGTATCCCTACAAAGAAATAATTTTACTAGTAAAGGAGTTTAAATACAGCTTTTTTACTGCTATTAAAACATTCGAATAATAAACAGACTGGCGGTTAATTTTATGTTATTAAATTGTTTATGCTTGATGATGTTTTATTAACTGAGATGATGACAAAATAATCCATAACCATATGCCTTCCACTCCACATGGTTGATTGGCTAATAAAAACTCTTTCATTAAAAAGTGTTACATAACTATTGAAACTAAATTTCGAATAATGAAATTTTAGAGCCCACAAATCACCTGACTGTAACTCCTAAAAGGAACCTTGTTACGAAACGTGTTATTTCTTAGATCTTATAAATAAATTTGTCGTGCTTGCATATCTTTTTATATTCCGAATAACACTGCAAACTAAGCTTTTAGTGGATGTCATAACACCAGTAGAATCCGCAGACGACACTAGTACCTTCCTCGGACTAACTGTCGCCTTTCAATGACGTCAACAAATCTAAATGTGACATTTTTCCAATTTAATTTTGTATTTTATTATTTATTTATTTTTATATAAAACACGCATTGTATTAACATTTTGTACTAATATGTCGGCTTTATGAAACATATTTTATGAAACGTGGGTTTATAAATACACAAGTCTTTGGAGATACTGACGTTTAAGTATACATGTTTTTTTAATGATAATTATCGTCAGTTAGAGATAATGCTTAAGTTTAGCTTGGAAAGGGTAGCTTCGAGTACAGTTTGAATCGACATGCTTGATTAGAGTAGTGACTAGTGAACCCATTCTATAGGTGATCTAAGTTATCAAGTCGTTTTATTATGTACGCCACATACTCAAATATTATTGTGCCCGAAAAACGGCAATAGGCTTGCCCCTTATTACGTGGGATCGATACATATCTGGCGAAATGTTGCAGAAATGCACCTCTGCCTACCCCTTCGGAGAATGCAGGCGTGAGGTTATGTGTGAATGTTTTACTGACTGACCTTTAAAAATTATATCTTTAGGCATTGTGCGATTCATATTATAAATTTTATATTTGCAGTAAAAAGTATTAGGGATACGCAAGGCTGCAACACAAAGTCACAATTTTATTTTAACTATACAAAGTAAACTATAGGAGGTGAATTTTAAGCGAAAAGCAAAGGAAAAAGGAAAATAAGTTTTATGTGTGCTGCGAAAATGTAACATGTTATCGCCTATACATTGTAGGATTGATATAAAAGAAAGAGGAAAGAAAAGGGAAGAATATGAATAAATATATAGCTATATACTCCTTGACAAATAAATGCAGACTAATAGGAGCACAGATTGTATATATCTGGTCGTGGATAGATCATTTAATTCTGTCTATGGTATCCCTAATAGATTCGTACCATATCGATCATATTGCACAGGAAATTGTTATCAATTTGCCGTATTAATATAAAAAAGGAACATAACTTCCTAATGGAACATAACTTCCTAATCTTAAAACTTAAAATAGTCCTTATTAGTTTCTATATTTAAATCACGTATACGATTGATTAGAAAATACAATGCAATGCAATACTGCGCTAAGCTTAAAAATTTCATAACGCATGAAATAAAAACAGCGATGTACATCAACAAGTAAGAAACTTGTAGTTATCGCTTGGCAAATAAGAAAGCCCGGCGGCGTATTTAAATACCGACGTAGCACGAACGTTCATACAAATTCTGAGCATGTCGCAAACACGAGTATGAAACGCGATGTCGCTACTCATAAATTATTCTCTTCAGCAATATTATATTGTAAAATACTGTGAAAAGTAGCTTTTGAAATAGATGCAAGGAATTTACTAAACTTTTCATGTATCTTATTATAATAATCTCATTGTTTTCTTAAAAACTTTGTTATTCACACTAATTTGTACAAATGGAGGGATGCTGATGTTTAATGTTCAGTGTTACCTTTATTAAGTACCGGTGCTCGAATTTAAGATTTATGATAGTTCATATTTTATTGTGTAATAATTATATTTTATCTTTCTGTACCTCATTCCAATAATAAATAGATAAAAAAATCTGTTGGTACTTTTTGTAACTCTTGTTTCTAATGTATCTAGGTGATAATTGTATCTTCTAAGGTTTAGATGTGCGATTCGCCGAGACACATAAAGCTAGCATGATGGACTAAGTCTAAGTCCCTCTCAATAATAGAAAGGATACGAAGGTTCAGTTGTGGAACGTATGCATGCAGATTAATATAGTAAATGCGTAAGGAATAATCATAAGATGCTTGCTATTTCTTATGACAAAGTACGATTATGTGTGTATCACTATGAATTATCACGTACTTTAACGGTGAATGAAAACATCGTGGTGGACTAAGGCCTAAACCCTCTCAGTTGTAAAGGACGTCTGTGCCCAACAGTGGGACGTATATAGGCTGATGATGATTTCTAATTAGGGCAACGTATTTATTCTTCGAGGCTTATTTATCCTTGAACTTACAAATGATCTTGTTACTCAATGTTAATTGCATATACCGAACAATCAAGTGTTGAATAAATTATTATAAGCCACTATTGAAAGAGTAGATTAAAAAGTTTACATTGTATGCTTAAAAACCGCTTTGCCACTTTATAAATCCCCTGTTGTACAAGATTCTAAATTCAAATTCAAAAAAGGTTTATTGCACTCATATAATATTCATATGAAAACGCGTGGGGACCTTCTATTTCAACAAGCAGTGCATTGTTAAAATTAATATGAGTTTAGCTTAATTACACATTGTTTTCTTAATCTGCAATTTAGGAGTTTTATAAATTAAATATGGCGTCGCTTAAGCAAAGCGTAAAATTGTTGGAGTTGAATTTTTGTAACATAATGTTTAACATTTACCTTAATGTATTTATTTTAAAGTTTAAAATGATCACTTAGCTAATTTGTAGACATTAGGATGTAAACGGTTCTCTTTAGCAAAGAAATAACTGTGTAGGCACCTGCTAATAAAATATATTAATTATTCAAAAAGGTTCTAACTATGATGACCAATTATTTTAAAAAAAAACAACAACATTCAAAAGATTGCGGTTCACTGTCAGATACTAAAAAAACATAACCCAATCGTGCTTTGTTATCTAAAATTATCAATTAAATAACTAACACTAATCATATTCAAAAAGTCGTGACTTAACAAATTATTCGCATTAATAATTCCCAGCATGCGTAACTTTTAATTAGAATAGGGCAATACCGAAAGCAGTGACAATTTATTGTAATTTATGATACAGAACACATGGGCCCTCGGGCGGCCGCATTTGTTACATAAATTTTAATTTAATAAATAACAGATATATTTACTTAATTGTTTTCAGACATGTTTTACGTCATGTGAAAACTATTTAATTTTTTTTTCCTTCGAAGTAATTTTAGGTTTCATATAATTAGGATACTATAGAGCGAGACTACGAGGCAGGTAAAGATGATAATCCTGGTGACGACAAACAAATTTTCGTCTTCGTTCCTGACAACAAAGACGAAAACCTTAATAATCTCTTCAAGCTTAAAAAAGATATGTTCAAAGAACTTAATTTCGTCTCTCAAATCAAATCAAGTCAAGTTCAATTATTCACTAATTTCTTCAAACAGATATACAATTTTCCAATGAGGCCGTCTTCGTACAATTCCAGAAATTACCAGATACAATGTTAAAGTAAATGTAATTTTAAATGTTGAAAGCGAAGGTTCAATTTACATTGAAGGGGTGAACGTCACAGATAACGTCATATGAAGCCGAAACGTCTTGCTGTGATTAATTATTGCTGTAAAATTGCTCAGCTCTCGAAATAAAAGGGATGGATAGGGTTGACTGATATATTTCAAAATGAATATTTTACGTATTCGTGAACTTCTTAGGATTAAAAAAACAGTCTAAAATTTTCCATTATATTATATACTAACTCTTTTCTTTTAAAGCGTTGATATAGTAAATACATAGGTATAAATTGTTAATCGACGTTATACAAGTAAAGGATAGAATAGATCAATAGATAATTAATTCACAAATATTAATTACTTAGCAAAATCTTTCATAGAAATAGTCTTTGCATTCAACCAGCGCTACTTCTTAAGACCTGAATCTACCTTCTTAAATGGTTTATTTTCTTATTATTAATAATATAAAACTTCGAATACTTCTATATTAATATCATCATAACAAAATAACAAAAACTACAAAAGTCGTTTCGGTTTCACGACACGCCCACCTAATACATTTAGGGATCATACAAGCGTTTGCTTCACAAAGATTCAGTTCACGTCCTATCGTTTCAAATTCAATCGATTTATCGACCGCTGCGACATTGAAGCATTAAATACTGTAAACAAATATTTGGATTTTTTATTGTATTTACCTATTTTGCAATTCTAAACAGCTGTTATTATTTCTTATTATGTTATAATATCGCTTTATACACATACACTCACACGTATTTAACGAGTTGTATGAAGTGAACTTGGTACACTTTTTACCAGCTGTTACATCTAAATATCTTCATCAATATAGACTTACAAAATCGTTATAACTTGGGCACGAGCTTCCTCTACACCGGTTTAAGCCTTATTTCACCACGCTGGCCTAGTGTGCAGGTTTCCTCACAATGTTTTCCTTCACCCTTATAGTAAGTGATATTTCATTGAGAATACTGTATAACTTCGAAAAGTCAGAGGTGTGTGCCTGAGGTTTGAACCCGCGACGGCCGAGATTCTCAGCCGTTCGCCTTAAACTTGAGGCCATCACTATACATTAATTACATTAAAATTTCGAAAATTTGCAGAAAAAGAGGTAGTGCGACTGCGATTGTATAACGAAATATTACGTAGAACTCAAAACAAGGCTGGCAAAACGAGAGTGCCTAACCTAACCTAACCATCAAGGATACACAGATATGAATGCAAAAATTATGTTCTTATTTTAAATAATTATAATTCTATGCGTATTAAAATGCTGTCCCCGTCTTGTGTTAAGGTGTTACACATAATATGCACGTCTACTCAAATCCGTCGATCCACATTTGGCTCATTTCGTAGGCACGTGTTCAATATTCCATAAAGGTACTCCCGGTGATCTACTTTCGGTCGTAAACATCTTCAATATGCAATATAATGGCGACCAAATTATAAAAGAAAACTCTGTGTAAGCAGATTAAGTACGACATAAAAGAGTTCTTATATCAAACGATGAGGAAACAGCACCTGTATTTTTTCTTATAATACATAACTATTTTCTGCACCCACCAGGTACATATGTATCGGTCTTACGTAATAGCGCCAGCCTATTACTGTTTTTCGAGCACATTTCTAGACTCCGTGCTGCTACTGAGAATTTCCTAATAAAACAATCACACTACCCGACCGGGGATCGAACTCAAGACCTCTAGATCGCACGGCACACGCTTGAGCCGCGAGACTACTAAAAATACTTAAAATAGTATGTTAAACAAACATAATAATATAATTGTGAATTAATTGCCACATAATGACGTCACATTCAACCAATTTTGACGCTTCGCAAAAATATTTTTTGATAGCATAAATAATCATGCACAAATACATTTTATTTTCTGTCTGCTACTTGGAAATGCAATTACTGAGCGGCTGAACAAACGGCAGTCTGTATAAAACTCAATTGTATTTCTACTTCTTCAAACGAACGCGAACGAAATATCGATAAAGTGTATGAGTTTGAAACGCGATGCTTGTGTGAATTATTGAAGCTGTAAATCCTTGGAGATTTGCTCCTCTCATCACAGGGATTTTTCCGTTCCGATACACTTGTTCCACTTGTTTCTTTTTGTTTCATAAACACGCTCTCTGCGGCATAATATGCTTCTAACGTGAATATGTCTTTAAGCCCCGCAGGCAAAAACAGCATTAAAAAAAGCGCCTCACAGATCCCATACTACGTGTGCAAAGTAAAATTGTAATGGGTTTTACGTGTGTACTAGGTTTCTCGGAAACTTGTTTGTATGGGTGGAAGAGCGAGATCAGTTCCTTTTACTGGCTTTTGGGGTAATGTGTGTATTGGTGTGGTGAAGAAAAACAACACGATGAAACCCGCACACAAGATTCCCCACAAAAAATAAAGTTTTCAAGTTTATGACATCTACCAATCTGCCTAATACGTAATAGTATGGCTTTTTTAAAACATCTAGCTGGCCACAAGGCATAAGCATCAGGGTCGTTGCGTGATCTCTCTCTCTCTGGTCGGTCCCTCATATCTGAGGATCGTGGTCAGCATTAGGGTGACATCTGGAGCGGATAATTAGCTTCCACCGGTTTCTGTCCAGCGCGTCCCTTACGGCAGTTGTTGCGTGATATCTCAGAGAAATATAGGTATGTTCTTAGCTCTTACTATTTAAAAGTACCACCCGGCGCCCATCAAACTGTGATTCTACCATTTTAAATAATTTTGAAAGCGCAATTTCCTTCCACATCTCTTTTACTTCAGACACTCATTATGCAGGAACAACAAAGACTTAACCATTCGTATTTTTTTAAGTCCTATGTAATAATGTCAAGCCTATTGCCTTTTCTCGGCCAGATGTCCAGTGAAAACAGCAACAGAGTCGCCCCCTTCATCCACAATGGGCGAAACTCAAAAACATATCTATAACAAAAATAAAAAAACTTTTGATATCCAAGCACATAAGAATCAAACAAAGAAGAAATGTGTGGTGAAAACAAATCAAATGAAAAATAAATTTGATATCTTGCTCTGTCATGTTCAAACTTCCGAAACTTTCTTGGAATAGTCGCAAAGTTGTTGTAGGCACTTCTCTTTCCGCTATTGAATTAGTATTCAGTTCGCAATTCTTCAATAAATTCTACTTAAGAAGTCAAATCTTGCTCTTTTTCTTATATTTATGGCGCGGACAAGTTGTGATTTTGGACATGTTTTTAAAAAACCGTCATGCTCATCTATACTATTATAATAAAGAGGAAAGGTTTGTATTTTTGGATTTTTGGATTTTTGTATTTTTGTATTTTTGTATTTTTGTATTTTTGTATGTTTGTTACGAATAAACTCAAAAACTACTGAACCGATTCCGATGATTTTTGGTATGGAGATAGATGTAACCCACCGAAGTAACATAGGATACTTTTTATCCCGGAAAATGTAGTATTCCCGTGGGAATGGGTATAAGTAGCTCTGTCAATATTCTGCTTTTACGCCTAAACCATTTGACCGATATAAATGAATTCTTTTACAGACATAAATGTGATCCTATAAAGTAACATAAACTACATTTTATCCCGGGAATATGTAGGGTTCCCGAGGGATGAGCATATAATGTAATGCGAAAGTAACACTGCCTGTGTTATGCTTTCTCGCATAAACCATTTGACCGATTTCGATGATTTTTAGTATGGGAGTAGATGGAACCCACCAAAGCAACATAGGATACTTTTTATCCCGGAAAATGTAGTATTCCCGTGGGAATGGGTATAAGTAGCTCTGTCAATATTCTGATTTTACGCCTAAACCGTTTGACCGATATGAATGAATTATTGTACAGACATAAATGTGATCCTATGAAGTAACATAGACTATATTTTATCCCAGGAATATGTAGGGTCCCGTGGGATGAGCATATAATGTAATGCAAAAGTAACACTGCCTATGCTATGCTTCCACGCCTAAACCATTTGACCGATTTATATGATTTTTTGTATGGGGGTAAATGGAATCCACCCAAGCAACATAGGATACTTTATATCCCGGAAAATGTAGTATTCCCGTGGGAATGGGCTTTCACGCCTAAAATATTCGCCCGATTTATATGAATTTTGTTATGGATTTAAATAGAACCCTATGAAGTAACATAGACTATATTCTATCCCGGGAATATGTAGGGTTCCCGTGGGATGAGCATATAATGTAATGCAAAAGTAACGCTGCCTGTGTTATGCTTTCTCGCCTAAACCATTTGACGATTTAGATGAGTTTTAGTATGGGGGTAGATAGGACCCACTGAACTACAACTTATTTTCATTCTGAACCCAACCCTGTAGTCTACGCGGACGGAGTCGCGGGCAAAAGCTAGTACTTATATAATTTTGTGCGTGGTTACCAAAGATTATTTATTTATTTTTTATTAGGGCATCCAAAAGCTTAAAACTACTTAGGCAATTCAAACCATTGTCCAGGTTGAGTATAACAAGTCTACATAGTTCTAACTCCACATTAAAATGCGAGTCTTGTTTCGTGGGTATCAGAAACTATGAGAGACTTTTCGTTCTCATATACACACAGACCCGAAACAAATATATGTGGATGACACAAGCATTTTTCTCTGTGCGGGGATTGAATCCGCAGCCTCTCGTTTCGCAAGTGTCAACTAACTGCGCCAGTACACCAGTTTATAAATCGATGTTAACCTATGTTAGAACTACCAAAAACGTTACATAATTAAATTAATTTACGCTAAATATTTACATACATACATAAACTCACGCCTGTATTCCCCGAAGAGGTAGGCAGAGGTGCATTTCTGCACCCACATTTCGCCAAATAATGTATCAGTCCCACGTAATAGGGGGCGTGCCTATTGCCGTTTTTCGGGCACATTTCCAGACTCCGTGCTGTTACCGAGAATTTCCTAATGGAAAAACCCAATAACACTTTGCCCGACTCGGGAATCGAACCCAGATAGATAGATCGCACGGCACATACTTGTGCCGCGAGACCACGAGGCAGTCAGTAATATTTATTTAAAGCATAGTTAATTTTTCATTCCAACTCATGTTCCTATTTCATTTAAAATATTATTTTGTCCATAGGAGGATTAAAAACGCAATTTTCTCATTTTTGGCGCTTAACTGCCCGTCGAAATGGCATCTAAAACAAAGAGCGATATTTATTCACAACCGGGAAACAGATTAAAAAGCTGCGAGCCGTTGATAACAAGCTAACGGCATGTAAATGGAATAATAGCACGTCCCCAACATTTTTTGTTAAATGAATGTTGAATAAAATGTTGTCTAAAAGAATTATATCGTTGCGACGTAATAAACATTTGGTGTTTTATAAATTTATGAACGACTGAAAAGAAACATGCACGGACTGCCATGTGGTCTCGCGGCGCAAGTATCGTCGTGCGATCTACAGGTCCCGGGCTGGAGAAAAAGTTATTAGGTTTTTCATCATAAGTTAAAAATTTCATTGTGACTACAAAGTCATGTCTTTAAAAAAACAATGTAAAATTTCTCAGTGCCTTTTATTTATACGCACACTTATACATACACTAACATCGATACCCCCAAAGATTTTGTTCAACGCGGAAATCGAACCCAGGGCGTCTGGATCGTAAGCCACCAACTTACGCTGCCGAAGTAGTCCAATATTAGGTACAAGGCACAAGTCCTTTTTTTCGCATGGTAAATTTTGACATGGTACCATAAATATACTCCAAATCATAGACACCATGACTTCAGGTTTTATATACCTAAACACATGATATAAAATAGTGTTCATCCAACCGGCTTTCATCTGCGTGTACGTAAATAATAACAGGACGTGTGAAAGCTCATCCCAACCAGACGTAGCCGCAAGCGTTGGATATTTTATTCGGCACCAACACCAATTTCCGTTTATACATTTTGACTACGCTCAACACTGTGTCCGCTGTTAGAAAAAGTTTTTTGAATTATTATTATAAATTATTTATTTTTATTGTAGGTATACGTTTATCTTTACTCGTCGTTATTTCGTACATTTATACTTAGGTACAATAAATATACATATTTGTTCTTCCCATTTTTAGGGACAAGTAGACTAGTGTACCTACCATGGATATTTCAATTAACTGTAATCATGGTGTTTATGCTATTATGGTTCACTTTACTTTGCGTAGGTGTCGTAAAATAAAACAAGACGTCTTCTCTCCATAAAGATATATTTTGCACTGATTAAATACGAAAGTACATTATGCTCTTTCATTTAACACATGGCTTCATGTACTCTTTCTAAAAAATCAACAACGCAATCGCTGTTTTAAAACCACCAAATTCAAGGTAATTTGACAGGAAATTAAACACGGCCGCGCGTTCCGAAACAGCCACAATCTAACATCGCTGTCGGGGACATTAAAAAACTAACAAAGTATAAAACGAAACGAATATCTGATATCTGACCGTTGCGATCTCTTCGGTTTATTGCCGGCACTTGCTCCAGCGAAATAGCACTGCGTTCATATGAACACATGCTACACTTGAAATAATAAACGGTAGAGGACTTTATTATTCCTAACATGTTATGCCACACGATAACTTATACGAGTATGAATCGTTGCTTTAAAATAAATTCCGAATAATTAGCTATTATCTTTGTTACTACACACTTACAAACTTTGGCCTTAATAATGTTAGTGTGTTTAAAAAATCACACTAAGTATATGGTGCACCTACACATGATAGGTTAAATCCTATCATATGGCTCAATATGAAAAACAGATAATTTTAATTAAAGTAAATGAGCAAAGAGAAACACGTAATAAATCATTATATCGGATCATCAAACTATGGAAAAGTTTCCACTGTTGCCTCATTTCAATTATCCTGTGGCGTGTAACGTGAAGTTGTAAGAAGCATGTCAGCATTATTGTGTTACATGAAAATAAATAGACATCTTTAATGTTTCTTAAACACTATACAATAAAAATACAACATGAATAAGATATACAACCATGACAATAATATATAGCTACAACAGGCGGTCTTATCGCTAGCTGCGATCTCTTCCAGACAACCTACGGGACTCGAATGAAAACTTGTAGTTTGGCAGTTGTCTGAAAAAAAACCGGCCAAGTGCGAGTCGGACTCGCGTGAAGAGGGTTCCGTACGCACAATGCCGTAGTAAGAGCCTACGCCTTACTAACGATAAGCATTTATTTGTCATACCGCGGGCGAAAATAAATTTAAAAATTAATTTCTCCTAAAATATTGGCCGTAGAATGCTCATTGTGGGCTTTTTTTTTCATTAAATATTCATCTAAAACCGGTTCAACAAAACATAACATTGGAAATAAAAATGTTCTCCTACACATTCCACCTACAAAATATAAGTAGGAAACTAATTTCTGTATTTAATGTAATTTAATCGTAGTTTGTACATAATTGTATCTAATGACGATATTAATCAATACTATGCACATATTTTCATTATTTTAATTAATAACCCACATTTATCCTTGAAGAAAACATTGTGAGAATTTTAATAATGATAATTTATAAAGGCTTCTACAAACACGTCTACTAGTATTAAAATTTAATTTATGAGCCCTATTAAAATATCACGTTATTTGAGTAGCATCATCATAAAATTATTCGAGCGAAAGTAATTAACGATAGATGCTTATATACGTATTTAATTAAGAATTTTAGAAAATAATTACCAAGTTATTAAATATTTCCCATTTTCGTTAAATCAAAAGACGTCTCGACCTTTTTATCGAAGCATCTCGAAGGCGCACATAACTTTTTTAGCATTCTTAGAAATTATATCGCTAATACTTATTACTTCATATTTGATGGTAAAAATCTACATCAATTATATAAAAGCACCCTAAAATACGTATTTTGTGTAATTCACAAAAAGAGCTGATAAATAAAAAAGTGGGTTTTGCGTGGCAACTGGCAACCTGTTCCCTCTATTATTTTTAACCAAGTACCTATCTTATTCTGGTACGATTTTTAATATTCTTTTGGAAGGTTTGTATACATGAATATATTTTATATATGGTTTGTTACTCGAACGAACTCGTTTGAAAGTCGTGATGGCCTCGAGTTTTAGGCACGCGGTCGGGAATCTCGACAGTCGCGGGTTCAAACCCCAGGCACACACCTCTGACTTTTCGAAGTTATGAGTATATTCACATAGAATTATCATGTACTTTAACCTGCACACCCTAAAGTTCTTAGGAATTTCTTAGGTATGTAGTCCGAAAATCCATCTAATCCAACCCGCACTAGGCCAGCGTGATGGACTACGGCCTAAACTCTCTTAGTTGTAGAGGAGGCGCGTCCCCAGCAGTTGTTACTAATTATACAAATCAAAGCTCATACGTTACCAAACTTTACGAAATAAACTTCAAAAACACAACATTCATAAGCCTTTCATAGTTTAATTTATTAATTAATCATTATGATCAGCAACTGGTGTCAATACTAGAACATGATAGTAGATTCTGGCAAAGGAACAAACAAAACAGCTATCAAATTCAGAAACAAATCAAACAAAGAATTCAAATAACGTCAGTCAGTAATTAAAAAATACAGCTAACCTTAATTGAACTAAGCAACACACATCTCCTAAACAACTTGAAAATACTCAAAACATCTAAACGAAATGCGAAATTCAATTTGTCTAACACATTTTTTACATTCCATCAAAAATTCAAATAAAATATACAAAGTAAAAGTTGATTTTGCACAATTTCACTCAATTCCAGTGGGCCAGTGTGACCGACGCGGCGGCGACACGCCGTAAACTCGATTTACATCGGGCTAGCCTACAAAATATTTCAAGGAATATTAGCCATTACTCGTATAATTTCAAGTCGGGGTGAGGTTTTATTACACCCTGGTGCTTTCGTCGGCCTGTTCTACCTAATAAACCATAAGTAGGTATAGTAAGTTGGGTTGATTTTAGTTATGCGACCCAGCGGTAACGATTGCACGGGGATAACGTATCTCATCGTTTGCAAAGTTTTATGTTTAACCCTTACGTTACGAAGCACGTGTGGATAAAAGGCGTATTCGTCAAGTTAAGTGGGCACATGTGTGTTCGTCATTTACTGCCTTTGACATAATGAAGTTGGGCTCTAAATATCTAACATATGTTTTACATAAATTCACACAATATTCAGCCCTGAACTTCAGTGGAATGGAGTGTATATGCCTGAGCATATGGTATTTGTTGACCAACTTGCAAAATCATAGATGAAGAGAAAAAAATACGTACCTACATATTTATCATTGAGGAATTTTAACCCTATTACACAAATAAACAAAAAAAACATCAGACATACACACATAATATTTATGTATGTATCCCCCTACTAAGCACATCTACACTCATGTTTCACCAGCTGGTTTTGAAGTTCCAAGTATCAGGGGCAGAGCCTACTGCCAGTTCCAGAATCATTGCTGATTTTGAGAATTTTCTATATCAACCCATAACAATTTGCTCGTCTCCGGTGTGGAAACCGGGACATATAGATCTCACGCAGCACTAAGCGCAGCATTTAAGCGTCAAGTCTAACAATACAGTCAAAACAGTTCAATAAAAAGGCGCTCTTATTGTCATTTCTTAAATCTTACTGATTTATATTCGCAAAGGTTTCATTCACTCAATTTTACATAATTCCACCGAACGAAATTAATGTTACAATATTGTCAACAGTAAAACCTTTATAAGCTTATAAAGTTGGCAATTAACATAAAATTGTTATCGTCTAACCTAACATAATATTTTTTATTTCGCTGCACTTCACTCTCTGTCATATAATCCAAAATATATATATTATGGTATTTTTGCGCTATTTTATCAAAAAACTGTCAGTGTTGAATTATAATGTTCTTTTTAAAGGATAATAAAATACGATTAGAAATTTTACTAATCATTGGAAAATAAGTAAAATTAATTAATTAATTATTTGATAACAATATAGGAAACAAAAAAGAATTAAAGTGATAGAGACAAATTACAGGATTCATTTTACAATATTCTGAAAGTCATTTACTAGTTCTAATGAGGTGGAATATGCTGATAGTTTGTTTCATGTGGATAGGAATTACAATATATTTCAGAGTACATTAATCAATCTATAGTTATACGTGCTGAAGTGAAACACGTGGCAACCCTTAATTCACCACTCTGACACGCAGAACGTGTTTGAGATCTGGAAGTTGCGGCATTTTACTATTACTAATTCCCTGCATTTTTTCATTCACCTGTCTTTAGTCACCTAGAAATATAAGAATTACTATAACAAGTATAGCCATTGAACATTAAAAAATATGAAATAATAATAATATTGGTTCTTACAATGTCATCAACGTACAAAAACTAACTTATGAAACTTCAAATCCACGTACCTTCTAAAGAATCAGAGCATTTGTGAGCTTACAACTTATGTAATTAATAAAGACAAACTTCTTAAAAGCAGAGCTTAGTTTATTTCAATTAACCGTAATGCAGGTTTTTGAAAATTGTTTGTACAAATTATTTACAGTAGAACCTTTGATAATCTTTGTACTTAAGCTTCAACAAACTCGTTCATTCGAAAACAGCTCAGACGATAATCTCAGAACCACAAAGTACAGATTAATATAAAGCGATACTTCATACTCATCGCATTGTGAAATTGTATTATGTGTAAATTATTAACTTTCGTTCGTAGTTTTATAAGTATTTTCATAAAACTAAAAGAAAATAAGTGACTTCGATCAAAGCAATCCTTTAGTTCCGAGACTTATCCAATAGAAAAGGAAAGCAATGCGTCAATAAAAATCTAAATTGTGAGATGTACCTTCTTCTACGTATTCTATCTGCTACTAATTACTACCTACGAGCATACTCTCAAGCTATATCATATTTTTTTAACTCATAATAATTTTATGTTGCGAATCAATAATAATCAGTTTAAAACCAACTACATGTACCTACTACATCTGGGGATGTAGTTATTTTGTAACGCGAGATAGAAAATATATAAAAAATCTTTATGAAGCATTAAATAACGAAGCATAAAATGATTATTTTTTTCCTCTATTTCACTCAAAAAATAATCTACATACCAAATACCAAATTGTAAACGTTATCGAAACTAAATCACACATAAAATAAAGAGAATTCGATATTTAAATTCAATAAAATAATATAAAACAAAGTACCGACGCCGAGACGAGAAGAAACGCTATTGTTCCTAAGCGATTTATTTGGCGGGACAAGTTTATTAAGTCAGTCAAGACAAGACATATCGCCTAATTAAACAACTGGAACTGAGTGAATGAAAAAGTGCTTCAACGCTTTGGATCTTTCCCCTTGGTTTATATGATACTGATATAAACTCTCTGATACTCTAGAGCACACTCCTAAAATAACTGACACTATAGATCTTACAGGAGGTGACTCACCAAATTATCAACATAGTATCTACAAATCTAGTCATAAAAATATTAAAAAATACATAAAAATAAACCGACAAATAAAAAAACTAAAATATCTTAAATCTAAAAAAAATCACCAAAAGAATAACTTAGTGCTTAGGAAAGAACGTCAGGCTTTAGTGGCAAAACTTAATAACTATGAGATAAAACTAGAGGACAGCATAAAAATTTATGAAATTGATACCCAACGTTTGCTATCAGATATTAAAACCTTGGAGGAACAATTAAGTCTAACTTATAATAAATGGCAGCCCCAGCCAACTGCGCGGCTAGACACCAGCTTGCGAAACGAGAGGCCGCGGGTTCGATCCCCGCACCGAGACAAATGTTTGTGTGATCCACAAATATTTGTTTCGGGTCTGGGTGTTTGTGAGACCGAAAAGTCTCTCGTAGTTTCTGATACCCACGACACAAGACTTGTATCTTAGTGTGGGGTCAGAACTATGTATGTGACTGTTGGGTGTATTTATTTATTTATTTATATTATTTATTAGATTCGCAGACTCAGATTAAAACACTGCTCCATGATTGTGAAGAAAATAACACAAGCGGTGTTTCCACACAAACAGTTGTCACACTGTCCGACTCTGCAAGTAGGCTAGTTAACCAATCTGTAGATGCAGAGGAGGATATCTTGCACACATCACAAAAGCAATTAAACCAGATTACCACACACTGCAATAGTCATAATGTTCCAAGTGTAAATTAAATCAAGTATAGTTCCATTATTGTAACTGATGAAGTGGGAAAGGGTATTGGAGTTCTTCTAAAGAATACCCTCAGTCACACACTGATCAATTACTGTATACCAGGATCTAGTTACAATCATATTGTAGATATGCTGATAGAAAAGAAATATGATGAAAATTCATGCCTAACAGTACTCGTAGGAAGTTGCCACAACTTAAAGAAAAATGATGTCACTAAAGCCTTTGAAAAAATGTTAAAACTCAACTTACCTAGGATCATATTGTGTGCCTTCCCATACCTAAATAATGTATCAGATAAATTAAATAATTATATTCATATGTTAAATAGACATATGCAATTTTTAACGAGTCACTATAGTGACAAATTTTCATTTTTTGACACCAATATATTTATTGGGAAATATTGTAAATTGACAAGAGATACATTGTATCTACCAAATAGATTTTTAAGACTTATTGCTACACCTGTAGCTAACTATATTAACACAGTCATAAGTAGTATGACTAAGTCCCTTTATACCCCCACAATTAGTAATGTTACTAAAATTAATGTGGTAAATAATTTAAACTTTTAGATGTGACAAAAGGAAACGGTTCTGAATATTTAGTTTTATCTTATCAAAATATAAACCGTTTCTCTGGCAAAATATTAGAAATAGAACTTTTTAGTGATACATTTAATATAAGTATACTGTGTTTTACTGAGACTTGGTTGAAGGCACACCTTATGAGTTTTAATGTGAATGGTTTTAGGGTCGCTAGTTCGTTTAATAGAACCTCGGCAGAAGGTGGTGGTTCGATAATTCTTATCCGAAATCACATTACCTTCAAAGAAAGGAAGGACATCTCCTGCCTCTCTGTTGAACGAGTGTGTGAGGTTGCATGTGCGGAAACTGATTTATATATAATATTGTGTGTGTATAGGCCTCCTTCGTCGAACATTAATATTTTCCTATCCACAATGGAGGATATTCTTAAAAAAATTAAAAATAATAAGATGGTTTTAGTATGTGGGGATTTTAATATTAACTTAATGGTTAATTCAGTTGATAAATGTAAATTTGTGTCATTATTTACTTCATTTAATTATACTTGTTTGTTTTCTGAACCCACTAGAATAACTACTGAAACAGCAACCTGCATTGATAATATGTTGTTGAAAAGTATACACAAATAGGAGTTAGATCGGACCATAAATGTTTGTTAGTCAAATTGAAACATAGAATTGAAAACATAAAAAAAATAATTAAGTACAGGCCATTGACAAGACATAACCTAGGTAAATTTAATATCAACCTAAAATCAAAAATTAATATTTTAGAACCTAATTCTGACAGTCCCAACGATATATATTCTTCATTACTTGATACAATTTGCAAAGAATTCTACAAAGTGTGCAAAATTAAAACTGTAAAAATTAATTCTAACATTAAATTTAGTACTTGGGCGACCAAAGGCATCCGACGTAGTAGAGAAATTTTATATAACTTGTATGACAAAAGGTCCTATACACCTGATGTCAATTTTATAAACTATGTCAGGCAATATTCTAAAATATTTAAAAAAAGTATGCATGCAAGCTAAAGCAGCTTATATTAGTGAAAAGCTGAGATTATCTAGTAATAAAATAAAAACAACTTGGCAAATTATAAATACAGAAACTGGGAGAAATAAGGTTACTGATAACAAGATAACCTTGGCTATAAACAACAACCTGGTTTCAGACAAAGTTAGTATTGCTAATTACCTAGAAAAGTTTTTCACAAATATACCTTTAGAGACAACTAAATGCTTGCAATCATCAGCAGTCTTGGCTGAATCACTTTTAAAAGAAAATGTTGTTGGAAATATGCCCATTTTCACTTTTGAAAGAGTGTCTTGTTCCGAAATAATAAAAGCTTTTAAAAATCTTAAAATTAAGGCTACTGAAGATATATGGGGACTGTCGGTTAAGGCTATTGAAGCTATTATATTTAATATTGCTCCAATATTGACGGTAATATTCAATTCTTGTATAAGTGACGGTACTTTTCCCGACTTAATGAAAATCAGTAAAATTGTGCCCATATTTAAGTCGGGGTGTCCAAATAATCCATCAAACTTTAGACCCATCTCAATACTACCACCTCTTAGTAAGGTCTTCGAAAAGATCATGCTCACTCAAATGCAGGAACATTTTGATAGAAATGGGATATTACATAGTAGCCAATTTGGTTTTTCAAAGGGTCGGTCTACGCAAGATGCAGGAACATCTTTGATGAAATCTGTACTGGAAGCCTGGGAGACGTCACAAGATGCTCTTGGGGTTTTCTGTGACCTCTCGAAGGCTTTCGACTGCGTTGATCACCAGACCCTTATTACGAAGCTGAGTTACTACGGCATAAGTGGTTTCTCTCTCCAACTTATAATGTCCTATTTATCGGGTCGTGAACAAAAAGTATGTGTGGACGGCGTCACCTCAGTAGGATCAACAGTCAAAATAGGGGTTCCTCAGGGCTCTATTCTGGGCCCCTTTTTGTTTCTAGTTTATATAAATGATCTCCCTTACATGGTACAGAAATTTACAGACATAGTTTTGTTCGCTGACGACACGTCACTAATATTTAAAATAAATCGTAAGGATAAAGATCTAGCTATTCCAAATCATGTACTTAATTTAATTTTGAATTGGTTCTCATGTAATAATCTTCTACTCAATGCAGGAAAGACAAAATGCATTCGATTTACATTACCAAATGTTAGGAATGTAATGTCACCTGTTACATTAAACGCAGAAACACTTGACTTGGTGACTTCAACTGTTTTCCTAGGAATAACTCTATATAGTAAACTGCAGTGGGGTCCGCAAATAGAGCGATTATCTAATAAACTGAGTGCCGCGGCTTTTGCGGTTCGTAAAATAAGAAAACTCACGGATGTTTCAACGGCTAGGTTAGTGTACTTTGCTTACTTTCACAGTATAATGTCTTATGGCATTCTATTGTGGGGATCGGCGGCTGATATTAACAGCATTTTCATACTACAGAAAAGAGCAGTCCGCGCTATCTATGATCTACGTAGCCGTGATTCCTTACGATCCATATTCAAGGACTGTAATATACTGACCGTGCCGTCTGAATACATTTATCAAAATATTATGTATGTACGTAAGAATGTATTTAGCTTTAGTAAAATTGGTGATATACATAATGTAAATACCAGGGGTAGACATAAACTTGTGATACCCTCATTAAGATTAGAAAAAACCAGTAAGTCCTTTATAGGCAACTGCGTTAAATTTTACAATAAGCTCCCCAAATCTGTAACTGACCTATCAAATAATTCATTTAAGGTGCACATTAAACGTGTTCTGATGACAAGGGGATACTACAATATAAATCAGTATTTAGAAGATAAGGAAATTTGGCATTAGATCTCTCCCGCACATCGCCATCACCACATCTTGGAACCCAGTACCTTTCACATTCTTCTTTCTTAAACCAAATCATTTGAATAAATACATAAATAAATATAAATTAACCCAAAGCTCCAAGTGTAACTTAAACCATTATAAAAACATCAAATACAAATTGATATCTAATATAAAATGTGCACAAAATAAATAAAATAAAAATAAAATGACGACCGATCGAGTAAATAATTCGAGCAAATAAATAATAAGAAGGCAATTTTTATTTGGCAGGTCATATAATATAATTATGTTATCCTTACTGGACCAAATACATGCCCACTGAGTTGGACTCGCTGGATCTACTCAGGTGTGGGTCGCGCCGCGTAAATTCCAGTAGTAAAGTGAGCCCGCTGAGTTTGTTTCGCCGGGTCTTCTCAGTCAGGGTCGCGTTTGGATCATATCATTAAAATAATACGTGACGTTTCGGAAATACACAAGGTCCATCTCGTTATTTACTTTAAAATAATAATAATAAGATATTATGTATTTCCTGATGAAAACTAAAAATAAATTATAAAAAAAAAACCGTAAATATTTTTGTACAAATTATATAAAATGAACCATAGTTAAATTATAATGTAATAATAAAAGATTTTTCTTTTCTGTATTGACTTGTCATAAGTGCTATTTGATTGCCTACGTGACCAAATAAAGCAATTTCATTTCATTTCATTTCATTTATGAGAAATTGCAAATTATGCCATGAAGCGGTATAAAATATTTGTGCAGTGACTTTATATATATCATAAAAGAAACAATATGTGTCTTGAACACATTATTAAATTTTTGAAGCTGGCTATTCTTAGTAGCAGCACAGAGTCTGGAAAATAACCCCGGACACATAAACAATCACCCCTCTATTAAATGACATTAAATCGTCAAGAATGTGTGAGTGTAAGAAGTAAGAATCACATTGCAAGGAAATCGAAAGTCTTATGAAATAGGTATGAACGATCATTTTATTCAGACCTCTACAAACCCCACTTGGTTGTGCGATCTTAAAATAACTAATGGAATAGAATAGTCCAAGTAAAAAATAGAGCTGTACGGGCGATAGCAATTCTATAATTTATGAGTTAATGCTAAAATCTCAAACACTTTTAGACTGAATATTGGTACCTACATACATATATGTTTCCTTTCAGGGTGAAGTCTTTTATTGTATCCTCTTTGTTGTAAGGCGCCACGATATTGCGCTGCTGTATATCAACTTCTATACGTTCCGATCGCAATTTAAAGTGCTGTAAATAGGCATTCCAGTATGGAAATTATTTTCACGCTATCCTCTTTATTACTTGCCTCCAAGCAAGGTTGCGGCGTTTCATTTTAAATATATTTCATTGTATTGCCAAGGAAATTTGGAAGACACCAAGAGTATACTCGTATATTACTTTAAATTATTTATGATTTTCTTTTTATAAAAGCAATATCAATATATACAGAGTAAAATGGTTACGTACATTCTTATCTTCATCAGCCCATATACGTCCCACTGGTAGGCTCAGGCCTGCTCTACAACTGAGAAGGTTATGGCCTTAGTCCGCCACGCTGGCCTAGTGCGGGCTACACACTTACGAAACTCCTAAGAACTTTTAGGTGTATAGGTTTAATCCAAATATTTTGCGTCACCGTTAAAGTAAATGATAATTCATTGTGAATACACACATAACTTCGAAAAGTCAGAGTTGTGTCCCTGGGAATCCCGCGACCGCCGAGTCTGTCGACCGCGCGCCTAAACCTCGACGCCATCACTAGTGTCTTTTATATTCCTATATATTTCTTTTCAACGGAACTTTCACCGGATACAATACATAGAACAACTAACTGTTTCACAAACTTCCAGACAGTTGTAAGAATACCATTGTCTACGAACTATTGATACCTATCTTACAGAAACAAAGATCGTCGAGCATATATCAGACTTATTATTAGGTATATATTATTAGGTATAGGCGTATTTTTAGTGAATAGACCTTAGTGTTTCATGCCTGATAAATACACTCCGAATTTTGCTCGTGGCTCTAAATAAAACGTATAAGTATGCTATAAACGTAATTAAAGTCTCGATGTCGTCATAAGATAAATACCGCTCAAGTATTTGTCTTTCATAATTACATAATAGACAGAGACACCAATAGGTAACATAATTCTAATGTTATATGTAGGATATCAGATGGGTACATTTTTAGCAATATTTTTTTCGTCCTGGTGCGATCCGACAATTAACAGTTACAAGCAGACAACAGATCCAAGAGCACAAGAAAATCGTTTGCCTATGTTACTCTAGCATTTATGTTGGTGAAGGCATATAACCCACCATTACAAATTAGTTTTCGCACCACATTCACCGAACAAAGCGCAATATTTTGCTACGTCGATCTTCTGTAGACAACGGCACTACAGTCTACCCAGCTCATACATACTGCAGATTAAAATGACTACGCAGTCGTTCTTCCACTTTAAAAGCTATCAAATCCATCCATGCTATAACACGCAAGTTGACTTCATGGTAGGCCTTTTTCTTAAGAAAAATAAAATTAAAATAATAATAAAAAAACATATTGACCATTGCAAACATAATACATGTAGGTACTTTGCGCCAGTTGAATTTTTATTAAGTTTTCTCTTTTATATTGGTGTATTGACGTGCCATAAGTGCTCTTTCATTACCTACACGATAAATAGACGATCATTCCATTTCATTTCGATGTCGTTTGTATAACTAAATATTCATTCACTTGAAATACTGGAACCTACGTTTCAGTACACGTTAAACATCCACGTTAATCATCCATCATTACTTTATTCTTATTATAATTAAAATATAAACACACAAAAGGTTATTTCACTTCTCACGTTCATAATACAATGATATTTTTGCAAATATTTTCTACACAAAGACGGCAATGTAATATTACTCCCACAGCTCTGTAAAAACTATATAAAGACGCTTCGCCCACAATTTATCACGTGACACGTCCAAATGTTTAATGAAAGAATGCCCGCGGCGTCATACATAAGTGAACAAGTAATAAACACCACACATAAGGTTACTGCACACAAAGGAACAAGCCCTCTTCAAAGGGTTGCGCTGCGTACTTTTACACTTTGATACAAAGCTCTCGTTCGGAACTGGCCATTTTTGCTTGCCTAGTAAACTAGAAATCTTGTCATTTTTGCACACGATCGCGACAGGGATATGTTTTCAAATTCAGAACTCGCTTTATTAGGTAAAATGCAAAATTGTACCATGAACAATTTTGTCTTATTTTTACCTTATCTACGTTTAATACAGATATGGGATATATATATTATGGAATTAATTAAACAATAGATAAACTAATAAAAATCATAATTTATAAAATCACTCTCCGAAAATTTGGTTCTGGTCTTGTAGGAATTTATTTATTTATTTATTAATAGCGCTATCATTTCTTCAGAGCTAATCATAATACTTATTTTTAATTGTTTTTGACTGATTACGTAAATTTGACCCAACGTTATTCAATAATTATGTTTCATAATTATTACCATAAAACTACCATAATACAAAATGTATGTATATCTACCTTTAAAAAAAAACAAAAGAATTCATTATAAGTAATATAAAAAAACATTTACGATGATGTCTACAGTCCCGAAGAATAATTAAACGTTTGCAAGATGTTTTTACGTGCTTTGTTACGACGCACGACATTTCTTCGCGTAACGCTCATAATAAACATTATGCCATTCTATGGACCGTAAATTCGTGGCATGGGGTCGCATTATATGAGCTTTATGCCATGGCATTGCTATGGTCTTATTACATTATCACACCGAAGGGTAGATATTAGTACATGTACTTAATTATACAAAATTATTACATAAAGATGTGAAGGCAACTATTGAAGCCCTAAAACTGAAAAGTACGAGTGACACTTCGAAGCTTTTAAATTTTGACGTTGATCAATATCTAAATGTTTTGTATGTTAAAAACCAGCTGAAGTCGTATTTGTATTTATAATTCCTTAGGATATAATATTTTTAAGATATTGTACTTATAATACGAGTATAGGTACTTTATGTCACCGAATAACTAAACACCTCAGAGAATTTGACTTTCATAAAACTTATCGTCCCTACCTTTAAAAAAATATTTACTTTGATATTAAACGTATTTCATTATATAATATGAACTATTTGTCTTGTAATTGGCTAATTATGAAAGTTAATAATGTCAAAATAGACTGGAAGTGGCGACCACGCTCATACAACAAACTGCCGTCCAGCGATAAAACATGGAGCTGTAACATGTTCCACATATTTACGAGGGCAGTATAAACAAAGTGGGCGCTAACTAGGTTGTGGCTCCACAATATGGGAGCCGTTGGCCGCGCCGCTCTCACGATATAAGGTTATGTGCTTTTGTGATGCGATTATCTCATTTGCTAATTTATTAACAAACTATCGACCTAGTTGGTCGCGCAGTATTGGAGCTTTCGATGCGATAACCAAATTCATTGCCGTTAGATAAATTTAGTAGAAGCCTAGAAATGTTTCCGACAAACTGCAATAACCTCGCTTCCTAATATACTTATGCCATCAAAAATATAACTTGTAAAAAAACAAGTCTCGCAACTAAGTTCTTCTATCGTAAAAATTATGAGATCCATTCCTCCATCATTCCTGTTGTAATTAAGTTATTTATTATTTATAAGTAATTAAGTTTAAACATTTCTTGCATATTGAATATTAGGAGCATAAAATTGTTTTATTTCAGCTCATTGCTCTTTTAAATCCACTGCCTCTAAGCAAATAACTAATGTTCCATTAAATAATTCTTGCTAAATTAACCGGATTGTGGGCAGAGTATTTTACGAAACGTCGGGAAATTGTAAATGAATTGAAATGCAAAGCGTTGGCAGAAAAGCACATGGCTTCACATTTTTTATTCACTTTCCGCTTTGAATTAACTGCGAACGTGTTGGAAATTATATCAGTCTATTTCACTTTAAGTATTAATTTTTTTTTGCTTCCAGCAAAAATTATATTTAATACAGGCGGCTCCCATCGAATTCATTTATTTCCTGTTAGCTCTTTTCCGCGGTTTCGCTCACGTTTATATATATAAATGCTGTCAATGTTATAAAAAATAAAGTATTTAAAGCTGCACATACACATCTCAATGCTGAACCTGGACCTCTCTACCTTCAAAAGGAAAATATATTCAAAGTTTTTTGGCCTAGTGCAGGTTTGGCGTCTTCACTTACCTACCTTTGTCCCTAACAAAATCCCTAAAGCGGCATACCGACCAAAACCCCCCGGTGGCCATCTCCGCGCCGAGTGGGGCGACCACGGTACGTGAGCGAGAAGCGCCCACCGTAATGCTGCAGCCGCCCGGTGCGCCTCCGAGACGTAAACGTCCCGGCCGTCTCGGAGTTGTAGGGGGCGCAGTTGCAACCCCACTAGCTTGGTTTGGGCGCCCCAGTTGTGGATGGGCGCCCGCGACGTACACAGGCCACAGTGCCGCCGCCCCTCTCGGGGTCACTTTTAGTGAGGACGCGCCGCCCCGGCAGCTCGCCCAGCGACCCCAGTCTTCACATACCTAAGAAATTATTTGTTAAGAACACGTAGATATGCACGAAGCCCCAGGATGTTTTCCGTCGGCGTTTTATTTTAAAGTACCTGTATGACCGAGCTTTGTTCGGATTTTTTTTTTAATTGTGTTTTTTGGAAATTATATTTAAGTACGAATTACTAATAAAATGATGAAATATGAATAATGTTACTTAACAACGCCATCTGCTGTTGTGTCGTTAAAGCAATTAGTTGCTCACAAAAAATAGTATTATTATTCGCCAATTCGCCAATAGATGTCAGGAAGAGTCTACTCAAACGCCTCCTTTTTGTTATTTTTCTTCCAAATGACATTTTCTAAAAATGATTCCTAGCTAGATCGATTTATCGCCCCCGAAACCCCCTATATACTAAATTTTATGAAAATCGTTGGAGCCGATTCCGAGATTCCAATTATATATATATACAAGAATTGCTCATTTAAAGATATAAGATAAGATAATTCATTAAACATACACACATAACTTTGAAAAGTGACAGGTGTACCTCGGGGTATATAGGTATTAGCTTTGCAACCACAAAACTCTACGGTGACTTGCAAGTACAATTGAAATCATAACTTGGCATATCTAAGTAAGATAAATACTTACCTATTTCATTTTCTAGATATAGCAATCTCTGAATAGAATGTAAAACATGAAAGTAATGGCAAGTATTTGATCAAAGCCCATGATTAATGATGTTCATGCTTTAATGGTGCCAATTTCTATGGCTCTTTGTTGACTGGTGAACCAGTCGACCGTCCCAGCTAAAGTGTACTTATCGATTTTAATTCTGAATTACTAATACTAACGGTAAGTGCCAGTATTATTTTTATTATTTGACCATACGGACAGCAAAATATTCTCTTTGTCAAATTATTGAGTTAGTAGACATAGCATAAAAGCAAATTTCAATGAGTTTTAGCTGGTTTTCCGAGAAAGTTTTTTGACCAGTCGTAGGTAAGGTAGGTAATTATGAGCTTAGGCACGATGGCCTCGAGGATTAGGCGTGCGGTTGAAGAGAAAATGTCTGCTGTCGCAGGTAAAACACAGTTATGAGTTTTCCCAAAAATCTATATTTGTATTTATCGCGCACTTTAACGGTGAAGGAATACATCGAGAGGAAACTCGCAAAATTATCTATGTTTTAATATATAAAAATAATAATTATGTAAGTAGAAGCATAACATTAATTTTTTTCTCTCTAAATAAACAAATGTACATATCTACTATTAATATTCTGTATTAATATGAATATAATTTTTAGAAAAAAAAATGTTCTTCTCCTTCTGTCTAAAGAATCATAGATGTTTAGACCGCCAAACCGCACTAGGCCAGTCTGGTGTACTAAGACTTAGCTCTCTCAGTTGTAGATTGTCAACCTTTCTGCCGCAACTCGTCTGCCACGATTTTTCTAAGTAAACCCAAAGCCTGTCTTAAACCTCTCAGTAACAATTTTAGCACAGTTTTTCGGTAAGGTCCCAAACTCACCCAAACACTGCTTGTCAGGCTAAAGGACTAGAGATACTAATGTACTACTTTTAGTTACCTCCTTCCAGAACTCGAAAAGTAGCTTTCATACATACATACATACGTACATAAACTCACGCCTGTATTCCCCGAAGGGGTAGGCAGAGGTGCATTTCTGCACCCACATTTTGCCAAGTATGTATCAGTCCCACGTAACAGGGGGCGAGCCTATTGCCGTTTTTCGGGCACATTTCCAGACTCCGTGCTGTTACCGAGAATTTCCTAATGGAAAATCCCAATAACACTTTGCCCGACCCGAGAATCGAACCCAGGACCTCTAGATCGCACGGCACATACTTGTACCGCGAGACCACGAGGCAGTCAGTCAGAAAAGTAGCTTTCGTCTCGGTAAAAATGGGTGAAAGCCAAGCTGTTTGATTTTTAACGAAAAACAGCACTGTGCGGTCCGGGAAACGACCCCAGAATCAGTCAATCCCATGCGTCTTGGGATAACAAAGTACCAAGGAGTCGGCCAATTTTACGTGTGCAGAAAAAAAAATACAACCTACGCCAGCCGCTTTACTTCTGACTGACAGACCTACATAAATATTTCTGAGCCCGTACTTTTATAATGTTCTACTCGCAACAAATAAATAAATAAATAAATGCACCCAACAGTCACATACATAGTTCTGACCCCACATTATAATAAAAGTCTTGTGTCATGGGTATCAGAAACTACTAGACTTTTCGGCCTCACAAACACCCAGACCCGAATCAAATATTTGTGGATCACACAAACATTTGTCTCGGTGCGGGAATCGAACCCGTGACTTCTCGTTTCGCAAGATGGTGTCTAGCCAACTGCGTCACGGGGCTGTCAACAAAGTATTAAATTTAAGGTTCAACTCTTATTTCGGGTTCATTCTGTCGTTATTGTTGCCAATGGGTCCGCGAAAGTGTTTAATTTGTCAGGATCATTAGTACATATTATGTGTGTTTAACAACTGCTCTTAAATATTATCTTAAATTATGTACTAAAATATGTTTGAATAAGTTAGCACTTAAACTTTATTTAGGATGAACAACCAAAAACAAAATAATCATATACATAGTAATATTATATTTTGACCTCTTATTAGTACAACACATGAAATTAATAAAATCATAGTAAAAAGGACTGAAAATTTTCTTTTAATAACATCCATGTATTTTGTACAGAATTTTCTCAATCAATGAGTAAAACTCTGTTTTTATCTACCCTCACATTTGGTGCACTCTTCAGTTTCTTAATAAACTTTTCAGCTATTCTATCATCCACTTCTCTGCCTGTAGCCTCTGTATACTCACCTAGCACCTTTTTTTGCAGTCTTTTAAATGGCACCTCATTTCCTTTCTTCTCCAAAACTGACATAATAACCGCATGCCAGTTAAATTTCTCACCATTTTGTTCCACAGATTCTTCTATTGTAGCCACATTTTGATCATGGAGACAAATACTCTCTTCTTCTTCTTCTTCTTCTTCAGTACCATCTTTCTTCAACTTCTTTTTCTTTGTTTTTTCTTTCACTACTGCATTTTCTTGATTTTCTATGACATTTTCAACTGGTTCTGGAACTCCATTGACACTGTTTACTGTGTCCTGACGCTTGCGTTTTTTCTGTTTCTTACCATTAATATTTTCTTCGCCATTTCCATTCATAGACTCTGTCCTATTCTTTTTTTTCTTTTCTTTTTTACCTTCAACTGCTTCTACCTCTTCAGGTGGTGCTTCTACACTTTGTAATTCTGCTTCATATTTCTTTCGTTTCTTTTCTTCTTTGCGCTGTTTCTTAGATAATTTCTTGTCAGCACCAAGTTTTTCATTTTGTTCCTCATTCTCTCCATTATCATCTTCATTTTTGTTGCTAACTTTAAGAATGTTGTCAGTTTTAACAGTATTATTTTCTTTCTTGTCATCATTTTCATTGTCATCCTCATTCTTAACACCATTGGTTTGTTTTTTATTGTTATTTTGAGTCAATTTACTAAGATCTGCAAGTTTCACAGAAATAAGGTCCCAAGTCTGGTCAATATCTTTTGAGTTTGTCTTATTACCACATACATTTTTGACAAAGTTAATGAACTTTGGCTTCTTCCTTGGTGTATTTTGGTACTTACTGATGGTTTCAATTATTCTTTGAACATTAGCAGGTAAATCCTTTTGTTCATCAAGGACGGAAGCTAACATTTCCACCCATGCACCCTGTTTTTTCTCACCCTTCTTCTCTTTTGCCACAAAACCTTTTCCAGAATAGCGTTCTTCTTCAGTAATACATTTGTTATGAGCTTCATATGCATTGCCTCTGTGAAACAAAAATATATTCATTAACAATTAATACCATTAAAAATGGCATTTATTGTAAAAGTGGAATAGCAACTTTAACTTTAACTTCATTCATCAATATTAATTATAATATGTTATAGCTTTGTTAATCACATAAATCCTCATTTATTGACTTTATTTGAAAATAGAACTCCGAACTAGTTGTTGTGTATGTGCCTAATGAATGAATGTGTATGTGTGATTGTTATTTTTAGTAGAAATAATATCGTAAAAACTGAGTTCAGTGACATAGCATGGGTTTCTGCCACACCAGGGGGAGAAAAAAAATTGCCACCACTATTTATTAGACTATTTATATTTAAAAGCATATAATATACAGCAAATCTGAAATATTTTAAGGAAAGACTTTTACTATGGTGAATTGTAAAGCTAATAAAACAAATCATTTTTTGGTAGCAATTCATGATGGCATTAATTGAAAGTTATGTAAATGTTTATTTCAATCTATTCAAATTGAAGTTGCCACAATAATATGCAATAGTTCCAATATTTAAAATATATTATAATTTGTCACGAAATTTTGCTATTTTTCATCCCATGTGCAACGAATATAAAACTATAAAGAAAGAAGGGGAAAGAAAAAGATTTTATTATTGGCTAGTGCGCGAAAAAACATTTTTTAAAGAAAACAACTAATAACTACACGCACAATTCACACAGCCAACAATGGTCCTCTCATTCAGCTACATGCTGCAATTCCGCTTGCACGGAGTTGCAGTGCTGATTTTCAATGAGGGGACCAAGTGACAAAACGAACGCTAGGTTGGATTACAGGCAATAAAAAAAATAAAAATAAAAATAAAAGCTTACCAATAATAATATAAATGTAAAATAAAGTATAGTAGTACAAGTAATTAATTACATTACAATAACAAAGTCATTCAACAGTGATTTCAGTATATATATATTATATATTCGCCACTAAATGCGGAACAACCATCTCATTGACTTTTCGAATATTACAAGTAAGGTAAGTACTTCTTCTAGAATTTAAATAGCTATAACTGATTTTTGTACTTTTAGAAATATTTGTTTGAGTTCACGTTTAAAGGATATTTTACTTTTTTTAGATTGACACGGCGGTGGGATGTTGTTCCAGCAATGAGTGGCGGCGTACTTAAAACTACCTCTGAAAGCTGCAGTAGTGTGACGCGGTATACATAATGGCTTGGAACAATAGCGAGAAGAGTATGTGATACGATCTTGTCGCCAAACCAGTTTCTCGTAGCGATAATTTGTACTTTTAGTTTTAATGACACCAAACAATAAAGTAGCTAGGTGTAGCTGTCTCCGTTCTGCCATTTTTAGCATGTTGGCATCATTTAAATAGGGTGTCACATGGTTACGGCGGGGGATATCAAAACAGAACCGAGCGCAGGCGTTCTGAACACGCTGGATTAGATGTTTCGTTCGAGCGAGTAAACAGGGGCCATAAACAACGTCACAGTGGTTAAATCTAGACAGCACTAAACTGTCAACAAGCAACTGCCTCAATGAAACATTGAGATAAGGTCTAAAACGATATAAGAGTTTCAATCTATAAAAACAACTTCTGACCACATGGCTGACATGTTCTTCAAAGTGCAGTTCAGGATCGAAAACAAGTCCTAGGTTACGCGCTGAATCTACCCTCTCAATTACTTTGCCCTTAATTTTTATAGCTGGACTGTATGACAATATGCTCTTTATTTGTTTTTTACTGCCCAGGACGATAAATTTAGATTTCCCCGGGTTAAGGGCTAGGGAATTGTTTTCTGACCAGTGAACCACCCTGCAAAGGTCCTCATTTATTTTTCTCACAGATCTCAGAGTTTCATCAGTTTTGAAGGACATATACAACTGAGTGTCATCTGCATACATGTGGTACTTGCAATGAAGCATGGAATTGGTTATATTGGCACTGTACAATATGTATAGTAGAGGACCCAGTATCGACCCTTGAGGAACACCGCGTGTTACACTAAACTTTCGTCATCATCATCAGCAGCCTTTCTTACGTCCACTGCTGGACATAGGCCTCTCCTATATCGCCACTGGGCTATAATTTACGTAGGTACAGTATATTTCTTCACCTTACATTTAAATTTGACGTGTGGTAAGGCGTACATATTTACATCCATGGCAATAGTCACGTATACTCACAGAAAGTCTTTAAAACAGTCCATGCATGACAAATTGGGGTTCTTGTTCCAACATTTCGTCGAGTAATGCTTTTCAACTTTCGGCTTCTGCACAGATTCTCCACAGTATCCGCACGTGAACACAACCATTTCTTTGTTTACACGTGCTAGTGTATACAAATTGTAATGAACACAAGATTACAACCTGAAAATGTAACACATAGTTCTTATGAACAAAGTAGAAAACAGGACTTAAACAAGTAATATTAGCTTAGATATGCGTTAGTAGATATACTTAATACTACTAACCAACAATTTCAATAAGCTAAAATATATTCGAGCAAATTAAATAATAGCCAACCTCAATATCCGAATGTCAAAATAATCAAAATAAAATGTGAATCAGATTGATCAATGGAGACTGGAATATTTTTAATCTATACTTTTAAAAACAGTTATCTTTCGAAAAGCATAGAGAAATAGAATGCAAATTTTCAATTAACAAACTGTTCTGTATAAATTTCATCTGTTCTAGATGTTTCATGTTAATAATAATTGTGTTACCTATTACTATGGAGGGTAAAGATAAGGAGTTTTATCTCATATAGTAGAAAATCGAAAAAGTGTCCAGCGGTCAGGTATAAATAACAGTTCAAAAACCTTCCAGAATGGCGCTGGTGTAGACAAAGGACATGGTATTAATTTAATATTATTGTCGACTAAAGTAGTCTTGAAAATGTCAACTACTTTCGTAGTACAAAATAATGTAGTAAATATTACCTTAAAGAGTTATTATGAAAAACGCGTATAGCTAGAGTGATTTTATATCTTAAACTGTGAATAGTACGTTTATTGATTTGCGCTTCCTTTAAAATTTATGATGGTGATGCTAATGTGGCGCCCCCAATTTAATACATTTTGACGGACACTTTTGCATGTACTAGATGACACTCCTTTCCTTTACCCTCCATACCTATTAGTTATTACCTATTTCCTATTTGATGTTTTCCAGAATACAGCATCATAAAAACTGCTGAAGTCAATTAATATAATTTTTTTTTTAAATCAATAGGTACCTACCTAATGGGTACATTTTTCTACAACCCTTGCTTTTGCTACTCAATATTTTTCTAGTTTCAATCATTTCTAAGCATTTTTTGTCCTTATTCGTTCTTTATTCATCTTAACTTTATGATTTTTTATCTGTCATGAAGTGTATGTTTTGCAGTTGGGGTGTGTCTGATCATTTAAAATATTTTAGATTAAGTTATTTTACAAATATTATGTTACATTTGAATAAACACTTGTAGATAAATAAAGTAAAATGGATTTACTATTTAGTATCACATTTTTCTTTATTATCATTGGTAAGATAATTGTTATTTTGTTACTTTACTAGTTACTTGTTGTCGTAAGTAAAACGTACATAAATAACATTGCTTCTATTGTTTTCTATATTCACGATGTAAATTCTCTGGGTTTCTGTTATTATATTCGGCTATTACTGATGGATGCTACTGTAAATATTGCCGGTTTTCTCTTAATAACACAAATATTGAAAGCGACATTGCAGTTTATAAATTCATGGGCAATTTCCAAAAGTACTTTACCAGTACGTTACTATGTATTACATTCTATATAATAAAAATGAAGTAGCAGATAAGAAGACTTTAACCATATTTTTTTATTTCAGGATACATTGAAGCAAACTTTGGCAGTAACAGCTTAACGAATAGTATAAATAAAGACAAATACCTTGTAGAAGGCCAGGATAAAGTGACTTGGTGCACAACCTCAATACTTGAGCAGGAGAAATGTGAGAAACTCGCAAAAGCTGCCTTATTGGATAAAGGATTGTTTGGGAAAGACTTTATAGAATTAAAATGTAAAAGGGTATGAAATCTCCTATTTTATTCATAGTGCTATTATACATTTATTAGACAACCAATAATTGTTATACATATTTTCATATCTGTATCCAATCATCATCAGCCCAAATACGTCCCACTGCTGGGCACGGGCCTCCTCTACAACTGAGAGGGTTTAGGCCTTAGTCCACCACGCTGGCCTAGTGCGGGTTGGCGGACTACACACCTAATAAATTCCTAAGAACTTTTAGGTGTGCAGGTTTTATCACGATGTTTTCCTTCACCATTAAAGAAAGTGATAATTCATTGTGAATACACACATAACTTCGAAAAGTCAGAGGTGTGTGCCTGGGGTTTGAACCTGCGACCGCCGAAATTCTCGACCGCGCGCCTAAACCTTGAGGCCATCACTGCTTATCCAACTAGATAGACCACTTGCTGTATCCAATAAGATTGTAATATGTGTAAATACGGAAGAATTCTACTTTTATAGTTACTATTTTTTATAGAATTTTGTGTTACCAAATCTTGTCAAGGAAGACAAAAGTTTTCTTAGGTGTGTAATCCGACAACTGGCACGAGGTCAGTGTGGTGGACTAAGGCCCAAACCCTCTCAGTTGTAGAGGAGACCCATACCCCGCAGTGGGATGTATATGGGCGGATGATGATGATGAATCTTTTCATACTAAATGTAAAAGATTACATTGTATTTTATTTGTAAATTTTAAACTCTATTGGCCAAACACATAATCCTTTTAGAAATTTTATTAACAATATTTTATTGTTTAACTGCTAATAAGTCTGATTTATTTTATTTTAGGCTTTTGATACTGAAGAGTGCATGATATGGGTGGAACAAGGTGATGCATCACTACTTGGTCTAGATGCAGGAGAAGTGTATGTGGCAGGAAGATATCACTCCCTGGTCCCTATTATGCAAGAGGTACATATACAACTTAAATTAGGAAAATGCCAGTTTCTGGAGTTAGATGTATGTACAATTAATCATGCATAAACAGGATTAGAAGAAGCTTAACACATAGATAGATTGTTAAACTAGGCAAAGTAAGGCTAGAGAAATTACATTTATAAGCTATTTTATGTGAAGTGACAAAAACATTGCTGTATCTCATATTAGGTAATTTGTTCTAAATAAATTCACTGATAGCCACAGGCAATATATTTATAGTTATCATCACATGTAAATAGAGCTGATTCTTGTTGCATCAACTCTCACTTACTGTTTTTTGTTTTCATAGCTGTATGGCCGTGGAGAACCTTACCAGTATTCAGTGGCTGTTGTGAAGAAGGGTGGACTGCCGGCTGTCCAACCTGGTACAGGACTACAAGCTCTCCGTGGTGCAAAAGCTTGCTTTTCTGGAGTTGGTGCTCTAGCTGGTTGGGTGATGCCAATACATGTGGTAATTAAAAATTTGATGAGTACTAGTGCTTATGTTTGTGACTACTTTTAACTTCTAATATGATTATAATTTGTTTGTTCTATATGAATAAACATAAGATGCAAAGTGTGTTGTGCCAATACTTGTTAAATCAAGTCAAAAGTAACATTAATAGTTACAAAACAAATAAAATATTCAAACTAATAACTTCTTACTTAAATGAAAATTGGCTATCTCATTGATTATGTACTCTAAATATTATTAAAGTAATTTATTAATGTTTTTTTTAGAATTGTTATAACAATAAATTTATTTTGTTGCTGTATATAACTAAGAATAAAAAATAATATCTGTCATGGATTGCAATGTACTGCTTAAGTTAGTCACTTTGCTGGTTTACAGTTGATGCAAGAAGGAGGGCTCAAAATCATGGATTGCAATAATCATGTGAAATCTGCAGTGGACTTCTTTGGAGAGTCATGTGCGCCAAACTCATTGAAAGACACCTACAACCCCATTGGTGACAACTCTGACAAGTAAATAAACATTATGTTTACATTTCTCATAAGTTTTTAATAACAGACAAATTTATTTGTATGACACTTCTGTTATTTAGAGCAATTGTAATATGTTAATTATACCTAAACAAAAATCTTTGTATAAATTTACAAAAAATATTTCTGACATATTCAAAAAATAAATCATAAACAAATAAATCAAATAACTGGCTCATGGAAAAAATGTAAAGCCAATAAAAAATTCTGATAGTTTTTGTGAAAGAAAGTTTCAACACTGAAAACTCAAATTAAATGTAAAGTTTTTTCTAATGTAAAGTAATGGGTCTTTTTATGCTTTCTCTCTCTTTCTCAGCGGTTTTGTTAATTGCATTTTGCCGCAAAAACAGTTTTCTCGTTTTTTACAATGCTATATGCATAAAATTAACTATTTAAACAACTTTTGAAGGCTTTGCAAGTTGTGTGCCGGTGGAAGAGGCGTCCGCTGCACGTTGGCTGATCCCTACGCGGGGTACGAAGGCGCCCTCAAGTGCCTGGTGGCTAACAACACCGGGGACATCGCGTTCGTACGAGACACTACCATACAGCATGCTCTACTTTCACACAAAATACTTGGTTAGTGATTTATTTGTTTGTATTTTGTTTTGTTAGTTCAATGAGTAAAACACTCATCTGTACTAATGATAAATAATAACTTATATAATTAAAAAGCCAAGGATAATAAATATTTTCTTTGAACTCAGTATGAAAATTTACTTAATAGTTTCCTAGTATAAAGAGTTTGGTACGTAGATTCCTTTGACATTGGCCTTCACCGTTAAAAGAGTGTGATCATTAATTTAGAAATCACACATAACTCCGAAAAGTCCTAGATTTGTGTCTCGGAAAACTATGACTACCAAGATTAACACACCCAATCTTCTAAACCATCACACACTATTTGTTTATAGAAAAAAATATTATTTATAATACCAGGTGGTGTGAATGAAGATCAATTTGAGTTGATTTGCCGAGACGGTTCTCGCAAACCTGTGACGCAGTGGGAACACTGTCATTGGGGCAAAGTGCCCGCTGACGCTATAGTTACCAGCAGCGCCGCTTCTATAGAGCAGAGGAGAAAGTAAGAGACATTTTATAATTATGTTTCTTGCAGAAGTAAATAAAACGTATTTGTATTTTAGCCTACCCCTGTGTATCAAAGATTTGAATCAAACCAAATGTTAATAATCGACAGTTTTAAAAAGGAAAGTAATTATTTGCTACAATTTTTTCTAAATTCGGAATCATCTATCTCCTCGTAATTTTCAGATTCCAAAACATAATTCAAACATTAGTGCAGCTGTATGGTGAACCAAATCCTTTGAACAAGAACTACAATGATACCAAAGGCTATCAGAATCGCGACCAGTTTAACAATCCTATCCCGTCGTCCACGGCACGTTACACTTACGACAAATACAACAATAGACATGACCTCGACAGAGATAAATCCGATGATGATGGGTAAGAATTATATAAATTTTTTCCTTACAATTTATTCAAAAATAATATCTAATACCGAGTATTTAAAGTAAAGGGGATCCTATTACCAAGGCTTTGTTGTGTTGTCTGTGTATCGCAAAGCTTTGTTTTCGACCCATTGTAGACACTAGAGAATTTCACAAATCAAAGGAAGGTGGCTATAACGAAAAATAATGGATATAAAATTAAACAAAAGGGTAAATTGTTTCTTCAATGTTTTTATCATATACTTTTTCATGGTACATTCAATAAATAAACATAATAGTAGCATAATTTATATTCATTTACTTTTTTGCAGGTTGAGTACTCAAGCTCCATACCAAGCTAGATTCGACTCGTCCGGCCGCCCCATAGAACTGCCCTTCAAACTTTTCACATCCAACGACACAACTGATTTGTTACTACAGGTACTACAAAAAAATCTCAAATATTTTGAACAACATAGTAAACTCATCTTGATGGATAGCCGGTAGACATAATCATAAAATTTCAATGTTACACTTCATATGTTTTGCATTATACTATATGGGTACAAATGTACCTAACATCAGCCATGGTCTTGCTAAAGAAACTATAAGGGTATATACTAAAATTAGATTTATTTTACTAAAAAAAACTGTCATCCCTTTTCAAATAATTTTCTTAAGTAATGAATATTAAATTATATTGACAGGACGCAACAATAAACTTCCGTATACTGAAAGAAGATGAGCAGACAGCGAAAAATATCCTAAACAATCGGTATGTGGGAGATCAGGCGGAGAAGGCAGTGATGGGCGTCAGAAAGTGTCCCGTGAGGCGCGCAGTGCTGTGCGTCACCAGCGAGCCTGAGCTTGACAAATGTGTCAAAATGAGGGTAGGCAGACAAATTAGAGTCATGGTCATAAAAGCCTCAGGTTGTTGTCAAATACAAAAAATCAGGTCAAATATTTATGAAAAGAGGGTAAAATGTTTTTATTGGTTTTGTAGCAAAATGACAAGTATACTTTTGGTATTTATTCTATTAACACATCCAATGAAATATCACATGGATAAATACAATTTTTGTGAAATAATCTAATTTTAAAGGTTTAATAAGACAATGTCAATCAATCTTATAAGTCTCAGAAATTAGAACTATTTTTGGTAAATACTCTCTTAAAACATACAAAAGTATTAAAATTATACGTTTTCTAAATACCAATCTTCTAGATTTATCAGATATCGATAATTAAGCGGGGGAATCGCCATCACTACTCATATCGATTATCGCCCGACATACCCCTTTCGGCCTCCCTCGTGGTACCGAAAGGGGAGCTAGGCGTTGTCTTCTCGTAAAAAAATGTTGTGGTAACTCCGCCGCGGTGGCACCAGGTGGCGCTGAAGGCAGCGTTCCTGTCTCCGTCGCTGGTGTGCTGGCGCGGGTACAGCGCGCGGCACTGCGCCCGCGCCGTGGCGGAGGGCTCGGCCGACTTCCTGCTGCTGGACGCCGCCGACATGCTGCACGCCGCGCACCACCACCGCCTCGTGCCCTTCATGCAGGAGGTAACGCCATCACCTACTGTTACCATTTTGTCATAGCTATCCGTCAAGCTTCCCTAAACAAGAGACACTTTCATGTGAACGTTAGGGACCGTCCATTGGTCACGTGAAGCTCGAAAGGGGGGGAAGGGGTTTGGCAAAAATCACGAAATATCACAAGGGGGTAGGGGGGGTGTAGTAAGATGTCGCGAGTATGAATTTTTTCGTCAAACCCGCGGTTTCTAAACCGAAAAGCCAGTTAAAAACAACCTGCAACCTTTCTGTCTATAAATTTTTATCATGGTCCTTAATTTCAGAATAAAATTAGATTACACTTTATACCTGTATTTAAAGATAATATTCTATTTATAAGATTCTTTGTACTAAAAAATACACGTGATTTTGCGTGGAGGAGGAGGGTTAGGCTAAAACCTCACCACGTATCACCCATGGGGACGAGGGGGTTAAAAAATGTTAAATAAACATCACGTGATTAATAGACAGCCCCTAACGCCAAGCAAGTGTCAATTCTTACAATAAAGTTGCTTTTGCCTAAGCCCCTTGATGCAGTATAAGGTGTCAAATCTGACATATTTACTTTTACAAATTTGTAGCGATCCATGATCATCATCATGTCTTCATCATTACCAAAAATATGTCATCATTTATGAGTTATTTTTTAATTTCTTATCATTAAAAAACGTTAAAATATGAATAAAAAATAATGAAGATGCAAATAAGCGTTTCATATTTTTAGGTATATTCAAGCGGCGATAATTGGTACTACGCTGTGGCAGTGGCCAAAGAACAAGATCCCGATACTGATATAACTTACTTGAAGAACAAAAATACTTGTCACACTGGTTTGGGTATGGCTGCCGGCTGGTTGTATCCACTAGCGTATCTTCTATCGAACGGATGGATTAGGTAAGCATTGCATTTCTCGTGCTTTTCGTTTTTAGCGGCAAACTTTGGTCAAGATTATTTATGTGGCATTCATGAAAAGGTATCGTATCAAGGAATAAGGTTGTTGTTTCTCTGGCATCCATTTCAATTGTATTAGCTTGCTTCAGCCACAATTGCTCATAGCACATGACATTATACTACACAGATACATAATGCCATATGATTGAAATTAATATGAACCTATTGACGATAATGAGTAATGTATGTGTGTATACTAGGCCGTACGGGTGCGACGGCGCGGCGGCGGCTGCGCAGTACTTCAGCAAGTCGTGCGCTCCCGGGGCGCTGAGCTCGGAGTACGTGCAGGCGGGTGCAGAGCCGCACGACAACCTCTGCCATCTCTGCCACGGAGCATCCTTCAGGTATCACTTACTCCATGGCTTTCCTGAGTCTGTCCGTCATTCTCTATTTTATTTTATTTCTCTTTCGTCCTCATAACTATATTTGCTTATATGTCTCCACTTGTCTACCTACCGCTCTGTCTTTATGTCTCTTTCTCCACCTCTATGTTTATCTACGTCCAATTTCCACATGTAGGGTTTAGTTGATTGTCAAGTGAGAAATTTCAGACATAATAAAGTTGCCTTCACTTAAATTCATTAATAATTTCTCTAACCTTTTATCTTCTTATTTCTACCTACGTTTTTTGACACTGAAAGAATATTTTTTTATATATAAATGTATTATTTGTTACGTAGACGTTGTCGTCGTGACGCAAGTGAAGCCTTCTACGGTCACGTGGGCGCGATGCGGTGCATGGTGGAGGGCGGCGGCGACGTGGCGTTCGTGCGCCACACGGCGCCCGCGGAGGTGTCGGGCGGGCGGCGCAGGGAGTGGTGGGCGAGGGACCTGCTGCCGGACGACCTGCAACTACTCTGTCCGGACGGTAATGCATCTTCGATGAACAAATTAGGTCGTTTTTAGTGATTTTTTGCGACTACTTACAATGAAAAAAAAACATTTAATTTAATTCAATGATTTCTAGATCGTAGTCCGCACCGTAATCTATTTATTTGTATATCCATATTTACTATTATAACTTCTACCACATCATATTCATTACTTCTTTTCTTTACCAAAAATCCTTTTCCGACCGTGATCGGAAACTAAGGCAGATAATAGCTGCGGTGATTACAAACACCGTGACATTAACAAAAATTACGACAAAAAAAATTGTCGGGATATATTTAACGCCAATGGGTTTGTAATCACCGTCGCTATTACCTGCCTTAGTTTCCGATCACGGTCTGAATACACCCCGTATAAGTTTGTGTATGTATCTGTGAATGTTTATAAATTATTTTATTTGCACCCCTGCTGTGTATCATCTCTGCATCACCCAAGGTTCGACTGGCAGAGAATGCCTTAGGCCAATATTAAAAAGTCATCACATATGACAGGATCCACAAATTTTTCATGTAATTGGTTAAATATTGCGCCCATAGACAGTGTTTATAACTGATTAATATTTATTTTGACCGTAAACTACATGTAATAAATTTTTCGCTTTCGACAGGAACACGAGCGAAGATGCAAGAATATAAGAAATGTAACCTGGGCAAGGTTCCCGGCTCAGTACTAATGGGCAGAGCAAACCATACTGAACTTGACACCTACTCCAATCTTATGGTCTACGCTCAACAATTCTACGGCGCTGTCACCTCTGACGAATTCAGGTAAAAAAAGAAATATTATTATTTAATAAAAGCAAAGGTTTTTCCCAAATTATAGTCTAGTCAACAAGTTCAAAAACGTGTTAAATAGAAATAAAGCTCCTAAAAATATGTGCCATACCTCATTCGATACGGAATGACGTCTAGAAAAATGTTTTTTAAGGGCATATTAGCACATAAAAAATTGCAATTGTTATTAACAAAATAAGAAAAAAAATTTAAGGTATTTCGTTTTTCGTTAATAACTTTTAAAATAATGATATTTAAGGAATTATGAAAAAAGATCCTGAAAGAGGAGGAAATTTCCAATAAAAAAGTCCTTACTCCCGGAACTCTATCTATATTATTTATAACTTTTATTTAACGCTGGAAATAGCGCTCCGCGAGGGCGTTACGGCATAGGCGCGTCGTCTTAAAAGCCGGTATATCACCTAAAATAATTTATTTCTAATATTAAATAACAATTTAAAAATTTTAATAAATTATGGTGTAATCTAGACACTTGAACGAAAATAACCTCGGTGAAAAATATTTTTTTTGACAACTTTTCAAAAAGTTACACCGTTGTTAATTAACTAATGTTTTTCCAATCTCTGTTTTTATAAATTACGACATAAAAGTTTAAAAAATTAGTCTAAAAATATTTCGCTTCGTGGAGCTCTTCTTAATTAGGTACTTAATAAAGTTATGCAGAAAAAAAATATTAAAGTTTATTATTTTGTTAATTATAATTTTTTTAAATTAACTAAAAATGAAATTTCTAAAAAAAATTATCAAAACATTTTTTTTTTGGTAATATCTTATTATTGCTGTTTTTGCATCTAATATAGGTATTAATTAACATTGGAAAAAAAAATGTTACGTCATTTATTAAGAAATTGTTTATAAACAAATAGACTATTTTGCGATTTTAAAAAAAAAAATTTTACTATCTTATTGCAAAGGTAAAATGATGATTTAAAAAAGAAAAAAAAACTTAAATAAATTTTTTTATTGTTTTAAATCGTTTTTTTTATATTTCAATTGTTTAAATAATTAGTTAAGAAATTATTTTATTCTTAATAATCATCATTGGCCCTTTTCAATGGAATAGCAGAGAAATATTTTTTTTTATAAATAATTTAATTGTTTAATAACTTAACAATTTGTTATAAACAAATAATATTAACTGTTATATTTTTTTTCGAAAACTTCAAAAAATTACAAAAACAACCATGTATAACAAAGTTAAGAGCAATAATAAGATATTACCAAAAAAAAAATGTTTTGATAACATTTTTTAGAAATTTCATTTTTAGTTAATTTAAAAAAAATATAATTAACAAAATAATAAACTTTAATATTTTTTTTTCTGCATAACTTTATTAAGTACCTAATTAAGAAGAGCTCCACGAAGCGAAATATTTTTAGACTAATTTTTTAAACTTTTATGTCGTAATTTATAAAAACAGAGATTGGAAAAACATTAGTTAATTAACAACGGTGTAACTTTTTGAAAAGTTGTCAAAAAAAATATTTTTCACCGAGGTTATTTTCGTTCAAGTGTCTAGATTACACCATAATTTATTAAAATTTTTAAATTGTTATTTAATATTAGAAATAAATTATTTTAGGTGATATACCGGCTTTTTAGACGACGCGCCTATGCCGTAACGCCCTCGCGGAGCGCTATTTCCAGCGTTAAATAAAAGTTATAAATAATATAGATAGAGTTCCGGGAGTAAGGACTTTTTTATTGGAAATTTCCTCCTCTTTCAGGATCTTTTTTCATAATTCCTTAAATATCATTATTTTAAAAGTTATTAACGAAAAACGAAATACCTTAAATTTTTTTTCTTATTTTGTTAATAACAATTGCAATTTTTTATATGCTAATATGCCCTTAAAAAACATTTTTCTAGACGTCATTCCGAATCGAATGAGGTATGGCACATATTTTTAGGAGCTTTATTTCTATTTAACACGTTTTTGAACTTGTTGACTAGACTATTAGGTGGAATTTTAAATCAACAGCCGAGCAAAATGTCGACCGAAGTACCAAATTTTCATACCGATTAAAGGTCAGCAAATGAAAACATCACAAGCAAACTCCCATCCCTGAGAGTTTAACACTAATATTTTTAGATGTCCTATGTACCAACCAGCAGTGGCGTGGTAAACCAAATGCCTATTAAGCATTTCATGGAGTGATAAAGTAGTAGTCAACTAATACTATTTAATATCACTGTATATTGCTAAACCAATTTTGATACATATGTAGATAAGACAGTTGCAGGCTATTTTTAATATCACTGTTCAGGCTCCAGACTGGTCTACTTACATTTAACTGACAGATTGTCGCAAATATAATACTAAGATTATTTCATTTTATTCTACATTTATTTATAATAATTAATTTCAGCTTCAGCATGTTCCATTCGCCGTCTCCGTACTCGGACCTCATATTCAGCGACATAGCAGTGCGTTTGAAGCCGCTGCCTCACCACAAGCGCTCGGCCGCCATCGTTGCGGGACAAACTCTCATACGAGCTGCATCACTAGTGTCTTGCGATGCGCCTAAAGCTGCCTACTACATTGCACCCGATCCCGATTTCTTGTCCCATGCCTACAGAATTGGAATGGTGGGAGAAGTCCTAGCAATGTCTCTCTTCATTGTAACTCTATTGAGACATTATGTTTTGAATGTCAATTAATCTCAAAATCTTTATCCTCCTGAGACCAATATATAAAACCAAAATAAAAATATGTCAATAATCTTAATTATTATTTTTATACTTTTTTGTAATTGTGTGTATTAGTGACTATTAACTCAGACTCAGGAGGATGTTGATCTTATCTCATATTTGTACAAATATAGAATCTCTATGATAATTTTTAAGTTAATTGACGAAAGTGTAACACCTATGAGTTAATCTAATGTGATGAGCATAATCTTAATTGAATACTCTTTTTATCTTTTGAGGATTTCGAAACTCTAGTATTGTATATTTTACTTTATCATTTCAAACACCTTTATCTTTTGGTTTCACTTACAGATGTTTGAACTTTGGCCTTACTGTCTGTTTTGTTTATTGATATTGTAGAATAGGGTACTGTATTTTTAAGTTAAAAGTGTAGTCCGTAGTTTTATTGATGAAATGTCGTATTACATGAACACAAATATGGCCAGTGCTGTTAGCTTATGAATCTCTAATAATATGTAGAAGGCTGGCTAAAATATTTATGCATCTATTTCTTTACATCTTTATTTACACAATTTCTCTACGACACAATACTAATATACCTATCATCATATGAAACACTTTTTGGTTAACATCAGTCACAATGTACTAAGATAATAGGTGTTCTGATGCTCGACATTCATCTTTCTCTAGTATTCATTATTATTTTAAATCGACAAAGTTGTTACAATCATTATGTATTTTTTAGTTATCAATCTTGATCCATTACCTGAGATAAGAACATTCCAATAGACTTAGAAAAAATAAAATTTGATTTTATACCTTTTTTTCTGCCACATTCACATAAGGTTACGGCTACATGAATATGAATATCTAAAATCGTAAATAAATGCTGCTAAAATAGGTAGTTATTGTTAAATTAGGTTAAAATAAAGCTTATAACTTGTAACTAAATCCGTCCTAATGAGCCTTCAAGGCAACTTTTATATTGTGTGTTGAAATTTCCGCCCAGTGTTATGTAACTTGATATTACAATTATTTTAAGTTACATGATTAATATATGTTGTATGTACCATAAACTATATCAACTTTAATAATCACAGTCCTTAAGTGTGTGTTGTAACTTCTGTCCAAATTTTATATTTTTTATGATTGAATTTTTTCGTCTATTTTGGATGATAAATAAAACATGTGTAATAAAAACATTATTTTATTCTATGATCATAACATTCAAATTGATTGGGTAAACAATTAAATGATTTAAAAATAATTCTATAATCATATCTCCTACACACTTCCTTCACAGCTGGTTTTAAAACATCTCCATTTCTATTTAGATTACTAGCATGCACATTCCATTTACCAAACAAACAATTCGATTTTGCCAACTGGTCACTTATCATTGGAATTAGATCAGAGCACTTTGGTGTCTTTTTGGCACACAAACTTAATGCTAACCATGATAAATACCTAAAATGGTTAATACAATAAAAAAAATTCAAGCATACAGGTTTATTTTTAATCAGTGTTTCTATAATAGTGTTCGTTAATTTAACAGTCACTATTTTCTTATAAGCTACCAAAGAGTTTTTGATATCCTCCTTGTTGCAAATGATTGCGAAAATCGTGCAGAACTTATTTGCTGATAAACAAAAAGTTGTAAATATGTGTTTCCATATCAATTCTTCCGTGTTATAAATCAAATTGAATATATGACCATTAATTTGTATTCCTGATTGGCCAATTCTGCTTTCCAAAAATTTATATTGATTTGATAATGCACTAGTAAAAGCTATCTTGTAGCACATCTGTCCCACAAATACATTATTAGCTCTGCTCACATGCCAATTAACAGTATTATATTTGTATCCGAAAAATGTTATCTCTTCACAGTATTTAATGTTTGTGTGATGAAAATTTACAACAGTCTTTTCATAGTTAACATTTCTATACCTTGATAATGCTTCCAAAAATGTATGGGCATCATCAAGTGAATCTGTAATATATAAATAATCATCCACTACCCTAACAAATAACTTAATTTGATTTGGAGATGATTTCAAATGTTCACTAAAATATATTTCATCTAAATAGGTGTAGTATAACTCAGAAAGAGCTGGGGAATATTTGTATCCCTGTACCAAACCTTTCTTCCACTCAAATATTGTTGAACCAGAACGGATGAATATTGATCTGTTCAATTCTGCAACTATATCTCGGTATTGCTGGGCAACTCTCTTCTTTATATAAGCATTTTTCTCAATCTTCTGAAAATTCAAATGCCTTTCATGTAGAATTCTCATCAATCTATCTCTATCAATAGACCCAAAAGCATTGCTTAAATCAGTCTTTACAAAATAAACTTTAGGTTTATTCAATCCCAGCCATTTTTTGTATAAATTAACATATTCATTTTCAAATTTCAAAGCCAATTTTCCAGTTAATGTTTTTAAAAGTAATAGCCGTTCCTTTATTTTATACCTTTCTGCTGTAGTGAGACATTTTGTTTTGTACTTTACTATAGGTCTGAAATCATGGTTTGGTTTCAAAACAATGTTTAATTTTGGTGTGTCCTTTAAAATTGTCTTCAATCTCAACTTTTGGCTTTGATTATAACATGGTTTTATTTTCCTTGTCAAACAATAAGGCTCATATTTTACAATAACCTTGGAATAAATTAGGCTAGCTATCTGTTTATCATAGAAACTTTGCCACTGTTGTTTCCAGAAGAAATGAAGTTTGTTTTCATCAGCATCAATTTTACATGTTGTAACAAAAAAGTTGAGACAAATCATGGCTGATAATATATCTTTCATCATCCATATAGTGACATGTAATAAAATATTTTTTGATGATTGTTGAGGAAGATTTTGCCATGGTTGTACAAACATGTCCCATTTTTCAAGAAATTTGTTTAAATTTAAATGTTGATTTTTCATACTGTATATTACTGTTTGAACCAAATGTCGCAATAATTTAATGTTTTTATTGTTTCCATAAAATTGATTGGGTACTAATTCATACATGCATTTCCAGCAATTAAAAAAAATATCTTCTTTTTTCACAGATTCCAACTGTGGTTTCATTTCACTAAACGTAAAATAGTCTTTAAAATCATTTTTACATTTATTTCTTAAATTTAACTTTAGTGTCAACAAGATATTTATAAAATCTGGCGTTAAAGTTCTTACCAAATCTTCATCTTCAAGCAAATACATTAAAAACAACGAGTCGTCGATTTTTAACATATTTGATTTTAGAATGCAATCAAAAGATCGCACGTTTTGTTTGTTTACATAGTATTTAGAAAAACAAATGATTCTAGCCATTATAACACCATTCATATTTTCATTTTAAACAATAAATGTAAGGTGCAAGGGGTACATTTTTAACAAAATTTAAATTTTGCGGCGACTTGTTAAAACATGTCGAAAAAGCGTTCCAGTCTACGAAGTTTTATATTTACTGACAGTTTACTTATATGAAGTACGCCTATTTATTACAAATTAATAGATAAAAGAGTAATGTATTACTTACCTATAAAAATTCGAATCTAATTGCAATGCAAATCCAAACATTTACAGTCATGTATTATTTGAATTATTTCTTTTGCAATTTTCCTAGGTATGTAGGAAGTAAACTTTAAAATTATATATTTTGCTTTGCATGCGACAAATGTCAAACAAACAAAAATAAAATACATTATTATTTATTATTTTTCGATGGTTCGAACTTCGAATGTTTTTTATTTCTTTATTCTTATCACTTGACAATATTTACACAATACCTAATTATAATATAATCATTATCAGTAGCTACATAGTAACAACTAGTCTTAAGTATCCAGCAGTAACTCGATAATAATGAGAATTTTTCATCTTGTTTTAACCTTATAGTGTTTCCTTAGGCAGTTTTATTAAGTATAAAATACATACCTAACTATAAATTGGTAATATTTTCATTCGTAAAACGGGTCTAGCACGAAAATGGCGAAGTCGATAATTAGTGATTTGGTACAAATATTCAGAAGCAGTGTGTCGGCCGTACTTCCAGAAAACTTAATACGAAAATCGCTAAATTATAATAGTGCTAATCAACATTTAAGTGTTTTTGGCAACAACTGTAATTTGCGAAACAAAAATGTTTATCTTGTCGGCACGGGTAAAGCTGTTCAAAATATGGCCAGAGAAATCGAGAGCATCTTAAACACTAAAATTAAACATGGAATTATCAGCATTCCTGAAGGAAGTTTAGATAAAGATACGACAATGCATAATGTGAACTACTTTGAAGGAGCTAAGAATAATCTACCTGATGCCAATGCACTTAATACTGCTGGAAAAATTCATGATCTTGTTTTAAAACTTGATAATAATGACTTATTATTAGTTTTGATATCTGGAGGAGGTTCTGCATTATTACCATTGCCTAAATACCCTATAACTCTAGAAGAAAAAACAGATCTAATTAAAAAATTGTCCTACTTTGGAGCTGATATAAAAGAGCTAAATACAGTAAGAAAACGGCTGTCTAAATTAAAAGGTGGACAGTTAGCAATCAAAGCCCAACCAGCGCAAGTTATCTCATTAATATTATCTGATATTGTTGGAGATCCCCTAGATTTAATTGCTAGTGGGCCTACAGTAAAAAATGAAGATGACAGCACTATGGCTCTTAATATAATTCATAAATACAAGCTCTATGAACACTTACCTACATCAATCAAATCACTTTTCAATGAGGATTTTTATAATCAAGATTTCCCAGAAAATAATGTACAAAATTATATAATAGGGTCTAATAAAATAAGTATAGATGCTGCTACAAATGAATGTAAAGAATTAAATTATGTACCAGTTGTCTTGTCTTATGCTGTAACTGGCAATGTTACAGATGTAGCTAAACAATATAAAATGTTAGTAAAAGTGTTTACCAACTTCCTAAAAGAAAATATTAATAAGAATGAATTAAAACTGCAACTGTTAGCTTTGAACATACCTGGTATGAATCCAGATTCTATAAATAACATAAATAACACTAGTGAAGCCATATGTCTTATACTTGGTGGAGAAATAACTGTAGAAGTAAGAGGTTTAGGAAAAGGTGGAAGAAATCAACAACTAGCATTAGAATTTTCTAAATTTATGCACAAAATTAAAGAAGACAACAAAGACTTTGATATATTACTATTGAGTGCAGGTACTGATGGCATTGATGGCCCAACTGATGCCGCAGGAGCTATAGGACATATGAATTTAATAACAGAATGTTATGAAGATAATATTGATGTGAATTTATTTATAGAAAATAATGATTCATATAATTTTTACAAAAGATTCAAAAATGGAAGTCTACATGTAATCACTGGACACACAAATACCAATGTGATGGATATCCATTTAATAATAATTAAGAGATGTTAAAAAAAATATTTTTACACATGTTGATTTTAATATGCATATATTTTACTTGTTAAATTTTTTTTAAAGATTATTTACATCAAAACAAATTACATCTTTTATTTAAAATTAATAATGTAACAGACAAGTTCAATATAAAAAACTAATAACAGAGCTTATGATGATGGCTTTAAGAACAAGTCCAAATTATTTTGTTTTGTTTTAATTTTTTCCTCTTTCATTTTAGCTGATGCCAAAACTGCTTTTTGACATAATCCAGCAAACTTGTCTTTTTTTCTTTTGTTATTTTTAATTGGTTTAGGTGCTTCCTTTACAGTACCTTGTATTGTGTTATTCTTGTTGTTTAATGCAAATATGTCAAGTGCATTTGTATACAGATTAATTTCAGGTTTACTGGGTGTACTCAATTTAGCTTTTATGGCTTTTTTGTCTGTATGGTCCAAACTAAGTTTTAACTTTTTTACTTCTACTTCATTACTATCACTTTGCTCATGTTTTCGTTTCAATGTTTGTTTTTCAGGTTTCAACATTCTTGTGACTGTCCTATTTTTACAGAAAGAGCAAATTTGTTCCTGTAACAATTATGTATATTAATACATAAACACTTTTACACTAGTTTAGTAGTGTTATGACATGTGTATAATCATAGTCAAATTAATATCTTTTTCTGTTATTACTATAAAATTGAAAGTCCATTTTGCTATCATAGCCATACTACATGTGTGCTAGAGAAATGTTTTTTTGGGATATAGCATTTTATTTAGAATTTTTCTAGACACACAATTTACAATATTGTTTGTAACAAGTGACTGACCAATTCATTACTGCACAGTAGTAATTTCCTTTTTTCTATCCTCTTCTTTCTGCCACCATTGGATTTTGCAGATTTCAGCCTTTGCCTTTGCCTTTTACTAAGTCTTACTGGTCGTATCTAAACAAAAATCTAAATAATAATATTTGAAATTTAAATAGTAGATGTTAAATAGTAAATTATAGTGTATTTTGCTACCTTTATGTTATCCTCTTTGCTCCATTCGAGGCAACATCGGGGACATCTTGCTAAAAGTGAAAAATGTTTTTGTGGCAGTCCATATCCATGAGTTACCATCTTACACCGCATTCTGAAAACAAATAAGACAGTGCGTAATGCGTATGGAAAAAAAACTTTCAAAAAGTATTCATACCTACGTGTTTATTAATTAATGAAATTTAAATTATTATTATGCTACTTGGATATACCATGTTTTCAATGATTTAACATATTCATGGCTTACAAATAGTGACTTCTGAGCAAATCTTGAACACTGCTTTCGCCTTTGGATAGGGTAGCTGCCAGATTGTACAAAAACCCAACTTGAGCTTCTGCCATTACGAAATTTCATAAATTTTTGAGTAGTAGTATCAGTTAATCTATTATAAATATTAACATTTAAAAGCTCTTCATTAACTGACAAACTGTAGGCCATACTTTACAGGCATTTCTATTTCTAAGGTTATATTTTAAAAAATCAATAAGAAGATCAAGAAATCAAAACAACAAATCACAGACTATAAAGTTACTAACACACAGATTGCGTAAAAGATATCAGTAGAGAATACTCTTTACTCTGTGTAAAGTACAAAGTAACTATTACCTATTACGTAATGTTTCAGCGTACATATTAAAGGTGAAGTAAATATTAAATGATAGGATCAATAGAGATGATTCATGCCAAAACAAATTTAGGCTGTTTGATTTTTTTCTCAAAAAATACACAACGGCAGCTTGTGGCATCTGTGCCCTTACCCATTTTTTTCTTTGTTCCGCAAGGAACCGGCTAAGACCATGCTGCCAAGTCTTTGCCCTTACCCTATTCTTATTTCCCGCCAATATGTCAACTGTTGATCTGTCAGAATCGCCGCTTTAATTATATTAATTAACCAAATCGTGCGTTTTTACAATTTCATAATTAAAACATTTTTTTAGTGTAGTTGTACTCATAAGAGCAAATATCTGTTTACTTAAATAGTACTGGGAGTTTAAATAATGTGCCTTTCACGTCATCTTTTTTGTTATTTTTATGAAATGTGTTGAAAACTGTTTGGGGTCTCCACTTATGCTATTTTGAATTTATAAACAGTGGGTGTAAGTAAGGAAGTTTTAATTTGACGAATTTGTGTAATTTATAAGATATAAGCTATGGATGTCGCTGACACATATGCAACTCAAAGTCAGGTAAAGGATGAGGTTGGAGTTCGATGCCAGAAACTTTTCCAAGATTTTTTAGAAGAGTAAGTACAACTGTAATGATCCCTAGTACGTTAAGCTTAACATTATATAAGGAATATGCATTTATTCATCCTAGATGACAAGGCAGAGACTTTTAGATATCATAATCAATGATCTTGAAAGACGTCTATGTTATAAAGGAGAATGAAAAAAAATTTTTTTTTCTTAAATGAGTACCACAATATATGTGATAAAAAAAAGGTTTTTTAAGTGATAAAGAACAATATCAAAATTTGTGAGTACAAACATTCTTAGCAAGTGCTAATGTATCCTTAGTATTAATGTGATAACTGTATCTCTAAAATGATGGGCCTTGATTCTTTAGTGAAATTTGTTTGTTTTGATGTGAGCTATAGAGCTATGTGTTATCAATTGATAAACTGAAATTCCAATAGTTCGTAACAACACAAAAGATAGGTTTCTACAGATTATACTTGAGGTCCCTACATTACACTAATTAATATATTATTATGTTAATATGTGGAATAAGATAATGTATATAACTACATAAAACAACTTTGTTTAATTTAAAAATAATCATAACAAAAATGTTTTTTGTTCATTAAATAGCTTTACTCAATTTCATTGTTTATGTTACAGGTTCAAAGAAGACAATGAAATAAAATATGAAAAACAAGCCAAAGAACTCCTGAAACCTGAACTAAGTACTTTAGAAGTTAGCTTTGATGATGTAGAGAAATACAATCAGAATCTTGCTACAACAATTATAGAAGAGTATTACAGGATATATCCGTTTTTAAACCAAGCAATATTGAATTATGTTCGTAGTCTGGCTGATAGTGGAATGAAAAAAGATTTACAGGACAAGGAATGCTACATATCATTTGTGGATGTCCCAACAAGGCACAAAGTGAGGGAGCTGACTACTGCTAAAATTGGAACATTGATCAGAATCTCAGGTCAGATTGTAAGGACTCACCCAGTTCACCCCGAACTTGTATTGGGAACTTTTGTATGTTTGGATTGTCAGACAGTAATAAAAAATGTTGAGCAACAGTTCAAGGTAAATGAAATATTTCTATTCCATCCATTGATAGCATGTAACAAAATATTTCTATTGCAATTAAAAACATCTAATAATGTCAACTTATACCAAAAACTAACACTAAAATACTATCAAAAGACAATACCCATTTCAACAACATGGTAATAACAGTACCATAATGTAGTTTAGCTGAATTGTCACCCTTTATATTTTACATGGAGGGCTCTAGTTCATAGGAAGAAGAGAAGTAAACTATCCTACAACTTATGTCAATTGCTCAAAATTCTGGTATGTGCCAAGGTGATAGTGACCATGCATATATACAAATTATTCTATTTGCCTAAAGGTCTTGCCTTAGCCAGTCCACACCACAGCTAGGCAGTTAGACTGTTCATCCAGACTTGCTTAATACTAGTTGGGGAAACTCGATGATAGGCAGTTACAAAGATTTATGGTAGAAAATGTGCCGTAATTACTGCTGTGAGATTGAGATCGTTTTGTTCTCCTCTACCATACTAAATGAGAATTTTAAGAAGTTTTTTTCAAATGATACTTAAATCCCCTCTATTATAGACTAATTTAAATTGTAATTTGTTCTTAATGGTTGTCTTTAAACTGAAATATTTTTCATTCACAGTACACAATTCCAACGATTTGTCGCAATCCAGTGTGCGCCAACCGCCGTCGTTTCATGTTGGACGCGGACAAGAGCGTGTTCGTGGACTTCCAAAAGATACGCATACAGGAGACGCAGGCGGAACTGCCGCGAGGATGTATACCCAGGTCCTTGGAGGTCATATTGAGAGCAGAGGCAGTGGAATCTGTACAGGTAGAACTCACTGCTTATATTGAATTACTACAGTAATGCAGACAGGTCTTTTAATAATCCAAGTGTTTAATATATCTATTCTTGCGTAAAGGGTATGAATCTGATGCTGTTTTTCCGGTTTTCATCAATGCTCAATTCAATGCTCTTGTGAAGGAATGAAAAAAAAAAAGCTAATAACACATAGATCGCCGCGTTTATGTCGCAGAGCTGTAAAGACATGTAAACAAAAAAACGTATTCTTAATTGTTTCTTTTCCAATATATTTGCAGGCTGGAGATCGCTACGACTTTACAGGAACACTAATAGTAGTGCCAGATGTGGGAGCTCTGTCGCTGCCGGGAGCTAAGGCAGAAATAACTTCAAGGACTAGACAGGCTAATGAAGGACAAATGGAGGGCATAAAGGGATTGAAGGCTTTAGGCGTCAGAGAACTGCATTACAAGTGAGATATTGTTTTATTTGAAAAAGTTCTACTAAGTAACAATGCCATTTAGTACAAGTACATGAGTTTATGTTTCAAAAAGCTTTTACAGTTAAATTGTATTTTCTTATAACCTAATTTTCGTATGTGATTAAAGCACGGTTTTCTTATATCAATATGCTAGTCCATATATGTAGTGTATATCAGGATGTGCCAGATTATATAATTGTGATGTTTTATAAGTTGATGTAATCTATTGTTTATTTTTTTACAGGACAGCATTTCTAGCGTGCAGTGTACAAGCTATATCGCGGAGATTCGGCACGTCTGAGTTGTCTGCGGATGACCTCACGACTGAAGATATGAGGAAACAGATGACTGACAAGGAATGGGCCAAGGTATGTATCAGTTATGCCAAAAAAAACATCATAACCACATTTTGTGGCATTCTCATAAAGAATATCAACAATAAGTATTTATTTTTAGACTTTGGGATAAGCAATAATAGTATTTAGTTAGTCAAAAAAATATATTGTAAAAGTGTATATATCATTTACAAACATAATAACATTGTAATTACTTTTAAAAATGCATATTATATTTATTTAAATGTCTAAATATATTAATTTATATAGACAATTATGTTTCTCATGTAATTGAATGTAAATTCAATATGAGAAATAAAGATATTAAACCATATTTAAACTTTGATCAGATTTACGAGATGTCCCGCGACCGCAACTTGTACAACAACTTGATCGCAAGCCTGTTCCCGAGTATTCACGGTAACAACGAGGTTAAGAGAGGAATACTGCTCATGCTCTTCGGTGGAGTCGCCAAAACTACTATGGAAGGTAATCATTATTATTATTGGCCGCCATTTGTACCTTTCAATGTATGTTATTTTAGGTTTTTGTTTTATGTTTAGTGTACAATAAAGTGTTAAATAAATAAATATTATCATTATGTGAAATTTATGGCCATATTTTTTTAAATAATATATTTTTTTAATACAAAACTGTCCCTTAACATTTGATAACCTCTTTTAGTTAAAAAAAATATTGTTATTATTGTTAATCAATTAACTAAATTCCGAAATGGCAGATCTAAACTAATATATATTTGAACACCAGGAACGACGCTTCGAGGCGACATCAACGTGTGCATCGTGGGTGACCCCAGTACCGCGAAGTCCCAGCTACTGAAGCAAGTGAGCGAGATCGCGCCGCGTGCCGTCTACACCAGCGGCAAGGCTTCTTCCGCCGCCGGTTTAACTGCCGCTGTTGTTAAGGTAGAATAATAATAAATAAACACACCCAACAGTCACATACATAATTCTGACCCCACATTAAGATACGAGTCTTTTGCCGTGGGTATCAGAAACTACGAGAGACTTTTCGGTCTTACAAACACCCAGACCCGAAACAAATATTTGTGGATCACACAAAAACTGTCTCGATGCGGGGATCGGACCCGCGACCTCTCGTTTCGCAAGCTGGTGTCTAGCCAACTGCGCCACGGGGCTGTCATCATCTACAGCCCATATATATCCCACTCCTGGGCACAGGCTTCCACTACAACTGAAATAGTTTAGGTCTTAGTCGCTGGGCTAGTACGGGTTGGTGGACAAGGTATGCTCATACATACAGAATTTACTCCCTCTAAAAATGCCTTATTTTATATCAAGTGTACGTAAACACTCAAAATTTTGATTATCTAGTTCTGTGATGTCTCAAATAATGCAACAACTAATACTTATATTTCTTGACAGGATGAAGAATCATTCGACTTCGTAATAGAGGCGGGTGCGTTAATGTTGGCAGACAATGGTGTGTGTTGTATCGACGAGTTCGACAAGATGGATCCCGCCGACCAAGTCGCCATTCACGAGGCCATGGAGCAGCAGACTATATCAATTGCTAAGGTGACTTAAAATATCTCAATACAAAATATTTACAATTTATCATTGTTAACAACCCAGTATTGTATATTCTATATCCTTATTATATGTTCAATATACCATATAGTTGGTCCATATTCAATCTGAATTAAAGTTGAATATTCACATATCATCATAATCAAAGTCAACCAACACAACCAAAAGCAAAGAAAAGTCCCACTGTAACATAAATGGATTATAAAGTCAGATAAACTCTGTGTATAAGATTATTCTGTCACTTATAACCATTTAACATCAACATATTATATTAACAAGTCGTGATAGCCTCGAGGTTTTGCGCGCAGTCGAGAATCTCGACCCCAGGCCAGACCAAGTTATGTGTGTACAAAGAACTATCACGTACTTTACGGTGAAAAAAATCTTCGTGATGAAACCTTTATCCACCAACCCGCACTAGGCCAGCGTGGTGGACTAAAGCCTAAACCTTCTCAGTTGTAGAGGAGGCCCGTCCTCAGCAGTAGGAGGTCTGCATATGGGCTGATGATGAGTGATATTATACTAAATTCATATTTCTTCAATTTACAGGCTGGAGTCCGTGCCACACTGAATGCTCGCACGTCTATACTAGCAGCTGCCAATCCTATCGGTGGCCGATATGACCGAGCCAAGTCCCTCCAGCAAAACTTGGCACTGAGTGCGCCTATCATGTCTCGATTCGACCTGTTCTTTATACTCATCGATGAAGCTAGCGAGATGTTGGACTACGCGATCGCCAGGAAAATCGTTGATTTACATTGCAATAAGGAAGAGACATATGACTGTGTGTATACTAGAGAGGACTTGCTACGGTACATTGCGTTTGCGAGGTCTTTCAAGCCACTCGTTACTGAGGTTTGTATGTGTTTTTATTCCTTTTATATGAAAGTGTTTTATGGGTACTAGTCAATTATATTGCCTACATATTTAAATGATTTATTTATTTATTTAAAATGCTTTATTGTGCACCACATAAATAAGTAAAAATTAAATTAAAGCTACCTTATAAACTATTGTGCCACAAAGGGCGGTCTTATCGCTATTTGCGATCTCTTCCAGACTACCCAGAGAAAAATAAAGTATATAAAAGGGTTGGTCGTGGAAATTAATTAAAAAATAATAATAATAAAAATACACAATAAACAAAAACAAAAAGCATTGATAAAAAAAAATTAAAACTAAATACACAAATATATTTTGAAATTAAGAACATTATGAGTAGTGTGTAGTATTACTGAAGGACAATGATAAATGTATCTAGAAATACATATTAACGTAATATATACCTACGTAATTTTCAAAATTTATTTTAAATTAAATTTCTCAAATAAAAAATTATATAACATCTTCTTCTCTACAACTAATACATATCTACTTCTCTACAACTAGTACATAGTTAAATTTAATCATGTCTTGCTGACACACGATTGATGCATTTGATTTTTGTATTTTTTTATTTCTGTATTTTTCTCTCAATAAAGTGCTGAACTTAATATTTATTTACATACAATCAAATATAAAATTCAGCTAATATTGTAACACGACATTCATAGACGGTTAGGCGTTACGAAGTTTGCCGGGTCAGCTAGTAATATTATTGTTGTTATTCCAGGAGGCGGGGCAGCTGCTGGTGGAGTACTACTGCGCGCTGCGGGCGCGCGAGGCGGGCGCGGCGTGTCGCGTCACGGTGCGCCAGCTCGAGTCGCTCGTGCGCCTGGCCGAGGCGCTCGCCAAGATGCACTGCTCCTCCAACGTCGCGCCCAACCACGTGCACGAGGCCTACAGGTACGCTTCATTCGACACATGTACCAATCCTTACTAATATTATAAATGCGATTGTAACTCTGTCTGTCTGTCTCGCTTTCCTGCTAAAACTACTGAACTGAACTATTTAAATGAAATTTGGTACACAGATAGTTTGGAGCCTGAAAAAGAACATTGGCTACTTTTTATTGCGGAAAAGGCGTTTTAAGGGGTTGAAAGGGGGGATGAAAGGTTGTATAGAAGTATTGTCATTTTTAAAGCTAGAAACTTGAAACTTATTTTTTAGGCTGTTGTTTAGATATAAATAAATATGACATTCAAAGTATGTAAAAAATTACCTTTAAGGGAGTAAAATAAAAATAGGGGATGAAAGTTTGTATGGAAATTCGTCATTTTTGAAGCTAGACTGATAAAACTTTTTTATATGGCTTTTATTACATCATATATATGATATATATATACACAATATAAGAATTATATTAAAAATTTTTTTTTTAAATCCCTTAATATGTTATAAATGAGAAAATAACTAGGGTGGATGTACCGGTCTCAAACCATTTAAAGAAAATCATATTATATTTTTGGTAGTGTATGGGTGTAGGTATTAAAATGAGCACGCTCTTCCGGGAACTAACTATCGTATATTTACAAACACTGATTACAGACAGAGTAGAATAAAGACAACTTATAGGAGCAAGGTGTGCTCGTCACGAGTGATGGGAGACTGTTTTTCATACAAACATCTACATATAAACATCTGGGCTATTGTCCAAAAAGATAAATCCATTTCCAAAGATTGCCGTCACTAAAGATCTTAACTAAGTAATATAGTTTTATTGCACCGGCATGAATTACAATTGGAGAAGTTAACACAATAGTTTACAACAGCATTTACTAATATTTAACAATATGATACATAAAAAATTCTTGCTCTGATAAATTTTACGACTCGCAGATGTTTATGGTTAAACGTCTGCAGTCATATCTAAAAATAAGAACAATGCCTTTTTAAATAAAGTTAATAAAATTAAAGTAATGAACAGGTAAATATAAGTTGACTAAATCTAAGTTGGCGTGTTGCTAACGCCACATAATAGATTATTTATATACAAATCACAAAAAATGGTTTGTATTTTTTTTATCAATACTTTGTACTGTAAATGGCTCTACCATTTAAGGTGGATCATAATCGGGCATGATGATCAGATGTGTAAAAAATGGAATACAATAATCTAATACATTGCCTCAAGTTCTCACGGCTTGTCGTCCTAGTTATGTGATTTTTCATTAGGAAAGTTTCAGTAACAAAATAGTGGCTAGAGACAATTTGTCCATTGAAAGAACAATAGTTGAGGGTCTTAAAACGTGAAACTTTGGTAGCTAATATAATTCCCATTCGGCAAAAAAGGAGTATAAAGTATTTTGGTAATATGTTTGTTAAAAAAAATATTAATTGTTTTAGGTTGCTCAATAAATCTATTATTCGAGTAGAACAACCAGATATTTATTTGGATGAAGAGGAGACACAGTATGAGCCAAGCATGGATGTTGATCAAGAAATTCCCAATGGCACTGCTGGTATGTAATAATACTTTTATTAATATCAGATAAATTTTTCGTGACAAATGATTGTTGTATATTTTTAAAATAATTACATACATACATACATAAACTCACGCCTGTCTCCCGTTAGGGTAGGCAGAGACTATAGAGCGCCAAATGCCACGGTCCAAACACACCTCTTTCGCTTCCTCCACTGACATTATCCTCTTCATGCATGCACGTCGGTTTCGAGGACTCTTTATATTGCCCTTTTTCAGTAACTTACCTATATGGTCTTTATAGGTGTACCTGGGCCGTCCTCGACCGACTTCACCGTTCACTTCCGCACAGTAAATCTCTTTCGTCATTCTGCAAACATTCATCCTTTCAATGTGGCCAAACCATTTTAGCATCCCCCTTTCAATTTTAGTCACTACGTCGACTTTCAATCCACATTTTTCCCTTATCACACTATTCCTCACTCTATCTACCAATTTCACCCCACACATGCTTCTCAACGCTCTCATTTCAACTGCATTAATTTTGCTTTCATGCTTCTTCTGCCATACCCAAGACTCACTTCCATACGTTAGTGTAGGCACCAGGACTCCTTGGTGAATCGCTAGCTTAGCGCGGTCCGATATATTTTTACTGGCCGCGATGGAGTACAAGGCGCCATTAACACTATTACCCAACTTTACCCTTCTTTCAATATCTCCTTCACACTTACCATCCCTTGTGATCACAGAACCCAGATATACAAATTCATTCACTTGCTCCAGTTTTTCATCCCCTATCATTATGCTGCACTCAGTTCTGGGTTCACTCCTCTCTAAAATCAATACTTTCGTCTTACCTACATTCACTTTCATACCTTTTCTCGTTAATGCCGCATTCATAATATTCACCATTTGCTGTAGCTCATACTCTGATGACGCAAGAAGAACTTGATCATCAGCGTATAAGAGACATTTAAACAGTGACTCATTCATCCTAAGACCAAACCTAGATTCTTTCAAGTCCGTCAGACAACTATCCATGAAGAGGTTAAACAACCATGGCGACGCCACACAGCCCTGCCTGACACCACGTTTGATGTCAAACCAGCCTGTGCAGGCACCATTCAATCTAACACAGGCACTTGATTCCGTATATCGACCTCAAGGCGACCTCAAGGCCCGTATCAGACTGTCGTTCACCCCATACATAGACAGTGTTGACCACAGTTCATCCCTCGCCACACGATCATAAGCCTTTTCCAAGTCGATAAAGGCGCAGAAGACCTTCTGATGTTTTGCTAAGGCCTTCTCTGCTATGCACCGAAAAGAAAAGACTTGATCCACGCATCCTCTTCCCTTTCGGAAACCACCTTGCACATCCCAAATCTTATCTTCTGTCACACGAATAACTCTATCAATCAGAATTCTCGCATACAATTTTCCTACCACGCTAAGAAGGCTGATACCCCGATAGTTCTTGCACTGCTGCGGTGATCCTTTCCCTTTAAATAGTGGTACGATAATGGCCTTGCACCAATCACTTGGTACTTGGCCATAGCGCCAACATTTGTCAAAGAGAAGGCACAGCAGGCTGACAATAGTATCACCACCTCCCTTCAGCATTTCTGCCGATATCCTGTCTAATCCCGCTGCCTTTCCAGCTTTCGCACATTTAATCACATTTTTTATCTCAGTCATCCATGTGTCTATACTAATATCACTTTCACTTTCATCTTTCATGATCATTCTTTCATCGATCTTGTATTCGTTCGAAAAACATGCAATTTCTTCCCCATCCTTAAATAGACTTTCGAAATATTTCTTCCATTCATTCAGTATTTCCTTTGGATCCCTTATAACATTACCATTCTCATCTCTTATAACTCCCACAACAGATTCTTCTGCTTTACCACGAACTTTTCGGACCATGTGCCAAAATAACTTTACATTTGTCCGAAAGTTAGCAGAGAACCTTCTATCATACTTCTCCTTGCATTCGTCCTTCTTTCTTTCAACAACTTCTTTCGCAATCTTCTTGCACGAATAATATTTATTTTTTGCCATGCGTTCAGTACCATCCATAAAACCTCGCATTCTACTTCTAGCCTTTGCAGCTAATAAGTCCACCCATGCTTTACGTTTTTCACCTACCACACTTTTCACTTCCTCATCCCACCATTCATTTCTTGGGTTCTTAGCGTTCTTCTTCCTATTAACCCCGCATACCTGCACCGCACAATCAACAATACCATTCTTAATCTCCTTCCATACTTCTTCTATCTCTCCTGACTGACTTTCTAACAGGTCTCGGAACCTTTCACACAGCTTATTTGTGTATTGGACTCGAACATCCTCATCTTGCAGTCTCTCTACTTTTATTCTATCTAAACCTTTCGTATTTGGGTGCTTATAATGTCGCCACTTCTTGAGCAACCCTGTTAGTCTCATAACCACAAGGTGGTGATCAGTGCCGACATTAATCCCACGGTACACTCTCGTATCCACTACATTCTTTCTAAGCCTTTCATCTGCAATTATAAAATCTATCACGCTTTTATCTGATTGTCTTTGCCACGTGTACATGTGAATCTTTTTATGGGCAAATATTGTGTTAGTGACAATCAGATTTCTCTCCAGGCATACCTCTAATAATTTCACTCCATTATCGTTTATTCTTTCATCTCCATGCTTTCCTAAAATCTTCTCATATCCATCCCGACGTACACCCACCCAACTATTAAAGTCTCCAAGCATTACAATCCTTTCATTCTGTTTACAATGATTTAATACGTCTCTCACACTATCCCAGAACTCCTCCCTGACTTTCAGTGGCTTGGACATGTCGGGAGCGTAAGCACACAACATAAAAATACGGGTCAAGCCCACTTTTAGTCGAAGCCATAGGAGTCTAGGACTAACCGCTTCATGCTCGATCAAACATTCATTCATCCTCTCATTCAACAGTATTCCTACACCTTGACAACCTCTTTCATAATCCGCAACACCTGACCAATAAGCTGTGTATTTATCATGAGTTGTTAGACTACAACCTTTCTTCTTAGTTTCAGTCAGACCCAATACATCCAATCTTCTCGTATCCATCATCTCACAAATCTCATTCATTTTGCTATCTACTGCTCCACACACATTTACAGTAGCATATAAGCACTCCATAGCCCGCTTTTTGCCTTTCGGGGAGACAAAACGTGACGGATGGCAAGTCTCGTCGCCGTTGGGAATTTTGCCCTCCCCAGATACGATAGGGCTGCCTGAAATTAGCTCAGGGAGGGATTCTCCGGCAACGCCGGTACCCTCCTGGGGTAGTAGTGTTTGAAATTCCCTCATCGTATCGTTGTTGCTTTTTTTTTTTTTTTTTTTTTTTTTTTTTTTTAAATAATTATATTTACTTATGTATTACATATATCATATAATTTTACAGAAACACCAGCGAATGGAGACTCAGCTCCTAAGAAGAAATTAGCTTTATCATTTGAAGAGTACAAGTCCCTGAGTAACATGTTAGTGGTGTTTATGAGGAAACAAGAGGCAGAAGCTGAGACAAGAGGTATGATGCAATATTTTTTTCACGTTATTCGAATTAAAAAGAAATTTAAAAATCATCTTTCATCAAGTGAAGGTATCCCAATGTATGTCTGTTTTCCGCTTAGGTGAAGAAGGCTCTGGTATGAAGAAAAGTGCTGTTGTAAGCTGGTACTTAGAACAGTTGGTCTCGCAGGGACAAATAGAAACTGAGGATGAATTGCTAGAAAGGAAAACGCTTGTAGAAAAAGTTATCGACAGGCTTATGTACCATGTAAGTAATATAACTACAACTTCTTATTTACGAAATTATAAAAAAGAAATCATATTACCTTTATCGATATTTTTTGTTACAAATATTTGTACTACTTTTTATCTTTAACTTTACTTTAGAAATTACGACCGAAATTCGTTAGTCGAAACTATTGCACCTACTTTGCACTGAAATTATGATAACCAAGGATGTTTTATACAGTTTATTTATATTGTCTAGAACTAACCTACAAATACGATTTTGGTTTATAGGACCAAGTGATAATTCCGTTGTCAACCACCGGGCTGAAAAGCACGCAGAAATCGTCGGAACAGGAAGTAGAAGACGACCCCCTGCTAGTTGTGCATCCCAATTACGTGGTCGATACGTAAACATTCCTTTCATATATAAGAACAATTTTTCCAATAAATTTTTGTATGTTTCAATGTCTTTAGCTTATTCATCCCTTTTCACAAGTAGTAAAACATTATTTAATTAATGCCATACCAAATACACTTCAACTAAAAAAAAACAGCTTGGCTTTCGAGAACTTTATTTTAATTGTAACAAAAATACATTCAACATCTTTCAAACACTTTATACAGATCATTAAGACTAGCTATTTGCAATATAGACCCATTGCTTACAAAACTACTAGGCGGCAAGAAATATCTTCTGATCGCTGGAAATATCACATGCTCTTGTTTTCTATGTTCTATTGCTATTGACTCTGGGGTTTCGTCAGGATTAGGTTGAGAATAAAATATAGCGGTTTGTCGACTGAATGTTTCGAAACATTCCTTTTCCGATTCCCAATTGACTTCAGTTACTAGACGGACTAAGTACGTTGGTAACGCACCCATAAACGGCGTGTGTCCATCTGCGTAGAAAAATAACGAATTAATGAATGTTTTATAATCAATCTGCAATAAATTAAATACAATTTTACATTTATAGGCAATACATATATTACAACTAATGCAGCCTTTTGATCATAGATTACCATTCAATAATTTAAGATCGCTTACCTAATAATAAAGGTAGTGCTACAAGCTCCCCCTCAGCATTCATTTCCAACGAAAAATATTCAAGCAACATAGCTCTTTTGCTTAAAATATGTTTAGTCATCTGCTGAGCCATCTCTTTCATATCACCTGTAAATAGCAAACCAAAGTTTTGTCAATTTCTACATCAAGCTCTAATTAATGTAAATTCAAAGAAAGAAATTCAAAAGAAAGCTATTAAAATGACGAAACTAACAGCAATCAACATCAGTATTCACCTAATTCGTCGTTCCATTCTGATTCTTGAGCACTAAGACCTAGTAATATTAATTCTTTCAAAGGCAATGGATTCGATAGTTTTATAAGTCCGAAATTTTGAAAGTCATACAGTAGCGTCTCGTAGAATAATTCCTCACTAAAAATACAAATCATACGTAAATAAAACATTCAAAATAAATCTGGAATAACAACAAAAAATTAATACATAATAATAATATCCCTACAAAACATGTAGAAATAAACTTACGTTAATCTAGTGGTGTCACATAAATACAACTTTGTAGAATGCTGAATCAAAGATCTGTGGCAATCTATACATGCTATGAATATTAAATTTGCTAAAATCTCCCGCAAATTTGTGCTGCATTTTCTTTCAATCTCCAATCTCAATTGTTTTACGCTGGTCAGTTTGGTTTCCACTCGTTCATATTTGAATGTTCTCGTTTTGAATGAGTCTTTTGGGTCGATGTAAGTAATATTTGCTTGGTCGTTGGCTGTGTGGGTTTTCCATTTATCTTGTATTTTGTTGATAACAGCTGGTTCTTCTACTATTGAATTATTGATAACATCATCATCAGTATCCATTGTAATTTCTGGTATCCTCTGTACATCTTCATTAACTTCCTCAGTCACACCAGTTTCTTCATTGATTGCACTATCATGGTTATTTGCAATGTTTTCAACAGGTTTGGCAACGGAGAAAAATTTATCAATTTTTTGTACATCCGAGCTAACCCGTACCATGTTATTGGCGTACACTTTAGCAGCGTCAGTTGTTTTTTTAACAATTTCTTCGACAGCTGTAGCACCTGGTAATCGTGACTGGGTGTACATAATTCTCGTGGAGTTGCAACTCAACAGTTTGCTTTCTATGCAAGACTTTATCTTTTCTATTATTTGTTCTTCATATAGAAATTGGACTTCATGCTTTGTTGGATGCACGTTAACGTCGACGTTTTTGGGATCTGCAAATAATATTTCAATGTAGTAAATGTGAATAGAGTAATATAACTAATAAATAAGTATAGTTACCCAGTTCAATGCTCAGATAGACGAAGGCGTGTGAATTTTTCGGTAAGTATGTTGCATAAATCGAATCGACTGCTTTTCGTATTGCTGTCAAATTGGAAACAAAAGTAGGGCAACTTTTAATTGACGCATTACTTTCAAAAGTAACAAAGTATTAGCTGAAATATTTGTCTTAATAAAAAGACGCATTGTAAAAATATGATTTACCTAGAGAATCCACCAGTCTATGATTAATAAATAGTAACATGGTGCCTTTCTTATGAGAATAATTAACATTAGTAATGTACCCATGTACAGTCAGTTTCAATGATGCGTCTTTTATTTCGATATCCATCAATTCCCGAGCAATTTGGTTTCCATGTATCTGTATATAATAATAAACATTTAATAATAAGTCATTATCTGTACTTACAAATTGCATTTGCATTTTGATGCAATATATCAAATCCTTTAAAAATATCGACAGGCTATGGGTTCATGTTAGAGACCAGGATGGTTGGCGCTTACTATACATATTTAAATTTAAATATGGGTTCGATTCTGGCACGAAAACATGTTTGTGGGATTTCCACGTATTGATTGGGTCAGAATATTTTAAGTTTGATAAGTCTTGTATGAATAAAAATATTAAGAATATATACATATACTTACAATTCTAACATTATCAATAACTGATGAGTTAGCAGGCGTTTTTATATCAGTATTTTCCCCAAATTTCTTCAATGTGAACGCAACATTACTATTATGGACTGCATAGCCCCCTAGAACTTCCATTATGTGTGAGTACTCCTCTGAGGGACTTCGCAGTGCTTTCTTACGCGCTATGACGTTGTAAAAAAGATCTTCCACTGTTATCTGAGTGCCATTGTTGCCTGCACATGGCTTAACTGGCCCTTTTAGATTTCCATTCTCGTAAGATGCTCTAGAAAATATAAAAGTTAAGCTTTAATAAGTGTAAGATTGTAAATATTATGAAACAAAGAAAAGATTGTGTTTTTATAGTATTGCGGTACAAGTATGTGCTGTGCGATCTCTATCTCTAGATAGAGATCCTAGGTTCGATTCCCGGGTCGGGCAAAGTGTTATTGGGCTTTTTTATTAAGATTTTTCATTAGCAGCACGGAGTCTGGAATTTGTGTCCGGCAATAGGCTCGCCCCCTATTACTTGCAACATAAAAACAATTGGAGAAATGTGGGTGCACCAATACACTTCGACCTACCCCTCCGAGGAATACAGGTGTGAGGTTATGTGACTTTGTATTGGTATAACGGTATAAATCAATGTTTATAAAAAAGTGGTCAAGTAGTGTCTTGGTAGAGCAGATTTTTCCAGTGCTTAATTTTTTTTTCATATATTATTCAGATTATCATGTCTAGTCAACAGATATACATTTACACCCAAACTGCTCACAATTTTGACCACAGTCAAGAGGCAATTATTGAAAAATTATTTTTTACCTACTGATATTAGACACTGTTTTTATCTGAGATTGAGGTCAAGACTGTTATTGTAAGGTGTATTTAATTATTAACTTATAAAAATTCTTACTTATAAGCACATTTAGCATTTGCAGTCTTAGTAAGTATGGTAAGGTGAGCAACATGGCTGATACTTGCGAGGGCTTCCCCACGAAATCCATATGTGTTTATCGCCCTAAGATCTTCATACTCCCTTAATTTTGATGTAGTGAACCTTTCACAAACTATCTCCAGGTCTTCATACCTTATTCCTGTACCATTATCCTGAATCTGACAAAAATGATTACAACATTAGGAAGTTAAACGGATCTTGTGGATATTTCTTCTCTCTAAAATTTTCCCTACTTTTGAAGATGAGAAAAAATATATATTGCAATAAAATTAATTACCCAATGAATTTCTTCCCTCCAGTAATTTTACACAATTATTAAGTAAGGCATAATTATACAGTCCATTGTCATCAATTTCATACATATTAAATTGAAATAATACTGTGATTACTTTGTAATTTTTGTATATATTTATAAAATTGGAATAATTGAAATAAAAAGATATTCCTGTTAGTCTTGAGAATAATAAGTGTCACTTAATTTTTTTATATATTTTTTTACATTTACTGTTATAAATAAAAACTGTAATGAACTGATTAATAAATATACCTGCAAATATTTTAAACCGCCAGCTTTTACGGTAATAACTATACTCGTAGAGTGTGCATCTAAACTGAAAAACATTATCAAATAAATATTGTTTAAAGAATATTTAGGTACAATATTATTTTTATTAATCGTATACCTATTTTCGATCAACTCTTTTAAAGCATTTGACGGCCTTTGCACTATTTCGCCGGCGGCAATCCGATTCACTACTTCTTCACTTAATTTCTTAATTATTCCTGGCTCCGGCATAATTTAAACGTAAGTAAGCGAGTAATGATTAATAATTGAAGTTTTTACGTTTCATAAAATAACCGCATCTACTAAAAAAAATAAACACAGCTGATTGTAAAAAAAAAACTGCTGCTATTTTTTTTTTCCTTTGTTCCGCAAGGAACCGGCTAAGGTCGAAGACCATGCTGCCAAGCTGCCAAAATAATAATAACATGTTTATAGAATTATCGTATAGATGCTATCGTATACCATAGACTGTATTTGTTCTGTGATCGTAAAAAGCAAAATGATTTTTAAGAAAATTAAAGGATTTCCGCAGGTTTTACGTGTGTATCAAAATTGCTTTTGTGGATCTAATTCTATTTCTAGCTATAATATATAGGTAGATAGTTAATATGCGTTTTAATCTGTCGCAATCGGACCACATATCGCTTTACAAGCTTTGTACCTACATAACCCAGAATACAATACCATTTAGGTAGGGGAAGGGGGGGGGGCATGATGGGGTACTTAAGGGAAATCACAAAAACACACCATTATTACCATGTTTATTACTTTTATTAAATTATGGTACGTTATGTTATTTATCTTACTATGATTTCATACAGTCTTTGCAAAATTTGCTTATCATATTTGTCAATAATTGTCAACCATTAATTGGAACATTGCAAAAAACCATCTTCGGTAAGATGGTGATGGGGTAATAAAATTTGAGCATGATCACGAAGCTAATTATTCTCACAAAACACAAAAATGTGTATTTCTTCCGCATCTTCATTGTCCACGTCCAACAAGTGTCGTGAGCCCAACATCCACAGAGCTATCAGCCTGCCCAAGATTCGGACAGTGTCAAAAATTGCAGTTTACATAATTTCAATATAGTCAAATGGCATCTTCATCATTTGTATTTTTGTGTTTTGTGCTTTTTGTGTAATAAACCAATGTTACAAGTATTTATATAGGGATTTAAATGTACCCAGGCCCAAATCCCATTTTGCTCCAATGCCCCATCATACCCCGTACCCAATACCCCATCTTGCCCCAAAAGGTGACTGAACAAAAAAAGAAACTATAATAAAATGTTTAATGTATGTTAAATAAACAACACTAGTAGTATAATATCAAAATACATAAATGTGGAGACAATAATTACCTTTGACCTTACACAATATTAGATCGACGAAACGTTAAAAAGGGTTATCGGTTTGTAAACAAAAGACGCCTTGACTCACGATTTCTCTCGCACTGATCGTTGTTCGCAAAAGGCTTGTAATTGGTTTATTGCTTTCTATTCATTTCTTTATTTAGTTTATTTCGACGGTCGCAGGTTCAAACCCCAGGCACACACCTCTGTCTTTTCGAAGTTATGTGTGTATTCACAATAAATTATCACTTGCTTTAACGGTGAAGTAAAACATCGTGATAAAACCTGCGCACCTAAAAAGAGTCTATACTTCATCAGTGTTGAGTGTTGACAGTTGACACCATAGATGTTGACACTATGGTTGACACTTGACATTTGACATTGGCATTTAGAAAAAATATATTAAATGAGCCTGAGGAAGTGATCAGCCAAATTTTTTGATAATTTGGGTCTTTACTGTTACTCATTGTTAACATAAGTTTATATATTAGTAGTTGTTTAATTGGCTTACTTGGAAGCAAATATATACTTATGCAATAAAACGTATGTTTGGGCATAAGTAAGCAAGATTTATTATTAAAATTTAACTTAACTGCTAATACTTTAGAAACAACTAAAAATGGAAATGGAAACCGAGACGATACCAGACAATGATTCTGATATGTGTGCTGATTACGACGAAGAGTGGGAAGAATTAAACCGTCTAAACGCTGTTTTGGAAGTCCACGCACCACCGACGACCACAGTTATCTCAAATGCTCCCGGTAGCCCTTCTATGGAAACATCTAATGCCGCACAGGAGTTGGAACTCATTGATAGCGCTATTGGCCTTAACAAACTTACAGACGAAAAGCTAACTCGACTAGAGTATATATTGAAACAAAGACTCACACAGTGTCACAAAAAGTTAAAAGAAATTTCCAGTTCATGTACTAACCAAGATAAACAGGAGTCATTCAGGTATTTTTATTGTGGTAAACCATACTTCAAAGACAAATATAACTTTCCTGCACCGGATAATGAGGATACTATTCTTATGGCAAAGGCACATATGTATGACTTCTCTCAAGTTGGGTCTGTACCAGGCTGGACTGTCCGAGATAAGAGTCAGTTTATGGCGGAAGTCTCCAGAATGTCTCAAGAAATAAGAAAAAAGGAATTGCACTCAAAGATTGCACAACTTCGCCGTGAGAAAAAAGTTAACAATGACAAACATTTAAAAAAGATGATTGCTGACCTTAGTAAAGAGATATGTAAATTAAAGGATAAATCTTTAAATGAAATAGCTTTGCCACTGGACCATAATTACGATTGGGAAACCTTAGCAAACAAAATGAATCGTAGACATACAGCTCAAGAATATGAAGCTCTATGGAGATTGTTTTTTCATCCAAGTATAAATAAAAATAGTTGGACTAAATCTGAACATAGTGAATTACAGAGGATTGCCACTGATAATAATCTTCAAGACTGGGATGACATAGCCAACAAGTTAGAAACTGGAAGGACTGGTTATCAGTGTTTTGTGTATTTTAGAACTAATATGACCAACCTATCTAGTGGTAGGAGGTGGTCTATAGAAGAGGTTGAATTTCTCCGAAGACTGGTTGACTATTACAGGGAAGATAATTACATTCCATGGGGTAAAGTTGCTGCATCTATGGAAAACCGAACTAAAATTCAAATCTATAACAAATATTTAAGGCTCATTGGACATAGAAAAGGCAGGTTCCTGCCTGAGGAAGATACAGTTATTTTAAATTGTGCTTCTAAGTATGGAACCAACTTCAAAAAAATTATGAGTTTTCTGCCTGGCAGATCTATAATACAAGTACGAAACCGTTATCATGTGTTATCTAAAATGAGAGTTTCTACAGTGTGGACTGAAGCAGAAGATAGAAAACTTCTTCAACTTATGGCTCAAGACAACAATATAACTTTTTCTAGTTTGTCTGAGTTTTTCCCAGGCAAAGACCGAGTTCATATAAGAAGTAGGTACTTGACATTAGTAAAGTGGATGAGAAGAAATCCTAACTCTGACCTTGCACATGCGCCACGTCGAGGTGCTAGGCGGTTGACACATGGTCCAGCTACAGAAAATTTAAACCAAGCTATTGAAAACTTAAAGACTAGAATGGAAAGTGAAGTTCAAATGAAAAAGTGTAGCAAGCTCACAATAGATTCACCTGAAACACATATTGATGATGCTATAATTGCTATTTTATACAATGAACATGTAAGAGAAATGGAAAATAAACAGTGTGAGGAAGCTGATAAGAATTTAGATATTGAAGAGTCATTTTCCACTGATGCCCACAATGTTACTGATTTACGTAAAGTACTTCTACTTTTAAAAGCCAATTTAAACAGAGCCACTTACACAAGAAGTCATTACAGTGAAACATATCCTGCTTTAGATGATACTCAAGATACTTCAGCTAAACTGAAAAGCTATTCAAAGAAAAATCAAGTAACACAGGTTGAAATTACTAACGAAAATCGAGGACCAGATGTTTGGGGTTATAAGAGATTTGATGAGATTAAAAATGTATTTCCACCACATTATGCCACATTAACGGGATGCAGAGCATTAATGGCATTTACGACGTGTAGGAATTCACGTAGTGAAGCCGGAATAAGCATGCAGGTGTTACTTAAACGTAATGCTACTCTGCGATCTCAAATGAATTTGTTAATGGAGCGATTTCAAATGTTATTTACCTGGCCTATGTTACTTTCGAATGAGGGACCTGATGAGGCCACCATTTTGGCTAACACTAAAAAGAAAGCGAGTGCACGTCACCGACCTGATTCACCAACACCTACATCCTCATCTGCTATAGCATCTTCAGTGCCAGCTGTTTACATACCTGTGAAACATAGAACAAGTAGAAGCGAAGTAGATAATACAGAGGAGTCAGAGCAGATTGACTTAGAAGAACCTTGTAGGGAAAATGCTGGTAATAAAGAAGATTTTGCAGATCATAATTTCTTGCTGTTTACCGATTAAAACAAATATCAGCAATGTTCGAATTCTTGATCGAGATCGTTATAATGCGATTCCGAAAAACTTATTGTGTTTGGGTCTTGAGAGAATCATGCGTAGATATCAGTTAAATATGGACGATAATTTTAGATATATGTTGAAAAAATACAAACATAAATAAAATTTGTTCACTTCGTGTTTTTGTTCTTAATTTGAATTATGTATTATATCTATATGCAACCACAATCGTGCCATTATCCCCGAAGGGATAGGTAAAGGTGTATTTCTCACCCCTAATTTACCAATTATTTTTAAATTTCATGTATAAGCCAGCAGTGATGGCCTCGAGGTTTAGGCGCGCGGTCCAGAATTTCGGCGGTCGCAGGTTCAAACCCCAGGCACACACCTCTGACTTTTCGAAGTTATGTGTGTATTCACAATGAATTATCACTTGCTTTAACAGTGAAGGAAAACATCGTGATAAAACCTGCACACCTAAAAGTTCTTAGGCATTTCTTAGGTGTGTAGTCCGCCAACCCGCACTAGGCCAGCGTGGTGGACTAAGGCCTAAACTCTCTCAATAGTAAAGGAGGCCCGTGCCCAGCAGTGGGACGATTAGTACCTATGGATTATAAATTCCTTATAATCCATAGGTACTAATATTATAAATGCGAAAGTAACTGTCTGTCTCGCTTTCCTGCTAAAACTACAGAACCGATTTAAATGAAATTTGGTACACAGATAGTTTAGACCCTGAGAAAGGACATAGGCTACTTTTTATCCCGGAAAAGGGGTGATGAAAGGTTGTATGGAAGTATTGTCAGTTTTAAAGCTAGAAGCTTAAAACTTATTTTTTTGGGCTGTTGATTAGATATAAATAAATATGACATTAAAAGTTTGTAAAAAATGTACCTTTAAGGGGGTAAAATAAAAATATGGGTGAAAGTTTGTGTGGAAATTCGTCATTTTTGAAGCTAGAATGATGAAACGACGTGTAGGTGACTGTAACTATGTAGGTATATGTAACTATATGTCTGTTAGGTATGCTTTCACGCCTAAATCATTTGACCGATGTAAACGATTTTTGATATGGACATAAATGGGACTCTGTGGAGTAAAATAGACTACAAATTATTTTCTTTCTGAACCCAACCCTGTAGTCTACGCGGACGGAGTTGCGGGCAAAAGCTAGTGAATTTATAAAGTTCTAAAGTAATCAAGATTAACATTATTTATTAATTAATTCATATGTCATCATCATCGTCAGCTCTTATACGTCCCACTGCTTGGCACGGGCCTCCTCAACAACTGAGACGGTTTACGTTTATGTTGTAATTCTACAGGTAAATACAGAAAAAAAAAACTAAACAGACAAAATAAACTGGGTCATATTATGATCTTGTTTATTTGAAGTAGATGTAAAATCGTTTCCTAAAGTAATACCTACCTATCAGATGGCGTAGCCAGGAGTGTAAGCCGATTGTAAACGTATTATTTATTATAAAGTACCTACAAATTTATCCAAAGAGGAAAAGTTTTCAGTGACACTCTTCAAAAAAAAAACCATTTAAATTTTAAAGGAATAACCGTGCTAGTTTTTAATTATCTGGGGTTGAGTTGTTTAATTTCCATAAATACACATTATTCGTATAACCATAGATAATACACTAATAACTGAGATAGATGTGCCACTCATGTTTTCATTTCGTAAAAAGCAAGTACCATTGCGGATAGATGGCGCTGATTTTTATACATTTTATCCGCACACACCCGCTAGATGGCGCTCAAAAAGGACTATTTTTTTTTTCTCTAGAATATATTTGAGATAGTTATATTTGATGTTGAAAGGAATAAATAAATTCTTAACTTGTGTATGCTAGCCCAAGTTCAAATGTCTCTCGAAATATGGTTGTTTATTGTATCAACCTTTATTTCGAAACACAAGAATTTACTTATTCTACAAAATAAATACATTTAAAAAAAGCCTTCATTTATTTTTTCAACAATCAAACTTGTAAAAAACTGTAATATTCCACATTGAAATAAAAGATGGTTTTTCTCATTTCCTTTTATTGTTTTTCTTATAATAATGCAGTGCTTGTATTTTTGTATTATTGTTTTGACAGATGCTACTTTTACCTTTGAGTATTCTGTTGACATTAGTGCACCAGCTATTAACAATAATATTAAACACAGTGTCCATTAGGAAATTTTGTATTCTCGTTTTGTGATCCAAGCAAGAGAAATAGGATACATTGCAAAATATATTGACAATTTCCTTAATTGTACCCCTCAGACATTTTTGGTGTGGTTCTTCATTTAATATATTTTGGATTATCATGCAAACATCATCTACATACTCGCACAGTGCCTCCGATGGATAATTAAGGGATCTTCGGGTATAATCCCTTTCTAATATATAATCATTATGAGTCGGAGGCACTGTGCTTATTAAATGCATTCGGCAAGTGTGACATCTTTTTGAAATTTTTTGCAAAGCTTTTTTGACAACATAGCCCGCAACATATCTTTTTGATTCTTTCGATGTTATGTTCCGAGAATTTTCCATTTGTGATGTTTGCATGAATTGGTTAATTATAGAATCCACATAAACTCTGTCTGTGGGTTGTTCTCTTGCTTCTTTTTCTTTATTTTTCAGCAATGATTTTAATGGCTTTAACATTTTACTATTGTCTTGCTCGCAGTTTGCTCCAATTGAGTGTGGAGAAGTTAAATTATTCACTAGTAATGTTTTAAATGCTCCAATAAACTGCGAGCAAGTTGGAGACGTATTTCTAATGCCATTACTTCTAATGTTGCAGAAAAAATTTTCTAATGGATCCTGGTTAATGTTTCTTGTCAACAGACTACATACATTATATGTCTCATGTAAATAAGTAAACATTTCTTTGTAAACATTAATATTGGCAATCCAATTTTTAATGGATGGTACTTGCGTAAATTTTATAGCAACTGTACCATCCCTTAGTTTTTTTTCTATTTTAAATTGCATTGATTTCAATACCTTTAAAGATTCATTCCACAATTTGAGGTGTGGTGAGTTTTTTTTAAGGGCACACTTATATATTTTTTCCATGCTTTGATACGAATGGCCATTAAACGAGTCGAACAATTTGTCAAAGAATAATAATAAATCTGCTGTACCGACGCACTCCTTCGGAAGAATGTTGTGATCTGTAATAATAATAAAAACTATGATTACGAGTTGAAATAGGAAAATAAAATTTATTCTAATAATTGCCGCTTTAGTGTAACTGGATGATATAAATTATAATTGGCATTCATTTTTTAATAAATAGGTAGCACTATTTCTTTGTAGACAATAATTGAATAAAACTTTGCGATACAAAATATCGCACAAATTATAATATGATCGATTGTATAAGAAAGTTTCATACTTGTTGACAAGTACTGCTGTACAGTGAATACCATATCCAAAATACCAAAGAACAAAAGTTAAATAAATCTCAAAGGGTTTTTACTTCCTTTGGGTTTTACTTGCCAGAGAATATATGAGGTGATTTTGTTTCATGATAATATCCTCGACTAAAGCATATGAGTGCATAACATATTTATTATCCCTATTATAAGACTGGTTAAATCTTAATTTAGTAGTTAATCAGTTAGTGTAAATGATATATTAGTTTTTGTGAATGGACAATGGCTTCGTTTTAATTATGTGCACCCTGCACAACTATTTATTTAAAGTAAATTAATAAAGTATTTAAAGTATTTTTATATCTAATGGCTGTCTATAAGAGATTGCCAAGACCAATAAGACCAACATATGTTCTAAGTTTTTTTTTACCTGTTACCGTGTGTCCCTTTGATGTATAATAAAGTTTTAAATAAATAAATTAGTGTACGACCGAAACTAGTTTTTCAAAGGAAACCGAAACTTTCGGTCGGTCAATAAAATAAATACTTACTTGCTAAGAATCTCATTGTTGAGGACACCTGCTGGCTGAATACTTGGGCTGCATTCTTTACCTTCATTTTTGGTATTTTCTCGTGTACAACATGACTTTCAGTCAATTTGTTGATCAACCTGACATCATGTTCGCCTGGATCAGCATCAAGGAGCATTTGTAAATGATTCCATTTTGCGTGTTTTATCTCTCCGTTTTGGATGTATCTTAAATCCTTTGTAAGGAGATTGTTCCTTAATCCTTTAAGTAGATGTGGGGGATCAAATATTGGGAATATTTTTGTCCCATCAATTTCAAAGGCTGAAGTTCTACATTCTTTGCCTTCCAGTATATATTTTCTTTTAGTATCATTTACAAAGCTTTTTATGACGCTCATATTCGATGTAGATTGATCACAAACTGTGGCAATAACCTTGAGCCCCGTGCTATGTACGGCTTTTATATTTTTTTTGGATTATCATTTTTAAATCTCCGCTCTTCGTTGCACTCTGGCAGAAAGTGAAAGAGATTGGCTGTTTATATTTCCCTTTTAAACCCTTGATCATAAAAACCAATGCACGGTCAGCAATCTTGTTGGTTTTATGGGAACCAAAGTCCTCAAAACCAATAATTTGATCGCCACATTTATGGTAATGTAAACTCGGACTTAATGCAACTTCATCAAATATGAGCGTACATAGCCTCTTCTCATGCGGTAATTTCCTTACAGCGCTTTTCAGGTTTTCTGTGATAATGTCATTTATTCCAGGTTTGATAGTAATATGGTTCAATAATTTTTGTATTGTTCTTCTTGATGGCAATGCAAACAGTCTTTGTAACAATTTGTAGGCTTTTTGACTCTGTTTGTATATTGTAAGGCATAAAATTTTTTCTTGATTCGTGAATCTTCTTCCCCTCGGTTTTACAGATGTCTTTTTTAATTGCATTCTTGTGAAAATTCTAGCAGTTTCAGGGAGGTTTTCAACAGCTTTTAAAAAAGATTTACATTGAGAAACCTTTGCAGCTTGCCGAACTTTTTCGCTGATATCTTTACATTTGGACTTTAATTTTAAAAGCTTTACTTTCAATTGAGCATTCTGTTTTATATATTTATTTTGGTCAACTTTTATGTATTGGAAGCCTGAAATAAGAGAAACAATAAATCTTTAAACCGCAATATATTACCGAAATTATTAATCAAGTCTCATGTACATATATATATCATAGTAGTTGTGTGCAACAATATTTTATATACAAATTAATAAAGTTATTAAATTATTTTTTTATCAATTTCTTTTAATAAGATAAAACATAAAGGTACTGACCTCTTTTGGAAGAAATACATCTCGAGGGCTTTGACACTGGTGGATCCTGACATATTGGTTCAATATGTATAGATGTCGATCCTTAAAAGAAAAAAGTATGCAATTTATTAACCATAATTAACTATTGACTACAGCAATACCAATCATTGAACAAAATAACCTATTGACTTGAGATTACAGTACAGCCGACTGTTATACGATTTGTGGTGTTATTGGCACATTATAATAATTATTTTACAATGCAAATTGCTAATTATTATTTTTTTGTACTTAAATTTCTTTTCTACTATTATTGCTATTTTATTGTACTATTATTTTATGGATCCTAATAGTGCTGATCCCTGTTTTTGTTTAATATTCTGTTTATAGTTTTTTGAATTATATACAAAGAATGGAACTTTTTTCGTTTTTTAGTCGAAACCATTGTTAACAGCTGTCTCGCAATAACTTTTGTTTGCGGACGCCATTAAAACAATAAACTTGCAATGAACCTTGCTATGTTTAACTTTTTGTTTCTTTAAGTTTATTGTTTTAAAGGTGGATGCAAACAATAGTGCAAAAGTTTTTGCGAGACAGCTGTTAACAATGGTTTTCGCCTAAAAAAACAAAACAAAGTTATATTCTTTTTAAAAACAATTAACAGAAAATTAAACAAAAACAAGATTTGGCACTATTAGAATCCAAAAAAAAAAATAGTACCATAAAACAGCAATTATAGTAGTTTTTTTTTAAGTACAAACAAAAAGTAATTGGCAGATTGTTTTGTAACAAGGATTATTATCATGAAGTATAAGTCAGTGATGCCACAGCTACAAACTCATTACTTCTTATTAAAATTATTATTGCTATGTGTTTATGTATTCATTACACAATCAAACACACTTACAATGTAAACATTTCCTACAATCACTCTCCAGACATTTATCAAATGTTTAATAAGGTATATATTACTAATTTCACAATGATAGCTATTTGATTTTAAATTCACTTGCAATGAATACAATTGTTTGTTTAAAAAATATTCATTTTATATAAATAAATAAATATACCCAACTTTCACATATACTCCTGACCTTACACTAACTAAAATATGAGTATTGTGGAGTGGGTGTCAGAAATTATGAAAACTATGGTCTCACAATACAAAAAATGAAAACATATTTTGTTCACAAAAAATAATTGTCTAGGTGCAGCAATCGAATCTGAAGCTTCTCATATTACACAGACACTTTCTCGACTACTGCGCCACAAAGGCTGTTTTATAAATTATCTATATATATATATAATCTTTACCTTGGTCGGAAGTGGCTTGTGCAGTGTGAGATGTTGTAACTGGCTCAACAAAATATGAAGTTGACGTAGAGGCTGAAATTAACATGTTATAAAGTAAATATAAGTAGTCATTAGACACATAACGCACATGTGAAACAAAGAAAATTCGAATACTGATTGTGTTATGTAATACACCAGGGTGTTATGATAGAGAAAAATATTGATGTTCTGTCCATAATGATCATTACATCTCCATACACATTAAGCTTAATGTTTTCATAGGGTAGGCAAAGGCACAACTTGTCCTCCTAGTTTTTACAATTTCCATCTCATGATGTGATAGATTGAACCTATCACCATATCAAGCAAAAACTCCAATCCCAGACAACCTTATCTACAATTAGTGAAATGGGAAAAATGTTCCCTATTTCACTAATTGACTGAAGCTATTAGATAAAATCAATCGAACCAAGGACCTTATTGATTCGGCAGCTTATGAATGTTGCCACTAGGCCAAGCAACTCCTCAGTTACAAGAATGAGGCAATACATAAATTCTGTACAAATTGAAAAAAATATATGTATATGAACTAAGTTTTCAAGGATCAGAACTTCAAAACAAATGAAACACCTTAAATTATACTATAATATAGATTGTGGGATGGTATATACAGTATACTACAACTATTTTTTTATGTCTATTTATAGATTTGTAGTATTGGCCAATAATGGAAAATATTCACCTTAAAAATTAATATACATACCAATATTTAATGTTGGAACAGCATTTTTGGTAAGACGACCAGTACATGTTAGATAAAAGTCTTCAAAATGGTGATCACATATGCGTATGTTGTAGCGTATGTATTTATCACCTTTTGCTCTATCTGCTTCACTCAAAATCATTTTCCACTGTTGGAATTTATCTGAGTAAGGATATTCCGAAGGTGGAAAGCTATGAACTCTTCCTGCAAGAAAGTTTTAAGTCATAATACATTAAAAGTTATTTTATTTTAAACCAATAATATATTGCGCCTATTTATTTTAAAAGTATCAGAGATGTACCAACCTTTAAGAGGATTGCATCCAAAATAGCATTTGAAAGCAGACTTTCTCGGCATTGTAGAAATTTCAACGTATCCAAATCAAAGGCAAAAACTGAGTCCAATATGCACGGCGTTAGGTAAATCGTTTATGTATATTATCACAGGGTCCGGGAGAAAAGCGAGGTCAAACGTTTATAGCAGATATCAAGTTAAAAAGCACAGTCCGTAGGTCGAAAAAAAAACGCAATACGAAACAACTAAACACCACGAAGCAAGCAACGAAAGTGATTTGAATTTTGGCAAGAAGTTCACAACTTTTAAAATACTAAACTTTATGATTCGTTTACGTTTCGTTTCACGTTACAAGTATATGTAAGAAATAGTAAATTATTTTTACTACTTTTTTTTTGTTTTTTTTTTTATAAGTTATCATTTTTAAATTAATTTAACAAAGAACTATATGTAGTTTTTAAGAATACTGTTTTTACTTTAGTTATTCTGTTCTAAACTAGCTCGATCTATCGGAATCTATGTAAAATTACGTAGAAATTTCAGTTCCACTGCACATAGGTGGCAGCACCATCTATGAATATTTTTGTGGAGCGTCAATGTATGGAAGTTACACCACCTGGTATAACCATTCTTTAGTTCATTCGTAGTTCATTCTGTAAATGTCAACCGGATAGTTCAAGAGAAACAATGTTATTTTCTTTAAAAAATCTGAAATGCTGAAGTAAATACTGCAAAAATGATCGTGCTAAAAGCGTGCACCGTATGTTTTAATGTTAATACAAAACTGTATAGTTTGAACAGTGGCAATGTTAGGCGTGAATACAATTTGGTGTCCGGCCTTCGTGTATGTTGATTTTACTTCTAATATAATATTAAATAATTACATAAAGAATGTTTGCAAGTTTTTGATCTGCAGCGAAGGAAGATTGCTGTAAGGTTTTAATACCGTTTCAGACGCAGCCGGACCGTGGTTTACCGGAGTTTCTATGTGTGTTTTGTTTGGCACTTGTTAGAAGATCCGTTGAGTTTCGAGAGAAATGTCAACGAGCCCATTTCGCTTTGCATGAAATATTGCACAGGAGTAAAGAGGTGACAAATAGCACAGTATTAAAGACTGATAGAACCAAACGCTTAAATTATTTGGTCCTGGGTTCGATTCCCGGGTCGGGCAAAGTGTTATTGGGTTTTTTCCATTAGGAAATTCTCAGTAGCAGCACGGAGACTGGAATTGTGCCCGAAAAACGGCAATAGGCTCGCCCCCTATTACGTGGGACTGATACATACTGGCGAAATGTGGGTGTAGAAATGCACCTCTGCCTACCCCTTCGGGGAATACAGGCGTGAGTTTATGTATGTATGTATTTGTTTATAATTATTATACAAAATGGAATGGTATGTGTGTATCCACAATGAATTATCACTTGCAAAACATCGTGAGGAAACCTGCACATCTAAAAGTTCTTAGGAATTTCTTAGATGTGTAGTCTACCAACCTGCCCTAGGCCAGTGTGGTGGACTAAGGCTTAAACCCTATCAGTTGTAGAGGAGGCCCGTGCCCAGCAGTAGAACATGGCTGGATGTGGCTGATGATGATGACACAAAATAGAATGAATAATTCCAATTTTTTCTTTCCGAAATTTTAAATGATTTTACTTTATAGGACCCAATTCTTTTTCTTAATAGGACCCAAGAACTTTTAATATAGCCAATATTATAATACCAATAAAAATCCTAACACTAAAAAATGTTAGGATGCTGATACAAACATTTGGTTTACAGATAAATAAAACTCATTTGGAATCCTTGAATGGTAAAGAAATTGGTATAATGCCACCACTGTCATATATAGATCTTAAAAGGACACATTATGAAGAAATCAAGTTCCAATGGGTGCGTCATAATAGACTTATGACTACCACAGGAGATTCTATACCTGTAGCTCACTATGGTACTCTTACTGAACAAGATACATTTAGTGATGTTGCTGTCAAAAATAATGGGGATTTAGAGGATAGTGTGGTAAAAGTAGAAAGTGAGGTCCCATGCTCATTTGATGAAAATTTTGGAAAACAAGAAGATTATTTTGAAAATACAGAGAAAACTACTGAAAGTGATATAAATGGTGATGATTTTTTTAATGACAACCATGATGATAATGAGGATAATGACATTGATGAAATAAATTATGATAATTCTTTAGATACTAGTAAGAATGATAGTAAAGTGGATGGATCACAGCTTGAAGAAGAATATGCTAGTATATACCCAATTTCAGTCAAAGAGGCAAAAGCTGCATTGGAAGTTTATAAATTATTTAGCAATGGTAAACATAGATGTGAAATATGTAATAAGAGCTATCATAATGAAGAAAGATTAAATGTGCATTCTAGGATGCATGATAAAGTAAGTTAAATTAACTTTGTTTTTCATAGTTGATACAGAAATCTATTGACTAAAAATATTTCTTGAAAGTAAGTTTCTGTCAGAGGTCTTAGTACAAAATTAGATATTAATAGTAGTTGGGGAGAGGTGGTTGAGTGAAGCATTGTGAGTAAAACATTTTATTTAATGTTATTAACATCTTTTGTATAAATTGATAAATAGAAATTATCTTTATTCTTAATTACTTATGTAGACATTAACAAATTTATTCAAGCTAGCAACATGTGTTGTGTACTATGTAAGATATTGATTATTAAAATGAAGAAATGTTTAGAACAAAACAAATGGAAATGCTTTTATTGGTAGAGAATCTTATTTTTTTATGTTATTGTCATTATTGCATTTAGTATAAATATATTTCTTCTTTTTTTACATTCACAGCATGTATACTTGAAAAATTGTGACATTTGTTTTCAGCATATTAGTGGAAATTATCACTGCAACCTTTGTGATTATTATTATAAAACAGACTTTTTGTTACAAACACACATGACAGAGAAGCATTTATATAAATATGTATGCAGAAAGTGTCCAGAAGTCAGTTTTGATAGGTGAGTGTTCTGGCTTAATTACTATTTGAAATTATATATTTCAAGATATGAAATTAGTTTAATTTTAAATAGTAAATATCTTTAATCTAGTCTGAATAATAAGTCAGAATATGATACTCAATTTATTTTTCTACCTTGATTACAACTGAAGCCTAATATGTCTATACTAATCATGAAGTATTCCCTTTATGCCATCCCTTCATGCTTTATAATTTTACTGATAAGCATTTTATTAATAAAAAAAATACCATTTTGATAACTAAGTGGCCATCCATTAATCATTCGATGTTTTTTTAGCATTTTTTTAACCCCCCCCCGTCTCCCATGGTGATACATGGTGAGGCTTAAGACTAACTCCCACCCCCACGCAAAATCACGTGTATTTTTTAGTACCTACAAAAAATCTTAAAAGTTTAGAATATTATCTTTAAATACAGGTAAAAAGTATAATCTAATTTTATTCTAAAATTAAGGATCATGATAAAAATGTCTAGACAGAAAGATTGCAGGTTGTTTATGACTGGCTTGTTTACTTCTTTCATTGATATTTTTGTTATTATTACAGGAAGATAAACATGTTCACTGTAGATTTTATATATTCACATGTTACTATACTATACTTAAACAGGTGTCCCATAATTCTGGGCACTCTGTCTAAGCATCCAAATAGTCTTGAAATAATTCTAATCATATTTGCTTGTATCTAAATTTTTCAATTTATCACATAGCACCCTCCTTGAAGTCTGACAGCTGATAGTGACTGCAGACCATACAACCTACACCATCCGGATACATCAACAACCAAAAAAAATGAAGTAATTTAAAATTTATTAAAATGTCTGTAAAAATCTTTTCAGAATATCTGCCAAGCAACACTACATATGGACGCACTTACAAAAAGGTCAGAAGAAAAACGCAAATTGGTACGATTCAAGACCCAGTTGGTTAAGCGGGAAGGGCGGCAAGCGAGTCAAAGGCGTGGTCACACTCCGACCCGTTAGGAAAATGAATAAATTGCCTGAAGACTTCCTGAAATACAGCCCGATTGGTCACGAGGAACAGTACCAGATGGTTAGGGACAGGAAAAAGTCACGAAACTATATCGATTCAGTGTATAAATGTGAACTGTGCTACAGAGGATTCAGAGAGTCGGCCACGTACGAAAAACACATGAAGAAACATGATCCAGTAAGTATTGTATAAATATTATATTTGTCAACGACGTGCAGCTTTATATTAGCTTCGAATTTCAAATAGTTCTTTAGAAGTTAAGATATGAAATATCGAGGCGTAACTCTATTATAAAATAGTTATGTTCAGTGACTTTGGTTTCTCTCGCGTTGATCCTGAGCTGCGGTGTAAAATAGCGTTCGAAAAGTCCCCAGTTTGACACTCGGGTTTGGCTAAGGAGTACTGGGTTTTACCCATAAGAAATTTCTTTTATATTTTCCGTAATAGTAAGGAATAAAAATGTGCTGATCTGTTCACTGTAATTTGTGTTCAAATTTCAGGAGTACGCGGGCAACATTCAGTGTGACATGTGCAAATTGTATTTCCGAGATTCACGGAAGCTGTACAAACACATGAACATTACGCATCTATTCAAATACTCTTGTCAATTATGTAGTTTCGTCTGTGTAAATAGGTATGTACTACATACATGTAGCTCATCTTTGTAGTAAATGTAAGAAATTGAGTAAGGCATTACTGTTGTTCCTAATCTATTTATTTTACGTTATCCACCACCTTACCCATTCCTATTTCCTCTCTTCTTTACATAAACTATTTCATCTAACTTATAGACTCTTTTCTCTCTTTCTCTTTCCCTCTCTCTCTCCCTGTTCTCCTCCTCCTGGATTGTAAGTCACTATTCTTCTTCGCTTTGGTCTATGCCGTCTCTCCCTCTGTGTCACAATGTGATGAGCTACCCACATGTACTAGATCTATGACATGTTGTTTGGTATAAAAGGTGATGACTGTTGTACCATCGCATGGCTTCTTAATACTATAAATAATAATATGCCAATTTTTAGTAGGCGGTCATATTCTTATTTATAACTACAAACACATTTAAAGCTTGGAATCAAAAGATGTTTTTCAACTACTCTGTTTTGTTTTCAGGAGTCAAGCTCATTCCCATTATAGGTGGCATAAAAACGTCACCTATTCATGTCCTCACTGCGAAAAAGTATTTAAGTAAGTAACTTTAATATTAATTAATTTACTTTAATATTAGTATTTTTTACAACGACTAATGTTAAACGTGATCCACAGATATTCGTTTTGACATTTATCAAAACATTTTGGTAAAATTAATGCACTCGATTTACAGTCAAATACTTAGTCTCAAACCCCCACAAATAACCTTGTTTTTCGTAAATCTATTTTTGAATTATATAAACATTTGTCATGGCCTTCGTACCAGGAGACTGTCAGGTATATAAAGAATTAGTTTAAAATGCATTTTGCTTTGTATTTGCAGGAAACTGTCAACCCGACTGACTCACATAAGGATAAAGCATCCGTCCACGAACATATGCAATTTGTGCGGCCACAGTTTTGTTAGCGAAAACGGTTTATATTGTCATAAGCAACTTGCTCACACTGCAGAGGTAAGTACTATCGATAGGCCAAAAAAGTATTAAAGATTGTCGGGCGGGTACCAGGGCGGCAGGAGTGAGCTAGAGTGTGTGTCGGGTACACACAGTCACAATCACGTTATGTAGTGTGACCCGCGGGCGGTACCAGGGCGGCAGGAGTGAGCTAGAGTGTGTGTCGGGTACACACAGTCACAATCACGTTATGTAGTGTGACCCGCGGGCGGTACCAGGGCGGCAGGAGTGAGCTAGAGTGTGTGTCGGGTACACACAGTCACAATCACGTTATGTAGTGTGACCCGCGGGCGGTACCAGGGCGGCAGGAGTGAGCTAGAGTGTGTGTCGGGTACACACAGTCACAATCACGTTATGTAGTGTGACCCGCGGGCGGTACCAGGGCGGCAGGAGTGAGCTAGAGTGTGTGTCGGGTACACACAGTCACAATCACGTTATGTAGTGTGACCCGCGGGCGGTACCAGGGCGGCAGGAGTGAGCTAGAGTGTGTGTGCAGGAGCGCGAGCTGAGCCAGTCTGCGGCGGTGAACCCGGCGCACCCGCACTACTGCGCGGACTGCGGCCTGCACTTCCTCAGCGCGCTCGCATACAACACGCACCTCGGCAGCTCCAACAAGCACGCCTCCACTAATCTGTAACTATACCTTGCAACATTAAAATACTTTTTTAACCCATAAAATCGCAATAAACTTTGATTTAAGCTTTTTAAGATTAGCTACTGCCTAATTCAGAAGACAGTTTTTACCAGAAAAAAGGGCAAAAATTCTAGTGATACAGACGGATTACAATTTTGACCTGAATCATAGAAGATGAATTTTACACACAAACTGAGGTTCTTTATATTTCACGATTAACGTCTCTGTTATTTAACGTATCTTTTGATACTTTCGTTTTACAAAATTAAAAATAAGTCATTTAAACGATAATTTAATGTTCGAAAAATTTGGATTGACATCTCATATTATTAATATCATTTTCCATTGTTCATTTCCAGGTCGATAAAACCTAATCGCAAATTGGATCCAAAGACTGACAAGAACGATATAAAGAAGCGCGGGCGGCCGCGCGTGAGCGGCGCTCGCTCCGACATACTCAACAACGGACTCACCACCTCCACCAACTGCGAAGTGGTAATGCTATTTAAATATCTATTGATCCAAAGAAGAGCAATTGGCTTTAGCATTGAGGATAGCAGTATGAAGATTTTCCGTTTGCGATTACTCAGTAATGGCACCAGCCTGCATTTTTTGGATAAAGGTGTTAGTGTGTATGTATGTATGTACACATAATTTCTGATAGCAACTTATTTATTCTTGTGTGTGTTATGACAAGTAAGGAAAAATTCACTTTTGACATGAATGCAGTTTATTAAATTGATAAGATATAAATTAAATAATTACAATTAAAGAATAAGATTGGAGTAAAGTATGTATGGGCTTTTTAATACTGAGTGGTGATATTGCCATAAAGAAAAACAACAGTTCACTCATTTAGGGTGGGGTACCTTGTAGGGTAGGATGATTTTTTTAATAAACGGCTTTATATTTTTTGTTCCAGTGTGGCAAAGTGTTGGTGAACGACGTGCAGGCGCGCAAGCACTACGAGTCGGAGCACCCCGGCACGGAGTACCTCAAGAGATACATGTGCGACGTGTGCGGACACACCACCAGGGTAAGTCATTCTATGAGTATTTTTATGTTATTTGATTGCTTCGTAAAAACACTGGTTGGACACTCGTTTCACCCCGCTACAGGGTGAATTTACAAAAATCACTCTCAGTGCTCACTTACGTCACATATCGAGCCTTTGTCCAGAATTTTACGATCCTTAACCCAAAATTCCCTTTTAAACCAGCTCGAAAAGTGAGGCCGGGGTCAATCCAATATACATTTGTGATACACAAATAGTGAAGGAACATGCGAACTTTATTTTGATATGGACTTCTTATCAACAACGTCGCTTTTTGCTCAGTAAAGTTTATAATAGCGACATCTAGTTGTAAAGTCCGGAACTACTTCGAAACTTCGTGTTCATGTTACAGCAATACGCGAATCTGATGGTGCACATGCGCACGCACACCAACGAGAAGCCGTATGAGTGTCCGCACTGCGACAGGCGATTCAGCATGCCCAGCAACAGAGACAGACATCTCGTCGTGAGTACTCTATTATTTGTATGTATAACATCTAGGTTGTCGACCAAATTATTTCAAAAATATTAAATTTTTTTCATGATTAAAGTATAAAGATTTTTTTTATTTATTCAGAAATGTTAGTTATTGTTGTGGGCAGTTTTAACGTTAATACATTTCATATATCAGTAGCGTTTTTTTAAAAGAATATGATGCATATATTTTTTTAGCCTAGTTAAACAATATTTACTTACACAAACACCCAGACGCTAACAAATATTTGTAGGCTATAAAAATTAAATCAAATTCGAACTTTTTTTTTTGCATGGGGGAAATCCTCTTAGATTCCTGCTTGTTTATAACAGCAGGGTATGTCGGATTCTTACCGACTAAAAACCCCATGGTTCTCGCTTACCACGTGCGAAGGATACCGGGATCTCAAGATGAACGCATACCGGTAATCCTTCTTTGGTTTGCCTTTATGCCCTTCATAGATTAATCACTTCAATGCTATTACCAAGTTTTAAGGACTTGGTATTTTTCCATTATAAGGGCTGATACCTATTGTACTACCAGCGTTTGTAGTAGCTACTCGGCCTCTTCGTCTCCGAGTAGGATCGCCCCTTTCACGATCCCTCTCCGCGGCTTCTTTCTTCGTCATGACTGCCTCGCAAAAACATGCAACGGCATTCCATGATAGCTTTAAGCATCTCTGAGATAACTTTTTCGTAGGCAGATGTCTTGTCCTATTACACTGACTAGGATCCGTCGCTCCTCAGCCCAAGCGGTGCATTCAACAAGTGTGTGCGTAGTGGAATCCAGACTACCGGTTTCACAGTGTAAGCAATTTGCTGTTTCTTCGCGCCCTATCTTGCACAAATACTCCCTAAAACAACCGTGTCCGGTAAGTATTTGGGTCAATCTGTAGGTTAGTCTCCCGTGTTTTCTGATTATCCAGGTTTCGAAAACCGACAGAATTGCTTCAATGACTCGTTTGGTGCAATAGGGTTCCGCAGAGAGTCTGGAATGCCACTCCGCAAACTTTTACGTGTTCCTGCTGCCGTATCGCTGTCTCGAGTGTCCTAGTCAGTGAGGTGTCATTCTCCTTTCGGGCAGTGTGGATTTTTTCATACACCCTTGCGTCCATGTCCGCCAGTATGTCAAGAGGCGGAAATCGTGCTAAGATCGTTGAGGCCTCAAATGATATGGTGCGGTACCCACGCACAATCCTTATAGCCGTCTTGCGCTGCATGCGGTTTAATTTAGACCTGCAGCGTCGCACTTTCAACCGGTGTGACCATACTGGTGCACCGTAGAGCGCAATAGATCGAATTATTCCGGCATAGAGTCGACGAACTTGTTCCTTTGGCCCCCCTAGGTTAGGCAGAAGTCTGTGCATGGCACCTGCTATCCTCTCGACACGGAGGGAAAGGCGGTCGAAGTGTTCCTCGAAGCTCCAGTGACTATCCAGAGTAAGGCCTAAGTATTTTATATGCCTGTTTGCCCGGACATAAGTATCACCTACCTGAACTAATGTATTAGGTGGTACCCTTCGTCTCCGTCGCTTATAAAACCATAATGCTTCTGTCTTATGGGGCGCGACTTGAAGGCCTAATTCGCGGATTTTAGCGATGACAACAGCCGTCCCTCGCTCGGCAAGCTGTATGGTCTTCTCGAAATCTTCTTCAACCGTTATAATAAGGGTGTCATCCGCGTAACATACAATGTTTAAATCAAATTCGATCTAAAGCCAACTTAGCTTAAACAGCAATTTGGTTGTCATCGAACTGGTTTTTCTAACACCATATTGTTTGAATGTTGCAGGTACACACGGGCGAGAAGCGCTACCAATGCCAGCACTGCAACCGCCGCTTCACCCAGAGCAGTGCGGTGAAGCTCCACATACAGACGGTCCACCTGAAGATCCCCTACGCGCCCTGGGTGAAGAAGAACAGGAAGCGGCGCAAGGAACTAGAGGGCACGAGTGCGCCGGTGAGCGCCGTCACCGCCGCGCCGCCCTGCCTGCCCCCCCCGCACAAGCTGCTGCTCGACACCCAGGGAGACTATCTCAACGCCTACATCAATTACAGCGACTATTGATAACGTCTACCTCAAATTATTTCCCTAAAATTGTACTGTTCATTGATTTAATGTATCTACGCTCAAGTTGGTAAAATTTTCTGTATGTATACCCAATACATAGATATTTTTAGTGTTGACTTAATGTGGAATAATAGACTTTTGATTGAATTTTCGTATCGAAAATTTTCATTTATCTTAGATTACATCTTGTTGTTCATCGTCGTTAAACAAATGAAAATTATTAATTCACACATAAAAAACATATGTTTTTGAGTCTTAAACCACAGACTCTGCAGCTAGCTCCGTTACCTACAAAGCTATCATTCACTTTAACTCTCAATTGATATTACCTCAGGAACTTTATACTGACTTAAATTACGTATGTCGGGCGTAGATATTAGATCCACGAAATTCCAATATTATTTATAATTGAAAACTATTATACTTGTGATATAATTTGTTCATATTGTTTTTATAACAGCCTAGAGGATTCTAGAGTAGGCAGGGTAAGAGAGTAAATAAGGATTGTCGAGTCTCCAGCAGCTACAAATTTTGAAGGAAATGCAGCAGTAAATTCGATGTGTGACATCAGTTTTCTGTGAGACCGTGTTTTCTTCCAAGTTAATCTTTCGAAGCTCTACTCATACTATAGTGTCAATTTTTCTCTTAATTCTGAATAGATTTATAATACTATTTGTGGAAGAAGAAGAGGAAGGCCTTTGCCCAGCAGTGGGATCCAGTATAAGCTATTGAAAAAAAAAAACTATTTATGTTTAATTCTATAAGTTTTTTTAAGTCTGTCAAGTATTATACGATAGAAAAATGATGCATGGGTATCGACTAGAAAAATAAATGAAATCTTTTCATATGAAAGGTGCGACTACGCGTTTTTCGAATGATGTTGTTCATATTTTAGCCCACTGCCACTATACAAATATAATCGATGTATACTTTGCGTATTTTTTTTTATCTTTTTGTCTTTTTGTTTTGTCATAAACTATTTTTTTTTAAGAAATATTTCTTCCTTTAATTTATACTTTTTATATGGTGTCGATTTTTGCAAGCATCGATTATAATTCTATATGGATAGCACCTATTTTTAATATTCAACGATGCGAAATTTACGAGAAATGAGAGTGTTGAAATCTTACTAAATGTTAAGTATAAAAATATCGCCCATCGAAATTTAAATTCAAAACTATGAAACATACGCCTTTTCATAGTATAGTTTCATTTATCGACATTCTTATTTTGTTCGATTACTTTGAAAAAAAGTTTAAAAAAATCCAGAATTTTTTATCGTTATAATGTGCTATGAAACAATAAAGAGAATTTTAGAATAAGTTGTAAATATGTATGTAATTGAAATTATATTGCATAATATACTGAATGCGACTTGACGTTAGCGGTTTGCGACATACATTTTCATTTCGTAACAACTATATATTTACTAACAACCATATATTTTAAACTCTAACGTAACTTGGGTAGAAACTCCACAACATTTCTGTAGATACAATTGCCTATAATTCATACGATGCATGATTTTTCTCAGTCGTCAACGTCAACGTCATCAGCCCAAATACGTCCCACTGCTGGGCACGGGCCTCCTCTACAACTCAGAGGGTTTAGGCCTTAGTCCACCACGCTCGCCTAGTGCGAGTTGGAGGACTATACACCTAAGAAATTTCTAAGAACTTTTAGGTGTGCAGGTTTTATCACGATGTTTTCCTTCACCGTTAAAGCTAGTGATAATTCATTGTGAATACACACATAACTTCGAAAAGTCAGAGGTGTGTGCCTGGGGTTTGAACCTGCGACCGCCGAAATTCTCGACCGCGCGCCTAAACCTCGAGGCAGTGGCGGATTAAGACATTTGCCGCCTGTAGGCTATTCAAATTTTGCCGCCCCTTCCGACCTCTGCATTTCGATAGCCTACACAGACAAACGAAGGTGAAAAAAATATTTAAGTATTAAAAGACTAAAAATTATTTTATTTAATGAGAGAATAGACAAACGTGCTAGTGCGCCACCTGGTGTCAAGTGGTCAACACCACCCATGAACACCCACAATACCAGAGGAATTATCGGTGCGTTGCCGGCCTTTGAGGCAAATATAAGCTTTTTTCTTGAAGGTTCCTAAGTCGTATCCATTACTAAATACCGCCGAGGAAAGCTGATTCCACAAAGATGTTGTACGAGGAAGGAAACCGCACTGTTGAGGAACGCTATTCATCCAGATGGTACGGATGGAACTTCAATTTCTGGCGTGTGGTGCGGTAGTGAATTCAGCAGCAGCTGTCCGCATAGCTGAGTTGGATCCCTAACCAAAATCCTACGCCAGCATACCGTCTAAAACATCTTGGTGATCATCACGCGCATTTGTGGCGGTTTTACGGCATCTCAGGGCGAGAAGCGCCCTAAATGGTCCCTTGCTGCCCAGCGCACCGTCCAATTATGGATACCTCAAAATTGGGAGGGCTCGAGATGCTCTCCACTCACCCTATTTTGGACGCTCACTTGTTGTGAACGTCTGCGACAGTCAAGAGGCCACGCTCTCTACTGCACATCTAGGGGTTGCTTTTAGTCATGGCGCACTGCCCCCGCAGTACGCCCAGCCACGCTTGGGCCCCTGTTAGTCGCCTATTACGACAGGCAATGAAGCCCTGGCGGAATTCTTACGCCACCAATCCTCAGGGTGGAAATTCCGGATCAGCCGTATTCGGTTACCCGGCGCATCGTTCTCTGCTGGCGGTGGCGGGCGGGATCGTTCTGCTCACGAATCGGCCCCGCGCTCTCCTTTTCCGTCATTACAATCTCGTAGAAGAAGAGCATCGCCTGCCATGACCTCCGATTCTCGACCATGGAAGGAATCACAGCCGAGAGCGCGAGGTCCGCTGCGACGGCTGCGCGGAGTGCGCTTCGGTCTTCATCCCAGGCCGGAAAATCCGACAAACTGTGCTGGGCTGTGTCCTCCAGGCAGTTGTCACAGTGGTGAGAGACGGCGGACTCTTCTCTTCTGGCCACCCGCCACAGGAACCAGCCGAAACAATTGTGTCCCGACAAAACCTGTGACAGGCGGAACGTCATCACACCGTGACGCCTATCCAACCACTGACTAAGGACAGGACTCACTGCTGCGACGGACCAGCTCTGGGATTATCCAGCTTGGAATGCCACTCCTCGACGCCGGCCAAACGTAGGGAGGCCCTTTTGGCCTCTACCTCTCTTGGGGCCGGTAGTTCCCCTCGACGAGACACCTCCTCTCGCCAGTGGTAGACTGACGAGAGAGTCCCGGCGTCAGGATCCCAAGGAAGGAAACCGGCCAAAACGCAGGCCGCCTTGTGGAAAATCTTGCGATAGCCCTGATCATCCGCTGCGCAATTACCCGCTGCGGTTACCGCAGAAGGGCCACGCAACGTCTGCCCAGCGACTCGGCCCAAACGGGGCAACCGTATAGGGCCATTGATCACACGACTCCCGCGAACAATCTTCGGCAGGGGATGCCGGGACCTTCGAGATTATTAGCAGAGCAGATAACGCACCAGCTGCCCTAATCAATTTCCGCTTTAATCTGCCGAAGTGGGCGCAAACATTCTACCTGCTATCCAACACGACACCAAGATATTTCGTCGTGGAGCCGATGTGGATATCCACGCCTCTATCGTCAGATAGGCCTCTGCAGGTGGCTGCTTCCTTAGCCCCTGAAGCAGATGGCCTTTGATTTCTGAAGGGCCACCGCGTGGCCCAGTCGCAGAATTCTCCTCACCACGTGGCTAGTGCCTGGCGCGGCGAGGTTGACGGCCTCTGGAAAGGTCCCAGCACAAGCTGTCACCAACGTGTCGTCAGCGTTAGAAACTATGTCGACGCCCTGGAGATTGGCACCACGGAGCACCCAATCATACTCGATGTTCCACAGAAGGGATCCTAGGACCGACCCCTGTGGAACACCTTTCTTGGTCTTCTTTTTTCATTTTGGCGTTTTTGTATACACAGCTCCACTGAGTCGCTGAGCCAAGGAAACACTACAATATACCTAGAAATAATAATACGAGAATACTTTAAGATTTTTTTTTACATGTTAACTTTTATACGATTGACAATATACTGTGACAGAATATATACCAATACCTAATTAAACCAAGCACATCTCATCTATAACTTTGTGCATATGTAACTACATACAAACCTACCTTGGTTGACACCGACTCTAAAAATAACATTAATTGTAACTACATTATAGTATCGTAATAATTCGTTTGACTTTTAAGTAGTCTAATATTTTTCATTTCATTTTACTTAGGCGAACTCTAAAAAATATTTTGATCATTGTTTATTATTCAAAGGCATGTGTTGAGTAAAATTTGAAGTGGATAGGTTAGGTAAACACATAGATCGTAACTACATAATAATGAAGAGAAAAGTAAGTTGATTATTAAGTAATAGAAGAATACGAAATATTTTTTTACTTTTTAGTGCATATTAATTTGTTTTGGATAAATTTTTTTTTGAAGGCGGTTTTTATTTCTGTAAGACAGAAAAAATTGGGGCGAATTTGCCGCCCCCTAAAATCTGCTGCCCTAGGCTCCAGCCTACTCAGCCTGCTGGTAAATCCGCCACTGCCTCGAGGCCATCACTGCTTATCAGTCGAGTTAAACAATTCTCTGTTAAAATTTATTGATTATGATTTCGATTTCTGGAACAACGTGAAGCATACAACGACGTAAATCACTTAACATAAGATAGTCTAGCTGGCTGTTCGTCTTTTATTAAATAAATAAAAAAAGAACAGAACGAATATGTATGTCGCAAATTGATATACTTGAAAATATTTTTTAAGACCACTGTAAATGCACTCCGTAGTTTTAAATCCACATTTATGTGGGACTGAAGATATTTAAGTATGTCATCATTGTTAAGGAATAGTTTTAAGTAATTTTTTAATAAAAAAAATAGCTATTTATATTTAGTTTTTTAATTTCGATATTTTATCGTCTTATTTTACCCATACATCCATAGAAGACCAAAAGCGTAACACGTTAACTGTGTAATGTCTAGTTTATAATAATTGTTTATTGTGGTGTAGGATATTCTCATTTATATTTCAAATTGCTAAATAAAGGTTTAAAGCATAAAGATTATTAATCGGAGTCTTGAAAGGCAAACTGGACTTTATTTAAATAAAAATATGGATTTTATTTATTCTATGGAAGTACTGCCACTGATTTTACTCCTTTCGTTTTATAATTTAAACAAGAAAATAAAATTAAACTATTAATATTAATATATACTGCAAGCGATGTTCTAACATTAAGTTGTCCTCAGATAAAAAAAAAAAAAAAAAATTGAAGGTAAAAAAAATATTGGCTATTTCGTCACCTCATTGTTTAAACAAGTTTATCGTCCCAAAATTTGTAAATAAAAGGAAATAATTAAAAAAACTCATGAAACATTCATACATATTTATTTTGTACATTGATCCGCATACTATAGTAGCAGCATTTGATGCTACGACAGCTGAATACATTCTGCACAAAACATATAACTCATTATTGTCTTTGTTACTACACGAACTGCCACCATCGGCATCGTATTTAATAGTTGCCAACATTAAAAAAAATCTCAAATGCTTAATTATTTTGATACCCATTTTAATTATTGAATAGGTAATAAATACTTGTTGATTATGATGGTGACAAGTTCGCTAAACATAAATTGACAAATAATCACAAACCATAGAGGGAATGTGACGATAGCAACGCATATATCGCGTTTGGAATGTATTGCACATTTATTGCTGAGCCATAGACAAGAAGCCCCTAGTGTCCAATAGTCAGATCATAAGGAGTATCACAACCGAACTAATATTGAAGAGTATTCACTCATGGAAATTGCGTTGGAATGTTTTTACTTGCTTTCCTTTAAATGACGACACAGATATAATTCATCCATTGATAAAAAGTATTGTTCATACCGTTATAATTTTTCTTATGAATGCGTTATGAATCAAATAAACAGCTATTTGTTGTCTGAATCGAAGGAGTTTTTATCAGTCATTAGTAAATGAAATGTAGTAGAGCCAAGTAGAGCCATAAACAGCTTTCCCCTCGAGAATAAAAAAAAGGCCTTAGTCCACCACGCTGGCTAGTGCAGATTGACGGATAGGGACTTAGTGTTTAAAAAACATACGTATAGAAACTCTTTGTTACAAACCAAGAATAGGTTTGTTTTATACTGAAAAGCGAGTATGATATTTCTTCGACGCAAGAGCCATGAGTGAATAGCAACAGATGCAAAAAAATCTACATGATAATAATACAAATAAAAAACATATAAACATCAATAAAAATTGAATAAAATTATAAAATAAAACACATCTAAAACAACATGTACAAAAATAAGTTCATACTAAACGATGAACACAATTGCATAATAACAAAACCGTTAACACAATCATAACTTACATTAGGTATTCAAAAGGGTAGACATATTGGCAGTTTGTATTTTGTGCCTTTGCGTTTCGAATTTGACTAAAAGCTTACAGTCGCGGCGTAAATTCAATGCAAATAATACCTACGTATTGTTTTGTAGTTATCTATTTTCTAACTGCCTTGTATGCCATGAAGGGAGATAAGCTACTAATAATAAACGACAGCATGTAAATACAAAACAACCCTATAATGAGAAAATTTCAACAGGGCCCTATTCAGGCTTAAGTGTGTGGGTAAGGCCCATAGTTTGAGATAGGGAATTATTATCATAATAGCCCTGTTAATACGCTTTTACAGGGCCGGATTAGGATTCTATTATGGGTTGGGACCCTAAAGGTTATGGTGTCCGTGCTAAGTCTGTGGCGCTTGCCCTACATTATTATATCCTCTCTCAAGTGTATTGTATAAAGACCCTTGAATGTTTAGTCTTACAATCCCTTGTTGAAGATCAGCTCCCTGACTTTGGGATGTTTCTTCTTTACTTCTTCCTGTAAATATAAATTACAAGTTTAGGATTGTCAATCGTAAAAGACAAAACATAATTTTATAGAATATTAATGAAATTCTTTTAAAATTAATGAAAATCTAGCACAATAATATACAAAAAAAACGATTCTTGTGCTTTCAGAGTAAGTTAGAAGGTAGGTACTAAATCATCCAAGTTCTCACATTCGTGAGAGAGAGTGATAGATAGAGAGCGAGAGGGAGAGAGTGGCTGATGGAGTTCGTGCGTGTGTAAGTGATTAAGCTGGTGAGTAAGTGTATGTACCAACTAATATATGAACATGTTACCTTGAGGTGCGAGTCCAGGCTGTCGACGGAGATGGTCGCCTGCTGGTTGAAGAGCGCGCAGCACAGCGGCGTGGCGAACGTCACGCACAGACCCACCAGGAACAGTTGGAACGGCACCACCGACATCGGGTAGTTGCAGAACATGCCGCGGCGGGTCGCGTAGTTCGTTATTATCGGCGTGATGGCTGGAGATAACAGGATTTTTTGTAATTTATTCTAAATGAAGATTTCTTTAGTATTGGGGATATATCTAGATCGAAACCAATATTTATAGCTCATGAATGAAAAAAATTGTCTAACAGTAAACCAACATAAAAACTTAATTATAGGTACCTAGGACTTGAATATGTTTTTTGACTTGTAATAATTTTATTTTAAGTCGACAAAAATCATTTGGGGATGTGTGTATGACAAATAACCATTTAACTTACAACAACTTTACCATTAATGCTGAATATAACAGATCTAATACGTAAAATTGTTTTATTTACAAACACTACACTTTACGCTGTACTTTGCATCAATTGTACCTCATATTCATAGGGCAATGTATCACGTAAATATGCGAAACTGTCGCGAGCATTGTATGTATAGCTGTATAGCTAAGCACTCACTCATTCCGGGCACGGCCATGAGTACTCTGGAGATGCAGACGAGCGCGATGCCGGTGCGAGCTGCGATCGTGGAGTCGCCCACACGTTGCCCGTCAGGCGTAAATACAGGAGTTCCGTTTATGAGCTCACTGCAACGTATATCGGGATTTGGTTTAAAAGAGTTTTATATCATAACTATACTTTTTTGACAAATTCGGTGTTATTGCCAATTAATCTCGGTTTGTATGTACGAAACCGATACTAGAAGACTAGTCAAATATTAGGTTCAACAGTCTTTTTAAGGGTTTACGAGGGATGAACGGTAATCCTTAGTCCATTGCGCTATCTTAATGCAGCAATGAGTTTTACATAACTAAAATAATTTTTAACAGACAATTCCCTGGCTTACCCCTGTTTGTGATATTGATAGTTTTGAAATCGCCATCACTACCACAGACATTCAGGTTTTAGACACACAAGATAGCCTTGGTCATAAATAACATAAATCCAAGTTAAAAGAATAATGATTATAAATCAATTTTAATTATGAATGTATAAGTCACCTAAAATAATAGATGTTTCTCAGTAACTCATAATAATTGAAAAAGACGATATAGTTTGTTCATACAATCATCAAGGTGTACTCACTTGCTCCTCATCATGGGGATGTTGATGAAGTTAGCGCCGCACACGGCCGCGAATGGCACCAGACGGGCGTAAATTGGCTTCATGTTCTGCAAAAAATATATAATATTGCCAGGGTTGGGCAGTATTTGAATTACTTTTAATTGAAATACTTAATTGAAATACAAATACGTATTTTGTATTTGTATTTTAATTACTTTCTAAAAAAGTAATTTGTAATTTGTATTTCAAATACGTGAAGCCGAAGTATTTTGTAATTAGTATTTCAAATACTCGAGGCTTCAAAATAAATTTATTAAAATACATTTAGCCTTTATTTAGTATTAAGTTTGTGCTCATCAGGACCTGCAATAACAAAACAAAAACCGCCTTAAAAAAAACTATTCCAAAATAAATAAATATGCATTATTTTGTATTTTGTAATTTGTATTTCAATTAAAAATAGCTAAAATACTGTATTTTGTATTTTGTATTTCAAACACCTTACTTAAATGTATTTTGTATTTCGTATTTTAATTACTTGCGATACAGTATTTTGTAATTTGTATTTCAATTAAAGCAAAGCATGTATTTTGCCCAGCCCTGAATATTGCTAACTAATATTGTGGGGTTGTGTCTGAGTCTGACCTATTTGCTTTAGCATGACACGTGGAACGGACTCTGCAAAAAGTATTGGAGAATTCTACCCTGGGAATAATATCCCACCCTGCTCTGATGATTGCTGACAATTCTTAAATAAATGTGCAAAAGTGTTAGAAGGCTGTGTCATACTCGCGTTTGTAAAGCACAATAATACTTTAAGGAAGTTTACTGCTTTCGCCTCAATTGTATTTAATTTTGTTACTCATTACGGTATTTTTGATACAATATAAATTTTCATAGCATTATATAGATACTCTAATATTTTTCATTTTTCTTTATGTAACTTTTTAATTTCGAACATAACGTTTGTACTTTGTATAAGTAAGTGTTTTTGGATCAGTGCGAAAGGTTAATGGTTCAGTCACACGATAACACTGTAGACGTATTTGTTTATTGTGCGGTTATGATGCAAGTGACAATTGTGTGTTCAGGGCCTATTATCAGTCTCAAATTATCTCAACACGAGTTACTATACATAAAGATGTTGAAAACAATCATGTATTTATTATTGAGTGTGAGGCCATTGTTTAGAAATTGAGTGTGTAATGAGAAATTTAATTTGATTCCTGCATCAATTAGTGATGCATCATATCAGTGATAAATCACAAATTTTTTGGGATGCCTATTTCTTTCAAGTGCGTCATATGAGACAGACGCCGAAATCGAGCCTGAAATACCATACAAGAATTGTGTTTTAAGAGGCCCTTATAGCCTCAAGGATTAGGCTGTACTCAACGTATTAATTGATACCCCTTAGTTCCCCCCACAATGGTTTCTCGCCAGTCGATACTGTTTGCACTATCAGATGACAATTAAGCCTAATTTCCTTGCAAGTATAAAAATATCACACGCCTCTAAAAACATGCATGCTGGTCTGTTTAATAGCATCTCCTATGCCTAGCCTATCAATATAAGCCAATATTCGCTCCTCTGCTGGCCGTGGGTAACTTTTACCGTGAAGGTTTAGGCCTTTTAGCATAGGTACCTACTACCGACTACGGGTTGTTTGGTAGGCTCATAGTTTACGAAAAAAGGGAAAGAGATAGGGACAACTAATACTTTTAAAAGAAAGGTACTGATATTAATTACTTATTATGAATATTTTTTTCTTATTTTTTAAAACTCTGGAATTTCCATGTCCACTAGCGTCATAGCGCAAACAAACCGACACACCCCCACTGTGACGTGGCGTTACGTACACATCGAGTTATTTACCGCTTCCATCCGAAAATAGATAACGCGTTAAACGCACCGATAATACACTTATCACAATGATTTGTCATGATAACAGTAAAGCCTACATTTTTTAATACCGTAGGTCCGATACACAAGCTAATTGTTGGAGTAATGTTAATCATCGCAGTTACTAAAATAGCGCAATACATAGAAGATACCTTTGAAAATTCATTAGACAAATACGAAATAAGACGAAAGGATAATTCGGGGGCTAAAAGTGGTATCTATACCTAGTTATTTTAGGTAGGTACTAAATAATCCTTCACCTCTAAGATTAATGAGAAAGTGGAAATGCATTATATTTTATGATATGAAATATAAAATATATTTCATATATTAGCGTTATAGCACGGTTTCCTGAGTTGTTATAGTTTCTTGTGTCTTAAGTGATTGCCGAAGTATTTTTTTGAATCCTAGAGAAATAATGAGTTTATTTTCTTGAAATGCGAGACTGCGTGATGATCTGTTGACCTATTAGATATTAAAACTAAGCAAACTAATGTAGTTCACCATTCGTATTCATAATATTACTTAAAGTTAAAAGGCAAATATATTATAGAAGTGAAATTTACCTTTACTTTGCTGTTCAAGTACAAAGCTGTGCCGAGGGCTCCTCCACACGCCGCGCAATACGACGCCAACAACTGCCTAAAATTATACATTTACGTAAATTTCTCATACGAAACAAATAATTTCACATTTGGTGTACAATTTTTTCAATCTTAAGTTTTATTTATTAGTCTTTAAAGAAATTTACTTGAATCCGGAATATAAAATATACTGAACTTAATTTGACTGCACTAAATAAATGGATGTTATAGTACCATACTGTGAAAGGCTCATGGGCTTATGAGTGCCTCAATGGTTAAGAGAAATTTAGTCTTGATCCGTTAGTTGATATTAATATAGTTTATCTGCGGTTAGTTACTAATAATGTAGTCCGCCAACCCGCCATGGGCCAGCATGGTGGACTAAACCCTCTCAGTTGTAGAGGAGGCCCGTGCCAAGCAGTGGGACGTATATGGGCTGATGATGATGATGAGTTACAGTATACGTAATTTCATGAGTACCAGTTACAACAGAGATTAAAAATGCCACTTCACTTTAGTTCTATTCTATGTGAACCTTTTAGCCTATATCTATGCACCCAGGTTTTCTTAGGTGTGTAGTCCGCTCGCACTAGGCTAGCGTGGTAGACTAAGACCTAAACCCTCTCAGTTGTAGAGGAGGCCCGTGCGCCGCAGTGGGACGTATATGGGCTGATGATGATGATGATGTTGATGATGATACTAACACACATTGAGACAAGAGTTACAAATAATTTTCAGTCTATCACACTCTCACTCAAAAAAAAAAACTGTAGCTTATATTGTAAACTTTAAAATTATCGATGTATATTTATAATAAACTGGGCAAATGTAGCCCTTGACACATTATTGTATATTATTAATTGTGTTTGTCGCAGTAATAATGTCTAGTTCAGACTTAGAACTTACAATAACAACAAATCAAAGTGCGTGCAAGGTCACGCAGATTCTGATTGATCGTAATTTGTTCCATCAAATGCATCTCAAAGGCCTTTTTAAATTGAAATTTGTTTAAGGAAAATGAGTACCTAGGTATAGATAATAGATTTGCCGGATGATTGTATTGTTGTTAAAGAAAAAGTTAGTAAATTGATGAAATAGCAATTGATTTCAACATATTTTTGGTTGTCTTGGAATCAGTTATAAACGTGTCTTAAATCATGGCTTATCATAAGCCATAGGTTCGAACTTCTTACAGAGACTATTTTAATAAGATATTTGTTTCTGTCAAAAGTCTGAGGATTTGAAAAGTCTTTTGGGAGTTAAAATTATTTCGTTATTCTGTTTTTATACCGCTATTTACTACTCTAACGCTGCTCAATTAACTACTTTAATGGATTAAAAAAACTCTGTGACTGTATCTAAAGCTCTGAGTATGTATTTGCAATAATAAAGGTAACTTACGATGTAGATAGAGGCGCATCTCCAGATCTATTGGTGTAGTTGACAACTGCGTTGAACGTCTGATTCACCCATTGCCAGAATATTATCGCTGGCTTTGTCTTGTAGAATGTGATCATACCTGGCAGCATCAAGGTACAAATATATATTTCATTTATGAATTGGTCCTGCTGGGTACACCCATACTATGAGTACTATACATAGAACTCCTCGAATTGGCTGAAGTCTTTTATTAAAATGTTTATTTTCAAATTGTCAATTCAGTTGTTTACTTACATCCAGTTATGATGGTGTTCATAGGCGCCTGCGCAGCCATGCGTCCAAGAACGAACATTTTTTCCCCCGTGTCAGGGTGAAACGCACTGTCGTACAAATATTTCGTCTTCCATAGCTTTTCTTCATCATAACCAGCTGGCATACGACGAGTTTTCCTAAAAAGAAAAGTGTTCACTCACACACTAACATACATTGGTAGCAGCATTGCAAGATTTTAAAGGAAAGAGAGAGATTTTTAAAGCTTTGGTACAAAATCTTCTGGGTCGCTTTTAATCAGTTTAACTATGATAGTTGGCTAAAAGGAACATTCATAAGGACATTCAACACTCATTTGGTGAATAAGCTCCTGAATCCATCAAACTTCCCACCTCCCAATCCAGCTTTATTCCTTTTTCAAATATAGGCAAAGGCTGATTAATTTCTCAAAGCAAACCGTCTGATCGTTACTTCATTATATAGAAATGGTATCACTAAAATCCGTTCGATCAACTCAATATGGTTTACATTGGAATCGTGTAAATTGATGCACTGCTTTACAAAACACAATGCAACGTAATCGTAACACGTTAGTAAGTATTTTTAAACAATTTGCATGTGCTTTAAAATATTTATGCAAATGCAGACACAATACACATTTGCATCCATGACCGAAAATATCTTACGCTTTTAAATGCCAATGTACCAATGACTTTGTTACTCTGTTTAGACCGTATTAGTTAACGAGCAAGTACAACCAATCGATAAATGTGGATCATTTATGAACATCATTTATGATCATTTATGAACAAACAAGAAAGACAAAGACAAACAAGAAGAGAGCATAAAGTTCATATCACAGACATAATTGGAAAGAAAACACACTTAGTAATGCATTAAGTGGAAAAGGAGTAAATGGCCTAATGAAATTCTTCTTGTAACATTTTATATTTAAAATTCTTACTATTCAAATTTTAATATATATTTTTTTCTGAAGTCTTATCGAATACATGGGCTAGCATCTAGCTTAGAATAGTCTTTGCATTCCATTACAAATCTACGATATTCGATTAACAATCTTAGGTGAGGTGCACCATGGATCAATGCTTGAACGGGCACTATACGAGGTCTGTATCATAATTCAAACTCCAAGGATATGAAGTGCTATGACAAGATAATTTTTGATAATAATGAAAATAATAAAAAAAACTTACTTAAATTCAGCGACGATCTTTTGAGCTTCGTCTAGTTGTGCATCCGATGCCAATACATTGAGCGGGTTGGTGAGCTGCAAGAAGTGTTTGGCGCGGCCCATATATGTGTTTTGATCATAGCGGGGTTTGTCGAGGTCTATCGCTTTGGCCATGATTGTTTGTTTACTGTTTTACCTGGCGACAAAAACATAGCTACTATGAGCAACGAGCATAAGGGTTTTAGTGAAGAGATTAAGTGTAAATTATGGGTGATATCCATCGCTAGTCTGCATACAGTTTTATTGGAAGATTTTTTTACCTAGATTTGTGTATAGTACGGGTCAGAACTATGTATGTGCGTTACGATTGTTATTTATTGGATGGGTTTAACGTTGAAACAGAGATAAAAAAATACACGTAATACGATGGCCGCTGGGACAAAAAAGTTGTTAATTGAAAGCTACGGGAATAACAGAATTGCCTGATGATACTATAAAGATCACAAAATCGACGTAGAACCTATACTCGGTAGGTACCAGAAATCGTTCAGCATTTGTCTAATCCTCTCTAGTAAATATTATTGATATAAACCTGCAAACGTAAAATTGATATAATTTAATTAACCACATCACGTTTTTGTTTAAGGCCACACTGTATCTTATTACATGAAGCTTATATTCGCGCAATTATTCAATGGAATTTTTATCAACTAATTTATTCCAACACTTATTGAAATACTAATGACAAACCACCAAGTATTCTAGCTTATCAAAGTTTGTTGTATTCTTCTGCAAGGTCATTAATATTATTTGTATTTATTTTGGATAACATTGGCTTTGAGATAGTGAAATAGTACAGCATACAAGGACTTATCGCTATCTCAGTGGCAGGGCGCAAGGTTTCAAGGTTCGTATAATCCCGATAATTAACCAATTCATTAAAGAATTGATAACTTTATGTCAATACTGTTATTAACAATTTTAAAATATATTTTTTATTGGGAAATCAAACTTCATATATCTTCCAAACAAACAAAGCTAGTCGTGGTGCAACTGCGCCTCCTATCACTCTGAAACGGCCGAGACGCATTTTGTCTCGGAGGCGCACTGGGCTGCTGCGGTCATGGTGGGCACAAAATAAGGAACTAAGCCCGGTAATAACACCTGTGCATACGTGACGTGGCCCCGCGCCGGGTTGGAAGGCCAGGCTTGGCGGCAAAGGCGCCAGATCTAGTTGTCTCTGTTGACCCGGCGCCTTCTTTATTTGTCCTGCCTGCCTTAGGTCTCATGTTGTTAATCAATGAATGCTATCGACAAGCTTGAGCTTGGAATCTCGGGTCAGGCAAAATAATTTTTCGTCAGAAATTCGTCAGTAAGAGGCTGTTCTATGTTACCGAAACTGGAACACCTTTTTTCCTATTAGGAATACAAGCATGAATGTATATAAATGTGTATTCATAAATTTAAATATCGTATAGAATTTGTGCTCACGTAAACGACATGCATGATGGGGGATACAAAATTGCTTACACGCCTGTAACGGTTCTATCAAGTACTACTCAACGCCTCGAGCGAGTTGTAGAGGTAGACTATCTGTTCTTTGAGTGACACAGACGTGACATTACAAACCTAAGAGACATTTCCTTGCTAAGCCTTCTTTCTGCATCATTGAGGATGTTCTGAAGAATTGTTCAAACTGACCCTTTTCGTAACAATTCTTAGTGTGTTGTCTTCCAAAACCATAGGTTTATGGACTATGTTCTTTCTATCAACTTTAAACAATTGTTTATCCTTTGAGATCTCGCGAACGCACATTTATGTCGCGGGATTAACATAGTCGAATCTAAACAAGGTTTATGAAATTTAGAGAAAAGTCTTATAGGTACAAACTGTTAAAATACATTCACATTATACCTTATCACATAACGATATTATTACGCGTCTTATTAATATCAGCATTCAGTCTAATTTAATGATTACAAATTATCTCCTGACACTGTCTTATGTTATGTCTTGTGACTCAAGCTCTCTTATTAATTCGTGACGTCGCGTTGGTACCTAAAATTTTTGTGCTCGATATTATTGCAGTTTATTATATGAGATTTTCGTCAAACTTTAAACACTTCAGCAAAATTTACAAAAAGGAAACCTTACTTTTCTTTCGGATTTTGGAAACAAGGCCTATACAAAGAGATTGCAATTAATTTTTGATAAACTAAGCAAAATATTTAGCGGAAATAGCCTATTTATCAAATAAATTTAACGTAAACAAGTATAACGAATTACTGGAGTAAATATAGTCTTATATATGTTGTGAATCCCATCAAAGGTGTTTCCTCAAAAGGTTCATCACGCAGATAAGAGATGATTTATTGTTTTTTGGAAGCCACGAGACGAGCAACAGTTATCTATGAATGAGATAATGAAATGTATGAATTGTGCCGTTGATAAATCTCCGGTAAAGGCTACAGGATTTAAACATGAACAAATAGTAGGTAATTATGTGGACTCATTCGTTATACTGAATAAACAGGCAGCTTTGCTTAAGGTCTTTATGAAGATAATTTTAGGAGCATTACATTGCGTTATTTTTGTGTTTTATATTTGTACTTCTCAATTTCTTTGTATAATACTCTACTAGCTCTTCAGTAGCAGTGATATGATAAAAATGCGTCTTATTTGTCATTCCTTAACAACTCTAAGTAACGTATACGAAAAAGAAGTTAATAGTTTGTATGGTTTCTTTTCAGCAACTGGGGTAGATTGGAATTTAAAGAAAAAGCCCCAAATCAAGTAAATTTGTGCTATTTATCGTTAAAACTTTAAAGAAAATATAACAATTAAAAATAATCACATACATACATAACCTCACGTCTGTATTCCCCGAAGGGGTAGGCAGAGGTGCATTTCTGCACCCACATTTCGCCAGGTATGTATCAGTCCCACGTAATAGGGGGCGAGCCTATTGCCATTTTTCGGGCACAATTTCAGACTCCGTGCTGCTACTGAGAATTTCCTAATGGAAAAACCCAAAAACACTTTGCCCGACCTGGGAATCGAACCCAGGACCTCTAGATCACACGGCACATACTTGTACCGCGAGACCACGAGGCAGTCACAAAAATAATCACTGGAAGTCTTTTACAATACTCCAAATACCTATTTATAGAATTAAGCGAGTTCATAAAAATCCTATAGCAGTCAACTTAATTTCGAGCAAACCTATCTAACTAAGATATAAAAAAAGTTGTATATTTTCGTACTATTTGAAGTAAATAATTTTTACAAACACCTTTCCATAACCGAAACGGCATTGAAATGTTATAAATATGCAATGAATATTAATTTATACACAGTTTATATTCTGTTCAGTTCATTCAACTGAAAAAAAATGCAAATAAGTATACAGTATACATATTTTATATGCTATCGACATTACAATTAATTTTGCCAACATCATCAGCCCTCAATAATCCACTAATGGATGCGAGTCTCTTCGACTTATTGTTGCTTGAATTTCGTTTTCTCATAGTAAAGAAAATAAGAGGGCTGAGGAGTCTATAAGCAGTGATGGCCTCGAGGTTTACGCGCGCGGTCGAGAATCTCGGCGGTCGCGGTTTCAAACCTCAGGGACACACCTCTGACTTTTCCAAGTTATGTGTGTATTCTCAAGGAATTATCACTTGCTTTAACGGCGAAGGAAAACATTGTGAGGAAACCTGCACACCTAAAAGTTCTTAGGAATTTCTTAGGTGTGTAGTCCGCCAACCCGTACTAGGCCAGCGTGGTGGGCTAAGGTCTAAACCCTCTCAGTTGTAGAGGAGGCCCGTGCCCAGTAGTGGGACGTATATGGGCGGATGATGATGATGATGATGATGATGAGGAGTCTCGACAAACTATTAATGGAGAGAACCACGACATTAAAGCCGCTGCCTCACGTGTCAGTGTTCCATGAGACAGTAGTGCCATTCCGGTTTACTAGTTCTAATAAGAGTTAACTACAAATGTACTGACTACAACTCCAATATATCGCGTGTTACACCCATAGTTTTATTGACGGATCTTGAAATGTAATATATTAGAATTTGAGCATCGTCTGGCGGGTGACGAAAAACATTTGACACAAATACCCAATAATTATTGTCATCGGTAATATTAAGCTTAATCCCGGAACATGACACAAAAGTTTTTATTCCAGCGAAAACAAGTATTTTTTCTGTAAATATTGCATTTTAAATAATTTCCACGACGAACAGTAATAATAGCTTTTTGTAACTTCGGTATAGCCATATATGCATGTACTATTATGACAGGATTAACATCCAGCGCAACTTGGCAATTATTGAGCGGATTAGAATTCAACATCCCCTATCTACTAAATATATATTACTACTGAATATATACTACCTTGAGAATAATCTGCAAGGATTAACCCCTTATAGCTTATTCAGTTTATATTCAGTAGAATATTCGTGGTCTTTATCTAGCTTAAATTCAACGTCATTATTCAGTTATTGCGTTGAAACACGTTTTTTGTTTTTTATTGTACCTACACCAATTTATTATCTCAAGTAATTCGATTTCAGCCATTGTATCTGTAATAATTCGTGCCAGCTCGACCATACTAAATCAGTTATCTACTATCAAAATTTTCATCTAATCGCGAGTAAGGTGTGTAGTAAGAAGATTATTGAAATTATCAACAACGTTTATTGCATTAGTTATTGATTTTATGTTTCAGTGTTATTCTTGTTATAATCTCGATCCAATAAATCAAAGTTACGTGTGTATTCTTAACAAACAAATGACATTTTAACAGTGAAGGAAAAGAGCTCTCTCTCATAACGAACTTCGCAGGACTGTGATAACCACCAACCCAAGAGTAGCATGGTTGACTAACGTCTAATTCCTCTTAATCGCAGAGAAGGCCCAAGCTCAGCAGTGGTGCCTATAACAGTTAATCCTTACTATCCTTACTAATATTATAAATGCGATTGTAACTCTGTCTGTCTGTCTGTCTGTCTGTCTCGCTTTCCTGCTAAAACTACTGAACCGATTTAAATGAAATTTGGTACACAGATAGTTTGGAGCCTAAGAAAGAACATAGGCTACTTTTTATTGCGGAAAAGGGGTTTTAAGGGGTTGAAGGGGGGGATGAAAGGTTGTATGGAAGTATTGTCATTTTTAAAGCTAGAAACATGAAACTTATTTTTTAGGCTGTTGATTAGATATAAATAAATATGACATTCAAAGTATGTAAAAAAATTACCTTTAAGGGTGTAAAATAAAAATAGGGGATGAAAGTTTGTATGGAAATTCGTCATTTTTGAAGCTAGAATGATGAAACTTTTTTATATGGCTTTTATTACATCATTACATCATAACTAATATTATAAATGCAAATGTAACTCTGTCTGTGTGTCTGTCTGTCTCGCTTTCCTGCTAAAACTAGGTACTGAACCGATTTAAATAAAATTTGGTACACAGATATTTTGGAGCCTGAGAAAGAACATAGGCTACTTTTTATTACGGAAAAGGGGTTTTAAGGGGTTGAAAGGGGGGGGACGAAAGGTTGTATGGAAGTATTGTCATTTTTAAAGCTAGAAACTTGCAACTTATTTTTTCGACTGTTGATTAGAAATAAATAAATATAACATTCAAAGTATGTAAAAAAAATACCTTTAAGGGAGTAAAATAAAAATAGGGGATGAAAGTTTGTATGGAAATTCGTCATTTTTGAAGCTAGAATGATGAAACTTTTTTATATGGCTTTTATTACATCATTACATCATATATATGATATATATATATACACAATATAAGAATTATATTAAAAGTTTTTTTTTTAAATCCCTTAATATGTTATAAATGAGAAAATAACTATATGACTGTTACGCTTTCACGCCTTAATCATTTGACCGATGTGAACGATTTTTGGTATGGACATAAATGGGACTCTGTGGAATAAAATAGACTACAACTTATTTTCTTTCTGAACCAAACCCTGTAGTCTACGCGGACGGAGTCGCGGGCAAAAGCTAGTTTAGAATATAGATAAAGACGAAGTCTATGGTATTTAGCCACAGCGTATAGAAAGGCTACCTATTATTATCGTTCTCCAATGGAAGTCCGTTGAGGAAAAAAAATATTAGCAGAAATATGTGCATATTTTCATTCATAACTATCGGATCATCATAGTTTATAAATTGATATAAATCTACAAGCTAAAAGTATTAGATTTAACCGCATATCTACGATACATCTCAACTGCAAGTTTGATATTTAATCGTTCATTAACATTTAATATCAATTATCAGATTGCCTGTTATCCTGGATAATTAAAAGGTGGGGAAAAGTGCAAATTAGTTTGGACTGTTGTTGAATGATCGGCAAATAAAAATATAGGAGGTTTAAGTAAATTATTGCTAACAAGATGTTAATGTATTTATGAAGTTGAGAAAAAACTCCAAGAGTTCTTACTGAAGGCAACTGACAAGAACTCTTTCGAATAGTCCTATAGGGGCTCGTTTTGAAACTATAATGCGGGGATATTCATGATGTACCTACGCTTCTTCTTGATTATGGGCGCTGTTTATTGTTTAAATAAATATTGAAATTAAAAATTGATGATGGATCTCGTTTTATTATAAATTATTTAGCGTAGAAATAGAATACGGATTGCTGTTGGTATTCAAGTTACGTAATGGATTTTTTATTCCTTTATTTTTTTTAAATTGGTTATAATACTTAAATTACTCAACTAATATACTATTTTTATTTGTAATAAGATTTATCTTAAAATTTTAATTCAAATTTAATAGGCTACTGATACATAAATAGTTTTTCGTAATATCGTTTTTGAACATAATGATTTTTGTAAACGAATAAAAAGACTGCAATTTGTAATTAATTATAAATTACGTTAACATTTTATAAATGAAATTTGCATAAAGTAATGAAAGTCAAGGAAAATAAATTTAAACAAACTCAGGCGAATAAAATCAATTTCGAAATAGTTTGTTCTTAATAAGAGTATGACCCACGCCCTCTTATCGTCGTCTGATTATACTCGCTAATATAAACATTACAAGAAATTTACGGCGAAACCATTTAAATCGATATTTTTAACAAAAAATATACTTTTAATTTTATGTTTTAAAAGATCATTGCATTAAAATTATAATAAAACGAATGCACCATAACGTTAATGTTAATATTTTACAGTACAAAAATGTAACACAGCTTGTAAAAACAAAATGTTGAAATATATTTTTTAAAGATAAAGGAAAATATTATATCTTTTTTTACTTGCTTACCTTTAGTAAGTTAATAGATATTCTTCCGTGTAAAGTTGATTAAGAATTGTAAATGTAACTACAAACGTCTAGTCACTATCATTTTTACTCCACATTTTCGTCAATTCACTAATTTCATCTGAACATAGAGTTCAAATGTTGCGCCGTGACAATGTCTTAAAGTCTGACAGAAAATCAATTTCGCGGCTCTTGGCATTGGTCCTTATCTAAACTATTTGACATAATGGCGCTAGTGTCAACGTCAATAAAACCTATTTTAATAAATTCAAATAATCTATCAATTATTTTTTTAAAAATAATACTGAGTAATTAGTATTTTTTTTCCCATATCAGTACAACAGGAATTATTAGTTGCAGTTTTGAACTAACATTTTTACCTTAGAATATGATTCATTTCACGCAATATATTTGTAAGCCTTTCTTTTATTTTTTTGGAGTATTAATCTAACTAAAATGTTTTTTAACTAAACAACAAATAAACATAAAAATTTAATGTGTTTCTATAAGTCGCTCATAGTTATAAATATCAGTAGTTTTTTTATTATTGTTAAGTTCCTAAGAAATCGAGAACGTCGCAGATTGTAAATTGTCACATTCCGTGAAACGAAATTACTGACGATTACGTCTTTGCAGAGCAAAGACGGTCCAAAAATAATAATTTAACAAAAATAACCTTATTAAAGGTTTTCACATAAAATAAGATGTCTCTTATTAGCAGAAATGTTTTCCGTGCCCTCGTACAGGTACTGTGCTATAATTATCCATAACTTTTAAAATATCATACAATTATTGTTTCGTAACAGTGTTACTTTATACTTAGTGATACTGCATTGGCGGTTTATAAATGGAATTGGTATCTTTTCTATGTTTTATGCGTCAGTTTTTCATATGATGGTACTACTACAATAGAAAATTCATACGCATTAATAGTTTTCTGGATTAATTAATCTCACGTGATTTGACGTGAAGCTAAAATGTACTTACAATTTAATGATAAAAAATCTGTTTCACACATACGCATTACATTTTCCTTATGTGTACCTACGCATATATTTGTATTTTCAATATTAAAGGCAATGCTGATTAACTTTGTTAAGCTAATACACGCTAAATTATAGCAATAAGTTCTCATGTACGTTTTAGGTAATGTAGGCACAAAAAAAACAATGCCTCTGTTGTTCAACGATACGATATCTTGTTTTCTATTTTAAAAAAAATCATCAATCACATTTTTGAATAAAGTTACTGGCAAAAAATATATATTTTATAAAAAATATAAAAAAAAAAATTCTTTCAGGGATCCCAACATCTTGGCAAAGGTGTCCATACAAGTTCGGTAAACAGTGAGAAAAATGTACGTTTTGCACCATTTGGCGCCATGGTGAGAATACTAACTGTCTACTAATAGCAAGTATCCCTGATATAAAGTGAGGGCTGTGAAGCAAATTATGCCATTACAACTTATTGAGTCCTTTTATTTTATTTAAGTAGCTTTGTAAATTACAAAACTGACAGTCAAGTTCTTACTCTTATCATCATGTTTTTTTTTTCTATATGTATTTTTTAGTATCATTTTAAAATACTGGTTACTGCTTCCCACTTAGCAAAGCTTTAAATAGCGAAGTGTCCTCTAAATGGTTGCTAGTGGTGCCACTTTTGCACAGGACTGATAAGGCACCAATTAATAATTGCAAGTTTTTAAGTAAGGTAAATTCTTGATGTTTAACTCACACTTTAATTCACAAATCAAAGTTGTAGTAACAATGGACAAAACATAATCTGAATACAGGATATGTTTGCATCTAACAGGTTATCTTTATGTCTCCAAATAGTTTTATATATGTTGTAAAAGCTGAGATATTGAATAAAAGTATACAGTATTAATTACATTATTTGTCTAAAAGTGGATTTTAGACTGGCGAGGGTCTTGTGACCTGTCCATCTAGGTGGATGTTCATATACAATTACATTCAATTTAGCTAGACACATTTAAAAAAGATATATACTTTGTGTTATACAATATAGTGTTCTATTTATCAAAATAAGTTTGTCAGAGTTGCAGTCTCAAATAATTTGCTTCATGGCCATTATAATTTCAAAATTTATAAATAGGTATTATGATTGGCATCAAAACTGATTGGAAAAATTTACTAAATTATTAGGACATTGGCAATAATTGAAATAATTATATTTTTCTGTTATATAATTCAATTTTGAGTTCTATCAGGGCCTTCATGTTGATCTTCCAATGAGTCCGTAAGCTGTTTTTTTTTGTTAAACTGCATGCTACCTATATATTTGGACTGTATGTTTTAATAGATTTGTCCAATGATAACCATTCTATTCAACCAATATTTTATTTATTTTAGCCTAAGCAGTAAAAACATTATAAATATTATATGGTACCTATATGTAATTTTTTTAAATGTATTAATAAAAAATTATAATTACAAAATATATAATTTAGAATTGGTTCATATAAGTAATAATATTCCACTGTAAGTTAAAATTTATTTTTTATGTACATTTTTTATAAATAGTACCATTAAACAAGTTTTACAGATGTTTTGTTTTTGCATGTATGCAAAAATAAATTGGAGGGTATTAAAATGTATGGGTAAATACCAAAACACTGTAAAAAATGTTGCTATATTTCTTTCCTGAATAGGATGGATATTATATATAATAATTTTAACATTCCACAATTTCATTTGGGATACCCATTATATTTATACATTTATATATAAAAACATAGCATGCTCTGAGTTTGTTCAATGCAGCCTTTGTGTTGTCCAAATGCGTAACTGTGTAACTGGTAATTATTAATTAGGGCTTGCTTAGATGTAGTATGTTTTACCTTTGACACATTGAATATTTTCAGGTAAGATTTTTGAGTTTATATTTGTACTTTATATTATGCTTTGTTAAGTATTACTTTATGATGTATGTATATTTCTGCAATTTTTTTTATGGAAAAGAAAAGATAAAAAATATCTGGTATCAAATTAAATAAAAAGAAATATGTCAATTGTTTTTCACCTAAATTATTTTTCTCTTGTGTAACTTTCCAATCAATGTTTCAATTTAAATATTAGTTAAAATTTATTTTTATGTTACCTATGTAGATTTTGTATTTAAAAGCTATTGTATTTAGATAATTTTTGTGATTAGCAAAGGTTTATGTAATTTCATGTTTCAGATTATATACATTTCAAAAGTTTTACATTTATTTGATTTTCATGAAGATAGAGGAAGAGAACTAAAATGATGTTATAATTTTTTTGTTGGTTTTCTTTTTTGTTGTATTGTAGAGATAATAATCAATTCACTACAAGGACCTTATTGTAATATTATATTGTATAATATATAGTTTATACAAAAATTGTTTGATAATTACTATAACATGTATTACTATGTTTTTAGCAACCCAATGCGACAAAGGAAGGTCGCATTAAATGCACTCTCATTCCCGGAGATGGTGTTGGACCTGAGATGGTTTACTCAGTGCAGGAAGTGTTCAAGGTAGCTACGGTTTAATGTGCCCTAGAAATGTTGGATGTAGTAGTGTTCTCACGATGAATAAAATGCGCATAGAAGTTCCATATATTTAACGAAAATAAAATTTAATCTATGTTCATCAGCAATCACATCATTTGAACCTCATACAGCTGAGCTAGTAATGTACTATGACGAACTTGACATTTGCCCATTATATTATCTTTTTTTTTTGATTAAGAGAAAGGAACCTCATTGTTTTTAGGATAATTACTTTTATTCAAAAGAATATGTGAAAAATAAAGGAATAATATCAAATTACAGGCGGCCAACGTTCCAGTGGATTTCGAATCCTTTTTCTTCTCCGAAGTGAACCCGACTCTCAGCGCACCCTTGGAGGATGTCGTCTCTTCTATTGCAAGGAACAAGATTTGCATTAAGGTGAGTACTATTTTACATCATAAAAAAAGGTTTTATAATCTTGTAGAAGTTGGTGAAGAAATAAAACATTATTTAAAAGTAATTTTTAAATGTCGCTCGATTAAGTCTGGGGTACTAATTCTCTTCTATTATTTATTTACTTTTTTTTAAACAATTACGTATAAAAGCGGACTTAATACCTAAAGCATTCTCTAGCAGTGAACCTATTGATAGCGATTCGCAAAGTGTTGTAGAATTGGACTAGAATTGTAGTGTAGCCATTATTCAATGAATAACAACATACACAGGTCCGTATAAAGGTTTATTTCTAAGCCCTGTTACTTTTAATAGGCTAATTCAACAGTTCCAATCTAGTTCTTCGCCTGACCGTGTCCGTGATATCCCAAAACCTATTTGAAATACAACATAGTATGTGTGAAGTCCGCCAACCCGCACTAGGCCAGCGTGGTGGAATAAGGCCTAACAACCCTCTCAATGGTAGAGGAGGCCCGTGCCCAGCAGTTGGATGTATATGGGCTGATGATGATGATGATATAAGTGTTTCAGGGTCTCGTCGGGGTAAGTGGGCTTGAGGATCGGTTTGAATGAAACACTTACTATAGTTCGGACGAAGGTGGCATGGTGCCGACTAAGTGGATAATGACTGACTGTTTATTGTAGGAATAATCAACTTATATACAGAGTTTAGTTAATGTGTGTGTACGCGAGTCTTGTGTCGTATTTGCCGTTGAGTTGGTAGTGTGCGTCATTTGATAATTTATTTAGTAAGCATATTTGATTCGACGACATATGGTACAATGACGATGGTGTGTGTACTGTGGCAGGGTATCCTGGCGACGCCCGACTTCTCGCACACTGGGGAGCTGCAGACGCTGAACATGAAGCTGCGCAACGCGCTGGACCTGTACGCCAACGTGGTGCACGTCAAGTCGCTGCCCAACGTCAAGTGTCGCCACCACGACGTCGACTGCATCATCATCCGCGAGCAGACGGAGGGAGAGTACTCCGCGCTGGAACACGAGTCCGTGCCCGGTCAGACACCTTTTTATCTAAACCCCGGCGTCACACTTCATCACCATCGCCATCATCATCATCATCAGCCCATATACGTCCCACTGCTGGGCACTAGCCTGCTTTACAACTGGGAGGGTTTAAGCCTTAGTCTAACACGCTGGCCTAGTGCGGGTTGGTGGACTATAATAATACACCTAAGACATTCCTACGAATTTTTAGGTGTGCAGATTTCCTCACGATGTTTTCCTTCACCATTAAAGTAGGTGATAATTCATTCAATTTCGTTCCACTTCGTCTGCCCTTTATTTTATTAATACAAATAGCCTACACCATTCCCCAGTTTTATTTCTAACTATACATAAAATAATTAACTCTGCCCAATGTAACAGATAGTATGGGAGTTTCTTTAAGCGTTACAGTGAAGCCATAGTCAGATTGGACAGTGACTGGTTCGATCACAGTGGTACCATCATCGCACAGACAAACGACAATAATTGTATTTAGGTGTATGAGGTAGAACGTGTTTCACTTGTAGAAATTTGTATTAGCACCACCACCGGTGCTTCGACTTTAATTCGGGAATCGAAGGCGGGGCGCGGGATGAATGATGTTTTGGTTGGCAGGCGTGGTGGAGTGCCTGAAGATCATCACGGCGGCGAAGTCGGAGCGCATCGCCAAGTTCGCGTTCGACTACGCGGTGAAGATGGGCCGCAAGAAGGTCACGGCCGTGCACAAGGCCAACATCATGAAGCTCGGAGACGGACTGTTCTTGCGCAGCTGTGAAGAGGTATGTCATCATCATTATCATCATCAGCATCATCAGCCCATATACTCACTGTCACTGTCACTGTCACTGCTGTGTGTGTGTGTGTCACTGCTGGGCGCGGGTCTCCTCTACAACTGAGAGGGGTTAAGCCTTAGTCCACCTAAGAAATTCCGAAGAACACTGGAACTAGACTAGAACTAGGTGTGCAGGTTTCTTCACGATATTTTCCTTCACCGTTAAAGTAAGTGATAATCCATTATGAATATACACATAACTTCGAAAAGTCAGGGGTGTGTCTAGGGTTTGGACCTGCGACCGCCAAGATTCTCGACCGCCTAAACCTCGAGGCCATCACTACTTATGCGAAGAAGTATATACATCACACTTATACACTCGCGAGATAATCCGCTAAGGGGTAGGCTGAGGTGCATTTCGGCACCCACATTTCGCCAATTTTTTTAAAGTCCTGTGTACTAAGGGACGTAAATTATTGCCCGTTTTCGGGCACATTTCCAGACTTGGAATTTCCTAATGGGAAAACTCAATAGGACCGCCCAGTCCGGGAACCGAACCCAGGACCGCTAAATTGCACGGTACACACTTGTGTCGCAAGATCACGTGACAGTCAACAATTATATCTTATTATCATTTCTTCAATTATTATTGACTTTTTTTATATTTTAGACTTATATTAATGATAATGTTATTTTATATTTACTAAAACACTTTTCCAAAGGCCTCATAAAACCACAGAAGTTCTTTTATTACTTGTATTCTACTCATTAAGCAGGGATTTACCATATCTTAATTCAGCGTGATTACTATAATCAATCACGCGAACTTGTATATTTCTTATCACCTGTGATTTTAAATAATCAGTGTACCTGACTGAATGAAATCAGTTGATAATAAAATTTGTGAAGTTTTAAGTATTAGATTTTTATGTTTTGTTTTTTCTTTATTACAATTGATACAAACGGAATTAACATTTAAGAGAAACTATTACGATAGTAGCGCTTATTTGTAAATAGTGTAAATAACATATTCGCCCTTTTCCGTAAATCATCATCATATATCTTGTCAAATTTCTATGGCACTCTAGATATATGTATGTATTTAACCTGCAACCAAATTTATGAAAAATATAATTGTACTCTTCTTTTAAAAAAAGGGAGTTAAAACTATGTCAGCCTGTTCGCAATTGTATACTAATTATAATCACAATTACCCAACGAAAGCTACAATTTTCAAAGTACACATGTAATATTTTTGACAGCCCCGTGGCGCAGTTGGCTAGACACCAGCTTGCGAGAGGCCGCGGGTTCGATCCCCGCACTGAGACAAATGTTTATGTGATCCACAAATATTTGTTTCGGGTGTTTGTGAGACCGAAAAGTCTCTCGTAGTTTCTGATACCCACGACACAAGACTCGTATCTTAAAATGGGGTCAGAATTATGTAGACACCTCATGTTGCAAATATATCGGCAACGTACTAAATTATATTAAAATATGTAATACATACGGATAGTTAACCTCAATTATATTTGAGCACATAGGCAGCTTCAACCTCTGAATTTTGTGTTACAGAGATGCGCGCGCATCTTAAAATTTCACTCTCATAATTTTTTCATAACGCGCCTAAAGTATAACTTAAATAAAAAATAAAAAAATGTTGACTTCAGATGGCGAAGCTGTACCCGCGCATCCAGTTCGAGAAGATGATCGTGGACAACTGCACGATGCAGATGGTGTCGAACCCCAAGCAGTTCGACGTGATGGTGACGCCCAACCTGTACGGCAACATCGTGGACAACCTCGCCAGCGGACTCGTCGGCGGCGCCGGCGTCGTCGCGGGCGCGTCCTACAGCGCAGAGTGCGCCGTCTTCGAACAGGTACGCACCTATTCTTTATTCTATCATCTACATACATACATAAACTCACGCCTGCATTCCCTGAAGGGGTACGCAGGGGTGCACCTCTACACACACATTTCACCAGGTATGTATCAGTCCCACGTAATAGGGGGCGAGCCCATTGCTGTTTTTCGGGCACATTTCCAGACTCCGTGCTGCTACCGAGAATTCCCCTAAGGGAAAACCCCAATAACACTTTGCCCGATCCGGGAATCGAACCCAGGACCTCTAGATCCCACGGCACATACCTGTACCGCAAGATTGCCTGGTGGTCTATCATCTATGTACATCGATTATTGTAAGGTCTATTCTGGCCTTTTTTAGGTCCTCATTGGCCTATCTCATTGATATACATTGAACTAGTAGCAGTAACAACTACTGTTACTGACAATGAAGCATTTTCTATTGTTTATGCACATATCTATTATACAATATTTCTGTGTACAAAATTGGTTGTTAAAAAAAGCTAAATTTAATTTCGTTGAATACAACATAAATCTTGCCTGTTAATGCATGGTAAATTTTCTTACAAATGTTTTTTTCTGTCCCTATCCCACCACACACCCGCCACTGTAACTCCTGTGCTCCAGGATCAACAGCAGCACGCACAGTATTGACGCCGAGCACTGAAGCTCAGCGTATCTAAGGGGACCTAATTTGTCATGATCCCGCAACGAAATTAATCACAAATAATGGAGGAGTTGGAAAACAAAGAGTTGTCCACTTCCCTCATAGCAAAGCGAGTGACAAAACATGAACTATAAGATTCTTATTTCTTCTGGACTGTATACTGTGGATAAGACAACCAGCGAACTTGCGAGACAAGAAGGTGTTGGTTTGAGCCCTGTACCAAAATAAATGGTTGTGTAATCCACAATTATTTATTTTGGGTCAGGTTGTTTGTGAGAACGAAATTCTGTCGTACTCAATTATACCCACGACACAAAAAAATAACTATGTATTCATTATCGTGCATGCTTCGTACAGATTGTTTATTTTTTAAATTGTACATTCCCCATAGATATATCTAAATGTAATAGTCTAATTTAATGATATATTTACATATGTACAATATAACTGAGTTCTGAACCAACTATGTACAATATAACAATATCAATATATGTATATAACTGGTGATTAAAATATGATCAGGGCGCTCGTCACATCTTCTCCGGCGCTGTGGGTAAGAACATCGCCAACCCGACCGCCATGCTGCTGTGCTCCGCCAACCTGCTGGCCCACGTCAACCTGCACTCCTACTCCAAGATGATCAAGAACGCTATCAACAAGTCAGTAGCATTTCACACTAATAATAATCATTATTTGATTTACCAAAAATAATGTATCAGGGTTTATTATTTTATACATATTTAATTGCAATAATTAAGGAGTGGAGTTTAGGTCTTATCGAGATTCCAATATTCGATATATTTAATTATGTTTTAGTAACAAAATTGATTAATAACTAAATGGTTGTCGCCTGAAAATTGCATTGTGAATGAATTTCAAGCAAATTATTAAATAATAATAATATATGTTCCGTGTGCAGGCTACCAATGCCTAAAACAGGACCAAAAAATTATTTATCGATTTTTTTTCCCCCAGGGTCTTGTCTGACGGACGAGTGAGGACGAAAGATCTGGGCGGCCAGTCTACCACCAAAGATTTCACCCACGCCATCATCAGCAGCCTCGCCTACTAGACGCACCGCTCATACTTCAGCTCTCAGAGCCTATTCTATAAGAACTATTTATTTGTAATTATTTTTAAAAGTGATCTGCGAAGTCATAGGACAATTATTAATCATTTCTTAAACTCAGTATTCGTTATTTATGTAGTTATACCGCCAGTGTAAATACACAATAAAACAATTTAATTGTTTACTGTTTTTATTTTGTGAACTGATTTTGTTTGTTTGTTTGAGTTTAATATTGAACGGTTTTTCTCAATGTGTATTACATGTGTGCTAACTTTTACCAAACTAAATACAACAACGGAATTACTGCATCAATAAATCGGTATTTTTGTTTTGTGTTATTTCTTTTACCTAACAATCAATCAAGAAATCGAAGTTGACTTTTTACCGGAATCAATGCAATTTTACGCCATTCTAAACATGTCAAAATACTATTGTTATTCTGCAGCATTCAGCCGGATATAATCACAACATTGAGAAAGCTACGTTCAATATTGAATCAAATTTGGGTGTAGTTTGTGTTTAGTCTCCTTGAGGTATAGTTCTCGGAGTGGCTAGCTTTTTCACTCGCTCGCTTATAACGTATGTTAACGCTTTGGGCGCCACCTGTAAATTAAAAACCAAAAATATTAAGGTAAAAACATGCAAAATGACATGATAAATTACATATCATATAAAAACCAATCTAAATGGGTTCGATATGGATAGGGAAAATGTTAAGCGATAATGTCATAAAATTAGTTCTCAATGCATGTTTAGCAGTAGAAAATGTCAATTCTTTATTCTTCATATATTACCTTTTCTGGATTTCTATATCCAGCGTCCTGAGATAATCTCTTATAAAGCTTGAATGGAGGGAAGAAACAAATCTCATTAATCCGCGGCAATAACTCATCAAGTGGTTTGCATTGTCCTCTCTGTTAATGAAATACAATAAAATTATTACATATGTATGTACCTATGATTCAAAAGATTATGAATTCATAAAACATCTTTTTTTAAACTCAATTTTTAATATTGGTTCATTTCAGAATGTTTTTGCGTCAGATTTCTTAAGTTTAAATAGTTACACAGCTAAATATAATAGAGTATTGTATAAATAATTTGTTGGCACAAACTAATATTTTATCACACGAGGGCGACGTAGAAGAACAAACCTATAAACTACAGACATAACTCACTTTAATAGGTGGTGGTTTGAAGTCCCGCTTAGGTCCAGCTATTTGGCTAATATAATCCATATGCTTCTTCCATTCGCTTTCCGACCAACCCTTCTTTTTCTTAACATCCTTCGTGTCTTGTTTTTTAAGATCGATCACGCAATTTGCCAGTTTCGAATAACAGGTGCCGTTGGCAGCCTCAATCATACGGTCTATCCGTTCTAACCGTTGCTTATTAAATAAATTTTTGTACATTCGTTTGATTATTAAGAAACGTCTGAAATAGAAAACTGAAGTTTATAATCGCACTATGATAAAACCTTACTACCGTCAGTATAGAAAATCATATGTTCGTCAACCATAAGTAATACACGCACTGTAAATATTATTAGATGGAAATTATTTATATATTGTTTAAGTCAATAGAACTCTAGTCCAGTCAGTCATTCTCTAGTCCTGTTAGTTTTCCTTAGGATATAAAGAACCGTCCTACCGTTAACATACCTACACATGAAATCTTCTCAGCCTTAAAACTTAGCTAGTCAAGTGTCTTAAATATTATTATTTTTATAAGTGTGTATGGAATTAATTGCCTATAAATATAATTTTTAATACCTCAAGAGCAGCTACCAAAACACTAGTAAAAGTAGTAACGTACTAAACAGAGGGCTTCCAACAAAAATATATTGTCAAAACGTCCCAAATTTGACCTTGAAAGGAACTAAGAAAATTCAAGGGTTCCTACCGTATGTAAGGTAAGGCGGCGTCATTAACTCGGTCAGACAGATGGCTGTTAAGTGCAGATTTCCGGATCCCCCGAGGAGTGTACGCCGGCATTCCTTCTCCTGTATCTATTATACATTTTTTCGGAACACTCAGCATATTCAGCCTCTTGGATATTTTGTAGGGGAAGTTAGTTGTTGGCGGGTCGAATTTAGGCTTGCCCATCTTGAAAGCTAGCTATTCAGAGAATTATACTTTGGGGTGGTAGGTGGTATTTCATGTTATTTACATTTTTGTTGTTGGCTTGTGTTTATCCGACATTTTGCGGTTTTTGAAGTTGTCAGGATGTATGTATGTGACAGTGTTTCAAAATTAGACTTCTGAAATGATATTTTTTATTTGGTTTAATTTGTAATCATGAAATAGTTTCTTCCAGTACTACCTATATACATTTATAAATCCGAAGTCAAATGCGTTTGAATTATAATTTAAATTGACAGCCCCGTGGCGCAGTTGGCTAGACACCAGCTTGCGAAACGAGAGGCTGCGGGTTCGATCCCCGCACCGAGACAAATGTTTGTGTGTTCCACAAATATTTGTTTCGGGTCTGGGTGTTTGTGAGACCGAAAAGTCTCTCGTAGTTTCTGATACCCACGACACAGGACTTGTATCCTAGTGTGGGGTCAGAACTATGTATGTGACTGTTGGGTGTATTTATTTATTTATTATTTAAAAGATTTTTTTTTCTAAAATTTCAAGTATTTTTTTGTAGATAATTAATAATAAAATATATTTCTTAACATGGTGTGTTTTTGAGGTGGCGTCAAATTATTAGAATTATATGAATTTCTTGTTAATTTGTCTTTTGTATTAGGTCTAATAAATAAAAAACGTAGATACAGTTCATACGAAATGTATTGCGACTTCCAAACATAACAGTTTGTTCATAAGTTAACAAAATACTGATCTCGATCGCATACATTTGCGCGACTGACAGCTCGCAACTCGTTTCACATCTGTTTCACCTATAAAACCAGCCATGTGAAAACTGTTCGCCTGGATTCTAATCACTAAATTAAAAAAAGCGAAAATATGACTTAAGACTTTAGCGTTTCCATTATTTTTTTTAATTAAGAAATTACGTTTACAGAAATAATAATAAATTATCAAGATAAATGCATTTTGTTACAAAATACCTGAGAAAGTATTGCAATAAACAAAACGTATTTTAAACAGATGTAAGTAGAAATAAACAATAAAGATTAAGTAAGAAACGCTTCTGTCGCTAAGCTAGCAGAAGTACATAAAAACTTGTAGGAAATACTTGTTTCCATTTAAATTAATTGTGTCTATACACACAATGCTAATTAAGATATGTTAGACATTTGTAGAACCCTTTACCCCAAATTCGATTGCAAGACGATACAGAATATTTTATAGGTGAAATCCAGCCAATGAAATAACATTTGAAAATGTCATTATAAACTTAACAATGGTTGGAACAGATTAAAAAAAATATTACTACTTAGTTGATTTTTAAATTAATAGAGACTTAGGCCGTTAAGGCATTGTGGGACTATGTTCTTTTATTCCTTTTTACACTAATTTAAATTTTATAATCTGTGCCAACCGAGTTTGCATTTGGCGCCAAAACATATGAAGGTCCATGCAACAATTTCAAATCCTTTTTTAGTACAGTTTGTATTTAATAAATATGAACAATTTAATAAAAATGTCCTGTTTTCATAACTTAATTGTTTCAACTGTACTAAAAATGGTGATAACCAAATTTATAAAACATTTAAGTAGACTCATTTTTCATCTAAGCACCCCTTGACGTGTTAAATATACATTTTTTTAATAAAAAAGTTTAAAAATTACAAGATCTTACTACAAGTCTACTGACTGTATACGAGTCATAAACATCGCACAAAAGATATTGACGATATTAAACAGTACAATAAAATATCACAAAATTGTATAGTATTGCAGGTAGATCATTAGGGTTTTTTTCAATATCGTTGTTTATTATTCCTAGACAATTGACTTTTGTATTTTTTTCATTTTATACAGATCAATCTTTCTTTCATGCAATCTGTTGATAAAATAATAAATGCACATTAATTATATTTATATGTACAGTCATTATAAAAAGATCTTTAAAAAAACTGTAATTAAACTTTTTATATTTATATTCAGAAGTAACTTGACTTATTGCAATAAGTCAGCTGCTTGTAATTATTATAAATTATACAGAATATTGACAATTATATTTTTATAATTTTTAATATATATTTTTTTATATTTATAAAATGCCATACAAAGAATGTGTATAAGTTTTGTAAAAACCTCAATCCCTTGATTACAATAAGTTAATAAGTTTAATAGACGTAGACAAGTTGCAGATCTTGTTGATGATACAAACCTTACATTTATTTGTAGATCTATCCAAGAAATAAAACATTCACTCATTTTTTCAGTATTGCAATCTATCCGTAGAGAGACCTATTAGGATAAATTCATAAGATTAATAATTAAATCAACTTTATTTTGTAGATAGATCCGTAATAGGTAAGGTTTGATTTAATCTTGTTTATGTTTAAACCGGGCTACTTGGAGTCGATGGCATCAGCGGTTGAGATGACGGCGACTCGCGGCTCTGGCGTCTCTGATACGGGGGTGTTGGTTTCTTCGTCGATTTTTTCGTGTTTTCCTCTGTTGACGACACTGTAACACATACTTTATTTATTAGCATTAATATATTTATATTTTTGGTCTTCTTGGGATTTGATCTCCTATTAATATTACACTTTAATTATTATTCACCATCATCATCATCATCAGCCCATATACATATGTTGATACGTCTTACTGCTGGGCACGGGCCTCCTATACAACTGAGACCATCTCCTAAGGAGGCCTAAACCCTTAGGCCTTAGTCGCCTAATGCGTTGGCGGACTTCACACCTAAGAAATTCCTAAGAATTTTTAGGTGTGCAGGTTTCATCACGATGTTTTCCTTCACCGTTAAAGTACGTGATAATTCAGTATGAATATACATATAATTTTTAAAAGTCAAAATTAAATTACATTCCCTGTAATATGGCGCACTAAAATAAAAACTATAGAGATTCAGAATATCACAGATTATAATAAAATACTAAGACGGATTATTTCTTTACAATAAAAAGATAAAATATTTGCCATCAGGGATCACTTATATATGGGAGCTATTAAGAAATGACAAGGACAAGACGTTCAGTATAAAATAATGTGTTAGTCACTAAGCAATGAATGTTTAAATATAATGTTAGTTTTTCTTAAATATAAAATATGTACATATAACGCGTACAATATATTGACATAAAAAAGTGGAGTTCAAAAAAATATCAGTATCAATACAATAAAATTCAAAAAGATAAAAAAACATCGTTTTTTCGCTTCAATTTTTCATTATTGGAAGACATCGAATCGAAGACGATTAATTAAAAATATAAATCAACTAATGAATATTACTTAAATACAATATTTACCAATATCTAAGTACACGACGAGTACATTAAGTTTGCAATCCGCATGCGTAACCTGTAACTTATTCATACCGACCATCACCAAACATAGAAAAGATCCCAAAGCCAATAATGAACAAATATAGCAATTATAATCGAGAGTGATGGAGCCTATTATATTATCCTACAGAAATATATCCTGACTAGAAAACAGAAACTAAGAAAATGTGAAATTAAAATAATTGTCACAATAAAAAAAGTTGATCAAAACGATTCTCACAGTTGATCGATTATACCTGTGTAAGTAATCGATCTTTTCATATTATTGCATACTTATCAACAATTAAATTCCATTTATCCTTTATCATAAATATCATACATAGAAAGAGAGTTTAAATATGTATGTAAAGAGTTATTAATACTTTTTCAACTATTACTATTTAATTGTTTTAATTTAAAATGATGACGGAATCCTGATTGTAAATTAACCTTAATTAAAATAAGAGACATTATTAATCATTTTGTTTGAATATTATAATGAATAAATAACATTAAAAATAAATAAACACATAGTTTTATTCACTTATGATAAGTCCTTCACCAATATTACCCAAGCTTAAATTAAATGTGTTCTTATGAATGGAAATCGGAAACCACCACCGCAACCCATTAATGATAAAAATAAACACATTTAAACATACCTCCAAAACTGACCCGATATAATCGTATGCAAATGATGTTGATGACGTAATTTTTTATGGAAAAAAATTAAAAAAACAAGATTAAAAATAAATTTCTAATTTTATAACTTCTAATTACTTATATAGATTTTATGCTGTAAAAAATTACCATCAGATGAAACAATAAACACGACCAACAATGCAACTGCCCCAGCTGTCAAAATTATGATTTGAAGCAAAAGTGAACAAAATTATGATTGCATAATATGCCAAAATTTAATAAAGCGAAACGAAACACTAGGAGTTGCCCTAATCAAATTATGAGTTCTTCTTTTTGTTTTAATTCTCGCCTAATTTTTAAGCTGTGGCTTTATTATCAGAAAAAACTAGCACTATCAAAATTCACATACAGATTGTGATTAATTTCACCGTAGCGGAACATGACATTGTAATAAAATTGATAAGCCAATAATGACCAGCATCACACACAAAAACCTCACGTTTTCATTAATCTTTCGATTAATTATATTATCTAAGATACACTTTACACATTATCACAGATTTATCGACATGAAATTAAAGAATTCTACTCATTAACTCTAATGCGAAACATGTGGTATTTGGTCTCGGATATTCCCTTCTTGTTCATTTACAAAACATTTTTTTGACGTCTATTGCTACAATCACTATATTTTTACGCATTTCGTATATCTTCAACGTATTTCCTACAAAATTTTCAACATATAATAGAAAACGGATATCTTTTTCACACAAAAAGTTTGATTCCATATCACATTCCTAATTGTACGAAACTTATTCGGACCATAATTTGATGTAAAAGACAGTATAATATGTTCTTGGTTATAATCTTAAATAGATTCGTATGTATAATAGACGATGACTATGGCGCCACCTAGCGACCAATCAGCTGAGTATAGTACATCAGCTGCAAATTATTTCCATGGGTATAATGTTGTTGTACTCACCAAGCTTTAATCTTCTGGTAGATGAAGATTGCCGTCATGGGTACTGGAGTCATTATGGCGCACGACACTGGCACCACTGGAATCAATTATAGTAATGATTGGCAAAATTTTCATTTATTTCACACATCTAAACCCCACATGGATGTATTATATAGTTGTTTTTTTTATTACAAGATTATTCGTTAGTACATAATATTATCGCCAAAAAACAAAGAAGCAAACGACTTTTACTAACTTTAAACGACAATAATATTATACTCGCGGAAGTTTTGGCACGGTGCAAGAAAAAGGGACGATAAATTAGAAAATTATTGGATCTCAGTCATACGTAATAACTATAATGCAACAGAAAAGTCACGCCATAACTGTTTGTGATCAATTATTATTTAAAATGTTTACAGATCAAGCAGTGGATACACCACTACTAAACAAGCAATTTTTTTACGACTGCCGGTCTTACATCATCGACGTGGGTAGTAATAAAAAGAGCATTGTATTGTAACCGGTCTAATATATATAAACAATAAAAATATGTTTTTAATTTAATTGTTTTTATATGTACTAGTTTAAACAGTGTCGTAAAAAAGAAGCGTGATTAGCTTGACACCAGTATTGGACACCAGTTTGACTACATTCAAATTCTATAAATGTCAAGGCTTCCTACAACACAATAAAATAATATCACTTGTATTTAAAATGTATTTAGAACAATGCTATTTAAATTAAGTAAGTAGGTTTTGTATAGTATGTCGATAAAATTATAGTTATATGATATGCACTTAACTAAAATTCGATTTGTCTTTGATTTCAGTACCAAGAAAAAGGTTTGTGCAATATATTTGTTTCTAGTTGTGTGTCTGTCTTTGTGAGTCCAAAAAGTATGTTCTCATGTCGTGTTCGATACACATATTACCTGCATATTATCGTATGATAATCGATCTTTTGGTATCACCGATTTTATACACATCGTGTTGTTTTATCGATTAGTAAAAATTCGAATCGAGTCGATCATAAAATCGATATAAAAGTATTCAGTTAAGTGTAGGTTTACCACCATTACTACATTGTATTTACTACTATATTTATCAAAAATCATTAATGGAACGGCAACTAAGAAGAGGTAGGTACCTGTAGTGAGATCAGCCTCTGGTTGTCCGAGCGCGTATCTGAGCAGGAAGATGGCGATGCCGGTGTTCTGTATGCCGGTCTCGATGGAGATGGCGAGCGCGTCGGCGTGCGGCTGCCGACACAACCGCGACACCACGTACCCCGCCAGGTAGCCCAGCCACGGGATGCCCATGCCCGCCACGATGATCTGATCGTACAAACAAATCCTGTTGTATTAAGGTATTCCAGCCATGGAATACCCATGCCCGCCACGATGATCTGATCGTACAAACAAATCCTGTTGTATTAAGGTATTCCAGCCATGGAATACCCATGCCCGCCACGATGATCTGATCGTACAAACAAATCCTGTTGTATTAAGGTATTCCAGCCATGGAATACCCATGCCCGCCACGATGATACGATCATGGAAACAAATCATGTTGTATAAAGGTAGCCCAGCTACGGAATACCCATGCCCGCTACTATGATCCGATCATGGAAATATATCCTGTTGTATTAAGGTAGCCATGCCATTGAATACCCATACCCGCTACTATAATCTGATCATGGAAATATTTTATTCATTCATCATCAATAGCCGAAAGACGTCCACTGCTGCCAGAGCATGAACTCATGCTTTATAATGTCCTGGTATGATGTGAAGATTAATGAGAGTTTTATAATTGTCAAGTGTCTAATCCCATGTAAAAAGAGGCGAGCGTATTGCGTGTTTATGTCTCTCCGTGATGCTACTGAGAATTTTGTAATAACTCAAAAGCACATTGCCATTTGTGTAGTAAAATAACGATATATGTACATACGTCAATAAATAACCATCAAAGTCCACATAAAACATTTACTAATGCGATTAAACTATCATTTTAATCGAATTAATAATATCTCGAACGATACCACAATTTATATAATATTCAAATTTCATTTAGGACGATAAAAAGTTTCATAAACTGATAAAACACTTACCTGCCAAGTGAAAAGTTCGAAGATATACAAGTTGGTCACTATGGCGAATATGATGATGAAGAGCAGTAGCGTGGTGGAGAATCCCTTGAGGATGCGGACCATGAAGGCGGCCAGCCTGGGGGTCCACTTCTGCATGCCCAGACCTATACCCAAGGGGACCAAAAGCCCCACAACGAAGGTGGCTATACGGGTGTATGGAACCACTATGTTGGCGTTACGGAACACCACTTGGCCAAGAGAGAACAGCCATGCTGGCATGAACCCTGTGGAAGAAATTACGTTTATTAAGCGTATTTGTACAAGGTGTTATATTTTGGTGTGTCAAAAAATATTGGACAGAAATTATAGTTAGATTTAATATTAGTTGAGATAATGTTGTGATGAAACAGCGAAGATTGTAATGCTTATTATTGTAGATGCTATACAACAAATTGGAGATCAACTGACTAAAATCACTGTGTTGTCATTTAAATATTTAATATACACTGACTTAGTATGAGGCGTCATTTTACACATGTACACCAAAGAGAATGGACACAGCTTTTATTTAGTCGTGCCTATAACAGATAGCTACTCCATCTATTACAATTTTACAGCTGAACAAATTTTGATGACATTTGCTAAACACAGATTCAGAAGGATATTTATCATAGTAAGCATTATCTTAGTATGGGCAGGACACTTTTAACTCAATACTTACCGAATGACGCCAAAGTAGATATCGAAGTCATGGCTAGTGACAAGTTGAGGTTTCCTCCTAGGATAAAGGTCCAAATGTTGGAGGCGCCACCGCCGGGCGCGCAACCCGTAAAGAACATGCCCAGCCGCATCGCAGGGTTGTCCGGGAATATCAAGAACCCAAGACCAAATGTCATCTGTGGGGATGAATACTGCTTAATGAAACTGATACATATACAATTACGACTGTACACGAGGAATGGAGAAGCACATTTCTGCACCCACATTTTGCCAATTACGTTGCCCCACTAAATAGGCTGTGAGGTGAAGAAGATGAAGTGTGAAGATGCCCGACCATAGAATCGAACACAAAACCTCTAAATCGCACGGAAGACACTTTTGCCACGAGACCACAAGATAATGAAACTTTAATAAAGTTGTCAATTTCTTCATACACCTGTTTAGTTCTTTAAAATTCATTATCGTACAAGGCACATACTATTTCAAGTCCGGATCATCAATTCTAATATTAATTACTTGTTAAAATGTCGTAGTACTCACAAGAGGCATGAATAAGAACTGTCCGGCCAAACCAATGAGCGGACCTATGGGTTTCTTAATCACGTTCAACACAGTCGGCCAGTGCATCGCGCATCCGAAGTTTATGAAGATCAACGATACCTGGAATAATTGTGTTAATTATTTTTTAACACTATTTTTTTTACATACGGCAGAGTCACCTTCAAATATTATCCTTGTAAAAAAACTTACAATATCATTGTAAAAGGAAACTCCGTATATGTGTATAACCAAGCGTCACATGCAAAGTTTTAGCCTCATCATCATTAGTCTATATACGTCCCGCTGCTGGGCTCGGGCCTCCTCTATAACTGAGAGGATTTAGGCCTTAGTACACCGCTGGCCCAGTGCGGGTTAGCGAACTAGACACTTAAAAAAATCCTAAAAACTTTTAGGTGTGCAGGTTTCCTCACGATGTTTTCCTTCACCTTTAAAGTACGTGATAATTCATTGTGAAAAGTCAGAGGTGTGTGCCTGGGGTCAGAGCCCGCGTCTGCCGTGCTTTGACTCAACCGCGTGCTTAATTCTCGAGACCATCACTACTTTTTATGATTATTTGTTACAAAATGTCTGTATTTAACATATAACCGATAGTGTGAGATAATGCGAGGTATTAACACCTAATAAATGTGAAAGTTCCTTGGCAACATTTAAAAAAAGTGTATGTACAGTATTTTCTTACTAAATGTGACGTTTTTATTGATAACCGCGTGGAAGTAGCATGAAAAGTTAATATCTCACGTGCACTATCTTGGCGTGATGATAAAATTGTGATAATTAAAAATTAATATCAGGCGATATTGCTTCTGCGCTAAATATTTTACAAATACAATGATTGCACGAGACCCTTTTATTATAGACCTAAATTTTGCATGCAGCAAAGCAATGCCTTAGCTTTTTTATAAATAATATTTGTTATTATCATCACTAAAACCAAAATTATTTAAAACTAATACAATTGAAATACATATTAAAATTTGGCGGACACAGCTTTAGCCATTTATTAAACATGATCCGGAAATATAAATTAAAAATACGGTAAAAAAGGATGTATGTTATACTAATTGGTACATTAGACATTATGTCGAAGCTGAGAACGAGAAGAAGTCCAAGAACCCGTACTAGGCCAGCGTGGTGGACTATGGCCTAAACCTAAAGTTTTAGAGGAGGCCCGTGCCCAGCCTTGGGACGCATATGGGCTGATGATGATGATCAGAAGAAAGGTTCATTCATGCTTTAGTCTAAATACTGGAGGTGACCCAAAAACCTGTAAGTTTTGCTATATACCGATTGAATTATATTCAAGTACTTACGAAAGTGGCAACACTTGTTGTGAATATAGTGTCAATGACTCGCTCCGGCCGGACGATGATCGCCGGCAGAGATCCATTGGTGATGGAGAACAGTTGTGTGCCGCGACGAGCTTCCACCGTCACGTCTGTTCTACCTGTCGATTAAATCTATTTGTGAATACTTTTGATCCCTCGTTTCTAAGTACAATGGACCCTCCGGTAATCCGACATATTTTTTGTAGAGCATTGTCGGACTATTGAATTTGTCAGATTATAGAATACTGCCTAAGACCCTCTATACCCCCTTTTTTTAAAAAGAGTAATTTGTATTCCGACAAATTACAGATCAAAATATAGTGTTTTGTTGGCGCGTACAAGTTGCTACCTGTTTAAACATGCATTACATATATTATTCTTACATTAGTGAAAATTTGACAAGATAGGATGTCGGATTAAACAGGAGCCGGATTACCGGGAGTCCCCTGTATATGCTAAATTAAAAATGACTAGGAAATCTGCATCAGACAGTCCTATTGTAAATATACAAAAACACAAAGAACAACTTCATTCCCTTATTATTATCTAATAACTCAAAATTATTTGGGTACCCTTAAAAAGGATTAGATGTTAGACCAATGAATAAGTGTGGATTGTTTAACTACATACATTTTGTTTGATGTATGTCAGTACATTTATAAGCAGTTTAAATAAAATGATCATTTTACTTATATTACTTAAACATGCTTTAAAGTGAAAGTTTAAATTATTGGCACACTTGTATAAATAGACAGACCATCCGATGCATAGTATTTAATCAGTTTCTTTTATTTAGGATAATGTATTTCACATAATATGTAAAACACTACAATTTTTAAACAGGTGTTTTAAATTATTATTTCCTCATAAGACACAAAACATTTATAACTTATGTAAATTCGACATTTGTTTTCTTGTTTCACGTTATTACATACTGTTACACGCAAATTTCGACTTAATGTATGATCAATTAGTTTTTGAAATACAGTCAATATAACCAATTTCGTGTCAAAATCAATGTGTCAATTTGGGCTATTGATGTGATTAATTAATTACCAATAAAATTATTAAGTTTGCGAAAATAAAACGTATCAAATATGTAGAACTGGTAAGGCCGCCGCTGGGTGGTAGACTCCGGTCTAACACCTCATAGTTGTAGAGAAGGTCCGTGCCTATCTGTGGAACGTAAATTGGCTGATATAGATAGAAATATGTTTTGTTACCTAAGAAGTTTCCTGTGACCCGTAACCTCCCAGTCCAAGTACTACTGCTGCCGGTATAAAGATTTGTCGAATTCCATTCTGCTTCGGCTATGTGAGTGTTCCTTGTTTGAACTGTGAAGGCGTCTCCCTCTTGAAGGCCGGTACCTGGTGAAAAAATATGAAAAGATTAATTTATCAATGTTAATAAACAAAAAGTCTAAACATCCTGCTGCATAAATTGATGCATGCGATGGAGACATCAGAGATGCATGCGAGGTTAGATTTTTATATTATGTTAACTTTATGGTCAGGCGTCATCATCATCATAAGCTCACTGCTCGGCACGGGTCTCCTCTACAACTGAGAGGGTTTAGGCCTTAGTCTACAAGGCTAGCCTAGTGCGGGTTGGCGGACTAGACACATAAGAAATTCCTAAGAACTTTTAGGTGTGCAGGTTTCCTGACAATGTTTTCCTTCGCCGCTAAAATTAGTGCGCCTAAACCTCGAGGTCATCACTACTTTTAAGGTCAGGCGTAACAAGCGATATTTAATGGAACTAAGACGAAATACGACGAGTTTTTAAATAATATAAGATATTGAAAGACGTATAATATATTGTATAATTAATGATTCTAATGAGCGTTACTTAATAATAAGGAGCAAAGACTCCGCAAAAAAATCCTAACAGGCAAGTGTTAAACTCGAATATGATCGAAATACCTTTGATTTGCATACTTGAAGTAGAAATGTTGTTTTTCATGTCCGTAATTTTGTTTTTTGCATGTTTGTTTTTGCATAATTTAGCATATTCAAGTTATTTTATGCAAATATACTACATGACGACTCATTTATTTAATTTGTTTAGAAGTTAATGTAATAAATTCTAAAGACTACCTATATTATATTTTTTATACATAACGAAACATTAACAGCACAATAACGAAATAATAAATATCTTAAATAATTAACTTTTAAAGTTATAATAAAAGATTCCAAGATTGTACGTCGTAACCACATAAAAATAAAAGTTCAAGTTGTTAATTTTCTATATAATTTTCACTCTTTTTGTTTTGCGGACCAAAATGTTACAGCACAATTTTGTTTTTGGTATCCATACATATGGATACTTTTTTTTTTAATAGTCTTTGGGAAACATACAATACAATTTCTCTTAAAAGACTAAATTTTAAAATAAATACATAGATCAAATCAGTTTCCACTTATAAAATAGAACTCGCATGCAATTAATAATATACTCGACTGCCCCGAGGTATCGCGACACAAGTATGTGCTGCTGTCTGATCTAGAGGTCCCGGGTTCAGTTCCCGAATCGGGCAGTATTATTGGGTTTCACATTAACATATTCTCAGTAGCAGCACGGAGTCAGGAAATGTACCCGAAAAACGGCAATAGATACCCAGACGGACTGATACATACTCGGCGAAATGTGGATGCAAATTGCACCTTTGCCTGCCCTTTCCGAGAATACAGTCGTGTAATATATGTGTGATTATATCTCAGTGAATACCTTATTACCTTTTGTGTATTAAATATTTTTAATATGAATACACCAATAAAATAAAAATCCAGGCCCACTTACCAGTGATATTGACATCCACATATTTATATTCATTCATGTTGATACTGACGACATCTGGCACGAAGTTCGCCGTGAGGCTTGGCGCTGCCTGGCACAGCACCCATAGTGGACACAACGCCAATATGTATAGGATGATCAGGTGAAGTGGCCAGATTGGACACATTTTGGCCGATTTTAACTGTAAAGAAGAATATATCTTTATCTAAGGGTACATTATACACGGATTGTACTTATATAAATAATAATAATGCATTTTAAGTCTTGTCTTTAAAAGTGAGATTCCTTATTAGGACCTTTTACCCTATAGTATATTCTGAGAATTCAGAGATTAACTTAGTACGAATTCTACATTATTTATTGGACTTAACGGTAACATCTAAGGGGGTTTTCCTGTTTAAAATGTACATCCAATACTTTTAATTAAAATGAAACAAGTTTCCTGCTTAAAACTAACTATTGGTAGTAGGTAATATCGATAATTTCTGAAAGATAAAAGCATTATCGATCACAATTCCGTTGGAAAAATATTAAATAAAAATATCGGCCATATGGTCTACATGAGGATATTCTAATGTAGTAGTAGTATTAAGTTATGATAAAATCAATTCGAATACAAAACTGGTATTTTTTTGCCCTAAGTTTTATTTTTGAAATTTTCCCTTTAGTTTCAGTTTATTCCGTTTCGTTAATTAGTACGAGTAGTACTTTAACTACTAACTCCGTAAGTGCTTTTACATTTGCTGCTTTGTCTAAATCAAGTTTCATATTAGTTTGCCGAGGTTATGTGATTTTGAAAGATGGATAGAAATAAACAGATCCTTCAATCTAAATAATTAACCTATTTGCCAAAACAAAATGTAAGTCACCATCGAAATAATCGCACGTCGTTATCCTGCTCGCTTAAAACAGTCAAAAGATTTAAAAAAAACTTTCGCTCCGCACTTTTGTTATATAATTTTCCGCAACATTTGAAAATATACTTTATTCGTATGATATAGAATATAAATTCCGGTGAGTGGCTATAAGTAACTCACCATGGAAGGTCGTAGTTCGTGTAATATCACAATTATTTTATTTGGCGCTGCGCGGACCACCGCCTCGACCGTCCCGCGTCTCCGAGGCAAGTGGTAGATACTGCGACCACGATACCCAATATGCTTTCATTTATGCAGACTATTTACTTTGGAGTATTTAAAAAAGATAATCGGTTGACGTTATACAAGCTGATCCTTTTATAAATAGATTATTAATACTATTTTGATATGCGTTGATATTTTTTAATGTAGGTATGCGATAAGTTTATTTACACCTGCGCTTTTCATCTCTGCACCACCAGGTTCGACTGGCAGAATCAAGCCCAATTAATTCAGGCATTAAGTCCACCTTTACATTTTGTAGGTATAAAGTGTGAATAAATTAAAAAAAAAACGTTAAAATTATTATAAATTTATCAGATATCGTAAAAAAAAATCAAGTATTCTAATAAATACGATGTACATCGTAAGTATACATTTTGAAGTTGAATGTTTAATTAATATAAATAAAACAGAACAACGAAATATGAAAATTGCGTGTTATGATGGGGTGAACCGCATAAAAATAAGATAAAGGGTATTTTAGATATTCGCAACGGCAATGAACACATATAGAGGACAGGACCTTGTAAGTTCATTAATATATCCAGACAGTGCGTAGGATAATTGATTTCGAAAATTTAGATTTTCCTTATTTTAGGTTCTTGTACGTGATGAATTAGCAAATATTGTATAATATCTAACATGATGTGTATTTTAAAATAGCAGATTTTTTTTTATTACAGTTACGTGTTTTATTAATTTTCATCAATAGAAGGTAATCAAGGCTGAATTAACTTTGGCGATTTTTAAATCGCTGCAATTTTTTAATAAAAAAAACAGTCTTTATAGCCTGAACCATCTAGATCTTGATAAAGCCACTAGCTAAAATTAATGGTAATAGATAACCGAACTCAAGACCGTTACATCTTAAGGCCACGCTTATGCCGCGGAACCTGCAAGACGGCCATAAAAATAATCAAAATGCCTATTAAATTAGATAACAAAGGAATTGAGATTAATTAAATAATCTGATATGATTTTGACATCTGCGATTTAGGTAACACAATTAAATTTAAATAGCTCCTCTATTTGTCTCGTGGTACTGGTCACGTACAGATAACAGCTGATAACACGCATGTAAGCATACTAATCACTATGCGGTGCACTTCAATACATATATTTATTAAGATTCCATTATCGAATGTGTGAAAAGCTTGTTAAATGGCCGTATTATCGTTTCGATATTTTTCCTTCAAGACATTGCACGCCTTTTGTGTTGATTACCTCCTAACCGCATTTGGTATTAGAGGCTAAGCTTTGAAAAAGAAGACATTTGTATCATCTACAAATATTTTGTACGTATCTAAATGTTTGTGAGACCAAGAAGTCAATTAAAGTTATCTTGTAAGAAATCTATTCAATAGACGGTGTAAATGTGTTTCTAAACGTGTGTAAGTATATGTGTGTGTATGTGTGTGTGTGTGTGTGCGTATAAGCAAATTCTAAACAGGTTTAGGTGAGTAATACATTTTGATGTGTTAAATATACTTAAGGAGTATGTCATAATTACGGTATGAATCGGGGTAACAGGGCGGTAAATAGCGACCTCCATCTATTTATAATATTCCTTAACCATTGCATAATACCAACCACATAAAGAGCTTTATTCAACTGTTAATGTGAGATTAGCTGTTTTATACGTATATAGCTGTATAATCGAATTATAATAAAATAATAAATAAATACACCCAACAGTCACATACATAGTTCTAACCCTACATTAAGATACAATTCTTGTGTCGTGGGTATCAGAAACTACGAGAGACTTTTCGATTTCATAAACACCCAGACCAGAAACAAATATATGTGGATATATTGCAAGACCATAATTTTAACGTAAAAAGGTTCAGTGAAATAAAAATTCATACGGCATTCGATCTCAATTATGAAAGTCGTCGGAGCGAATCCAACGAGATTGTACTGAATTGGCCTCGAGGACTTCCTCCGCCACGTGCTGTGAATTATTTTATGACTATATCTATGAAATTATCCAAGTTGGAAACAGAACGCGCTATAAACTAGGGTCACTGACATAAAACTATGAGACGTAAAACTCAGACATTCAGGCCTGAAACAAATATTTGTTGACCGCACAAATATTATTTCAAAACGAAGATCTTAGCCCCAAATTATTAAAAGATGGTCTCTAATTCTTGTTTGAAAGGCTACATGTTATAATTACTACGTATGTAGTAAAAAATAGAGTTATACAAATATATACTGCATAGTTATATCATTTCTTATTTCATATTTATATGACAAAGAACTACAGACCGAGATAATTCAAATAATTGATTATAGTCTAGTCAACAAGTTCAAAAACGTGTTAAATAGAAATAAAGCTCCTAAAAATATGTGCCATACCTCATTCGATTCGGAATGACGTCTAGAAAAATGTTTTTTAAGGGCATATTAGCACATAAAAAATTGCAATTGTTATTAACAAAATAAGAAAAAAAAATATAATAAATAAAAATAATATTTAGTTTTTCGTTAATCACTTTTAAAATAATGATATTAAGGGATTATGAAAAAAGATCCTGAAAGAGGAGGAAATTTCCAATAAAAGTCCTTACTCCCGGAACTCTATCTATATTATTTATAATTTTTATTTAACGCTGGAACGGCACTTCCGAACTTTTTACGGCAAAAGAACTGAGTTGCGAGACTTGGGGTTTTTTACAAGTTTTGTTTTTTATGGGATCTCATTTCTTTTTGTAGATAGTCCTACTTTTTTTTCGGTATCTTCTACTTCTTGAGTACTAACAACGGATTTTCTTAAAGCCCACTCTCTGCCTTATGAGCTTTGCTTACTTTTGTAGGTAGTCTTCCTCCTCTACATACGAGACGAGAGCGGCCGCGTCGTGATCTTTATTTTAAAATAATAATTATTTTTTGCGTTAGTTAGAAATATGTATTTAGGGCCGCACTCGTCATACGTCAGTTGGAGTTAATCCTATTTTAAAGTTTTTATCTCTCTTTCACTATAAATTGGTACTGTCAATGTACCTAACAGAAATTTACAACATAAAGCTTATTAGAGGTATAACTTGAACTAATTTACGGCATTAACTGCCGCACTCAGTTTGTTTGAAATGAATAAATTACTTGACCCTATTAATCAGATTTCCTCACGATATTTTCCTTCCCCGTTAAAGTACGCGATAATTCATTGCTACATACATACATAAACTCACGCCTATATTCCCTGATGGGGTAGGCAGAGGTGCATTTCTGCACCCACATTTCGCCAGGGGCGAGCCTATTGCCGTTTTTCGGGCACATTTCCAGACTCCCTGCTGCTATTGAGAATTTCCTAATGTAAAAACCCAATAACACGTTGCCCGACCCGGGAATCGAATCCCGGACCTCTAGATCACACGGCACATACATGTAACGCGAGACCACGAGGCAGTCCTTAATTTAAAGACCTTACTTCATAAATAATAAATAAATAAATACATCCAACAGTCACATACATAGTTCTGATCCCACACTAAGATACAACTCTTGTGTCGTGGGTATCAGAAACTACGAGAGACTTTTCGGTCTCACATACACCCAGACCCGAAACAAATATTTGTGTATCACACAACACAATGTGTGCGCGGCGCTGCCGGCAACGCTGTGTATTTTTGGATCAACTGTCGTTCTGCAATGAATGCATTGACCGAATGCAATGCCATTTAAAATTAATTCCGTACTGTTTGCTACTGCTCGCAGGAATCCTTTTTTACGAATATGACACACAAAAGTTTTTTGAAAACCTGATCTAAAGAAACAGATTGTATGGTATTTGAAGACAAATTTAATTTCCATCACAACCGCATTTGACAAACTACAAAAATAAAGTCGCATATTAGTCGCACAGTAAGTACTATCTATTAAAGTACCTATGTTCTTCAATAATAACGTGATAAGTGCACCGCAGGAACAGTTGTATCGGGGTGTTTAGTTAAATCATGTATGGACAAATATCAACGATTTTAAAGAGTAGAACTACTAAAAGGGCATTATTGAATTGACATAAATATGCAATAACTAACGGTTTTCTAGTTATATCACGGTGATAAGGTAATGAATGTTTTGTCTCGATCTGCTTACCATCGTAGATTAAAAAATATGTAATGCATTGTTTAGACGTGTTACATAATTGTTAAAACTGCTTAAAATAAATATCCACGCGATTTCATTTATTTTTCCCCTAATAGTAAAAATTGTAAGAGCAATAAACCCGAAGACTGCTACCTTAACTAAGTACTGAATAGAATATATCCCAAAACACCTCTAAAATAAATAAAGATTTTATACCTAGGCCGCTAGGCACCTCCAAGAGAAACTCATCAAAGAACACTTAATACCTATATAATTACACATTCGCGTGCAAATAAATAGAAGAAACGGAGAACGATTCATATCCGCTGGCGTTGTTTACCTTCGTTTGAAATTAGTTTTGTTTGTACACCGCGATCACGCCACCAACTGGTACAGTTAGAACTATGTCTATTTATAACTTTTCATTATTTTCATCGACATTTTCAGGTCAAGAGTGGGTGGTGGTGGGTCTTATGTCGCAAATTGTGGCAATATCGCAAGTTATATCTTTTGGTTTATAAATGACGTATGTATATTTTTCCTTTTTGTTTGTAGAACTGCTAAAACAATGTCATGGACGCTTTTGACAATCTGAAGGATAATATAAGGAATGTGCTTGGCTTTGTCTGCTAAATAAGCGAGACACCTACTGAGTAAGTGCAACCAAATGTTTATAAAATATCTTGAATATAATATTTTAAAATGGAAAATAAAATGGAGTTAATTTGTTTGTCTTTCATTTATTAGTCAAAAAATATCAATGTTATGACTGTGTCAATAAAAATTAATTACAAAATCGAAGTCATCGTCACTGTGGATGCCATGCCGTGCTAAGAACTTCCTCTACGGTCTGTATGAAGGTATGCGTTCAGATTATGGATGGATGCCTATACATCCTCTATAGGATATCCTCTAATGACGTGCCAAATCAGCGTCAGAATGTGCTACGAACTCCACACATTGATATCCCAAAGACTTCTTGTTTCCTGGCGTAATTTCATGTGTTAATTTACAGCGTTCAATTTTTTTATTTTATTTTTAAACTGGCACGGCAAAGTGACTCCACTGTACCTGATGGTAAGCACAGTGGGGTCCAAAAAATGACAATCACTGAGTGATCTTGTCCGTACTTAAGCCTTATAAATAACATTCACCATTTACAATTTATCGTCTTAGGCGCAGAGTGTAATGGTCATGATGACCTTTAAAATAATTTACTTGTCAAAACTTGTCTGAATTCATTATAAATAATTTAAAATGACACTTCAATACATTTTAGATAATTTACATAATATTTGCTGAATATAAAAAAACGACTGCTTAATATTCACGCGTCAATTATTCAGAGACAAACATCTGCATAGGAATTAGCGAATAATAAATAATTGATTAAACGACACCACAAAACTAGTTTCATGAAGCTTATAAAGGATTATTTAAAACGTATATTATATTAATTCGAATGGTTGTTAATTAAAACATAGTTATATAAAAGGCAGAATTTTAAAAATGTTGCGAAAATATGTATAAGGGGATCCTAATAATAAAAAATCGTTTGTGATGATGACTTAAATCTATAAGAACCTTGAATTGGTAACTGATATAAAAAGTGTTAAGCAATGCAATAAGTGATCAAATTGTAAAATCGGTTTCAATTGCAAAACCCGTTTTAGATCGATGTCTACCGCTACGTGCGCGCACGCTCGTCGTATAAAAACCATCGAATTTGCCAACGTCATAGACAAATAAACGTAAAAAGACTTTTAATGACGTCATTGAGGTTTTTTGAAGAAGACGTAATGAATAATAATACATAGCAATCACAGGCATGCCACATAATTTCATTTCTTAGAATAATGGATAGGTAGTACAAAGGGTATACCTACTTCCCTAAAAGTGTTTAGATTCTAGTAAAGATTATAATATTTTAGATGATTATTGCATATAAAATGTACCTAATGTAGCCGTAAAGTTTTTAGTTAACAAATCAAATGTAGTGGCACTAAATAAATTCATAAGTTAATTGTTTGTTGACGATTTTACAAACATATTACTGCTAATAAATAACGAAACAGTCATGTATAATAGATTGAAAACAAACGTCTGTCATGTTAAGAGATGTCTCAATTTCAGTATCTCTTTAGTTGCTGGTCAATCTTTAAAAGTAATTCAACAAAATTAGGATGCGACAATACATCATTAAAAATATAAAAAGTACAATTAAATTAGTTTAAAAAATAAAATTTTAGAAGCATTTTATTTGTACATTGACCCCACTGATGGTAATAAATTTAGTGAATAACCAATAAAAATAAAAACTAGTTGCGACAGAAACAAGAAAATACATTTACGTAGTCTTAGTACATCTGCATAATTATTAGATAATACACAAACAAACTTATTTATTCTAAGAACTAAGTTGATAAACTTCACAAACTAGACAAGAATGTGATTACTTTTGGTGCTTTCTCGTTCTCCTAACAATAAATTGGTTTTAGTGAATGAAATTGCGAGAGGACGGCAATAAAAACCGAGTTCGATTACCGCAACGGAGTTGACACCTAGGTACTGTCATTTGAGAACAATGGTCGGTTTAATTCAATGTTCCTATTGTTGTCAATCAACGCTGACTTGTAGACAGGAACGAATAAGTTCTTCCTATACTTGATATAGTCAACGAACACAATAGAGATGAGGTTAAAGAAGAAATGAAAACTTATCCAATAATGACAGTGGTAAAATGACATACTTTAATACAAAAAAGTCAGAAGAAAATATCTGATATTTCAATCCCGATATATTGAAATAAAAAGTGAAGATTAAATATTAAGAAAAGAATAAATAATTATAATAATAGATAATATCTTACTTAGTTTTACAGCATGAAAACGCATACAATTTATGTTAAGTTCCTTGAAAGGAAATATTTTTATATACATAGAGTAACTTTAACCTAACAATTCATTATTTTAAGATAATTATAAGGTTAATGTTGGAGTAAACGTATTGTTCTAGGGATTAATTAGCGACCGTTGGCATATTTGAAATCTGTAACTCTAATTAGTATAAATTGTCTGTATTTACGTATCGTAAGGAATTGGATCGATAAACCAATATATGTATGTATTGTTAATTTAAATATCAATGACAAGTAGTATAATATGTTTAAATGTATGATAATACTCTGTTAAACCTTTAAATAATCATAATATTAATGGAACTAAGATAATAGTATATATATAAAGAAAACTGTTTTGAAAAAATACCAAAAAGTTCATTGACGTAGGCTTAGCGAACTCACTGCCATATCTAACACCATACCCATATTAATTAGAATAATTCAGACGAAGAATATTTAGTATTACGTATGTTAACGCATTACTTGATAACAGCTTTAAAAATAAAGTTTGTAATGAGAGCACAAGCCCCGGTCACGGCTAACTACGTAATTGCATTCGTCACTGACCCGCGGACGGCTGATTGCAAATCGACCGTCTGATTGACAACATTGTACAATGCCTTTGCGAATCATTTTCGCGGTTATCTTTTGACGTTGTTGGATAATGTTAGTTATGAAATAACTGCATTATCGATGAACCAATGAGAACTAGTAGCAATAGCTGCTACAATTTGTGCTATTAATTTTCCCTCTTTGCTTAAAACCAACTTGCATAATGGGGCATTTCACGTGAAGCGGACATGAAAAAAAAAGTGAGGTCTTCAATTTTTTTTATATTGCGGTCAGTTAAAGTGTTAATAGATGTAAACATGCATACACATTTTTATTCTCGTGTGATGCTTATTTGCCCAGTTATGGGCTTCTGAAGATTTGACAAAATTTGAGACGTCATTTTTGGACGTTGCGGTTGGTATCAAGAAATTTATAAAAAAAAAAAAAATGGAATTGTTTCAGATAGTAAAAAGGATGCTCTTTCAAAGTTTTTAGGAAAAAAAATTTTTTTATTTTTTTTTTAGTATAGAAAACCGGAAGTCAACATTTCATATAAGATTTTGACAAACTTCGACCCTTTTAATTTTTTATATTTTAACTTTAAATTAAAGCGTCATGATTATACATTATTCACCAAAACTTGTAGAATGGGATCACCATTACTTTAGAAGTTACAACAAATAAAGTACCATCATAGAGGTGTAATACGTACGGTGCGCACTATCCAGAGCTCACTAAAGTGAGCCAGTATACACAATAAAATAAAACAGTGCCGGATATGAGGTTCTATACATAAATATACACATAGACTGCATGAATCGAAATTGATTTTGAAAAATAAAATTACATGTATTGTTTATTTTCAAATATTTACAATTTCATTGTAGGAACTAGCACTTGTTCTTTAAATATAATTGCACGAAGTAATTTTCATGCTACATCTCATGGAAAGGGACCATGTGATGGTCTGAAAAGCAGTCTGAAACGTTTAGCAACCTGTGCAACTTTACATTCACCTACAATAATTATTATGTATGTACATATATACAGTATGAATTAGCAAAATCATCGCTGACTGAAACTCTACTCGTATAATTACGCTAAGTATTCAAATAAAATGTTTTGAATCTGCTATTCCCAGCAGTGATAGCCTCGAGGTTTAGGCCCACGCTCGAGAATCTCGGCGGTCGCGGGTTCAAACCCCACACACACTTCTGACTTTTCTAAGTTATGTGGGTAAGTCATAATGAATTATCACTTGCTTTAACGGTGAAGGACAGCATCGTGATGAAACCTTCACACCTAAGAGTTCTTAGGAATTTCTTAGGTGTGTAGTCCACCAACCCGCATTAGACCAGCGTGGTGGACTAAGGCCTAAACCCTCTCAATGGTAGAGGAGGCCTGTGCCCAACAGTGGGACGTACATATGGGCTGATGACGATGACGACGATTACGATTACCATTCTTGGGACTAAGTGTTCACGCTAGTCTTCTATAAAAAGTAAGCATATGGTAAAAATGACAAGTGCTAGTTCCTACAATGAAATTGTAAATATTTGAAAATAAACAATACATGTATTTTTTTTTTTCAAAATCAATTTCGATTCATGCAGTCCATGTGTATATTTATGTATAGAACCTCATATCCGGCACTGTTTTATTTTATTGTGTATACTGGCTCACTTTAGTGAGCTCTGGATAGTGCGCACCGTACGTATTACACCTCTATGATGGTACTTTATTTGTTGTAACTTCTAAAGTAATGGTGATCCCATTCTACAAGTTTTGGTGAATAATGTATAATCGTGACGCTTTAATTTAAAGTTAAAATATAAAAAATTAAATGGGTCGAAGTTTGTCAAAATCTTATATGAAATGTTGACTTCCGGTTTTCTATACTAAAAAAAAATAAAAAAATTTTTTTTCCTAAAAACTTTGAAAGTGCATCCTTTTTACTATCTGAAACAATTCCATTTAATTTTTTTTATAAATTTCTTGATACCAACCGCAACGTCTAAAAGTGACTTGTCTCAAATTTTGTCAAATCTTCAGAAGCCCATAACTGGGCAAATAAGCATCACACGAGAATAAAAATGTGTATGCATGTTTACATCTATTAACACTTTAACTGACCGCAATATAAACAAAATTGAAGACCTCACTTTTTTTTTCATGTCCGCTTCACGTGAAATGCCCCTAATACTAACACTCTTACCCATGCTATATAAACACATTTTGTTTGGAACTCTAATGAATGTGATTAGTTCTCATGTCTTTCTTCAGATTTAAGAATCTTCTTCAGATTATGTATTGACAACCATGAAATCAAATCATAATGTCTTTTTATGTAGGCTTTTACAAGGTCCTATGAATCAACAGTTTGTACTATTACTACGTAAATACTAAATCAAAAACACAATTTGCTGGTATTCCTATCAATATGTTCGACACATTTTCTAACTCAACATAGATAATTAATTTGTTTAAATGCTTTTAATAAAAATAAACGTATTGTCCGTTTTCAATTACATCATTTCTTACACGTTTAGATGAAGGTTGACAATAATTAATAAATTATTTACGATTAACAGGAAAGGTCAACTAATTACAACTTAATTAAAGACTTCTTTAAAGGATTAATTTTTTTGCTCGCCGTGGTTTCTGGAAGCGGTATCATAAGAAGAATGTTATCTACATAATTGTTCCCTTTGTAAAGTGTCTGGCAATGGCAAGATTTTTAAAGTTTAATTCCTGTACGGTTAAAATAGAATTAATATTTTCATTGTAGTTTGTCATTTATTGAAGTCGCAAATGTATAAATGAGTAAGACATTTCACCGATCCAGTTTCGCATCACGCAACTGATAAATTATGAATGAATAGCATAAAATAATACAATTGATCCATCAATAAGGACAATAACCAAATTGGCGTAGTGTAGTAGTCAAAATTATGAGCAAATGGTTATAATTATCAAATGACAAATCTTAAGGAAAATAAACTAATAAATATCGTTATTTTTTTTTCAACTAAACCAGTTTCGACGTTTGTAGATTCTTGGGAAACACAGCGGTGTTTTGAAGTGATTATCACAGCATTTTGTAATAATGCAATGTAGCAGGAAATACCTCAGAGAAACAGATGAATAAATGTGTATCTTTTACTTTTTCTTGTAGAATTAGTCTTTCCTAAATTTCATCGGCCTTTAGACCAAAATTTCTATAATAGGTACAACAATTAAAGCTTAATTTTTTTATTAACAAACCATTTTTTACTTATAAGAGCATAAGAAAGGATAAACACTTACATTTTATGGAATTCATGTCCAAGTAGACAAAACGCTAACGTCTTTAATGAATACACAATTTTTCATAGCATATAAAAATGTAACTTTCGTATCATTGTAATGTACTGACAGGGTTGGGCAGTATTTGAATTACTTGTAATTGAACTACGTAATTGAAATACAAATACGTATTTTGTATTTGTATTTTAATTACTTTCTTAAAATGTAATTTGTAATTTGTATTTCAAATACGTGAAGCCGAAGTATTTTGTAATTAGTATTTCAAATACTCGAGCCTTCAAAATACATTTATTAAAATACATTTAGCCTTCATTTAGTATTAAGTTTGTGCTCATCAGGACCTGCAATAACAAAACAAAAACCGCCTTTAAAAAAAACTATTCCAAAACAAATAAATATGCATTATTTTGTATTTTGTATTTCAATTAAAAATAGCTAAAATACTGTATTTTGTATTTCAAATACCTTACTTATATGTATTTTGTATTTCGTATTTTAATTACTTACGATAGTGTATTTTGTAATTTGTATTTCAATTAAAGCAAAGCATGTATTTTGCCCAGCCCTGTGTACTGATCCATAAACATATCACAATACATGTCGGCAGTAAACTTTCCCTGATCCCGGATAAGTCTCGCGATAATTAATACGATAAGTAGGTACTACTTAGTTTTGTATTGACTAGTGGAAATTGATAGCCTTTATGATATTACAAGGGAAATAAAAATAAACTGCACTGAGAATAATTAGTTATATTGGAGCGATTAAAATTAACGTAGTTATATTAGTGCAATAAAAAATCTTTAGCATTAGTTAAAATCTCTCGTTCGTGGTATTCCTATTAGCATGTTTATACACAAATTTATTTATCAATATCACATCGTACTTTTTAAAATAAACACGTTTCCAGAGTCACGAGAATAGCAAAATCTACAGATAAGAAAATATTGCGCAATAACATAATGGAAGTGGCACAAGTTATTTTAAACACATCAAAGATATCAGTAATAATAATTGCTAAATAGCTTCCTATTTCTTCGCGAGGAGACATACAAGGACGTTTTGACTGATGGCACGTATTCTACTTAATTAACGTCATGTTACAGTTTGTTGAACTGTATTGAACAGTCAATAAATCTTTTTGCTTCTTGCGATAATCATAATTCTTCGATATATGTAAATGGTATTAACCGTATATATTTAAGTAAAAATAAATAAATAAATTGACTGCCTCGTGGTCTCGCGGTACAAGTATGTGCTGCGCGATCTAGAGGTCCTGGGTTCGATTCCCGGGTCGGGCAAAGTGTTATTGGGTTTTTCCATTAGGAAATTCTCAGTAACAGCACGGAGTCTGAAAATGTGCCCGAAAAACGGCAATAGGCTCGCCCCCTATTACGTGGGACTGAAACATACCTGGCGAAATGTGGGTGCAGAAATGCACTTCTGCCTACCCCTTCGGGGAATACAGGCGTGAGTTTATGTATGTATGTATGTAAATAAATAAATAAAAAATAACTAGACGAATAATGTTAGTCTCCATTTCGAGTAAGACGAGGATGACTGGTTGAGGTACATCTGTAGTCCTTACCTTCCGGGTTAGCACAGATACACTTTATATAACATCACACTCAGCACAGAGAGGTGAAGGTCCAACTAGGTCCTTATCAACATTCAAATACACCAAAATTAAAACAAATACGTGACAGTAGCATCATGTTACCTTTTAACTACATCAGACAAAAAAAAAATGAAAGTTAAGTTGATGAACGTTGAACGTTAGGTCGAGCACGTAAGCCACATTCGTGGGAACTGAATTCGGCATGAAAGCATACTTAAAAGTAGCTGACCAGCATGATTTTATCCACTAATTACATATTCATCTCTCATAATAATACTTATAAGGACAACATTGCATATTCGGAGCCCTTTTTTTGTTTTTACAACATACCTATACCTACAACAACTTAGTAAAATGCGTTCTGTGCTCATAATGGACATTCAAAATTGCATACTTTCTCGGACAGAAAACATTGTGATACGCGACCTAAATGTGTATGTATCAATAAGGTTAAAAGCGGATACGAGCAACATACACGTACGAGTATACATTCTACATGTAACTGTATTGAAGTTAACTTCAGCAATGATTGCTGTAGAACAAGTTTTTGTCAAAGCAGAATAAGTTTCGTTCTCATAATTATGCTAAGGCATTTAAACTGAGTCTTCATTGAATGCAATATCCAGCATAAGTACTTCAAGATATAAACAAGAATCGTTATGCAACTTGGTGTTTGATTAGTATGTTTACTTGTTTGCACTATAATAACTTCATTAGAATTGTGCAAGCGTCCGAAGGGTACAAGCACAAGTAATTAATTACAAGTTTATTTGTACGATTAGCCTTCGACTTGCGCCTCACATCCTTGACGGCAAGGTTACGAACATTACTTTTGTATAGTTGTAATGAAGGTAATAAAGTTATTTACGCACACGTACACTGACATTATAATTGACATTTTATAAGACACAAACAAGAACGATGAATTTTTTGCAACTCATGTCAATGCCATACCGTTCGCGCTCGCGATTGTTTTATACAACTTTGTAGTATTCAATATGTACAATAAACAGATATTTAGATGTATTATTGAAACCCGCATTGGTGATATACGAGTCAATGTTCCCAAGTTCTGAATACGAGGGGAGATTATATCAAAACACAAGACTAAAGAGGCCTAACTACACTAAGATCCGTTTTCGTATACAAAATGCTACACTATAAATTTACTTATGAATACACACAAGTCACAACTATAAGTTGTCAACTAAAATAAAGACAATAAAATGAAAAAGAAACTGTCACAACATGTTCTCAATAAATTGCACATGCAACTGCATTCTTGAAATATCTTGCTCTCAAATTTCCACTTGTAAAATAGATTAACAAGATAATAGACAAAATGATACAAACGTACATTTTAGTTTACAAACAGTGTCCAGTAGTGATGTAATATGTGAAAGTACGCGAACTATGAACGGGACCGAAGTCGCGGCGCGCGCGGCTCGTACACGTTACGCGATACTACTGAGTACTGCCGAGGCTCGGCAGCCGAGCTGCAACGGTTTAGTTCAGCTGTGAGAATTGCGGAGCAGTGAAGTGACGGATATTCGCATTTGCAATACACCTAACCCTAATAAAGCAACATGTTGTACTTCTTAAATGAGCATGATGAATGGATTGCGTGATGATTTTTTTTATAATAAATAAATACACCCAACAGTCACATACATAGTTCTGACCCCACATTAAGATACAAGTCTTGTGTCGTGGGTATCGGAAACTACGAGAGACTTTTTGGTCTCACAAACACCCAGACCCGAAACAAATATTTGGGGATCACACAAACATTTCTCGGTGCAGGGATCGAAACCCCGGCCTCTCGTTTCGCAAGCTGGTGTCTAGCCAACTGCGCTACGGACCACTGATGATGCACTGCCCCAGATGTTCCCGATTATATAATTCGCGTCAATCAATTGTTTTTCGCTTTTGGATAAACCTTTACTTAATTGATAGTATATTGCAAGGTTATAAAAATTAAATTGGTTTTTTATTAATAACTTAGTGCAAAAAACATTATACTAATACATAGAATGTTAATAAAACAATCCTGCTTAAATGAGATATACAAACGCTGTCCACCAAATTTCATTACTTTGCGAGCACAGACCTCTCGCACACGTCATCGCCTCGTAGTGGATGATACATAACGAATTTTAAACTTTAAGGCTGACAGACCACACTGTCATAATAAACATCAAAAAGTAAGACACGTAGTAAGACACCTCAAGTCCCTAAGAGTTCTAGAGCTAAGAGTTATATGCGCAAATAAATTCGTTTTAAAAATATGAAGGCAAGTGACAAATAAGAACCCTTTCACCTTATTTTTTGCTCGAGGGGAAAGCTGATTATGGCTCTACTTCCCGCCAGCCCTGGAGGAGGGGGGCAGGAAGGGTATGTCGGGGTCACCGACATAACATACTTTACACCTGCCTAGTTACAAGCGTTGTAAAGTAATTGATAGTTGTGAGTGAATTGATCGAACTGTAATGTTTTGAAAATACTGACTGAATTCTCTTCACAAACAGACAGTGTTTTATGTCTTATTAGTTGCAGTTTGACCATGTTGATTTTTGCGAAACTCTTTTTCCTTATCTTGTTATTGCACCAATATTTACAAATAAACGGATCGTATCACAGGATGAAACAATCTGGCGTCTGCACGATTATGAGTTACAACCGTTAGTGTGACTTGTGAGTAATGACTTTGCTATCTCGTTTGTTCCATGAATAGTATAGTAACTTCTCTTTTATATTTTAATTTTGAAACCCGGCAAAACAACAAAGATTTTCAGGGGATAATCAGTTTTATTGGATAAATATTAAAATTGGCTTTTGGTTAAATCCTCGATTAAAATTAAATATTTAGTTCTTCTCAAACTCTACTTGGGGTTGCATTTACTAACAGGCACCAGTTAGTTCATTTCTTTACATCAATTTAAAATTTCATCAGGGAATTGACCGTTACAAAATAATATTAATTCAATCACAATATTGAAAGACGGTATTTTTGTAACAATTAAAATAGTTTTTAACTATATAGTTGTGTTTATGATAACTAAGTAGGTTTGACCAAATGGCGGCCTTAGATTAATTAATCACGAATAAACAAAGGTACGAAAAATTCATACTGAATTATCACGCAATTGAGAGAAGTAAATTTCGGGTGAATCTTGTTCAATTAAGAGGTTTCTGTCAGGAACTTTTAAGTATGTGAAGCCCAAATGTGGCGGATAAAGATCTAATCATGCCCATTAGTCCAGTCTTTGCCCAAATCTGGGACAACTTGTGCTGTACAGTTATTATCACACATGCTTTCAAAATCAATCTACAATCTGATAAAAATCTATGAGATATCTTGAGCGGCGCGGATTAAGATTGATCTCGCTTAAAGCAAGCATGACACTATTACAACATATTGCAATAGTAACACGACTTCACACTACACTCAAGGCTGGCTTGTATCGTGTGTAGTTTGTACTACATCCTTGTATAGATCATTATTCAGTCTGCCTACTATTTTCTGATTCAATGAGTTTATATTTTGTAATGCGTGTCCTTGATTAAATAAAAGATTAATGTACTACATTCATGAACGATTTATGCTTTGAAGTTTTTGTATAATTTCACACAACGTTTTTGGAAAATATATTTTAAACAGTTTTGGACTCGAATTACTTTTATTATTCAGGTATAAGTAATTTTCAGGAATTAATCATAGCTGTGATTGTAACATAATTACTGAAATTTTCATGGCATGTAGTTGGCAGTTGCAACAACCAATATATCTATATTTTATATCCATGCGCTAGTCGCGAGTTAAAACAGGCTATGTTTACACATATTATGTAGCTGTGTTGCAAATTTAACATCGACTGGTAATAACGAATCTACGAATTTGTCCGTGACCCTGCCAATACGATGGTTTTACAATGAATAGGTAATACAAATGTGTTTTTTTAGTCTCATTGATAGCTGTCGATCCTATGGGGCTCGGGTTTCCTCCGCGGTTGAGTGGTTAAGTACTTGTATTATATTTACTACTGTTTGTCAGTTGGCGGCGAATATAATTGGTATTCATTATTGTGAACAAATGCTATACATTTAAATTTGCATCAATAAAATGAGCTCTCTGGATATCGTTAGGCGTCGCGTCTCAAGTCGCAAACAACCCACATCAAACTTGATTTTAGAAACATGCTTTACCTGAAAAGTCATTGAAAAGAGCCAGGCATGCTGTATAATACATTTTTAAATTTACATGACAAAGTGTTTAGTGTACTGTGCAGGCGCAGTGGCGGAAGACTGACGAAGTATGTCTAAACTGATTTTATCCGAAGTTTATGAAGCAACTTAACAACTCGTGTTCTTGCGGCACATATGTGTGTCCTACGATATAGATATACTCAATTAGATTCTGTGGGTGAGACAATATTATTGGGTTTTTATTAGTACATACTACATACTCAGAAGCAGCTTGGAGTCAGGAAATGTGCTCGAAAATCAGAAATAGGCTTGCTTACCTACTATCACGTGGGTTTGGGTTTAAAACCGGCAAAATGCGAGTGCAGCACCTCAGCCTTTCTTTTCATGGATACAGGCGTGAATATGTTATAATATGTATGTGTTTATAACAAAAAAGTAGGGAATACTGGAGGCGGTAAATTCGCACAACTTGAATATCCAGGACCAGGATTCTTCAATAATAGCTAATTTAAGTAGAGTCACCAAATCCAACTGCGTCTTTATATATTCGTGTTTTTATACTTATGTTTTATGTATCATTGTCTGCACAACATATGTGTTTCGTATGCATTAACGTGGCTTAGCCGGCTTCAGAATATGTTAACCGTATTTTTAGATTTATTCGGGATCATTAACTTTATTGTATCGAATTGTTAATATTGACTTAATATTTTTTATACTGGCATGGCAATGTTAAGTATCTGTATGATGCTGTCTAAACAAAACATCAGGTGGCATGATACTCCACCTTTAGTTACTTGATGCGCTCACGCTGGTCTAGGGATGTCGGAAATGCAATAAAGTGTCGATTTATCGATATGATTTGAGTACGTACTCAAGGGCAGAAGACGCGCGCGTTGACAGAGTTGTGGACTTAAGTACCAAATCAAAAAGAAACAAAACCTGTCGACCAAAAAAAAAAGTTAATTGTTACAAAAAAAATGTTAGTATAAAAAAAGGATTCCTTTTTAGGATTTTTAATCATAAATCGACCTTTTCGATACTTGAAATTTTATGTCGATACATCGAAAAAATAACATCGATGTATCGATGTTTTTTCAAAAAGCCTACACTGATCTGTTAAGGTGCTTCTTCACAGTCACCCTCTATATTGAATATAATAATTAATCAAAGTATAAGACAGTTTAGCAAGTCAAACATGAATGTTTTAGCAGTCAAGATTATTTTCGTGCCATACTGCTGTGTTTGTCTAGCTATCTGAAAAGACTAATCTAATGAAATGAAATTATCATTTATTTATTATGTAGGCAATAATATAGCACTTATGACACATTAATTAATTGAAATAAACTGGTATAAAATACACTGATCAATATGTTTTATTTTTATTACAACTATGTATTTTGATTTTATATTTGTTTGGAAAAAGTCATATTTAATATTATAGTATAAATTATGGTATAAATAGACCATAAGTATAAATAACAATAGTCCCAAACAATAAAATGCTTATTGTTAGAACATAAAAGCTGAATCAACCGTTGCTCAATAAAATAGTCAATCCAGTGTTTTCTCAAGTGCTAGAATTAAAGATAAAATATGACCGCTGACTTGTTTACTCGACATATGTATCATTTCTAGGAATATGTGTGCAGACATTGGCATTAAAATATTTATATCTGTTTATTTACTGAGCTTCTTTTTAAAATAAATTGTTGTTGGTGTAATGATCAAAATAATTAAACCATCAACAGTTTTAGTTTTTGTACAGAATTAAAGTTATATTGCTTCATAACATTTTGTATCGCCAAACAGTATTGTATAAATAAACATCTTTATACTTGTATTGCAAGAGGTCACAAAGAGGTCATCTCATTAACTAATGAGGATTGGATAAAATACATTTAGTTATTATAAAATACTATTGAATTACCACAAACCTTCAATGCAAATAAGGCAAAACTGATAAAGACTTGCGGAAAATATTTTTAGCTACTTATAATAATAGGAAGTAATTTTAACATTATTCAATATTATTTTTCTAGCAAAGTGTAGTGAGAAGGCAAAATACAAATAATATTTAATATAAAAAAAGCCTTGAGTTGTGTGTCATATATTTATAAAAAATAATCAATGGAATTATTTCAGCTTTTCTGTTTAGTAACATTATACCTATATGACTTTTGTTAATAATTTAATAATTTTTAAGGTCTAAATATTTCTTTAAAAACTTATATAATGCACATAAATGTAATTACAACAGCAAAACTATTCTGATAGTTGAACTTTTGTTTCCTATCGTCTTTTGTTTTCATCAATTATTTGATTCTTATTCTGATCTATGGGAAATCATGATTAATATTTCATACCAACCACAATAATATGTTCTTGAACCCAAGTTTCAAAATGATTAAAACTCGTGCCTACTTAGTTATGTAAATGTCTTAGATAACATTTATCATCTCTGTATCTAGAAAAAATATTAACTGATTAAGATTATATATTTTAACGTCAACAAAATCCAGCGCGTGTCGGTGCAATTTTCATTTACAAATACATTTTATGCGCATATTAAATTAATAACAAGTATTAATTACAGTACATAACGTAAAAATATTACTAATTAATAAATTAACTTACATAAATTCGTTTCTTTTTTAGGTGTTTAACAATATTTAAAACACGCGTTATCTCACAATTTTTTTAAATTCGATCCTTTTAAAATAAATAAATTAAATACATTTCACAACTTTTCACACGAGTATATTTTTGCGGGCCTCTCTGGAACTGTAAATTTTTATAAGATGAAATCAAGTTTTGTAACTTTCACAAGTGACAGAGATAGAATAATAAATTTTGGCGCGTTACACAGAGACAACATATAAATATGCTAAAAGTAAAAAAGCACTGAAACACAATTTAAGTAGAGATGTGCAGTTTTATGTGACTGCTCGCATCGATTTGAATCCTTATCTGACTTTGACCTTAGAACAATGAACATTCTCAAACGAAGTCTTTAAAACAGATTTTAAGTACCATTGATAATTATGGTACTTAAAATTACCCTTGTGTCGCATAGAGGTAGGCTATCCGCTATGGATCTCCATTTTGCTCAGTCTTGAAATACTACTAAAGCTTCATCCATACTCATCAATCGCTTTATGCATTTGTTTATGTTTCATGCACGTTTGTTCATGATGCTTACGATCTATCTCTTGTGCAGGGTCTCAGCAATCTATGTAGGTGTTATCTTTTATGGAGTCGACTCCTGTAAACACTCTTACCACACTTGCCACATGAATCGATTTGTCAATCTATATAATTTATCTTTCTATTGTGCTCAGATCGTCTACGCATCTATTAATTCAGTGTATCGTGTTTCGTTGCCAAAAAAAAACACAAAAGTACATGATGATTAGAGCAGTGTGGTTTAAATAGAGAAGCTAGAAATTATTGTAGATATTTCCATCTCCCTTCATTTCCTGTCCGAACCTACAATAACATCCTGTGCCACCCGCTATTCCTTTGGGCTCGAACCTTTTCTATGGCTAATCAGGCTTTAAGTTATCTTGAATATTAGAAAAACTTATTTTATTGCAATTACACAGATTTTCTGTATGAAGTATCGATAGTATCGAAAACCTTGTCGAATGCGATACATGGACATCTCAAAGACGACTTTTCGTTCATTCTGATCATATATACTCTGTTCCCCGTCGATTCATATCAGTCTCTTTTTAATAGTTCATTCAGCGATTCACAGTTCGCTTGACGTCAAAATTGAATGAAATTTCACAAAACCTTGCGAAACAGCTGTGTTGATTAGTGATAGCAAAATATATTTTTTATCGCGCAAGTAGAAAAATATGTTTTTGTTTCTTTAACTGTATAAACATTGGCAATAACTACTATACAGTTGTGTTGTGTGCACGTGTGTGTAAATTTTACTGTTTTATACGCATTATAATGTCGAGTGAAAAACCAGTGTCGGAGGGTCAAGGTACCACTGTTGGGGGTTCAAATGCTCTGCAGGCTGTGGAGGATGAGAATGCGAAGTCATGTTGGGTGTGTTTCGCTACGGAAGATGACGACCGCTTGGCAGCATGGGTGCAACCGTGCAAATGCATTGGTACAACGAAGTGGGTGAGTGTCGGAAATTTATTCAAAGTAGGTTGATATCGCACGCTACATTATAAAAGCAACTTTAAATATCTTGGGTGAAAAAATACAACGCAATACCTGTATGGATGTGGATTGTTATATTGTTGCGACAACTATGTCTGAGCAGTTCTATGGCGTAACTTTTTAGTGCTTTGTCTCTACACTTAGGGACGGAAATACTTACGTATTGAAATTCGGATTTGTCGTTACTGTTTTTACTTTATGTGTATTAAAAGGGTAGCAAGTGACCTGGACACAGGCAGACCAACACAGGAAGTAAATTGTTAGTGACGAATCAGATTGTTTGATTACAAGGGGGAATCCCTTGTATTTGTGATCTAGAGGCTAAAGAAGTGCATGGTCTAAATTGCAATATAATGTAGCCAATATTGTCTTGTACTTCCATGTTTACATGAAACATCAATCTTTTAAATGAATGAGTATGTTATTCCTTAGCTTTTAGATTATATATTTTATTCCAACAATGACCACCACATTATTCCTATTTACACTTATATATAACCTCACACCTGTGTTCCCTATTTCATTTTGCCAATTGTATTAGGTTCCACATAATAGGGGGCATAATAGGATTATAATAGATAGTGACCAAAATTAAGAAGGGGATGCTAAAATGGTTTGGCAATATTGAAAGGATGAATGATTGCAGAATCACAAAAGAGATTGTCTATGCAGAATTGAGTGATAAAGTCATTGAGGAGATCCTAGGTACACCTATAAACATCTAATAGGTGATTTGTTTCAAAAGGGTAATATTAAGAGTCCTCGAAATTGATGTGCATGCATGAAGGGGATAATGTCAGTTGAAGAAGAGAAAAGGTGTGTTTGGACGCATAGCATTTGGTGCTCTATAGTCTCTGCCTATCCCAACAGGAGACAGGCATGAGTAAATCCTTAGTCATAACACTTTGCCTGACCCTGAACTCTATATTGTGTGAAACACACTTTTGCTTCAAGAGCATGAGGCATTTTTATTTTCCTATTTATTTATGAAACAATGCCAATTGTTATAATATTTATTATAAGACACAATATAGTGATATATATTAAATCATGATGTTGTATATAAAAATTCAAACATCCCAAAATGTGAATCCTCCTTGATATTATTTGGTATTTCTGCATTGTAGAATAATTCTCATTTCACAGCTGGCTTCTTGCCCACTGGAATTTAGGTTATTGCATAGTGATTCAATATTGATTGTTTTTTTTTTGTTAGTTTGCATTGAATAGGATCAGAAAGTACTGAACTGATTTGAATGATTTTTGGTGGGGACATAAATGAGACTGTAGAGTAAAATATACTATAACTTATTTTCTTTCTGAACCCAACCTTGTAGTCTATGCGGACAGAGTCGCGGGCAAAAGCTAGATTATTGCAATCAGTGGGGTCAATGTATAAATAAAATGCCTCTAAAATGTTTTTTTTAACTATTTTTTTGTACTTTTTATATTTTTAATGACTATTCCAATCATGTGTTGTCCCATCCTAATTTTGTTGAAGTACTTTTAAAGATTGACCAGCAACTAAAGAGATACTGAAATTGAGACATCTCTTACAATGCCAGATGTTTGTTTTCAATCTATTATACATGACTGTTTCGTTATTTATTAGCAGTAATATGTTCCTAAAATATACAACAAACATATATTTTAATTATGAAATTAAATGTAATAATGAATTCAAGGAAATAATAACTATTTACGAATCATTTTAAAAATAATTGGTAATTGAGATATTTCAAATAGACATATTTCAAGTTACAGGACTATTGTATTATTATTAAATTGTATATATAAGTAACTTACAATAAAGAATTAGGCAAGTGGTGTCAATAATTACCGATAAAATGTTATTTTGTTCTTGTGAAGACTTGTCTAGTGAAGCTGTGGTGAAGAGTTATAAAATGTCTTTATTCAGATTTAATATTAATCCAAATTTTCCTCTATTAGTTAACTATGCATTGGATTATATTATGATGTGACAAACTTCACATTATGTGAAGAAAATCTTTTAGTGTTTTTTTTTTCATGGAATAAGATACAAATTGGCAAGCTCGCTCTACTTGACACACCATATTTATGCAGTGGGCAACAGAGAGTTCTTGGCTTGAATTGGTGGTTTTGGCATAGTGTCTTTACTGACTTTTCTGTTAGGAAATCCTTGGTAGCAGAGCAGAGTCTGAAAATATGCCCAAAAATAAAGTGAGTATCTATTATGTAGGATTTAGAAACTACTGATTGGGGTAAATTCAGTGTAAAAAAACATAATCCACCTGTACCTACCCTTTGGGGCTTCAGACATGTGTGTATGTTTGTATATGCATGTTATTGATACAAGTATTAATTAATTTTTATACCTATTTTCTCACTTGCAAATTTGGATTAATATAATTTATGATAACAACTGTAACATAATGAATGACAACGCGAATAATTAGTGGCGCGAATAAACACAGTGTCCTTAATATACTGCATAGTATTAATGTTTATATAACATAATCATATGTTCTTATGTAAATTGTGAAAGTGCGGTTTAGTTTCGATGCTACGACGCTGTGGTATAACATTGATAGTTCATGTGTACTGTTTATTGCGATTTCTTCTGCTTGGTCAGGTAAAGCCATAAAATTGGCCTTTTTTCTTGGATGCAATAAAATATAAGGAGGTAAACCTATTGCCGTTCTCAGGGTTTTTGAACTCTGTTAAATCTATTGGGAGGACTTAAGAACACTGCACTGTGTTCAATGAGTTTTGATGTTTTCACTTTTGGTTGATTAAGGATCTAGTACAGCTGTAAAACTGGGCTTAATCTGAATTAATTATGCATGCATTTTTTTATTTGTTCGAGTTTATTATAAATATAGCGAAATTCTGTATTTACATATATCTTCGCCATTGAATGCAGCATTTAAGAGCGTTTACGCGCCACGCGGCTAGTCGAATTTCGGTAAATATGACTCGCGTAAATATGAGCGTCGATAGTTAAAGACATGCAATGAAAATGAATGAAACAATGTTTATTGAGTCTATAAAATAAAATGTTAAATAAATCACTGTTCATCATCATTGTTCGGAATACAGTCAGATAACCGGGAAACATCGACGAAGCGCAGAGCTATACGTCCTCTCTCTGAAAAGCCTTGCGGCGGACTAATTTGCACCGGGCTGTGCGCAGCGTTTTATAGTACATTTTAAAATATTTATAAAAAAATTAATAAGTGAAATTTCTTCAAAACAAAAAATTTTACGTTTTCAAATAGACGTTCTTATATTATAAAAAGTTGTTGTTATATTAAATTAAGTATCATACATGGGTCAAAAAAAAATACAGTATTGACATTAATTTTTCAATATTTCGAATGCCTTAGATTTTTTATTACTTGAACAAGAGATCTAAATCTTAAAATGTTTTTCACTAACTATTTGCTTGGGAATATTTACGATTCAACAACATTTTATTTTGGTTAAATATGTTATAAATAAACCCGAATTTTGAGCCTCGAAAATGACTCTATAAGTGAATTTATGAAAACCTTTGTTCAGTTATCTTGTTATTTATCAAAATTTACACAAAAATCTTTAAATGTTCTTCACTAACTATTTAAATGACAATATTCCCTACAATAATTGGTAATTAACATGTTTGTACGATGAGTCTTTCATTAAAATTAAGGGGTTCGAAAAGTACTGTTTTTGCTCAAATTACGCTAAAACTGCATAAACGCTCTTAATGTACATATGTGATCTAGCTTCGCATATCAATTTTTGAGCAGTCACAATTGAGGGTCAAAAAGTTCTCGAGTGGAGGCCACGTACCGGAAAGCGCAGCGTGGGACGTCCTCCGACAAGATGGTCAGACGACCTGGTGAAGGTCGCGGGACGTCGCTGGATGCAGGCTGCTTCCAACAGGTCCCTGTGGAAGTCATTGGGAGAGGCCCATGTCCAGCAGTGGACCTCGATTGGCTGATGGATTGGATTGGATTGGATTGTTTGCATGGACACGTACTACAAGTCTTGGGTCAATCACCATCTTTCTTAAATTGTAATTTTTTTGCTCCATTGTGTTATTAAAACAATAACAAAAATAGTCTTTTATTTTTCATGAATAGAATTGGGAGCAAGACCTCTCTGTAGCTACCATGGCCACGGTTTTCATCGATTAACAATAGGTTAATCCTTAAATTAACTTTGTTTGTGCCTTTTCATTTTGTCTCATATACTCCGCCTGTTTTTCCATGCTTTGTATGGTAGGACCGCTTTCAATAATTACCTGACCACTTTAAAAATACTGAAAATGAATGTCGAACAAAATGTTAGTTGCAGCAGTGGCAGTAGATCTAGTAAGAAAGTTCCTTTTTCTTAGCATAGCATTACGAAATACGACATGCGTTCTTTTTTTGTTAGAAATTATTTAAAAGTCAAATCACATATATATTTTTTATTCACACATATATGCAGTCTTTCGTATCTCAACCACCGCGCCACATTGTCTGTTTGCTAAAAGGTCACTTTGAACTGATAAGTTCGTTTATAATGATAATAAAATAACGTAAAACTTCGTCCCGTGGTATTGATGTGCCGTTTTTGATCGAGACGTCAATGCCAGATTTGTAAGAGATCTGTTTCTGTATGTGGGAATGAATTTATAAACGTATGATCATGAAAGTCTAAGTTAAAGAACGTATTGGCTCCCTTATGTCTCACTTGCACCACAATTATGGGCGAATATCTATTTTATCTTGTTATTGTGTTTTATGTTGCTGATAACCTGAAGTTTCCTACTGTTTGTGATAGTGGATTGCCTCGTTACGAGCCCGTGCCGTTGCATCTCACGTTTCTGCTTGACCTTTCATTAGATCATCTGTAATTCTGTACATGTTATTTATAACAACGATCATTAAACCTTTTTGTATTATTTACGTTGTAGGAAAATGTGTAAATTTATAAACATATTTAAAAAGAATGCATAAAAATGACTATTTCGACAGTAAACGCTTAAACATAGATAAAATGTTTTTGGTGGACTAAGGCCTAAACCCTGTCAGTTGTAGAGGAGGCCCGTGCCCAGCAGTGGGACGTATATGGACTGATGATGATGATGATTATTTATTTATTTATGTAAACCTGAAAAATAGTTAACAACGTCTGGGTGATTGCATCCATTGACTGTTTCTGTTGAACCTGTGGGACAAGTGTGCGGCGTGTGCTCGAGAGATGTCGAGATTATTACCTGGGTGAGACACATTATTATAAAATTTTCATTATCAGCATGGAACTTGGAAATGTGCCAGGTAATCTGTTATGGAAAGCATCGTACTTACCATTAGGTGCGATGTTGTCGGTTTGCCGTGCCATTATATAAAAAAAAGACTTGATCACTATTACCTTTCGTTGCCCTTTCGAGGATATAGACTTGAATAAGTGGTGGTGCTTCCATAGAAGCCCAAAAGCGTTACACATTAATTGTGTAATGTCTAATTTATATTTTTTTATTGTGGGGTCAGGATATTTTCATTTATAATTATGTCAAATTGCTTATGTTAAATAAAGATTTAAAGCTTAAAGATTGTTATTCGGAATTTTGAAAGGCAAACTGGGATTTTAGGCTTCTATTGTAGTATCGTCACTGGCTTTAATGTATAAGATATGTGTTAACTCGTAGATAAAAAACGACTCGTAGTTAGTAGTTATGGATTTTCCAAGGAATGTAAAATCCACCAACACATACTCGTATGGATTGTCTTAGGATATGGAGGATGAAAAAGTGTAAACATCATGTTTCCCAACATTGCGCTAAAATTAATTACTGCCTAGACTTCGTGACCTCATAAAACACAACACATTTTTTGTAAACTACGTAACACTACTATAATAGATTATCGTTGGCAAGTTTAGTTTTGACTGCATTGTGTACCGCATAATGGTGGAAAATCCTAGTTCCAATGGAACACGCAAAGCGAATTGTTGACACATTGAGTAAATTATATTTAACAGTTTGATATATTTTTATGATGAGACAGTTGTTTATAGGAATATAAAATAACAGTTTTTTTACTCTATGAATTTCTTGTTATAAACATTTGTCTAAATGTAATTGTTTAACAAATAGTCTTTTTAATACGTGTTGAAGTTGTTTTTAATGATATTTTTTTCATAACTCTGTATTTAATGCAATCTAGTAAAATATGTTGATAATTCTTGTCAAACAAATCTAGAGGACCTGAAGCAAAATTCTTTATAAGTTACATGATTTTCAATTATTATTTTTCTAGCTGCTAATGACAGAGAATTGTATAAAAATTACTTTTTCTTCTTAGGTAAGATTGCTATTCACGTGAACAGGAGTTTTCTACCATCAGATATTGGCGGGCTTGAGCAAGGCAGATATATTTATTGTTGGTGTTGCGTTTCCCATATTCAGATGGAATGTCTTTAACCAATGTCAAGTAAGAATATAATAAAATATAAAAAAGAAAACTTCGCAACTAAATCTCAACGATTTCAAATATGTAAATTTTACGAGTTCGTAATATCAATTAACAAATATCACAACAGACGAAAAAATAAACTGAGTGAAAGGATCTTTTTAAAATGGCGTGATCATGTGATTTTATTGTCGGTTGGCTATAGTCTTGTGCTACGTATCTATCTCGCAGTAAGTCGACGTGAATTGCATCCTTTAGCGTTTTGTTCGGACATACATAGATACATCCATACCTACACTCTCAAGCCTGTATCTTTGAAGAGGAAGGCAGACACGCATTTTTGCATCCACGTTTTTTGAAATTCGGTCAGACGTTCCACGTAATACGGGGCGAGGCTATTGTCACCAACCAACTACCACAACCCAAACTTCTGCCTAAACCCAATAACACTTAAAACAACCCGGGAATCGAACCTTTGACAACTAGTTTGCACAGCACACACATATGCCGCGAGATCACGAGGCAGTCTTGCGTGGTGCGTTTCGTTCGGTAAGTGATATTATCGAAGGCTCAATTTACTTTAGGATAATCGTTTCCTCGAATTCGTTCGAATAGGGACTACCGTATTTCCGGTTTATCACCCACCATAGTGACTCATACAAGTGTGTCGTGTGAACATTAATGATCAGTCCTACATAGCTGTGGCGACTGGTGGGAAAGTCGTAATCATTTTTCGTAAGTCGAAAATATGTGTAGGCGGGCCAATTTTCGGCACTAGTGTGAGAAAAGATTATAGTATTCATTTTTGAAATACTTACGAATGTCTGTTGGTTGAATACAATGTTATAGCTTGCTTGAAATATCCTGAAAAGTAAAATACATATATTAAATTGATAATTGTTCCACGTATACACATTATGAACTGGTTGTTGCGACCCCCTACTTTCGTTATTCATAGGTTTTGACTCCCACCACCTAAGACTTATAGCGTACTTATGTAGTTATTAGAACTACAGAAGTAAGTATAAGTGATTATTGGTTTTATGTATTAATTTGTTCATTGTTCTACTGTTAACTTCTATGACAGGTCGGTGGCGCAGTTACCTAGACACTAGACACCAGCTTGCGAAACGAGAGGCCGCGGGTTTGATCCCTCTTCGAAACAAATGTTTGTGTAATTCAACAAGTATTTGTTTCGGGTCTGCGTGTTTGTGTGGTCAGAACTATTTACTATGTGACTCTTGGGTGTATTTTTTCCTGACTCCCTCGATTAAGAGGGTATGAGATCTTAGTTCCTCATTCTGGCCTCAGGCCTAGTTTGGTAGGTTGATTTATTTTTTTAAATACCATCAGCTTTCTTTTAAACTTTGGTACAATCAGATTTACTACTTACGGGGTTTTCATGTCAATAAATAAAAGGGATAAAGATAATCTTTATTTAATTTATTGTTTTGACTTGCAATGAACTCCATCAATCTTTTCCGTGAACGATTCGTTGAAGTTTTCAATAACACAAGTTCGTTACACTGACAAGGTTGTCTATAAAAACGCAGTGACTCATATACACAAAGGAAAATGCAATGTGAGAATGTTGTAATGGAACTTAAAAAGATGTAGTATGGCAATTGCTATAATTGCACAGTTTTTTTTAGTTTTATTCGTTTTCGGTAGTTGAATCCGCTCGGATTAACCTTGATTTAGTGACTTGTATAAGAGTGTGGTGTTCTAAGATCAGTCTATATATGATCAACTATATAGAGGAGAGAAAAGATTCTTATCACTTGATGCTGTATTTAAATCGCATTGGAACATGTGTTATAGAGAGTCAATACCGTGTTCTTGTATAAAAATAAGAATAAACTAAATTAGATTATTTATTAGTTAAGGACCACGCCATTATTATAGGCTCGGAATATCTGGATACTAGTTTTTGATGGAACAATGTGAGAAGATTTTTGATATTTTGCATAAGTACATGTTTAATAAAAAAATTATGGGTCCGATCTTTGGATATTCGTTGGATCGGAAATAGGGAAGGGGCTAAGTAGGGCAGTAGTAGTTTGGGTCGGCTACCGTTAGACTGGAAGGTGGGAAACACTGACGCATCTACTTGATATTTCCGATCACTCCCATAGATCGGAAATAGAGATTCATCATCATCAGCCCATATATGTCCCACTGCTGGGCACGGGCCTCCTCTACAACTGAGAGGGTTTAGGCCTTAGTAGAAATAGAGATTACTCACCTTAAATTCTTTTAATACTACATATTCTGAGATATTGATTGATTTTGCTGAGTGCTTTCATTGATACAGAGAGATTATTATGAGGTTTAGTGATAATCGCTCTTAGTTTGCCTGTTTGCTTATTAATTTGTTTAAACATGTCAATGTCTGGCTGCCATTTCATATTTATCTTCTGTATTGTTCCTTTAAATTGCTATAAAAAAGCATTTTGACACCGAATTATACGCAATTGCACTGAATTATCTCTGCAGATAAGATAAGTATATTGTTTTAAGTCGTTTGTTTACGCCCTTATCAGCAGTTACTAACCTACTGTTTTAAGTGGCCATTTTACTTAGGGTGATATTGCAATAAGTATATAAAATGTGAAAATAGAAAGTAAAGTATGACGCAGCTTACAAAAAGCAAATCTTATTATTCATACCTATAAACATACATACATACAAATGTAAATGTTCTTTAAAGGAGTAAATTACCGTGCATATTCATATTATTTAATTTCGTCTCTAGTATGCAATTACGTGTGCCTTCTTATAAGTCAGGATTTATCAATCGCATTATTTAATTTATCACTGTAGGTGTATTTGAAGTAGATTGCAAAACGTAACAAAGGTATGTTAGGAAGTTTATTGACCTGTGTTGAATTCGGCCACATTATATGTACCTATAATGATATAATGTTTTGATTTAGCAAATGCAATGACATTTAATAAAAGTATTCGTCGGTGGTCATGTTTTATTGTATTGGCACGGTGACCCCACGGGGTAAGGCGTTTTTGAATATTTGATGGTGAATATGCAAAACCACTAATTTGTATGTGTTTACTGTCATACTGCATTGTCTCATAATTTTTTATTTATCCCTTAAAACTTTATTGTACACATAAAACAAAAACTATAGAGTACAGTAGATTAAATTAGTACGAACGACGGTCTTATCGCACAATCGCGATTTCTTACAGACTACCAAGAATGGAGATGTAGGAAGAGAAATGAAGTCATAAGTGTACAAGGTTAAATAAAACATAAAAAACTGAATTGGTTACATTAAAATAGTGACATTTCAATTAGCAATTAATAATAAGCCAATTAGGTATTTTGTTGTTGAATGTGTAGATTGCTAATCAGTAATCGAAGTCTGTAGTTCACATTAATCGTACAAATAAAGGAGGATCCATGGTTTTACCTTTATGTACTAATTCTACTTATACAACTACAGCATACTGTAACAAGCATGAAAGCAAAATATACAAAAAATGTCCTATCCTTATTAATATTAGTTGTTTAGGTATCTGGTTGGGATAATACGAGTGTATTAAATATGTGTACTATGTTATTCTTGGGGTTGTGTATTCTACGAAATTTTGTATAGGCGATATAGAAATTCGCTGGGAATGACACTGTAGATTCTGGTGTACAGAAGTTGTAGTGGTGGATGTATGTGGAGTAGTCTATTATCGGCCAAAATGCTCTCGATTAGAGGCCACGTAGCGGAAAGCGCAGCGTAGGACGTCCCCCAAAAGGTGGTCGGACGACCTAGTAAAGATCGCGGGATGCAGGCTGCTTCCATCAGGTCTCTGTGGAAATCATTGGGAGAGGCCTATGTTCAGCAGTGGACCCCTTTTTTTTGGCTGATGGATGGATCGATGGAAGCCTTAGTACACCATGCTAGCCTAGTGCGGCGACGGCCAGCTTAGTGACGCCTATCAATACATCAATTTATAATTTCACGATTTGTTCCAGGTACACCAATCTTGTCTCCAGCGGTGGGTGGACGAGAAACAGCGCGGCAACATCACCCGAAAAGTCTTGTGTCCCCAGTGCAAAGCGGAGTACATAGTAGTGTTTCCATCGATGGGCGCGTTCGTCGCACTACTTGACGCTATGGAGGACGCCACTCATAAGCTGTGCCCCTTCATAGCAGGTGGAGTTCTTTTGGGCTCTATATATTGGATAGCGATCACCTACGGAGCAGTCACTGTTATGCAGGTATGTTGTTCAAGTTTTCTTTAAGACCAACCTGTGGTGTAGAGTGTAGTGTAGTTGTTTATGGTTGTTGACGCTCACTACTGTTGGAATGTGTTACAGTTATTTTTGCCATTTTCTATTTTTTATGCAGAGCAAATATCCAAATAAAAATAACATTAAAACACAACCATATTGCAAGTTTTACTTTAGAGCATATATTTGGGTTCCTGGCCAGGAGAGCTGCCGTTGTATTATTTCATTTTCATAAATAAATTATGCAATTAAAATCTTGTTGATCGTAAACTTTGAGTGTTAATAATTTGCCCGGACGTTTTTACGCGCAATACCTTTGACTTTCAATTCTCTGTTGTTAAGGAAGGTCGGAGTTAAAATGTATTTTCACCTCAAGCTTATTTATTGCTCATATTTGTCTTTATTTGTAAAAAGAATACATTTGCAGTTTTTTCTACGTTTTTATTATTTTTTGTGGTTGCATAATAAGGTCGGTGATATTTTATACTTAGAAGACGAAGTTATTCCACTTTATATGATTATATTTTATTGTAATAGAACGCTTATGTCGAGGTGTGATTGTCTGCTGATTAACATTATTATGCTAGCCTCCTAGAAGCTGGTGAACGGAACAAGTACTTAGTTCTGAATTAAATAAATTACTGTAATTATTGTCTCGAATTCGTTGACATTCTTTCATTTAAATTAAATGTAGTAACATAATTCACATTGTTTAACAAAGAAAGTAATAGTAGTTATGTCGAAGTTTATAGAAATAGCAAAGTGTAACGTTTGTTGTTCTATTAAATTTTCATGATAGTGTGTTCAGTATAAACACAGCTGCAAAAAGTCATAGATGTTTAAACTCTTTAACCAGGCATTATACAAGGTTTCTCGACCTTAGAACAGTCTTTTTTTCACAATTATTCACGCTTACCATACTGCAAAACAATGGAGTGTACATAATCAACACTGTTATTAATTAGCTATCCGTTAATATTTTCTTTAACCTTTACCCATTTGACCGTTAAATTATTAATGTTCACTACATACTGATTAGAACTTGGTATAAAAACATTTACAAAGACGACTATAACAGTATACTTTTTTGCGTTCTTGTGCTAATATTTTACCGGATTACTGACCTGGTATTTGTTAATTCTTTAGTAACGAATTGTTAGCGTTAAATGTGAAACACCTTTAAATATTTTCTGTTAAAGCGAATGTTTTTTTTTTCTTTTTTTATATGTAGCATTTTTTTTTATGATATTCAGGCTTTATGAGTGAATCTGGGATGCTATCTTCAAATTTGCCCCGTCTTGTAGATTCTTGCAGTAATAAGGTCCGCTGCATTTGTTTCGTTCGCATGAGATGTGCCACGGTTAGCAGGGCCGCGTTTGGACCCAGTTTCAGCGATATACATTTTCCATACAATAAGTTTATTTTCAAGTTAGGACTGGCAGGTAGATATATTATGTTTCGTAGAGGTAGCATAAAAAGTAAATAAAAAGAGTTTGGGAATAAAGTGAAAAAAAAAATGATTAAAAATAATTATCATTAAGAAATAGATGATTCTAATAACTTACTCATAGTTTGTGTTAATGTCAATATTTATTATCTCCTATCTTTGTATTGACTCGTCATAAGTGCTATTTAATTGCCTACAATATGAATAAGAGATATCAGATGATATATCAGAATATATATAAGGCCGGCAACATACCATCAACCATAAACTTTGCTGGTTTAGATAGTATATTATTTATATTGGCGCGAATACAATTTAGGTGTAAAACCCAGCGATCTACGCTGATCTACGTAAGCATGTTGTATACAATCATGTGTGTACATAGTTTTTTTTTGTTATTTTATGAAACAGATATCATTTTGTAGCCAGGTCGAAATATTTTAATAGTTTCAAATGGATAGATCCCATCTTTAGAACTGCAATCATTACCAGGAAATTCATAGGAGCCTGGAAATGTCAGTAGCCGGTTGTAGGGGAATCCCCCCTGTACGTGTGTCTTAATTCACGGTTTGTATTTATAAATGCATATTTGAGTAATCTCACTCTATATGTATGGGTCACTAGTTTTGAAGTGGTACTTTTATGTGGAATTGTCTTATTTTTATGGAATTAATTTTCCCCTATGGTATCACCGACAGAAAAGCTGAATAAGATCAGAAGAGGAATTGACAGTATTTTGTATGGGGACGAGTGTCGACGCTTGTCTGTTACCTGTTCATGCTTTTACGTCCAATAATAAAAATTTCAAACAAAAAATGAAGGGCTGCTATTGTGCAATTATATTACATGCTACCCGCATTACTAAGAAGCGGCCGTCTCAAACATATGATAGTCTTATCGTAGGTACGGCACGATCGGCATGACTGACATTTCCTTTCTAGTCTTATTCAACTGTTTGTGGTAGTACCAAACGGATATACGAAGAAATCAGTGTACCCCAAGTTCATAGCGGTTTCGTTGAATTTTACATATTATGTATATGATGATTTATTACCAGACCAACCGATTCTTAGTATTATTAGTAAGCATCTTATCCAAATCAAATATCAATTCAAATGCGATATACATAATATGTAGTTTTGTTTGTGTGACGTTACTGATTTTCAAAGAATTGTAGTTTCATATAAAGTCGTGATGGCCTCGAGGTTTAGGCATGCGGTCGAGAATTTCGACGGTCGCGGGTTTAAACCCAGGCACACACCTCTGACTTTTCGAAGTTATGTGTGTATTCACAATGAATTATCACATACTTTAACGGTGAAGGAAAACATCTTGATGAAAACCTGCACACCTAAAAATTGGGTAAAGCTGGTCTGTGTCATAGCAGTGCTTTACAAAAATAATATTATGATAATTCAAAATATGCAAAATACATATATTATGCATATCTCATTTAACATAATGTTCAATATTGTATTAACACTCCCAAACAAACAAAACCTTATGCATATTGAATATCTAAGTTGTTTTTTTTACAAAATTGCGTTCGTAACACAATTTTTCACCAATGACAACAAAAACGTCGTAAAATTAACAAGCAGAGTAAGGAGTTATACAGGGTGTAAAACCTGTGATTAAAAACTAAGAGTAGTAGTAAGGCAATAGTTACGGTGATTGACATTGACGCTAAAAAATCCCGAAAAAAAGAGGTTTTTTAACAGCCATAAGTATTAAAAGTATGTGGTGATTAGGAAAACGTCATTTTTGTCGGGATTTTTTTAGTGTCAATGTGTTTGTAATCAACGTAAATATTGCCTATCTTAGTTGTATATACTTATATAAATGTGGTGCAAAATTTTGCGTTCAGATTTTATTGTGGTCCCAAATTATATCGACAAGAATTACAAGAATGTGATGAACATACAAAATTCACATAAATATTTACATCTACTGATGTTTGAATAATACATTCACCTTTGCAAAATTTAGGCGGGGCTTGATAGTAAAATTATGGCTACATAAAATATAAAATTCTGTCTGCGATTTCAAACCCATTTTTAAGTTAAACTTGTACTGCTAGTTTTAGAAGTCCAAAAAGAAGTATTTTTAGAATTTTTTGTATATTAAGTTTTTATTCAGATATAAAAACGCTCAACGGATTTTAACGGACATTTTAAAACTGGAACTTTAATTTACTGTTTCGGTATGGGCCATTTAAGTTTTGAATATTATCATTATAACGTAATGATAAAAGACAATACTAACAACTACCCGGTAGAAGATCTCAGGGACTGGCAGCTTAGATGCAAGGTCACAGTCATTTGCTAGTTGGGCAAGTCCTAATTATGAATAACGTTATAGAACTAACGGTTTTTCAAGCAAATTACAAATAGATGATGGATTATTTTTTCAATGATTACGATTAGAAACAAAAATTCAATATTCAACAATAAAGAATACGATCCTCAATCATGATTATGCGAGATCCGACTCCGGTACAATGTACTCAATGAATTCACTAATGCCTCCTTCATTTTGCGAATTGGCAGTAGGTCAAATTTCCCCCGTGATTCAAACAATATTGATTCAGTACATTTGGCCAATGATTTGTTTTTCGCACATACCAGTTGACATAGCAAATTATCACTTTTCAACCGCTGAATTCATGTTAGTAGGATGATTTATTCCGTTATTACGGTTCTATGAATTTATCACTAGTATATGGTTACAATTGTTAATACAAAAAATAAATTGCGTTGATTTCGCATGTGAGTAATAGGAAACAATTTTGTTCTAAGATTATACATGTAATAATTTTTACATTTGTTGGGGGACAAGTAAACCTAAATTAAGATGAAACACAAGTGGTCGCTAACTATGTTAGTGTAGACAGTAACATATTCGCCGGTTTGACCCCAGGCAAAACCTCATGGGCTTTCGATTCTGTTTAGAGTAGTTAATTATGATAATTATCACATAATGAGAAGGTAAAGTAAACCGTATTCAATGATAATTTTAGCACTATTTGAAGTTTACTCAGTTCCCGTTAGTAATTGATGAAAAAGGTTTTTCAGGTTTTGTGAAGATCTTTTTGCTAATTCAATACAAAAAAATATATTTAAAGAGCCTGTTTCTTGCATGTTATGCAGAAGGTACATACAGTACCTATACACCCAACATTTATACACATATTTCTGACTCCACACTAAGATACAAGTCTTGTGTCGTGGGTATCAGAAACTACAAGAGACTTTTCGGTCTCACAAACACCTCACAAGCTTTTATGGTCATATAAATTGTATATAATGAGGTTATAAGGTTACAGTTAAATTTTTTTGGGAAAAAATCATTTTCTTCATTTTAGAGCTATATAGAATAAAAGCTATTTTCTAAAGTATTTTGCTTTCATGTTTTTAAAACCTAACAGACGAAAGCGCTGGATAAAGCCGAGGAAAACATCTGCTGAATTCAAGGTTTCTGCAAAACTAAGTAACCATATGGCACAAAAGGAAAAATTAGCATTATAAAGGGATTACGTTAAGTACGTACACACAGCTATTGCAATGATGGCCTTTTTGACATTCAGCCTCCTTTATGTTTCAATTTTACGATTGTGTTCAGTTGTAACCTTCATTAAATAAAATTTTAATATAGCGATAAGTCTAATCCAGTTATTGGTTCTACTATTCAGGTAATTGCAACATTTTAAAATAAAACCAGTTTACGGTTTTATTATTGTATTTCCGTGCCTAAAAAGGGATCAATTTTCATAAGGTCAAGTGCTTGTTTGGTCGTATATTTGCCATTAAGGTTTTTCTCTGAAAAAATCAATAAATTAGAGACTTGCATTTTCGTCTAATGATCGATATTAATAGATCAACAAAAGTATTGTTCCCAGCATATACTTGTTTGAATGTAATATTTGCTAAACATACTTATGTGTATTTTTTGTTGAAACACTGATATTTACACTTGCGTTGACAAAACATTTTAAGTTAATTTTTGAAGCATTGTCCATATAGACTCAGTCGCTAAAATTTTATTTTATTTTATTTGAACGACGGAATGTTCAAATTTACAAATTGTAACTCGCTTTTTGCATCGATGATGGCTAAAGATTTTACAACTTTCCTTTTTCTTTTATTATCGATCCCTATTTTTATGATCAATAGTCTTAGGTTAAATTTAGACTTAAAATATGTCAGGGAAATCGATTGAGTTACACATTTGCGGTATAAATAAGGAGAGCCCAAAAACAAGATATTATTAATATAACAAGTATGTAAAACAGTAAGGATTCTCTATTCGATGACTTGATTTTTCTTTGCTTGGTATATATGAATTTATTGCAAGTAGGTACATTCTTTGATTGCCTCGTTACTCTCAAATTCTTTGCTTTTTATTACGAATTGGTACTTTATATTAAAAAAGGAAAGGCGATGACATTTCGGATAAAAATACAACATACTTTCACCTCTAAAAATGGAGAGAATCAGTATACTCGTTTTCGCGAGTTTCGAATTATATCCTTACGCTTTTATATTGCGTTGATATAATAATAGACTGATAATAAAAAAACAATCAAGATATAAAAGAAACGAAATAGACCACATTCCAATCCTAATTAGTGGAAATATTGTTTATTTCATTTCATACATTCCTATTTTTAATATAGTGATCTTACTGACTGATATTATCTAGAAAAAAAGGTTTTCTTTTTTAGTTTGACATTCACTGCACTTAAAATATGCAAAAGCAATACATAAGTGATGAATACAACATTGCGTCACAAACATGAGTGGCAACGCGGAAAGTTTACGTATTAGCGTGCAAATCGATTTGCTGGTTAGCTAGTTTGGAGCTAAAATTCTGATGGCTCCTGGTAGCTGACAGCGATATTGTATGGCTAGTTATTTTCAGTGGTGATTTACGTAAAATATTTACAACTGTGTTCATGAAATTAAGAATATGCATAATAATGCAAAAAAAATATGTTTGTTTGTAATCATATAGGACATATTATGATTATGAAAACAGACGTAATATAAATAGGATAGAGATATTATTTGAAGAGGATTTGATCGCCGAGATGACGTCGAATGGACTTTCACTACCTTAATGGTTAGCAGTATAAGCCGCATTATTTCACGACATGAATAAAGTCACGTTGCAGAGTTTCAGAAAAATATTAAAAACAATTATTACATAATGGGAAGGGTTGTTGGAAAATAAGTTAAGATTGACACAACAGTCAACGCATATTATGGTGTTAACGACGATGTAGTATCAGATATCTGCCGATACCGATACACTTAACAATTTATCTCAATTCAAAAGAAGTAGCGTTTTTAGGGTTCCGTTTTCAAAACTGTGTAACAGAAACTCCAATGGCATACTCATTACGTACGTAATTTGTGTGCTTGGTCTGTAGGTATTTTAATTACTCAAGTGTCATAAGCAACTGGCTGGTTGTTTTTCAAGTAAAAAGCTGTCTTATTACACAGACTATGTAATTATATTTTTACGACTTTTTCTTCCTGATTTTGCGGTAGTTACATTAAGCCTTTACGCAAATTGCCGGAACCGATATATTTTATCGGAATATAGTAGATGGCACAAAATAAAAGGCGGTTACATCAAGCCCATGATGCTTACATCGGTGACTATCTTTCGGTTGCCACGGCGATAATTCCATCATGTTTTCTAAGAGATAATAAATAATACTACGGAACCCTGTCAGTGACATCGCTTCGTACTTGACTGATCTTTAAGTACTATGTGCCTATCAACCATGTCTCCGATATTGAATGACAATACAAAATGCTGATGTAATGTTAAATAATCATTTTATGTCTTATGAAATAGTGTATCTACCTACGGTTTATGTGAGATGATTGTGGTTATTCATTCGTTTCGTTTGATTATTGCGTAACGTAGCAGCAGAATATGTCGATGAAGTTTCTCTATAAGCTTTTTAATATAATTCAAGAAGTGTCTTAAACGCAAAAGACGGATTATCAAGAAAATGCATATTTTAATGTAAAATCTCGGCATGTTCGGTTTTAAAAAATGCTTAAAATCATCACGTGATGATTTTCGAAGTTACACTATTATTAATAAATAATTAATGTGCTGGTTCCAGGTGGTTGGCCACAGAGAAGGTCTGGAAATGATGGAGTCTGCGGACCCTCTGGTGCTGCTTGTGCTGCTACCAACAATACCCGTTACCCTCATCAGCGCCAAGATGTACAACTGGGAAGATTCCGTGCTGCTATTCCTCAGGAAATACTGCGCCAAGATACCAGCCTTAGCGTACATACTGCCTTTTGGAAAGTGAGTATTGTCTCCACGGAAACAATAGATCTATGAGAAGCAATATAATTTTATACGTTTCGTTTTGTTCGTGAATTTGTGGGGCCCCTAATTTTCTGATAATAGTCTCTGTGATAGTACATTAAATCCACCAAAGTGGAACAAGGGCTAACATAACATATTTTGCAATATTTCAGTGTGGAAGGCGACAGAGGCGCCGTGGTGTCTGGTCCGACCACCCCCCCTCACCCAACCGGCAGCACACATCTCTCTCCAACGAGGATATTCTGCTCTGCACTCCTACTCCCTACCATATCCACAATTATCGGCAGAATATTCTTCCGTTCCATACAAAACAATCTTCACAGAACAATACTTGGTGGACTCACATACATTACCATTAAGGGGGCACTCAAAATATACCACAAACAAATGCTATACATCAGACACTCGAGTCGGAAGATTCTGGACTACACGGAATCGAACCTTAAGATGTACAGAAGCGCAGTGAGATCGACTACTGCTGACACCGTGTCCACCACGAGAGACAGCTCCGAGCAAGTCGTTTGACATGTTTGTCGTATTCTGTGAACCTAAGCGTGTATCTTTGATTTAGAAACATATATTATTTTATTTATAACTGATCAATTTTTGAGTTCATGACTAAAATTTCGATATTTTTCGTTTAAGCTTTAAGAGAGGGTACTTTATACTAATGGAGACTCAATTCGCATTAGACCGAAACCAATAATTTTGTTATTTTTAGTTTGGTAAATAATTTTCTCAGTTAAAAGGCGCGAAGGCATAGGTAAACACGACTACTCCTTACAATGTATATTTTGTACATAAATGTGACACTGTGTCTAATGTTAGGTTTGTCGTGGCGAGGCGAGATAATATCCGATACGATATTGTAAAAATCAACGTATAGTGAGAATAATGTATTGGTTTCTTTTAATATTCTATAATTTCATAGAATCTTGGAATCGATTATAGCAACATTATTATCATCAGGTTTATTAAAACATAATAGACAACAGTTTAACATTGCCAAAAAAGTCACTTTTAACATTGAAAGCCAAGTAAAGTCAATGTCAATCTAATGGATAAAAATATCGATTATGCTACTTAAAATCGAATCGACTGTAATAGTGCATTTATAATCGATTTCAAACGAAGTAGTTTTCAGAAGCCTTCACTGTCATCACACACATTCATATTGTATACATAGCTTACATTTTATAATAACGAGTGCATTAAATAGTCGATTATCGATAGGGACGGCACATTACTTATAAAATAGTAATATTTTTGTATCCATGACAGGAGGAATAGTATGCAGCTAACAATATTTGTATCGTCAATGTGTAGATCCGTCCTATATATTTCGGACGCTAGAAAATATCCAAACACTGCTTTGTGATTCAATTATTAACGCATATAAAAAAAAACAGCAGTTCCTGAATAGTGTGCATCACATACCCATAAAATATACAAAAATATGGCATAGACAAAGAAAACGCCACTCAATATATCATAAATGATTAATTAATAGACAATCATTTTACTTTTAAGTTCGCGTGTAAATTTTGGAAGGAGTTGGTATTTATTAAAAGACAAAAAGTTTTAAAATAGTACATTATCTTGTAACTTTTCGGGGATAAAAGTAATAAATCATAGGGCATTGATTTTGTAAAGTATGTTTAAAAATGTATTTTTAATTTTAGTTAACGCCAATACTGTAATTTGACAGTTGAATTGGTTATGATGCCACATGTTGCAAAAGCTTAGTTTGTGATTGTGTGTATGTATATCGTTTTTATTTTGTACTGACAAAGTTGTAATATTGTGTATTTTATAAATATGTCTCACATTTTTAAACTGTGTTTATGAATAGGGTATGGTTGTTTTTATTTGTTTAAGATATCATAATAGTTTGTTCACATTTTTTGATGAAATTCCAGTAAGCTAAACATTAGGCCATTCTAAGAAACTGGTAGTATGTATTGAAATTCCTGATAATCGTATTAAATTAATCGAGAAAAGCAATCGATACGAAAAGACTAGTATCGATACATTCACTCACGATATATTTAGTCGTGAAATGAAATCAAAGGAAGTTTCTACAAATGTGCCAAATACATGTGGCTGGACTGGAGACAAGTTACAAATTTTTAAATATTATATAACATAACGCGTGTACGAATTATAGTGTCTTGGAGATATTGTGGAATCAAATCATTTTAACAGTGCTATGTATAAAATCCGTGTTGAAAAAAGGTTTTGAGGTACTTTTATTGTTAAATTATTCATAATAACATGTGCTATATAGGCGGTAATATTTGTTAATTAATAAAGGCTGATCATTTTCAATGTACCAAACACATAAAATTATTAGCAGGTTTAGAAATTGAATTGAAAGCTTTAGAAATCGGAGGTTACTAGTTATACAAAGTTTACAGTAGGAATTTGATTTATCCAACTGAATAATGCTATCAGTTGTAAAACCATTTAACCATGCATTAAAGGGCAAGATTTCTTTTGTACTCGGCGATTTTTTTACCATGTATATTAACCACAAATTGTGTATGACAGCAATATTGTACATATGTGCATTATGCATCATTAAATGCTTCATAGTCAACTAGTTGAATGTATATCAAAGAGATAAATTGGGGATATCTTGCCAACAATATTGTACCCATTTGCCATTTTCCATTTTTGAAATCATATTGGTCATGAATACTTTACACAATACTTTATTTATAGTATTTTTAATGTTAGCGACTCATCTCATGAGCATTTCAATGACTTAATGACCGACGTTAAACAAGTACAGTTTTACATCATCATCAGCCCATATACGTCCCACTGCTGGGCACGGGCCTCCTCTGCAACTGAGAGGGTTTAGGCCTTAGTCCACCACGCTGGCCTAGTGCGGGTTGGCGGACTACACACTTAAGAAATTCCTAAGAACTTATAGGTGTCCAGGCTTCTCCACGATGTTTTCCTTCACCGTTGAAGTAAGTGATGATTAATTATGAATACACACAACTGCGATAAGTCAGAGGTTTGAACCCGCGAAGTAAGTTGTAAGTAGTGAAGTTCAGTTTAGAAAGAAAAAAGGGAGGCTAGCGAACTTGAGGCTCCTGTTTGTTCTTTACTTAGCTGATAAGCCCTCCATGCTTTCAGACCACATTAGCGATTGGCGTGTCTTTTTATAATAAATGTTGAATGACTCAGGCACAAAACTGTTAAGTTTTGTTTATAATTAAGTATGTTAGCAAAATCCTCATATTTCGATAACGGTTTGCTGCTGCTGGTGCATAAACAATAATCAATTACCCTACATTTCATAGGGCAGATTTTATCGATGTTTTTGCTTTATCAATTTGATATTAGGCTGTTGTTTAAACTATTTCTTGTCAATGAATCCTTTTGGCATTCTATCATTGACTATTGACTAAAAATTCTAGAAGGACTTAGGATCTCTAAATACGTATTGTCGAAGAAAAAGTAGTCATTGCAATGCTCATGAGATGTCAGTGGGTTAGTATTGCTAGTCTCGTAAACGTGGCTTCGAGTATGAACGGGTTTTGTATAGACGATGCTTAATGTAAAAATATTGTGTACATTTTAAATAATTAAACATATTTTTTATTACTGAGTCTCATGTTTGGCTGTTTTATTTTAAGTTAACGTAACCTAACTCTATGGATATAGAATGGTCTACTGTAAGGCCGACCAATCAGGCACAGCTTTCGAATAATAACACGTTACATTGTAAGCAGTTCACAATCTTTCGACAGTTTACAATCTCGCTAGATAGATTATATTCTAACGGTGTTTACAATTTTACGGTGACATATACATAATGATTTTAGAATACGAAGAGAGTATCCATTCGCCTACCACCCCTCGTCACCGAATACATTCACGTTAGCCTGTTGACATAATTCTTTATGCTACGTAAAACCATACATACAAACATAGTTCAGACCCCACACTAAGATACAAATCTTACATTATCGGTATCAGATACTTTGAGTGGTAGTTTAAGATAAAGATATAATGTAAGGGTCACCTTATGTTATTTAACGAGAATTTTATTTCTAATATTTTATGATTGTGTCTTCGAGGTAAGGTTAGATGATTTGTCTAGATTTATAACTACATCAAGGTTTCATCTGTCAATATTATTGTCAATTAGATGTACGCTGTATTTAAATTTCTGGCACGTAACATTTCTTAGTGAAAGAACGCAATGAACTGACCGATCCCGGGAATCGAACACATGACCGCTTAAATTTATGTCGAGGGACCAAAATTAAATAAAATGGATAACTAATATAGCGTTATGGGATTGGAGATCACATTTTCATCACCTGTTTTGCAGTTTTTTGATTACAATTACCTACAAATCTGATGATTTTATTTTATAAGTAGGTACTATACAGCAACGTGTAAACAAAATTAAAGTTATCCCTGGTTGATGCTGGAGGATTCTAGGGGGCGCGCGGTGTAAACGTTGGAGATTATTGGGGGACATATTAGAATATAAACACAAGTTATTTCTAAGCATTGCAGTAGCCAGTAGTAGATATTACGTAGCCGAGACGTCTCTTACTTCATTCATAGAAACCCTAAAACTGATATAGCAATTCAAAAATACGTAATTTTTCAGCGACAACTGCACGAACAGAGCGCAAACATTGCATTGTTAATGTAATTCACGTGCCTGCACACGTGTCTGAGTTTTCAAATCCCCGAGATTAGTCAGTTGCTACTTGACAAACAAGCGTTTATATACTTTCCTCAACACAAATAAAAATAAAATAAAATATAGAGTATGTGCTCGAGCAATCTGTTTCCTGCATCAAGTGTTGCAAAAGATATTGCAATTAATTTTACATAGACTATTATTGATAACACTGAATCGTTATCTGCGTGTTATCGAGTTGATAATATATCGCGATATCTTATCGAAGAGATGAAATTATGGTAAATAGTTAGCGATTCGGCCGGCAAATGCAGTGTATGTGTTTTTTTTTCGCGTGTTATCAATCATAAAGGAGTGCATTTCAAACAAACTTGTCGAGGAAGTTAGTACCTACTTATTTAATAATAGGGTAAGTAAGTTCACTTACACTGCATTATATTTGATTGAGAAATCAGAAGATTAAGGATTAATACTCAAGGTCGGGTTGGAGGTCATATGTTCTCGATCAAATGAGAAAAAAAATCTTGAAATATATTTATTTAAATTATATTGGTATTTATAAATGTTTTTGTTGGTTATGTTTATTGTTGTATAGTCTAGGTCTTCCTTAAGTTCGATTTAGTGTATCGTGGCAATAACGTAGATATAGATAATTGTGCATATCACTAAGATAATGATACAAATAATTATTGTATAAAGATATTTTAAAGGGTGCAGACGTGTTTGGACAAATAATTAATTATTTTCAGGTAGCCTGGAGACAAAATAAATATGATCGATAAGTAAATTAAGACTGTTGGAGTAGCGAGTTAGAATTTTAAAATGGCCAAGTTCCTAAAGTCTATTTTTAACTCAAGTGAAAAGAAGAAAGGGGCCAAGCATGAAGGAGATATTGAAGAAGACAGGACTGATGATCTGCCGTTGGATGGACGGAGGAAACTATCGCTGTCTCGCTCGGGACGGTTGAAACAAGCCAATAGAAAGAGACACTCGCTCTCTTTGGAACTGTATGGAGAGGTAAGCTTGATGTTAAATTAAAGCTTATATGATTTGAGATGATGATTCCGAATCTTCTATAATCAACCTTAGTAAATTAAGAATAAGGAGCAGTGAACAATGTGTGCTAGAAATGTTAGCATATATGGAGCGAAATAAAGAAGCTAATACGCATTCAGATATGCATTTTGAAATTTAAAATTTGTAATATTTTATATTCAGCAGTCCATATTTTAAATTAGTAAGGCAGATGTCAAATATACGTTATGCTACTAACTACAGCTTAATGTGGTAGAGACATTTTATTAGATATTGTGAAATACCAAATTCAAATTAGGTATCTTTATACGTGGCACATGAAAAAACATTAGCTATGTACCCAATAATAATAGAAAACAATAAAATATCAATAGTAATTGGAATTATTTCAAATTGAATAAATATTTTAAAAACGAAAAACCAATCAGGTAATAAATGCAATCAAATCAATTTGTCGCCTGATAATTTTTACTGTTTATTTATAGTAAGTCGTTCGGTAATTACCTACATGTTTTTTCGATCGTACTCGATGATTTTGTTATCAATAACAAGATACTTATTTACTGCGAAAATTTTCCGCAATAACAATCGTAGTGATTAAAATAATTTCTTGATTTAACCTGATACTGAAAACAATTGAAGGTTTCTCTCAGATATACATTTGATCAAGCAATATAATGAAAAAGAATTTCTTAGGAACCTAACTTTATCGGGGATAAAACAAAGTTCTTTCCGCCTTTGTACCAAATGCAATCATAATATTGATTAATAACAAGTAATAAAATTGGCATGAAAAATTTTGATGTAAATTTTTGTTAGTCCATCGTTTATTTGTAAGTAAACTTGATGTGTTTACACCACTGGGAACGTAACACCTATTCTTAAATATTACCGCAACTTTCTGTACACCTTGTATTTATCAATAATACATAAAATTTTGCACTAACTTGAATGTTAGTTGTAATCTCTTTGTCCAATATTGGGTCCCTGACACATTTTTTGCTGTGTTGATTTTTGTTCCAAATTTGTGCTAAGCGAACATATCAGTAAAAAAACAAACGATATTATTGTCATCGACAATTTTATCACCTGTGTGGGAGGCATCTTAAGATATACCTTAGATATATATTTACCTAACAATAACTACTAACATGACTTGTTAATGGTTATATAAGAATATGCATCATCAACACCTCGATAATCTAACTTTAAAAGTTTTTTTTTTGGTTTCATTACAGAACGCCCCAGACACCACATCGACAGAAAATTCTAAAACTATGGAAAATCATTGGCACGAACCTTTGAGCGCACCAGCGGATATGGATGGAGAAACTCTTCGAAGAAATAGTGCCGATTATCATAGGAAGAACATGGAAATAATTCATAGTCAGACAGTGGATTTTGAACGAGCCAAATCGGAGACTCAAAACAAACATAAGAGATTGAGCGCTGATGCCAACTCACTTGTGGAGGAAATTGATAACGCTTTTGAAATTATCGACAAATCGTAGCGAGTACAAAATTGTGGTAATTATTTTTAGTGATAAAATCATTGATATGTGCGAATATTTCATGTATGAATTTAATGAAGGGGAAGATTTAATTTGTGTATTCAATACACGCGAAGAGTACTTTTGGTGTGGCACAAGAGGTTTGAGTTAAGGGTCGTTGTAATTTCTATAATTGATGGTATCCTAGTAAGTAAGACTATTTGTGATAATTGTGTGTATGTTTGTTAGTTTTATTTTACTTATATATATTATTTAACTTATGGCGAGAATCCTCGGTGCTAGTAATAGTTTTTGACTTTTCATTAAAAATTCAAATTTCACTTATTTTTATTATCTAAGTCAACTAATTGAGTTGTTTGAGTACGTTTTGTTATAATGACATGTCATTTTTATATTCTAAATTAAAGACTGAATCCAAATAAATGTCATCTATTTTTACTGTAACTGCCCATACACTCGTCTCATATTGATTTACGATATAGATTTGTAAAGATTTGGATAATTCTGTCTATAAGTCGTAGTCTATGAATCACAAGCTGGCGTTTTAGTTTTATTGGCAGACAGGAGTACCTGGCGCAAGGATGAAGCAATTAATAAATTTTAGAAATATATCCTTTCGCTTTGAACTACTTTGCCACTAGTTATTGCAACTTCCAATTTGCACTCTGGAATAGAGCTCCTTCACCAAAGGCTCTTTGGAAAACTTAAATTTCATCAACGCTGGTATTTCGCGAGCCGTGAATACTCGGTTTACCTCATGATTTCGATCAGGTCGATATAAATTACTAATCTAGTAAAAGATATAATACGATATTACTATTGTTTCCTGCTGGTCGATATTCTATTAAGATATCATTACTATCAGGAACAGTCACCGTGACGAGTCAAATAAAAGATTATTTGTGCTACAATTTTCTGCAATCTAAACCTGTTTTCTAATATAGTTGGAAGATCTGTTGTGTTAAGCATTGCAGTCTTGATAAACACACGTCACTAACACGTTGGTAAGCGCAAGAAACAATTATCATTTGAGATAAGAAACACAAACTGCGGTTACCTCCACCATCGCACAAAGCAAATATGAAGAAAATGATTAGCGAAAATCTTATCAATTTTATTTAGGTCAATTACAGACTACGGGCGGATTAAACAGATTTGATTTAAATTAGGCACTTCAATTATTGATTACAAATTTGTTTATACCTTTAATAGACTGCCTCGTGGTCTCGCGGTACGGGTATGTGCCGTGCGATCTAGAGGTCCTGGGTTCGATTCCCGGGTCGGGCAAAGTGTTATTGGGTTTTCCATTAGAAAATTCTCGGTAAATGTGCACGAAAAACGGCAATAGGCTCGCCCCCTATTACATAACGCATAAAGGTTTTTAATTATAGCGCTCCAAACAGAACTGACGCGTCTACGAAAATTTCAATACACACACAGGCGAGGGAACGACCCTAGCGTCACGAGGGGACAAAAATGGTTAGAATTTATACCTGAATACTGTTGGAATGTTAAGAGGGGGAAATTCCGAACGACCCGAAATATATACTGCAACTTATAGGCGCATAATTGAATATAGGTACAGCATTATAATCTCATTATTATCTCATTTACAGCGTTATAGCTCCTAAACTATAAATGCTACAGGAAAAAGTTTCCGATAAAATTTATAGGTAATTTTATGCTCTATAAATCAGTTACCATTATTTTTAATGTTTATTAAAAAAAAAATAACCATAAACTAAATATTTAGTAAAAACCATATTGTAAAAAAAGTTGATAATTAAAAACCTATGCGTTATACAAAAAAAGTTTCAAATAAAAAAGATGGCAAATATTATTATCTACAATAATGATTTCTACAACTTATGTCGTACGATATTCGCAAGGTGGCTGGCAGCGGTTGGATGAGGAGGGCCGAAGATCGAGCCCAGTGGCGTGCCATAGGAAAGGCCTAAGTCCAGCAGTGGACGTAATAAAGGCTGCTGATGATGATGATGATGTCGTACGATGCGCGGTTCGCGAGATATTCGATAAAACGTGTTTTCCAAGATGGCGGCTGAAGTGAACCTCCCCCCCCCCCCCGCCTCAACCAACTTGGATTTAAATTCAGGGGACACCCTTGAACATATTCCAAAAAAAAAAAACCAGGTCCCGAACGATGCTTTACTTACCTACTTTTTTTGCTGCGGCGCTTGGACTACAAACTTTATTATAAAACTAAACTTTAGTTGAATGAATAATGGCGTACAAATACGTGGGACAAAAATTATTTTGTTAAGTGAGACAAACAAATATGCCCTAAAAGAGTTAATTTCACAAGTGTCGTGTTCAAATCAAATTTCATTGAAACAGTTGCAATTTTTGAAAAAAATATTTCTATTGGTACATTAGTTTTTTCCTCCATCGATTCCTCTGTGACTATTGTCGGAATCTAGGAACATCCATTGAACAGCCCGTAAGTTTTCATGTTACAACCTTACCAATACTTTACCAATTTGATATTTTTATAAAAAAAATATTATAAGGGCGTACATTCAAAAAATTTGATTAGTCGATAAGATCCTAGCTGACACTAATGACCCCGTATAGACAGAAAGAATTTATCGCCAGATAAAGTACACAGATAAGCGTACAAATTTCCTGGAAAATCAAAAATTGACCGACGATACGGGCTCCTTTTATATGCGATTATATCCAGATATAAATGATAGATAACAGCTGATATTACTTTTATATAATGAATATCTTTACAATAGCTGTTATCGGTTCTTCAAGGGCAAGATTTTGGCGTACAATTGTTATTTTGAGTCTTACAATTTATTTACGATTGAGAAAGGTGAAGAAAATTTAATCTACCTATATATATCCGCTTAGTAGTCGTGATGGCCTCGAGGCTTAGGCACGCGGCCGAGAATCTCGACGGTCGCGGGTTCAAACCCCAGTATGTGCCGTGCGATCTAGAGGTCCTGGGTTCGATTCCCGGGTCGGGCAAAGTGTTATTAGGTATTTCCATTAGGAAATTCTCAGTAACAGCCCGGAGTCTGGAAAGGTGCCCAGAAAGCGGCAACAGGCTCGCCCCCTATTACGTGGGACTGATACATACTGGCGAAATGTGGGTGCAGAAATGCACCTCTGCCTACCCCTTCGGGGAACGCAGGCGTGAGGTTATATATCTACTATGTGACAGCTGTGTTATAAGACATTATCAGAACAGGTTAATAAGTATAAAAGTGAAAAATTCGTTTGTTTTATTCTCTATTTTTTTTGCTTTTGTTATTAATTATTTTATTATTCAAGTCTTATATTGTCATTATAAACTATAGGTCACATAATTATGTAGCATTAATATTGTTTTAATTATGTCAATTTAACTTTTATAGTTTTAAGTTATGTCTTTTAGAATTTAGCCTATGAAAATGTAATGAAATAAATTGACATAGCACAGGTGTATACAAAACACAGTATAAATAACTTACTTCTATATTTACAATTCAAAATGATGCGGTCATAAGATTCTTGCTGTACTATACTTTCATTTTCTTTTTCTTGGGCTTGATGGGGAGTGGACCACCGATTTTGAATACGGTACTGAAAATAATAATATTTCATATTATAATTGTTTATACGTATTCGTTACATGAAAGGAATATTTGTATGAAATGCTTAGTCTTTTTTAAATTAGGGATATAAGGCTTAGTGGTCAATGACCATTATGTAATTTACGATTCAATGGAAATAAGCCCATCATTTTTTCATAGCCTATTAGTACTATGTTTCAAGTTGTGAATACTTCTGTAAAATATAACGACCGAATTTCTTACGAAGCTAAGACGTTAGCTTTCGAGGTTAGAATAGCTTAGGCTTCGCACGGACCAATTGCCAACAAAGCACAACCACAATTCATGGGAATTTTTAGTGTTTTGTAAGTATATGTATTTTTGAAAATAAGATTGAAATACTCACTGACAAGTCGTGCAAATCGGGCTGAACTTGCAGAACACTGTAAAGAGGGAAAAAAATATCAATCTAAATTTTTGGCAGTAGTTTACAGGCTTTGTGTGTCGATTAATACCATAAGTACATACATATTTATGTACAGAGATATAAGTACGCATATTTTTTATATCAATATCTAGGTCCAGCGTTAGATTGAGTAAAATTTATTTTGCTATGGTTAGGTATAATACTAATGCACCTTTTACTTAAAAGGCATTTTCCCAGCAATGATACCAGAAGCACCGAAAGTTTTTTTAAAATGACATGCAATCTGCTTATGGCAAATTTCACCTGTGTCGGAAGGGGAGAGAAACATTAAAACGTAACACCCGCGTGATATTTCCCAGGCTGCTACCATAATCAATACCTAACGACCTGTATGTGGTACGGCATAATATAGAAAAAAAAACGATAATTTTTAAATATTCCTACAAAAATAAAAAATAAAAATAAAGGTAGTAATTTACCGCTGAGGCAGACGGAGCAAACGTATCCGATGGTGAGCAGGTCCCTGTGGCAGAAGCAGGCGGCGCGGTAGTCCACCTGCCCGCGCCCCGGCAGCACCAGCTTGCCGCGCTCGCTGCTCGCCGGCAGGAACACCCACTGCACACACACACACACTTTGTACTGGCCCAGCTAAATTACGGCAGCGCCACCTAGTGGTCACCGGACACACGCACGCACGCACACACGAACGCACTTATGCACACACGCAAGCACGCACACATGCACGCACGCACAAACGAACGGGCACAATGAAGGAGGGGAGGAAAAAGAGGAAGGGCTGTTTTTGTACACTCAATACTGTAGTGAATTGGGTATTGACCTACATTCATTTTTTAAATATTGGTTATTTGAGACATATTAGAAAACTCGATTTTACAGTACCTAAATCTATTCATTATTCATCATCAGCCCATATACATCCCACTACTGGGCATAGGCCTCTTCTACAACTGAGAGGGTTTAGGCCTTAGTCCACCACGCTGGTCTAGTTGGCGGGCTGGCGGACTACACACCTAAGAAACTCCTAAGAACTCAAATATTGCTCAGATCATGAGTAAAGGTATAAGATTTTAAGCGTGAAAGTAGTTGGCTGCGACATATCTATTCAAAATCTTACTTATTACTCATTTGTCACCTACAATTATGTAGTTGATATTCATAGTTGAAATTTCATTCAATCATGGTTGAAATTTTTGACCGTCCCGATTAGCGTTATCATGTATGAGACTAGCAACTGAAATAATTTCATAAGATTTTGAAATAATGTCACTCACCAATAAGTACTGCAAGAGTCCTTCCATGCTCGGCACCTTTAAGTATAAACCACCAGAGATATCACAGCCTTGTTGCAGAAGACTCAAGTGTTTGTCCACAGAACAAACATCTATAAGAACTTGTTGTTTCTGAAAACAAAAAATAAAAAGAATAAGTTGCAACTTAATGTTTTTTTCTAGACTACACAAATATAGCTGTACAAAAGGATGTTTTGCTCTTAATTATTATACCATCATATCCCAGGCAAGTACACACATTCCTCAAATATATCCACTTATCAAAAAATTGTCTTTTTTCAATGTTCATATAATAAATTACATGATAATAGCAATATATTTCTTTTCAATATGCCCATATAAACAAAAAATAGTCTGAATAATTCCTGATACTATGTTTTTGGTATATATATAATATTCTAAACAAAAATAGTTTTACCTGTGCAGTGAAGAAAACATTCATATAATTAATATATTGTGCCGCTGTGTCAGAACTACCAGTTATAACTAGGATTCTACTGCTCATTGTCAACCCAGGTTGCAATTGTCGACGCATCTGCAAAGATAAAAAAAAACTAATAAATAAAAACAGGTATAAAATTTAACATATACCATATCTTTTGCACTAAGCCTTATGTGTAAAACATACTTTTTTTGTTGATGACTTAAACAACATATTTAGACCACATCACAAATACTTTGAAATAGGTATGTATTTGTGACATACTGCAAATAGGGGATAGATCGGTCATTTTTATTTGTCAGTATAAAAAATGTCACTATAAATATTTAAAGCTTGTAATTATTCAATCGGGTATTAAAAATACTCACTTTTGATATAAAACATAAGCCCATTGCCATAGCACCAGCCAGCAGGGATTCTCCAGGTTTCTCATCTTGAGGCTGACTCTTCACTAAGTTCACTAATCTGAAATGATAAATTAAAATTTTAACATCCACACCTATAAGCAAAACTGGTATCTGAGTTGTCCCCTGACCTATACTATGCCAATGCCGTGGTCTAAGTAACCTATCCTCTTAGTTATAGTGAAGTACTGTGCCCAGCAGTAGGACAATCTTAATATAGACAAACCTAACATGATCTTGAAGGATCAAAATGCAATACTAATATTAATTAGAGGGGCTTAGAAATGTTAAACTATAAGCAACTGAAATATTTTTTTGAAAGAGAAATTACTTTTTATTTGAATATAGAAATTTATATGTATTTAATATGAAAACACATTATAAGGGTACCTACCTCATTTTGATTGTTTTTTCAACAAGTGTAAATAATTCATATTGGCCATCTATTTGTCTTACATCTAATGGCTTGCCCGGACTTGGGTAGAGGTATTCACTGAAACAAACATCACATTTTTATAAGTGCATGATAATGAATCAACATTTTTACTCTATATAAACTCTACATAATGAGATATTATTAAAATAGTATTCCATAGGTTGATGATTTTGTCTGTTTGTAACATGAGAATATATGTATACACTTAATCTTTTTCTCAGAGTTTGAAATAAATGGGCATCAAGAGCCAGAGAGCTCATTTATTATATACTACTCAGCTTATCGCCATCCATTGCTGAATGTAGGCCTCCTCAAATAAGTGCCAACCATCTGCGCCATGAGCAACCCCCAACCGTCCGCTACCCGCCACCTTTTTCAAGTCGTCAGACAAACGCGATGCATCGGGGATATAGTACAGTCGTAGGGCATTCGACTGCTGAGTTGTTACACCTTGAGAAATCTTATTATTTGCGCGTTTATGAGGTCGTTGACTTGGAATAAACAGTACTAATGTTTCTTCTAAATGTTTTTAACGACATGTTGCATGGTAAATACGAATTTTCATTTACCTTTTATGAAAATGACATCCAATAACCGCCAGTTGATTCCGAGATTTTTGCATTAGATGAGAGTTACCGAATGCAATGACAGCATCTAGTACGGTCGTTAGCACTTTAGGATCCTCTGTTATGTATCGCTGGTTCGGGTTTGTGTCTACAATAATTACTACAAGACTGCTATCGGATGGCGCTATAAGAATGCAACAAAAATAAATAAAAGTTTTAGATTATTTTACAGTTGTGTATTTTATTATCTTTACCTTCTTCGTCAGCCATGTTTTCGGACGAGACTTATTTTATCCAGCAGAAATATGTTCATCAATATTTATTATATGCTTTTCTACTATTGTTATTATATTCAAATTCCAATTCACAACACAATCATAACCTCTTTACAAAACTGTCAGTGACATACATAAAATTTAAAAAATGTGGCGAAAGAAACTAATCTATACTGCCAAATTCTAAGTTTCCTTTAGATGGATCATTTTAAACTATGGTGCACAAACATTTCACCAGTTTTATTGAATTTGAGCAGAGCGATATGGTTTTTTGGGCACATTTTCAGACTCAATGCTGCTAATGTTTTTAACTGAGCAACTCAATAATTTTGCCCGAAACGGGAATCAACCCTAGCACGGTACAGACTTGTGTTGCGGGACCAACGAATAAACCAGTTTTTTTCCAAATGCTTTCAAAAGTCAATTATCAATCTATGTAATCGTTGTGTCCAAATCAAAATAAAATTACGTCAGTTCTAACATTGCTATTTAATTAATTGTTTAGAAAGCGTTGTTAGACAGATGTCATATGGTGTCACCAATGCATTATTTGTCACGGGCGCATTCCGAGCGTGTTTGTATGTCGCAGGACACGAACGACCGAGTAGCACCCATCGATTTGACTCGTGTCCGATTCCTATCAATATTAACTGGCGCTTTAGAATTATTGAAGTACTCCATGAGGACTTTGTTATGGAAATATTTTTATTATCTTTTATTTTTATTGAATTAAATAAAGGAAAGGTTATTTTGTATTATGTGCTTGGTCTTTATTAGATAATAGCGCTTGCTTTTTAAAATTTATTTAGGTACTTGGCATGGATTGAGTGTGTGGTCTACCGTGGCATTTTTTCGGCAGCCAAAGATTCAAAATCAATGCGCACCTCTGAACTTCGTATAATAATACCATTAGGTGTGTGATTTTCCACAAGGCATTTACCTTTAAGGTAGATTTTTGTACGAAATATACTCTATACAAAAGCGGTAAAGAGACCTCACTGGCGCCATGTTATTATGTTGTTATATTTTAATATACCAATACAATGTTCACTATCAAAGCTATTATAAATATCGTACCTGCAGTCATTTGAGCCTTAAGCGATCTCATTCGCCTTTAATTTTTTTTGTAACCGTGACACCAAGCTAGTAAAAGGCCACCACTTGTATCTCAGCCCTATCCGATCACAATAGAACTCTTACAGAATCTTTTCATCGCTTCTATGTCCACATAAAGTCTTATAAACATAATGATAGAATATAGAAATTCTCGGTCTAATTTTACTGCTTTAACAACCCATAAATTGTACAACGGCCTCACAGCTTTACATATAGGAATACATCAAGCACGTCTTTTTGTAACATTGTATACAGGTGACCCAGTGCAAGACGTTTGTGAAGATAATTATACAATGCGATGTTATGAATAGCAGGCAGCGACTTCAAAACAACAACCATTACGTTGATTTACACGACTGTCTTTATCATAATAAGGGAGACGTCTTATTGCCTGCGATTGGAGTTATACTCAGAAAACAGCTTGCGTTATTAAGGTATACGTTTCAGCTCTACTTCGAATTAAATCAAATTTAATTTGAATTTAAGTTTTAAGTGGAATATTTGAAGGCATACATTTTCCGTAATAGTTGGTTTCTAATTAATTGATCATTGATTTTTTATTCCGATATGCGTATTCGAGGTTCGTTCGGGACAAAGTGATTTTCTATGAAGTAATTCGTGTAGCAACGTGGAGTCCAAAAATGTGGCCGAAGAATTACAATGCGCTTGCCGGTTAGATCTCTATTACCTTTTTCTGAAATAAAAGGTATTTGTATGTTGTTTATTTCTATTATTATTTTTATGTATTTAATTTTTTGTTTATGTTTTATGCCCCTGTATACAATTTTGTTATCTTCGAAGCACGTCATTGCTATGCGATTGGATCAGGCATATAGATTATATCATTAGCAGGTATGTATGTACTTAGGTCTTTTACAAAGATTTTCACCGTAAACACTTTGAAGTTGTTTTCAAAACATTCCATAGAACAATCATATAAAAAATACTATAGCAAGACAACAAATATCATATTTTATACTGGCACAGCAAAGTGACCGCATTAACTTGATGGTAGATGCAGTGTGATTCCTATAGGTTTGACTGGCGAGAAAAATGTGACTATCGTCAATATTGACAATCCTATAGGTCTGTTTGATACGGCGCCGACACACAATCATTGTCAGTTTCAGGGCTGCTTACGTCAACTAGGATGGTTTCGTCTGTATTGTGTGAGACAGTAGCTCTACCTCGGTAGATCCGTACCATTTGTTAACCAGTCTCATGTGACTGCACCATGGCTATACCACTTCTTCTATTCGTCACAAACCGGGAGGAAGCAGTGAGTGAGGCAGAAGAGGCCGCCATATTTGTGTCGAGTTATAATCGTTCCTCGTCAGCCGACGGTCACTACCATGTTGCAGTGAATCTATTTTTACTGTTAATAAATTACTTCATAAATAAAGGTTAAATCGGTCACAAGTAGGACTGGGGTCTAACGTAAGACGGGAGCTTATTATTGCATCCAAATTGTGTTTCATCGCAGACGAGATGACAAACGGGCGATACGGCGCCAAACTTATGTCATCTGTCAAAATACATGTTAACAGTACGAGTAGCGATGCGGGCTGCTGATAAACGTGAATAATATTATACCATGAATGTGACAACTCTTACTACCTGTCATTTCACTAGATTGTTTATGTATGCTTAATGATATGCGTACGTGTGCCTTGGTGGTCTGCGGTAGAAAACATTTTTTCTCTGTGACATTTTATACATGTCACATTTGTCCGCCATTTTGTATTTAATTACGGGATTGGAATAAATAAATTACAAATAGGAATCGATAATTGACAATTTATTGTCGATTGAACAATTTTTTTAATGTAATCAGCCATTGTTAACTTTGACGTGTGCATAAATACCTTATAAGCCTTAATTAAACTTTTTTTTCACTGAGACTAGTTTTATTTAAAACATACGAACGAGAAATTATATCCAAAACCGTTGGTTTAACTTTCATGTCCACCAGTCTCAATAATACTCCATATCGTGAAGAAGGTATACTTACAATGTTACAGTAGTTGTTATTAGACCGCTACAGCCTATTAGCCATTGGTATTACTGTCCATTGATGGCTGTTCATAATTAGGTAATGTCCATAATTGGGGATCCTTCACTGGATTATTACAATAAACTAAGGAGGAATGTTGTTTATTTATAATATTCTATGGCGCAGTTGGCTAGACACCAGCTTGCAAAACGAGAGGCCACGTATTCGATCCTCGCACCAAGACAAATGTTTGTGTGATCCTCAAATATTTGTTTCTGGTCTGGGTGTTTGTGAGACCGTAACAGTTTCTCGTAGTCTCTGATCCCTACGACACAGGATTTGTATATTAGTGTGGGGTCAGAAGTATTTATGTGACTGTTATTTATTTATTCTGAGTACTAAACTGAAATTAAACATTAAATACTGATTAAGTAAAGAGCTTCACATTTACCTCCAAATCCCAAAGAATGTAAATTGAAAAATGAAACTTAATTAGGTACATAGCAAATACAAAAAAAAAATCGCTTATATTGTCCATGACTTGAATTGAATTTAGAGGGTATTCCTTCGCCACGCAGGCTTAGTGCGGGTTGAATCAGTGTAATAGACGGGAATATTTAAAAAATAAAAATAACGGCTACTGGAATTCACGGTGAACACATATACGTATGGGTATTAATGGGTTTATTTATGTCCATACCAGGTACACACTTTTGTCATCCAAATATTCAATGATGAAATAAAAATTCGTACCTACATGTACCTACATGCGCACACAAACTTTTGAACCGTTGATTATAATTAACCCGAACCTCTAATCAGAACTTAAACAGCGCTATAATTGAATAATATTTTACGAGAACATTGTTCGCGAGTGTCCGTGCTGCCGGCAGGCGACGCCGCATTAGCGCTCTCAAAATTCGCGCGCAAAACAAAAAGGCGGGAACGAAATAATTATTCACGTACGTTTGGTAATGGACGTCGCTACCGTTTCGTTTTAATAGCTCGCTTGTTCTGAGAATTTAATTACGCACGCGGTGCGGCGCTCGGCCCGGCAAGATTAGCCAGCGTTGCGTTTTGTTAATAATACACGTTGAGTGTGCGGTTGCCATCAATGTACACATGTTGGGATAATTAGGCGCAATAAAAACGTATAACACCATTTTGTGTATGTGAATGAGAGTTTTTGGTGCTTAGCGTGAATAAGGAAACATATAGACAGCCTCGTGGCGCAGTTGGCTAGACACCAGCTTGCGAAACGAGAGGCCGCGGGTTGGATCCCCGCACCGAGACAAATGTGTGTGTGATCCACAAATATTTGTTTCGGGTCTGGGTGTTTGTGAGACCGAAAAGTCTCTCGTAGTTTCTGATACCCACGACACAAGACTCGTATCTTAATGTGGGGTCAGAACTATGTATGTGACTGTTGGGTGTATTTATTATTATTATTTATATAGGAGGTCGAAAATTGTTTCAATAGCATAGTTCTATAAGTTGGTATGGAAACAATTGTTGTACATTTTATGTATTAACAATTGTTGTATATTTTAATAAATTTTTTTGGCAGTTGGCAAAAAAAAAATACACTCGTTGTGCGCACTTTGAAATAAATTGATTCTACTCAAAAATAAACTAGCACCATTTATGCAAAGAAATACAAAGTTATAGACTGAAAATATGTCCGAAAAACAGTAATTGACCCTATTACGTGGGACTGTTACATACCTGGCGAAATGTGGGTGTAAAAATGCACCTCTGCCTACTCGCCCTTCGCTGAACTCAGGCGTAACATTCTGTACCTACATATGTATATAGGTGCAAAAGTATAGCTTAAAAGAAAAAGAAATTGTTCTAACGGTGTCCTAGTAAGATACCGGTTATTTAACTTCGAATTAAAATATCAACCAAGCATTTCTGTGGTTTTCCTTTGCAGGTGCAGACGAATCCGAGATATTCCCGTCGGATGGTGCACGTAGTAATGAAGCCCACGTTCGCAGCTACCTTTAAATGTTGTTAATTCCTTTTATACCTCTTAATTTACCTAAATTTGATGCAGTGAAATTACCGAGACAGAAACGCTCTGTTGCTCTTGTGGATAAATTGAAAAATGTTTGATAGAAACTAAATTAGTTTAACTATATTATTAATAAGTAATATACATTAGTAAGGCACAATAAAATAGGTATGTAATGTAAATCGAAAAATATGTCCGATTTTTATATTACAAAACATTGCCAATTAGTTTATATTGAATAAAAATATGTGTTAATGTAGAATGGATACTTTGTTGTTGTTTATTTATCGCTGTGTTCTCTTTTTTATCGTCTACATGGTTGATGCGTAGTGATGAAGGCATAATAAAACGTTTGTTATACCTGTCATATCAGCAGACAACATACAAAATATCAATATTAATAATTCAATAACGAGCGCTCAAAAACAAATTGTCTAAACGCGATAAGACATTGAGCTCAACCAAAACAAAATACGAAACGATTCAGTTTTAATAAGAACCGGGCCTCGAGAGATGTACACAAAAGAAAAAGATAACCGCCCTATTGTTTTTTATCATGTTGTCAATATCGCGCGGCCAAATTTTCAATATTGGAATGCCACGATTCACCAATAAGAAGCGGGGAAGAATTGATTTATTGTCCAATTAGCGTCGGTCAGGTGTGCCAACTGCCAAGATAGCATCAGGCTGGCCAACCTAACTCGGCTGCGACTATTTCTTTTGGCGCGTTCCGTTTAAATGGCATATTGGAATCGAAAAAAGGAGCTTTACACCATGCTCCCTGTTCCGTCGAAGGTGAATTTGAAATTCTGATCGTTCGTGAAGAAGGTTTGTTTAAGTGGAAATCGATTTGAATTAATTGCGCCCCGTCGGTTTTTATTCTCCGAGAACTTTAATTTGATAGGAATTATTTTTATCTCATTAAATTCTCATTAGTGATGGAAAATATTTTTTGGACAATGTTTTTGTTTTTAATATATTGGATTTTGAGAGTAAGCTGTGAAGAGACGTCTTGTTTGCAGACGCAATGTGCTGTGGAACGTGATATCATTTAGTGCTTTTGAATCAATGAGATTTTATTGTGATTTTATAATTACGATAATAATTAAACTTTTAATTATGAACTATAAAGTTACTTTTCACCATTAAAAAAACAAATTAATTAAATAGTGATGATTTTATTTTTATCAAATAATCATCATAATACCAATACGTCCATTTGCTGAGCACGGGCTTCCGCTACAAGTGAGAGGGTTTGTGTGAGACGCTGGCCTAGTGCGGGTTGGCGGACAACGGATTTTCAAATAAAAATGAAGATTTTTGAAAGTTAACTCTGTTAAAGTATATTATGTAGGTACATTTGTAGACTAGATTTGTCTAGACTAGACTTATAGGCTATTCATCCGAAGTAAAATATTAACAGTATAGGAAACATTAATAGTTGCGTAAAGTTCATTCATGCCGTTCTAAGATCGAGGTAGCTCTCATCCGCCAACTTTAAAATACCGGGGCAAGGATGTCTCTGCCTCCCAAGCGTGGTCGATAGTCTTTTTTGTTGAAACGTCTTACAGTTCTGTTAATATTCTCAATGTTATTTTATTAAAATTTAGAAGACTTAGACCAATAATTACTACAAACTATCTGTCTAATCGGTTATTTTATAAAAAAAATATCGTATTTATTTTACTGTAACTCCATCATCATCAGCCCATATACGTCCCACAGCTGAGCAGGGGCCTCCTCTGCAACTGAGAGGGTTTTATAGGCCTCCACGGAACTCACTGTATCATATTCTATCCTTTTAATGATTATCAGAAAATATGGAATTGTACAGCTAGTCTCAAAAGAGAAAAACTAATTCTAATTAACCTAACCCCTAACCTAAACCCTCTCAATTGTAGAGGAGGCCCGTGCCCAGCAGTGGGACGTATTTGGTCTGATGATGATGATGAATTGTTATTAATCACCAACATTAACTCCCGCATAAAAGTAGAAAAAACAATTTCCACGTGTAACTGTAACTAGATCTTCTATTACCATCCACAAACAATGTTCCAGACAGTTTTACAATTAGTTCCATTTCGATAGCGTTCTACATTCTCGTAACTAGTTTACCTGTTTGTTGCGTAATAAATCCAATACAATTTAGCGGCCGAAGTTATTTCAATAGAATACAGTGGACGTCGAGCGAATTGTCTGCGGGTAGTCGATAAATTCCGGTAGTGGTTGACGCAACGCGGCCGCCCGTCATTTGCTATTGAGAGGCCGAGCGGAGCGCACGTGGCCAGATAACAGCGATCAATTTATTTGTATATGTATAGATTGATTTATCTAATGGTATTTGTTGAATTGACTAGTTTTTGTTTTTGAATGAATAAAGGCCATTTTAAAATATCAAGACAGATATAGATTTAGAAGTAGTGAAAAAACTTCTTAGAAAATGTTGAAAATGAAACTTAAATTTTTCGACATTTCCACAACTTAATCTTTAATCGAGAAGTAATGTTTATTGTTTTAAAAAGTAATGGTATGTTTCTACGAATTGCAGTTGCTTCATAACGTTAAAGATTTAATACTAAGATTATGTTTGCAATAAAACTAGATCTGTTTCACGTATTCACGACTTCGCAGCCCTACAACGTCTCTACACGCTTTATTAAATGGCAACACTGCTCGGTCCACGGGCTAGAAAAAGACAGTGATACGACCCCCCATACTACGTTCCCCGCAATAAATGTGCGGGAAAGAAAGAGACGTAGTAATAGCCGGAAATTAGCACTCGTCTATCTTTCATTTTACACCCCAAATTTTCTTATTCCAATTTCCTCTCTCTACGAGAGCGTCCATTTTACAGACCGTAACTAGACAGTTTCACAGCTTCGAATATAGACTGTAAAATTCACGTCATAAAGTCGAAAGTAGGAAAGCTATATTGGGATAGATTGTGCAGTTTTCCGCCGGGCAGAGTTTTAGAACACTCTGTCATTTGAAATGAGTCATTTTCTGATAAGAATGCCCTATTGGTTGAGACGTGTGCGAGTCGGGCGGACCGGCTGATAATGCCATTTCCGCAGTCAGATAGCGAGTTACTTTGGTGTTGGTTTTTGCACGGGAGTTTTAATAAACCATAGGGGAGAGCAGTGGAAATGAGCGTGTGGTGAAGAGGAAATTTGAATTTATACACCAGCTAGTTTTATTCATGAGGGTGAGATTACGGCGTTTCGCCCTAAATTTGATGTGTTTTGATAATTTATTGGTGTAATATTTTGTACATGTTGTGATTTGGTATTGTGTTCATGTTCGTGACTTTATTACAAATAAAGGAAAAAAAAATGGAGGTGGAATAATGGAATATTCTAAGTTTATTTTTAATTATTAATTGAAGATGAATATGTTGTATTTGGATAAGTAATGTCGGTCGACTATGGAGCTATTGTTAGTATATGTTGTGTTAAGTAGGTAACAATTATCCATATGCTCCATTTTGTAACTATTACCTACTTAGTTTTATCATTGTTTTGTAACCAGTATTTGAAGCAAAAAAATAAAAAGAAAATGAGTAAGTTTTATTATTGACTCAATCGTTTTTTCTACGATTTCCTATACAGTATACTAACCGGTCTTCATGTTCTTGTATACTATAATATTTTTTTTATATATTTTCTTAATTGTCTATATGGAAAAAAAACCGATCATTGACTCGAACTAGAATAGCCCGTCGGTTGATTATGGGTATTTGGCACTTGTATCAAGGAAACAGGCAAAATGTAGGTATTAAGGCGGTTTATCTACCGGTAAAAAAAATTGCTGTAATTGATATCACAATGTAATTTTTTTTTCTCAAAATAACCCTTACACAATCAAAATCGATATTTTTATGATTAAAAATCCTAATAAGGAATCTTTTTTATATTAACATTTTTCTCTGTAACAATTAACTATATTCCTGTTTTTTGATCGACAACTCTGTTAACGCGCATATTCTTGAGTACTCAAATCATACCGATATATCGATATTTTTTAATAAAAATATCAATATTGATATTGATATTTTCAAAAAATATCGATACAATATATGTAGGTACTTATATCAATATTTTATGACATTTATGACATCCCTAGGCGAGACGACAAGACGGAACAGAGGCAGAAAATTTAATATTTCTATATTATTCTATATTAATAAATTATTTCCATAAAACCTTTGTTTAAGACTGATCGGTTGTGCATACAGAATCCTCCATAGCAAAGCTCATGAGAGGATTAAGTCCTGTTTAGGGGACCAGAACCCCACGCAGTCTCATCTATCATAATTATTCTTCGCTATTGTATTCGCAAACATATTGAATATTATCGATTGAGTATTTTCTTATTACTACCACAAGAGAGTAACTACATAAAATTTGATTATAACTATAGTTTTCATGCCTCGATAACTTCACGGCTTAGGCACGTGTTCAACAAAAATGTTGGCGATCGGGATTACAAATCCTAGAAACATACCTCTGACTTCTAAGTTATTTGTGTATTCACGACTAGCTAGCCCGCAACTTTGTATGCGAAACCTTATATTTACAAAATATCCCCCCCCCCCCCTTTTTTTGACACATTTCTTTATTACTACCCCCGCTTCTATTGGTCGTAGTGCGATGATATATTGCCTATAGCCTTCCTCGAAAAATGGACTATTTAACACTGAAATAATTTTTTAAACCGTCTAGTAGTTCCAAAGATTAGCGCGTTCAAGCAAACAAACTCTTCAGCTTTATACTATTAGTATAGTTTACAATAGCAACAAAAAAAGTTTACAAAAAAAGCAGTGATGGCCTCGAAAAAAGCAGTGATGGCCTCGAGGTTTAGGCGCGCGGTCGAGAATTTCGGCGGTCGCAGGTTCAAACCCCAGGCACACACCTCTGACTGTTCGAAGTTATGTGTGTATTCACAATGAATTATCACTTGCTTTAACGGTGAAGGAAAACATCGTGATAAAACCTGCACACCTAAAAAATTCTTAAGAATTTCTTAGGTGTGTAGTCCGCCAACCCGCACTAGGCCAGCGTGGTGGACTAAGGCCTAAACCCTCTCAGTTGTAGAGGAGGCCCGTGCCTTGCAGTGGGACGTATTTGGGCTGATGATGATGATTACAATAGGTTATCACGCACTTTTATGAAAATGGAAAACACGATGAGGAAGTCTGAATATCTAAGGCATATCTTAGGTGTAATCCGCGGACCCACATTAGGGTTGCGTGGTCCACGGTGGTTGGCGAAGGTTTTCTATAGTGTTGTCTCTATGTATTAACTTGTTCTGATGTCGTAAGCCTGTACCAAATGTAGGTGGATACTATGTCCATTTTGTCATTGTACACGGTGTCAAATAACCCGTAAACATTTCATTCAATCGCAGCATTGTGCTCAGGTGACGGTCAGGTTGTGCGTGGGAACTATTGCGGGCTGTGTACGATTCCTTTCGCGTCATTTAATTACAAAAGGGTCGATGGAAATGCGGTCACTAGGTATGCTCGTCTTGCTAAAATATTGTGGGAATTGTGTTTTTTGAAATGTCACAGTTTTTTCATTTATTCTTTGACGTGGATTGAGATATCTCTTTGGCGGGGTAGGTTAGGATGTGAAAGAGAAACTAGTGGGTCTGGGTTCGATTTCCACAATGGTTGGAGGTATTTTACGATTGAAAAGTTTTTTAAAGGTTTCCCTTTTATCATCATCATCGTCCCATATACGTCCCACTGCTGGACACGGGTCTCCTCTACAGCTGAGAGGGGTTAGGTTAGGTTAGTGGACTAAGAAGTCCACCACGCTGGCCTAGTTCGGGTTGGCGGACTAAACACCTAAGAAATTAAGAAATTCTCTTTTATGTAACAGATAAGTGACAACACCTTACCGTGGTAAAGCGACACCCGACTACTTGATAGTACTTTGCTTGTAAGAAGAGTGTTTAGTAGAGAGAGATGTCTACGTACCGTTTTTCCATATAATTTTGCTTTTTTTTTATACTTAAGGCAAGTTTGAGTGGAGTCAGAACTGTGTAGTGGTTTAGCATTTTTATATTTTTGTTCATTATTTGCACATCAAACATTTATTGCGGTACAGGATTCAACAGGCGGTCTAGCATTTCTCAAGTTATTCTCTAAACAGTTTCGTCACGGCTATCATATGTAACCTGATTCATTTTTTGTATCAATAAAAAAGGAATTTGGGATGTAAAAAATATTATTGTGAAATTATCGTTCGCTCACGACGAATTGATACAATTCTCCAATAACATTAATCGTCGTTTCACATTCTGAAGAGCACACTTGAGTTTTACACCTCCATTCAAAAATGCACATTCATAAATAATATAATTTAACAATACAAATTTTTATCGCCTACGAACTCGGGCGGGCTACAGGTGGGCAAAAAATTGATAAATCCATTCATAAAGTATTCATTCATTCGTGAAATGCAAAAAAAAAGTGTCCAGTGAACGGACGAACACTTACAATTGTTAGAAGTTAATCTATTACGACTTCATTTATAGTGTCCCGTGGGATTTCTGTGATGAATTTTGATTTTTTATTGGGACCGATGAGGTGGCGTGTAATGGGCCGGTCATATTTCATTTTTTGTATTTTTATTTTGTTCGGTGCGGGTCGTATCGAGCTTTCTAACTTGGGACATTTATTTAGGAATCATTTTGGATGTGGTATGAAAGTGATATGATTAAAAATCAGTAGAAGCAATGGGGGTCAACATTTTCTATGGCATTTTCCAAGTCCAACGCTGTCTTAGTGACGTGATCTACGATTTTTCATTCGTTGCATATTCGCGTGGGTTTTAATGTGTACTCCGATAATGGAAGAAGTCAAAAATTGGTTTATGATAATAGAAATAATCCGAGAAAATATTTTTGTAATTCGTTGACTTCAATTATTAAGAAGTGTTACTGCTAGAACTTACAACAATAATTTTTAAATCATTTTATAAAATTAAAATGCACAAAGCTCCTGGGCCTCAGAAGAGGCCTTTTCCTTGCAATGAGATTAATGAACATATGTACCTATACTCTTGCTAATGTATACCTAGCGGGAATAGCTTTATTTTATAGTTTTATTTATTTCACTTCTGATTAAGGTAAAATCCCTCGGGACGCGAACTTCTGTGCTTAACTTTATTTCTGAGTTTAGGGAATCATCAATGTGGGTTGGCTTATTCATTCATTAATGCAATGAAAGTTGTAAGAAAAATCTCTCAATACATAAAGGTGGCACGATATTTTTATTAAGATGTTCGTATTTTTGCGGTAAACGTTTACAAATTAGTGAATGTCTTTGCAATCAATTAATTCATTTCAAATTTGATGAGACTGCAAAGAATGTAGTTACTGTAGGCTACATAAAAATGGAAAGGAAAAATAGTAGACATAGTAAAAATGTAGAGCCAGTAACTAAAGAACCGATCGACAGCTGTTACTGCACGTTGGTTCACTGTGAGGAATTTGTAGTTCGTAGTACACCGATTGAGCAGGCCTATTTATACTGTAGTAACTATATTAAAAATTCTGTAATAGGTAGACGGAGGCGAATCGGATCAATGGGCGAATCGGATCAAAATAAGAAATTGGTTAATATTTTTAATAACGCGTTACCAAGAAACACAAATGATTGGTATCTTACGACCCCCTCCCCCCACGCATCTCTCGCCATCGGCAGTATTTTGTTTCGACTAGTACAATAGACTCAGCACTGCTCGACAGTGAATCAGGTGTTAGTGTACGTTACAATTTCGTCGCCTATCTAAAGTATGGACTTACCATTTCTTTGTGTCATTCTAAAGTTTTGTGTTAATACTTTGAATTATATGGCCTACATTCTTAAGAAAGGTGTCTTTTTTAGAAAACATCTTAGATTTCAAGCAAAATATTACAGGTTTATTTTGTAAAATATTAATTTCAAAAGTGTTTAATCTGGGGTTATTCGGATCACGTCGTTGGGAGTGAATTGGATTACATTTATAAAATTATTTATTTTAAATTTGAGGTTAATTTTGCATTTTAGTTCATTGTAGATTGTTCGCACGTACAAAAGAAAGAAAAATGAGGGAGAATGGTCCCAAGAAAAAATGAGAAAAGCCGCAAATAAAGTTCTAACCAAAGAATTAACTTTACGCCGAGCTGCGACTATTTACGACTTGCCATATACCAGCTTACAAAGAAGAGTCACACTCTCCAGGGGTGTTATCAAGACACTTGGACTGGCAGCCTTAGATGAGAATAGTGAGAAGATTTTAGCAGACGGGTAACTGGACTTAGCGAATCGGAGTTACAACCAAGGCGGTCCGTACCAACCAAATGTGCATTTGAATTCGCAGAACGTTAAAAAAATTAAAGAAGAATAAAAAAGCGCCTGCAATAAAAATCAAGGGTTCAAAACAGAGAGATTAGCATTGTATTTACTGCTCAGAAATATTCATTAATCCACCATCAGAGGAATGGATTCAACGCCATGCATGCGAAGAATGGTGTTACGAAAAATGTTCTAATACGGGAGGGAAAAAACCCCTTATATATGTGATTTATGTGTTAACAATTAATACCCTATCTTATTTCTTATTATTTTAATTTTGGTAATGGTTACAAAGCATATAGTATTAAGAACATTTTAATTTAGTTATATAATATGTATGATCCCATTCGCCCCGACATTTGGGGCGATTCGGATATTTATGTCTTTCAAGTTTTTAGACGACATTTTGTACAATTTATGACTAATTTAAGTTTTTAAATGTTTATTGTGTAGCTAGAATGTTACTGATTGCCAATTTGTCAATAAAAGTCACATAAAATACACTTGACTATGTTTTCCATACCCTCAAAATAAAATTGATCCGATTCGCCTCGGTCTCTACCCTAGTAATGATATTGTTTTTGACTCATCCATAACAGTGTAAGTAGGTAATAGATTTAAACGTGTTTTTAATGAATCAGTGTCACATGTTCAAAATCACTCCATGCGCTTCATCGCACAGTTAATTTGGACAAATGAAACTTTATTAAAACAAATCTCACTTTTCACACTTGAGTAATGGCCGACGAGTACATCCATTAGCACCAGCGGTCATTAATTCAATTCAACCGAATGTTACGAAATGAGCAACATAAACGAATACATAGTAATTGGTGGCGGCACCGCGGCATCCACCTAGTTATCTCCAGCACCGGTTATGTGATCAAATTCCGGTAGCTGCCTTATTAATCTCGGCTCGTAATCGTCTCTATAAGCACCCACATGTGTCGCCATCCGAATACTTTTATCCAATTAACTTGTTACATTCTCGCTTCCGAAAATATCTACTGCAACTAAAAAAAAAACGCGTTCCAAGAAATTTGACCATTATCGACCGTTACCTCCCAAATAGAGTGCGATCGATACCGCTGATAAATCCTTTGACGTGAACTCTACTAATTGGCGTAATAAATTTAGAACACGACAACCTACCGAAGGGCTATTACTCGCCAGCACGGACCTTATTAGGGCCTACACGATCTGTCATAGACCGAAAGTACGACCTAGTAACTGTCAAAATTGATGTCTCTCCGATTCTGCACCTTAATGACCCCAATTATTGAGCGAAAGGCTAGAATCGCGATGGAAGCACAATAAAGAAACGGCAGCTTGTTTAAATTCCATTTTTGAATTGAAAAAAATATATTCGGTAAGGCTGTATGCGCGGGATACTCGACCCTACTGCTGAGGTTTAAAAACAAAAATCTCTAATGATGGGCGCTCGGAAACGTGACGGGTCGGTGACAAAATGTTGGACGGATAACTCAGATTAGTGCTGTAATGTGAGTCTTAAATTGTTTGCAGTAAAATGTATTTTCGATTGCAAATATTGGGCCAAATTCGTATCGTTAATATAGAGTCGTCGAGAGCGCGCAACCGCTCGCCGCGTCATGCGGACGGACGCTTTTTGTCGTTTTTAATTATATTTATTGTTCTCGTTATTTATTTATTGTTTTGTGTGTTTGTACCGTTTCTCGCTACCGTGCGTGCATTTTAACGATTTCAGAGTGGAGATAGCGGACGCATCCAAATTAGGCTGAATGTAGTTTGGAAGATGTAAATGTGCTCCTTTGCATATCGGTGTACGGGCACAGAAAAAACCTCAATCAGTATACCAGATGCGCCGAAATGAAAACATTATTAGCATACGTTGAGATAATAGGGACGTTTTTTGCTTTGAGAGTTATATTTCGAAATAAATCTTCTTAAGTGACTATTAAGAAAATATATGATATGAAACACACATAACAATGAATGTTTCTTGTCTACTCGCTGATGAGGCTCAATTATAAAATTTTATAGCAGTTGCAATGTTTATAATTGTGTATAGAACGTAAATGGGATGACACCGGACGACGCGAACTATTTGCACACAAAGGCACGTCAATTGGCTCCAATAAAATCGATGAGACGCGTCGTCAATGGCCAGGGCGACAATGTGCTCAAATGTCAACATATACGGATGCCTTTGTTTTTTATACGCCGCCTCACGATTGGCCAATTTCTGTAATGTTACTTCACGCATCTAGTAGGTGTTATTTTTAAAAATTATAATTGATTATGGTCGCTCACGTTCCATTTTTAATATAATTGTATAATTTGTGCTATTGTTTGTTGTTTTCTTTTATATAGGCAATATTTAGTGACCAAACAATTGTAAACGCAGTGCTATTCGAATAGTTTTACTTTTTAGAATCGATTAACTGTCATCAGACGGAATGAATGCAATATATTCATAAATCGTCTTCGACAGTCTCGTGGTTTCGCGGGCCAGAATATTCCGTGTGATCTGTAGGTCCCAAATTCAAATTCCAGGCCGAAGAAAGTTTTATTGTGTTTTTATAGTTGGGTATTTTTTGTAGCAGCAAAGAGTCTATATATGTGCCAGTGCCCGAATAACATTAATAGGCTCGCCCTTATTACCTGGGCTTTGAACCACAAATAGGTATGAACCGTGAACGAAAATCTATTTTCTAGTAGGTATATTATCTTCTTTTAATATCAATATTGAGATGTATTTTCACTAAGGAGGCGTGACATATCCTTTCATTATTTGTGTGACAAAAAAAGTAGTTTATTGTCCAATTTTATTGTGTGCCACTAGTAAATCAGCTAACAATCAAACCGCGGGACGTCGCGTCGTGGTAAAAACATCTCTTACACGCAAGTTATTGCAAAATTTTGCAAAATTAAAGTATTCCATCACGAATTCAAATAGACTAGAATGATTTGTAACAAGAAGTTAATAATTTTAAATGGATATAAAAAAAAATATTCGGGCAAGTCTTCTTATGAATGAAATGACAATGACTCAGCATGAGTCATTTTTGCGAAGGCCCATTCATATTTGCCAATATTTTGGCAATATTCGCCACTATCCGTTACACCACGCCGCACAGTCTGGGTACGATTTCATTCAATGAATGCATTCGTAGAAATATTTTAATTGATAAATTGCTTGTTATATATTTGACATTTCAACAGAACATTTGCCAATTTAATACAGTTCTGATAAGTCCAAAAAACAATTTTTCTACGGTAAAGAATAAATACTCGTATTACGAGGCGCCGCGCCGTTGAGAATTTCGTAATGGAATAACTCTTTATGTTACTATTGTTACCTGTTATGTTTTTTTTTTATATGCATGATTATTTATATCATAGGTAAAAAATAAACAGAATTAAAATAAAACCTTATTTGTTAATTATAAATGTTCAACATGGCGGCGATGATATTCTGTAATATAATTAATAAGAAAATACGCAACCAGTCTCCGGCGGCCATTACGGACAATTGAGATGGAATGTTAATAATAGTCTCACAAATGGATAATTTGTAAAACAGTTATGTTTAATTAATAAATAAATTAGCATCGCCAGTTAAAACAACAACTACAACGTCTATTAAACCGTGTTTTGTTTTTGTTAATTGTTTTGTATTTAATTAGTAGTTGGTTTGGATTTCGTTGTAACTGAGTATTTTTTCTAGTGACGCAGACTCATCGCCTACATTGTTTGAAGACATGTTTCTTTTCCTCATGAGTTTTTCCATAAAAAATGTTTTGTGTACTTAACAAAATTGGGTGTTTTTTTTTGCTATCATACTTTAAGGTGACAATTTTTAAATGCTAATTTGTTTTTAAGTTGGATATCCTTAAAAAAAATCCGACTTAACAGTATTAGGCACGTACGTAATCATTATTTCTTATTGAAAGAAACTTAACAATAAAGAGCAACACTAGAGTTTCTTACCTGTTCTTCTCTAGTGATGACTGCCTTCCGAACAGGGTGGTAAAATAAATTTTGAAATGACTGAATCTATCACTTAGATTTGTATTTGATATTTTATAGTCCAAAAAATATTAATTCATTTTCATCTCGTTTTGCCTGGCATTAATTAAAGCCAAGGTTATTGTAGTTTTTCAAAAGTGTTTTTTTTTATTTTAACCTCCCGATTATGCGAATTTAGTACCTACTCTAAAATTTCATAGGGCTCTATCATAAAAAAAAATTCAAATTCAAAGTGACTTTAAAAATATTACACGATGGGACTACACATTAATTATTATTCAATATTCTAATTAGAAAAAAAAAACTTTGAAATACTATGTCTCAGTGCGTCAAGGTATTCAAATTACTAAGATTGTGATAAAGTCGGAAGTGCAAAATGGCGTCCCTTCCATCACGTACATTTATACAAATGATGTTTAATTAAAAATGTATTTTATTCGACGCCGAATCCGCCGTCTCGAGAAGGGCACGACAAAATTCTCGTATTTTAATTTGGGCACACCGCTTTAAGTGATATTTTTTCTTGATATCGCGTGTCGCTGAGGTAATAAATTTACCGTGATTGTGCGAAGTGTCTAATAGAAATTATTACGTTAAACATTTACCTAAATGTGGGAATTAATTGTTCACTTGTATCATTGAGAAAGGAATAATTTAAGAGTGGAGCGCATTGTTCATATGGAAACTATACCTACTTACGTTTACGTTTTATATACGTTTATACGAAATGAATTTACGATAGATTCTATAATACCTTGCTCGATCCGGGAATTGAATTCAGGAAGACTCAATTGCACTCTGCACACTTATTCCGCAGCACGGAAATATACTTAAAAATATACGGAAATTATACTTGTTCTAGAAACATATTATTTTGTGATAGCTTTTTCGAGAAAATAAGTCAATGCAAATTTCCAGAGATTGCTAAATGGGAAGTCCTTGTCCTTGTTAATGTCAGCCATGCAAATAAATATTTATAACTTCAGAAATCCAGAGATTTTAATACTAGGCCCTAACTCGAATCAAAACTACGGCAGTCTTTGCCACTCCAACAAATCTATCACTTTTTATAAAAAAAATCTCTATTAAAAGTTAACTTCACACAATGTCGCCGGTAAAAACATAAATCTTATACGTGTATAATACCATACTACCGCGCAGGTAACCTATTCATTGAGCTCATGCAGTAATTTATACCACACAATCGTTTTATAGTACTTCAATAATCAACATTTAGCTTGTTATAAAATTTCACCCGCCCACGACATCGGAATACAAGCCAGATGTTTTTTGTCGCGACCTGCACTCGACGGACTTTGTCGAAGTAACTTCGTTTGGGAATACTACAACGTTCTCTTCATTGACTCGATAGTGTTAAAGCGACATGGTTCCATGCGTTGTCCAGTGTCGATCTCAAAATCCGGTAGCTGAAAGCAATTTGTGAAATTACTTTCTTAGAATCCCAGTCAATTAAGGAGCGCGTGTACGGGGACTCACGGCGGTTTTGGACAAACTGGACCAGGCCATTTGTTTGTTTTGTTTCGTGTGTTTTTTGTACATTTTAGCCACTAAATAATTAAGGGAATATTTATGCGAAAGCTGCAGGTGAAATGAAGGTGCTGAGCGTTTGATAAGCTTTTGAATGGTCTGTTTTTGCGTGCCGTATCTTCAAGGCATTGTCCGGTGAAAGCGGAATTGATTAAGAATGGCGACATGACGCAGGTATTTATCGAAATGACCGCCAAATGTCTATAGTCTCCAACGCCCTTGTGTTGTCTTTATTCTAAAGACAATTTTAGGAAGATTTCGAACGTAGTCCTTGCATGTGTCTTGCATGGGCAGCGTTTTTGAAAATTATTCACAAAGTGTTTATAAACAGGAATTGAATATTTGACAAAACATACAATGTGCAAAAATAAAGAATTTTTTGCTCGGTATTTTTGCCATTAATATAGTAAGGAAATAAAACATTTAAATACTTAGCGCTTTCTAGTTAATAATGCTAAATTATTTTGACTTAATATAAAAAAACGCTTTAGCCATAATTAGTATTGCAAAAATCCAAACTTAGAAGAAGAATAAATACATAAAAATTAGAATTCTTCAATCGGAACAACGACAACCTTTCACTGAACATTCTACTTAATCTCACCTCTCTATCATCCATATTGGAAACGAATGAGGTGGAAAAAGACGCACTACGTATAAAAGGCATTCTTAATTGCAAAGAAAACACTTTAATTGTTACATGATAAGGATCTTTATTGGCTAAAAATTATTATTGAATAAAAAACGTGCGCGGTCCGCGACAGCCGGTACCGGGAATCGAACCCGACTAATTAGCGAATGGAGACTGCACAGTTAGTTGGCAACACTTGTATCTGTTGGTGTAGAGTTGGCAGCAAAATCGGGAATATATTTTTGAATTCCGAATCCATCAAAACTGTAAGCTACTAATATTAATTGCTCAATCATCGTTGTACTCGTAGTTTATTCCCGAATAGTCAAGTCAATAGGCAAGTTCCGGTAAAATTTTCTTCTTTATCACGTTATTGCTTTCATTTGTTTTTGAAACTTCAGAGTGTCCGCACTGCTATCTCATGGTAAGTGCTGTTAAATTTAAATAGAATCTAGACTAACCAGAAATTATTTCTATGGCTGTTTTTTTTACATTGATTGACATAATATACCTACATAGGTATTAGGTATCCTAAAGAGATCCACGGATCTCTATAGCAGCCAGTTACTATAGCATGAGAAATGTATCAGCCACCCACAGGATTTCCAGACCGGCTTAATAACGTTGCATTTGCCAATTAGCAATAAATCCGAGGCGATGACTTAATTTGATCTGCAAGGCGTTTTATTAAACTTGTGGTCAAACCTGTCTATTTCATTGATTGCATTAATTATAGATTTGTAGAATTAAATCACGTTTCTTCTTATTTGGTATTTGCTTTTAGAATAGGAGAAGGTAAACTGAATTAGGTATAGGCGTCGATTACATATTTTTAACTAAGATAATATGTTCTGTTTATTTTCTTTTGAAGAAGTAAGCCATTCAACAGTACAAGACTTAGATATACATATATGTGGAATGAACTATGACAGCGTTACTTTAGCTTGTACAAGGAATGTTTATCATTATGCTTACTGGCATATTTGTACTGTAACCCAATCTTTTCGAAACATTTACGGCATTTTAACCAATCGTCATATTATAAGTAGTACCTGGATGACCGAGCTTTGCTCGGATTTTTTTAAAAAATTTTATTTGTGTTTTTTGGAAATTATATTTAAGTACGAATTACTAATAAAATGATGAAATATGAATAATGTTACTTAACAACACCATCTGCTGTTGTGTCGTTAAAGCAATTAGTTGCTCACAAAAAATAGTATTATTATTCGCCAATAGATGTCATACTCAAACGCCTCCTTTTTGTTATTTTTCTTCCAAATGACATTTTCTAAAAATGATTCCTAGCTAGATCGATTTATCGCCCCCGAAACCCCCTATAGACTAAATTTTATGAAAATCGTTGGAGCCGATTCCGAGATTCCAATTATATATATATATATATATATATATACAAGAATTGCTCATTTAAAGATATAAGATATGATGAACATACCATCAAAATGTTCGGGTTGTGTGAATTAGGGTAGAACCTAAAATCTACGTAATGTTTTACAAATCACAAAATTTTAATGCGTATCAATTAATGCGCTTAAAGGTACGTATAAAACACTATTGACGAAACATGGATGCAAAAATTCACCTCTGCCTACTCCTTCAAGTTTAAGGTGTAAATGTGTGATTGTCTAAAAGTTTAGGAGTTGCTATAATTGAGTTTTTTTTATATGATTACGTATCTGTTACGATTTTTTCAATGTTTCTGCCGTCGCTACTGGGTTGTACATAATAGGCGCGCGACATTCGCCCAGCGGGGAGCTACGTGGAAAGCTTGCTGTTTTATGCGAGTATTTAACAACTATAAAATGGTATATATAGTAAAAGTAGTTTGAAGAGCGCGTCTTTTTGTCATCCCATCGCCATGTTCGCTGCATTACTCATTGCGAAAGTCTGCGGGCGTTTGTGCCGGCGGTGAAACTTGACGCTGCTGACGTCAATGGAATACTTGTCAAAGACACACAATAGAAATTGCTTTGCATAACCTGGTTATAGGATAATAGGGCAGCCGTGGATAATATTCCAATTTACATACATACATACATAACCTCACGCCTATAGAGAGGTGAGATTGAGAGGTGTATTTCTGCACCCACATTTCGCCAAGTATTTATCAGTCCCACGAAATAGGGGGCGAGCCTATTGCCGTTTTTCGGGCACAATTCCAGACTCCGTGCTGTTACCGAGAATTTCCTAATAGAAAAACCCAATAACACTCTGCCAGACCCGGGGATCGAACCCAGGACCTCTAGATCGCACGGCACATATTTGTATCGCGAGACCACGAGGCATTCCAAATTGTATTTTATTATAAAAAAAATAATTACATTCTTTGTTTTTTGTGTTTAATTTATTCAGATTTTGTTAAGATAATTTATAAATCTTCAAAAAAAGCAATTGGTTAAACCATGAGAAAATATTTTTATTATCATCGTATTATTTTTAATCAATAACATTGATAATCCCATTTGCCGGTTATAACTAAATCCGACAGATGTTAAAAAATCACCACAATATTTCACAAACCAATTTCATTCTGGACAAATAAAGTGATCCACGCCTCTCGATTCGAAGTGTCATCATTGGCTTTAAGAAATCGAAATCTGAGAATTTGAAAAAATAAACACAGCATCGCGATATGTGATCGGTATCGATTATTAAAATCGCGAATGGAATCGATTAATCTGCCGACGGATAATAAAGTGAGAGCCGTTCGGTTAATTGGTTTGCACGGGTATAAAACATTGGGCCTGATAACTTACTTGATTGTGGATGCCTCGATGATTATACGTACATGCTTTATAGATGTATATGTGTTTGAGTGCGTAATGGCCTGCAGGATTAGGCGGTCGTTTGTTGAGGCTACATCTCGGCGGTCGCAGGTGAAACACCAGACATACGTTTCTCACTTATCGACGCTATTGTACATGTACTATTACCACTTATTTAAAACCCGAAGGAAGACATTTTACTATAGGTAGTGGAGGAGATATGTTCTTAGTAATACGACTTATATGGACTGTCAATAATGCAAAACATCCTTCTAAACTATTTTTATACTATATTTCATACTAAAATAATATATGAATTCCAAAAAATTTAATATTTGTAATATAATTTAGATATCTAAAGTCTTGGAATCGATTCCTATATCGGAGTAAATGATGTATTTTGCAAGTATACCTACACAGTACACATAATATAGATAAGATTGTTTTTTCAACTGTTAATTTCGACGCTCCTCATGTAGAGCAGAGTGGCGCAGTGGAAGCGTGCTGGGCCCATAACCCAGAGGTCCGTGGATCGAAACCACGCTCTGCTAACTAGGTATATACGATTTGTGTTTTTTTGGTTATCAAATTGAATGCATTTTTTTCAAATTTATACATCTTTTTAAAATTATTCATGAAATTTGTCAAGTTGGTGCTTAAATTATATGACAGATATTTCTGCACTACGTCTCTTCGAAACGATATTGCGACGATCCCACATAATTGTGGGATAAGATTAGATAACACGGTGTGAGGTAAGATAAAATATGTGTTGTTAATCATTCTGTGTCAATAATTTTAAAACCATGAGACGAAATTCAAATCTTTATACACTATAATTATCTATTATATAACCACGGTCTGGCTGTATCGTTGTCACGCGACGTAAGTATTCAGCGTGGGGTCGAGAGTTCTTGGGTTCGATTCCCGGATCGAGCAGTGTTATCGTTTAGAAAACACGTACAACTGACGAAATATATCTCTATGTATGTTAAGAGTATATACGAGTATGTACATATATATGTATGTATGAATAAAACCAAAAACAGAGTGGCTATCAGACGATGATTATTTGACTAGTCTATCAATAATAAGGACGTTAGTTTTAACGAGGTTTTATTGTAACATTCACACGCGGTTGTGCGAGCGCGAACGGCGCACTAAGGTTTCAATTTAGCGAGCCAAATGAAGAGCTACATGGACACTGGAAGGGCGTAAAACAATTTCCATGAGCTTTTTGCAATCGCACGAAGCAGGGTTGGTACGTTGGCTGTATTTAAATTACACCGCATTATTACGTAACTTTGTATAGCTATCGTGGTTGGTCAGCTTGTAAGTAAAGAGGTTGCGAGTTCAGTTCCGCAAAGAGACAAATGTTTGTCAGTTAGAAACTAAATATTGCGAGACTAACTGACAGTCGGACTCCTTGGACCAAAACATAGGCTATTTTTTTGTAATATTGTTCAGGTAAAGCTGGCCTATTCCACTTGCATATTATAGACGTGAATATTTGCGAGGAGTGTTTTTTCTCTAGCATATAGATGGGTCTTTTTCAGGTTTTTACTTATCATAAATTTCTTTTGTTCTTCTTTGGGATCAGACAATAATCTTTTACATTTGCTTGGGATATAGTTGAGAGGAGTTATGGCTCAGATCACATCAAATTTGTGTTCGTAGATTCAATGTAACCTGCAAATTCCTGTAGAGTTTATCTCTTAGGATTTTTAAGCACGGCTTAGATATAGAGTATGGTTAGAGCTTTGAGTTAATTATATATCTATTATAAGAATTTGTAAGTATATTGAACTTTCATATATAAAAATCGCTTTTGCATGGTCCAAAAATAAAGGGCAATAAGAATATTGCTCAAATGTCTAACAATAATACAAGCTATTTACAGTAGGCCAGCCCTATTTCAGACTGCGCTGGCTGTTTGGCTAAGTGCCGTTGCCTGTGGGCTAATTAAAACATCAAATCCGGCTCGCGGCCATGTTCCTCCCGACTCATGATCTTTCATATTTTGTCTTAACTGTCAAATACCGCCTAAGGCTTGTTTTAACATTTCGCGATCGCCTCTCTTTTAATTTCGGTTTTTATTTTCATAATGACAAGTCGGTTGAGGATGTGAACAATTTATCTCTGAAATTATGTTCATATTACAGAATTATGATGTATTTATATACATTAAATGGTAAAATTATCCAAAATAATATCTATTATCAATAGGAAAATGAGTTTGTCTTCTGTTTTTTTTGGAACTTTGGAAAGGGAAATTGTACTATATTTTTTTGTAATATGGATTGGCATTAACTATGGGAGCGAAGGCGTTGTTAATAATCAAGTTTATATTCAACATTTATCGTACGCTCTTTTAGTTTGTAACGAAACTCCGTCAATTTGCACACGATAAAGTATGCTTTAGTAATCATCCATTTTTTAATTTTTTTTGCCCTTTGATGCCCTTAAAATTATGAAATACTAAAAATATGCGAGATTTTTAGTAGACTAGTTTTATTTGAACGCCGATAAAATCAGTTTTTTTTAAAGACTCGAATCTCACTCACCTCTTCGACGAAAACCATGCAGGTTCTACTCAATACATAATCCTTGCATGCCTAGTGCGTGTGGCTCGCGGTCTTGGAGAGTTCAATTAATGCTACCGATTATTTCACAGTGAGAGAACATATCCGAATGACAAATGAATCGATCGCAGCGGAGAGGGCGTGCGCGGATTAGTTATAGGTGGCACTACGCCATTATACAACCGCGCCCACTCACAACTGAATTTAAATTAACTTGCTCGCAAAGTTACTCGCGAATCTCGAGCAAATATCGCTTATGAGTTACGCTTACCTATAATAAATATGGGTATCGTTCATTCAATCGTTCATGTCAGTCATTCAGATCATTCAATATTTAATCATCTTCATTTTACTGGGTGACACTCAAATTATCAAAAGCTGTTATTGAAATGCTGATTTTTTGTAGAAAATATTTTCTGGTCTAGTAATTATATCATTCAATCATTTGGAATTAGCCAAGTGTAAATATATTTTGTTGCTTAAGTATTAAGTATAGTGGAAAAAATAAACATAAACTTGTGAAGACTGAATCATTTTAAAAATATGTAACACTAAATTTAAAAAACTCTGCCGATTGTTATTTATGCCACAACCTTCAGACGGCGGTTAAATATTTAATAGGCATAATATTTTGTCTATTATCAATATACTTAAAAGTTCTAAGTTTGATATTGTTAAATACCGCATTCCATGATCAATTATATTATAAGCAAAAAATATCAAAAGGAGAATTACAAACTCCTCCTGTATTGACTTGCCAGTAAAATCGAGATGAGGAACCTTAGTAAAGCGTTTACTTTTATAAAACTAATCGGCCGGGGCATGGATGGCAGATGATTTAGGTTTTAATCTGCCGATTGAAAGTATCCAAAGAGTGATCTTTTATTGGTTTGAATAATTGGTAAAATAATTGCACTGCAGTGTTTATCGTTCACATGCAAAAATAAATATTAACTTCCAATTATAATTTCGCGTTTATTCTGACGGTCTCGAGAATGCGACAAGCGGTCGGAAAACAACCTCATTGGTCGCGAGTTCAAATCCCAGACATCATCATCATCATCATCAGCCCGTATACGTCCCACTGCTGGGCACGGGCCTCCTCTACAACTGAGAGGGTTTAGGCCTTAGTCCACCACGCTGGCCTAGTGCGGGTTGGCGGACTACACACCTAAGAAATTCCTAAGAACTGTTAGGTGTGCAGGTTTTATCACGATGTTTTCCTTCACCGTTAAAGCAAGTGATAATTCATTGTGAATACACACATAACTTCGAAAAGTCAGAGGTGTGTGCCTGGGGTTTGAACCTGCGACCGCCGAAATTCTCGACCGCGCACCTAAACCTCGAGGCCATCACTGCTTACATAAATTAGGTAAAATCCCAGACAGCTATGACTTTTCAAAGTTATATGTATATTTACAGCAAACTTACAAAGCTCTTAAATAATGAAGGAGAACGTCGTTTTGTAACCTTTTTTTATGAAGAGGAGCCAATTATGGCTCTACTTCTTGTCAGCTCTTGGGCGAGGGGGTCAGAAAGCATTCGTCGAGGTCATCGTATTTTAACTTTCACACTTAAATAGTTGTCCACAAGAAGGAGTGCCTTGGACGATTAGTACGCCCGCAGCAGGCCAGCGCGGTAAACAAATTCCAAACCGCTGTCATTTTTACAAGGGACTCGTGCTCAGCAGTGGAAAGTATAAGCACGGTAATACTATCATACAGTAGTTTAACTCAGCCGCATTTTTGAAATAAATACCTACAGCCGCGCGGTACGTAAACATGCGATAGGGCTGCGAATTCAATCTGCCTACTTTGACTTTCTATCTATTTTTGTGATTATAAATATTTTTTATTTTTATTTAAACAAATAAAATATTTTGTGAATGGAATAGGAAGTGTTCAATAAAAATGCATGTTATTTTTTGATTGGAAGATTTCATGCAACCAAAAACAGCACAATATATAAACACAATATATACCTACTTGTCATATTAAATAGGCACTTGCACTTATTTTGTATAAAAATCGCGCGGTAACTGCTTAAAAAACAACACCGCCCGTTTGTCACTGCGGCACATTCGCGACTGCCTGCATGCCTTGCGCATGCCGCGATCGAGGCGCGTAGGTTATAACTCGCGTTTCGCCCGTTTGTATGAAGTTAAACTACTGTATGATAGTATTACCGTGGTATAAGGGATTGTATAAAGTCAAAGTCAAATTTTCTTTATTCAAATAGACTTTCACAAGTTCTTTTGAATTGTCAATTTTAAACTTTATTTAAAAACAACTATTGCCGTATAGATAGGACTAGCTTATTCCGATGCTGAAACTGGTTGTTACATGCAGAATCAATACAAATTATTAATATTGTAGTGGATGAGCCTCCTCCGATGTTAAAAGAAAAAGGAGGCTGACGTATTGCGGGTTCGAAGACTAATATTTGGTTTGTCTATCGAGAAATTCGAAATTGAGTACCAAAAGTAATCGTTCATTATTAAAATGGAATATTTTATTTTGCATTTTGCGCATTGAAAATGGCACTACAAACCTCTCTATTTTGTAAAGTAAGGTACTTTTAAAAACACTGTACAAATAATGTACGCCGTAAATTGAAAATAAAGGCAGTAAATAAATATTTCTAGACATTTAACGTTTTTATTACTTAAATGTTATACTAGATAAGCTTTAGGGTTCCGTAATTTATTTGTATGGAGTCTATCAGTTTACTTAGATTTGTCTATTAGTTTTTCAGAAACTTACTTCTGAAGAAAAACTTGCTATAATATTTTAAACTAGCAGATTAGCCCGGCTTTGTCTGAACAATAAATTAATCTAAAAAAAGTTAAAAAATCACTAACACGGCCGTTAATAAATTTTCTTATCTATGACGTATTGTTGAAGAGTGATATAAATTAGCATGTACATATGTATAGTATAGAACCTATACCGGGTATACTATAGCTATGTGTGTATACAATTTTAGTGGACTGTATACTGGACCCAGCAAGCGAAGTATAAAGAAGCGACTGGACCGGTTCTGTTCATTAGTCAATAATTAATCACCATCATCGGTCTTCATACGTCCCACTGCTGGGCACGGGCCTCCTCTACAACTGAGAAGATTTAGGCCTTAGTCTACCACGCTGGCCTAGTGCGGGTTGGCGGTGGTCAATAATAACATAAATATATTATTGTCATTTGCTCGACGATCACAACAGCACATCACTTAGGTACCAATAAATGCGTTCTATACCCTTTTTTGTAAAAATTGATATATATGTAGAGGCGGAATCCTTGTGAGATGAATCTGGTTTACTCTTGCCTATTTTTTATTAGGTAGCTAGTAGATAAAAATCATGTCGGCTTTGAGCAGCCGGTGACTGCGGCATGTCGAGAATCTAAATTAGGAAAGGGTTGCTCTGGTATTCTATCAGTTAATTAAATTAAAAATCGTTAGTTTATATTAAGAGCGCGATAGCTTAGTTGTATAAAGACAATCGATATCGTGATTCTGAATTTGAATCCAAGCTCTAACGGCTTTGAAGCAAAATTTATTAGTACTAACTTAATTATACACATGTATTCACAATGAATTATCACTTACTTTAACGGTGAAGGAAAACATCGTGATGAACCTGCACACCTAAAAGTTCTTAGAAATTTCTTAGGTGTGTAGTCCGTCATCCCGCACTAGGCCAGCGTGGTGTTCAAGGTCTAAACCCTCTCAGTTGTAGAGGAGGCCCGTGCCTAGCAGTGGGACATATATAGGCTGACGATGATGATGAATTATACACATACGTACAAAGCCTTACGCCTGTATTCTCCAAAGGGGTAGGCAGAAATGCATTTTTTCAGGCACATTACATCAGGTATATTTCACGTATAGGGAGCCAATTGCAGTTTATTGGGAATAGTTAATAATTATCTATCTAAAAAAGGGGACAACTCTATACCATTTTTTTTATTAATTTCGTAGTGGACTAATGACAACATATATTTGTCCCGAAAGACACAAGTTGAGGCGTTAACCGGGTGTATAAGTGTTGCAGTGGCGAGTGATGAGATAGTCTTTACCTAAAAAAGCTATTGTATTTACCTACTCGTGTTAAGTCTTCGTAATAATCTTTGGCTTAGCTACTCCCAAAGAAAGGAAGATAAATGTTGCAAAATTTAGACACATATTTTATACGATGGTGTTTTATTTTTTAAATAGCCAACAATATCATATTCTAATGGTGGAAAAAAACATTCCTTTTTATCTATTGCTATTTATCGTCGAAAAGTGTCGGATTGTTTCTCTATCAGTTTGTTTCTTCATTGATGGTCTGTAATTTTATTATAATTAATAATGTCTATTACATCAGATCAACTCACATTTCACATGTATTTTCATTCACTCCATTTCACATTTTCTAGCAGAATTGACAATCTAACTTAATAATAATGCAAAAGATTATAACAGTTTTGTTCCTTTAAACAATCAAGTCAGAATGGCGGAACGGATAAGAATTTCCCTAGTGGTAAAACCCAAAAACACTGATTACGTACTTGTTAAAAAGCCTTTAGACATATTAATTGCAATAATTAGATGCAAAAAATATAATTGTAGTTTTGTTTTCAAACATCCTTTTGTGTTTAAAACCGGATAGCGGATAATTTGTATTCACACCTAAATGATTTATGGTTACGAATCTCATTAATCAGTATACCGATGATTTGTTATTAGTTTTTGTACCGAACTTACATTAGGCAATTAATTGACATTTGGCCGAATACTGAAACGCTACTTAATCTGAGGGCGACTTATATTTAAGTGGCTGTTATAATTTAAGCGGTATACTGAAACATCATTTATCGGTTTTAAGACTGTGATTAACTAATGCCCACTTAAATTTCCATAAATGGCAACATTACCACAAAAAGTTCTTTTACATGACATTTTTTAAGTATATTCCGCTTAAATTAGGTATAACAGCCACTTAAATATAAGTCGCTCTCAGATTAAGTAGCGTTTCAGTATTTGGCCAATTGACTAACGAATTGTGTTTCACTAATATTTGTCACGTTTCTTGTTTGTGTTTATTGTATACATATCATCATTAGCCCAACTACGTTCCACTGCTGGGCACGGGCCTGCTCTACAACTGAGAGGTTTGTATACATATATCGAGCGTAAATGTATAGTTGGGAGTCTCACGCTATATGAGTTGGGTAATAACTGTTGTTTTTGTGCTTGTGTAGTTATTCTGCTATGCAACGATGTAACAGCATGGGGTCTGAAAATGAGTGGGCAAAAATAAATCAGTTAAGTTGGGTGTAATAATACACCTCTGCTAGTGGCGGGACTTCCATAAAAGCCCAAAAGCGTTAAACGTTAATTGTGTAATGTCTAGCTTATATTTGCTTATTATGGGGTCTTTATTTAACCAATTGCTTTAGTTAAATAAAGATTTCAAACCTAAAAATTATTATTTGAAATTTTAAAAGGCAAACTGGGCTTTTGGGCTTCTATGGAAGTACCGCCACTGACCTCTGCCAGTCTTTCGGGAATACAGGTCTAAGCATGTTTATGTATGTACCTTGTTCCTTTTCCGTGTGAACCATGGTTAATAGAATTGTATCATAGTAATCGTTAAAAGCGATAAAAGAAATGTACACACCTCAAATTGCTTAAGGCGTCTTCCATAACTCCTTCCTACACGAAAATCCATTAAATTAATTCAATATAAAAAGACCTTTAATTATTAAGAAGGGTAAAGGTTCGAGACGAAATTAACGACCACACGCTCGCCGTAAATAGCTCATATACTGAAGTATTTACTCATTCACACAATAAAACACGTCAATTTTATACAGACACTCGCGAAACACAACAATGTACTGTCCGTCGAACATCAGAGGCGATTTTAAAGGTCATCTTAAATCGGCAATATATCACTCGGAGCCCGTCATTGCGTTGGGCCAGACCAATTACAATAAATTACCCGGCCACGTACAGTAATAAACCGGCCATTTTGGTAAATAAATAAATAAATGAGTAATTAAGTGAACGCAGGGCGTGCTTCGGGTACATCGCGGAATACAAATCTGTGCATTAAAATGTATTAACATCGATTATTGTCGGTTATGGTGCGTCCTGTTTGGGGTTGCGCGTCTCACTGCAAAAACCGAAATTTGCAATGTTTCTCTGTAAAAGTTATCTCGTGTAGGTATTTCTACGCTTAGGAGGTTTTTTTTGTGAAACCAACTAAGTTGTGTATTTGCAATTACGACTGCCTAATAAGTACGTAATTAATTACTTCGGTATTGATGATTGAATTCACAGGTAAAAAGGAAAAGAAAATTCCTTACATAATATGAATCTTATCTTAACTTTTTATCTTTGCAGTAATAGCAATCAGTGTTCCGATTTCCATGTGCTTTTATATTAATGGATAAAAAAAACCGCGACGGTACTGTTCGAAAGGACTCAATAGCCTTCGGCCTCGTTTTTCAGGTACATTTCCAGATCCCGTGGTGCTGCTGAGAAAGCCTAACGGAAAATCCCAATAACACTTTTCACGACAATAACGAGATTTATCTCATAGAGAGATGTTTTTTGCGCATACATTTTTGAACATAGTCGCGTGGCACTTGTACAATTTAATGACATTGTGTGGCTCTAGTGGTGCTTCTCAAATGCCTACCAGTCTGAGAAGAAGCACCAAGAAACTCCGCCGTAGATAATATTAATTATACGGTGATGGGAAACATCGTGAGGAAACCTACACACCTAAAAGTTCTTAGGAATTTGTTAGGTTTCTTAGGCCAGCGTGGTAGACCAAGGCCTAAACCCTCTCAGTTGTAGAGGAGGCCAGTGCCCAGCAGTGGGACGTATATGGGTTGATGATGATGATTAATTTTATAGAGTTTAACTTGCGGGCTGAGGCGTGAAATTAAATTCAAATATACAGAATCAAAGGTGCAATGGTTTTACCGGTATAGTATGAAGCGGAACCCTTAGCATGACTTGTGTTGTCCTACTGATATTTTTTTCTCGTGGACAGTGCCAATTAGCGCAGTGTGCAGGAAGTCTACTGGACATTACGCCGCCGATCGCTCAGCGCCGAGCGTGTAAACCTGCTTATATGGCGCAGCGTCCCCGCATTGTATACAACATCATTCAAATTAATCTAGCTAACGACTCCAATAGATGGATTACGTGCCTTCGAAATGATTAAAAAACAGTGGCAGCTGTCTATTTTTATGCGAATAGTTAAGGTTACGTCGCATGAACTGTTTAAGGAAATGTAATACCAACAAAAAATCATAAGTATGAAGTTTATTTAAAGTATTCGTTATTGTAATGGCCTATCATGCCATATTTTGAATGACTTAATGAATGCCTTTGGAGTTATACAGGCGTAGAAAAAAACAGAATATATGTAGGTATATGTCATATTTTCGAAATTTTAAAATTGAGATAAGGGAAGACTCATAGGTTAGTTTCGATAATTATACATACATAACTTCACGGCTGTATTAAGGGATAGTCGGACATTTCTTCCTCCTTCTTTCCAACATTTCTCCAACTGTTTTTTCGTCCCACGTAATAAGGGGCGAGCTTATTGCCGTTTTTCAAGCATAATTCCAGGCCCCGTGCTGTTACTGCGAATTTCCTAGTAAAAAAATCCAATAACACATTACCCGACCAGGATATCAAACTTGGGACATAGTGACTGCACGGCACATACTTGTAGACCACGAGGCAGTCTACAGTCAATAATTATAACTTTAGAAATTACAGTAAAACCTTAAATAATAAATTAGTGCATAAGCAATATCAACCAACGTTACAAATAAGAGATTAAACTTTCAAAACTATTAGACATTATTTTGCTGAATTACTTGGTTGTTCATTACTAGGTGGCGGTATGTAACAAGGTATATCACGTGAGAATAGGAATGTGCCAATTAAGCGAGTGAAAAATATGTGTGTATTCATGTGTCGGGGGCACGGTGTAAAATCTGTGTGGGCCGCTTTCACCTCGTGATACTATCGGCACTGAGATATTTCCATCACCGACCAAGATACAAGCATAAAACCGAGGATGTATACACACGTTTAATATTGCCAGTAATTTAAAACAAAAAACATTTAAGTCAAATTTAGAACTAAAGATGAAAAAAAAAAATTATATTTGAGTAAAATTATATTCACGTAAGCGGAATTTGAGTCTATATTACGTATCTCGAAGTTTATATTATCAAGCAGTGATGGCCTCGAGGTTTAGGTGCGCGGTTGAGAATTTCGGCGGTCGCGGGTTCAAACCCCAGGCACACACCTCTGACTTTTCGAAGTTATGTGTGTATTCACCATGAATTATCACTTGATTTAATGGTGAAGGAAAACATCGTGATGAAACCTGCACACCTAATAGTTCTGCGGAATTTCTTAGGTGTGTAGTCCGCCAGCCCGCACTAGGCCAGCGTGGTGGACTACGGTCTAAGCCCTCTCAGTTGTAGAGGAGGCCCGTGCCCAGCAGTGGGACGTATATTGGCTGGTGATGATGATTACGTATCGCATTCTTGTCGTGTAATTTAGAATTTGAACAAAGATAGATGTCATTTTCAAGATCAGCAATGAGATCGGTTGTTGGACTTAGATACTCCCAAAGTGATTGTCTGTTGAAAGCGTTTGCCAATACAAATGCTCGTACAACAATATGAGAAGGTAATTTATGACACATTTACATAAATCATATTAAGTTTAGTTTCAAAGTTGCAAGGACAAGTTGAGGTTTATATGCCGAATAATGTGACTACACTTTGCCTCTTCCCATTGTAGCTGTTCAAAACATTTCACTCCAACTTGATCTAACACAATTTCAACTTTCATCTTTTTTTTCATGGCCAACGTATCTGTTGTTATAAAACTTAACCTTACCTTCTATATTTCCAACTTCAACAATCACAACAATGCAGTATAAACATTTAATGTTCATTATCCAACTCCAAGCGTGCCATAAACCAAGTCTCCGTTTAATAATGGATTTATTTCATTATTAAAATCAAAGGAACTATATCCGCACAGCCACGTATTGGTTTCAATATTTTTATTTAATTCAATTATATTATAAAAAATAAACTCAACAAGGATGAGGAGATAAAAATAGCTTATGAGCTAATTATTTTTAAGATTATGTACATATTTAAATAGAATTTACAAAAGTTATTTTGACAACCTAACACTGGCTGGCGATGTAAAAAATTGAGTTATTTTATGGAACAAGAAATAAAACAGCCGTTCAGTATGTACTAATAACGAATTTATAATTTAATAATTTACAAATGGGAAACTCTCCGTTCCGTCTTACAGTAACTTATATTGGGTTCGTATAACAAAAGCGTATGGAACATACCACTTCAACATTACTACTATTTTGTACAAACATTCGTCATTTGTCTCGATTAACAAACTTTTTATACACCTTATCAACTTACACTGATTTGTAAACTACTCAACCAAATACACTGATATTTTTAATTAATTAAATTTATTTGAAGGCAAAATTTGTCGTGTAAAGGCTTTTCATTAGATATTTCGAAATTAGATAGGTATAAACTGAATTCTCGTTCGGTTACTAGATTTTTTAAACAAATTTTGAAACTTCTTGATCTATGTTTTATAGTACCAAAAGAGGTCTACTAAGTACGGTTTAGCTTCTTGGATTAACATCATCAATTTAAGGAATACAGGCCGTTTAACCCAAAATTATTTTTTTATCTTTGTAGTTGCCTCTAGCTGCCGGAATAAAAAGAAATATAGATTATTTAAAAATGTTAAGTCAAATTATTTAAATTGAAAACGTTAAACAACAAATTGTATAACTTCACAGATACCACCTTATATAGCTAAATTATTCAAAACAAATTGCCAATTATAATTTGTTAATCGAGGCAAATAATCGATTCTTAAACATAAATAAATAAGCATTTAAAATCGATATGACACAGAAAGCGATGAAAAACAATATTCGTATCACTAAAGTATTGTAATTGATTGCTTAGCATTATAATTTTCACATTATATCAAATGATTCGTAATAAAAAATCTAAATTAATTTATTTTATCTATGTATATAATCTTACGTATACAATAATTTATTTAAATATTATTTATTTACATATATTGGATAGATACTTCAATGGGATTTTAACAACAAAAAAGAACTATAATTTTTGTCAATTAATTTTCGAAAATAAAATAAAAAATAGCATATTTTCAAAAGTTACTGATGACTAAAGGTCAGTAAAAAAACCTTCGCCTGTTGTGGAGATAATATCCTCAATGGGGTTAATTACAACACGCAAATTTTCATCTTCGGCCAAAATTTAAGAAATTATTGCCCCATTAAATATTAACATTGTTGTAATTTTTTTATTTGCCAAAAATTTAACATTTCAAACCAAAAATTAAAAAATTCAAAAGGTCCCCTTGAAATTCTTTATAGATTAATTAAGTACAAAGTTATTAAAATAAAAAGGAACAAGTTTAACGCAATGAAGGTGACTTTAATCAACGTACATACTTTTATGCTAGTATGTAAATTATTAGTTCCGAAATAAACTTTGTAGGTACCTACTCGTTGTAAATATTTCAAAACTAACAAAAATATATGAATAGACAGATCACCAAGAGATTGAAAAAGTTGAATAATTTGAAAACGTAAGCAACAATTAATTAATTTTTATTGAGAATTATCCCTTAGCATTTATTCTGGAGAATGTGGTTAACTTGGTAGAGAATTATTTGCATATGTATGACTAATTAAATATTTCCTTATAATTATTTACAGAATAATTACTAATAAACTAACGTTATTTTAACCTAGTGTAGTTATGTAAAATTGCACTTAAGGAAATTGTCAAGTTTCTTACTCGTGTGCAAATTCTATCGGTAAAGTTGAAAATGTTACATTTACATCACATTACGCTAACACGTTTTTTCATTGTTGAAAATCGACGATCGTCGGAACACAATTTCATCATTATTCCATGTAAATAGACTATTTTAACATGTTTTTAGTAAATATATTCAATATTGAAATGAATCAACAGTTTTTTAATAAGATTTGTTACATCGAAACATGTTTCTTGTAAACCACATACGAGTACATTGTCATATTTGCAATTCTAATAATTTGTAGCATTAAAATATTATTTATTCTTATTTTGAATTTGGCGCCATATTAAGATGGCGGAGGCTCGTTGTTATCACGCGTTGCCGCGTGATCCAAACGTCAATGTGGTTGAAGGGAGTTTAATATATTCATGTTTATTGCATGTTGGTGGCTGGGTGGGCCCCCTAAAAAGCTAAGCTGGGGTCTAGACGCCGCTGCCATAGCAGCAAATAGGGGAGGCGCACCCCCACCCCCAAATAGGGCAAAAGATGGCGGTAAAAGTGGCCTCGCTGATAGACGTAGTTTTTCTATCTCGGCTTCTTGGAGACGTTTCGCTTTCGCACGTCGATTTTGAAACCAAATTTTGACCTGAAAAGAACCATATTGTGAATATGAAATATGTGCTGATATCATGATATAGTTATGCGACAATCTCAGACATGATAAACATATTAATAAGGAAAACGGGGCATGTTCAAATTTGATTAACGCATGCGAACAAATGGCTGAGTAATTTGCTAATATTTGCCTGTTGTCTGGTGATTGGCGTTTTACTCTTATCTGTTTATATTATGAATGGTGCTGTGTATGGCAATACAGGTTTCATTTTGATACAATCTTTGATGTTACATCAAATAAACTCATTTTTTGTATGAATTTTTATTAGCATTTTGTTTGTTTATTTTACGAGAATATATGTCTAATAATAAACAATAATATATAATTATACCTACATAACTAAATATTATACCTAATTTTTAACATTACATTCCGAGTAAGTTCTATAGATACTTTATCATAACGTAAAATACCTGAGTTTCGGTGAGTCTTAGAGAAGACGAGAACTCTGCGCGTTCCGCAATACTTAGGTACTGCTTGTCTCTGAACTTCTTCTCCAAAGCGAGCAGCTGTTGCGTGGTGAAGGGCGTTCTGGGTTTGCGATTGGGTTTGTGTTTGCGCAGTTGGCAGCGGACCACTGGTGGGCCACTGGGCGCGCCGGCTGGAGACAAGAAAAGAAATGTTAAAATTATATCATTAAAATAACCAGCCATAAAACATCCGCTGCTTAATACAGGTCTCTCTTGAGTCTTGACGGCGTTCACAGCGACCTGCATCCAGCGATCACCATCTCAATTATCCGTGATCGAGGGGCCCACGTACTGGAAGAAAGGGTTAACTTGGTAGAGAATTATTTCTATATATGAATGACTAATTAAATATTTCCTTATAATTATTTACAGAATTATTACTAATAAACTAACGTTATTTTAACATAGTGTAGTTATGTGGAAAAATTGCACTTAAGGAAATTGTCAAGTTTCTTATCGGATTATGGATCGCGGTTTTGAACCTGAGAAATATACTCGTATGTATGTATGCTGGTAGGTGCAACTTTAGTACCACTTTCTGCCGTGCAGAAAAGCGATGCAGATTAATTACAATCGTTTCTAGTCGTCAATGTACGAGTATTTGGCCCCTATCAGGTGCAAATTGTGGTCACTTTAAGCTGCGACTGAAAACCACCTTTCAACTTGTTTCAATTCATTATCTTATATCAAATATCATTATGACCCATATAATTTTTGATGTAGGGTTAATCCATAAACCCCAAATCAATGTTTTAGAATATTTAATTAAATTATCTACTCTATTTAAATACGACTTGTAACTGAATATTAAAATATGTAAGTAATTATTATTTATAATTGAAACCACAATTGCTCGGTTTATGCATAATATATTAAGAATAAATTTTATTACAAGAATTGAAATCACATGTAATATTGAGACGAAATGAAGTCATATATATGTGTAATAATTATATGGGAAACGTTACAAAACGCTCGGTTATTACGAGAATTGGGTTGTGGAGTAAATTTAACTTGTCCGCGAAGTTGGGTACGGTGGCTTCGTTCCACTAGATCATGCCAGTGATTAGCGTCACATTCGACTCTGGGTGGTCATTTGGTTCCACTTAAAGCTTACTGTGGTAATGCTGGCATATTTTATAAGTAGAGAAATACATATATGTATATTTTCAAATAGCTGAAAATGTTGAAATTATTTCTGATATAGATATCTTTGAAAAATAAATGGAAGGCATTGGAAAAACATGCGCAATATGAAGATTATTTTAATTATAAGATATTTATTAAATTTAGAATTGTCACAGTATAGGATATTTTTTGGTATATACGAGTATAACGTTTTATTTTTCATGGAATTTGTTTATGGCGTTAGATATTTATTTTATAATCTGTACTTTGAAAGATTTGTCTTGTTTTTATGTAAAAATAAGATTACCCAGGAGGAATTTATATCAAATTTAAAATCATATTTCACGGCACTTTGCTTTTTTTTTTTTTTTTTTTTTTTTTTTTTTTTTTTTTTTTTTTTTGTTCTCGAGGGGAAAGCTGTTTATGGCTCTACTTCCCGCCAGCCCCGGGGGAGGGGAGGGCGGGAAGCGTATGTCGGGGTCACCGGTCTTCCAGCCCAGCGCGCGGCGACGTCATGTCCGCGCAGGTGTTAGTGCCGGGCTGGGTCCCTAACAATATCCCTAAACCGGCATACCGACCAAAACCCCCCCGGTGGCCATCTCCGCGCCGAGTGGGGCGACCACGGTACGTTGGCGAGAAGCGCCAACCGTAATGCCGCAGCCGCCCGGTGCGCCTCCGAGACGTATTTGTCTCGGCCGTCTCGGAGTGTGTAGGGGGCGCAGTTGCGCCCCCACTAGCTTGGTTCGGGCGCCCCGGTTGTGGGTGGGCGCCCACGACGTACACAGGCCACAGTGCCGCCGCCCCTCTCGGGGTCACTTTCAGTGAGGGCGCGCCGCCCCCGCAGCGCGCCCAGCGACCCCAAGGGCCCCTTTGAGTCGTCTTTTACGACAGGCAGGGGATACCGTGGTGGGATTCTAACGCCCCCTTGCCACAGGGCAGGGCGCCGGGTCTAATTATCTCTGTTTACCCGGCGCCTCCTTCTCTGACGTCTTTGGCGGGCGGGATCACTTCTTTCGCGATCCCGCTCCGCGCTCTCCTTCTGCGACATGACGTGCTCGCAGAAGGAGAGCATCGCTCGCCACGACCTCGGACTCCCGACCATCGAAGAGATGACGGCCGGGAGCGTGAGGTCGTCACCAACAATTGCGCGGAGAGCGCTGCGCTGCACCTCCCAGGCTGGACACTCTTCTAGGGTGTGCTGGGCTGTGTCGTCCGGGCAGTTGTCACAATGGTGACACACGGCCGACTCCTCCTTCTGTGCCACCCGACACAGGTAGTGTCCGAAGCATCCGTGCCCCGACAACACCTGCGTCAGGCGGAACGTTGCCGCGCCGTGGCGCCTGTCCACCCACTGGTCGAGGACAGGACGCACTGCCTCGACGGTTCTAGCACCAGCACTGGGATTCTCCAGCCTGGTTCGCCATTCCTCCACGGCGGCCGTACGGAGGGAGGCTTTAATTGACTCGACCTCTCTCGGGGCCAATCTGTCCCCGCGACTTGACGCCTCCTCTCGCTGATGGTAAAAGCGCGAGAGGATTTTGGCGTCAAGGTCCCACGGCAGGGACCCGGCCAGTACGCAGGCCGCCTCGTGGGAGATCGTGCGGTAGCCCCTGATCAGTCGCTGCGCCAGCGCACGCTGAGGCCTGCGCAGAAGAGCGACGCAGCGCCTGTTCAGGGACTCAGCCCATACTGGGCCCCCATACAACGCCATAGACCGCACGACTCCCATGTACATCCTTCGGCAAGGGATGCCTGGACCTTCCAGGTTGGGCAGCAGGCCGGACAGAGCGCCTGCTACCCGCAGCAGCTTCAGCTGCAGCACCTCAAAATGGGCGCGGAATTCCCACCGACTGTCCAGCAGCAGCCCCAAGTATTTGAGCTGCTTGCCGATGGGAATTCGCACGCCCTGAACCTCGATGTGGGCCCCAGCAGGTGGTCCCATCCGAGGCCGGTGAAAGCAAATGGCCTCGGATTTGTGGAGGGCCACCGTGAGGCCCAGCCGCCGAATTCTCCCCGCCACGTTGCCAGTTCCAACCGCAGCGAGGTCGGCGGCCTCCTGGAAGGTCCCGCCCGTCGCAGTGACGAGCGTGTCGTCGGCGTAACAGAATACGCCGACACCCCGGGGGTTGGCACCACGGAGCACCCAGTCGTAGCCGATGTTCCACAGAAGGGGCCCAAGAACCGACCCCTGTGGAACACCGCACGACACCGCTCTTCGGTGCCACCCGCAGGCGCCCGGATACACCACGTCCCTGTTTGAGAGGTACGAGTGCACCAGGCGCCTGAGATAGGGTGGCACCACGTGGTACCGCAGTGCTTCCTCGATACAGGCCCAGGGCAAGGTGTTAAAAGCATTGGCGATGTCCAAGGACACCGCCACGACGCATTTGCCCCGGGCCACCGCTTCCTCCGCTAGTACGGCACTTTGCTAGCGAAATATTAGTAATATTAATACTATCGAAATTCTTTATTTTCTACTGCTGGCTTAATAAAAAATGGAGACTTTTCAATTACTTTTTAGAAACGTAACAAAACATTATTCAATCCTTTGCCCTAGTAAGTAAACTCGCTTCCTACATACATAAATATCATCAAACATAACGCATGGAGGTTGGTTAAATTCAAAATTTCACGGTACTGCTAGCGCACGGTCGAAAATAGAATTTACGTTACGCATCAAATGCTTACATATTTCTGTATTCTTGGAGCGAAATTAGTCAAATGTTTGTCGGTACTAATCCTACGTAACATTTAAGTGTATTTCCGTTTATTTTGACGATAATTAACACTAAACAAGTCGTATTCATCATGTTAGGTTTTATTGAGCGTCTCATATTGAACGTAGGAGTAAATTTTTGGAACCTCATGCGTTAGTTTGTTGAGTCAAAGTTATGAGGTCATTACCTTTGTGCGAACTATAAGCTTCGCAAATTAATAGGTCTTCATGATCCCACCTTCATACGTCATTAAATCATTAAGTGTAGTTGGAAGAAACATCTTAAGCCCCGCATTCATCGAGTGATGAAAGATGACCTATTGTTGCTTGATACTCTATTTAAAGAGCGTTATACTTCATCAAATGCAGTGTAATTATTTTAAAGTACCAGTTTTTTTTCTTATACATAATTTTTATATTACAATGTCAATCCAACTAGACAATCACAAAATGCTACAAAACGTTGCCAAAAGCCGCCCAAACCGTGTTCAAAACATAATTAAAATTTCAATCGGCCGATCGATTTGCCAGTTAATGGGCTATTGGCGGGCGGAAGCGACACAATAGCTGACTACGGCGTTATTATGCAGCTCACTGAATCTGCGTTTTAATATTCAGACGGATCCAACGATTCAGCATCTATATTATCCGGCTAATGGCGTTGGCTTGTTTAATTAATGGTAATTTTTGGTTGCAAACTATAAAATCTGCCTCGTGGTCTCGCGGTACAAGTATGTGCCGTGCGATCTAGAGGTCCTGGGTTCGGTTCCCGGGTCGGGCAAAGTGTTATTGGGTTTTTCCATTAGGAAATTCTCAGTAGTAGCACGGAATCTGGATTTGTGCCCGAAAAACGGCAATAGGCTCGCCCCATATTACTTGGGACTGGTACACACCTGGCGAAATGTGGGTGCAGAAATGCAACTCTGCCTACCCCTTCGGAGAATACAGGCGTGAGTTTATGTATGTATGTATGTATGTAAACTATAAAATCGACTCATTGACAGCCCCGTGGCGCAGTTGGCTAGATACCAGCTTGCGAAACTAGAGGCCGCGGGTTCGGCGCGAGACAAATGTTTGTGTGATCCACAAATATTTATTTCGGGTCTGGGTGTTTGTGAGACCGAAAAGTCTCATAGTTTCTAAATACCCACGACACAAGACTCGTATCTTAATGTGGGGTCAGAACTATGTATGTAACTGTTGGGTGTATTTATTTATTCATTTATTATATCGTGCAATTTGTAATCAGCATAGAATACGTAGTGTAGGACGCCCTCTGGCTAGGTGGGGTGACGATATTCGCAAGGTAGCTGGCAGCGGTTGGATGAGGAGGGCCGAAGAACGAGCCCAGTGGCGTGCCATAAGAGAGTCCTATGTCCAGCAGTGACAGCCGTGAGAGAGGCTAGTGATGATGATGTTAGGATAGGTGCGACCGCGTTTATTACATTTACATTTATTTTTATTTACATTTACATTCATAAACTTATACCTGTATCTCAGAAATAATTAAAGTAGGTAAATATGTTTTTTAATCACGCTTCACCAGCTTTGCTAGGAAATATAGGAGCCCTTCATTTTACAGCCATATTTCCATTCTCCGTGCTACCACTGCTACCACTAACGGAATTTCAATAACAATTTTCACGACCCAAAATCGAATCAAGAACTTCTCCATCGCTTGTCGCATGTGTTATTCTGCTGGACTAACGAGGTCGCCCATTATTTTTTTCTACTTTAATGAGCATCTCAAAACCTGGACAGCTATCAATTTACTAGGCTGTATTATAACTCTAGAGTAAGGAAATGCCTGAGGTGGATGGTAAAGCCAATGTAAAATTATAATCAAAGAGATTTTTGTATAATATTATGTGGTTTAAATATCATCTTAAGACTTACATCCGCACATTAACGTCTTATACTCATTACCAAATACTAAATAGAAATTGAAGCTTGAAAGTAAGCCTTGGCTATAATTTGAGTATTTAACCAAATTAACCATAATCGTAATTAAATATTTAAATTCAATCCGTTGTTAATGGAATCAATTCATATGTTAATATTTCAATTTCCTTTCCTTAACGGTTGAGTTGCATGCATATTGTTTTGTTGACCTTGAGTTATTTATTAGGACCTCTATTAACAAACAAAGTGTAGTTAAGGGTCCCGATTTATATCGCGCTATTATAATTAGGAATTAAGGTTCGTTTTTATTAAGTGTCGTTGCCCCGGATTAATTTACTGTATGAATTAAATAGTTGCTAGTAAATTTACAAATTGTGTTCGCTTTTTGGGTGAGCGTTGTTTATTTTAGGGACTAGTAGGTTATTTTGTTGAAAGTATTTTTTGTAACACCACTGTGATGGAAATGACTACGAATTTAGATTTCATCATCTTCAGCCCATATAATATGTACATCCCATTGCTGGGCACAGGCCTCCTCTGCAACTGAAAGGGTTTTTAGGCCTTAGTCCACCACGCTAGCCTAGCGCTGGTTGGCGGACTACACACCTAGGAAATTCCTAAGAACTTTATGTGTGCAGGTTTCATTACGGTGTTTTTTTCTTCACCGTTAAAGTACGTGATAATTCTTTGTGAATACACACATAACTTTGAAAAGTCATAGGTGTGTGCCTGGGGTTTGAACCCGCGACCGTTGAGATTCTCGACCGCGTGTCTAAACCTCGAGGCCATCACGACTTTTTGAATTTAGATTTCAGAAGAGCAAATCAGGAATGTCCCTTACATGACAGAAGTCTTAAATCTATTTGTGCGCCAATGAGTCAATAATAAAAAATAAACGAAATATTTCTATAGAGCCGAGCTGTATTCTGTCTTGGCTACAAGCAGAATGATCGGTATGAACAAGGAGGTAGCGCTGGCATCTCACAAAAAACTGATATGATTTCCTTTTTGATGCGTTCCGATCAGTACCTACGTGAGAATGACAAATGTTCTACTGGACATCGATAAACTTTACACTTAAGTAAACCTGCACACGAGTTTTCATCCCAAAAGTCCATCGAGTAAGTTAAGAATCCCTAAATAACCTTGCAAAGTTTATCGTCCTAATTTTATTAATGTTCAAATAATATTGTTTGTGTAAAAAAAAACAACGGAAAAAATATCCATACCTAACGCGTCTAATTTTGGGAAAGTTGAATGCTGTCATCTTGTTAAATAATGCTGAAAAGCAAATTTGTTTGTCCAATAATGCAATTTTAAACAATAAGTGACTAAAGCAAACCTATTTTCCTTCACTGTTGCTTAAACCGTATACAATTCTGTATTTTATAAGTCACAAATGTCGGAGCTCACAATCTATCGTAAACTCTATGAAATGTTGACGTAAACGTCTCAACCAACTTTTCTCCAACAACGAACGTTGGACCCAATTGAATAAACACATACAGGCCATAGACAATCCAATAAGGCAAAGGCAATCCCCACAAATGCCTATCCTTTCACGTATCGGTGATAAAACACAACAATTTCAATAGGGGCCCCCACCTGCCGACGTATCAATGCACCACCGAACGTTAATGAAGATATAATATCCATCTCTAAATGTATTTATTTTCCCGCGCGCGCCACTGCACCCGCCATTTTGTGCAGCGATGACAGACCATAGAGCATTTTACGTAATGGCCGCCAATTAAGCGCGTTGTTTGGGCTACTTTAATAGGATTTAGTTGTCAATGTTGCGATTTAATTGGATTGTTTGTAATCTTTGTTGTTGTTGAATAAATTACTTCGTGCATTCTTGCTTCGGATGTTTTTACTTTTATTTGTAATGTTCCAAGTAGGTTTTTATAGTGAAGATGTAAAGGAGGTATCTCGGGAGAGAACATTGTATTTAACGTTAATAAAATGTGATTTTTATACGAACGTATTCTTAGTGCTGGTTTACGCGGTATTTTTAATCGCTGATAATAAGCTGCATGTACACTATTTTTATTTTTTTAAACCTGAGTGTCAAATTGAACAATGTTTTATTACAAGCAAGAACTTCATAGATCAGACAGTTTTTACACTTCCAAAATTGGACAACGCCCTACACGTAGACTTTTTGCAGAGTTTCACAGATTAAACTATCATGCAGACTCTAATAATAGTTTTCCAGTTCATAATTATTCTTTTCCTTTTAATCTGGGGCATTTAAAGCCTTTCGTTACCAAAAGCATTTAGTATTTAGTAATAATTACGTTGATGATAGGAGATAGCCATTGCTTATGACTTGCTAGACAGTACTGAACTGATAGTGTGAAGTTACTTTCTAGGCTAGTGTCAAAAATAATGCTTTGCGTGTAGGGTTTATAAAGTTTCATATTTATAGCGTACAAAATTAACCTGTCAATAATAAATAGACGCAGAATAAATAGCTAGCAAATCACGCACTAGTTGCAATAGTATCTAGCAGCAGCGAATTGCAACAAATATTAACATTTTAAAGTGAACACAATGCTAATAAGTCGATTAGCGCATTTTAAGTGGAAAGCAATTATTGTAATTTGTTTGATGAACTCTGTTACAACATGATCCTTGACATATCAAAGACTTTTATACAATGTTCCATATAGTATATATTGTCACACGGAATACATGCTACATTCATACAAAAAACTTGAACATGGCTTTCTTCTAGCTATGAGTGTACAATCTCTAAGGATAATGATCACTATATTTAGAATTTTCTGTTTAAAATCAATAAGTAGTTTAAGCTATTATGTTTATTACCTATATCATGATTTATTTCATGCATACACATACATACATAAACTCACGCCTGTATTCCCCGAAAGGGTAGGCAGAGGTGCATTTCTGCACCCACATTTCGCCAGGTATGTATCAGTCCTACGTAATAGGGGGCGAGCCTATTGCCGTTTTTCGGGCACAATTCCAGACTCCGTGCTGCTACTGAGAATTTCCTAATGGAAAAACCCAATAACACTTTGCCCGACCCGGGAATCGAACCCAGGACCTCTAAATCGCTCGGCACATACTTGTACCGCGAGGCCACGAGGCAGTCATTTATTTCATGGTAATGTAATAATATATTTTTCCTCACCAGTTCTCATTGGATGAAACAATAATCAAATGATTTTATTTAAAAAGGCATTAGAATACGATTGCATATTTTATTCATATGCACTACTTTAAAAGAAAACGAATGACTACGTTACAAATTCCGAACAAATCATAATGTTCGTGGTTTCGTCCAATTATGATCGGTTCAAATTACCGACACGAGTGAGTAATTGACTGCAATAATGAAATCTCCGGCTATTTTCCGCTAAATGACTATAACTAGTGATGCTTCAAGCATAGTGAGCTCAGTTTTCTTCTCATGATGTTGTTCAGAAACAAAATCGGGTGTTGTATAAGACGCCTAAACATGTCGATGACAAAAGTGATAAGGATATATTTAAAATAATATTTAGTGTGGTATTATGACTAACCCGTTGGTCTCTTGACATAATGCGGAGAGGAATTACGAGTCAGGCAATGTTATTGGGTATTTCCCTTGTGAAATTCTAAATAGCTACAAGTCTTGAAATGTGCCTGAATAACGGCTATAGGCTCGCTAATTTTCGCGTTGGAGTTAAAACATATACAAGGTATAGAAATATATTTTTACAATATATAGTCGAGTATGTATTTATGTTTGTACATGCAAACATAAATTTATTACTTCAGGAATTCAAATGGCGAATTGACTGCCTCGTGGTCTCGCGGTATAAGTATGTGTCGTGCGATCTAGAGGTCCTGGGTTTGATTCCCGGGTCGGGCAAAGTGTTATTGGGTTTTTCCATTAGGAAATTCTCGGTAACAGCACGGAGTCTGGAAATGTGCCCGGAAAACGGCAATAGGCTCGCCCCCTATTATGTGGGACTGATACATACTTGGCGAAACGTGAGTGCAGAAATGCACCTCTGCCTACCCCTTCGGGGAATACAGGCGTGAGTTTATGTATGTATGTATGAATTCAAATGGTTAATCACGCAACATCGGCCTTTATCAGTCCATTACGGGCCATGAGCCTCTTCTACACTAAAGAACACGATTCTTAGCTTCTAATACGAGTACCTACATAGCATTGCTACTCTTAAAAAAGAAATGAGGATAAAGTATAGCGAGACGTAAAGATTATTAGAACGCTAACCTTCATGGGGAAATTTGACAGTGACCACGACAGTCTTTTATATGAATATTGGTACTACTGGTAATAACGTTACATTATAGTCTGAATGGCAGCGTGGCTCTACCAATTAGGTCTAACGATTTGTTGTTTTTTTTCTCTTTATACCAGAAATTGGGATATTATCGGAGCAATGTTGTGAGGCTTGCTAACTTCATATATTTAGCACTAAATGTTGTAGGTGTTTATGGGCGGTGTTGAACACTTAACATCAGGTGGCTCACTAGCTCGTTTGGCTTTCCCATAAAAAACTAAAATATTTTTTTTCCTCACGTCACTTTCCTCGTCTGGATGTAATAATGTTAGTTAAAACGTTTACTTAACGAACAATTTTTCCACATTATCAGCAACATTTCTCGAGAGATATGCTGGCAATTAATGGTAATACCATACGCTACACATACCTTGAAAGAACATTTCCACGAACGTAAGATATATGCACGTTTAACATAAACTTATCGTTTGTTTGCAAATAGCTACAGCTTCGTGAGTTTGATAAGGAGTTGTGATCGATTGTAGATCTTTATATGGGTTTAAATCAACTTGAGTACGTATTAATTGAATTTTAATTAAATAGAAAAAATAAATCGTGCGATGGCTATGATAAACGCGAGTCGGTAATTGACTGGAAGACAGGCCGCGCTTTATTCAGTCGGTCGAAAGGATTAATTGGTTTAACTCAATTATAGCTCTTAGAAAATAGAATATTGGTGTATCTAATTGACTAATGGGAGATGACAGCGTGACACAGTTGTTTAGAAATCAATTGCAAAACAATAGACAGGGTACCTTGTAAGTACCTCATATCAGCATTTATCATTATCATCATTATGTAAGAATGAATCAAGATGCAAGTTAGTGTGAAGCACGACTTTGCTCGTTTCCTGTTTATGTCACTTATAAGTAAAATTTGTTAGCGAACATAGGTACATGAAAACAATATGTTGTGTTGCTTCCTTGTAGCAATTCTATTAATAAGAAAGATCATTACTATTAATAAGCTTATCGCATTTTTGTGGGATTTGGAATGCCTCATGGTCTCGCGGCATACGCATGTGCCGTGCGATCTAGAGGTCCTGGGTTCGATTCCCGGGTCGGCCAGTGTTATTGGGTTCTTCCATTAGGAAATTCTTGACAAAGCACGGTCTGGAAATGTGCCCGATAAACGGCAATAGGCTCAACCCCTATTACGTGGGACTGATACATACTTGGCGAAATGTGGGTGCAGAAATGCATCTCTGCCTACCCCTTCGGGGAGTACAGGCGTGAGGTGATGTATGTATGGGACTTGATAGCTGATAAAATGTGGGTTTAGGGATATGGTGTAGCTTGAGGTAGTAGGTATGTATGATGTGTTTAATCGAGTAGTTTTTACATGAACCAGCTAATGCAAAACTTTAACGAGATCTGATATAGGACGCAATAGGACAATTGCTCGAAAATATAATAAATAGAAACTCATTCCTAACGCAATTAACTTTACACGTGCTATCAATATTTATGAATGCCGCAATTATGAGCATTATAATTTGAAATACCGGCGAATAGGGAGCAAACGATATAGTGCAAACGGGGAGATATCAAATCAATAGTAGCAAAAAACTTTATTACCGCCGATGATATGAAGCATAGCGTGTATGTAACAAGCATGTTTTCAATCTTAAGATCTAAAGGCGGTTTTACATTTTCAGAGAAAAGGCTATTTTATTTATTTATTTAAGCCTTTTCTTCGGACACATTAATGTACAATCACTCATATATATCTATTTTCTTCCACCTCTGTGTGTCCGCTTGCCACTTGGCAAAGGCCTCCTCCAGTCGTCTCCATTCCGGCCTCTCTATGGCCACTCTACCCCATGCCACACCTGCAACCCGTCTGATATCGTCATCCCATCTCTTTGGTGGCCTACCCCTCCTTCTTTTTCCTTCTCTTGGGTACCATTGCGTGGTTATTTTGCTCCATTTGTCTTTCCCTCTGATTGTGTGGCCTGCCCATTTCCACTTTTGTCTCCTTATTTTCAGAGTTATGTCTGGAACTTTAGTTTTGCTTCTAATGTTGCTGTTCTTAACTTTATCCTTTCTTTGTATGCCAATCATACTCCTTTCCATGGCATGTTGACACACGGAGAGTTTGTTTGTTACATGTTTTGTTAAAGCCCATGTTTCGCTCCCGTATGTGAGCACAGGTAGGATGCATGTGTTAAATAATTTGCTTTTCATTGAGATGTGTAGATTTTTATCCTTCATTACTTCTTTTAGGCCCCAATATTTCTTCCAGCTGTTTGCAACTCTTCTTTCTGCTTCTTTATTTTCATTGTCCTCAGGAGACATCAGTTGGCCAAGGTATATGTACTCTGTAACATAAGAGATTTGATTCTGGTCCACTGTTACAGGGTCTTTGTTACCGTTGGTCATGATTTTCGTTTTCTGTGGGTTTAGTTTCAATCCTGCCTTTTCACTTTCCGAAGCTATATCGCTTAACATCTTGTTAAGATCCGCTGATGATGTTGCAAGTAACACAATGTCATCAGCGAATCGTAGGTGTGATAGTGTGCGGCCATTAATGGTTATACCCATGTCTCTCCATTCCATGTTCCTGAAGATCATCTCTAGTACGGCTAGAAAGAGTGTTGGTGAAAGGGGGTCACCCTGTCTCACGCCTTTTTGTATTTCAAACTTATTTCCTTCTTTTTCTAATCTGATGCGAGCTGAACTGTGTTTGTATATATTTTTTATAATTCTTATATATTTGTGCTCTATACCCAGTTCCTTTAAGGCTTCCCAGATTTTGAGTGTATCAGAGAATCGAAAGCTTTACTGTAGTCAATAAATGCTATGTAATATATAAGCTGGTATTCCTCGTATTTACTCATAATTTGTCTTAGAGTGTGGATGTGGTCCAGTACTGAGAAGTTTTTTCGGAATCCTGCTTGTTCTATTGGCTGTTGCTCGTCTAGTTTTTTTCCTATTCTTTCTAGAATAATCTTTGCAAAGATCTTATAAATATTGGACATTAGGCTGATAGGTCGATAGTTTCCAATATCGCAGTGATTCCCTTTCTTGAATATAAGGATTATGGTCGATTCAGTCCATTGTTTTGGGATGATTTCTGTGGTAATCACATTGTTGAAAATTTCTGTGAGTATTGGTATCATTGCTACTTTTGTTTGCTTTAGTATTTCGTTGCTTATTCCATCTGGCCCTGGAGCTTTATCGTTTTTCTGTGTGTTAATAGCTTTTTCTGTTTCTTCCTGCATGATGTAAGGAACCATTTCATTATCTGGCAATTCTATTTCTGTGTTATCTGTGTTGTTTTTGTATAGTTCGATGTAGTAGTCAGTGGCGATCTTGAGTATTTCCTGTCTACCAAACTTCTTTGTTCCAGTACTATCTTCCATCTTTACAATCCATTCTTTCTTTTTAGTTAGTTCTTTGTACGCCTTCTTTATTCCTCCTGTCTGTCTAATATGTCTCTCTATTGTTTCCATCCGGCGTTGTTTTTTGTCTTTCCTTATGTTTTCTTTAATTTCTTTGCTAACTCTTGCAATTTCCTTCCGATTTTTATCTGTGTTTTTTGTACTTATTAGAGCTGCTCTTTGTTCCAGTAGGTTGACAGTTTTTCCTGACATCTTATTGTTTAAGTTTTCTTTCTTTTTGCTATGTTCTTTGATAGTGGTTGTGATTGCACTTTCCAGCCAGGCATATTTCTCCTGTATGTTAGTGTGTTTAGTTTCTTTTTTGTAACTTTTAAGTTTCAAGTTTAGTGAGATGGCTATTTCTTCTATCAGATGCTTATTAAGTTTTATATTCTTTAGATTTGTTTTTGGCCTAGGGTTCTTGGGTTGGTATGAGATCAGTTCAGCTCTGACCATGCGGTGGTTGGTATTAAAGTTGAAATTGTTGAGGACATTTATGTTTGGGAAGAATTTATGTTTATTGGTCAGTATAAAGTCTATTTGGTTTTTTGTTTTCCCATCGGGAGATATCCAGGTCCATTTTCTGTTTTCCTTTTTCTTATAAATGGTGTTCAATATGGTCAGGTTGTTTTCCATTGCAAAGTCCATGAGCATTTTTCCATTCCTGCTTCTAAGTTTTGAGTTGTATGTGTAGGGTCCTATAATTGAATCTTCATCCCATTGACGTTCACCAATTTGGCCATTAAAGTCACCCATCACAATGATATTGTTGAGGGCATATGTCTGTATAGTTTTGTTTAATTCCTGGTAAAATTGACAAATTGTTTCGGTCTCTGCTTGCTCTGTGGGTGAATAGATCTGGATAATGGTCCATGGGTCTTTATAATCTGGTAATTTTAAAATCAATAATGCTATGCGCTCTGATACACCATAAAAACTCAGTATGTGTTTTGCTAAGTATTTTTTTACTAAAAATCCTACACCATGTTTTCCTGGGGTTTCTCCAATGTGATAGAATATAAAGTCGGGGTGTGCAACAATATTTTCTCCCATTCTTCTCACTTCGCTCATGCCGAGAATATCCCAGCTGGTGTTTTGTAGTGCCATTGACAGTTCTGATAAGTTTTCTTCAGTTCTTAGTGTTAATACATTCAGAGTTGCAATATATATTCTTGTTTGTTTGGATGATGGTATCTCCCTGTTAATTTTGGGGCTGGGTAGAGTTGGTTTCAAATAGTTTTCTTTATTTTGTTGTTGTTGAGTGGTTACTGGAGGGTTTTGGTCTAATTCCCCACGGGGACCAGCCGGGTTGGGGAATGTGAGAGTTTTTTGCTGTTGTTGTTGCTTATTTTTCTGTGTTGTTTTTCGTTTCCGGTTATTGTTTGAGGTAGGTGTTTTTTTCGGACATAGAGTAAGCTCGCTCACGCATGCGTTGAAATACATCTGTTCGTTGGATTTTCTTGCTAGTGTTGTTGGATGTTTCCTTCGGGCTGGGTGTGTCTGGGGTTCGTTTCCTTTTTTCATTTTCGCGAAAGTTATTTGCTCTTGCTTTGCGTTTCTCCATAGCTTCCTTGGAGTAGTCATTGGTAATGTAGGTGCTTTCTTTCATTTTCTTCTTGTTTCTAAGGATTTGAATTTTTTTTTGCAGAGTTGTTAATGTTAGCACAATAGGTCTTATCTTTCCATTTTCTTCTTTTTTACCAAGACGTTGTACTTTAGTTATTTCACTGTTTTCGAGTGGCACATCCAGATCAGTAATTGTTTTTGTTACCGAAGCGTTTAAATCCTCGTAACTTTCGCTGCAAGGTTCAGCAATTCCGTGCAGTATGATGTTGTTTTTCCTAGCGATTATGTCTAAGGTCTGCAGCTTCTTGTTCAGTGTTTCGACTTCACGTGAGAGTCTTTCGTTTTCCGCTAATATTGGCTGTATTTTCTCATCCACCATTTTCATTACTGTTGTTGTAACATTTTCTGTTATTTGTTTTGTTTGTAAGTTTAGTTCTTCTTTCATCTTATCTAGGAGCAGTAACATTTCGCCTGACAGTTGAGTGCTCATGTTGGCAACCACAGATAAGGTAGAAGGTGTTGGCAACGGAATGTATTTTAACGCTTGTAATGGAACGTGTCGCCGACACGCAGTGTACTGCGAAATCCAGCGAGCAATGTACTTCGCAGTGTCAATTTGTCAATGTTGGTAAACTGCACTTGATAGTTCTTGTCTATGTCGGCCTAGTTTGTATAACCTCAAATTTTTCTTGCTTATTTCGTATTGTCTTATTTCACTTTATTTTTCCACTTTGTGTGTAGATTTTTAGCGGCGATTTCTTGCAAATGTTTTTAGAACACAATTGATGACTTTTTAGCACTGATACACTTATTTGTGACACTTTTTTAATTTTAAAATTACGGAGCGACTAACAACACGTCTTCACGATTATGACACCGGAAACGGAAACAAGTATGTAATGTAACAAGCATGTTTTCAATCTTAAGATCTAAAGGCGGTTTTACATTTTCAGAGAAAAGGCTATATTTTTATTCTATAGGTAGGGTAGACCGAGGCGAATCGGATCAATTTTATTTTGAGCGTATGAAAATCATATTCAAGTGTTTTATATGTGACTTTTATTGACAAATTGGCAATCAGTAACATTCTAGCTACACAATAAACATTTAAAAACTTAAATTAGTCATAAATTGTACAAAATGTCGTCTAAAAACTTGAAAGACATAAATATCCGAATCGCCCCAAATGTCGGGGCGAATGGGATCATACATATTATATAACTAAATTAAAATGTTCTTAATACTATATGCTTTGTAACCATTACCAAAATTAAAATAATAAGAAATAAGATAGGGTATTAATTGTTAACACATAAATCACATATATAAGGGGTTTTTTCCCTCCCGTATTAGAACATTTTTCGTAACACCATTCTTCGCATGCATGGCGTCCAATCCTCTAATGGTGGATTAATGAATATTTCTGAGCAGTACATACAATGCCAATCTCTCTGTTTTGAACCCTTGATTTTTATTGCAGGCGTTTTTTATTCTTCTTTAATTTTTTAACGTTCTGCAAATTCATATGGAAATTTGGTTGGTACGGACCGCCTTGGTTGTAACTCCGATTCGCTAAGTGCAGTAACCGGTCTGCTAAAATCTTCTCAGTTTTTGGCATCTGAGGCTGCCAGTCCAAGTGTCTTGATAACACCTCTGGAGAGTGTGACTCTTCTTTGTAAGCTGGTATATGGCAAGTCGTAAATAGTCGCAGCTCGGCGTAAAGTTAATTCTTTGGTTAGAACTTTATTTGCGGCTTCTCTCATTTTTTCTTGGGACCATTCTCCCTCATTTTTCTTTCTTTTGTACGTACGAACAATATACAATGAACTAAAATGCAAAATTAACCTCAAATTTAAAATAAATAATTTTATAAAAGTGATCCAATTCACTCCCAACGACGTGATCCGAATAACCCCAGATTAAACACTTTTGAAATGAATATTTTACAAATTAACCTGTAATATTTTGCTTAAAATCTAAGATGTTTTCTAAAAAAGACACCTTTCTTAAAAATGTAGGCCATATAATTCAAAGTATTAACACAAAACTTTAGAATGACACAAAGAAATGGTAAGTCCATATTTTAGATAGGCGCCGAAATTGTAACGTACACTAACACCTGCTTTACTGTCGAGCAGTGCTGAGTCTATTGTACTAGTCGAAACAAAATACTGCCGATGGCGAGAGATGCGTGGGGGGAGGGGGTCGTAAGATACCAGTCATTTGTGTTCCTTGGTAACGCGTTTTTGAAAATATTAACCAATTTCTTATTTTGATCCGATTCACCCATTGATCCGATTCGCCTCGGTCTACCCTACTGGCAGCTTATTGTAAAAGAGAAATAGGTATTTGAAATATTTAAAAATAGAAAAAAAGCAGTGATGGCCTCGAGGTTTAGGCGCGCAGTTGAGAATTTCGGCGGTCGCAGGTTCAAATCCCAGGCACACACCTCTGACTTTTGGAAGTTATGTGTGTATTCACAATGAATTATCGCTTGCTTTAACGGTGAAGGAAAACATTGTGATAGAACCTGCACACCTAAAAAGTTCTTAGGAATTTCTTAGGTGTGTCGTCCGCCAACCCGCACTAGGCCAGCATGGTGGACTAAGGCCTAAACCCTCTCAGTTGTAGAGGAGGCCCGCGCCCAGCAGTGGGACGTATTTGGGCTGATGATGAGAAAAAAATGTGTTTTAATCCTTTTATTTGGTCAGTCAAAATAAATGCATAGGTACAGTCACCTCTGTCTCTACGACGAGATGTATTACCATCACATAACACATGCTTCGCCAAGTTTAACTACACTTGTAGGTAAAAACTTCTTCACAAGATAGGTGAAGAGGTTTTCGGCCGGCATGATTGCGTCGACCAACAGGAGATCATCATCTCTCGCTGGTCGGCACTTTTTCTGGACTCCATTACACTTACTATCAGGTGCAATGGGGTCACTTTGCCAGTATAAAAAAAAAATGTAGTTGATAAAGGCAACCGTTTAGTTTTAAAAATAATGTCTTAGTATTTATCAATACCACACAACGATAACCTATTTGACAATAAACGCTTGTAAACTAATATAAAACTAAAATTGGCGTGAAAAAGTTGTATTAAACTCATAATTAAGACAGATATGGCAAAAGCGAACGAAATTAACAAACGTCCACCCCTTAATGCATCATAAATGAAAAAACAAACAACGTTTTAATAGATTAATTAAAAAGCAAACAGCACTAACACTAAATGTCAGATGAAATAAAAAAAGGCTTCACACTTCATCGGTTGTATGGAAGAACCTTTAAATATTTTTATTGTTGTGGTACCATTGTAAAGTAATTAACGATAGGTACCAACGTAACAAAACGAAAACAACATGTCTGCGTGGTTCTCAATCAACATTAAGAATGGAGTGGATGTAAAAAGCTAATGAATGTTGCTTGCATAATGTTGAATTGAATGCGCTCAACTTGAGTCTGGTAGCGTCCGCCACTAACTACTGGTGGAGACACTTTCAGACCCGGTCGGAGACCTGCTGGTGGCACAAAAAATCATTAGTCAATAGACAAGTACTGTTAATTGCATTGTAACACATGAAATATTTGAAAAAAGAGTTGAATGCCTATCGGTTATCACTGGCTTACATAAATCAGCTTTTATCCTAGTCTATTCGTATGTTATACGGGTTATAAAGAATATGTCAGTTTCCGCCTTGTGAGCATCAGTTTGCAAGTGTCCGCATATTTGTCAAGCATAGGTAATACGTAAAATGTTAAGTCTCGCCATATTGCTAGTTATTGTAGGTACATTTTGGAGGCTTTGGTAGACTTTTAATTATGCGGATTTTTAGCTATGTGGAGTTCACTGTTGATAACTTTTAATAGTAAGTAATTGGACTGATAGCATCAACTTAAAAAATAAACTCTAGTCACTTTATTGTTATTAGTAATAGGATACTACTTCATTTTATATTTACAATGAAAATTCGTCGTCATTTTATCTATGTATGTGTATTTTTCATTTGATGGTGTCATCACATTATAAGTTGCCCAAAATATCCGAAATGCTTAAAACCAACACAGCAGTCGTATTTAAAAAAAAACACCAAATGACTTCATCATAAGAAATTGTTCATTCGGAAAATATTATTAACAATTTATTATCGGATTATTGTTTGTTAATAAGCGGTTGGCGAACCAATGTAGGGTGGCGGAGTGTTTTTACGGCCGCTCATATGAAAGATAATTAAGACATAAAAAATATTCTCAGAATTGCTACCAATAATTCTCGTCGCTTCACTTCGCCCGAGAGTAAATTAAGTTCAATAATTGTTTTTTCGCCTGTGAATAATATCTATAAACGTCATATAATATTCGCAGATAAATTTATATCGAAATTTTAATGACAGATACCTATGTTGGAGATAGCCATGCTTAAAAAAATATTGGTTGAATAGAGTAAACGCAATTTAGTCACTCGATTTTTTTAAATTAGCTTCGAATGACGTCGTGTCTCCTTACATGTATGTCTATTAAAATTATCGGGTTAACCAAGTTGTTTGTGTTTGCACTAAGATTGTGATTTTACACTACGAATCCAATAACATCGGAGTCAAATTATGAAAGTAACATCGTTCAGCCATCCGACTCCGACTAATGAATATGTGGGCAAGGAGCAGGGACAAGGAGCAGGGGCAAAACAAAACATCGTGGCTTCTATCTGGCTGTACACAAGAATCTTTTGACAGTCCAAGCATACGAGCAAGTGTGTCATTGAGGAATTTTAGTGCTTCGAAATTCTATTTTTGCTTCTTAATGGAATGAAATGAAATTATATTTATTGAATCCATAAAATGTCAAATACATCACTTAGATGCAGTCATTTCAAAATTTGGTGTACCACCCTGTTCGGAAGGCAGTCATCACTAGAGAAGAACGGGCAAATAAATATGTAGGTATCTTATATAAATATGAAAATGAGGGCCCGGCTGTGGGATATATGGGTTGTTATACAAACTTTCTTATAATAATCTTGAATCGTGTTCATTTTTGCTCTACTCTGCTACGGCGGAAAAAATCTGACAGAGTTATGAGTTTTGCGACGTATGATTTCTACATAAGGTGCTGATACATTGAATATTAGTTCAATTTTATACTTGGAGGTCATAAAAAGAAGAATAAATAAATATTATTGAATGTACGAGATTTAATGTTATTGTTTTTCTTGTATAAATCACCGCACATGGTTTCGAAACAAAAATGGCGTTGATCGTTGAAATAGGGCAACGTATCTCCGTCAAAGCATTGGGCAAGCGGCGAGCGTTGAGAGCGACCGCGACGGTACAATTTCACAATTTGTCCGTGCGCTTTTTGCGCTGTCCGGTAATTGGCGCTTGGCGCTCACCTGCCCCGCCGGCGCAGGCGCAGCGCAGCCGCACCGCGCCCGCCAAATATGGCAACCAGTCCGTCGCGAACATTTCGCTTTTTAGCTGTATCTGACAAATGTGTAATTATTTATTTAATATCGTCGTCGCCGAGACGCTTTTGGGCACAATTCGCGTTCCGCGCTCGACGTTTTTCGGTCGCCATTACGCTCAAGTGTTAAGGACTCTTTAATGCTTCGCCACAGCAATAAATACGGTAATATATATCCGTATGCGGAAACATGTCCCTTTTTTTGTTGAAATTTATTAACTTTAACTGTTATACTTAATTGGCAAGGTCCACTGTTCGAGGTAACGCCTGTCCGCCATATAAAATTGATATGAATAGTTGACCATTAAGCTGGTGAGACAGCGCGATCAGTGATCTGGGGAAAAAACCCCGCCTCGTCCGGACACCCACATAACAGTAACGAGACGGCCACAGTTGAATGTAATGCGTTTTGTGAAACTATTTGCGATTGCTCACCTCGTTATCTCTGAATAGTAAAACTAAATTATGCGAAATATAAGGTTATGGTATGATAAACGAAAGATAAACACTTTGTAGGCGGGAATGTGCGAGCTAAATGGCTTGTTGTTTGTTACGGAATGGCCGCAAATAATCAACGAATACATAACATATAAAATTTTATTTGTTTTGACTCCGGACTGTGAGTTTGAATTTGCTATATTATCTTTTAAACATCTGCAACGGTCGATTAACATTCAAGTAAAAAACAAATAGGTACATATTATAACAAGTAACAAAAGAGGTTTATTATAATGTATCATTGAACGTTCGTCTAAATCGTATTAAGAACCTTAGGTATTTAATCGACATTTATAATTAAATAAATTTTATTATTTAAAATTAATATTTTTAACTTTACAAAATGTAATTATATATAGGTAGTTACTTGGGTATAAGTGTGGTAGGGAGTGAGTTTAGTATTGTAAGAGGGTGTTACTAGGCCACACATTTTGCATGATCAATAACAGTAGGCACACGATTGACAAAGCTAAGATACAAGTCCTGTGTCGTGGGTATCAGAAACTACGAGAGGCTTTTCGGTCTCACAAACATTCAGACCCGAAACAGATATTTGTGAATCACAAACATTTGGCTCGGTGTGGGCATCGAACCCGCGGCCTCTCGTTTCGCAGGCTGGTATCTATCCAACTGCGCCACGAGGCTGTCGATCATGATTATCGTTTGTGTATTTTTTTTCTAGCTATTCTTGTCAAATATGTCTCATTTCACGCACGCAGATTAGGTACTGTAAAAACAATAAAGGGAGTCAAAATAAATCTAAACGGTATAAAACCCACTACACAGACTTCAAAGGCCGGAACGCTACTAACTGCGATTATACTATTCTTCTACATAATTCTTAAAATACAATTACCTAAGGCCAAAAAATAATACCTATTTGTATTATACGAGGAATTATCGATTTTATGCCTGATCATGAGCGGTCCTTTTCATATATTTTTTTGACGAAAGAAAAGCAGCTTATGTAGCTCTTACCGGAGCAATATAAATATGTGGTTGTGTCGATATAAAAAACAAGTTTTTTTTTTAACCAAATCGAAGCCAGTATCAAAACAAAATTAAGTGAATCATTAGGACGAAGTGTACACAAAAAGGCGCGTATTTCCCTCTGAACAATAAGACAATATAATTAAATAAACTCCAGTATTGAGTTTACCGCAGCCGATAATTGCCACATATCTGTTACAGTAATTTGTGTTACGTTTAATGTCGAGGAACCGTTGCTAATTTCGAGAAATAATTATATTTTAATGGATTTAATTACTTAAGCGGTTTGCGCGACTCGCTTTTATTAATGTCGATTAAGTATTTTTATGGTAAAACGTGTTTAATAACAAATAATGTTGGGAGTACATATTAAATTTATTATAATTCCTCAAACTGGGGTTTTACGTGTTTTCACACGTGGGACCTATTAATTAACATTGACCCTGTGACGTCATTAGCTAACTATAGCTTACGTGAATTTCTGCGTTTGCGTAGTCATACTTCTATAAGGATATTTTGATTCCTAGTTCCACTGCATAAAAATGCAAAGTGCGATCGAGGGGGTACGGGTTCGATTTCGTAGCTAAAGTGATATTGGATTTTTCCAATACAAAATTCTTAGTTGCAGCACGGAATCTGGAAATGTGCCCCAAAAACGGCAATAGGTTATAGGTTAAAAGTTAAAACTACTTAGGAATATTAATCAACTTGATTCTGTGGAAGCTATGGACGTATTCAATATCCTTCTTAAGTCCGCTTGGGATTTATTTTTAACATGTTAATCATTACTTTACTATTTTGAAGACAAAAGCCATCTATTGGAACGCATCAGCCACTTTTTACAAATAATTTTCATTATCTTAATAATTTGATTGCCTGTTAGTTTTGTAGGTGGACTGTACTGGACTCGAAGCAATTTATAGGGCTAATGGAGCCGTGTAATGCTTTGAAGATATAACTCATAAGTTCTTTCATTGTAGAAAAAAAATATTGGAGTCTTGTATAATCCTACAATCTTGTTCTTTCTGACATACATACATACATAAACTCACGCCTGTATTTCCCGAAGGGGTAGGCAGAGGTGCATTTCTGCACCCACATTTCGCCAAGTATGTATCAGTCCCACGTAATAGGGGGCGAGCCTATTGCCGTTTTTCGGGCACAATTCCAGACTCCGTGCTGCTACTGAGAGTTTCCTAATGGAAAAACCCAAGAACACTTTGCCCGACCCGGGAATCGAACCCAGGACCTCCAGATCGCACGGCACATATTTGTACCGCGAGACCACGAGGCAGTCTTTTTATTCATTAGGACATCACAGTTCATGAATGTAAAGAACATATAGTATGAGCATCATTATCAACTTAACGTATTTACTTAGTTCGACCACAAAGGAAGGAAACCACAAAGAAATTATAAATGAATTAAATATTAAACTTTGCTTTGACACCTTCGCATATAAATAGGTAGAAACCACCAAGAGGACACTAATTTCTAGGGTTAGTAACACCAACCTGCATTAGACCAGCAAAGTGTCTATCACCACTCAACTGAAAAGGAGAACGGAGCCCAGCAACTTTTTAAATACATAATTACATTTCCTCGCGTTAGTTTCCAATCACTGCCTGATGCCAATGACTGCCTCGTGGTCTCGCGGCACAAGTATGTGCCGTGCAATATATAGGTCCTGGGTTCGATTCCCGGGTCGGGCAAAGTGTTATTGGGTTTTTCCATTAGGAAATTCTCAGTAGTAGCACGGAATCTGGATTTGTGCCCGAAAAACGGCAATGGGCTCGCCTCCTATTATGTGGGACTGTCACACACCTGGCGAAATGTGGGTGCAGAAATGCACCTCTGCCTATCCCTTTGGAGAACACAGGCGTGAGGTTATGTAGTGTATGTATCATCATCATCATCAGCCTAAGGAAGTCCACTGCTGAACATAGGCCTCCCCCAATGACTTCCATAGTGATCTGTTGGAGGCAGCCTGCATCCAGCGACGACCCGCGACCTTCACCAGGTATGTATGTATGTTTTCAATCAGCACATAGGCATCGACACTACGCCTTAAACAAATCACTAACCAGCGCGCTTATTATACAATACCGCGTGTATTTCCTATCCATCATAAAAATTCCCGTTGTAGCTCGTTACAGCGACATTTCGCCGTGATTTACTGCTATACACGACGCAAAAACCACACGAGACAGATGGCAATCAGCTAGCTTGACCGGAGATTAAAAAAGCTGAAATGCAGGCGCCGCATGTTTCTGATACGATAGCGGGCATTGTTCAAATATATGTTGTAAACTTGTACGATAATTGGCGGGTTAATTGGCGACCTCCGCGTTATGGGACATGGAAACGCGAAAGGTCGTGTTTCGTATTCGTTGCAAGTCGTCAATTTAATTTGGCGCTTGTGGAAGCTAGAAATTTATAGTTTTTTTTTTATACTGGCACGGCAAAGTGACCCCATTGCACCTGATGGTAAGTGTAATGGAGTCCAGAAAAAGTGCCCACCAGCGAGAGATGATGATCTCCCGTTGGTCGACTTTAAGCTTCTATTAATTTTATAAAATTGAAGTGTTTAAGACCATTAATATTATTTTCCCTTTGGTGAAGTAGGGAATAATGACTACATGGTGCTCAGTTGGCGCTCTGCCGCACATCTTGGGAATGCTTTTGGTAAGGACGCATAGTCGATTGGCGCCTTTGACAGAGAATGCTACGAAATTGTTACGCCTCAAGTCTACAGAGCAGACGTCGATGTTCCCAGTTCTTAGGCGCTAACTGAATAAAAATAATCATAAAGATTGTGGGTTTCATTAGTAGATACTCCCATCAAACATATACAAGGTGTTAACAGACTGTGATCGAAAACTAAGAGAGGTAACAGTTACGGTGCTTACAAATACACATCGGATCCTTCAAGCGAAGCGTGAAGAAGCATTTGTGCATGCCGGCATGATTGTGTCGACCAGCGGGTGACCATATCGTTTCTCGCTGGTCGGTATTAATTTTTTGGACTCCACTGTACTTACCATCAGGTACCGTGGAGTCACTTTGCCGTGCCAGTATAAAAAAAAAACATACATTGACCGTAAAAAAAAAACAAAAAAAAAATGATTTTCTTATCAGCATAATTATTACCTGTCTCAACTTTCGATCACGTTCTGTGCACACCCTGTATATGTCCTGTGTAATTAATTTTAACAAACACAGGTTATTTTTTAGACGGACATTAAAATTTTTGGAACCAGAATACACAGTGCTCTTTTCTCCCATTGCGCTACAAATGCTATTAAATTACCGATTGTATTTACGTCATTAGTCTGCTTATTTTAAAATCTTATCAAATGTATTAGCTATAAATGGAGTAAAACCACTTGCCTACAAAATATTATATTTTATTGCGATAAAGCAATCGGTCACAGGTTCCACTGCGGATTTGTGCCAATTATTTGAGTGAAGGCCACCAATCAAACAGAAGACTGCTATCGATTGCTATTGTATTGGACACGGTTACGGTAACTTATGGGCAGTTACGGGTACCTACTTATATGTTATGTTAGTGCGTTGTATGAATAGGTATTTTGCTATTTCATTTTAATAAACATTTTAATTGCCTCGTGGTCTCGCGGTACAAGTATGTGCCGTGCGATCTAGAGGTATTGGGTTCGATTCCCGGGTCGGGCAAAGTGTTATTGGGTTTTTCCATTAGGAAATTCTCGGTAACAGCACGGAGTCTGGAAATGTGCCCGAAAAACGGCAATAGGCTCGCCCCCTATTACGTGGGACTGATACATACCTGGCGAAATGTGGGTGCTGAAATGCATCTCTGCCTACCCCTTCGGGGAATACAGGCGTGAGTTTATGTATGTATGTATGTGTCATTTTAATAAGTAGGTATATTCTAGAATAGCTAAAAATAAGGTAAGTAAAACGATATTGTTCGGTTAATTTAGGTGAGTAAAATAGCCGAAGGTCCCATTCGATATTCAATGAATAAGCTGATGTAATTTAGGAGAGGTATGAGACTGTAGTTCCTTTGTGTGGACAGCATTGTAGACACTATTAAGAGTTAATAAGCAAGGTTGCGAATTTTATTTCAAACCGTCTTGTAATATAATTGATGTATAAGGTCTAAGAAGCTTGCTTATTAAGAAAACCAAGAGAGATGGTATAGACTTCAATGTGTCTACGTAATGGACACGAGGACTCGAAATTGTTCAACAAAGAACTTCTTTTTTATATATTCGATCTGCAAAGTAACTGCTTCAATACCCTGTAAAAAAATCACATATTCTCACTGCTGTATTCTTCGATGGGATAGGCAGAGGTGCATTTCTGCACTCACTTTCCACTTATTGTGTTTGCTCCACGTAATAGGCAGCGACCCTATTGTCGTTTGTTGGGCACATTTCCAGACTTCGTGCTGCTACTGAGAATTTCCTAATGAAAAATCCCAATAACACTTTTCTTGACCCAGAAATCTATTCCCGAAGATATCACGAGAGTCAATAAAAGTTGCAGAAATTTTTAAATAAGAGTCGACTATCCTACATCAATCAATTCATTTAAATGTCGGGCTCATAACGCGTTTTGAAGGTGACACAAGTGCGTGCATCAGCACGGTGGGTTTAGCACGTTATTTAGAGTTATATGAATATAGAACCTGTAAAGTGGCGCTATAATAGTAATAGCTATTCATTCAGGGTGCTTCAGACGGGTCAGAAAAAGCGGGCAGCGTCGTCCTGAATAATTGTTAGTTAGAAATAAGAATTTATCCCCACGATATAATACAATAAATCTGCGTGATGTGGAACAACAGATAACATTCGTTGACACCGTAACTAAAGACTTAATAGTCGGACAAGACAATCTTAATGGCCAGTACAAGCTCTGTATTTACGCCTTTTATGTAACCCTATTGCTAAATCGAACGTCGGAATATGCAGGCCCTTTAAGCACATTCAATGGCTAAGTGGGACATGATTAGTTAATTAAGAAAAAACGTCGTTTTTATCGGTAAATGTCTAATTTTACCGAATTTGGTTTAATTTAGACCGCATTTTTGTTTTATTTGGCTTGGCTGTATACGTTTATCGTCTTTCCGATTAAATTATATCAAGCTCATTTTAGATCGTTAAAGGACTTTAATGGAAATGGTGACATTTATGCACTGCCTCGTGGTCTCGCGGTACAAGTGTGTGCCGTGCGATTTAGAGGTCCTGGGTTCGATTCCCGGGTCGGGCAGTGTGTTGTTGGGTTTTTCTATTAGGAAATTCTCGGTAACAGCACGGAGTCTGGAATTGTGCCCGAAAAACGGCAATAGGCTCGCCCCCTATTACGTGGGACTGATAAATAATTGGCGAAATGTGGGTGCAGAAATGCACCTCTGCCTACCCCTTCGGGGAATACAGGCGTGAGTTTATGTATGTATGTATGTGACATTTATAAAAAAAATGGTTTACTGTTTTTTTTTCTAACACAGCCACGTAGAAATTGTATACTTACTGACACATACACGATATACCTATTATAGTTTGTAGATATAACGGCTTACACTTAGATTGTGATTAGCTGAAATGACCACTATGAAAAAAAATATATCTTATTACTGTTCCTACGACATAGATGGGCACAAGAAGTTTATGTAAAGTAATATGATCCTATATTATTCATATTCAAAAATAAAGATGAATATTTTTTTTACGGGCACGACAAAGTGACAACATCTTATTTGATGGTAAGCATGGTGCTGTCCACATAGAGCATCAAGCGTCGAGAGACTCCCATTTCTCATCAATCAATACCCTTATTCGGGCTGTTGAGATGCTTCTTCACGTTACGTTGTATGACCCCCAGATCACAGAACAGTTGAATAACACTAGAAAGGAAATGCCAACATGCCGAGCGTGCTGAACTTACGATCAGACTATCATATGTTCGACACGGCCGCTTCTTAGTAATTCGGGTTGTGTGTAATGTCAAGAGGTGTATAAATGTGTAACAACCAATAGCAGCCCTTCATTTTTGTTTGAATTTTTTATCATTGGTTGTGTGTTTGATGTAGAATCAATATATTTCCCTTTTAATATTATTCAGCTGTTCTATGCCCAAGAAAGGAGAAAGTATAGCAGTTGGGTTGTATGTTGTTATCATACATACATACATACATACATAAACTCAAGCCTAGTAATAGAGGGCGAGCCTATTGCCGTTTTTGGGGCACATTTCCAGACTCCGTGCTGTTACTGAGAATTTCCTAATGGAAAAACCCAATAACACTTTGCCCGACCTGGGAATCGAACCCAGGACCTCTAGATCGCACGGCACATACTTGTACCGCGAGACCACGAGGCAGTCTATGTTGTTATCATTACATATATATATTGTATTAGACGTAAAACATGACTATAACCACGAATAAAATCGTATTAGATGTAAGCAAAGCTGTCGGTAGATGAAACATAAAATAGGCAAAATCGAATACTGACGATTGGTCGGCAAATCAAATAATTGCCGTGAGCGAGTCGAATTCGGTCACGCGTCGAGTTACGTTATCGATTTATTGCCCGTAATCGTACCGTGTACTGTAGCTTTATATTCCATTTTATATTATCAGCTCATGTACCACATAGAGTACGGTAGGGGGTGTTGGGGGACGCCCAAGTCGGACTGATGTTTTTGGTTATTCATTGAATTCTTCGAAGAAAAATGATGCATAAAATGTGTTGAGATTTTGTGGTCACAACAACCGCGGCTCGAACTAAAAAGTTCGCCAACTCCTACTTTTGCCGCACCATCAAGCTGTGGAATGGTTTGCCGGCTCACGTGTTCCCTCCTTCCTATGATCCTGGATCCTTTAAGCGAAGCGTGAAGAAGCATTTGTGCAGGCCGGCATGATTGTGTCGACCAGCGGGTGACCATATCGTTTCTCGCTGGTCGGTATTATTTTCTTGGACTCCACTGTGCTTACCATCAGGTACAGTGTAGTCACTTTGCCGTGCCAGTATAAAAAAAACGGTAAAATTTGTCAGAGGTCTTATAATGTCAAAGGAAGTAATGCAGCATAAATAATTAAACATACCTATAATAATTTAATTGTTATTTTTGTTACAAATTAATTAGCTAAATACAGTTATTCAATTATTTACTGCGAGTTATTTTAATTAGTGGTAGAACAGGTAGTAAAAAATACAAATTCACAATTATTGAACATTTACCTGCTCACAGGAATTTTGTGTAGGTACATAATTTACGTATGGTTCATAATACGAGGATTTATGCATAAAATTACTATGAAACAGAAGCATTTTTGCATGCGTAAACGCTCTGAAATATGATAAGTACGAGCTTCTAGTCGTAATGATGGGAAATATAAGTAATAAGAAAGCCGATTCAAGGAAGAAGTCATGTCGGCGGAACATCTGAGAATGCTAATGCAAGCGTTGCGAGTTTAACGCATAACAAAGAATACACAGCGTATCGATGTTTGCAGTCTTGGCATAGCTATATACCTATAACTGTATCAAGCGATTTTATACATACATAAACTCATGTCTGTATCGAAGAGGTAAGAGCAGGGCGGTACTTCCATAGAAGCACAAAAGCCCAGGTTGCCTAAAAAATTCCGAATAATAATGTTTAAGCTTTAAATTTTTATTCAACAAAAGAAATTTGACTCATAAATATGCGGACCTCATAATAAACAATTATAAACTAAAAATTACAGAATTAACGTGTAACGCTTTAGGGCTTCTATGGAAGTACCTCCACTGGGTAAGAGATGCATTTCTGCACTCATATTTCGCCACATATAATGTGTATCAGTACCACGGAATAGGAGGCCAATTGCCTGCAAATTTCGAGATTCCGTGCTGCTATTGAGTATTTCCTAATGGAAAATCTCAATAACTCTCTGCCCAATCCGGGATTTGAACCCGGGACCTCTAGAACACAAGGCGCATACTTGAGCCGCGAGACCACGAGGCAGTCACATTTTATCCATGTCAGATTTCGTACTATGTGTTATTACGGAGTCAGTGTCAAATGATATTATCTATCAGGGTGTCAAATTTTACGCCAATATGATCAGCTGTTCTAGTGTGATCGAGTCCATTGAGGGATGCAAATATCGAATGCTAAATAATCTATGAATCGATACATCGATTTTTTTAAATGATCTATTAAATTGTTAAATTTTATGTTATATATTATCTATTATTTTTATTTATAACAATGTTATCTATTGCTATTGAATAGGGCTCAGTGAGAACCAGCAAAATGGTGGATAATCATCATTCATCAATCAATCAAATGAAACAATTGTACTTTTAAAATAATTACCGATTGACCGAACTAGTAACTAGTGGCTTCACCTATTAGTTCATTGACTCAGGCAGGCTCTGCTAAAATTATCAATAATTTCAACTAGATGGCAGCTAAAACATCGTATAAGTTAACATCGATGCATCGATGTATTGTTATAGTGAAAATCGATGGTAAACATCGATGTTTTTTTACTGAAACATCGATATATCGTTTGCATCCCTAAGTCCATGGCATAGATTCTAATTTTGACGTTTACAATAATTAGATCATGATTATTAGCTATTTTAGTTTATTGTCCCGTAAATAATAATTAATATGGAACTACAGATATTTCAAACTTTTTAAAACAATATTTTTTAATGTAAATATTTGCGTATGGTCACAGAAAATTCATGTTTGTTTACAAAAAATAGTATAATTATGATGAATTGAATGTCAGCAGACATACGGTCTGAAAACTAGGTGTCACGTGTTACACCGTCATTAAACAAACAGACGGATATATCATTAGCAATTATTTTTTCTTAAGGACAATCATTATTCTTGTCACAACAGGTAAACGATGCCGCTACTCGATCGGTGTAAGTGGCGGCGGCGTGCCTATTCTGTGAATGTGGGTGCACACTGGGCTAAAATAGGGCTTTTAAAGGTAGAGAAACGTTTTTTAATGGAAATCGGTTTGTTTGTTATACTCGTAGGTATGTATGTCTTAAAATGGAACCATGAAAGAATTTCAAATAATAAGCATGTCTTTTTGATTTTATAATTTGTAAGGTTTTATAATAGGTAGGACCTTTGTTTTACATAATAGCTAGATTATTATACTGACGCCATTCTTAATGGTTTGTACTGCGAAAAAATACTTTAAAGAAGTCAAGGACTAGACAAAGTTTAATGATGAAGTTACAGTACCTATATACGAGTATTATAATGAAAATCCTGGGAGATAAAAAAATAAAGTTTTTCAAAAATTTATGATAGAATATTCAAAGTATCAAAATTGAAATTTACTGACTTAGCATTAACTTATTTAAGTATTTTTTAATTTATAGAAATTCCATAGACTCCAGAATACCGCTCCAGTTAATAATTACTTTGATTGATGATGGGTTGTCAACGCCATCTAGCGTTTGTCTATATTAATGACATTTGTCTCTGGTTCGGTGAGACGGCGTCATCGGCGCGCGTCCACCTTTGTTGCGCCGCATGACAATTTTTGGGCTAACGATGTTTGCAAACATCTGTGCTAGGTATATGGATTTCATTTATGATTTAAAACCGTTATAGCTTGTAGGATTGATTTCGGAATGTTTGTTCATTATGTAGTATAACAGATTGAACTGAGTCGAGGTTCTAAGATATAGAAACAAAAGCAATCAATTTTAGGTGCATGAAAATACGAATTGTGAACTTAAATTGCATAGGTACTATACATTATTTCACCCCAGCGCGGCGTCTGCGGGGTAGTCATTAGTGTATTCTTTTCCGTTTCGCGAGCTGTTAAACTCCTCGCGTAGGATGTAATTTATTGTTACTACTGGGTAAATTTTCAGGATGCGTCCACCAATACTAAGAATTTACCTAATTTAAAACCCAACACTGCTCAATACCCATCAGCAACAAAATAGATTACAGGCAGTGGCGGTACTTCCATAGAAGCCCAAAAGCGTTACACGTTAATTGTGTAATGTCTAGTTTATAGGTAATTGTTTATTGTGGGGTCAGGATAATCTAATTTATATGTTAAATAAAGATTAAAAGAATACAAGATTATTATTCGGAATTTTGAATTTTGCCCTTTTGGGCTTCTATGGAAGTACCGCCACTGATTACAAGGTTACCTCTTATAACAGAGGGTGCGTTCCCTCACGATTCAGTCCTACCTTTGGTATATAATAATGTTCTATTATTGCTAAATAATCGAATCAACGAGTTAAATGTAATTAAGTCTAAAAAGTAACACAATGAAACTAATAATTTAAAAGTGAAACCAATTACGATGCAAACAATGTTTAAATTGACCTTTGCAGTGTTAGGCGGTAATTATTCAAGTAGTTTGTTCTATGTTTGCCCACTCTGTATACATGTCACGTACTAGTGGAGTGGGTGAAAATACTAATGAATCTTGTGAACTCGAAGGGATATCATCATCATTCGGCATTCTCAGCCCACACGTACCCACTGCTGGGCATCAGCCTCCCATGCTCGCCATTTTTCTCGGTCCTGGGCTACTCGCATCACATGGGCTATGTCATCCAACCATATAGCTGGTGGTCTGCCCCGTTTTCTTGCACTTTTCTGAGGCCCCCCATTCAGTTACGGCTTTTTAAATCCATCTACCATCATTCCTCCTCGCTAAATCCTGCCCTTTGCCATTTCATTTCGCTTTCCTACATCAACTAATTTTATTTTTTCGCAGAGATAACGATTAAAAAATGATTGACACAACAGTGGCGCAGTTAGTTAGATACCCGCCTGTTAGACTGGCGGCCGTGGATCTCCGAAGCGAGACAAATATTTGTGGGAAAATTATACAAATACCTTTGTTTAATCTGGTTGTTCGTGAGGCGGAAACACATTAAATTCGCTGCATAAGTGCGTAGTGTGTTATCGAAAGGTGTAGTGTATGTTCTAGATGACATGTAAAACTTAGGTTGAGTTTTAAGAACTTTCTTGAATATCAACGAAATACTTTTTCAGAATACACAGTCCTAATATAATGTGAGAGTACCTAGTTTACAGAAGAAGATTGAATTTGAATAATTTTAAATCTTCTTCTAGCTTATTTATAAGACGTAGTTGCAGTAATGCGAAATTAATTATAGTTATTAAAATAATTACAACAATTCATCAGTAATTCTTCGTTGTATTCAATTATTTTATAATCATGCAAATGGGTTCCATTTGCTGGAATAATTGGGTTGGGGGCAAAGTTTAAACCTTTTTTTTAATGGCCTATAATATAGCTCATTGCTGGGCAAAGACCGCTTCTTTTTCCACACGCAATATTGATTATAACTCATATAACATATATATAAACATATAAAGTGGGTTGTCTGGAAGAAATCGCAGCTAGCGATAAGACCGCCTGTTGTAACTATATATCTTTTAAGTTGTATGTTATTTATGTTATTTTTCCTTGTATAGTGTACAATAAAGTATATTAAATAAATAAAAATAAATAAATATAACATTTAAAATAAAATTTAATATTAAATTTATTAATTTTGTTGCGGGACCATGACAATTTAGGTTCCCTTAGATCCGCTGAGCTTCAGTGATCAGCGTCAATACTGTGCGTGCTGTTGATCCTGGAGCATAGGAGTTACAGTGGCGGGGGTGTGGTGGGATAGGGTAAAAAGAACCCATATTAAAAAATACAAAGCAAATAAAAATAGTGTATATGACACTATTCTTTATGTAGTGTATGAGAGGATTCATGAATTTAAGGAGTATTAAATGTGTGTCAAAATTGAACCTTGTGACACTCAACACCTACCTACCCTTAAGATAAAAGACGTGAGAGCGCATATGTAGCTTTTTTGTAGTAACAATTTTTGTATAAATTATATGTATTTCCTTTAATTGTTTTACGTGTTATTATGTTACAAAGACCAGCTAAAGTTAGAATAGTGTGGATATGAAACAGGGCCAATACTAGTCAATGTATTTACCAAACATTATCGTTCGGAAGATTTTTTTTGGTTATACCTAACGCTATTGAAAACGAAAAAACCTATTTATACTAGGGGATTTCATTACTGTTGGTGAAATATATATTTGTCTACACTATAATCGTATTCTTTTTGAAAATACAATGCTGCAAATAAAACAGAAGACCAAAAAAAAAGAAGTAGACCCATACGGAAGCATAATCATTTCTTTCCGTTTGTCTCGCCTTTTTTATATTAGAAAGCTGGAGAAGAACTGTACCTATTGTAAGAGTTCATATCGTTTAACAATTTACCAACAAATATTAAAAGCAGGAGAACGAGCTTTCATATATGATCAAAAGATTAGTAACGAAACCCATCCTGAAAATATTGGAACAAACATATCACGCTGGCCTAGTGCGGGTTGGCGGACTACACACCTAAGAAATTCCTAAGAACTTTTAGATGTGTAGGTTTCCTCACGATGTTTTTTTTCACCGTTAAAGTAAGAAATAATTAATTCACTGTGAATACATACCTACATAATTTCGGAAAATCAGAGGTGTGTGCCTGGGGTTTGAACCCGGGACCGCCGAGATTCTCGACTGCACGCCAATACCTTGGGGCCACCACTAGGTACTAATAACTATTATCATAGTTATAACTAGATAAATTAACTTACTTCAAAAAACGTTAAGCGTATCGAAGTATGTAGGTACCTACTAGGTACATCTGCATTTACCTACTCGTGACAGCCACCAATTAGTTGTACACGAACTAAAGAATAATTGAGTTGTCTTTGTTTACAAATTGAATAATTCATTTACCTACTACATAAGTATACATAGACTGTTATATTCAGTCATCATCATCAGCCCAAATACGTCTCACTGTTGGGCACGGGCCTCCTCTACAACTGAGAGGGTTTAGGCCTTAGTCCACCACGCTGGCCTAGTGCGGGTTGGCGGACTACACACCTAAGAAATTCCTAAGAACTTTTAGGTGTGCAGGTTTTATCACGATGTTTTCCTTCACCGTTAAAGCAAGTGATAATTCATTGTGAATACACACATAACTTGGAAAAGTCAGAGGTGTGTGCCTGGGGTTTGAACCTGCGACCGCCGAAATTCTAGACCGCGCGCCTAAACCTCGAGGCCATCACTGCTTCAATATTCAGTATCAGTATGCGTTATATTCAGTATTTATTTAAAAACAATGAAAGCATGTGATATAGTGGAAGGTGGAAGTGAATAAGACGTATTAAAAACTTGAGGAAACCTGGTATTAACAAACAGATTTCACATGTACCTATAGTATAATAAAGAAGCAATAGTTCAGTTTAAAATTAACGATTCAAAAGAACTTGTAAAAGTCTATTTGAATAAATGGTATTTGGATAGAGATAAAATTGCGTATAATTATTATCCAACTCATCATTGTTATCTATCAAAATTTGATAAATAATATTATTGTAGACATAAAATACCTACCTTTGTAATGTCGATATGAAAAAGAGCCTTCTTATTAGATTTAACTTTAGCTATACTAATAGCATTTTTTTGTACAGTATTTATTTAATGCAAACATTTTGATAGAACGAAACTTCATATTTTGGCTAATAAACGTATTCTGGATCACTATTGAAGAAACTTGTTCAATACCTAAATATTAAGTGCAATGCAGAGAACTTACTATTCGGCGAGCCGGTTCTAAACATGGGGTTGGGCGCCATCCATGGGAACGCTCCAAACGGCCAGGTCGGCGGCGGCGCGTGTCCCTGGTACAGCCGCGGCAGCAACGGTTGCGGAACCACCACTCCGCTCCTACTCTCCAACTCTTCCCCGTCATTGACGTTTTCTCTCTCGTCTCTATCATCTCCTGCGTTGGAGTCGACGTCTTCAATATCGACGTCGCTATCGTCTGTCTCTTGCGCCGCGTCAGTGCTCTCGGCGTCATTACTCCCGTCGTTTAAGCTTGCCTCCTTCGGCGGCGTGTCAGTCTTCCCGCCCAGCAGAGAGTCCACACTGAACGATATCCGGCCCTTCCCGCCGCTGTCGGCGGTCTCGGCCCGCTCGCATTCGAGCGCCGTCTTCATTTCATCTACTCGATGACATTTCAATTTACAACCTCCTTGGTCTATCGTTACCAAATCATTTCTATGTACAGCAGCTTATTTTTCGTTCTCTTCTATTTTTAAATTAACGCGCATTTTATTTTGAATTTAGAATCCAGCGAGTGATTTACAGTCGTCAATAGTCAGCATTGCTAATTGATTGACACGAAATGTTTTTTGATGTGTAATCAATACACGAGGAAATCACTTTAATGTGAACGTATATGGGATTGGTAAGGCGTTTTATTTGCTATACTAATTACCATACGTGTACACATCGCTAATTCAATTATACAGTTCACGCAACGTTTGATTTCAGTCAGTCAAACACTATTAGTGCAGTCACAAAACGTATCACAGCACTGTCTAAAGAAAAAAACTCCAAATTCAAAATGGTCCGATCCGTCGCCGGGCAGGGACTTGCGAATTCGGCAGCGCGAACGCTATCGCCGCGTACGATTCGCGTGGAAGCGCGGTGAAAATCGCGCTAGCATTGGGGCGCAAACCGCGGCCCGCGGAACGCCTCTCCTCTCGCCGCCCGAGAGGGACGCAGCTACCGAGCGAGGAATTTTAATAAGCGGCGCGGAGCGAACGGGACGACGATACAACTCGACATGTGTGTAAACGCGATATTGGGTAGGCGGGGTTCGTCGCGCTCAAATTAATAGTCTCTGTGGAATACGCCTTATAAAATTTATTATACTCATGAGAATATAGACTCTATGCGGTTGTAGTACAGTAAGTTTTACAATGCAATTGTTGTTATTAAAGAGACGTAACGGATCCAAGGGAGTCGAATTGCAGCGGCTATTGTGTTGAATGAAAAAGGAGTAAATAGACGCTCGCTGTAGGCGGCGTAGAGGGGACTTTACGATTTAATTATTCGCGAATGCGGAGGCATTTTGTAGCGGGCTAATGTCTCATTGTCTCATTAATATCGGGAGGCCGGCCATGTTTGATATGTTTATGACACGGCGGTGTTGGCTCGAGTGAGACGTGTGACGACGTCCGCCACGCTCTCACGTCGGATGTAGCTCCACGCCGAAATTTGGCACCGATTAGTTGGTTGGATGTTGAAAGGAGCTTGTTCGGCCATTATGTCCGAACTACGGTAGATTTGCTAGACGTGGCTAAATAATACGTTTTGTTGGTAACAATTTTAAACTGTCGTGATAAGAATGTTGGGAATTATTAGTGCGCAAAATTGTTGCCTCGTTTTCGTGTTATCAGCATTTACTATCCCACACTAATGCAGTTAAAAGAATTTGTTACTTTACTTAACAGCCCCGTGGCGCAGTTGGCTAGACACCAGCTTGCGAAACGCCAGGCCGCGGGTTCGATCCCCGCACCGAGACAAATGTTTGTGTGATCCACAAATATTTATTTCGGGTCTGGGTGTATGTGAGACGGAAAAGTCTCTCGTAGTTTCTGATACCCACGACACAAGACTCGTATCTAAGTTGGGGATCAGAACTATGTATGTGACTGTTGGGTGTATTTATTATTATTATTATTATTTAACAGGCTATTAATCCAAGGGTATTCTGGGGATGTTACAGACAGCATGGGTTTATATGTTTTGCTGATTCTTGAAGCGTAGATTTATGTAGCACAAAATGAATATTGGAATACAAACGTTCATTCCTCACCATATGCGGACATATTATGACATAATATTGATAATTAACTCTTTAAATAACGTAAACGTATCATAAGAGATTGTAGTTAATATGATATATTGGTAATATTTCTTTAATAAAGTTAAATCAAGGGATAAGTTGAAATTATTTTTATGTTTCGCAGTTTGAGACCTGAACTATTCAGGGCATTGCTATGGGTATTTTGTTAAAAAGGTCTATTTTTACTATAGGTAATGATTGCTTAGAGATCCAACTCTTGTGTTATGATTATTACGTCTACTTAAATAAATTAATAAATACATCCAACAGTCACATACTAAGATACAAGTCTTGTGTCGTATCAGAAACTACGAGAGACTTTTCGGTCTCACAAACACCCAGACCCGAAACGAATATTTGTGGATCACGTAGACATTTGTCTGTGCAGGAATCGAACCCACGGCCTCCGGTTTCGCAAGCTGATGTCTAGCTACGCCACGGGGCGGTCTAAATACTTTTAATCTATCTATACAAATAAATAAAATTGGAGTGTCTGTTTGTAATATTGAAATAACCGCTTTTTAATAAATACATATGGATGTAGGTACCTATACACGGTACATATACTAACCTACCAAAATATCATTTTTTAAATTTTTGGTCTGTCTGTTTGTTCCGGCTAATCTCTGAAACGGGTGGACCAATTTTAATGAGACTTTCACCGGCAGATAGCTGATGTAATAAGGAGTAACTTACAAAAAAAAAGATCGACTGTTAGCGGAACGAAGTTCGCCGGGTCAGCTAGTAATCGATAAAAATGCACAGGGTGGCCATTAAGAATCCCCCATTGCCAATACTTATCAGTTAACATAAAAAGCAATGATTCCAAATCAAAATCATTAGCGCCATGTCACTTAACACCGAGTTAATCGCATTACACCATTATCTGACGTCTCTTTGTGCATCACAAAAAGATTTGCCCTTTCCTCCTGTCCGAATGTATTTTAGACTTTATCACTAGGTTATAGGGTACAAAATAGCGTATAAATAGTTAAAACGATGGTGTCGTCTGGCAAATATTAACTAGGGGCGATTTTAAGGGGTCGGCTGGAGTATGAACTACAAAATATAAAGAGAACGATTTAAGCCATGCAGCGAATATAACAGTTTTTTAGATATTCCAAGTAGGTATTGTATCAGTTAAAGAATATTTGATTAGAAACTGGAATGCTTTCAAAAGTTAACAATTAAACATTAATTTAGCTTTAGAAAACCCTTCTGACACAATTTATAATCCAATAAGCACTCTTACAGGCATTTTCAGTACCTAATATTTGTCTCGGTACGGGGATCGAACCCGCCTCTCGTTTCGCATGCTGGTGTCTAGCCAACTAAGCCACGGGGCTGTCTACAACTGAGAGGGTTTAGACCTTAGTCCACCACGCTGGCCTAGTGCGGGTTGGCGGACTACACACCTAAGAAATTCCTAAGAACTTTTAGGTGTGCAGGTTTCATCACGATGTTTTCCTTCACCGTTAAAGTACGTGATAATTCTATGTGAATACACACATAACTTCGAAAAGTCAGAGGTGTGTGCCTGGGGTTTGAACCTGCGACCGTCGAGATTCTCGACCGCGTGCCCGAACCTCGAGGCCATCACGACTTTTATAATAATCTTAATAGTTACTTATACTCGTATTAAAACCCCTCCACATTTGAAGAAAAAATACTATAGTATCTACTGTTGTACATATTTATACTAAATAATTTAATTTTTTGGCACGTTTTTACGATATATTTATACGTTTTAAATCACATTTTCTACAAAAAATCAACGCTAATGCTTCAACCCTACCCTTACATATTTTGCTCAAGCAAAATACACCTTATTGCTTTACTTTAATGTCTGTTTGTGTGTACGCATCTTGTTTGCACGTCCCCGCAGCCAATTAATGTAATTTAATAGCACAGAGAGATTAACGTCCGTCTTAATTGAAAGAGTGTAATCACAAACTGTTTATCCGTAGGCTTTGTGCCCCAACCTTTTGGGATGACGAGGGAGCTCTGTTTGATTATATTTTTCGCGTGTGGAAGGGTTTCGTGGTTGTTAGTACCGTTTGAGGGTAGTTTTTATATAATCCTAGTATCGTCTTTTTTAGATAAAAGTGAAACCGCTTTGCTGTTTAATATTAATAGTGGATGAGTGGTAAATCAGAATTTTAAATGCATTTCGATGCTTATAAAAATTACACATACATACATAAACTCACGCTTGTATTCCCCGAAAGGGTAGGCACAGGTGCATTTCTGCACCAACATTTCGCCAGGTTTTGTATCAGTCCCACGTAATAGGGGGCGAGCCTATTGCCGTTTTTCGGGCACAATTCCAGACTCCGTGCTGCTACTGAGAATTTCCTAATTGAAAAACCCAATAACACTTTGCCCGACCCGGGAATCGAACCCAGGACCTCTAGATCGCACGGCACATACTTGTGCCGCGAGACCACGAGGCAGTTGCTTATAAAAATTAAGCAAAAGTTTTTCATATCATTTTTGAATATAGGTACCAATGCCAACAATTTGCCCAATGAAAACATGCGTTTAAACACTACGCAGTTTCCTTAATTTAAATTGTGAATTTTGTAGAGGAGGCCAGTGCTCACCAGTTGGACGTATGAGCCTACTATGTATACGAGTATGAATTGATGATGAAATTGTGTCGTCATGTTGCATTTTAAATGTTTGTACGTTAGTCTATTTACTCATGATGACTCATATTGTTATGTATCTTATTCTAGCAGTGATGGCCTCGAGGTTTAGGCGCGCGGTCGAGAATTTCGGCGGTCGCAGGTTCAAACCCCAGGCACACACCTCTGACTTTTCGAAGTTATGTGTGTATTCACAATGAATTATCACTTGTTTTAACGGTGAAGGAAAACATCATGATAAAACCTGCACACCTAAAAGTTCTTAGGAATTTTTTAGGTGTGTAGTCCGCCAACCCGCACTAGGCCAGCGTGGTGGACTAAGGCCTAAACCCTCTCACTTGTAGAGGAGGCCCGTGCCCAGCAGTGGGACGTATTTGGGCTGATGACGTTATTCTACACCTATCTTACTCGTTAGTTCAAACACAAAATTTCAACTCTTTATTGTTAGCCTGCGTTGTTGGAAGTGGATTTCCACAGGATTTCTTAGCTTAACGGGTGCTGTCAAATTAATGACCGATGCTTCAACCGAGTTTGAACGCTTTGAAGGAATCGTGATTTCAGTAAACGAACACGTTCCCCTTTATTCTGGATTCAAACCACGCACACACGCTTTCCTTATTGTTGAGACAGCTACAAGCTCCACGATAATAATTGATATTAAATATATTTTGCTGTGAAACTGAGTTTTTTATATAATTTTCTTGTGTTTAAATACATAAATAACCTCACGTCTATATTCCTCGAAGGGGCAGGCAGAGGTGCACTTCTGCACCCAAATTTCACTAGGTATCAGTCAGTGGGAATAATAGGACACATTTTCGGGCACATTTCCTGACTCCGTACTGCTACTGAGAATTTATTGATGGACTATCCAATAACGCTGCTCGGCCCGGGAATCGAACCCGGGAACTCCAGATTGGTACATACTTGTGCCACGTGACCACAGGCAGTCATTCTTCCGTTTAATATACAATTATGTTACATACATACATTCGAATACTTTATCGATTTAAAACACCCAAACTAAGTGATAATCGATGTATTTAAACTATTAGACGTATCTTACATACCTTGCTGTCTTTAGTGGCTCCGGTGGAATTAACCCCTAAGCCTAACGCATGATTGACTCCATTGGGCTGATGATTTTCTTCTGCCTACATTTTGTCCTTTACCTCGTTTCAGTAAGAAATTATTGAAATAAGCTCGCAAACATTTTAAAACAACCGTCACGACATTTCATTGTCTTAACACCTTTAAGCACTTAAACAGATAAGCAAAGAGTGCGATGATTGACTAAATGCAATTACCTGGCCGATAACGGAAGCGCTCTCGACACCCCGGACCACACACGTAGCCTCCTTAAAAGGCGCGTACTAAAAGGTGCTAATGCGAAACCATCACGCAGTACCATTTTTGTACCACAAACAGTGTGGCGTTTAAACGCTATAATCTGCTCAAAGCCCGGCGCCCCTTTTGTTTGAGAATCGAACTAGTTACATTACCCTGATATTCAAAAATTGTTACACGTTCTTTGTTCCGACAATATTTGCTTGGCGTATAATGCGTCCAGTTTAACAAGACCCCTCAAATTCAAACTCTACCTTTTTAAGCTACCGAGGGTGAGTACCATTTAAATTCGGTTTCGTTAAGTGATGTGGTTAAGTGGGAGCTTGATGTTTGGTTGTTTTAGGCCGTTGTTTGTTTTGGGGCTTTAAACACGACTCGTCTTAACAAGGTGCGGTTTATTTTTATCTGTGCCACAACACGGCCAGACGTTTGCGGACAAAAAATATCTTTCAAATGGTTGGCGCTTTACTAAATCAATGTTTGATTGTAGTTGGGTTATGTTGTACATTTGTTAGGGAGTATATTATCTACTGAAAATAACAATTGTTTTTTCGTTCTAAAGCTACAGTACAATACAGTTTTTGTTTAAGACATTTGTTTGATATTATAGTTTCTTAATTCGATGTATTTTTTTATCAATGTAGCTTGCGAGCTAACTGTACAAATGTGCACACATTTTCATTAAAGTACTTAGTATTTAGTATTGCGACATATCCCTTAACGCTATGTTCCTCAATACATATGCATGTTGAACCTCAAGTTAGAGGAAGCGAGACAAACATTCTCCAGCTGAGAATGATGTAATTCTTGATCATTAGTACAAGTTTCACATATTTTAATAACACATACTAATTTTTTTATACAACATTTAAACATTAAGCGAAAGTAGCTTTCCCCATTAAAGTTAAAGAACAAGCGAGAAGAAAGCTCTCGTCCAAACGTTTATTAGCGAATATAAATACAATAAATTATAACAAAACATCTATTTGGCGGAATGTGGGCAAGGAAAAGTGGCAATTGTGGAATATTAAGGGCGGGAAATGTTTTTACGATGACAGCGGCGCGGTCGCGACGCACGTTTTATTACGCCGACGCGGCTCACTCTTACAGGATGTTGGCTTATTACTCGGTAATTTTGTTAGTGATAAACTAATGGATTGGAGTGAAGTTATACACTAGAATTGTGGGAAAGTTGGGATTTGCTTTGAGGTAGAATGTTGGTGTAACAGAAAAGCGAGTTGAAGTGGCGTAGCGTGTGAAGGCTGTCCCTCACTTATCGTTACATTTGTGCTAGCCTGTATGCTAAGGGACACATAGATCTAGTTAGATCTACATGTATGTAGTTACATACATACATATGTGCACAGCCTCACGCCTGCGTTCCCCGAAGGGAAAGGCAGAGGTACATTTCTGCCACCACATTTCGCCAGGCATGTATCAGTTCTACGTAATAGGAGGCGAGCCTTTTGCCGTTTTTGGGACACATTTCTAGAATCCATGCTGCTACTGAGAGACAACAACCACTTAAACTATGGCAAATATTATTTGGTCAAGCATTAGGCCCACGTCGACGGTGCGATTTTCTGACATTGTTTTTTTTAACTCGAATCCTAGGCAAAATCTTAAAAATTTTCAATGTTATTTATAAACTCTAGATGAATTATCAAGCACTTTAATGGCGAAGGAAGACCTTATAAGAAAACCTGTATATCTGGGAGTTCTCTACAATGATTTTCTTAAGAACTTGATTAAGACTAAGATGCTAGCTTGGTTAGATGCTGACTATGCCTACTCTTTAAATTTTCATAGATGGCTGTACACAGAAGGACAGAGGTGTCAAAAAAGTAAACGATCTGATTCAGAGCACAAAAAAATAATCACCCCGTATTCGCGTGGAAAAAAGTGGCAAACTGAAAACTCATTTCGCGCGGAGTAATGGCAGCGGCCGGGTCCACCCCCACTTACTATTATCATCATCCCGCAACTTTTTAATAAAAAAAACATCTCTCATCTCCGCTAAATTGTCCGCACCACTCGGGAATATGAAAGTCGTTATTTAAAAAGATTGCTCCTCCTCGTATTATTTCGGTATAAATTTTCAGTTAAGCCTCGTTGCCCTGGGAGGCGTCTCGAGTACTCCCGGCTCTATATACATTTTATTGCGATACTCACAAGATTTTTACATAGGAATTATTTATTTATAATAGCAGAATTTTAATTTAATCTTTTGTCTGCTATCATCCTAGGCATGGTAGAGTCACGATGAGATGTTATTAATGCTAGTTTTAGGTAAGATATTAATGGTTACTAAATAAATGATTAATAAACCGCCCATAGCGACAAGGCCGCCATTTGTGACACAACCTAATATTAATGTTATTAATACTTATTTTGTTCTTTTATTTGGTGTAAAATAAAGCGTTACAAAAATACTACTATTAAGTAAGATATTTTAAACATACGAAAAGTGTTGTAGACGTGGGACAAACAGCAAAAGTCAAAATTTAATATCAATCTTTCCATAAGTACCTACGTCTTTTAAAAATATTTTCACTACTTTTTGGAAATTGTCCAATACAACAAAGCAAAATTGCAAACATTTGAACAAATTTTAATGTGTTTGGTACAGCAATAGATGGAGGCCTGGAAACTTTAATAGTGTAATTTTATCCCGGATAAATTTTATGTTTTTGTCGGATTATCAGAAAAGAACGATAGATACGTTCGATTATTATAATGCATTATATTTTTAATTTATCTCCGTACCCAATGCTGAAGACCACGGGGACTAAATCGCGCGCAATTTTTTTTTCGTTAATGATATCTTGGGCTTATTGAAAAGTAATTGAGTATGCGGTATAAGATGACTTCTGGCCGTGAGTGTAATGTATATGACTGCTATATTAAATCAGAACGACATCCACTCGATTATGAACGCGTGCTCAGACGCACACAAAGGAGTCTTTGTACTCCAAGAACTTTACACCTTTTGATGTAGCACACAAAAAGACTCGCGAAAAAACACTTATAAATTTCAAATAAAATTTGAGATTTACGATAACATTCGCAACTTGTACCTTAGTCCATTGTGTTAGAGTTTAAATTCATCTGATCGGTTAATTCGTATGAATAGTATGTTTTTTGCCTACCATAAAGATATTTAGATAACATTAGTGGAATCTAAACGGTTGTCCGTGTCAATGGGGTCTAACATGAATGGGGTACGGTGAATGGGTCGAAAAGATGACGTTTTTCCGTACGATGGCTCCATGTTGATAAATACGAGACTAATCAAATTATTTATGGCATTAAATCGTAATAAAACGGGGAACATCTGCTTCCACTGGTTTTTTAAGACGTGAGAAAGAGAATTTGTGTTCAATGATTACTTAAATCTAATTGAACTTAGAATTATCAACTTATACACTTAGCCGTGATAAATTTGTGAACTTTGAGGTTCTTAGAAAGTAGTACAGAAAGGTGAAGGGGAGGTGAGAATCAGAAAAATCTATATATTATTTTATAATTATAATATTTTAATGTGTCCGTGACCATAAGTAAAATTATGTTGTAATGTGAAACACGAATAATTGAACGATTCGTAACTCGAAATAACTGCCAAGAAAGGGGATGTAAGAATCTGAAAAATCTAAATATTATTTTATCATTATAATATTTTAATGTGTCCGCGACGATAGGCAAAATTATGCTGTAATTTAAAACACGAATAATTGATGACTCGTTTCGAAATAACTGCCATGAAACGTGTTATTAGGATTTCGATTAGAAAAATCTAAGTCGCAGCACGGAGTCTAGAAATTCGGCTAAAAAAAGGGAATAGGGTCATTCCCCTTCCACATGAGAAAAAAACATTGCTGTCAAAATTTAGGTGTTGCAATATACCTCGGTACCTTCGGAGAAATACATGAAGAGTACCTACCTTATATATAAACAATTTTCATAATTAATTAAAGTTTATTTTTCTTTTGTAGTTGTACATATTAATAATCATCAGCGATACATTAATAGGCTCAAATATTCAAAGCTGGCAGTAAAACAAGCAACCAGACGCATTCAACGACCAATAACCAAAATAAACCGAGAGCTATTCTATATTTGGTACATCTGATCGAACACCTACCGCTACCGTTTTCACCTCATTAAGCTCAAGTTAAGGACCCTATTATGTACTTTATGTATTTCTAAATTACCCATCACTTAATAAGGTAGGGAGGTTTCCCCACGGCCAATTTATCCTGACCTCCCCGCCCGAGTTGATCAAAATAACTTTACACGCACCGATTGTTGGTGTGTGTAAAACGAAGTGTCAAGATATTTTGGTTAATCACAAAGGAGGGGTATTTTAAAGTGTTCGTATGATTACTGGGCTGTTCAAATTTAATGCCAGTATCTCGTTTGTGTATACAAGTTTGAATATTGGACGATACATTAGCGTTGAAGTGCATTCAATTTATGGCGTTCAATTTAATTGTGATACCCATTTGAGTCCAATGTCGTTGTATTAATGTTATTGTCTTTAATTAAAGTTAATTGTGATTAGTATTATAGTTTTGTAATATAATAATGAATTGAACTGAAAGAATAATGAATTGAAATTAATAATAATTTCTTCATAATAACAGCAATCAGGATTATTTGGATAATGTCCAAGAAATGATAATTCGAAAATTATTTTTATATTAATAGACCAAAGACAAGCGATTGAAGATGCACATCTAAGTAAATATTTTTGATGCCTTTAGACTACAAAGTATGACTAAGCAGAAATTCAAAAAAGGAATAAATAGTAGGTATAGTTTTCGGGTGTACGATGGAAACCCCAGATGTCCAAACAACAATCGTTTGACTCTTCCCGTGTGCCTATTGTGTGTGATGATAAACGGAGAGCTATTGTCGGGCAGCACCATTATTAAGAGCACTTAATATACTACTGGTAGGGTGCGTATGGATTTATCATGATAATTTAGTAAATAAATTATTTTTATTAAAATGATTTTAATCGGTTAAATTTTAGGTTTTAATTTGTAATTTGATACAAAATATTTATTATCGTAGGATGTATCAGGGCATCAGGGGTATGTTTGCACACGATTTCTTTACGTAAATTTTGCGCCGCAGTTAACAAATGCAAGAGCGATAATATGTACTAATAATTTTTCAGGGTTATTTCTATTTTAAATGCTAAATTAGTGCCAGGATTAGTATTATTTCTAAAAAATATGTAACGCAAGATTTAACACCCGACTACACAAAATACATATCCATTCCCGTAACATAACAAGAATCAAGATGGCCACCCTACCCTCTAAAATGGCATTCACACACGGAACGCTCCGAATGCGCACACCATTCATAGTCGATTTTAATGACCGGCTGATAGCCGTTTAAAAACGAATTTGCTCACTTCTGGTACATTAAACAATCATTCATGGTTGCTATGTGCGCATAATGTTCTGCGTCGACGATCAAGCGATATGGTTTGGGAACGCACCAACGCGTTCCAATTTTGAAATTGAATTGACTTAGGGTGTAATGTGATTTTTTAATTGATAAAAGAGTTTGATTAAAAAATTGTGCAAGTATTTAAAATTATTATTATGCCAATAGTGTTTACTTTTTAAATTGTGAAGCTTATAGGCTGTTAATCATATTATTGTTAACTTTTACTTTATATTTTCTTAACTTTCTTATTGATATAAAAAATTGAAGCACTATTTCGCTAAACACTAGTATTTTTTATTCCAACTTTTTTTTATTTTGTTTGTTAGATTTTTAGGCCGACACCGCATTATTGATTTCAATATAATGTGGTACACACATAATTGAGTGATAAGAGACACTTGCAGACAATTTTTTATCCCGGAAAAGCTCAAATATCCATATTTTACCCCGGTGGGACTGGGAAGCTCCACTTAAAATGTACAAAAATAAACTAATTAAATTTACACACACTATATGAAGTTGTTTTTGAGGTATATGGATATAACTACAGCTACATACTCATAGTAAGTGAGTTAATTAATTTTTTTATTACCACTTCGTTATCTGAGCAGGAAATTCAATTGTTATTGAGTTTCGATAAAAAATAATTGGCGTGCGTGTTATAATTAAAGGAAAAGAATAATAATTACCTTTGTAAATAAGGGCTTTAGTAATTAATAATATTATCGCTGAAATACTCTAATTATAACGCTTTATCCTGTACATTTGTGACATTTATTGAGTTTAATAAAATGTAATTTTAATGTAATGTTACGTGTAAATTGTGTGAACGTTGTAACATTCATTATTTCGTAGAAATCAGGACAACCGCATATTCATTGAATGCAGATTGCATTTATTGCAGTGGGTGTGTGCAATAGTTTATATGTTCTAAAAAAATACCTTACTTTACCTTATTGTTAGCCTAAATAGTAGGTAATATTTAGTAATTATAAATGTATTTCGTTATAATACCTTACAATATTATATATTTCCATAATTAAAAGCTTATGCGTACAGACCTTTTACTAATAATTATTGTAGTAATAGTAAAATTGCATATTGATGATTTTATTACTTATAAGTATAATTAAAATTGTCAATAACTTTAATGAGAATATAATCTTGATTAATATAAATTAATTATAGGACTTTATAAAAATATTTAAAAATAAGACCGTCAATTGATGTGTATAAAAATGGTGTCGCTGAGCAGTTCGAGTTCAGTCGTTGGAATTGTCAGTTGCAAGACGGATTAATATTTTAAAATATAAAAGTTGAAGACGTAGGTACTTGTTTCTCAACGAGTGTTACCCTTCATTATACTAATGCTGGCGTTGAAATAAATGACGATCTGGTATTTCCCTATATTGCACATGTAGGTAAATGCTATAACATATTTAGCCTGAATAGATATATTCAGATGTCATCAGACCATTGTTATTGTTTATAGAATACAAGTAGTGATGGCCTCGAGTAGAACGTAAATGGGATGATGATATGATGATGATGATGATGATGATGATGATGATATGAAGATGATAGTTGTAGGGGAGGCCCGTGCCCAGCAGTGGGACGTATATGGGCTGATTATGATGATGATGATGAGGACGGCAATGTAGGTTGCACCTGACGGTAAAAAAACAATATGAAGTGTCACTCTCAGATCAAAGATAAATACTATGTCAGTATAAATAAATACCGCTTACCAGAACAGCAGTGTGGACTGTACCTAATGGTCAAAAAAATAATTGTGTAACTTTACAACCCTAAACCTATTGATGCCCTAAGACTTATAAGTTATAAGCCATAATAGAACGATAATTATCATTCTATTAAACAGTGGCAGTCGTTATTTTAAATTCTTATATGAGTTTCCTTAAGATGGACTCTTTAAAGGGCTTACCATGATCTAAATGATGTTTTTAATTCGTAGTACTGAAAAAGATACGTATGAGGACAACGAATCGCCGCCATCTTAATCCCAGCCGAAATAAAGTTTTGGACTCTGCTGTCTTTATTCTTCCGTAAGTACTTCAAACCTTTTTTATTCATTTCATCACGAATGGTGGACAAATTAATGAACATGCCTCGTGGTTAGTTAACTTTTCCTTATTTCCGGAATGAATTTAATTATAGTTTAAAAAACAGGAAAACAAAACGCTAACAGAAAACATGGATACAGATTAACGAACCTCATTAAAACATCAAGTATGTTTTTGATCGTTGTTCCATTTTACCATGATAGCATCCATTTAATAATGAAGTGAAGCCACTAAACAGCCATACTTTTTATACGCAATTTATGGTACGTCAAAACTTAATGTAACCTTTCTTTTAAACCCTCCATTATGAAACGAAAATAGTCACGTTAAAACATTCCGAACTCTTTAGTGTCACGGTAGTAATATATAAAACATTCCGTAAATGGAACGCGTTTCTAAATTGAACAAACCAGAGCGCCCATTACAAAAGATCATTGGTTTAAACGCATTTCTATGAGCTCCCCTCGATAAATGCCCGCACCATTTGATAAAGGGAGTAATGCACAATGATTCTCATATTAAACTGTTTATTGTCAATTATATTCAACTGTCAATTTATAACTTAAATGTGATTTTGAAGAGGTTATGGTTAGGCTGAATGATTTTGATGTTAGTGGTATTTGAATTGGGTTTTTTTTCTCCCGTAGAAAAGCATGCAGTCAACAGGACAATATGTCGCTCTAGAAGTCTTTAGGGGACGTTTATGTTCAGCAATAGACGTCTGATTATGTTCATTTTAAGTAATAAGAATTTAACCTATAATCTATATAGATATATCTATTTAGATTATGTTTGGGCAACCTCCCACATAACAAACACGGCTGGCCTCTGGCTACCTCTATTAATAAATAATAATAAATACACGCAACAGTCACATACATATATAGTTCTGACACCACATTAAGATACAAGTCTTGTGTCCTGGGTATCAGAAACTTAAAGGCAGGCAACACACCGATGATTCCTCTGGTATTATGGGTGTTCATGGGCGGTGTTGACCACTAAACATCAGGTGGCTCACTTGCTCGTTTGCCTCCTTTTTTCCATAAAAAAAATATAAAAAAAAAACTACGAGAGACTTTTCGGTCTCACAAACACCCAGACCCGAAACAAATACTTGTGGATCAAACAAACATTTGACACGGTGCGGGGATCAACCCGCAGCCTCTCGTTTCGCAAGCTGGTATCTAGCCAATTTCGCCACGGGGTTGTCAAATTGCCTATTATTAAGCCCTATTATTAAATAAGTCTAGCAAACTATGCTATTGCGGGTTCGTGGCCTTAACATGCCTAAGAAATTAATTATAGGACACTTTCTGGATTTCAGATGACGATGTTATAAATTGCTTGATATTTTATGTCGATACGCATACTCCGTTATTACATAAATTATCTGTAAAAACGCTTAGTATTTTCATTATTTAATATTTATAACATGTTTTAATTAATTTTGCCAGACCGAGCAAGTTAATCTTCAAAATATCAGTGGCAACAGATTTGGTAGTACAAACATATGGAAATCTGTGTCGGTGGTGATATTTAATAAACGCCCTCATGCAGGCGTCGCCCCTCGGTTCATGCGATATTTTTCCATATCATCCCGAGGGGATGCGGTTTGGGGATGTGTATGGGTTTATGCAAGAGATTCTAGGGATACCCTTTTTTCTAGTTTATTATAAATAAATCTGGGATAAACGTGAAGTATGGTTATTTCATATTAATAAGAAAATTATATGTGTCTTGTGAAAAATAATTGAAAAAGCTCCCTTTTTTAGTTTTTATACTGCTGTATAAATAATTTGTATCTGAAAACATTATACTACGCAACTACGATGATTTTCATGTTATTACTTACTTATAAGTACATGAAACATGATCTTTACTAGTTATTACTGCAAAAAAAACAGTTTTACACGTTTCGGGATTAAAATAAGCACATTTTTTTTTCATTTGGTTCTTTATTTGATAAACTCATTTCGGATAACCCATGCAGCTTAACTTAGTTTAACGGAGTCAACTAAACCAATAACAGAGAGGGTCGCCACTGCTTGTTTCGGGTTCAAAATTACAATAATGCATTTCTCATAAAATCATTAACTTATTGTAATGATATGTTATTTAAGGAGTTACTTCTTGTCTCGGACCACAAAAATATGCTGTTACTGTGATAGAATCTAATCTGTACAAAATTTCATTTAATATTTTTTTATGTGATGTAAAGATATTTATTAAAATAATTTATATCTAGATCTTTTCGTCTTCAAACGTCTTAATTTTAATTTTTATGTCCTGATATAATTGCTATGAAAAAGTGATAGCAATTTAATTGTTATCCTTGAAGCCTAAAAAATATTTTACGTTACTCTATGAACGGTAAACGATTCCTTTATTATTAGACACGAAAACATCATATTCATGAGGTTATTAGGTTCATTCATTTATTTTCTTCCTTTTTAAACAGTTTGGGTGTTTACCATTTAACCATAAGTGAGGTATTTTCTTTTACACCAGGAGTACCATAAAAAATACAAGCATTATTATATTATACAAGCATTAGACATATCATGAACTTGTCATACACGTACTCGTAGTTGATGTACAATCTAATGTTATTCTAAGCCACCCATCACGTCCCGCCGTCGATTATAAAATTGAATCCAATAAATTACAACGAACGCGCTTCACCAACAAATATTTTAATCAACAAGCACTTTTACATAACAAAGTCGGGATCTATCGGAAATCATTAATAACAGTGAATGACTCCTTAAATTGTAAAGAATATACGAAATGTTGAGACGCGTACACATGCTCGGCAGCTCTTTTCAACGCTGTGCAGTATCATTCATCACTAAATCTATTAATCATTGAAATGAGACTTAAAGAGAGAGAAAATGAAGTAAGCTCCACAGTAAATACGATAGTTCACTAATGATACGATTTAAAGATTAATTGTGTTCGGAATTTCACAGTTGCTGTGTCAATGGGTTGTTTGAGGATCTGCCCAGGGATGGATTTAGGAGGGGATCACAAGAGCCCGATGACTCACGTGTAACTTAATTAATTGTACTGCGCAACTCCAAAGTAATATTGGAGTAATTTTTTTAAATACTTTTTGTTGTCTACTGCCATTATTCAATATCTATAATTTCTTAAACTCGATTAACTGCGGTTACCAGCTTAAATCTATTAAATTAGATAACTAAACATTTTGTATAAAAATAAATAAATTACTTCATTATCATCACCATCAGCCCATATACACATACATACGTCCGACTGCTAGACACCGGCCTCCTCTACAACTGAGAGGGTTCAGGCCTAAGTCCACCACGCTGGCCTAGTGCGGGTAGGCGGACTACACACCCAAGAAATTACTAAGAACGTTTTAGATGCGCAGGTTTCCTAACGAGGTTTTCCTTCACTGTTAAAGGAATAAATAAATTACTTACTCAAATTAATCGCGTATATAATTTTTATCATAACTTCAAATTATCATTCGTCGATTTTTCTATAACACCCAAAAATAATTCCCTAATACGTCCTTGCTTTGCTCTGTTAAATAACACCGAAAGAATAAACACAAATTCAGTTTAGAAAGCGTAAAGGCGTCGGCATGTCTGGTCGTGCAAAGTACTTAATGATCCGTACATTGAGTTAATAGAACGATGATTTCGTAAATTCCATTCATATTGGCAAGGGTTGAATGGTGTCTCGCGAGGTTTGCACTTCATTCATAATTTCACGGGTTTCATTACTATCAAAGGGTACTTTATTGCTATTTATATTTCTAAGTATTCGACGCGTTTGTGTGAATCGTCTTTACTGCTTGTAATACGCATTTGATGCAGTATGAAGTAGCCATTGATATATAACAATATCCATTTTTCTTCCATGTTATTTGCAAGTATATTATTTTGTTGTTAAATATAATGCGTGAAATGTAGTATTGTCAGAGTTGTAGCTGCATTATCGCTTTGCTTAGTATGAATGTACCTACTTGCTCATTAGAAAAAAATATTCAGTGTTTGAAATAGGAAGAAGTCGAATAGTTCTAGCTAAATTTAACATTCTTCTGTCAATTCTATTGTTTTTTATTTAAGCTAACGCTACATTAGTCCGTGATGATTTTTCCGTAGCGCATTGTCTCTTAAAAGTCTCTTGTAATTGACTATGTCTCGGTTGAATTGTAAAGAGACTGACGTGTATCATATCAGTTCTCTGCTATTTTTCTAGCCATAAACAAAACATAAGTATAACAAGATTTAAAATTTAAACAACTTATAAACATAATCATTTTTAGAACCACGTTGTAATATTGGTATGTAGGTACTTACTTACCTACTCGCGTTTCAAAAGTTTTAAAATCTTGCAGCCCAAAAAATCATCATCAACATTATCATCAGCCCATATACTCGTACGTCCCGCTGTTGGACACACAAATGAGAGGGTTTAGGCCATAGTCCACCCAGTTGGCCTAGTGCGGGTTGGTGGACTACGCACATAAGAAATTCCGAAGAACTTTTAGGTGTGTAGGTTTCCTCACGACGTTTTCCTTCACCTTTAAAGTAGGTACGTGATAATTCATTGTCAATACAAAAACTGCTTTTCATTTATTATCACTAAGTATTAATTTCATCAAGCTTACTACATCAGAATATAAGCATGTTCTAGCTTACTAAATGTTCATTCAAAATGATAGAATAGCTACTGCGGCAGTCGGCAAGAATGGTGGACCTCGGATCAACGGTAGCATTGCTCGATGCACTATAAACTATAAAATATTGTCAATGGATGTAGTAAACGGTTCATTCACAGATAAAATATTTTTTCTAACTCAAGATTTAAGGAGATATTACTTGAAGTTCTTTCCACTAATGGTATATCATTTCAATTATAGCTACTTCTTATTCATCTTATTTATTCATTGATTCATATGCCATAGGCTAAAATAGCTGCGTGTACATATTGGAAAAATAATCTTCATTAATATAGGTATACATACCTACATACATTTAATTCTTGTAAAATATTATAGTCTTATTTTATTACAATATGCACAACAATTAGCACAGCCATATTTTGTTGTACTTGATTAGAAATAATTAGGACTAAAATAAATAAATTTAGCTTTCTTTATATTTTGTTAGCTTGGTTTGCCAACAATGCTCAAAATAGTTAAAACAGTGTTGTTGGTATTAAATAAGGGACGAATATACCAATGCAGGTTTCAATACTCGGTACATGTTAAATTTTCCCATATACACAGCCCTAACACAACAGCTGTTAGATATAAAAAAACAACAATGGCCTTAAGTGGAGTCAGTTACTAAATAATAAACTTTAACGACACCTTATTAAGGATTTATTTGTTGCTCTCGCACAGAATTATTCTATAATTTATTACAAATAGCTCCTAAATGTTATGTAACAATGCATTTTATAGAGTTTATGATTTTTTTTCACGGGCGCGTACTGAGGACATTTGGAGGGGGCCGGTGGATCTATCCAAAATGGCGACGTTGGGAAAATATAACATTAACAATTACCTATCCAAATTGAATAAAATTCATCGCTTACGAATTAAAGTGACTTTAATAACACATTGGGTTTTCCAATATGCAAATTATTTTAAGTTATAGGTACGTATGTGCAGTCACGAATATTGTAGCAGGTGTCAACTGTATACAAACACATTATGTATTTTTAAAACCACAAATGATTATCAAACGATTTATTATGAGAAGTATTTAAATAATATTATATAATATTATACTCGTTAGTTCATACCCAATACTATCATATTTTTGTTAAGTTCCTTAAATTCAAGTTACCTATTAAAACTATTCTACTTACTTTCCATTTATTCCATACATGACTACTGTTAATGAGGATCTACACTTTCTCACCGCGTAATGAAGTTAAGCAAAATTCTTGAAAATTATTCTTTGATTTTCCGCGACAAAATTAACAGAAAACAAAAGTTTTCAATTAACGTCTCTTCTGTATTAAACAAAGATTTAATGCAAAAAACCATATTATTGTACTAAGTGTTTTGAGTATCACAATAAGTTAATGTATAGCTTGTTGATCTTATAGCTCCATGCATGTAGGTACATAGGTATATGGGTCGGTCATGTCTGCCGACGGAGGGACGGCCAGTGGAGCAGACAAGTGTTGGAGTGGAGACCATGCTTAGGCAGACGTAGTGTGAGACGTCCTGCAGCACGATGGTCTGACGACTTGAGAAAGGTGGTGGGTGGCGGATGGATGAGGGCTGCTCAAGACCGGGATGGTTGACTTCTAGGGGAGGCCTATGTTCAGCAGTGTACGGTGATAGGCTGAGAATAGAATAGCTCAATGCAGTCAGTTTACAATTAAAAATAACATCATCCGTAGCCCATTTTATTCTTATTTATCCCCCATCCTAGTACATGTCTGTGCGTGCGACATTAGTTACAGGATTTGATTTTAATGTGGCACCATTCAAGTGATCGCGGCCCATTCACGTATTCAAACACTCTTAATGTATTGGGTAATTTTTAATGGGATTTTTAGGATTTATTAATTTTTTAAAGCCTATTCGCCACTGCTTCATCTTTATTATTATTTAATGCATTCATTTTATTACCATCTACGCGAGAAAGTGGTGGGTTGGACCACCAACGGACATATTGCTTCATAATGGATTTACCAGTTAGCTTTATTTGAGGATTTTAATAATAGCTTTCATAAAATCTAGTAAATTAGAAAAGTACAAAATGTTGGCCTTAAAATTTTACGTTTTAACATATTTTCAGCCTCCCTCTAGAATGTCAGTACTTAATAGTCGAACAGACACAATTGAATTTTTGTATTTCCAACAAAAATATGGGATAATTAGTCGAATCACATGTTTGAACTAATAGACTGCGGTACAGAAAAGCCGCTTCGTCCGCTGTAGTACCTACTTAATCATAGAAAATTGATGCAAAGAATTCTAAAGGTTTAATAAACTTTACATAGGATAATATACATATGTTTTCTAATAAATACATAAATAATATCATTGCAGACCAACTGACTTTTTTTTGAAAAGATTAAGATGAACGGAAGGTATTTCGTTTACACACTCGATTTAGCTTCAAACCTCATAAAAGTTCGTATTGCATACCGATAATTACCGAGGCAATATATTAAACACATGACAGATGGCAAAAAATGGCGGCAAAAACAAGCGCCTAATTATGAAAATGTGTCCCTTTGCTAATTATGCGTCGATGAATCTTGACACTTTTGAACAAATTCTCGTAGAAAAAACACCCGAGCACCGTTTCTAAAGAAATCACAGATTTAATGACGGGTTCCAATAATAGTAGGTACACACGTATATAACCTTACGTCTGTATTCCTTTAAGGGTTAGGCAGAGGTGAATTTTTGCACCCACATTATGCCAGGTAAGTATCAGTGTCACGTAGGGGACGTCTATTGCCGTTTTTAGGTAAATTCACCGTTAAAGTAGGTACGTGATAATTCTTTGTGAATACCTACACGCATAACTTCGAAAAGTCAGAGGTATGTGCCTGGGGTTTGAACCCACGGCCGTCGAGATTATCAGGAATATTCCTATACCCTATTACCCTATTACGCAGATAGATAAAATGTTGCGGTTAATTTGCCAATATTAACTATTCGTCAGAAACCTATTCCATGCATAGCAACCGAAATACAGCGTGATAATTTAACTTATTGTTACTAACCCAAGATAAAACCGTTAATTGTACAATTTAGATGTAAATAACACACGCAAATCCGTATCATGAGGAAATACAGTCAAATAATATAATATATTTAATAAGCTTTCATATAATCAGGAATTTATAATTTTCCGTTGTTAATCGGCTTTTTGTTTAACGGAAACTGTGCTAACTAATAATGAACCAAAAAATAAATACTACTTATTAAATAGGTATTAGAATTTAATATTTATCACACATAATATCGCCATGTGCGATAATGCCGCCATTTGTACCTTTCAATGTATGTTTTTTTTATGTTTAGTGTACAATAAAGTGTTAAATAAATAATGAAAAGAGAATAATTTTAATTGTAATTTTAATAACATTAGAAATGTGGGCCTTTCAGATAAAAGTGTTTGTTATCCATAGATTTTTGATTCGTCTCTGGGTGTTTGTGATACCAAAATTTTCGTGTAGTATTGATACCCACAACATAAAATTTATAATATATCGTTGTTGGACGTTTTTATTACAGGAACCGCTCGTGGCTTTCTCGCGGATTCTGTTAGCCAACGTAACAAAAATTATAAAAATCTTTCAGGTCCTCATTTTCTGAGATATGAAGATAAATAGAATGTTAAGAGCACTGAGAGCCGGTCGCTGATTTGTCGGAGTTTACCAGTAAAACTGATTTTATAATTTCTATTAAAGAGGGTGTCATTAAAATAGTTTCAAAACTAGAAAGGCCATTAAAATTATTTAGACTGTTTAGCGATTTTGTAAGAACGCAGACTGAAATTAATTTACAGTTTCGTCCCTTCGAAAAAGCAAAACTAAGGCAGCTATAGGTACAAAAACTAGGTATTTTTTTGTCATAGATATCCATATCGCAGCCGGGCGGTAAAAAAGCGGCGCCAAGTGTCACAGGTCAATGGTTCCATGCGCCCGCCCCGCGCGGCGTCGCCTTGTAACTCAATAGTGCCGATTTGTGATGACCCGTGCCGTGCGGTCGGCACATCCTGCCAGTAATTTGTTATGGAGCTTATTTTTTTCAAGGAGGTTAGAGTTTATTCGGTTTTGTAACTAGACGATAACGAAAAAGTTTCAGTGTCGTGAGATTGGCAGTAAAAGTTGTGATGGCCTCGAGGCTTAGGCGCGCGGTCAGGAATTTCGGCAGTCGCATGTTCAACCTCAGGCGATCACTTCTGACGTTTCGAAGTGATGTGTGTATTCATAATTTATTTATTTATTTATTTGTACAGGTACATATTTACATATTTATTAGGTTATCCTACGGTTAATGAATTATCACGTAATTTAACGGCGATGGAAAACATCGTGAGGAAACCTGCACACCTAAAAAGTTCTTAGGAATTTGTTAGGCCCGTGCCCAACAGGGGGACGTACCTATATGGGCTGATGGTGTTGATGAGATTTATAGTAAATTGAATGTAAGAAAGGAATGTGGGTGGTGCCCTAGTTCCTTAAGTTCCTTACCCTATGTCTAGATAGACATAATATAGAGTAGATAGGTATATAGAGTAGATAAGACATTATTGAGCGGACTTTGGAGACACTAACTACGCGGACTCAAATTCTAGACCCACCTCACACGTTATATACGATGGCCATCCGCGGATAGAAATAATTTATCAGTGTATTTTAAGTTCCTGTACCATAAAGCCGACAGCGTAGTAGTATTTCGATCAGTAGGTATACGTAGGTATGTATATTATACCTACTAGACTTTACTATGTTAGATACGGTGGTACACATCTTCGATTAGAAATTATTTATGTATGTTTATTTATATGTTATTTATACAGGATGTATTCAGACCGTGATCGGAAATTGAGGCAGGTAATAGCTAAGGTCATTACAAACCCCCTGGTGTTAAAACAAATCCCGACAAAAAATAAAAATTTTGACGTTTTCCTTTTTTTTTACGAGAGGAAAGCGCCTTAAGCTCGTTGTTAAAAATCACATACATTTTATTCCTATGGTTTTTTTTACAATTCTGAAGACAACTGCCTGAACTACAACCAACCAACCAGCTACTGCTAGCGATAAAACCGCCTATTGTGCCTATACTTATTGTCTCCATTGTTTTTCGATGATTATATTATATTATTATATAGGTAGGTAGTATTGTATAGTTTACAAAAAAGTATTATATAAATAAATAAATTATGGACGTGTAATAAAATCTATTCGTGAATTTAGAAGAATACACTTCTATTATATATACAAATAGTGTGTGTTTATTATTAATAAAAATATAATTAAGTACATAAAATGTATACAATGCCAGGATGCAAGGCACAAATTGGCGATTAGTTGGCGTAATATATGGGGTATTCAACAATAATATCAAGGGGATTTACGTGAATTTCGAAACAAACAATTAATTATATCGGTGTGCTTAATTTAAATAACATTGTAAAATAGGAAATACCTGTTGATTAGACTATTTTCGTCAATAATAATGTGCAATTTTCCCTAAAAACGTATAGATATTTGAATGTCGAAATGTAGACTTAATTTTTCCTTAAAAAATTACTGTTTGTTTTACATTTTGTATGAAGTAATAATAACTAATGACAAATTACGATACATTATCGAATAGATAGTATATTGTGTCTCCATTTCGACGTACTTAAAATTCGGGCGGCGTGGCCTCGAGTAGGTATACCTAAGTAGCAGGGTCTACCGCGACAATGACAAACAAACAATGTTCTCATGACTTTTAGAAGTTAGTTTTAGAAGTTATGCACTTTGCTGTATATGTGGTTTCATTTCAATTTTAAATTATGAAAGAAAATGACGAAATAAAAAATAAAAAACAACAACAACCAAAGTATGTGTAGGTACTCGTATGTTAGATTTTTTTTATTGATAATTGAAAATTAATAATGACGCACTTTGACGGCAAAGGACAATCATCGTGACAATACTTGCATACTTACTTTACTTTTCTATCTATACAAATAAATAAAATTGGAGTGTCTGTTTGTGATATTGAAATAACCGCTTTTTAATAAATGTATATGGATGTATACACGGTACATATACCAAAATAACGTTTTTTAAAATTTTTGTCTGTCTGTCTGTTCCAGCTAATCTCTGAAACGGGTGGACCGATTTTAACGGGACTTTCACTGGCAGATAGCTGATGTAATAAGGAGTAACTTAGGGTACTTTTAGTTTATAAATTTTCTTATTAATAATTAATTTTCCGCGCGGACGTAGTCGCGGGCACAGCTAGTCAGTAATAAGGCTCTACCCCTCTCTGAAGAAGAGGTCCATGCCCAGCAGTGCGGCGTAAGTTGGCTGATATATGGATGCTTAACGGGCAACTTCAATAAACTTCAATACACCATCCTGCACCCTATCTGCGAATTGATCTAAAAATAGCCAATAAAAAATATTTGAGGTTGTCACCTACAAACTTTAACCTTATTGGTAGATTATTGGCAACGATCTAGGGTTTATATTCATACATAAAGAAAACATAGCATAGATATAAAAAAGGATTACATACATATATTAACCATACGCCTATATTCTCCAAAGGTGTGGGCAGAGGTGCATTTCTGCACCCACACTTCGCCGGGTATGTATCAGTCCCACCTATTGCAACTTTTCTGACACATCCCCAGACTACGTGCTGCTACAGAGAATTTCCTAATAGAAAAAAGATTAGTTATTGCAATCATCCGTTTGTCGCTTCGCTTAGAGAAACATAAGCATAGAGAGCCATAGTCGTGATGGCCTCGAGGTTTGGGCACGCGGTCGAGAATCTCGACGGTCGCGGGTTCAAACCCCAGGCACACACCTCTGACTTTTCCAAGTTATGTGTGTATTCACAATGAATTATCACGTACTTTAACGGTGAAGGAAAACATCGTGATGAAACCTGCACACCTAAAACTTCTTAGGAATTTCTTAGGTGTGTAGTCTGCCAACCCGCACTAGGCCAGCGTGGTGGACTAAGGCCTAAACCCTCTCAATGGTAGAGGAGGTCCGTGCCCAGCAGTGGGACGTATATGGGCTGATGATGAGAGAGCCATACAATGCGTTACGTTTACCTACTTTAAAAGCAATAGGTCTTGTAACGAAAAATATTGTTCGTTAATAACTAATATCAAGGGTTTTACCAAATATACCTATATTCCTGCATTATACTACTTATATGTGTAACAAGCATTAATAATATTAGGTATAGCGTTGATTAGGATGTATGCGTATTTCCCATGCTTGAGTTGGCATTTAAAATATATTTATCGCTAGGAACTTATTTTTACGCACTTAATTCTTAAATTAATAACATAATATTATCCCTATTAATTAATGTTTGCAAATTTGAATTAGTGGGGTTTTTGGCAACATGCAAGGGTAATGTTGTATAGAATATTTAATTCAAATTCAAATTCAGAATCGTTTCTGAACAGATGAACAATAACTAGCTAAACGGAGCGAGTGTATCGGCAACGAATATTAATTAGAAGTAAAAGAAAACATATGTATACTTAGTATTCTACGTCACTTCACTGTAAACCATACGTAAGCTACCACCGTTACGGAATGTGTTATCGTTGTAGACAATAAATCCCCCAGTGATTCGTACATAAATATAACATATTTTTATAAGGTCACTTTTTAAAATTTCATCTATAAAATGAATATAGTAGGTAGTAATTAATAAAAATGCAATTTTTTGGTGAAATAATTGAGTTTTCTCAATGTAATCCGGAGTTTTGTCAAATTCTAACTGTTCTAAGAAATAATGTAATTGCATGGTTTCGTTAATGTTTTGGTAACGAATCTCAAACATGCTTAAAATTATTTTTTGTAGCGTAATCATTAGAACGTTTGAATAAGCGATTGTAAAAATTCATCAATTCATCCACCACCAAAATATTCCATTGGTAGTTTCATACCTATTTCATAAAATGACATATTTTAAAAATATTTCTTATCAAAAATATCTTTAGAGCCATTGTAGAGAAGATATACGATTTCTTAAGGAGTTAAAAAAGTTGACAACCTTTGTGCTAAAACCTTTTTAAAGGTTTAATAAAAAGTTCAATATTTCAAATTTGGAAGCCGTTCCGCAAATTTCGTAACGAAGCGTGTCGGCTGTGCGCAGGTAGCGTTTATGAATGTGGCGAGCGGGCCTTTGGTATAATGTATACACTCGAGTTATGAGTTTTGTATTTCGAATAAAAAAAATACTGGGAAAAATGGAGTAGATTGTATGCAAACATAAAATTAAATATAAAAAACATAAAATCAACTTTGCCTCCCCTATAGCCTATGAAACTAAGATTTTCCTACAAACTATTAATCAAACTCTGGATTGTTACACCTCGTTAGATAGCTTAGAAAACGAAGATATTTTTATGCACATCAGCAAAGCAGGTGCCATAATAATATTTTTTGATATCCTTTCTAGAAAAATAAACTTTCAAAATGTTTGTTAATGTTTTTAAGTTTTAATCGTCTACAGCGACTTATTTATTAATTTTGGTTATTGAGGTCATAAAGCATCTTATTATACATGTAAAAATCAAATAATAGTAACAATAAGACTTACACATTTCAAAATATCTAAGCTGATAGCCGAAAATCGGGAGATTTTCGGAAAAAACTATTAAATTCAAATATCCCGAAAACGGTTAGATTTAGGATAGGGTGTCTCATAGTCAAATCAGTCAGAAACGATGTAAACTGCACGCATTTAACGGATATAGGACGACTTTACCTGTAACCCTGTATATATATTTATATATACACAAATAGGAAAATATACACAATGTTATGATACGCTTAATTCCGTCTTAAATAGTCAATTTGTAAAATATGAGAATTGTAGGTATTTATCCATTATTAACAAAAACTAAAATGAAATATACCTAATAAATACACCCAACAGTTATTGCTTGTTAAACTGTAACATTTTTAAAAAGTTTTTTTTTTAAACTGCTTGAATGTCATTTAATGTTGAATTTGATGTTTCATGATTATTTTTCAGTAATGGAAAAATCCAATACCAAACCTCCGGATCGCGCATGCAAATTTGAAAACGACGAGGCGAATAGAATTTCACATAATTCAATAGCACAAGGATATGATATTAATAATATCATACAAATTGATGTTGAAATGTAACGTTTGATTAATACTGTATAGGCATGGTGGTTCGGTGGACGACGCTCGTTTGTCATTCGTTTAAGGTTGGCGGTCGAACGCGCGACAAAAGATTAGCTCTGACTCGCTACAGCTCCAATATTTAACAAGTTCAGCAATATTTATGACCTCAGAGACGGGGCTCAGCCAGGTGGCTTCCATGGGGGCTATTCGCGTTCCTTATTCAAAATCAAATTGGATTTGTTTTTTATTCAAATATTTATTCAGTGGATATTTAGGTGGTCATAGTTGTACACCACTATCGCTTCGGTACGCGTCGTCGTTTTGGAAAAGAAGTGGGGTAAGATATTTCGTGAGCAACACGAAATGTCCTTTTAAATGTTAACAACGCTATAGTCATTTAAAATGTCAGTTAGATATTATTTTAAAGTTTCTAGGTATTAGGCCCGGCAATGTGATCGCGTTAGCATCTATTGGTAGATTCTAGAGTTGATAGAGCATAGAGATTACGTTGATCTCTCGTCAATCGACACAACTATATACACAAGCTGATATCGGAGCGCGGATTTTGAACTTCTTCCTTTTGAACTTCTTCCTTATGATAATCTATGTCAAAAAATGAATTGCTTCGGTGATCATTTTTTATGTGGTCTCTTAATTAGAAAAGATCACAGCACATATACTACAAATGACAGGTGCACTATGACTTCTGTTAACCATAGAGAAGGTTGGTGTGCCACACTAATATACGTAGGTACTATGAATTAATGGAGCTTAAGTAATACCACTATATTAAACAAACAAAAACCTTTTCTTTTATTAAATGGCTTGGTCCTTATTTCAAATATTCAGTGTCTCTGTCTATTCCTGTCTATTTATGTACAAACATGTATTAAATTTGATTAAACGATTTAGGCGTAAAGTTAAATAGCAAACTCGATGTTTTAATATAATTCATACAGTATTAGTTACTAATAATAGTTAGGATTAGGATTATTTAATTGAGAAAGTCACGGCAATTTCAATCTACTAAAATATTTAAAAAAAAATCAAGTAGGAATTTCGATGAGTATAAATCAATAGTATATTAATGAGTAATAACTGTTTATTACTCATTAATATACTATTAATGTTTCTGGGTTTTTCTTAAGATTTTAAATAGCTTTAATTGAGTCGGTGCCGTGGGTCATGACCGCATGCGTTTCTGACTCCGGCCCAACCTCAATATTTAATTTTCGTCCACAAAAGGGTTGCCGCGTTTATGCTAACGATCGCGAAAACTTTTTTATGGCCTTTTTCGCAGGAAGCTAATCCGGCCAACTCGTTAAGTGATTCAGCGAGATTAATGGCGGATTAATGAGCTCGCCTTATTGTGTGAATTCGTATGAATTAAATTAGAATATATTAAATATTTACGGCGAGGTAATTTATTGGTGGTTTTTGATTTCTTAGCACCGTAATGTCGTTTGGAATGGGGTGTTAAAAAATCGAATTCGGTATTTTGTATGATACATGACTTTTGTGAAAGAAAATATGCTGGTATTTCCAGCTATAAGCCCTTGCAGTTTTGAAAGGTAGTTCAGCTAAGGGGCTAAGTTCTAAGTCCACCATGCATTCCTAGTGCGAGTTACTGTATTGAAACGTCAGTAGGTACTTTTGGTAAAATAAATTAGAATAGGAGTTGATGATATGACTAATAATCGTATCGTTAAAGGCAGTCGATACCCTATTTTATTTTATTATCTTTATCATTACGATCTCTTCACTGTGCCATAAAAAAGTTCAAAACCCAAGGGTTATATTATAAGAATAATTCAAAAGCTAAATAAAATTCACGCAAAATGCGAACTGGAGAAAGCACCCCGAGTATTTTTTCAAATTGAGTTATGCGAGCAATTATTTACGATTCGCCTTAATTGATTAAAGTTGAACGCAATCGTCCATTAAACGCGTTATCTACGTATAATTACTAGGTAGGCAGGGACGCGGGGCTCCGGGCAGATGTGTTTGTGCCTCGTTAGCGGACATGCGCCGTTCTGCCTACATCTTAATTAAGAAAGAGCGGGCGAACGAATGAGTATAGGGACACGAAAGTTTTGTAGCGTATAGTGTATAGTGAGTACATCATGCTCATAGTAGTAAATAGCAAAAATATTTATTTATTTTTATGCTTCATTGCACACAAAACACAGAAATAACATAGGTATTGGTAGCATTTCAATCAGGTAGTGTTGCAAGGGGCGGTCTCATCGCTATAGGCGATTTCGTCCAGGCAACCGTTAGATGGACTGGAGAGATCAGAAGCATAGTGTCACTGCATAGAGTAGGTCACAATTTATGAAAATATAGAAAATAATAATTAAAATTCCTATATAGTAAGTAGGTACTAATACTAAATGGTTTACTCCCACACATTGTATATTTGTTTGAAGTGATAAGCAGATGAGTATTTTTGCACTGTTTTATGCTGCTTATCCTATTATGTACGATACTAAGACAAGGAAACTAAAGTTTGCATAATAAGATTTTGTTTGAAATCTGTATTGGTTTTGAATTTAATGTCAAATTATAATATGATGTCTATTATATTTGGTATAGCCAAAGAGGATATTATCTACATCTTTTGTCACTTGATGTAATAACGCCTCTGTCTTCTGAGGTACATGTATTATCTTCAGACATTATTATCCATAATAAAACCTTTTTGAATAAAGTGTCTAACAAATAATGTACCTTTAAAATCGCGTCCCTTTAAGGAGTTTTAAGTATTTTCGTAATTGGTAAGCAAACAGAGTTAAGTATGTAAATCGTGGATGTTCGGGACAAAGTGCAATGTTGACTTTTTACGTGCAAACAGCGTGCGTAATTGTTTTTGTTTTACCTTGTTTCCCTCGTGTTAGTAAGGCTTTGAACACGTACGATGCAATATGGTAAAATTTCAACAAACATTTGCACATGTGCTGTAATTTTCCTGGTAAATATAAATTTATTCGCTAAAGGTCAGTTTATCTTTATTTCGTCATCCTGAACCATGAATTACCACATTACTGAAGGTATGTTTGTGTAAATATAGTATTGAAATAAAGAAATAAATAAATACTCATAACAGTCACATATATATCTGACCCCGCACTAAGATACAAGTCTTGTGTTGTGGGTGTCAGAGACCACGAGAAACTTTTTAGTCACACAAACATCCAGACCCAAAACAAATATTTGTGGATGACACAAACACGTGTCTCGGTACGGGGATCAAACCCACTGGTGTCTAGTCTACTGCGCTACGGGTCTGTCAATAAGGAGGTGTTGTTCAAGTTTAAAGGAGAAGGTCGTTGCAAAAACCAGTGTCTTGTCATAGTGACGTTCAGAAATTTACTGTACTACACGTCCCGATATATAAGAGGTATAATTTATCAACACTATCACCAGGAGGATTTGAACCAAACATATTCGTGATTAATTCAGCCTGTCACAATCCTATTTTGTATGTAAGACTGCACCTACTGTCAGGTGCTTGAGGGGTCACTATGTCCATGTAAAAATATATAAATAATAAATAAATAATTAAAAATTACATAGTTGTGACCCCATACAAAGATACAAGTCTTGTGTCGTGAGTATCAGAAACTACGAAAAAAGTTTTTGGTCTCACAAACACCCAGACTCTAAAAAAAATATTTGTAGGTCACACAAACGTTTGTGTCGGTGCATGGATCGAACTCGAAGCCTCTCATCGCTAGTGTCTAGCCAATTGACTAGTATCCAATATTAATGTGACACCTGACTACTGGTGTTTTGAACAACAATTATACCTAAAATAAATTACCACATTTTCCTCCGGTTATGTGGTTTTAGTCATAAAATAATAGTGATGTGTGCAGGGAGCTTGTTTACCGAGGAATTTTGTCATTGTTTTATTTTGAACCAAGGAATACCTACTCCTTTTTTCACGTGTCATGGATATTTTGAATTATTCATGAACGTGGAATGAATGGTAAGTGTTTGTCAATGGTAAGACCATAAACTAATACCTAATTTTACTGACGGTTCGTGCCTATTCTACCGATGAAGGCAAATACATTAAGTACGACGCATGCCATTATGAGGTCCCAGTGTCGACTTTCAGCTAGATCAAAATAGTTTTAAGGCTTTTCATTAGGAAATCTGCTCGAAAATTTCTTCGTAAGCTGCAACAATACTGAACTTATTACTAGGAATTTAAAAATGAAATCGACGAAAAGTGGTTGTAAAATAAATAATTAAAAATCTAAAATGTAACACCAAATTAAATTATTTTGTAATGGCGCCCTTTAAAACCTTTTTTTAAGAGCGTCATTCCGGAACTTTCTTGCACCCGTACCGCGTTATTAGGTCGAATATTGATGACCAATTAAGAGCGGTGTTCGGGGCAATCTCGGCGACTCGCCGAGGAGCGGCCAGATAAGGGCATTTGTTGGTGTCCAACAACATACAACTTTATGCTAATTCAGTGGTCGCAGCGCCCGCTCGACACACTCGAACGGTGGTCCTCTCGTATACTGCGCACCCCACATGTGAAACTAGCCTATACATACTCTACAGAATGTTGGATGGATGATTTTATTCTTTAAAATTTCATTGTACTAGAAACTATTACAAGCCCGCAATGTCATGCAAAATTTCATGAAAGTGTATGTCATTGACTCCTATTGTCAGCTTATTTTCATTAGTATTACATTACGTTATTTACAAGTAAAATAATAAAAAAAGTTGTATTTATTGTTACAGCACAGAATGTTGTCGTTTTAAAGTCTATAGTAATTTGCAATAGTGTATAACAGTATAATATGTTATGATATATTCACAGTTTTAAAAAGGGTTATTCAATACCTAACCAAGATTTGCATGATATGTGGAATCCAGAAATCTTTATGTCAGATTCCCGCGCAGACTGGCATCTGTATGGCCTACAAATATCTAAAGATAAGCAAAAAGACACGGGTCACAAATAAAAGAAATGTATAAGAAAATATACAAATATTGGCGTTGTGTGATTCAAAATTCTTCGTAGGTATGTTTTATGTCTACACGCATAAGGAGTTATGGCTAAAATATGTGTGGATGGACACTCGGCCACTAATATTGCCTATTCATTTTGTATGTATGAATACAATTAACTAAAATGTCAAACTATATTTTTTAATTAATAGTGGGTCCTTTTTTTACTTTAAACCAATTATTGATTTGATGAACTTACCGAAATAAAATCAAAAACTTATTTTGAAAACTATGCACATTAGTGTAATTAATTGAAATCTCAAGATATTTTATATAGAATTTATATGCTTGTTCAAGGCTATATAACCCTTTTTGGTTTCAAATATAGTCTTTAATTGTGTTATTTAGTTACTAGCTTAATCTTATCTGCATTGGTAGTGCATATCTTGTTGAAAATTATCATTCGATTTCCTGTAGGCCTTATTCATTATTTATTCGACACCATCCTCTTACGATTTATTGGTAAATGTTTATTTAAAGGATATTTTAAATTACGTATTCCTTATGAAACGATTCAATAAATACCTTCACTGAGATAAATTTATGCAAACAGACTTTGAATACGTTCAATTAACGATAAATGATTTCTAATAGAAAGTCTTGCATCATTCAATATCGATACATCTCGCAAAATCGACTGATTGTTGGCAGAATTAACTGCGCACCTTTCCCATTCATCGTCATTCTTTTAAAGTGTTTTGTATCCTGCAGAAATTTATGATGATTACCACAGACAAACACTGAACGAAATCAATAGATTGAAGCTTCGACTATGGCCAAGATTTATTATTCCCTATTGGAGAGTAATCTCAACTAATTCACTGTGGAAAAACGTCGGGTTTACAGTCACCTGGACAATCGATCCTTTGTCGCCGAGCTCAATATATTTTAAATGACTCCTCGAGACGGCCTCTCCCGCCGCCGCTGCCATTGTGACTGACGAAGGAGTTCCTTTTACGAAATCGAAACGGCGGGATTTATTTTGAATTAAGAATAATTTCTTTTTTAACTGCCGTCTGTGGACGTGTGCCGCGCATTAGCGGCCTTTGTTGACGCCATATTTAATGAACTTGGGATATCGGTGGGTTCTTTTTTTGAAATTGGACTACCGCATCGCTATAAATAAATAAAACCTTACTGTGGTATTTTGTTTCTTTTATGTATCATAGTTGTTTGAATGACTCGCCTATGATATTTTATGCCATTTATTTTTAGAAGTCTGTTTGTATCGTAAGGTTTACGAGTATTATAATATTATGAGAAGTTTTGGCAATAATAACTGTTATAGATTTATTAGTTTCATAACACTACAATTCCCTAGTTCAAAGTCCTATCTATAATCGTTAAATAATAAATAAGAAAACATAGGTACGTTTAGAGTAGGTATCTAACGTATCAAATACCGCGTAATATATCGCGTATTGTAGATAACAGCAACTTAGCATCACAATGCTGGAACAACTAAATCCCTTAACAGAGAAAGGAGGTTGTAAATCAATGCCATTGTTATCTCCGTAGATTGAGCACGGAGGTTTCTCAGTTCACGTTAATTATTGTGAACGCATAACTAATTGCTCCAACTGTGCTAAGTAAGGGCTTAAATGCTCCGCGTTTAGATTTTGTTGATAGATTAAATGTCATTTAACTAATGATTGTGTGCGATTTGGCACGGAACTTGTGAAATGGAACGTGACGAATTCAGATAAGCTGCTTAGACAAGCTTTTTCAGATTTTTTATGATAAGTTATTAAAAAACAAAAAAAAATATTTTTTAAAGTTTGTCGCACAGATTTAATTAATTTATTGTGAAAGTATATATGAATCCGTACTAATAATATCCTTTGGAATTGAACGAAAAGGTCGTCATTGATACTGTATTACCAATAGTTTTACCGTGGTGGACTAATGCTTCACTTCTCTAAAACCACGAGATTCACACGATACAGCTCGAGTCTTTAGCTGTTTTCGAAGGATAATTTCAGACTACGTGTATTCGTTTCAGACTACTGAGTTTCTATTAGAAAACCCCAATATTACTTTGCCCGACAGGGGTTTCAAACAGAAATTCTAGCTCGCAAGGCGGTCACTTGAGTCGCAAGACAAAAGAGGCAGATGAATCATGACATTCCTAATGGTCAAAGTTCCATATTTAATTTTTTATTCGAATATGGTTTACTACCTCCTGACGGTAAGGAAGCCTATAATTCGGTATACAATTAGCAATAAAATATTGAGAAATCGATGATAATTTTTGAGGATTTCATTCGTTTAGCGTCTCGTTGGCAGGTGCTATTATCAAAATACCAAACCCAGTGAAGAACAATTGTCAAAGTCTGACGCAAGCGCAAAACTATCAGGTAAATAAGTCTACATTTTGATTGATACCGTCATTCAATATTCCCATGAGTCATATTATTTGTTTTAAGTTAATTATGTGTGGGCGGTGTGTTGCGTCATTTTTATATGTTGTATGTTGTATTGGTCTTATAATTATTATTGTCAGAGACAAATATAATGTTTTAAGGTGAATGGTATAGTCATGTAGCGTCTGCACCTACACCGACCACAAAATAACACCATACTTTGTGGTATTTGTACGATAAAGAAAACCCAGGTATGCTGCTGTAAATATATTTGTCGGAGACATAGGCCGAGTGAAAACTTTTAAGACTGTTAGGGGTTATATTTCAAATCAAACTTGACAAATTATAGTACAACGAAACGTGAGACAGTTTCTAGGCACTTGTTGTCCGCTCGGTGGTTCGATGAGAATTGACGACGTTCAAGCTGCCACACCCACTCGTCGACATCGCTTGACGCCCCCACTCTTCGACTCCGCACGGAAGTGAGCTAGACTCTGTCGAAGCTAGCTATCTGCACACTGCGTTTCGCTGTCAGTTGTTTCGCTACTAATGACCAACCCGACATATTAATTATGTACATTGTGTATTTAAGTAGTTGTAAGTGGTAGAAAACATTTAATAAGCTTGAAAAAAAGTCGTTATGGCTTCGAGGTTTAGGAACGCGGTCGAGAATCTTAACGGTCGCGGGTTCAAACCCCAGGCACACACCTCTGACTTTTCGAAGTTATGTGTGTATTCGCAATGAATTATCACGTAGGTACTTTAACGGAGAGGAAAACATCGTGATGAAACCTGCACACCTAAAAAAATTCTTAGGAATTTACTAGGTGTGTAGTCCACCAACCCGCACTAGGCCAGCGTGGTGGACTAAGGCCTAAACTCTCTCAGTTGTAGAGGAGGCCCGTGCCCAGCAGTGGGACGTATATGGGCTGATGATGGATGCTTGAAAATACTTGATTTGTCGTTTTTATTTAAAATAGAGATTCTTGTCTTTATTTCTATTTTTCTCCACTATTCTATCAGACATACAGCATAATATGAGTGTTGGAAGTAATGGTTATTTTTGCTTTATTAATGCACATAATACAAGATACTAAAAAAATGATATTTTGCTTTGGTCGAAAGCCTAATGTTGACTTTGATCGAAGTAAAAAGCCAAATATAACAACCTACGTGGCGCAATTGGAAACCAGCCGTGGGTTTGGTCCCCGTACCCATAATTAAACCACCAAGGTAGAAACTATGCCCTAACGTGCACCTCTTAATCACAGCTATATTGGAGCTATATAATATGTAGATTTTCGATACGATTTCGATATTTGAACCTGTAAAGAATTGGGTATAACAAAGTGGCATATGGTGGCTATCTACAATCTAGAGATCTCTATACATATATATCTTGTATACAAGTCTCTCATGAAAAGACTCATGTTTTTAGCTTTTATGTCGGCTAACTTTCCGAATGTTTTAAGGAGAAATAAATATTTTATTCGGGTCCAACGCGCCAACCCGCATTAGGCCAGCGTGGTGGACTAAGGCCTAAACCCTCTCAGTTGTAGATGAGACCCATGCCCAGCAGTGGGACGTACCTACATATATGGGCTTATGATGATGATGATGATGAAATATTTTTAAGCTACAGCTAAACCTAAACGAAACAAAGGGTAAGTAGCCAGATGTGTGTGTGAATGCTCTAATTCTGGCTAATTGGCGTTAATGGCGGTCGGAGATCGGCTGCAGCTCTCCTGAGTGGACGAATAAACCTCACTTACCGCCATTTAACGCCTCGCATGGGAAATATTGTCTTCACATTACGCTTCTGTATAGGGCGTTGTTAGTAAAATGTATTAAAATTAACAATATCGAACTTTTTTGTGAATTTATTTAATATTACCAGGGGTTTACTTCAATACGAGTGAAACCTAAAAATTAGTTTTCAAGATGACTTGCACCTTTATTCTACATTGATAGAATCGTCATTTAGCAACATTTTATAAAGAAATGAAAATTCGAATTTCGGGTCCAGTCCTTTTCTTCGTCAGTTACCAGTTACATCGTAGCGTTGATATTAATAACGTTGTAAAGCTAGGAAAAAGTGTTTGTCTACGTTTTTTAGACTAGGTTTTAAACAGTGGCAGAACTTCCATAGAAGCCCAAAGCCCAGTTTGCTTTTCAAATTCCGAATAATTATAATCTTTAAGTTTTAAATCTTTATGTAACAAAAGAAATTTGACATATAAATGAGAATATCCTGACTCCACAATAAACAATTATAAACTACACATTACACAATTAACGTTTAACGCTTTTGGGCTTCTATGGAAGTACCGCCACTGGTTTGAACCTAGGCTTTAGCATCATATTACTTGTTATTAGAACTCTAGGTGCTGGCAAAATCTAGTAATTCTATCAAAATATGATCCAAGGAGTTCACATGATTAATATCATATGTATTAGCCAGTGGCGGTACTTCCATAGAAACTCAAAAGTCCAGCTTGCCTTACAAAATTCCGAATTCTAATCTTAAAGCTTTAAATCTTTGTTTAACAAAATAATTTTGACATATAAATGAGAATATCCTGATCCCACAATAAACAATTATAAACTAGACCTTACACAATTAACGTGTACCGCTTTTGGGCTTCTATGGAAGTACCGCCACTGGTATTAGCAAATAGCAGACAATACCAAGCACTTTGTCTACAGAAAATAATTTCAGCAAATTTACTTTACAATTTTCCGATGGGAAAACTAAAAGTTAACAGTTTCCACAAAAGTTGTACCGGGGCTTTGCCGGTGCTAATGCAAACGATTACTTTGTGAACATCCTGTGCTGTGGAACATTTCCTATTGGCCGGCCAATGGGAGAGTACGAACTACAAATAAATAGCGTGGGCTTTGTATGAGGCAAATTACATTAGCAAATTGTTAACAAACCAACCGCGAGTGTGGGAAATGAAGACGATATGATAAATTTTCTTTGTTAGAAGAGTGACCGCCTCATTCATAAGTTGTATAAATCGAGATTAAAAAAAAAAACTTCTGTTTCGAGTTTTCAGTTGAAAAGAGCTAGTCTAAACTGTTTAGTTAAGTCAGACTTGTGCAAAGTTCATAAATGAATCGATAGGTTACTGAACTTTAGAACCTTCGTAGAATTTCATGACAGTATATTTTAACAAATAAAATTGTTAGATGATTTAGTTGATTTTAAATTATAGTTTCGTTATCAAGGTTATTCAACACCTCAACCCCTGAGCTGAGTTCTATTAATTTTAGTCAATATATAAAATATATTTTAAAAACGTTTAAAGGATACTTATACAATAAAACCGCCAGTCCGCACTAGTCCAGCGTGGTAGACTAAGGCCAAACCCTCTCAAATGTAAAGGAGGCCCGTGCCCAGCTGTGGGGCATACAAGGCTGATGATGATACCCTAAACTAAAAGGTAACATTACTTAGATATATGTACATACATACATATTATCATACCCGTATTCCCCGAAAGGGTAGGCAGAGGTGCATTTCTGCACCCTCATGTCGCCCGATATGTATCAGTGCCACGCAATTGCCGTCTTTTGGGCACATTACCGTTTTTTTTAATATTTCACAATACCTACTTATATTGACGCGAGCGCAGTGGAGTGAACGCCTAGTATCTGGTGAGTTCGTTCATTAAGTTGAAACTACTTGCCAGTTACTAAACGAATCTATTAAAGTTAACTGACCGATCTATAAAAGCGTACTAATTAATAAAGTGGGCAACGTACGCGAAGCAAATTAGGTGCATTAGCAAATTGTTAACTTACCGACTGTGGGAAATGATGGAATTGTAAATTTTCTTTGTTTTGAAGACTGTTTAGATGCGTCATACTTTATAAGTTAATTTGATAGCACAAGCGCTAAATAGAATAGTATTTCGCGCCTTTCGTATGAAATTGTGTTTTAGAAAGAAAACACGGATGGTTTGGGTAGGACAAAGGCAGTTGAGACTTCGTTGGTAGGACACTGATTTCTCATAGAACATTTTGTAAAGACTAAAATAATACCATTTACCATGTTCATCTGTTCCCTCATAGTTCCTCAGCTACTAATTACAACTGGACAATGAGGTACCGTTAGAAGCGTCTTGACCGTCCGCTGGTTATAGGCTATATGCCGTGGCACTGAATCTAATGTGGCGCCATATAGTGGTCATAAAGTATTGTTATAAATAAATAAATGAATACACCCAACAGTCACATACATACTTCTGACCCCACACTAGGATACAAGTCCTGTGTCGTGGGTATCAGAGACTACGAGAGACTTTTCGGTCTCACAAACACCCAGACCCGAAAGAAATATTTGTGGATCACACAAACATTTGTCTCGGTGCGGGGATCGAACCCGCGGCCTCACGTTTCGCAAGCTGGTGTCTAACCATCTGCGCCACGGGGCATTATTGTGTTAAAAATAAATTTGAGATAAATATTAAATAATAAAAAAGTAAAAACTAAAACCCAACCAGGACACAGGATTAAACAACTTTAGTGAAGAAGCAAGATAATTGGCACTCTACCAAGATGCCTTTGTTGTAATTTGACAACATTGTCATAAGATACCTATAGCACACAATTATCAGTGTACAAAGATGCACATATTCAAGTTTGAAAAGCCGTAGTCACGTGTTGTTAAAGTGTTATGGTAATTAATGTAATTAGTAGGACATCAAATACATACATATTTAAATGTTTGATTATTACCTACATAAACTGTGTACTATAACCCAAGAAGTACGATCAAGAACGGATCGGTTATACTTAACACAAAATCTTTAAATATTTCGTAATTGCACCGTAATATTTATTGCCAAAATGCAAAACAAAACACCTACTTTATCAGTAGCACACGAAATAATAAATTCTTTGTAGACACGTCACGACATTTGAAACAGGAATCAACATAAAGAAGGCAATGCTGTAGATTTAAATGTGTGCCTCGTAAGTTGGAGTCAGTCGATGCCGGGGGTCAAGATAAGTTGGAAGGTGTGTAGGGTCACACCAAAGGTGAGTCAATGCGGCATAATTTGTGTAGTTATGTGCCTGTGTCCCGACGCTCTAATGAGTTATAATAAGTGCCACCCAAAGAGGTTCCACTTTAAACTCTTTCGTTAGTATGGAGGTGGCTTCTGTAGTATTCATCTTCTTTATACAAAACTGACTACTCCTGTTCATTTAAATGTTGCGGTGCTAACACTTTTCTTAATTCTGTTTCTTATTTTAGAAACTTAGATTGATATTATAGTTTAAGAAAGTCATGCCCAAACCTAGCAACAATCTAGGACGACATACAAATCCTTTCAATAGCTGCACGTACTGAAAAAAATACGGATTGCCTCGGGTAAGAAAAACGAAGTATATTTTGCCAACATACAGTTTTACAATATAGGTTGACCTAGCGTTATCGACGATAAAAATCGATAACTAACACAAAAATCTACATACTTACATAAAAAAAATAAAAATAAAAATACTATCGTGAAATTTTGCGAGAATAAAGAACCTAAAGACGAATTATATTTTAAGAGACGATAGCTGCTTACCGTAAGTTACAGTACTGTTAAACGATAAAGAAAATAAATATTTTTATGCTTTTGGCAATTTCGAATGGTAAACTGTAATTTACGTTCAAGCTGTCTAATAAGAGACTGCGGCAGTATATCAGTCAAGTCAGTACTTATACACTGTATCTAAGCTTACAAGTTTCATTGTTTTTAAAAGATAAGAGAGAAAATCAGCCCATATACGTCCCAATGCTGGGCACGGGCCTCCTCTACAGCTGAGTGGGTTTAAGCCATGCTGGCCTAGCACGGGTTAGCGGACTACACACCTAAGATATTTTTAGGGACTTTTAGGTGTGCAGGTTTCCTCGCGATGTTTCCTTCACCGTTAAAATCTGTGATAATTCATTGTGAATACACCCATAATTTCTAAAAGTGAGAGGTGTGTGTGGTTTGAACCCGCGACCGCAGAGATTTTTGACTCTACCGCCTCCAGCCCACACGTAAAAAAGATCAACGAATAAAAAAAGAATAAAGACATTTGAGCTATAGGTAATATCACATTGACTGAGCCTAAATTAAATTACAAACTTTATGACTATTTTACTTGTACTGTTATCTGAGTTTATAAGTTCCAGCGTCTAAAACAATACCCTATTTACAAAGCCGCCTCCACACACTGTGTTCCGTGTCTCTGAACGCGAGCCTTACGACTTCATTAGGGCGCGTCAACCGCCCAGTCACGAGCTCGCCTAACCGCGCGACCGTACCGAGCACCACGCGAGTTTCGCCCTGTACAAAGCCTTTTTTTACACCAGGATGCAACTTTGTGGTCGGTTGTACAGGATGTAAGATTGTAGTGCCTCTTTAGAGCGCTGACGATGATTGTCTCATTGTGGAAGGAATTTAGTTGTTTTATAGAGTTGTTTCAGACATTTTTGGTTGGAATGTTATTTTCTTAGAATATTGTTAATTAAAACGAATTGCTGCCTTAGAATGAGTATCTACGAGGTACTTTTGGGTCTCTATACATTTATAATCTGTCCAAGTGTAACATTTTTCTAATATTTTTTAATACCAAGATTTTATGAAAAAAAGTTAACGTTGCAAAAGTTTCAGTTTATTTTTCTATTTTGGTGTTCCTTAAATTACAATGCTGAGGGTTTGGCGGTATATAGAGTGCTTAAGAAGATTTAGATTATATTTAATGTCAACAGTCTGTCTGATGCAAATTTTTAATAAATTTTCAAAGCTAATCCTGACATTCGCACAAATGTTGAATTAACTGGTCACGACATATCGATGCTATTTCTATATCATCCCAAAATCTTTTGATACGCCAGCGACTTAATAATTATCCCTCTAGAACCTACCATGTAAAGTCTCGTGGTGCCAACATAACAACGATTAATTTGCGTATCATTAGAGCGTGAAATGTAACAGTTATAGCCGTGTTATTAACGTATTAAAATACGTAAAGGCCAACACACATAGTCGCGCACGGTCGTGCTTTGTCGCGCGCGTTAATAACTTAATAAGCGCTCTCTAGCGGCGCGCGCGGGTAATTACAAATTGGAAGACGCTCGTGCGACCAAGATAACTCCGCTGATAGCTCAACGGTCATTCTGCACACGTTCTAAGTTTAAACATTTTGTTTATTCATTCGTAAGGTTTTAGGAACTACTGAATTCGCCGTAAGAATTACGTTCAAAGTTTAAAGTTTCGTCATTTTTGCCGTCCATTTTGAGCATCCAATCGCACCCATTAAAATTTTGGATCTAGAAAAAGCGAATACATTCATTTATCTGAGTAAATATCTAATTTGTGTAAGGTACTTTACTCTTATCTGATAGAGACAACTTCTTGGAGAAAAACGCAATAACACTTTGCCCGACCTGGATTATATCCCGGACCTCTAATGTGTCAGTTAATACCGCAGGATCAAAGTTTATTAATAGTTTACCGTGTGCAGAATAGTCCAGGTTGAACCTTAGACGCGCACGCTTTGGAGAAATCCTTAATGGGTTTAATGCGGTCGTCGGAGTCGAGACTCGCGCCCTAACAACGCCGTGTCCCCTTATCGATCATTTGACAACATTACCTGTTAGTTTACCTGCGCTTTTAACACTGCATTATTATATTGGATACTTGGGGTCTCGCAGCCACGACTTTTCGCAGTAATAATAATAAATCTTCAATATGTGGTTTGTTCGCTTCAAGTGAGGGGCTTAATTGAAGCTGGATATTGTGGTTTTATGCGTGTTTTATGGCCTGTTTGTTTCCATATTTTTGTCAGGGTAAAGGCGTAAATGGAAGTCAAAGTCGTGATTGCTATGAGGCTTGAGTTAAGTTAAAATATTGGCGGTTGCGAAATTAAAGGCCAAACGCGCACACCAGCCTTTTCAATGTCATGTGTATATTTACGATGAAGGCAAACAGTGAGGTAGTGCACTTAAAAGTCTCCAGAAAAGATTTTATAGATGTGTGTAGTCGACCCGCATTAGATCAGCGTGTTGGGTGACGGGCGTCGGCCTTACAGCTCTCCTTGTAGAGTAGGCACAGATGTGAAAAAAAAAAATAAACAAGACAATTGTATTTGAAATAAAACATAAAAAACGCGGAATTCAAAAACATAATTAAAACGCGCAAAGACAAGCCACTGAAGGTTTTATCAAAATTGTCTCTATTAACACACGAAGTTAAATAAGTATTGTTGCGTTGAACCAGGGGTCAGACATGATCGTTAGGTCTGGCCGTACACGTGATTATGCCAATTACCGACTAGTTTCCAGATTATCTGCGTGGTATCACTTCGTTAGCAACTAAGCGGTTGAAATTACGAAATCAAAATATTTATGTACAGTTTTATTTACCTTAAAGGTGAGATATTAAAGGACAGCTTACTGTACCGCAGCTAGTAGTCTAGATCGTTGAACGAAAGAATGTAGGTTCGATCTTTGCACGGAGATGTTTTTTTTATGATTTTATTATATTCCGGGTTTTTACTTCAACATTTGTCTCTCTCAGTACAAATTTCTGTTAGAGTAGGACCAGAGTTATGTTATTTGTGAACGTTTGGTACAGTCACATACATAGTTCTGATCCCACACTAGGATACAAGTCTTGTGTCGTGGGTATCAGAAATTACAAGAGACTTTTCGGTCTCACAAACACCCAGACCAGAAACAAATGTTTATGGATCACACAAACATTAGTCTCGGTGCGGGGATCGAACCCCCGGCCTCTCGTTTCACAAGCTAGTGTCTACCCAACGGCGCCACGGGACTGTCAAGGTACACTACAAAGTATATCCTGCAACTCCAAAATTATAATACATACATACATAACCTCACGCCTGTAATTCCTGAAGAGGTAAGCAAGGTGCATTTCTGCCTCCACATTTCGCTAGGTATTATCAGTCTCACATAAGAAGGGGCGAGCCCATTGCCGTTTTACGGGCACTTTTCCAGACTCCGTGCTGCTATTGAGAATATCCTAATGGAAAAACCCAATAACCTTGCCTGACCCGAGAGTCAAACCCAGGACTTTTAGATTGCAAGGCACGTACTTGTGCCACGTGACCACGAGGCAAACATTATAATGTAGTATGATAATTTCAAAGTTTCACACATTATAAGGAAACGCAACTTTAAGGGCACGTCAAAGCTTCAATCAAGCTCGCACCATACGGTATGAACTGGACGAAAGTGAAAGTGGACGAGGGTATCTCGACCTTACCAAAGGTTTTAGAATCGAGTTCTAACCATATAATTATTAGAATATGTGGCTGTCATTTTTGTACCACAATAACAATTCATGCGATGTGTTTTATCCTCAATTCAAACGGAGTATTGTTAGTACTTTTGGTTAGAAAATTCTCAACGAGTGCAAAGTCCGAAAATTTGTGGGTAATAAGTAATAAGTGTAAATTAGTCTAAAACAACGTTGGCGAAAAAGTACACCTTATAAGTATCCTGGTCTATTACGCTTCGTCCTGATGGCCTCGAGGTTTATGCGCACGGTCGAGTCAAAGCTCGACGGTCGCAACCTCTGACACCAGCCTCTGACTTTTCGAAGTTATTTGTGTATTCACAATGAATCACCGCGTACTTTAAAAGAAAACATCGTGAGGAAACCTGCACACCTAAAACCCACATTAGGCCAGCGTGGTGGACTAAGGCCTAACCCCCCGCCCCCCTTTCTGTTGCAGCCAGTACGTATATGGGCTGACGATAATGAATCGCGACTTGTGTCACTATGCCGACTTTGCCCTACGTACGAATATCCAACTAGCGCCTTGTACTAACAAACGTGTTTTTTTACTCAAAGTCAATTTGTTCAAGAGATAGGTATTTCCATTTTAAATAGGTGTTTGCATTGTTTTGAATATTCATAATATTTATGAACTAGAAAAAGGTATGTGTGTGTTTAGAAACGTATTCAAACTTGAACGTTGAGCTTGTTAATTGACTGTAAAGAGTTATTTCATTTACCGAAAATATTGTGCTGTGACGCTACTAACATTATGAGCATTGGTATTTGGGGTTTTTTGATCGGGAAAACGAGGGTATAATCTCAATCAGATCAACCATGTGATTCAACATCATATATATAAACAATAGGATAAAAATGTGCGAAATGTGGGTGCAGAAATGCACCTCTGCCTACCCCTTCGGGGAATACAGGCGTGAGTTTATGTATGTATGTATGTAGGATAAAAACATATAAATAATTAGGCTAGTGTGTACCAGTCACAGGTTAAGTAACATTGGACCCAATAATATAGGTAGTTACTGGATCCAGAATGGAGTAAAAATGGGTCATTTTCCTTCAAAATGTATATCATCTGCACTTAAAGTCGAATATGGAATGTATAAAAAATGAAGAAGTTAGATAATTTAATTGAAATTACGCCTGAGAGTAAATAGTCCAAGATCCAACTTATCCTCTACTAAAAATTTGTTCGGTAGTTTTGAGTTTATTCAAATTCTTCTATATAGTCTAAGCACAGAATGAAATCGAAAAAACATCTCTATCTCATAATTACAAGTTACAACCACTCCTCCATACTGAGGAACGTGAACAATATTATAATGTTGAAGTTGTTGAGTTACTTGGTTCGGTATTCACTGCCGATCGCCTCTCGGCCGGGTCACGCCGGCTCCCGGCAACTAATTGCCGTGACCACTAATATTTGACATCAATCAAATAACATATTTTTTAATTATTATTCCTTTGGAATGCGCCGCGATGGACACGTTTGTCGGCGCTTGCCTAATCCAAACCAATTTTGGACAGCGCCTAAGGTAAATAGAGGACACGAGTTCATGACACTGTGTAAATAGAATTAAGTTTTATAGTCATATCAGTTGAATACAATTGTTCTTGGCTGAATTGTAGTGGCACTTATTATGGAAAGGGTATGAATAATTAAATTTTTCCTTAGGTTATTGTCGGACTTCTTTGTAAATTATTAGCTTTTATACTTGTTTATGTTAGATGCAAGACATATCTACAGCTTAGAAGGATTAGGTCTCAGTTAACCATATTGGTTTAATGCAATTTGGTATAGCCAAATGCGCTACGGTGACTAAAATGATTTTGTAGTATTGAATATGTACCTAGACAATACATATTGTATTGGAAAAAGACACCTAGTACTAGCACCTATTTTTGTACTCCAGGATCTATATATCAGAAGATTTGGCTAACGACCAAAGATTTGACATAATTTAGTATCCCAATAATTCTGAATCAATAAAAAACAAGGCTGTAAACCCGACTCAACCTTCAAAAAAATAAGAGAAAAAATATTATCTTTTACTCCTATGATATTTAAGAAAAAAATACCCTTCTACAGTTAGAAAGTGATATTTTTTGCGAAATTTCCGCCCGAATCAATAAATGGATGTACAAGATTATCTACTTAAACGCGTAGACAAACAGTAACGCAAGACTGGTGAGACCGGGGACTAATTCGTGGTGTGTGTGCGGCGCGCTCAAAGACTGCCGTGTTTGTTTGTCCGCCGGCGCCCGGCTCTCACTCCCGTCTTCCGATTGCGGTAAACATGTAACGTGGACTGAGCATTTGCATCTGTCTATGGTACTTGTAGATGGAAATAAAAAAACAAATTAGGAACATAAGTCCTCGCAATATCGATCGTTGATCGATTAATCGTCTGTGGAATTATTTCAAAAATATCTGATGAAATGACGAATTTGGTAACTGGCAATAGTTTTATTTTGTAATGACGAAATTGAAATGAACAATTTTTCTAAAGTCAAACCTTATTGTTTTAATTTAGGACCTTAAAGTTTAAATTTAGAACAATCGTTATTGCCTCTGAAATATCTATTAAAATCCGTTTTATTGGCTTATAAATCGTCAAATGTAGTATAATGTCAATAGGTAGATTGTTGTTTACTAAATAATGAGATCCTTAACCTTTATCGCTGTCTATGCCCCTATAAAGTTCTGGCGTGAATGCCATCTAGTATGAGGTGTGTAACCAGCAATGAAATGAATGCAGCCTCATAGAAATAAATGAGTAGATAATATAGAACTTAAGGGTAGCCTTGTAAATCAGTCCTTATACTAACTTAAGCTGTGGGCATTTACCGTTAAGCTTTTTTGTTCAAAATAACAATTTTGCTTTCAATAGTTCAAATTATGACGATTGATAAAGGTATCTTTACTGTTTTTTTTTTATGGAAGCCATATTATGTCTGTTATATTTGTTGTGTGCATTTATTTGTCATAAGATTTTTTCATCTCATTTCGCAACGTCAATAAAAAAAACGGCATATTTTATTTCTTCTGCAAGAAACCAGTAAATTTCTAAATGACATTCAAGTATCAAAAAAGTATGACCCGTGCCCATCTTGGTTTTGTACTAAGCTCACCTGTCCTCGACACAAAAGCAACTAATTCTTACATTGGCCACTTGAAAAGGCCAATAGCCAATGTTGGACAATAAGACCACCCTTAAGACGAGTCCAAACATCTATTGTGGCCAACAAATGTGTTTGAAATTGCACATAAATTTTGTTTCAACGACAATGCAATATCATCTGCTAGTGACTGCAGAGTGCACTGTGGTATGTTTCGTACCTATGTTATGAGAATGTAGCTTTGTTCGTAAAGCATTCGTGCCTTAACTACTGAACTGATTATGATGGAATTTAGATTTTATGTTGTCTGAGGTACAGGAAAGCATGTGGGAGATCTTTTATTCAGGAGGAGTTTTTTTTTAGTAATATAGATAAAGCTTAAGAGTTAGGAGTATAAGAAAAATAAAACAAAAAAGAAACAGAGCATTGTGTAATGACAATAATGTAGATAATTTTGTACGATTTGCATAAGTGATTCTGACAAGTTTTTGAAATATTTTGATCTATATTTGCTAGTTCGTTTTCTAAAGGACACAAGGTCATAAATGTAACAACTGTTTATAAGACAGTCATTTTGTGCAGAAATACACCTCATTCTGCACTTTTAGAGAGAATAACTTAGTTTTTACCGCTGTATAGTAAAAACTACGTAATTCCAGTCAATCTTGAATTTCCACGCAGTAATTTATTCATTGCGACACAAAAGCTCGGTCTCGGCACTTCAAAGCGTAATTTCGCAACAAATCATCCATTATTCACTTTCGATAGTTTTCGAATGGGCACAGAACGTGCGGAGGCGTGAAACAGCTCCACTCTGACATAATTTCTTATGGAGCGTGAAGTAGGCGCCGCGTGGTGGTCTGTCAAACCTAGCCGATGTAGTATACGGGTTGTTCGCAGATGGTTAACGTTAGATTTAAATTGATAGTTTACGATAAAAAATTATAATGTAATTAAATTTGGTTTGTGAAACGAGAGGCCGCGGTTTCGAACATCTTACTGAGAAAAAAGTTTATCTAAAAATATTTGTTTCTGGTGTACACACTTTACAAGACTTTTATTTAGGTTTGAGGTCAGAAATGTGTATGTGACTGTTGTATTTAACTTCTTTGAGCATGTACATATACCAACATCATAATAATCTACGTAAATACTGGCATAATTTTCTTGTCTGCAGAACTGTGACACAGTTTTATTACCAATGTTGTAAATACACTATTTAAAAGCTTCTGAAATTTTAACATATACTGCGTCTTGCAAATGTCCGAACGGTCAGTGAGAGAAAGAATTCTCGCAAAGTGGTCTTTAATACAACAATAGCCGAATTTGTTCGTAATGAATAGCGCGTCACGCCCACAGAAAGGTGTTTTTGCATTACCAACTGTGTTTTGTAACCATTGATGAACGGTTTTCTAAATTAACGGTACGCGTCGAATGACTGCAGCATCGGGTTCTCGTGTTTAAAAGTAACATGTATAATACACACACACGGAATCCCGCCTGAATGCCCAAAGGGTAGGTAGAGGTACGTTTCTCCACCTACGCCACGCCAGCTGATTTTCATGTTGCACTTAAAAAGCGATGAGTCCATTGCCATTTTAGGACTATGTGCTGCTACAAGGAATTTTCTTATACAGAAACTAAATAACTACCTTTTTTCCCGACCCGGGAATCTATGCCGAGATGTACACGCACAGATGTGCCGGGCGATTATCGTACATACATAACATCACGTCTATATTCCCCGAAGAGTTAGGCAGAGATGTATTTTTGCACTCACATTGCGCCAGGTATGTACCAGTCCCACGTAATAGTGGGCGAGCCTATTGCCGATTTCCGGGCACATATCCAGACTACGCCTGCTGTTTTGAATTTGCTTATCAAAAAAACCGAATAAAACTTTGCCTGATCCGGGAATCGAACCCAGGACCTCTAGATCGCACGGTACGTATTTGTGCCTCAAGACCACGAGGCAATCATAGTCATAGTAATAATGTATCCTATTCTAAGCTGTATAGGATTCTTTTTGAAAAATCCCTTAAATACACTAGATTACAACCTTTAGTAGTTTAAAATATGCTTCCACGCTAAAACATTACTGCACGAAAGACTCAATTAACTGTCTACTGTGAAGTGAAGTCTTGGTTCCCAGAAAGAACGAGCCCGGCGCACAATATTGTAAGTAGTTATTTCTATTCTAAATGTCGGACAAAGTCTTTGCGACTTGAAATACTGTCATAACGAGCACACGCCTTTGAACACAACTTTTGTGATAACGCAGATATGGAGTCTGGACATTATAATATTCAGGTATAGGGCCTTAGGTACTTATAAAGGGAGTAAATTTAACACTTAATCATGCTATGGCCTGCTCTATTAAATATATAAATACAGCCAACAGTCACATACATAGTTCTGACCCCACACTAGGATAAAAGTCCCGTGTCGTGGGTATCAGAAACTACGAGACTTTTCGTTCTCACAAACATCCAGACCTGAAACAAATATTTGTGGATCACATTTGTCTCGGTGCGGGGATCGAACCCGCAGCCTCTCGTTTCACAAGCTAGTGTCTTGCCAACGGCGCCATGGGGCTGTCAAGGTACACTGCAGTGTATGCCCTAGTGACCACAAGACAGCACCAAGTATGTATTCAAAAGTATATCCTGCCACTCCGAAATTTTGCTGATTTGATAATCGAAGCGAAAACAGCCAATGAGCCAGTCTATTTTTAATTTAAAAAAAAATAGCAATTGTAGGATTTCCTTCATAGACCTGCAAAGTATACTAAAGTTTTGGACTAGCATAGGAGTTTATCACCAGTCATGTAGGTAGTCTACCTATACTAATATTATATAGCTGAAGAGTTTCTTTGTTTTGCATGAACGGCCTAATTTTAGTTACTAATAGTCCGATTTGAAAAAATATTTTAGTTTTAGATAGCCCATTTATCAAGTAAGGCTATATATCATCACGCCTCATCTAATAAGAACGGTGCAGTAATGAAAAATGTGGCAAAACGGGGAAAGAAGATTCCTTTTGAAGTTTAATGAAACGGGCAGATGAAGATGGTGATGATGGACAGGGTGACAGATAAAGATCTCAACTAGCGACCGATCTTAAGATGATAGTGAATCTAGCAGGTGTATCACGTTTTGAAAACAGGCCGTAGGTATATATACAATTTTTATTAGGCATAATTGTACCAAATAGTGAAAATAATATATAATCATCATCATCATCATCAGCTCAATACGTCCCACTGCTGGGCACGGGCCTGCTCTACAACTGAGATGGTTTAGGCCTTAGTCCACCACGCTGGCCTAGTGCGGCTTGGCGGACTACACACCTAAGAAATTCCTAAAAACTTTTTAGGTGTGCAGGTTTTATCACGATGTTTTCCTTCACCGTTAAAGCAAGTGATAATTCATTGTGTATACACATAACTTCGAAAAGTCAGAGGTGTGTGCCTGGGGTTTGAACCTGCGATCGTCGAAATTCTCGACCGCGCGCCTAAACCTCGAGGCCATCACTGCGATAGTAAATACAATTACACATTACACTGGAACGCTATTGCGGTCATATTGGCACACAGTAAAATAAAGTAGTCAATGAAAACTAACTAAAAAAAAATAATCACACACATGAAGCTCGTCAAATTCACATTTCGATATCATTCGGACAGCTGATGTTTTTACAATTATTACCTATACAATAAAAAAAATATTGTAGATATCTACATGCATAATACGCCCGTGTTTCCCGAAGGGAAAGGCAGAGGTGCATTTCTGCACCCACATTTCAGCATTCCAAGTCCATAGTAATAGAGAATTTCTAAATGGAGAAATACATTAATACATTTTTAGACCTGGGAATCAAACCCAGGACCTCGAGATCGCACGGCACGGCAGGCGAAATTTTGTGTTCATGTTTTTTTGTATCGCTTCGTTTAGGTTGTACAGTGGGACTGGATAAAAATATTAGATTAGAGAGACTTAATCTAGTCGCCCTCGTATCAATTCTCGGGTTGGTCTAAGTGCTACTTGGTTTTGGAATTTCCATGAAAAATGGCAATAGGCGCCCTCTGAGACTTGAACAAAATATGTGTAACTTAATTTTAGCGTCAATGTGTTTTTACCGTAACTATAGCTTGTTTAAGTTTTCGGTCACAGTCTTTTGACATCCTGTATAAATTTCAATAAAAAAAATGCGTGTTGGGCCCCGCGAAATCCATCCAATTACGCGCCTGAGCAAGAATAATATGAGAAAGGACATTTTAATGATATCTTTATGTTCGCAAACTTTTGTCCTATTATGTTTGAGTTCTCTTCAGAGCCGAAGGAAATGTTAGTTGTTAGCAAAAGTACGCGTGTACTTACTCGCTTCCAATCTCTTCTCCCTTGCTAGTCGGCTTTTGATACTTTATAATGGCTTATTAAATGGAGATTTAAGATTTCAATGTTGTGTGTATCTTTTGCGATGTTTAGATTACCTACATGCGCTTTAATGTTTTAAGCATGTTACATTAAATTAAACAATAATATTATTTTGTATCAATCCATACCAATATTATAAATGCAAAAGTAACTCAGCTGCCGGTCTGTCAGATCTAAACTTAAATTTGAATGATTTTTGGTACGGACTTAGAACGTAGGGCACTTATAATATTGCGCTTACTAGATCAATAGGTAATTAAACTGATGCAGGCTTGCGCATTAGTAGGTACATTCGATCGCTTTCCAAATAGCTTGCATATGTCAATAATATATTTTACAGATACACTTTCAAGGTTAAACGATCCTACTTTTATAACTGATAACCTGACCCAGCATAATATTATTAAAAAAAACATTACTTACCTACATTGTAAATGCTATAAAACTTATCCAATGATCAGCTGTTGGCAGGCCAACGACCTGATTCAGTATTCTTATAACACTCAAAACGTAACATTTACAACAAACGGCCAATTAAAAGTTTTGTGTCTAAAATCCGCCATTTTGATGCGCCCATTAAAGTGACCGGGTGTCGGCTGCCGACGCAGGCGTGGTCGTCACAAAAAAGCGCCTATTTGTACGAAAGCCAAGCGGTATTTTAATCGACGGGAGATATAGTGTTTTTATACACCCAGCCACGGTCGGACCGCGTGGATAACAAATATTCCGCGAAAAACACACCTTTATCTTTCCAATTAAAATTTCGAACGTGAAATGGCTTCTTCGCTCCGCCATTTTGTTGTTACGCGAGAAATGCGCGCCAAATGTGATTTGAGTTAAGTACATTAGTTGTTTTAATTTGTTTAATCATTTTCTTTTTCATGTTTTCATTGTAATTTTTGCATTTTGTGATAAAATCAGCTGTGATATAAAAGTTGTTTAATGTCGATAAATATAAGTATTTTCCTTATTAATACTTAGTGTGGGGAAATAAAATAAATATGTCTATATTTCTACGGATCCATAAGAATGAATATAAGATGTCCTAATAAAAATCATTTGTATCATGGTGGAGGTATTGCATAATCTTAGAGTTTCTACGCTTTTATACATTAATATTCTTTTTTTTTATTATTCAGCCTATCGCCGTCCACTGCTGAACGAAGGCCTCCCCAAGTAGGCGCCAACCATTAATATTCATGCTTTTATATTTTTCCTATCTACAAAACCACAGTCTGTAAATATATTATGCTTTCACGCCTAAACTGCTGAATCTATTTTGACAATATTTTGTAAAGCCAGATGCGATCTGGCTTTTTTTAAATATTGTACCCTGGTAAAGCCAGACCAAGACTGTAATACGCAATGAAACATAGACCAATTCTCAGTGGTGGTACTTCCATAGAAGCCCAAAAGCGTTACATGGTTATTGTGTAATGTCTAGTTATAGGTAATTGTTTTTTATGGGATCAGGATATTTTCATTTATATGTCAAATTACTTTTGTTAAACAAAGATTTAAAGCTTAAAGATTATTATTCGGAATATTGTAAGGATAGCTTGGCTTTTGGGCTTCTATGGAAATACCGCCACTGCCAATTCTGTGTCTCATTCAGTATTAAGATTATTCAAACACAAGCCCACATCACGCATTCATTAGCGTGACCCCACGCTTTTTCCACTCGAAGCGTTTATTTAGTTTTTTGTGTACAAATATCATGAATGCCCGGAGTATCAGTAACAAATTCCATAAATACCACAACACACCTGCTTACGATTAACACGAATGTCAAAATAGAATTTCAAAAGTAAAATATTTCCTTAGCAAACCAAATTAACCAGGAAGTGTGGCGTAACTCATTTTATTTCCTCTGTACAGGATTTTCTAACCCCTATTTCTTAAAGCATGTAGTCGATATTCGCGTGACATATGTATCAGGATTCTATACTATTGGTAATAAGTCATAGTCTTTATTCTACTTCAAATAGAGTCGTAATTTGCGTATTTTTTTATGGTTTAGTGAAATGAGTAGGATGTGTTCATGTCACTTAATTACTAGTGAAGTTTAAGACATATGGCCGCTCCTTTCCCGATTTGAATTGATTGATTTAAGTGAGTATGTCTGTTTGTCTGCGTCAGACAATCAAGATCTTTTGCCATAAATGGTAAATCGATATAAATACACTAAACAACAGAGCTTCGCGGCTTATAAATTACTTTTATTAAGCAAATTTTACAAAAGATTAAAAATGATGCAAGAATTGATTTAAAAAAATGAAAAAGTGGAAAATTACAATTAAAATGATATATTAAGAAGTAAATTTGTAAAACAGTGGATAAAAATAATAGGAAATAAGTAACACAAAGTCCTGAAATTTATTTCAAAAAATAAAAATACAACGGTGTTATATTCTGCATCAAAGCTTTAACGCTTAAATAAGTACAATTATAACTAGTTACAGAAAATTTAATGATATAAATATAAAGTTCGTGTAATTTTACCACAATTTATGGCACGATTTTCTCATAATCGAATTTGAAATTAATAGCTCAAATGTTTTTTGCTTTTGTGTAGCGAGAGACATAATTTTTCCGTTAGAATAGTCCTAAGTGGGAGAACATGGCTTGCATTTCAATTATATTCCGTCCTGCAATAAAAATAGCTAATGTCATATAAGATAAAATATCGGTTTATCTGTTTAAAGTCAAGTATATTTTATTTAAATTTTACCATGGACGAAGCCTGTATTCCGAACTAGTATGCGCTAGTAATATCATATTCCTATCCGTATTGCCCAATAACTGTGACTTACAATTTGTAACATCCCCAACCAGTCTCTAGTTACCTTTGTTCATAAATCATATTTTTTAAACGGCAAAAAACAAACGGCAAAATGTCCGCTAATTGACGTGTTCCTGGTTACATTTGACTCATTAATTTTTGTGTGCGCTCTCCGATATCGACCATAGATAATTAACGCACAGAGGGGATCATAGATAGCTATCATAGACCTTGGCTGCATGGACTTTTGATCTTGTGCAATTAAACTGGCTGATTGCGGGTTCGTCTGGGTGTGGAGCTAAAATGTACTAATATTAAAATTATTTAAATATACAGTAGCTTTGTTTAGTAATTTTAGATTTTTTTATGTACAGGCTAAGACGTCTCTACACAAATAACTCTCTTTTACATTGATGTAGGTAAAATTTGTAAGCGATTAATATTATGCATAATGGAATATATTTATTTTAATATTAGAATATTAATATTCTACAAGAAAAATAATGCTGGATATCTAAACACTTAGGTACCTACATGATTTATTTGTTTCGTACAAGGGAAATTTTCACATTTTCAAAACAATTACGCAAAAGCTTATTTTGTTGGTAATTAAAATATACTCAGATACCTAGATTAAAAATGGATAGATAGACATGTAATTCTTTACCCACATTTCGACACATACCTATTATGTTCCATGTACGGAACTAACCTAATAACCTTTTTGGGGTCTAATTCCAGACTCTATGCTACTCGTATTATTAAGAACTTGTACTTCCCGAGAACGGAACCCATATATTCTTGAATGCAGGTCGTATATGCCGTAGAACCAACGATGCATTTAGAGCCAGCTAAATGACAGTAAACAATATTAAAATTAATGCAAATATTGCATTAATTTTTTACGGTTAACACTATCGAATAATTATAACCATTCACTGTTGAAAATTGCCGCAGTAAAAACCTCATTATTTTATAATAAAAAATATACAAAGTACTAGTAGGTTTGTATTAGATCGCGCAGTTTGATAAAAAAAATACTATTATATTATACTTTAAGCCGTATAGAGCCAAAGGTTTTTTTTTATTGCCTATGCTTCTGTGGAATAATGCAAGTCTTAAAAACCACTATAAAAAATAGTACCAAGGTATAATTATCGTTATTTTTTGTTGTATCAATAACAGTTGAGTATTACTCAAGATAGTGTATAGAATGCGGGTTTCAATTAATATTAATGAATTACCAATAGTATTAGCGATGTTATTTTATGACAGATAACTCAAAAGGTCATTGATTTTCTTTGAGCGGAAAATGTTGATTTTGAGTGGGAATATTTTAGACATCTAACTGAAATATCTTAAGCTGCTACCTGATGAAATTATAATAAAGTTGAATGCTCTTTAATACATTTTATATTCTATGTATGAGTAACAAAAAAAGTAATAACAACTCTTTTATAAAAGCGTATATTTTGTAGTCTATGGTCGCGCCCACGCACGCACGGTAGCGCGGCACTGATTTATACATCTATTTTAATTTACTCTATGGTTCGTAACTGCTAAATGATTTAGTTGATATTTTTATGTGTCAACTCGTATGTTTAAATTGTGAACGCATGATTTAGGAACGCTAACACTGATGTATGTTGTACGCACTTTTATTTTGTTTATGTGTTTTATTAATAAAATTGATGGCGAGTTTTAGGGGAAATCGTATTTTAGTAGCACTTTTTTTCCTAAAAGTAGGTATATGTTTGTTGAGTCATTAAAGCAAATTTTGAATATATAGTTTTTTTACATTTCTTATACTCAAAATAACCTTATGGTTGTGCAGTTTAAATACCATTTCCGTTTGAAGATATAATATGGTAACATTTTTTTTGCATACTAAAGAATTACGTTAGGTTCAACTAATAAATAGGATAAATCAAATTTGTTATTTTTTTCAATGGGTGCCTTACAATGTTAGTAATAGAAGAAAATACAAATCTCTTTATAAGAAGTTGTGGAAAATATTGCTCGATCCGCTTGTTCATGTCCCGATTATGTAAGCAGAAAAGTAATGTAGTATGAAATGCTACATGATTTTACCGTCATTATTTTTTTTTATCAGTTATCAGTCCTTATACGTTCCAAGGTTGCAGGCCTAGAGCATACTTGAAAAAGTTAATACTTATTCCACAATGCTGGCCTAGTGAGCTTTACGTACATTACAAAATATTTCGACCAACTGCTGTGCTTGCAAGATTAGTAATATTATTCTTCACAATTAGTACATTATAATTGATTAAGAATACAATTACATAACTTTGAATATGCAAATCTAATCTTATAGACATGGCATCATTTCAGGCTTTATACGTATGTTTCTTTGAAATGAAATGAAATAATATTTATTGAATCTATAAAATAACAAATACATCACTTAGATTCAGTCATTTCAAAATTTACCAAGGCAGTCATCATTAGAGAAGAACGGGCAAGAAACTCTAGTGTTGCTCTTTTCCAATCAAAGACAAAATTTCCAGAATTAGAGCAGTTCATTAACATATTGCATAACATTTGAGTGACATTAGCGACATCCATAAATCAATTTCCATTTTTTGCACGTCATAAAAACTCCGTTCTAAATCATAACTCAGCATTCCAAGAATATCTCTGCGACCTTCAGAATACCGTATTTGGATATTTAGCTAGAATTCCGCGTCATTTGCCCGCGTGCAGAATCTTTAACAAATATGCGAACTCCGGCCGTGACATTACTTCTAACTTCTCTGTTAATTGGCTTTTTGTCGGGTCTGCTCTGTTTTTTTTTTGCTCTATTTGGACAGTTTCGTGCTTACCGACAAGTATGGTGTTGTCACTTTTTCGAGCCAGCATATTAAAACAAAACATTTTTTTTAAGTCATCCTATTATATTCGTGGTAAAGTCCGTAGCAAGTTAGGAGCACCCGTAAATACAGTGCAGTGTATAAATTGTATGTAGGTAGGTATGTAAAAGATTTTTTTTCTCAGAATCTTAGTTTACGGTAATCAATAGTTTCAGCCTATACCTATGTATGTATTAGCTTATCATGTTTCAGCATTCTAGGTCGTTCTTTCGATTTAGTTTTCTCCACTTCGATTTTCTGCATGACGTCATAAAGCCCAGAGCTTTTACGGGCTCCATCGAAGTACCCGACTATTCTATGTATTTAAAACAATTTACTTTTAATAATTATGTTATTTTTAAGTTGTTACATTCAGATTGCTTTTGAGTTTTATTAGTTTACTCTTACATGCGTTATTAGAGATTTATTGTTAGGTAAAAATGGCCTTAGTCACACGCTGTTTAAAACGGAGATACAAAGTCAAATAAAAGAGTATGGGAGCATTAAAACTACATTAAAATAACTACTACCTAGATGAAAGTTCAGAGAACAGTTTTTACCAGTCCATGTTTAGATGCTCATTTTGGCTGTACCATAAAAATAATAATAAACATAAATCAATAGCTATAATAATTAATATCCACTAGTATTTCCCACAAATCCTTCTCATTCATAACGGGAACCGAACGGGCTAATCCTAGACATGCATTACTTACTCGAAAGTGAACTTTATCACCAGCCCATAAAGCTCATTATTACCCAAATCAACCCTTGCACTATTTTTCTTCGCACCCCACGTAATTAACTGAGTTCCCTTCCGAATACAAAATGCCTATTTAGTACCAACTATCAGGGTTAGAAAGAGACGGAAATATAAGGAGGGTGATGTGGGAGTGAGAAGGGGATAGAGGGTGAGATCATCCCTAGTTTTCACGCTCATGAGACGTATGGAAGACGTCCCCTGTTTATTTTTACGACAAACCAACTGTGAATTGATGGGAAATCGTATTTACATGGTTAAGTTGAACGTTTTAGTTAACCCTTATTAGTTTAACGCCAGTTTGTGAACAGTTACCTACACACCGAATTTCTATTTAAAGAGATAAAAGCTACCTTTTATCCTATTTAGTTTAATATTGAGGTTTTCTGAGATGGCCGTCACGAATTAGAACCTTACACGAAGATTTTAAAGTAAGGATGTGTACCTATTCGTTGGGGATAATATATAAGGAAACCAAAATAAGATATTACTACGAGAATATGATAGTTCATGAAGTTTTATAAAGTGTATTAAGGTTAGGACTAAGGCCTTCTGAACCTTATTCAATAGATTATAATAGATGTGTTTCTGATATATCATCATCAGCCCATATACGTCCTACTGCTGGGCACGGGCCTCCTCTGCGGGTTTTTAGGCCTTAGTCCACCACGCTGGCCTAGTACGGGTCGGCAGACTACACACCTAAGAACTTTTAGGTGTGCAGGTTTCCTCACGATGTTTTCCTTCACCGTTAAAGTACGTGATGATTCGTTGTGAATACATTCTCAATACATTAAGTTTCTGTATACATATATATATAAATCAAATGCTATGTTTTAGGTACTATTGAATGGAAATTGAGCATATTTTATTTCTATGGTATGATGTATGTAGATATTTATATACGATAAAAGGTATTTATTTATGTGATATATTTGAGAAAACGTTATAAGTCGACAAGTTATTAAAATAATTATCTAAAATAAATTATTAAAAGTGTTATCTAACTTTGGAGTCAGAATAGCGATATATACCTAAGTAGATAAATATTGTTTACTTTTTAGTAAATTTATATTTTTATAAACGGTTATAGAAAAAAGGTTATTCGTTTCTTTTATTTACCTACCCGAATTCTTCTATTTTGTGTAATGAATAGAGCTGCTAACAAATATATGTAGGTACCTAAGTAGAAGATAATACATAATATAGGAACTTGAAAAACATGAGCTTTATTAATTAAATTATAATGCTTATGCTAAGCGAAAATTAAATTAATACGCTTATGTATGTTATAATATTTTGCCCAATTTACCTACACCTTTGTCGTAATATATTGATCGGTAATAATATTCTAACTCCACGTCAACAGCCAAAATGATCAGTAATGATAAATATGAACTCGTAAAGTATAATAAAATTGATTTTTCCCTCGACGGAGGCGCATTAGCGCTGCTTCTTTAGAAGTCGGCACTTTAATCGTACTCAACAATGCGCCTCATCGCAACTTATTGCAATATATCGGCGTCGTAAATAAATCATTTGGTAAATAATCGTCACCAGTGTCAGAGTAAATCACGGCGGGTAATTTGTAACGCAGCCGTAAACACTACACCCGAACCGGGCCCAACAGCCGCCGCGCTGCCCCTTACCCCCTAATCCCACAAAGGGCAACACGAGAAACGCTCAAAAGGATTTAACAAGCGGCATTCACTTCTCATTATATTTTTATACTTTATACCTCCGGTGGACATAAAGTGCGCGATCAAAACGCGAACCCTACAAAAGGTAATTATGTTTTGATTCCTACAAAAAAAATCGAGTATCACAAAGGAGACTAACGAGATAAGAGCGTGCTAAATCGTTCTCCCCGCGGTCCCCGCGCGGATCAAGCCGTCGGCGCGCGGTCGATTGGACGAGCGGGACGGAGCGCGGCGAGCGGCGAGCGGCGGCGGCGAGCCGCGGCGGGCGGACCGGCGCAGGCCACGCCCGCCAGCCCGCCAGCGCCGGCGAGCGCCCGCCAGCGCCGCCGCTCCACCAGCCCGCCAGTCAAGCCCCGACCGCGCTCGCATGCGTACACAACTCGCGTAGTGTCCACCTGTGCTAAATGGAACTGAACGGCGTTCAATGTTAAAGAAACAAAGTTGCGACGACAAGGAACTCAACATGGCGATACAGAGTGTTTCGAGGTACCCGAGCAGCCCGGCCGAGGCCACCGAGCCGCCGAAGACCTCCAGAATCAGCTTCAGCGTGGCCTCCATACTGGCCGACACGAAGGCGAACGACGAGACCGCGGAGATGATCCGTCATCACCGGACCATCCCCGAGTCGCCGCTGAGACAGTCTCCGGCCGCGCAGCCCGAGCTGCCCGGCGGCAAGTGTCTGTCCCCGAGGCCGTCGTCTCACACGTCGCCTCTCAACTTGAACGTTTCCGCGACGGTAACGTCATCCGACGACGAGTACGAAGACTCCGTTAACCAAGAAGACTCGATAGTAGATGTAGAAGACTTACAAAACGGGACCCAGAGCGAAGATGAAGAGAGACCGTCAGCGAATGAGAAGGGGCGGTTAGTGAGGCCGACGCCGTTCAGCGCGCTGGCGGCTGCGGCGGCGGCCTACCATAGTCTAAGCTGGCCTGGGCCACCGCCCGTCGTGCCTTCCTTCGGACCTCTGTTCCAGTCTCATTTCCCCGTAGGACATATTACAGGTCAGTACTTATACTTATTTATTATACCTACCTACATACAAAGGTACACTTCGTCATCACTCGGTGACTAGATGTACATATGTTTTTTTTCCTGATTGGTTTGTAGACATTTCTGTCGACATGTCTCTTTTTATGTTTTTCTTTTTAAAATACCGCATGCCTTACACATTGATATTTTGTAAATTATTTGTTCATTATATGACAGTTTTAATCCGAAAAATTAAATCGTGTTTTTCACTTACGTTTTGTTAAAAAAAGTATTTAAAAAAATATATGCATAATTTTTTGTGGTTTGAAAGGTTCCCTTAATCGTCGTAAATCTTTTGAAGTATACATGCTTCCGCTTTGATGATTTTTTTTGCCTTTTCTTGTACACATTATGCTAATTACAATTTTTGAAGAATGCCGCAACAGTTAAAATCATAATTACAGGGAATTTACATTAATTGTACGCATTTTTGGCATAATACAGATAAATAAAAATTTATAACTTGGGATTATATTTAATTTACGAATTACTGTTCAGAATTGGATCCGTGAATTAAAATTTCTTTGATTAAATTTAATTGGTTCGAGTTGTATGGTATAATAATTATATTTATACGAAATATAACACATTAACAATGGTCAATAAACAATTAAATTATTATATTTTATTACACTTGGCAACCGCTAATTAAATTATAGATTAATATGTAACTATTCATAAAGTTTATTCATTATGAAGAATTCAATTAATTAATGAATTTTGTCAGCCTGTTGCTAGATATACCTAAGACTTTTAAAATACTATAGATGCATGGTAGTGATTACTGGCATTTTTAAAAAGTATTATGGTTACAATATAATAGGGTTGGGGCAACCAACATCGGTTATCAATCGATTCAATTAGGCTGGTCTGGAAAATAAACACACTCATGGTCATGCACAAAAAGAGTTGACGTTAAATCGGGTCACAGTTTAATTGATAATAAACAAAACAATTTTAGGAAAAACCCACAATAAATTACCAAAAGGAAAACTTGTTGCCAATTAGTATCGATAACCGCAAAGTATTTTTCATTAATTATATTATCGCATCCTGCACGGCGCACACACTAATTAAAATTGTTATATTTATTCATCATTTATTTATTTATTGCAACAAGTAGGGGAGATTAGTACAAAACCGGGTATGGGGGTAAAACCGGGACATGGCCCTAACACTCTTAAATTAATTTCAAATTTCCACGCGCTTTGTGCCGTGCAGTTATGCAACTTGATTAGTTTGTCAACAGAAGTTTGTTGACTTGCGCGCGTGCATGTAGTAAATATTCAAGAAAAAAGTTTTTGAGATATTTTGATCTAATTTTCAATGAATTTCAAAGCAGTATTCGTTTATAGTGCGTTCAGGTAAGTGAATTTTGTTTTTGTAGCAAAGATTAAGTATATATTAAGGTTTAATGAACATTGGTTAAATACTTGTTGTGGTATGATTTTAGGTTATTATAATTAATTTCTTAGTCTATCGTGTGCTCGGGGTAAAACCGTACGGGGTAATACCGGGTGGTACCCGGTTTTGTACCATTATTAGGTATTTTATTAAATGTTATTTTGTATGTTTTATTGAACTTACAGTTATTTAAAAAAATGCCACGAAATTATAAAGGGACGAATAATCGACAATCTTGGAGTGAAGAGGGTATGAAAAAAGCTATTTTAGAGGAAATAGAGGGAAAATTTGGTTATCGCATCGCTTCCCGAAATCATTCTGTACCACAATCAATACTTGAAGACGGAGTAAGAAAATTTAGAAAAAACAACAATATTCTAAAGCAGATATTTATCCACTGAATCCGAATATCTTCTCTGATCATGATTTTATTTCTGCTGCTACAACAGATATTGATGTCAGATGTACTGACCCTGTGACGAACTCTTCTGAACCAGTTATAGTTGAAAATCCAATTGACAACACTGTTGTTAACACCAACTTAGCTAAATCTAACACAGCAACAGCCACCAGGTAGCCCACAACCAAGCACATCCCAGGAATCGCAGTCTTTAGCTTTTTCGCCAGCTGATATTTTACCTAAGCCTCGTGTCGCAAGAAAAATATCTACAAAAGCTACAAATGATCGTCGAGGAAAAACTGCTATTATTACTTCGTCATCTTAGAAAATAGAACTAGAAGAAAATGTCAAAAAAATAAATAAGAAAAATGTTCCTAAACTAAAAATGACTCAGCGAATCCAAAAATCTCAAAAAAAGAAGATTTCAGATGATATTTGCCTTTATTGCTCAGAAATATATGGCAACACCAGGTCCAGTGACGATTGGGTGCAATGCCTGACATGCAAAAAATGGGCTCATGAAGGCTGTACAGGCTGGGAACCAGAGGAGCTGGATCAATTCAAGTGCTTCAGATGTTAGGGGCAAAGTCGGGTATAAAATAAAAGGGTACCCGGTTTTGGAACAGGCATGGGGCAAAAGCGTAAAATGGAAAGGTTTAGAAGTATATATTTTTTTAATATTCATATTTGTTAAACAAGTGATCTCATTGTTAAACTTAAAAGAGGATTAGTCTTACTAAACGAATTTTAATAAATCTGATTGGAAAAAATAAAAATTTACTTTTTATTTATCTTTTCCCTTAGCGTCCCGATTTTACCCCACTTTCCCCTACCTATTATTAACTAGTAAAACTAATTCAATAATATATAAGTTATTTTACGATATAATAATTGCCGAGGCGCCATTTTGCACACAGATATTTTATAATTCCAATAAGAAATAAAGAAACATACATCATACATAACCTCACGCCTGTATTCCCCGAAGGGGTAGGCAGAGGTGCATTTTTGCACCCGCATTTCGCCAGGTATGTAATGTATGTATGGAAAAAACCAATAACACTTTACCCAATGCCAATAACAAAAACAGTAGGTACTATTATAATTAAAAAAAACGATATTTTTTTTGCAGTACATAAAAAAATTAAAATCTTATAATATTCTTACATGTAAGTATGTATTATAACGGAATAATATGTTTATTTTTAAAACAAAAAATCCTCGGAAAGTTTTACACCCTTGTAAAATTACAATGCAGTTTTACATTACCAGGTTTCGATTGCACAAACGAGGCAAAGATCACGGTCAAGCGTATGTTTCGAGATAATATTGTTTATCAGGATTAGTTTGCGTCAATGATGTTGACAAGGAAATTTGCGACCGGAAAAAGGTGTTCGACAATTTGATATAATATTTAATTGTATGTTGCATTTATAATAGTTCTTACTATATTTATTAGTTGCTAAGTGTTTTGAAAATGCATTTATATTCTGTTGGATGATTAGTCAAACTCTACACATTTTTTTGTAGAATTTCTTATTGGAATACTGTTTTCTAGTTATCATGTTTTTCTTTGGTATCCTGTTTCCTTAAGTACTTAATAAACGTAAAAATTTGTATAAATATTTTTTTACGATTTTATATATTAGCAAGTTACAATTTCTCAGTTGTAGAGTGCCCAGCAGTGGGACGTATTTGGGCTGATTATGATGATGATATATTAGCAATGCTGTCAGACGGTACCGAGTACGACCATCTTACCCTTTCCTACTAATATTTAGCATCGCGAATTGTGTCCAAACTAAGCGGGAATATGCGGTGCAATCTATTAATCCTCACAACCTAAGACAACACAATGTAGGGATATATTTAAATACATTCAAAACAGCGATTCAAACTTGGGAAACCCTCGAACCCTTCCAAAACCGGTACAAACAGCGAACGAGACGGCGAACAGTAAGCCTAAACATAAATAACGGATCTGTCGAAATCTGTAAACAATGAGCCGATGGTCTCGACAAAATGGCGGGATCCAGCGGATAAACTTGGCGGGAATTTTGCATAATGCCAACATAATAAAATATAGACACTGGATATTATTATCTAGGTAATGATCGGTATATAGCGGAGCTTATTTTGTTTTTCATGTCGTAAATTTTATTACCAAGCATTGTGATGACATGTATTTTCCGTGAGAAATCTGTCGATTTTTTTCAACTTCTGGTTTGGATACAATGTAAACTAGAATAATTTTGAGTAGATTAAGATCTACTTACTACAAGAGCACAAATAAAACGAAAAAATACACACGTGTATCGAAAAATAAAAAGTGATTATTTTCTTAAAGAGTATTATTGAATGCCAGTCATAAAATTATATGCGAATTATATTACTAAAGTTTTGGCTCTTTGGATTTTATTTCAAAATAAGTAAACATATTTGCAATCTCTTCGGGTGAAGAGTTAAATATATAAGTCCGAAGTGTTGCAAACCTAATCACAATTTCCTAAAATTTTACGGAAATTGATTAGATATAACGCAGATTGAATTTTGTGCAAGCAACAGATAAATAAGCGGATAAATCAGCATAAACGGTTCTTGAATAGGTTGTTAGCAAGTTATTAGAAGCTCATTTGGTGCAATAAATAAACGTCAGCCTATTTCGCTTTAACGTATTCATTTACCGCTAATGGTCGGACATAATTGCATAAATTTCTTTTAATGTCACGTTTTGACATAATTTATTTTAAGAATAGCCGTGACATATAAATGTATGTAATTTTTTTATGAATTTATTATGAGTTTATTTATTAGGCCTATATGTATTATTTAATCCTATATTTTTTGCGTTTTTTCTTGAACTTTTATGCATAGATATGACATGATCCTTACTCAAATATCAAGCCGTTTCATCCAATCATTGGTCAATTAATTTGCTACACATTATTCCGTATCCTGTTCTCACTTCCTAAATGTTTTTGCACATTAGTATTACTGATTGCTAATATAAACCCCTTTCTATGGAACATTTTACAACTTCGAAGTAATTACATGAAAAAATCTAGCCTGCTGATTAATTAAGCATTTAACATATTTCCGATTAGTGAAACGTAATAATGAAGTATTGGTGATCAAAATGAGTTTATTAACACTATATAAATTGAAATATCGATAAACTATGTAAATTGATTTATAAATTGTTTAAATCGAAACATTGGTAGTAATTTAGACGAAGTCAGAAGAACTTTGCAATTCCACAACCATATTTGCCGTCACTAAAATAGTTACTTTAATATTTAATAAGCGAATTAAATCATATAAAAGAAATTTTAATGCCGAATTAAATTTCTCACCTAATTATAAAATATTAGAAACTAAATAATTAAATGCAAATTCTCTATAATATTTGAATAAATAAAAACTATTAGTTTTACAATATGAATAAATAATTATTATTATTCATTAATAATCTCTGTTACGAAATGTTCAATTATTATTTACGCTCATTTATCGCTCCATTATATAGTTGAAGGGATTTCGACGCCCCATAAGTGTATACTTAAATGGTTTCTTGAGGGAGCTAAGTGGTCCCATTACGGTTGCAGTAGGGACGAGCGGAATACGAATCACTTCTCGTACGTGATACTGTGAGATCCAACATTTTTTCTTTCAAATACATCTGCTTTTATCTAAATTGCACTGAGCGTAGGCGGCTGAAAATATATCGAGTTTGTTATTGCGCTATTTGTACTTCTGAATTATATTTTGTTGTGACTCCAACTGAATTGACTAGTAATAGCTATGACATAACTTTTTGTAATTATAATAGAATTAGTAGTTGTAAACATATGCGTCAATTTGTGCTCTTTTAATTTTTATTTTATGCTTGGTAGCTAGGTATATTTATATAAATAATATACCACAGTTAGTTTTGCACAAATTTGATCAAGGCCGGAAGAGACCGCAAAAGAGAACTAATAAATTATTATTTTCCCAAAGTGAATAGGGTGCAATTCAAAATTTTCTCACTACTTTAAAATCAATAGCCTGATTTATTTTTCAGGTATACTAATAAGCTTAGCACAATAATACTATAAAAACTAGGTTTGAATGATTTGCCGATACATTTTATAAAACAAAGTCACCGGCCACTATCTGTTTAAAAACCTGCGAAAGAATTCATTTCACCTATACATAGAGTGCTTTAAGTTGGTTTAATTTTTTAAGGTTTTTCCGTTAATTCGTTGAAATACAACCATAACTGTACTGCGTCTGTTGGTTTGTAAAACGTATTTAGCTTCTAGTTTAGGTTCCTATCTAGGCCTGTAAGGAGATATATATCAGTATGCAAAAAAGATTGAACTCAGGTTTGAGTGCAAAGCCAAATATAGGTACCTACGTGTAGCAGCGGATCAAATTGATGATGATGAGTGGATAAAATATATCACCCAGGCGAAGCTGTGTCGCTAGTACCTACTATAGTGTATCGCGTGCGCCACATGCGTTAGGGCACGTAGAGGCCCCATTGACCGCACTACACGCTTATTCAATTACCGACCGCTAATCGGGCGATATTCGCGCACTTACAGGCCTTCTGTACGTTGTTTGTCTTGTGTCAACGTCGCCTGAGTATCCGCATATATAGTATGCTTAAAAAAGTGATATTAAAAAAATATTGAGGTTTAAACCTTTATAGGAGAGGTCGACTTGCTAGGAGTATTGTTAACTGCGGTAGCTGTACGAATATTTTGCTACGCCTAGTAGAGAAATTATAAATATTTTCTTTTGTAAGTATTACCTTAATACCGTAATTTGTTAATAACCTGAACTGGAGTTACATTAAAAAAAAAGAATCTTCAACTACTTATTTAATTTAACAATTTTACCTTTTTATTTTTATTTAATTAAATAACTATAAACGCTACACTGATCGTGATACCACTATCTGCGTTATTATAAAATAAAAGTAAATAGCTATTAATTAAATTAAAAATTACTGAAAATAACAGCGAAATGTTGAAACCAATGAATCGTGGCTAATTACCATAAACATAAAGATTAAATGCAAAATCACAAGGCGAAATGAACTTAGCGATACTGCCAACATTACAATATGCAGTTTTTGAAAAAAGAACTTGCAATGATACGAGTCGTTAACATGCAGCATTAGTTATTATACATGTATTCAGTGGTTTACGATACAACGTAAATGCTATTGAAACATACGATAAACAGGACTTATTGCGGGTTTTTCAAAATGCTGTCTGTTTTTTTCGACGTTTCAATGACAGAATAGGAAAAAAACCTGATATAGAAATGGAAATCACTGAACCGAAGCAATTAATGTTATCAAAGGCTTCCGAACTGTTGTTGGGGTGTAATGCGAATATAGAATATGGATTTTTTCCGCGATAAGAGAAACTTTGAACAAACTAGTAAAAAAATGTATGTTCAGTTGTTTGTGCTATTAGTGTAACGCTCCAATTGGTAGCTTATTTATCTTAATTTAAAGGTTAAACTATGTTTGAAACTAAATATGACATAATTTGGAAATTTAAAAAATAAATACAGTTTATCTGTAGGAAATATTAAGTACCGACGCAAAATATATTAGGTATACTTACAGTTTTATAAATATTTATTTTAGCCATGTTTTCTTGTTATGAACTTAACGCGTAGTAAGATTAGAATGTTTGTTGCAATGTTTTTCTGTACCTATAATAAATAATAATTATTAAAGAAAATCATTTATAGGTGTTGCCATTTGGGGGATTTGCCTTAGTCACCACGCTAGGCAAGCGGGTTGGTTGCGGGTAACGGATGGATGAGGGCTGCTCTAGACCGGGATGGTTGGCGCTTTCTTGGGGAGGCCTACGTTCAGCAGTGGACGGCAATAGGCTGAGTAAAAAGAAAATCATAGTTTAGGTACTAATAGTCAAAACTAATAGTTTTAGTATTTATGAAATTGTTGAAAGTAAGTGAATGTTTACTTCGTTTCCGACACGCCGATATTTTACCGTTACCAACTAAGGGTCATTGAGTCACTTAACCCGGATGCACACACAGACTGCGGTAAAATATTTATCGTTAGTATTTGCGACTATTTCGTACTTTTCAAGTTTCTATACTGTTCAATCACATTTTTATGTGGTGAAATTCGATTGATTAATAATATTTCATATAAAATGTATAATACCTGTAAGTAGGTACGTGTGTTATAAAATTTTGGTATTCGTAATATTTAAAGTTACCTACTTAGGTACTTACTTACATACGAAATTGTAGATATAAGAAAAATAATAGGTATAATAATTTTCATATCTATGTAGCCTGCATACAAGTCAAAAGTAAAAACCATTTCAGTTCTAGCCGTGAATGTTTTGATGATAAATAGAACCTTATAAAACCTCTAAAGCGAATTATGGCAATATTAAATATAAAAAAGAAATTAAATTTTAATAAAACCTCTTTTGTCTCAAACATCAACCGATTCGTACTGGCCACAAGCGCACCCCAAATACAGCCAATTATAAAAACAAATAAAGCATCAAATAATTTGCAATGGAAAAAGCAAATGAAAAGTACAGTCGGTCATGCAATCAGCGTTAATGTGTGCGCGTCACGAACGAGTTTCAACGTCCAACAAACTGTTTTTCACTCAATTATACCTAATTTTCTGAATGGCCGTTGACAACTCAGTTACTTGGAAATGCTGCACTTTTAGATAGTATACACGATAATTGGATATTTATTAGTCTGTGTTTTTGCCTTTAGTTTTCACTATTGAATAATTCATATTTTTATCTAGATGGTTCGAATTATTTGTGTTTTTACCACTTATACCTAACTATAATGTAATTTCACATCGGTTTCATTATTTTAGTTACTTCATGGAAAAATGACAAAAAAAAATACGAAAATACGCAATGCTAAATATAAATACGTAGAACTGAAATGAACTCTTTTCTTTATATGACTTCATATTTTGTCTATCAATTATGAAATTACGTCATCCGCAATGAAACAAAATTTAAAGTCAACTTGTTTATTTTCATTTGTTGACTGACATGTTTCATAATCATTTGTATCTTTATTACTTCATTATTGTTTCAAAAATAAATCGCGGGAAAATAATAATCTAATTCTAATTCTGACATTGTGTGCATAAGATTTTTTTAATATACATTATACGTTGATAATAATTAAAAACGAAATAAGTTTAAAAATTGCGTTTAAAAGATTTATTTTTAGCAGTACGTAAAAAACATAATAGTAGCACATATCTCTAATAAGTATCTAATAAATAAATAAATAAATACACCCAACAGTCACATACATAGTTCTGACCTCACACTAGGATACAAGTCCTGTGTCGTGGATATCAGAAACTACGAGAGAATTTTCGGTCTCACAAACACCCAGACCAGAAACAAATATTTGTGGATCACACAAACATTTGTCTCGGTGCGGGGTTCGAACCCGCGGCCTCTCATTTCGCAAGCTGGTGTCTAGCCATCTGCGCCACGGGGCTGATATCTATACTCATAATATTGCTTAGGCTATTTAAAATGTAATTGTAAATTTGTAAGTATTGCTGAGAGAGATTCTTGCGTCGACTCCTTTCCACCAGTGCAGGCCAGTAGTAGGTACATACGATTCATAAGATCTTATGAAAGACTACATTAATTACTTTGACTTTTTTGGTTGTATAGGTACTAATAATAGACTGCCTCGTGGTCTCGCGGTACAGGTATGTGCCGTGCGTTCTAGGGGTCGTGGATTCGATTCCCGGGTCAGGCAAAGTAGTAGGTATTGGGTTTTTAGGAAATTGTCAGTAACAAAGAAGAATACAGGCGTGAATTTATGTATGTAAATAGAATTACATCGTCATTTTGTTGTATTGAAATAATTTAGCACGCCGCGACAATTATTCTAAACGCAACGGAGCTGTATCGGCGATCTGCGCGTCGAGCGGCCATTGTGGCTGAAAAACAAAACACGAGCCGGGTAGCTACTAGCTACCTCACGTTATCGCGTTCACAATGGTAGCAGGTTCGATATCGCTGGCCTATTACGCGTTAATACGTCCGTTTTGCTATTTGTTTACGATGCAGAATAATGGTCTATTAAGAAATGTTAAATTGCTAAATCGGAAAGCTTGTGATTAACAAAATAATTGTTTTTTGCCGTCCGAACGGTTTTTATATGCTTTTGTGTTTATAAATGTCTATGATGTTTGTAATGTGTGGGTTTGTGTATTTATTGTACGTTTTGCGGCTGACTTTTAGAGTTTAAAAAATATAAATATACGAAATACTGACAGACTGCCTCGTGGTCTCGCGGTACAAGTATGTGCCGTGCGATCTAGAGGTCCTGGGTTCGATTCCCGGGTCGGGCAAAGTGTTATTGGGTTTTTCCATTAGGAAATTCTCAGTAACAGCACGGAGTCTGGAAATGTGCCCGAAAATCGGCAATAGGCTCGCCCCCTATTACGTGGGACTGATACATACTTGGCGAAATGTGGATACAGAAATGCACCTCTGCCTACCCCTTCGGGGAATACAGGCGTGAGTTTATGTATGTATGTATGTCTTTTCTTGTAATAGTCAGAATTCAATATTTGAGGATCACTTAACCAATTGTCCTGTTACGGGCATCGATCCCGCGTTGTATTGCTTCTAAACTTGTTACTGTTACTCCTTGTTGAGTTAAGTCAAGGCAGTGAACAAGAATTCCTTCCCCTCTTGAAAAAAAAAATCTAATCACTGCGATAAATTTCCGTATAACTTACACTGCGTTCTTTGTTCGATCTTCCGACACTTTGTTCTAAAACAGTAGTCAATGGACAACTCAATAGAGGCGCGAACAAAAGTGCTCTAACACAATACGAAACATTCCATTTACAAAATGGAATTCATAAAGGCACAAAATTAGCCGTGTATCACAACTAAAAACATTATGAATAATTTATCACGCCGCTCACCGGTATATCTGGCCGCTGGGAATTTGTCTCCCGCTTGCCTAATCTAATTAGTGCTGTATAATGACATAACGCTGCCCTACCGTACTCCCGAGTGCAAAATTAATGATAAATATATCCATATTTGTCTATCAGTATAAACTCGAAAGGCTTATCGTTGCCAATGCTCTCGTTAGGGCTTGTAAACTGAGCCCCTATTACGGCACGCGACAAATGTCCAATATACACTTTAACGCTCTTTAATTAAGGGTTAAAATCCTTTGGTGCGCGATTTTAAGGTCTTTTTTCGTCCAGTACTCGCACGATTGCCTCTCCTAATTGGCTCGGCATCTGTTTTAATTCATTTTGCGATAGTTTTACAAGTATTTTATTGACGCGTGGCTCCGCCTGGCGGTCGGTTGGTGTAACGAAGCGATTAATCGATTCGTATGCGTGCGAGACGCGCCATCGAATACGATCGGCGAATAAATTTTACGATTGTAGCGAGTTTTGAGCAAATATTTCATTAGTGTGTTTTTATTACCTCCTTTGTTGGGTGTAGATACGCTTCTGTATGGCGGCATTTGCAATTCATATGCAATTTGTGTGTTAAAACCTCATTTGTAATGTTTTCACCATGGTGGTGTCGTGTCTGTCTTGTTTACTTTTTTAATTGATAAAATGTTTAATGGCACATAGGTTTGTCGTGTGTTTAACAGATTTCCTATGATCACAGTTTTGTGTTCTTAAATTAGGTTAACATTATGGGAGGTCCGCGTTTGTATCAACAAAATGCTGCCTAAAGTCAAAGCAACAAGCTCCAGTCTCTAATATCACGACATTTGCAAAGAGATAAGTGCGGTGGCGTCTTCAGTGACGCGTGCTGCCATCTCTCGGACGATGACAGTAAATAATAAATCTTTAGATAAGATCAGAGACGAAGATTATACGGTACTGAGTCCTCATCACGCCATCCGTGCTTCCTGTACGGGCAAATTAGTAAAACACCTACCGACAATGTCGCTAATGATTAAAAACCAAACACTCCTATTGCTGTTACTCTAAGGTTCAATTTCGCAATACATTTCCTAACCAAGAGACCAGCGAGCAGCAGAACAGAGAACATATTTTTAGTACTTCGCAGAAATACCCACGCTAAACTTAACGCCGGTGCTTGAACGGGAGAAGACAATGAACAGAACTAAACAGTTTAAATGTTGAAGAGCCTAGTTAACGTACTTACTGCCGTACAAAATTACGACTTACAGTTTAAACCATTGAAATAAAACATATTTAGTTACATGTGGTTGAAAGCATCACTTTCTCGCTGGAGCTTGTGTGTCGAAATAACCTCGACCCGTACTTTGACCAATTAGAAACACCCATTAAAAATATTCGCCAAACTTCGGTCGTTTTGGCCGGTGCATTCTTTCACGAAAACAAGCCATGCGATTTAAATCCTTCAATTTGCATCCGAACAACCACCGGTAGCTCTTTGTAACGAAACGCTTCGGAATTTTAAAATGTCAATTGGCGTTCCAAATTTGAAACACCAATACATTTCGCATGTCACACAAATATATCGGTATCTATTCTACAATCATGTATCGGCGACATCAAATAACATTCAAATTTTATTCGGTAACATGAAAAAAATTATAAAAATGTAGGTTTACGAGTTTAAACCTGATTTTTAGAACGATTATAAACTCGACTACTGTTTAAATTTCAAAGATCGAACGATACGGTGCCGGTTCAAAAAATCGACTATTAAATCGATATATATTTTTTAAGTCATTATAACTATCATGACAGCCAGTGGTATTTTTTGTATAAAGAATTTATTATTATATTTTCCTGTTTTAATTTATTATTTGGCCGAGAGTTAATTAAAATAATCAAGCATAGCGAATTAAGGTAGATAATTTGTCATCGGTCGGATGGGCTTCGTTTCTCATTGTTACTGGTGACATAAATTATGGCTTCGGACCTTCTCGGAACTATTGAATAACAAAATTATACTCATTTTTAGTGAATGGGTAGCAATAAATTTGCGCACGTTTATTAAAAATGTGTTTTAGCTTTATTAGATATAAATTATACGATCAATTTTTATTCGTAATTGTGGCTAATTTGTTATTAATGTTTCGCTTGATGAAATGTTTATGATTATTATGATTCTCAGAGCTCGAAACCGGTTTTATTATTTTATTCTTAAGCAGTGGCTTGAAATTAATTCTTCGAATTGTGTTGAATTAGAGGCATTATTGCTTCTGATTTCAAAAGATTATTTGTGAATTTTATTCAACTTTGTATCTTTGTTAGAGCGTTTGCTACGTATCGGTATATGGTAATAGATCCGCAGCAAGGCGTGAATAGTAATTTGGGTCTACACATTAACACTCTATTTTAGAGCCTCCATGGTGTAAATGTTTCTGTTTTATTTGTACGTAAGGATGTTATAGAGCAAAACATTATAATGTAGCTGTAACGCTTTCACGAGTAAAGTGCTGAACTGGTTCAAATTATTTCTTATGCAAAGAGAAAAAAGGCTACTTTTTATCGAAGATAACTTTTTGTTCCTGTTGGAGCCATTTGTAGGTATACCTATTATGAGTAATTTCCTGTCTGGTCCGGTCAAAACGTCAGTCAGTAATTCGCCAAGCAGTCGTGAAGGTCATCATTATCATTATAGTAATATTAAAAGTGTAGTTTACAGTACACGCGATGTATAGCGGGGCATTATATCGGTGTGTAGTGCGTGGGGTGGGCAGTCGCGTGGGAGTCCGCTCCGGCGTCCCGCGGCGAGCGCGCCGCACGCGCATTAACATGTTCATTTATTAATAATGACCATAGACACAGGCCGCTCTAGATGTCTCTTTAAAAAAATCAATTGTCATGTTGAGTATCTTTGCACGAGACACTTGCAGTTGTTGTAGGTGTATTGAAAGAGGATGAAATAGGATTTAGCGTTTTCTTTTGAAATATTTAAAGTTTTTATTTGTGTCGCGGAATATCTTACTTTTATCTCTTTATTTATTTATTTTTATTATCCTCCGTCACATTTGCAAAATAAAAGTATGCTATTTAGCAAAATCTTTATAAAACTTTCCTCTTCCCAAATATTTTTTCCTAGAGTACACAAGTATGTTCACATAAAAACTGACCCTACATTATGAGCCCGGGTCTAAGCGACCGTAGATCTACGTACAAACAAAGGGTACCCCGTGACGCCCGCCGAGAGCGGTACTACAGACAATTATAAAGCTGTAGACACGGAGGACATGCGCAAGCGAAACGGCCGAGTCAAGTGGAATCCAGTTCGTGGTTGCACAGACCCTGTCTATACAGTAATTAATTTTATTCGCCATGCTTTGTTTAGGGTTACGTGTGCACTATGGACAGGATAAACGTGCCATATTTTCTTTGCAAGCTCAGTTGTAGAATTGTTTATATAATTATTATTTATGGCCTGTAATTGATAGTACTTAATTGTTATTTATTGAATTGAAAATGCGCGTAAGGTAATTGTAAACTTATAATGAATGCGCCGCTTTGAGGTAAATCGGCATACGACTGACCAACTCTTCTTAGTTTTGGTAACTCGTTTTGTTAAGGTAATAATTATTACTATTTTCTCAGTGCGATAGTTAAACCAATGACCTCTAATTTAACACCCAGATTCAACCGTAATCACGGAGCTGGTCCAATTTATCACAACAAACAAATTAGAACTCTATAATTGTAGTAGGTACCATTTCCGCAGGTAAAACTTATAAGACTTACATATACCTAACAACGAAACCGCTTTACACACCAATCCTTCACCGTACAGTTCCGTTGTAAAGCTAATTGCGTCGATTAATTAATACGGCGCGAGAACACCGCTTTTGAAACATCATATTTTAATGTGACTTTAAATTAGTGATTAACATAATTATTGGCGTATAGTTTTATTGATCCGACGCGGTGAGCGGATGTTGTCAGTCCTCCGTTTAATTATGTCAAAACGGGGTCAACGACCTGACAGTGTTCGAAATTCAAAGTGCTTTTTATATTGGATAATTAAGTGAAGGGCTTGGGAATTTCGCGCGTGGTAGAGCGCGGTAGTTGATTAAAACTAAAGTGAGAACTAAATCGACTGTGGTACCACAGCCTCACAGAAACCAGAAGTGTTTGCTTTTTTGTTTTCATTCAGAGTCTAAGATTTTGAGAGAGTCTTATTATATTAACCTCTTTTCTCCCTTTCTCTTTCTCGTATTCGTTGGAAAACCATTTATGCACTTCAGATTTTTGGAATAGGTCTATTGAGGGGTTAGCTATTAGTCCACAACGTCGATGAGTTTGCAATGCGAAGCTTCCAATACAACCAGGAAAATAAGTTCTTACCAACTGGGCTAAATGTTTCTTTAAATAATGTTGTATTTATGGGAATAATAATTTATATTTCCACGTACATTCGTAAGTTATTTATAAGTGATTAACATTCATAGTGTAACTAAAGGAATATTTATTTTTGTTCGTTCATAATACTTTACAAGGTAAATAAAAAGTTGTCGTAAGCAGAAAATTATGACGTGTGGCAGAAAATTACGTCATCCGATCCGTCACTTGTTTTGCTAGTAATATACATATAATATATACAGTAAATTAATAATATAGTTTTTAATGGAATGTAATTTCCCTAGTATAATCTACTCGGCAGCGGTTGGATGAGGAGGGCCGAAGATCGAGCCCAGTGACGTGCCATAGGAAAGGCCTATGTCCAGTGGACGTAAGAAAGGCTGCTGATGATGATGATGATAATCTACTCTCTTTAGCTTTGCCTTCGAATTGATTCACATTAAACTTTTTGTAACAGTCATAGCTTTGTAGTCACTTCCATTTTAGTACTTAATGAAATCATTTAATTCGTAAAAATGTAATCTCAATAATTGACCTACGCTATCCTAGTTGAGCCAGTAAAGAATAGGTCAGTAAAATGACGGACAAATAATTAACTTTCATAAGTCAATCGATAAACGTGTTATCCGCAGTCGAGTGACTGCAGTGTCAGGATACAAAACGCGGTTAATTGGATAATAATCTGGTAATTTTATTGCAAACAATTGCGATCGGAAGTGACACGTTAAAGATTTCTACAATTGTTTGTTGACGGCTGAAATCGCTCACTGTCTTGTTAGACAACTGATATTTTGATTACACTGCAATTAAAAGAATTAGAAATTTTAAAATTAGAATTATAATTCTACGGAAAATAAGATTTAGCTACCTTTAATGTAATTTTATTAGAAATACCAAGTCCCATAACTCCTATAGCAATAAATACTGATCGAACGGCAGTATTTTCTATAAAGCCTCTACTAATTTATGTCTCAAGTAAAGACCGCGCAAAAACTCTTAATTAGCCAAAGACCGCGCATAATCCCTTCTCCGATACAATTATACGTAGCGAACATACAAATGTAAATAAATTAACTACATTCTAACTGGCGTTGGGCCGTCGTTGAGTCCTGTACAGCCAGCAACAAAAGTCACGCACCTAATTATAGCAGCATTCCCAATCAATTACCGCGTATGCGAAACAAGAGCGGTACAACTGTTCCGTTTGACTGTACCGTTGGCAAAACAAATGCGGGCTTTGAGCTTTCCTGCTTCTCTTATTTATGCATGAGTTTAGGAATTGTGTTTTGTGGAAGTATACCTACCTATATATTTTTGGTGGGAATAGAAGACGATTGACAGGTGACATTCGCAGTATCAAAGTTTTTTTTTTGTAGAATGAAGGGGGAAGGGTAGAGTTTGGCTGGAAACAGCACTTTGTTTCCTTCTTCTTTACTACTACTTACTTTGTTCTATGTAAGCAATTAAATGACTCTTGATAATAATTCTAGCTTATGTCTTTCTTACTGATATACAATAGTCAATCTATTCATATCATAAGATGCTCTGAATATTAAATAGTTTAAAAAGTCGCTTTAAATCAACTTTACACTGTATATTATCCAAATATCATGAAAAGCATAAACAATATTTTTATTATTTGTTACCAGTCATGACGTCAAAGCATGTCATGACCGTTTACAAAGCGCATACAAATATTAATTAACATTTAATCATATTCGCGGGGAATATGCCGCGACAGAGACGTATTTAACGAGCAGTCAAACGTTGTCAGCCGTTGGAGTCGAGCCAAAATACTAATGTCCCATTGAATAGTGCTATTTGTAAACTACAGAATACATACACAGCTTCCACTCGCTCGCTCTTAATAGATCATTTATGGTGAGGCCATCACTTCCGCGATTTACTTTATTAATCGAAGTAAAGACATAGGCTTTTAATTCAAGCCTGTCTTTAGAATGATGGCTTTAAATTCTTAATTTAAGAGGTCATTTATTAATTTTGGTAAATTAGCGATGTTGATGAGTTATGGCTTCTATTTTACTCACTAGACGTGTTTGGTCAATTTCTTTGACAGAAAGTATTTGTACCTACTATTCACAAGGATGTTCATTCAATCATATAATTCAGACAATAATTACCAATTCAACGTATTCTCAGAATCATAAAAATCTAGATTATTCCATTAATTAAACATTAAGACTAGATCTGTTAATTAAGCATGAACTATGGCCCGTTAAAAGACTATAAAAACATAATAAAAATAGAAGCGTTTCGAAATAGTGAATATGAATATGAAATATATGAATAAATTTGGATGTTTATCATTTAGAATCACAATACTTTGAATAGCTCCTGTGGAATAGACAAAACCTTTATAGAACAGGATGCGACGAACAAAACTGTAGTATTTAACAAGTATTTATATTGAGGCAGGATCTTCCGCGTGTTGTATGGCCGTCGCTTTATGAGTATACCATTGAGTCGGCTGATGAATGGCCGGGGTTGAAAGTTTCGTTTGATCGCCAGATAAATATTGTGGACTCAAGAATCCGGGAAGACCTGTTAATGGCTCAGATAAAGCTCCTTTGTATTTTTGTATTCGAGCGCAGATTTACACATGTTTAAATATAATAACTCTCTCATATTATTAGCCTATTAATTTTTATATAGAGGTGCGGTGAACACGGCAAATGACCGTTTAGTTTAAGAGCATTTTAAATTGTTTATGTTATAGCGATCATTGCGTCTGCGCGGCCTTTGTAAATTTCCGTTTTATTATATCGTAAACACTTTCAAAATTATTAATAACCAACTTGTTTCTCCTTAATTATTTAATTGTATAACACGTCTTACGCCTGTTAAATTCAACGCCATATTCGGATGTAAGTTGTTCAGGACATAATTAATGCCTATAAGTTACGTTGACATAAACAGTGGAAACACATTAATTATAAACTAAACGAGTGCTACAGATTGTAAAACGAAAGTGGCGCATAACAATACGTGAATTAATTGCACCGATGCATCATATCGTTGGAACGCGTCCGACACGGTTACTATATTAATTTATTGTAAAACAATGCACATTACTTAGGGATAACATGTAAAGTTAAACATCCATCGGACGCAAAGAATTCCCGCCTCTTGTACACACAACAAAAACGTCAAGTGCACGGTGCCCGTTTAAAATATTGGAATGAATGACATACCACGCCTCGCACGATTAATGGTGGTGTGCACACAAAAAGCAAACATTCTCATTAATATATCAACTGTCTTTTTAGCCGAGCACAGATACATTAGGCGCGGTACGGCCAGCACAAACGTAACATAAAAATATATGCACTTTTCATAATTCATCTGTGGACATTTGATTTTGTTGTCCAACAATGGAGTTTAAACTCGTTTAATGTGTCGTATTTCTCTCGACGCGTCACAACAGATATATTTCAGTAGTAACATCTGTAGTCGATATCTCTTTGTACAATTAACAGGCGGGCAGACAGCGCCAAGTATTTTTAAAGAAACTCATTTAACGGCTACTGGGTGAATTCGAGAGCACACGTGCTGCGCACCCGCTACAATTTATCGTTTTTTAATGGATGCATTATTTAACAATTATTTTAAATTGCATTATCAAGTTTTAATAATAGTTATTTAGCATAAATTTTATGACCGCTTTAATTATGTGAAATAAACGCTTAGATTTACCTATTTCAAATCCCCTTTTATTTATTTTATTATTTGTAACGCGGAAATATCTAATTAAATGTCTTTAAAAATTTAAAATCATAGGTTAAACATTAATTAAAGAGCCTCTGTGTTCTAAATGTTATAAAGACAGTAAAACCGAACACGGCAACTTAATTGATCTATTTTGGAATTGTTTAAATCGCCGCAGTAACTTTCCGAAACACCCTAACGAATACTCGTTTACGATAATCGAAACAAAACTACGCGGAGTGCGTCGCCTCTTAACTTTATTTCCGTCGTCGGTACAACGCTTTGACGTTCGCTAAACACGCCATTAATACACTTTACCTTTTTTTACTTGTCACATAATTTACTTTTTTCCCGAACGCTCTTTTTGTGGCCCATTAGCTAAGCGCTTGCCGCGCTTTTGACATTTGGATAAACTACCCGTTCAAGCGCCACTGTTTTTAAATTTGTTAGTAAAAATTATATGAGTGTTTGTATTAGGCCTTATTGTGACGTTTGACAAGGTCTTTATATGTCATCGGCGTGTAAGTGATATGTCATTTTGTTAAGTGGTCGCTTATGTCATCGGAAACTGGTTTTGTCACTGATCTGTTTTGAATTTCGAATCACCTGGTGATAGAATATATCGGTTTATGGTAAAGACAAGAACAAGGCACTAGTAGATTTTTAACTAATAAGACTTTTATGGAAGTTATTATGACTTAGGATAGTGTTTTACTTTTTTTAAAGTAAATCATAAGGCCTGTCCAAGAAGGTTAGCATAAAAAGTATTTATCTGTATCATTATTTGTGTAATTTTCGCATTTTCATGAGATCCTACAGCAGCATCCCTAAATAAAATAAATCGTTTAGACGCTCAACATAAAAGCTAATTCTACAACACAACCACAGCATATTAAACAAATTATCGTGTTTAATACACTGCTCTCGGCTAATGGCCGTTTTATATTTTTACAAGTTTTAATTTTGACACTTCGCATTGACGGCGAAATATATCTCCAACGAATTTAAACGTTTGAGCACGTTATAAAAAAATAAATGATGATTTGAAATGGTATGATAAATTATGAATGAAGTTCTGCATGTCTTGTTGGACATGCGTACTCAATAAATTTGGATGTAATTCATTGCGTTATTGGGCTTTAACTGACTGTTTTTGTACGCAATAACTTTTCATTGTGTGTTCAAGTAAATAGATGATTACATTTTCGCAACACATTAAGTTGTAGGTTCATATACTTTTTAATGGAGTATTTTTTATACTACCATTATTATTCACGCATCGTTTGGGAATCTTCATTTCTCCCCGATTTCTTATCTGTTATTACAAAATGGGGAAAATAGTGTACAAATAATTTACTATCTGTGTAATTATATCTGTATTTCCAAGAAGCATTCGTGCCATTTGCCCGGCAAACACATGTTCAACTATCAATCAAAACGAACAGCATTAATTACTAATTAGTTCATACGGTTTTCGAGCTTCCAATTCAATTTGGCAATAAATCTTTGGTAACTTTTTATGGGTCCCAATTAAATTAGTGTATTTCGATGAGGCCCCGAAGCGTTCAACTCTAATATACACCCGAAATTTGATTTATATAAAACTTGATTGACTAATAGACTGAATGATTCAAATGAAGATAAAATTGAGTGTCGAGCTCGTAAACTTTATGGTACAATTGTTAATTTACTGTTTTTTTGAGTTATTAGACGGAACTAGTTTCTTTATATTGTTTTTATTATGCCGTTTGATTGATAGTTGTTTAATTGTGAGTTAATTTGGTTTTAGTCAGTTGTCTAATATTTCCTTACTCTTATTGTTTATGGTAATATAAATAAGAACTTTATATTCGATTGTATGCTTTGGGCAACAATGTTAACGTCTTTATACTTAAAATGCTAACTAATAAATTCAAAAGAAAGATACCTACGCTCCATAAATCGATGAACAGATTTTGATGATTTTGTTATAGAGGGCATTAGAAATTGTTATAGGCATTTTTTTTCTAACAGTGATAGCAATATAATTATTAAGCTAAGGCGGAGTCAAAAGTTTTCTTTTATATTTCGAATATCAGAATTCTATTTACAAAAAAAAAAACAAAAAACAAAAGATGAACGCAATAATTCTGACTACAGAAAAATCTCAACAAAACCACTATGTATGTTGATTAAATCGAAAAATTCCAACTAGTTCGATCCAACCTCAAATCAAAACATTCCGACAGGCAACCAAGCCTACTGATGACATTATCTAAGATCGCACGTGGGTGTACACCAACATCCAACCAGCTGCGACACACAAACGGCAATTTGCGTACTAAATAACCGTGTTTTCGACTTATAAGCAGGAATTAGCCCAAGATCTCTATCTATTGGTGTGGTATTTTTCAAATTTTGTTTAATGAAGTTTGTATTGCATCCTCTGTTTAGAGTCCTTTGTTATGTGTAAAGTAATTGAAATTATTTGGGTGTAAAGTAGTCTTATTTTATTGGTTGGTTACTATCATTTGTTGAATAAAGTTATAATACTAAAATAACAAATAAATTCCGTCTTCTACGATATTTCTTTATATATCAATGATTAATAATATCTTTCCATTAAATGTCGAAAAATTACAAAAAATATATATTTTAAATTGTTAAATTAAAGGTAGAACCAAGCCTAGTTAAACTTATATGTGACAAAACACCTGTATAATAATGTGCCTCTAAAGTGGCCAGTAAAATTCATTGTAACGTGTCCATAATATTCCGACGGACAGTTAATATTATGTATCATGCTCAAGTATCCATTGCAAAAAGCACTCACAATGTTTTGTTGGTAACATTTTGGCTCGTTATCAATATCTTCAACCATAGAATACGATACTACAATTGCGCTATTACTATAATGAAGTCATTCTTTATCAACCCAAAAAAAATCACCTTTTTTTATATTTCTTTATCTATGACATCTTTTGATACTATAATCTACAATAGCACACAATATCATCTTCTCAAGAACGTTCTAGAAACGTAGAAATTGTCCCAATAGTAAAATAAAGACAAGCCATTAAATAACAAATTTTTTTTCTACAGATGCCAATGGTGAGCCGGCGAAACTGAAGTGCAATCTGCGCAAACACAAACCCAACAGGAAGCCACGCACTCCGTTCACCGCCCAGCAGTTGAGAGCGCTTGAAAGCAAATTTGTCGACAAGCAGTACCTCAGCATTGCTGAGAGAGCTGAGTTCTCAGCATCTTTGGGACTATCGGAAACTCAGGTAAGAATCAATCTGCAAGACTTTCATTCATATTACAATTTGAAATAGAGATTTAGTAGAAGCGGTTTTCTATCTTTTATATTGCGCATAAAAACAAAAAGTAAAAGGATATGTAAATTATTAGAATCTAATAAATATAAGAACTACCCAAACCCATTTTTGATTCGTTTGAAGACTGAAAATATTATCACATTCGTTATAATATTTTCTAGAGAAATTATAATTAGCAACTTTGTATAGAATAGGGACAGCCGTAAAAAATATTTTCTCCCTATCGTCAATAAGTTTTTATTGCGTATATTGTAGACATTGTATATGCGTTATCATAATATGACATTAAACAGAAAAGAAGTGCACTAAATCTCCAAATACTAATGGTAACGACATTATACCGATAAAAATACGTTTTATCGTCTCGAATTATCAACTTGACGTTTACAACATCTCATACACATCTGTCGTATAATACTTATAATTAAAACGCATTTGCTTTGTCTTGGCAGGTGAAAATATGGTTCCAAAATCGCCGCGCGAAAGCCAAAAGGGTGCAAGAGGCGGAGATTGAGAAGCTGAAAATGGCGCAGTTCTCGCGTCACCCTCACGCTTTGTATCCCCACCCGCTGCAGCAGTATTTCCACCCACATCACATAATGGGGGGTGGGAGGCCTTTGTCCCACATGGGATTGCCCCCCCATCTAAGTATGGTGCAACCACCTTCGTCTGGGTCCCCGTCGCCGAGCATGCAGCCTGGCAACCAACAGTGATAGAAGATAATTCCGAATTGTCATCGTATTTTGAAGTAACTTGTATCGTCGATGTCTGTAATTAAGCGATTGTTTGAATGTATTTAATTATTTTGGAAAGTATTAGAGACAATTAACTGTTTAAAAGTATTTCTTTTGAGTTAGTTACCACGCAAAATTCACTTTAAAATATAAAGAAATTATTGTATGATCAGAGACGAAATATTATGTTTATTCGAGTTAAGTTGGCGATGATGGTGAATGTTTTAATCTATATTTGATTTGTGTATGCTCGTCACATCGACTTTTAGTCTGTCATTATTTCGAGTGAGATGGGTCGACGAATTGTAAATTATTTTTGTAAATATAGTTACGGGATAACAGTAAAATAAGTGCACATTGTATAATTAAGGAATTGGTATTGTGTTTTTTAAACGTAATAAAAAAATCGATTGTAAAACGCGCTTCATACGTGAAATGTAAAAGCATCATTATATCGAAGTATAAATATTCTTCGTTATATTATATATTCTTATATATAATATTCTTCGTTTAAAGAACGCAGTACACGAATCCTATAAGGTATATTTAAATTTGTATTCAAGTTATTTGCCAAATTTATTTGTATGTTTGTACACGAGAAGTACAAAGTTTTGTTTGATGGTGATTTCAATGGGGGATGTAATATTTTTGTACATATGCTTAATTCTATTATTTTGTATATTAAACTATAGGATGATTAAATATATATTTCTTTCACATTGCGTATTGGTTTTATTCAGGTCTTAGATTATTTAGATTTATAAAGGACTTGCCTTTAAGCCTTGTTTTTATGTCCTAAATCAGCTATTTGGCTATAGATAAGGTAATATTACTATCATCATGCACTCTTACGCATCAGCAAAAGATACAAGCAGAAGGATTTCCACGTTTTGTCAATCACTTTTTAAGCGCCTTGGAGAAGAGCTTATTGTCGTTTTTCGTGCACATTTCCAGACTCCGTACTACTATTAATAATTTCCTAATAAAAAATCCCAATATTGACAAATATTGACAGTCGCGAGTAGTAGGTATAAATTGTTATAACATACCGCCCTATCCGTCTACGAATTCAATTCATATTGTTTTTGACTTATTATGATCTTATATTACTTATCTCACGAGAGAAAGCGACGCATAATGTAGTTGTGCATGCAACGTTTGTAAGATGAGATTAAAATTTTCCAGGATTTAAAGATATGTCCAACCGCTGGGCGTGGGCCTCCTCTTCACCTGGAAGGGGTTAATCCTTAGTTAGTTTAACGCTGGCCTAGTGCATTTTAGCGGATAAAACACCTAATATAATAATAAAAACTCCTTGTCGGCAACTTTTCTGGTCGGAAGATTTCTTCACGATGTTCTCCTTCACCATTGAAGTGCGTGTTAACTTATAAAACTTTCGAAAACATAATTTAGAATAGCCATGGCTTTCTTAGATTTGAACCGGCGACCAATGAATGAGACAACGGGTTTTAGTAGGTTTGTATCCTAAAAATGACACGCAATAACTGTGTTATCATTTACAAATATTACGTTCCAGTTTTTACATTAGAGTACAATATATGAATTAATTTATCAGAACGCCTAATAATAAGATAATAATTGTTGTCAATTGAGTGTGGAGTGCTAATTTAAATATATCCATTAAAGTTAATTGCACGATAAGTGAAGGGGTCGGGTCGGCAGATATGCAGCTACAGGATGTTTACTCACTGTCCATCCTCCAATTATAGGGTGATTCGAGAATATGCGGTCAGACGATTGATTACCGTGGCGCTGTGGATATGACATATTGACATCGATAAATAAAGATTCTGATTGTGTTTTTTTGCTGGCATTGTGGAGCGACCGCAATTGTCTGATGATAAGTGCAGCTATAAACGGTTAGCAACGACTATTTCTCTTTCCAATCGGTACAATTATGCGGCCTAATCGATATAGATACACAGGTATGCTACATTCAGTATAGAAGACAGCGATAATTGTGTAAAGATAATTGTAGTAGTGTTTCGTCAATACTCTATTTCCAATACCTATATCAATTATCACTTTGACGATGAAGGAAAACATCGTGATGAGACCTACACACCTAAAAGTTCTTAGGAATTTCTTAGGTGTGTAGTCTGCCAACCCGCACTAGGCCAGCGTGGTGGACTAAGGCCTAAACTCTCTTAGTTGTAGAGGAGGCCCGTGCTCAGCATTGGGACCTATACGGGCTGATGCTCATGACTCTATTTCTTCTCCTCTATTACAGTGGTATAGTATATTATCTTTTTTTTTCTACACCACATTATTCTAGCTATGCTAGAGTTCGCTCTTTTACTATATTTTTTCCACGCCTTATTTTCCGTTATTGTTAGTTCCTCTACATTACATGCGGTTATTTAGTCCACTAGTTAGTTCAAATACTCAAGATTTTTTTGTTCAGAGCTGGACTCGTCTTTCAACGCTCTGCGTAGTTTTAAGACTACATTTATAGCATACATAACACAATTCTAATAACATTCTAATCAGCCTGTATAGCTGAAATCAAACTTAACCTATGGACTATTTGAAAAAACAATTTTTATCAATATAATTTATGAGAAACAATTTACCTACGTCGAAGTTTGTGTCCTGCATTCTATTCGTTATCAAACATGACACAATGTAGGTACTTACATATGTAACTACTGGGGTTTTACTCCGTCACCTCATTTGTTGACCCCTTGTTGTTTTCATAAAAAACTAGCTACTCATTCTGATTTCAAATGAATGATTGTATTTAATTGAAGAGTAATAAATAATCATGACTGTCTCGTGGTCTCGCGGCAAAAGTATGTGCCGTACGATCTAGAGGTCCTGGGTTCGATTCCCGGGTCGGGTAAAGTGTTTATGGGTTTTTCCACTAGGAAATTCTCAGTAGCAGCACGGAGTATGGAAATGTGCCCGAAAAACGGCAATAGGCTCGCCCCCTATTACGTGGGACTGATACATACCTGGTGAAATGTGGGTACAGAAATGCATCTCGGGGAATAGAGGCGTGAGGTTATGTATGTATGTAAATAATCGCTTATTGATCACGTAGGTAATACGTAATAAAGTGAGGATATAAGTAATGCAGCTATTGATGTTTATTTAATGGGTAGGTGTATTTCCGCCCCGGAGGGTCCTCCCCCGGGTGTGACACCCGGGGAGTTAGAGGCAGCAGTGCTTCGGCTGCGGAGCAAGAACTCCGCTCCAGGGCTCGATGGCATTCCAGGACGTGTCTGGGTGCTTGTAGTCGAGTTCCTGGGGGCGAGGCTCCGCGGCCTGTTTTCCGCGTGCCTAGAACAGGGCCAGTTTCCATCGAGATGGAAAACGGGAAAGCTGGTCCTGCTCAGGAAAGAAGGTAGACCCGCTGAGTCGCCATCGGCCTACCGGCCTATTGTACTGCTCGACGAGGTCGCCAAGCTTTTCGAGCGCATCGTCCATGCGCGCCTCGTCGAGCATCTCGAGAGGGTTGGCCCGGACCTGGCTGAATGCCAGTTCGGGTTCCGGAGGGGCCGATCTACCATCACGGCGATTCTGCGGGTCAAGGCACAAGCGAAGGAAGCGGTGGCCCAGGGCAAATGCGTTGTGGCGGTGTCCCTGGACATCGCCAACGCGTTTAATACCTTGCCCTGGGCCTGTATCGAGCAAGCACTGCGGTACCACGTGGTGCCACCCTATCTCAGGCGCTTGGTGCACTCGTACCTCTCCAACAGGGACGTGGTGTATCCGGGCGCCGATGGGTGGCATCGAAGAGCAATGTCGTGCGGTGTTCCGCAGGGGTCGGTTCTTGGGCCCCTCCTGTGGAACATCGGCTACGACTGGGTGCTCCGTGGTGCCAACCCCCGGGGCGTCGGCGTATTCTGTTACGCCGACGACACGCTCGTCACAGCGACGGGCGGGACCTTCCAGGAGGCCGCCGACCTCGCCGCGGTTGGCACTAGCAACGTGGCGAGGAGAATTCGGCGGCTGGGCCTCACGGTGGCCCTTCACAAATCCGAGGCCATTTGTTTCCACCGGCCTCGGATGGGACCACCTGATGGGGCCCACATAGACGTTGAAGGCGTGAGAATTCCCATCGGCAAGCAGCTCAAATATTTGGGGCTGCTGCTGGACAGTCGGTGGGAATTCCGCGCCCATTTCGAGATGTTGCAGCCGAAATTGCTGCGGGTGGCAGGCGCTCTAACTGGCCTGCTGCCCAACCTGGAAGGTCCGGGCATCCCTTGCCGAAGGATGTACATGGGAGTCGTGCGGTCTATAGCGCTATATGGGAGCCCTGTATGGGCCGAGTCCTTGAACAGGCGCTGCGTTGCTCTTCTGCGCAAGCCTCAGCGTGCGCTGGCGCAGCGGCTGATCAGGGGCTACCGCACGATCTCCCACGAGGCGGCCTGCGTTCTGGCCGGGTCCCTGCCGTGGGACCTTGACGCCAAAATCCTCTCGCGCTTTTACCATCAGCGAGAGGAGGCGTCAAGTCGCGGGAACAGACTGGCCCCGAGAGAGGTAGAGGCGTTCAAAGCCTCCCTCCGTGCGGCCGCCGTGGAGGAATGGCGAACCAGGCTGGAGAATCCCAGTGCTGGTGCTTGGACCGTCGAGGCAGTGCGTCCTGTCCTCGACCAGTGGGTGGACAGGCGCCACGGCGCGGCGACGTTCCGCCTGACGCAGGTGTTGTCGGGGCACGGATGCTTCGGCCACTACCTGTGTCGGGTGGCACTTAAGGAGGAGTCGGCCGTGTGTCACCATTGTGACAACTGCCCAGACGACACAGCCCAGCACACACTGGTGGAATGTACAGCCTGGGAGGAGCAGCGCAGCGCTCTCCGCGCGATTGTTGGTGCTGACCTCTCGCTCCCGGTCGTCATCTCTTCGATGGTCGGGAGTCCGAGGTCGTGGCGAGCGATGCTCTCCTTCTGCGAGTACGTCATGTCGCAGAAGGAGAGCGCGGAGCGGGATCGCGAAAGAGTTGATCCCGCCCGCCAAAGACGTCAAAGAAGGAGGCGCCGGGTCAACAGAGACAATTAGACCCGGCGCCCTGCCCTGTGGCAAGGGGGCGTTAGAATCTCACCACGGTATCCCCTGCCTGTCGTAAAAGGCGACTAAAAGGGGCCTTTGGGGTCGCTGGACGCGCTACGGGGGCAGCGCGTCCTCACTGAAAGTGACCCTGAGAGGGGCGGCGGCACTGTGGCCTGTGTCCGTCGCGGGCGCCTATCCATAACTGGGGCGCCCGAACCAAGCTAGTGGGGGTGCAACTGCGCCCCCTAAAACTCCGAGACGGCCGAGACAATTACGTCTCGGAGGCGCAACGGGCGGCTGTGGATTTACGGTGGGCGCTTCTCGCCCACGTACCGTGGTCGTCCCACTTGGCGCGGAGATGGCCACCGGGGGGTTTTGGTCGGTATGCCGGTTTAGGGATATTGTTAGGGACCCAGCTCGGCACTAACACCTGTGCGGACATGACGTCGCCGCGCGCCGGGCTGGAAGACCGGTGACCCCGACATACGCTTCCCGCCCCCCCCTCCCCCGGGGCTGGCGGGAAGTAGAGCCATAAACAGCTTTCCCCTCGAAAACAAAAAAAAAAAAAAAAAGGTGTATTTCCGCACCCACATTTCGCAAGCTGTGCTTTAAAATTCTACGTAATACTGCCGTTTTTGGTCATTCCAGACTCCATGTCGCTGTTAAGATTTCCCAAATAAACGCGTCAGTTTATTCCAATAAATGTTTTTTTTAGTTTATTGTGAAACAATGTAAAATTGGCAATGCCACATATGACAAAACTTTACTATTGAGTGAATGATATCGTTAAGAGATTCAAATGAACTATAAATTTTATAAATTATTTTTTATTCTCACAACGGTGGTGATGACCATCGTCACAAACTGTTAATTATAAAGTGAATCGAAAAGAGTTCCAGTTATACTTAAAATCTTACAACCCGCTCTAAACTAGCGCTTTTGTAAGTCGATAGACGCCTTTGTCAATTCTACGTAGCGTAGTTGGTAAGATACTAGGCTGAAAAATAAGAGGCCATGGGTTCGACTAAGACATTTCAATGTTTTTGTGACCTATAAATATTTCTTTCGGGTCTGGATGCTTGTAAGTACTCTCGTGGTTTTTAATCCTCAGTATAAAATTTTATAATAATATGCTACATTAATAAAAATACTATAAAGTTAATTCGTAGAAATAAAATTAAATATATAGAATTTTACTATCGCGGTATTCTCTTTTATTTTATGATTTTAATAAAGTAAATTTTTAACATGTATAATATTTCATAGAAATTAACCGGATGTGGAAAAAATGAGTTCAATACTTGTTTAATTACGAGAGCATGTACAGTGCTCTTCCTCAGACATTTCGATCTGACAACAAAAAAAAAAAACAATGTTCAATTTCTTCAATGATTTTGGGTTTGGGTCCACAGAAGACTGAAATAAATATAAGACCATATTATACGTATATACATTTTTCATTATAAATAATAGTTTTCACATAAAACAAAAATAGTTTCTAAGCTACTATATTAAAATTGATACAAAATTAACTGACTGCCTCGTGGTCTCGCGGTGCAAGTATGTGCCGTGCGATCTAGAGGTCCTAGGTTCGATTCCCGGGTCGGGCAAAGTGTTATTGGGTTTTTCCATTAGGAAATTCTCAGTAACAGCACGGAGTCTGAAAATGTGCTCGAAAAACGGCAATAGGCTCGCCCCCTATTACGTGGAACTGATACATACTTGGCGAAATGTGGGTGCAGAAATGTTACCTCTGCCTACCCCTTCAGGGAATACAGGCGTGAGTTTATGTATGTACAAAATTAACTATGTACCCAATAAATAAACTAAATGTATGCCAAAGACCAAATCACCATGCATCATGTTCACCATGCATCTATTCCAAATACGAAAACACAGATTTTCAACCTTAGTAGCATCTAAAGCGATCAAATAACACACTGTCTGAAAACCAATCTAAAAGTAATCGCGCAGGAGTCATTTAGCGCGGAACCGTGGGCGCGTCATTTGAAACAAATTAATATAGCCGAGTGTGTGCGCAATTACTGGCTAATTAAATATAACTTATTCATTTAGTATAAAACGCGAGGCGGCTCTTTGGCCCGTAATTGCTTAAATTAATCACGTTAATGTTGCGTGCCTGTTAATTTTCAGGCTACAGGGGCTGGCTTTGTGCCCCAAACGAGCCGAGAAGAGGATTTGGCCTGAGTCATCGGTATTCGAAGGGAACAGTATGGCAACCTTGTACTGGGATTATATTTTTGATCACAGCATAGCTTTGAAGAAAAACTTCTTCTTTTATTAACAGCTGTAATGACATGTTGTGTTAGTAATTTACTGTATTATTGTGTCAATAAATTATTATTATTATTTATTAAAACTGCCTCGTGGCCTCGCGGTACAAGTATGTGCCGTACGATCTAGACGTCCTGGGTTCGATTCCCGGGTCGGGCAAAGTGTTATTGGGTTTTTCATTAGGAAATTCTCAGTAGCAGCACGGAGTCTGGAATGGTGCCCGAAAAACGGCAATAGGCTCGCCACATATTACGTGGGCCTGATACATACCTGGCGAAATGTGGGTGCAGAAATGCGCCTCTGCCTACCCCTTCGGGGAATACAGGCGTGAGTTTATGTATTATTGTGTCTAGTACGAAGTTGGACATTTTATGTGTCTAAGATTTTGTTTATTTTTGGGAGATATTCTAAGGTAAGTGGATATCTTCAGTATCTTTTACCAAATATAATGAAATTATATTAAAATATGCTGACTATTTTTGATTTTACATTTTTTACTGTTGTAGGTAAAGCCTAGTACGCAATAATAATAAAACCTATTTCACTGCATTGCGAAACTTAAATGGTTTCACGGTAATATTGAAATCTTTCTTTATGTTAAGCAATAAGTATTGTTATAATGATTACTTGATATTACTTTGCGTGCATTCAACCGTACATTATGAGTTTCTTACACATAGGTTATTTAATAGACGTATAATGCAGGTAAAGTACACAGCTTAACAATTCAGTTACTTTATAAAGGCTTGTTTATACATTATAAATAACTAGCTTTTGCTCGCGACTTCGTCCGCGTAGACTACAGGATTGGGTACAGGGTTGGCCTACGTCATAGTAGCTTTATGCATGCAAAGTCTCAGCCCGATCGGCTTAAAATTGACAAAGTTTCATACAAACAAACTTTCATCCCCTATTTGATTTTTTTTATTCTTTGTCGGGATTTTTATTAACACCAGGGGGTTTTTAATCACCTTAGCTATTACCTTCCTTAGTTTCCGATCACACTCTGAATACACTCTGTATAACTGCGCCAAATTAATTGATAGCAGCATTGTCGTACTGTCTCTCCGTATACACGGATCCGCGGGCTGAAGAAGGCACGCTCATTAGAAGCCACTCGGGCGTGTTGCACTGAGATATTTCGTTGGATGCTTGCAACAGAATGCTATTTGTCATGTTGCCAGCTGATTCTGCTATTTCCAAGTCAAAAAGGTGAAGTGTTTTGTTAGCGACGCCTCGGTGTGCCGCACGCGTCGAATGTAGCCAATTATATTTGTATCAACGTGTGCTGATGGATAATCAAACGAATACATTCATCTGTCTATCACTTTTGTGGTGCTGAAACCCTGGTACGCGGGACTATTTTCATATCACGACCGATTTACGAAGTTAAAAATGTATTATACTTTAATATTTTTTTCATCTAAAGTAATGTACCCCATTGTATTGTGAATTTATATTATTTTCTTTCATTCTATACGCTGCACGCGTAATGGTCGTCCTTATTTTGAACGAAACCGAATTACCTACTTGATGAATAGATTGAACCGTAAAGGAAGATTGTACAAAATCATGATTGAATAGAGAACCTCTAAGAAGATTACGAGACGAGTCTACAGAACAAATTTTCTACGCAAACCCGTCAGTGAAGTTATAGATATCGAGCAACGCCGCTCTGCAATTCTCCATGTAATACTTGTTTGTTTTCGACACAACATGTACAATATCAGTAGTATAACCCAAGTTTACTCAGCGGACATCATTATCGCGAGTAGTTAATAAGAAGTATTTCCATTCACAAACAGCGAGACGAAATAAAAACATGACTGCCGACCACATTTATCTGAGACACATTTCTCAATCATAAATAATTAATGATGGACATTATAATTTATTGTCTATAATCATAATAATTATATTGTAACAATTATTGTTCCGTTAAAAGAGACATTAAGATATCGCGTATCGCGCTCCAGTATTCAGTAAAATGAGATAAAATGCATTTACTCTGGAAATTTCTGTGGAACGTTTTTGTTGATTCGAAAATGTGTTGTTTGTGGGAATGGTATAAGCTACTGACTAAATATATTTATGAGTAGCTTGTATAGCGCATACCACAGGAAAGTTAGACTTCAGTCAGTTTAATAAATTTTGACTGGAGTTGTACCACGGTTGATTACTGAGATTGCCAGACATCTCAGACACTATTTCGAAAGGCCGGTGATACACCATTATTGTAATTGTTTGTATGCGGTGATAGGACTTTATTAGTCTCTTTCTCGTTAAACACACGTTTGCTAATAAAAATACTAAATATTCATAAATATTGTCTTAATTAAAATTATCATCATCATCAGCCCCTATATGACCTATTGCTGGGCACGAGCCTCCTCTACAACTGATAGGCCTTTGTCCACCATGCTGGCGTAGTACGGGTTGGCGGACTAAAATTATAGTTTTATTTTTTTACATAGAGTTTAGTAACATGGTAGTATCAAATGTATGTATCAGCAACGTACGCCATAATACCTAGCTACAAAACTACAAGAAAAATCTGTAATTTTTCATACCGTGAATGCAATATTGCAATGTGGTCTAAAAAATTGTCGATAAATGACAAATAATTATGTGGTCAGTTTTCCTTGCCGCGAAAACTGAATTCCGAACGATGGTAAGTCATAAAAAAATTATACTTTTTATGCTGGCATAGACAAAAAACAGCTAATGGCTAGCACGGTGGTGTCCAAGCCGAGAGAGCGGTAGGTGGCAGTAATGTGCCGGATCGTCAAAAATATATATACGGATATTTAGTGTCAAGATCCGCGGATCCGGACACGGATACGGATCTTTACTTTCTCATTCAATCGGTGTCGGCGCGTGACCTTGAAATGTACAATATTGATCTCATAAGATAATTGTTTTAGTATCTTTGAGTTATATACAATTGGTGTGATAACTTACTAGAATACGAGTATTTTTGCAAATAAAGGTGCCAAATATTTGATTTTAAGAAAAAAAAAAACTTAATGATTTTTTTTTAAATACTTAATCACATACCTAATCTAAGTTATTATGCGGAAGTTTATCAATTACCATGTCAATTGAATTTGAAACTTAATAAAAGATCAGTAAAAGATTCGCGAGAAAAGTGACGGATACGGATACGGACACAGACCTTATTTCTCCCGCGGATATCCGGAACATCACTAGTAAGTGGCATGAGACTGCCACCTACAATCTAAAGACATACATATAACATTTTATTGAATGTAAAATTGTTACCAATTATTTTGAAGACACTTGTGTTGATCCTGTATTAGATTAACGAAATCTAGAAGAATATAAATAAGGATAAACCAAAACCATAATAACCCATTAACATCTTCATTTACTGCGTAGAATCATTTAAAAGCAGGAAATTGTTTGATAAATAGGTACTAAAATTCCACTGCAACACATTTCTTGGAAACGCCTAATTTTAGTATAGAATCTAAATAATTAATTCACGAAATATATATGTTTATGACCTCGTAAAAATATAATTGCATCGCCTGTCTACACAGAGGCACTCTATTTCCATATATTAACTTGGTTTTATATATTTGTATCCGGGACTATCTTGTGAGCGAAGGTGTTTAACATATATGTACCTATGTAGTAAGTTTTACTTAAAATACGTCACACTACTAGGCATTGGCTTAAGGCTAAGAAATTCCTAAGAACTTTTAGGTGTGCAGGTTTTATCACGATGTTTTCCTTCACCGTTAAAGTACTTGATTATTCATTGTGAATACACACATAACTTGGAAAAGTCAGAGCTGTGTGCCTGGGGTTTGAACCTGCGACCGCCGAAATTCTCGATCGCGCGCCTAAAACTCGAGGCCATCACTGCTTACTATACAATACTATACTATACTATACAATGCAGTAAGAATTCAAAAGCAAGGTTAAAATATAAATAACTTGTCCAATAAAAAAAATACCTTATAAATAATTTGCTTAGTTAGTCAGTAAGGACAAGCTATTTTTATATATTAAAAATATTTCTTCTGTGCGTGTGTTGGTCACTGAACTCTTCCTAAACGGCTGGACCGATTTTAATGACATTTTCTGTGTATCTTTAAGTGGATTCGAGAATGGTTGACCGAGTTCTGGGATTTTACCCCAAAATTTTATACAGTTTATTTTCTTTGTTCAATAGAAGGCAATTTTTTTTTGTGTCTATGTGGATTCGAGAATTCTAAATTGGAAAACAAGAAATACATTTTTTTGAATTTAAAATTGTGTACAGAAAAACGTCAGTTGGATCCACTAGTGTATATATAATTTACTACTAAATAATACATATGGACATACCTCACATCTTAGTTGATTATTGAAGTGATTCTATATAGCATTTATATTTGCCATAAAAGGTGATGGATAATAAAGACATCAAGCAATTAATAACCATTAAAAGAGTCTAGTAATGAAGGCAGAAACAATTGATCCAGGTTAAGGTGAGGTCTATACTATTGATACTGGCATTTATGATTAATTAGGAAAGAGATTGAATGTCAATGAGGTTTAAGTAAGTTGTTATTTTTTTTCAATTGGCCAATCTTTTTGTTGGTAAAACATGATTTTGTGGGTATCTCATTATATAAAAATTAATGTTTCTCTGTATGTCATCGAATTCCTCTTAAACGGCTGTACCGGATGAATTTTTTGTGTATGTTCCAATGGGTCCCTGGGTGATTTCAAAACATAATTGGACCCGGTAGGTGGCGCTGCTGTCGGCATATCGCTTAAAGCTTTTCCGGGCAGGACGATGTCTGGCGGGACAGCTAGTATCTATCTTATAAAAGCTAATATTCCAGAGGGATAGTCAGAGGTATATTTCTATGTCATCGTTTCGCCTAAGTCCTATATAATAGGGGCTCGGCCTGTTACTACTAAGAAGGCATGTTTTAACGAAGTACTTGCCCAGCATTAGTTTCATCCTTTCGAAAAATACAAGTGGTTTTTAAATACTACTATACATTTCATGACAATGACGCAGTACTACGATTGAGCCCTTTCACATCAGTATGGTGGAATGAATTCGCTACTACTAATAAGTACTAATAAGTGGCAGTACTTATTGGTGGTACAATAGTGTAATTATCTACAGAATTCATAATATTATTATTTTTTTCATTGACAACCCCTTTTACTGTATAGTGTCTATCTGGCTATCACGACAGAGCAGCGCCCGTATCATTATTGGCAAAATTTGCATAGAGAAATGCACCTCTGCCTACTCCTTCGGGGAAAATAGTCGTGCGTAAGAGTGCGTATCGATGTTATTAACGCAGAGTAGATATTATGAATTTCTATCATCCTTTAACTCATCCACTTGCATCGAATGGATTCGAAGAAGGAAATTTATGGATGTACATTTGGCGACACCATTAACGTTTTTCGAGCACATTTCCACACACTGTGCAGCTATGAATACATCTACTTGACTTTCAACTATACTCCTTCCATTTTATAAAGATTTCATACATTACATAACACATGGTTCATCTGCACAGTGCGCGTATACTATACTCGAAGCGTTTACTACAATAAAGAAATGCCAAGTTGACACAAGTCAATGAGTGATAGAGTTGCCAGCTGAGTGCTTTATTGCTTCCTGCGGCCACAGACGACAGATAAACGCGCTATTTTCAGGCCATCGAATGAATGGACCGTTCTGAATGATTATTTTATCTGTGCGCCAATCTTAATTAACTGATACAAGGTTTGTATAGACACAAACACGTGTGTGGGAATACCGCGTGTAGTTTCTTTACGTAAGCACTAAGCAGATTAGACTTCTTGGTCTCGGGGCAAAGGCGTGTACCGTAGAGTTCCCGGGTTGGGCATAGTGTTACTCGGTTTTTCATTTAGAGAACCGCTCAATAGCGGCTCGGAGTCTGAAGATATGGCCGAGAAACGGCAACGGGCTCGCCCCTTATTTTGTAATTATATTTTAAGAATACCTTTGGTGTAATCTTGAATCTCGACGGTCGCGGGTTCAAACCTCAGGTACACACCTCTGACTTTTCGAAGTTATGTGTGTATTCACTAAGAATTATCGCGTAGATACTATAACGGTGAAGGAAAACACCGTGATGAAACCTGCACACCTAAAATTTCTTAGGTAGGTATTTCTTAGGTGTGTAGTCTGCCAACCCGCACTACACACACCCTCTCAGTTTTAGAGAAGGCCCGTGCCCAACAGTGGGATGTATATGGGCTGATGATGATGTATCTTTGGGGATACAGGCGTAAGAGTATGTATGTAAATATGTATTTGATTAATCGCTGCGCGAGAACTAAACTGATTATTAATTTCGCAGTTGGCATCTTATCGACTATGCTAGTACATTTATAAACATAAATTATACCAATAATTATTGACTATTTTATATTGTAATTAAAATATGACATTTGATATACCCTTGACCTACATCTGTCCTAAATTATCACACGTAATCAAAAAATTTAAAAAATAATTTAGAAAACGAACTTAATTGTAGTCTTGTGTTTCGTATTTAATTTCATTTAAAAAACCATTAATTAATTAAAGCTCGCGTGCGTCGTTAATTTAATTAATATTTATAATATACAATATTTAGAAAGAGTTGATTAGACGGTAGCCGAAACTTATGCATGCTAATACAGTTTCAATTAAAATATTTTGTTTATACATTCGGTCTGGCCCGGACGGGAAATATGTTTTAATGACCTCTCGATTTTGGAACTATTTAATGTGAATATTAAATTTTATTATTGGTCATTTAAAAAGGTTGACACGTCCTAACACGGTTATGTGGCCGCGGCTCCTTTGTGCAGCCGTGAAAGACGATCGTACAACTCCATTGCCACGGGGTCGGACTGCCAGCGGGCCATTACTTTTATTTCATGATTGTTTTGTTTTTATTTTAGTGACTACAAATAATATTGATACGTAGAGGTAATCTCCTACTATCACAGGGAACAGAGTTGTATTTAAACACTCACATTCCGGTAGCTTTGTCTTTGTGTAAGTGTCATATAATCGGGAGCTAGCCGTGTTGATACTAAGAATTTTCTAAAAAGTCAATAAAATTGTACAACAGACTTGGACAGATCTTGGACAACATGTTCAAAACATAAATAGATTCCAAATATAACCGACTACATAATATTTTGAAAATTAAAACAAAATTACACGACTACGTCTAAATTGCTTTCAATTAATTAATATTACAATCGCACTAACACAATCGATAATTTCACAAATATAATATTAGGTACAAAAATTCTATCAACACCATACATTGCTTTCACCGCCGCGCTGATACTGGCACCGCGCCCGCAGCAGTCAATAACCGGGCAATCAAATCCACTACGGAGGGTTAAAACCGATATTGGGCCTCAAACAAACATAAAAACGGATAGTAAACTTTTACGAGCAGCGATTTAGTGGTCTCAGTGAACTATGAAGTTTTGGGAGCTGATACAGTGAGAGTTTAAAGGAACGTGGTGTGAGCGGCCGCCGAGATCCTATTCCGATAAACGTGTCGCCTCTGAAAACTTTTTACGTTTTTGAAAAATATATTTCTACACTTGCAGAGAAAAATATTATGTTACATCTTAATTTACTAAGGTCTCCAAAATAATACCGGGTACTATTTCAAAGGCTAGTTATTATATTGTTCTGGAAGCTTAATTTCATCGCGGTATTCTACGTAATGTTAATGCGATAGATAGCCAAGTTGCATTATTGATGAAAGATTTATCATTTTAAAACATTTTTAACTAAAAAAGATAATGTTTTTGGTAGGGGGCTCAAAAACCTAATGTAATAAGTGACTTTTTTTCGCTTCAAAAACTTGAAGTCGAACTTCCTTTAACAAATACTATAGGAATCGTCGGCATCGGCCTATATATGTACGTCCCACTGCTGGGCACGGGCCTCCTCTACCATTGAGAGGGTTTAGGCCTTAGTCCACCACGCTGGCCTAGTGCGGGTTGGTCCACTATAGGAATGCATGCTACAAACATTAAGCTTAATCTGATCATTAATTAGAAATAGTATTAAAAACCTTAACGATCTCCGATTGACCAGCACACTAGATGTTTATCAAATAACTAAATGATAGACCGTAAATTTACTGAAGCCACTGCATTTTTCAATCGATGCAGACCATATGCTGCGAAAGCTAAAGCCGCTGCACTTTAATTAAATTAGATCGTGAAAGTTAAAACTATTATCTATGGTGATCGCAAACTACCTCACCTGCTGTTCTACAAGGTGGACTAATGTCCTAATTCCTTTGCATTAATTGTCAAAACATTAGAATATCAACGAGCATGTGTTCTATAAATTCTTGCGTTTGTTTCTTTTTCGTTTGTGTTTTGTTTCTTTGTAAGTTCCATCAGCTGTTTCTTTGTAACTGTTTAGTATTGTGTAATTTATTATGTTTAAATAATTAGAAATATAGCATTATTGCCTCATGTTAGGGAACAAGCTAGTGTTCAATAGTTTTTAGTTATCATCTTCACATTTCCTTACTTTATTTTATACTTTTTTATGTCACCTAAGGCAAGTTCAACAATGGAGCAACATAAATTTCTTTAGTTTGGTCGTTGGCTGTATTTATATGTACGTGATTTTTGTCTAAATTTTAATGTCCATTTAGTTTGTATGACCTGACAATAAATGTATTCATCACTAGCTCATATACGTCTCACTGCTTGGCACGGGCCTCCTCTACAACTGAGAGGATTTAGGCCTAAATCCAAAACATGAATAAATGTATATGGAAGTAAGTTATTTTATAAAAAAACTTCGATGGTATGCATAGGCATATGATATTTTTATACACCAATTCACCCCATTACCGTTGTTATCATGGCCCACTAAAAAGTGTATATTAACAGTTTATTGCATTTTCAGTCTCCGTACTGCGGACAATACCTTAACTATAAAACACAATAACATAAACCGGAAATCGAACCCTTGACGTCTCGATTATGCGTGACAGTTATTGCTCTGCAGTTAATTGGGTTATATTGGTGAAAAAACAGATTTATTACGGCAGTAGACTGTACGTATAATTTCATACCCAATAAGGTGTAAGAGTTATGTAAAGGTCAGTCAAGGTGGTTTAAAGTAATGTGTACCTTGCTAATTAATGTTTACGACCTAACGAGGAAATGGAAATTAACCTGTCAGTGCCACTTACAATGGTTTTAAGTGTATTTAGATATTTTATAGTTTAATTAGCCCATGCAACAACAACCTAAATAGGTTTAATTTGTCTTCCTCCCAAGACATTTGCTGGTAAAATGACGATTAGTGCAATCAAACAATTAAAACTTGCGATCCGTGAAGTCATTAATGCTCTGGCCACAAGCACAAAAAATCGATTGTCGCCAACCAGTATAATGTTAAATACAAAAATTAGCAGCGGGTATAATGTTTAGAGTAATAAAACGGAAATGTATTATACAAGAAATGCTTTCAAAAACTGAAAAATATAGACCGTATTCTGATAATAATAGGCCTCCCCTATATTTATATTTTATCTATGAGAGTGTACCTACATATTGATAGTCACCCGCAACCAGACGTCGTGTTAGTATAATATAGACTGGCTAAAAATTATTTCAATTGTGCAAAAATCGTGTCTAGTATTTTTTTTATCTACACTCGTTTTTAAGTCTTTGAACATTTTTACACAATTATTGTTGTTTCCTTTATTCATACAAGAAAAGAAGATTTATTTTTCCGAATTTTTTAAATGGTAATGTATTCCTGGCCATGAACTCTACCACCTGTCTTCATTTTCGGGAGCGCGGCGGTCGAAATCCAAGGAGTATTATCCTAAATACCACCTTAATGATATCTCCATAATGTTCCGAGACAATGGTTACGTAAATACTTAACATATCCATACGATAATGTGTTGGGTTAATAAACCTATATTTTGAAACGCGAACGCTATGCACCAACGTTGCGTTTGCCCACCCAAACAAAAATGTTTCCTAGTAAACGAGCCGCCTCATTATACCAATTAACTGAGAAATATAACCGAAAAACTTTATCTCCCGCCGGGACTTAAGGGACAGACGGGATGTGGTTAATACTGGTAAAGAATTTACCTTATTTTGTTTTCATATTTGCTTGTATTTTTTTAAGAACACTACAAATGAATGTAATTTGTGACAATAAGTAATAATTAATGATTTACGCCTAAAATTGTGTCCATTATTTAGTTTTCAAAGCATTATAGTATGTCGATATGATATGTCAATACTTAATGTATCGACTGCAGTATTTTACCTGACAATATGAAATAAAAGATTAATAGTAGAATAAGAGGTTAGAGAAATAAAATAAAATAAAAACTTTACTTTTGATATTGGGCATAGCTCTCCGTAAAAATGATTGATGAATGATTTTGACCTTGTATGACATACATATATATACAATATACATAACACCAAACAAATGAGGAAAATTACACAGAAGTTCTACTATGCAACCATCACATGATCAAGTACATGTATTTAAATTTTTGAATGAAATTTACAAATCTTATGCAGTTTTTCTAAACAAGCTATTTAAAAATTAAAATCTAAAACAGATTTTAATTAAACTAACACTATTTTCTCACTACAGCTCGTTTGTTTTGATTGATTATGTAGATAGAAGGTCTTGTTTTCGACCAAGTTGAGTACCGAGTATTTTTTATACCGATTGCTTAGTCGCTTCTCCTTAAGACGGCACCACCAAAGTGTCGTGACGTTTTATTCAGTATAAACTGTTATCGACGAATCTACATATATATTTATTTTTATGTCTCTATTCGGCTTTTTTCCGGTAGCGGTTAATAGTTTAAAGCCATTAATGTTAATTTAAAATTCAATCGTTTATCTCGCATTAGTTTTATGAACTATAAACTCGATCCGGCCACAATTTGTAAGCGAAAATTCGAGTTGGGTATTTCTGTTTAATTTACGATTATTTTGTGTACAGGCCAGTTTTTACTTCTTGTGTAATATATCGAATGATATTTTTGTTTTTGGTAACTTTAATTTATCTGATTGACGTGATAACAAATTGGATGTTTGTTTGGGACGTGATTAATCATTCAGGGATTTTGTTGGAGATTGACGGCTTTTACTATATAAAAATACCGCTGAATTGTACCTTTATATTTTTACATGTACACCTATTTTTACGACTCGGCCTTAGTGTAGTGAAAAAATCACCATTATTATTATTATATTACTACCTACCAAAAAAAAGGAGGTACTTTAATGGTGAAGGAAAACATCGTGATGAAACCTCCATACCTAAAAGTACGTAGGAATTTTATAGGTGTGTAGTCCGCCAACCCGCACTAGGACAGCGTGGTGGACTAAGGCCTTAAACCCTCTCAGTTGTAGAGGAGGCCCGGTCCCAGCAGTGGGACGTATATGGGCTATTGATGAAAAAATATATATTAAAACCTGTTTTTGTGTCCATAGTTAACGATATCATAATTAAAAATCATCAATATCACAAAAAGCTTATATTCAAAGTCATACTTGTCGCGCATAGAAAACAATAAAAATCATGTAATTACTTGAAGTTTTATATATTATAGCGGAAGTAACTAAATATCTAATACATATGTTACAAAGATCTCTATAATATGCTTACAGTACAACAAATTGGCCTGGAATGACCTCCCGTTCTCCTAATTAAAAAAAAATATCTGGTATGGTAAAATGTTAATCATGATATTAAATTTGCCACCTGGCTAATTGTTAATAGCGTTATTGAATATTGAGGCTTAGGTCACTAATTAATACTTACGTAGGTCAGTGTAAAACAAATGAGCGACGATCTAATCACAATACTTAATTTTACTTAATTTCGTGGAGTGCTTACATACACATGTTCATGTTTGTATCCTTGAACCCTACGCAGAAATTGTACAACCATTTTTTCTATGGGTAAAATTTTGAAATTCACCCTAATAATATGCCTTTGTAACCTTAAAATTATTATTATTGATTTTAAGGCTTGGATTTTTTAAAAGATTCTGATTTTGAGCTGAAATTCGTTTTGGTTTACCTTTACTAACAATAAATCTTTTTTTTAAGGCAACCTAAGAAAGGCCTTCGCAAGTTTTCTCTTGACCAATTATAAGTCCGCTGTGGAACTTAAAACAAGTTCATATTTTCAGAAATAAATTAGGAGGGACTCCTTTAAAACAAAGCAAAAAAAAAACATTTCATATTTTTGAAACTATTACTAAGTCATATGACATTACAAGAGATAAGAGAATTTATAGTTGTACACGAAATTGTTTTTCAATGTGGACTTGTCTTGAAATTGCAGTAGAATTATTATAATAGATCTAGTAATAATTTAATTTAAATAAAAATAGTTCCAATTCGTAATGGATTTACATAAATATGTATAGGCAGTACTTAATAACTGAAGGACAGGGAGTAATGTACAACTTCAATTAACCGAAGTAATTGAATATATGATTAATTTAAATAAATAATTTTATATTTTAGGACATGCTTAATGTGTTATGTAAAATTTTAGTACACATTACTATTCGATTAAATTATTATTACAGCAATAACAAACTTCCGGTGCCCTTCAATTGAACTTTTCATAAGAAACAACAGTCGCTTGTTTATTTTTAGCTACTTTGACAATTTATATATTTTAAAGAGTAGTTAATTTTCTTTCAAGTGTTTTGTCATCCATATTAACAAACCATAATGGAAAAATAATTATATTGGGATATATTTCTTGTTTAATCTGATAAATAATAATAATCACCATCATCATCCCATATACGTCCCACTGCTGGGCAAGGGCCTCCTCTACAACTAGGATTACAAACCGAAGAAGTTCCTAAGATTTTTTAGGTGTGCAGGTAACAGGTGTGGAAACACGATGTTTTCATACACCGTTAAAGCAAGTGATATAATTTATTATGACTACACACATAACTTCGAAAAGTCAGAGGTGTGTGTCTGGGGTTCAAACCCGCGACCGCCGAGTTTCTCGACCGCGCGCCTAAACCTCGAGCCCATACGTCGCATTTGATGCATACGTCAATAGGCAGGTGTCTAATTATAATTAATACTGCAGTTTAGAAGTTATAAATTACTCTGCAAATAATTTGTCTTTGCCAGCCCACCTGATATTTCTTTCCTATGACTTTGTCACCTTCAAGTATTATGCGAAAAACATCTCAGCAGTCTGGCGTAATTGTATCAGCGCAAAGATTTAGGATTTAGGTACAGTACTTATTAAAGCATGTATTTTATATATATTTAGATAATTATATTTACCCAAAGTTCCCTTTTTCTATTTACTTTATGCTACCCTCTTTATTTTGCCTCTTCTATTATCCATCCAAAGGTTGTTTATAAGAAATTCCCTAGAGCGATAAGACCGCCACTTTTACTTTATATTTAGTTTTAGTCTGCGTTTATTTATTTGTAATGAAGATATATTGTACAAGAAAGAGTAAATAACTAATTATTATTATACATAAAGAATGCATTGTTTTTAGTTTATTTTTCTTTCTTCCATGATCTATCAATTATAGGATATAGGAATAAATTTCGATGTAATTTGACAGATGTGACTTACGGGACGATAGTAGTTTTATAGTCTAGTCAACAAGTTCAAAAACGTGTTAAATAGAAATAAAGCTCCTAAAAATATGTGCCATACCTCATTCGATTCGGAATGACGTCTAGAAAAATGTTTTTTAAGGGCATATTAGCACATAAAAAATTGCAATAGTTATTAACAAAATAAGAAAAAAAACCAAGGTATTTAGTTTTTCGTTAATAACTTTTAAAATAATGATATTTAAGGAATTATGAAAAAAGATCCTGAAAGAGGAGGAAATTTCCAATAAAAAAGTCCTTACTCCCGGAACTCTATCTATATTATTTATAACTTTTATTTAACGCTGGAAATAGCGCTCCGCGAGGGCGTTACGACATAGGCGCGTCGTCTAAAAAGCCGGTATATCACCTAAAATAATTTATTTCTAATATTAAATAACAATTTAAAAATTTGAATAAATTATGGTGTAATCTAGACACTTGAACGAAAATAACCACGGCGAAAAATATTTTTTTTGACAACTTTTCAAAAAGTTACACCATTGTTAATTAACTAATGTTTTTCCAATCTCTGTTTTTATAAATTACGGCATAAAAGTTTCAAAAATTGGTCTAAAAATATTTCGCTTCGTGGAGCTCTTCTTACTTAGGTACTTAATAAAGTTATGCAAAAAAAAATTATTAAAGTTTATTATTTTGTTAATTATATTTTTTTTAAATAGACTAAAAATTAAATTTCTAAAAAATGTTATCAGAACATTTTTTTTTTGGTAATATCTTATTATTGCTGTTTTTGCATCTAATATAGGTATTAATTAACATTGGAAAAAAAAATGTTACGTCATTTATTAAGAAATTGTTTATAAACAAATAGACTATTTTGCGATTTAAAAAAAAAAAAATTTTTACTATCTTATTGCAAAGGTAAAATGATTTAAAAAAGAAAAAAAATCTTAAATATTTCTTTTTATTGTTTATAATCGTTTTTTTTATATTTCAATTGTTTAAATAATTAGTTAAGAAATTATTTTATTCTTAATAATCATCATTGACCCTTTTCAATGGAATAACAGAGAAATTTATTTTTTTTATAAATAATTTAATTGTTTATTAACTTAACAATTTGTTATAAACAAATAATATTAACCGTTATATTTTTTTTCGAAAACTTCAAAAAATTACAAAAACAACCATGTATAACAAAGTTAAGAAATTTTATTTTTTAAAAAATTAAGAAAAAATTTTTTTTTTTTTAATAATAAATTTATTAAATGTTCTGATAACATTTTTTAGAAATTTCATTTTTAGTCTATTTAAAAAAGATATAATTAACAAAATAATAAACTTTAATAAATTTTTTTTGCATAACTTTATTAAGTACCTAAGTAAGAAGAGCTCCACGAAGCGAAATATTTTTAGACCAATTTTTGAAACTTTTATGCCGTAATTTATAAAAACAGAGATTGGAAAAACATTAGTTAATTAACAATGGTGTAACTTTTTGAAAAGTTGTCAAAAAAAATATTTTTCGCCGTGGTTATTTTCGTTCAAGTGTCTAGATTACACCATAATTTATTCAAATTTTTAAATTGTTATTTAATATTAGAAATAAATTATTTTAGGTGATATACCGGCTTTTTAGACGACGCGCCTAAGTCGTAACGCCCTCGTGGAGCGCTATTTCCAGCGTTAAATAAAAGTTATAAATAATATAGATAGAGTTCCGGGAGTAAGGACTTTTTTATTGGAAATTTCCTCCTCTTTCAGGATCTTTTTTCATAATTCCTTAAATATCATTATTTTAAAAGTTATTAACGAAAAACTAAATACCTTGGTTTTTTTTTCTTATTTTGTTAATAACTATTGCAATTTTTTATGTGCTAATATGCCCTTATAAAACATTTTTCTAGACGTCATTCCGAATCGAATGAGGTATGGCACATATTTTTAGGAGCTTTATTTCTATTTAACACGTTTTTGAACTTGTTGACTAGACTATTAGTATTATTTCTGAGACTTATTCACCAGATCAACTCGACAAAGTTTATTTTAAATCAGGAAAAGTTAGTAAAATATAAACAAAACCCAGCCAAGTGTGAACACGGCATACGCGATTGGTGCGGAACCTTCAATCGCGAATTAGGCTCGCTCTTGTCCAGTTTTCAATAAATATGAATTCTCAGGCCGCGGGTAACGCCGCGGGCTGCAGGTAATTAACAAAAGTATCTCGAGAAGCAAGCGGCCTGTATGTACGATAAGTAATTGGTGGCTAAGTGGGTTATTAGTAAGTGAAACCGCTTGTTAAAATACTTCCTTCTTGCGCGATGTTACGCTGAATTCTGCGTACACGGCTCATTAGCGATAATGTTGCACCAGAATATGTCAATATAATTTTAATTATATTTTCTCTTGATTGAAGTGGGTTTACGGTGATTACGTCGCCAGTATGGTTTGAGGCTGTGTATGTATCCGTTCGTCTGTTCTATATATGAAACTGTATAAGATATAGACTGCATCGTGGTCTTGCGGCAGGAGTATGTGCCGTGCCATTTGGAGGATCTGGGTTCGAATCCCGGGTCGTACGGAGTGTTATTGGGTTTTACAATTAGGGAATTCTCAGTAACAGGACGTCTGGAACACGACTCTGGAATTGTGGCCACAAAACGGTAATATGCTCGCCCCCTATTATGTGGGAAGGTAATATGATTGAAATGTGGGTGGGTGCAAGGCCAGTGACCCCAACATACCCTTTTCGGCCTCCCCCGAGGTACCGAACAGGGACCTTAAGGCGCTTTCTTCTCGTTAAAAAAATGCTTGCTACTCCTTCGGGGAATACAGGCTTGAGAGGATATCTGTATTATCAAGGTGTCTAAATATCGAAGCGTAGTATTAGATTCAGATCCAAGTTTCCCTCACAAGCGTAATGGAGAAGGAAGAGTTTAACATGGAATAAAGGATTATGCGGCTCAAGTAGCGAAAGGAATGCATCGGTTCTTTGGTTCTATTCAGAGGGTGAATGCATAGGAAATGGTAAAAGGTGACGTAATTTTAAAATATTCTGGTCATCCCTGCGGCTATAGCTTATAGCGTTATAGCGTAACGTTTGCATAATAAATTAAATGACATCCCAAGAAGTGAGAGGCCTATGTTCAAAATTTAACGCTCTATATTACAGATTATCCCATTGAGATATAGCCAGGTATAACGACGTCTTGTAAAAGCTAATCTGCTTAATAGCTCTCGTGTTACTGCGTAATCAACAATGCAGATAATTAATTAGTAAACCGCAACAAATAATGGATTGTTGTAATCAAATTCACAGAAGAGTGAACTCGGCCTGCGCAGTATTTATTTTATGATTCATTTATCTAAATACTAATACTCTACGATTTGTTATTGTAGATTTATTGCATTTGTGAGTAATAGTCTGGTCATCAAAGTAACTTAGAGTAACTCATGGCTACAACTTTATGAAAGACAGACTAGGTTACACTATCTCTATTTTCTTATTATAAAGTTTTTTGCTTTGAATTTAGTGTTATGGAATAAATACACCTAACAGTCACATACATAATTCTAACCCCACATTAAGATACGAGTCTTGTGTCGTGGGTATCAGAAACTACGAGAGACTTTTTGGTCTCACAAACACCCGGACCCGAAACAAATATTTTTGGATCACACAAACATTTGTCCCGGTGCAGGAATCGAACCCGCAGCCTCTCGTTTCGCAAGCTGGTGTCTAGCCAACTGCGCCACGCAGCTGCCAATTATGTAATTACTAGCTGACCCGGCAAACGTTGTTTTGCCATACATATAAAATTCTCGTGTCGCGGTGTTTTTTTGCAAACTCCTCCGAAACGGCCCGACTGATTTTTATGAAATATTATGTGTATATCGTAGGTAGGTCTGAGAATCGCCCAACATTTAAGGGTTTAACATTTAGGGGTATGATTTTTTTTTTCTATTGACCTAACGTTTTTATGTTTTATGATTCAGCATTGATAAATTATTATAATCTTAAATTTTCACCCTTCTATGATGAACCTCTATTTTTTTACTGGCCATTCTAATTTTTAAACAAAAAAATATGGCCAAAATCTGTATAGAGTAAAATTTTATATGTATATTCAGTAAGGCTGAGAATAGGTTGTTATCTATTTTTTATACCCTTAGGTGTTAAGGGGGGTCCAACCCAAAAGTTTTTTTTATTTTGTGGACATTTTTAAGTTTTTATATTTTTATGATTCAGCATTGAAAAATACATACAACCCCAAATTTTCACCCTTCTACGAACAACACCTGTTTTGTAATCGCAATTTTTATATTTTTATAGCTTTTGCCCGCGACCCCGTCCGCGTAGACTATAGGGTTGGGTGCAGAAAGATAAATAATAAGTGAATCTATAAATCGTTCCTCAAGTGCCCAAAATGGCACTTACTGAATTAAAAAAACGGTGCCTATGTCCTTTTTTAAGGTCCCGTTTTTATCCATCACATCAAATCACCCAAATCGATCAAATGGTTTAGGCGTAAAAGTAAAACTCTGAAAGTTATTTTCGTATTTATAATATGTTTATCCCATTGGAACATTACATTTTCCCGGGATGAAACAGCCTATGTGACTTCACAGGGTCTTATTTATGTTCATACCAAAAAAAAAATATTGTGTGAAAGCGTAACAAACATTACATTACATTCACATTTATATAATAGTAAGGATAACCATTCCCACGGGAACACTAAATTTTCCGGGATAAAAAGTATCCTATGTACATCGGTGGGTCCCACCTATCTTTTTTCAATCATTGTCCAATTATTTACCCTCCGTTTTTTTTAATAAGAAGTACCTATCCTATCTCCTTTCTAATACCTCGAAGACTAGGTATGTGTACAAATTTTAATGATAATCGGTTAAGTAGTTTTGGCGTGAAAGCGTAACAGACAAATTTACATTCACATCTATAATATAAATAGCTGACCCGGCAAACTTCGTACCGCCTAACAGTCATTGAATGTCATGTTACATATTACCTGAATTTTATTTTTGATTGTATGGAAATAAATATTAAGTTCAGCTCTTTATTGAGATAAAAATACAGAAATAAAATGATGATGATGAAGCACCTTGTGATATACATTTTTTTATATATTTTTCAATTGTCTAAATTTAGATCACAAACAGTCTTTTGTTAATCGTCATGGCAAAGGCAAGACGAATTGGGAACTGAATTCGTTTGAACTCAATGGTCATACCCGTTGGGATCAATGAAATCCTTAGATCAATCTAATTGATGAATTCTCAAGCACCAATTATTTATTCATCTCTAAGTTGTCTTTTGAGTATCGTCACGTGAATAACATTACTCAACAATTTTCTTAACACTAAGTGCATTCCATTGCATAGTTGAGTGTTTTAGATTTCAAAGCGTGATGACTACCGAGCCTGCCTTCGTTTGTAAATTGTAAACCAAGGAGTTTAAAAATAAATTTCTGAACGCACGCATAAATATTTGACAACCAATAAATATGTCAATCCCTTTTTATTACTGACACTATTCTACATGTTTAAAATCCAAAATACGCAATTTTTCGAATATTGTGGATATATGTTGTCGATTCCAAACCTTCATTTAAATACGTTCTTTAATTTGAGGGGACCATTAACCGTATTGATGGGATAAACATAAAATGTCTGACAGGATATTAGGTAGAACTGTTTATATGAGAAAAATGGCGCTGTATGTGAAAAAAGATTTTTCCGCTTTTCTGTTGAAATTTTTCCTGAATTTTCTTTGCTATAAACCTCACGGAGCCCGAGACCTTTCCAACAAATGCAAACCTGAACTTTGTAGACATTATACAAAAAATAAATTTCTGAACGCACACATGATGTCTTCAGAAAAAAAAAAGTTGTGGCTTAAAGGTGTCAGCAACCAGGCCATAAGCTCCAAAAAAGAAAAAAGTTGTTACACTATTTGACAGGATTGGACAACAAATGTTTGACATGTAATAAACAAATCAGCATCTATTGAAATGATTAAGTATTCATTACACATATCGAGTTTTCATTATTTTTAAGATGTATTCTGCTATTCGGGACGGAAACAAATCCAACAAATCAAAAACTATGGCAATCGGTCCAGCCGTTCTCGAGTTATAAGTGTTGTAACAAACACGACTTTCTTTTATGTATATAGATGAAATATAGGAGTGAAATAAAACAGTGATTTATAAGCAGAAACTAATGGCATACATACATACATGCTGTTTCCCCAAAAGTAGTGAGATTTCTACACCTAAATTTTACGGGGTATATTTAAGTCCCCCGTGTGATCACGTCGAGATATAACTTCGATCGGAAGTGCTAATATGCCGCAGAACTAACAAGACAGTGCACGTATATTATTTGTTACCACGCGCTATTAACGGTGAGCCAGATCGTGCTTAAGACAGCTGTGAGTGCTCTGCAAGATTTTGAATGATGTTAAAACCTTCACCTTCAGCCATCTTATTGAGATCGTCTACACACAGATGACTACGGCGTTTACAACGACGATACACACCGCTTTTATCAAGTCATTGTGGGCGTCTCTAGGGTGGCCTATGTCCAACAGAAGAGTTAATGTGGCCGATAATAATAATAATGATTAATCAGGGGGGGTGGGTTGAATAAGACATTTTTATGTTGTGCAAAGGAACAGGCTTCGTAACAATGACGGATGCTCATTAACAATGCAAAATATGGATATCTGCGCTATTCCCCGTAAAAGAGAGTCGTGTGATTAGGATCTTCGGAGACCCTATGCCATCCCAATTAGTAATAGCTACTGAGATAATTAGGAACTTTTTGTAAATTTTGTAAAACAGGACCAAATTTAAATCGAGCCAAGACAGTTCGACAGCAGTAAGAACTAAGAACAATCCGCAGGCCAGCGTGGTGGACCAAGGCCTAAACCCTCTCGGTTGTAGACGCCCGTGTCCAGCAGTGGGACGTATATGGGCTGATGATGAAGAACTAAAAACAACACCTGTCGTAGAACGTCAGTTGTAGATCAATTAAAAAAACAGCGTGTTAACAATTAATATTGATTGATATATACCCGTACAAGTGTTGCAGTTACGTGTGTATCCGGCGGAGGCAACTGCAATCATTAGCGATCATATTGGCCCGTGACCGACAAACACACAATGTAGCGGGCAATTGGAGCCAATTTCGTAATTCATTTAGCACAATCGGTGCATAGCATGCGAGCTGGAGCCTTGAACTTTCAGACTTCAATAGCAATGCGCGATACTGCAGATGCAACCGGATCTACGAGTTGAAATAAATTGGAGTAAACATAGGGATTTAAATATAATATAATTTTTTTATTATACTGATACAGTAAAATTTATTGATTACTATAAGTTGATGCTATAATATTGGATGTTACTTGCTGGATATCGTCATCATCAGTACATATACCGTAGGCCTTAGTCCGCCACGCTGGCCTAGTGCGGGTTTGCGGACTACACACTTAAGATATTCCTAAGAACTTTTAAGGTGTGCAAACTACCTCACGATGTTTATTAACTGGATATACACGCTGACATTTTCGTGTGTCATTTTGACGGGATTAACATCTTCAGGGGGCCGCTACCTGAGCGCATACGAATATACTTTAAGTTATAATTGCGAAACTAGCGAACTTGCGAAACGAGAGGCCGCGGGTTCGATCCCCGCACCGAGACAAATGTTTGTGTGATCCACAAATATTTGTTTCGGGTCTGGGTGTTTGTGAGACCGAAAAGTCTCTCGTAGTTTCTGATACCCACGACACAGGACTTGTATCCTAGTGTGGGGTCAGAACTATGTATGTGGCTGTTGGGTGTATTTATTTTATTTATTTATTTATTTATAATGATACTTCTCAAACATCTTTTCATATATCATCAACTAAGAATATTTCGAGCATCTCATTCGAAAGAAAATCATTTAACTAGAATCTAATAATAATTTAATATTTATTTTAATTGATTGGATTAATCAGTAATCATTAAATTGTAATCGTAATATTTAATCATTCATCATGATTGCATTTTTGAGAACACCGTCGCACTTATCACGCCATACATCCATGCGCATAAAAATAGGCCAATATTGATGTGGTCTATAAATTGTTTATAAATCGGTCCCAGTGGCTGGTTGCGCGACGAAAACATTCGTATCGCTTCTACGAAACAGTTCCACGGCGGATGCGAGCTCTACGATACACTTCGAATGGCATAGAGCTGACGTAAATGCATTTAATAGTCTGTCTAGAGTCAAATTGTCGAAGTTTGTATATATGTTTCGATTTTTCTAGCTCAATCACGCTAAAAAGATAAACGGATTTGTATGAAATTCTGTACAAAATATTTTTAAATAAAACATTGGCTATTTTTATTGTGATAATGTTTTAGGTTTCCCAGGGAACCTACTACCTGTACTGTATTTTTTTTTATAATTTAAACGTTAAAACAACTGTTTTAATTATCACGTCTTTGAGTTATACCTATAGTTATACGATATGATAAAATCATCTGATCGTTAAAGATTAATTCTTAAGAAAATAAAACGAATTGAGTCTTCGTTTAAAAAAAAACTCTTTGATCTAAGCTAAAAGGCCGAGAAGCGACAAAAAAATAAGTAAAAAAAAATGTTGCTAAGCATACTTAATAATGAAAACTATTCTATGCGTTCGATGGTCTACATAATCAAAGGTTATCACAATGCAGTCGACATAACAATAATTGGACTGCGAAGAAATTCATGAAGTCATACACTTTTAATATCGTTCCGATAGGCGGGGCAAAGGTCACCTCTCCGTCAGCCTATCAGTTCGTATTTTAATTGTAATAAAAAAACTTTACGACCGTGTAAGAATTATTAGGTCACAAATTAGCGTGAATTATTTTAGGTAATTTTATCAGCAAATAATTTTATTGTTAACCTTTAAAAATATTGTTTTTTGTTTCATAAAACTCCTGCCCTTTTGTCATTTTATGTCTCCATAGAAAAGTTATTCAAATGACATTCCATATTCCATTTATGAAAACTGAATTGACATCACTTCTTTTTTTCGTATCAAGTGATTATAATTCAACCAGTCCGCTTACAATTCGTCAGAACCTAAAAAAACAAGATAGTGTGCATTAATTAGTCCATATCAAAACTGAACAAAAAGTGCAGATTAACTAAATAGCAACTTGTGTGTATGGCTTTATCGGCGTGACCTACAGATAACATATATGCAATAAGTTTTAATTTTTATTGCAATTACTGTACACAATTAACGTTTTATTACACATTTAAAACGATAAAACATGTTGTTTTTCTTTACTCTCGCAGTTGGTACATTTAGTTAATTTTTATGGTTCCACGATAACTCATTGGATGAATTTTTGTATACAAAATAAAAACATAGAGTACTCATTATGAATTTATTATTTGACTTTTTATCGCAATGATACGGTAAACGCAAGGGGGCTATGGATACTAATGATTAGTATCAAGTTCAAAAGCAGTAGTGACTCTCCAACTTCACATTTTTATAAATTGATAATAATTTAAAAGGAATATATTAAGTATGATATCGTTTGCTTTTATATAGAAAGGTAAGAGCCTTAAACTATCTTATCTGAATCTGTGCGGAATCTCAGGATCTCTTTTTATCTAGGTGTGCCTTAGGGCGTTCGTCCAACGGTGTAAACGTTGCGATCGAGCTGAGATCTTAACTAAAATCCTACTCTGGATACCAACATCATCATCATCAGCCCATATATGTCCCACAGCTAGGCGCGGGCCTTCTCAACAACTGAGAGGTTTTAAGCCTTAATCAACCACGCTTGCTTAGTGCGGGTTGGCTGACTACACACCTAAGAAATTCCTAAGAACTTATAGGAATGCAGATTCATACATACATACATAAACTCACGCCTGTATTCCCTGATGGGGTAGGCAGAGGTGCATTTCTACACCCACATTTCGCCAGTTATGTATCAGTCCCACGTAATAGGGGGTGAGCCTATTGCCGTTTTTCGGGCACAATTCCAGACTCCGTGCTGTTATTGAGAATTTCCTAATGGAAAAACCCAATAACACTTTGCCCGACCCGGGAATCGAACCCAGGACCTCTAGATCGCACGGCACATACTTGTACCGTGAGATCATTCGGGGCCATAAAAAAGTCTTGTAGGCCACAGTTCGGTAAAATCAAAAGACACCTTCAAATTTTGTTTTTAAAATGTTTTAAAAGCAATGTGTGATAAGAAATTTTATGTATTCCCGCACTGAGTTTAGGGACGACACGAATCAGATACACTTCGAATTTTATTAGCCACTGTTGTCACGGCATATGTACGTACAATATATTCTATGTAAATCAGAGATATTGTTTTTACAAATATATTTTAGTTAAATAACGGTAACCATATTAAGTAGTGATGGTCACGAAATTTAGCCGTGCGGTCGAGAACCACAGCTGTCGCGGGTTCAAACCCCAGGCACAAAGAATTATCACGTACTTTAACGGTGAAGGTAAACATCATGACGAAACCTGCACACTTAAAAGTTTTTAGGAATTTCTTGGGTGTCTATTCCGCCAACCCGCACCAAGCAAGCGTGGTGGATTAAGGCTTAAACCCTCTCAGTTGTTGAGAAGGCCCGTGCCCAGTGGGACGTACATATATGGGCTGATGATGGTGAATTATGAAAGGTAAAAAATGATAGAGAAATATTTTAAACTTACCATTTTCCAATATAAGTAGGTACGGTCAAACTAATATACAAAATATCAAACCTAATCTACAAAGTATTCTACCAATTCACATATATGTGCGCCTGTGTAGCCTAAGGGGAAGGCAGAGGGAGGTGCATTACCCACAATTCGCCGATTTTTTTTTAAGTGATACTTGTTTCTATCCCACCAATGCAATTCCAGTACACGAGAATCGATATTGGCATGCACAGAAATGACACAGAGCATTGAAGCTCAACGAGTCTTTTAGGGGGACTTAACTTGTCTTTTACTCCGCAAGGAATAAATCAGATGAAGATAAACGGGAGGAGTTGGAAACACAATTGTTCTCTTCCCTCCACAGCAAGGCGGGAGACAAAATACTGTATATGTATGTTTCTAGTGGATACATATGTACTTCTGTTGTGAACTGTATAATTATCATGAGCCTCCTCTACAACTGAGAGGGTTTGGGCATTAGTCTAGAATTTCCTAAAAACGTTTAGGTATTCAGGTTTCTTCACAATATTTTTCTTCACCATTAAAGTACGTGATAATTCTTTGCGAATACACGCATAACTTCGAAAACACAGAGGTGTGCCGGAGTTGGAGCGCCTAAACCTCGAAGCTATCACTAGTCACTACCTACCTACTAACTTTCTAATTAAAAATTTGCCCGAGTAAGAAATCAAACTCTTCACCACACGCGGGACATTTATGCCACGATACGACGAGGCAGTTGATGCATGGTAAATACTTGATAAATTCCGAATTGTGTTTATTTGTATTTAATTGGTCGCACCTGCCTCAGTTTTGTATTGCTGAATACGAAATAAATAACGTTTTAATCGCCAATTTGTTGGCCCTACTGATTACATTACGACATAGGAATCTCTTGAACAGAAATTAAAATGACTATAAATTAAGCGACACCAAATAAATGTTGCTTAATGATTATAAATGCGATGGCTTTTCTTTATAATTGCATTATTAATTTGTGGAAGAATGAGTTTTTAGTTGGGAATAGACTTCTTCAACTGTTGCAATTTTACAGCGGATCATTTATTTCGCATTAAGGACGCCAAAGATCAAAATATGATGTAGGTAATTGAGACAGAGTAATGCTATTTTTTTTCATATTACTCTTTGTTTCTTTACTCATAATCTCGTATTATTTTACCTTTTAAAAACCGCAGTTTGATGCGATGTTCGTCTGACCATGAAAACTGGCATAAAATATGTGATGAAGACTGCCATTATCATTATCATCATCATCAGCCCATATACGTCCCACTGTTGGGCACGGGCCTCCTCTACAACTGAGAGATTTAGGCCTTAGTCCACCACGCTGGCCTAGTGCGGGTTGGCGGACTATGAGACCTAGTAGTAAAGATAAAAATAACTTTTTATTTCAAAGTTAATTATTAATATAATTATCTTATTTAATATAATTGTAAGAGAAAAACTGTTGGCCCTGTTACCTCTTACGTAAATGATTGTCGATTTAAAGAGTTCAAGTTGTTCGTTAACCCAGTATTGGATAACCCTCGTTCGTGGACGGTGCGTTTCTGACCCAACATGGCAAGGTTTTATTACTAATTAACCATATCGCGGATGCCGCTGCGTCCGTGCCCGGTGCCAATCGCTGTCAACTTGTCAACCGTTTGAGTTAACCTGCTAATACTGCAGTGGGTATGAAATGCCCTCATTAGAATATTTTTAGTGTCATCATTTTTGGATTATTTATGTTCGTATAATTGCATGAAAAATTAAATTTCACTAATGTAATGGAAACGATATTATTAAATAAGATTTTTTTTTATAAGTATATCATAACGATTTGCAAAGATATAATTTGTTTATGTCAAAATAATAAGTAAAAAAAAACTTTAAAACACTTTTACATATATAAATGTTTAACGACTGTGTGAAAACAATTTTTCAATTATATCTTATCAGTTCCCAGCAGCTATTAAATTATCCGTAATTGTTGCGTTAAATGTCAAGCACAAGTAGACATAATGCGTTGATATTTGAAGAAACACAAAAAAGAAAGTTGGAAACGCAATTATGTATTAGTTATCCGACACATCCGACTATAGAAACGATCGGATAAAAATTCCTATGTGCCAATTAAGCACCGTCTTACAAGTAGAAATTTCCCCGCGAAAATTATACAAATTACCATTTAAGATGACTTCAAATTCCCCGCAGCCAATATCGGAACCATAAAATGAACAGTTACACGAAAATCATGTTTTTTAATCAAACATAAACACTCATTAAAGGGTTAAAAGCAGTACCTTAACGAGCTGTCGCTACTGTGTGAGTGCTCCAACTGGTACCAACAACTTTTTATTTTGATACCGTGTTAACAGCTGTCCTTTTCGCACGCAGGCTCGTTTTATACACCCATCTCGCTCGCACAGTGCAATTAACACTCTCTGTATACAGTAGCAATGGAAGAAATTAGTTAAGAGAGACTCGGTCCCATTTTTGTAGTTTGTGTCAACGGGTTTCGTGTAGCGGAGCGTTTTTTGTCGTCCATTTTAATTTTATGCTTGTTTTTTTTTCCAGTGGCCAGTCATTAGCGGTCGCGTTATTGCGTTGAGGGTTAAATTATTACATGATGTATTGCGTATTGTTTTAATTCGTACCTACCGCGGTGCCAGAATACTTTTACAGTGCAATTTATTTAATAATATATCGGTTTAATTGCCGCATTTTTAATCAATTAAATTATATTTCTCGTTGTTAATTAATATTTATATTTGCACAGTAACATACACATTTTCTATAACAGATGTCCAAAAATATATGGAAATTGTCGGATAATTATTTTAACACGTTGAATTTTACCGATTTCTTTTATTTAACTTAAAAAAAAAATCAGACTACAAAAAGTGTGTATTATTGAATCCTTCCATAAGAAAGAAGTTTGAAAATGTGTCTGATATACGACAATAAAGGTTATTTATTAAGAGCCCATAATAAGTAGCGAAACGTGAGTGTAGCCTATTACTACAAAAAAATATGAAAGAGAATGTATGTCAAAAAAATATATTTTTACAATTTTTCACAGACATTACAAGTCAATAAGTTCTAATAACTAAGTTACATTGCTAATTCACGCACAGACGTGTATAATTTATATGGCCATTAAACAGAATCCGTATGAAAATTGAAATGCAATTGTGTGCACAGAAAAAAGCACTCGCCTGTCCATTAGCACTATAATCGATAACTACCGTAATTAGCTATTTAGGGTTCAGTGGGTAGGAGTCTAGCTTAATGATTAGTTTATGTGCGTTTATTCATATTCATTTTTAATTTATGTGCGATATCTCGATCGAAGTGGTCATAATTCCACATTGGACACCAGATTTGATGCCATTGTTCTCAAAACTCAGATCTTGTTAGTTGTTAGGCCTTAGTCCACCACGCTGGCCTAGTGCGGGTTGGCCTCTGGCCTAGTGCGGGTAACTACTATTCACTTAATAAGCTTAATTAATAACTTAATAAGCTTTATTCACTTAATAAGAATAATATTGTAAAATATGGATAAAGTGGATGATTCATATTCAAATTCAGCCTAAACATACCCACTGCTGGGCATATTGGGGGGGCGCAATGCTCGCCATTTTTCTCGGTCCTGATCTACTCCCATCATATTACCGTAAAATAAATCATTTAACAGAAAGTCTTGTGTATTTGATACGGAGTCAATGTCAACATTTTTTTTGCACGTCTTTTTATTTATTTAAAAATAAGTGAATAAAAAATGTGGATTTCCCCTAGGGCAAAAAGTATTTAACTCATTTAAAAAGACTATCTCGAATCCCAAAGCTTTTAACTGTATACCCCTGGTCATTACTAAATTAAACTACATGAACCAATTAAACATTTTAATTCCAAAGTCACCAAAATTTCCCGCTTCGGTATTAAAAAAATAATTTAAAGTTCTTTCAGATACAATCTTTGGAGAAATACAGTTTATGATACATTAAGACTAATGATATAAAGTATATTTTAAATGTTATATCAAGAATATTATTTCAATTATATTACTATTAACTCATTGTCCACGATTCTGGCTAAATGTTTGGGGTAAATGAGTTTTTAGTCTAGATTCAATTATATTGTAAATAAATTGATTCGTGGAATAAATATATTGTCCTTTTCATCTGAATTACTAGTCTCCACGTAATTGCTAAATTGATTTGTTTTTAATTGTTAATTAAGGATTGAAAAGACTACGCCCTTGGAGTAAACAATCGTTAATATGTTAAGGCGTTTTTTCCGTCGATAAATAAAATTAAATTGCTCAACGATTATTACATTGCTGCTAATGATTGCATAATTATTATTGTTATAACGTACTAAGTGACGTATCCTGTTGCTTACGGAGTTTCTTTTTCGGTTACGAAAATAATTTAAATAAAGGATATGATTAATTATATTTATACTTATGTAGATTGCTCAAATGGTGCAAGTGGTTAGAAATCGCGCCCAAGCCTGAAACTGATTTTGATGAAATTTGGCATTTGATTTTATTGAAGATTAGAGAAGAATGAAATGAGAATAATTATTATTTTTAGTTTTTTATACCTTAGCCCTCTGGCGAAACTAACTTGACTGGCTGATATGATAAGGCATTTCTTACTCGATCTTGAAAAACTGCTGAACGGGTATAAACGAAATTTGACAGATCTTTACCCTAAATTGACACTGAGAAACCGTCTATCCTCGTAAATAAATTTACATACTATTATCACCAGTATAATCGTTAGATTATAACCAATTCCGAATAAATATGTCGCAGGAGATAAAAGTATCGAATAATGGATAGTCTTGGAGAGAAATGAGTGAGGAGCGCGTCTCACGCTTAGCCTCGCACATCGCGAGTTATAGCAAGCATTATAGATTCAATCGTAATTGCGTGCAATAAAACTGATTGCGTTACTAAATTCAATCAACATGGGCGTCGTTTCAAATGGCACGATATTATCGATGTGATTGTTTCTAAGAATTATTACATTTACTTACGATTGTTGAGGGCTATAGCCTACATGCTTGCAGAACACTCTGGAAAACCCCACGGTCAACGGATAGCGATGACACAGACCTAACCTACATGCTGTGTGATCCAAATTGTGCATACATACATACATATACACATAACCTCACGCCTGTATTCCCCGAAGGGGTAGGCCTCTGCCTGCCTCTATGCATTTCTGAAAAAAAAATATGTTAAAATGTTGGTTTGCTAAAATACATTACGACATTCACTAGTCGATGTCACCAGTGAGTATATTACAATTGTGGCTCTGAAACGTGACCACATAGCACTTAAGATCACTGAGCGGGCTCTTAACCCTTAATTCGATAGTGTCCAGTGTGACGAACAACTGATTTAAAAAAATGTACTGAACTAGTTTAGAGAAAAATACGTGAGATTTTGATTTTAGTGTGTTGGTGACATATAAAAGATATAGTAGAAAATATTATTTGAATAATGACAGCACTCAAAATGTCAGTTTTCGTCAAAAATAGCGTCGACGCCCAAGTCATATGTTTTGCTCAAAGTATTTTATTTCATTTCTATTGGTTATTACTAACTTTTAGACGATTTCTGTATTAATTTATATTTATGATATTATATACATCTGGAAAATAAGATAATCACGAGCTTCTACTCTCATTTTCACTATTTTATCTCACTTTAAATCTCTTGTCCGCCACATCGGACACTGTCGATTACTACGTGAAGTATATATTTATCAAGTTGTCCGGTGTGACGAACATTGCCAAATACGCTACGATGACACTTTTTTGTTACAATTATTGTTTTTTTGCATAATATCGCATGTGGTTGAATGCATTCTTCTATAAATGCTTGGTGTGGGTGTGTGTATGCTTACTTTTTTGTTTAGCGTTTTTACAGAAGCATTTGCATGGACGCACTTACAAGATATTAGCTCTAGTACCCAAACATCGTGCCCCATCTGAAGCTAGTAATAAATCAGATTCTGACGAAGAACTGCATGTCCTACCTTCACCATATTCATATTTTTCATCTCCTGCACCTTCAATAGCTTCTTGTTTGGAACGGCTTAATTTATTAGACAGTGATGAATTTGAACGTGAAAGAGATTTTGAGCCCTTAACTGCCGGTTTTACTCCAATATTGCAAGAAGTTATCCCTAGTCCATCGCAAGAATCAGTCTACAGAAATCTCCCGTCAATATCATCTCTACCATCTTTACCAACTCCTCCATCAGTAGCAGTTACAGTTAAAGGAAAGACAAGATCTAAAGTTCCAGTTGTAGCAGTCAAAAAGGCCAAGAAACCTCAAAACAAGTTCAGTCTGACATACAAATGGAAGAAGGTGCCATTTCATCACAGAGTGGCGACCCCAGAGGACCACTTTGAAGATCATGACATACAAGAAATAGAATCACCCTTTTTTTTCTACAGATTATTTTCTTGTAATATTATTGAAGATATTGTCAGTGAAACAAATATTTATTCCACCCAATGTACAGGCAAATCTATTCAGCTTACTGATTTTGTACAGAAAGCACCACTCCCAAAGAAAATCTGAAAACAGCTTAAATTGAAAGATTTCCGATACGAGATATTTTCTGCTTTGATCAAAATTAACAGGTCAGCTAAGCGCACTAACCAAGAATAGACCACGATAAGGAAGCCTTGTAAGCCCAGACCAGTAGATTGTGTGCGTTTTGACAACATTGGTTATTTTTTATCGACGAAGGAAGAAGGTCGTTGCATGGAGTGCAGTAAAAAGACTGCTGTCTTTTGCATAAAATGTGACGTAAGACTATGTTTTGTAACAGGAAAGAACCCTCGTAATTGCCATTTGAAATTTCACACAAAATAATTATTATATTCATAGTTATATTTGATTAGAATTACATTTCTTTTTGTTTTTGATGTGTATTTGTCTTATTTATCATTTCTGTTAGTCATTTGGTAGAGTCCGCCCCAACGGACATGTTGTTTCGCATGTAATTCGTTACATACTTGACAATGTTCGCTGTGACGGACATGTGTTTTATTAAAAACTGTACAGCACTAAATTTTTTTAGCATTTTTCCTGTACTTATTTCATATCCAAAAATATGACTTTACTAAAAAAATCCGTTTTCTTTGCTACAAAAAACTCCGTCGAATTAAGGGTTAACTGAATTTAATTGATAGAAATTTTATACATTCAATATATTTTTTTCCATTTCATTAAAAGACTAATAGCAATATCAGAATCATTCCTAGAGCTAATTTATAAAAGTACATGCAAATTTTTTTTGGATTTTTTGCAAATACAACGTGCAAAATATCCTAAGTCTTTTATCCGGTGCTTGTACTCGTAAAAACAAATACACGTAGAAAATAATTACGTTCCCAAGAACAAGTCTCCCGTCGATATCGTATCGTATCGTTTGAAACCTAGTATCAGCTACACAGATAACGTGACTGGATATAAGTGTCGATAATTGGTAAGGCAACAACACTGTATCGATGATTTAATGGCGGAAAAATATTTTATTTACATCGCTAATGATATCATGGATTGGGTTTTTTGTTTCATGTGTGTGGGGCCATGTATTTCCCATTATTGTATGAGTTGTACGGGTGAGAAGATTTGGACCTTAGACAACCATGTACATACGTTTTTTTTTTCTAAAGTTTCACCCAAAGATTTCATGGAAGTTCTGATGACAGAACTTACAGATGAAAACTATGTGGAAGCAACGGTCATGGAAGTCATCGCATTCAAAACATCAAATTCAAAACTCAATGCCAACCGAACACCAAGATATCATCATGCAATTACTATTGGTTTAGACGAAGCCATCACCGTCAACTTTCAACAGAAAAATATAATTTTCGCTAATCCCCTAATCCAAACAGGATTACGACACTTCAATACAAACACGCATAAGTCGCATTCTGTTACTTTTGTTCGCATAATTGACTTAAAACGAAACAGCGTGATTTGACATAAGGATTGACGTGGGCCGATCCCTCGGTGGGCATTGTCATAATTTGTTTTTGTCGAGTGCACTCTGCTTGAGGACTTATTCATTTGTGTGAGCGTTCGCGGAAATTAAGATGTACAATTTTATTGAGGATGCTTTAATGTAAGGTAGGGTAATAACGATTTAGTGCTTGTAACTTTTTCATAATGTTTTTATTCGGTTAATTTTGAACAAGAAGCCCTGATTATGCTCTTGGTTTATTGGTATTATGTGTTAAGGTTTCTTCACGTTGGTGAGTGAGTATGGATTTTTGCAGAGATTTAAAAAAATATTTGTAGTTGGATGAACGGAACAATAACAATACCAATTATTATAAAACTTTAATAATGTAATTGGAAAGACCCGTTCGTGAGAGGTATTAAATAATTATGTACTTTGAAGTTATTACCAAATTTATAAAATAAGTTGTAACATTAATGTTGTTTTTTTTTCTTATTTATCAAATCGCATATTCCAGTCTCATATCAACATTCTCCACGGCTCATCGATTTATTAAGTCACGTACACACTACACATTATAAAATTAAGAAGTCGTACATTTGGTTGTTGTGTCAATCTGGCGTTACTACCATTGTCCTGATTGGGTTATTGTGGGCCACCCACCCGTGGCCGGTGCTTGTCACTCATCCCAACATGGGTTTGCTTGTAAACAATGCGCATCACTGCTTTTGTCAAGCTTCGCACTTCGGGGTAAGTGTTGGGGTAACTAAGGAAATTGAGTTTTTGGTGTAAATTTTGCAATATTTGAATTGGCAATTAAAATTATGAATATTATGCTTAAGCTACTCTTCGGAGGGATTAAATTTTAGCATTATTTGGTAAAAAAAAACATTAAGCATTACTTAAAGGTGTTGATTAAAAATACTAATAGTAATAATGTGGTTCAACTTTTTTGTGATAAATTGTCTTGATTTTTAGATAAGTACAAGACATGGAATCACTTATGTCACTTCAAACGTTTTAATTTAAAATAAAATGGTACAAATTTAAAAAGAGTGAATGAACATAATTAACTTTCTAAAAATATTTTATGAGTCAAACACCAACATTCAAATTCAAATACAATGACATTTGCAAAATGTAGAATTTACGACTTACACCTCTATGCACGTTTGCTCCCAACACCTACACAAAAGCTAAAATTATCCAATAAAATTGGATTTTGCCTGCTTTGATGCACTCCAAACGCGAACAATGAAAAGTCAATCATTTTCGCATTACTAAGTTCGCACAATGCAGTCCCAGTCTGCATTCAATGGCGGACAAATTTTAATCTTAAAATGATGGATTTGCAAAAAAGTGGTAAACCACGTCTTAACCCGGCAGGTGTTTTGATTTGTGATTGATCGTGGGATTCTTGTGGAGATTTGGAGCTTTTAAAATTCGATGAAGTTGTGTGTTGTGAACTTTGAAAATATTCTATACAACTTCATTATTTTATTTTATTAAATGTCAAACTACTTGGTCCCTTGGTATGCAAGGTGCAGGATTTGACCAGAAGATTCTAGGTTTGATTCACCGTGGGTGAAGCGTTATTTAGGCTTCTGCAGTGGGAAATTATTAGTCAGAACACGAAATCAAAATTAGCCCAACAGAAATATACTTGACCCCTACTACGTGAAACTTAAAACGCTCGCTTCTTTTGATGTTCTGGCTTTATTGAGACTTAAGCCTTAATATTACAGAGAATTGTAATAAATATAGATCAGCGTGTGGTACTCAACAGTCTCTATCTACCTCTATGAGATTCAGGCGTGAGTGCGTACATATGTATGTATGTCTGCATGTATTACGTACATATCAGTGGCGGTACTTCCATAGAAGCCCAAAGCCCAGCTTGCCTTAAAAAAATCCGAATAATAATCTTTAAGCTTTAAATGTTTATTTAACAAAATCAATTCGATATATAAATGAATATATCCTGACTCCACAATAAACAATTACACACTAGACATTACACAATTAACGTGTAACGCTTTTGGGCTTTTATGGAAGTACCGTCACTGGTACATATACCTAATAGAGTATTTTGTGGCTTCTTTACTGCACAGTGATAGATGAGTTTATTACGCTTATCTTGATTGATTAATTAATTTTATATAACACGTAATATAATTATAAAGGACATAATGAGTATAACATTATAAACTGCGTAGAAACGTAGTAATAAATTAAAAATATTTTTGAAATCTAATTAATATGTAGCTTCTCAACTAATTTTTGTTTTTTATGACTCTTATAAAATCAGTATTGCTTAAATTTTTAATTAATATTAGTATTTTATAATACATATTAATAAAATTATATATATATATATATATATATATACATATAATTTTATTAATATGTATTATAAATTTTTCGATTTCGACCGAAAAAAGATTAGCGAGCTGAGTCGCGGGGTTGTACTAGTATATATATATATATATATATATCGTTCTCATACAATCTATACTCCATAAAAATTGCACTGAAATTACCATATCACTATGTCAACTAGCAGGTAGTTACTTTTCTCTACTTAAATAAAAAAGAATTAAGTAAAAAAAAACTTTTGTGAAATCACCAATTTTAAACATACGAGTATACACTAGCACAGCAGCTGATGATGAGTAAAAGAGTTATGTCTAATTATCATTTAACCTCATAGTTCAACGTTTTGTCTCCCACCTTGCTGAGGGAAGCTTGCTGGAGGGAAGTGGACAACTCTTTGTTTCCAATTCCTCCTTTATATAATTTTCTGATTAATTTCGTTGCGGGTTCATGACATATATTAGGTTTCTTTCAGACACGCTCAGTTTTAGTCCTCGGTATCAATACTATGCGTGCCGCTGTTGATCCTGGTGCACAGGAGTTATAGCGGACGTTGTGTGTTGGGATAATGAAAAAAAAACTGACTGCCTCGTGGTCTCGCAGTACAAGTATGTGCCGTGCGATCTAGAGGTCCTGGGTTCGATTCCCGGGTCGGGCAAAGTGTTATTGGGTTTTTCCATTAGGAAATTCTCGGTAACAGCACGGAGTCTAGAAATGTGCCCGGCAATAGACTCGCCCCCTATTACGTGGGACTGATACATACTTGGCGAAATGTGAGTGCAGAAATGCACCTCTGCCTACCCCTTCGGGGACTACAGGCGTGAGTTTATGTATGTATGTATGAAAAAAATATGTAGATATGTTACTTGACAGAATTTTAATTATTTATTAAGATTTAGCTGTTATTTGTTTAATTATTGGTATTGGATACCAATTAAACAGTCACCTACATCCAGGCTATATTTAAACATAAATCTAAATATATGTATCTGTACATGTTAAATATGTGATTTTCATCAGAGCATAGCATGGTCTCCATCTAAACAAGATTTTGAAGATATTATATACAGACATGGAAAACAATGAATAATACAATGAGGCTAAATGTGGTTATAGAAATAAACTATTGCCTAATCAAATATAGGTGTATTTATGTCAATCTATATTGAGCAGCGTAGAAAATTTATCACTTTTAGTCATCGTAGTAAAAAGGAATTTATTTTTTCTTATGAGAAAAAGCTTTTATTTCGTAAAGGGTAATAACTAATAACGACTACAACGAAGCAACAGAATTGATACTAGTGACCAGACAGATAGAGGGGGTGGTTGCTGTATTCCGGTGGACAGAATTGCTCGCGTGCCGAGCTAGATTACCATAGCCTTACCTTTCGAGCCGTACCTTTCTAGCTCCTGTTAAGGCCTTCCCATAGATATTTCTTATATTTTATCTGTTCGCTTATATAGACTCCCTTTCGTAGAAGAGATATATCTAATTGCATTAGATATATTTAAATAACGATGAGGTAATTTCTTGAAAATATTTCTATCTACATATGTTACTGGGTGGATAGCTATTCTGAATATTTAACATAAACTAACTGATGTTAAAAATAGATGCAGATGATACACAGCTAAAGTTATTTAAATTGACGATCGTGATACACCGGCCAAATATGTAGATTCCAAAAACTTAACGCGTATGGCGGTGGTTTTGATGATATTTTATTTGACATTAATTAGGCCGATAATAAGATCGGTAGCAACGATTTCTCAGATACAATAACATCTAAATATTACGTGATCACGTAGGAAGAGCGTTATCTACACGGAATCGTATAGAAGAAATTCGTTTTGAGATCAAAGTTAAAGTCGGCGACGGCGGCACATTTAGCTTACGCGACTATAAGGTAACTGACGCCACTTATTCAGTGCAGTGCACGAGCGATGGTAAAAGTTGAATGGCTTGGATACCATACTGTGCAAATATATTAATTCAAAATTATGACTGTCTAGTACCAGCCGAACCAATGATATAGCCGATATACATCCCATTATGGACTTTTAGTCCAACACACTTTTCTCGTACCCACGACCACGAGAACCATACCCATTAGTGGCTTCAGAAACTAATAATCAGGGTTGGCATGAATTAATCATTTTGATTTAAATCATGATTAACTACAAAAAACATGACTAACTTTTAGGTGTGCAGGTTTTGAACCTGCGACCGCCGAAATTCTCGACCGCGCGCCTAAACCTCGAGGCCATCACTGCTTAGTTCTTTTTGGAAACTTACAATTGACGAGGGAGTAGACCATAACGTAATTTGACACATAAATGACGTCATAACTTAGTTTGCAAGTGTATTGTAGCGTGCCATAGGGTAACATCAGTGTGGTCTAATCTCGAAATGACATTTCCCAAGAGTTGTCACTGTGATACCGTACCATAATAAAAAGCGCATTAACCGTGTGAATTAGTGATTAATTTAATGGAAATCTTACTATTGACACAAAAACTCGAGATACAATGAAAATTGTTGAGATCAACCTCAAACAGAATTTTTATGTGTGATCAACATTTTTGATGTGCGGATAGTAAGAACAAGATCAGATATATTAATGATACTTGTGATGTTAATAACGCTACCGAATGACATTAAATCTACATTGATATCATAGTTGTGTTTTGTTTTGGAGTGAATAAATGAAAATGAATTTAATGATATGACCGCCCCGTGGCTCAGTTGGCTTGACACTAGCTTGCAACGAGAAGCCGCGTGTTCCCCACATGGAGACAAATGTTTGTGTGATTCACAAATATTTATTTCGGGTTTGTGAGACCGAAAAATCACTAGTAGTTTGTGGTACCCACGACACAAGACTTGTATCTTAGTGTGGGATCAATTAAAGATCTTGGTTTACAGAAGTTGCAATGGCGGGTTTGTGCTGAGATAGTCATGTATATAAGCATCTGTCAATTGCTACTCAAGTGTATCTTCTTAGTCACGCAATGGATTTAGGTATATAATTTTTTTCTTTTTAAATAATTTTCATTCATAAAAACTGCGAACAATGAAAGAGGCCGCTAGTAATTTAATTAAATAAAACTAATAGATGAATAAAGTACATAAAAAAGAGGAACATAACCCCATTAACACCAAGCTCTAATTAAATTCGTATAAAAATGTGAAATCCATTGTTCCAGCTATATGGGAAAAGTTGTGTATCAAAAAATTAGCCTCTAACATCAATTAGGCGATGAAATGTGTGCTAACTCATAACATTACAATGCAATGAATGTACGTGGCAAAATAATGACTAGTATTTACAAAGTTGAAATGCGAATATAATTTATTCGTGTAAAAACGTTTGGAGCAATTATAAGTGGTACATAATGACAATTACCGCGAACGTGGGAGCGCCGTTTCGTGTCAGTACAGTGACCATGATAAGGGGAAATTGGTATGTTATTTATATAATAAATAAATAAAATAAAAATAACATTGTCTGGATCACCTTAATGTGTTTTGAATCCAGATAATTTCCTTTAACGCCGTTTCAAAAGCGATGGCTATTTCCTATAAAATTCATTTGTATTAAATTCGTTTGTATATTTTTTTATTACGGAATTAGTAAACTATTTGGATAATATACGACGTCTTAAGGGAGATAAAAAGACATATATGATTATTTTATCCCATCGCATTGGTAAAATAATGGAAAAGTTGGAAATTATGGCCCAAACCCTGAGATAGAAATAAAAGCTTAAAATGAGGTCTCCGCAAATCTCCACTTCCTGTCTCAAATTTTCCCGAAACGGGCGTCACCTTACTGGTACATTAATGCACCGTTAAAAAGGAATGCAATTTTTATTCCTCTCTCGGGACCACCCAATAAGATTAATGAGTGAAACATTTCTGACTTCTACCAAAAAACCTTGTGCTTCATAATGACGAATTTTTAAAAAGTTCAAACTTATTATTTTTTTAAGTACTACGTTACTGTAATAATTTAGCAGTCATTAATATACTGATTCTTGTTATTACTTTTTTTAATTAAATAGTACTTTTAATTGGGGTTTTCTTCTGCATAATTCCGTAAGAATGTAATGTATTTTCCGCGATAAGAGGCCCTAATAATCATTATAAAGACCCATTATAGGTGGTATTTTTGCATCAAAATTTATCAACATAAAGCGTTTCAGGCGTGCGTAAAAACCAACAAATAAAATAATTTCTACATTTATAATATTAAGTCCGATACCCAATAATTTGATGAACGGATTATCCAAGACAAATCAGTAACAGTAAGCTTACAAGGCTACTAAGTTTGAAGCTTTGATTTTTGATCGCGGCACGGACTAATATTTCTATAGCTTGCAAATATTTGTATCAATATACAAGAGAAAAAATTGTACAATTTTTGTGTAATAAAAATGTTTGCTTGTAGATCACGCAAATACTCCTGTCGGAGCAGCTTTAAATCTACGATCTCCATTCCCTGGTTGAGACGATTGGACGATTTGTGTGCTGCTAAATTGACTTCCATCGTAGGGTACAGGTATGATAAGTTTATTAATTCTATTTAGGGCACAGACTGAGCTTAATTAAATTCTTCAAATCTCAACTACAAAAGAGACTCATATCAGTAAAGACATGTATGTACATATATGTGTGAATACATTCAATGTATCGTGAGCTAAATGACTACATAGATCTCGCGTTTCGTAACACAACAATTAATAACTCTGTCTCGGCGACTATAAATCCCGATCCGAGTAAAATATCGCATGAAATCACAAAGACGGACCGACAAGAGCGAATCATTTGTACACTAAATACACTTAACGAGTGATGTGACTCATCCGAGTTTTACTATCGATAAAAATCCGGATCAAATGAAGTATTCACCGTCGGTGTAAACGTGCCAGTCGTGTTGACAGAGACGCAATCAATAAATCACTCGGAGCCACAAAGAACTATTCAATGTGTGTTGATTGTGCCTCTTGGGAACGCTTTTTAGTAAACTGTAAGTGACGTAGCAAATTATCCATATCGATATTTACTAGAATGTAAAAATTTAATTCAAAATTGTGTAGTTGTTGATTCATATAATTCTTAATATAACTACGTCGTATTAACGTAATTTATGTTCTTACTTTGTTTAACTCTACTCTATTTAATTCCGATATTGGTTCATCTTTCTTCCTAGTTAAGTTCTATTATAATTTAGTATATAAACTACACAGTAACTCAAAATAATTTTGAATGTTTGATTTTTTAGCTGCAATGGCAGTCGATAGAACGCATTAAAATTCGTATATATTTAAACAACCAAGATGCTTTAAATATTTATATAAAACTAAAACAAATAAAAAAAATCTTCATACATACACTTCTTTTTTTCAACGATTTTTTATTAATAAAATCCTGTATAGCGGAAGCCGGGTTCCCGTAATTGTTTATTGGTATTGCACCACACAACGACTTGAACTAACTTTATCGGAACTACAAAATTATCAACAAAAAATTAATCTCTATCACTAATTAAATTAATAAAATCGATATCGATAACAGATCTAGGCGGCACTGAGCAAACATTTTTAAGAGGCTCATTGGTGGTCCGGTGATGCTTTGATCGATTCTGCCGAATCATGGCACGCGATTCAAAATTATGATGATATGACTCTTCAATAAGGAAAACGGCATTGTTTCACAAACCAAAAACCATCCTAACCCTTCTCCTTTAGATAATAGAGTCTATAATTGAATGGATTGTATTTCAAGAGCAGCAAATTGTGTGTTGGGTGGAGGAGATAAATCGGTGTCTATTAAACTGTTATTATACGACTATTGATGAGGGGTTAATAAAATATTGTTGTGCAGATGCCAGCCAGTGTGGCAATTTATCGACGTTGGGCAATTTTGGCAACGTGATGTCGACTATCTATTGGCATCCGTTTGAAGTTCTGTCTCGAGATGACAGAGGGTGTTGACCTTTTATGGACTATTGAAATAGCATATGTGTGGAACGAAGTGGTAGTATTTATTGTTGTGTTGTATTTGTGGTGGAATCAATCAAATGGAATAAAAAAACCGAGGACTCTCCAAGTTATTATTTTGTATTGAGTTGGGTATTTAAAAATTTACTCATATGTATGTACTTACATATGAGTAAATTTATGTATGTACATCCATAAACTCACGCCTGTATTCCCTGAAGGGGTAGGCAGAGGTGCATTTCTGCACCCACATTTCGCCAGGTATGTATCAGTCCCACGTAATAGGGGGCGAGCCTAATGCCGTTTTTCGGGCACATTTCCAGACTCCATGCTGATACTGAGAATTTCCTAATGGAAAAACCCAATAACACTTTGCCCGACCCGGGAATCGAACCCAGGATCTCTACTAGATCGCACAGTACATACTTCTACCGCGAGACCAAGATCATTTGTCATTTACTCGTTTGTCTTGCCGCAGTAAGTACTGGCAGTGAATTATAAATGTCTCTCATTCGATTCCCTGGATGAGTAAAATTTCATTTCATAGCAATTAGTCTTAAAATATATTTAATATTTCCAAGGCAATAATAGTCATAGACTTTTGTTACAGTAAAAGTGTATTTTTAAATAATCGAACACGTAAACACTTTGATACAGCACAAAAGAGCCTAGCGTACCGCAGTACAAGGTACATAAAATAAAGTGTACCGTATATAGCTTATAACATAATGCTCAAGATACATTAGTCGGCAGAGTGTCCTGCTGGGACGAAATTGGCTCGGAATTGGCGTCCCGCGGTTAAAAATCACTAACACATTAACTTTATTACGCCAATATTGAGCCGGCGCAAATTGCAAGAAAAATATCGCAGCCTTTTGTTTAATTATTGCTGCATTTAAAGAGCGTTAATGTCTCTACGAAATTTTATTTGCTATTTGATAACGATCGCGCGGCACCGTGGATGTTGGTAAGTTTTATTAAAATGTAATTTCATTTCAACTGGTTTTAATAAGTGATATGCTTGTATAAAAATATTAGTAGTACAAAATAACCTAGTTCATTTTGCGGTCAGCCTAGACTTTGGCCTGGGGATTTAAGTTCAGGAATGTGCTTTGTATTTTCAATATAACGTTTTTATTTGTCATGGACTCACTCACTTTATCAATAAAGGGAAACATTGTGAAGAAATATCGTGGTATACAAACTACAGAAATTTGCAGCAGTAATTTCTTAGTAACTTTTGAATGACCTTATGAGATGCCTATGTTGAACGAAAAACAAAAGAGCATCACAACAAACTAATATGATATCCCATTTAGATAACTTTTTTGTTGCACTTACTAGTATCTGGTAAAATTAAGTTATTTTTGTATTTAAAAAGATACGACAATAAGCGTGCTGTCTAGTTTCTATTTATCTAGGTAGACTTTACATTACCAAAGACATAAATAAATTGACCGTATTTATTAAAACTTAAGTAACGTAAGCAGTGATGGCCTCGAGGTTTAGGCGCGCGGTCGAGAATTTCGGCGGTCGCAGGTTCAAACCCCAGTCACACACCTCTGACTTTTCGAAGTTATGTGTGTATTCACAATGAATTATAATCAATAACTTTAACGGTGAAGGAAAACATCGTGATAAAACCTGCACACCTAAAATTTCTTAGGAATTTCGCACTAGGCCAGCGTGGTGGACTAAGGCCTGAACCCTCTCAGTTGTAGAGGAGGCCCGTGTGTCCAGCAGTGGGACGTATTTGGGCTGATGACGATTTATTAAAACTTAACCATTGTTTATCAGAGAACAGTCAGAAACATATTGTATGGTTTAAATATTAGTATACCTACAGTGTTTATATCTGCTAACATAACACGGTCAAATTAGAATTGAATGCGGGTCTGACTCGATTGTGCACGAGTCACTTTATGGAATACGATATTGTTGCTCAAACATAATAAACATAAGTTTATAGTAGCCTTGTTGTTAGGTGGGCCGTCGGGGATCTGAGATGGTGGGGCTTCGATTCCATTGCAGTAATTTTGAAGGTACATGAATTTCATCATTAGCAACTTCAAGAAAAGACAACAAATATTTAAAATATCCGCAATAAATGCATAAATGGGACGTCCTGCAGCACGATGGTCCGACGATTTGAGAAAGGTAACAGGTAGTGGATGCATGAGGGCTGCTCAAGACCGGGATGGTTGGCGCCTACTTGGGGAGGCCTTCGTTCAGCAGTGGACGGCGATAGGCTGAGAATATAAATGCATAAATATTTAATCAAAGTAAAATATGAACTTAACAAATCAATACCTATTTTTGTTGCGGTCCACGGTACTATATCTTACATATAGTATAGTATATAGGCCCTTAAGAAAAAGGTTCAGCACCACTGCTCTACAGGATTCCAGATTGTATAAATCCGCAATGATACTGCAAATGAAAACCAATTGGGAGAAATTGGAAAAAAAATAGTGCAAAAGAAACCATTTCTCATAGCCAATGTAGCTGTTTAAGGCTATACCCATAAAACCATAGAAGAAATCGTGGCTCGGCAGTAAGACGTATATGGGATGCTATAGAAGCATTGACAACGTAGGCGAATATCCAGCGTTCCAACATCAATTTATATTTATTAGCGGCCCAAGTAGGCTCGTAAAGAACAATTGAATTTTTTTAATACGCATTCACATTTTATGGCGGCAAATCGTAAAAATTCCCTACATTCCTACTTACGAGCCACTTTGAATCAATATTCCAAAAAGAGCAAGCTATTGCAGGAGCAAATGAAGTTATAACAATGGACCTCCGTCCTTTTGTATAAAGGTAACATAACTTACTCCACGGACATTGAAAAATAAACTTTTTGTCGCAAGGAATAACGTTTAATTTTAGGATCTGAATTGATAAAGTACGTTGCATTCGATTCTTTACACTCAATTTGCATATCTTCGTCCCTTTTACTCCGAAAGAATGTATGGATCGTTCAGATTTCTGCTGAAATGCTAGAGTCGAATGTGTCGGTTCACCCGACTGTGATATTTTTAGAATAACAGTTGGTATTTACCGATATTTTATTATCAATGATATAAAAATATAAATTAACTGCCCGTGGTCTCGCGGTATAAGCATGTGCCACTAGACCTCTAGGTTCTCAGGCTAGGTTCCCGGGTCGGGTAAAGTGATATTGGGTTTTTCCATTTAGCAGTACCTATGGAGTCTGGGAATGTGCTCAATACGCTCGCCTCCTATTACTAATATAGGTACATACTGGCGAAATGTGGGTGCAGAAATGCACCTCTCCCTACCACTTCGGAAAGTATAGGTTATGTACATCTGTAAAAACATAACTCTACCTACAGTGTCTAGTAGACTGCTATATTATTATTAACAATTTGTATTTCAGACTTATACACTTAGTTTAACTGTTAGTTGTTATATCTTAGAGATCAAAAATGCACTTACATTTATAATATTACTAGCCGTGGGGCGCAATTTTGAATTCTGTTCTCATCCCACGAAAATACTGCATTTTCCGGGATGAAAGTACCCTATGTTCTTTTCCAATGACCTATCTATCTACATACATACCAAAAGTCATTCAAATCGGTCCAGTGGTTTAAGCGTGTAAACATAACAGACAGGCAAAGAGTTGCTTTCGCATTAAAATATGAGTATAAATGTAAGTAAAACCTAACTTGATGAACTGACCTTTTTAGGTATAAGTAAGTTTTTAAACACAAATAAAACAATACTACTGTGACAGTGACTCATACAGCTTTAACCTTTTACCCAAACCAGCTTCCATCGTCTTAACCTATCGCAGATTTTCAGTTATTTACTCTTATGTTTCATTGCGAAGGTTTATATATCAAAGTCCATTTCCATCCCTTAACCACATATATAAATTATGCTTATAACAAAACCGGTAATGTTTTACACATAACAGAGCACGGCAGGGATCGTCGCCGAGAATAGACCTCCTAAACTTAGTTAATAGGACGATAATTGCGCGGCTATTATGGACCCCTTGTTGGCGCCCAACGGGGTGGGCCCGCACTTAAGTAAGGGTTGGTGCTTTGTTTCGGTTAATTATGTGATATTTTGGAGGTATATGGTTTGTATGTAATGATACCTAGCCGGAGATGTGCGTTATGTATGTAGTATATTAAATTGTTGGTGCGAAAACTTGCAGAAGCCAAAGGAAAATTATAATAGATTTAAGTGTATGCAAACAAAATTATTTTAGACTTGATGAATCCATGAATAATGAATTTATTACAGATTTTTATTCATCAGTACGTTGGTGAAAATATATTATATTTTATTTAAGTAAATGTTGTTAGTTACATTGTAATTATAAAAAATCATTCCTAACAAGATACGGCTTTGTTATTGAGATTTGTTACTTTTTCTCTTTTGGCTAACTCAACATTACATCTTTTCCCTTCCGAACTAATTTTAAAGAAGGTAGATACAATTCTAAGTATTTGGAATTACAAATTTATTTACACATATACCTACATCTTAGATTATCCTACGGACTCTGCACTAAGCATGGCTTGTATCGCAGAGACAGTAAAATGGAGCAGAAACATTACATACAGTTTCATATCCGACACTAAATCGCAAGCAGGTACATATGAGTATCACAAATAAAACTAATCTTAATATTAATAATACAACAATACAAAATAAAATTAGATAAAATAAAACAAAACAAAGAGAAGAAACTAATATTACGAATTGGACAAATATAAAGAAAATAAATAATAAAAATACGTTTCCGTATTAAAAAGATTCATCATCATCATCAGCCCAAATACGTCCCACTGCTGGGCACGGGCCTCCTCTACAACTGAGAGGGTTTAGGCCTTAGTCCACCACGCTGGCCTAGTGCGGGTTGGCGGACATTAAAAAGATTTTGTGGTGTAATTTGCAATCAAATCTACGCAAATAAATTATCACAGTAAACCAAAAACATTATGTGTTTGCTCAACTTGTAAGACTAAAGTTGTAAGAATATGTAAAATATTCGACCATTGGGTGACATAAATACCCAGGCACGAATAAATCATAACATAGCATAACACAACAAATATTAACAAATTTTTCACCACGAAAACATTTTAAGTGCGCGCAAATTAAATTCAGTGAACAAAATGAAAATGTAACATAAACGAAATTCGTCTCGGCGAGAGCTGCCTGTTTTACGAGGCAAGCCAGCTTTTGTATTGTTAAAATTCATTAGAAAGTTTCGCGGGCGGAGATCGCTTAATTTTCTTTAATATTAACTTGTACGGACCCCTTTTTAATTAATATCGACAAAATAGTCGACTCGACCGCGAGGCGCACGCTGATAAAAGCATTTAGGGAAGGGCTTGTGTCGATAATATGAGACAATTATTAAGCTTTATATTATGAAGCCACGGTTTTAGTAAGTTCATTAAATGATTTTATATCAAATCGCAAATATAAAAATTACTCTTGATAAATTGGCAAATATAATCATAATTTAATTTGTTTATAGTATTGTGAAAACATTTACATACTTATCTCATCTCATCTCTGCATCACCTTAGGTTCGACTATAAGAGAATTAGGCATTGAGTTCACCTATACAAACTGTATAAAGTGTGAATAAATAAAAAATTAGGCACCTAAGGAATATTATTTTCCTGGTCGGAAATTCTGATGAACATATTATTAAAGATGATGATACTTTTTTATTTACATTTTTTTACATATTACATAAATTATATCATAGTTATATGAAAAACAACTACGTAATAGGGTCGCCCCTAATTACGTAGGACTTAAAGACACAACTGCCTTGTGGTGGCACAGGTATGTGCCGTGCGAACTAGAGGTCCTGGGTTCGATTCCCGGGTCGGGCAAACTGTTATTGGGTTTTTCCATTAGAGAATTCTCAGTAGCAGCACGGAGTCTGGAATTGGCGGAATGTGGGTGCAGAAAGGTTATGTATGTATGTATGTATGTTAAAGACACAATTTACCCGTCTGCCTTTTGGGGATACGAGTAGAAGTGTCTGTACGGCTTTTGCGTGATTAGCAAATGTTGGAAATTCCAACTGATATATGAAACATGATTTGACGTCAATGTATTGTTTGATCATACAATAGACCGTGACGCATGTATAATTAATATTGTTTTCACAAAAATTAAATACTTCCCTTGGCATGAACTAGTCTCCACAGGCGCTGATGATAACCTTAGAATGGATAGAATGTCAATTATTAAGAAACATACTTTTGCCGGCTTTGTTGCTCGATAAACACTAGCTGAACCCGGTGTGTGACACACTGGTGTGCCTTTCATTATTTTAACTTTTCGAACTTAGGGTAGGCAGTATAGAAGCCCAAAACCCCAGCTAGCCTTACAAAATTCCGAATAATTATCTTTAATCTTTAAATCTTTATTTAACAGAAGCAATTTGACATAAATGAGAATATCCTGACCCCACAATAAACAATTACAAACCAAACATTACAGAATTAACATGTAACGCTTTTGGGCTTCTATGGAAGTACCGCCACCGACTGTTAGGCCTATCCTTGTATCTCTCATTTGGATCTCTAGGTTTGGCTGTCTACGAATATAATTCATTAAAAAATTGCGTGTTATTCAAGATTAATTTTACAACATAAGTTGTGCAGTTGTGGAAAAGGCAACAACATTGCAAAATATCGATAAACACCTTTCCCATCACTTCGATATTAATTTCAAAATTGTTTTAAATAGGTACGTCGCTTGTTAGCCCGGGTCCAAAATGAACTCATTAAAACTATAAAAGCGGCGGTAATTAAGGCCGCGCCCCTCCCCATTCCAGCGTCACCCGAGGGGACACAGCCCCCCTTTCCGGTCCGTAGGGGGCTGGGCTTAGACCCCCACGAGCCCCCCACTTTGAAACTACCGAGACATTGTGCTAATAGATGTGACGTGACTTTTTCGTTTGGAATCGTGTTCTTTATGTTGCTGAGGGAATTTTAGCATCGTTTCCACAGCTTTATCTTTCACGATCACTTCTATGGCAATTATAATATTTATTTATTATTTTATTTCATTCATTAACATTTTTTTAATTTAGTGCATAACGGACTTGCCCCCTATTACGTAAGACTAAAACACAATTGGCAACAAGTGGCGGCATATATGAACTTCTGCCTATAGAGATACAGGCGCGAGTCTGTAGGTATGTACCTATGTATGTGTATATTGTAATTTAATTTATTTCATAAATTGCAATATAGGATTTATTTGTAGACGTAACCTTCCAAAATATTATATGTAATTGAGCGTTTAAAATTATAACATCCCCTTTTACGTGAAATTCAAAATTTACTTAAAATTATGGCAGCCTCGTGGCGCTGTTGGCTAGACACCACCTTGCAAAACGTAAGATAGAGTACATTGTGCAGATGCGACGCTTTAGTCAGAACTTGCCAGCGCCGTGGCGCAGTTGGCCAGACCCCAGAGGCCGCGGAGTCAATCCCCGCACCGAAACAAACGTTTGTGTGCTCTAAAAATATTTGTTCCGGTTAGGGTGTTTGTGAGACCAAAAAGCCTCTCGTAGTTTCTGATATCCACAACACAAGACTCTTATCTTAGTGTAGCGTCAGAGCTATGAATGTGACTGTAGGGTGTATTTATTTATTTATTATTACGTTGGGAGTCAAACAGACGGAGACTCGAAATAGGTAAAAAGTGGCGGATGGATGTAGGCTGTTCAAAACCTTGATGGGTGGCGTTTACTAGAGAAAACTTAAGTTGCCGGTGAAGCGGTGGATGGTAATAGGCAGAGTATATTAAATGAAAATTCTGAAGAACTAAAGCCCTATCCACAACGCGTGGTAAATTCCCTGTCTGTGTAGTCACAAGCCCCGGCGGCGGGCTTTATTGCCGGCGACATTACAGTCCGGGGACTCTCGGTAATTTTCAACTAATAACCTGTTTAATTTTCACCCGCTTCTTCAGCTTTTATTATTGAAGCCCGCGTTTATTTCACATTACGCTACTGAAATCGTTACTAGTAATTTGATGCGTGGAAATAATTATAAGCTTTCTACGAAATGTTTGTTGTTGGATTTTTATCAAACGTAATTACTGGTCTCACTAGGCATTTCAAAGGCTCGTGTGATTGGTATGAACCAAATAATTAGGGGTTATAAAATGTCACGCGTGTTTCATGTTATCTATTTCGAAGGACGAAACGTTTGTTTCTAAATATTCATTGTATTTTAATCAAGGTTTTGAGTTGCCTATTTTACTTTTAAGGGTCCGTTTATGGCCCGTAAGTTTGCACGCGTAGTCTTGTGGTCCAAAAGAAGAATGCATATACATATGATTTCATGGTATATTTTCTAGACAGCAAAGAATAATTAAGTGAGGTTGTATTCGTCAAATAAAATTGTAAGCTCAACATCACTAAGAGGATTATACAAATAATTTTCTTAAGTAGGTACTACAGAAAAGTTTTTAGTAAACTGAAGTGTTATTTCACGAACATTTCGCTAAAAACAAATAGCCACAGTCGAAAGCAATCAAAATGAACATTGGAAAAGAAATCAGCACCTCTAATACGATAATAACGCTATTACCGAATCAATCGCAGCCTCCGATTTGATAACGATAAAATAAGCGCCAAGTACTGGGGACATACTGCCATTACGCGTGACAAACAAAAGTTAATGCAATTCAAAATCAATGACTGTAGTTTTAAGTAAGTATTGTCATTTGACCCTATGGTACATTGATTGACTTTATAGAACGTGACCAATGATCCAATGAACAATCTTTATGTCCAAAACATAATACCAGTCGAAAAACCTAAAGACGCAACTTGACTGTCCGATATGTTTTTTAAAACAATCGTATTTTATTTATTAATTTACCCTTGAAACCCCATTTAATGGATTTTGGTTGTTTTTAGTTAAGGAAATAAGGTTTAACTCCTCTAGTTGTAAAGGAGCCTCGTGGGTAAAAACCCATCCATTGATGGGAACATTCTACAATCAACGTCGCTGAAAGAGAACTTAAAAATGTGAAATAAACATAATGTATATGAAAATCACGTGATCATATAAATTTTTGTCATTTTTAATTACGATTTCCCTTGTTAAATGTGAATTTGTTTATGTCTTCTGGTATACAATAGTTATGGAATTAGACTCAACGGGGACCTTGTGCGTGTTGGTCAGTCCGTTTGTTGAATTTTGCGAACAATACATCAGTGTGTAACAGGAATAAATCACTTTATCGGGTGGTTATTCGGAGGCGATTTCCGAAAATCAATCGGTGGGCAGATCGGATAGCCGGCTGATGTATGGAGCCATCAGGGAGCCGTGTCGGCGGTCGTTAACGCCAAGCGCTTCCACCAACGAGACGCCTTTTAAATTTGGCATCATTCGACACTTGATTAGCTCGTTTGGCACGTAATTTTGCGTTTGATTGAGGAGGGAGGAAAGTGGTTGTTGGTTTAAGTATGATGTAGGACTGATAAATCAAGTTGCTGTGTCTAGGGAAGAATACCTACTATCATCAATTATTCTCTCAACTTTATGAATGTGTTAATGTTTTTAAGTCCCCTAAGATAGTTTAAATGTTCATGGACACCTGCTTTTAATATTCACAAAATCGTCAATACTCATTTATCCAACCACTACCTACATATAAATATGGAGTCTACCAATGCTAACAGGAACTTCCAGAAACACTTGTTCATGTAATAACTTGTTCATATATGAGAGCACAGTTTCCATTCTGGAACCTTTCTGTTTTTGTCAGAAAAGTAAACTTAGAAAAATATTTAGATTTAAGGTTCTTTATTTTCAAACAAAACAATTTTAATTATTAAAAATCTCATGTTCAATAGAATTTAACTTTGTTCCATAATTGTAGTCATAAATGCTGTACAAATTTGTTGTAACTATACAATGCTTTTCATCATTTTTTCTCGCATAAAATATAACTAAAACATTGCATAGTTAGGTATATAAAACAATAATTAGCAAATTACACAGGAAAGTCCCCCACACCCCTGTCAAGTAAAAAAAACATGAACAAGCATGATTTATTATATTACAATAGTGCTATGCTAATTAGGCACCGGGATCGATAAAAGCTCATACTCAAGTTGGCACAATGGATTTAATCTGAGAAATCTTTATAATCGCCCAGTATTATAGGGCTAAAAGGCGCAATCAAAGGCCGATCGATTACATCGCATATAGCGTACGTCGACAATAAATCATTTACGTTCAATTTACCAACCCTAACAAAACACGGCGCGGAGTGACAGACAGACCCTTTGCAGCGCCAGAGTTACCGCCGCGAGAGCTTCCACTGATTTACCCGCTTGCGGCTAGAAGGCAATAGTCTACTGAAATGCTATTTGGTCCATCTTGTAAATTTAAGGTAATATAGATGGCCTTTTGTATTTGGCTTTTTGTCACGCATTTAAAAGGTGAAGGAAATTGCAATTGAATTGAAATTGGAAATTTGAAGATGCAAGTTCAAGCAACAATTCTGACAAGAAAATTCTCAGTTACGAATCTCAATTATTTATAACGTATTTATATTTTCACTGGACTGCACATGGAATTCTCCTACAGACGCATATACCTACAGAGTTAGCTGTTGGTAGGGATCTCCATCGAAAGAGACCCAAATAACCATGTGAGATAGTCTCTTCTCACCTTAATCAACATAATTTAAAAAAACATGAATTTATTTTCTTTTCATATAACAAAAAAATCATCAAAAAAAGTAAATGAAAGGTAATTGCTAAAAAATACCAAAGTAACCTCGATATTTGGATTTCCTGCATTTATTTAGTTGACGACTAATCAGAGATAAGGCTTTGTACACGTGTACTATTAAACTTTACCTCATTACCTTCCTGTCACAAAATTTTGTGCAAATCTCGACTCTATTACTGCACACTATAGTCTAAAACTTTATTTAATTTGTTTGTCAACATTTAGTAGTAGAATAAAGGGTAGTTTTAATACACAATCTGCGTATTAGCATCACAAAACGTTCATTCATCAAGAACATCAGCCCGATGCTGATTGTAGACGAGATAACGTAAGACTGAGCGGTTAAAATATATTCATAGAGTTGTTACAACATTCAGAGAATTATTCTAATAATAATAAATTATCCTCAAAAGCTTTTATACCAAGCTGACTGATAATAACTTCTACAAATCTATTTAGAAGAAAATTGAGTCTGCATAATGAATTAAGAAATCTATGAATGCTCTTTGTTCTTAAATAAATAAAAAATGCCTTTTTTACAACTCGATAGGTATCCCAATTGCAAATAGTTCGATCAAGATAATAAGCAAACTAATTATACGAAACTGCGTAGAACGTGGCTCCCTTGTCCCTCGTCGTGTACGCTTCAAGTGACATATGGAAATCACAATACCACACTGATATTTCCTACTCCATGTATTACTGGCTGTTGTGTTGCAAACTGTCAAGAATCTAATTCTTAGAAGTGCTATTTTTTTGCAATAAATTTAGAGTTTCTCAATACAAACGTTACGCCACCGTGTCCTCTGAATTCTAGTAAATTCTTTCTTAGCGCATGCATTAGTCATAATAAATTTGTGCGAGTAGAATTCCAGGACAAAACCAGTGGTTTGATAGATCAGTCTTTTAGTAACGATTGCCTTTTATATACATAAATATAGGCTATATGATAGCCCGTTTTACTCTTCGGTTTTATTTTTCTTCTTCTATACACTTCCTCACGACTTGAGTCTAAGAAACTCTTATATCAAATATCTAATAGGTACGTATATAAAAAGGCTATTTGCCACTACCAGTTATGTAAGTGTGGACTGGGTTAGGGACAACTATGGGGTAATACATATTAAATCATACGTAAAAGGAATTGGCCAAAAAGTTCTCGAATGGAGGCCACGTAGCGGAAAGCGCAGCGTAGGAGATTCAGCGACAAGATGGTCGGATGGTCGGTCGACCTAGTAAAGGTCGCGGGACGTCGCTGGTTGCAGGCTGCTTCCAACAGGTGCCTGTGGAATTCATTGGGAGAGGCCAATGTTCAGCAGTGGACCTCTTTTGGCTGATGGATGGATGTAAAAGGAATTTGTATTGAAACATTTTGTAGGTCGGATAAAAGCTAGTGGGAAGATGAACAAGCCGCGCTAGATTTGATTTTGAGGGATTTCCGTCTGGACAGGGTATGCCGCCCATGAAATTACATCCGATACCAAGACAATCGGCATCTACGAGTACTTGGCTACGAGACCACGATACAATCAGAAACAAATAGACACATAATATATGTATGTACATACACACATAACCTCACGCCTGTATTTACCGAAGGGGTAGGCAGTTATGTATGTACATACACACATAACCTCACGCCTGTATTTACCGAAGGGGTAGGCAGTGGAGTATTTCTGCACCCACATTTCGCCAGGTATGTATCAGTCCCACGTAATAAGGGGCGAGCCTATTGCCGTTTTTTGGGTACAATTCCAGACTCCGTGCTGCTAACGAGAATTTCCTAATGGAAAACCCAATGACACTTTGTTCCACTCGGGACCTCTAGATCGCACGGCATACCTATACTTGTTTCGCGAGACCACCAAACAAATAGATTTATTTTATGAGTACAATCCAAGCGTTATTAATATAATCTCCGTTCCTTGTTTTAAATACCAAAGATACAATAAACTTTATCCAAAAGAAACAAATGACAACAGATTTCTAATAAAGATAGAGATGTTTTCTAAGCATTTGTCAGAGTTGGTTTATGACGGTCCGTGATTTAACATAAGATAATAAGGAAATCTTATACCTAATTTTAAAATAATTAATTACGCAATAACGTATCTTCATCATATTTACTGAGAATTAAGAAAGTTGGAGCTTATCATGACTTCATAGACTGATTGTATTGATTGCCACTAGACACTAATTTGTGGAAGGTTTATAATGTATTAATTAAAATTTATTCGTTTTATTTTATAGATACTTAACTACCTATGTGTATGATATGTGGCCCGCATAAGTGTGTGCGATTTAGACCGCAATGCATGAGTTCTTGTGCATTCACTTTGGACTTGTAAAATAATACATGCAGTGATAGAAAAATACGAGTAAATAAAAGAAAATTAGGTGAAGCTGTAAAGATATCTAATACTTATGTATAAGTATTGTATTGTATTTTTCATAGCTTTGAATTGCATCGGCGTACTGAGCAGGATGTTAAAAGCGTGATCACTTGAAAGCCCGACCACCAGTGGCTATCACGTATAATTATAGAAATGGTGCTCTAACGTGTCCGCAGTGTGCGCGCACCTTTGTCAACAAAATCGGCTACGTGAGCCATCCTAGAGCACATGCAAGACGAGGGACATAACGGAGCAGAAGTGGTCGCCATGGCCGAAATCGGTTGGAGGATTATTTATTTATTATTATTATAAGTATTTTTATCAGTCGAGTATCAGTTTGGGCTACAAATCAGGTTTTAGGCGAGCACTGGAAGCGAAACAATGTGTAAGTACATAAATAAGTCATTTAGCGTAAGTCTGAGATGCACATAACTTACGAGTCTTGCGTCTCAGTCCAATTGGACGGAGCATTATCGTGTACGCCGCGGGACAAAGTAGGTATTTACATTTTATACAGGGTGACATGTTTTACCACGTTCAGTTTTACTAAACCTCAATATCCTTTCTTAACTTATCCTTTTCCAATATCTGATGAAGTTATAAACAACTTTGATAATTCTTCTGCAATGTTCTGTTATAAAATATTTGATGTCATAAATTTAGGAGTAACCAGTTATTTTATTATTTATAACTGTAACCCATTTAAATCAATTCAATTTATATGTTTTTATTGATGGTCACGTTTCGCCATCTATCCAGCCACATTCCTGTACCGCCATGCTTGAAAATACAAATTTTATATTTTATTTATTTATCACATTTTACTATACACCACAAAATTAACAAACACCTGTTAAAAAAAAAAAAAGAGTGCAACAAACGGCGGTCTTATCGCTGTATGCGTTATTCTTTTACTAATTAATATTAATAAATAAAAACCGACATAACATAATATTCCGACCTCACAAATCATTAAATTTATGTCACGATCTAAAAGGGAATTTCCCGTTTCCCTATACAAAGAAATTAAAAGCAATGTACAAACATGCACCTACAAAACCAGAGATAAGTGCCCGAGGGCAGAACTTTAACCTATTACTTCCCAACTATCGAAAACATTGGAATTTTTTGATGAAATGTATAAATTTTATTCTTATATTAAGAAAAAATAATATGAGAAAAAAACAGTAATTTTTTCTTCGTGATATATAAAGTCGGATCATAATGCTCTTCCTTAATCGACAAAAAAAAATTATCAATTTGAAAAAATAACATTAACATCACCTTAACATTTTTTATACCGAAATTTTTTTTTTAGAAAAATAGTGTAAAATTACGAATTTAATCACAAACAATAAAATAAGAGCCCTAACAACTAAAAAAATTGTTGAATACAGTGTCCTAAAAATAGGACAGTGGGGAGGAATGGGTTAATGTAAAACAGAACAATTAACTTTAAGCCTCCAGAAGGTCCAAACTAACAGATCGCTCTCTCAAATGACTCAATACTTATTTAATTAAAATTTAATTGTACACATTAGATAAAAACTATGGAGTACAGACTAAATTAGTCTAAAAGGCGGTCTTATCGCACTATGCGATGTCTTACAGATAACCAAGGATGGAGATGGAGGAAGAGAAATGGTTTTTATATAGTTTTGTACAAACTGGGCCATGCTGTAGAGTCAGGATGGCCGGGTTTGCATATTAACATTCCAGTATCGGCGCGGTATAGCGGCTGCGCTCGCGACGCGCCTTCCCCATGCTTCGGATGTCTCAATCTTGCACAGAGCACTCTTCAAACATCAACAACAAACATAGGATTATATTAAATAAATAAACACTCGTTATGGGTTTACAACCCTCTCAGTTGTAGAGGAGGCCCGTGCCCAGCAGTGTGACGTATTTGGGCTGATGATGATGATGATGAGTTTACGTGTCTTCTATTGTCTGCATTGATCTCACATCTAGGTAGGTATACAGTACGACCTAGCGCCCGAAAAACGGCAGGAGGCTCGTCCCCGATTACCTACATGGGACTGATACATACTGGCGAAATGTGGGTACAGAAATGCACCTCTGCCTACCCATTCTGGAAATACAGACGTGAGGTTATGTATGTAAGTTACGTCTTTTTCTATTTGTAGTACTCGTGCCTTCACGAGGGTAAAGTATTGGCTCGTCACGTCACCAGCAGTCAGGGTAACACGTCCGCTCTCGCCAACGGCTCTCACGAGACTGTCCCCACTACCCGTGTCCCCGAGACTAGTATACAAACACTACACTATTGATTGCCACAATCTACGATTCTTGACACATATAAATAAATACAAATACACCCAACAGTCACATACATAGTTCTGATCCCACACTAAGATACAAGTCTTGTGTCGTGGGTATCAGAAACTACGAGAGACTTTTTGGTCTCACATACACCCAGACCCGAAACAAATATTTGTGGATCACACAAACATTTGTCTCGATGCGGGGATCGAACCCGCGGCCTCTCGTTTCGCAAGCTGGTGTCTAGCCAACTGCGCCACGGGGCGGTACATATGTACATAACTTTCTTGCCCAGTTCTCATACATATGTATTTAAGCAGTAGGTAAGCACGATTGGACCACAAAGTCCCATTTATCCCATTCGTTATCACTTCCTCAAATACAACGTGTTTTAATGTATAATTAGGGAAATATGAAGCTAGTTTTTGCGCTACAAATAATACTAGCTATGAGATCACGCAATATAGTATGACATTGTTATATTATATATGGGCTTATAGTAACGTATTATTATATTTTTCATATATACGTTAATTGGGGAAACTAACCAGGATACAATTGCACGATCCTTTCTAAAAAAATACGTGTTAATGATTTATATAATATGTAAATGACGTAAATATAAGAATTACGTAGTTGTTTTGTTAGAGTAAATAATTTATCGTTCGAGTTGTTAGGCCTATAACATTGGTTAGTCCGTTTCACTCTAGTGGTTTTGATAGGAAAGTTTTATCGTGTACCAGATCATGTAAAGAAAAAGAGTAAATTCACAAATGTTCCTCAAAAGAGTTCTGTACTCTTTCTATTTATACACCTATATATATTTTTGTAGATATTTTAAGGCCCATGTAAAAGGCGAGTCTATTGTCGTATTTTGAAAGTCTCAATAGCAATATGGAATCTGGAAATGAGTCTGAAAATGGTAATAGACGTAGAACTTAAAAAATACACCAGCAAAACGTGGGTATGCAGAAAGTAAGTAGGCACTTCGTTGCATTACAAGTGTGCATACAGTGGTATAGCTGGGAAGCGTAATTCATACTGCGATTACCATCGTTTTAAATCGTTTGACAAATCTACATGAGAATCTAGTCTATGAAACATGGTGGACTAACCTAACCCCTTCCAGTTTTAGAAGAGAACTGTGTTCAGTAGTGAGAAAAATAGCAGCTTATATAATAGACGAGAGATTCACCTATACGTAACCAAGGAAGCCTCTGAAAACCCAAAACTACTCTGCGCCAAGCTGGTAGTTCCGACACGAAATCCGCGATTTTTCCACTTATTTTATTTAACGTAGAGGACTGGATCGCTAACCCGCTTGACAATGAGCCCGTATATTATCCCACCGAGTTTTGTTTCACAGAAACATTCAAATTTATGACGTACGCCGCAGTGGCGCGGACGACGCCGTTTTTGCCATTTCGACTTGTTCCCTGAACGAGTATTAATAGTTTTGTTATACTATTTGTAAACGTTCGATTTATGAGTACAGCACTTGGCTAAAAGTCCGCGTTTGTTTGTCTATTACATAAAAACGAATAAATATTTATCACCCTACAAATTTTGATTAAAAAAATTACATTAAGTTGTGAAAAAATAAATAATACAAAAAGATTGTAAGGTGATTGTCTAATGGCCGAATACTGAAACGCTACTTAATCTGAGGGTGACTTATATTTAAGTGGCTGTTATAATGTAAGCGGTGTATACTTAAATAATGTAATGTAAAAGAACTTTTTGTGATAATTTATGGAAATTTAAGTGGGCATTAGTTAATCACAGTCTTAAAACCGATAAATGATTTTCAGTTTACCGCTTAAATTATAAGAATCACATAAATATAAGTCGCCCTCAGATTAAGTAGCGTTTCAGTATTCGGCCATAAGTAGCACATCTCGATAGAACGCCAGACCTATAATGTATACTGAATTGCTGCGGACCGTTAAATCGAGAGTAGTGGAACCTTAAAGCCCTTAGTAGAATACTGGACGTGATAATATTCATTAAAAATTACGTAAAAAAATGTATCTTAATAGTTTAGTTGTGAGTAAAGCAGAATATACCTAGATAGAGGTTTAATTTTTTTTAAAGTCGCATAATGGAATCATCTCCCTACAAAGGTTGATTAAGCACAGTTTCAACTCAGTTTAATCATGTTTATGGGACGTACAGCCGATGAAATAATAATCAACAATTTTACATACATACATAACCTCACGCCTGTATTCCCCAAAGAGCTAGGCAGATATGCATTTCTGCACACACATTTCGCCAGGTTTTACGTAATAAAAATCCTTTGACCATTGTAATATTATCGAAAACTGGCAAACGCTAGTAAGATTAGCCCTAATTTGTTACACAAAAATGCCAATAAATACACTAGCAAGTGACGACAAATCCGTAAATTTGCCAACGAGGCAGGGGCCGCGGGCGTGCGGGCGCAAAACGAATCAATTAAAGCAATAATGTGGTTTGTGCGATAGGATCTGATATGCGCCTATGACTGTGCAATCAAGTGGTCGGTAATGGCGCAGGTGCAGCGGATAACTAGCTTTACAACTGAACAATCGTATTAACTAATAAATATAGACTTGTCGCGATTGTGGGGGAAAATTTAGATGTCGGCGGGGGATATTGTGTGTAGCACTCAGCACTGATTGTTAAACGGATTAATGGTTTATCATAATTTTGCGTATAAAATCCGAAAAGTGTATAAGTACTTTTATAATGATTCTGAATTGATACGTAGAAGTACAGCTAAGGTGGAGGAGTATTTCTACAACCATGTTTGGTCAGGTGCAGTTGTCGAGCACATAAATAGATTCCGTACTGCATTGAGAATTTCATAATAAAAAAACCGAATAACGCTTGCCGAAATTCCCGAAAAGAGAATCAAACCCGGGACATTTCGATTGCTCAGTGTCTGCTACGGGACCAAAGAGGCAATCTGTATTCTGTCCAATTGAATTTCTGGCCTTTTTAATATTCTTTATATTAATAAATGATATTATTACATAAACACTAAAAGTCAGCTCTAAAACACCCAAAACTAAGCTTAAACCAACATAATCGGTAGAAAAACTCACATCGATGAACCGAAAGCAATTTAAATCGATTCAATTCTCAATTCCGTTCCAATTTAACGTGTTCGTAGTGGTACACTGCATGTCGTGATAAGTGTATTAGTTAGTTAATTACCGCTTTGATTCATTACACGAACGGCCGCCCAGTTGACCCGATTACAACTGCTTGCATGATTAATGGTACAACTAAATATACTAGATTTCGTACTATTTAATTGCTTATACAACGTCTTTGGGAGCAATTATCGTATCTATGTAGAGCAGATTACAATCGCCCGTGGATGTGTTTTGGAAAGTGATAATTTAATTAAATCGATTGTTAATGCGGCGGATATCGATTTATATTCGAATGTGTTAATTTTATTTTCAGGAAATCGATAATAATTAAAATTATCTCTAGCTGTTTATTTATTTGTTTTTAATATGCAAATTGTTGCGTAAGATTTGTGTATAAATTAATTTGATAGTGTGGATAAATTGGTCTACACTGAATGCGAGTTCGATTAATAAATAAAAAGGCAGATATTACTAAGCGGAGGTAGAATTCCTTTAATAATCTCGAAATGGAATCTTAAAATTTCGAAAATATATCAAAACAATGGAATCCGAACATCGCTTAAAAGAACAATTTAAAAATCATATCTCATCGCACGGCGCGCCAGTTATGAGCACGGACCATCCAAAACAATTACTTAATGTCAACGAAAAAGATAATTTAATAATTGTTGCCGATGATATATGAGGGGTCCCCGCCCACCTGGGGCTCCAATATTAAAATAACCGATACTTCTCCGGGCTTATTTATGCACGCCGGTACAATGTTACATCTTACTCCGTGCGCCGTCCTGCATTTGTTAAAAGAACACGGTAATAGTCGCTCGAAGATTTCTAATGTCTCAATTTCTTTTCAACAGCAATGTATATTAACCCTTATACTTATTTATTTAGGTCTAATATCGCGTGGAAAGTTCCATGTACGAACTCATACCTCGCGTGACAAAATGACATAACTTTGTCAAGTGTATTCGTGGAGAATTGAATCTTAAATTCATATGATTTAAAGTTGGAATACAGGATCCCTCTCAATACGTTTAAATTATGTCTTGTTTAATGAGTCGAAATCGAATATTGATCGCAAGGATCTACGTCAAAATCGATACAAAGAATTTCAGATTTTAAACATAAGGGATCATAGTTTATTTTGGCCCGAAGTGTATGAGTGACTTACGTTGTTCAGCGGAGTATAGGGTTTGTGAGATGTTTTCACTGAGAACACAGTCATGTAACTAATGCAGGGAATCTACATATCATTAAGAGATGTAGGCTCATTTTATACGTGTGTACCGCTTTGTTTCTTATATTTACGGTTGGATGTATAGTATTTATGACATCGAGTGTACACTGCTATTGAATGTAATGCGGCACACGGATAGGCTTGTTTCCAGACGCCTATTGTACAATAATATGAGGTATTTTATAGTTGCAGTATGACATAGTATTGGAGCCGCGTCGATTTATGGCTCAGTGTTCCACGAAACTCGGAAAATATAGTTATGGGCCTAGATAGTCTTTTATGTAGATTTAAATCTGAAGACTTCTGCGCGATGCCTTTAGTTGCCGGTTGTCGCGATATGTTTTATATCTAATAGACATGACTAATAGATGATGTCACTTCAATCTTCCGTTTTAAAACTTTATAGGCGGTGAGGTTAGTAAGTAGGCTGTGAAACGTACAGCTGGGGGGGATTCCTTGCATTAGTATTTTTTATGATACACGTCACACCGTTTAAATTTCTTTTCAGGGTCAGAAGTATGTTTATGTTAGGTATATTGTTGTTGGTGTTTATTTTATAACTCCAATCAGACTTTTCATACTGGCGCGGCTTCACCAGATTTCAAGGCCTGTTCTCTACAGAACAGCAGCGGCCAATTCAGAAAGAATAAACTCTGCCTCGAAAGTCGAAACTCCTCCAATTCGTTCGCTAGCTTTTAATTACAAACAATTTGAAAGCCGACGGGTGGCCCACGGAAAATATTTTTTCATAACGATTTTAATTCCTAAATAGCCTATATTTTCCTCAAAGGCCGGCAACACACCGATGATTCCTCTGGTATTATGGGTATTCATTGGCGGTGTTGACCACATAACATCAGGTGGCTCATTTGTTCGTTTGCCTCCAATTCCATAAAAAAAAACGGAGATTTACTGTAAATTTACATACGAATTAATGTGACCTAACTACGCCTTTAAGATCGCCTATCCCGTAGATGTACTAGGCGTAAATATTCGGAGCAGTGTAGTGGAAAGTGATTAGCCACAGTGGGCCCGGCGCGATGTTTACACATATGGGATGGTTAGCACTTGAGTGGCGTGACCACACTCAATTCTCTATTAATTGGACAATAACAGTAAGGCGCTGCTAGCACTGACCGATACAGCTGTACGCAAGCTGAGGTGACCAGGCAGGTTAGTGATGACAAATTTGAAAGGACGCGTCTTTAGTATTCTAGTCTTTTTGGTTTGGAAGTCTAAGAAACTCTATCATTGCTCTTATTAAGGCAAATGTATGATAATATCAGCGTTTTAATGCTGTTTTACTACAGTCACATAAGCGTAGGATGTAAAATATATTTCATTATCTTGAAAGTACTTGGAAAAAGTTATTATACAATAGTCGTTGTAGTCATGAAGCGGCTAAAAGATTATTTCTAAGTTATAAAGTTAGTGCTTGTAAAGTTCGGGCGTGCAATGACAAGCTTGGCTATAAGTAAGATCTGATGGGTTTTTCGCACAAAACAGACTTACAGTCTTGTTTTGGGAACACTTTAAAATATTATTGGTGGGATAATCTTGCTCAGCCATTTTGCATCCCAGAAGCTGCAGTATAGTGCTGCAGTCCTTTATCAATTCAAATGACAAAAAAATCTGAATGTCCACCAAATGCAATCATGCAAAAAAAAACCCTCTTGGACCATCTGCTTCATGCCACCCCTTGGTCTTTAATGAGTTATATTTTAAGTTGCATTAGAATATCATCTTTTCAAGAAGATTATTATCAATAAAAAATGTTTTTCCGTATTAAAGATCTACATAAATACATACATAATCTCACGCCTTTATTCCCCGAAACGAGGCAGTCAAAAGTAAAAGTAGACAGTGTAAAAGATTTAAAGGAAGTATATATTTCTTGGTGTGGAATTTCAACCTAAGACCACTAGCTTCACTGTCACTTTCGCTCATTACTTAACGAAGCTCGTCAAAGATTTATTGAACGAGGTAGCAGCTTATTTAAATTGTTTTACAATTAGGCATATGGCTTGGGGGCAAGTAAATAAATTGCGAATATTTCTGCAAATAGAGACAATGCAATCACGATTTATTGTTGACTATGAAAAGTTATAAATTAATGGATGATAATATAGATAACTTATAAATTAATTTTAACCGAATCATTGTTGTTAATTGAGGAACTATTTGGTCGAAGTGTTAATAGAAATCTTTAGATACGGTCTCCAGTTTCTAAATTCATAGAAACAGCTTTGTGCGAGTAACTTTTGATTTTTTCTTTCACACTGATGTCTAAAAAATATATTTTTTATTAAAAACACTATCTTTTGGTTCTTTTGGTTTTAAAAAAGATGTGAGTCATGCTTAGAGAAGATTCTCGTAATAATAAGCAGGTAATTTAATTTAGACGTTTTTTAAAAAACATTTCACCTATTTTCAAAAATTTATAACGCTTTGTATCCTAAGTTCGAAGTTGTAATCGATAGAAAGCCAAAACACAGCAATATTCATGAGGCGACTTATTGTTTATAGGCAACGAGGAAACTGCAAATCGATAGTTTTAGTTGGATACATTTCAAAAGCCTTAGCTACAAGCAAAAGCAAAGGAATAGCTGCAAACCTACCCCCCTTGACTGTGTATGTAAAAATCCTTAAGTCTCTTAGATGGGTCCATATTCATGCCCAACTGTGGGATATGTACCTTAGTCTTAATGTTACATCTTTTTATTTTTATGTGAAACTGCATATTTAACAAGAATTGCATCAATGTGAGATCACTCTTCCTACTACAAAGTACCAGGACAGCATAAGATCCCAGCAGCCGTCTCCGCGACACCTGAGCGCCGCGGGTGGCCCCAGTTCAATCTTTACACATCACATTAGCAGCCCACGTGATAGAGTGGTACTCCCAACGAGTTTGTACGCTAAACGGACTGTAACGTGTGAAATCGTGGTGGTTCAACAGGAATTCTGGCTTGGCCTTTATGGAAAACTTTGGTGGCCTTTAATTACTAATTCACACTCGATCTTTTGTTTAGCGGGATTATGATTACTGTCGCGTTTCCGATGCGTAAAGTGAATAAATGTTGTGTACGAATGTACTTAGTGATATCCTGTTGTACAGTTAAGAACAGTGTTTGTGTGTTTATTTATAAAATATCTTGGAAGATAGTATTCATAGGATAGTATTCTCATCCTGTGATTGGTATTGGCTAATATTGACTAAAAATGTTGTTTGGCATTGGTAAATCTTGTAACCGTAATCTTGTGAATGCTAAGAATATATTTCTTCGTAGATATGTTTTTAGATAAGTATAATAGAAGAGTGCGGTGTTTTATTGATACACTTGAATCCAGTTGAATAGTCACACTATATTCAAAATCTCTGAATCAGATTATAGGGGAAAAGGTAGAATCATCATCAGCCCAAATACGTCCCACTGCTGGGCACGGGCCTTCTCTACAACTGAGAGGGTTTAGGCTTTCAAAATGTAGTATCATTAGTTTCAAACTCATGTTGATTTCTTGATTTTATGTTCGTTTCTGATGAATTAATTTTGTTTTTTAAAGCCGACTTAGGATTTTTAAGAGGTCTTATATACTTTTAATTTAACTGTAATTTTCTTATAACATGCTACTGTCAAACCAATATAAGAGTTACAATCACAAGTTACACAATATTATCCATTTAATTTATTAAGTAGGTACCTTCTTACTTACAGAAGTGTTATTATTTAATCAGCCTCAGCCTATCGCCGTCCACTGCTGAACGAAATCCTCCCCAAGAGATAAGGTCTGCTCAAGACCGGAACGGTTGGCACCTACGGAAGTATTACAAACAATTAAATATTAGGTAGGTTTCAAACACTATCCGAATGCTTTCTTCAATAATGAACAGAATCGAATAAGATGTCAGCGCGAAAAAAAAAGGTAAAACATAAAAGCCGTTAAAGGTTTATCAATAAGTTTCCCGCACATTATGCTATTGTTCGTGGGATAAATGGGGAAATCTCATAACATATCATTAAGCTCGCGCCGTCGGTACCTGCCAGTAATAATCATCTATAATGCACACGTGAGCTGCGTGACGCCGCCTTAAGTGATATATTAGATGTAGTTTGTTTCCATTAACATTAGAAAAGTATTCGTCTTTTACGAACCCTTTATGAGACACTCCGGTTCTGTGTCATTGACATTGCCCGCAGGATTAGCACGCTAAAGTGGAAGTGGGCCGGCCATGTCTGCCGACGGATGGACGGCCGTTGGAGCAGACAAGTGTTGGAATGGAGACCGCGCTTAGGTAGACGTAGGGTAGGTAAAGGTGGCGGGTAGCGGATGCATAAGAACTGCTCAAGACCGGGATGGTTGGCGTCTACTTGGGGAGGCCTTGATTCAGCAGTGGACAGCGATAGGCTGAGAATTATGAGATACATTTGGTCCCTCGTCAAAAGAAGGTGCGAATGATAGAACCCATTATAGTCCGACTTCCCTGTCGAGTGAAATGATATTTTTTTATTCAGTAAGTCACAAAAGCGATACAGCTCTGCCTACTTCTTTTCTGTTACAGGCGAGTGCGTAGACGATTAAATTATGACATACAAACCTTATAGAAATTAAAATTATACTATAAAGAATCGTAATCATTTAAATCTACCAAACAATAAAGTATCCCGCCTTACTCGAAATTTGTAGATATCTTTAAGACATATGTATTTGGTTAACCTATAACGTAAACTTATATCTTGCCCCTTTTCATTTGATGTTTATTCGAAATTTCCGTTACTTTTTGAACTTAGAATAGATAGAATAGATAATATTACACTCGCGTCAAAATACTCGTCATTACTATACAATGGGCACAGTTTCTGTTGACAACACTTAGCGATTTTTCCGCGTCAATGTAATAAATGCGTTGATAGCGCGTTGCCGCGAATATTAGCGTTTATCTAACCGCTCGGCTGATGTTCCGAAGGCGACTTAGATACGTTAATGGAAATCCGTGACTTATTGACACCAATCATGGTTTTTGGAAAATAAAAAGTATTTTATAATCTACATCCTTTCTTTCAGGACATAATTTTTGTAGCATATCCTTTTTTGGCAACGACAGAACATACATACATTCACGCCCGTGTTTTCAAAGGATAGACAGAGGAGTATTTCTTCATTAACGTTTCGCTGGCTGTGTTTTAAGCCAGACGTAGGTAATACAAGATGTGAGTATTGCAGATATTGTGCATATTTCTATATTCCTTGCTATTGAGAATTTTCTGATAGAAAAACTAAAAAAAACGAAGAAACTTCTTAAAAACTCGTTAAATATTAGAGAAATCATCATCATCATCAGCCCATATACGACCCACTGCTGTGCACGGGCCTCCTCTACCTTTGAGAGGGTTTAGACCTTAGTCCACCACGCTGGCTAGTGCGGGATGGCGGACTACACACCTAATAAATTCCTAAGAACTTTTAGGTTTGCAGGTTTCCTCACGATGTTTTTCTTCACCGTTACAGCAAGTGATAATTCATTGTGAATACACACAATTACAAATACACAAATATTAGAGAAACTTAGTTATAAATGGTTAAAACTTATAATTGTATGTTAATTACATAAAAGATCGTCCAAAAGAGATGCAATGATAATGGACTAGTACAGCTCTATTCACAAACCATGTGTAAAAATCACTTATGAATTTTGACAGTAAAACAAAAAAAAATAACAACTTTGAAACAAAACACACTGGCTGTTAAGTAATTACACTTGCCTAAGTAACTATGAAAAAAAAAACAGTTCCACATTCAAATTACATCACATAATGAAGGAATCAAACATGGGATCCTCCCTACACTGAATTATTCATGAGGAAATTAATAATAATAACAATAACGCGTTATTACATAGACATTAATAACCAAAGGCCATTATACCAGCGGATTTATTGTATTATTAATAAAAAATTCAAATCAGGCCTTACAAGCGTAAGTCGTGGATTTAAATAGTTTGAAGTTCTCACAGTAAAAAAAATTGAGGGCGAGTTGCGTTGTACGTAAGGGTTCTGTTCGTATTTTATTTGGTATTTTAGCTGTTTTGATAACTTCCTTTGCCTAAAGCCGACGTGACCTATACAGGTTTGATCCTCGAATAAATATATGGATGACCTATTAATATGATTTGGATGTTATGAAACCGTCAAGTTAAATTCTACTGCCTACAAAACACTCAACAATACTACACGTGTTAAAAGACGATGAGTTCCATAAAAAACACAACAAACAAACATCATCAGCCAATATACGTTCCACTACTGGGCACGCGCTTCCTCTACCATTAAGAGGGCTAAAAAAATTACCATTACCTTTTTTTTTTTTTTTTTTTTTTTTTTTTTTTTTTTTTTTTTTATTCTGGCACGGCAAAGTGACCCCATTGCACCTGATGGTAAGCGCAATGGAGTCCAGAAAAAGTGCCGACCAGCGAGAGATGATGGTCTCCCGTTGGTCGACACAATCATGCCGGCCGAATACCTCTTCACCTTATTGTGAAGAAGTTTGGGGGACTATCAATCATGGCGATCAAAGGACCGACCGCGACAAACCGGCCAAAAAAATTGCCGGCACGGTCATCCTTTCACCATGATTGAAGCCCCCCCGAAAACCGGATATACACTGGCTGATCCCGGAACGCGGCACACTTGCATGTTTTTATTTTGTGTAGCTTAACCAAAAAAAGAAGCTATTTCACTTCCAGTACCTCCAAAATGGATCTCTATTGAATTATTGATTCTCAAGAATTTAAGTTTCCTTGATTCGGGTTTCATTCGTTCATATGGAACATGTGGACCCCTAAAAAATAATATAATAATTTGATCCGTGTGGGCGTTGTATAACTTAATTACGGTAGGTCCGGTGTAATACCATGTGTGAAATGTCAATACCGGCGTTTGATGTTGGGATTTGAGATAAATCCCAGCGCGGGGGATTGGTATGTGGGAAAACGTTTGTTTGTTTTGTGGTCCGCGGACCCTAAGTGACGTTATTCATTCATGACTCTTGTATAAGCCATTGCTAATCTAGAATCAGAATCATAAATAAATATGAATCAGAATCATAAACTAATATGAAATTTTAGTTAGAACAATGCCGTTGAAATGCAATCGAATATCGACTAATAAAATAGTAATAGGTAATTGTATTTCTATAATATACTAAGAAGTCCAAGTTGCTGTCCGTATATTCTACATATTTTATATGACTGAGTAATTATATAGGTACCTACCTGAGAATCTACAAATACGCTTACGGGTTATTTGATGGTCATATGAATAAATCCCCAAACGAGTAGACTTACTGAGGGAATTAAAGGCAAAAGAGAGCTTTCATTGCTTTTAATGAAAATTGAAAAAAATATATAAAAAAAATGCCCTTAATAATGTTAGACTCGAAGAGATTATCGAGAACGAAAATAAATATATGTCACTTGTAAAATACGTATTTCTGGATTGCAACAAATATTATCAATAATTAAGAAAAAGTCTAAATCTGTACGTTACATTAAATTACAGCACTAGAATGTTAAATGATATATTTACATTAGAAATGTTTATTTACAGATAAAATTGCTTAAACCGTTAATACTTTTGTTTTATTTGATTCCTAATTTAGATAAATAAAGATTAATTTATTTGTGATTAAAAAAGTTTAAGAATTCAAGGCTTAAACCGTTGTACCATATTAACGTTACGTTTTAATTCATACATTTATGAATTTATGTATTAAACCATTTCTGCTAAATTTATTATACTATATAACTATACTATAATATAATGATAAGCAGAAATTTTGTCTTTCGTTTACTTCAATACACTATAATCAGAGAATTCTCACAAACCTTCAAAAAGTAACAAAAGCACAATGCAAACAATTAAGTTTTGATTAAAACTTAAGGGAGCGTCACACATGACGTATCGTTTTATCCTTGCAAAAGTTAATTTCCTCTCTCACACCAACAAATTCAATCCGGCGGCTCACAATAGAGCATATTTGCTTATCTTTAATTGATTCACTCTAACCCTCGGCTGTGATAAGGATTAGCTCTATTCACGCTGACTTTTACAAGGGTAGCGCACCCTTAACGAGGGTTAGGGCACAGATTATAAAATCTCGGAATTATATTGTGAGTTACACTTTACATACGTATTTTATGTCTCTCAGAGACGTTATTTAAAAAGTGATGATGGTCTTAAATACCGTTACTCGTTAAATAATCACTCTATTTTAATATTTGATTTAAATATCTCCGTGCAAAATGCAATTCTAGATATGCGTCCTCAATTTTTTTGCAATCAAATTAACTAAAATTGCATTGAGTTGCACATTAAGCTTCTGCCAGTCATCGCTTCATTTTGTGCATATATAAAACATAACATGCTATTCTTGTGTCTAAGTAACACCAGCAATATGTTCCAAATAAATACCGCTTTCAAAAGATCTGTATTGATGCAATATAAGTATTTGCCACGCAAAAGGATCTAATTGAAGTGACGCATCTGCATATTGTACTCTATGTTCCGCACGAGGCGACATCGGATTTCATAAGCACACGCGTGTCCCGTATTATCGGGCGGCGTTCGTAATGCGATATAGCTATAATAGGGCGATATTCGTGAATTACAAGCATTTATCGCGTCGTGTAGTGCGGTGAGGGGCCCAGCCTCCCCAGAGGGACGCTAAATGGTTTTATGGGATTTATAAGATTGTTTTTGACTTCTGATATTTTTGCGTTTGCTCTCCGTTTGCGGTGTAATTATTTACGGTTTGCATTTATTGCGTTGGTGTTTTTAATGTTGTTTATAGGTCGAATTCAATTTAATAAATATAGCCATAAATATTGCGAATACATATAAATTCCTACGGTTTCGAAGAATGTTTTTAAGGAATTTCTTAATTTAGCAAAATTTAGGTGGAGAAATGTAAAATAGACAATATTTTGACAACGAAGATATTGAATAAACACTAAATAATGTATATTTTACTACCGCAACTGGGTTAGCACTCTGTTGTATGGAAGCGATCTGCGTGTATCTATTCCTCTACATTTATGTTCAGATTTTAAGATTGGAAGTTCTTATGTATCAATCATGGCATTTGGTAATTTTCTTTTTTTGCCCTTTCTTCTTACAAATTTACTATTTATTAGCCCTATAATACATTTTATTAAGCAAACACTTTTATAAATATAGGTACTCACATTCGAATCCCGGGTCAGGCAAAGCGTTATCATATTTTTCACTCAGAGATTCTCAATAGCAACGAGCCTGCAAACAATCTGAAAATAGCTTCACCCTATTGAGACCTACGTGCAACTTAAAACACCACGGCCGAAATGTGGGCAAAATAAGCCTACACCTTCGTAAAAATATTTGAAAATGTCAGAAAATCCCCGTCGTCGTAATGGAAGTGTCTGTTAAAACAACAGATAGTGATACAAGTACGTGCGTTAATAAAACGTCATTCATACAGTTTCCAATAAAGGGGCGAGCAAAAAAACCCTTTGCAAGTCATTCGACTGGACGTTTGATATGAGCGAACGTGGAAATTGGAAAAATCCGTGGAAATCCGATGTCTGGCTGACGGATTTTTAGGATTCCATTTTTCGCTCCAAACCGACGGTACGTCCGATTATAATAATGGCTTACGTTAAAATTGCTGATTCAATTGATTTTTAAATATAAAATGTTTTAAAGATATAATAAATAATCTCCCAGAAACCTTCTATTTACAGTGTTTAAAATTTCCAAAAACAGTAAACATGGTGGCCGAATATTGTAATTGAAAGATACTTGTTATCTGGCGAGACTTGGGTGTAGAAATATTCTTCTGTTTACATTTAAGGGAACAACATCGTGAATTTATGTATGTATGTACAAGTTGACTTTCTAAAGACTAAATCTTCTGAAAGACTGCATCTAGTGCCATGTCATAGTCTCAAAGAAATAAAACACCTTTTAAATGCATCTTATTTTTTTGCGCCGAGAATATTAAAAAAAAATCTAAAACGCCACTATTACAGGGTTCTTAGACCAATATAAAAACATTCAAAGTTCATGATATTCATGCATGTATGTATAAAACGAAATCACAACTTCGCCCGCTCGCCGAAAGTGCCGGAAATTGATTTTTTTATCGCACCTCTATAAAATACCCTAATAGTACTCACACGGTAACTGGATTATTGGAATATTTTATGGCCTATTTGGTTTAAAGTAATTGATATATATGTATATAGATCGTAATGTATGATTCAATATTATGGCTTAAATTTAATTTATTAATTTAATGTAAACGCACATTAAGTGCACTCTAAACTATGACAAACATATTTCAATCCATTTGAGTTGGCTCAGAAAAAATAATTGTAAAAAACAATAACAATTATAAATTATTACAGTAAAGCGTTGGATTCTTTTAAAAATATATTTTGCTTCTTCTCAAATAACCATTATTTTATTAAACCTCGGAATAAAAGGAACAATATTATATTTATATCATTTTATCGTATTAAATTTAAAAAAAAAACTATATTTAAGACAACAAAAACAGAAAACCAAATAAAAATTCATGTGCATGTGCAGTGTGTATCTAATCAACACATTGTCTGTTTTAGCCTAATTATTAATTTTAAAAAATTCAAGACTGTTCAATGATAAAAGTAGCGACATCTGTATTTGAAGAAGGGTTATTAAACAAGATGAGTCGCAACTGGCAAACTCGCAAACATTGCTCACGACTTGCGAATGTTCGATGTATAAAATCCGAATCGAACTATAAAACGGATATATTGAGAGAAAACAAATATTTTCACATTTATTTACTAAAAAGATTTAAAAAATATGAGATTACTATCCATTGTCTATGGCTATTGTCTTTGTACAGTATTTAATTCCCAATTTATTGTAGGACAAAGTTCACAATTGAGGTAAAAGCTCTGTAAAAAAACAGTAAATTATTTGACAGAACAACACATTGTCACACATAGTTTGTTGAAGGCGATAAATTAGGGCGTAACGTGCTTGGAACCACACGATATTAACAACGTATTATCTGCTTACTTCAACTACTGGATATCCTTTAAGTATTTTAGGCCAGGTGTAAACGAAGCGTCTTGACTATGTATACCAAGATTTTATATACTAGCTTTTTCTATAATGACAAGAACCATTATCAGACTCAACGACTCTAGATGGAGCTAATGAACAATTTAAAAAAAATGTTCATTATTAAATCATCGTCATCATCAGCCCATATACGTCCCACTGCTGGGCACGGGCCTCCTCTTCAACTGAGAGGGTTCAGGCCTTAGTCCACCACGCTGGCCTAGTGCGGGTTGGCGGACTACACACCTAAGAAATTCCTAAGAACTTTTTTAGGTGTGCAGGTTTCATCATGTTTTCCTTCACCGTTAAAGTACCTACGTGATAATTCATTGTGAATACACACATAACTTCGAAAAGTCAGAGGTGTGTGCCTGGGGTTTGAACCCGCGACCGTCGAGATTCTCGACCGCGTGCACAAACCTCGAGGCCATCACTACATCAATATTAAATACTTTTACTTTAATAATGTCACTATTCATACTCGCATTATTAAAAACTGAACGGTTTAATTACACCTTCATTTAAACCTAGAACTCTCAAGTAAATTATTAATTAAGTTTCTGGATGTACCTACGCCTCCCAAAAGATGTCTTCAGTGATCGGACAGTAGTGAACTTTTGTTACATGCTGTACAGTCCCGTGGCGCAGTTGGCTAGATACCAGCTTGCGAAACGAGAGGCTGCGGGTTCGATCCCCGCACCGAGACTAATGTTTGTGTGATCCACAAGTATTTGTTTCGGCTATGGGTGTTTTTGAGACCGAAAAGTCTCTCGTATTTTCTGATACCCACGACACAAGACTTGTACCTTTATCATGGTCAGAACTATGTATGTGACTGTTGGGTGTATTTATTATAGTATGCGAGAAATATTCCTCTTGTATACAATCTCCCTAAAATACAAAACGGTAATATAATTTAGCTCGTGGGCGTTTCTACGCAGTAGTCACCACCCTCGAAAACCCGTAAATATTCCTAATACAGGGGCTGTTTAAAGAATTATCTGCTCTCTATGGCTCATAAAGTTTAATGTATCGCTGAGTGCAGATAAACTGATTTCTATCTCAAAACGTTTGTTTACTGAAATTGCCGTACGGCTTTCACCTTTGAAGTGTTTCCATATTATTTTGGGTTCCCTATTTTGCGTAATTACGTATAAGTTCACAAAAAGGGTGAAAGCGTTAATTAGATTACTAATATATGATTAGTAATTAAAATTTACTGAAATTAAAAAAAATGATTGAATATTTTACAAGGATGAATTTTTATAATACCTAATATTTAATTTATTGAGAATTTTACTCAGTATGCCACCGTACGTTTTTTGATATAAATTAATCACGACTATAGTATCTGTGTGCATGTGAGACTAAAACAAACCCTTCCAGTAGTCCTCGCAACAAATATGTGATCAGTAAAATGAACAAGGGAGTCGGTAAATTTGACGAGCTATCTGATAATCAACATTCATAAATACATCAGAACAAATATACCTTTAATTAACTATTGCACCGCGACGTTATTCTTAACTGACATCATAATCTTTGACTTAATAAAGACATGTGTCATATCAGGTAAAAATACCCAGAACCGGCTCTGGAAATATCAACATTGAACCTAAATACATAATATGAAGAACTTTTAATTGGCCAACTTTACGACAAGAAAGAGCTTAAAGACTTCCTACATATTCAATTGTGTTGAAGATTGAACTAACAAACCGCCCTCCAAGCGCATTAACAACATTGCTGTATAATATTATAGCTTATTAAAGAAGCCGCTACCAGTCTTAATTAAGAATAATTAAAGAATAACCGATGCTTAACACTACTTTAATGCCATGTTAAATGTCCATGTAACGATTCCTATAAAAATTTAATTAATATGCTGACATACAAAATATGGTTACGTGTGTTTTTTCGTTTTTCAGGATTAAATTCGTCTAAATAGCAATTATAAGGGTCGCCGACGAATAATTGTGTGGTTTCCTAGAAATACGTTTACGAGCTTCTAATTATCGAAATGCATGGCTGGTAATAAGTTACATTTAGTAGTTTTTTTTTTTTGGAATATACCAACTTTAAGTGCCCGTATAACATGCAAACATATTAGAAATATTTGACTTTATTTATTTATTTTATTTTTTTATTTAATATTCTTTATTGGGCACCACAAAAACAAGAATAACATAAAATAAAACTAAAATAAATTCTAAGAGTGCCACAAAGGGCGGTCTTATCCCTATTAGCGATCTCTTCCAGACAACCCAGAAAATAGTAGTTTACAAAAATAAATGGGTGGCCATGGAGTTACAAGAATAAGAAAAAATGGTATCAAAATACGGCTGCCTCGTGGTCTCGCGGTACAAGTATGTGCCGTGCGATCTAGAGGTCCTGGGTTCGATTCCCGGGTCGGGCAAAGTGTTATTGGGTTTTTCCATTAGGAAATTCTCAGTAACAGCACGGAGTCTGGAAATGTGAAAAACGGCAATAGGCTCGCCCCCTATTACGTGGGACTGATACATACTTGGCGAAATGTGGGTGCAGTAATGCACCTCTGCCTACCCCTTTGGGGAATACAGGCGTGAGTTTATGTATGTATGTATGTATGTATGGTATTAAAATATATTAATATAATTGACAGTAATAAGATCAATTAGATTTAGTGTAGTGTGCTTTGAGACTACTTTTAAAAATAGTCAACGACTACTTAATAAAACGAATGTTGGTTTTATCCACATATATTTTTCTTATTTTGCCATGAGCACTAAATGTGTCGCGTAATGTTTGTGACTGGAAATATTTTATAATTATTAATAATATTCAGTAGGTAAGTGACTTCGACTGCTTAGTACTTATAATAAAGTCTAGATATCAATACCTACTTAATTGTAAACTGATACGTCCTACAGTTTTTTTTTTACTAATCTTTTTTAGAGTTATTATTTTATCGAAATGAATGGGGATCCGTTATGTTCATCTAGGTTATACAATACTTCTGTGTTAAACTGCTTACTACCCAAATCATCTGAGTAACTGGGGAAGAAACATCTTAAGATCTAACTTTTGCATATGTAAATATATACCTATAATATTGGCCGCATCTCTGAAATCTTTAACGAGTTTTTAAACATATTTTTCATTGGTACGAGTACTTCGGTAATATATTGGATCTATAATATATTGGTCTAAACGTGACGATATATTAATAGCCTTCCTCGGTCAATGGATAACCCATTGACGCGCTTGCCGGTACGCGGCCTCCACTCAACTCTTCAGCTTTATAATATTAGTATACATGAATATTTTTAATAATTCGTCTTTTCAACATTTGTTAAATTGGAATTATTGGCGCCAATTCTAAATTCAGCTTTCCGAGTAGACACACCCGCCTCCGCAGCTCCTCCGCCCATCGGCAAACAAAGTGTTCGGTATACAGTTACAAAGAAACGGTAAACGTTACTCGGTATCGTTGGCTCGTAAAACCGGGACTACAGTCGCCGGCGCTGGAAACACCGATTTTACTATCTGCCGAGCAGTTTCAGCGACTACAAAGAGCCAAATGTTGGGTACAGTTATGCGATAAATGTATGATGATATTATAATTTTATGATGATAAATAAATTGGTACGTGCAATTTATATCACGCTGTAGCCATGAGTGTAGACATAAGTTGGTGTGTATACCTTAGATGTAAGAACATATACGAGTATATTTGTTAAAGATTGAATAAAAAACATGTAGGTATTATTTCGCCACTCATGTGTTTCATTACTCTGGTCCCTTCATGGCGACCTTTTAAATGTAAACGAACTTAGGTAGACAAAACTGCAGAAATCAGCCGAATTCCGCTGTTAAACACGTTGAGACACTAATGAACTGCCTACATTATTTCATCAGTATCATCATTAGCCCATATACATACATACGTCCCACTGCTGGGCACGGGCCTCTTCTACAACTAATTTAGGCCTTAGTCCACCTCGCTGGCCTATTGCGGGTAGGCGAACATTAGGTGTTTAATATTAGTCAAAGGTAGATTATTCGTTCATTATGATATTTTTATCTATTACTTAGTCATTTTATGTATTTTCTTATATCGTGTGTTACACACTGTGTTTAATCCCCTAATCGTTATAACGTAGCTTTCTATTTTTGTAGTCTCCCTATTCGTTTATTCTTACATATAGACTTTTTTATCTGTAAATAATTCATAGCTTTTCTTCATTCCTTTTCTTTCCAAGAAATTTATTAGCTAAACAACAGCTGATGCAGTCATTTTAAAACGCATGACATAGAACTCCAACACCTAATTGTCATTACTTGAATAAATAATAAATATAAGGTTTTGCTACCTGGTATAAAATTATCATTTTGTTAATATGTACATGTACTTATAGTGTGAAGATTTTAGTGCGCGACAGTAGTGGGCGGGGCGGCGCGGCGGCGCGTTTTACAACATTTCACGGTAGCGCATTAATTGGGCGAAATATAATCAAACAAATGTATTAGCCAATACACTTCGCTTGTGCCTACACTGTATACGGAAATCTTATTAATAAACTTAACTGTGCGTTTGAGATGAAAGCCGCGACTTTAAGCACACTTCAGAGATTTGAGCGTGAACGCAAAACAAAGAATCGCCGCTTATAATTCATGTATTCCTACTTTACACCACAGCGGCCTCAGATAAAGGAACTTTAAAGTTGCGGCTGATACTTTATGTCAGATATCATCATCATCATTATAGAAGAATAAATAGCTGAATAGCCCTAAAGAGTTCGTTATTGCCGTAATATCAAGCTGTAGAACGATCCTTTCTTTTATTTTGGACCCTTTAAACATAGTATATAAACTCACATCGACTAACAAACATATATGTTTGAAGTACCTACGAGAAGCGAAAGGTATGCATGAGTTTTCGGAGGTTTAAGGGTAGCAACTGGTACTATACCGATGTGGTAGAGCTAGGCGTAACCTGTCACATAAAAGGCTCGTGCACAACGCTGAAAAACAGTTTTCACAGTAATTTATAACTGTTAGGTATGTGTCTTTTTTTTTCTCTCAGTACATTAAAATGATTTTGCAAAATTAACACATTTCATTCAGTCCTTGATATTGTTTTAGCGCCAAACACAGTTATTCCTATTTATTCTCTTCCTTAACCATTGAAATGAACCTACAATTCTACCAACATTGCAGACATTAACCGCGACGTTGATTTTATAGTGAAGTTATGAAGGAATAACCTCCTTTGTACAAACGGGTGTGAACACCTCTCTCGCAGCTACTGCCAACATTACAGAAAAAATATGTGACAACCAACGACTCCAACATTCGGCATGACAAAGCGCCCACTGACCGGTTGTCAGTTGTCACAATAAAGTAAACAATAAGTCGGCGATATCGCGTCTAATGCCGACGGTGCGCGATAAAATTCGTGAGCGCGTTGTCACACCTCCGCCTAATTGGAATTTATAGTATGTCTCTGGAACACTTTGTGATGGCAACATATGGCGCTTACTACGTGTTCTCGACTCCATAAGTTTCAAGTCGAACGCGAGTTGCGCAAAAGGTTAAAAAATATACTGCAAAAAATTCTGTCATTGATGATTAATTAAAGAAAAGTAATAGTCTACGATTTTGAATATTACTTCAATATTGTTATTCGTAGTGATAGCCTCGGGGCATAGGAGCGCTCTCGAGTCGATTACATCGGCAGTCTCGGGTTCAAACCACATTCACAAACCTCAGACCTTTCTAAGTTATGTGTGTATTCAAAACAAATTATCAGATGCTTTAACGGTGAAGAAAAATATCGTGAGGAAACCTAAGAAATTCTTAAGAATTTTTAGGTGTGTAGTCCGCCAACCCGCACTAGGCCAGCGTAGTGGACTCAACCACTCTATGTTGTAGAAGAGGCCGGTGCCCAGAAGTGGACCAGGTATGGGCTGACGATGATAATGATTATTCATTATTTTTTATATTCATTTCAGCATTATAAGCAAAAGTTCTCCAAGGTATATATTTTGATTTAATGATAACTTTTCTTTTATTACTATATTTTGTCTTCATCATTGACAAGTTAGAAAAAAAAACATCTTGTACTTCATTATTCTAATTAACACAACATACAACATTGTCGCCATCCTTTAGACTATCAGTGACATTAACAAGCCCTTTACAAACTTACATGTTAAGAATGATATGAATGCCTGATCGTAATAATACGTAAATATATCGAAGATAAAATCTTCACAATATGTTTCAAGAACGAAAAATGCGAGGTATGTCGTAGAAATTCTTGTAAAACGAGCACATATAAAAAAAGCAAGTTCGCAAAAAAAATTGTTCTACAAGAGGTTGTGCAGTTTTTAAAGAGGATATTTGTACTTAAATCAAACTGATCGTTTTAAGCTATACTTAAATGTTATGAAAACTAGCTTTTATCTCAGTAATAAAGAACAACCTCAATTAATTGGAGCTAGAATAGACCAATCGAGTTGTATGCAGTAAGGAAGACACACTAATAAAGTTCTACACAAAGGTCTTATTCTTATATGCTGTACGTCTGTCGTATCTGTATGACGATTATCTTATATTCTGAAGGCTCATATGTAAGTCATGAAACATTGCAAGGCAAACCCGTTAAAAGTCGACTTATGATTCGTTTGTGAATGAAATAAAATTAATTAAATGTATATAAACATAAATATGCACGTTGGATCCCTGTAAAAATTAATGTAATAAAAATAATATTTTTAAAATATTTTTTATCGACACAAATAGTAGGAACCCAAATTCGATTCGGACATAATATTACGGCCACAAATTCAATGTTGTTTCGTTTCGGAGAGCTTCCGACCTGCTTCCGGGGTAGATTACAAAATATGTACTTTATTTGTGTCCGCCGCCTTATCTTAATTTCTTAATTAAGGACCCTGAGCGTAAATTAGGTGCGGTCATTGTATTGTTTTTCAAACTTTATTATAATACAATTGTTTTGTGCCACGTGTAGTAGATATATTTTCGTTAATTAAAATAATAACGCAAGCTTTTAAATATTAATTATATTTTGTTAGTATGCACAGTACTTTATAGGTTATTTTTCATTACGGGTAATCGCTGCCGACACGATAAACAAACATATACGTTTAGCAAACAGGAGTAATTCGATTCTGTAATGAAGGAAAATAAAATACATACATACATACATAACCTCACGCCTGTATTCCCCGAAGGGGTAGGCAGAGGTGCATTTCTGCACCCACATTTCGCCAGGTATCTATCAGTCCCACGTAATAGGGGGCGAGCATATTGCCGTTATTCGGGCACAATTCCAGACTCCGTGCTGCTACTGAGAATTTCCAAATTGAAAAACCCAATAACACTTTGCCCGACCGAAATACATTATTTTTTGTTAATTCTTTACTGAGAATTTTTTACGTTCAGAAGATTGACTAGAACCACATAAAATATAATATCAAATACAAAAACATCCAGTTTCTTGATTGCTAACGTAGTGCGATTCAAATTAATTTTTAATCTCCTACATTTTCAAGAATCTTTGAAACGTGACGTATATACATGGAGCCCTGAACTTACAATGCTGATACACTTGTGTGAGTCGCAATGGCGAGTTTAACTTTTCGTATATGTGTTTTTTTCGTATGCGAATATTTAGTTTTATACCCGTCTAATGTAGGGTGTATATACATACATATGTATTATGTACACAGACCGAACCCTGAACTTGCAATTCTGCTACGTTTGTAATTGTATGAGTGATAATGGATCGTTCTAATTAAAATCGATTTCTTATGGTGGAATAGTAGTGTCCTACGACCATAGTTTTGGGAACCTATATGTATATACTACGTCTGGAATTCTTTTATACAATGAGCGTTGAAGTACATATCGCGTCAAATTTGCATGCGCCAGTGAGAGTTGATTTCCCCGGACGATTCGCTATCGGCGCCATCTACGGAATTGCCACCCTAGCACCGGAGCGCGTATCCAAATCGAAAATCAACTCTTTTTATTCACGCCACTTATTGGGTTGACTTATTCTGTGCTTCCAGGCGTAGGTAATTACGGTTTTTATACTTCATAATTCTAATTATGACTTGCAGCTCTATAGCTGTATAGAATGACGAGAAATGGTCGTTTAAAACTATACTATTTCGACGATACTGCACTTGAAAATCTGGATGTAATAATTATTAAATTTAATACACAAGTCATGAGTTGGAATACGTAATTCCTGAGTAAATATCCTCCAATTTGTCTAGTATACTGCTTATTTAAAAAAAATATATATACACTTTATATTTAAGCCTATATGTCCGAACTTTAAAGCTTATTTAACATATCAGCTTTTTATGATGCTTGGCGAGCCTATCGTCATATTTCCAGACTCCGTACTCCTACTGAGAACCCAACACAGGACCTCTCGACACAACATGCAGATTTACGCTGCATAACCAACGTAGATAAGCTGCATAATGATAATATATTCACGATATATTTAACGTTTGTCCGCACAGCTACCAGAATAGGCACGTCGGTTTCTATTCATTTCGATTGAACGATTTTTACATAGTAAACGTAGGCGTATAAGATTTTATTGCAAACGGAGTTCTATTCTTGGGAATTGAATTGAATCGTTTGGTTTGACAAAAGGTACGCTTTTCATAATAAAACGCTGGAGCCGTTTGCATAGGTAAATAAATTCTTTTGTAAAGCTATCGCGGAGGCATTCGCGAACCTCCACTGTTTGTAAAGGTACACGCTGTTAATGAAGTACATTTGAACACTTTGAATACTCTGTGAATGTGATGCCGAGGTTAAAAGGAAGATTTTTCTTAAATACTTAAAGAACCTGTATTATTTACACGAGTAACTAATTTGGTCTCGCTACATCGATTACTTTATACAATTAAAATATTTGTCTTCCTAGCCTTGCAATGTGCTAATGCATCTAATATTAAGAAATAATCGGTAACAGAGTCTGGAAATATGTTCAATAACCAGTAATACACTCGTCCTTTTATACGTGTGCATAGGATTTCATTTCGGCCTACATTCCTGATACTCGTGTGAAAATAGGATGAAACCATGTTCAATGTCTTTTCTCGGGCTCTCTTTATTTGAAAACCTGGCAGTAAATGTAACACTTGACTATCAAATCCTGACAATCCTATGCCCTTAGCTCCTTTGAACATAAAATGGCGCGCATACCTACAGGTTGGCATCAGTGGCGGTACTTCCATAGAAGCCCAAAAGCGTTACATGTTAATTTGTAATGTCTAGTATATAATTATTTATTATGGGGTCAGGATATTCTCATTAATATGTCAAATTACTTTTGTTAAATAAAGATTTAAAGCATAAATATTATTATTCGGAATATTGTTATAGCTGGGCTTTTGGGCTTCTATGGAAGTACCGCCACTGGTTGGCATAATTATATTATAGATTTATCTACGGCCTACGCAGCACTATGCTTACTATTAGGTGAAAGAAAGGAAATGAACAAAACCTTCATACATAAATAAACTATTCCAATTTTGCAAGAGAATCTCATACAATTACCAAGAACTGGAGAAAAAAGATTTTCAAATGAGAAAACAAGCCAATTCAAAAACATCATTAACATAATGGTGATCTTTAAAGTAGTGAGAAGATGGTAATGTGGCTGGAGTGTTATCGCGTATCTGCCACTGTTTCATAACGCGCGGTAACATTATACAGAATGGAGGATAATAATATTCACGTGCACACAATATCCAAATGTCAACCGTTAACCGTTGGCTGGTTCTTATTTTCTGAATAATGACGGTTAATAACACGTCACCCATTCTGTAGCAAGCCGTTCAAGACTATCAAGGTCCTGCTCTATCCCACCAAACTCCCGCCACTGCAACTCCTGTGCTACAGGACCAACAGGAGCGCGCACAGTATTGACACCGAGCAGTGAAGCTCAGCGCGTCTACGGGAGCCTAGTTCATCTTCTATCGAGGTCTGCTTCATACATTGGAAAATAAGCTAGCGTAGTTGTCTCAATTGCTGAAAGATTACATTTATATTTTTTTTAGTTTGCATCAAATTGGCGGAAAAAAATAATTTCTTATGGAGTGTCTCAGGTATTTAGGCTTCCCAAAGCTGTTCTGCAACTGTTTTAATATAGCTTAATTACACGCATTTTTTTTTGGTATAAAAGATTTCACATCATTTTACAGTGGAGTCACTTTGCCGTGCCAGAATAAAAAAAATAAAAAAAAAACAAAGATGTGCGTGTTGAATATAATTCGAACTCGGACACTCAATTACATAAAGTAATTTAATTGTTAGGAATTGGTAATTATTGTTACACAATAGAACTCTTTAGATTTAAAAATCATTGAATAACGTAAAAGTGAATACAATGTAGTGTCATTCAGATATCACGACAATCCAACCCTATCGCATTCAAACGATATCAGAATAATTTCGCCGTATATATGCTGTTGGTGACATTATGTACTCCGCGTTATACCCCACGGATAAAACGAAAATCTATAGCTTGATATTCATAGGCAATATATGCTGAGATGGTTTTACTAAATCTTTATTGTCTCCTTATGACCAACTATATTCCAAATACGTAATAGAGTTTGAAAATATTTTTTTTGTAATAATGGCCAATAATATGACAAATACTAACCCCATTTTGCGAAGGGGGAGAAAGTCAGGGCTGGGCAAAATACAGGCTTTGCTTTAATTGAAATACAAATTACAAAATACTGTATCGAAAGTAATTAAAATACAAAATACATTTAAGTAAGGTATTTGAAATATAAAATACAAAATACAGTATTTTAGCTATTTTTAATTGAAATACGAAATACAAAATACAAATTACAAAATAATGCATTTTTTTAAGGCGGTTTTTATTTGTGTAAAAGACTGTTAATTTGGAGGCCTAATCTAAAACTGAGAGAATATAAAAAAAACTGTAGGGCTGGCTACACTGCTTGACATTGACAATACGACGTACATTTTTATAGCTGCTTTACCATCATTGCACTCTCGCCTCGCACTCACACTCAGCTAAATGTATTTTGAAGCCTCAAGTATTTGAAATACTAATTACAAAATACTTCGGCTTCACGTATTTGAAATACAAATTACATTTTAAGAAAGTAATTGAAATACAAATACAAAATACGTATTTGTATTTCAATTACAAGTAATTCAAATACTGCCCAACCCTGGAGACAGTGGCGTAAGCCTACGTTTTAAAAGCTATGTTTTTTATGTTCACAATGTATACAACTAACTTACTTTAAAAGTCACTTACTTAACGTAACATTTAAACACATGATTATTAAAATAACTCATTGATGATAAATTAGTAGTAAGCGGAAGATCAATTATAAATTAACCTTTTTTCAACGTGCTTATTAACATACATAATACATTGTACCAAAACAACACAGCTGTGGCGTAGGGACTGTTAGTTGAAGAGGATTTGGAATCTATTATAATCTATAATCTATTTCATTGAAGGTTAATGAACAGTTTAATGCAGCATAATATAAATGCCTATATAATTTATTGTCATATTGTAAGACTTTCGGCATTCTATGCCGGGTAGTAGAGAAGTACCTGCTTGGTATGAAAAGTCATTAAAATGGAAATGATAAAATTAAAACAAAAATATATTTTAAAGTATCTAATAACCACGCTTCAAGATTTGGCTATGTTTACAATTGAACTAATTATAGACCAAAGAAATGGTTATTCTATTGTTAGTATGGGACGATAGTTAGACGATAGGCAATTTGTTAGTACTCACCTAAAAGTTATCTTCTAAGTTAATCCTCACAAACTTAAACCTAGATCACAAGTAGGTAATACAAAATATCTGTAGCACTTTGAAACCCTCAAACCTCATTTTAAACCGCAATTTTAATGTCGGCCACACCCACAGATTCTTGTTGACAACCAAGTGTTATACCTTACGCCCACATATGATACATGGCGGACTTCCGGCGAGCGCGCTTCCGGTGCACGCCCCCTGGCGGGGAATTTTGTAAGTTCTCAAACGTAAACAGCCTGTTTAGATCATTATCTGCACAGTAGTGTTGGTTTATCACTTCGATGATGTATTACGTGGTGTGGCGAGGAGAAATGTGTTTTTGAGGGGTATTTTTTCGTCGTTACGGTGTGGGGTGTGTCGCTTTGTATGGTAGAGGAAATGGAATGAATACGCGGCTGAATATTCCGTACTGACTTTTGTGTCAATAAAAATATTTTAATTCTGTTAATATTTTTAAGTTTACTTGTAGATCGATAACTTAAGGTCTAAAATTATTGAAGATATTTATATTTATAATACAATCTTGTAACAGAATGAATTAATTATTTAGTAAATGATTGTTTACTTGTATTCCTGTTTTTTAGGTGCAGCCATCAATTATTAAGAGCTTATTTTGCTATATACACCTACATTAAATATTTAATTGTAAGATTTCAATAAATTACAACTTATCCACTTGATTTATATTTTTTTCCAACATACCTATTTATTACTTCAAGGTATAAGCAAAAATCTCTACATATTATACTTTATTTAATATATAATTCATATTATAACATTAATTCATGACGATGTCTGATGTTTTTTTTCTGATAAAAAATCTATAACGTGCCTAATGAATATTCTACAAAACAACTATCAAATACCCTACAAAAATCTTCGTATACTTCTAATAAAATCATGGCGATTATTAACAAACATATCCGCAACGAAATCGTTTTACGTCCAATTTCCAACAGAACAGCCATGAATCAAACACAAACTCGATAGATTAAAGGTGAAGCCACCTTTTAAACAACAGACAACAAAAGGTTAATCTAAGTCGGAAGTGAGGTCGATGCAAGCCGGCCAGTCTTCTCAATAGCCAAGGTGTGGTCATCGTATCTCCTCGCATGACTGAACAGGGCCAGTAATGTTGACAAAAGACAGTCTTACGGTCTTTCACGGGTCAAATGTGTTCGAAGCAATCCGTGGACTCAGTGAACAAATCTTCGTGAAAGTTGTGTAAGTGTATAATATCAATTTAAGAACCAGCGTGATTATATTCTTTTTAGAAAATATATTTTTAGATTCAGACAAGGTTTGTGACTAAAAAGACTGGGAACAAATTTCTCTATCTGCCTTAGCATTTGAAATTAACCAGGGAATTAGTCGATATAATAAGTTATCCAGTGGTGGGATTTCGCTGCAATTAAAAGGGATTGGTATTTTAAGAATATATATACTTATGCGAAATCTATATTGTGCTCATTTTCTTCGTATGTCTAATATCCTTACCCAACCCCTACAATTTTAATCCCACCTTTCGACATGCATGAAAAATAAGCGCAACACGGAGAGACACTTTTTTATACTCATCATCAGCCCATATACGTCCCACTGCTGGGCACGGGCCTCCTCTACAACTGAGAGGGTTTGGGCCTTAGTCCACCAAACTGGCCTAGTGCGGGTTGGCGGACTCCACACCTAAGAACTTTTAGGTGTGCAGGTTTCATCACGATGTTTTCCTTCACCGTTAAAGTACGTGATGATTCATTGTGAATACACACCTAACTTCAAAAAGTCAGAGGTGTGTGCCTGGGATTTGAACCTGCGACCGTCGAGATTCTCGACCGCGTGCCTAAACCTCGAGGCCATCACGACTTATTTATTGACTTTTTTATACTATTTATTAACAATTTAAAATAAATACAGTAATTTCAAAAGAGTACGTAGAGGACGTACAGTTGATCGTTTTTTTATAGAACAACAGATTATACTCTTAGCGAAAGCCGAAGTCCCAAACGCTGCCGACCGGTGCTAAATCTCAAATTTAAACCGAACTCAAATATTTGCTCTACGATTAAGCACCACTGGGGGTAGTGATTGATGGCAATACGATATACGGTGTACAGAGTAATGGTGCATTTTCTCTGAATATTTAAAAAAGATTGAATTCTTTTAAGGAGTAATAATGAATGTTTAAAAATTAAAAAAAATGGTTTGATACATATTCAATTTATTAAAAAATTATAATGTGAAAAGTTAATCATTTATGTTTTAAATATTAAATAAGAATTTGCTTTAAATATACCAGTGAACTTAAAGATAGATTTTAATAGCATAGCATAACGAAGCTTATTATTTTTATGAATTAAGAGATCGGATTAATTCTACAAATTTATCAGTGTTTATCAATTTCGTGTTGTAGGGACAGTAAACGAAAAAAAAATATTCAATCTTTGCTTAGATTTGTGCCAATTCACAAAGTTCTTATTTTCTTTACTGCCTCATTAGTTCTTTGTATAAGTTCAGGTTGCATTCTAGAGGTCCCGTATTTGAGACTGGGATTTGGTACAGTGTAATTGGATTTTTCCAGTAGTAAATTTCAGTAGCAGAGTCTATGTCTACACGACTATGCCGTAAGCCAGCGGTCGGCAAGGCGCGGCCCGCGGACGTGTTACTTGCGACCCGTGAATGTTAGCATTAATTAGCATATTCATTTTTTCTATGGGATATGACAAATTATACATAGGTGTTACGTAGAAGTGCGGCCCGCCTTTAGTTTATTTTGCCACATTGCGGCCTTTGCCTGCCAAAAAAGTTGCCGACCGCTGCCCTAAGCCTTAGCGCTATGTGGCTTAACAACGAAAAAGAGAAAAGATATGCACTTCAGGAAAAAAAATCGTGTGTGTTTTTTTGTTAATGGTATCACTTTTATAAATATATAACTCACGTATAGGTCTAAGTCACGTAGTATAAATAATTTTCTGTTATTATAATATTATTTAAAGAGGTTATTACTTCTCTACAAATTCACAGCAATCTGTGTCCTTCGGCAGAACAGCTGAAGAGAAGATAACCCTAGTTTGTCCCCACTTTAAAACAATTAAAACACATTACGAACAAACAAAGGGGTTTGGTGTGGGAAATTTTCATTACCTATTAAAAGAGTACATAGAAATATTTTTTTATGTTTCCTGAACTAGTTGCTGCTTACAATATGTTGTTATAAAATTCAGAAACCTTTAGAACTTTATTGTTCATTTCATTTTTTTCTAAACACCATTAAGTAATTCACAAAATATTTTAAAAACAACTGCTAAGACTGCCTCGTGGTCTCGCGGCACAGGTATGTGGGGCTGATACATACCTGGCGATATGTGGGTGAGAAATGCACCTCGGCCTACCCCTTCGGGGAATACAGGCGTGAGGTTAGGTATGTATGTATGCTAAGAACAATGTGCTTTCCTCTTACAGCAAATAAGATTATTCTTAGTGCCAATGACATTATTTTCATATATGTAAGTATGTGTATGTATGTGTTTTATATGCACATCACTACTGTCACATTACGCCTGTCGCTTGGCACAGACCTATTTAAAATATTTCTATAGTGACCTGTTAGAAGCAGTCCATATACAGCAAAATTCTGCTACCTTTATGAGATGATCCATCTACGTTTTATTTTTAAATCTAATGCAACAACAACCTTACTTACTTCCTTACTTAATTCGAGTATAATAGTCTTTTTTATGTTTTACACTTTACGCATCAACAACTATTAATGACTTGCCATAGAAATTAATGGGAGGCTAGGAAAAGGAAATGTTCGCTTCTTTCAATAACAATAGATGGCTTGCCGATGTTAGATCGAAGTGCTATTTCCTAAAGCTTGTGAATAAAACTGCGATCCAATATGTTTTACAGTAGGTTTAATACGGTATATTGATATACATTGTTTTTTATGATGATTTTAACTGGTATCGTAATGTGATTATACTATAGCCGACAGAAAATGCATTGCCGCCAAAAAATAACACTTGATCTTTTTTTCTGCGCTGGTCACTTTCGGGATCAGTGTGGCGGATTTTATAAGAGTTTTTTATTGGTCAAAGTAAATATAAATACATGCTACGGTACACTCATGGCGCCAACTTTCTTTTTCGCAAACATTGGACCAAAAGCTGGTGCTAATAACTTTGGCAAACACAACTGAATTGCAATATATGTACATACGCGGGGACTTGCGAACCGACAAAGGTGTTCAAATATTAGCATCTGTTTCGGCAAAATGAAACTCGAGCCGGTACATTCGAGCACTGCAAAAATATTACGAGTATACTATACGAGTATATTAGGTAGTAGGTAACCCTGAATATAATAATAATAAGGTGACGAATGGTTGGTATTTACTTAGTCCATCACTAAGTTACGATACTTCATATATTATGTATATTTTTAAGGTAGGTATGCAGGTATCCTCATAATTTTATCTTATATATTATTACAATAATTACACTATTATACTGTAATACTTAAAAATATTCCTACATTGCAAAGCAGAAAACAGATAATTAATCGTATAAGTTTTATCCTCGGATACAAGACATATTTCAGGAGCCAGACGCAAAAATTCCACGTGTAATTATAAAAATTGTCCACTTTAATATTTAAAATAATTCGCAAATCTAATACAATTTTTAATGTATTCTAAACCTCTCATGGCCGAATACTGAAACGCTACTTAATCTGAGGGCGACTTATATTTAAGTGGCTGTTATAATTTAAGCGGTAGGTATACTGAAACATCATTGATCGGTTTTAAGACTGTGATTAACTAATGCCCACATAAATTTCCATAAATGGCAACATTACCACAAAAAGTTCATTTACATGACATTTTTTAAGGTATATACCGTTAAATTATAACAGCCACATAAATATAAGTCGCCCTCAGATTATGTAGCGTTACAGTATTCGGCCATGAGAGTACCCCACGTGAGCCCTAACGTTCGGCCGCAATCTTCCGCGGCGGTGGATCAAAGCCGCGCGGTGGCGCTAAAGGCGCTTGATAATAAGCGATCCCGACGCGTCACACATTACTAGGCCACTTTACGATCACCGCCACCGCACTCCACATGTCATTTATACTTTAATAACTTATTCAAGCCGAATGAGGAACTCGCGAAATTGCGTTTTTTATTATTCCCTCTCGTTTTACAATAATTTTATGAGTATTTTTAATGTAAAACGTTCCCCAGCGATCATAATCTATCACGCTTGAATGCATACGCCGATGGGTTTTTACGACCACTCCTGCCGTGTAATAAAAGTTAATTTTGTACTTCTGTACATGAAATGCCATGGATTTAATTGGAATCAACCGTGGCAATTACAAAACTTCGAGATAAAAACTATAGTGCTATTGATTCCATCTAAAGGGATACGTATGTATGAGTTCCACTTATGGTAGTAGATGGAATGCCTTTTTAATTAAACGCAATAATTTTGCATTATTTATTATCTAACCAGTGGCCCGGGCCGCCTTCGTCTCACTCCATTATACAAAAAATTAATACAGTTCGATTTATCCTACTTTACACACACAATATTATGATGATTTGTGAACTTTTCGTATAACATTTCGTTCATATGGAGCGAAAGAAGAAAGCTGGAGAAATATTTTACCACTTAATATTCAAAATAAAACACGAAGAAGGCCCTTATTAATTATACTTTAATAAATTGCATTACCTTCTCTATCCATGCGATTTGATATTGAAAAACATAATGACTGAAGTATTTTTTAATCATTAATTAATTATTAAGACTGTAATGGTAATCTTTTTATTAGTCAATATAAAAGGAAAGAACAGTAATGACTGAATTAATATGAACAGTCCAACTTTTGAATAACGTATTACAGTAATTTGTTTTGTAAAACATACGAATTTTAAATTGAATTCAAAATATTTTTAAAACAAAAAAATCGAAGTGGTCAACTAACACCAGACTTAAAAGTAGAAAAAACGTGTGGACAGTGTGTCAATATTGTATTTACAAGGCATTATGGAAATTAAACAATAGAGTGACGTGCGATCGCGTTCACAGGTAGGTAAATGTGTGTGGGTTCCTACCATAAAAATAACATAATTTATGATCGGAACAAAAACAATAGGTACTTATTGGAAGCTGTTGCCTTAGTGTATGCTAACAAATTATAATTATTATCATTTTAACTTCTGGTGCTGAAATTAATTTTAAAATTATTTTTTATTTTGTAGATTATTTTTTACGAATTAAAAATAAATATAAATATTTACTATTCGCCATACTATAATACTAAGCCCCATATAATTTGAATTGAGTGCACAAGCTTTTTTTGTCTTTCCACACAAATTATATGATTCTCATGCTATGTGATATACATATAATGCCTCTAATCTTTGATGCAAGTTCATGGATGTACTTTTATTGACTACTATCACTATAAAAATCAAAGTGTAAGTTCAAAATTTATCAGAAAAGTCCTTACGTTATTCTACGAGATTCTATAGACAAGGGACGATATCCTAAAAGAAACCCGCGCCAATAAATAATTATTAGATATGCCTATAACTTTGATTCTAAGACACGTAACGTACAACAAGACGTAGGTACACTGACGTCTTCCTAAAATAAAGTGTAGTGAAATCCACGAATCGAACCTAGGACTACTCGATCGTATTTCTTATACTGCGACCTATCAACGAGTCTCTGTGTTGTAAAATTGATAATAGTACAATTGTATTTGATTGGCAATGGTAATGATCATTGCTAATCGAGCATACAATCACGGATGTAAATTTCACACCGAGCGAGCATCGAACATCAACACAGCCACTCAAGTGATCTGATAAGGTTATCTGTAGGTGATGCACTTAGGCGGCGGATGTCGCTACCGTTTAGCACAGGAAGAGAAAAAACACTACTTACATACACTTAACAACTTTCACACTTTGTTCTATCTATATCATAAATACGTATACTGCTGTGGACCACAGTATAATTGAGTGTTAGGCCTTAGTTTAACCCTCTGGCCTAGTCCAAACTAAGTGTCTACATATTTTAAAATCTTTGTGATTAATTAAGATTATTATTTTCTTTACCTTCATTTAATATTGATTCATGAAGAATGCACACATAGCTTCGAAACAATAAGTATGAGAAAATTTGAACATGCAACCACTGTCTCGGCAGCACTCATTTTCAAACCAATCAAAATAATTCAGTAGAATCTGAACTAAATCTCATATTAACTGCCTATATACGAATGCGACGTACGATTGAAAAGTACCGGGTTCCATTTATTACAACAGGGGACTACTAACAAAAACATACTAAGCGAAACATGGGTCAACAAGAATTCTATATTTTGACTAGACTTCCAAAACGGATTAGGTAACTACTAAAAAAATTGCCTCAGCAAAATGTATATGTTCGATTGCCCTCAGAAACATATCATAGAAACATCATTTTGGAACAAATAGTTTAATTAGGGTTATAATAGAAATGATTGTCATTATAAGTCTATAAAAGCTTCTACAATAATATTCACAAAACTTAGATTAGATTTTTATCGAGAACATTCATTGACCAGGCCAAAGCCAACGAACGAACGATTCGCAAAAAACCTAATGCATCAACACAGTCTCCTATCAATCTTCATTACATTGCTTCTTAAGGAAAATATCAAGTAATTGATCTATGGAAGTGTCCCCATAAAACTCTCATGCATATATTTGTAATTCATCTATAGATTAGGTTGCGTATAAAAAACAGCAGAGTGCTACGAGTGGGTGGGGCGGGGGCAGGAAATCCATTATTCGCTATTCGTTACCTACCAGTCAGTACTGGCATGTGTAGGGATGGAAGAAACGTAATTACGTTCTATCGATAGGGTAACAAGAGTATTCCGAATAGACAGCTCTTATTTTAATAGGGGAGAATTATTTGCAAAGCGGAAAGATTATGGTTTCGATTTTAAATTAAAGTTGTATAGTGATGAAATCGACACTACAGGAATTTGTCGACTAGATCTGAGAATAAGCGTGTCGCATACATTTTCCTGGCTGTGTGATATTGTTTGCTGCAATTAATCCTTTACCTTTTTTTTCTAAAACTACGATGGAAGAAATTAATTTACTCCCATTTTTTTTGTATGAAATTTAATTTGTTGATATAGTTTTTAAAATATAAAAGTACGATGGATTAATCCAGTTTGCTTCACACATTTTTAAAATGATTGTGTAGACATCCGAGATAAACAAAGTTTTCTTACAGTGTATTTGTTTGTTACTGTAATATGCTTTAAATATAACATTATAATTTCTGCTCAAAATCAGAATACATTTTTATCGACAACCAAAAAACCAGTTACATGCACTATGCAAAACATATTAGAGTGCACGTCGTCACATATTCTAATCTATATTCAAATTGGCGCCGCGCCGCCATTGTGAAAACGGGTATATTTTTCCAATTTCGCCCGGAAAACTCGTGCCTCTACCACTTTTGCATACACCACTCTACACGTACACTTAAATAAAAGTATTTAGAACCTTATCTACTTGGAATACGGGTGATATTTTTGACTTATATAAGTGAAATTAAATTGGCAAAACAGGCGATGTGGAAATGTATGCGCCAGCTTTATTGTCATCTCTTTCTAGCTTTTGTGTGACGTTTTATTTGAACTGTTGCAGCCATTGGACATTTTAAATATTTATCGAATCGTATTTCGGAATTGGAAACGCAAATCACCAATGCTTTGTATCGGAGTATTCAATGCCGTAGATAATATTTTTGGTCTTCTTACCTAACATGACTTTTTAGAATTCGACATTATTCTAAGCGAATGAATAAGTTCATCACAATTAAATACAAAGAATATACGAAACAAAAATTATTTTTCTTTTCGCTTTACCATCTCAAGCGACTTAGAAACGTATTTTAACACTGGAAATATTGTTATTATTATGATTAAGTTATTCAGCTAGTCTTATCACTGGGTCTGGGTGTTTGTGAGACCAAAAAGTCTCTCATAGTTTCTGATTCCCACACACACAAGACTCGTATAGTGTAGGGTTAGAACTATATATATGACTGTTGGGTGTAAATTTGTTATTATTTATCAGTAAAACAATCAAAATATTTCCCCGCAATAAATCATGTTATCATTTTCTTTACGTGTTCTTTACACACAACACAGACTTGGATAAAGAGCGATATGTCCATTCATTATTGGTGAAGTTGTTCCAGCGTATATGACGGGTAAATACTATAAACTTACAACGTTAATATGTGTGCGTTTTGCAAAAAGTACAGCAAGTGTTTATTTTCAATATGGGGACATTTGTTACGGATCCAAGATGGCGCCGGCCGGACAGAGAGGACCATGTTTGGACAACATAAAACTCGACGATCACCACGATACACAACGTCTAGATGTGACTAGGCTGCGGTTTTAATAAGCATTAAATTTGTTGAGCTTCAGTGCTCGGCGCTAATACTGTGCGTGCCGCTGTTGATCATGAAGCACAGGAGTTACAGCGGGTGTGTGGTGGGATAGGGCCAAAAAAGCCATCATGACTTAAATATTGTAACGATTTTTGTATGCTGTGTCATCATCATCATAGGTCCCACGGCTGGGCACGGGCCTCCTCTACAACTGAGGGTTTAGGCCTTAGTCCACCGCGCTAGTCTAATGCGGGTTGGCGGATTACACACCTAAGAAATTTCTAAGAACTTTTAGGTGTGCAGGTTTCCTCACGATGTTTTCCTTCGCCGTGGTAATTCATTGTGAATATACACATATCTTCAAAAAGTCAGAGGTGTGTGCCTGGGGTTTGAACCCGTGACTGCGGAGATTCTCGACCGCATGCCTAAACCTCGAGGCCTTTTGAATACTGTGTGTATCCAGTAAAAATTGGCATGACTTTGTCGGCAGTCGCTACTCTATTTGGACAGTGCTAGTGGGATCACTACGATTTGTAATTGTAAGCAACGCATTGTGTTAGATTTGATCTTAATTAGTAGAGTAGATTAATAATATAAGATGCTATAATATTTACAACAATTTGTGACAATATACCAAAATATAATAAAATTATATTGGTATTTAGGTTACCGAATCAATAGGTAAGTGTCGGACCAAGCTCCTTAAGTATTTTATTATGTTTTATTTTGGGCACCCTGAAATTATTCCAATTTTCTTTTCCAGATTTCTATCCCATTAAGCATACTAGTTTTCCATAATAGGTGGACCGATAAAACCGACACTTTTAATTTATTATTAAATTGCATTTACTTGGTTCACAATAACCGAAGCAATAATTATTTTAATAAATATATCTAGAAGTAGCACATCGATGTAACAGCAAGCCGGGTCCCTAAAATAAGACATCCAACGCAACGAAGGCTCATATTTATTTTTTATTTATTTATGATTATTTGCATGGGCCGCGTTGGATGTGACAACACAGGCGCTATTGTCTTCGAATATAATAACGAGATATGGCGCTTGGTCGGTTTGTTTTTTCTTGTACGCCGTCACGAAGGGCTTAAGGGCCCGTGGTCCGTATAAATTTGGCGTATAGTTTAAATCACGTTTGTAGATGGCGTTTGAATAGCTCCGAGACATGTTCGCACTGAATGATGACTAACTATTGATTTACTGGTTCATGCGATCCGAGTTTTTGGTTTATATCGTTAGCTCGGGTTTATGATTGGGTGGGAGCGAAGGGACAGCTTTTTAAACTGTACTCATGTTTTTAGATACTCGTCGTCGTCAGCCCAAATACGCCCCACTGCTGGGCACAGGCCTCCTCTACAACTGAGAGGGTTTAGGCCTTAGTCCACCACGCTGGCCTAGTGCGGGTTGGCGGACTACACACCTAAGAAATTCCTAAGAACTTTTTAGGTGTGCAGGTTTTATCACGATGTTTTCCTTCACCGTTAAAGCAAGTGATAATTCATTGTGAATACACACATAACATCGAAATGTCAGAGGTGTGTGCCTGGGGTTTGAACCTGCGACCGCCGAAATTCTCGACCGCGCGCCTAAGCCTCGAGGCCATCACTGCTTTAGAAACTATTGAATTGAAATTGGCCGGCCTAGCCGTATAGTTGTCGACTTTACACTGGACACGCTTCCAACAGCAATTAAGCTTTTTTTGTTCCAGATATAATATTATGTGCTATTTTTTATGACGTTACTAATGCATATCATATTGTTATGCGATGTGCGATCAATAGGCCCTTTAAGCACGGAGTCTATAAATGTACCCCCAATCACTGAGAATTTAATCACCCCTCTCTACAAGAAACACCCCTGTGCCAGCCTCCTCGTGCACGATTGTTTTTATGTTTCTTTTTTTGTTTTATCTAAATACAAATTTCATGAAATTAACGTATGCTTTTAACTAATAACTTTTAATAATATTTTATTAAACTACCAGCTACCTTTAGATTCAGTTAAGTTCAGTTAAATAATAATAATATAGCTATTTCTATTAAAAAAAAAGACATTTCGTGTTGCTGAGGGAGTTTCTTGCCGTTTCTTCTCCACAGCGATTACACGTTTCGAAGCGGCAATAGGTTAGTTTAAAATAGCTTAAAATTGACGATTCAAAGGAACTTGTAAAGGTCTATTTGAATAAAGATAATTTGACTTTGACTTTGACAGTTCGTAATACCACCCAAATCTTGTAATCGACTTTGTCTAAAAAATCTAAAGTTGATTTTTTGTCACGGTCAAATATTAATCGGTTAAAACCTGGTATAAATTTGAAGTGGCTTTAAATTTAATTTATGGCGCTATTAACTACACGCATTGTATCATTTTACTTTATTACTTCCCTTTCATGCAACACCCATGTCATGACAGTAAAGTTCGACAATTACATAAAACAATTAAACGTCGCGAACTGATATTGAAAGACATAAAGGGACACCATTAAAAAATAATTGGTTTGAGGTTTTTAATGACATTATTAAAAATACGCGATAGAATAATACAAGATAATTGCCTCGTGGTCTCGCGGCGCAGGTACGTGCCGTGCGATCTAGAGATCCCGGATTCGATTCCCGTGTCGGGAAAAGTGTTATTGGGTTTTTCCATTGCGAAATTTTCAGTAGCAACACAGAGTCTGGTAATGTGCCGGTAGAACTTCAATAGGCTCGCTCCCTATTACGTGGGACTGATACATACCTGGCGAAATGTGGGTGCAGAAATTCAATGCAAAATGCACCTATAAAGTCAGAGTTAAGTGTGGCTATGTGTATCCACACTGTGTACCTATCATGTTTGATACTGATAATTATTATTTATTTATCCCACTGCTGGTCACGGGTCTCCTTTACAATTTAGAGGGTTTAGGCTTTATTCCACCACGATAGCCTAATTTAGGTTTGAGACACTACACACCTAAGAATTTATAAAGAACTTCTAAGTGTGCGTGTTTCCTCTCAATGTTTTTCTTCACCGTTAAAGTATGTGATAATTTATCGTAAATACACGCAGTTCACAATATCCGATTCCAACATATAAAGCATCAAATAAATTTATTGAGAGTTTCATAGACACGTGTGCCTCAATGTAGGCACACTTGTGTCTCTTATAGCCTGGATATATGTCTGAAAACAGTGCCAACCCCACCAGCTGTAACTCTGCTTAACTAAATACTTACTCACACCACAGATCCGTCTTTGATAGTCCACGCAAATATACACTAAATATTATTAATTTTTTAATAGTTATGTAAGTTAATTTGTTTGTTGTATTGTTACATATGCATATTATGCTGAATATATTACACTTAGCTTTTACCCACGACTCTGTTCGCGTAGACACAGTACAGTACAGGGTTGGGTTAGAAAAAAAATAAGTTGTAGTCTGTTTTACTTCACAGATTCCCATTTATGCTCATACCAAAAATCATTCAAATCGGTTCAGTTATTTCGGAGCCTATTCAACGCAAAGAAACAAACAAACAAATCTTTCCTCTTTGTAATATTAGTATTGATTATTTTCATTAACATAATGTTAGTTATCTGTTAGAATATAAGTATTTTGGAAAGATAGTACATTTATTTATTTATATAATAAATAAATAACAACATTAATAAGTGCGACTTAAAATTGATAGTAAAACGGACGTGTAGAAACACACCACTGACATCTACATACTTCGAGGGTACTAGCGTTAATGTATATGAAGATAGTCGCGAAAACATAAAATATTATACGAAAAATGTGATGCTCAAAAAGCCACCTTTAGCTTTCCCTTTTTCACTGAATCGAGTAATCCCCCTCATTATGTCAATTAAGGCATAATGAAGACAACTTTAATAACAAATACAAAAGATTATTAAGTATGAAGCTCGGTTACTTTGAACATTAAGCGTATATTCTGAGAATTTTGATAAATACCCGATAGGATCTGTTAGACTGAATATATAATATTTTTTTTAATTTTCCCTGGCAACCGTTGGGTTTATATGAAAACGAAACCAAATACATTCGCGATAATACTATAAGAGCGTTCTGGCTTGTAATTATGACTTGAAAAATGGCAGAAGAGAAAATGCTACAATTAAGGATCATTAAAAGGTACAATAAGTCGTGTTGGCCTCGAGGTTTAGGCATGCGATCGACAATCTCGACGGTCGCGGGTTCAAACCCCAGGCACACACCTCTGACTCATAACTTCGAAAACGAAGTTATGTGTGTATTCACAATGAATTATCACGTACTTTAACGGTGAAGGAAAACATCATGATGAAACCTGCACACCTAAAAAGTTCTTAGGAATTTCTTAGGTTTATAGTCCGCCAACCCGCACTAGGCCAGCGTGGTGGACTAAGGATTAAGACTTAAACCCTCTCAGTTGTAGAGGAGGCCCGTGCCCAGCAGTGGGACGTATATGGGCTGATGATGATGATGAAAAGGTACAATTCTCGGTATTAAAATAAACTGAAACTAGCTCAACTTTTCATAAAACGCGGCATTAATAGTGGAAAATCGCTCAAAACATACTGAATTTAACCTACAAGACGTCATTCATCCGGTTCACGCTCAGAGCAAATATAATGACATTACAACAGGCACAAATTAAATATCACTTACAAAGCAACACAAAGAGCCAAAAAGGCTGGCCACTTACGGCAGGCTCATAACACTATTAAAAGAATTCCGATAATCGCGCGATAACATCCACTTAGCTCTGAATAAAGTCGGCGAATGCGACGATAAATACTCTTAAAATGCCTCAACTGGTCGTAATTAGCGCCGGCGAAATGTTGCTTTCGGGAATATGCTACATAAATTCAATTACGAGGAATTAGTGCCCGTATGTACACATACATCGTGCCATTACGGATAGATACATAATACGACCTCATAAAGATGTAACCGGCCGATTTAATAAAGAAAAAAATGATTTCGAACTTAAGTTCATTGCAGCATTTGTTCTCAAGTACCTATAAACACGTTAATTTTTCGTCGTTATATAACTAACTTTGAATTGTGATGACTTTTTTTAAAGTTTCGGAACACAACACAACTCTTAAAATATCAGCCAGTGATAGATGTCAAGCAAAAAGTTTATGGAAAATAGGGTACCATTTGCAATTTTAGACTACGTTTTTTTATGAAAAAGCTTTTAATTATTTTCTCTTTTTAGCTAGATTAATTACCGGCCATTTACATATAAATAATTTGACATATAAAAACAAAGTAGCAAATCCTGTGATACTGCAATTAGTAAATGCTTTAAGATTATAGTTTTTATACAATTTCTGGCACGTTTAAAAGTAAGTGACCTTTTAAATACCCTTTAACAAAATATTAAACAATTTGAAAAATGTACTAGTAAAATGTATTTTTTTTACCAAGGAGACGTCAAATGAATATCAATCTTTAACTAAACATATGTACCTCTTAACACAGCATATTGTTAAGTAATGCATAATTTAAAACATGTGATTATTCAATTAAATTAGAGCAATTATATAGGTATTTAAAATATTCACCTCAGGTTTTTGAAATGCCAAAAGCCTCTCTAAGTTGTTTTATTCTCAGCCAAATCCTTTCAAATGAGGTTTAAATATTTATTATTAAATAATATCATACCAAGGAAACTAACTTAGAAATTATATCACACTTCAACAGTCAACACCACAAAATTTAACACCAAAACGTTCCACAATCATTAAAAAAAAACTAATCAAAATTCCCTCGAAACTTCCAAGGCAAGTCAGTAAGTCTTAAATTCTCCCTCGTGGGCACTGCGCAGGTAATGAATCGCAGTCCCTTCGTCCCCAATAAATACTGGCTACTGGTTAATTGATACATTATAAAGGAGATGTTATCGGTAAAGTAAAGACGCCGCGCCGGCCGGGACATCGGGAGCTCGGCTTCGGAGAATGTGTTTTTGGAACAAATACGCCGCTTTTAGTTTAATTAAGCAATTTTAATTTCCTTTTTTTTTCGGATTAATTTGTTATTTATCGGTCGTGGTCGTGGCGGAATTACGTCTAGAAGTTACGTAGGATATCGAATTGTCGGAAAAGATAATAGTGAATGAGGATATATAAAATAAATACACTTATTAGAAACACATACACCAGGGGTCCTGGGTCTACACTAAGGCTTTAGGCACATGTGCTTTGTTACTTATTAGGAACTACAGGAGAGTTTTGCGTTTAACTTACACCTAGACTAGACAACTAGGGCCTAACCCCCTCTCAGTTGTAGAGGAGGCCCGTGCCCAGCTGTGGGACGTACCTACATATTTGGGCTATTGATGATGATAATGAGACTTGACAAGCATTTATTATTAAAACATTAATACGTTACTTCTTCTATGAATAATCAAGGAGAGAGTACCTACTTATATATCGTTATATTCTAAAATATAAATAAATCACTCGGTGTGGAGATGGAATCTCAGACTCTAGTTTTCTAATCACGCATCTTACCGACTGCGTCGCATAGGCTATCGAAATGAAGCGAATAACAACAAAGTTTCTGTTAAAAATTTACGAAACAAACATTTGCAACTCACACCAACATTTGTCCAAGACTTAAACCGCACATTCTACAACCCAAATAAAGACTCAAGAATAATAGAGCGGATCTCCGTCAGTACCCCACGATAAGGACTAAGGACCATTTATGATTTAAACCAAAACCAACATATTTACACGGACCATACTCGGCAACCGCTAACCACCCACAAAAACAACTCGAGGGCCAACAAAGCACTACCTACATATCACAAAACGAAGACAATGAACACTTCTTCTTAACAAGCCACCGTGCAAAACACTCGCAAACTTACATTTACCGTCACTAACACTCGCATTGAGAGCTTATCCCATTAAATACGCTGTCAACGAGCCGCAAAATAAGTTTGTTACATCGCACAATAGACCACTGCGAGTTGAGCTTTAGGATGTATAAAATGAGGATGCTGCAAGGGGTCTAGTTATGAGGACAATATTACAACGATATTCAACGTGGCGGCGCGAGCTCGACGGCGCGAAGAACCCTTTGGAATATATTCTAATAGGCTATTAACATATAATGCCGCTGATTGGACGGATGCAGAGCAGAAGATGTGACATCACCACACTATCCAGAAGTTGACAACATTTTCATTGTTTAAAAATTATAGTATTTTTTAATAAAATAAACTACAGACATGCATATTAATATAATTACATCGGTTTAAAAATCTTTGCAAGTACAAAAATTATTTCAAAATTAGAATCGTTTTCTATTAACACTTATAAATAAAATATGAGTTCGAAATGCTTTTTAATTAGTTTATAGCATCATCAGTCATATAGTAATTAATATGTATTCCTATTTATTTGTAGCTTGTGCCAAACGTTTTAAACATATGAATTCTCGATGGCGCGCGATACGGTAGCAAATAGCGCTACTTTCTCGCGATTCACCTTACCTCACACTAGCTAGTTTTCTGAATAAGCACTTATTAACATATAATAAATACTATTTTATTTCAATACAAGCCATATTCCAACCATTCTAGAGATTCATATACATTGTTTATAAACTGAGACATACAACCTTTTAAAACACTGCCAATTTAGAATCTGAAAATCAATGTTGCAACTGCAAAACGTCATAAATGCATGGCTTGCAAACCAATATCACCTTTATGCGCGGATTTTAAATTCGAAATTTGAAAATATAGCATCAACTATTTCCTAAAGAAAACCTGCGCGAACAAAGGAAAGTTGTATCTGAAACTTGCACTATAGAGATTTATTTTGCGTGATGGATAGAACACATAGATCATTCATCTATAAATGAATTTATGCATGAAGAGCAACACATAAACTGCAATGTAGGTGCACCACCATGCTCCACGCTTTTGTACAACCTAAATAGGGGAGATACTATGGAGATGGCTTCTTTACAGGATAAAAATATATTATAATAGTCCTCCAATTCCTTTGACAAGTTGTAGGCTGTTGAACTTAAAGTACTGAACTAAACATAAAAGAAACGCTGTGACATAAATTGCAAATTTCTTTTACTTTTTAATTTAATTTTAAAAGTGGTTCATTCTATTGAAACATTGCATAATCCTTGCAGTTATCCGTGCCGCTAATTCAGTCAAGCTGCAAAAAAATTATCGGTATAAAATATATACAAGTTAAAACTTTGATATGATTATATTTTTTTCCGACAAATTCGTATAGGCAGTGAAAAAGTAGACTCTGGATGTTGCTTTTATGGAATTTTTCATACACGGATCCTTTCCACCGAGTTGATATCAGTGTCAGATATGATATAAAATATATACCGCATTATATTACTAAGATTGCCGAAAGTTTAAGAAACCGTATCCTTTTTTAAATAAATAAATACACCCAACAGTCGCATACATAGTTCTGACCCCACACTAGGATAAAAGTCCTGTGTCGTGGGTATCAGAGACTACGAGAGACTTTTTCGGTCTCACAAACACCCAGACCCGAAAAATATATTTGTGGATTACACAAACATTTGTCTCGGTGCGGGGCTCGAACCTGCGGCCTCTCGTTTCTCAAGCTGGTGTCTAGCCAACTGCGCCACGGGGCATATTTTTTTCCTATCTTCCCATCCATGTAAAGACGGCAACACTCCTGCTACTCTACGTTCATTGGTTTTAGTGTTTCAAATGGTGAGCGAGAGACTCGAAGTCTCAATGATTTTTTCGTAACCCTTTTTCTTTCACATCTTGCAATGAACAGAATGCCAGTAAGTCTTCCGTATATACCAAATATTTTGGGTGTTATTTTCCACAAAGATCGCTTACTACCGCCAGTTTTTTTCCCATATTAATAAATCCTTCAACACAAAATCGATGTTCAACCATGCTCCGTAATTCTCTGCCAACTCAACCACACCGTCAACCAACCAACCAAAATAATTTAAAATCAAAACCTCCTCCACACCAGTCGACCAGCCGATCCGCTTCGTGTGGGACTAAAATAATAGGCTGGCACACTGGGAGGTATTGAGACATCAGACGGTATTAACTGCCTCGTGATGTACCCCCCCCTGCACCTCACTCTTTCCCTCGATCCTCACCCCTCCAACATACCACGGCACTCGGTGCAGGCTCGTTAGAGCGCGCTCTGTAAGGCGACTTGTTAGCTTCGCGTTAGGATTTGTTATACGGTAATTAGGGGACAAATTAATAAGCTTAGGCTGTGTTTAATGAAGGCACGTGCGTTTTAGTTACTTGTACCTTCTGCTTTATTATTCATTCATAGTATATAATTATGTATGATTTGTCCCGTTAGGTTTAGGAAAACATCGTGATAAAACCTGCACACCTAAAAGTTCTTAGGAATTTCTTAGGTGTGTAATCCGCCAACCCGCACTAGGCCAACGTGGTGGACTAAGGCCTAAACCCTCTCAGTTGTAGAGGAGGCCCGTGCTCAGCAGTGAGATGTATATGGGCTGATGATGATGATGTCACGTTAACAAAAAAAAAAAAATAACGTTAAAAGTAATAAGGTGGAAATGACAGTATGAGTAATAATGACGGCCCCGTGGCGCAGTTGGCTAGATATCAGCTTGCGAAAAGAGAGGCCGCGGGTTCGATCCCGCACCGAGACATACGTTTGTGTTATCCACAAGTATTTGTTTCGGGTCTGGGTGTACCTATGTGAGAACGAAAAGTCTCTCGTAGTTTTTGATACCCACGACACAAGACTTGTATCTTATTGTGGGTTCTGAACTACATATGTATATTGTGATTGTTATATTTATTTCATTTTATTTAGGTATATATGCAAAAAGAAAGCAAATTTAATTTATTGTGTTAATATCGGTATATACATACACTCGAGCTTGTAGGGATAGATAGAGTGTATTTCTACACCCACCCATGATACTTTTAATGGACGATCCCATATTTTTACTGGCCTAACCATATAAGACTTCACACGACACGTAAATCGAACCGGCATCCTTCGATAGCAGGCGCGAATTTAAGCCAAGGGTCAAGCATAGTATAGAGTTTGTATTTTCATCCATGCACATTTTTCGGTAGACCTTATCATAACGTTACTTAGCTTAATCAATGATAATATTTGAGGCGGGCTTTTCTGATTGCTTTGTTGTTCTAACGGTATAGGTATGTGCCGTACGATCTAGAGAAAGTCACAGGTAGATTGGAAATGTGACCGAAAAACGGCAAAAGGCTTGCCGTGTATTACGTGGACCATAATAAACAATTATTGATGATAGGTCACACCTCTGACTTTTCGAAGTTATGTGTGTATTCACAATGAATTATCACATACTTTAACGGTGAAGGAAAACATCGTGATGAAACCTACACACATAAAAAGTTATTAGGAATTGCTTAGTCCTTGATACTATTGCTTGTAGTCCGCCAACCCGCACCAGGCCAGCGTGGTGGACTAAGGCCTAAACCCTCTCAGTTGTAGAGGAGGCCCGTGCCTAGCAGTGGGACGTATGTGAGCTGATAATGAATATACGTCTGCCTACCATTTCAGGGATATGAGTGTGAGTGCGTGCGTGTAACCGAACAATAATACCTATAATATAAAATCTCTATTAGCAACACATCTTAGAAGATACCAGCTTCGTTCCTATCCCAACTTCGACGCCACCCAACTTCGGTGAAACCCGTGTAAGTCCTCACGTTCGCACGATGGCTCAATTTAGCCGCTAAATTATTCAAACGCCATTAAGCCGAGCGGCTAAAAGCCACTAATCGTTCGGTTTCCGCCACCGTACGCCGGTAATTATCGCTCGTCTTAAACACACTGCCTTTTTATTCCCCCGTGCTTTTTTTACAATTTATTCTTGCTTTTTCTTTTTTTTAAGGGTGTGAGTAGTTTGTGCGGGGTTTACACGTTGGTATATTTAACTATAGGTTTAACTGTAGACTAATAATATAGATAATACTTTTACTTTCATTGTCTTTACTAATACATACATACATAAACTCACGCCTGTATTCCCCAAGGGTTAGGCAGAGGTGCATTTCTGCACCCACATTTCGCCAGGTATGTATCAGTCCCACGTAATAGGGTAGGGGGTAATGTCTTTACTAATAATAATATAAATCTAGAAGACAGCTTGTTTGTTAGGTTTTCATCGCTAAATTGCTAAACCTTTTGAAATATTTATAATTTTCAACAATTTTAAAAAAGAAAATAGATATAGGATGTTTGTGTTCTTCCGTAAAGCAAAAAAATTAAAGTCTCAGTGACGACAATTTATAAGTTACATAATACGAACACAATAGTGTACCTAGCAGTATATGCCCTTTAAATAGACCGGTATGAATCATGAAAAAGGTAAGATTACCACCACAGGTCGGACTCGCTTTTCCATGGCTCTGCACTATGGGTCTAAATAAGGCGAAAATGACATAATTACGAGTTGATTCACATAGTGTGAAGTTCTCCGGAAGAGCTTACTATAGAAATGATCCTATGAAGTAAGGTCTAAGATAATAATATGGCACATATTAACACCATCAACAATTTGGAAGCGGTTGTAATCTTTATGAAATTCGGTTGTAAACGGGTATTAACCTCATCAGAACTAGATTCCTTATACTGCCCAAAGGTAGCTAATGTTCGGTAAATCAATGTCTGAACAGACAAAAAACTATGTACAAGCAGTGTTAAACAGCCTTCGTGCAACAGTTGGTGTGACAGAAACTTGTAAATAAAAACTCCGCGGATGAAAAGCCTGCACCGAGACATATGTTTGTGTGATCCACAAATATTTGTATTCAATCCGAGTTTCTGTAAAATCAAAATGTCTCTCGAAATTTCAGATACCCACGTCACAAGACTTTTATTCTGGTGTGGTGGAACCCAGTGGCTGTACTTCCAAAGAAGTCCAAAAGACCAAATCGCCTTTTAAAATTCCGAATACTAATCGTTAAGCTTTAAATCTTTACTTAACAAAAGCAATTTGACATATAAATAAGAATATTCTGACCCCACAATAAACAATTATAAACTAGACATTACAGAAATAACGTGAAAAACTTTTGGGTTTCTATGGAAGTACCGCCACTGGTGGAACTATGTACATATATAATTTAACCTAACATATTTCCCGTATGAACAAATAGCAGGCATGTAAACCACGCCGAGTTTTTCTATTAAGAAGCGCTAACAGCATTAGTAAAACATCTTAAAATACTCTTCCGTTTTGACAAAGATGTCGAGTGGCGCTAGCGAGGCGGGCGACCTCTTAATTATATTGTAACACTTAAGTGACAACTTTATGCAACCATACTTCACAATCTTACTATTATAAATCAGATTTTTTCTTAAATTCTCAGCTATTGGATTTCCGTCTAGTATTTTATATGGTACCAGGCAATCAGAAAATTCAAGGAATATTGTAAAAAATTAAAAATATATTAAAAAATAATCTTTTATTTTATTATATCGTAATTTTAAGAAAGAAAAATATATTGCGTTTGCAAAGAGTTCAGTTATTCTACTATGAAAATTTTCGTCGTAAGATAACTATTAAACATCATATCACTATAACATTTATGGACAGCCTCCTTGGCGCAGTTAATGATCAATCTGTGAAACAATAGACCATTCAACTCTGTTCAGACAAAGTCTGAGTGTTGGTGGGAACGAAAATTTACCTATATTTTCTCATAACGACATCACAAGATTTGTATGAAAATCTAGTATTAGAACTATATGTGTAACTGTTGGATGCATTCAGTCCGAGGCTACACAAACATTAATCCCGGGAATCGAACCTGCAACGTTTCAGCCAGCTTTTAACTAGCATTTACGAGTATACCAAGACTGTAACAAAATAAGACTCTATAGGAAACAAAACACTATTAACAACATTTATGTAGTGGTAACACTCGTATTATCTGTCACGTACTCGTATGAATATAACACTAAGGGGCGCCAACATAACATAAATAGCATTATAGTATATCTATATGTATTTTATGTATATATGTTTATGTAATGGTCTATTTAAATATATTTGTTTATTTTAATTTCTATTATAATTATAATATATTCATATTATATATTTTTAATCATGACAATTTATATTTTATGCACCTATTCATTAATATTTTTTCTCTGCATCACCCCAAGGTTGACTGGTAGATAATGCCTTAGGCATTAAGTCCGCCTTTATACAATGTATATAAAGCATAAATAAATAAATAAACATAACAATATGTTGTGTTCTTATGTTTTGTCGTAACTACAACGCTCGACTGCTCATCACCTCATCACCAGACAATACGACTAATAAATAATGTCGCGTCTTGTAATGAAATAAAACAATGCAGCTTACGGCGCCACTAGACTCCCCCGCCACGCTCTATTACACCGCACCGACGACTGATGAAGTGCCAAAGACAAATATTAATTAATAAAAAACATCACTGATGATTGAAAAGTATTGAAACAGAATAAAACTTAGCTAATGATTCCGAATAATTATATATCATTATTTTACAGCAGTTGTAGAGTTGTAGCTTACAGAATAGACAATAAGGGCTGAAGTTCCGCAAAGTAACGCGTTCAGATATTATGCCTGGATGTTTGTTGTGAAATTATGTATCTGTAACTAGTCTACGACGTGTAAAAAATGTTTGTAATACTTTCAGACTTCCTAGAGCGTAGGAGGTAGGCACGCGGTCGAGAATCTCGACGGTTGCGGGTTCAAACCCCAGGCACACACCTCATCACCATCATCATCAGCCCATATGATGATGGTGATATCCAAATGACACAGTATTATTTTTCGCTCTACAGTTTAAGTCAATAGGAATTACACGCCCCAATCATTCAAGAGATAAACTAGTCGTAGTGTAACACAAATGCATCTGTGCCTAATGCAGCTAAACACGCCCGGCGTCACAACAACGTGACAAGTGACGCGATGTGACAACTGTCAATTGACACGGTGACGATTTACCGGCCAGTCTATTATCATTATACTGGCTGGTATTGTCTATAAAAATAATAATGATGATTTTTCGGATAGTTCCAACGATATAAACTCGCAATAAAGATTTAACAGCCAGTAGCAAAAAAATAAAAAGTTTTTTTTTTCTTTTGTAGTTTGTAGTCGATAATAACTTTTTTTCGTGTTGATTTATAATATTTCCTCAACAATTTACCAGTCAGTTTTTTACACTTCTGCGATAAATATAAAAATAAAATATATAATATATTTTTTTTATGTCGATACCAATAACAAAATATTTCACCTCACAGTAAACATGAACCGTATTATTGCTTATTTGGTTAATGAATAGTAAAATTTTTATAGTGTTAAAACGGTTCTCGGAATATTAAATAATCATAACGATTGTAATTAACTGTACTATATTCCTAGAGGGCGACAGTAATTATGAACACATAAACGCTGTGACCTAATCTAGGGAAACAATGAAATGGCGCCTATTACAATGTAGCATTATTGCTAAGTGTAAATAAATGTGTACAAGTTAATATGAATTTTGATAATCAGTCCTTTTTGTCACAAATTCACGATAATATAGATATATTATGTCCATTAGATAATGGACATCAAAGAAATTTAGCGAAATCCTTCACATAGAAATATCAAAAATGATTTTAACCGAATATATCTGCATTCGATTACAACTGATTTTATTTGCTTTCGAATCTAAAAATCCTAATTTTGTTACAAAATACATAGATTCACACCTCATATATTTATGGGGTAGGGTAGGAGATTATTTTCTTTTTTTGTGAGAATTTCCTACCGTAAAACCTCAATTACACATTGCCCTACCCGGGAACCAAAATTACGACCTCTTAATTGCACGCTGCATTGCATTTAGATTACTTTTTTTAACTTAAAATAGTTGGATGCTTATTACTCGAGTCATATACAACGGCATTTAAATATATTTTTTTACGAAGAATCTGCCTTGTAGTCTCGCGGCACAAGTTTGTGCTGTGTGATCTAGAGGTCCCGGGGTCGGTTCCCGGTTCGGGCAGTGTAATTGGGTTTTTCCATTAAGAAATTCTTAGTAGCTGCACGTAGTTTGGAAATATGCCTGTAAAGTGGCTCACCCCCTATTGCGTAGGGCTGATACATACCTGGCAAAATGTGGGGGGAGAAATATACCTCTGCCTTCCCTTACGGGAATATAAGCGTGAGTTTATTTATGTACCTATGTACGTATTTTATTCAGATAGTTTTAAACATAAATGAAGTCAATGAACGCTCTTTTTCCAACTTTGAAAAATGTAAGTTTATTATGCAGAAAATATAAAAAAGGATCGAAGTAGACAGCAATAGCCCATTAATTAGTATTTAAAAACGACACAAAATTTAGTCAGCGCCAACCTGAGCCGTTGATTATATTTATTATCTATAACATTCTGACATTTTCCACTGGAGACTATAAAATAGTTAGTATGTTACGCAGATGAGTTAATGTTTTTTTTTTACAATAAATTCCATACAAATAAGTATCCCTATAAAAAATTTACGCATCTACATACTTTCAATATGCTTCGCCGATATACATTTGATCAAAAACGATACGAGTAACATGCGTCACGAAATTCCTTCCACAATTATAATGCCATAAAAATAATTTCGACATAAAAATAAAACTGGCCAGCTCATTTTTTTCACATTCCAACCTTATAAAGGACCGATTTGCAATTTGCCAAAAGCAATCACAATAATTTTTATATTTAATTATACCTCACGTCAAACGAAACTTAGCGAAGCAATCATTTCGGCTTCAGCAAAATTATCTTCTTTCTTAATTTAAAATTTAAAAGTGTAAATTAAAACATTTTTCAAATGAGAATATAGTCCAATTTTAAACGGTAGTGTTTTTTAATAAGTGTCATAAAATAAGTTGCCAGTAACAAAAGTGTAATTTGTCAGGGAGAATGGATGGACTCCCGCCATGCGGTCCCGCCTACCTAATATGAGAAAAAATCGAACTCCTATTTTTTCGGCAATCTCTTAATTACCATATCTTATTAGATTGCCGAAAGATAATTCTTAACTACCGCCTCCTCGTTTTGTTATAAAAAAGGCATTATACATTTTGACATGGGAACTGAAAACACGATAAAAACTTTTATTTATATGCGTGTACCATATGGATGGGATACTAAGTTTCAATTCGTTTTTTATTTTACGATTTATTTTATTATATCAGTATCGAATGATTATTTAGTCTAGTATCGTTAGTACACTTGACTATGGACCAGACAACCAAACGGTTACCAAGGATTCTAGTCTAGAACACACACCTCTGACTAATCGAAGTTTTGGTTATTATTAATTAAATATCTAATATTTAAAGGTTAAGAAAACAGCGATATGAATGTGTTTGGAAAGAAAACTAGGCCTCCAAAGGTTGCACTTGTTACCTTTACTAAGCGTAAAGCTCTACCAATTATAAAGCGTATAGTATGAGAAAAATATCAAGCTATATCATCATATATCACTGCCGGTCATGGATTTTTTCATTACTTATTAGTAGTTAAGTACTTAGTTAGATCGGACACGGATCGGATACTAGTGCCGCGAGACCACGAGGCCACATAAAACATATTTTTAAATACGAGTACTTACATCCTGCGTAGTAATCAATACCAACCCGACTAGAAAAAACATAAGGCGCAACCAGATCATGTATCTGGACCCGATCAGGATAGAATGAGGCATGCCAGATCCGGCAAGCCCTATCAGGACCAGATCTGGTCCAGATAAGGATAGCCTGATGTTAAATATAATCAAGTATGGTAAGGCATACTGGATCAGGACCAGATCTGGTCCAGATAAGGATAGCCTGATGTTAAATATAATCAAGTATGGTAAGGCATACTGGATCAGGACCAGGTCTGGTCCAGATAAGGATAGCCTGATGTTAAATGTAATCAAGTATGGTAAGGCATACTAGATCAGGGCCAGGTCTGGTCCAGATAAGGATAGCCTGATGTAAAATATAATCAAGTATGGTAAGGCATACTGGATCAGGACCAGGTCTGGTCCAGATAAGGATAGCCTGATGTTAAATGTAATCAAGTATGGTAAGGCATACTGGATCAGGGCCAGGTCTGGTCCAGATAAGGATAGCCTGATGTAAAATATAATCAAGTATGGTAAGGCATACTGGATCAGGACCAGGTCTGGTCCAGATAAGGATAGCCTGATGTTAAATGTAATCAAGTATGGTAAGGCATACTGGATCAGGACCAGGTCTGGTCCAGAAATGTAATTTAATATGCAAATCAATCAAATCAAATCAAATCATTATCAAAAAAAATAATAAACTAAAGAGTTATTAAAATATTTTGTGTAGGTATAATATGTGTATCAAACATAAATAAATATCCTGATATCTAAGTGTGTTGTGCATTAAATATAAAATTACATTGAATTGTATTCAATAAATAAAAAATTACAAAAATATTAATATAAACACAACATGGGGTGTATAATATATTAGTGATAGCGCGTGACGTCATGAAGCAACATGTCGGAACTCAGTGTTCCCAACTTGGGGGTTTTCCCCCTAAATTTGGGGGAAAAAAATGTGGACTGGGTTTTTTTTAGGGGCTTTATATTTTTAGGTGTATTTTTTGGGATTAATCCATCCCCCAAATGCTAAGTTTCTTTAATGTCAACATGTATGATTTTCAATAGTTTGAACCAGAATAAAATGAAATAATATTTGACGTATAAAATAATTTATAAATAAAGACTATTAAACAATATTGCAGAATATAATTTTGTTTTACACAATGTTATTTAGATAATTATTAGAAAAAATGCAAACAGTCGAAAAATTATGATACAAGTGAGATTCGAACCTACGACCTCGGCTTTACGCGCCACGCTCACATCCAATTTTTTCTAATTCGTAATGCTAATAGCTAATAAAATTAGAATTGGAATTCCTAACAAGAATGTGTGATATATACAATGTGTTAGGTAAAAGACCGTACATACTGAAGTCAAATATAAGGCACTCAATTCTGACCCCGAATTTGTAAAAAAATTGGTACCTTATTTTTTACATAATTTATCCAAAAAAATTCTAAGTATTGCGTAAGTGCGGTCATCGGCGATCAGCTGTTTACAAACAGCGCTCTGTTCCCGCACCCCTCCCCGCACTCGCCCTTTCATGCCCGTGCGTCGCCTCGCCGGCCGAGAGCACGCGGCACGCGCGGGCGCCAGTCAAAGGTCGCGAGTCGCCCGTGATGCAATATTTGATTATTTGCGGAAACCTCTTTTAACTGTTAGTGTGTTTTGTGTCAAGTGCAATGTCGTTTTCAAACGAAGAATACTGGGAAATGGTTCGTGCATATGCCCGAGCTAATGACAGTGTACGAGTTTTTAAATTGTCACTTCGGCAATAACTGGATCGGTCGCGGTGGGCCCGTGCCGTGGCCGGCGCCTGACCTTACACCGTTAGATTTTACTTGTGGGGTGAAGTGAAACGGCTTGTGTACGCTACAGAATACTCCAACCGGGATGAACTAAAGGCTAGAATATTAGCCGCCTTTGATAAGGTTCGAAGTGATACGTTTGTGTTGTGCCGGGTGAAAAACAATATGCAAAAACGCGCCGAACTTTGCGTTGCGCGAGGAGGCGATCATTTTGAACAATTATTAAAATACGTTTAATTTTATGTAAATAGTGTAAATGTAAATACTTAGTAAATGTAAGTGAATCGGTGTAAATAAATACTACATATTCTACCATTGTGGACGCTGCATACACTAAGAGGTAGGTACCTAGTTATTATTTTTTATTCAAGTCTCGATGTATGTAGGGTGTCCATATTTTCTGCATTTGTGCTACAATAATTTCGTATCGTTTACTGTGCCGTATATTTATATTACTCTTGCATTATATTTTTAATGGTTACTTGAAGCCATTGACTAACATGTCCTTCAGTATGTACGGTCTTTTACCTAACAACCTGTATATATATTAGGGGGTTTTCAAATAATTGTGGCGATTTTAGGGGTTTTTGACTTTACATTTAGGGATAAATATTTTTGGGAGTTGGTAACCCTGTCGGAACTTGTTCACAGTATAGTTGAAGTGTTTGTTTATCATTTAAAGACTTTTGTGTCATAAAAAAAGCATTATTGAATGTATCACTAATTATACTTTTTATATTACTTAAAATTGTATGTCGATTAGTATATTAATGTAAAGAATGTAGGTGAAGATTAAATAAGTTCAATACAAAAACCTAATCACCTTAACAGTACATAGTTAAAGAATAATTAATATATTGTATGTTAAACAAAAAAAAGTGTATCAAGACCTATAAACCTATATCTAGACATTTACTCAGTGTGTATGTGTAAAAAATACGAACTTGTGGACTAAACTAACTAAATACAAATTTATGTGTTGTGTGTAAGGCGGCCCCTAGACCTACAATAACATTGTACAATACATTTTATTGTACAATAAGATTGAAAGGTGTTTTGCATCCAAACGATCAATTATATTGCACAAAAATACGAACTGCTCAATGTTTTCGTGTTCAGTTGGAGCATCATATTCCAACAAGATGCAGCTGCAGCTGAGGTGTTATTGCTAATGGCTAAACGTAAACGTAAACAAACACGTCGCTGGTGTAAAGAGTGGTACAAGAAAAGGCAGAAATACACTCAAAGAGTTGAATCTTTTCTTCACATCATCTTTGCTTGCCCGTGAAAACATCTCTGCAGTATATTTTTTTAAGGCGTTCATGATATTCTGTGCTCTTGACATTCCATAGAGATGATAATTCTCTCTCCTTAACTTTTAGATTCTCTTTTCCCGCCATTTCTGCGCTCGCGTGTGTTCTCCACGTCAGGATGAAGCAGAGGCTAAAATAAAAAATATTGCGCAATACTGGCCCTACATGATGCAATGGAAAAATATGGTACAATAAAAATTAAAGTCGCTCAAACTTTTGTTCCATCATTGCGCAATCTTCAATATTTAGCCTAATCAATCAATTATATTGCACAATTCGAAATATTGCGCAATATAATTGATCGTCTAGGGGCCGCCTAAAGCTTCGTTTTTAAGTTTAATTACGTAAAACATTCAAGGTTAGTAAAAAATCATTGAAAAAATACATTACAATTCTTTGCTATTTTTGAAATAATTTTATATTTCAATAATCCGTTTTTTTTCAGATGACTTATACTTATGCATTAGTTTTATTTGTTAATGATTCATCCAATAAAGAAATTGATATACTACCAAGTTCTTGGTTAGATCATTACAAAGAATATGGTGGTGGTAAATATATGCCTGAATCATTGTTAAAAAGTGCTAAGTATTGTAAATTATTACAAACAATGGTGAAACATTGTGATGAGCCTGATCCGACATGGCCAACGTTTCATGTTCAAATATGTGGCACAGCAGGTAATTTATTGTTATTTGAATTATAGATTTGTGAGAATTGATATCTTATTGTCAGAATAATAAGAAAGTAATGCATAATTACAATTAATGTTATCAGAAACAATGGAAGAGGAAGAGGAAAAAATAATAAGATTGGACAAAGAACCCTATGCTTTCTCTACTGATAATGAGCAGTCTAAAGCAAAAGCAGCTGCTGTTGAAAAAACTTCCAAATTAAAAACATTATCAAAGGATTGATTAAAAATATATAATATATTTAGCCAAACAGCGGTAGAGTTGAAATTGCAGGTAATATATATTATTTAAAATGTAAATATTGTTGAATAATTAATAATAATTTTTTACTAATAACTATAACTTAAAATAAAAATTAACTCAAATTTGAGGGACATAAATATGGGTATAGAAATAGCACATAAAGATGTACATTAACAACAATTATGAAGATATAAGATACATTAATTAAGATAATTAAAATACATTAATGCTATAAAGCAAGAAAGATAAAAAAATAAAATTAAAATACATATATGAAAGATCTAATATAATATGTAGTTGCTCTATCTGACAATGTTGAAATTTATACTTTTCTCTTTATGGGAAAAATACTACATAATATGCAATGAAATAATATTTATTTAATCTATAAAATATTAAATACATCACTTAGATTCAGTCATTTCAAAATTTTGTGTATCACCCTGTTCGGAAGGCAGTCATCACAAGAATAATTATAAAGAAGAAATATTGATACATATTAAAGACTGAATTTCTCAAATTAAAGCAGTTCATTAATACATACATACATACATAGCATACATGCATACATACATACATACATAACCTCACGCCTGTATTCCCGGCAGGGGTAGGCAGAGATGCATTTCTGCACCATTTTTTTTATTATTACTTATTTAATTAAATACATAATTAATTCAAATTTTGTATTTTAGATGCAAGAAGACATAAATACCAAAATAACCAAGAAATTATTGCAATAAATTGCATCAAGCATTGTCTTCAGTATTGAATAATGCTAATGATTGGGATGGCTATGGGATGGGTAGCCAGGATCAAAAAACAACCATCTAATGAAGATAAATCACAAGCAAATAATAGCTTTTATTTTATTTACTTAAAAAAAATACTGTGTAAACAAAACAAAAATAAAAATGATATTTAAATTAAAAACAAAAAAAATATGGAAAAATTAAATGTAAATAAATATAATAATATGTTAAGTAAAATATTTATAATATCAATTCATAAATAGTTTTTTTTAATTAAACATATTTTTCAAGACTATACATTCATGTTTTTTTTAAAGGACCGGACCGGGCATACTCGATTTGGATCAGGCAAGGTTTTATAACGCAGATGATTGATTTGAATAATGAAAAAATGGAATACAACCCGACTAGAAATATTTTCGTGTTCCTTAGAAGGACCGGACCGGGCATGCCCGATCTGGACCAGATAAGGTATGTAACGCAGAAGATTGGTCTGGACCCGATCAGGAATTCCTAGTCTGGACCAGATCAGGAATTCCTAATCTGGACCAGATCAGGAATTCCTAATCTGGACCCGATCAGGAAATTCCTAATCTGGACCCGATCAGGAATTCCTAATCTGGACCCGATCAGGAAATTCCTAATCTGGACCCGATCAGGAATTCCTAATCTGGACCCGATCAGGAATTCCTAATCTGGACCCGATCAGGAATTCCTAATCTGGACCCGATAAGGTTTTCCTGATCAGGTCCAGACCAATCTTCTGCGTTACATACCTTATCTGGTCCAGATCGGGCATGCCCGGTCCGGTCCTTCTAAGGAAGACGAAAAAATTTCTAGTCGGGAATATTTGTCTTTACCGACGACGCAAATTTCAATCAAATATCTAGAGCTCAATCTCTAATTAACAATTTACCAAATTATATGCATGCTTGCCAAAGCAACATGCCATTAAATTCTAATAAAACTCTCCATGCAGTTTCGAAAATTGAGATGTCAAATCTCTCCTTCTAATTGAGACACTGAAGTTTTATATTCGATCCGCGTTTGTACGGGAGCGCCGCTCGCGAAGAACCAATCTTTATAATTTGATGGAGTTAAGTGGAAGATTTAGGTCCGACGATAAATTATTTGCGGCCAGGTAGATTTCACGTTTTATTCGTTCGGAAGCATTGTAAGTGGTAAAAATGATTCTTTTAATAGTTTTTATTCTTACGGGCCAGTACTTTTCGACGTAGATTAAACTATTTTAAAATGAATTTGTTTTTTTTTTCATTGAGTCAGCACAAATTTAAAATAAGAATTATCAAATTTAACCATTTTCTTACGTGTAAGCTTTTTAAATGCTCTTTTTTTGTAGCTTTTGATTTGAATAGGGAACGCAAAATATTGAATACGAGTTCAACAATATTAAAAAGGTACAGTTAAGTGAGAACGTGCTATTAACAAACAACGGTGTGCTAACGATTTATTCATTTCGAAATTCAATCATTATGATACCCTTAAATACGCTATAAAACGGGTGATGATTGTGTGTTTAATACTAAAACCACGTTTCACTGCGTGCTGGTATGAATTTCACTAAATTGATCGTTAAACAAGACGATTGCCGGCGGCGTACGATTCGCTTGAACACTTCGGACGTCAGAAAGTATTTCAACACGAAATTATGTGGATCGAGGAAAATTGTTGATTATTATGTTACTAGATTTAAATGCAGCAAAATTTATTGTCATCACGACGTCCTAAAATAATAAAGAGTAGTATTAATATAGAAGACAATTTACCTACATTTTTTATTTTACATAATATTAGGTGAGCATAAATCCATTAATGGGGCATATTTCCAGACTCGTTCACGGAGAATTTCTTAATGGAAAAACTCGATGACACTTGGCCAACGAAGTAGAATCTAGGTCCCGTAAATTCCACAGCTCATACTTTTGCCGCGATACAATCAAGGTGACTCGATTTGTCGAATCTTGTTAAAATAATTAAGAATTTCTGAAGAGAAAATTAAAAAGCAATGAATATTGGACATGTTTGTTGCGTGCAAGTGGCAACTGGTTTTAGCGTACTTACCCTTTACGACATGATAATGGTTCACATTACTGGTTATTTTGAGTTTTATGAATTTCTGAATCAGACTTTCACATTTGGATTATCATAATATTTTTTTATTAAGTGCCGGTTCGTATAACAGCGATAAACTAATGGCTATTCGACTGCCATGTTGGTCCCGGGACGAAAAGGATATAACTGTTCTGACATCGAATCCCGAATCGAAGCAAAAGTTTGGGATCTCCCATCAGCATATTTTTTATTTATTTATATACACTTTATTGTACAACATGGGCATATAACACAAAATTAAATTTAAAAAAGAAATGCTCAGGACTAAGTGACAATAGGCGGTCTTATCAGTGACTGCGATCTCTTCCAGACAACCTTATTTACAAAAAGGACATGTAAAAAAATGACCGGGTAATATTTTCTTACTATTACTGATTACTGCATAATATTTTCAATACGGATTTTGAAAATGTGCCTGAACAACGGTAATAGGCTCACTATTTCGTGGGACATAATACATTTCTGGTGGTAGAGGGTGCAAAAATGCACCTTGCTAATTTACTCCTTAGCCATCAAAATACACCTCGGCGGTCGCCAGTTCAAACCCCACACACCTCTGAATTTTCGAAGCTATCTGTGTAGGCCCAATGAATTGTCCTATATTAACGGCGGAGGAAAACATCGTGAGGAAGATAAAAGTTCTTAGGAATTTCTTAGATATGTAGTTCGCTAACCTACACTAGGTCAGCGAGGTAGAATATGTCCTTACCAGTGGCGGTACTTCCATAGAAGCCCAAAAGCGTCACAAGTTAATTGTGTAATGTCTAGTTTATAATTGTTTATTGTGGGGTCAACATATACTCATTTATATGTTAAATTGCTTTTGTTAAAGCTTATATATAATTATTCGGAATTTTGTAAGGCAAACTGGGCTTTTGGGCTTCTATTGAAGTACCGCCACTGGTCCTTACCCCTCTCAGTTTTTTAAGAGGCTCGTGCCTAGTAGTGGAAGGAATATGGGCTGATGATGATGATGATCGAAATACAAATACGACGCTATATTTTCTTCTTACATCACGACAGTCCCTTTACAACATTTAAGTACTCATAATATTTTTATCAAACTGCTTCTTAATTTTTCACTTGGTTACCCATCACACTGCAAGTGGCAATCTTGAACCTTAAACACTCACTTAAAGATAACCGTTAAGCGAATAACGTCCACTTATACGTAAAGAAACTTTGATAAAGGTAATATAATATAAATAAAAAAGCAGGCATGGACATACAAGGCTCTTTGCGTAGGAACCTGAAGTAGGTACTAAAATGACGTAGTGTTAAAACCTCAATTACATGTTAATAGTTTACACACACATAAATGCACCTGAATACACAAAGAAGGTGTATTTTTACACGCACATTTTGACATCAGCTTTGTTTTAAATCACTCTGCACCGACCCGAGAATCGAACTCAGAACCAGATGCTATCGAGGAACTAGCAAACCAACCGGATGTCAAGTTTAAATTTGAAATATTCTTACTGTGAATGTTGGAAACGAAAATTGACGATGTAGTTTAGCGGATAGCGGATGGGACTGAACGGCTGTAATTGATGAACTATAAAATATTTTTTTGTAATTTTCCTTAAGCACACAAAAAAGTCGCCGCCACTTTGATATCTTGCAAATTTTGAAACAGGTTAGGCATTTTACTCGGATAAATAAATCTAGGACAGAAATATGCCATACGAGCGTGCTACGACAGGCTTAAACTCAGTAAGCTTATCTCATAATGTAGGTACCATGTAAACTTACGACATAAACTCATGAAGTAATTATATTTTTTTATTTAACAATTACATTCGTATTTTGTCATTCGAATTTTATTCAACCAAGTAAGAATGAAATAAAAAACAATAATTATTGTTCCATTCGGAGCATTCCCATGCCTTTTCAACAAATTGCCGCATTAAGAGCCTTTATGCCATCCACCTTTCAATCTTTATTCGCTTCTGAATTTAATGACGTGACCAGATCATCGATTTTATTATAAGCACGGAATAAATCGTTTAGAAGACACATTTTTAAAATATGTCATAAAAAGTCGACACGTCATATCTACAATCAGCCAAATATATTCTCAGAAAATCGTAAAAATGGCAACCGAAAACCATATTTCACACTAATTACATGAACGTCCAGAATTAAATCAATTATAACTGTGACCCTAGTCCCTCGTTTTTTTTTCAACGTCAAATAACAATAAATAATGCGGCGCGGCAGGTGAAGAAATGTCGTTTCTATACTTCGTGAGATGTAAAAAAACGATCACTTTATGTATTGTGATTTTGGTCAGTTTTATCTTTGAACAAAATATAGTCCTATCGAGTAGCGTGAAATAGTTCACCTTGGGATCTCTGTGGAGTTGTTACAACCAATAATTGTGAGATTTTTGTTACTCATTATTAAAAATAGGTCAAAAAAAAGTTAAAAGTCATTAATGAAGAAAAACAAATATAAAATCATAATTGATGACATAATGAGATTTCAAATAATTATATTACAAATTATATTGTTTTTTTTACTACAATAACAAACAGTAATCCTATCATTAAAGTAATCTAGCCATAATCGAAGTAAAGTAGGTACATCAAATACCAAAATCTCAGACAATACAACGTCAACTCATAGGACTGGATAAAATATTTTTTCTGTAATTATATAAAGTTTAATATTGTCACCATAAAATTCTCCGAAAAAAAAACTCCACAATTATCTCATAAATTTAATTAGCTACAACAACTCCATATATCTCCACAAGGGTCAGGTAAAAGGGATTTTTTATGATTTTTTTGGTAGCGACGTCGAGTCGAGATCGTTAAGTGAAAAAGGACCTGTTTCGGCTCTTTTGTGGGCCAAATGTTTAAATTCAGACGGTAGCCGTCCGCGATACAACATAGGATTATCTGACTAATTAATCGTTGTGTTTTCACAGGCCAATTTTATATGAACATACATTGAGGGGACGAGGACTGCGCGGCTTACGGAATTATATTTAATGTAGATGTTAAGAACGCTGTAAACTTTATTACTTTTGAATGACTCTATTTTTGCGAGGAAGGGAGGAACGCCACTAATGGCCGAATACTGAAACGCTACTTAATCTGAGGGTGACTTATATTTATGTGGCTGTTATAATTTAAGCGGTATATACCTACTTAAAAAATGTCATGTAAAATAACTTTTTGTAGTAATGTTGTCATTTATGGAAATTTAAGTGGGCATTAGTTAATCACACTCTTAAAACCGATAGGTAAATGATGTTTCAGTATACCGCTTAAATTATAACAGACACTTAAATATAAGTCGCACTCAGATTAAGTAGCTTTTCAGTATTTGGCCATAAATCTATTAAAAAATATTTTAGATAATAAATTTACAAAATACTTTATGCTTAGCGTGCGACAGAGACCGGGTTGAACAAAGTGTTATTGGGTTTCGCTTCACAAAGACGGAGAATTAGAAATTGCTCAGTTAACAATATAATAAGCTAACCCTCTTGTACGTGTTAAAAATTGTTGTTAAAAAATGGCCGCAGAAATGAAACTTCACCTATATTTTTTAAAAGTGATAGATGATTCTATTTGTATCCGCCACCGTCGAGATTTTCAAAGACAATCGTGTTAGTACAAAAAAAAAAGTAATTTCCAAACAGGTTCCTTGTTTTGTCCAACTTGTATTGAAACAACGGTACTACGAGTCAGTCTTATACATCCGTATAAGGTTCGCATCCCGAGTGGGGAAGCCGGATGTACCAGTGTTTACGTGAATGGGCATATCTATTATCAACGAGGCGCGAATTGGCGAAACTGTGACGTGTGTGTTTGAAGCGTTTAGAATAAAATGGGAACCTGCTCTTATAGAAATAGGCAAATAGTTGACACAAATACACTTAAATAAGTAGGGTTAGGTAAGAAAGAAATAGCTCTATATATTATTTAATTATATTGTATAGGTTCGCGGTAAAATTTGCGCCGACCCCAAATGAAATTGGAAACAGGGCAAGGAGATGATGAGGTTCGCGGTAAAATTAAGTTAATAGAGAGTTAATAAAGTTTAAAGTTTTATGTCCGCATTAACCCAGCTGCATGATTGGCGTATGTGTTATAAAAGCCGCAGATTCGATTTTCGGTCAAGAAATGTGTTGTGGTTTCTTCACAGAGAATTAGAACTACTCGAATAAGGTTTTCCATTAAGGATTTTTATAGCTATCTATACGGAATCTAAAATATGCCCATAGAATCGCGGCAATTAAGACGTGGGCTTTGAGATATAGAAAATATCTCAACCTACCCAGTGCCTACGTGGGATTCATGCATAAGTAATGTTCAAATAAAAAGATACTAATGGAAAGGAGGAAACAAAGAGTTGTCCACTTCAGGTGTACACTTCAATATTCAGATTAATATTACATACATACATAACCTCACGTCTGTGTTGTTGTCCCTATCCCACCACACACCCGCCACTGTAACTCCTGTGCTCCAGGATCAACAGCGGGACGCACAGTATTGACACCGAGCAATGAAGCTCAGCGGATCTAAGGGGACCTAAATTTGTCACAATCCCGCAACGATCGGGGAGTCCGTTTCTACTCAGGGGAGCAGTTACCGAGGTGGGACTGCCCTAATACCACCTCACGTGTCGTGCAACCAGCCTAGGGTGGGGGCGCGAGTTGCGGACACGGTCGATTCCATGCGAAGCTCCCTCTCAGTCAGGCTCCGCTGCTAGCCTACAGAGGTCTGAGCAATCCATGAATCCGGGTCATTCTGGCCACGCACGCTTGCCGTGCACCCAGGAGGAAAGCCGTTTTCGGACGTGCAATCTAAGAAGCCGCGTTTTCAACGCTCACGTCTGTGTTACCCAAAGGGGTAGGCAGAGGTGCATTTCTGCACCCACATTTCGCCAAGATGTATCAGCCCCACATAATAGGGGGCGAGGCTATTGCCGCTTCTCGGACACACTTCCAGACCCCGTGCTGCTATTGAGAATTTCGCAATGGAAAAACCCAATAACACTTTGCCTGACCACGAGACCACGAGGCAGTCGAGTCAGTCAGAGATTAATATTTAGATTTCCTATTTATTGTTTTTTTTCATTACCATAATATTCTGTCATCACTATAATTAAGTAACACCGATCACAATAGACTACAGTGTTGACAAAATAAGCAATAAACATACGTCATAATTCATACATATCAATTCTTACAATCGCCAATGTTTTTTCGGATTCCGTGAGAAAAAACTAAGAATGCTGCGCGCGTCTTCCGACAGATTTTTTATTAATTCATAATTTATTGACGATGGAAACCATTAGCCACACTCGATGATAGACAAAAACTTAATAAATATTGAATTATTGGAAGTCCTTGTTTTTTTTACAATTAATAATATAATACCGGCTTAGCTTGGGCATAATGGTATAAATAACCTATGTGCCTAAGACTCCATATATCTCCATAATAGAAATGATCTTATTGATCCAAAATACATACATACATACATAACCTCACGCCTCTATTCCCCGAAGGGGTAGGAAAAGGTGCATTTCTGCTCCCACATTTCACCAGGTATGTATCAGTCCCACGTACTAGGGGGCGAGCCTATTGCCGTTTTTCGGGCACAATTCCAGACTCCGTGCTACTGAGAATTACCTAATGAAAAAACCCAATAACACTTTGCCCGACCCGGGAATCGACCCAGGACCTCTAGATCGCACGGCACATACTAGTGCCACGAGACCACGAGGCAGTCAATCCAAAATGATAATGATATTAGGGAAGCTTCCTCCTTTTCTCCGGCACATTTGAATACAACAGCACACACTGCAACGACGCCACAACTCCTCTACAAATAAACACGCAACGGAAAATAATAATAGATAATAATCTAATAATAAATGTATGTGATATGACGCATGTTATCTTTGTAGCTAAGTGCAAACTAAAATCTGAAGAACGAATAGCGTGAGTACGATTGTGCGTACATTTTTTTTTATTCTGTACAAACATTGATGTTTTTGTTCCAAGAAAGAAACTCGCTAAACACAATCAAACAAGTTTTAGAATCACTTCATTTATTTAAAGCACTCTGATTCAATTTCTGTTCCCTCGCTTTGATATGGGCCAAATATACAGTCCATACATAACTAGCCAAGCTTACGAAGATAATCCTGTTCTTTTCTGGCACAAAGTAGAAATTTAGCGTCTGCGCCAACGGCCAATACACGATACCCATTTTGTATGTTGGCCAAAACTTCTCCTTCACCTCATTAACGCACTCATCCAAGGGCTTCATCTCCAACAGACTCATTCCGAAGAAGAAGTACATTAGCGCTATCGGGGAGTAAGAGACTTGCTCAATCGCCGCTCTTTTCATGGCTTCTAAAAGGTTATTGCGCTTGAAAAACCTGCTGGTGTACTTCATCCATCCGTAAAAGACTGGAGACATAAAGAAAGATCCAAAAATGCTGTATCTTGCCGCTCTGGCCCAATCAGCGTTCATAACAGAGGTGCCGTCGACCAAATACTCCTGGGTGAGGCTACAAGCAGGCCAAATGATAGCATATGATATCATACCACGTATTAAAGGATATTGTGACGGTATATTTAGAATTTTAGTTAGGAGTCCGCTCATTGTGGCGGGTTTTGTTGCTTGAAGTTGAAATTGATTTTTGAGTACTGTCACAGATACTGAAGATGTTAAATCAAAGAGTTAAAGAGTGTTATCGAATGAGGTTTTACTATCGGTGGACATTCGAATTAATGTTTTAATTTAATAAAAATTAGGAACTTTCTTAGAATATTGAGTTGTCTGTTCTTATATTATAAAGCTAGGAGTTTGTTAATCTCAGGAACCAATAGTTAAAATTAAAAAACTATTTTTGTGTTGACCCTACAACCAATGGAAACGGAGCAGCCATTAAGAAACAATATTCATTTTGAAGTTTAAAATTTCGCACACGCAGTTGCAGGCAACAATAGTTGATAATAGACAGAATTCAATAAAAGCATATCTACTTACGACTTACATATACAATGTATAACATAACTATATAGATGTAGCTTCCTTTTTAAATAAATAAACCAGTCTTCAGTCACAGCTTTATATTTGAAATTTAGCAGAACAACAATTTACTTGCGCTCGCTAGAATTTCTACTCAATAATGCCCACACGAGCAAAATGTCGTCGTTCAAACGATCAATTTCAATACACTTTCTTTATATTTTACATATATTACATAATACATAAGTCGTGATGGCCTCGAGGTTTGGGCACGCGGTCGAGAATCTCGACGGTCGCGGGTTCAAACCCAAGGCACACACCTCTGACTTTTCGAAGTTATGTGTGTATTCACAATGAATTATCATGTACTTTAACGGTGAAGGAAAACATCGTGATGAAACCTGCACACCTAAGTTCTTAGGAATTTCTTAGGTGTGTAGTCCGTCAACCCGCACTAGGCCAGCGTGGTGGACTAAGGCCTAAACCCTCTCAATGTTAGGCCCGTGCCCAACAGTGGGACGTACCTATATAGGCTGAGAATGAAATAATACTACAATAAATCATTTCAATATACCAGATTTATTACAAATGGTATCATAAAAATAAACATTGTCCAATAAATGTGGACGTCACAAGAATAATCAGCGGACAACAAATATGAATGTTAGAAACAATAACATAATTACGCTCGGAACACGGGGCACAACGTAATTATCTATTAGTGATCGTAACAGGCAATCGATCGCCGGCGCCCACCCACCGCGTAACTTACAACAATCCAATTCTACAGACTGCAGGTTCGTGCGTAACCTACGGGCATAGACAAAATCTATACATACAAATAAATAAAATTGTGTTTTTTTATAAATGCCTAATGAATGTATACCTACACGGTACATATACCAAAATAACGTTTTTTACAATTTTTGTCTGTCTGTTTGTTCCGGCTAATCTCTAAATTTCAATGGGACTTTCACTGGCAGATAGCTGATGTATCTATCTGCCAGTGAAAGTCCCGCTAAAAGTGGTCCACCCGTTTCAGAGATTAGCCGGAACAAACAGACAGACTGACAAAAATTGTAAAAAACGTTATTTTGGTATATGTACCGTGTATACATCCATATGAATTTATTAAAAAGCGGTTATTTCAATATCACAAACAGACACTCCAATTTTATTTATTTGTAGAGATGTTTAGATAAAATGTTGTCGCTTTAACATTTTTTTTTATATATAAAAATTAATAAATTATAAAAGGGTAGATAAATAGTAATTCATAATTGATAAAATAACACTGAAATGCCGACATTTACTCACTCCTCACTACCGATAGTGTGAGATTGTTATTGTCACAATTAGAATGTTATGGTGGAGTGGTCTCTATATTATAAGCACGTTCAGTGCTAGCAGGAACCAATTGCCGTATCACGTCTTCGGTTGAAAAGGCCCAGTTTATGCACCATAGTGCTACATAGTATTGCGTGATGCGTGATCGAGGACTTTAAAATTGACATTGACAGTTGCCAAACCAAATTAGTTGTCTTTAACCGACTTAAAAAAAAGCGGAGATTATCAATTCGTCTGTATTTTTTTATGTTTGTTACCTAATCGTATTAAATGTTGGTAGATGTGACTCGACCTATCGATTATCGTGGTCGGGTGAATCGATTCGGTGATTGTCTTTGTGATAAATGATTAGGCGGAAAAAACGCGCGTGCAGCCATACCACGTGATTAGTCAATTAAGGACCAAATTAATCTGATATTTATTTATTCTTTAGTCGAGGCATTTCACGAATGCCAAGTCGATGCTGACTTTAATTAAACTAATGGTTGATTATTATCTAAATTGATGAGGAAATATCAACAAATTACCAATTTTACTGTAATAAAATTTAAAGCGGTAAATTGTATGAAAAATGAAAATGATGCTTGCAAAATGCAAATATAAACTATTTATTTATGCGACATCTGTAAGAAAGCAATGGCACTACATTAATACTATGGGAGTGTGCGCTCTTTACAGACAGAGCCATCTATGAAATACCTTTTGTACTACGTTGTCAACACAGCAAGATAAATTCAAGAATTTTAGCTATTTCACAACAGATGGCGTACCGTTATTTAATCCTGATTTGGTTTTTGTTTACAATTCCGCTCTATTTTCTATTTTAACCCATTGCTCCCCACTGTCCTATTTTTAAGACCCTATATATTATTATTTTTTTTTTTGTTAGGGCTCTTATTTTTTTGGTTTCTGATGAAATTCGTAATTTCACACTATGTATTTTTCTAATAAAATATTTTTTTCGCTGTAAAAATATTTAAGGTGATTTTAATGTATTTTTTGTCAAATTGATAATAATTGTTGTCGACTAAGGAAGAGTAGATCCGACTTCATATATCGCGAAAAAAAATCAATTTTTTTTCTCATATATTTTTTTCTTAATGTACCTACTAAAAACTTAATTTATACATTTTATAAAAAAAAACCGATATGTTTGATGCTTGAGAAGTAACGGGTTAATTTTAAGAATTGGACAGAATAACATTTTATAGCCTTATTGTATTGTTTTAAATAATATTACAAATGAGCGGGTTTAAGGGTTTCAAGCAATGAGCATACAATAGTTTTAAGGCTGTGCATTTGTTCCACACATTGTAACAAATGTTTTTGTGAAACACAAAACAGACATTTGTGTCTGTGGTCCCGCCGAATAATTTGTGGGTCTGAACAGTGGCGGGACTTCCATAGAAGCCCAAAATAAGTAGTTAAACGTTAATTGTGTAATGTCTAGTTTATATTTGCTTATTATGGGATCTTTAGTTAACAAATTGCTTTAGTTAAATAAAGATTTAAAGCTTAAAAATTATTATTTGGAATTTTAAAAAGCTAACTGGGCTTCTATGGAAGTGCCGCCACTGGGTCCGATAAAAGATTCGAGTTTAATTTCCGGATCGTGCAGCGTTATTGATTTAATCTAGAAGTTTTTAGTAGCAGCGAGAAATCAGGCAATCTGTCCGTGTTACGCCAATAGCCATGCCTTTCGTAGGCTAAAAGGCTCGAAAACTAGTACATTACAGACACAAAACTCGCATCTTACGTTGTAGTCAACACTATAGGTACATGTATTTACAAGAAAATGCGACTGAGAACTTTCCAAACAGCACCAAATGAATATATCACATATTTCCAAACTTAAACAAAAAAAAAAACCGAAACAATTTAAAAACACATATTTAACTCACAATTAGCCGATGTGAACTTTCCGCGAGCGTCGAGTGAATCCAATCCACTTCTAACCGTCTACCTCGATCATAAACTTGGTGCTTTATTGCCAAAGTTGACGCGACGCGCGCCGTGTGACCGTATAGGAAGCGTTTTTTAAATATTTTATCAAAAAATGCCATCTAAATGGTTTTTAACTTGAAGTAAGCATTGCGTATCTCAGAAATAATAAATATTGTAAATTATGCTACGTTACAAAAGTGCACACTCACGCTGCATTCTGTGTGGCTAGGCAGAAACTACGTGTCACAATGATTATGAGATTATGGACAAAAATATTTTACATACAGCCAGTTGAGAAGTCAGTAAATATATTAACCAAGTACCCGGATTCGAATCCCAAATCTAACCCCAAGCTTTTAATATTTTAACATACCTATATCGATTGCGCAAAGTAATTTCTCCAATTTACAAAAGTATTACGTAAGCTATAAATAATAAATACCTACATCCAACAGCCAACAGTCACATACATACTATATAGTTCTGACCCCACATTAAGATACGAGTCTTGTGTCGTGGGTATCAGAAACTACGAGACTTTTCGGTCGCACAAACACCCAGACCCAAAACAAATATTTGCGGACCACTCAAACATTTGTCTCGGTGCGGGGATCGAACCCGCGGCCTCTCGTTTCGCAAGCTGGTGTCTAGCCAACTACGCCACGGGGCTGTCATCAGCTATCAACCTGTACAAAAAAAGCCTGTGTCCAGCAGTGGGATGTACCTATGTATGTTGATAAATAGGCATGAGCAAGGACAAAACAATCTATACTAATATATAAAGCTGAAGAGTTTGTTTGTTTGTTTGTTTGTTTGTTTGTTTGTTTGTTTGGTTGAACGCGCTAATCTCAGGAACTACTGGTCCGATTTAAAAAATTATTTCAGTGTTAGAAAGCCCATTTATCGAGGAAGGCTATAGGCTATATAACATCACGCTACGACCAATAGGAGCGGAGCACCAATAAATAATGTTTCATCGGGAGTATTTTTTTCCTTTTGAGAATTTCCGCTGCGTGCGATGCGAAAACGGTTAAAGTTTCACTAAAATAATGTATGACAGAATTGTTCCCCTTCAAAAGTTCTAAAAAAAAGATCGCGACAGCATGTCTATCCTTTAAGGTTGGCTCACTATAACCTTTTTTATGCTAACCAAATTTCTTCTAAAATAAAGCATTATTTGTGAAGGTGTTTGCATAAAGATGATATTAATCCTTATCCAAATAAATACGTTATTCATCACAAGTATTTCATTTAAAAGAAATTTGCCCTTTACATCATTTGATTTCAATGAGTATCTTAGAAGATATCGCAGTTTTAAAATAATACCGCAGCGAAAAAATTATCAAGCGCTCAATTATGATGTACGAGTACAAGGCGCCGGCCGGCCGGTGCGCGGCGGCACACGTATCACGTCTATTTAACCGATTTGAATGATTTTTTGGTATAGACATAAATGGGACTCTGTGGAGTAAAATAGACTACTATTTTCTTTCTGAAACCAACCCTGAAGTATACGCGGACGGAGTCGCGAGCAAAAGCTAGTATTATTATATAATATTATAGAGGACTAAATACAGGAACATAGGACAAATAAAGGACATACCTGGCGAAAAGTGGGTGCATTAATGCACCTCTGCCTACCCCTTCGGGGAGTACAGGCGTGAGTTTATGTATGTATGTATGTAGGACTAAATAAATAGAATACAATTCCTATTACTAGGCTTTCACGTCGTATAATACAGATATAATAAAACTTGTGCGCGTGTGTTCGTGTGTGTGTCAGACGCACCCCATGTTTGCTCTGTAATCCATTTTAAATGAATTTACATACTCATAAATCACGCTAGTGTATTGATATCCCTCCGTGTAGGTTTAACGATAGAGGACTTTTTCGAAGGATTTGTTTTATTCGAATCTTTCCGCGGTTTTTTTTATCAGGAAATAATATTAGATGCCAAGCACGGTCTTGATGTATGCCGTTTCTTGTTTATGTTATTACTAGAAGTAAAATACAATCGAAGGACTAAAACTAAAGCAAAACTGCCACTTTAACTCCTGTATACCAGGATCTATCATGGCACGACCAGAATTGACAGCAAGCAGAGAAGGACAGCAGGTTTCTATGACTACCTAGCATGTGTCTAACACGAAAAAAAACTAAAGAAAGACATCTAAGAAGAGTTGTTAAAGCAAAACCATTGCCCGTAATTAGCCTTGCTCGAAAGAGATGACTGTACACTTTCGCAAGCGTAAATATTAAATATTAGCAGGAGCTTTATCTATTAATCATTGATAAAAAAATATGTGTGCAATTCACACGTGGTGGAAGTGAAACCTTCAAAAATGTTGGCTACAAGACAAAAATAAATTTTATGGCTGCGTTCTTTACAATATTATATAGTGGCCAAGTTTATTAACGGTAAAACCTTTACTAAAATGTCTCTGTCTCTGTTTTCTGTCGCTTTTTCGTTTCATCGACATTCAAATCACAACAATGCCAAAGAAGTATTCACTTCGATATAAAAGATTTTAAAATGTTTAGGGAAATGTAACTTTTCAAATCCGTATTTGTATTCCATTCAAATTTTTTTTAAGTACAACGTAGTTTGCAATATACACTTATCTTCATTTAAACTTGACTTACACTTTCCACACTTATGTTAAACAAGAACCAATTAAACAATTTAGTAATAAAATTCCTAAGCATAAAAAAATCGGCGCCCGACTCCCCAGCACAGCGTGGTACCGTGACATGTAGGTACCCTGGGGTATCAACTGACCCAAAAAAAATATAAAAAAAAATAAGTTGTACAATATCCGTTCTGCGTGTCTGGCACGTGTGGATGTCTCACAAACTTCCTATTCTTTAAAATATCCATTCAAATAAGGTCAAAGAAAACTTAATAAAAAGTGTAGAATTTTTTTTGGTAGAGACTTGAAACATGTTAATTGTAGTTAGTTTTCGTCAATAAGTGAACAAGAATACAGTTGTTAATGGTTTATTATAACATAATATAAATGATTAAGTTATCAAGAAAAATCCAACATAATAAATAATAGAGAATAAAATAATTATGTCCCTTAGAAAAAGGATAAAATAATTGTGTCAACACTCAATAGGCCGCGCTGTACCTAACATGTCGTATTGAATGGATTACGTTGGTCAGTAAATGAATTGACCAGCAAAAGTATTGTAAGTAGGTACAATTTTTTTTCAATTTCCAAAAACATATTACATACAGTGGCGGTACTTCCATAGAAGCCCAAAAGCGTTTGACTTTAATTTGTAATGTCTAGTTTATACTTTTTTATTGTGGGGTCAGAATATACTCATTTAGACGCTAAATTGCTTATATTAAATTAAGATTTAATGCTTAAAGATTATTATTCGAAATTTTGTAAGGCAACCTGGGCTTTTGGGCTTCTATGGAAGTACCGCCACTGATTACATACAAAAGAAATTCGTTAAGTAAGAAATCAATTTAATATTTCACAAAAAAGAACAAAAAAATATTACTTACGGAATAAAATATTTAAGTTTAAATACCCAATTATCTTCTTAAGTGACTACTATAAAGTCACACTCGGCTTCTTGGCGCGAAAAAGTAAGATGCAATAAAAAATTTACGCCCTCACTTAACTGGTAGTCGCCATAAAATTAATTATGGACCCTAAAGTGATTTACTACTGGATTCCGGATATGTTAAACATGAGCAGTGCAAGATATGAGGTTAAAAATGCGATAATTTCGCAATACTTACATTTTGACTGCCTCGTGGTCTCGCGGTACAAGTATGTGCCGTGCGATCTAGAGGTCCTGGGTTCGATTCCCGGGTCGGGTAAAGTGTTATTGGGTTTTTCCATTAGGAAATTCTCGGTAAAATGTGCCCGAAAAACGGCAATAGGCTCGCCCCCCATTACGTGGGACTGATACATATTTGGCGAAATGAGGGTGCAGAAATGCACCTCTGCCTACCCCTTCGGTGAATACAGGCGTGAGTTTATGTATGTATGTACTTACATTTTTATTTCACTTGTAAAAAAATAGATAAACACGCATGACATATCATCAGCCCATGTAAGTCCCACTGCTGGGCAGGGGCCACCTCTACAATGAACTAGCGCGGGTTGGCGAACTGTATACCTAAGAAAATAATAAGAGCTTTTAGTTGTGCAGGTTTCCTCACGATGTTTTCCTTCACCATTAAAGTACGTGACAATTCGTGTTTTACCAATAGAACGAATTTTTATAAATATGTGCATCCTTATTTTTACACACTTACGGGTCAGAAATGATTACCTATACATATACATACATATTTTTTTTTTTATAATAGTCCAAATCAAAACTGAAGGGACATTAATTTAGTTTCAGTAACTGTGACAGTGAAATGAAAAATCGGTTAGTTCCTAGAGATATCGCATAGTCATAAGTACACTTCTTGAATGATTGTAAGAATGTCGAATGGCGCCAAGAGTTGAACGTCATGCAACTGACGTAAATATACATTTAGTTATCGTTTTTGTTTTTAAATATTTGAAAGTTCTTATAACAAATATAATGATGAAATTGGGTGGGCACTGTTAACACCTTCGTTTGGAAACTTGGTACGTGGTTATCAATTTTGGACAGTATGAGCAACGGCGCCGTGGCTTAGTTGGTTAAAGCGCCTGTCTAGTAAACAGGAGATCGGGGGTTCGAATCCCCCCGGGGCCTAGTTGAAACCAAAATTATTTTTATCTCCAACTGACGTAATTCTGTTAATTTTTTTTGGAAAATGAGTAAAAAAAAACTACATAGTAATCTATGCTTTTCTGTCGCTATATCACAATTAAACCTCTAAACAAATTTAGATTATTTTATTTAAATAATTAATAACTATTTCGGACAATACCTATTTACAAACTTTTCATCCTCGGACTTCTTTGGGTGAAAAAGGGCGTGATGGTCTGACATATTATGTCAGAACCCATAACACTTTATCCCAGTCCGGAAATCAACCCCAGAACGTCTAGGTAGTGGACGGCACATACTATTTTTGTAGGCTTATTATGTTTCATATATAATCCTAAGCTTATTCAAAAAATAAAAAATTGTTTATAATAACAGAAAAATGACTCCTGCCTTTTTTATAATAATTCAGACTTTTTTAAATAAACTAACAAGTGATTTAGCATCTTAGTCATAGAAACTTAAGGTTGAAATTCAAACTAAACATTGTAAATACTATCTCAACCCGATGAATATCGCCGACCCGAGATGACGTACGTGTAAACAATATTTCCACACTTAAACTCGAATGTAAACAAATATACCGTGAAAGTTATTTCAAACAATTATAATGCCGGCTCTGTGATTACAATATTTACGATAAATTGTATAAAGTTTAAACAAATATTAATGCTAGAACTTACTCTATCAAATAACGATTTTAAAAGTCATTGGAACTCGACAGTTTTGTTATTTGTTACCTAGAGCCCTTAAAACTGGGCCTAAAAGCGAAATCGCTTAAGAACCGATAAAGATCACGTGATTTTGCATTTTTTTTATGAACTCTATACCTACATTTTATGTAGTTTCTATATTATCGAGCGTAGACTGTGATTTTGTCTAGGCGCCTTGATCGTAAGGTTATTCATAGTAGAGCCATGCGGTATTTATGTTGGACGTTTAGGCCAACTCAATCGGAAAGGCCATCATCATTAGTCCAAACAGCCCCGTTGGCTAGACACTAGCTTGCGAAACGAGAGGCCGCGGGTTCGATCCCCGCACCAAGACAAATGTTTGTGTGATCCACAAATATTTGTTTCGGGTCTGGGTGTTTGTGAAACCGAAAAGTCTCTCGTAGTTTCTGATACCCACGATACAGGGCTTGTATCCTAGTGTGGGGTCAGAGCTATGTATGTGACTGTTGGGTGTATTTATTTATTTAAACACGTCCCACTGCCAGGCACGGGCCTTCTCTGCAACTGAGGAGGTTTAGGCCTTAGTCGACCACGCTGGTCTAATGCGGGTTGGCGGACTACAGATCCAATAAATTCCTAAGAACTTTAAGGTGTAAGAACTATTTCTTTACCTCATATCAGTTAGATTGCTGGAGGCCTAATTTACTTGGTTGCTTGGTTAGCCACCAGCTTTTGAAAGGAGAGGAGCGGGTTCATCTTCCGCACCGTGACAAATGTTTATGTGACCCACAAATATTTCATGTCTGGGTATTTATGATACTAAAAACTTTTTTTTTCATTTTCACGACAACAAACTTGTATCTTAATGTGTGGTGAGAACTACATATGTATGTTATTGTGGGGTGTATTTATTTATTTTCTGAGTAGATAGCAACCACAAAACACATAAGATGTAGATACCGTTGCAATATTCAATGCAAGTGATTATATCCAAAACGCAGATCAGGCAAAATCCTAACTGGCATAAAAGCAAACAAAAGAAAAATACCAAATTTATTTTTTAATCCTGGCATGGCATCGTGACCGTTCCGTCTATATCTATATCAAAAATCATTTAGATTTGTAGAGTCATGAAATTAAAAACAGACTAAATTGCTTTATCAAGTTCAATATGAATTACAATATCGGTCTGAATAAGTGTTTGATTTCTTCTTTGCGTCGATATTGCGCCCATACGCTTTACTATTCGAAAATTTGTTTAGAAAAGAAACCTTCCTGCATTTATTCTAGTCAGTGTTATGTGAATGTAACTTTTACATAATTATGTACCTACATAGATCCACCAAACGCAATGCATCTTAGTATCAGTAATGTTGTTAAGAACGTAGGTATATTATGTGACTTTATATGTCCCTAGATGATATAAGTAACCCATCCCGCACTAGGCCAGCGTGGTGGCATGAGGCCTAAACCCTCTCAATGGTAGAGGAGGCCCGTGCCCAGCAGTGGGACGTATATGGGCTGATGATGATGATGATGATGATATACCTAAGTAAATCCTTGTGTTATATTAAATAAATTGACCTAGTTTAAATATCATAGAGACGCAGTTATACATAAATAATCATCAACTTAATAACTGTTTGAATAACGTGTTCAAAGTACAGCTTTGTGTTTAAGGTGTGAAATAACTAACGCTCCAATACAATGCATCAAAGCATAAAAAAGCCGCTAATGGTTATCGCCATGGTTAGAATCGAAAATTATACAATCATTAGCAAAACCAAAAGGGCGCCTCTTAACACCCGAATGAAATCATCCGCTTTATTTACGTTTCGTAGTAAACACGCAGAGGGGATCGAAAGAGACTGCATTACACCACCCTGGTGCGTTAGAACGGGACAAAAAGTGCCCCATAACTCCGCCCATAACACGCTGAGCCTCGTGGATTGGCTTCGGGCAGCAATCTAAACACCATCAGTCTTCCATCGCATGCCTTTTAAACCACAACTTAATTAACTCTCCGGCACCCTCGACAATTAGTCACATTTGAGTAATGAATTGAGTGGCAGTGAAGAAAAAGTGCTATAATGGACAGTTACGCGCAAAACAACGAAGTGACCACGTCTTACAACAACAACAATATCAAACACAATTTCAACGAATACTTCAATTTAGTCGACGTGGATTGTGACAAACATAAAATCGACACGAACAAAGATTACGGCGCGTTTGTGGAAGACAAGAATTTCCAGGTTAAGTTAGAGGAATCAGCGGGGAATCAAAACTTCAATACGCCTTTTTCGGTGAAAGATATTCTTAATAATCAACCGAATTACAATTACGAACGAAATGATTTGTGGAAATGCAACGAGAGGGAGCGAAGGAGCCATGAATACGAACAAATATATCATCAAAGTCAAGGATATTGCCCGCCGGAGTATTTCGGACAAGTATACCCGAACATTCCCGTACACGCCAATATAGACGCTTATTGGAACCAGGAAGCATACCACGATCAGAAAATTGAAGAATATTATAACTATAACCCATATTGCCATAATATATACCACCAGAATTATGAACATTATGTGGATGTGACCCAAACTCATCCGGTTATGGACGTGAAAGTAGACAATAGCAGAGAAATATCACATCTACCTACGCCGCCCATATCAGAACCTACGAGAGACAGCGAAAGGAGTAATTGTTCTTCGTTTGCTGCCAAAGAATCTATTGACAAATCTTCATTGTCAAGGAAAAGCAGTGAGTATATATTTTATTCTCAAACTAATCATTATTTTTTTAAGATGACAATAATTTAACAAAGGCTAATTGTTATAGATCTTTCTTTCCAGTAAATTCCGAAAATCTTTGAGTTGAAATTATAAATATTGTTTATTCATTGTCAACAGAAACGCCTACGAATGACGGAAAAGAAAAGAAGGATAGAAGCACAAAAAGGAAACCAAGAATCCTGTTCTCGCAGAACCAAGTCCACGCGCTAGAAGTCCGCTTCAGAAACCAGAAGTATCTGACGGCGCCGGAGAGGGAAACATTAGCACTCACGCTGAACTTGTCCCCAACGCAGGTCAAGATTTGGTTTCAAAACAGAAGGTACAAGAGCAAGAGGATCAAGTCTCCTGAAGTGTCCACATCAACTGACGCTAAGCCAAGTCGCACATTAACCGCGAGAAAACTTTATAAACCAGAAAAAAAAGATAGCGTCACCCCTATACCCAATTACGAAATTTTTAAATCTGAAAGCAGACCGTTTGATACTGAAAAAATGTATAATGATGTTACTTCCCCTGTTTACTTCGAAGATAGTTTGACGTACGAACATAATGACGAAAAAAATCTAGTTATTGATGAGAAATATAATGTAGGAACGAGTAGCGATCTACAAAATTTATATAATGATAATTTAGTAAATAGCAAAGAAGTTTATGAATCTGATATGAAAAAATATTTTCCTATGAACTATGTATGTTGATGTTGATGTAAGTCCATTTGCCATTAGACTGATTGTCCAAAGAGTATTTAATAGTATTAGTAGTATACTTAGTGTTAGTTTATTAAATAAGATATATTTTTGCATGTACGTGCAATGTTAGATAAGCCAAATACAGCTTTATACCAAAGTATTAAAATTTTTAGTTGTTAATAAACTATTGTTCATAATTTCCACTCCTCTTACTTGAAAACAATACTCTGCCTATTTTTAAAGTGCATATTTATTGTTTGTACATACATATTTTATGTTTCTATATATGTACCTATTACATTCCCATAAAATATATCAAACACACTATTCACTTAATAAAATAACAAGATTACACTGTAAACATATTATTGATCCATATAATTTTTTATAGACTTTGAAAGGTAAAATGAAAAGGGAATAAGATTAAAATATCCTATTGGGTAGTTTAATTCATTTTAAATTTATTACATAATAATGAACTATAATTTGGGCTAAAACAAAACTATATATTAACAGTGTGTAGTAATTATAATAAATTAGGCACTAACACTTATCCTCAATTCAAACACACTTTTACAACATTCAAAAAACAAAATCTTATTCAATTCCAGAATAGAAACTAAATAATATTTTAAATGCAGGTTAACAAAAGAACAACATTAATATTATATTATTCAAACAATAATTTTCAAATTATATCTCTCATGCAAATATAATAATTTTAAAAACGTCTATATGAAAAATCTATATGATAAAGTCATAATATTCTTATGGCCGAATACTGAAACGCTACTTAATCTGAGGGCGACTTATATTTATGTGGCTGTTATAATTTAAGCGGTATATACCTACTAGAAAAATGTAATGTAAAAGAACTTTTTGTGGTAATGTTGCCATTTATGGAAATTTAAGTGGGCATTAATTAATCACAGTCATGATGTTTTAGACTTCAGTATACCGCTTAAATTATTACAGCCACTTAAATATAAGTCACCCTTAGATTAAGTAGCGTTTCAGTATTCGGCCATTAGTTAGTTAATTGGTGTAAGTATTTAATTACAATTTAAATACATTCGAAACTTTGCTGGTTGTAGGCCGCTTCCAACAGAACACTGGAAGTCTTTGGGGGAGGCAATTCCAGCAGTGGACGTCTTTAGGCTGATGATGATGATTCGAAACTCCTTAACCTATCGACATAATATTAAAATTCAAAACATAAAGTGATCAGTGCAAGCATTTATAACACACCTATTTACATTTTTGTTTTTTTTACAATCAAAATGAACAAAAAAACACTAGAGATTCCATGGAACAATTTTGATCTTTCATCTGAATTTGTTATTAAGTAATGTCTTACATAGTAAAAATATATATCGTCATATATCTTTAGTAAAACAACACAATGAGTATTATTTAAGTGTAAATGATATTTAATTTATACAGATTTTGAGTTTATTTAACAAATTAATAATCGTGGCTACACGTATGTAAGGATGTAAAACCATTTTTTGCGATTTAAAACGCATGACGTTGCGGTTGATGACGATATTTTCTTAATTTTACCAAGGTAGGAATATAACGGAGTAAGTATAAACTGTACCAAAATCACATAACAATTATTTTCTTAAAAATCCTCACATTCTTATGATCAACATAATACGATATGGTATGACAATATACGTTATGGTATGGTAGCAAATTGGCCTACTTAAAAATATTTCTTAAGGTAGCCAAACAGCCCAAACTAGGTATTAAATTTTGACGAGTTGTAATATGTAGAAAGATTGTATAAGTTTAATTTATTTTTATTTTCTTACAACAATCAATTTAGTACTTATCGTTTCGCCAGCTATTAGCTCCCACGTAAAAAAGAAAGCTTGAAATTAAATAAATGATCGTTTATTTATCATGTAGGCAATATTTCCTATATCTAGCACTTATAACACGTCAATACATGTATATGAAAAAATAAAAAAATCAAAGTTAATTGAAATATAAACGGCGTAAAATACACTGGTCAATATGTTTTATTTTTATTAAAACTAGGTACCTATATTATTAATATTTTTGTTTCGAAAAAGCCCTATTTAATATTAAATTATAATAGACCATAGGAATTTTCCCAAACGTCAGGATGTTTAGAGCTACCACCGGATCCAAAGGCGGCCTTCCCCGAAAAGACTGCGAAACAAAATAAATACTTATATTATGTACGTCATCCCCTTACTCTTATAATAAATTAATAACCTTCATATTACATTATCCTATGCGTGACTACGGCTTTTCAAACTTGAATATCGTCCCTTAGCTTACAACACCGCTCAAGTCGAAAAATGGCGGTTTTTACATTTTAATGCCGTTAGATAGAGCTGCTTATTGCGCGTCTGACCATTCATCACAAGATATAGATTTCAGTCAATCAGAAGCCGTAATTCGAAATCTAGTAACAGCGCGCAAGTCGTTTGGCCTCTCAACACCGCTCAAGTCGTTATTCTGTCATACTTCTGTACATGTTGTGAGGAAAGATCGAGCCAGCCAAGAGAAAGATGCTAACAAAGGTATTGCACAGTCCAGAGCTTGTCACGTATTCACACAGGATGTTGAATCGGTAAAATTGGCTCCGTATCTTCAAGCTGGTGCAATTTATTGTAAAACTAATGGTTCGAGTCGAATAGCACGCTTGAAGCCTCTGTTTTTGCCTCATGCTTAGTAGACCATTTGGAGAAGGTTTTGAGTCAGAGATTATTGCCAGTGATTTTAAAAAATTGTGATTACTCAAAAGTACCTGGAAAAAGACTATACCCACACGGAATTTGATTCCGTACACAGCGCAATAGAATGTAAATTAAAAAGTAAAGAAATTTATTTTCCACAACAATACATGCCTTACGAAGCTCGTTATTTGGACTATACCTTTTTTAACGACTTTTCGAAAGAATTAATTTATAAATCTATACGGCCTGGTAAAAAAGCGACCCAGTCGTCACAGATGTACGTATACAGACCAAATGGCAGAATTTGTTATAATATTGGTTTTGATGACGAGCCTTTACATCGCCCCACACTAATTAACAACATTAAACAAATAAATCACCTGCAAAAAATGTATGCAGCTAGAATACCAATAACAAAGCGGAAGTATAAATATTTGCAAGACCTAAAAAGTGTATTATCATGTAGTTACGATTATATAAGTTATGATGACCTTCCGCACAACAATCGCTAAAGACTGCAACTAACTATTAGATTTCGAGTATTCTTTTTCATTTTTACATATATACATAAACTCACGCCTGTATTCCCTGCTGGGGTAGGCAGAGTAGCATTTCTGCACCCATATTTCGCCAAATTTGTATCAGTCCCACGTAATAGGGGGCGAGCCTATTGCCGTTTTTCGGGCACATTTCTAGACTCCATGCTGCTAATTTTCGAATTTTCTAATGGAAAAACCCAATAACACTTTGCTCGACCCTGGAATTGAACCCAAGACTTCTAGATCGCACGGCACATATTTGTACCGCGAGACCAAACTTTTTTTTTCATTACTATAATATCTTGTTTCGTTGGAATTCGTTGGAATGAAATTCGTTGGAAGACTATATTTTATTTATTTTAACCCGCACTAGGCCAGCGTGGTGGACTAAGGCCTAACTCTCTCAGTTGTAGAGGAGGTCCGTGCCCAGCAGTGGGACGTATATGGGCTGATGGTATATTTTAAATATTTACCTATTAAATTAAAAATAAAATGCACTTATGCTCTAAAGGTTCGTGTGTCACCAAATAATTTTATTGATCTCAACAATGTGATCCTTACGGTTTAAGTTATAAATACTTATTTTATAACGATTGTTAATTATTATTGAAATATACCTTGATAAAAACTATTCTTTAAAATTACCTATTAATACCTTTATTCCCAACATTTCCGCAAACAACACCGCCTTAATCTATAAAATATCTGTCAACACAGCTCAAGTCATAAAATTAATGTTAAAATAAAGTAAATCGTCAGAATAAGTAAAAATAATTATTTCTTAACTGCTAACTAGGGTATTTATTAAGTAATAACAGAAAATTTCCACCGATTTTTTAAAATAGATAGTTTGTTTCGTCTCCTGTAAAGTTGGTAAAAACGACTTGTGCGGTGTTGTAAGCTAAGGGACGATATGTGTATCTCTGATACACGAATAATTATACAGTATCGTATCGTATGACAATATCATACATGCACAAGTATGTGCCGTGCGATCTAGAGGTCCTGGGTTCGATTCCCGGGTCGGGAAAAGTGTTATTGGGTTTTTCCATTAGGAAATTTTCAGTAGCAGCACGGAGTCTGGAATTATGCCCGAAAAACGGCAATAGGCTCGCCCCCTATTACGTGGGACTGATACATACCTGGCGAAATGTGGCTGCAGAAATGCACCTCTGCCTACCCCTTCGGGGAATACAGGCGTGAGGTTATGTATGCATGTATGTATGTATTGTCAAACTGCAACCAAGGCATCTTGGTAGAGTCTATTTGTCGATAATTATCTTACTTCTTCAGTAACGTTGTTTAATCCTGAGTCATGAAAACCTTGTTTCACACTTTTTAGCCTCGTTTTTTGTGGTAGTTAGGTTTTTGTTATTACTTTTTTATATTATTGTATATACTATATACATTTGCATATAGACCTCTTAAAGCTCTTTATAACATTAGACTAAAAAATAGTAAAATAACTCCATCGTAAGATTTCAGTCTCCTCAACACGTAGAACATAACATTTCTGAAACAATATCTGACCATATTTTTTACAAATAAAATCCTTGAAGAGTTACATGAAAAATCCATAAAGTTATTGTACGAAACGGCGCGTATAAAAAAGCTTTCTCGTGGCAATATTTCAATATTTTTTCATTTCAATTTGTAAGGATCGCTTTTATCTGAAATTGCTACCATACCGCCACGAATGAGGGATGCGCGCCACAGATGGGCGGTTTGAACGCTACGTTTTTACACATGCTGTAATATTAAACACTGTTTAAAAAAAACTAAATATTTTATATTTTTTTCTGATGAGTAGGTACAATTCTGTGTCATAATAATGACTGCGAGTCACTGTTAAGTACAAAATTCAATACTTAAGTATGTGGCAACAACTATTCGTATTTAGTTTGACCATCATTAGTCTCGGTTTTACTTATCTATAAAACATTTCTACGGAAAATTGTGTAAACTGTTCTATAAACTCATCTGATATATAACTATCATCACCCCATCATAAATCACCAACAACACCAAAAACACAGCTTCAAATGCCGTTCAGTCTACACGCTGAAACGCGCGTTTATTCACACGCTGGTCTACCCAGCCCATCCCCAGATAGACTGGCCGGGCAGGCGCCGGCGCCAGTCGATAAGCTTGGGCCCATAACACGTGTCCCACTCCACGTATGGGATGCATGAGACCTGCTATGGGAACGCAGGCCACCTGTTTAAAAATCAGCTTTACGAGGTGAGCGTGCGGTGTACTTAATTGCTTTTAGGGAGCTATAAAATAATTTAATTGCACTTTTGTACTCACTTATACCACGGGTTTGGCACATCGTAAATGGCGACAAATGTTGGGTCAAATGTTTGGAGATTTGATATTGAGTGATTAAAGTTATTATGCAATGTGTAGGTGTTACAGCGTAAGTAATTGAAAATTATAAATAAATAAATACACCCAACAGTCACATACTCCTACGTAGTTCTGACCCCACACTAAGACGAGTCTAGTATCGTGGGTATCAGAAACTGCGAGAGGTTTTTCAGCCTCACCACCACTCAGACCCGAAACATTTTTATATTTGTGGATCACCCAAACATTTGTCTCGGTGCGGGGATCGAACCCGAGCCTTTTCGGTTCGCAAGCTAGTGTCTAGCCAACTGTGCCACGGGGCTGTCAATTGTTAAATACATGAATAATTAATGCAATTAACAAGTAAATAAAATTATGGTCTAATTATTATAAGCAGAACGGACTACCAAAGCAGACAAACTCTGACTTTTCCTAATATTTTGTGAAAACCGTATTAATGAACTTACTTGGCGACGAAGAACAAAATTCAGAATTAACCGCGGTAATTTTTTTATAATATAAAATCATCATCATCCTAGCACAGAGTCTTGAAATTCGCTCACAAAACAACAATTTTATAAACAATTAGATAAATTAATTTATTTTACAAAAATAAAGTTAATGTTGCAATGTCCAAGTACTGTCCAGTACCACGCGCAGCTCACACACATGCCCAGCTATTGTCAATCTATACAAATAAATAAAATTGGAGTGTCTGTTTGTAATATTGAAATAACCGCTTTTTAATAAATGCATATGGATGTATACATACATCCACGGTACATATACCAAAATAACGTTTTGTACAATTTTTGTCTGTCTGTCTGTTTGTTCCGGCTAATATCTGAAACGGGTAGACCAATTTTAACTGGACTTTCACTGGCAGATGGCTGATGAATGTGATGGAGTAACTTAGACTACTTTTGGTTTATAAATTTTCTTATTCAAAATAAATTTTCCGCGCGGACGAAGTCGCGGGCACAGCTAGTTTATAATATATAATCATCATCATCCTAGCACCGAGTCTTTAAATTCGCTCACAAAACAACAATTCCCTTACTCCCATATAATGTGGAATTTTAAAAAGCTGTCGAAACATGACATTGGAAATAGACCTCAACATAAATATATAATATACATATGAATTAACAAGCGTGTCCGTCTTTACGTGCGGCATATATACATAATCTCTTAATTGTATTTTCCTATTATTTATGAATAGAAGTAACATAAAATAACCTACATAAATCTTGTAAATGGTAACGTGGAATAATTACCGATAATAAACATAAATTGTGACTTCAGGCTTATTGCCAACTACGGCAAAGATCTAATCTTGGGATGGAGTGAATTAATAGGAGCTGTATGAAGTCGTTATGGTCCGAGGAGGAGGCGCGCGGTCGATGTAAATCTAGGGGTCGCGGGTTCGAATTGTAGAAAGACACCTTTTTTTAACTCATGCCATGTACTAGGTGCACTAAGGTTAAACTTAGTTTTCAGATAGACAGTTAAAGGCATACATAGTTCTTATCTAAATCGTTTTGTAGTGATCGACGTTATATGAATGTGTTTATGTAGAAAGGAGCTTGTATCCTCTCCCATGGACATGTTATCTACGTCCAAATCGTCCAAAATAGTTAATTGTTTATTAATAATTCTTATACATTAAGTATAAAGGCGGACTTAATGCCTAAGGCATTCTCTAACAGTGAAACTAAAAGGTAGTAAAGTTTAGTAGTTTAAGAGTTTATTGATTAAAAACAAAATTATAATATCATCGCATAGATTCTCACGCTCACTCATTGGCCCACTATGCATCGAAAATATGAAATAAATATACCATTAAAACTTGACTTCAATATAAAATCTGCCTCAGTAGGAGTTGTTCAAAAGTAAATCATTTATAATGTATAGTTCATCAAACCGCAGGACAGCATCACAAACACCTACACTTAACCTTTTGTACTGTAAAAGAGGTTTGCACAACTGTGAGACATATTTTGACAGCATATATATATATACCTTAGCTAATTATAAGTATTGTGAGAATGCAAAAAAAACTTATCCCCAACACACTATGTTTAACTTAAACGTGTCAGTGGGGTCAATTTTATTAAGCCATAGTGACAGAACAGATTCTTAAAAATATTTAAATAGCATAAAGCAAAATATGACTCATCATCATCATTCTCTTACCCTGTTCCCAATTTTATTTGGGGTCGGCGCAGTATGTTTTATCCTTCCAAACATCCCTATCAGCCGTCGTAAAGCAAAATATGACTATAAATATCATCTTATCACAGCCCCGTGGCGCAGTTGGCTAGACACCAGCTTGCGAAACGCAAGATTCGATCGCGGGTTCGATCCCCGCACTGACACTAATGTTGGTGTGATCCACAAATATTTATTCCGGGTCTGGGTGTTTGTGAGACTGAAAAGTCTCTCGTTTCTGATACCCACGACACAAGACTCGTATCTTAATGTGGGGTCAGAACTATGTATGTGACTGTTGGGTGTATTTTATTTATAAAAAAATATCATAACCCCATTTTAATAGGATTTAGGAAAATATACCAGTTGTCAAATACAATGTGGCTGTAGCACTTTGAAAGGCACTAAACATTAACTGACTTCGTAAACATTTATGAATTCCTAGTATAGGTACTGACAAATAAAGAGCAACAATCCGTTCTTCTTACGGATAGCAATATTTAGCTGTCAGATAAGTATTTATTTGTTTACGCTTTATTGTACTACAAATTAAATGAACAAAATAGGGTATATCGGTGATTTCTTCCAAGCAACCGTTAGCTGGACTGAAATGATCAGAAACATAGAGTACAATTTATGAAAATAATAATATTAGAGAATAAATTATGTACACAAAATATATAATAAAAAAATTATATTAATAAGTACTTAAACTAAAGGCCGCCATTTGTTTATTGATTTACAACTAAGTGTACAATAAAGTGTTAAATTAATATATATAAATATACTAAAAACAATACATAGGTAAGTCTAAACAAACATAAGTTATACATACATGAAAAAATATATAATAAGTAGATACTAAAAAACCTTTATAAATTTAAACAATTTATTTTATGTGACTCTGCCACATAAGACCTCTGAATATCTATACACTACTTTATCTAACAGAAAAACAACACACCCTGAAAATGATTTAAAATACTCTTGAATACGTACGTCGAATTGTTTACTAAATACTTCCTAATCGTGTAAGCGAGCGATAGCTATCAAATAACTCAATGAACACCAACTGGCTACCCTGACATTCCATGCTCAACTCTCAATGTTCTACAAAATGTATTTACGTCAAAATCTAAGCATAAAAGTCAATTTAACAGATGACCGCATTAGTCCTAAACAAAGGATACTAAAACCAGTGTGTACTGAATTATGATTAGCTCCATCGGTACGGACGTAGCGAGGGGTGAGGATTGCGGGGAAAGGGGGACGAGGGGCAGCGTGATGTACGACAGAGCACGTGGGTGTTTGATGTATTAATATTGGGCGGCTTTTAAGGTTATCGCTGGGTGGAAGGTGATCTGGCCCGATAGACCGATGCCGCGCGGCCACGCCGCACGCAAGCACGGCAATATGGATTGGTAATAAATAATAAACCTGCACATCTTAATTTATTTTAGGAATTTCTTAGGTGTGTAGTTGGCCAACCCGCCCTAGGCCAGCGTGGTGGACTAAGGCCTAAATCCCTTCAGTGGTAGAGGAGGCCCGTGCCCAGCTATTGGGACGTATATGGGCTGATGATGAATAAATAATAATTATGGTATTTTAGTATTATGCCTAGGATTATGGGTAATGTATGTAAATGTGTTGTGTTTTTTTGTTATGCAAATTGTTAGTGACAGCATGGGGGATGGTTTTTATGGATATTTTGAAAATTGTAATACTCGGATATCAAATTAAACCATGAAAAATATTTATTACATACTTCATCCATTTACACAGTTTTATCCCATTTGTAATTAAAGGCCTCCGTTCTCTGCCTTATCTACTCGGGATACATGAGTGTACCAGTGTTATTGAGGTCTCCCATTAGAGTATTCTTAGTAACAGCATAGACTATATAGATCGACACGAAAAAGAGCAATAAGCTCGCATCTTTTCCGTGGGAGTTAATACTAACTAATGGCGAAATCTTAATGCAGAAATGCGTCTTTGCCTTTACCTTCTAGAATACAAACGTGGATTGTAATGATAATATGTGATTACAATGTTTTCGACAACCCCGTGGCGCAGTTGGCTAAATTACAGCTAGCGAAACGGGAGGCCGCGGGTTCAATCCACGCACTGAAAACAAACATTTGTCTCGAAAAATGTTTGTGTGATCCACAAATATTTGTTTGTTGTCTGGGTGTTTGTGAGACCGAAAGGCGTCGAGTAGTTTCTGATACCCACGACACAGGACTTGTATCGTAGTGTGGGTCAGAACTGACTGTTGGGTGTATTTTTTTTACTTATTAATATAAATACCAAAGACATTGTATGGGTGGAGTTCCGATGTGTCGTGCTCGCGTACGCCATTACGAAGCCACCGTACAGTGCGTACAGTGCGCGCCGCTCGTTAGCTTTTATTTGGACGGCGGACTCCTGTTCCAGCGACAACCTACACTTGCGGCCGAAAATTGTGTGGTTATTGGGAAAAAATTGTATTTTACACATAAAATAACTTTAGATTAACTTGCGATATTTTTTGGTACTAAATTATAGAACTTAAGCAGTGTATATAAGAGTCCGCTTTTATACGCAATGTGTAAAAAGCATTAATAAATTAATTAATAAATATAAGTGAAGACCGCTAATTGGGTTTATGGAGCTGTAATTATTTTTTTATGATGTTTTGTAAACCTGTAGGACTTGTAATTTTTTTTTTTTATTATAAGTAACTTCAAAATAATAAATCTAAGTAGGTTAAATTGCAATAATCTAGCCGATACCGAAGTTATAAGAACGGAGTGCGGAAGGAGCTTGTAAATGGTAAAGTTACACTTCAGCCATTCAGATCGGCGGTATTAACGAGTCGGCTCGACTGGGCTAATGAACCAATGTCTCACTGAAAACCAAGGCAATATTCATTTTAACACTAAACCAGAAAAGGTAACCACACTGATGGTAAATGCAGTGCAGCAGAAAAACAATATTAAAAAAAAGTGAAAGTTGATGTTATAGATTTAGCAAATCACTTGGTTATTGCAACGCTTTCTTTCTCTTTAATTTTTTTTAGCACAAGATTCAGTCCAATCCAGTTGAAGATGTTTTTGTTAGTTAAAATAAATAAAAACCCAGTGAATGCACTTCCCCCGGCCGGCAGTGTAGGGCGCGATATTTCTCAGCGTTATCAGTGTTCAGTACATGTGCACAGTTTAATGTTCCCATTCTGTTTTATTCAATTAATTGCCCCCGTTGATCTCCGCCCGACCGGCCGACCGACATGAGTAAAATAAAATCATTGCTCTGTTACTCATATCGACGTTTGTTCGCAGAATCAATATATCACGCCTGACAAGGTGACTCACGGATTTTCGGGATTGTTATATTTGACGCATCATTTATGATATCCGGATAGTGTAGTTCATCCCTAGAATTGGTAGAATCATAGGGATAATAGTATCTCTATGCGGATCTTCATAGGATAATCAAATTGTGTAACAATAATTTTTGAGATTGTGTGATTTATGGCAACGTATGTACCTACACACTTTTTGTTAAGTATATTTTAAACAATAGTTTTGAATATAATTTCGCAGTAGGTACGTGCTCAAATAATGTGCAATAAAAGATGTGAATTTTCACGTCAGAACACAAAAGTATAATTATAATTTGTATTCATTTTTGGAAAGACTTAGAATTTTAAGTTTAGGTTTTTTGTTTTAAATTTTTTGCTAATATTCGCGTGTGTGTGTGAGATACTGTATTTGTGAAATGTTTTTTACATCATTGTACGAGTATAACTAAGTCACGGTAGTACACGGTAGTCAAAAGCCAATACCTCTTTCTATGTATCTCATCATCATCAGCCCAAATACGTCCCACTGCTGGGCACGGGCCTCCCCTACAACTGAGAGGGTTTGGGCCTTAGTCCACCACGCTGGCCTAGTGCGGGTTGGCGGACTACACACCTAACAAATTCCTAAGAACTTTTAGGTGTGCAGGTTTTAACACGATGTTTTCCTTCACCGTTAAAGCAAGTGATAATTCATTGTGAATACACACATAACTTCGAAAAATGAGTGTGTGCCTGGGGTTTGAACCTGCGACCGCCGAAATTCTCGACCGCGCGCCTAAACCTCGAGGCCATCACTGCTTATAATCTCATAGTCCATATAAATAGAGTATAGGTACGTTACAATTCTAGGTACGAGCCTAAGAACTCAGCACAATACGCTGGCCTACAATAGGTTGTTGTACCGATACAAATTGTAAGTTTTTAACCATGGTATCCAGCGTTATTAAAGTGCCCAATAATTAATTTTGAATGTACAAATAACTTGAAAAGTGTAAGACTTTAAGATTCAAACCTATTGCCCCATCTTGCCGCTACAATTAAGCTACAAAAGACTTTCCTTCTCGAAATATCTGTGCGTCAAATCTACCAGATATTTCGAACGGTTCTATCCCCGCAACAAGTTAAAAAACTCGTGCAGATAGGCGACAGCGCGTGAAAAAACCCATGAAAGTGGCTTATCATACGTCGGGTCTTATCCATCGTTGGGTTAGTGCAAAAAACGCGAGGCCGGTGGCGACGGCGCCTGCCCGCCAATAAATTACATTGGCATTTTGTCAATACGCCGCCCATGCACGCCTCTACGAACTTTGACACGGGGAAAAAATCAATGGACCGAATTATTAACACGCTAATGTGAATGATTTGAGAGGAACTGTCGTTTAGTAGCTAGACTATTCTATGCTTCCAATAAATTAATTGGTATTAGGTAACACTTTTCTATTTATTTTTAACAAAGACGCTGAAAATCTACTCGACTGATTATGCCTACTCTAAACTGATGTCACACCATGTGTATTGGCGTTATTCAGGCGGATACAAACATTCTATCAACAGATTTTAAGAGAATCACACACAGAAAATTAATCATAACTTGTTTCATCATCATCAGCCCAAATACGTTTCACTGCTGGGCACGGGCCTCCTCTACAACTGAGAGAGTTTAGGCCTTAGTCCACCACGCTGGCCTAGTGCGGGTTGGCGGACGACACCTAAGAAATTCCTAAGAACTTTTAGGTTTGCAGGTTTGATAATCTAATCTCTATGGTCTATTGAAATTGCTAATCTAATTCATTCTCTATGGTCTATTGAATTTGCTATTTAACTTTTCAAAATTATGACTACCAGTCCAACTGGTAGCTTTGGTAGCTTGGCACGAATACAACAATGAAATATATCTTACGTCAGTTTAAGACAGAGGTCACAATTTCGTTGAAAAAACAAAGGTCAGTAGCGCGCGGGCTTGGGTTCGGTCCTTGTCAGTGAGTTATTGCATACACGCGGCGCCGGACGCGACCGACGGCGCCATTTGCAAAAAATAAACCGTTGCCAATACATGCAAGCTTATTCACTCATCGATGAGTTAGTTTCTAGTTTATCTATTAAAAAAGTATTCGGTGATGGTAGAACTTGGAAGTGATACCTACACTTCTGTCTATATGAATGGGTCTAAATAAATAAATACACCCAACAGTCACATATATAGTTCTGTCCCCACATTGAAATTCATGTTTCGTGTCGAAGATATCAGAAACTACGAGAGACTTTTCGGTACCACAAACACCCAGACCAAGAAAATAAATTTATGGATCACACAAACATTTGTCTCTTGTTATGAATCTTATATACAGAATAATGATGACTGCAATTAGACGGCAGGTATTGGTTAATTATAATTTATGATATGATTTTTATTGAAACTTTCTGGTGCCTAGAAAAAAACACTTCCGAATGTAGAATATTTGGCCATAATATACTAATAGTCATTTTAAGCATTAAATATAATTAACAATTTTTTGTGAATTTAAACAACTCTGTACTACGATTTTCCCGATATAATTTTCTTGTCGCTCTTCATGTCAGACTTTAGACTTCATATTAGAAAATAACATGACTCTACTGGCCGAATACTGAAACGCTACTTAATCTGAGTGCGACTTATATTTAAGTGACTGTTATAATTTAAGCGGTATACTGAAACATCATTTATCGGTTTTAAGACTGTGATTAACTAATAATAAATAATAATAAATACACCCAACAGTCACATACATAGTTCTGACCCCACACTAGGATACAAGTCCTGTGTCGTGGGTATCAGAGACTACGAGAGACTTTTCGGTCTCACAAACACCCAGACCCGAAACAAATATTTGTGGATCACACAAACATTTGTCTCGGTGCGGGGATCGAACCCGCGGCCTCTCGTTTCGCAAGCTGGTGTCTAACCATCTGCGCCACGGGGCTGTCAAAACCCACTTAAATTTCCATAAATGGCAACATTACCACAAAAAGTTCTTTTACATGACAATTTTAAGTAGGTAAATTATAAGAGCCACCTCAATGTAAGTCGCCCTCAGATTAAGTAGCGTTTCAGTATTCGGCCATACAACTCATAAACAAACATAATATGCGCATCATTAGATTAATATTTGTTTTAATCCGGACATCGCACCAAAGGCCTCGCAATTGATAAACTTGCGCGCCTAGTCATGGCTAATATCCAGTTACATGCATACCTAACAATCAAGATTGTATTGCAAAGGTGGCGGTACTTCCATAGAAGCCCAAAAGCCCAGTTTGCTTTATAAAATTCCCTATAATCATTAAGCTTTAAATCTTTATTTAACAAAAGCAATTTGACATATAAATGAGAATATACTGACCCCACAATAAACGATTATAAACTAAGCATTACAAATTAACGTGTGACGCTTTTGGGCTTTTATGGAAGTACCGCCACTAGGTCGAGGTGCATACATCCACGTTTTCCTCACTGAGCTTTAAGACCCACGTAATACCTAAATAAGTGACCCTATTGACGTTAATCGGGCACAGTTTACTTGAAAAAACTTAATAATACCTCGCATAAACCAGGATTCCAACCTGGGGCTCCTCAGTCGTACAGCGTACCTATGCCGCGGGAGCAGCAAGACAGCTATCAAATTTAAAACCCGTATTAGTGTTTACTACGTCAGTTTACGTCCACGCTCCCCAACGTTAACCAAAATGGATCATAAATCCGTGCGTATAATAAAACAGAGGGCGATTATCGTATCAATTACACACAAAATAATATGGCGGTCAGGCGAGACGGACTGAACATGTGGTTTGTGTCAAACGTTTGACTAAGGGAGAAATTTTATTTCAAACAGACATTTTATTAAAACATCACAGCTTCGCGGGTCAGTTCTCGATAGAACGGTTGGATCCAGTAAAAGTTATTCAAATTTATTTGATGATACTATTTCTTTAGCAATGAAAATGATATGACCTTTGGCATCTCGTTGGCGCGTGTGATCGAGAAGACTCGGGTTGGGGCGTTGGATGGGACACAATTTTTTTAAGAAGTTTTATTAAGATTTTCTAGTGACAGCATTGAGTCGGAAAATTACTCGATAAATACTAGATCCTTATCCTTATAAATATTGGATCCACACCTCCGCTTTTGTTGTGTGATAAAAACATTAGAGCCATCTAGTGTTAAGTAGAAATACTTCTTGTATTAAGAATTAAGAAACTGATTGCCTTCTATAAATTATAATAAATAAAATCAAGCACATCAAATGCACAGGGATACAAATCTATACATTTTACAACCTCTATTAATATTACAATATTTTTATCATCAATCCAGAAACAATTGTAACTGCGACAGTGCCATCTACCATATAGTAGCTAAACTTCTTAGTAAACACAACCACTACTTATTAATTTGAATATACTTAATTCTTTACCAATAGATGGCGCTTATCAAATATTTTTAATATACTTTTATTTGAATAATCGAAATTCGAAACGACATTACTATTCATTAAAGCTCAGAAAAACGGTGTTATAATATATAATTTTTTTTACGAATTTCTACGTATCTTTTCTATTATATAACATTTGCTTTGAAGACTTTAATAGTCTATAAACAGTTTAAACGTGCTTTAATTTTTTAATTCATATTAATATTATATATAAATGCGAAAGTAACCCTGTCTGCATTTTACCTAGGTACGCGTCCACGTCTAAACCGCTGTACGTTTTAAAATAATTTTTGATATGAAAGTAGATTAATTTTTTACTTAATTTAATATAATTACGCTCGAGTGGAGCCGGGTATCGCATCTAGAATATAGTATGTTGCAATTTGCTACATCTAATCTGTTTCCTCTTATTCCTATGATAAATTAAAACGTTGCAGTATTATGTTAAAAAAATACACATACTCTTATAACAAAATTTTTCGATAGCACAGTTTTTCTTCCAAAATTACATCTCGGTGACAAACGTACGAGCCAGAACATTTTAGACTCTGATTTACCAATTTCAATTTCGTAAAACGAGTTCAGATTCATCAGTTCTCTGCAATCGGAAGTGCATTAACGCGGGCCGTTTGAACTCTTGTTGCTCTGGGGTAAACTGTACTCTTTCATTAAGCTAATTATGAGCTCTTTGTCTGCAAGTGTTTGCTAAATTAAACATTCTTTGAGAACAAAGGCAGCCGAAGTTATTGAGATTTTGAATTCAATTTAGTAATCTTTTCTGATCATTATCTTAAGGTTAAACTCTATCTAATTGAGCAACGATTTTTGGTACCTTCTTTGAAGTTGTACTTTGGGATGGTGTTATGGAGAGATTAATTAATTAGACAATAAAAAATATTTACCAGATTTATTAATGCTGAATCGGTTACTTTATAAAAGAATAAAGTATTTTTTTATGAAGGTCGACTGTATGATTCAAATGGCACATTTCTTCATTTTCTAATATCTTAATTTAAAAAAAAAAACAATACAGTCAGTACACCCAACAATAACATAGGTACATAGTTTTTACCATTTATATACAAAACTTGCGTTGTAAGAATACCTACCTACCACTAGTTTCTGATAAGACACTAATACACTAGTTTCTGATAAGACACTAAGAGAGACTTTTTGAAACATCCAAAACATTAATATTTGTGAATCACACAAACATTTGTCTGGGTGCGGGGATCGAACTCGCGCCCTCTCGTTCCACAAGCTGGTGTTAAGCCAACTGCGCCACGGGGCTGTCAAATGCTTGCCTTCAATATACTTACATTTATTTCCCAAATAGCTGAATCCCACAGTAGGTTATGCCAGTGGTGGTACTTCCATAGAAGCCCAAAAGCCCAGCTTGCCTTATAAAATTCCGAATAATAATTATCTTTAAGCTAAGTCTTTACTTAACAAAAGCAATTTGACATATAAATGAGAACACCCTGACCCCACGATTAACAATTATAACTAGACATTACACAATTAACGTGTAACGCTTTTGGGCTTCTATGGAAGTACCGCCACTGGGTTATGCAATGTTTATTTGCTCTTAAGTCCGTGACTGCCACGAATACGTTTACGATAAAAGAAAATATCGTAATAAAATATCCGTAAATAAGATTTGTGTACAAGAATAACTAAGATCTTGGCCGTGGGCTTAAGCTTCGAAGCTTTCTCATAAACAAAATGGATATTTCGAATTTAAAGTTGTTGAAGCTAAATGTTTAACGCCAGTGGTGGTTCCATAGAAGCCCAAAAGCCCCGCCTTACAAAATTCCGAATAATAACTCTAAGCTTTAAGTTTTTATTTAACAAAAGGAATTTGACATATAAATAAAAATATATACTGACCTACATTATAAACTAAGTCGTAATGGCCTCGAGATTTAGGCACGCGGTCGAGAATCTCAACGGTAGTGAGTTCAAACCCCAGGCACACACCTCTGACTTTTCGAAGTTATGTGTGTATTCACAAAGCATTATCATGTACTCTAACGGTGAAGGAAAACATCGTGATGAAACCTGCACACCTAAAAGTTCTTAGGAATTTCTAAGGTTTTTAGTCCACCAAGCCGCACTAGGCCAGCGTTGTGGATTAAGGCCTACACCCTCTCAGTTGAAGAGGAGGCCCGTGCCCAACAGTGGAACATATATGGGCCGATGATGATGATGAATATAAACTAGACATTACACAATTAACGTGTAACTTTTGGACTTCTATGAAAGTACTGCCACTGTTTGACGCACATCTTTAGCATAATACTGACCAAAATTCAATCTGCTATAGTAACATACATTTAGCAATCGAATCTGTTCCGTACTGTACATGATTGATGATCGTTATCAAAAGTTCATTACGACGTATATTGAATGTGGCTCGGCAGGACCGCAAACATGCCACTTACAAACACTTACAGCGGACACTTAATGTTTGCGTAGACGTAAGCGTCGAACAGACGTGGCGTGAATGAGTCACGATGGCTTCGTGATGGCCTCGAGGTTTCAGCACGCGGCCGAGAATCTCGTCGGTCGTGGGTTCAAACCCCGGGCACACAACGAATTATCAGGCACTTTAACGGTGAAGGAAAACGTCGTGATGAAACCTGCACACTTAAAAGTTCTTAGGTGTGTAGTCTGTCAACCCGCACTAGGCCAGCGTGGTGGACTAACGCCTAAACTCTCTCAGTTGTAGAGAAGGCCCGTGCTCAGCAGTGGGACGTACCTATATGGGCTAATGATGTGATGATGGTGGCGTCGAAGTTAAAGCGCTCAAATACATCTCGACGATCCCAGATTCAAACACGAGACACACACCTCTGACTTTTTGAAGTCATGTGTGTATTCACAATGAATTATTACGTACTTTAACAGCGAAGGAAAACATCGTGGCGGACTAAGGCCTCAGGTGTAAAGGACGCCCGTGCCTGAAGTGAGACGTACCTATCAGTGGCGGCACTTCCATAGAAGCCCAAAAGCCCAGCTTACCTTACAAAATCCCGAATAATAATATTTAAGCTTTAAACCTTTATTTAACAAAATCAATTTGACATATAAATGGGAATAGGTATACCTACTGACCTACAATAAACAATTATAAACTAGACATTACACAAATAACTTGTAACGCTTTTTAGCTTCTGTGGAAGTGCTGGTACCTATATGGGCTATAGAAATGAAATAGAAGTGAGCCTTGCTTGGCAGACTGGAATAATTATATGAGTTGATAAGAAATACCGGTAGACGTTTCTCGGTCGATAATCTATTTTCATTAAAGCGTAGTATTTTTTTTTAATGCGATATCGGTCTAAAAGTCTCATATAAATAATTCCTGAAGACAATGAATGAGCACGCTATTGAGTGATATTCAAACAGACTTAAGTATCAAAGCAAAGGACGTTAAAGAATGCTGTTGGCTTTTATTTTTTAATACATTCATATGAACAAGAACAACATAAGATCACCTTTTGTTAGATGGTGGAACATCATCATCATCATCAGGCTATATACGTCCCACTGCTAACATCCTTTTAGGTCTTTTATACTTAAAACTGCTTTAAAGCAGTGGTTGTTTTTTTGAACTTCTTTAGCGGCGCTGTGCCCTTTTTTTGGGATGGGTAAAATTTTGAAAAAGTGTCAGATCACGCGACCCTGATCGAAAATGCGTAAAACGTTTGTTGTCATGCGTTGTTGTCGCGTTGTCATGTTTGTGTATCGTAGCGCAATAAATATTGTATTTTACAACGTAAATGATAGTACTTTTATACTGATAAATAAAGCAATTCGTGCGAAATTATTCCCTAACCATTCCAAAATATTCAAAAATGCACGTTCATGTTGAAGATTTCACTTCTGCCGACACTCCCGGAGTGCTACACTTCTTTTTTTTCTCTCGTCTATTTAGGAACTGCTATAAATGTCTACCTCATGGTGTCGCGGCACAAGTATGTGCCGTGGGATCTAGATGTCCCGGGTCGGGCAGTGTTATTGGGATTTTCCATTAGGAAATTCTCAGTAGCAACATAGAGTCTGGAAATGTGCCCGAAATACGGCAATAAGCTCGCCCCTATTACGGGAACTGATGAAATATGGGTGCAGAAATGCGGTTATGTATGTGTGTTATTTAGGAACTTTTATTCTAATGAATATGTGATGTGTACATATATGTGTATGTTTATAAATTATTTTATTTGCGCACCTGCTGTTCACATCTCTGCATCACCCAAGGTTCGACTGGCAGAGAATGCCTTAGGCATTAAGTCCACCTTTACAATTATGTTAATGTATAAAGTGTAAATAAACATGTCAATTCCATTGTACCCTTAACATATACAATGACCATACAATTAATTATTTGTATTTAACAATTGTTGAAATAAAGTAAATTTAAAAAATCGTGCCAAACATAAAATATTTTGTTTAAAAAGTATCTATGGCATAGAATTAGTTCCGTATCTAAAAACAATGTAGTCTATGGTCCACTCGATATCGCTTGATATCCTCTCATCCCAACGGAACATCAGTTAGTGAAATATAAAACCACCATCAGAGCACTCTTTATTAATCTGTAAGGAATTATAATTTAGAAGTTCAATATACTTGAGCGTAATTGGGTCATTGAATAAAACTGTTTACTAATGATATACCAAGTGAATAAAAATACGCACGCATCATTCTAATTCATTATAAGCCTATACCTATAGGTACGTCCCGTTGCTGGGCAAGGACCTCTTCCAACAATTGAGAGGGTTTAGGCCTTAGTCCACCACGCTGGTCTGGTGCGGGTTGGCGGACTACACACCTAAGATATTCCTAAGAATTTTAGGTGTGTGGGTTTCCTCATGATGTTTTCCTTCACCGTTAAAGTAAGTGATATTTTACTATGAACTCACACATAACTTTGAAAAGTCAGAGGTGTGTGCCTGGAGTTTGAACTCGCGGTTGCCGGGATTCTGACCGCGCGTTTAAACCTCAAGGCCATCACTACATGTGTAGTTAGATATTTCGAAATGTAGGTATCACCTTAATATCAATTGGTTCGCTCCAAATTATGTGGAAGGAAAACATCGTGAAGAAACTTGCACACTTAAAAGTTCTTGGGAATTTCTTAGGGGTGTAGTCCGACAACCCGCACTACCAGCGTGGTGGACTAAGGCCTAAACTCTCTTAGTGGTAGAGGAGGCCCGTGCCCACCAGTGGGACGTATATGGGCTGATGGTAAAATTGCGTGGAACTTAAACCGAGCTAAACCGAAGTACCTACTATAATACAAATTTGCAAGTGGTAGGATATAGACTCGGATAACAACTAATATTCATAAAATGTAGAAATCGCTATGATGTTCTTTAATTCGGGCACTCTAAAAATACTTACTAAAATATTTTTGGTTACGCAATAATCGTTAGACAATCGCATAGAAAAACATTGATGTAAGTATTGACTGAAACACGATTTTGGTCGGAGGTATTTAATTTTAATTTAATAATTATTAAAACATAAATGCGTTACAAATTTCTGAAACCATTTTAAATACTGAACGCAAATTAACAGTACTAAAACAAATCTAAAAATAATACGCCAACCTAACAAAGTGGAACGGACGAACGAATCTAAACCAAACCAGAGAGAAACAGAATTTTCCAAATTCAAAAATTAAAAAGAAAATTTATGTTGACACTTCCACTCACCCACTATTTTTATTGGTCCACAGTAATCGGTGTGCGCTCGCTATTGGTCGGCTTAAATGGGACTATGTGGGGGAAAAGGACGAAAAGGCTAGCGCTAGAACCGAAGGTGTATGTGCGAAAGGGACAGATAGACACTTGTCAAGCACTTACCGATAGAGCGTCGTGTTAACGACGAGCGCCTAAGGAAGTCGGTTGTTACGGGTCGGTGGAATATTGCTGTGGATACGATGTGAATTGGCGTATACAGATATGAACCTATATCTGTAGGTATATTTTATTATTGGTGTTGCAATAAATACAAATTAAAACAATTTTACCAACGTAGAAAAATAAATAGGTATGTACGATAAATATATTTATAATTAATGATTTTTTTATAAAGTCTTATTCTGATAATATCATTTAAATGTCATGTGGCAAGGTGACAATAACAAAATAGTAATAAAGAACGTGTGAGCGATTGCTATTATCAGAAACATATTGTCTTCTTATTCATAATTAGATAATTTTTTTGTAATAGGATCCATTATACTAAAACTTGAATACAATTACTGTTAAATAGGTGATTTTTTACATGACTGATTATAATTAGTAAATTTTGCGTTAGATAACATTTAATTTGTAAACCATTCGAAGGTTAGAGAAATACTCAACAAGTTTTAATATTCTCATATACACCAAATAATAACGCGTTTTATTGCCCCAATATAAACACGCGAGTCGTAAAACGCCAATTCACATCGTCCTCACAATCCGCATGAGCTAAGCGATCAAATCGAAATCACGTAAACATCTTCAAGAAAAACTCAACGATCCCCACTACTTACGCTACTTCGGTGACTTTTTTAAAAAACGATCGCCCCAAAATATCTTCATCCTTGTCTAACGCGCACGAAAATAAACCAAAGCTCGCCTGCATCTGTTTCCCTCTAAGGCTTAACACGTCAAACAGGCGGGCAATCTATCACGCAAAGTTTATTCGTTTGAGGAACGCTTTTGCGGTGAGGCGAGTCGTGCGGTGGTGGCCAGTTCGATTTTCAAATATTCAAAAATGGAACACAAGTTTAAAAACTATAAAGAACCGTTGACAACACCATTCTCTATAAACGATATATTGACCAAAGAGAATGAAAAATGCGATTTCGAAAATGCAATGTATTCTTCGGACAGTTTTGGTAATTTTTTGAGCAAAACCGCATGTTGCAAGGAAGAATCGTATGTGAAGAAGGAGGGATTGGAGAAAATGAAGTACTACGACGACTGCAACGGGTACCGGGATTATGGAGAAGACGGCGCGTTGGATATGTCCAGGAAGAATAATTATCCGGTCACGGAACTGTCAGGTGAGTTGCTTTTTTTATTCCGTTAAACAAAGACATATAATAACCATGATACACGTAAAACTTCGAAAGCTTATCATTGTTATCATTTAAAATTATTTTGTTTTTATCATAAAGGTTTAATTAACCTTTATAATATATTTATTAACCACTGTTAATCAAATTTTAGGACTCAGTTTGTTGTAGGTAGTTTTTTTTTTTTTATTATTTATTAGACAATATCTTCACAAAAAAAATGGAACTAACCCATATGTATGAGATAAAATTACTTGAATTTCGTGCCTTCCAAATATTTGAACATTACGATATATACGATATAAAGATACGGAAAATAAAGTAAACACAAATTATACATACATAGGTAATATATTTTAGACGAGGGACTTAAAGCTTATCGTATTGATAGATACTCTTATTTATAAGCATTATAATAATGTAAAGGATTAATCATATACATAGGAATAAAGCATTAATAGACATATTGTATTGTTCATACAAAAGTAATAAGTAAATTCTCACCACGACAACTATTTTGAATTAAAAATGAATAATTTATAATCAATTACAAGTCAATGACAAATATAAAACGAACAATGGAGGTTAAATCGCATTTATGTAAGTATTTCTGTTATATTGAAAGCTGCTTTCTGTTATCTATTTTAAAAAGTATCTACAAAAAAAAACAAATAAAATAAAAAGGCAGTCAATAATGCCTGTATAATTAAAAAAAGAAAACTATTCGAAATTCAAACGCGTCACCCATTGCAATTATCGCGGCAGTGCGACAATAGCCGCGTAATGGTGCGTCCAGTCGATGGTGCGGTGCCGAGCCGCGACGTCTCCACTTAGCCGTCACTTCGCACCATTACACTAACTCACTCATTATACTAAGTGACGATTACATACACTATTGATGCATTCAATTTGGTAATTACTAGGTTTGAACGCGCCCCGGTTCCACACGCTTTTGTTGGTAGTACTGACGGCAATAAAACTTAGTGTTAATATTTTAGGTGACTAGGTTGGTAGAATATTTACCATGTAGGTTTATTGTTTCAATTGTAATAGTAAACGCGGACTTCAGAATTCATATCGAAAGGTGACAACGAAGCTTAATAATTTGTTTTTAGTTTATTTTCAACCTTTTTAATCATGCCTATTATAATACTTATGCTTTTGTTGTGTTAATTGTACATAAGTCATACGCTAGATAAACTATACTTAGATACTTCCTTATTTTTTATTAAACCAACATATGGCAGTATTTAAATATTTTTACAACGTTTTCTTGAATACTAAAGCAGTATGGTTCAATTCCAACCACATGACTCACAAGTAATTATAATAATCAGTATAAATATAATTAGAAAAGTCTATTAAAACCTTTTTTAAATGCATCATTAAATCTATGCTCAATTAGTGTCAAATCACAACTTAAATGATCCAAAGTTGTACAATAGAGGTGTCGTAACACGCAAAAACATTGTTAGAGTTTCGCCCTTCTTTTGGACGGGTAACAACCGTGGGTCGTGCGGGGGCGGTGCGGGAACTTTACGGGGATCGTGCGGGGATCCTGCGGGGACAATTTGCGTAATGGATTCATTGTGAACGCTTACAAGCGAATGGCGTGAGCCGCTGCCCCCTATAATTGATTCTCTATGAACGGTAACTAATGCGTTTGGGGTTTTGATACTAACTTAACTGTGGCTTTATGGTAGATATTAATGTCATTTTTTAACTTTGAATATTATGACAAAGTTATTTTTATTCTGGAAATATACCATGTAAACAGTAATAAGCTATATTAGTAAAGAGCTATATTGTATTAGGTATATATAATATTAAATGTATAGATAAGAAATATCCAATAGACTACGTCTTAAGCGAAAAACTTACATACGGGACTGGAATTGACTTTGCAGTCACAGTTTCACCTATTTAAGAAATAGGTTATTTAATGAAAGCTAAAAACTTTCAACTTTACTTTACTTTTATTTAATTCATGTCTTAATACTCATCATAATACTTTTTTAATTTTTCTCATTTATAACATAGCTCGTCAAACCATAGTTCGCGTTTCTAATACTACTGTTCTGATTATTCTTGATTTTCAAATCATAATTAGTTAACTATAAATTTCTTTAGATATAGATTTTTTTTTTCCAATCATCTAACAAATACATCTATCAAATATTGTGAATATAATTTATTATAAGCCAATGATTTTATAAATAACTTTAGATCTGCCTGTAACAAATACTTTAAAGAATCATAAGTTAAACCAACGTAAAAATATCATAGAATATAAATAATATATTTACTATACCTACATCCAAAGAATACTAAGTAGATCATAAGATTTAATTCCTCTAAATCCAAGATGTACCTAAGCCAGTATTATAAGGAACACAGATCCCAAATCATGACCAAAGTGATCTTTGATTGTATGATATCTATAGTTTTTTACCCCTATACATAAAAAATTTGGACTAACAGTTTTGATACAGCATCTTTCCCTATTGTTCTAGATGACTACGATTCACGGTCTTCGAACACGGGCTCACCACTGCGTCGCGCTAACTCTTCACCCAGCTCCGACATCGCCTATAAGCCCTTCAACCTTCACTACGATAGAAAATGCACTACACCTCCCCCCTCCTCATACCCCATGACGGAGTACACCCAAAACGCGGGAAGAAAGAAGAGATCTCGGGCAGCCTTCTCGCACGCCCAAGTATACGAACTAGAAAGACGGTTCAGCCAGCAAAGGTACCTTTCGGGGCCAGAACGCGCCGACTTGGCCGTAAGTCTGAAACTTACAGAGACCCAAGTCAAAATCTGGTTCCAGAACAGAAGGTACAAGACGAAAAGAAAGCAGTTGCAGATGCAAGAGAATGGGATGCTCGCTGCCGCCGCGGCCGCTGCCAATCACGCGAGGAAAGTGGCTGTCAAAGTCCTCGTCAATAACAATGGACAGCCGACACTTCCAGATTTGAAATACCAGAACCCGATGCTAGGAAAGACGTTAAATCCCCTATTCACCCCACCGATACTCGAAGGTTCGCCAATACTTAAACACTTCGCCGGGGTATATGGGGTAGATTTTGCCAAAAATCCAGAATATAAAGCTTTATTACAAGAATCATATAATCAGGCTGTCTTACAGTCGCTCTATGGCCCACATTTAGGGGTAAATTACCCCAATTTACCCCTATCTTATATGTACTACCCCGGCCATCCGGCGTTTGGTATGTCGGTACCGTGCGATTTAGACCGATCCCCAGTTGAGCGAACGGAGAATGGAGAATGCTCGGAGAAGGAAAAAGAGAAAATCGGAGAAAAGAAAAGTACAATTGATGTTAACGAAAACAGTAATGAAAGTATGGCCAGTAATATAGAAATAGAAAATTAAAGAGAAATAATTATCGTGTTTTAAAGTCAATTCAAGATTTCACCTTTAAAATTAGAAATGGCAATTATTGTAAAATATTTATCGTTCTAGTAAACTTGTTTTGGAATGGTAAATGAAGCAGTAATTTTTCCATTATACCTACCTACTACAAGTTAAAGAGTCAAAGATTGGATTTATGTGGAATTAAAAAAAATACTAGATTATTCCATGATTAAAATGTTGATATTTTAGACTGTTTATGTATTACGCAGAGTCCGCCCAAAGAGAAGTGAGCTTCGGAGATTAAAGCGAAGCGATTGGTGGATTCGCGGAAACCAGAAAAAGTATTTTATGTGAAATTTTGTTATAAATTCAGAGTCAAAAGAATAAAAAGTTATTTTATTTTTGTGTATGTCTACCGCAATTCCATAATATATCCAAAGAAATGTGTGTTGACATTCAATATAATGCCAGACAAAAATGGATCTTATGTTAATAGCATAAAAACTGTCTGGCTTCATGGCAAAATACCAAAGATCAGCCAAAGATTTATTCGTAGTTAGTAGAATTGTTACTGTTTAGTTATAAATTGTAAATATAATTTTATTACGGTTAATGTATTGTTCTGCGTAGTAAACGAACACGTTTGTATATAGTACAAATAGCTTAAGAGAGCTTCTATGAAGGTGTAATAAAGATTATTCGAAATTACGTTACTTTGTTTATTTCATCGCCATCATCATCATCAGTTATGAGACAGAATTTACCAAAGAATCCCAGAAAAGGCAATTTTAATGGAGCCAATTTTAATCCAGGCTTGAACTATCTTATGATTTCCTATACATTTTATTATACTTTTTTTATAGCCCATAAATATTGTTTAATCCATCATTTCAAATACCAATATATAAGCAGACTTTAAAAAAGCTTAATACTCATAATCAGTCAATTAACACAATGACTTAACGAGGTAGAATATAGCCTAACCCTTATCAATTGTAGAGCACACTCGTGCCCAGCAGTGGGCTGTATATGGGCTAATATAGATATACTGTCTATATATTGACTTCAAAAATAGTTGCTCCACACTTTAGTGGTGTATATCAATTCTTGATTAAAATTGATAATATTTTATTACCAGCCAATTCAAACTTCCAATTTATTTTTAAATTATAATTTATTTGCTACTACAAACAAAATAGACAATTCAACGTTATTAATATGTAGTGAAGTCACACTACAGCCTATTCAAAGTATGCTGTATCACATATTTGTTACTCCTGTATCACAGAAGCGATAAAACGCGCAGTAATCACACTAAGCAGTTTAACGAAGTAGTTCGCCTGAGGTCCTAGCTTTTATTTAACTCACAACTAAGTATATTCGACAAAAAATTGAAAAGTTGGAACAAGCAATTATCGGTTATTAGAATTCACAAGCAGAAAATCGATACTTTTCCTTCCATAAAAAATAGTCTAAAGGTACAAGATTATACATACAATGCGATCTAGAAGACCTCGGTTACTTTGCCAAGTCGAACATCGAGTTAATAGGTTATTCGAAAAGGTATAGTAGAATTCACATTAGTCCCACGGAATCTGAATAATTGTACGAAAACCAAAAATTTACTCGCTTTCTATTACAAAAAACTTCAAAACACAGCTGTAAAAACGAGTATATACTTATGTACACATACAATACACCCTTGTCTTAAGTCTCAAAAGTCCCAAAATAAAATAAAGAGAAAAAAAACCTTGTCTTTTCCTTAGGGATAAAAGCGAAAGTGTCCAGGAAAAGGTACTAAGGATATGTATTGTTTTTTTACGCTGAGAGTACTTCAGCACAATTTCCGAAGAAAATCTTGACAGTAATTCGTGTAGTCCACTCGTGAGGTCTCGCAGTCGACGGGTGATTGGGCTTGGCGCGGTGCGGCCGAGGAGTGCTCGCGAAATCACCGCCCGGTAAATTGTTACCTTCACCGGCAAATATATGTGGAGACGATTCTAAACGAAGATACATTTTATTGAGGAGCGCTTTTCATACAGGGTGTATAAAGACCACGATCGAAAACTAAGTCAGGCAACAGCCAACGTGATTACAAATACCTTGACATTTATTTAAACGACAAAAATATATTTTTTAAGTTTTCCTGACAACTATATATATTTAATACTCGTGGTTGTAAGGAAAACGTATTTTATTGATTTTTGTCGGGATTTTTTTTAATGTCACGGTGTTTGTAATCAAAGTGGCTATTGCCTGTCTTAATGTTCGATCACGATCTTTATACACCCTGAATAATGAAGATGGTATTAATAACACATTTAGACATGAACTCAAGGATACAACACTATTGACGAGCTGTTAATTAAAAGTAGATAAAATATGTAACAGAAATAAGATTTATAAATAGTTTTTAATAACAATTATACTAACTTAATAAGTAATAATGGCCTCAATCTCGGCGGTCGCGGGTTCAAACCCCAGGCACACACCTCTGAATTTTCGAAGTTATATATGTATTCATAATTAATTATATCATACTTTAACGGTGAAGGAAAACATCGTGAGGAAACCTGTTTAAAAAACATTCTTAGGAATTTCTTAGGTGTGTAGTCCGCACAGCACGCACTAGACCAGCGTGGTGGACTAAGGCCTAAACCTCCTCTACAGAGGTAGAGGAGGCTGTAGAGGAAGTCCGTGCGCAGCGTTGTGATGTATATGGGCTGATGATGATATACGTAATAATATGTAGGTACCTACTTACTAAATACTCAACTACTTAATAAATACTAAACTGCCTCGTGGTCTCGCAGTACAAGTATGTGCCGAGCGATCTAGAGGTCCTGGGTTCGATTCCCGGGTCGGGCAAAGTGTTATTGGGTTATCCATTAGGAAATTCTTAGTAGCAGCTCGGAGTCTGGAATTGTGCCCGAAAAACGGCAATAGGCTCGCCATCTATTACGTGGGACTAATACATACCTGGCGAAATGTGGGTGTAGAAATGCACCTCTGCCTACCCCTTCGGGGAATACAGGCGTGAGTTTATGTATGTACGTATGTTACTAAATACTAGCTTATTTTCCTCGATTTTGTCCGCGTTTGTCACTTACTATTTATAGAATGCAATTAATAATCATCACTCAACTAAATCTCTGCCAAAACCATCAACAACGATTCAGCGATTCAGTCTCAATTTGTTGGTCACCATCAAGATGATAATTAATTAGCCACTAGGGTCCCAAATTCGTCATAACGTCATAAAATTAGATCCATCTCCATACAATTTGTGAATGTTCTTCAATAAAATTACCATATGAATGCGCAGCAGGTGGCGCGAGGCGTGCGTCCCGGCGCGAGAGGGGACGTCCCCGAGACAAATTATGAAAATGCCAAGCTTCGGCTTCCGGACGAAGAATTTTCTAAGACGCCGAGAGACTCTCGCTGAGTTTCGCCTGAATCTCAATGTGAATGGGGCTTTACGTTTGGTTTAAATTTAAAATTCGCCGCAGCAACTTATGTCACAGAATTACGGTGTATTAATATTTTTGTAAGGAGAATTTAATGGATGAAGTGAGATTAAGAAGCATGCTGAGATGGTTTAGATATTTCTTAAGGATGGATGTATAACTTCATCATCATCATCAGCCCATTTACGTCCCACTGCTGGGCACGGGCCTCTTCTACAACTGAGAGGGTTTAGACCTTAGTCCACCACGCTGATCTAGTGCGCGTTGGTGGACTACACACCTAAGAAATTCCTAAGAACTTTTAAGTGTTCAGGTTTCCTTACGATATTTTCCTTCACCGTTAAAGTTCGTGATAATTCTTTGTGAATACACACATAACTTCGAAAAGTCAGAGGTGTGTGCCTGGGGTTTGAACCCGCGACCGTCGAGATTCTCGACTGCGTGCCTAAACCTCGAGGCCATTACGACTTGTATGACTTAAGAAAGATATTTATCAAGCGAATTGGAGAGTCGGGAAAGGGCGCCCAATCAACGTTCTTCTCCTGAAGGGACACATCAGGAGCCCTTTAATTTTATAATTCGTTTATCCACCGTATTGCAGTTCAAGCCCACTTTTGAATTGAGAACCCTAGGCAGGCTTCATCGGCCTACGTTTAATATTTGATTAAACCTTTCTCAACTAACATACTATGTTTTTTCTCGCTGTGCTGACCGTGACGGAAGAGTTATCGAGAGATAATTCAGTGTTCTTAGTCGATGCAATTAGCTGTATTATTACTCTTACTTTCTGGGTTTGACTGTGGTACTGGAATAAAATATTTTCTTATTATTTTTATTTTGTAGCGACATGAAGTCCAGAAATATGGCCTATATAAGGCTATAAGTACGCCTCCTAGTAGTATTTTGTTTCTTATTATGCAGTTATTAGTGAAATTGGTGGGTTTAAATTTACCTTCGCATAGTAATAAAAAAGTATAAATAAACATACCATGGACTCGAACCTACAACGTCCGCTTAACAGTCAAAAAAGCTGTCACTCAGCCAAGAATTCAACTTATGCCAAAATATAATTATAAACACGTATTAACACATGTTGAAGTCCTTATTTGAATTATATTGAATTACTGGCTAAAGTCTTGTACATTCGAATGCAATCTGGCGTGTAAAAGCTTTCAGCGCGTCGGAGAAACTCTAAGAAACTGTAGTGTCGGCAATTAACTGATTGTCGATGTACTAAACTTGTAAACAGTGCATTACCGCTCATCCTCTTCTCAGGATCGATAGTGATGCGCCACACTTTATCGATAACCTGTTTACTATCGAAAAAGTATTGACATACAAATAAAAGAGTAGATTTAAAATTAGTTTTAATGAACTCTACTTTTCATGTGAAAATATAATAAGCTATAAAATTAAACATTTCAGACGCAAATATTTGGCGTGGACTTCTAAGTTGTCAATTAGGAATGTGGTACAAATATGTGGGCCGTTGACCAGGATGGTAATATACTTCAAAATCAAGACGTGAACCAAAGTTACTTAGACGGGAAAGACGAGTAATTGGGATTACGTACTCAACAGCATGAATATATTTTTACTATTAATTTGGACCAAATAACTGACAAAATATAAAATACACTACTACCCACCCCTTTAGAGACTCTGGCAGGAATAAGTATGTACCTAATATCCTACTCCGCTCTTAACAAACAATTATAATTCCTAAATGTCTGTTTTCTATTCATCATCAGCCCATATACGTCCCACTGCTGGGCACGGGCCTCCTCTACAACTGAGAGGGTTTAGGCCTTAGTCCACCACGCTGGCTTAGTGCGGGTTGGCGGACTACACACCTAAGAAATTCCTAAGAACTTTTAGGTGTGCAGGTTTTATCACGATGTTTTCCTTCACCGTTAAAGCAAGTGATGATTCATTGTGAATACACACATAACTTCGAAAAGTCAGAGGTGTGTGCCTGGGGTTTGAACCTGCGACCGCCGAAATTCTGTTTTCTATATTAACCCTTTTTCGAAACATCGATATCGATACCCCGCCGCCATCACTAATCAGGACGCACTTTACTGCATTAGTGAGGCGAGCGACTCGTGTTACAAGCACGTGCGCCGGAAATGTCGTCAGGTAAACAAACACCCCATCACTAGCGGTCGCGCACATCACTAGCGCCTACCGGTAATTACTCACTAATACACATGTTTACTTGACGACTGATTAGTGGATTTCAAATTAAGAATAGCTATTGTATTGCATTTCATAATTGTAGTCATTTTGATCCACTTTATTGGCTTTAGTTGAGTGCTGTATTCGGACGGACTTTTTCCTGATAGAAATAATAGTATGTAGATACATACATACATACATAACCTCACGCCTGTATTCCCCGAAGGAGTGGGCAGAGGTACATTTCCGCACCCATATTGCGCCAGGTATGTATCAGTCCACGTAATAGGGGGCGAGTCTATTGCCGTTTTTCGGACACATTTCCAGACTCCGTGCTGCTACTGAGAATTTCCTAATGGAAAAACCCAATATCACTTTACCCGACCCGGGAATCAAACCCAGGCCCTGTAGATCGCACGGCACATACTTATGCCGCGAGACCACGAGGCGGTCTACAAATAATATGTGTCTATAGTAGGAGTACGAAAGTTGAAAGATTGGCAGAGGAAGGCCAAAGAAGAGATGAGTAGAGTGCGTGAGGGAAGATATGGAAAGGGGTGAATTACATGACGGCTGATAGGCGTGTTTGGAAGGAGAAAACATACTGCGCCAATCCCAAATAGAATTGGAAACAGAGCAAGAGAATAATGACGGCTTAGTAACCACATGATGGTAAGGTAATGTCCTATGATGATGCTGTCAAAACTGAATAACAACTAGCGAGAGATTTCCATCTATCTTCAAAAGAGAAACCAGTCTTCAAGCGATTAGCTTTAAACGGAGTGACAGGACGTGTCCTATATTGACAGTGATTGTATAAACGAAATCGATTTACTTAATCTTGTAGATTAATAGATTTTAATCACAGAGAGACATTATCTCTGTTTATGTTTAGTCGTTTGTTTTAAGGTACACCCCTGGATAAATATAATAAACCAAATTTAATTAAAAAAATATAGAAATAGGACTTTTTCAAGACATATTATCTAAACCCTGTAGTAAGAACGCTAAAGTGTACAAAATTATTAAAAGTTCAAAAATATAATGTATCCTTTTCTGTCATAATTCAATAAGGACACTATGGAGCTAGCATAATCAAATATTTGTAAGCCTCTTAATATTAAGAGAGGAAAAAATGGTACACATATTTTTAAATTTGTCGTCATTTCAAACTTGTACGTTGCACTATCGAAGGGTTTTAGGACACTTTGTTTCTAAATCACGGAAGTTTTTGCTTCCCGCAAGCTTGTTTGCTCGCATAATATAATATGAACGGAACCGCGGGAAGTGTCTAGTGGCGCAGAAGGGCAAGACAATAAAGCCATAAAGCGTTAACGACTGCAATCAGACGTAATTGCAACCATTCCCATCGGTTTGTTTACTCAGCGTTGCACATTTGGTATGGATCCGACACTCATGCGGTTCTCATGCAGAGAACATTATGTGAAAACTTCTATAGAATATATAAACGGTTAGTGTTATATTGAAGTCGTGATGGCCTCGAGGTTTAGGCATGCGATCAAGAATATCGACGGTCGCGGGTTGAAACCCCAGGCACACACCTCTGACTTTTTGAAGTTATGTGTGTATTCACAAAGAATTGTCACGTACTTTAACGGTGAAGGAAAACATGGCGATGAAACCTGCACACCTAAAAGCTCATAGGGGATTTCTTGGGTGTGGAGTCCGCCAGCCCGCACTAGGCCAGCGTGGTGGACTAAGGCCTTAACCCTCTTAGTTGTAGAGGAGGCCCGTGCCCAGCAGTGGGACGTATTTGGGCTGATGATGATGAAGTGTTATATTTGGACTGTCTTGCGGCAAAAGTGTGTACCGGGCGATCTAGAGGTCCTGGCTTCGTTTCCCGGACGAGCGAAATATTATTGGTTCCATGAAGAAATTTGTAGTATAACAGCACGTCTGGAAACGTACCCAAAAAATGCAAATGTCTCGCCCCCTATTACGTGGGACTTAAAACAAAATTGGTGCAATGTGGGTGCAGATGGTGACGTAATTTTGTTGTGTCGTGATTGGTTGCATCTAATACGTGTAACGTATTGTTTGCCAAATAAAGTCCGACTTTAGCTATCCGTCATGTCACTAGTTCCTGCCGAAAACGTGTTAGTGAGATATACCTATCATCATCATCATCATCAGCCCATATATGTCCCACTGCTATGCACGGGCACTCCTCTACAACTGTGAGGGCTTAGTTCACCACACTGGCCTAGTGCGGGTTGGTGGATAACACACCTAAGAAATTCCTAACTTATAATTAATTTAATTACTGTAGAGTAATGTTTAATGAAATGAAAAATATTCAAATGCAAACGGTATTCATTAGAAAGCCGCCATTTACGCAACTTAATAAAATCCTGAACAAACAGCCCTCCTATAACTGCCAACCCTTTAAAAAAAAAAAGATTTGCACAAAAAAATGAATTAGTAAAAATTTGCCACGCCACTTAACTTGAACCAAAACATTACAAATAGGTAGTCGCGACGTTGAAAAAATCTGGCGGATTCACTCGAGGGCGACCCTTAGTGGCATGAGATAAATATTAATTTTGTGAGAAACATACGACATTGTAAACATTTTTGCAAACGAATTGGCATTATTCCATTATCAAATTTGAATCTTACCATAAATAAACAATATAATTATTTAAAAAAATGAAAATTCTTCAATAAAAAAAAACATTATTTAAATTTGTTGGTATTCGGATGTGAATGTCAATATTTAAAATAAATTAAAAAATCTGCACGCAATTTCCGAACGCAAATCTCTTTAAAGTCTTACTTTATGGTGTGGCGTCACAAGTCTAGACGAGCCGAGGACGGGCGTCGGCCACCAAGCACATGAAGCGCCGCATCGGCGGTCACTTCACAACGCCTGCGAACTAATGTATCCCGTACATCCTTGTTGGTGGTCCTACTTTTTGCTTTTTAAAAGTACTTGGATTGGATTACGTTTGACGAACATTAGTGAAAAAAATATTGAAAAAAAAATGTTTTTAAAACGTTATACATTCGCTAATAAAAAAGTTAACGTTCTTTATTAAGCAATTCGATATAAATCGCAGATGAGTTTAATTTAATTTCGAATTTATTAATTCTACTATTGTTTAAAGTACTTGAAATTAGTATGTCATATTCTAGAATCAAATTAATAGAATCCATAAGTAATAATAAAAGTATTTTTTTAAAACACTGATATATATAAAATATTTTTCTCTTTTCTGCATTTTAATATTCGCTGCTAAATTACTTAAAAAAAAATGATGTTATTGCATTTTTGGTTGTCCATGTAAAATTTCACCTTAAAGAATTGAATAGTACGAACCAAAATCATTCATTCATATTTGAATTCAGCACGAATGGACGAAGCTGCTACCAATAAATTTCCATTCTATTGTCTTCGATATTTTTAAAAAGAGCATAAAACATGAAACAATTGTTTCTTCAGAAACTTTTCCTTGCAACCGCTCCTATCGCGCCCACACAATCCGGTAATAACTGTTATAACGTTTAATAACCGGGTTACAACGTTTAGCTATTGTTTAATATTCTTTGAGAACAATATAGGCTTTTCATAGTTACTTCATGAAAGCATCGCCACATTTAATGATCGCTATTAATTAATGCTATACGGTTTTGATGTCGATTAAACTTGATTCATCGGGGTCGAATGGAGTGTTGATCGTCTGGTTTTCGGTGTGAAATAAATATATTATTATATATTCTTGTTTTTATATTCATCATCATTATCATCAGCCTGTATAGGTCCCACTGCTTGGTAGGGGCCTTTATAACAGTGAGGGTTTACGTTTTAATCCACAACACTGGCCTAGTGCGGATTTGAGTAGGTACTACACACCTAAGAAATTTTAGGTATGCAGGTTGCCTAGCAATATTTTCCTTAACGTTAAAGTACGTGATAGCTCCTTGTGAATACACAAAATTCTAAAAGTCAGAGGTGCGTGTCTGGGGTTTGAACCTGCAACCTGCGAGAATCTCGACCGCGCACCTAAACCTAGATACCAGAGGCCATAACTACTTGTATATTAGTGTTAACTAAAATCAAGTACATAGATATTTTCTTAGGCTCGAACCAAGAGCTTCGCTCACTACTGACATTAGTGTGTCTTCTTGTTTCTAAAACCGTAAGTCAATGTTTTTTTAAAAGGCAAGAACTTTTTTGCTACTTAATGCTTTCTGTAGGTAAGGTGTCAGCGAATATAATATTTGTTATAGTTTTGTTAATTTAAGAAGGATGATAGGGTAGAAATAAAGAAATCGTTTACGGGAAGTTTTACAGTTATGAAATGCCAATACATACATACATACATAACCTCACGCCTGTATTCCCCGAAGGGGTAGGCAGAGGTGCATTTCTACACCCACTTTCGCCAGTATGTATCAGTCCCACCCACGTAATATGGGGCGAGCCTATTGCCGTTTTTCGGGCACAATTCCAGACTCCGTGCTGCTACTAAGAATTTCCTAATGAAAATCTCAATAACACTCTGCCCGACCCGGGAATTGAACCCAGAACCTCTAGATCGTACGGCATATAGTCGTACCACGAGAATAAGAGGCAGTCAAAAAAAGCCAATAACATTTTGTATTATGCGATGTTGTCTAACCCAATCATTTGGATGTCTGAGAAACACTAATCTCATTAAAATGGGTGCTTCGGTAGCTTGTACCTATATCACGATTATACATTAAGTAATATCTAAAAAATCTTTGTTTTACGAGTCTATCTCAGTTGTAGAGGAGCCCCAGCCACTGCTGGGCCACTCGTCATCATCATCACCTTATATACGTCTCACTATATTGATGATGTTGACAAGTATGCAAACGTTTTTCTACGAACATATTATAATCTTTTACCAAGTCCAAACGTCCGTCTTGAAAATATGTGAACTCTCCGCACTTCCGTATTGGTCCTGTTTGTGTATATCGAATATTTCCTTGAAAACAAAAGACTTGGTTCCTGGATGATATTGAAAATATGCGACAGTGTATTGCCAAAAATTCAAAGATTGCCAGACATTCATTACCTCACGCATTGGTTACTCCAATTTTCTAGGATTAAGCATTTATTTTGTATTTTATTACTATTGTAACCATAGTAAATGAATAAATAAATTTATTAGTATAAAAATAAATGTTCGAGCGATTTCTTTTTCAATTGTCCAAAGACGACCGATCAATGAAAATTCCTCCTTAATCCATCCTATAAAAACGAGACTCCAACAAAAGGTATTTCGAATGCACTGGATTTCCTGTTACATTTACTGTGGAAAATTCTCGAAACATAAAAAAAACAACTGTTTCAAAATCATTCATTTTTATGAAAGTATACGAGAGGCGTATGTAACTGCAGCATCTCATTAACCATAGCATGTGCGCACTTCACAACATCAAATTATCCGTTCTCCTTTACGTACATAAAAAAAACACATAATTATGGATATAAAACCTCTTTGCTCGTAAAACACCCAGATAAAAAGGTCATACAGGCACTTCCTTCGTCTTATCCCCCATAAAACGGTGCACGGAACTATTAACACTATTTTTACCTTTTTTTTTCAATTTCATTGAACGCACCGTCCTCAATGAGGCTCGTATTAAAACCTACAAAAATAACATAATATTGTTTACATTAATTTTTAGTGTACGTTAAACTGTGCTGAAATTCTAGCGAGACAATTTGGAAGGCAATAAGGGCTGTAATTGCTCGATGGCTGACGAGTGATGCGGTAGACGATATAGGACGGCAGCGTGGACGGCACAAGCGACTGAAGTCTTTAACGCAAGACTAATTAATTTATTGGCGCTTTTAAAGCGGAAATACAGTGGCATGGAGTTGAAACAAGTTACTAAATTTTCATTTTTATATTTACTATTTGAAACCAATTATTATTTGTCGATTTCATACATCATATTTTTATGTGATTTTATATGTGACTGTTAGGTGTATTTTTTATTTATATAAATACTAAAATTATATCCACTGACAATGTAATAATATTAGATATAATAAAGGTGAAAAGAAACAGGACATTAATTGAGGGATCCTAATAGCTCGGACCGGCTACGGATTTATAATAATGTACCCTATAAATAGAGGCAGAGACAAAAATTTTGCGTTTCGCTTGACAACTGATAAATTCAGACCACATAAAGCTCATCGCACCAATGTCAATTTAACTTAATATAACCAATAACGTTAGTTCGAAAACCACCAGTTCTTAACTTTTACTAAACTTTTTTAACATTGCGACTCCACGCCCCTCGTCTCGTTGAGCAAGCGGGCGGCGGGCGGCAATATTTACAGGTCACATCCGGTGCACGACTTTTACTTAATAGACGCTCCGTGCACTGGGCGAGCTAATGTCCGACTGGTTTCCAAACTTTACAAATATCAAGACTCGAATTATCACTAAATATAATTTGTATTAACACTTTTATGTAAATTTAACAAAAATAAATAAATATTAATAACTTTATTTAGTTAGTAATAAAAATTTAACAATATTAACTCTCAATATGGGGTGTAGTTGTGAAAACGTGCAAACAAACCCACCAATATTCAAACAGCCTATTTGAAAGAGTTAATGTATTAGGCGGTTTCTAAATTACGCCAATAATATTTTTATTTTTTTCCAGCACGTAACTATAATGTATTTTTTTTAATCAAGGCGAGCATCTGGCTCCTCTAATACGTCTAAAATAAACATAATTTTAGAAAAAAAAACATGATTTGGGAAGCACTGACCCCACATCGCTGAGTGCGCGCAGATTTTTTCTTAAAGCTATGTAATACGACACTAAAATTGAGTTTACACACACATAAAAAGCTACGAACTGCGCACCGTACAGAAAGGGTTTATAATATGATATTCATAAAATAAACTAACGGGAATAAAAGTAAATCGACTTAATGGACAGAAAAATTATGAAATGAGAGTAGTTTTTAGTATTATAAAATAAATAATTATGTCATTCACTCATGCGCAACCGGCGCTTTGTACATGACATGACGCAATTCTGTTTCGTTTCAGTCTGTGAGTGACATTGCCGGACGACCAATTTTACTAGTGGTGGGATTGATGTCGAGTTACGAGAGATTATCATCTCTACGTTATAAGCTCCATTACTTATGCATCTAGGTTTCCATATAATGATAAAAGGCGATAATTGTCGAGAAAGTGATTCGGTACAAAAAAAAGAATTGGAGCTTTTTTCAAACAAAAAGGTCATTACATATTTCTTTACAATTGCTCTTTGATAGAAGTCTATTTTGATTACTGTTAATGAAATTCATCTCTTTATTAAAAATGCGAAGGCAAATATGGAACCAAAGCTCTTTTTTTCTGAAATTTCATAACACAAACTTAGCTATGATGTCAAACAGATAAAAAGTTATTGATGACGTTAAACGTTAAAAATAAATCTTTGATCAAAGTGCGTGACAAACAATACAAACAAACAATAACACATTAAAGTGTTGTATTGCAATACCGAGAGGCGGGAGTAGATATGGTGCAGGAGACAGACATTGTGATAACTTCTGGATTTGCCTTTAAAAAAAATAGCTTTCTAATTGAAACATTTCTCAATTCATAATGCGCTTTATAAATGAAAAAAATCCATAGGGTAGATGGAAATTTCAATCTATTAATGGCTGTTAGTACTAAAATAAATGAAGAAATAAAAAAGTATTTGTGGTTCAAAATTTTGTTCCACCGCCAAGGCGTCGAGACAAACTTAAGTTCCTCTTTTAGAAGACACTTGCTTGTATAAATAAAACAAAATATAAATTGTTTGGTTGAAATTTTATATAAATAGTAATATAAGTTGACTCTATATTCCTCAAGGATTCCTGGGGAAAACACTCAAATATGCAGGTTTCCTTAGGATGTTTTCCTCCGCCAGTAGACTACGTAATTTGTTAGTCATACTGTCGAGATGATATCTTTTACTATGCACATAAATTTTATAAAATTATATTAAAATCATGATAACAAGACCCTCTCCAGTTCCTAGTCTATGGCCATTGGTGATGGATTACACCGCACACAGATTTGCGTGCGCTCCCGCAGCCAAACAATCACTTGACTCCGTTTTAGCTTTTAAGAGGGGCCGCGGCATATGAGCCGTCAAATTCGTGCTATCAAGTTCGTTTACATTGTGTATTGTCAATAAATGCTCGATTATTGCCGCCTTGCCACTTACCATTTGCAAGGATTAATAGATATTCGAATGCTTAGGAATGAAATGACTGGTGTAAAAGTAAAAACCACTACCTCACAGAATATCTATTAATGTTAGGCAACCCTTAACCGGAAAAAACACGTTAGCTGTGAAACTTTGGACCAACACTGTCATTTTTAATTGTTATTTTTGGTATTGTATATAAAAAAATATAAAGATCTGATCTAAAAAAGTATCAAAAAATCTACGACGCTTCATATAAGAACATAGAGATCCAAAAATATACAGCAAACATTCTCCATATAGATATATCACATTCAAGATGATTCGACACAAGCAAGCTTCTGTTTTCGTAATTACTTATGAAGATAATTTATAATACGTGCGATAAGGCTCAGTTAAGGTCATCATACACGTCCTTAAGACACATTAACTGCTCTCAGATTATCACATAGAGTTAGGAAAGTAATTTTAATATGATGCGGAGTATAGCCGCCTGAGTTGTTTTATTATTTGGATTACAAAATTTTACTTATTGACTACCCCGTGGGCTTGCGGCACAAGTGGCCTTTTACCTAGAAGTTCTTTAGATCATTCTATTACATGATTCTAAATAGCAGCAGAGTCTGTAACTGTGCCTGAAATAGGGCAATAGACGCGAATAAAAAGCTTATAAGAGAAACGAATAATTAATTTATCAATATATAAACAAAAATGAACTAAGACCCTCTCAGTAGTAGAGGAGGCCAGTGTACAGCAGTGGGACGCAAATGGGCTGATGATGAAGACAAAAATAAAGAACATGGATTCTTAGAGTAAAACCAGTAGTAGAACAATGCCCGCGATCTACAACTCTATATCGACGAACTGGTTTGTGTCGACTCTATTATATTACAAAGTCTATGAGATGTCAACGTCGCCGTGGGAGCCTGACCATCTCAATATGGTCCTGTGTGTCTTGCTCCTTGAGTACCACAAATACTAGCTCATCTTATTACAACCTTATAATTATACATATAGAGTTCTATTTCGTATGTACTAGCATTAAAAACAAAGGCTTAAGACATGAAATGACAGATACTTCAGAATGCAAGTGGACAAGTGGTCCTGTATTTTCAAATCATTACGACTACTGGCACTCGAGTGTTGTCAATGTTCGATTATGTTTTAATTACTCATTTTATTTGAACATGATATACGTGTAAATATTTTTTTTATTTAACCTAAGAAATGCCAAGGCACATGCTTAATGCAGGCAGCTCCTAAAAAAAGCTAAATCTGAGCGGTACTATTCCAACTCATGCTATTTATCTTTTTTAAATTTCGTCACGGACTGGGTCGTTTTCAAATTGACGGCCAAAGAGGCATAAATTTCATGAAAAAATATAAATGAGAAATTCGTGTTTTTTATGTCACGGTTGCGTTTGTTTGTAAATAAAATACATTTTAAACAAAAATACCACTCATTTATTTGAATATGATTGGCGGGGTAGTAGGGAGGTTCCAATTGTTTTTTTTATTTGAGTTTGAAAATGTAACACGAATGATAATAAAAGAATCAGTTTTATTTAGCTGTAAAATCTTGTTTTTTTTATACTTAATATTGTTTTAACGGTTAATATTCTTCCTTGAAAACTATATCAGACAATGGAAAAATGAAATGTGCAGTTTTCAGGACACATTTTTGATTTATGACGTAATTAACAAATACAATTTAAAAAATAAACTTTGGCTAAGGTCACACTTCTGAGATTTGAGTTAGTTTTATGGGTATATTATGTTCGTAATTAATAGAGTTATGGGATTTGTTATACTGAGCACATTAGCGCCTCATAGAACTTGTTTATTAATAGTAATGTTAATTTTGATAGCAATTACAACATGGGAATAAAATGGAAATGGGATTATATGTTTTTGGCCCTCAATTTTAAAACGACCCAACTACATATAGGTATACATCCTAGGAGAAAATAATGACCCGCACCGACATGCAGTTGCCGTCGTAAATGTGCTTTCACATCTATTTTTGTAAAGCATTAGCACCAAGCCCTACGTCCACTTAATAACAGTCACAATTTATTTAATATTTTTACATAAAATGAATTTATTTTATTGTGATATTCTTTATTGTCGACTTTGCTCCAACCTCAACTTCTATGTTGATGGTTGTTCAATTCGTATTATCTATGGCCACGGTATTCAAATAAACCCATAAATAAAAATTCTAACCACACCGCACGCAGTTTTATTAATACACGAGTGTTTTGATTCGCAATTGAACTGAAGCGGTTTCTCTATTGCCTATTTGTGTTACGTAAGTGAATATTATATATATGCCGGCCTGAGAGCTTGATCTATACGTCTAGACCGCGGTGTAGGACTAACGCTCTAATTCGCTTCGGAAAGTACTGGAATTTGGCTGAGAATTCGATTGTGTTCACTTGAATTCACTCATGTATTGCAGGTATTACAGTGGTTTTATTATTAGGCCCTAGATTATGGCTATTTGCTTGGGTTATAATCTCTCTTTTTATTATAATATATATTGATAATTTAATAACAACTCCAGTTTTAAATAATACTATATGGCTTGTGGTAACGAAAACACTCTGTTATTCACCTATAATTCAAGATGATTTATTTATTGAAAACGCTTCATAATCAGTGATCATAACAAATTATGTACAAGACTCGGTTAGTAAAATATTTTTATATAAAAATAAATGGTGACATTATTTAAAAATGAATAAATTTATACCCATAACACGACACTATCATCTTCTGCGGTCTTTTAAACACCCAAACCAATGAAATGATCAAATGTATCATGAGTAATGGTCTGATCGTAAACAACCTTTTTTTCACCACCGCTTTTAAACCAACCATATAGTAAAGGCCGAAATAAATACGTAAAAAGAGTAGCACACGGCTAATTTATTCTTTTTTTTTGTTCTTATATCAGAGTCTAACAGACTAGGAATCAAATACCCACAACATTATAAGATGACAAATAAGCGTATTGAGACATAGGGTATTGAATTTTTTACCTCTTTTATTTAAGAACCTAAAATAGATCTAGATCAAGGGCCCCTTAAAACACATTGCTATGGACCGCACGCTTGCCCTATCCAACACTGCGTGTAGTATATGACAGTATCATTATTTATTATGGTCGTCTCATTTCTATACTATAATAGTACAGTTTGTTTTCCTTAAGGTACAATAAGCTATTCTTAAAGTACTTTCCGTAATCCGTACACTTAAGATGTAAACAGACAGACGAACAAGTATCAGTAGATAACCGGCAATGGGTTACGTACACCACTTGCGTGGGGATGCTTAACAGTGACGTATAGTGACGGATATATCGATATCGATAGGTCGCTAAACATAAACAAATAAAAATAAATTGATTTCCAGTCCAGCAGTGGAACTGTTTTGCCTGCTGATTATGATATTATAACAGAATGCCCGCAAAATTTAATTATATTTGAAGTATACGCCAGGGAGTAAATAAAAAGTTAAGAAAGTTGAAAAAATGGCATAATATTTGCAAAAGGTAGAAACAATTTATCAAAATTATCTTAGTAGTTTTTACGTGGCGTAAAGTATTAGATTATTTTATATATAAGAAAATATATAGTTAGATAACAAATTGGTGGCGGGTAGTACCACCACGTCGGCTGCCTATATAACAGCGTTCTGCACGTCACTCGCTCTCTTACTCACCGGCCGTCATACAGTGCGGAAGCTCTGCCCGAACGTCTAAGCGTGCTTGTTAATAATTTATCCTCGTGAATATTAACATTTAGTCAATTCAACTTTGTTAATTTTTGTAATGGCCCCTGGTCGAATAAATCTTTAAAGTGATTTCTTACTTCAGAAGTGGGATACACACAGAGTTTCTATAGCTTTGTGTGTATCCTACGCCTACTCTGATGGATAGAATTTGCGTGTTTAAGAACTCGGTTTTCATGAAGTTTATCGTTATGAAATTTTTAATTTGTGCGTAACGAGAATAGTGCGTTTCGCGTTGTTTTATGTTGTTTTGTTCGAGTGGTTTCTAAATCGCGTAACATGTCGAGCCGTTCGAAACGTTACAATAGCGGTGGAAAGTCTTGTGATCTTAATATTTCCAGTGATAGTTCGGTTGAGCGCTAGCGTAGGCCGTCTAAACACAGTGATACCTCGCGTGGGTCACGAAATGGTTCCCATAAGCATCGTTCCCGTGATTAAGCCACGTGTCGCGTAAGGCGTCAAGACGTTGAAACCGGTTGTTGTCGCGGCCGCGTAGCGAAAGTAATATTCAGCCGATGCCTTTAGTTGTGACAGCTAGTGGGTATAACGGGGGATACGTCACACTCTGTGCGATGATAGTGATACGGCTACCGTTTTATATAAAGTGATGTGTAGATACTAAGTGTAGTAAGTACATCACTTGTGCAGAATATCCTCGTAAGTCTTTTACTTTTGAATATTGTCAAGGGCTTGTCGGATGAATTAAAAGGCACTTAAGGCTCTGATAGACACGGCTAGGTTTCTAAATTACATAGACGACGTTTCTATCTAAGTACACCTAAAGTTTTACGTGTACCCTGATTCCGGTGGGTTTTCAATTAATTTAAAGAAGCGCACTTTCTTAGATACTGAACTAGAATATTTAGGACGTTTAATTAGCCATGGTCAGGTTAGACCGAGCCCTAGAAAGATTTGTCAAGTTCCATAGACCCACGAATCTTAAAGATTTGGTCCAATTATTGAGGCTTGCGGGACATTTTCGTCGGTACATCGCTATGTATACGCTTAAAGTTCTTATAGTTTTGTGTGTGTTCTGCGTTTACTCTCATTTTGATATAAAGAATACTGAATGTTGAAGTTGCATAAATTAGTTTCATGAGCTCTTGAATATGTCACGGTCGAGTTAGCAAACTCGTAGTAATAAAAGACGCGAGCGTTCGCTGAGCCCTGGGCTACACCAGCAACTTCGGGCGATAATAAGCTGTGAGTGTGTTGTAAGATAGTTCCAGGTCAAGCACAGCGATTGTCGTTGATGGACAACCGCCGACGGATAATGGCGTTGTGGTGCCATGTGTGGCTTCACGCCTGCAAGGAGCTCTACTACCCCGTTAATTCTTGCCACAAGTCATCATTGACACAAGCTCCGTACGACTGCGTTAGTACAATTAACACAGATAAGTGTTTTGAACCTGGTAAGGTCTAACAACATTTACATTTTAACTTTTGATCCGACTTTAAATGATATTAATGTTTGGTGCGATGATGTCGACCACGTTCGTATTGCTAATCAGTGGAGTGATAGGGCTAGGGCTATCAGCAATGGTCAGGTTAGGCCAAGCGCGTATAAATTTGACGCATTAACAAAGGCCCCTAAGCCTCGCTAGCAAGACAATTTTTGGAGTTACTACCCCTTTGACTAGTAAACTTGTTCTCGATATTTTTAATCCCACGTTAGCTACTTACTGAAGTGCATACTGTTGGTTCAAACATGGTACCTACTGTGAAAGGTAGAATGGTGCCCTGAGACATGCACCTCTTGTCATTTGGAAGTGACTCATGTATTTACAAACATCTTCAGTTACAGATGGTGTGCCCGTCTTACTAAGCGAGGTGCCCACTGAGGTGAACAACTGAAAAGCGGTTAGTCCGCCCAACGCGTGGTTAGTCCACTGCGGTTAGTCCGCCAACGTGTGGTTAGTCCACTGCGGTTAGTCCGCCAACGTGTGGTTAGTCCACTGCGGTTAGTCCGCCAACGTGTGGTTAGTCCACTGCGGTTAGTCCGCCAACGTGTGGTTAGTCCACTGCGGTTAGTCCGCCAACGTGTGGTTAGTCCACTGCGGTTAGTCCGCCCAACGTGTGGTTAGTCCACTGCGGTTAGTCCGCCCAACGTGTGGTAAGTCCACTGCGGTCAGTCCGCTCAACGTGTGGTTAGTCCACTGCGGTTAGTCCGCCCAACATGTGGTAAGGCCACTTCGGCTAGGCCGCCCAACCTGTGGTAAGTCCATTGCGGTCAGTCCGCCCAACTTGTGGTTAGTCCACCGCGGTTAGTCCGCTTAACAATTGTGGAAAGGTATACTGGTAAGGTATAGACAATCATCATCATCTGATCATCCTGCATTTGCATTTGCTGTGTTTTATTGATGCTATCGAGGCCATCTTAAACCTAATCATTGTGTTATCATAATCTTTTAGATGAGGGTGACAACACGGGCCAGACCAGCAGCAACAAACCCGCAATAGCTGCGCACCCGAGTGGAGTTGAACAACGAAACGTCGAGGACGACTCGGCGTCAGGAGAGGCCGAGTTAGATAACAAATTGGTGGCGGGTAGTACCACCACGTCGGCTGCCTATATAACAGCGTTCTGCACGTCACTCGCTCTCTTACTCACCGGCCGTCATACAGTGCGGAAGCTCTGCCCGAACGTCTAAGCGTGCTTGTTAATAATTTATCCTCGTGAATATTAACATTTAGTCAATTCAACTTTGTTAATTTTTGTAATGGCCCCTGGTCGAATAAATCTTTAAAGTGATTTCTTACTATATTTTACTTCTCTATCACCCGGACTAAAACAATTTAACTCTACTTTGTTATTTTTCAAATTGACACAACATAATGACCGCACTCGCTTTCATTTGTAGTGAAATAAAAAATACTTTTAAAACAAAATTCATTATACCAATTTTTATTATAGCTACTATTTTATACAATGTCATCGATATCGACATTCATCCCTTCCAGAGGCAGTTTGTCAAAAGGCTTACAAGTGCTTCAGTTACAAGTTGTGTGAGCACTTCACCTGATATTTGTGCTCCCTTATCTCCGTGACGTTGTACAGAAGGACTGGTGGCGAAATAGATATTCCAGTAGAGAGATCATCGATAAAAAAAAAAAATATTTTTTGTAGCGTGTCACCTCACTTGAATTTCTACAATTGCTGTTATGGCGCCCAGAATTCAATAAATCTTGCTACTGGTTTTAAGAGTCTTAAAATATTCGAGTAATTTTCAACTATTACTTTTGATTTTTTAGCGCTCCCTGTTTCGTAGGTTTAAAAACAATTAGCGAAAAATGGGTGCAGAAATGCACCTCTGCCTACCTTTGCCTTCCGGACTAAAGGCGTGTATGCAAGTCTTTTCTTTAGCTTTTACCTGCAGCTTCACTCCCGCGAATAAAGTCCTTCTCAACTTTTCATCTGCTTATCCCATTCGGGGTCCTGTTTCATCTATTGGGGAGATAAATTTCGAAAAATGCTTTTTAACCGAATAGCTACGTCATAATAAATATTGGGCTGCCGAATTTCAACGCAATCAGTTCATTGGTTTAACCTGTGAGTTGATAGATTAGTGAGTTACTCTGAAACGATTGCTTTTCATTCATACAAATATTCCGCAAACCGCGAATACCGTCTTCATTTTCATAGTACAGCCATGCCGTGTCCTCTAGGGCTGCCTGACGAAATTGTAAGCTGCTTCGAAATAGTCAGAAAATACTAGTGTTAAGTAATTGTGTTTCTATTGTTCTTGTAATGTCATTACTAAAAGCCCAATTTACTGGTACGATATTAGTTGCCGGTCGAAAAGATTGAAAAGTTATATTATTTTAGACATATAGAATTAATGAGCACGAATATACGAGGACACATATTATCAATTTGAGGCATTTAGGTAAATCTAAAATAAAAACAAATGATGGTATTTAAGTAAACATTCTTTAATTTAATGGCTTCCTACACATATACGTACATATACATAGACTAATGGTTGACACCTGCAAACCTACTATATACTACATGTATCTTCTTTGGCAGTCTACTTTTATTCATACTATCTATGTAGCCTAACTATCTAAGCTACGTTAGCTAAATAAGTAATAGTAAATACCATAGCATTTATTTCGTGACAAAAAATAATAATATTCGCGGCTACAAAATCATAATGTTTGAAGCTGTACTTGTGACGTAATGAATCGTGGATTAAGTTAACCCTCAATGAAGATTAGTAACAAGGGGGCCAAATGGACCGGCGGCAATCAATGATGGCCGGATTTAAACAGACGAGAAATGATTTACGATAACGACAATGTAAGTGCGTCCGAAAAACTCATAAGTACGAGATCCGACCACTCCATTTGCCAAAAGAATCAGCAACGTAGCGTCGCGCGCGCAAGTGTTTGGACTTATTTATTATAAAGGTTTGTGGAGGAAGCTGCCTGATAAAAATGGTTAGAAATTATTTACTTCGTCCGTAGTACATAGGGTCTACAATTCTTTACAAAATATGTTACATATCCATTATTATAATTTGAACAATTCCGCACTGATTAAGTTAATTGATCATTTAAAAATTTGACGTAGCTTAATTTGTAGTAACCCGAGTTATAAAGATTGGTGATATAATCAATATCCAAATGTTTAATGGGTTGTCTAGATGGCTGTGACAATGTTTTTTTTTATTTATTTATTTTTATTGCCTCAGTAGGCAAACGAGCAAGCGGTCCGCCTGATGGTAAGCGGTTACCGCCGCCCATGGACTAAAGTAATGCCATGGGCACAACACACTCTTTTTAAGCCTCGTTTAAAGAAGGACAAGTCATAGCGCTCGGGGAACACCGAGGCAGGGAGTTCATTCCAGAGCTTGCACGTGCGTGGTAGAAAGGAACGCTGGAAACGCACCGTACTACTACGGATTGTCTCCAGGTAGTATAAATAAATAAATAAATAAATACACCCAACAGTCACATACATAGTTCTGACCCCACACTAGGATACAAGTCCTGTGTCGTGGGTATCAGAGACTACGAGAGACTTTTCGGTCTCACAAACACCCAGACCCGAAACAAATATTTGTGGATCACACAAACATTTGTCTCGGTGCGGGGATCGAACCCGCGGCCTCTCGTTTCGCAAGCTGGTGTCTAGCCATCTGCGCCACGGGGCTGTCACTTAACTCCACTGCGATGTCTGGTAGTGCGATGGTAAAAAGGTGACGACGGTACCATGCTGAACAGTTCCTCAGAACACTCCCCATGAAAGAGTCGATAGAACACACAGAGACCCGAAGTCTCTCCGCAGTCCTAACGACTCCACTTTGTCCGTGAGATTGGATCATCGACGATTCGAAATGCAAAATATGTTTCTTAATACGCCTTTCCCGGATATTTCTTCTATTTTATATATACAATGTAATAAATAGTTATCGTATTCAATTTAAGCGAAAGTGGTTTTCTCCTTTCACGTTTGGTTCTCTATGCAGATTTCCTGTCGCCGGTACGATTGCTACACTAAACATTTCAAATAACTATGTACATCTGTCTCTGGATGAGGTACTAAAAATGACATAAATTTTCTCATACCTACTACTACGCGCAATTAAATCTTTGGTAGTGTTTAGGAATATTCTTGTATATACGAAACAAAAATATATATTGAAATTAAAATAAAAAATACTGCAAACAACACAAACAGAGTGTGTCACCGACAGTACATTAAAGAAGTGGCGGTGAATTGGGCAAGCGAAACTCAAGTGGTCTATTAGAGCCACATTTAGACCACACTCGTACATTCGGGTTAATGGCAAAACATACACGTATCGCGCACATTGTGTTTCCATAACAAATATATAGATTTTTTTATATATCTAACCACAACAAACAGGAAAATCATTAATATACCTAATCTAGAATCTTAAATCGTGTTGATTCGGAGTCGAAGTTTGATATGTACGGAGTCTGGGAATCTACCCAAAAACAAGACTCTCCTTCCACTGGGACTCAAAAACTGCAGGCAAAATGTGGGTGCAGAAATCCAACTCTGCCTACTCCTTTGGGGACCCAGATATTTGTGTGTTGGCTGTTATTATTTCAAACTCCTCTTGTGTATTTTCTTTTTGATTAAAATTAAAATTTCCTAGCTGGTTAAAATTACGAGTTTTATTCTCATATATCTTCCACTTGCTTTTGTTTTAAATGACTAATCCATTAATATGGCAATGAGCAACCATTACTGTAACCGCTATAGATTATTAGTGTTTACAAACGCAACTCTGGGCCACTTCGCTAGCCCGACTCATGCCAAATAGCCAATAGCCAAATAACCATTATCGACCGTATCAATGTTGCAATAGTCATACCATATAAATAGAAAGGTAATATTGGAGACTATTATATATATGATGTGTAGAGTATCCCAACAATCCGACAGCCCCGTGGCGTAGTTAACTAGACACCAACTTGTGAAGCGAGAGGCCGCGGGTTCGTTCCCCGCACCGAGATAAATGTTTTTGTGTCCGCAAATATTTGTTGCGGGTCTGAGTAGTTTTTGATACCAAAAGTATATCTTAGTATGGGGCCAGATCTATGTAGGGTACCTATGTGACGGTTGGGTGTATTTATTTATTATTATTAACACTGTACACCACGATCAATAGCACGCATAGAATTAACACAGAACAAGGAAATTTTGTAAGTACAAGATTCTAGATTGTCTTTAACCCGCAACAAAATTAAGCAGTAGAATTACATGTAGAGAGGTTTAGAAACAAAAGGTACCAACTTAAAGTATGTATAAGTGCTATATCGTGCCTCGCTTCGGAGTCAATCTTTGTACATGCGATATCAACAATAACAGCATAATACTTTCTAAGCATATTCGTACATCGTTGTAACTCCTTCTCGCCATAGATAACTAATGCGACCTCATTGCAAATGCAATTATTTTCATGTTCTTTAACCATACCTTAATAAAAACGTCGCACAAATTCCTCTACCTATACCATTTTTCTCATAAAATCATCAATTTTCTCAGCGGCAAGGCGACACTCTTTAAAAGTAGAAAAATCGCTCAATACGCCGAAGATTGCCCTCGGAACGTGACGGAGCGAAGTCAATTTGCCCTCAAACGGGAAAGAAGGTTAATCAAAAGAGATTCAATAGGCGGAAACCGCCTGAAGGAATTACGTAGGAGGTCGCGGGGGGTGTGAGGGGCGCGACGCGACCCGTGGGAGGGGTCGAGCGGGGAAAAAAGTGGAAATAATTCGTTAATCCCGTAATTGCAGCGCGCTACCGAACCGGAAAACAAATTTCCTATTATTCCGTAGCAGGGTTGGCGAGTAGCCACTTTTTGTAGGTCATAACGTTTTATATGTGTTATTGTAGCTTATAAATATGTTTTATATCAACGTTTCTCGCAGTATAATTTAAAACTTGTTAAAAGTTTAATACGTTATGAAATATTTTCATTGGTAAATAAACAGGAAAATTGTTGCCTTAATTTTTTTAATATAAATTAAGGAAATATAAAAATAAAATAATGTGTGAAACATTTCTTGATATGAAAATCGAATAGTAAATCTATAAATTGTCGAAAAGATTTATAAGTATGTATTTTAATATTTACGCTTATTTAAAGTATTAAATACTTATTTGACGATTTCATTCACTTCTACTCGTATCATCAGTTACTGTAATAATCATTCGTTAGAATTCAAAATTTATGAAAATTTATGTGAAGTATTGACTTACATTTAATAAATTATTTACTTAAAATCGAATTCAAAAATGTTTCAATCGGGCAACCCTATTCAAAAGAACAGTGGTAAAGTCGTCGAACAAAAAGTATAGATGGATAATTATTATTAGAACGGGACTCATTACGGACGATTGTCGTCAGTGGGTTCGACCCCCGCGTGACCCCCGCGCGACCCCTCGCCCCCGACCGGCCGGCTCACACCTGACCCGACCGATTATTGGCTATTGGAAACTCACTTTTATACAGAGTGTGTTTTTATGGAGAGTTTGAATATTTCTCACTTAAAGTAGGAGAAAACTAAACAAATACAAGGCTAGTTTCCGAAATTTCGTTTATGCTGTACTTCCAAATGGCATTATAGCGATATGTTTTATTTAATTACTTTATAAGTTTTATGGAACATCACAAGAACAGAAATAACATAAAATAAAGCTAAATTCTTACTATATGTGCCACAAACGTTTAGTAATAGGTTGTTGTCGCTAAATAAACTTTTGTATTGTTATGTTTTTTTTGTTTAAGCAGCATTTTAATCAGTGTTATCGAAATAAATAGATGAATTAACATATCTTTTAAAAGAAAGGATTTAAAATTAAATATCATTCGAAAGGAAACTCTTATACCCCATAGAAGTCTTGATTAATCTTCCCTGTTCCTACAAATTAACACCGTTATCTGTGACATATCTTACCGACCATATTATTACACATACTAATACAGTAATTGCAGAAGTGCATAGTTTGCACGCAAGCTCGACTACTAACAGATACCTATAAAATCATTTTGAGAGTCCCGTGGCGCAGTTGGCCGGACAGTTTGCGAAGCGAGAGGCCGCGGGTTCGATCCCCGCACCGAGACAAAAATTTGTGAGATCCATAAATTTTTGTTTCGGGTCTGGGTGTTTGTGAGACCGAAAAATCTGTCGTAGTTTCTGATATCCACGACACAGGACTTGTATCTTAGTGTGGGGTCAGAATGTATGTGACTGTTGGGTGTATTTATATTTACTTATAGCTTCGTTCCGCCTAACAGTCGTGTTTTTTAGCCTAAGTTACTCCTTATTACATCAGCTATCTGCCAGTGAAAGTCCCGTTAACATTGGTCCACCCGTTTCAGAGATGAGCCGGAACAAACAGACAGACAGACAAAAATTATAAAAACCGTTAATTTGGTAAATATGTACCGTGTATACATCCATATGCATTTATTAAAAAACGGTTGTTTCAATATTACAAACAGACACTCCGATTTTATTTATTTGTATAGATTTAAGCATTTAATATCATCCTGTACGGTATAGTTGAGTGCTGAAACGCCATTGGCGGACACAGCTCAGCTTTTTATTTGTCGGTGCTCCGTCGGCGAGCACTCGGCTACGTGACCGTACTGCGCAGAGAAAACTCATACCTTCTGTATTCCCCTCCACTAAACTTATTACTTAGAACATGGCTCGGTTCGGTCGAGAATCTCGGCGGCCGCGGCGCGGGTTCAAACACCAGGCACACCTGTGACTTTTCGAAGTTATGTGTGTATTCACATAAAAATATCACGTACTTTAACGGTGAAGGAAAACATCGTGATGAAACCTGCACAGGTGTGCAGGTTCTTTGAAATTTCTTAGGTGTGTAGCCGCCAACCCGCACTAGGCGAGCGAGGTGGACTAGGGCCTAAAACCCTAACCTAACCTAAACCCTTTCAGTTGTAGACCCGTGCCCAGCAGTGGGACGTACATATATGGGCTGATAATGATGAAGACATGGTTTAATAAAAATATTAGTGGGTACTTAGGTTAGTAGGTACTATTAGCAGTATAAAGTTGCGAGGTAAGAGTTGCTGGATTCTAGTTGCTATTTCAAAGCTCTAGAAAGAACTATGTTTTCATAGCACTAAGTTTGCAAAGCTCTAAGTTATGCGAGTCACATAAAATGACGTCTACCGAATTATCTACACTATTATTATTAGTTAATTAGTATAACAGATAACATTTAATTTAACTAAATTAAAAATACACAGTCCCTTATTTAATATTTGAATTACAATTTCCCTATCTATGTCAATAGGAACTACAAAATTTCCACGTAAAGGACGCGAGGAAATTTCTATTAACGCGACCTCCCACGCTGCCCTAAACGTGAACTTAGAAGAAACAATCAATACATCAATCAATCAAACACGGACAAATGGGCTAATGCACTAAACTAAATGATCCCTTCGTGATACCAGTCAAATATTATGACTGTGGATCGCGTAACCATGGATATTTTGACGTAGCCTGACCGTTGTTTAAACTTCGTACGTGATGAGGCAACTTATTTTTATATGGGAATGCATTCCTTCCATTAACTCTGCATCTGGTAATCGCGAGCCAGGTGGCCGATCCTATTTGATTTTGTACTAGCGGAACCAATGTTGAAAGTATTATACCTTCCTTAGGTTTAACGAAAATGTGTTGTAAAAAAATTATATCTGCCGACTGTTCGTGGAGCTGACAAGTGTTGGAGTGGGGACCGCGCTTAGGCAGAGGTAGTGTGGGACGTCCTGCAGCTCGATGGTCCGACGACTTTTAAAGATGGTGGGTACGGATGGATGAGGGCTGCTCAAGACTGGAGTGGTTGGCGCTTACTTGGGGAGTTTGTATGTTTAAAACTATGATGATTTGTGTGTTGGCCTACGTTGTATGTTTAAAACAACTGCACGTGGGAATCGCCCTGCTATTCTGTCAATAAAAGATGTACATATTTAATTTTTACCATCACTAATGTATACATACATAAACTCACGCTTGTATTCCCCGAAGGGGTAGGCAGAGGTGCATTTCTGCACCCACATTTCGCCAAGTATGTATCAGTCCCACGTAATAGGGGGCGAGCCTATTGCCGTTTTTCGGGCACATTTCCAGACTCCGTGCTGTTACCGAGAATTTCCTAATGGAAAAACCCAATAACACTTTACCCGACCCGGGAATCGAACCCAGGACCTCTAGATCGCACGGCACATACTTGTACCGCGAGACCACGAGGCAGTCATGTAATGCAGTAATGTAATTGTTAACGTCGAATAATATAATTTAAATATAGTACCTCCAATTCGAAAGGACACAAACACTACTTTAGAATAAATCGAACCTTTTCACTAACAATGCAATAACCGTCAACATTTAAATGACCTTCCATTAGTATCATTTGCTTCTATGATACAATTAGACGTCGCAATATCGTTTAGATCGTCGGATTCAGTATAAAGGCCATCTGAAGCTGACAGTGTACGTCCATTCAAAAACTGACATTAAACCGAGCACGTAGAACAAAGCACGTCATACGCGCATGCAAACGCGAACATAAACTAGTTAAGAATAATTTCCACAACTTTCAGTAAGGAATTCTTTTATCCGTTTTTTGTCTTGAATCGCATCAGTTTCTGGAACAATAAATATAAGATAACCAATTTACGTAGACCTTCCAAGCTCTACAATTTAGTGCATTGTGTAGGTCATTTTAAATTATGAAGACACGGTTTCTTTGCCCGAAAGACCAACATCAACGTCGGAAAGTTTATAAATTGTCAGTAGGAATGATTTTTAATTGCTGTGAAGCGCACAGTTCGTATTAGATAAAAGAATAAACAAATATATCATTTTATAAATCATGGTTAATGTAAATATTGCACTCCGAGAACATTTGATTCTGATTTGTGGACTGTGGTTGTTGGTTAACAATCAGTTTGTAGCATAACAGTTATTTTGGTGTTGTTTATCCATTCTATTGTACAACTTTTGATTGTTCGTGGAAATGTATAGTTTGATTGTCGGTTCTCACCCACGTATTACAATACTGATCATTTTCCTGTGTCATTGTGTTCATGTTGTTGGATTGTAATGCGTGGAGGGAGGGTTTTGAAATTCCTTCGGGATACTATTGAATTTCTATACATATTTGAATAAATATTATCTATTAGTAAATTTTTAATTACCATACCATCATCATCATCAGCCCACATCCGTCCCACTGCTGGGCACGGGCCTCCTCTACTACTGAGAGGGTTTAGGCCTTAGTCCACCACGCTGGCCTAGTGCGGGTTGGTGGACTACACACCTAAGAAATTCCTAAGAACTTTTAGGTGTGCAGGTTTCATCACGATGTTTTCCTTCACCGTTAAAACCATACATACCGTTATTACCATACCACTTATGTTGATTATTGCAATCTATTTTAGTATGTAATGCGCTAATGAATACAATCGTTTTAGGTACAGATCTGTAAGAAATAAGAATAGGTATAAATGTTCATAACCAAATGTCACTATCGAAACTCTGAATTCAAACGACGGCCGTATATTTCCTACCCCTTGAAAGGAATTTTCCATTATTTTCAATACTGGTCAGCATACGACAAAAAAATATAAAAAAATACTTAAAACAATACATATCTTTTATTGCTTCATAAGCAACGAAATAGGCGGGCGGGATTACCACTCCCGCTATTTGGATGTAACTAGCTCAAATACACAGTTTTCACAATGATGGCCATTAAAACATTTAAAAATAATCCGTACACAAACCCGAAACGTTTCCACATACGAAAATAAAATTCCCATCCGCAGCGGGCCCGAATTACGTGTCATAACAAATGGCAACCGAAATTAAATATTAAACCAAACACACGGAGTTATTAACGTTTTTAATTACAACGCAATTATGTACCGCCACAAGCGTTTAAATAAACTGAAAACGCGTTTATTGTAGACGTTTAGAACAATAAAATGCCAGTTTACGCGACACGCACACTTGTTCCACAAATAAACAATACACATGTGGCAATAACAGATTTGTTTTTACCGCCGTAAAACAACGCAGGTTCTACTACAATTGTTTTGATGTGTTCATATTTGTTTTTCGGTGTTGTCTTTTGATTCGATGCGGATTGAGACGATTTTGGGTTACAATTGAGTAATCGTAATGTTTTGTTGGAAACGTCATGTAATTAAATTTGTTTTTTGATTAAAAATCTCTGGCTAATTAAAAAAAATACTAGACTAATGAAGCGTATTGATGATACATACATACATCATCATCCCATATACGTCCTACAGCCGGGCACGGGCCTCCTCTACAACTGAGGAGGTTTAAGCCTTAGTCCACCACGCTGGCCTAGTGCCGATTGGTGGGCTACACATCTTTGAAATTTCTAAGAGCTTTTCTTTATGATGTTTTCCTTCACCGTTAGAGTAAATGATATACATACGAGTATAACATCGAAAAGTCAGAGGCGTATGCCTGGGGATTGAACCCGCGACCGCCGAGATTGGAGTATGTATAACACATATATAACATTGAGTATTGGAGATGAATAACACAATATGAATTTAGTTCAAAAATAACATACCCCGAAAGCGATAACAAAAGTGGCGGCGTGTAAACTGTATAACGCTATATTTCAGTCACATATAGAATACGAAATATTTAAAATTATTTCAAAAAAATATGTCTATATAGATACCAATTGTTTCAAAATAGATATAATTTCTATCTTTGTCTCATTATAAGTATTGCATAAGCTCTAAAAAGTATTGTATAAAAGCAGTGATGGCCTCGAAGTTTAGGGGCGCGGTCGAGAATTTCGGCGGTCGCAGGTTCAAACCCCAGGCACACACCTCTGCTTGCTTTAACGGTGAAGGAAAACATCGTGATAAAACCTGTACACCTAAAAGTTCTTAGGAATTTCTTAGGTGTGTAGTCCGCCAACCCGCACTAGGCCAGCGTGGTGGACTAAGGCCTAAACCCTCTCAGTTGTAGAGGAGGCCCGTGCCCAGCAGTGGGACGTATTTGGGCTGATGATGACATAAGCTCTAAGCTTGAATTTATGTCACGATGTTTTCTCAGAGGGCGAATTTTCGTAATGAAGTAGACAGCGATCGTCCGAATGACTACTGTCCAGTATTCTCATTGAAATATGTAAATGTTGTAAATTAGAGCTCAACAGTAAATAGTTATCTATGGTCGGTGTACTGAGTGGACGTGCTTTCGGTTAAAATTTTAAATTCAATTAGTTAAACTGTCTTTATATACTCTCCAAACTCGTGTATTTTGCAAAAATACGTTGTGAATGTACTCACTTTTGTGTTGCTGAATGTACTATAATCCTGCTCTGCACCACTACCAGCCAGCGTTTAACTTCACAACACCTCACTTAAGACGGTCAATATGATTTCAAACCACTCAAAACACGCTTGAAAACAGCTTTTCGCAGCGAATAGCCCAACTCGAAGCTCAACTTCAGACTGGGGGAGCTGCCAAGGACACGGCATTATTGCGGTAAAAGTCCCGGATGGAAGCCGAATCAAAATCACCACATTAGACGAATTGAATTCTTTAATGGGAAATTATCCCAAGACAGCAAGCTTATCGTCATCGGCAGTGATAAGCCTCGCGTCGACGGAAACATCGCGCTCGAATTTAAAATCGCGTAAGCCTTGATGATCGCTTAGCACTAACTGTTTATTTTTTTCCCTTATTGTATTTATTATTGTTCGTCTATATTTTTAATAATACCCTCATGTTATTTGTTTTTTTGTATTGTCAATTTCAATTTGACATTTGGGTAACGACATAGTCGCGTTCCATACCACAAATGTTAATGTTTTGTTTTTTAACTTTTCATTATTGTATCGTTCATGTTTCTTTTTATTTAATTTTAAATGTTATTTTTTTTTCTTTTCGATTATTAGCTGGCGGGTGGTGCAGAGTATGTTTGCTCTAATAAGTACTATATTTAAGTTTTTTTTGGGCCCTTATTTACTTTTTTAACTTTTTTTATTATTTGTTATTTTATTATATTTGTGTAATATTATTATGAATTCTGATGATGACTCATATATTTCTGCCATTGATTCTGCATCTTTACATAGTGACGACAGTTTTTGTTCGACCTTAGCCACTACTGAAGTTTTGCTGCGTGAGAAATTTTAAAACCCAAATCGGTTTAATCTTAATGTTTGTCACATTAATGCGCAAAGCATCGCTAGTCATTACAATGAACTAGTTGTAACTTTCGCTGACGCTAACGTGCACGCCGTCCTTATTTCTGAGAGCTGGCTCAAACCTCATCTCCCTTCCGCCGCTTACACCCTCCCTGGATTTATTCTAATCCGAAATGATCGAGTTGACAGGAGAGGGGGTGGTGTGGCTATCTATCTCCAAACCACCTTTACCTATAAGGTTGTAGCCTTTTCTTCTACCTTATGTCCCTCTGCTGCTGAATACCTTTTCCTTGAGGTTTGGGTCAAGGGAGCCAAAACCTTACTCGGCGTGATCTACTGCCCTCCTTCTGTAGATTATTTCTCCAGTTTTGATTTAATTCTAGAATCTTTAGGGTCGGATTACGCACATCACATGATGGGAGACTTTAATACTAATCTCCTTGACCCTTACTCCACTCGTTCCTGTAAACTCCTTGACCTTGTCGAGTCTGCTAGCTTGCACATCCTTCCTCTAGAACCCACTCATCGCAACATTGAGGGTGAGGATACCTGGCTTGACTTAATCCTAACCTCCTCCCCTGACCTTGTCTTTGTACATGGTCAGTTTCCCGCTCCTGGTTTCTCCCACCACGACCTCATTTTCTTATCCTATATCCTTAAACCCCCTAAACACAAGCCTAAAGTTTTGCACATGCGATGTTTTGGTCACTTTGATCGAGACAAACTGTGCAAAGATGCTGCTAATCTCTGTTGGGATAAACTCACGGCCGCTGCATCTGTAAAAGATAAAGGTGTACATTTTAAATAAACAAAGTCAGGCACTTTACGACGATCATGCTCCTGTCAGAAAAATCAAGCAAAAACGGCCACCGGCACCTTGGATGACGAGTGAAGTTCGATCGGCGATGAGGCGCAGGGACCGAGCTTTTGCTAAATTCAGCAGACGACGCACAGAGGAGAACTGGACGTCATTTAGGGTTGCAAGGAATCGGTGTAATCAGGTGGTACGTAATGCTAAACGCCGCCATATCCTCGATAACATCAATTCCGCTTCTTCTGCTGATATCTGGAAGTTTCTTAAGACTCTGGGTATTGGGGGTAAGAAGAATCTTGACTTTCAGGGGATTATTGGCTAAGATGACCTTAATAACCATTTTAGTGCATCTCCCGTTTTAGATCATCTAGCCAAAAGTCGTACTCTGGATTTCATAGCTGGGTTGTCTCAACCCGATATTGTTCCCTTTCAATTTTCTCCAATGGCTTCGGACGATATTAAAAAGATTATCCTATCCATCAGGTCAAATGCTGCTGGCTGCGACAAAATCAGCCGTCGCATGATTATTACAATCTTAGACCATGTTAACCCAGTCATAACCCATATTATCAAATTTTCTTTTAGCACTGGTGTTTTTCCATCTATGTGGCGAAAAGCTTACGTTATACCTCTCCCTAAAATCCCTAACCCCACTCTTGTTACCCACTTTCGCCCTACATCCATCCTCCCTTTCCTATCAGAGGTGCTAGAAGTTTGTGCGCACAGACAACTTTCAATGTTTGTACACTCAAACAAATTGTTGAGTACACTACAGTCTGGATTTAGACCTTGCCACAGCACTATCACCGCACTCCTTAAAGTGACTGGCGATATTAGGGCAGGCATGGAGGATACCAGAGTTACAGTATTGGTTCTGGTAGACTTTTCAAATGCCTTTAATACCGTTAGTCACGACATTCTCCTATCCATCCTCTCCCATCTTAAGGTATCGTCTGGAGCTCTGGACTGGTTCTCATCCTATCTTCGAGGTCGCCAGCAGTCGATACACATCAGGGACTCGTCTTCTGATTGGTGTGATTCGCATTCTGGTGTTCCTCAAGGCAATATACTAAAAACTTAAGGGATTTGATTACCCGTACCAGCGATTATCTTTGTAAAAGCGATTCCTTTATAATAAAAACATTTCATGATTTCACTACATTATTTCCGCTAAAACACATTTTTCATTTTCAAATTTTCAAAAACATTTTTCCGCCTATGTTTTAAAAAGGATATTTTTCGAGTCCTTTAGAAATCCAATTTATTAAAAGATAGTAGGTAAAGGTAGACGAAAATACACACTTTTACATTTCATTAATATTATATAACAAGTTTAAAGACTAGATTCTCATTGTACATTCAAATACTAATCGTATAAAAAAATCCAAATCGGTATGACATACATAAATCTTAATACTATTATTTTAAAGTTACCATAGTATCATATTTGCATGACGCAACCAAACTACACACTGAAGCGTTAAAAAGTGGCGGTTCGGAGCACCGTTTCTAAACAGCTCGGAAACCGTACGGAGCTTTCTTATAAAAATTACACGCATAAAAACTATTTTTAACAGTTATTTTATCACGTAATCACCGTAATCTAGAGGAAACATTAATTATTTATGCGCTCATTATACGTAGCCAAGATTTTTGTGTGCCGGCCGACATACGAAATCCACGATTCATCATTATTGTTGATAGGTTTAAATTTAATTTCACTATAAATTTTACGTAGGTACTACCTATATGTTATTTTTATATTTCTTTCGTTGCCATGACGCATTATTAAGAACAAAGTGTCAATTTCTACATACATACATAAACTCACGCCAGTATTCCCCGAAGGGTAGGCAGAGGTGCATTTCTGTACCCACATTTCGCCAGGTACGTATCAGTCCCACGTAATAGGGGGAGAGCCTATTGCCGTTTTTCGGGCACATTTCCAGACTCCGTGCTATTACTGAGAATTTCCTAATGGAAAAACCCAATAACACTTTGCCCGACCCGGGAATCGAACCCAGGACCTCAAGATCGCACGGCACATACTTGTACCGCGAGACCACAAGGCAGTCAATTTCTACATTTTACATTCCCAAAAGTAGATTAAATTCTCGCTTAGACTCTTAGTATACGACTATATACAGCTTATATACATCTATCCGAATAAGGATGTTTTTTATGTTCTAATAATTATGTACTAGTTTTTCGGCCGTCGGTATTGACCGTTGCCGATTTTGCGAGTGATATTGGTTATAACTCATAAAGTTGGCTGAAATTTCATGTCATGGCATGTTTTAAGTAGTAATGCGTTTTTTAAGGTTTTAAGGCACCTCGCAGACTTGTTACTCTTAGCTGATAAATCAACTCATTGTTTTTATTTGGTCTTAGGAATAGAGGATTTTATGAATTCACTTAATTGCTTAAGGTACTTAAATATTTAAGACTCCTGTTTGGTGATACTTAAGTCAAGAAATGACACAGTTTTTCTATCGTCCCCTTTTCCCCTCTATCTTCTTTTCTTCTCTATATTCTTGTCTTTAAAAAATGTAGTGCATACATTCTCCATACTGAAAATGTTATATCACGGTCAATCGATCGCTTTTCCTTAATGACTTCAAATGACAAACCAACAACCGAAATACCATTGCCGATTGCAAAAATCAAACAGATCGGAAATCCTACATTAACCAGTGAATTAGAGCACAAGCAAACATAAATAAAAATCCATAGACAACTGGCGGAAATGGCTCAATCCAGTTAGAAACACAGCTATACAATACTTATACCGTTTAAAAATCAATTAGCATGGAGACCACAAAGCGTTCGCGCACAGAATTAGCCTCATCTCAAAAACAATTGGACGCCGCACGTGTGCCGAGCGATTAAAAATAAAACGGCCCATAGACAACCCGCTCTGTTTGAAAGCTGGTCGTGGCCCGTTTGTGCGTACTGGCAATGTAACTAGAATTGTAATTATTTGAATATCGACGTCATTACGCTGACAGAGGCACTCACATTATTTGATAAATAAAATGAGTATTTTATTAAATTAACTTTCTAATTGCACTATTGCAATTAAGAGCCCTAATGATTAGCTACAGGAATTCATTAAGACTCCAACTCTTTGTTGTCCAACTTTTTCACTTATTTATTTTCCACAAAAGGATAAACAGCTTGCTTCTTACAAACATAATTTTAAGTAATACGATATACTATTATGAAAAAACTTAGAACCATAAATAAAAAACAAATTATAATGATGTTTCACTAAAATCGGTTCACAATTGACGGCAAAGCAATAAAAATAAATGAATTCATCTCATTTTTTAGCATAAAAAACAGTGTCGTTTTTCGGAACTATTTTTTCAATATTGCCCTTTTACTGGCTCAGTCTTACTTCTACTTGCCTGTTAAATAGAGTGAATCCAAACGGGCCACGAGTACTTCCGACCGCGGTAAACAGGTAGGGGAAACATATCAAAAGTGAACGCTACTGAAATGTAAATGTGACTTACAAACGAATCTACCGACTTTATAAACACACGCTGATGGACTTCTAGTCGATGCTATTAATAAATTATTGTTTTTATGACAATTTGCAATGTAATTTATTGATATGACTTTCTAAGAATAATTTCTAAATACCGATTCTGATATTATCTGTAGTCTTTCCTACGACAGTTTAGGTAATTTCTAGTGTAATTTTTTTTTCAACTAAATCATAACTTTATCTTAATAGTGCAATTGTATACTGAACTATTCATCATCAGCCTAAGTAATTCCTAAGAACTTTTAGGTGTGCAGGTTTTATCACGATGTTTTCCTTCACCGTTAAAGCAAGTGATAATTCATTGTGAATACTGAACTATTGGGTGTATTAATTTAAAAAATCTTAGCTATCGAATTCATGTATCGTTACGGACTAATTATTACGGGTCATTGAGGTCACTGGGCGTGCTGAGGAGGCGGTGCGATCTCGCCTAATACAATCCTTAGACGGGCGGCACGGCTAATCACTTTCTAACTATGATTATCATAAATAAATAATTTACTCTAAGATTCAGTCGATAAATCAAAGTCCATTGACTTTCATATTGTTGCCGCAGTAAAAGTTTCTAGTGTGTTCTGGGCACACTGGGCACTTGGGTTCTGGGCACTACTTACTCCTATTTCAAGCTTTTCGAGTGAAAAAATAGTGACTAAAATTCCCAGTTGAATTGGAAACAAGTGCATTAGGATAAAAAGGTTACAAAGCACTTGTAATTCTGTTCTCGTTTAATAAACCCGTGACCAAGTCTGGGACAATGAATCAACACGGCTTTGTCTTAGATGCAATACGAAGCGTTACAATTTACGGCACACATTATTTTAAAACAAGCTCGTTATGTAAACCAAACACGTGGTCCGAGAATTTGTAAAACACACCACCGGACCAATTGGCTGAAAAAAGAACTCTAAAAACCTATTAAATTAACCCAACCCCTTTCAGCGGGGCATAACGTAAACACCGCCTTGGTGCGACGACAAAAAACATCGTTTAAAAAAAGTAAAATTAATAAGAAAACGTCACATGTGTACGTTCTAGGAAACTCGTTAATACACGTTGTAAACTAATAAAACATATTATAGGCCGAGGTGTTTTTACTGAATGCCAGAGTGGCAGAGTCACGTTTCTCGAAGCCGTAAAGTGTCTTGCTGCTTGTAAACTTCCTTGGTAATCATATATTATATTAACGGCCTGTTTATGAACCCTAATTTTATCTAAGACTAGCTTTTGCCTACAGTTTCGCTCGCGCCAATATGGATCTTTCGACTTACATCCATTTTCACTTTAAATCACCATTTATTCCCTTAGGAGGGGGCTTTATAAAATTCATTGATTTCTGGACCTGAAAATATTGTTTTGTCGCAATTGGCGTCGTAATTACCTTTGAAAACACTTAAATTGATGTTAAACTAAAGTCACACATACCTAATAATTTTCGTCATAAATTTTCAGAAAAAAATTAATAGTTATGCCTGCCTCATGGTCTTGTGGCACAAGCGTGTGCCGTGCGATCTAGACGTCTCGGGTTCCATTCTCAAAGTGTTTTTTTTTTTAGGAAATTCTCAGAAGCAGTATGGATTATGAAAATGTATCCGAAAATCAGCAATAGGCTCGGCCCCTATTAAGTAGAACTCATACATACCTGGTGAAATGTGGATGCAATAATGCACCTCTGCCTACCCCTTCAAGAGTATAAAGGCATATGTGTGTGTTTTTGTGCAGGCCGGCATGATTGTGTCGACCAGCGGGTGACCATATCGTTTCTCGCTGGTCGGTAGTAATTTTTTGGACTCCACTGTGCTTACCATCAGGTACAGTGGAGTCACTTTGCCGTGCCAGAATAAAAAAAAAAAAAAAAAAAACATAGATTAATGTGATAGGAACATAGCTCTATCACCATCTATGAATTATACCCCCCTATAAATAAATAAATACACCCAACAGTCACATACATATACAAGTGTAGTATCGTGGTTATCAGAAACTACAACCGAGGAGTCTCTTCTCGATCTCACAAACACCCAGACCCGAAACAAATATTTGTGGGCCACACAAACATTTATATCAGAAATCGAACCCGCGGCCTCTCGTTTCTCAAGCTGGGGTCGAGCAAACTGCGACACAGGGATGTCAGTAAAATTAATTAAAACAACATGCGCTCTTTTTAATTAAGAAAACTCTAGATTCAACGTGACTCCAAAAAAACCCGCATAAAAAAGCCAAAGCCGTAACACTACATTCGCCACAAGGTTTTACGAAGCAATTGTGTGACTAAAAGCCATCGGTAAGACAGACAAGGTGACGTACAAAGGAGCCGTCCCGTTTCCGCCTCGCCTGGGCGCTTGTTTGCCGCACCAAACGCATTTACCGCGGCTTAATACTAAGAACACTAAATTACGCTTTCGTAATTACAGATTAATTTTTAACAGAGGAACCCCTGTTCTCGTATATAATTAATGATGAAGTCTCATTGAGAGATAAGGTTGATACTATGGCATGAGCCTGGGGCAGATGGTGCCAATCGAGAGAAGAAATGGATGCTTTTCGTGTTAGGAAATGTAGCTCCTAATAACGTAGGAATAAACTTATCTCTTCGGGGATACCGGAAGCAGTGAATATGTGCGACTGTAAATCTATACCAGCTTATAATAAGGGTCTCCTCTATAATTGACGAGTGCTAGTCCGTCATACTGGCCTAATGGTACATTATAATATAATAACAATTGCTAAAATTTATAAAATAATAAGTATCATATTAATGGTATAGTCATTTGTTATCTGACCCTCTTTATATTCATACAATTACACAATATGTACCTAACTATTACAAGTCACACAATATAATATATAGCATACAATAACACTATGGTACATAATCTAGGTCTGTTCAACCGAAGACGTGATGCGGCAATTCGCTACTGCTGGCACAGCTGAGACAGCCCCACCATAACATTTCAATTGTGACAATATCATCTCAAACTACCGACAAACATTTTATCAATTACTATTTATCTACCCTTTTACAATTTATTTATTTTCATATTTCTACAAACTAGTTAAGGCGACAACACATCGTACGGTTATCTTGAATTTAGGTATGAAATTGATTATGATCGAGATGGTATGATTGTCGAGATGCGGTTGCTTATAAAACTACGTACTTACTTTGTACGATGGAGTAATATATTTTTATAGGAATAATTAAATAAAGTCGTCGGCAAGATTCTCTGCACACAATAGTAATCTGTGTTGGAAAAGAATCAAAGCTCTGGCTTGAATCCAGGCGCAGTCAGAGACAACTAAATCTATCTTTTGATCAATTGTACCCACTAACACCATTGTAAGAACAACTACCGTTTACACTTTCATAACAACGTCTATCATCAATAATAAGACACATACAATGGCTACTTTTGTGATCAACCATCAGTTTAAAATATTTTTAAAAATATTATAAATTTTTATTTTTATGAACGCTGTTTGTAGTTAAAAGATCTTTTGAAACGTTTCTCTGTGCCAAATTAATATATTTTATTATACAGGAGATGAATATTATTCATAGAGTTACCTAAATAATCTTAATGTTATATAAATAACGTGATTATAAAACCTAAAAATATTTTTAAAGCAACAACTTTACAATCTTTATAATCTGTGGGGACCGCCTTATGACGTCAAGAAATGTTAGATGTCGTTGGATAAATATTCGAAATTCAAAAATTCTAACGAGATTGACGTAATTATTCGTGGAATATTCTGATTGGTTCAGTGAATTGGAACGCAGATTAAAGGATGATTACGTGTTAGCACTTTCAAGTCTTGTGTCTTGCAAGTCTTTGTAGTACGGGTGATTATTACCGTCGTATTGTCTTGTGTAGCGAGGTGGATAGTTGGACTGCAACGCTACTAGATGCGCTGATTTCCGCCATAATAAACGTTTGTTCTTTGGGGCCTCCAGTTTATTAACACCGATGTGGAACGAACAAATATTTAGGCATCTCTTTAGGGAATTATAGATTTCTTAGTACTTTAATACTGTATAGAGTAACGTGACATAAGAGGCTCATAAAATTATACTAGATCTTTAAAAATTCTAACTTAAGACTTCATAATAGAATAAGTATGTTGCTAGTAATATATTTCCATCCAGATGCTTAGTAGAGTCTATAAAACCTAACATACGAAACGATGGAGTGAAGATATCTGCTCTTTAAGGGGAAATAAGGTCGCCACCTATTATTAGGACTAATGTCGCCAAAGACGTGTGTAGAAATATTTCCCGTCCGATCGAAGGATTCGAGGTAGAATAAAGATGTTCAGGCTTCGAATCCCACATTACCATGCCTCTGGAGCACGATGCACCCACTTATGCCGTGGGATCAACGAGACACCTACATTAGTCATATAAAAATTATTACACAGTTCACTAAAACAAGAAAATGTATAATTAAAAAAAAAACTTGCCATTTGTAATCACTAAAAGCCAAAAAAAATACGAAGTGCTCACTCGACCTAACTACAATATTTCTTAGTGCTTTAGCCGTCGGCGAGTCATCAGTAATCCGAGCCTCATAATTGCACACGTTTGAGATAGAACTATAATAAATTATCTATAAAGATAAGAAAAATCTATTTTTAATGTTAGATTAACCACTTTTTAATGATTGGGGGTGAAACTGTAAGCGTTGTTAATGACGAAAACGCTCTTTAAAAAAATGTCTGTCTATCAGACCATTAGTTTGTGCTAATCTCCGAAACGATTAGACCGGTTTTGACGAGTCTTTCACAGGATAGCTGATGTTATGGGGGGTGACATAGCGCACTTTAATTTTAGAAAAAATATGTAAAATTTTGTTCGATTTTAAATAAACTACTCTAAAATGTACTCTAATCATTTCTCTATGTTCTTTCCCGAAGTCATATAATTTCATTATAAAAATAATTTAAATCGATTCAGCGGTTTATGCGGGAAAGCGTAACAGACAGACAGTCAGAGTTACGTTCGCATTTATAATCTGAGGGGCCAATACGTCAAGGCATAGGGGTATAGTTGTGTTTAGTGATGAGGTGAAGAGTGTCTCGACATCGATGCATCGAGGCATAGTTGTGTAAAGTGATAGGGTAAAGTTGAGTGGCGCCATTGCGTCGTAATCTAAGGCGTGTCGACGTCAATGCGTAGGAGCATAGTTGTGATAAGTGATAACGTTAACAGGCGTCGTGACCTCATAATGTAAGGCGTCTCGTCTTCTGTGTTGAATAGTCAATCAAGGAAGGCTATAGGCTTAAATCATCACTCTCTGAACAATAGTTGTGGAGCAGCGAGGAAAACTATAGCAGACGGGGAAAAATATAACTTTTGAAGTCTAAAGTTTCGCAAACGAAGTTGCGGACAACAGACAGTTTTAAATATAATTTGTGGAATTGGTGCAATGGTAGCTTTTACAGCTAATGTTCAGTGCCCACGCGTGACGTCATCCTGAAAACAAACAGGCTGCGGACTTCACGAAGTTGAATCCGGATTATAATCAAAATGTTTATTTCTGCCTCGTGGTCTCGCCGGTCGAGTACGGACCATGCGATTAAGAGATCCCGGGTTCGATTCCCGGGTCGGGATAGAGTTGTTGGGTTCTTACATTTGGAAAATGTGAGTAGCAGCACGGAGTCTGGAAAAGTACTTGAAAAACGGCAATAGGCTCTCCCCCTATTACCTACCTGGTGTTAGGTGGGTGTAGTAATGCACCTCTACCTATCCCTTTAGAGAACACAGGCGTGAGGTTATGTATGAATATATGTATGTATTTTTATGTCTTGAAGTTTAGGCAAATACTCTAAAAATTAAATGTTTAGTAGGTACTTATAAGGTTGTGTATAAATCAAAATACAAAGCTACTCATGGTTTTAGCTTAAACAACATAGCTCTTCTGACTGGGAACATAGTATTATATTAATTACAGTTGTGACATTTTCATAATCTTCCAAATCGCGAACAAGCCTGTCACATATTTTTGAACCGTTATTTTCAGCCATACCGATTTTTTATATTTTATCATATTTTCTGTCTCTTCGGCGGATGGATTTACTTAACTTTATTATAAAAATGCATTTAAGTTTCTAGATTTATGCATCATTGGAACAAGCAGACGATATTTTAATCACCTCTAATATATTTGGTGAAGTCGCCAGGCGCGGTGGTCGCGTTATGCCTATATATTACCTACCAATAACTATTTTTACGCGATCTCTAACCTCGTTCTGAAAATTTAATGAACATCAAGTTTTAACGAGAAATGAACATTCGCGCCATTCCGCCCGCACCGTCGACACTTCCGGTTCATTGCCACTCATGATTTTTATTAGCATCCGATTAAAACTGAAAAAAATATACTTCAACACCGTTTTGATCAAAACCGAAACGGTTTTTACCAGTCTATTAAGAAAACAGAAGAATATAATTGAGTGTAAATATTTTACTTAAATTTCATTTTATTATTTTTAATGATATGATTAAGTGAGATAATTATGATTATTATTATATTACCTATTAACTATTAAGTATGATACGAGAGGTTTGGAGTTTCATTTTCGGGTCTTATCATTGTCTTTTCTGTTCAGGATCACTAAGTGGTTGCTCCTGCACCTTATAGGTAGTAATTACAGTGGGGCCAAATACAGTGTCCTACCTACTGTTTCCAGATCTGTATCTGAATTTATATGTCAAGTTTCTGTAAACTTGGCTCACTTGTATGTCTCACTGTACCGAATTTTACTAGTAAATAAATAAACACCCAACGGTCACATACATAGTTCTGACCCCACACTAAGATACAAGTCTCGCATCGTGAGTATCAGAAGCTACAAGCAACATTTCGGTCTCAAAAACACTTACAAACATGTGTCTCAGCACTTGGATCGCACCCGCAGCCCCCCGTTTCACAAGCTGGTCTCAACTGCGCCACGGGGCTCATATCTAAGATGTTCACTGCTTGTATATAAACATCCTCCCTCCAGAAAATTTGATCTCCAACAAACTCACTACCAAATGAATCACAACAGAATCTATACATATCCTACCACCTGGGTCCTAGACCAGTGGTGGTACTTCCATAGAAGCCCAGAAGCGTTACACGTAAATTGTGTAATGTCTAGTTTATAATCGTTTATAGTGGGGTCAGGATAGTCTTATTTATATGCCAAATTGCTTGTTAAATAAAGATTTAAAGCTTAAAGATTATTATTCGGAATATTGCAAGCCACTCAAGGCTTTTGGACTTCTACGGAAGTACCGCCGCTGTCCTAGACTGATCCGGTCCAAACGTACCGCAATCCAAGCTGACTACGGCGTGATTGCGTACAGCAGTTTCTGAGTACTGCTGACTGTACTTATAAAAATTTACAGACTTCGTGGCGCAGTTGACCGGCCTGTGAAACGTAAAGGAACAGGTTAAGCTCCGATCGATCGGCTTCGATGATACAGAAATATTTTCTGCGGTTTGTGATTTGAAAGACAAGTCTGCAAAAATGGTTTAGGGTAAAACAATGTGGCACTACAGTACCTTTAGTCGTGTTTATGATGTGTATTACTATATCTAAAAATCGTGGAAACAATTCATTAATAAAAAAACAAGCTTATAGCTTTATATAGGTACCTACCTACCTCGCTACTGACCAAAACCAAAATCGAAAAGACGGAACATCCAACATCCAAAAGCGTAAAAGATTTATTATTTCTCAAACTGTTTTTGTGTTTACAAAGCAAAACATCTTTCGGAAGCGACCGGTAATAAATTATGAACACGTTGAAAAATTTGAATTTGCCATCACTTCTTTATAAACCCAAATTATTTATTACGTAGTTACATGTTAATGTTCATATATTCGCACCTGCATCGGCGAAAGGGTAGATAGATACACTTCTGCACAGAAAATTCTCACCTTTGGTTTTAAAACCCACGTAGGATGAGCAATCCTTTTGCTAAAAAGAAAAAAGATCGGCAATGCACCGATGATTCCACTGATATTGTGGGCGTTCATGGGCAGTATTGACCACTTAACATCAGGTGGCTCACCTGCTCGTTTAACTCCGTTCCCATGAAAATTAGCGTACTCTGTATTACTTCCGATATAATTACAACCAATCCTCTCGTTTTCGCGTGATGGCTTGCGAAGTTTTAGGTATTAGTAAAATAGCAAATTTGCTACCACCATGCGATTATGTAGAGCCGGTTTCTTTAACAGAAGTGTACCTCAGCGTGACTCTCGTATCACTTTCAAATCCTTTTTTTAAAGTCTCAAAAAACGCGTTAATACATAAACCCTATATAATATCGCAATTATAAACATACTGAAAGGATTTTTCTATTTCCATTGTCTTCAACGATCGACGATTTAAAAAAAAATGACCATAGACAATATAGTACATACTTTTTAATATAAAAGGAACAAAGTTTTCACCTATAACATGGTATTACGAGAAAACGTTATCAATTCACATTTGTTCGTAGTCCGTACAAGCGGGGTTCGCGGAAGCCCACCCAACAGGCACGCACCTGACAAACAAACCGACGAATCGCAGAGCACGGTAGCGTCCAGTTCTTCACGCTGCTTCCACTTACCAAGTACCTGGTAATTGGATTTGAAAGAATTCTAAAAATAAAGTGTAAACCACAAGAAAGGTAATAAAACGCGATCTTTCGAACGACGGAATCCGTTGAAATGTTCGAGAATATAAATAATGTTCCATTTTTGAATACATTCTAAATTTTTGATACTTAAGTCTTAAACTTGATGCCTAGAAGAATAAATATCAAAAGCGCAAAAAAAATGTAACCTACAAGGCTACAACAACTAGATCTAATGCTAAAATTACGTAAGTAGATAAATAAATAAAAAATATTAAGTACCTATCTGCCTCGTGGTCTCGCGGTACAAGTATGTGCCGTGCGATCTAGAGGTCCTGGGTTCGATTCCCGGGTCGGGCAAAGTGTTATTGGGTAGGTATTTCCATTAGGAAATTCTCGGTAACAGCACGGTGTCTGGAAATGTGCCCGAAAAACGGCAATAGGCCCGCCCCCCATTACGTGGGACTGATACATATCTGGCGAAATGTGGGTGCAGAAATGCACCTCTGCCTACCCCTTCGGGGAATACAGGCGTGAGTTTATGTATGTATGTATGTATATTAAGTATTATAAATGTTTTAATTTTCTTATCTGGTAGTTAGCTAAATAATCATCATCAGCCCATATAGGTACGTCCCACTGCTGGGCACGGGCCTCCTCTGCAACTGATAGGCCTTAGTCCACCATGCAATCTAAATAGTAACACTAAATAAAAAACTTAACAGATGGTCTGCAATTACAGAACTAATGAAACATGTTTATCGAAGCGGTGTAATTTTTATGTAAATTTATAAATTATAATAGGTATTGTATGTCATTTTTACAAAAATCTGCACACGTTAAATTGCATCAATTATATTACTTACAAGAGAAGATACTTGAAGACAATAATAATCCTCAATAGTTTTACACGTACACACGTGTAAAACACGTAGGCCGCCGGCACAGTTTCGCTAATAAAAACGTTCAATTCTGTCTTGCGTCGGACAGTTCGACGCGACATAAAACGATATTTTTCTAACACAAAACTCGAACAATCTATTTGTATTGATGAATTTATCTATGTTTATAGTTTCGGCTTAATCAATTGTTTAATAGTTCACTCGATAAAACACAGACTATGCTGGAAACTCAATAAAACCGTATACAACTGTTAAAATGAGCGTTGTATTTATTTAAGTGGTAAACTAACTTGCCACCCGCGGGTAACCGCTGCCAGCGACCACACATAAAATTTGACCTCCACTATTGGTATTTATTGAGTGGTAAGTATCCAGATTTATTTACATTTGATTGTTTTGGGGCAATAAAATGGTTTTATACGAAGTGAGTCTGTGGCTAGTGCGTGTTCGCAGTTAACCGAAATCACTCGTAATTTACACCTTCTCTTTTATTTGAGGTAACTACAAATATTTTTTATAATTTAACCTTTAAAATAGCGTTATTACAAGTAATAGATTAATGAAATGCTACCGCCCATAACAGGATTATAAATTATTAGTAGCATTAATTACATTTTTGAAATATGAAGAATTGAGAGTCATCTATGGATGCTTTTTGGTAAACAACATTTGATGTACCCAACTGATAATGGATGTCACTGTAGTTATTATCTTGTGACACTTATTTAAAAAATACATATAATATTTAATTATTTACACAAATAAGTTACTTTATTCTTAATAAACTACAACAAGAAACAAATATTTGGTTTAGAAAACAAAGTTTAATTATAAAATTTCTATTCGCCAAAAGATGGCAATATTCTGATTTTTTGAGGAACGGCAATCTAACCACTACTCTAATCATTATATATATAATTATTGTATAATCGTGATTTCCTGTGTACGATTAACAAAATATTAATACATTATATCTTGTATAATGTTTATTTTTAGAAACATAATATAAAGGTATATAACTATATGTAGTAGAGCGTATAATGAAACGTTATAAAAAAGTAAAACTGAAAAATGACGTTTGGTGACAGTTGCGCTTTGTTATCGTGCCGATTATTTTCAACATTTTTTTATAGGAAAAAAATTTGTATCAGTGTTAGCAGCCTTCATATGGATATAAGAGATGAAGCGAAATCAGCCATGGAGATCGTTAACATCCCACCAATCATTTCCATTTACCGACAGGCTTTGCGCACATTTGATGACAAGTTCAAATCGGAATTTTCAACTAACTTGTCTAAGTTGAAAAGTCTTACGGATGCGCTAAAAGCCGATGATCTGGGATTCGACAACAATCTGAGCAACCCTGAGTATTGGGAAAAACCTAACAAAGCGCCATGCACATACATCGAAGTGTTCCAAAACAGTTCCATAAACATGAGTATTTTTGTGCTCAAACCCGGTTTTAAGATGCCGCTGCACGATCATCCACATATGCACGGGTTATTGAAAGTGATTTGTGGAGCTGTGAACATTAGAACCTTTTCGGAGTTCCCTGCGAAAGAGGCGGTAAGTTTGTTAGACTTTACAATCCGTGCAAAGTTCGAGGCAGCTAGGTTAGCTCGCGGACTTCACAAGAGGAGAAGATTATTCGCTGAAGTAGCCACCGATCGTGCATGTAGAAGCAATGCTGAGACATGCATGCTCACACCAAGCATATCCAACTATCATGAAATAGAGGCTTTGGACATGCCAGCTGCATTCTTTGATATTCTCTCACCACCTTATGACACATTTATTGAAGGTATTGGTCCAAGGAGATGTCGGTACTACCATGTTGCTAATGTAATAAGCACCAATTTAGTTGAATTAGAAGAAATAGAAGTGCCAAAATGTTTCTTTTGTGATCAAGCACCATATTTAGGACCCATGTTAGCTTAGGTACAAATTCCAGTAGTGTAGGTGTAGGTAGAAAAAATATTGAATGAAATTTATTGCACTCAGTATATTGTAATTCTCCAAATCTATAGGTTTTAATTTCATTTAATTAAGTTATGATAAATAGTATAAAAAATTATCCATTGATTTGGGTATTATTATAAGGAAAATAATTTTAATATTGTCTTAAGGAATACCCTCATTACTTACCCAATATCTTTAATTAAGAATTACATATACTGACTGTAAAAATTATCTTTCAAGTTTGATTCACAATTAAATATGATAATTTCTCACTTATGAGTGGAATGTGTGAAATAGTAATAATATAGTGCAAATAATTTTGTGCCTTCACATTTATTGTATTAAATGTTTACAATATAATTGTACCTATGTTGTGGTTAATTGGAACCGTAAAAACAATTGGTGTTATATACATTTACATGTATTTAACCCAATATATTAAGTTACCATTTACATAAATGTAATGACAATCATTTATATTTTATTATCTTTAATATAATTGATGATGAGAATGTATGTGTAATATAATTAACATGAGTTTATAGTTTTATTCATTTATGATTGTTAATTTGAATAAACTCTGTGTCATTTGGTGCAGTAAAGCTTTTTATGTAATTTGTTGAAAGGATTAAGTAAATAAATATTAAAAATTTGGAAGTGAAAAAACTGTATGTGCAACTCTCATACTAATAAACCTATTAAAATAATTTCAAAACTACCTTGTAGCAACCCTTGGTAAACTCTCAAAAAGTAAAACAAGTTGTATTAAAATAAACTTGGTGTTTACGCTCCACGCGGCTAGTTGAATTTCGGTAAATATGAGTGTTTTAAAATATTTATAAAAAAATAAATAAGTGAAATTTCTTCAAAACAAATATTTTACGTTTTCAAGTACACATTCTTATATTATAGAAAGTTGTTGTTTTATTAAATTTCATATATGGGTCAAAAATACTGTATTGGCAGTAATTTGTCAGTATTTCAAATGCCTTAGATTTTTTGTTACATGAATAAGGGATCTAAATCTTAAAATGTTCTTCACTAATTTAGATGACAATATTCCCTAAAATATTTGGTAATTATCATGTTTGTACAACGAGTCTTTCATCAATTTTAAGGGATTCGAATAGTACTGTTTTTGCTCAAATTATGCTAAAACCGCGTAAACACTCTTAAGCGCTTTTTCATTATAGAATAAACTACTGCTGCTTCAAAACATGATAATTCTGTTGAGAAAAAGTGTCACAAAAAATATTTATAATGAATTCTTTGGACACTAGTTTTGATTCAATAGAATTGCATAAAAAACATTAAATTTTAGGACAATTCTACATATTGTTATGTTAATAATCATGTTATTGAGTACCTTATTCAATTTTTACTTCATCTTTAAAATTATACAACACAATAATATAATTTGTGGCATCCACATAATTGTTTAGTTAGTAAATTAAAACAATCCTATGTGTTATGAAGATAAAAAAGTCTTTTTTCATAACATATGGAGTTTATACTTATAGACAATGATCACAAGTTCTAGACATACTTGATTGTCTATTGTGCTATTGTAACATGTAATTCAATGGGTATGTGCATAAAAATGTATTTGAACTCTAATGTTAATTGGCTACGTCCATGCATAAAAATATATTGTCAATTAAAATTTGAGATAGTAATTTTTATTTAAATAGACGTGGCACAGCTTCTCTTGTATAGGTAAAAGCAATTTAATGATGATAACATTATCATGCAGCATATACTTTTCTAGCTAATGCTGATTATTATATTAGTTGATTTTTTTTTTATTAATTTCCAATCATTATAAAATTTATGCAGGAACCAAAAAATCAGTTATTTGTCACATAATTGAATCCAAATTACATATGATATTTAAGCACCACCATAAATAGGCTATAAAATTAATGCCATAATTATTTTTTCTTTCATTATGAAGTCTAATGCACTTTTGGCTATTGTGGTAAAAATCAGTTCAGTAGAATTTGGTTAAGTGTTAAATTACTTTGTGTAATATAAAATATTTCAACTAGTTTGTTCTCTCACTTCATGAAGCAATCAAAGATTATTAAAAATATTGTTTCAATATTTAAAATGATAATTATGCATATATAAACTTTTTGACCATTTTGATCACTTCATCTGAATATTGTATCTAATTATATGCAATTGATATGGGACCTTTAGCTATTATTATATATAGAAAAGTTAAAATTAAGTGCATAATTTTAGTTATTTATAGGAAAATTGTTTTCAGTTCATATGATTATAATGTATATATGTTATGGTGGATATTTTAATCAATGGAATTGGATAACATTCCAAAGCAAATTTGCAGCTTGCACACTATCACAATGATTAGTCATTACATGTTAAGGCATTTATGTATGTGCATAAAATTTAACGAAATTGTTAATTTTGATCTCTAAATTGTTGTTTATAGATTAAATGTCGTTGGATTTAAAGTAATGTTATTGTAAGATGAAAAAAAAAGGATTGTCAACTTTTAAACAGTCTGATATGTTCATAAGATGCTCTTATATTTAGCCGATTATATAATTTTAGTGTCAATTTAATGCCTTAATCTCTACCATCACCTAATACTATCTATAGTCTATACAAAAAGTTCTTTATTTACCATCACATTAAATTTTTATGACCTTGCATGGAAAAATATTGACACCGTTAGAATATTTTGTATGTCATGTGTTTAAAATTGTTAACATTTAACATTGTTTTGTTGTTAATTTTGCATGCATGCAAATTTGTTAACAATGAGAGTAAACACCGTTTTCAATTTATAATTTAATGGTAATCACAAATATGTTCTAATTTTCTGCATGGACATAAGGTTCATCTTAAAAAGCTATAAAAACATATTTTTTTAAAACATTTTTGCTGTAATTATTTAAGGAGCCTTTTATATCGATTAAGTTCCATTCTGGAATTAGTATTGATGTTTTATTTGTTAATAAAATATTTAATTTGTTATTTTAAATGTTTTATTTTTTTATTACCTATGGTACAGAGATAGACATTTTTGTCTTTTTTTTTGGAAATTTATGAAAGGCCCTCAAATCATCAAAAAATTTAATTATAATAGAATAGCCCCTGTATTAATATTTTTACGTCCATATGGCTTCGGAATTGACAAAACGTGCTACGCTGCTCAACCCCTGGGAAACTACGTCAAGGGCCACTTGAAAAAGAAATCAATTCGCCATGAATCGTCAAATTCCTATACGTAATATAAGCGTTTACTCATTTTATACTTTGTTTTTAATATCACACGAGCTATGATATGAATATTTAGTACTATTAATTGGGTCATATTCGTTAAAAAAAAACCAGCCTATGCATCTTCCAAAAGTGCATCTTTGTCCGTACCAAAAAGAAATACAAATCTTTTCTCTATTAGGAAATCTAGATGTGCGCCAAAAAGGTCATTGACATTTAACAGATGATAAAATCTACGAATATTTAATAAACCTAAATATTTACGTTACTCTAAATATGCAATAAAGATATTTTGTAATGGCCATCAAGGTTACTAGAATGTATCGTTTATTGCGAAAACCGCTTGTGGCCGTTGTGGTAGCGAGAGAATGTAGATAACAATATCTACATTTTGATTATTACAAAATAAATTAATGGTTGTTTCGTGAAATATTACGTTAACGATGTACTTATCACAAATATTAAAATACCTATTGAATAATGCGAAAAATATCAGTGATCAGATTAGTTGATAATGCGATAAATTACGTTTCGTGTTTTCCTATATTAGTGCGTTTGCAAAATAGAACGTAAAGTTACGATGCAGCAAAAAAAAAAGGCTTATTTAACACTAAAAAAAATGCATTGTTTGGCCGTCGTTATTATCACAATATGGAAACATTTTATATGTTATTCCATACCAAAATGGTATAGACCCGGGTACACAAACGGTCTTTTTGTCAAATCTTTTTTCTATTGCCAATAACACGGCTTGATGATTTTCCTTTATTATTATTACAGTTAATTTTATTTCATTCCAATTATTTGGTACCTTCGAAGTGTGTTTTGGGTTTGATTTAAATCGAATACCGCATGCTTTAATTCGTGATGGCTTCGAGGTTTAGGCACGCGGTCGAGAATCTCGACAGTCGCGGGTTCAAACCCAGGCACACACCATGACTTTTCGTAGTTATGGGTGTATTCACAAAGAATTAAACGGTGAAGGAAAACATCGCAATGAAACCTGCGCACGCACCTAAAAGTTCCTAGGACTTTCTTAGGTGTGTAGTCTGCCAACCCGCCTAGGCCAGCGTGGTGGACTAAGGCCTAAACCCTCTTAGTAGTAGAGGAGGCCCGTGCCCAGCAGTGGGACGTATATGGGCATCAGCAGCATCACCAACTAGGCCATCACGATTTTAAAAGTTCAAGACAGTTATTTAATCATTTACGCCATTAGAGTGTATCGCTAATATAAGGGTATGTTAGTTTATTTTACTAATGTGTTTTTAATCTAATTTCGAGGAAATGTGTTTTATTAAAATAAATTAAAAATCAAACACATAGTAGGTAAATAACGTTTTGAATGAAGTATAATAGCATTAACTGAATTATAACCACACAACAATTGCACACGAGAAGAGTATATTTAAACAAAATTGCTTACAATAATAAAAATAGATATAATAAATAGCTGTGGTCACATCAATAAGGCATAATATGGTTCAACAGCACCTGAATTTTATTAGATTTTACGAATTGTGATTAAAAATATATTTGACCATGATTTAATATGTTGAGAATATACTTATTTAATGTCACTATCTTTTCTTATGTGAACTAACCTGTAACATTTAAGTTCTTAATAAAATCTATATGCTTATCGGAACTTTTTCCTTATTTTCATATTTTTTTAAAGAAAATAAATTGTCTTTGGGACCATCATGTTAATACACACTTGGAGTAATCGACGGCAAAACATTGGGTGTGCCAGTTTGTCGTCAAACATTATCAGATATTCGCACATCTGAATTGATTTGACTCTTGTTGACAAATACTGATAACTATCGTGGCAGTCCAGGCATGGGAATCAATGATAAGATACAAAGTGCGAATATTTGTACTGAAAATCTTACTTTATCAAGCACATAGGGATTTCAATAGATAACCTGCTTGTTTACAAAAATTACGTACATTTTTGCAATATGATATTCATATTTGTCTCTACACCATTAGCACACCCTCAAATTACACCATATTGAGACCGCAAGTATTAAAAAAAAGTCTTATTAATGATACACAATGGTTGAATTTTAGTTAATTATATAACAATATTGTCTACAATTACCATAGGACAAATGTTTAAATTCCGATGACATATGTTAAAGGACGAAATGACAAAATTTCAATCTTCTACATTTCTAAACACACAAGGGATATTTTGTTAAATTTTTATACAATAAAGTGCTCAATGGAATTGCCTTCTTTGTAACAAAGTATGGCCAATCGTACTTACTATATTTTGTTCACATTACACAATACCCCATTCTTATTCAAGAGTAACATCTTTGCCGAATACAATCATACAACAGAATATATAAGTCAATGCTTCAACATAGTCGGCAATGAAAAGTGAATAGCAATTTAAATATAGAAAACAAATTATTATTGCAATAACTTATCTTCAATTGACATATTTTAATATGAATTTAATTCTCAAGACATATGATAGTATGTTCTTTTTAAGAAAATATTAGGTATGATCTACCCCAAATAAAAGTAATGAAACAGTAGGTAGATATTTTTAAACAATTTTTAATTTCTCTAGCGTTGCTTCAGATATTATTAAAGGTTGTGTTGTTGTTAAGAAGTTGACATTGGAAATTGGGATAAAAAATGAGACACAAACAAGGAAAAGTTACATTCCTAACTAAATGTAACTTTATGTTCTTTATACACACTACTAATTATTCCCAATATTATCAACCTCTACTACTCAAATGTACCACATTCATTAATCCCTGCCCATGGCATTTTATTTTTCATGATAACAATTACTTTCTCTGATTTTAATAAAATACTATCATCTTATTATGATGCCATTTAATTGTACTGTGTACAAATTTTAACAAAATTTTAATGGAAGTTTACATGTTTTAAACATAACTTTAAAAGTAGCTTTTCTCTTTTTGGTTTAAATTAAAAGTTTTTAAAACATTTAAAAAAATTGAAGATTGCGCACGTCATGCTCTTATGAAGAAAAATATTGACATTTTGATCATTGAATTAAAAAACAAATGTGCTAATTATTCCACAATAACACCCTTAAATATACACTAAAATAATAAAATATATCACTAACAGGCAGTGTAAAGAATCTATTAAAATAATATGCATGCGTAAAATACAATATTGTTTGTGATTTATTCATTTGTATAATATTAATTCTATTGTGAGCTGAGATAAGTATTTCTATATATTATTTCTAGCCACTAAGACTTCTAATTTGTGAGCATGTTACTATTGATTACTTTATATATTGAGATTTTTATATATTTTTATTAGTAGCACCCAAAATAAGGTGGTTATCTATGACAGTGCACACTTTTTCATAGCAGAGCTTTTTTCCTGTACTAAATATTTCTTAAATTACAAAAAAATATATCATTATTTGTTACATTTATTTTTCAATAACATGTGAAGAACTACTGTCTGAAAAAAATGATATTTTGCAAATAGGTCACACAAATTTCTTGTACCAAATCTTTTAAAACCATGCACCGCCATAGATGATAGCGTTTACATCATGAGCAAGAGAGCTGCATTTTAAAGGCGAAAAAAAATTGGTCCGAAATTGAATATAAAATTACGCACCTAAAGGTATCAACCGATTAGACTAGCAGTGCGTTGTACTGTTAGATATGCACCTACATATAGAGCATTTTAAAAGATTGTATCATTTATCTTCATATTAATTAGTCATATTATCATACCTAATAGATGAATTACAATTACTATTATAAAAATTTTGATGTCTTTTTGCCATAAAATATGAAGTGAATTGGGAAAATTCAATGCAATAATTTAAACAGAATAATCAGTAATTCTTTTTAACTATTTTCAAAAAAGCTTATAGGTTAATGGCTTCACTGTATGATTTATATGAATGCCAATAAAATTAACATTTGATTCCTTAATGTATAGTTTCCATGACATACAGAAAAGTAAAGTTTTCCTCCTTTGAAAATGCTCTATACGTGTTGTAAAACGTTGGTAACGCCGACACTAGGTTGTTGTATTTAGGCCGGCAGCAGCGGACGGTCGCCCACCCCTCCGGCGAGATCGAACACTGCTTGAGCCACTTCCGCCGCCAACTTGTCCGCACACTGAAACCATACAAACATTATGAACATGTTAATTAAACTAAAATAATATATGACAAGTTTCTAAGCCACTTAAGTCGTGATGGCCTCGAGGTTTAGGCGCGCGGTCGAGAATCTCGACGGTCGCGGGTTCAAACCTCAGGCACACACGGCACACCTTTGACTTTTCGAAGTGATGTGTGTATTCACACATTCACAAGTGTGTAGTCCGCCAACCCGCACTAGGCGAGCGTGGTGGACCAAGGCGTAAACCCTCTCAGTTGTAGAGGAGGCTCGTGGCATAGCGACTTCTTGTATACTATAACAACTATGAGCGAATACAAATATTTTATCGAGACATATGTAGATCCGTCGGATCTGATCCGTTCGGATTTGATCCGAACACAAGAATGTTGGGTTACCTCCTGAGTATCGGCTTCTGCGTAAACCCTGATCACATCCTCAGTACCGGACGGACGGACGAACGACCGACCGTTCTTGTATGTAGACACTAACTCGTTGATCCTGGTCTGTAGGCCCTCGGGGGCTGTGCATTGTCGCTCTGCGTCAGTAGTAGTGATGACGTTCCGGTCCTGAAAGTTACAGGTAAAAAATAAAATAAATACAGCTAAAAAAATGTTCCAATACCATACTAAGATTTTAGTGATGTATCATATAGGTATTTACAAAAATTTAAACAGATATTAAAATACTTAATAAATGATTTTGATGTATGGAACACTCTGACTTGAATCTTTAAACATGATGTTAGGAGGTGGTACTTAATACTCATTTAAAATGAGATCTAGACCTAGAACCAACGGGGCACAAAGGTTCAAGAGAGTCACAAATTGTCAAGCACAATATTGGCCATGAATCCACAAGATACTAAACTTTTCAGCTCTGTAAAGGATTGACATACTTAGATGAAGACTCCTTCTGTTACTCTAGAAGTCTTAGGTCTATGTCCATACTGAAGATAGGCCGTTCCCTAATTGCTATGGAATTCCCTGGATATGGGGGCATAATGGTCTTTTTACATCTTTATCAGCCCCTATACGTCCCACTGCTGAGCACAGGCCTCCTCTACTACTGAGAGGGTTTAGGCTTCAGTATACCATGCTGGCCTAGTGCAGGGTGGCAGATTACACACCTATGAAGTTCCTAAGAACTTTTAGGTGTGCAGGTTTCATCAAGATGTTTTCCTTCACTGTTAAAGTACTGATATTTTTTTGTGAATACACACATAACTTCGAAAAGTCATAGGAATGTGCCTGGGGTTTGAACCCGCGACCGTCGAGATTCTCGACCGCGCGCCTAAACCCCGAGGCCATCACGACTTCGTGGTGGACCAGTAGACGTATTGATATGTTGGTATTTACCTGCACGGTGACCTTATGCTGTCTGCACGGTAGGTCAGTGTATGCGGCCATCCAGTGCCGCACGTTCTGTCCGCGGGCGCACAGCACTGTTTCTACCAGGAACAGGTCGGAGATGGCGTCGCCCACTGTTTCGTTGGTCATGTCTATGAAGTTCAGCAGCAACTGCGCCGCTTTTCGCTGCTCCGGCTCTCTGGGGAAATCGTGGAGTGAACAAAATTAATAAAAAGACATTACCGTCTCAACCTAGGCTTTAGATACAGGTATCGTTGGCACCGTACGAATAATGGTTCGGGCGAAGATTGAATGTGCAAGTTTTTTTTAGGTGGCGCGAGTCTAATTACAAAACAAAATTCAATAAAAAAATCTATGAGATTCATATTTATATCGTGAATCGTCCCATCTGCCGTGATTCGGTCTACCCATCTTTAAATTGAATGTCGACGGACGTACTACTACACTATAATCGTTTAATATAATAAGTTCCGTTTCCAATTTTTTTTTCACATAAGAACCTGATTTTTACCCAAGAAAGTACCTCGGCATACTTGTAATCTGGGAAAATGTCCTGTTATATATTTAAATCTTAAAAAAATACGCAGTCTATTACTATTCTAGTGAATTTGAGCCCGCTTACCCTTCGTCGGCGATGTTGCGTATAGTTGTCTTGGCGCGGTCGCTGTAGACGACGGTGCCGTGTCCGTTGGCCTCGAAGTACACGCCGATGTCGTACGCCAGCGCCGCGTGGTGCAGGTGCTTCACGCCCGTCTTCACGCACGATACTGGAACTTTCTGCAAATCACATACATTCAATTCATATAATCACATTTATAAAAAAAAATATTCGCAAAAATATATAGTTACTGTGATTTATTAAAGATTCTTTTTTCAACTCCTTAGGCTTCGAAATTATTGTAAAGAATAAGAGTTTTAGAAGACTATCAATATACTATAAAAAATATTTTTTTATTGTTTTCTTTGGTATCAAATCCTCACTTTCTAATTTATTTATTTACTCTCCTCCGTCTAGCACGCTTGCCTACGTCTATCCTATTATTATACTCCAATGCTGAGTAAGTTATTGAGCATACTGCCTCTATGAGACAAGCTCTGCTAGTTTAGAGTCAGTAGGTAAAGTTAATATTGTAACCACTGTTATTAAAATATGTAAAATGTAAATATGTCAAATTGTTTTTAATAAAATGAATAAAATTCAAAAGAGAAGCTAGAAAGCATGCTAGAAAATATATTAAAAGTATACATTTATGGTTAAAATTTAACTTATAGCTAAATCTATTTGGGCATCAATTAATGAATCTCTATATTATTGTCAACGAGTCGTGATGGCGTCGAGGTTTGGGCACGCGGTCGAGAATTTTGACGGTCGCGGGTTCAAACCCCAGGCACACACTGACTTTCGAAGTTATGTGTGTATTCACAATGAATTATCACTTGCTTTAACGGTGAAGGAAAACATCGTGAGGAAACCTGCACATCTAAAAGTTCTTAGGAATTTCTTAGGTGTGTAGTCCGCCAACCCGCACTAGGCCAGCGGTGGACTACGGCCTAAACCCTCTCAGTTGTGGAAGATGCCCGTGCAGTGGGACGTATATGGGCTGATGATGATGACGATATATTGTTAACATGTTTAAATTATGCACATACCAGTTGTTCAGTAATATAATTGGTGGAGGCTCCATTAGCGTATGCAGTCTGGACAAGTCCCAGTCTCAGTTCTTGCGCGTCGCTCGCCTTCACCAGTTCCGTGATATAACTAGCGAGCAGTGTGGCGATGCGGTCCCCGTCCAGAAGGTGCATTTTCTCTCTGAAAACGTACAAATTGTTCATTATAATCGTTGTTTTGTTATAGGCAGAAGTGTAAATAGTTCAAACGGGACTTTTTGAATCTTAGCCCATGGTAGGGCCAAGTTTTTGTATAAGAAAACTTCAGTGAGTTTTCCCGACCTTGGAATCGAACCTGACTCGATTTTGATGTAACGTATCACGGGTCTAAAGAGTCCGTTATAGACGACAAATTGTGTGTATTTTTGGATAATGGACAGGTAAGGAGTGAACAATTGTCGATAAACACCCCAACCAACTAACCAAACCAAGCCACCCGAGCCCAACCCGCACTAGGCCAGCGTGGTGGACTAAGGCCTAAAACCTTCTCAGTGGTAGAGGAGGCCCATGCCCAGCAGTAGGACGTATATGGGCTAATGATGATGAATAAATAGGGGGGTACTCACGAGTCATCCAAATAATAGTAGACAATTCTGTCGCCATCTCCATCAAGTGAGGCCACGCGCTGGAACGGCACGTGCTCCACGCCCACCGGCGGCTTCTGAGTTACTTTCACGAAGTCCGCGCCACACTGAAAATCATTAGAAAATATCATTAACAAACGGTAACTAATAATAAGGCTCGAATGAGATTACAAGGCAAGACATTGCAATATTTTTAATAGGTGAGGAACATACCAAAAGTTGTTAAGTCTTCGTCAACAAAGTAAAAATTTGTCTCGCTCTGTCGTTATCAGTTATACTAAGGAGAGCGAGAAAAAAAGCACAGAAAGTTATATTCAGTTTTTATAAAGAATACCACGAGCCATAATTTTTTAAAAGCACATAACAACAACAAAAAATTGTAAAAAAATAATAATTTCAATTTGGTTTACATTGCGCGTTCATGGAGTATTTCTGGATTTATGCTTCACAGAAGGATATCCTTTTAAATCAATGAAAAGCAATTTCACTCACATTAAGATTCAATTTGCCGCCGTTGCCACCCAAGTTGTACAAGTTCAAATCCAGCTCTCCGTCTAAAGTTTTTTTGATGATGTTCAGTTTTTTCCCGCCGACGCCGTTAGCGCCATCTACATACAGCGTGGTGTTGTAGTCTCCGCACACTGGAAGTTTCGCGCGAATCTTCTTGAATGCTCCTACTATTTTGTCGTAGTATCCTGTAAAGCATTGGATTTATATACCTACTCTGTAATGACAATAAGTAAAAGCACCTAATACTCAAAATAGGGTGTCGAGGGTATCACAAAATGGGAGGGACCTATTGGTTGTATATTTGTGGCCTCCCGGAAAGCGAATAACCGACAAGCATAAGTAAAATGTAAGACCCGTAATATTGGAACGAGAATTATTAAAAAAAAAAAATACTGACGCTACAAAGCTTAATACAGTACTTGATGGTAAAAACGATGCTATCCAAATAATAATAATGCAATTTATTGAGATACCAGGAATGCAGAAGTTAAGGAAGGTATAAAAAATCACAATCCAATACGCTTTCACGAGTTAAAATGACACATAAACACACTGTCAATACATTAGGTGGGTAAAACTGAGAGAGGTGAAAGATCTCAATATGAATAAATAATTAATCATTGTATATACATTCAACGAGTTCTTTTCATAACCACATACATAAATGGCATATCGTCTTTGAGCCAGCAATGTATAGCAAACATATTTTTCGATCGTTTTGACTTTTGAGCTAAGTGTATGTTGAGTGTTTATGATCTGACCTTCCTCGGTGGGCGTTCCGTAGGTGTTGTCGTTCCTGCACTTGACGCAGTAGTGCAGCATGGGCGTGGTGACGATGCCGAACTCCTTGGGCGTGCCCTTCAGCGCGATCACGCCGTTGGACGCCGCCGCAGCCAGGCGGGGACTTGTGTACCTGAACGAAATATATACATGCAAATATAATATACATGCATTGGTAAAGTATAAGATCGTCAAAAATAGGGACGGCTGTTTATGAGCCATTAGTAGAATGGTCGATTTTTGGAACAAAAATTTCGATTTTTAATCGATATTATTATAAATAAAATAAATAAATACACCCAACAGTCACATACATAGTTCTGATCCCACACTAAGATACAAGTCTTGTGTCGTGGGTATCAAAAACTACGAGAGACTTTTCGGTCTCACATACACCCAGACCCGAAACAAATATTTGTGGATCACACAAACATTTGTCTCGGTGCGGGGATCGAACCCGCGGCCTCTCGTTTCGCAAGCTGGTGTCTAGCCAACTGCGCCACGGGGCTGTCATCATTATACATTACTTTTTTATTGCTATGAGACGTATGAAATGTTTCCAAACCATTTTAAGCATTAGATTTAAGTAAATCTCCTTAATTTTTCTATCAATATATTCCTGATTGACTCGCCACCCGCAGATATATCAACGTTATTAGTTAGAGCTCTGAAAGTGCCTCTGGAAGGTTTTCGACCATCCTCGCCGTTTAAAGGGTACAGTTATATTTTGTTAAATTAATGTACCTGGTGTCCATTCCGATGAAGACGCTCGCTTTGAGCGACATGTCTGCGTTCACCTGTTTGATCACCTCAGCCGTTGTTGATTCTAAGTCATTGTCACTGAAACAAATATTACCATCCAATTATTTCATTACGGCTATCTCGTCATAAGAAACGGTACCGAGTCCTTATAAACAGCTTAATCCTTAAACGACGCAATAGCAGAGGTGACAAGTTAGGAAAGAAAATATCAAAACTAGCGAGATTTTAAATATTACGTACTTAGTAATCTTAACACAATTATTTAATTCCTCTAAGGACTTAAAATCACTAAGTATTGCTCTGGTTTGTGACCTATTATTTGAGCTACAATCAAAAACATTACGTAGGTTTCGTAATCAACTTGTATACGTACCTATGTAATAAAAAGCTGGCGAAACGCAGAATAATTGTATCTCTGTCTACATTATCAGGAATGTAGACAGAGACAAGGATAGACGTATGTAAGTCATGCATGTACGTTATGCTTGTTAGTGGCTCACCTGACATTGGCGAGTCTGGTGGCTATCTCCTCCCAACTCTGCTCCAGCATCTCTCCATCAGGGTCGATCAGCTTTACACCGTTGTCGGGCTCCAAGTTGTGGGAGGCGGTTATCATCATTCCAATTGTACGGCCTGTTCAAGGATTTAGTAGCTTGGTATAAGAGTAACTATAAACTTGCTAGGTTTTTTTTATATTAAAGCTATATAAAATAAACTCAGGCTGTTGCGTTTATTCGTTAAGATACCTCTTGCCTATTGAAAATCGATGGAGGTATTTGAACTCCTAAATTAAAGAGAACATATAGCCTTTTCCTTTTTTTAATTTAATAGGTATCTACCTATTTCATTTAAAGAGTAACACTTTTAAAACAGTCTTGATGTCATGATCTCGGAAATAATCATATTTCGCGTTGCAAGTGTAGGGAAAATACGACGGTTATTCTATCCCTTTTAAAAATTAGACCCGGAATAAATATTCCCCTATGAATAATATTAACATTGAAAAAATTGAAATCCGCAAATTCACACATCTAATGCAGAATCCCACCCGCTGCGCTGGATGCAATTCCGGAATTTATACAAGTAATGTAAACCAATAGGTCAAAACTTTACAACAAAATATAAACCAGCCAATGTTTGAGCTAAATACGCACATTTCATAAAAAGAAGGTATTAAATTCCTCGGTACATTTTATGGTGGCATCGCGTACTATTTCGAGACATATTTATTTTTAGTTGATATTTAACGTACTCACCGTTCTTAACGCGGGAGCGTATGACAGCCAGCAGACCCATACGATACACCACATGTTCCAGCAAATTGGCTCTGGAAATGCATTCGATACAATATTTATTATATTTGGCGGTATTAGCTGGAACTCGGTCGAATTCTCTATTCTAGAATGGTACAGGTTCATAAATTAAACACATTATTAATAAACAAATAAAAATAAATTATATTTTTGTAAAATAACCAATGATAAAAACTTTATCCATATAATTTCATATGCCGTAATAGTCACACCACTAAAATCTTTGGGATATTAAGTTCGAAATTTATATTAAATTTTTCCGATGTAATTCATGGAAATATTTTTAGAGTAGCAAAAAAAAGAGGTAAAGGAAAGGCGGGTGAGGTGGCGGACTAAACACGTAAGAAATTCCTAAGAACTTTTAGGTGTGCAGGTTTTCTCACGATGTTTTTCTTCACCGTTAAAGTATGTATTGTGAATACAAAAATGACTAAAAGTAATTTTAAAATGTATAAATATTATAAAAAGATCAAAATTCTAATGAAGATTATATCTTTTTGGTGAATTTATTAATGGCATTCTATTATGGGATCATTCTGACATTCGAATTTTCCTCACCAACAGGTTTTAATATTTTCATTGACATTGTAGAAACAAGATATGAGCCATCTATGACTAACTATTCAAATAATGTGTATTAACGTAGGTACTTGGCGAGAACATTGGCATCTTAAATGGAAATAACAACATACTTAGTCGTGCATTTGCATACTTCTCAAGATGCGCAGTTGCAACAAAGACCGCAGTTATTTATTCAGTACGTTGTTTTAATGTGTATGAAGTCACTTAGTCAGTCCACAGTTTTTAAGTGATACAGCCAAGTAGTGGACACATTTGACTGGGGTACGAAAGGCACTGAAACGTGGCCTCTATGTGCCTCATAAGAAGGCTCAAGGTCATTCAGCGAGCTATGGAGAGGGCTATGCTTGGTACCTATTTCCCTACGCGATCGAATCAAGAATGAAGAGATCCGTAGGTAAACGAAGGTTGCTGACATATCCTAAAGAATTAGCAAGCTGAAGTGTTCTAGAGTGGAAGCCGCGAACCGGCAAGCGCAGCGTTGTACGGCCACACAAGGTGGACTAATGATCTCACGAAGATCGCGAAAAATCGCTGGATGCAAGCCACTGCCGACAGAGCGCTTTGGAAGTCTTTGGGGGAGACCTTTGTCAAGCAGCGAACGTCTTTTAGCTGATGATGATGACGAAAGGGCCGCATAGCAACCACAGTCTTTAAAGTGTAAATAGTTATAGTGACCCACGCAATAAAATCGGCCGACATAATTGTGTTGATCGATAACCGTGACGATTTTTCAATAGTTGGAAAAATAATGAGACAAAAATATTATTTTTTTGTGGAAATGGTGCCAAACGAGTAAGTGAGCCACCTGAGTTAAGTGGCCAACACCGCCTATGAACACCCATAATACCAGATGATACGTCGGTGCGTTGCCGGCCTTTATTTTATTGATTAAAACATTACTTGACTCAGTTTCGAGACTTCATTATCTATTGTCTTTTATCTATTCGGTTTCCTATACCATAGAGTGATAAGACAGCAATGACCACCAAAAGAGGACAAATCGTCATATTGTGTGTGACATCAATACGATTGTTATGGAAACATTTAGGATATCAGTGAACCACACAGATAACACAATTTGATTGTATTGTTTGACGAACAAACGTAACTAGGATGGTACCTATATCAATTTTCTATGCTTCGTTTAGCACGATATTTCCTGCATTAAGAAGGAATTCGTCATACATTTTGATCAGTATCTAAATAATCATCATCATCAGCTCAAATACGTCCCACTGCTGGGCACGGGCCTCCTCTACGACTGAGAGGGCTTAGGCCTTAGTTCACCACGCTGGCCTAGTGCGGGTTGGCGGACTATACACCTAAGAAATTCCTAAGAAGTTTTAGGTGTACAGGTTTTATCACGATGTTTTCCTTCACCGTTAAAGCAAGTGATAATTCATTGTGAATACACACATAACTTCGAAAAGTCAGAGGTGTGTGTCTGGGGTTTGAACCTGCGACCGCCGAAATTCTCGACCGCGCGCCTAAACCTCGAAGCCATCACTGCTTAGTATCTAAATATTAAAGCTATAGTGTTGATCTGTCAGCCTTTGGTACGTAGTTGGTAGGAAATGTCGGGAGTTCAAACAATTAAAAGTGGGAACCCTCATCATGGGGGTACGGGCATGGTCCCGTCCAATTTAACGATGTTCGCAACATTTTCCTAAAGTGCGCCGGGCTTTTGCCTAGAGCCAATGTTGTCGAAAAGTGTTAGTTACACTGACGTAGGATATTGGTTAGTGATCTGATCTGGCCACAACATCTGTGTACGTTTCGTAACAAAAAGGTTTTTGATATCATGATAAAAATAAATATTAACCATTCAATGAGCCGCATGCACGTTTCAATAAACTGAAAATCTGTACACCATGCTACCATTCGAGTATTAACTTGTGCCTAAATAGGGCTTTGTCTTTGATAATTCTATTACAACAAAACTTTGTAGACTTTTACTTGAAAGGTAGCGTTAATTGTGTTAAGGTTTGCACCACTTGGCGCCAGTGATACAATACCGGTCTAAGTCACAATAATGCCCAAGATAGTATGTAACATTTTTTACTGTCATGGCTTAGCGATACTGCTGCACCTGATGCTAATCATAGTAGTAACGAAGTATTAAGTACTAGTTTTACTCGCGATTTTACATGGTACTTGGAATTTATTTCTGGAACTGAAAGAATTCTATGAATATGTCTCAGTTTTTGGAGGCTTCCGCATAAATCTTTCATTTTTCCAGCATAATAAGTAACCTGTTATCTTCTTCAGATCGCCAAAAATAAATACTAATATTTATTATTAAGTGTAAGCAGTTACTATCATGGTCTATTGTTTATGCATACTTTAAGTGTATAACTATGAAATAAATAAATTTATCTCTACTCAAAAATTCATCAAATTATTCCATCGATTTCCTCTAAAAACAGTAGATATGGAAATTCAGTTATCGGTCAATAATAAAAATATGAAGAGTATTAAGACCTTACACACAACACAAACAAGCCAGCGTGCTGAGACGCTACTAAACTGTTGCACGTCAACAACATTCTCACGAAATTTAAATTATTTTCTTAAAACGCGATGGGAACAGAATACAACAATCTAGTTTTAGAAACATTTTAGTTTTTATTGAAAGCTTCATGAGTTCTAGAAATTCCGACTATAAATAGCGTTTCACTGGAAATCGACCGATGTGTATCGACAAACAGAAAGCTAGTAAATCTTCGGACTTATGTAAGAACGAATGCGTATTGCGCCACGAATATTCTAATGTTTAACGTAGGTATACATTGTTTTAGACAAGAGAGTGTTTTGAAGTATGGACAAAAGATGTTTCTATTTTTCTTAAAGCCAGTTCGTTTGGGCTTAACCCACATATTGTTTTCTTTCGGTGAACAAAGGCTTATTCTACCCATAAAACAAGATTGATCGGAATTTATTTAGTAAAATTCGGAAGAGTTGAAATAAAGAACATATTATATTGACATAAAAGAGAAGTACAATCACTTGACCACTAAAAAGATTTATTTTGACGAACTACCTCGTTATTCACGCTATATAAGTATTTGGCATGAGATCGAAAAGTCCTGGGATCCATTACCGGGGTCATGTAGTGTTATTGATTCTCGTTAGGAAATACGCATTAAAATCCAACCAATTGGCTTGACAACTATCACGCTAACAAATAATCATCTGCCTATTCGTTCAAAAACGACGTTCGTTCGTAAACGACGACTATTTCGCTTTGACTAAATATATATGTAGCTATTTTATTAGCGACAACGTGAGAACCTATAAACAATGTCTATTACGAGACAATTCCGTCCTTATTCTGTCGCCGAGGATACGTGTCCATTAATAAATAGGGATTGAGCCATCCGGCCGTGCGCGAAGTGGGCGCTCGGATGCATGATCGCGGAAACCAGGACACGGTAACTAATACACAAGCCCTATCTTCGAGGCAGGCATAGACTATAGAGCGACAAATCGTCGAGGAATCAGCAACACCACCAAGCTCGTTTTTCACAACTTTTCAGGAGAGAGAATAAAACCGATTTTTTTCGTCCATCAAGGCCTAATCGACTGAAGTTTTTCTCGATATCTATGATGAATGACATAATCTGTTTGCTCAAAGAAAAATTGTATGTAAAATTTGAATTTATAAAATTGAAAATACGAATCCAACGATGGAACCGTTACTCGATAAAAATCGAGCTCAGTGGTTTTGCTGATTCCTCGACGAAATGTAATTTTGCAACACATTTTTTTGTGTTTTTAAATGGATTTTGTATGTACAAACGAGAACATAAATTAACTAAGATGGATAAGCCCAGGAATCGTGACTGCCTAATTACATTTAAATCCTAATTATATTTAAAACCTATAAATTATTTCGTAAATAAAATTTTACGAAAGTGAGTTTGTTTGTTGATTGCGCTTTCGCGCCTAAATATTTTGGTACAGAAGCGTGACCTTGAATACCTACAGTTATAATATGTAGGTTATTTTTATACAGAAAAAATGTAAGGCTTATGGAGATTAAATTTTAAAATATTGATTGATTTAACCTTCACTAACCTGAGCAAAGCTGAGACGAAAAACTTGTTATTAAATATATCAAAACATTGGCCTACTCCTTAATTCTCAGAAATGACATTAATTGGCCAGGGAAATGAAAACTTTCAAACATTTCTCACAAAGTCTATTGTGAAATATTATATTTCCTGACGCAGGCGCGGGAAGCCTAAAATACATATTAGGAGATCCGGTTCACGCCATCCGGCTATCATCAAAGAAACTGTTTATCTTGCTATAATTCATTAAACTAGATCTGAACGAGCCTGTTGTTGCTAACTGGGAATCTAAAGAAAGTTTCTGGTTCAAATTCCAAGGCAGGAATGGATTGTGATTCTTTTACAGACGGTACAATTTTTTTAAATAGGTTATGATGATATATTTCATTGGTAAATATTGAAGAAGTTAATAATAAAAAATTCAGCAAAATTGGAACATTAGGCGTGCTATTATCGTGAACGTAAGGTAATATTGCCAATTAAATATGTTAGTTATTATTCAAACTCAAAGAACACAATTCCTTTGACCGCGAACTAAATTGCTTGCCGAACCTATTACCAGTTTTGTTACGATTAAGAGGATTAGCTTCCACCACGCTTACATATATCGGTGTGAGTAACTACATCGATCTAAATCATTCTCATGGTTAATCAGTAATAATAATTTGCCATGGCGTAAACAATTCGAGTTTGAAAATGTTGCCGGGCTTATGATCAGTGGGAGCAGACGCAATGGGTATGTCGGTACTTCCAGTAACTAGATAGATCGATCATTGGAGCGAGACTGAAACGAGTTACATGGGAAGTAATATATTTCATCACAGTCGTTGAATTTCTTCCTCGTATTTAATACCAACAATCTCTTAGTAAGAGTTAAGATTATGTCCCTTGCACAATCAATACAAACTCTATAAAGAAAAGGTTTTGTCTCTTTAAAAACAAAAACTACATAACCAATTTGAATGAGTTTTGGGGTCGACATATAAGGGACCTTGGAAACTAACATGGACTACTTTTTTTATCTCTGAAAAATGTAGCGTTCCCTTGGAATGAGCACAGAATTTAAAAATGCGCCCGGGTCGAGCTAGGCCCCAAAGCTATTCAACGATAAAGACTGGATTTCATACACACATACCTCATACATCTATATCAGACCATATATACTGTATGACACAGCTGTGCATGTGCCTCGTCTATAATAGAGGGATTAGTCTCAAGTCTTCGACTGACCTGACTGGCTTTAGCCAGTTAGTAGACAAAACACATAGGTACCTATTATACACTAAATTAATTAATACTGACTAACACCCACGATTTTGCTCGCGCTTGCATGTTAATAAATAAACATGACCTCACGCCTGTATTCTCCGAAGGGGTAGGCAGAGGTGCATTTCTGCACCCACATTTCGCCAAGTATCAGTCGCACGTAATAGGGGGCAAGCCTATTGCCGTTTTTCGGGCACATTATCAGACTTCCGTGCTGATAATGAGAATTCCCAAATGGAAAAAATAAAAGTTAAAAGTTTCTCTTTTTATATTACACTCGAGTCTCGACAATTTCTCGGCGGTCGCGGGTTCACATCTCGGACACACAGCTTACTTTTCAAACTAATATTTACATGCATAATGAATTATCACACACTTTGAGGATGAAGAATAACTTCGTAAGGATCTGTTTTGTACAATGTTTTTCTTAGATCCGTCAACCCGCCCTACGTCAGCGCGGTTGACTCACCCTCTCAGTTGTGGAGGAGGCCCCTGCCTAGTAAAGTAACGTATATATGCCTCGAAATAGTTACCTAGATTAATGTGAAATTATCGATACATAAACATCAAAACAACAAAAGCAAGCAGATTTATGAAGGTATCAATGAAGAGTTTCAATAAAACGTAAGTGTTTTGATACCAAATACCAAAGGGAACTTATTGCTTGGCTTCGCGACAAATAAATCATCTCTTATGCACTCCACGATCAAAGAATATTTTTATTGCACACCGGGCAGGTTTATTTTGGTAACCTGTTTTACGTTAAAATCGATATGCATTTATCGATAAACTCGTTTAATCGATATTCAAAACAGTAAACCTTATTAGCAAATAAGGTTTACTGTTTTAATTAACTCGTGTTTGGTATAATGATTACTGTTTATAATAATTAAATTAACTACATTAAATAAAATTAAGTCGTGATGGTCTCAAGATTTAGGCACGCGGTCGAGAATCTCGGCGGTCGCGAGCTCAAACCCCAGGCACACACCTCTAACTTTTCGAAGGTATGACGTGTGTATTCACAATGAATTATCACGTACTTTATCGGTGAAGGAAAACATTGTGAAGAAACCTGCACACGTAAAAGCTCTTAGGAATTTATTTGGTGTGTAATCCACCAACCCGCACTAGGCCAGTGTGGTGGACTAAGGCCTAAACCCTCTCAGTTGTAGAGGAGGCCCGTGCCCAGCAGTGGGACATATATGGGCTGATGATAATGAAATAATATTGCAAAATTGTAACTGCGGTCTTACTTATATTTTCTTTATTATTATACATACATACATACATAAACTCACGCCTGTATTCCCCGAAGGGGTAGGCAGAGGTGCATTACAGCACCCACATTTCGCCAGGTATGTATCAGTCCCACGTAATAGGGGGCGAGCCTATTGCCGTTTTTCGGGCACATTTCCAGACTCCGTGCTGTTACTGAGAATTTCCTAATGGAAAAACCCAATAACACTTTGCCCGACCCGGGAATCGAACCCAGGACCTCTAGATCGCACGGCACATACTTGTACCGCGAGACCACGAGGCAGTATTATAGTTTAGTTTATTATTATAGTAATTTACAAAACTAAATCTAGCTATTAGGAATGAATAACCATGACAACAATTTAAAAAAAGAACTTCTATCTGCACACCAACAACTTTCCAATAAATTTATCCATGATCATGTACTGTACTAGTGCCTACGGTGGCTCAGTAACAACATAAAAAGTGTTTTAATCTAAAAGTGCTTTGTAAACACTCACCAGTGTAATCACCTACAGATTCAACCATAAACCTTTTGGACTGTTTTTTTTTTTTTTTAATAGAATATGCAAAGTATTCAGGCTATATTCTACTGCTGGGCATGGGTCTCGTCTGCAACTGAGTGTTTAGGCCAATATTTAAAGTACCAAGACTCAATGAATGTTTACATTTCCTTTGCCAATCATGAATTTATTATTAGAAGGCTTATTAATTATGATACATGTTAAGTCACAATAAAATAATTCAAATGTGAGGGAGGGAGTTTCTTCCACTTTCACAATGTTACTGAACAAAATTTTGATTTGAATGAATTTAAATTCGGAGACCGACTTGTCCTTAGAGAAGATTATTTACTCTTTATCCTGTAACTATTATTATTTTGTAACCATAAATGATATCAATGCGATCCTCTATAAGATATACAGAATACTTGGACAGGTATTTACTAAGCTTATAAAATATATAATTTTGTTTTGGTTGCTTCTAAAACATACTCATATTGTTTAAGATTAATTAAGTTAGTACACTTGCTGGTCCCAGACTAAGATACAAATTTTTTGTTGTTGGTATCAACAAAACAAACAAATTACAAATTCCCAGACATGACAGAAACACTTGTGGGTCACACAAATGATTTTCTTTTCTTATTGTTTGTCAGAATCTGGTCTGCACAGTGGGCTGGTCTGGTTTCGTTTTTTTATAGGCAACTGAGCAATGCAAGTTTTTGTGTAAATAATAGCAATGTGATGAAAATAAAAGTTATGGAGATAATATACTAGACAAATGTAGTAATTCTGCTCAAAACAAATTAACAGAATGGCACAATGTCCAAAACATAAAAATTAAATTAGAATATATGTAAAATTCACACTCCGATTTTAAAAAATCTAATTTTTATTTTTTTCAACCTAAATCTAAATTCTGATTTTTGCTTATAAATACAGGGATAAAATATTATCAACTATCTTAACAGCTTTGCAATTTATTAATATTTTATGTCAAGTTTATCTGGCAATGGTAATTCTTAGTTCATAATGGCATAATCATTGGTGGCAATTAGCATCATAATAATAGTTAACTACATAATTGGACTAACACTATGTTATCGTGTATTAACTGACAATTATGTGACTAGAAAATAAAGGAAAATTAAATAAATAAATACTTTAGTATAGATATCAGAAAACTGAAAATTACATATTATTATATTTTAACAATGCATTTAAATTAATTATTATCAAACAAAGTCAACAAAACACCTACAATAATTACAGTATTAAAGAATATCAACAGAAAAATATTGACATTCAAAACAAGTTTATATTATTCTGTACAATAACAAGGAACTATAATTGAAAGTAGCTTTAAACCCAAAGGTATTGTGGTCATAATGTATTTTAGAATGCCTAAGTTATCCCATGGGGACTAGACTAGGTCACAGAATACCAAGTATGAATATTAATAAGAACAACCTCAGTACCCCCCTGCAGAGACAAAACCGTATGAGTTATACACAAGTGGAATGAGTAACCTAATTACTATGCATTGACACTGGAATTGTTAATTAGTGCAAGGTCTGTCGCTAATATTTTACAACTGTGAAGTTAATTCTCGACACATGGGAGTTTCACAGACGACTAAGCACATATGTCTCATTGTTTTACCATGTACACTTGAAGTCATTGACCATAAATTGCTGTCGAGCCGGCAACTTCCCGTTATGAATATATAATAAAACTATCAGATAGATGACTCACAATAGTTAGACGGCATACGGCAGATAGAAACCCCACAAAAATATGCTTACGTGACAATCGTTACGCTTAGGTAAAAGGTGTCATGAATACGCAATATCTCACGACATAATGACCTTATTAAGTCACCATACTTCTTAAACGGCAATAAATAATAAAATAACTCACTTTGTGCGAAATCCGGCTGTGCCGTATTGAATAAAAACGTCGCTTGTCTTCGGATGCATTTCTCTGGCGAACGCGTACACAACTCGTAAGCTACTTGGCGGCATTCTGTTCGGTGAAATGTATTTATAAGGTCGTATCGTAATCGTTCAGGTACAATCACTTGGAATCAACAAACGAGATTCTTGCTACATTCCCGCTACCAGTTTGCGGCTAAAATTTGACGTCAAAACGTCAATAGGTGTCTATATTAACCGGCATTTTTAAAAATACGTTGCAGTTCTTACAACGTTAATCATTTGAATGAAATAGTTTACAAAATAATGGACACCACAATTTGATTGTATAACATTTCCAAATGTAGAGTCTGACACAAATTAGTCTACTACTTGTTTAAATCTTGGCGTAGTTTTGCTATTGAATAACAGATGTCTCTTATATCTTAAAATAACATTTATGAATAATAGATGGCGCTAGGCGATCCAAAATTTATTTATTCTTAGTAAGTCTAAGTAGTAATTTACAACGAAAATAATTAACGTGTTTTTTACACATTGACCAAAATCAATAGCTTGAAAATTTGTTATCTTTTCTATTTAACTATATAAATTGTGAGTCAAATACGTAATTAGTATCTTAGATAAATTAGTATCTAAAACGCTAAAAGTGCGCACGCGTCGTTAGCCTCGCATCATATATAATATAATGAACTGATAGGCAGTTGTATTAATTGGTGATTGGCGGTCTGCCATTGTTACCCTTCAACGATTACCATTGACAGACTACAAAATATACTACTAGAAGCCCCAATTACCTACATTAGAAAATCTTAAATAGTAGGTATCTATCTTTGTTATTCGAAAGAGTTATTAAATTAAAGACTTTTGCATAGCTTCTTGACCACGGTGGTGTAATCGATTTGACACCATCCTTTCAAGCGATTGGCAACGGGTTTGATGTTTGTTTGACAAAGTATTTGATTAGGGTCTATTTGTTCGTGGGACTTAAAATTTTCTAGTAATTTTTGGTAGCTCCAAACGTTAAATCTTACTTTGGGGTTTGATCTAGGTATGTGTTTGAAATTTATGTGGAATCATTAATTAAAATAAAATAAAAAATTAACTGCCCAATCACAGCACTTATTACTTTGATACAAAGATGTTTGTAATACATACATACCTACTTAATACTTATGTACTTATAGAGCATAAATTTTCTTGGCATTGAAAATACTTTTTTTTTTTTTACTCCGAGACGGCCGAGACAAATACGTCTCGGAGGCGCACCGGGCGGCTGCGGCATTACGGTTGGCGCTTCTCGCCAACGTACCGTGGTCGCCCCACTCGGCGCGGAGATGGCCACCGGGGGGTTTTGGTCGGTATGCCGGTTTAGGGATATTGTTAGGGACCCAGCCCGGCACTAACACCTGCGCGGACATGACGTCGCCGCGCGCTGGGCTGGAAGACCGGTGACCCCGACATACGCTTCCCGCCCGCCCCTCCCCCGGGGCTGGCGGGAAGTAGAGCCATAAACAGCTTTCCCCTCGAGAACAAAAAAAAAAAAAAAAAAAAAAAAAAAAAAAAAAAGGTATGTAATGATTCATGGAAAAAAATAATTAAAGTATAGTTAGTATAAATATGACAAGAAGATAAAATTTCTTGTAGAGTTGATGAACAACCCAACTAATTGTAAAATTTAAAAAATCGTTTATTCACGGCTTGATAATAATTTCAAAACATAAATATTCAGACTAAACTACATAAATAACGGCTTACCAACGATTATAACCCAGCTAACGTTTTGTAAATGTTCATTTCGCAAACAACTCAAACTCTACTCAATTAACAATGTCAAAGTGGCACCGAAGTGACAACTTGTGAAATTCGCAACAATTCTAACTGTTCTAGATTATAACGCCGACGCGCAAATTGTACTTTAAATAGTTGAAAGCTCCACTAAAGCAATGAAATGTCTTAATCAATTTGTTTCAGCACAACTTAAATGTTTTTAATAATATCGAGTATAAATTGTATCAATTTCTATCCAAAGCTACAAACATTAGGTAATTAAAATAAAATGACAGCCCCGTGGCGCAGATGGCTAGACACCAGCTTGCGAAACGAGAGGCCGCGGGGTCGATCCCCGCACCGAGACAAATATTTGTGTGATCCATAAATATTTGTTTCGGGTCTGGGTGTATGTGAGACCGAACAGTCTCTCGTAGTCTCTGATACCCACGACACAGGACTTATATCCTATTGTGGGGTCAGAACTATGTACTTATGTGACTGTTGGGTGTATTTATTTATTATTTATTTATTTAAATAAATTATTACACCTAATACGACGCATAAAATTGTGGCTGTCTATTGATCAATGGCTAATATAAATGATATATTCCTGTTAGGGATGTTATGGATATGATATTTCGGATCTGGATACGGATATGGATATAGGAATTAAATTATATCGGTTTCGGTTACGGTTACGGATATGCAATTATTTCGGATTATCCGCTAGTTTCGGATAGTTTCGGTTACGGATATCAGATTGAAGTAAAATATAACTGTTTTCGACACTCTTGTGAGAAAAGTTTTTATCACAATGTTTACATTTTGCACAATCTACATTATCTTGATAAAAAGATGTCCAAATTAAAGTCGATATTGGTCGCTTTTTGTCTACTCATATAAAAATCAATTTTGTACTTAACACAAGACTTTCTTAAACTATCCGAAACTTCTGAAACGGTTACGGTTACGGTTACGGATATATTTTTATTTCGGATATCCGATAGTTTCGGTTACGGTTACGGAGCTCCATAACATCCCTGATTCCTGTCATTCCTTCCATTCTAGATGACTTTATGTTATTCGCCTAGTTTGTGATTGTATTATGAACTATTCTTATTCTGAAAATGTAATATTTGTAATAATATTGTAACATATTTCTTGATTGAAGAAAGCAACACTAGAGTTTCTTACCCGTTGACTGCCTTGACTAAGTGATAAACAAAATTTTGAAATCTGAATTATATATTTGTCATTTTATAGACTCAATAAACATTATTCCATTTCCTTTTATCATACCAGTTGCCAATATTACTGAACATTCTACCTAGAACATAACAGCTAGAAAACAAGTGAAGATATTCAGTGCCGTGTCACGCGAGGCAGCCAGCAACAGTCAACACGTGTGTACTAGCACCTGGACCGACAATTATATAGTTTGTCAAGATCAACATCATTAAAACAACACAAGCGATAATTACGTACAATGTTGCACCCGTTTTGTTCTGTTTATCTGCGAGACAATGGGAAGGATCGCGATAACCATTGTCAACGTGATGAAAGCACTTAATTAACGTTTTATGTACTTTGATTGCACTTAATTGAATGGAACATTCTAGTAATCTTTTAGTCCGACGCGAAACGGTACATAATTCTAGTTCAATGTGTTATGTTTTTTTAACTTCCAGGTGGCTGTGAAGAAGACGTGGATTCGTTTCTGAATTTAAAGGGATATTTGTGTCAGTTTTATGGTTACCTAAAGCCGAATAGACTGTTGGTCTTTAAGATATTAACGCCGCAGAAATTAGTCTTAGAAACGGTTTAAAACTTGGTGTAGGGGTACCTATATTCATTTATAAACCCAGGACCTACATATGTATCAGTGGCGGTACTTCCATAGAAGCCCAAAAGCCCATCTTGCCTTACAAAATTCCGAATAATGCTCTTTAAGCTTTAAATCTTTATTTAACCAGAGCAATTTGACATATAAATGATAATAATCTGACCCCACAATAATAAATTATAAACTAGACATTACAAATTAACGTGTGACGCTTTTTGGCTTCTATGGAAGTACCGCCACTGATATGTATGTACCTATACCTATCAAAGACTTAAAACCTGAGAGTTATTTGCATTTGTTTACTATGAGTTGCTTCGTAAGTTAGAAGTTTTAAAATTAAAATTGTAAAACGAGAGGTAAATGGTATAAGTGTTAAAAAAAATCATCCGTAATTATTGGCTTTCATTCCTTTCTGTTTTGGCAACAATGAAAAATCGAAATAAAAAGAAAATAAGGTTAATTCGAATACAGCGTTAGACATATAAATTTTACTATAATGGGGTAAAATACATTAAACAAGATGACTAGGACAATTTCTTGGTATGAAATCAATGGCGGAGTAGAATTAAAAATCTCATGGACGAGCAGACTTGGGAGGTAATACCTACGCGGTGCATTTGGTAATGAATGTAGGTGTTAAAAGCTTGAGGCCCGAGATGGTCGGAAATACCACCCACGCCTTTCTTTTCTCTCTTTTTTCATTTCTCTGTTGAATATAAAATCCTATAGTATACCGGGGTACATTAAATTCTACCATCCGTAATCGTAGCTGCTAGAAGTATTATAGTTGCCAATAAAAAGATTTACTGTTCCAATAATTAAAAAGAAAAGATAAAGAAAAATAAAGAAATATGCCTCGGGTAGATACGTAGACTACTTTAATAGGCGGGTGTATGTAAACATGGAGCTATCTGCCATCAAACGAGCGGTGGTCGTTTTGGCGTAAATCAAAGTGCTCCCGCCACGCATGCGCACACGCCGCTGATGAATCTTGCGAAGGAATAAATACTATGAAGTAAGGTCAGCAGCAACTGAGAAATTTACAAGCAAAATATTTTTAATATAATACAAACATAGCACACACAGATACGATATACACATTCACGCTTGTGTCCCAAAGGTAGCGGCAGATATACCTAAATAGCAGTGTCGGTACTTCCATAGAAGCCGAAAAGCCCAGCTTGCCTTACAAAATTCCGAATAAATAAATAAATACACCCAACAGTCACATACATAGTTCTGACCCCACATTAAGATACGAGTCTTGTGTCGTGGGTATCAGAAACTACGAGAGACTTTTGGGTCTCACAAACACCCAGACCCGAAACAAATATTTATGGATCACACAAACATTTGTCTCGGTGCGGGGATCGAACCCGCGGCCTCTCGTTTCGCAAGCTGGTGTCTAGCCAACTGCGCCACGGGGCTGTCAAATAATAATCTTTAATAATAATCTTTAGGCTTTAAATCTTCATTTAACAAAAGCAATTTGACATATAAATGAGAATATCCTGACCCTACAATAAACAATTATAAACTAGACTAGAGTTGGAACTTATTGTCGCTTATCGAGCACATTTAGCTTCGAAATATCTACTCCGGATTTGCTCTAAATAATTTAAATTCTATATACGCAAATTCCACGATGACCGGTTTAGGAGTTGAGTAGTGAAAGCATTACAAACAAAGTCACATTTGAATTTATGTTGGATCTTTGGTTTTGTGTCAATAACTGTCACCCATACTCGGGTTAACCGCGACAAACATTGTCCAACCACAAGATCGCTTACTACGTGCCCAGAGCAGAATGTTCTCATATCTACGTGATGTAAAACATAGGGACGGAAGCAGAGCGTTATGCCTTTTTTTAAATTAATATTATTAGAGTTCTTGACCAATTTCTACAAGGTTTAAACATATTGACTATTACTTAAATCCTCTTTTTCTTTATGACACATCTGAAAAAAATTAATAATTTAAATTTTTAATAATAATTTAAATTTAATAATGTGCTAAAAATATTATATTAGATACCAGCTCTATTGTAATATCATTTAATTTTAATTGTGGTTAAAAATTACGTTTAAAACCATTTTTGATAGTACCTACCTATAAGAGCAAAAAAACTGACTACTTTCTTAAGAATGATCTACGTTATAGCAAGTTTCAAATTGGCTCTTATGATAGATAAGCTAAAAGGAAACCGTATGTCGTGGTATGGGCATGTTATGAGAAGGGATAAACCATCTGTAGGTAAAAAAGTAATGAGTATGAAAGTTGAAGAATGGACAAGCAGAGAAAGGGCAAAGAAGAGAAGGATGGAGTGCGTGAGGAAAGTTATGAAAGAAAAAGTGATGAATGAAGACATGACGGCTGATAGGCATGTTTGAAAGGGTAAAACATACTGCGCCGACCTCAAATTAAATTGGGAACAGGGCAAGAGGATGATACATTCTTAAGAAGAAAGAAGCCAGCCAGCGCATTGCTTCGAACCCTTACTCATATTAATCCACAAATACTTGAATCACGTATGATGCCCACGGTACAGGAGTTGGCACGGGAGCCACCAGAGAGCAATACTTCATCGTTATCTCCATCGGTTCCACTTAGTGCTAATAGTGAACGCGTTAATTAACCCGCTGCACCCGGCGTTCCCCGCTTCCCTTCGCTTCCCGCCGCCTCCCGCCTAATGACTGCTGCGAGTAAGAACCAGGCGAAACATGTTAGACTAAATTTTAATGGCTAAGAAAAATTGAGAGGCCATCTGGTGGCGAATAGGAAGCATTATTTCATACATATAGATATGTACCTATGCTTAAAAGGTAAATGACGTTCGATAATTGTGTTTGGAATTCCACGTAATAAAATGTTGCTGTTGTTACCGCATTTCTATAGAGAATTTTCTTATAATAAAACCTCATTTTTTTATATATTTTTTACATGGAAATAAAAAATAAGCTTATTCGGACTTATAATGACTTTAAGACTGCGCGTCATCTTGGCCGAGCCAGCATTTGCAAACTGCATTTCCGCCTAACTACAGTAGGTATAGCCTGACCATTCCAATAGCAGCGAAATTTCTCTTATAGTATTAATTTAATACACAAAAAAAAAACATATATAATGTGCCTAACAACATTACCAGCCTACCGTACCTAACACGAAATCGGAACACGAATTGATATTACAAAACGATCCAATATTTAATAGCGAAATTACTTGCGTATGGCTAAATAACTTAATGTACTTCAGCACCATTTAATTTTGACCTTCTGTACTGTTACTGTCTGCCCCGCTAGTACCAGTAACCAACTTAAAAATGCAGTTGGAAAACTATACTCCGTAATACTTTCTTTTGAATATGGGCAGAAATGATGGCAAAGTATAACGTGGTCAAGGAGTATTAAGAGGCAGGGGAGGTCATTGAAAGTTGGTGCGGGGTAACAAATCGCCCCATTAATGCAACCTATTACCGCAATGATATTATCCACAATTTGGTATGATATCTGTAATAATACATTTATTCGTTAGTCGGCCATTACATTATCTATTCGCCGTATCTGGGTAATGTTTGTACTGAATATTGAATACAAGGATAATTGATATAATCCGTTCTACAAACATGATGCGGCATACCTACATTCAGACGATTATTATTTTCTATAATATATCTATACACAATTTTGTATAATACGTTCTGTTATATTTTTCTTTTGTTTCCATTATCATTAAAAACATTATCATTAAATTATATACAGTCCAGTGGCGGTACTACCATAGAAGCCCAAAAGCCCAGTTTGCCTTACATAATTCCGACTAATAAACTTTAAACTTTTACATAAGCAATTTGACACATAAATGAGAATATCCTGACCCCACAATAAACAATTATAAACTAGACATTACATAATTAACGTTTAACGCTTTTGGGCTTCTATGGAAGTACCGCCACTGATACGGTCATAATTCATTCTGAGTACCTACACACAAAACATCGAAAAGTCAGAAGTGTGATCTAGGATTTCTGGGCTGCTGAGAGTTTGTCTCGATCAAGTGCCTCGAAACCATCGCGCCTTTATCATAACTGTATAAGTTGCATAATTTTGTTAAGGCTTCATTGGATAATGTGCTAGACTAATTTGATTCGTTTAGTTTATTTTATAGCAGTTTAATATTTAAAACCGTTATTTTATAATTTTTTACGTAGGTCAAAAAGTATCTCTTTTGAAAGTCAAATGCATATTCTGATAGGTTCGCTAAAGTCGTTGTATCGTTTCAAATCGAACTTTGAACACTAAAATTTTCCAGGAGTGTACGTGATACCGAAAACTGTCTTATGTAATTTTTGATAGTCGCGAAACAATTTTTCTGTCTTAACATGAGGTCAGATTTGTTTTGTATCTTTATGTCAGAATTATGAAAAATGACATTTTTAATTATTTTATTTATTTTATTTTATTTAGATCTATCTGCAATCAGCCATTAGCTATTATCAGATTTGCAGTAATATTAAATAGCTTTTCTGAGTTTGGCGATTGCAAAAGAAATAATTAATAGGAATATTCTCTTTAAGGGTCAGATAGATTGAAGCCAGTCTTTTTCTTGTAGTTTGGCTGCGAGTTCATTTTTGTGTCTCTAGAGCCTTAATTTGTATATAGAAAAAGACATGATTTTTATTTCTTACATAGTTAACCAAATATAAAGGCAGTCTAATTTTTTCACATCACATCTTACATCTTACCAAATTAGCTGATATTATTTACCCTACGTATAAAATCTTTCTCAAATAATACGAAACATTGCTAAGAAACAGATGTCAGTAATCAAAGTTTGTAATTAAAGCCTTACGCATAATTTAGGGGTAAGCGCCCGGGTGTGCGAATTTCATGGCTTTCAGATTCCATAGTGTTATTAAAGCATCTATCACTATTGTCAATGGGTCTGCGTGTGGTCGAGTACACAGATACAATTAACTCGCTGTGCTACTCCGAAGTAAGCCGTCGCTACACGATCGTAACGCAGTTGGCTAGATACCAGCTTGCGAAACGAGAGGCCGCGTGTTCGATCCCTGCACCGTGACCAATGTTTGTGTGATCCAGAAGTATTTGTTTCGGGTCTGGGTGTTTGTGAGACCGAAAAGTCTCTCGTAGTTTCTGATACCCACGACACAGAACTTGTATCCTAGTGTGGGGTCAGAACTACGTACAATTATGTGACTGTTAGGTGTATTTATTTACATTTTATTGTCGACTGTGTTGTTTATCCAGCGGCAAGAATATCGGGTGTGATCGAGAGGTCTTAGAATTGATTTTAGGGTCGGAAAAATGCTCACCCCCTGTAACGTATATATACTCTCGCTACATCCTTGAAGTGGTAGACGATGCATTTCTATACCCACATTTTGTCAGTTTTTTAAGTCCCAAGTTATTGGAAACGACATTATCGCAGTTTTTGGGGAACTTTTCCAGACTCCTTGCACCTATCAATGATTTAGTAATTGAATTTAAACTTATCCGACCATCAACCAGCACCCCCCACCAAATGTACCTTGAAAACCTACCAATATCGCACCTACCAACGAGACCGTTTATATCTTTCGACTTGAGAATTAAAACTATGTCCTTTGATTAGTTAACTACTTGGATAACGTATAAATAAATAAACTATATAATTTCTTGAAATAATTAATATTAGAAATTATGTCACAAAAAATATATGAAATCATATATAAATAACTATGTATATACATGACGTGCTAAAAAAAATATGTTCTATTATATAAATTTGTCTACAATATCCAAAATATACTCTATAGATTACCTGTCTATATCACAACAAAGGAGGACTACACATCTATGTAGTACATACCACCTTAATGAATTAGTGTTACACGAGCCTTAAGTTGTATCGTATCAAACAAACGCTTCGTAGCATTATGTGGATGGGCATTGAGTGCACGGCCCGTGTAACCATTCCGCTTAATGTAACAACCGTATTATGATTTGAACTTTGATTCACGGCGGTCTGCGTGTAATGGAACGTTCTAGAATAGATTGCCATTTCCTTTTTTTAACAATCTTCTTTAAATAAACAAAAAGTATTTAATCTGTATTCAGAAAAACATTGCAATTCCCGCTAAAACTTGAAATGATATTTTATTACAAACACAGGTAAATTTTACAATTTAAAATAACAACAAGAAAAACATAATTAACAAAAATAAAAGCATATAAAATACCACGTCGATGTTTATTTTGCTAAATTTGATTTTATTGCCTTTTATTTTAATCTACAGTCAGCGATCCAATCAAACTATTCGCCATTTTTTATCATTAATGATCTTAATTCCCCATGTTTTACAGCCTACTTAATATTCAAGTCTTCAATAAAATCTTTTAAACTTAATTAATATACGTTCCCGCGCATCCGTTTTGCCCTAAAATACTGTCGATCATTCCAATAAAGTTAAAAACCGACTTAACGTAATAAAATTAGTACAAATCCACTATTAACTCGAAGATCATTCTTCAGATGCTAATAGACACGCTATAAAGACCACCTTTCTGGCTGTGTGTGGAGTAATAAATGAATAAAAACAATTACAGCACCGCTAACTTATTTGTGCAGTCAAAATTATGATGTTCAAAATAAACTTGAGTCTTATTTCTATGATGTTAATGCACAAAATTGTATGTGGAGTGCATTTGAATTTTTTAATCAGGAGCATTATTAACGTTGGGTAGTGGACAGGGAGAGGGGAAAATAGCGTTGTCAATAAGAGGAAGCGAATCGCTTATTTGAGATGATTTCTAATAAAGCCCGATTACATTCAATCATTTGTGTGAAATGAAGATTGGATTTTAATTTAAAACGTTTCGGTTTAGCTATTGCCATGGAAATCAATTTGCTAAAATTATAAGAAAAAACTTTACGTACTTAATTGATCTGTTATTTATTCCACGAGTCAGAAATAGATACAAATTAGAAACCAATTTATTATCTTCGAGTTTTACAAAAACTAGGCGTTTATTTATTTGTATAATATGGTGTATTTTAAAAAGTCTTTTAAAATGCTTGAACATTAATTTGCATTGGATTAATGGCTTCAAAAACTTTTATTTTTTTTTCTCCAGTTTTTTTTTATTTATAATTGACAAACAACAATTAAAAACACAATAGCCTGTATGCCACGAATATTTGTCAGGATATAATTCCAAAGGAATTTTAATTGACTATCTAATTACAGTATTTTTAACGTGGTCATCATTTTGGGTCATATCTTGTAGCCCAGCAAGTACATAACCAATATAATACTATATTTTTATTCGAACCATTTATGGAGTTTTCAATTCCAATGTTTTCTGTTCCAGAATATTTCCTGTTCCTCTACCCGCTCGCTCGGCCACTGCGCGCGCACCAACGGGCGGCGAGATGAAAGCCGGCGGCGCTTTTGAGAGGCACATTGCGGCGCAATTAGGGCCCCACTGTAATGAGAGGAGCGACAGAGTCACCACTAATCGGCCGCAAAGCCTGCGCGGCTAAGAGCTTACTTTTCAATGCGTTTTGTGTGACCAATGACCACCTACTTTACAGTTAGGGTGCTGACAAATGTTTGGTGGTAAAAAAAATGGTTTTGAGTCCCTTTGAATTTGTCAATACAGTTTGAGAAATATCGATAATAATCAATGTTATGAAACTTTGAGACTAGCAGTCACTTACCTACACTCTACTGTCGCAAGAGCCAGGATTGATAAATTGTAATAAAATATAAAATTATATAAAGCAATAAATGTACAATATGATACACATACACGATGTCTTTTGTCGTCTAAAAAACTCGTCCACCATATTATGTGATATTTTTATCTTCTCTCCTAATCTAATTGCAGAATACACGCAACGAAGCCAAGGACATTAGGTGGTATCTAATAAATCATTGATCAATCATCTAAGCTACAACCATAGAACATTTTAGCGCTTCTTCAAGATTATTCCTAAAATGACTAGCATTACTCAAGCTCATTCATAGTTGTAATGATTTCGTCCATACCTGGAAACGATACATCATATGTCTTCTAATATGTGTATTAAAAGCACGATGTAATAGTTGAGGATTCTGTCCGCAAATAGATCCTTATCATGAATCAAAGTTTATTAAATCCTTACTAATCAAGGCTATTTTTAGGAATTTCTTTCAAAAAAATACCTATACTAATTATGCAACCACAAACTCGTATGTTAAAATAAAAAAACCTAATAAAACCGCCATATTTAAAACCTTAAGTAGTGATGGCCTCGAGGTTTAGGCGCGCGGTCGAGAATCTCGGCGGACGCGGGTTCAAACCTCAGGCACACACCTCTGACTTTTCGAAGTTATGTGTGTATTCACAGTGAATTATAATCACTTACTTTAACGGTGAAGGAAAACGTGATGAAACCCGCACACCTAAAAGTTCTTAGATGTGTAGTCCGCCTACCCGCATTAGGGCAGCTTGTTGAGCTGAGGCCTAAACCCTCTCAGTTGTACAGGATGCCGGTGCGAAAGAGTGGGTCGTATCCATATACCACGATATTGGTCGTTGATCTACTGTCAAGGGTATAGACATGCATAAGTTTACTAGCGCATTTACTCACTAAAGGATAGACGGAGGTTTAGAGGTATGATTCTACGAGTACAAACATACATAACCTCACGCCTGTACGTAGGCAGAGGTGCATCAGCATCATGTAATGGAACGTTCTAGAATAGATTGCCATTTTCTTTTTTTAAACAGTCTTCTTTAAATAAACAAAAAAGTATTTATTCTGTATTCAGAAAAACATTGCAATTCCCGCTAAAACTTGAAATGTGCTGATGATGATGAATCAAGGCAGAATAATTAAAGCTTTCGTGACGCAGATATGTTGATGAATAGAGTAGCTGTACTGCAGCGTTCGAGGCACGTTCGTTTCGAAGCGTAAGTTTTTTGGAGTCCCAGGTCAAGAAAAATTTACAGTAGTCCTAAAGATTTTTCCATCAGGGTATTCTTAATAGCCGTAGAGTCAGGAAACTTGCCCCATCCAGCGTGGAATTTAAAACGCAAGCAATGAATGGATGCATAAATGTATATAAGAACATAATAAATGTACCTATATGTAGTAGAAGAATATTCTCAACGAAATGATCACAGAACAGTTGAATAAGACTAGAAAGGAAATGTCAGCATGCCAAGCATGCCGAACCTACGATTAGACTATCATATGTTTGACACGACCGCTTCTTAGTAATTCGGGTAGCGTGTAATATTAAGACTTTTATAAATGTGTCACAACCAATAGCAGCTCTTCATTTTTGTTTGAAATTTACTGTTACTATCTATTTCTATTTTTTTAAACTTAATAACAGATATAACAATCATATTTACATAAAAAAACGCCATTTCTTAGTGTTAAGGTCACGAAGTAAAATATATTTATTTTACAAAGAATTCCCAAATTGAATCTATAAAATATTCTTTTAATTAAGCTTAAATTGACACAAAAAAGACGAATGGTTAAAATTCTTCAAACAAGATAAACTTGACAACGAACGTGATCGATTAAGATTCATCATAATAACAATTTACACCTTTTCGAGATAAAAACTTTGAATGATAAACGATAAATACAACGTTGGTTATAAATATTTTTATTCATTGCTGATTTTATTCGCGATTTTATTGATAATATTCTCAAGGAGTCAGCAATGTACACAGAATTGATATCGACAATTTAAGGTACCCGTCGTGGTTTGAAAGGTATTCAGTCCTTTTGAATCCAAAAAGAGCCATAATGTGACATCCGTTGATGACAGATGACCTAACTACAAACATAATAAAATCACATCAATACTTTTTAAAGGAAATTAAACATTAAACCGCAGACATAAAAGCTATTATTATTTATCAAACTGCAAATGTAATTTTGTCTTACCCACAAAAAGGGTTTAAAAAGAACTCTAAATACAGAGGCGCTAAAAGGTGGTCCCCGATTGATATATTTATTTGGAATGCAAGCATTCTGCTGGCTTAAAGAGGTTTGCAGGATTTTATTTACCTGTTACTATGTGAAAATTAGCGAGCGGCCTCGTAAAGAACCCAATTCTTCATTGTTAGTAGACAAGCAAATATTATTTCGAAAATATTTACATAGATATGACTAAGCAAATTTTGACCTGGCTTCGTATTTAAATACTGTTTATCCTTTTAACAACGAAAATTTCAAATTTTTACTAGCTTGGAAATATTTTTGCATAAACTACCTGTCTACTAGAAATGAATAAATTAACTTCTGGGATGGGATATAACTGAATTCTTGATTAAATAATTAATAAGCTGGTTTTTATTATTAGGTAAGCATGTTATCTGGTTATTGGTTTATTCAAACCGCAGACCAACCGAACTATGGTGTGGCTCTACCAAAGCCTAAATCAAAGAGTGCTAATCTTTCAGGCAACGTTGCTGATTCCGGTTACAGTCCCCAAAAATTTAACCATCGACGGAAAATCGATAAAACTCCTTCATGTATTTTTTTAGTACGGGTGTATTGATCTGGGTATGAAGTCTAGTCCACTTATGAATTAAGAAAACCTAGCTTAACGTAATATTCTAAATTTAAACAAAAATCCAAATGTCATTTGCATTCTTTTTTTAAACTTAAAAAATTGCCATAAGAAGAGAAAAAAAAAACTTAAAGAAATTGACATGACGTTGAGTTTACCACAGACACAAAATCAATTGATATTTAATCTGTAGATATTCAATTGTGAGAAAAAAAGAGCCATTGAAACGATTTGCAACAGAGAAGTTCATACATCATTGTGAGAGTATTAAATATTAAGAGCGCATCCGCCGCGAGTCCATCCATCTAGCGAGGGCATGAATGACACTAAATAACAAGTATATCGGTCACGCATAATTAAAGGGATCCATACCGCTCAGATACTGTGTATGTGATTTACGGACAAAATTGGGAATTTCCAGTTGGCTGTCTACTATCAGATTTTCTGTATCAAGTAATATGCCAACGAAAGGGATCTGTAACGTGCTTTAGTTCACCGGATGCTTTAGTACTATTTGACCTTTGTACTGACGAATTAAGTCGCTCGTTAAAGATTATAGTGAGGTGAAAACAATACAAAATTTACAAGACAAAGAATTACATGGATATGCAGTTTATTAGCAACATTTCAAAGCTTTTCGACCTATTTTGTCTGAATGTTCGAGCCTACTTCGAGTGATCAGTCTAAATACATCCTGTTCCGAATTCTGCTACCTTCACAATTTGCCATCTCACAAGAAATACTTCACGTAACTACTTCTCGTAACAAGTTTCTCCAAGGTCTGTTGTTATTAAATTACTTTTTAGTTATATTTTTACTATAACATACATACATACATAAACTCACGCCTGTATTCCCCGAAGGGGTAGGCAGAGGCGCATTTCTGCACCCACATTTCGCCAAGTATGTATCAGTCCCACGTAATAGGGGGCGAGCCTATTTCCTTTTTTCGGGCACATTTCCAGACTCCGTGCTGTTACCGAGAATTTCCTAATGGAAAACCCCAATAACACTTTGCCCGACCCAGTACCTCTAGATCGCTCGGTACATACTTGTACCGCGAGACCACGAGGCAGCATTTTTACTATTAATATTATAATAACATAGGAATTGTAAAAGAAACAATATTTTTATGGGAATATTTTCATCTTCAGTCAGCTATGTACCAAAAACATCCTTATTCTTCAATCCAATCAAACTTCAATTCATCAGTTGCAATTACTCTGCGAAACTAGTACAAAAATGTGTCAATAAAATCCGTTATATACTGACTGACTGCCACCCTACATCCTCACATCTGCATCGGCAACAATACTAGTGATTAGCCGCGTTGAACGACTCTATCGACATTGTCGCTCTGTCGCCCGCGTGTCGCTTCTCCGTGTCACCCAACGCGTCACTGACTGACGACAGCGTGTCAGCCCGTCACAACTGACAATTGACGGTCAATTTGTTAATGACGTTCATGATGACAGTTTCGAGTGACGAATGGTAGTGAAGTGAGATTCTGGATTAAATGATGTTCTACGCATAAAAGCAAAGAAAGAAGTAGTCGTATATTTATAAATACATACATTTAGAAGTTAAGTATATTGCTCAATATGTGATTAAGACATTCTTAAAGGTTTTAATTATGCATTTCTTAAATTGCACAGTCTATCAATATGATGAATAATAATAAAATTCCGGACCATCGCAATAAGATTAATTTCATCTTACCTTCTTCTTTGCATAAACTTTCTTCTCCTTCGTATATGGGCTGATGATGATGATGATGTCCCGTTAACAAAGAAAATAATTTACGTAAAAAGCAATAATAATATGACAGTATGAGGAATAATGACAGCCCCGTGGCGCAGTTGGCTAGATACAAGCTTGCGAAACGAGAGGCCGCGGGTTCGATCCCCGCACCGAGACAAATGTTTGTGTAATCCACAAATATTCGTTTCGGGTCTGGGTGTTTGTGAGACCGAAAAGTCTCTCGTAGTTTCTGATACCCACGACACAAGACTTGTATCAGTATGAGATCAGAACTATGTATGTGACTGTTGAGTGTATTTGTTTTATTTATTTGTTTGCGTATAATATTATTTTAAGCGTAGCACGAAGAAGCATTTTAGCAAGCCGACATAAGTGAGATACAAGTTTTGTGTCGTGGGTATCAGAAACTACGAGAGACTTTTCAGTCTCACAAACACCCAGATCCGAAAGGAATATTTGTGGGACATAGGTACAACATTTGTTTCACAAGGTGGTGTCTAGGTTAAGGTTGGCTAGCCAACTGCACAACGGGGCTGTCATCATCATCATCAGCCCAAATACGTCCCACTGCTGGGCACGGGCCAGCTCTACAGCTGAAAGGGTTTAGGCCTTAGTCCGGGGCGTTTTCAGTAAGTAACTTTTTTTTAGTAAATAACGGGGCTGTCAAATAGATTTTATTCGACACAACTACGACACAATTTGTATAGCTTTAATTTCGATCATATGTATTAGGTAACTAGCTGTCCCGGCGAACTTCGTTCCGCCTAAGAGCCGATTCTTTAATATTTTTTTGTTTTCTTTTTTTTAGCCTAAGTTACTCATTATTACATCAGCTATCTGCCAGTGAAAGTCCCATTAAAATAGGTCCACCCGTTTCCGAGATTAGCCGGAACAAACAGACAGACAATAATTGAAAAACGTTATTTTGGTATAGGTACGAGTATGTACCGTGTATACATCCATATGCATTTATTAAAAAGCGGTTATTTCACAAACAGACACTCCAATTTTATTTATTTTATTTCTAATATACACAATCTTATTCAAAATCAAGCAAAACGTCAATAGCACTAACAAATTAAACGATCAAGCGAAACACCGTAAGCGAGCGGTGGTACATTGATTCCGATACGCCGATGGGAGCCGTAACACTCGGCAAATTGAATGCAATTCCACGTAATTCGCAGCCACATACACCCAGTGGTAATATCAATGGATTTTGTAATGGCCACACGTGTGTTGTATATTGTATATTTAGCATCAAACTGTTTTGTATGAGATTACTTTATTTTATTCCCTCACTAGTAGAGCTACTTTGTAGTAAGATATTACTGCGGTTAGAATAGGACTTTTCGACTGGGGTGGTAATGCAACCCACAGTATTTCGTTGCATGAACTCACCCGAACCGAACCTAACTAGGTATAAGAAGAGAATGAATTATATTTTATGTACCTACGCCCGAGTCAAAACCTATGAAACCTAATTTTAAATCTAAAGCTTAGTTGCGTCTTTTCCCACTATTAAGAATATGATAAGTCATAAAAGTATTTTAATTAATTAGTTTAATATTTAGAAATACAGCTATTTCTTAACACAGTTTTATCATCTTTTTTAAGTCTTACTTACTACGGGACAAATCTTTTGCTAAATTTTAGACTCCTCTTTGGAATTATCTGGGAATCGCCCACAATAAGAGGAAACTAAAGGGGCAGACAGGTAATCTTTAAATAATAATGATACGTCGATAGACACATCCGTTACACAATCAATTTTATAACACCCAGGCCACAAAATCGCTTATAATTTTGGAACTAGTGATTTTGTGGGGTTGATATTTGCAGTCACATGGTGTGCGGCGAGAAATCAATTAACAACGTGGGAGGGTATGTTTAGAAAAAACTACAATCGCTAGTCGTAATTGCAGTTATTATGTAGGGATGGTAAGCGACAGAAGCTCCCTGTTTTTTTTATAAATGTGTCAATATCCGAAAGACTCCGGTGACGTGGGGTATAAGTGTATTTTGGGCGAATAAAAGGTCCTGGGTTCGATTCCCGAATCAGGAGAAGCGTTATCGAGTTTATCCACTGGTAAATTTACTGTTGAAGCAGTTTCGTAAAATGCGCCTTTTTTTTAAACAGCAATAAATTCTCACTTTTTTATTCTAAGTTTATTTAGGGACTTATAACCAACAATAGTATGTCAGTCCCATCGTATCCTAAACTATGTCTAACTTAAAACTAAAAATGCAGTTGATTCATAAAAAGCAGCTCCCTGTCCTACATTACTTTTGGAGCCATCTGTGTATAGGAAATGTCGACCATAATATTTTTCATTTAATTCTTTAATTACATTAAATTCTCACCTTATAATGTTGGACCTAAGACCACAACAGAAACTTGAAGAACTCTAATAATAATGCGTCTCTAAAGTTAATGAAACCCTACTTATTACTTATTTATTTTACAATTTATTTCATCGGTAAGTGTTTAAGAATCTTTATATAAATTGACAAATGCAATTTTACAATCACTTAAAGAACGTTAAATGGTTTCTCTGCAAATAGTTTGATTGAATTTTCTATAGCCACTTCACAATACTGGAAGCTACATTAAATTTACATTCGTAGTTTATGAGAGAACCTCTTAGCTTTCTTTTAGAGAGAATCACTCCTTTCTCATAAAATTAATGGTCTTCAATTCTTCATACAATTTCAAACAAAATTTTATGACAGCCCCGTGGCGCAGTTGGCTAAACACCAGCTTGCGAAACGAGAGGCCGCGGGTTCGATCCCCGCACCTAGACAAATGTTTGTGTGATCCACAAATATTTGTTTCGGGTCTGGTTGTTTGTGAGACCGAAAAGTCTCTCGTAGTTTTTGATACTCACGACACAGGACTTGTATCCTAGTGTGAGGTCAGAACTATGTATGTGACTGTTGGGTGTATTTAAAAAAAAAAAAAAAAAAACTCTGAAGCGTTAATAGTGACAAACAGAAATCCAATATGATTTATACACGTAAAGACGTTACCACGGCCACCCGCATGCTCAGCCAAGCCGCTACTTATTACAATTTATGTGTTGAAACTAAATTGAGATGTGTTATAATGACCGCTCCCAAAATTACTAGTAGAAGATGGGTGCTACCGTTATTGACGGTGTATTCGAGCCACTTTTATACTAAATACTAGGAATCGGGTATTGGTCGACATTATATCGTAACATAAAGAGACAGATACAACATAATTAATATTAAGAAACATAAATACGCTCCACGGACAATAAAAAAAAGAAATAAATACCATTAAAATTTACATCTCCAATCTCCTGTAATTATCTTAGGTAAGAAATAAAAATTATTTGCCTGTTATTTCTACATTATGGGGTTGCTCAACTATAAACATTGTTTGATGTTGTAAGTTCCTATAACTGTAAACAATGCCGTTTTGTACTAAAACCTTCCTTTTTCCTCTGCTTATGTAGCTTTACATCGTGTTAAAAAAAATCAATGAATGTCATAAAAAGTAGTCTACAACAGATCACATAAAAATCGATTCAACAATTTGAGGCGTATAATCAAACTTAGTTTCGATATATACCATTAATTAGGTTTAAGCACTTATAACATAGGTATAGGTACATAGGTAATCGTAAGGGTTATAAATAAACATAATCATATAAAATTTAAATATGATTATTCCTTTCTCAAGTATAGATTTAGATATGTGTTATAATTGAAATTATATTACCTGTTATGAATTAAACGTTTATTTTCTTTATGGGTATCATATTAACAGTTCCACTATTCTCAAGCTTGCAATCAAAGCTGTATATCTTTATGGCGGCTCGCTTCGTTGACCGCTAGGCTCCGGTGATTTCTTATTACTTTTATATTATTTGTCTTTAATATCGAGAAAAAAGCAATAAAAATAGACCGTGTGATGCTATTTATTTGCTTCATAATTAATTACCTTCAATATCAGACACGTTTTTGACGTCCGATAATTTGTACTAAATACCCTACTCTTTTTCTGTTGATTTCCCTGAAAACTCAATAACTTCACCCTAACCTTTATTCAATTATACCTATAGTAGTTGTCCTTGGAAAATATTTATTTAATTTCATCCGATTCGATTTGTCTTTGAATATTAGAACTATATTAATTATATCTTTTTTATTTTTATATCTTTATTATAGTTTTTTTTCTTTTTATTATTATAAGTGGGGAGAAGAGACTGACCTCCGAAGTACAGCTAGCGCTAGTTGTGCAATCAGAATATTCTCAATTATATCTATGTTAAATTGCATTTGGTAAATAAAGTTTTATTATTTATATTTAAATTTTTACATTTAAAGCTGTGAATTACAGTTACCAAATAAGTAAAATAATTGTCAGTGTTTATAAATAATAGATTTATCTGTAACTTAAATACCTGGTTATTATAAAAAGTTTTAAACCAATTTATATAGAAAACTGCCAGTATAACATAGTTGTGAAACTTATTTCTCTAAATATAAGTTGGGTCTAATCCACCAAACGCCACTGGAGGTCTCTCCGCCCGCGGGTCTCACAGACCCCTAATGACAACGAGCACAGCCCCGTGTTATAATGCGGTAGTAAGCCACTTCCGCCACCTAAAGAACTGCTCGCCACCTCTAAATATAGGGTGCGTGATGATACGGGGATGATGATGTCATTTATTAAAATTGGAATGATTTTTGGCTGGTTTCCTAGGTGTATTTAACATTACCACATGTTTGTGTTTTTGTAATTGTGTTGTTTTTTAATCTGTTGTTTTTGCGAAGGAAATAGCTAATATCCACATTGGCCTTAATATGTGATGTCTATTTCAAAGACTATTAAAATTTGCAATTGAAATTATGATTGAAATTCGTTTTCGATTAATATTTAATTGTGTTTAATACTAATGAAAGACGTGTAATTTGGATATTTGAAAAGTAATAAAAAAATTATAGTTGGAATTTATGTATTTTTCCTTTCATAAATATTATGCTAAAGGAAATAAGTATATACTAAAATAGTGACGACTTTGAAAGTGTTTACCTACAGTCAGTGGCGATACTTCCATAGAAGACCAAAAGCCCAGTTTAGCTTACAAAATTCCGAATAATAATCTTTATTTAACAAAAGCAATTTGACATACAAATGAGAATATCCTGCCCTTAAAACTATAAACTAGACATTACACAATTAACGTGTATCACTTTTGGGCTTCTATAGAAGTGCCGCCATTGCCTACAGTGAAATATGACGATCTTTACCATTGAAAGATACCATCGTATCTGTCCACGTTATACAAAAAAGGAATATTTTCATTATTTGTACTCTATCATACTCTATCCAACTTAATTATCTAAGGCCTTCTCACAATTCGGTTTTCCATACATAAATATACTATGTATATGTATATGTAAATATGTGCTACTCGTATTCTACCTAATACATATGTAAATTCTGTAATAAAAATATCATTTCTAAAAAAGGTATTTATATAAGTGAGTAATGAGCATAAAGGAACTCAACTAGGATTTAAAAAGAAAACTAACGGTAAGAAAACCATTTCGATACCATTTTTTATATAAATGTCGATATAATTGAACACATAATCACCATAAAGAAATTAAACAAAAACAATACACAGTACAAACAGATATTTCATAACCAATATTTTAACTTGGAACAAAATGCAACATTTTTAATGAGGAAATACATAAATTGTATTCCAAGAAAAGCCCCTATTTCCTTTACCAATAAGGCCGTATGTCGCTGCGTTGCCATATACAATCGGAAGCCATGGACATTAGCATGGATAAGACAATTACTGCTACTGTTGTTTAGGAAATCAATATTATTACAGTAGGAGGAAGCTGACGGGCGTGTGTTTGTAAATTAGTCTTCCTTTACCCGATGTTTTACCGTTGAACAAATGCACGGGAAACGTCGTCATTAGCTTAAATACTTGGCTTAATTTGTTGGCACTACATCGTTGGCCATCGCTAGGCCATAGTTTTCCCATGACCCAAAGCTACCTACATCCATTATGCTAGGTTAATAGAAAATAAAAAGGCTACAAATTTTAAAATTCATCAAGATATTTTTTCTTCTTCATAATCATTATCATCAGCCCTTATCGTCCCTCTGCTGGGCACGGGCCTCCTCTACAACCTGGACTAAGGTCCACCACGCTGGCCTAGTGTGGGATGGCGGACTACACACAAAGAAATTCCTAAGAACTTTTAGGTGTGCAGGTTTCCTCACGATGTTTTCTTTTACCGTTATAGTAAGTGATGATTCATTGTGAATACAGACATAGCTTCGAGAAGCCAGAGGTGTGCCCGGGGGTTTGAACCCGCGACCGTCGAGATTCCCGACCGCGCGCCTAATCCTCACTACGTAGTAGTGGTGGCCTTGAGGGTAGTAGATATTTTTCATTATTTTAAATTGTAATGTGAAATTTAAATATGAAAAAAAAACTAGGTGAGAAGCGTGTTGACTGCACTCGAACTTGCGCCCTTTCTGCAATCGATCATTCAGGCGAATACAGTTTTCGTTAAATCCATAAACATCACAAAACTAGGTACAGATCATTATTAGAGTTATATTTCAATATTAAATTTCTATCCCAGTAAATTGTAAAAGGCGCACTCGTATTTGTAAGACTATAGGTACGTTAGAGATACAATCATCATTGATAATATAATTCTATTCGTAAATAATTAACAACGAAAAAATTAAATTAGTCAAAAGAACTGCTTTTAAAAGATTACACAGATAGACATGTTAATTATATTTAAGGCACATAAATCCTGTTACTTAAAACTTTTACATGGAAATTATAATGCATCCGTCATAAGAAACATCAAAATAATAATGTAATATCGTAAAATAAATTGAAAAACCGAAATAATTATCTCAAATTATTGACAATATAGACGAGTCGGACCGGAAATGGAGGCGTCCAATGGCGGCGCGGGAAAGCGAGCAATATGGCGTCGGTTCCGCTCGTAACGTTTATGGGAAACAACATCGGTAACTAATAACACGGGCTTAATCGTTAAACGTCTGTGTCAATTGATTTTGTTTGTTTGTTTATATTGATTCATGTTATAATTGTTCTTTTTTATAATGCTCAATGACATTTTGAATAACGGTTTATTTTTGTAGAGCTGCGAATGTCGTAATTTAAAATTTCGTTGAGCAGAATGAATCGATTTTATCAGAATTGTTTCTTTTGACTCTAGATTTATTTCGTTGGTGTTTGTTGTTGTATCAATTCGCGCGCGGCATGTGACAGGAGGTCTTGGATCTGATTCTGGTAGGTCAAAGTGTTATATTTTCTATTTTAGTTTTTAGGAAATTCTCAGGAGCAGCTCAGAGTCGGGTAATATGCCTATAAATGATAAGGGGCTCACCTCTTGCTTACTCAGACTTATAACACAGCTGGTCTGACTTGGATTGAGATAAACCTCTATTACTTCGTGGACACAGGTGTTGGTGTTCGTATAAGAAGGCCTTACGTATCAGAAGATATTAAATCATCAGCCCATATACGAGTACGTCCCACTGCTGGGCACGGGTCTCCTCTAAAACTGAGAGGGTTTAGGTCTTAGTCTACCACGCTGGCCTAGTGCGGGTTGGCGGACTACACACCTAAGAACTTTATAGGTGTGCAGGTTTCCTCACGATGTTTTCCATCACCGTTAAAGTAAGTGATAATTCATTGTGAATACATACATAACTTTGAAAAGTCAGAGGCGTGTGCCTGAGGTTTGAACTCGCGACCGCCCAGGTTCTCGAACACGCCTCCTCTCCCATCCTCGAGGCCATCACTACTTACAAACAGATATTAAATCCAGTGACTAAAATCCAAAATTAGTTTAGTGTCTCAAGTAATTTCAGACGATTATACTACTTTTCGACACAATAACGCCAAAATGTTCAATATTCTCTTTGTATCATCTAGATACCTAGAAATATAGGACGGAGGAGCAGGTGGGTAAATTATTCCCCAACTTAACGATACGCCAGTGATCAGAGCTAATGATGTTTTAGTTTGGGTCGACGTGATATTTGACTCAGTCAAGGATGTGAATACTGTAGCAAGGTTATAAAAAAATGTATTAGAACTTTTAAAAATGCGTTGAGGAAAAATCGTAAAAAAACTTGAATGAATGGAAGTTTCATGAAAGTGTCTCGAAAGTATATCAATTATACCAACAAACACATTAATATGGTATCGTATCAGTAGGTCTCATAAAGATACTTATACATTGAGCATATTTTTCAATAGGAACTAAAATAATTTCAATTGGTAGCTGTTTTTTACTTATTCTTCATTCATATATTGGTAAATATAGCCTCTACAAATATTAAAGACTGAAACACGTCCCGTACTAAAAAGAACGCTAATCTGTACCTACCTACTAATGATATTAATGCAAATAACTTGTCTTTAATGCTTCCACGCCTCAACCACTGGATCAATATAGATAAGGCCCTTATCATTAGGAAATTGTATGCGACGAGTGTCAGTCTTCGATATTTATATATTAATCAATACATATTTTCAGTGGTCTATGGGGACTATTGTTTTCAAATTGAGTCACAATAAGTTTTTGTACTCAGTTCAGCAAACTATGGACTTGATGGAAAATGCTAAACCGTCAAAATCTTTAGTATGAATCGCCATTAGTGGCGTTAAGGTAATAGCACTAGTAATTGACCACTTAAGGACACAGAAATTTCTTTTTTAATGCCTAACTTTAATCATCATTCGAATTCAATGAGTGTTTTGTTTTGTTAACTCTGTGCAAGTCTTTTAACGAAACGAGCTAGTATTTTTTCTTGTACAATGGTTGCATTCAAGTAAAAAAATGAAAATAAAACTTAATATAAGAGATTTAGTAGTTGACCACCTAAAAACTAGTAGTTGACCATGTTTTGCATCAGTAGTTGACCATTCAGATTTTTTAATTATTTGTTAAATAAGAAGGCAAATTAAGACAACTTTGCGTTTTATTTGAAATATAATAACAATAACATCCCCCGCTCGTTAATAAATGTTCTGGCCATTTCCACAATCGACCATTTGCTTTCATCGATGATATTGTAGCTGTTTTTTTTTTATAGCTTTAAGTACTTTTCCGGGATAAAAGTTATTATCGTACTTCATCATCATCATCATCATCAGCCCATATACGTCCCACTGTTGGGCACGGGCCTACTCTACAATTGAGAGGGTTTAGGCCTTAGTCCATCACGCTGGCTTAGTGCGGGTTGGCGGACTACACAGCTAAGAAATTCCTAAGAACTTTTAGGTGTGCAGGTTTCATCGCGATGTTTTCCTTCACCGTTAAAGTGCGTGATAATTCTTTATCAATACACACATATGCAACTTCGAAAAGTCAGTCATGTGTGCCTGGGGTTTGAACCTGCGACCGTCGAGATTCTCGACCGCGTGCCTAAACCTCAATGCCGTACTTAAATATGACAAATTCAACATTTACTTTTTGCCGAGGCTTTTGTCAGATTCTTAATCAGACAACAGTAGTTGAAAGTTTACGCATATTTTCAAGCATATCGTTAGGACCTATGATGTCAAATTGATCTAGAGTGGTTTCAAATATGTCATCAGCAATGCTAATTGCTGGTGATCCTGGGATCGTCACTAGCACTAGTTCGTCACCAACAGTAATATGTACCGCAGTTGCCGATGGTTCCATTGTGGTTTCCAAAACACCATCATTATTGTGAGAGGATTTTTTTTTTCAGCCGTTCTTATGGGTGTTTTATGAAGACGAACGACATTTACTGCTGAGAGCATTGCAGCTTCAGTATAATTTAGGAATGTACCCCTTTTCCCAGACATCTACAAGGTGAAAATTTGGTTTTAGTAACTGATCGTAACTTACAATAAAGGTGGTCAACTACTAAATAAAATTAAGTTATTGTAAAAGTAAATAAAATAGTTAATTCTAATTGATGATGCCCTTCATATATTATTCCGTACAGTACATTTACATGATACAGAAATTCATCAGAAGTTGACCATCCTGGTCAATTACTAGAAAATCGTGCTAAAACGGAATCAGTAGTGGACCACCCCCACATCTCAATCTTGTAAACAAATTTTCGTATTTTAAATACCCTGTTACCTCAATTAATCCCTAACGAATAAGAAAAGCAAAACACTTATCATCAACAAGGTGACAAAGTTGTTAATATTTAACTTCAAACTTTTTCAATCCTTAAGAAAATTATGACAAAAAATCGAATAATAGATTTACGGTGCGTCAATCAACAAACAACTGGAGGCTATTTTTAATATTTGAAAATAATGGAGTCGTAGTTTGCGCGCTTCGTAGACCACATGACAGCACTGACTACTCAATATGGAATTAGTTTAAAAATATGCCGCGAATTCTTATTTTATCTGTTTATGTGCATTGGTGGTCAACTACCGGTACATGGTCTACTACTAGTGCCATTACCTTAACTATTATTTTTTTCTGGTAGGGAGACGTATGAAACCTTGGGAAAGGCCACAGGTCACTTTTAAAATAAAATTGCGGCCGGTCGAAGCGGGGCTCAAACGCCAATAAAGAATAACGTAATTGAAAAAGGGAAACTAGAATCCGAACATGTAAGTCTAAAAACCAACACGGAGTTCTATTGAAGACCAAAAAGCATGTAATTAAATTAAAAAGAACCGCACTGGAGCCTTGCACCCCAACTATAATGCCCTCGTAAAAACTCAATGGAATTAGATTACATTTTCCACATCAGTCGGCCCCAAAACCACATGGCGTGAAGTTTCGCCCAATGTAAACATTACAAAATGGCCGACTGTAATGAGTTTAACATAACATTAGCTATGGCTGTGTGTTTGAGTGCTTTAGTGTTTTAAGGTTATAAATATGGCGGTTTTATTCGTTTATTTTTTTAATTGACGATTTTGTGCTTACATTTTCAGCCATATATATTTGTTTGACATAAATGCTTTTAAACGAAAAATTACCATGGAGGTATATCTACTTATTCGTTCAAACGCTTCCTAAGGTAGTTGATTAGAAGCTTGTTAAACTAGCGGTAACGGATTCTATCCCGTGTGAATTAAAATGCTATCTACCTTTATGAATATGCCCTTATCGTTAGGAAATTTTATGCGACGAGTGTCAGTCTTTGATTCGGTGGTCTATGGGGACTATTGTTTCCAAATTGAGTCACAATAAGTTTTTGTACTCAGTTCAGCAAAGAATGGACTTGATGGAAAATGCTAAACCGTCAAAATCTTTAGTATAAATGGCCATTAGTGGCCTTAACTTGTTTTTTTTTGTATCGTACGTACGTAGTTTCTCACGCCTGTATTCCCCAAGAGGAAGTCAGAGATATCATCACGTCCACTTTTTGCCAGCTATATTTCAAGTCCCCTATTAATGTAAGCCAGTTTATTAGTTTCAGTTTTCTTTACTTTGTAAAATGTTTTAAGCATAGGTATGTATTTTGTTCTGTGTATTTGATGTAAAACAGAGCTTATTATATCATTATCATATAAAACACCTGTTATCCAAGCCTAAATGCAATTATTACAAAGCCAGGTTCATGAAAGCCTTAAAACAATAGGAAAGAACTAATAATAACACACTTCATATCATAATAATACCTTAGATGTCTTTTATTTCTGAAGTGTTTAAATTAAGAACGTTTCTTTAATGTTCGATATTTAAAAAAAGTTTGATAAAAAATTTAATCTGTTGTAATGTTATGAAGCAAATTGCTACGACATTTATGTAAAAATTAAAAAGCCTCTTAGTGTTGTTTTTTTTAATAGCTATTACTTTATATTTTAAAATCATCATATTTGTTAATTAATATAACGTCGCCTTGTTATTAAAGTAGGTAATTAAAATATGAGAAAAAGTTTATTTTGAGTTTATGATAGAACAGTGTCACAATTTATATTATTTGTATAAAATGCTTGAATAAAATTGCATGCTTCCTTCACATGATAAAGTGAAGTTAAAAAATTCTAGTAAATTTTATTTATGAGTAGGTACCTACAAGCACTATAGATTTATAGTTTCAAGACTTTTTAGAGCAACATATAATTAAAAAAATAATTTTAATTATTTAGGTTAATTAACACTTAACAACATAGGTAATAGGTAGCTTTTGACAGTTTTATATGCCTATTGGTTATCCGAGGGTGAATCTTGTCACATAAACATTACGAAATCTCTCAAAGTCTAGTAATGAGAAGCAGTTCAGAAAAAACATTCATAAATTCATAGAAATGATAAAACATACATACATAAACTCACGCCTGTACTCCCCGAAGGGGTAGGCAGAGGTGCATTTCTTCACCCACATTTCGCCGGGTATGTAGGTATCAGTCCCACGTAATAGGGGGCGAGCCTATTGCCGTTTTTCGGGCACATTCCCAGACTCCGTGCTGTTACTGAGAATTTCCTAATGGAAAAACCCAATAACACTTTGCCCGGCCGAAATGATAAAAATAATGACAATATTTTCTAAATTATGTTTCATGTAATTCAAAATACTACTAATACCTACCTATACTAATTTACAGTTTATGGTGATGACAAGTGTGCCGATAAGTTTCTACAATTATCTCATAAATAGCAAATGAAGAAAAGTGGTAATTTCTACGCTGATAAACGTCCACCTTATCGATGCTAAATAATGGAGCGAGTAGTTAGAGCGCGTCTTCATCCCGGCAATTAACCGCCACCCTCGTCCACCCCCGAGGCACCCCTCCTCCCCGTCCGCTCCCCCCGCGCGCACACCCCGCGCCCGCCTAAATTAATCACACCAAGAATCTCGCCCCCCAATCCAGGGCCGGATTAAAAAGTTTTATTGGAGAGCCGAGTGTGACAGTCCGACGCGCCTAGTCGGCGGGCGCGGGCCAATGGCGAGGTGGCAGCATTATGGTGATGCGCTCCCATTGGCAGGCCGGCGTGCCGCCACGCCCGGGCCCGACGCCCGCGCCAGGGCTGTCACACGCCACGTCAGTTGACCGAGGCGCGTCGAGCCGTCAGCCGTATCCCGCGCTACCTCGCCGCTCTGTGACACTCTAACGGAACGATTCGATTTATTGTTGTGACTTTTGTGTGATGGATCTGTGAACGGACATGGAGGAGGAGTCGATGTCTGGACACAGCTGTTCGGAGGACGATATCAGTGTAGGACGGCCGTCGCCGGCTCCGTCGCGCTCGCCGTCGCCGCACGACTACTTCAGGCCACTGAAGCGGCTCAAGATGGCCTCGGAGCCGGTGGAGGAGAGGCGCGGCGAAGGCGTCAAGAGTTTCTCCATTCTGGACATTTTATCTCACAGTCCGCGTACTCCGCCGCGCATAGTCCGGCCGTGGGACGCGTCAGGGTTTGAGAGGTTGCAGCGACTGCAGCGCTTGGCCGGCGCGGCGTTGTTAGACGGTGAGAGATGGAGGCTGGCGGCGCTGGGGCTGCTGAGACCACGGGACATGGCGGCGGCGGAGTGCTGCGACTCTGCGTCGGAGCGGTCGTCGTCCGCGTCCGACTGCTGCTCGGAGCCGCGCCGGGCGCCGCAGCAGAGCACCACGGCGCCGCACACGCCGCTCGATGCCCTGTTCCACATGACCAGCAAAACCTTCGAAGCCAACAATGCTGACAACGGAGGTAAGTTGCAAGTTCACATACATCAAATCTCATGGCAGAAATTGCCAAAGTGTAATACCGGTGTAACAAGATACATTACACTTTTAACTTTGAATAGACATTAGTATTGAGAAAAATATATGTTGTCAAAAGCAAAAACTGATAAGTTTAACAAAAGTAAAATGTAATCATAATTTAAAAAATGCATTAGAGACTTGAAAGTAGTCGTTACATTGGAAAGGAAAAAGAGGCGATATTAACATTTACAAATACTTCATTACAGATATAATTATCTGTAATTGGCAGTTATCATCGTTGTTTGTATATTTTTGCGATGATAATTTTGTTCTTTCTCTTTGAAAGAAATGAAACACGTCTTGTAACATCTACAAAAAATGCTTTAGAGAACTTTTTTCATTTAGAATACGGAATAATATCATAATGTTGGAAGTGTATAGTTTAGAGTGGATGTTTTTATGGAGAACGTTAATTAGGCCTAATACAAAGTGGCGGTGTTCAAACCGATGGCTTTTCTTCACCTTATTTAAACATATTGATGATTTGAATGTCATTTTTAAGGTATATTTCTATTTTGACATAATTATTAATGTTTCTATAAAACGAAAAATTGTTTATTTCCTCCAATCGCTTTGTGACAAAGTTAAGGCGTTTGTAACAAGGTTCTTATTGGAAAAATCTATTTAAACGTTATATTAATTGTCAGATACAGTAGCAAATTTAATTATCACCTAACAATATCGGTTTGCATTTTCGTTTCGCAATTATAACTCTATATTTTAACACCTTAAGAAGCATTTCAATATTATGGCTTAATGTTTGTATTAAATAGAAAATGTATTTAAACGTAATATAATTGGTTAGTATAGAAAACAAAATGAATAAGTCAAATTATTATCATGGGAGAACATTTTGATATCTAATGTAATAGAGTAAAATAAAAATCAAACCTGTGTCTAGGAATCTCTCGAATCTTACATTTGAGTATTTTTTTTAAACAAAATATAATATTTACTCTTATTACTTCATCAAAAAAGCTGTGCAAAGGTATACAGAGCTTTATCACTGATACTAATGTCAAAAAATAATTTTATTTTCGTATAAAATAATCAAAAGATCATGAGAAACATTTCCAATCTTTCCCCGTCGCAACGAGTCCCACATATTTTACTTCTTGAACTATCAAATTTCAAAGGTATTCATGAATTGTGGTATAATTTTTAAATAATCAATTATATCTGCTATAGGTAACTATTTTAATGTTCATAATACAGTATTAATTTTAGTATATGATGAACAGAAAAATCTACATATTCTCATACGAAAAAAGCTTTGGAGCTTAAAATAAAAATTTCAACTAATAAATAAGAAATAACATAGGTATAGAAAAGTAAGAATTTTAAAAACAGGCTTTTCGTGCTTCAAATATTTTAATAAGATTCATATAAGATTTCTGTGTTTTACAATCACTGTTTTCAACAGTGAAGTAATTCCAAGCTTTGGTTTTTTTTTAGTAAATCTTTAAACGGGCACTGCACTTTTAAAATAACAAGCATATGAATATCTTTATACTTTTATAATTCCATTACTTTGTTATATTTTATTTCTCATGATTAAGTCAATTAATGCACAGATTGTTAGCTAAAACCGTAATTTTACGATTGTCGCGAGTATAAATAACTTACACAGACTATTACAAAAAACTAATTGATGTACAAAAGAGAAATGTCACGAAGTATGAAATGACGGGAATATAACATCTGATGACAGGTTAAAACTGAGCAAACATGTGCTTTGTATCGCTGTGACAGTTGTCACAACAGAAAAGTATCGTAACATAAAATGCTGCTGGCCGCTCGCCAAATGTTCACTTCTAATTTACGAGTAGTATTATGTACGCAGTGGAGCAATTAAGCGGGAGATATTCTGTATTCGATATACAAAACTGTGCTCAAATAAAAAAAAAATTGTAGTGTTTAGGATAAATAAAATTTAAGCCAGTTATTGTTAACTTAAAATGGTTTTTACCTTTTTATATCAGCTATTTTTTTATATTTTCATGTTCTTTTTAATACTCTTTCAGAAATCTAAATTAAATTTTTTTCTATATTTTCTACACAAACTTTAACTATAAAGACCATAAACCTATCTAATAATATAATAATCAATGTTAATTGTACATGAAAATAAAAATAAAATAAAAATTTATCAATACCATCATCCTCAATCATGTATTATAAAATAACGTTTGTTAAATAAAAATGGCGTACTCAAATAGCGCGACGTGCGTTGTGCGCGTGCGCATTGTTTATTCGCGTATTAATTGCACTAATTAGAAGCTATTGACGGTAAATTGAGCGCAACCGGCACTAAAAGACGAATGGGCATTTGATGTTTTGTTATGTAATAATTGCATGGATATTATGAACTGGTGATGTCTCTGTAAAGGTCTCTAGACGTTGTTACGCACCGCATGAGGATGTTAAAGATAATATACACTGCGTATAATGCCTAGCCCTTTAATTAAGTTTCATTTGACACTAGGCTTTACTTGAAATTAAGAACTAACTTAACCGCTTCGGTATAACATCGATGATATACAAGTATTAAACATTCTTTAGAAAAGTTTCTAACTTAACAACAAAATTGCTGTCTTTAATGTTGGTAATACAGATTCTGTAGCTCGGCCTTGAAAGCCTAAGAAAAAAGAAATATTGGCGTTTCTGCATGTAAAAAAAACAGACAGGAAGAAAAGATCCCACGACAAGGCATTAATAATAATATTTAAAACTCTTTTTAATTCTTTACATTGTAACTACAACCATATTTAATGACATTTTTATGAAAAATCTCTAATTAATTTAAAACAGAAAAACCTAGAAACTATAACATATTCGTTTATCCGGAGTACCTACTATTGTTGTTGTAGGTTTTTATTTATGTGGCAGGGCAATTTTGATTTTACGACCGTCCGCTTGACTGACACGAAACTCGGCTAGAGCACTCGAAAACTCATATCTTTAGTCTGACTTGAGAATATTAGTAGTAATACTGATGTGTACTAATAAAAGAAAAAAGAGTCACCCTAGCTTGCATATAATATGTCATAAAATGGTATTTTTACCTGTTAATATGGGTGTAATTTGTAAGGTATCCTCTTCGCCCTGTCTGATGGCAACAGGCACTGTAGGCTCATGCTTACTTACCTTTGCTGGCACTTCTTTCTACATAGACATAAAAATTAGAGCATTCTATAACGATAATCCTTTTAGTGATACTATTTGATCTCAAATAACTAATCTTTAACCAAATATTTTTGGGTCGTACGAATTTTATATAATTTTTGTTGTCTACAAAAAATATTTCAATTTCCAGTTACACCTATTATCAGATTAATTTAAATATCTCGGACTGCCTCTCGGTCTCGCGGCACAAGTATGTGCCGTGTATTGTAGAGGTCCCGAGTACGATTCCTCGGTCGAGCAATGTGTTATTGTGTTTTTCCATTAGGAAATCCTTTTCCTTTACCATTAGGAAAACGCAAAAGGCTCGCCCCCTATTATGTGGGATTGATTCATACCTGGCGAAATGTGGGTAAAGAAATGCACCTTTGCCTACTCCTTTGAGGATTGCAGGCGTGAGGTTATGTACGTTATTTATATATCGTTGGTGCAACGAGGACACTGGCCTCCTTTTTAATCCTCATCTTTTATTTTCCATTTAAAGACATGGTACTCAGTGGCGGTACTTCCATAGAAGCCCAAAAGCCCAGTTTGCCTCCCAAAATTCCGAATAATCTTTAAGTTTTCAATCATTAATTTAATGAAGTAATTTGACATATAAATGAGAATGACTAACCCCACAATTAACAATTATAAACTAGACATTACAAAATTGATTTTTAACGCTTTTGGGCTTCTATGGAAGTACCGCCACTGATGGTACCTACTATTTATGTATGTAGCTATTTAAATACTTCCTATAACCAAAATTAGGAAGTCTAATATTTTCATTTGTTTTGTCTAGCAAATAAAAAGGCGCTTCCTGCCCCCTCCCCCAGGGTTGGCGGAAAGTAGAGCCATTCAGCTTCCCCAAGAGAAAAAGTCTTAGGTGTGTAGTCCGCCAACCCGAACTAGGCCAGCGTTTAGAACTAATGCCTAAACCCTCTCAGTTATAGAGGAGGCCCGTGCCCAGTAGTGGGACGTATATAGGCTGATGTTGAATGAATATGCATATTAATTATAGTTTTAGATTTCCAATGCTATCTTGTTACTTTAGCTACTGTTGTTAGAACAGATATTCCATGGAGTTACAGTTTGAAGTGCAATTCATTTCTACGATTCAAATCCACTGCACACGACTTACTTACCGGATGCTTAAAATGATATCACTATATAATGCTATATTTATTCGTATTTGATTGATATGCCATTAGATATAAACGTGGACAGTAATACGTATTTGATGACTGTATGTTGTGAGCACACCATAATACATGGGGATATGTAGTCTGTAATAAGTAAGCACCTCAGTCCCACGTTTTTAGATTTGCGATTGCACCTCATTAATATTGCATGTCATTAGAGGAATTATGATAATTCACATTATTACATCCATATACTTAAGTTTGTTTCCCCGAAGGAGTGAACTGCTTCACGTGGGAACCGAATCATTATCCTCCCAATTGTTTAAGAACTCATGTAACCTGCTCCTGATTCAACGAATTGTTAGGTTTCCTTTCTATATAAGTAAAAATACATTAATAATTTCTAGTAGGCGTTAAATAAAAGCTCATTACTATAAGAAATTGAAGAGGGGTCTTTTTGTGTTACAAAAAATATTTGTGTGTGACATAAATTTGTCTCGATGCAAGCATCTCAATCGGTGGTGGTACCTACTTCCGTAGAAGCCCAAAAGCGTTACACGTTTAATATTAATTTGTTTTATTTGTTTATGCACCTATCTTTTATCTCTGCATCACCCAAAGATTGACTGTTAGAGAATGCCTTAGGCATTAAGTCCGCCTTTATACGCAATGTGTAAAAAGCTTAAATAAATAAATAAATAAAATTAATCTCTAGTTTATAATTGTTTATTGTGGGGTCATATATTCTCATTTATATGTCAAATTACTTTTGTTAAATAAATGATTTGAAGCTTTAATATTATTCGGAATTTTGTAAGGCTAGCTGGGCTTTTGGGCTTTTATGGAAGTACCGCCACTGATCTCAATATGTCATTTAGACACTAATCTATCGTTTCAGAACCTTGACTCTGACTCGATATTCTACAGAGGCAGTAAAATTCTATTAAATTAATTTGCAAAAAACCATGCTGTCTATAACAACAAAATTGATTTTAAGTCGGTTTATGGATGGTAATTGATTACAAACACATTTAAATTAGTTAATCTAATACCGCATACCGTTAAAAGATTATGGTATAGATTCGCGATATATACAATTAACAGGTATTAAGTACATAGGTACTTAATAAGCCTTAATTAAGCCATAGGGCTTAAAACCTTTTAAGAAATTACCATTTCTTCCAAATGCTGTAGTTTCTGATGCAACTGCGATTTTAAGACATATTAAGTGTCCAGTATTATAATAATATCCAATATTTTGTCAACAAACCCATTATACAAACCCTTATTAAGCGTAAAAGATGCCCAAATTGATATAGATTTTAAATTTAGAATGCAATTTTGATGAAAAATAATATCTGCTAACAGTATTATGGCTTGAAAAATCAAAAGCAATAACGGCCACAAGGTATAACTTACAAGGATAATTCACATATAACACTGAAACCAAATAGGCGAAAATTTAAAAATTAGAATACGATGTAAAGCGCTTGCCTCGCTTGCCCAACTATCCCACTGGCGCCGTAACGTCATTAAAAGTAAAAACTAAGGGACGAAGGTGCCAACGACAGAAACCGTGCCGGGTTTCGCGCAATGTCCAATAGGAACGCTTTTTGTGCCCTGTGGTTCAGTATTGTCGGATGCTTAAGTTACGTTGGTTCTTTTCAATATTTATATCTAGTTTTCTAACTAAAATACAGGATTAAAAAATATAATTCAATAAATCTGATTGCAAACTATTGTCTCTAATGTCAAATTTAAATATTTTATTTAAAAAACTTTACTTTTTATTGATTTACTAGTAAAGGCGCAATAATATCGTAATTTACATCAGGGCAATTTAGCTAAAGCAGCAGTGTAGCTAAAGAGCTTTCAGAGACAAAAGATTTCGGTAATAGTTGTAAGCAAATTTCTCTCCTTTTTTTTCAAAGATCATTTAGATTGTTAATAACTACAAATAAAATAACATTACACTACATCCGTTCTATATTATTGGTATGTATATACCATACCACATCTATAGCATGTTATGGCTCTACACATCTCAAAAGCTGTCTTGTGTTTATTTATTCTTATACCTATAAGTGTTATTATTTAAAAGTACATATTTTTTACAATTGATGTTACATTGCATAGTTTCCAATAATATCACGACACGCAGTACAGCGTATAATTACAAATAATAAAAATATCAAGAAAATGTTTACAATAAAAAATCGATTGTATAACCTCCAAACATCGATTACCAAATTGTCATCGGCGTATCGATTATCAGAGACACGACTAACAGTTTGAATACAGGGTGTGTGTAATTCCGAAATAGATTATTGTGTTATGATTACAGAGCGGTCGATTGTAATTGAACGGTGCGGGCGATGCGTGCGCCGGCGCATCCACCGCCATTATCTTTGTGTGTCCAAAGCTTTTTTAAGTGTCATTCGTATTGATGATATACGAGATACGAACAAAAAGGAATTCATAAATAATGTTAGTCGTATATTGTTTGCAATTTTTTTTAGATCTTTTAAGTTTTACGATAAACATACAAGCTCATGTAACTACTATCTTAAGGATTTTTATTAAATAAAATGTAAAGTTACAAATTCGAAATTACAGACTACGAAAATGATGAAAAAGTAACTGTTGTATGGAAATATGATGGTGAATATTTAACTGCAGTTAATAATTAAGTAATGCGTTTTAAAATTACCAGTTTTATTTATCAAGTTGCGAATACCATCTAGCTTTGTACTATAAAGAGCGTGAAGATGCAGAAACTATTTATAAACTCCAAACCCGAAAGGTGTTGCGGTATGAAACCCAACCACTCCACATAATTTCCTTTTAAATGCATTTTAAATTAACGCCCATTTACTCATAACGAAAGGCATTTATAAAATTAACCACTTAATACAGTAACAGGACGAGTCAATGAGCTCTCAAAGGACCAGGAGTCCATTCAACGATCCCTAAAAAAACTAGCGTAATTTACACGGGCATTGCAAAAACGCTATTGTTGGTGGCACAAAAGAAGACATCATTCGAAATTCGAATAAACGTCAAATAGAACTCTATTGTATATTGTCTATGCCCCATATGTTATGAGATTAATCTATGGGCGCCATAAAGTCATTTGTCTCTAGCGCAGTAAGTTGATTGAGGAAGTCGTTTCTAGTATTTCCCAACGGAAATAATATTTTTTTAACATCCCCTCAGTATAAGAATATCTATACCATTAAATATTCGTTGTGTAAATGAATGCGTAATGATATGGACGCATGAAACTGTTTCAATGTATTGGAATTAAGTTTTTATTAGGAAATTTATATCCCTTCTCAATCAAGTAATGTCATTAGTACCTACCTACTCTTTGTTGATAATATGTATCTTGGATTTGAAATAAGAAATAACGCTACGAATATATTTTATAAAATAATATTTAAATGTTAATACATTAAATATATTTTTTTTGTTTTTACATTTCAAATATTTAGTTATAGAAATAACATTAATAATTATTTTATAATGCACAAAACATATAACTCTAGCAGATTCACTGCAATGTAACATCCAAAACATCAAACATCATACATTACCGACCACATTCAGATATAAAGCATTCAAAAATCATTCCACTGTCGACACTCGCGGGCGCGCCTTTACAAATTATATTTTATTATCCCACAAATTATTGCGCTCCTATAGCCTCCTGTGGGGTCCGCAAAGGTGTCAGACCCGACACGTTTATATTGCCCCTATTATGAAAAAAGTAATAAAAAAAACACGAAGGCAAAAAGGCGCACCCGCTATATTAAGGACGCGAACGCAGCTTTTACACGAATAATGCGAGTTTTAGAACGAAATTGCTGACTAATTGATTGTGAATGGGCGGCTTTATTGATTTCTAAAGCCGATAGGTTCGCTATTAATTTAATTTCGTCCATAAAATTAATTAGCATTGTTAAATTAAACAGCGTATTAGCAAAACGTTAGGGAATTTGGTCGGGAGATATTTACGGCTTGTTCTATTTATAATGTCATTTAAATATCTTACTTCTGTAATTAGACTAAAATCTACTAAAGTCATTGCGTTTAATTTTATTTAGAAGTTTCCATCGCTGCCATTTAAGACTTCTTGAAATCAATAACAAATAAAATTAAAAAATATATACATAGGTATATTAACAACTATGACAAAAGTCTGAATTTAATCTTATGATCCAGCTTTTATTGCCGCGATCATTAAACGCAATTTCCTAGCTCAATCTCAACTCCCTATTAAAGATATATCTAACATTACGTACAAAAATGAAATTACACAGCTTTATTGGAAAATTATTACTAAACAACAAAAAAGGATGTCAGGTAGTTATTACTAATTTTAAAAAACACCGACTCATGAAGCAAGGTGTGTATCTCTGTCCCTGTCTTTGGCGTTATGAAAAAAAGGGACAGCTGAACGATGGCTAAATAATTTAATTACGTCATCTGGGCGCAGGAGAGACAGTTATCTCCTGTCCATCTGATAAAGGATGAAAAGGTTGGATTAATTGTTCGACGAAAATCGGTGCGCTTTTTATATCATTGCCATCAAAACCTTATGAATGGTTATGCCTTAATTTCACTATATAATTATAGTTCAAAAACATACTAGAGTTGTCTTAAAGTATTTGGTTTTTGATTTAATTACATCTCAATAAAATATTATTGCACTCATTTAATCATTTACCTACGTATCAGGACACAAATAGACCTCTTAAACCGAAAATTGTCTCAACAAGTAATCAAAAATCAAATCAAAGAGTTCTCATGCTAATGCATTTTTAATTGAGGATATTTGACTTAAAGATAAAAATATTATTTATTACAAAATAATTTCGTATAATATTTCGATTTCTTTACCAAAAATACCACAATACCGGCACTGCAGTATAAATAAGCTTTATCTGTAACCCAAATCGAAGCCTGCACCATAGTTAATCGAAGGCACATTAGATCGGTCGGCAGTCGGCAGTCGTTCATTATTTAATAACCCTACATTTGGCGGACAACCCTGAAGCAGGATTACAGAGTGCTTTTTGTAAATAAACCACCGGCCCTTTATGAAGAACTGTTATTTCAATTTCGATACTGGTGAGCCCAAAGCGCTTCGGACCCTTCGAGTTATTGGCTTATTATTAAAGGCTTTATTTGGTGCGAGTTAAAGTCTGTACTTTAGGAAATCTACATTATGTCCTCCTGAGAGGCATGTACAATGATCATATTTTATGCAAAAATAGAAAAAGATTTAATGGTATATAAGTATTCCAGTTTATACAGACAAAAGTTACTTAATTTGAGACTAATGTTAATCTTCTTCTTGTGTAGAATATATATTCCCTAAATCGTTCATACAATATTAGATTAAGAACTGTTCTATGTCAGGAGCACAATAAATAAAAATAGGAAATCACGCAAACGTATTGCATTCCGCGTTCAACCTGTACTATTGATTGAATCATCAACATCAGCCCATATATGTTCCACTGCTGGGCATGGACACCTCTATGACTGAGACGGTATAGGTTTAGGCCTTAGACCACCACGCTGGGCTAGTATGGATTGGCGGACTACAAACCTAAGAAATTCCTAAGAATTTTTAGGTGTGCAGGTTTCCTCACGATGTTTTCCTTCACCGTTAAAGTACGTGATAGTTGTGAATACACACATGACTTCATTGATTGGATCAGGCCGGAGTAACTTTGTCGGCTAGTGTGAGATAATCTTTTCGAGATAGTACGCACAAATATTCCAAATACTTTGCCTATATAAAAAAACGTTTACGCTAACACTATACCACGTTCTAAAATCAAACAAACTAATTGCAATGAAGTCATACCCGAATGTGTGGGGGAATGTTCCATTTTTGTGTTTTAATCAAAGTTCAAATAGATGATTTTACTGACAGGCTCGTTTATCGCGCGCAGACGTTTCACAAATTGGACTGGCAGATGAATTACTGGAAAAATATCGTTAACATATTGCTTTTGGCAGCAAAATCAAATAATAAATGTTGCTAATCATTCTTAAATGCATTTGATAGTGTTATAACATCGAGCACACTAACCATCACGCCTGTTTCTTGTATTATTTGTTATCTTTGCTTTCATTTCTTTTATACGGACATGAAAATCTACTGTCCGTACCGTCTTACATATTGACAGCCATGTAGCGCAGTTTAAAAAAAATAGATTGAAAGTACGAAGACCGCGTGTGTAGGTAATTGTCGCTTATTAGACACATTTCCGGGCTTAACGTTGTCCCTAAGAATTTATTAGAATTTAACAGAAAATTCAAAATATACTTAACCCATCCAGAGTATAGAATCCAAAACATTTCGGTCCCACGCACCAATCTGAGCCGTGAGACTATTAAGGCAGTCTTATTAGAAAAATAGGAACTAGGGACGTATTGACCACTCAACATAAAGATTGCAATTTTTTTATTTCTTTAATCTGTAAACAAAACATAGAATAAAAATAATCTTTTATCATAATTACGTATTCCCCAACTCGGTGTGTATGTCAGGTGCGCGACCTTTTGTGACGGTGTTGAAATAAAAGGTGCGTCGATATTTCTTTGTGTTTTATTTACGTATTGGTTGTAGATGGGTGGGGCCCGGCTATTTCGAATGCCGCCATATAATTTTATTCCTAATACATAGTATAACATGTATAATTTGATGATATATGCGATAAAAACAATATTGTTGAATTTTAAGCGGTTGCGACCAATTAGACCTTGTTCTTTAAATATACAATAATGTTTTTAGAAGAAATTATTATATTTTCTCGTTAATTTCCTCAAAGTTAAGTTTATTTTTAAGTATAAATAGTATTATTGACGTACTATAAATTTTGTCATGTAACCGGATTGCATAAAGATACGTTTCCGAAGCTTGTACGCCACCTATAATCCAGACCCATTGAATCGCTTTATAAATCGCTTTTATACTCGTTCAGTCCGAATAGACTATAAAATCTAAACACTGAAGTTAACAGGCAGTTTATTATTCCCTCCTAGCTCCCATAAATAAAATGACAACCCCAGCAATCCTTAATATTATGATTTATTTCCCTTTACCATACCGACGGCTTTATTTTGAAATTATAAGATCTATAACTTTCTATGCGAATTTCATTAAAAACACCAAAATTTGAATAACAATTAAAATCCAGTATTTCAATTCATTTTACATTCATTTATTATAAACTATTCAGAAACACAACCACCGCGGCACATAACTTTACCTAAACAAGGTTTAACTACTCTCGTTATACTTGTAATTTTCTTATGTATGAAGCTCATAATTATTAATACGCGTAAATATAAAACGAAAGCCAACAGGGTAAGAAATGTACAGAACACTCACTCCGCCTTCGACATCGGCTCAAATCAACCATTCTCTGATCATTTAAATGCCCACGCAGTGATTTTCTATAATCGATCGTTTGTAATATAATTGAACGGTTTATTGTTTTTTGAAAAAACGTAGAGTTAGCGCATTCGGTTGAATCATGTTTGTATTTAAAAATATATAATTTGAACGGAATTTGTAAATTTTATTTATGACTAAACGGTTTAAAACCTTAAGCCATGTAATCTTCATTCTTATGGCGTGTAGCTATTTATGTTACATGTTATACTTCGCAGCATTATTTATGGTGAAAATCAAGATAAATTTTGTAAGATTATGTCACCACAGCGCAACTCTTGCACACCAGTATCGACAGTGTCATGCACTGCAAAGACAGAGAGCGCTGAAGCTCAATTAATCACTTTTGGGACCTATATTTAACCTGCAACAAAATTAGTCTGCAAAAGATTTGGACAATAAGATTTCCACTGCCCTCCACAAGTAAAGACAGTAGCTATAAAACAGCATTTAGCAAGCACAATATATGTATGTAGGCCTTTTTTAGAGTTATGGTATTAACTGTAACGTAAATTAATACTAGAGTCACTTGCAGAAACACTGTCGAGCCTTCTGTGTGTATTTGTTTGTACACACAATGATTTACAACCGCCGCTTCCGTTCTACGCCGCTGAATGCGTATTATAACATTAGAATGAAGATTAAATATGGCTGATAGCACCATAAATAGCAACAAGTACAGCCAAAAGGTAGTCATGTGAAAATGTGAAATTGTATAAAAATAATTATACCAGAAAGGCATATTTAAGGACATTAAAACATAAAGGGGTTGATTAAATCGCTCTAACACTATGCATCGAACGAAATAAAAATAGCTAAATGCTATTTTTATATGTAAAGCCTAGGTTTATATGTATGTCAGTAGCAGTACTTCCATGGAAGCCCAAAAGCGTTACACGTACGTACCTAATTGTGTAATGTCTAGTTTATAGTAATTGTTTATTGTGAGGTCAGGATATTCTCATTTATATGTCAAATTGCTTTTGTTAAATTAACATTTAAAGCTTAAAGATTATTATTCGGATTTTTGTAAGGCAAGCTAGGCTTTTGGGCTTCTATAGAAGTAGGTACCGCCACTGATGCATGCGCATTATGTATGTTACTCGTGGTGGTCGGGTGACAAGTTTCAATCATACAATTCTGCTAGGATGTAATAAAAAATGAGGCTAGAAGATTCGGAATAAATTGCGTACATGTTAAAAATTTCAATGCTCTTTAACACCATTTTTGCATTTGTGAAATATAGGTACTGTAGGTACCTACCTACAGCTATTCCTTATATTTTATCAAATATATTTTTTCACAATTTATATTTTCAATTAAAAAAAATTTTCTTTACTGTAGGAATAGAACCCCAAAGCATTTCGTTTCACCTTCCCTCTTTCACATTATGGATTCTCCTTTTTAAGCTTTTAAAATTACCTACATTTATTAACATAAATATATATTGGAACCTAAAAACTAGTATTAAAAGTTACACGTTACTTTGTTACAGTCGGCTTGAGGCACAAATTAAGACATAATTTTTAAGGATCCTTTAATAACCCAACTTTCATTATCCCCGAGGCTGATAAAGGTGGAGTCTTCACTTTCCAAAAGGCACATTATTTGGAACTCACGTTTTTGGCTTCATTGTCAGTCGAAAACCGCATTCAAAAATGCATTAAAAAATTCATTATAGACGCATGAATTGAGGATTCGTGTGAAATGTCGGTAAATGCGTTTTATCGAACAAAAGGGATGATTGTTGGCTAATATCGATATGAATTGATGCAAAATTTTCGATTTCGAAATTTCGATTGTGTGTAAAAGGCTCTCATTCTTATTAAAATTTAATATCAGTCACGAATTTTTAATTATTCCACTTTTAAACCTTTTGATAAAGTTGCAAATGTACAGGATTAATTGTACGCTTAATGATTATGTTATTTGGAGTTTAATTATTCCTCGAAATGTTTCCTTATATATGGCATTAATCCTTTGTTGAATATAAAATGTAAGATAAAGAAAATATCTCAGCAATTACCTACATTAATTCAGAAGTAAAATTACGGAAGTAATAAAGTTTATACTATTTTTATATCGTCGTATCAATAAAACAGTAAACATGAAAAGAGCAACATTAGGTAAATAAAATCTGTTGGTTATAATTATTTCGAGTCAAAATACCTACTTCTGACAAACAATTTCGCGAACTGTTGTACATAAAAATCCTTATCACTAACAATTACTACGGACCGTAATTAACTTTTTTTTTACAACTATTTACCACGGTGATAAATTAAATACACAATGTACGGACGCATTTATAGTTTTTTCAACACTTTTCAAACTGATAAGGTAATCTATTAGGTGTAATTTTTCACACACGATAAAGTACGATAAGGATTTTCTAAAACAATGGTGCGGGACGAGTTAATTGAATTATGTTTACATACGTCAACGCTGGAGCTACGCCCGTGTCGTAGTGGCTACGCACGGGGTGACAGCTCGCCGCTGATTGGTCGGTTCGTATTTAGAACAATGGCGGACATGTCACATATAAACGATTACCGCGTGGCCAATGTAAACATGAAATTGTTTTTGTGATACAGTTCGAAATGTTGCATTTTCTGCATCAGGTATGGTTATGTATTCGTTTATGACATGTTTATGATGCTGGAAAGGTATTTTTTGCTTATTTATAACTTCGAGCATTACTAATAATCGTAACCTAATTAGAACTATAATTTCTAATAATTAATTGTAAATTTCCTTGTACTCCCTTTTGCAAAACATGAACCATCCATCCCTTACACTAACACAAGACTATATTAATGCGTAATTTAGGCCAATTGACAAGTGATTTGATATATAGCGCCGTCGTAGTAAGATTAAAGAATCAACAAAAGCCTTACAACACAGTCCGACTTTCTTCATTTGCAGCAGTTTCATCAGAGACTCAAACCACCAACGTGTTATGTGAAGAAATATTGTTGGAAAATATTATACCGAGGCTGTGACACAGTGTCGCCCGGGGGTGGTAGTTGGAAACCGCACGGCGCAGGGCTATTGCGTTGCCTTTCATAATCGCAACCGCATTCAATTTTAGACTAGGAAGCGTGGAGTGCAATTTAAATATTTGACAGGCTATTAGTCTGTGAATCAGTGGATTCGTTGCTTAATGTTGCTTCAATGTTTTGGTTCGCTGGAATTAATGATCAAAGATCCCTCGTTTTGTCTTAAATACACAATTCCCAAAACATTTTTTATGTTTAGCAAGTAGGTTTAACAAAAAGTTTCCATTATAAATCCTATATAATATTTATATTCCAAGAATTGCAAAGATTTCGGAATGCCACATAAAGTAAAATCTGCATGTTCTATTTAAGTACGGCGGCACTTAACGACTAACCAGCTGGCTGTTGTAAAATATGCCTTAACCTACGTAAACAGAACCCATTTTCTTTTGCAAGCTAATTAGCCCATTTTATGAGGAATGTATGGCAATCCAGTGGCACAAATCACAATAAATAGTCGATTTGCTCGGCACAACAACGCCAATGCAGGGAACATGCCACGGACTATAAATAGAGCATTGTTGTTCTAATCTTGCGTTGACTAATCGACTTGTGTTGCTTTTGTATAAAGCTGAGTGTACAAGTTAAGACAGAGTCATTGAATTTACAAACTTCAGGTGTGGAAGCGGAGCTAATGTCAATCATTGTATAGCTTAATGGATATGAAAATAATTACGTGCGGCCTTATTTATTTGAGTTTTTAAACTTTTTAGACATGGTTGCATTCCTATTAATATGTAAAGATTTAAAGCCGCTATCCGTGTGAGTCCGCAATTGACTAAGGCCTAATGCCTTTGAATAGTAAAAGAAGGTCGTGCTTGGTAATAGGACGTAACATGTTTTGTCCCAACATTTTCCTAACAAATCATCCTCTACTGAGCACTATTCCTTACCTTTAGTGCCAATCAGGCCCGGTAATATTAGGTCGGGCTTTAATTAAACACGAGTGGATGCCGTTTGGTGCGTTCGGCGTGCTCCTATGTGGATTTTATTCGGTTTACGTGCCTTTTATAGCCCCATTAATAGTTCGTGGCGATTGGAACAAAATCTAAATGCCATATAAGCCAAGTAAACCAAATTAGGTGTTTGCTCTAATCAATTTATGAGCTAGGGATAAAGTTAACTAAATTAGTTCACTCGGGCTTTTTCATCAAGCATTTGATATGGGTAGAACTCACTACAAATTATGAAAACATTGAGAATTACCTAATTATGGAGGAGAGATGTGAAAAACTGTGGTTTTTTTTGGGATGAAATTAAAGCTTTGGTGCCTTAGTGAATGGATATTCCTAATCGCTCAAAGATGAAAATTGAGTTAACGATATTCTTAAACGAGTGGGATTCACCCACCATCGGTGAACATACCTACATGCCTTTTTATATACATACAGAGACGAGTATAACAGGGATTTGATACCCGATATACGCGTAGGTACACCACATACCACGTAGAAATATATCACAAATTTACAGGATCACGTAAGAAAAATCGTTTTAGCAATTGAACTAAAACATAGTCTTTAAGATTTAAAATTGGCAACCAAAAACGAATTAAAACCAAGCCAAAGGCGACAGAGCCGGCACAGCGGCACTTGAATCCGGACCGCCTGCGTCGACTTTTACACTTATAAATGTATAAAAATATTTCAATTATAGAATCAGATGGATAATAAAGATGTCTGGTGAGCGATCACTATTTTACAGTAGCAGTTATAATAGAACGGTTTACTTCCGGCCATCGATAGGTACCTACTCAATGGGTGAACGAACGAATCAATTACTAAATTTCGCCACGCGCCACGTACCCGTAGCGCAGTCTCATATTTAATTTTTGAAGATAGTGCGCGAATATTTCGAGTGACCACGAGTTTTTGGCACTCATAAATTTCCTTTTTTATTTAGCTTCAAAATATATAGGTTCATAGGAAATGGCAATTAATGTCATAAAAATGTTTATAATGTAAATCTCCACCAAAACCATCAATATTGATTAGACGCAAAAACTTAGCGAGTAAACTAAAGTATTAGTATTAATATACTATTTTGTTTTGTTAACTGAGCTGGATTAATGTCAGTTTGACTTTTTATATGACATCTGAATTTCTTGTCGAGAGCTTGTGGTATGCAGATTTCAATCTATCTTTCCTTTACGTTATAAGTCTTTCCTGTATAACGGGAAAGTAAATTTTCCACATAATCTCTCAAAAAAAATACGTTGACATTACCTACCAAAACACTCACGACATATAAAATATTACTAACATGCAATTACTAATACCACCAAGCACCAAAAAACATAAAAATTATGAAAGAGAACGGTAATTTGCTCTCAGTAAATTACGTATGTCCCGAAAACTACGGAGGCATGGCTACAATGTGTGTGGAGCATCGATTGAGCCATTTCATCGACGCCTCGGGTCCGATACTATCTCGATGTACTCTTGTTGCTTCTTATTTTGATACCGCACAACCTCTCATTATGAATTAGAGGCGCTTTGTGTGCCAACCGCCTTAATGGCTGACTGCCATTGAATTCTGTATTAAATTTCTTTAGTTTAGCCACGCTGCAGATAGTATGTCATATTGCCAATACTAGTATGGTTTGTATGTAATTAATAAAGAGAAAGCTGTGCGTTAGTTGACAGCACATTAGTTCCTTTCTAGGATTACCTAGATGTTAGTTGTACTAACAACCGTACCGTGAAAGAGTACCTCAGAAGGCCGATATTATTATGTGGAATGACGACACGTCCTCGCTTTTGGATTTTTTTATTCAACATTATTTTCCTGTGTTGTTTTAATATCTTGTTTCATTAATATTAGTCTTTAACTTGGAATAAACTTTGAGTTTTTCGCGAGCAGAAAAAGTTTTGTAATATTTGGTGTTAACACTATCGCTTAAATACAAGAGTAAATTTTAATCGTTAAATTATTATCGTACCACTCTTAAAAGAGATGTATATCCTTTTTACGGAATCACAAATATATAACTAAAAACTTAAACTTCACTACTCACTAGTCGCTACTAATAAGTTATCATCATCATCATCATCCCGTCCCACTGCTGGGCACGGTCCTCCTCTATAACTGAGAGGGCTTAGACCTTAATCCACCACGCTGGCCCTGGTTGGCGGACTACCGACCTAAGAAATTCCATAGAACTTTTAGGTGTGCAGGTTTCCTCACGATGTTTTCCTTCACCGTTAAAGCAAGTGATTATAATATATTGTGAATACACACATAACTTCGAAAACTCAGAGGTGTGTTGCCCGGGGTTTAGAACCCACAACCGCCGAGATATTCGACCGCGCGCCTAAACTGGCCATCACTGCTTCATATCATAAGTTATAGGTCATCTTTATCCCTTCATTCATAATAATATCATTTTTATGCCTTGAGATACACCAATCAATCAACTGAACATAATGAAGCCTTATTGAATGACTTAAAGCCTTTAGTTAACATCACAAGGGGCTTAGTTAGCCTAACTACGTGTATTAGCACGTAAATGACCAAAATCACCCGATATCGCCGGATTCATCTCCACAATTGACGTTGTAATCCAATTCTCTCACTTGGAGCGACGATCCCTTTATCAAAAGACCCGAAAGGGAATTCCGGCGGATAAATCTCTGATACTTTACACTGGATTTTAAACTCTGTTTCCTTGTCATAAGAACGGTTGTGGCAGCAAAGGATGTTTGGTCGAGATGACAGAGGCCGAGACGAATCGGTACGAAATCGAACTTAGTGTCAACACTTCACGGATGATGGCGGCTAAATGAGGACATAGTGGTACAATAAGTCGGTGCTGTCTTTGTTGTTTAGAACAAAGTTACACGCCTGTTCTAGACGCTTTGAAGGGCTGCAGTTTGGTGTGCTTTGTGTTTTTCCAACGATTTCTAGTAATTTTGAAAAATAGAAACGCTTGTCAATGAATTTGAAGCGATTCTAGTGAAATCATGGCCTTGTATTTAAGCCATACAATTGAGTTACAGGGTAGGCGTGAGACTAAGGTATACTATGGTATGTTTATACCTACAATTTATATATTACCTACCTAGCAATGACAATGTTTCTAATGGTAAGCATTAGCTCCGACGATTAACGCTGCTGAGTTTTCAGTCCAAGCTAGTAGAGGTAGGTGGAGCTCTCATACCCTCTCAGTTTAATCGTTTGATTGGATTTGGACTTGCCCATAATGGTATTAGGAGGAAAAAACTAAAACATAATCAGCTAATCGAGCCACAAGTATGAGTCTTCCGTACCAGAGTCTTATTAAATGCAGTTTGGCCAAATATATGACTATTTATTTTTATTATGTTGGATGTAAGCGATTGTCTTTCCTAAATTTAATAAGGATATTGGTGTTTTTATAACTAAAATTTTGCAAAACAAATGATGATATTGTTTGTTATGAATTTTTCCATGCATTTCCACATTTCCCTATAGGAATCCAACAGGCAACAAAAGCATACTAATTGCTCGGCGCGGATCTCGGTGAAATTAATCAATCGTACCTGCCTAATATAAACGTTGTGCGCGGTCGGCGCGCTTTGATGCGCCGCACTCTCCAATTAGCGGTCGCGCCGCCGCCTTTGGCGTCCGCCGCCCGCTTTGTGCCGCGCCGCCGTCCCGCTCGGCGCGTCTCCTTCGCACACCACGCCTAGCAGCCTCCCGAGTGCCATTGCTCATTCATTAGGACCAGGAATGGCTCTCGTAAAAGTGTGGGGTGTAGAGAAAAATTGTTACCAACTTTTTACAAGCTTTTGTTTGGTTTTGTTGTTGCTTTGAAAATACTCTATTTGCAATACTGATAATAGTAGGTACGTAGGTATACAAATAATCTTTAAACATAATATTGTCTTTAAAGCCTAAATACAAGTCAAAATTTGTATCATAAAGGCGGTTTTAGCTTATTCTAATTATTTCATATTCATCAATTTTTTTGCATTCACAGACAATTAAAAATGTGCTGTCTTGATTCTTCTAATAACGATTGCAATTAACAAGCCAGCACTGCTTAGTCATAAAGCAGCTTCTCGTTATAGGAGAGTGAAAAAGTTAGGAGCATCACGGTCCGTTTGCCAATGTCGTAATTTCGCTTGAAACACTTTGTTACGCCCGTTTGACTCACCCGCATACTGAGACACTGGCCAAGGCCGACGACGTGTCCGGAACAACTTTCTGTCATAATTTCATTCATACGGGCAAACCATTCGAGAAATATACTAATTAATAAAGTAATGATTTATTTTATTCATTTTTATTTACGCTTTGTTGTACACCAAATGAAGAAGAAAAAAGGTATTAGTGGCATTAAAATAAGGTAGTGTCACAAATGATGACCTCATTGTTATCGGCGATTTTTTCCAGGTAACCGTTAGATGGACTGGAGTTATCAACATTCAAATGCATTGAGTGGATGGTCACAATTTATAAAATTATAGAATTAATTAAGTACGAAAAAGGTTAAATAAAAAAAATTGTGATAGAATATGTCAAACCTAAAATTAGGAATCGGTCCATTGTACTGATTTAAAATTGTTGCAACTACTTTGTTTTCATGATATTTTCCGTTATCGTTAAAGTGAGCGATTATAATAATTTGTAATTTAATTGAAATTATGAAAAGTTAAAAAAACGAAAGTGTTTAGAAATAATATTCAATCAGTGATTGAACTGCAGTATTGAAGAAAAGCTGTGGTCATATGGTAGCGTTAGCCCAGCTTAGCGGTTTACGGCCTTAACTATTTAAAATACCCAGTAGTGGACAATGAACGGACTGGGCAAGCATCACTCTGCACTTGGTGGTAACACACATAAAATCATGCCGGTTTATTGAAATTCTGGTACATATTTCACAAAAAAGACCCTTTTGTAAGGGTTTTTAAACATTCATGTCTGCCGAAATTGGTCACATATTCCCTTTTGCATTATCATAATCCTTAAGACTAGCACAAAATCATGGTGAGCAAAGTAATCTAGTAGTAAATTAAAGTATCCTCCCCGAATGGCCGGGTCGGGTGAATATTTCGCCCTTTTTGTTTTATTCGCCACCGCGGCGAATCAGAAACGCGTGTGGGAATTAGTCTCGCCGGCTCTAATGTGCGATCCCAAAACGGTGTTTGAATCTTTTTTAATATCGCCCTCGCGTTAATTCACGATGATTAACAATATTTACGACGTGTTCGTTAAGTTGATTTGAAATAATTGTGTTTAATGCGGGCAATGCTGCAATTAAATTATCTTTTTGAAATATGCAAAATTATGAGCTAAATCTTACTGATGCAAATGCCAAAGTTCTTTTCCTAGATGTTTGAAACTCATACATATTATACACTAGCTTTTGCCCGCGACTCCGTCCGCATAGACTTCAGGGTTGGGTGCAGAAAGATAATAAGTAAATCTATTAAACGTCTCCCAAGTGCCCAAATTACACTTAATGAATTAAAAAAAAAATAACCTATGTCCCTTTTTATGTTTCCGTTTTTATCCATAACAAAAATGTTATGGATAAACAGTAGTGTTACTTTCGCATTGACAATATATGCTAAAATCAAAGGGTATATCCGTTGGGATCAGGAAATCATTATTTAGATTACGAAGCGTGATGACTACCGAGCCTGCATTCGTTTGTAAATTTTAAACCAGATACAACCAAGGAGTTTAAAAATAAATTTCTGAACGCTCGCATACATTTTTGACAACTAATAAATATGTCACTCATTTTTCATTACTGATTATTCTGCATTTTTAAAATGAAAAATACGCAATTGTTCGAATATGGTGGATATAGGTATGTTGTCGATTCAAAACCTTTATTTAAATACGTTCTTTAATTTGAGGGGACCATTAACCTTATTAACGGGATAAACATAAAATGTTTGACAGGAAATTAGGTAGAACAGTTTATATGAGAAAATGAAATTGTTGTTTTTACCATATTCCTCGTAATTTTAAAGATAGTTATATGCTGTCGTGGACTTTTTTGTAGGACTTATTCAGATAAACATTTCTCTTATACATTATATAGGTACGTGTAAACTCTACAGTTTTTGCAGCGTACGGAAGAATAGCTCGCAGATGCAGTTTTTCCCGACTTACTTGGCAATTATCGTTATATTTTGGACAATTCACACACTATCTTAAAAATATATAGCCTATGTGTTATTCTGATGTATAAGCTATATTATTGTAAACTTTCATTGAAATCCATTCGGTAGTTTTTGCGTGAAAGAGCAACAAACTTTCAGACATCCAAACATCCAGACATCCATACATACAAACTTTCGCGTTTATAATATTAGTAAGATTAGTAAGATATGTAAAGTTACGCATTTTTTCCACAGGGGCGTTTTCGAATTGTAAATATTTTGTCAATCTACAAGAAATTATTACTTCCTTATTACGGTGTCTGATATAATTATTCACTTAACAAGGTTTGTATCCAAAACTTGTAAGTACTTAAAGTTAATTATACAGTACAGTTTATAGTCGTCGTGGCTAAAATTATTTATGAAAATATCAAAGAACGACTATCCGGCATTGAAGAGGTCGTAATTAAGAAAGATTTTTTAGAGACTAAACAAATGAATTGAAATAAATTTAATTGATAATAACAGATGAGCAAAACGAACAAGCAATTCTGTAAACTCATAAGTAAAACCATCAAAAAACCGCTAATAAAACGCAATGACTTCTCAATATTAAAATTACAATCAGTGCCCACCCCGCCGTCCCAATAAATCTTTACGGCGCTTTTATTTTGCATAAATAAAACTGAATTATAACAATCCTTTGCCCGGTAGCCGCCGGATAATATTGTAACCAATAACAAAATGAATTAAAGAAAAAAAAACGTGTAAATGGTAAGAGAAAAAAGGGTGTGGTATCAAAGAGGCCGCGGTCACGTACCGGTTATGACGAGCCGCGGGTGAGCGCAGCGGGGAAATTAAAAAGCATTCGATTTGAAAACGGTAATGCGGTGATTTGAATTTGTAGGTGAAAACTTGAACTAATTCGCTAAAGCATCTGTAAGTTTTCAATTTGTTGATCGCGTTAAGTTATAGTATCTGCCGTGTTATTGAAAATAATTATAGGTGTTTAAATGCTGCTTCTAGGAATCAATCCTGAGATATAAGATATGACAATCAAGCTACTGTATAAGGCCATCGATATTTCAATTATACAGTTGTTTGAATAAAAAATATTTTTGTACGTCAATTAAAGTTCATTATCTCCTTATCTTTGCTTTACTTATTTCAGCTAAATGTGCAGCTTTATTTTTCTTCAACCAAATCGGAACTTTGAAAGTGAATGTAGGATAGTTCTACTGTTCATCATCAGTCCATATACGTTCTACAGCTAGGCACGGGCCTTCTCTACAACTAAGAGTGTCTAGGAATAAGTCCACTATCCTAGCTTAGTGCGGATTGTCGGACTACACACCTAAGAAATTCCTAAGAACTTTTAGGTGTGCAGGTTTCATCACGATGTTTTCCTTCACCGTTACAGTACCTACGTGACAACTTTTTATGAATACACAGATAACTTTGAAACATCAGAGGTGTGTGACTGGTACCCGCGACCGCCGAGATTCTCAACCGCGCGCCTAAACCTCAAGGCTATCACTACCTCATACTGTCATATTAACAGTTGATTGATATGACTCTAAAGAAATGTTGAGATTAAATCATTTTATCCACACACTATAGACTGCAGCGGTAGGCTAATATATTGAAAGCAACACTATATAGCTCATGCAAATTTCGCATGACACAATTAGGAATATCTTTAACTTTAACACAACAAATATCTACCACGGTACGACTTCTTCTTACTCCATTGGTATGGAGGTGCTTAGGATATATGATGTAAAAACGAAACGACTTAAGTACCTTGTCTAGCGCTTTCTGAAGTAGATTGACAAGTTAATAATAGCGTTTATGTGCGGATATAATAAAATTATTGGTACGTCCATTGTGTGACATTCCGTGGCGTTTGCGGGTGTGTGGGTCCCTCGGGCTATCGGATGCCACAACACTGCCGACCATTCACACCGACCGTCTATCGGTCAAGCTTTCCATTGATCACGACACTTTGGGTATGAATCCGAATTAAATAATCTTACTTTTTTAATTTATAAAGTTTTTTTAACCATAAGAAGATGAGTAAAAAAGCAAACTCAAAAATTCTATTCTGCAATTTTTAAGAAATTTACAAGTTGCAACTTACTAAAACTTTCGGAGTATAACTCTTTAAAATCTAGCCTGCATATGCCTCGCCCTTCCAGAGGGAGGAATAAACTAAATGCTGTCGAACAATTAATTGGAAATTTTATAATTACGCAATTATAATAAATAGTTTTGCAACTAACTTATTACAATTCTCATGGACAGTATCAGTGACAGAAATGAATTATGAAACTTGGTAGAAAATAAAGTTTTAAAGTGCAACAATTTTGTGGTAATATAAGAAACATAAATGATAATAAGCAATATGTTTTATAGATATTGCCTCACGGATATTAAAGAAAATCATACCTACTTAACATAAACCATCGTACATCTAAAGTGCAAACGACAACTCCAATTTCCATACTTCACCTTACCATTATCGGATCACCTCAGTGTCCATCACTGGGTCCAAGAACAAAACGTGTCCATTCACAACTTCCGACATTCCATCGGTCGACACAGTGGAGAGGCGCGCGTCTCTTTGAGAAAAGCCGCAGCTATTAAAGTACGATTAAGAACGCAGGCCGCGGAGACCAACCGGCTCCCACTTTCGATTTTACCACTGTCTAAATTCTACGTGTATTGAGTGTGATATTTAATGATGACGCGACGGGAATAACCTTTAATTTAAAACGGACTAAAGCCTTCATATTAACTCGGAGGTTAAAATGTTTTTGTGCGCGCTAGGAACTTTAATGTATCTACAATTGGAGGGACTGAAAATCCCATGCATTTTGTAATGCAGTGCTTCTAGCAAGGTGTCTTTACAAATAACTAATTGAGTCCAAATTATATTGAAATCTAAGTTAGTGTTGTAAAGAATCGTCTTGCCAACATAGTTAGGGCCTTTTTTATGTCTTACTTCTTTTGCACATGTGTTTTTATTTTAACAAAATTGCGTAGTGATTCAAATGTCTAATGACTCATTACTACATTGTTTGAAAAAAGGTAGCGCACAGTTTTAATAGTTTAACAAATTTTCTCGTGTACCTATGAAGGTAGACAAACGGAATCTCTTACATCATACAAAAATATTTTAAGAAGACCTACATATTTCGTCGGGTTTTCATCCTGGAGGTAAAGAGGTTGATAATTATTACATAGGTTATTATACGAAAAGCAAAAACATGAACAACAAGCAATAACTGGCAACGTTCGCACGTGCGATACTCGGGCCAAAAGTCCCGCTAACCTTCCAATACCTGTCACTTAAATGAACGTCGTAAAATATTCACAAAATGTGTCAATAAATAACCAATCAATAATCTTGCGTCACAAATCGGATGCGGCATTAATTTAATTAAATTAGCATACTTTGGATGGTCCGAGCACAAAGCCCGCCGATCTCATTAAGTGTTACTTTGACGCGGTAATTTATGATATAATTTCTGCTCATTTTACGACCAGCTGGCGCAGACTAAGACATCTAGTAGATGCGACGTGAAAAATAATGCAATTAGCGATCAGGGCTATAAAATACTGAATGGAGACGTCGATATTCAACTATTTGTAGACGGCTATAAAACTAGACTAGATTATAATTGATCTACGTGGCCTTTTGAGAACTAAACTTAAATGAAACAAGCCTCATAATATTTCCATATAAAACAGCTGGTGCAAAAATAAAATAAATCCTATTTTTCATTTTCTTAAAGTCGTTTGTGATGCCCTCATATGCCATACAAAAACAATATTAAACATGTGACATTTACGCTAAAGTAAAAAGCGTTTGATTTTCAAAACTATAATTACAAGTAATTTCCTCGTGACTTTTTCGATTTTACGACCAGCAATATAACCGGCTAGGAAAGTACTCGCCCTAACTAACGCCACGCGTAATTAATTTTTTACTTATAAATCATTCTTTATTTTCTTCTACCACCTGCACCGCATATATGCATGACGCAGGATTTCACTTCGGGCTCCTTAAATTATAACGCGACAAAAATTAATAGCCATTTGACTCCTGAGTTTAAGCTCGAATGAGTGACATCTTAAATGAACGGCTTGGTGGCCAGTTCATAAATTACTTTATTGTTAGCGATTAGAAACCAAGAGCCGCTAATGTATGGAGTTTATTGGTTTTTATAATTTGTTCTAATCGATACGTTGCGTTATATGATTGATGTTTTTATGGGTACTTTGCGCGTTGAAAATATGTTTTTATAGTGAACGTGTAATTACTAAAATCCCGCTGGGCTTTTTACGATACTTTTAAAACGGAAATCCTATTAGTTAAGCCGTTTTATTTGAGTATTTAGCATAATTAAAAATTACAATTGTAACACAATGTTGTTGTGGAGTCACGTCATGTTGCTGCCATAATATTTAATTTTACGTTTCTATAATTAAATTTAGTTATTAATTTAGTTACTCCCTTACTACTCAATTTGTTGGGGTTTTGTGGCTCTTTTAAATTGTAAGCGAAAATTAGGTTTTCATAATTTCCGTCACACTTCACTGTATACTATTCGAATCCTTAATTAATTATAATCGCAGCCGTTATTACTACTATATAAGCCTTAGGTACAACTAAACTTAATGAAAAACATTTTACAGCATTGGAAAAATACTAAGATTATTCTTATTTTATAGTCGTAATAATATTAAAGCTAAATCGGATATGAATGTGTGGTTCATGGTATAAGAATGTAAAGTTATTCTAAGGCTTAAATCTACGTTTTACTAACCTTCAACAAGTAAATTACGTACCTAATAGTTTTAAATGTGGCAAATGAAAATCATAGCAAAGCCTTCGATACTTCTTGGCTGTTGTGTCCTAAATAAAGCGGCCTAGTGAACTGGTAGCCGTGTTAGTAAGTCAGTCTGTACAATAAACTTTGTAATTACCGTCCGGAGATAGAAAGCAGAGCCCGCGTTACGTGAATTCGCGAGGTTTTCACTCATGGTTTTTTATATATCAATTATGGTGATCGATCGCTTGTTTAGATAATTGCTTGATTGACCGACGATTCGCGAAAATTACGCAATTTGTCAGGCACTTTCTTTCGAACATATTCGAGAAACAAAAGGTTAACACTAGTCATTCACCTTGCGCGAACTTTTTTAAACAGCACTGATGGTGTGATGATGCAACGATGACGATGTATCTGGAAATCCTTACTTCGTGAGGCATTTTGTATGTTTTGCACATTTTGTACCGATTTTGTTGAATGTTGGTACAAATAAAGTTAGCATCCTAAAAAAGGTTATAGCTATAGGTACTACTTTTTGATCCAGACATAAAAAAAGTTCTTAAAGGATTGTTTTTTTATATTTGCTCAGTAAAATCTAACACAAACTTACAAAAACATATTGTTGTCGTCGTTTTCGAATTGTGCGTTAAAAATCAACACACTGTGCGACCCAGCATTTGAATCCTAGACCTCTTAATCACCACATCACACTTTTACACTGCAATACCAACATATTAGTCGAGATCGTTTACAAACGACGCATACAACCCACGGCATTCTATCATCCTAGTTTAGAAATATCCTGACATTGTTAAAGACTTACAATTTGCGCACAATAATGTAAGAAATCAATATTTCTTGTTGGCATTAGCGATATGTAGGCAGTTGTATCACGAACGACATCTACGCCACGGCACGGAGCCTCGTTGATAGGCGTTTAGCGTGATTCAGTAAGGCCGCCAATTGCATTGTTATTGTTGCGGAACTATTACGTCTCGGACTATTGTAGTAATGCCCAGTATTTGTTAGTATGTAATTAGATTTTTCTGTAATTGTCTTATGTGGGAAGTATAAAGATGTGTGTGACGGTAAAACCGATTTAGTAACAACAATTGTAGCAGTTTTTTGCCGTATCAAAACGCTGTCAGATGATAAACAAGTTGATGCGGAATTAAGTAGTTTTTCTCTTTAAGTAACAATATTTCTTATAGTTAGATTCATAGTAGAAGCTGCGAGAGTCAGTCTTACAAGAATATTTTTTTGGATAACAAAAAAAATACATCCAAGTATTTAACAGAACCGTCCCATCCCAAGCGACATAATAGAAGTAAAATGAGGCAGCAACATGCAACGGCGACATTGTCGCGTGTAAATCAGTCACATAAGGGCGCTACACCGGCTCGCCATTGTTCTAATGACAGCAACCCGCACTAGCGGCCATTTAGCGTGACTCAATGCGCTTGCCTTGTTATTGGCGACGCTACGGCATTAACCACTATTAGACAATTAGAAATAAGTCCACGTTATATTCGATACATTTAACTGATTTACAATACTGTCATCTCAAAGCAAAGTGGAGGAGTTGTAATAGCAACGTACACAAAAATCACCACGTCGTTGAAATTATGATAACCTAGTATCAATGTTTTATGAGAAATAGTATGATCAACGATTAAGGAAATCAAGTTACGATATTTGTGCAAATTATGATATTTACAATCGACAAACATTTTTGAAATTTTATCGAATTATTACATTTTTAAAAGTAATAAGCTACATCACTTTCTCGTCGTCTCTTCCGAAAAAAAACTTCTAATTATCAATTCCATGAAAAACAAATACCGACTAAATCAACAATTTTGTATTCTATCAGTGTTTAGAAATTCGATAAGTATTGGCAATACCAATAAAAGACAATCTAAAATATATTTTGAAGAAAAAAAAAACAAATGATTCTTGTACGTGTTAAATTTAGTGGGTTGAAAGTTCTAAAGTTGTAAGTGAGCGAGAGTCCTAAGCACAGCGGCTCGCTCCATTGTAACAATGACAGTAACAGGCGTACTTACAAGCTATTTATCGCAAGTCAATGCACTACACGACCGGGTTCTACTGCCGTACAGAACATGATTTAGCCTGTTTGCTCATAGTTTACATATAAAAGGGACATATCAATAAGGATTTAAACTTAAAATTAAAAGATAATAATCAACATGGGTTGAGATATTCTTGTAAGTATGTACATTTTAGACATTATGATTTCTAAATGCTATTTTCGTCAACACAGTAATGATGTCGTTCACCGCAATAATTACTAATGCATATAACTTAAACTCTTTTTTCAAATCAATTTTGCAGGGTCGCTATCGCCGACATACCCTTTTTGGTACCGAAAAGGGAGCTTAAGGCGCTTTTCTCTCGTTAAAAGGAAATATGCGTCATTTCGTTCAACGACGTTTAAATTGTCATAGAGTTTTTGCTTGCGCTAATATCTATTTATAATCCGTTACACTGGGTAACAGTTATATAAAGATGGATTCCCTAGAACAGATATAGGATTACACAGTACGAGTACGTCGTAATTTTTCTCTGTTTAATGGAAAAAGCTTGTATGATTAACAAGTCATTTAATATTTGTGTGTTTATGCTGAAGTCACTAGAATCGATTAGTCTTTTCTGTTTTATCAAGACTATATACACTGACATTGTAACTCTTTACGATAAATGAACAGACAGTGGTGTATCATGCAAGATTTAAATAATAACAAGGTTAGGAGCGTGCATGTCGACAATTGTCAAATTAGCAAGTTCGACTACAACATAGTCAACATAACAGTGCGCCAATTACGTCGTTAGCTCGCTTAAATGAACTGGGCCGCAGGCGGTCGATCATGATCTCTCATGTACTAGATCATTTAACTGTGAACACGGTTACTTCTTTCACACCATATGACCTTTATTGCGGTGCTTTAAAGTTCCATTTTAAATGTACATCCGCCAAGTTATAGTGGTCAGTGAGAACATTAGTAAAACGCTAGATTCTCAGTATTGAGATAATATGAGCGACAGTTGTCAGTTCCCATGGATTTTATGTTATTGATGATGAGGAAATGCTTTCCAGGAAAATATGCTGCGGTCAAAATTTCATTAATGAACATTATAAAAAGGCCAAATTTTATTTATATTATAAATTTTTTATAGGAATACAGCAAAAATTGAATGAAATTAAAGTTTGCAACACTTGCAATATTTTGGAGCATATACTTGAAGGAAAACATAGTGAAATTTTGGATTTAGATGCAATCCAAATATAACATAATAATTTATAATAGATTAGCTGGTTTGAGGCGTAATGCATTTCTTAAAAAAAGTCAAAGTTGGCCAGATTTAAGCCTCGAAGTCAATAAACCAATTATAATTATATTATCAATATTTAAAACATAAAACCATGACTTTATAAAACACTAATATAATATAATCTAGGATGTATTTGATCTATTACCTACTATTATTACCTACCACAAAATTGGTGTCAAAGAGGCACTGAATTAACATGTTACAATATGTCTAATCGGTTCTACTTAGTATACGATACTGTAACGCAATGTTTGTAGTTAAATACATTGTTAGTAATGTGTACTTATGTCGCCCTAATTATGTCATGGTAACTTAATGATTATTTACAATGTAATGAGAGCAATTGAGGTCAAGTAATAATTACAGGAATTTGTGTTAGGTTAACGTAGCATAACTTATTATGAGGATAACCTTTGTAAAAAAAAATCTTGCTGCAATCGTTAAATATCTACATGACCTTTTTTTTAATATTATTCTGGCACGGCGAAGTGACTCCACTGTACCTGATGGTAAGCACATAAAATAATTATGCAATATCCAAATAGGTTTCAGTTGCCCAAAACAAATATGTAACAAACTAGTCTCGATGACTTAAATATTTCATTAAATAGCTCCTGAAATTTAGCCAATTTAAGCTACCGAAATTAATTCCAATTTATTACAATGTAACCTTACATAAAACACGAGATAATTACAACAATTAGTATCACCTTTGCACATGCTCAGTAATGAATGCGCACTTCATATGTGATAAAATTTAATTTTATAAGATCGATACCGGCCATAATTGGTCGATTATTCAACAGGCCAGTATCGATAAAAACAGCCTGTTTAACCAATTACGTGCTCTGTGTGTGGATAATTGTGGTAATTTTGTTGTCGTATGTGTCCGTGTTTCTTCCAGCCGGATGAAAAAATGTTGCTCGGTAGGTTTGGCGGCTAAGTATGGGAGTTCCGGGGTAACTTGAAATCGATGTTAAGTAGGCTTATCCATGTTTCATTCATGGCTCAGTTATAAAATCAAGAGATTTAGGTTATAACTATATCATCATCATCATCAGCCCATATACGTCCCACTGCTGGGCACGGGCCTCCTCTACCATTGAGAGGGTTCAGGCCATAGTCCACCACGCTGGCCTAGTGCGGGTTGGCGGACTACAACTTATAACTATATACGGTTTCATTGTTCTGGTTTGGGTTTCGTTTATACCAAATGTAGGTAGGTACTATATAATATCAGTATTCATTTAATATTGATACCAAAACAAATATGCATTTGAAACACCAATTAAAGTGGGCTTATAAAAGTAAGTATAATAAATTCTTAAACCCCACTGAATTTCATTGTAAGTGGAAGCACGGATGAAACTCGACTCCAATAATAAATCAACTTTCTACGAAATAATATTCGACATGTGAACGAAATTTTCTCATCATTAACGTATAAAATAATAAAACTTAGCAAACACATGATATCTAACGATGTGAGTTAACGACCCCCTTACCTCTCGGAAGGTTACCTGCTTCCTCTCGTAAGTTACGTGTATTAGAAATATGTTTAAACACCACAATTTATAGGCGGTAGCGATTTGCGATACAAGACCAATCTAAGAAACTAGACTAGAAAAATTTACAAATATATGTGTCAATAACAACATGGTTTGTACGAGAAGCCTTAATTCTTCATTAACAGCCTTACTTATAAACGTTACTTAACTTAACTACTGCTTGAGCATGCTTTAGCCTGCTATTGATTGACCTGATGATTAATCAATGAACCTGACGTTAGAGAAACGAGACTTTAAACTTACGTTCATAAGTGAGGTCGTAAGAGTCCTAATAGTACCTGAGACTTTTTAAAACCTAAAACGGTTAGTAAATTCAGGGTTCTTCAAACATAGTGTTTGGAAGCATCATTGCAAACATCTTACGGGCATGAATGTGTCAAACGAAGAAAAATTGATTTTTGCACACTTGGCATTCAGTATTAAACTAAAATGTCCGCCAACGCACTAGGCCAGCGGAGTAGACTAGACTTAAACGTTCTCACTGTCAGACCCGTGCCTAGCAATGGGACGTATTTGGGCTAATGATGATTAAAAAATAATTAAAATTGATTTATTTGGTTGAACAATTACGCGAATGGCATTAATTAGTTTCTATTTTAGGTTTTAAAGCTATGCTGTTTATAAATGCAAGGTAAATTTTATAACGCCATTAAAATAATTATATAGATTTTTGATCGCTCATTATATCAGGTGTACCCAATAACTCACTATAAGTTCTCAGTACTATAACAAGTATATTATATCTATATTATGAAGCGTTGCCGCTAACTTTATTATCACAAGAGTTATAATTGCTTATGATAATAAACATCATCTTGTTTAATGGAGACATAAAAAGGGCAATTAAATCTGAATATTTAGTTTATATTATGACTGTTAACTTAACTGACTACTGATTTTATGGATACAAAGTTAATATTTTCTGTAATGAGAGTTAGAATTAATGACTTTGTTATTTTATTCTCATAATTGTACTACAGACCAAATATACAAATTAACAGTTTCGATTTAAAAGCTTCATTCAGTTGAAAAAAAAACCTTGTTAAATTGATAATTTCTTTGTTATAAACCAAGCACGATAGATTTTTAAAAGCATGATATATTAGTTATAATGTCATCATAATATTTTTTGGCAATATGTCGACACAAAACTTTGAAGTGTTGATAGGTAATTATAATCTTATCAAAACAATATCCTCTCAAAAAGTCATTACAATCTTTCCCATAAAATATTTGTGCTCAAAACACAAATAAGACAAAAACGCTGAACCGCTCACATTGGATCAAGCAAGGGCTGGTAAGATATCACGTTATATCTCATTACAGGCGGAGTTTGTAACCTTCATTACACATGTGCACCTCACTAATTGATCTGCGAGATATTTCTTACGCGGTTTTATTGCGGAGTCAAGTAATCACCGGGTTAGGCGGGAGAGCAATTATCCTCGTGTCCTGCCCGTACGCAAACCCTTAACTATAATGATGAGGAAACAAGGGAAGTATTAACACACGCTATCATCGTTATTTATACTCATCATAGGTTTTTCCTTTGCAGTCATTATTTGATAGTCTATTAATTTTCAACTCGTTACGTCATTGTCTTGCGATCGAGAATTTCAAGGTTTCCGGCACGAAATAAAGATCATTTAATAATTCCAAAGGGCAATTGTTAGTACCATACCAGCACAAAGTTTTGAAATGTGCCCGAAAAATGGTAGTATGTCTCCTGTTACGTGGGACTAAAACAACTGGACAAACGTGGGGGTAGAAACACATTATCATTCGAGGATACAAACGTGGTATATAGATAATGTATAAATTTTCATCTCCTCGGGCAAAACTCATAAGAAGTTTTTAATAACCTTATGACACAGTTCATATCTTTACCTTTAGAAAATATCATCAATGATTAGAATGCTCGTCTACTTCGACTACTGTTGAATAAAAAAAAATAGTAAAAGTTAACTGTTATTATAATACAAAAGTCAAATGAATTTCGTAGTAATTTCCCGAAGCTGCGCGCCCCACATTCGCCGCACACGCGATACACGCTCTCGGGTTACCAATTTGCGGGAACGAAACGTACGACCATTAACCTTCTGGTATTGTGCTAGGATTTGTTGAATGCATTGTAACTCAATTCATTGCTGTTGCAGATTTAAATTTAATAATGAGTTTTAATGTTCACGATTTGATCAAAGTTTCTTAGAGTTTTATATAATTTCAGGAAGCTTACTATATCAAATCGAATTCCTAAAATCTTCTAGCTTCCACTAGTACTGATCTTACTTATAATCTTTATTTAAATATACATATATGTTTGTAGTTTGTACATACAAATACATGTAGTATCAAATTATTTACCAATAACTAAACTTTAAACGGTAATCTTATGATTTGTTAAGTAATCATAAACTATCTATTACAAATTATAGGTATTGCATCTTATGATTCATTGGTAAATCTATAATAATTCTTATATTGGCATCAATAACATCAGAAGTGTTATATCTTTTCATCATTACTGCTCATTTTCAATAATTACTTATTGAACCTTCCGATTCATTTAACAAATGACGCAAAACAACTCTAGTGCCGTCACTTTCATATTTTGAAGTGATATGTGCAATACGTTTGTATAGCACGCCAGTCGGCAGTCAACATGTGAACTCCTCATCAATGTTCATTGATTATTGCCTATTGCTTAGGTTCATTTCGGTTACGAATCCAACTTGTGACATAATTGTGATTAAAAAATTCTAGGACGTCTCTTCCTGGTGTTAATAATAACATGATTCCAACCAATATTTGTAACTATATCAGTAATAATCTAAAATAAAACATTGTGGCCATTTTAATTTAAGGTTTGTGCATATATGAAACGAATAGGAATCTTTATCGTAGGTATAAAATCATTTTTTTTTACGTTTTTTAATTAAAATGAAGTGACTAGCATTATGCAGCGCATATAAGGTAATTCTTAATATCTTCAACTGATTAAAATTTTGATGAAGCATCGGATTTGCATAAATTTTGTGAGACTTTAAAGCTGCTGACTAAAAACTACTCTTTTTTTAGGTTAACTCTTGAGATAGATGTCACCCATAGATCATACAGACCAAGGCCCAACTTACTCGGAATACGCTTTTCAAGGACAAATTTTACTTGGTGGGTCCACTTGAGTCCACTGTTTACGCACAAAAAATTGTTTTTGTCCAAACTTAACACCCACTGAAAGCAAAAAGTCAGAGGTCAAAAAAAGTCACAAGTCCAAACTACGATTGCGCAATCTGTGTGGTCTTCGTGACCTTTTCTTTTGTTTTGTCAGAGTAAACATATCCCATTGACTATTATTGTGTATTTAACCTAAGAATGATGTGATTTCCGCCGGCTTTTATGGTCATTGGTCAAAATTTATTGCTGCTTGCCGCTTTGTTCGCTGCACTTGGGTCGAAATGACGGTTGCTTGTGTAATTGACTTCACAGACTTTTTGTTTAAAAGATACAACACATTCAAAATAATTGGTGGACCACAGACAGCGGGCCTTTGTGCCTTACCAAACCTAGCGACGGCAGTAGCACTCGTACCTATAAGAAAAGTATTGTTTTAAAATAAAATAAAAAAACAATAAAGCAATATAAACGGTTGGGAAAGCGTGATTCCAACTACGAATACAACTCTATGGTGCAAAATATAAAAATGATACTCCTACTACTACTACTCAATATAGACTTTTTTATATAATGCATTCTCTTCCAGAATACGTATTGCTTAACTTAATATAGGTACCTACCCAAAATATTGGAGTCACGCTGATCTATAATACAATTATTTCATAAATCAGAAGCATCCATTACGTAAGGTTCAACGTTTAATGAAGAAGTTATTCTAAAAAAAGGTTCGTATCTACTCATCCACTTAACAATATTTCATAATATTGAACGTTAGGCCTGTTTTGCATCCACTCTACTGCGTCAACTATTAAAATATTGATGTTTTACGAAAATGTGCTACTAAAAACATACTTCCCAATTTTAGTACTTACAGCGTATTTCATTGTCTGTTGTAAAATAATTTGATTAAATTTATTTCGCCTTTCGGTAATGAAATTATAGATGGCGCTAATTTGTTTTGAATTTTGTTTTACGGTTACAAATTCAAAACGCTGTTGTCGTTCATATTACATTAAAAAGAAAAGCATCATGTGAATTTATTATGCACTAAGTAGGTGTAAAATACATACATACACATTTCATTGGTTTTATTAGAAATCAAATCGAATTGTAGTTTGCACAGCTCAAACGAAAAATAAAAAAGACATTTACTTACCTTACTCAAGCTAACGTACCTACTACCTATGTATCATAAGCTACGTTGATTCTATTCTTGTTTAGAGATTAATTCTTATATAACAATTTGCACCACGTGTAAACTTATGTTCTTGTGTGGGGAGGTTTATTTTTGTTTCGACAAGTAAATGGATTTATGTGTGGTGATGTATGGTAGACTGTATTATCGACGCATTTTGGGAGGGGCTTACGGGTTAATGATGATGTATTTTTCATTAGTGTATTTGATGTATTGTAGAGCGTAAGCAGGTACATGATTAGGAGACTGATGTGTTCTAAGAAAATTGAAAATAATTCATAAAAATATTAGGTTTCTTTTTTTTGCTTAATCTAGCATATATTTTTTACCGTGGGGCAGGCGCCATTTTTCGAGCTCCTGCTATTTTCGTCGATATTTTGACCAAATTTAATGTTACGCGGACCGTTACTCCCAGATTAGCGTTAATTCTTAATCTCATAACAACCGTTACGCTGACGCATCTATCGTAGTAATGCCAATTTATCCATTGAGCATTTCTATTGAATCTTATTTAAAGCATCATTCCATTTCCGTGGATTTATTGCGATGGAAGCACGGCGAGATAATTTCATTTTAACGGTCTCAATTCGCTAATAAACCGCCTCTCATTCATTAAGGCCGGCGTTTCGCCGTGTCATACCGCATTGTTTTCGTTTTAACAAAAATAATCACCGTGAACGAGTTCAGAAATGAGATTTTTTCATACAAACATCTTTAGTGTCGAATCACTGTTGCGATTGCTTTCGTATTTTTTGTTAAACACGCATTCGCCGTCGTTTGTTCTAGCCCGCTCGCTAATGAAGATTTCGTATGCAGCCGTCCTTTTTTGTCGGCCATGTCTGTTTGTTTTGAGTTGATCAATTTATTTTGGAAATTAGATGTGTGCGGTGCGCCGCGCGCGGTGCTGCTGAGTGCGGCCGGGTGCGGTGTATCGCCGCGTCCTTGTCGCTCGGCTCAGTTTGTTTAGTGCGTGACGCGCCCCGCCCAGCGCGACGACGCGACGCGGCCGGCGGCTCCGCGGCTCGCGGCACGGGCTCTTTCACCGGTAGCGCATCGTTATCTGTTTTTTCGGTCGGGCGGTGTGTGTCCGGCCTAATATTTGAGTAGGACGTTGAAAAAGTCGTTTTGTATGCGGTGGGAGGCGCACTCTGTTGTTTCGTTTATTGCCCGCCATACTCCGTTATTCCTCGTTAATCAGCTCTCTTGCTATTGTTAATTTTGAGTACGTATTTTTCCTCATGAGTACCATGGAAAATATGCGTCATCTTCACTTTTAATTTTCGACTTGTTATTGTTTGGCAACTCGAAAAGACTTGTTTGAATAACTTAACGCTCTTTGAGCGAATCAAAACAAAGAGTTTTGATAAAAAAACAAATCAAGTTTTACCAGTTAATACCGCGAGCTGTATAGGATGACACTAGAAAGAAACTTTTTCTGACACTATATTCAAATCAGTCACCAATAGCCAGTTTATCTTGAAGCCCGTCTGATATCACAAATATATTTCGTGTATAAATCTATGGCAAGCATGCGTAGGCGATTTGTCCTCGTTTCAGTTGTTTTCAGTTGAAATACGGCTGCTAATGAGAGCCGGCCGGTAATTTTAGTGATTTGTCGTGGGTTTTCGTGCGACGGAGCGATATTGTCGCGATGTCGCCCGATATTCTCCGACAGCACGCCACTGGTTTAGTGACTAATTTACTTGCATTTTAACTGTATGAAATACGCATGCTATCATTATAATTGATTCATTTACAAAACATTATAAAATAAAATAATGAAAATCACTTGTAAAAAAACATTAAAAGTAGTAATTCACAATTTATTTGCAAATTGAGTGACAGTTTATTCAAAGTTATTAAGTGCCTTAAATCAATCAAGCAGGCAGAGGTGAATTTCTACACCCACATTTCGCCAATTGTATTATCAACGGCAATAAACTGGGACCCTATCAATCAACAAACATCTTAAAATACGGCTAATTTAACATAATCTGTGCACTTGAATTTTAACTTTCTCTATCAAGGGTTTAAAAAAAAAGAATTAAATTAAGATAATAAGACACTTATTTCTAACATGTCAAAACATTGCCGTTTAAAACACGCATTGTAATTGTATCTGTTAAATACCACGCCAAAAACATAAAATTAATTACATTATCTAATAAAAGGTCAAACCAGTCTCGGCCATTACCTAAACAAGGGTCAAATAAAAACGTTATAGAAGCATTTATAGTTACGTAAATAATAATTCGTAACCTTTTGCACGTCTCCGCTAAGCGCCCAGATAATTACTTGAATAAAATGCATATAAAAACACACGGGTGCGATTTCAATTAACACTGACAAATAAAATAATTTGCACTTACGTCACTGTATTTTTTTTATCAAAGTTCAATTTCACGCGTGTTAAATATCATCAAATGTTTGCGTTCTCTAGCTACTTCGGGAAAACCGTTAACGTAAGGGGGACCTAATCCTTTTACAATACAGATTGTAATAATTAAAAAAGAGACATTTCTGGGCTGTACCTACATCTAGGTACATAGAAATAGTTTCCTAGCCCACATGGTCTTTAACTTTTGTTCTTTATCTTCTTAATTTTATATTAGGTTTTAGATAACATTGTGTCACTGACCCTTTGGATTTTGGGTTAAATTCTAACTAACATATATAATTTTATATGGTGGCTTAGTCTGCTTTGCTTCAACTACAACAAAAACTATAGGTTACTTTTAAAAACTCTATATCGTAAACAATTCCAATTAAAATTCTTATTTTGCAAAAACAAATGCCAACGGATTCTGCCGAGAATAATAAAGTGTTAATGCAAATAGGAGTTAATAAAACGATTAACTGGCAGAGCCACCCTAGAGTGTGTTTTGTTACGGAGATGTTATACAGGGAGTGATTACACGAGGGTGATTCGCCACGGCATCACAGCACAGCGGTGATTGCGCATTTTGTTAAATTAAATCTAACACCACGCTTGCTTAGAATGCGCGAAAGGGTTATACGAATTTTCTTAATGTAGCTACAAATTTAGTATTCAAATTAATTTATTTAATTTAACCGAATATGCGAAATGGTACGGAAGATTTACTTAAGCTATGGTCCAAATTAAAGTATATATACAATCTCCGTTGCGTAATTGTTTAGAGGCTAGCAAGCACATGAAACGAGAGGTTTCGGGATCAATACGGGTCCGTATAACAAAAAAACTACTTTTGCATTATATTTGTGAGGAAAAATCTCCTCAAAAATTATATTCACTAACGTAAAAATGTACTGAAATATCAGCAGAACATATTTAATGTTGCCATGTAATTCTACAAACACAGTCATAAGTGGACGTCAGTGCATTCACAAGCGCATACATTGTTCGTAATGGACATCGCTATCAATTATACCATCTGCTTAAATATACGTTATTAAAACTCACAGCGATCCACAACGCGATGTTACTCACTGGGAAGTAGGTATTTCATCATCAGCCCATATTGTACGTCCCACTGCACGGGCACGGGCCTACTCAACAACTGAGAGGGTTTAGGCCTTAGTCCACCACGCTGGCCTAGTGCGGGTGGGCGGACTCAAGAAATTCCTAAGAAATTTTAGGTGTGCAAGTTTCATCTCGATGTATTCCTTCATCGTTAAAGTACGTGAGAATTCATTGTGAATACACACATGACTTCGAAAAATGAGTGGAGGTGTGTGCCTGGGGTTTGAACCCGTGACCGTTGAGATTCTCGACTGCGTGCCTAAACCTCGAGGCCATCACCACTTATTATAAACTGGGAAGTATTGGGGATGGCAAATAGTGGGCCAATAGTGAGAGATATGGGGCCTTATTCCACCACGCTGGCTTAGCGCATGTTGGCAAAAAATACCTAAGAAATTCCTTGTTGAAAATCTCTTAAATGTGCGCACACACAATGATTTATTACGTCCACCAACTGCACTAGGCCTGTGTGCTGGATTGAGATCTAACCCCTCTCAGTTGTAGAGGAGGTCCGTGCCCAGAAGTGGGTAGTACGAGTGTATGACCTGATATAGGTAGTAGTAGTTTAAGAAATAATCAATTCAATGGATAAATTTATAGTTTAATAAATAATTCAATTCGTCGTGATGGGCTCAAGGTTTAGGCACGCGGTCGAGAATCTCGACGGTCGCGGGTTCAAACCCCAGACACACACCTCTGACTTTTTGTAGTTATGTGTGTATTCACAAAAAATTATCACGTACTTTAAAGGTGAAGGAAAACATCGTAATGAAACCTGCACACCTAAAAAAATTAGGAATTTCTTAGGTGTGTAGTCTGCCTACTCGCACAATCCAGCGTGGTAGACTAAGGCCTAAACCCTCTCAGTTGTAGAGGAGGCCCGTGCCCAGCAGTGAGACGTATATGGGTTGATGATCAAATAATTCAATTTAGTGTGCGAGTAACAATACTCAAGCCATTAATAAAATCTACATAAGCGACTAAAATATAGTTTCCTATAGAAAAACAATGCGTATATTCTAATGACGTAGGCCGAAGAATCAATTGCTGGAAGCGTACGAGCATATAAAAATGTTTATATCCAAGGCATTGATATATTAGTATGTAAGTGCTTACATCAGTGACTTAAACTGCTCGTTGAACGGAATGTTCGATTTATGTACGATACTATTATAAAAATCAAACTGTCTGTGCATACCTTTATAATATCTAATATTGTCGTTTTCGTATAAATTTTAACAAAATTAAAATTTTATTGAATGGGTTGAATGGGTCATTAAGATGATAGCTTTTTAAAATTATTCTAAAGTATTTTTCAAATCTTTTATGCCAAACTACGCCACAAAGAGTTTACTAGAATTAAATGGATCTACATTTCACACAAAAGAAGACGATTATATCTTGTATATGGCTTATAAATAGTTTTGAGATTATTACTTGTATTATTATAATTTCAGTATCTATACCAATATATCGCGTGTCCCGACGTATCGTAAATATTATCCTATTCAAAATCTCTATATTAATGTTCTGTCATTTAAACAGTAGGTATTATTAATATAAGCAGGACTGCACTTGTAAAATGTTATGTGCGAATTAAGAAAGAACATCGAAAATCTTAACACTAACATTGAACGTTCAGCATCGGAAATTATAATACTATTTATTTAAATAGTTCAATAATATTTCAGCCAGTAGTTTGAAATGGTTTGAAATATACGAGCGTGTTATAAATTTATAAATTCGTTAATTCTACACCACCTACGTTTTGTTTAAACATGAATTATAATGATGCTATTTGCATAAATTCTTCGATGACTAACAAGCTTTTACGTAGTCTCGTTTGAATATTTCTTTACCTTCATTTGTGTACCTAGAGTATAGAAACAACTAAACAGCACATGGCTTTCTACACTATATAATACTGCCTCAAAACATCAAACGATAAAAAAACACAAACATAAATTGAACAAACAAAATAGTTAGCCTTAAGTCCGACGGCAAATATTTAACTTGTGCTACAATGGGGTAGCCCATTTCGCGGGGAGAATGGCCCGGCCCAATAAACTGGGCAATATGTGTGGGCATTGGGTCGGAAAATGATACAATAACAGCGTGGCACAACAAAGGAACGTTGTGTGGAAGTAGCCACCGAGAATGAGCCGGCAACTTGCTTTTATATTTGTTCAATCGTTTCGATAATAGTTTATGATGTGAGAATATAAGAAATAAAAGTTGTCTCTGCTTTATAGTAAGGCTTTATGGTAGGTTATTTAGAAATTGATAAGAAATCCCGACTAAAAATAACCTCTAAATGGATGTGACCTTTTTAGTTATATGACATAAGTAACAGATTAAAAATAAAATTAAAACACCTAATAAATTTTGCGTTAATCGGTGTAATCATTAATTAATTAATTGATAATGGTATTATTACAACGTTATTTCAAAATAAAAACTGCACTTAGCACTTTAAAGCATGTTTATAAGTATTATCTTGAAGTAATGATCGATTATAATACTAAAATATTTAAAATATATTGTTAAAATTTTCGAAAATTGATCAATCAAATAAACTAATCGTTTATTTTGAATTTATACGCAAAAAGGCACAAAAAATATTTATACAGTTGACAAGTAGAGATAGCCTCGAGGTTTAGGCGCGCGGTCGAGAATTTCGGTGGTTATGTGTGTATTCATAATGAATAATCACATACTTTATCGGTAAAGGAAAACACCGTGAGGAATCCTGCACGCCTAAAGTTATTAGCAATTTCTTGTGTGTGCACACAACGCGCAACCTGCATCGTCAACCCGCAGTAGGCCAGGCCTAAACCATCTCAGTTGTAAGAGGAGGTTCGTACCCAGTAGTACGTATATGAGCTGATGATGATGACCAAAAAGTTTAAGTATACCTACTTAGAATTAAAAAGGGCTATTTATTTTTACGATAATTATGTAAGTTACAATCCAATATTTCATGCTTTTGTAGCTATAGGTATTATTTTTTACTACCTAATCTTATCATTTTAGCGCATTCAAAACAAATTACCTACAGCGTTCCAAGAAGTTATTGTGAAAAGTCATAGCCGTTTTTTTCAAATAAGTTATATTGTTACCTTGTCAGCTTGAATCGACAATTTTATCCGCACACTTGTTAACATCAACTCAGTCAATCAAAAACGATTGGGTTCGTTACACCCACATGTACGAGGGGACACTTCATAAAACTTTTGATAGCTGTGAGACAATTTATCGCGCTATAAAACATTGAATCTGTTACTGATTAATAATTTTCAATTTGCGAAAATCGTTTATTCGCCGACTGGTTTTTATCGCTGACATTTTAAACGGTGTTCATTTTTAATCTGTGACACTTTTTATACATCACAGATTAAAAACAAAATCACTTCACTGACAAGTACAAAAATTAACAACTTAAAAAACATGGCCGCCTATAAATTGGGTTAATTATAAAACGAGGCTAACAAAAAATGTTGTGGCTTAAAGACCTATTACGTGACATTGAGAATACTTTATGCGTCAATTACTGCTTTTACACATAGGAAATCAAATAACAAACTATGTAGAGTTTGCTTTCAGATTATTTCACTAACTTTATTCAGCTTTACTCCTTTTTGTGTTAAATTAATTTGATAAGATCATAATATTTATGTTGCAAAATATCAAAGCAACCGCACACAGTCTTCTTTAAAACATCAATCGCGTTCTTCAAATAAACTAGGACATTAGTGAAACCGACATAGTATTGAAATCTGGAATCTAAATCGATGTTCCTATCTGCGAAATGATCTAAACGAGCACGTTTAACATGCTGCATCTTGCGAGGATCTCTGGCACATTTCCACTTCACAAAACATAAGAAAACACAGTATGACATATTTTAATGCTTAATCAAGTACATATTTGTTTTTTTATTTCCCGTCTAAGTATGTTTTGAAAGCCGTTAAGTTGCTACTTTGGTGCCAGTGTAAACAAGCACGCGGTTTTAGTACGTGTCCCCCGTCGGAACAAATATCTATAAACTTTGTATAGAATCATGAAGCTACTCAAACTTGTCGCTGTCTCTTGGAATTAATTTATTGTTGAATTTGTATTGTTTAAAAATATATTGTAGGTATTTGTTTATGGACGATTAAAGAATAAAGTAAATAAGGAAATTAATTCGATCGGCTTTAATCTATGAGGTATAAAAATATATATTTTTATATTTAAATATATTTACAATTACTAATCATTAAAAAAATATGCTTTGACTGAAGAACAGTTTTGATCTAACCACATACCTACTCTTAAGAGCCACACTCATTGCAGTTGAATGCGAACATAAAGACATTACGCAACTTATCAGATGCAGTCATTAAAATGTGATTACTATTGCGACGATTCCTCGAAACATATTAACATCATTTGATCATGACTTCATTAATCCTAGTACTTAGTGAGACGGTTCACGACTAACTGTCTAACTGGCAGTCGGAGGTCCCTTACTGTTTCTCCTGTCGTTGCGTTTTCACAGTTTTGTTAGAATCACTTTCTTCGCTTTGCTGTGAGAGTGCTGATTTATATCCCCTTTGAGGTTACGCTTGTTGCCTCCGAGAGGCACTGTTGGAATAACATTTGAAAACACATACTCGTATTATTAGGAATATACGTCTCATTAACGAAGCATCACTGCAGAAAAACAACGCTTATTTTAATAAGGATGAATTTCCAGACAAAGAAAAAAGGTAGGTACTTGTGAATCATTTAGGTTCAAGCATTACTCGTACGATTCTTTATGGTTGAACGTAATGTTGAAAATGTTTAACATTTTTGTTGACTTATAAAATTATCAAAGTCCTGCTATATTTTCTTTAATATTTTAGTTATGTATTTTACTTAAACAGTTTTATTTATCAGTAATTCTTGGGTTGTGGATTGTTAGAATTATTATTGGGGATATGAAATTCAGCGATTTTTTTGGATCATTACATTTTGAATCGTTAATACCTCTCGACTGTTTCTTTATATTGATCTCGTAATTTGAAATTTTTACTTTTACCCTAATAATAACAAAAAGATTTTGTTATTTTATACGATCTGAGGATTCTTTTGTTAAAATATAATAAGCAGTTCAATTTAAATATAGACATATATAAGTCAATCACATGTTAGGACTCTGTGGTAGCCCTGACATTAATAGCTTTAAAACACTACTATTCATTTCATTAGCTGAAGATATTTTATATCTAATATTATAAGGAATGAAAAAAAATACATTAAATTATTCGGCTATCTAACGAGGAAAAATGACATCACGAATGACAGGCAAGCGTGTCACATCATGCGTGCCGGCCATAGCTTCCTGAAATAATTCACCCAGTGTTTCTCATGATATATCCGCCAGTTTAATCAGACTAATGAATTCTGTGTTTTCGTAAAGTCTAATTTTGTCCCGGACACTTAACGAGCTGTCTCACGGGCCGGCTGTGACATATGTCGATGGCGCGCGTACACATTTTTCACCGCCGCTCTAATACGGCTAAATGTAATTACTCGTTTGTGGAATGACTGGTGAACGATTTGTATTCGTCTTTAGATACATTTGCGGAACATTTGTACAGCTTAGATTGAGTAATTAATGTTTTAGATATAGCTAGAATTAGAGATTGTCTTATTGATATTGTTTTAAATCAATAGACTCGTGCGGCTCTGTGGAAGTGTGATTATGTAATAATATTTCAAAATTGTAACGGATATTATAATAACTCAGATTCAAGTCAACTGTAACAAATTATAAAAGCTCCCAGCGTCATTGGAAGCACAAAACAAATCACTATAGGTACTCATTTCTTTGTTTTAAAATTGCTTGTAACAATTTTTAATATTCAAAAAGTTTGAAATATATTGAGCTCGAGTAATTTTTATAAAGTTAATTTTTATTACTTATTGTCACAGCGAGATTTTAGTAAAAAAAAATTATATACAGAACATGTGAAGCTACTCAAAAAAGATTTGTGATGCTCTCGATAGCTCAAGGTTTTTAAAATATCTGCCGCCCTTACATTAATCTTACCTATATAAAACCTCGTTCAAAACTCAGCCGTTACTAATCGCATCAAATAAACGATAACGCCGTTCCATTTTTAAATTGTCATAGTGATGGACCTGTGCGGGGAATCCATGGGACTGCACCCGTGACGGGAGTGGTCGCGGGAAGCGCCCCGCCGGGATTCAGATCGATGTTGCGCTCGTCATTACCGATCATAATCGAGACATGATACAGGACTATTGCTCCATGGAATTAGTTTTCATATAATCAAATCCCAAAGCATTCAGATTTAATTGGATCAGACGGCGTGGAAAAGTCAAAAACATTGTTCGACATCAGAGATCTAGCTGTGCTGTCGGACGAAAAAACACATAGAAAGCACTAATTCGTACACATTAGTACCGTACGGTTTTGATCACGTTTACAAATTCCTATACAAAAGGTGTTGATGTGGCTTTTGTATTTTTATTCTGACATACAAAACGATCTATTGATAGCCTATTGTCGTGAATAACTAGCGGAAAATTTATCCGATATATACCTAAATCAAACGTCATTATCAAGTAGTTTTGTTCAGTGCCGCCTATAAACAGAAGCACGCGCACAGGAACTTAATAGCCTACTCAGGTGGACAATAAGAAGGTTTTTTATTATCGCCGCTCGCACATCGCAAGGTGTCTGACAGTTGTCACGAGCGAGGCGTAACAATCGTGGAACCGGCCACAAGAAAACACCTTCCGATACGGACCAATCGGTAACAAATACCTATGCTCAACAACTAATGTTCGTTTTTCATTGGAATTCTTAACATCTGTTTTTGTGAGTATTATACGATGCAATTTTATTATAAAAATAATAATTCGTTTTGTTGTACCAGTGTCGATGAGTATCGCTGTGTACTGCTGTCAATTAAACAGGCTGTTACACGAACGGCATTCAAAATAAAAACTAAGCTCATTCCACCAATCACACGGGCCGTAAATGAAATTTATTTTCTTTCTTTTATATAATTGCTGGCGATTAGACAGCCGGTGTTTTCACGCCGCGAAAACGCTTACCTGTAATTTAACCTAAATCATAATTGTAACGTTACTTTCTATGCAACAAAGACAGTGTACAGTAATTTACGCAAACAGACCCGTTCATTATACGTCATTAGTGTTTTTCTTACAAAGTTTGTGTTTGTCATATTGGTGATTAAATTACATGAATGACGCAAGTGTAAGGGTACCTATAGCAAATCAGTTTGGCAGTAGCTTACAGGATGGGAGAGGGTAGAATGGAGCGTAGCGTCGGCGTGACAGTTATGACACGGCAGGGCGTGTCCGCGACTGCGCCCTCTCTTCATTTGTCGAACCATTTGGTCGGCGGAATGCGGTGTCATCAGCGGCGAACGGAGCGTGAAATGGAAAACGCCCCTCTAGTGACAACCGTACCCCGCCGACCCCTCGCTCACCCTTAACGCGTGCTAACGAAATTTCACTTTGTTGAGTGAATTTTGTCCGATTAATCCTGTCTCTCCACCGGGCGCTTGATATGCTCAAATAGGCGGACCAGCGTTTACTGTTGATTACATTGACTCGAAGCAAATAGTATTGAGTGAGACGATTCGTTCTGGCACTGTGAAGAAGCCGAAATGTTTTATTGTAATACGCGTAAAACGTAGCATTAACTTGATGAATTTTAACACCAACCTCGCATGTAAGACGAATGCTTAAACAAACACAAATGGAACAGGATAAACGATTCCGGGTATTAACGATTTTCGCGTTAAATATGGACGAAACAATAGCATCCCATGCTGTTCACCATGGTTAGAAGCGAGTATAACTTTACGCTGAATTTATTTTATATTTAATTATAGATTCGATTGGGACTTAAATCTCAGTTGATTTAATTACTATAACACAAATTCCATAAATAAGATAATTAAAATTTTATTTTATATCGACGCGCCTTAAGAATCGCTACTGAATACTAAGTCTTTAAGAGGAAAAAGAGAGAGGAGAGAGTTTGAATATTTTTGGCTCCAAATACACACTTCCACTGTCTTTAAATGTTTATTTATTTATTCTATACTTGGCAAAATTCATTTACTAAAAATCTTTATCACCTTGATGTTCCACATCTACACACATTACGTATCATAAAAACATATTATATTCGATTAATATTTAAATAATTATTGGATTAATGTCGCAAATTTTATAACAAATCACACATAATAGCACATTTCGATCACACATCTGATATCATCAGTTCGTTACGACACCTAAACCTCGCCCATTTAAATTCCTCCGGAGTGAAACTCTGGTTTTCCTTGAAAATCAGACGGCGAGTAATTGTTACAAATTGAAAGTGTAGACTGGGGCCCTCGAGTGACTCCCGGCAATCTGTTTAAATTGTCACCCTAATCCGGGATCGCTATTTGTTTGCTAAAGGGATCCCGGACTGTTTTGCGACGGCACTACGTGACTTTCATGTAATGCGGCAAAGAGTAGCTGTGATTAGATCTGCAACTTGTGTTTTGGTAATTTGTAATCACGCATTAACGGAGTTTGATGTGGGAGGAAACAACTGTATTTTTTTTATTCAAGCTGCTAGTAGTAAATATAAGCAGATAGTAATAATAATAACTTTTTTTAAATTGTGTATAATTTTTTAACAAGTACAATATTCTGTTAGTGCGGTGATTAGTTCGTATCTTGCGAAGGATGGTTTTCGTTATCCAACATGAATCAGTCATTCACACTGCAGTAATTCCTTATTAGTAAGAAATAATTTGAATTTACCCCACAAATACTATAAATTTGAGGCCTGTAATATGATTTTTACAATACAGCGAATGAGCTTTAAAGTTTAAAAAAGGAAACTTCCGTTGAACGCACGTAAAAGATAAAAATCAAAATTGTGCCAGTCTTACAAAAAAATCATTGCCCCGTTGTTCAAGCTAGTCGCGCAGCCGATTACGACCGTTTCCAACGAATTATCGATTATCAATTTGTCAACAACGGCGTTGACATATCGATTCGAACTCGATTGTATTTGTAACGATACTAGCCCCATTACTGCAGATGCCAATCTAGATGGCGGATAGTTCGGATGCTATACAAATATTAAGCTTTTATAGCAGTTACATTTGAGTACCTACTTAGGGTCGTTAATGGATATTTGACGATAAATGAATGAAAAATATTGAGATTATGTTAATCAAAATTGCGTTTAGGCTTTATATTTTCTCAATTCTTATAAGGCAAGATAATTTCATTTAAGTACGTTTCCAAAGTTTTTTATTTCAGATACACACGTATACTAGCTCGAACTCGATGGCTGGAAATATAAGACCACTGGTTTTCAGGATTATTTATTACCCAGTCCCTCTAGATTCTTCATGAATTATAAAAATATATAGGTCTGTACATATAGAGAAACAAACAATCCATCTCATGTTCATTGGATATTAGTCATGATTTGTAAATTATTTTGATTAGTAAGTGTCTTACTCTTAACTTTAAAATGATAACCAGATTATTAAAAGTGAATATAAAACAAAATATATTTTTGGCGCCACCTCCCGCAAGCACGGGGTGGTCTAGGGGTCGCAATAAATCGTGCCGAGGGAATAAATCTAAATCGGCCGCGACATATAAATCGTTGGCCGACACCGCGCGAATTGTGCCCCACTGTGCCACGTGATACATCGCTCTGTGGCTTCTGAAATTGGCGCTATTTGTTCTCAACTCAGAGTATTGGCGCGATAGTTATTTATATTTCATGTTTATAAATTCATTTTTAACAGGCTCACATTATTTATGAAAGTTACGATATTTCGTTCATACCATAGGCCAGGAGATTTTGTAATTCATTGCTTATTTCACATTTAAACAAATCAAACTGTGAAACGCTTAAAGTACTTTCTTATTACTTTGAAAGTGTGTTCTTTTATGAATACAAATGGAGTGTACGTAATCTTTACCAAAGATATTATGGTAGTGTTGTCGTCACGTTTACGATTTAGCGGCAAAACAAAAGTTAATGTACCGCGACACAGTAGTACAAATGCTGCAATATGTCTCAATTAGTGACGCACACTAGTGCAAACACGGGGGACGGGCGGACAAAATTTACTTAATGTTATTGATGTTCTTAAAAATGTACCATAAACAAATCTTTGACTTATTGTTTAAAAAAGGATAAATATTTTCGTTTTAATGTGAAGATATTTAATTTTGAAAACTTAAAATGGATTTTTTTAGCAAGTTGAATTAAAAAAAACAACAAAAACATTTTTGGTTCTCTTTCAAAAATAGTTCATGCGTCTGGAATACGTCACCAATTGAAGAATCAGGTCGTTGAGATATGTCATAACATCGATTTTTCAGTTTTTTCCGAGTGTCTGTTATCATCTTATCGATTGCAGAAGTTGAGCTCATTTTGAGACCACCCACGGTATCGAAATGCGAAATGTCACTAGTACATCAAGTGAACTACACACTTGTAATTCAATCAGCAACCTCAGTCGGGTACATGTGGGGAGCCATTGCGAAACGAAGCCACCCAAGACGTCACAAGTATGTGATATAAAAATTTGTAAACATAACCTTTTTCCACATTTAAAAAATTTGAAGAGCGCAAAGGAGCGACATTACTCGGGAATTCCTGAAAATAAAAAATATTGTCTCCGACATAAATATGTCGAAAAACACTTATTAAAGCGGCTATTTTTGAGTTTTAACAGTTCATCTGTTGATATTTTGTGTCACTGTCTACCTTCTTTTGGGTTTGCTGTGGTGAATTAATTTGTACGATTGTTTTGCGGTGTGGAAAAATGCCACCCATCGTGTTCCGTCGGAATAAGGTACATATTTCCGTGTTTTTTTGTTCTGGACGTGATAAATGTGAATCGCGCGTGGTTTTGTGTGAATGCAATGCCACTAATATATCTGTCAGTGGGGTGTTTTGTTGTAGACTTTAGTGTGGAACATGTGGTCGTGATTTGTACGGACCGCACACAAAATACGTAGTTTTTATTATTGTTATTGGCCGCCGAAACGTTTGTGATTATGTCACTCAAATCTCGTAAAACTATTAGGAGCAAATTTTATATTCGTTTAATGGAGCCGTCACGCGTAAATCTGTGAGTCAGCTCGTCGGGTGCAATAAATACGATGCCGCACGTGGTTTATTTCAATTAATTTACAATGTTGTGATTACTTTATTGGACATCTTTGTTATATAAAATTAAGTTTACGATCATTTTCCCATGCGTCTATCTGAACTGTTTCTATCAACGTCACGCGTTGTGAATACGTAATATTTCAAATACCACGACACAATTAAAAGTGACAGTGCGTTTAAAATTATTACGGAGCGAGCGGCGATCCAAATGACTACTATTAAAAGATCATCTTTCAAACACTCTATAAATATCCATCCCATTCACAGGCAGTAAATAAACCGTGGCGCGAAGTCGACAAATCTTCCCTCGCGTCTAGCGTCCCACAGTAATATGTCTTTATTCCATCTAATAACAATTTAGGCAATTATGTGACAAAAGGAAGCGTTTTCGTCGTTCGCATTTCTCTCGCGGGGGCGCGCTCCCCCGGGGCAACTCAGCCCACATTATTGCCTCGCAGTGATTTATACTCGCTACCAGGTTTCGGCGCAATTATTTTCGTAGTGTTTTTTGTTATCAATATTGAGTATCGTGTTTGATGAAGAGATTACATTTGGAACTCGCCTTTAATCAACCACTCGGCTGTTGGAAAGTTCCGGCCAATAATTTCGTTATTATATTCATTTGACACCTTATAGCTGCAATTTTTTTACGATAACGCTTTAACAATAAATAGGAGGTCCCAACTGCTTCAGTTTATCGCGCATTTCAACGAATAACCTATATGCAAACCACTTCCACTATCCTGGATTGACTGCGAACTAACCTTTGAACATTTTACTATGAAAATATCCTGAAAAAAATCTTAAACGAAGAAAAATGGCTTCTCGTAACGTATATGTCAATTTGACACATAGCCGACCTCGTGCACGACCTCCAAAATCACGAGGAAAGTGTGTAACATCACGAGAAATAAATCTATATTAATCGCACGCACGATGTGTTTCCTACAAGATAAATTGCCGGAATACATTCCCCGCTAACACATACATAGAGTGGTGGCCGGGTACGCTCGCCGCGGCTTTATCTCTGGGTTTGTTTTTAAACTCGATTTATGTCTGATCGGGCGACGAAACCGATCCAATTTGTTCAACTGTCTTTTATTTTTCACAAAATAGCATTTAATATTAAGATTTTAAATTTAAATCAATACATTAACGGCCGAATATGATATACAACGGACCCTGCTCGTGATAAGTACTAGCATAGAATAGCTCTACATTAAATTCTAATAAGGTCATATAGCAGGATCTAATATTATTTTTTTAGTGTACTGATTTAATGATTTAAAATGAAGTTCGAGATAGAATCGGTAATAATTAACATTAAAAAGCTAATAGTTTATTCGTTTCTATCGCAAAATACCCATTTTATTGTTTATTATTTAAATGAAAAGTACCTACAATATTTTTAAGTGGAGTTGAACGTGTTAAGTGACAATAAGCAATATACAGTCAGAAAATATCAATTTTACTTAATCTTGACGTTTTTGATCAATAAATATTGATTTCTAGTGTAACTATCTCGACCTAAATACTGTTAGGTGTATTTACAAGCATATATTTAAGACTAATTATATCCGTATTAATTATGAAGGCTTAAGGACTACCAGATCCAATGCAAGCCAGAAATGAGAACGTGGTTCGCCTGTGGCCGCTTATCTGTGTTATTACCGGTACAAGCTGACCGTTAGCGCCCTAAACATTACGTTTATTTAAATAGTACACATCAACTCTGACTTGCAGAATGTGTTAAGTATGCAAACAGCTTAGATATGTTTGAGTAGAATTAGTAATCATACGTTTGGTGTCTTTGGAACATGGCGCAAAGATAATGAAGATATTCAAATTACTTACTGTATTTCTCGAAGAGGTAGTCAGAGGTGAATTGCACATTGGGCGCATTTCCAGACTCCGCGCTGCTACTGAGAATTTTCTGATAGAAAAATTCAATAACACTAGATCGCGCGACCAAAATTAATAAATTAATTCCTGTATTTTTGTAAACATTACTATTAATGATAACAGATGCATAGTTAATAAATACTAGTACATAATTCTAGAAAATATTAAAACTTATAACGGATAAGTAGATTAAATTTTCTCTTTTTAAAATACAATTATGACGCTATTTTACCTTTGCTTTTCACAAAATTGCGTCGAAAGAGTCGCTTTCACTGATAAGTTCAATAGTCTACAGATATTTTTTAATTATTGTAATCGTAAATACCTAATTATATTTCATATATTAAAATATTAATATTGATTAGTTCCTTTAGTAGTATTTTAGGAATATGCTAGACGGGACCCGCGAATAAATTCGTCGTCTGCCTCTATGGCGCCACTTATCGTCTTCAGTTATTTCTCGCCCCGTGTCTTAAGTGGTTACACTGGCTTACCACTACCTGCAAATCGACGACTGATCTTCGTTTATGATTCGAAAGTGTACTCACGTGCAGTTCTGATAATTTTTTGCCATAAGTTTTCGATCTTTACTGAGGATAGCCTAGTAGACTTAAAATATGCAATGTTAAAAAAAAGAAGAATTGATAACCTCCGCCTTTTTTGAAGTCGGTTAAAAAGGCATTTACTATGAACCTTGAAAAGAAGATGATTTCTTAATTTTTAAATTTTGGTCTATGGGAAATACATTATAATGACATTGCTTAAGATGTTAAGAATAATGTTTTACGCAATTATTATGGTAAAGTAACATTGATCAATAATCCTAAAAATAAATATAATATTAATGGTAAAAACGTGCAAAAACAATAACTTATTATTATAAATTCAATCGTGAATCGTTAATTTTAATTGAATTTGATTGTGCAACTTAAAGATAAAATCGGAACGCAAATAGGTACTACAATTACAACATACAAATTTTATTTATTATTTTTTTTACTTTTAGCGTACATCATTTATTTAATTTTTTACATAAATTGTGAACACGCACTCGATACTTCTGATTTCTCCTGTCAATCAAACGGTTGCCTGGAAGAAATCGCCGATAGCGATAAGGCCGCCATTTATGACACTACCTTATTAAGTTGTTACCAATACCTATTCTGTTTTTATTTATATGGTGTACAATAAAGCAGAAGTAAATTAATATCACAAACTGATACCTAATAAGGATTCTTAATAGTAAAGGAAAGAAATGCGATTAATTAATTGTTTCAACATTACATTCTATAAATATACAAAAAAATATAGTTTTTTACATCATTGTATTTTTTTGTTGCCTAATGACGTATCTAACTGTAATATAATTTGCAGTAAAGTCTCTCCAGTCATCTGATCAGTTTTTAATGTACGTGGACCCAGTTAGTGTGTTTAAAGTTTTAGCTCATTTTAATGGTTTGTAAAACATGTGGAGCGATGTAGGTATTGGTTTACCAAGTTGAGTAATACAAAAATAACACAGCTGTAGATTCCCTAATTTTTCTTTACTCTACTCTTCGAAGTATTTCTCCGCTGGATGGGAATTACTCATGTTTTGAAGACTTAAAGTATCAATCTCTTCGTGAGTTACTTTTTACAATTCGTATTTTTAACGGCGAAGGAAAACATCGTGAGAAACCTGCACACCGAAAAATTCTTAGGAATTTCTTAGGTGTGTAGTCTGACAACCTGCTAGCCCAGCGTAGTGGAGTGGAGGAGGAGTGCTCACAGTTGTAGAAGATGCCCGTGCCCAGTAGTGGGACGTATAGGAACTGATGATTATGATTCGCATTTTTAGTGTAATCATATTCGTCCTCAACTCTGCAAAGATCGCGTAAAGTTGAGGAATTAAGCAAGGATTGTAAAAGCGAAGTGCAAAGAGAGTCATCTTGTTGGACTCTGATGACAATGACGGAACCACTCATTCCAATTGTACACTCGAGCTTAAAGACGTTTACGTAAGAAAAGCAATAAATTTATCGTAAAATAAAAGGAGGCAATAAACTCAAGTGGCTTGTGCAAGGGCATTCAAATGGTTTGTTTTGACTACTTGCGACTGAAGAGGTATTAAAAAACGTTATCACTTTGCCGCGACTTCAAAGCGAACGCGCCTCACTTAGTTAAGTAGATGATATAACTACAGTGCAAGTAATTTCGGGAACCATAGGGATAACTTTTGTATGAGGCACAGAGATTTTGGTCCGGCGTTAAGGTTGCCATGAGCGCAAATAAAATTCTTATAAGATTTGGAACGAAGGGTTTCATTGACTTCGATATCCCCCAGAAACTTTGAGAGCGACCTAAAATTGTTTCAAATCCATTTCATAAAAAAAAACATTCATAAGTCGCTTACTGGTCATACAATTTGCGTCTCGTGTAACTACTACCAGTATGTTACTGGATATTAATATATAATGCAATGAAACTTCTAAACGTTTTTTTTAAAGTTATTTGAGTTATTTTAGTATTTTTTATTTTAGTTAGCATACTAATTACTAGTGAACCTTTTAACCAATAGAAATATATTGAAGCTATAGCACATTTAATTATAGACGTACCTTCATCCATTAAAATATGAAACTCATGTAGCATCAATCTTTGGCTCTGGTCTTTCAAGCTCTGTTTAACGACCAATAGGTCCAAAGGCCTCATATTCTATGCGTAAATCCTTATATACCTATTAACAAACAACGTCAAAATATGTTAATAGTTACATGCATCATAGCAGACCTTGGGTGCTTGTATAAGCCACTTATCCTGCCTCAATAGAACCTAGTTATCATATTGAATAATTTTATGGCACTACAAGACAAGGCAGAGATTATTTACTGCCAATGATTTGTTCCAAACGAATGGTATCTACGTAGAGAAGTTAGTATTTTACGTTTGTAATTACATACATAGTATCGCAATTATATGTTTTAGTATAAAAATTACAAAATAAGATTTTATAACAAGCATGCGTTAACTCCTTTTTTAGAAATTAAAAACTCTGGATTAAGCTCATATAAAAATATATTTACTGGTATTGAAATAATTACAACTATCATTAAAACTAGTTTAAATTAACTCTATGAGAGGCAATGTTTCCAGTGATGAACATTTACTAGATTTAACGGTGATTGCCGTATATTCGTGGCTGTATGCAGCAAAACCTTTGTTCCACAAAATTTAAAACCTTTTTCATTGCGACTGCGTGGAGAGTGCTTTTCGATAAACATCGGTCGTTACTCTGTCACGGGTTGTGAACTAACTGTGGTACTCCACGCGTGCAACGTTTTTCTAACCGCCCGCCTTTTTGTCGCGTACCGTTTTTTCACGACCAATAGGGTTGTCCGTATTGTATCTGTGTAATAAAATTAAACTGGGAATTGTGTGTATTTTGTATCTTTATGTGGTACAAAAATACATTAAATGTAATCCCAATATCCCAATTGCTGCCAATATAAAATGTATGGAATATCATAACTTCTGTTACATTCACTATAGTTTCAACCCCCACTAAGATACAAGTCTTGTGTCGTGAATATCAAACTATAAGAGAGTTTTCGGTCTTATAGACACTCAGACCTGAGACTAATATTTTTGAATTCCATTTTCAGTACTTCGTTCGACCTCGTAGCCTCGTGTTTCCCAGGCTAGCCTCTAACCAACTTCACCACGAAAACTATAGATAATTGTTAAATGACATTAGTCATAAGTGAGTTGAACACGATCAATACACAACTGCCAAACTTAACAACAGAACTATTAGCTTATTCTCTATATGGTTTATTACCAATACCGGAAAAACCGGTCCGGTATAAACGGGAATATATGCGTTCCGGTACGCATGGCAACCCTAATTTAGCATAGAGGAATGCAATAGTTATTAGTGAAGCGCCTTTGATTTATACACGATGGATGTGGATAATTTTTGTTTGGGCAATATTTTGGCGCCGGCGTTGATGTTGCCGCTAATGATGGCGCTGATTAAGCCAACATATTCTTGAGGTGCAATATAAATATTGATACTGTAAACTACAACAGGGGTGTAAGGGGGGCGCATAACATCTCACGTCCCCAACTGCCAACCCTACCTGCACGCGGTACACCCTGCTAGCTAACAGATGTGGCTCTGGCGGCCGACTAGTGGCGGCATAACCACTCGTTCAAGCTGGAATGCCTTAAATACCAAAACCTTCGGTGGGCAGCAGCACCGTCGGCTAAAGCTTTCCAGCCACTGCGGTCACCAACCCGCTTGCCAAGCGTGGTGACTATGGCAAAATCCCCCAATGGCAACTCCCATCAATTCGCGGCCCCCAGTTCCCGGCAGTCTCGCTATTCCTGACCACGGTACCGGTCATGGTAACGGCGAGATGGGGGGTGCTAAGAATCCCCGGGTTACGGCAGGGTACCACAACCGACTGTTTCTGGCAACGTACAACGGACGCTCTCTGCGGCTGAACGAGTACGTCTCAGAATTGGAAGTAGAGCTAAGTCACATCAACTGGCATATTGTGGGGTTATCTGAAGTCCGTAGACAGGGGGAGGACAAGATTACCCTACCTACCGGTCACTTACTCTACTTCCGAGAAGGACACCAACCATCCCAAGGAGGCGTCGGATTTATGATCCACAAGTCACTCAAAAGCAACGTTGTAGAAGTTGGCAGTGTGTCGGCAAGGGTGGCGTACCTTGTCTTAAAATTAACCGAGAGATACTCTCTCAAGGTTATACAAGTGTACGCCCCGACGTCTACACATCCTGACGACGAAGTCGAGGCCATGTACGAGGACATAGTGAAGGCTATGTCTCGTACCAAGACTTCTTACAATGTTGTTATGGGTGACTTCAATGCCAAAGTGGGAGTACAGGGTTACGGCGAATCGAGGGTAGGTCCATTCGGTTATGGGAGCAGAAATAGTCGAGGGCAAATGCTGGTCAACTTCCTCGAGGCACAGGGGCTTTTTCTCATGAATTCATTCTTCCAGAAGAAGCCCCAAAGGAAGTGGACCTGGCGTAGCCCTGACGGTTTGACCCAAAATGAGATCGACTTCATTATTACTGACAAGCGCCAAATATTCAGAGATGTCTCAGTGATCAACAGGTTTAATACCGGTAGTGATCACCGACTTGTAAGAGGCACTCTGAATATTAACACTAAAATCGAACGTGCGCGCTTAATGAGGTCGACTCTTCGTCCATCACTGCCCCAGATCGAAGCCGGCTGTGAAGCTTTCCAGCTGGAACTACAGAATCGATTCGCCCTACTGGAAAACACTGAAAGCATTGATGACGCCTCCAATAGTCTGATGCGGATCATTCGCGAAGTAGGCTCCAAATACTTTCGACCAACGAGCAGCGGGCGTAAGTCTAAACTCTCCTCCGAGACTCTGGAATTATTGAGGAAAAGACGAGAACTTATAAATGCCACACCATCTGAACGTCAGGTACTAAACCGAGAGGTGAAGAGGCTTATACGGCGCGACATTAGGCGCGCGAATGCTTTGGAAGTTGAAATTGCCATTGCGCAAAACAAGGGCTCCAAAGTATTCGCTAAGCCCCACACCTCCGGTTGTCACCTGACGAAACTCAGAACACAACAAGGCACCACCGTCACCTCAATTCCAGAAATTCTCGGAGAGGTCGAAAAGTACTATGGAAACTTGTATGCTCAAAGAGCAGTTCCACCTGTGGCCTGCAACGCGGATGATCCGCGAGCCAGACTGACTCGCCACTACTCAGACGAGCTTCCCGACATCGAATTGGGCGAGATTAGAATGGCCCTCGGTCAACTTCAGAACAACAAGGCACCGGGAGATGACGGAGTAACCACTGAGCTCCTCAAGGCAGGAGGTACACCTGTCTTGAGAGAACTAGTCAAGCTCTTCAACTCCGTCATCCAAACTGGCACAACGCCGGAGGCATGGAGCAAGAGTGTGGTGGTTTTGTTCTTCAAGAAAGGCGATAACACCTTACTGAAGAACTACCGCCCCATCTCACTCTTGAGCCATGTCTATAAGTTGTTCTCGAGGGTCATTACGAATCGTCTCGCCCGAAAATTCGATGAATTCCAACCACCGGAGCAGGCCGGGTTTCGGAGGGGCTTTAGCACCGTAGACCACATACATACACTTAGGCAAATAATCCAAAAAACTGAGGAATACAACCAACCCCTCTGCCTCGCGTATGTGGACTACGAGAAAGCTTTTGATACCGTCGAGACCTGGGCTGTTCTGGAGTCCATGCAGAGATGCCTGATCGACTACCGCTACATCCAGGTGATGAGAAGTCTGTACGAAGCCGCATCGATGACCGTCCAAGTACAAGAACACAGCACGAAGCCAATCCAACTGCAGCGAGGGGTAAGACAGGGAGACGTAATTTCTCCGAAACTGTTTACCAACGCATTGGAGGACGCTTTTAAGACGCTCGACTGGAAAGGACGGGGCATCAACATTAACGGCCAGTACATCTCTCATCTGCGATTCGCGGATGACATCGTCGTGATGGCGGAATCTCTGCAGGATCTGGAGGAAATGCTCAACAGCCTTGACCGATCTTCAAGACAAATAGGACTCGGGATGAACATAGACAAAACGAAGGTAATGTTTAACAGTCATGTTCTCCCGAGGCCCGTAGTCGTAGGGAATGCCACTCTCGAAGTTGTCCAAGAATACACCTATCTTGGCCAAACCATTCAACTAGGCCGGCACAACTTCGAGAGTGAGGCAGACAGAAGAATACGGTTGGGCTGGGCGGCATTCGGGAAGCTAAGTCATATTCTCAAGTCGTCGATGCCTCAGTGCCTCAAGACGAAAGTCTTTAATCAGTGCGTCCTACCCGTAATGACATACGGAGCCGAAACGTGGACACTCACTAAAGGTCTGGTCCACAAATTTAAAGTCACTCAGCGTGCCATGGAGCGGGCAATGCTTGGAGTTTCTCTGGTGGATAGAATCCGTAATGAAGTCATCCGCCAGAGAACCGGAGTCACTGACATTGCCCGCAGGATTAGCACGCTAAAGTGGAAGTGGGCCGGCCATGTCTGCCGACGGACGGACGGCCGTTGGAGCAGACAAGTGTTGGAGTGGAGACCGCGCTTAGGTAGACGTAGTGTAGGACGCCCTGCAGCACGATGGTCCGACGACTTGAGAAAGGTGGCGGGTAGCGGATGGATAAGGGCTGCTCAAGACCGGGATGGTTGGCGCCTACTTGGGGAGGCCTTCGTTCAGCAGTGGACGGCGATAGGCTGAGAATATATATATAAAATAAACTACAACAAAGTAATTAAAGATCTTAATGATGGGATTTGTTAATACATCACCTTGTAATAAAAGTTTTTTTTTATGACAATAAAATAATACGATGATCAGCTGTCATTTCACGATGATGAAGATACAAAATACTTTCTGATTGGTCTTGCTCTCTTAAAGCCAAAATCAGCGAACAAACCGGGCCTTTACTTCTTATATTTTTTTACCAACTAACTGAAGCATTTCTTTTAAATGGTGTTAATTATCTTGACCAATAAAAAGACAACAATTCTGATCAACGTTACCACTCACTGCGCGCAATCTCGAAATACGCCAACGATCAATTCCCGTTCAAGTGTCATATTAATCCAACTACATTATCCTAATTACAGCCAAGTAGACAATAGTTGACGATAATTACCACGCCAACATTCAGCAAGACAATGTCGCATTATTTATTCCATACTAATTGTCTGTAATGAGACGCAGCGGGCTGGCGTAGGCTCAGAATACGTGCCAGTACCGTGTGCAATACGTAGGATTAATTAATTAAATTTGAGGATTAATTAACGGAAAGTCATTAGGGAGCAAAAGATAATTAAATGGAATTTTAATTATGTCGATAATGTATCTTAGTTTTCAAATTTTTATACCAAAGTTTATCTTGTTCGATAAGTTTATATACATAGTTTTATTACATTTCGTATAATAATATTAGTTTTACCTCCTAAAATATTATACTTAGATTAAAACAGGCAAATAAAAATTGATTATTAATTTTCAATTACGGAAATATAATGACAATATTAAAAAAACATCGTGCGATCTACGAAACAATAAATCCAAAATAAAACGTTTATTTTTTTAACTGTACATCTGTTCCAACACCACCGCAAATAGAAACCATAAAACCGTAACTGGCCGTAAAAAAAGATTTCCCATAGTTTCGCCGGGCGCTTACCGATGCTCGAGATGAACGACAATCGAGATGGTAATTTCAAATCGATTTTTTTCTCCCATCTCGCGACCAACGGGCCGTCAAACCAAAAGCCCAAACGTGAGCACCCCAATGTTGGCAAGCCGTGTGAAAAGCCCGTGAGAATGTGGTTACAGACTGAACAGATTTACTAAACCATCTATATTTAGCATTTGAGCAGTGCGCGTTAAAGCTAACTTAAACTAATATTTACGGCCCTTTTGGCGTTTATTACCTTGGATTCATATAAACAAATGAAGTGATTGCCTTTAACAGTCTGTTAATTCGCCAAACCATATTCTTACGCTATTAAACCTCTATTTTGCAATATTTAGTTAAGACTCTCAATAAGTATCAGTAATAATCTTGGTATTGATTTTATTCATGACACAGTTTGGTATCGCATGGCCTATTAATCAAAAGCCGCGAACTCGATACCTTCACCAAACTAAATATTTGGGTTAAAGCTTGGGACCAGAAAGTATACCGTAGTTACTGATAAATAGACCAAGAAGATCCGAATGTCAATAGTCAATTTCATTTATTTTATTATCCTTAGCTATTAAAAATGAGTATTAAAAATATTTCTTTTTAATAATGAATGTTGTCGTTAATACCTACTTCTTTGTAATTATGCAAAGGGGTATTTACTTCTACTTAGTCAAAAAAATTATGAAATAATACATATTTGTATATGGATTAAACATACAACCATCGAATGGAGCACGCCAAGTATTTTCTCTTCTATCTGCACAATGTACAGCGTAATATTACTAGCAGAACATCGATTACCTTGCTAAAACCAGGTACGATCAAATAAATTCACATAGCATCAATCAAAATCTCTTTGCTACGGACGAATTACTTTTGATTTATAATTTCAATAAACATGTAATTTATAGTTGGTAATTTTTCATTTATAAATAACTCTTGCATTGAATACGCGCCAGATACACAAGCGCGGCGTTTACCTGTCGAATAAACTAGTTAAATACGCTTTAGAGATCCACGATTCACACTACGCCGGACGTTTATTAAAATATACAGTTACAATAATGCGTAAATCAGGGAAACTGATCCGAAATCGACTTGCATGTACCACATGATCACAGTAAACCGTAAATCACTGAAAGCAGGCAATCGCATCGTATTGAACGGAGCTATAAAATTTTTGCACACGAAAAGAGCATGAAGTCACTGTACCAAATAAAAACACCAAAATCAAATATAGTCTCGATCGCATCATCGGAACTGTATGGAACTGTAAACATATATCCACGTGCACTGTAATAAAGAATTTAAGACAGATAACTCCGTCTACTATAGGATGTTCCATAGCCACTAATTCATTGGTATGACTTTTCTAGTTCACTATACCAACTATCTTTTCCATCATTATAAATTTAATAAGTTTGTTCCTACCGTATCTCACTAAGTTTACAGTTTTGACCTAATCGCCGTGTGGCAGTCATTGTTTTATGAGCTCAGGATATGTCCACTTTCAATAATTTTCTCCGGGTATTACTGGACTTTTATGTTCTAGAAGCTTTACTAATTGGTGCAATAGGACACGCAATGAGTTTTTATTATGTAAAGCTCCACATTTAGCACAATAAATTCATTCACAGTTCAATCAGAGATGGGCGCGCAAAAACTCAATTTAGGAAGGAATCCAAAATATTATTTGACATGAATTCTGCGAAGCGACCGCAGCCATCCGAATCGCTTGGTTGTGATTTGATTCAACCGCTGTTCATTCGGTTGTCAAATTGGCAGTTGTCAAGTTATTTATTCCAATATAGCACCACAGTAGAAATCAGTTGTGAAAATTTGTATGATATTTTCAATTGAGAATTATTTTTTTGTAAAGTAAGAAGGGTTACTACAGGCTGTATTGTGCCGACAGATGAAAGATGCACGCCAATTATGAGAAGAAATCAGTCACTTTGCCATCCAAATATAAAAATAATATAAACTTACACACACACCTTTAAACAATCCATTTAATTACAAATAACATATCTAGACGTACCTTTTCTAAAGACATATCAGATTAATGCTGATTTTTTTACTTCTATTTTTCAATCTATATGTTCATAGACTGCCAATAGTGAGTATAGGTGTCCCTAGTTCATGATTTTTTACTTTTCTTCGGCTAAAAGTTCAGGTATATTTAAAATTATTTATTTATCACACATTAAATTTGAGAGTTTTTAAGTGTCGAATGTGTAGACGGGAAGTTCTCTCAATTACAATATATCTTAAAGATTAAAGGCGCGTCACAACAATACCACTTCAATGGCATAAAAATAAGACACTTAACCGGATACTTATCCCTAATTAAGAAGCAAAAACAGCATTGGTGTCACGCACCATTATTTGGCGGCACCACAAAGTACGTCTGCCCGTTGCTAAGTCGAAACACTCGTACGAGACAAATAGGCCGTGCCACTAAACCGCCCGTTAAACCAGAACGATATTCAGTAGATGTGTTTTAATAATGCCGCTGTGATGTGCCCATAAAGATTTTCTTGGTAGGACAAACCTAGTCTACTTCTCAATTAGACTTCAGTTATTTCATCCCAACAGAATTAGTAATGTTTCATCATCATCATCAAAAGCCTTTGTCACGTCCACTAGAGGACAAAGGCCTCTCCTATGGCACGCCACCGGGCTCAACCTTCGGCCCTCCTCATCCAACCGCTGCCAGCCACCTTGCGGATATCATCGTTTGTAATATTTACGTTACTTAAACTATTCTGCTCCAATGAGATAACGAGATTAAATACAGCTGAGGTTATTTGGTATTACAAATTAAAATTACGATTTCTTTGAGAATACAGACTGGGAAAAAGTTTATGTAGTTCAGTGTCAGAATATTGATTAATTTCTATAGGGCATAACGATACTGGCATGTTTATATATTGCGATGATACTTTAAATATTAAAAAAAAAAGTAACCTAAAGCAGTGTCTTACATAATTATAATTATCTGTCTTGAGAAATGAACGTCAGTACCAATAATTAAGACTATAAAAATTAGAGAGAAAGGCATTATTCGAATAAAAAATTTGAGTACAAAGTTTTATTTTACATTGTCCACGTTTCTAAATAAAATTTAATTGCAAAGCTTAAGATGACTACAAACAAAAAACAAACGCAATGAATACATATTAATCTTAATGCAATTTAATCCTCCACGAAATAAATAATAGCAGACATAAAGAGTAAATAAAAACTATTAAAAACTAGATTAATACCATATAATTATATACCTGAAAGTAGACATTAGTTAATTGAAAATTATTACTTACGTTAAAGATTTGCCATTGATCATTTGAATGTTGGAAATAAAAAACATAATTAGTACTCACCTACTTTTGTATCCGGTATAATGCTACCGAATTATTTTAAAAATAAATCTAAAATTAATTTGCCGATACATTTCTTTTCATGTTAATATAAATGAATGATTTATTTAATAAATACACTCAACAGCCACATACATACATAGCTGTGACCCTACACTAAGATACAAGTCTTCTATCGTGGGTATCAGAAACTACAAGAAACTTATCGGTCTCACAAACACCCAGACTTGAAACAAATCTTTGTGGATCACACAAACATTTTGTCTTGTTGCGGTGATCGAACTCGCGGCCTCTCGTTTCACAAGCTGATGTAAAGCCAACTGCGCCACGGGGCTGCCAAGTATTAAGTTTTGATGTTTATGTTGTCTACCACATAGCATATACCTGGGATAAACCGAAGAATAATAGCACAAAAAGGGTAAAAATCTCTATTATATTTTATATGAGTATTTGTTGTGATAATGATATTTGATTGTAACGGTGAAGGAAATCTTCATTGTCTTAATTTTCCGTAAGACTTTAAAGGGTGTATGAAAGGCCACCGTCATAAAACCAATCCTCTTCAACCATCAGACAAAAACCACATTGGTAGAGCTTTCGTGACGTATAAATCAGCCATTTACTGCAACTTGCTAAATCTATTGGTTTATTAATAAGTTCTCCTTCACGACATCCATTTGCTTCACAAGAGGAATTAGTCAATAACTCTAAAAATATATCTACACATTTATATACAAAAAAAATATCAAATAAAGATTTTAACTTTCATAATCAGCCCATATACATACATACATACGTCCCACTGCTTGGCAAGGGCCTCCGCTACTACTGAGAGGTTTTAGGCTTTATTCCACCACGATGGCCTAGTGCAGGTTGGTGGACTACACATCTAAGAACTTAATAAGAGCATTTAGGTGTGCAGGTTTCCTCACGATGTTTTCCTTCACCGTTTAAGTGCGTGATAATTCATTATGAATATACACATTTGAAAAGTCAGAGGTGTGTGCCTGGGATTTGAACCCGGGACCGCTGAGATTCTCGACCGCGCGCCTAAACCTCAAGGCCATCACAACTTACTTTGCTTTTAACCTTGCTACTAGAAATACATAGTGTAACGAAAAAATGTCTTAAAGAATATTATTACGCGTTTAATATGGAACCCTAAGCGTCGTATAATTTTTGAGTTGGTAACCACTCGTGCCTCCACGTGTCATACGGATGACTTTATGTCAAAACAGATGACTGCAAACGTCAACGTCCAATTTTTGATGTTAGTTTTTGCTCTATACAAATAAACTTTGATTAGCCGACGTGAACATGTGTCTGCATTTTCATAGCTGTATTTTATAATAATCATCTATCTAGATGGACGTTATTTGAATACAATCTTGTTAACTTCTAATTTTATATGATTATTCTGTTACTTTGCGCTTAAGTTATTCATTACTGAAAGTTTATGTGTTCTTTCCTTCATAAATAGATTAACGAACTGTCAAGGCTAAATTGAAATATTTCCATAACTGTTTCAGATGTACGATAATATTTAATTTTCAAAGCATAAAACATCTGCATACTTCTGTCTGTAGGTACTAATAATCCCATTGATTAAAGAACTTAAACTGTAATTTCTAACATGTTACACGTTCCACCGTAATACCAAGATATATTACCTGATAGTAACCTCATTTCTGATAATTATGCAAAACGGACATACGAGAACTAGCCGTAATGACCCGCTGTCGGCTACCAAAAAACTAAAATGAAAAATACAATAATTACTACAGCCGAACAATTGCATGCATACAAATCGAGTCATAGTAATGTATATAATTTTTTACAGTACCATAAAAACTCTGTCTACTGTTTTTGATAGTTTAAAACGTTGTAAGCATGTGTTAGTTTTTGTTTGATTACTTGGAAATATGATGCTTAGGTATCGGTTTATAATATTATAGGTACCGGATATCTTATTAAATGGACGTGGACTAAGCGACTTAATTTAATATCTTTTAAATGGTGAGAAAAATAATAGTCTTTATCATATTTAGATATTGTTAAAAGATTAATGTTGCAATTTTTATTTCCAAAATTTTTTGGTGAAAAATTATCGAATCAGAAATATCCATATTAAAAATTCATAAACTCAATGTATACGGTAAAGATTTCTTAATCACAATAAATTGTTTACGAAATATGTACAAGATTTTTAATCACAACCACATATCCTAGCCGAATTCTTTCCAGCATTCTCAGGTCGACGCGATCAATCAACGTGTGAAAAAATGAAAGCAGTCAACACGTGAAATCCGATTCTGTCACGCTTTTTTCGCACAATAGCATTAGCCGAGCCGTCTGGTGGAATAGAACCGTCCCTATTCACCACCCATCCGCATAACGAGGTGTGCAGGACGAAAAAACTGGACAGGACATTCAATTTGTAGTCGTTAACACAGCGCTTCACTCCATTGTTCAAGTGTCACGATGGCTAAAGACCGATTTTCACCCACGTCTCTAATTTAAGACGTTTGGATCCGAACGTGTGTCCATGTCAGTTTGGCTGGATACACTTATTTATTTTCAATCTAATTTAAATCTTACTAACGTATACATAAAAGTTAGTTTTGGTTGATACAAATTGCATCCGAACAACTTTTCAAGGTTCCTGTTTACGGGTCTTTTAAGTAAAAAATACGTTTTCCATAAATTATTATTAACGTAGTTGAACTGTTATTAAAAAACGATAAGCATTAAAATGTCACCGGAGCAATTATTTTGAGACTTAATTGGCTAATATAAGTGTCCACACTATTATACAATTCTATATTAATAAATGAGAGTCAATTATACGAGTAGTACTTTGCTGTAGCTTCCTTAAGTCTGTAGGGCACAATATGAAAATGAATTAACTTGACAGTTTTGTTTGACCGATTGATGAGTCTTTTGCCATAATGAGTTATCATACCACAAGTCATTCTTTAATACCTCTAACCCTTATGTCTAAGTCGGCCTTGTCAACTACATATTTAGTATATCTTCGAGTGTAACCAGGTGTGCCACTTAATAAATAAAGAACCAAAGATTATAATACATACATACATACTTACATATATGTACCTATATGAGGTCACGCACATTCCATAAATTTAAAATTAACTATGAAAGCAATTAACGTCAATATTATGCTCAATAACCAAATAAATAACTCAATAAGACAAATGCCTTCAAGGCCGCTTAGTTTAACATGTAATTTAATAATTCAAATGGAACAACACAACATCACTTCGACACACCATTTGCGTTTACTTAAGACCTCAGTTCAGTATTCATACTCCTTCTGAAATGATTCATAAAAGAAAATTATAAAGAGCTGAGACTGCAGAATATGGAAATATACTTGAAAATTTATCAATATGCTTAAATTAATTTCATCAATGTTAACCTAAAAAGTATCAAACGACATGACATTCCAGATTATCAGCGCCACATTCTATAAAATTTCATTGGACGCAAAATAAAATAGACTTTACAAATGCATGAGTACGTGCGTATCGATCCGAGGAACTCGCAACTTCATTGATTTCGAAGGCCAAACCACTTAGTAGCATCAAACGGTAGCTTACTTGCTCACTAATCCTTACATTACCGATTTTCTTTGAATTTTTTGTTACACATCATAATAAAAACGGCAATGGAAGTTAAACATAAATTACCGTCACGTTTCGAGTTTAATCGTGGTAGGAGACAAGGTCAGTCGCCTGCCCCTCGCAGGCCCTACGTGATGTTATTGAGGAATTAATTAAACATCCACAACATGACAAAAAATCTCCGAAAGGAAGTCTCGATTCTCTCCACGTTATTTCAAGGAGTTTGACCTGGTAAACGATGTGAGGAAACTTTTCGTCTTTTGAATCTACGCGTGAAGGGTACAAAGGGCTCTTGACACATCAAAGGTTTGCAGTGATTGATCATTAACATGTTTTCGACTGACTCAACCGCTGACGACATACCAATACCACAAAGAAAATGGATCACAATCACTCGTCTCATTCGCAATACTATAAAACATTTAAAGAATTCAAAATGTTTTTGCAGTTCCCTGTTCTTATTAATTGCTAGATAAATATTAATTTCATTTTTAAATTCATTGAATAAAATTAATTTGACCTACTTCAAGATCCTAAAGATAAGTAGAAAATATTAATCTAAGAAAAGGCTTACGTACCTACTGTAATCATAGAAACCCATTACTAAGCAATTAAAGCATATGTACCAACCTATCACGCACAAGCGTGTACTATAGCATCTAGCTTCTATTGAAAAAAGTAAGTGAAAAAGATCAATTTGTGCTTATACCTATTATTTCCACTTACCGAGAATCACTGGTTAATGCGGCGAAACGCCAAAAAGTCAGGTGGTTTGCTAATGCACTGCCGTGTCTGATTTGAAATTTTTTGCTTTGCCGCCTAACGATGTCTTTGAGCTGATCGTTTTTTGGCACTTTTGCATGTTTTGTTTGCGCCTAATTGAGGTGCAGATTCGCTAAGGATGCGATTATGTTGTGATTAATACAAATGTTGTGCTCCGTCTGTTCCCGGAGCGCATTTATCAAAATATTATAAAGCGCTTTGTATTCAACACGATTTTTTCTCAGTAGTAAAAACAACACGAACTTTAAATTCTGTCAAAAATTTTCCTGATGCTATCAGTTGGTATAAAGGCCGAAAAACTGGTTGGTGACAATCATGAATTCTTAGAATTTACGTTTCTATTGTAAACGATAAATATAATGCTCACAAAAGCGCATAAAAAAGAAAGTAAAATTAAGTTTCACGGAACTTTGAACAAAATAAACGCCGGTATTCAAATTGCACAGTTTTTGCGATGCACTATCACAATAATTAAATGTTTTATAATATCGTTTATAACGTTCTCGATAATTGATCGTGACGGCGGACGTGTTAAATTTGAGGTGAGATAAATGTGAAGAGGTTTCTAGGTGATTAATTACGCTGGTTTTTATATCAACTAAACATTTGAGATGATTCAAGGCATAAATATGTTTTGGTTTTACAAATATAATTGTATCTGATATTTATGATGAAACGTATTCATGAAACTTGTTGCTCGGAAATCTTGTATAATTATACCTTTGGGTCGTATTATACCAAAAGTATTTTTTGCTTTAAAATATTCTGTTCTTTATTAGCAGAGAAAGCAATTTCTAATTTTAAAAAATCCATTATTTTGTACGTATTGGTCATTAGAACACAGATATACATATATACCGTAGTGATTTTACAATACCCAATTATAAGTTTATATAATAACTGAAGCTTTCCAGTTTTCTGCTCTCTAAAGGAAAATTAACAAATTGAAAATGAATCATTAATACATTCTTCCCATCTTTTCAAGCCCTCTTTACAAATTATTCAATAATATAAATACTCATAGCCCAATAATTTATATTAATAATATCCTTTATAGTCTATCTAAAGTAACATGCGTAAATCGGAAATGAATCATCGATACATTCTTGATTTTACCATCTCTACAAGCCCTTTCAAAGCATTATTCAATAAAATAAGTGCATTATCCATTTTTACATCTTTAACCGCGAACTCGCGTTAATATGTGGTCAATGTAATTGTGCATTAATACAATGTTGGGCATTCCAATAAGCTGACAATACATAGGCAGTTTCACTTAACGACAAACATATTCGAGTAATGGGATATTTTTATTAATTCCTGTGGTAGACCGCATGCCGGTGTGATCTGGAAGACGCCGAGCCCGCTTTTATGGGCATTGTTATACGGTCCATAAGTAATGTACGGTAATTGTTTGATAATATAATCACAAAGTACAACAATGGTCTGGTTCTTAGTGGAATATATGAATATCTAGAACTAATCGCTGTTGTTACAGATAATTAAGGTGAACTCGCTTATGGTCATAAATATAAGTTTATTAGATACTAGGTTAATGCAAATAATGTATTAAGTAAACTGTGCCTTTAATTAAACCTTTCTCATAACAGAGTTATCTAGCTTAAAGCATAATTCACAAGAAAAATCAAAAGCGTAAAAAATCGTAATAACTACAACAAATTGCAGTCAAAGCTGAACCATTATCGTAGCAAACCAAAACACTCAACACAATCGAGCTAATTTAAAAAAATAATTACTAACTAACGCAATTTCGAAGCATGGAAAATTGTAAGATAAGATAAGCTCACCGGATACAGCGATAGTCATTGTTGCCGCCACATCCGTGCTCATGCTGGCAAATGGAAAATTATTTCAAACTCATACAAATACAGAATGTGTTGTAAAATATTTTATCCAATCTAAATAATGTAGTTTCAATGTCAATCACGTTTGATTTTTCCAATAAACAAAAAACTTGACAGTAATTTGCTACTGAGTTTCCTTTGTAATAACTAATAAAGGTGAAGTTTTTGAGAAGAAAATATAGAATATCCAGTTTTCTAGAACTCAGTATAAATGAAGCTTATAAATGAAGGTAAAATTCAACGAAAAACACACCAACAACAAGCAATTAATTGAACAAGCAACAAGAATAATTTGTTATTTATGATTTGCTCGCAACTGGCTTTCAACCAATAAATCGAGCCAACACAGAAATGCTAGACAACGTAAAAACATAATGAGATTATGTTAAGTGAGTAATAGTACAGGGGGTAAACATAATTTTCTATGTTCAGTACTAACACAGTATTTCCTTCATTATAAAAATACTTTTTACGAACTGGCCCGTATATGATTCTTAGCTCGTTAAATTGTAACGATACTTGGACGTATTTTTATTGTGCTTTTTTATGAGGGACGAGCTACATTTTAGCGCTGCGGGCGCTTTATTGCAGTATCATAGACTCGAATGATGTTTTAGTGTCTGATAAAGAGTAGAAAACGCGACGCTCTTATCTATACACCACCACTATAAGCCCATTTTACTTCTAATCTTTTTATACGAATTATTAAATCCGTTTCTATAGAGTCTCTACGTGACGTTGTTATGCTTGTTTCCATTTCGATGTATAGGAGATTAGTTGATTAACAATTTCGACGCAATCATTTCACCAAAAAACCCATTTTTATTTTAATCGCACCAATTTGCCACTTTAGCAGAAATCTCTCAACGCTATAATGACCGTGACTAATCGTAAAACGTTCGCTTGTTCCAGATGGTCAGTCGAATCACCTCAACCTCTTCAACTCGAGGCCACAGCCAAAGAAGAAGAGAAAATCCAGAACGGCATTCACCAACCACCAGATCTTTGAACTGGAGAAACGATTTCTTTACCAGAAGTATCTATCGCCGGCGGACAGGGACGAGATAGCCAGTTCACTCGGTTTGTCCAATGCTCAAGTAATCACTTGGTTCCAAAACCGACGAGCAAAACTGAAACGCGACATGGAGGAATTAAAAAAAGATGTGGAGAGTGCAAAAGTCCTTTCGGCTCATAAGAGCTTCTTGGAAAACGTAACAGATTTGGGTATTCTGAAGAAGAAAGCTATGAGCATAGGCGCGAGCGAGGAGGCTGCGACGAACCTTGTAGTGAATGCTTCGAAATGAAACGAGATGTCGCGCGTGACCGGTGCCTTCGATCGACGCGCGCTCGATTATTAAATCGTATCGATTTAATGGACTGAAATATCGATTGACACGAAGAAATGAACTTTTTGTGAAACACTTAAATTTTCTAATAGTGACTTGATGTTTTCTTCACTAATAATAGTAATTCAAGATTAATTACGTATGTAAATAAAAGTAAAACTATAGATCTGACAGCGTAGTTTGTTACTGTATAAAAAATCTTGATGAAGAAGCTTCGTTCGAAATAAATGTGATAGTTGGTTTTATTTAAGTACTTAACATTTCATAGAGATATTCCTAAATTATTTATTGTGGACCGGGTAATTGTGACTGGGCTGTAGAAAGCTGCAATATCTTTTTAAAAGTATATAGTTTTGTGGTTTAAGTTGTTACTTATAGATTTAATATTTTTACATATATCAATTATAATCAATGGAGCATAGAGAATCGATAAATCTATCAATCGGATCATTATCTATGACCCTTCTTATAACTGTGCAATAAGATTATAGTTTCTGCAGCCAGTTAAATTATCCGAATAAGTTATTTTGTATATATAATTGTATGTATAGATAGAATAGAAAAAAACATTCTTAAAATATCATTAGTAGTAGTTTATCTTATCAAAGTTTAGAATCTTGAATGTATAAAGCGTAATCTAATTTTTAATTAGTAAATAATTACTAATTTCAAATTGATTGTAGTGGTGAAATTACATGAATAGCAATACGGTTTCAATGTGAAATGATGATTTCGTAAACATAGTTATGAAAATTATATAACAAATGTTTAATAAAATCTGCTATGGAATTATCTCTGACGGTGCAAAATGGCGACTTATTTTTAAACGTTACCTTATCTGTTGGCCTATAATTAAAATTTATTAGAAAACTAAAACATTTTACTACTTTTGCATATTTAAAACCTGTTGCAGTACAATATTACTTATGTTTTGAACAAGAATATAAACTGGAACATGTATTTAAAGACAACGCGTTTGCATAGACATGATATTTTACAACCAATAGTATTAACTTTGTTTTTTTTACAAAAAGTATTTATTATTGTACCTGGGTCGATATCACCTCTGCATAATGTCACAAAAAAAACAGCTAGAAAAAAATATTTTGCTATATTACAATGATTATAATTTATCAATCACAGACTTTTTTTAATATTTGGAAATACTAAGTCATGATGGCCTCGAGGTTTAGGCACGCTGTCGAGTCTCGACGGTCGCAGGTTCAAATCCAGGCACACACCTATAACTTTTCGAAGTTATGTGTGTATTAACAATGAATTATCACGTACTTTAACGGTGAAGTTCTAAAAGTTCTTAGAAATTTCTTAGGTGTGTAGTCCGCCAACCCGCACTAGACCAGCGTCGTGGACTAAGGTCTAGACCCTCTCAGTTGTAGAGGAGGCCCGTGCCCAGCAGTGGGACATATATGGGCTGGTGATGATGATGTATTGGAATTAATGTATGTATATAGAGTATTTTTTTATTGTACACCAAGGATTATGTATTAAAAAGGTTTTATATATCAGTATTTCGTGGGTGATATTGACCATCGGGGACTCTTGTTCCTATTGTAGTTACACGCAGCATCATTTTGTACGACGATAACTCAGCGGAGTACTTTGAAAATGTGAATATTAATTAGTGTAAATAAACGATTATGTGTTCTACATGCGCATTTTTATTGCACCACTCTAAACTTCTTCACGTGTATAAATAATACATGTATAAACTATTGGATGCCTCGTGGTCTCGTGGCACAAGTATGTGCCGTGCGATCTAGAGGTCCTGGGTTCGATTCCCGGGTCAGGCAAAGTGTTATTGGTTTTTTTCATTAGGAAATTCTCAGTAGCAGCACGGAGTCTGGAATTGTGCCCGAAAAACGGCAATAGGCTCGGCCCCTATTACGTGAGACTGATACATACCTGGCGAAAGGTGGGTGCAGAAATGCACCTCTGCCTACCCCTTCGGGGAATACAGGCGTGAGATTATGTATGTATGTATGAATAAACTATATTATAACTTGACCATTACTCAGTAGACCTTTTTTTACCATAAAATTCAATGCAAGAAAAAACAAAAACCTATAGATTTTTGAGTCACCTTATGAAACTAATGACACTTTTGCTGAAACGGGAGACAAAACTAAGACCCCTGGATCATACACACCAACTTATAACCGGGAACCAAAGAGGCAACATGCAAAAATCGGTTACTAGCTGTAAACTGTCGACATACCTATAATATTTAGCACCCACAGTAGCAACTCATTCATTTGAGTTTAGACATTAACAGATGGGCCATATTTGTCATCGTACAACTCAATAAGTCGTTCAACTGTAATTATTGAACGGGTAATCAACGTTTGACACCTGGTGACCTCGACTTCGTGCTCTTTGATTAGTTGGGGCATAGATCAAAGTGTAAACGACAAGATAAATGTCTTTATAGATGAGTTATTGTGGGTAGCTGTGGCAGAATTCGGGATGACTGTTAGTTTAATATTTCTTATGGGTGCGCAAAACACAGTTAATAGTCACATGGAGACATCTTAAAGTAACTTTAATGATTTATTTATTTATTTTCGTAACACCATTAGGTTATACACAAAACATTAATTTTATGAATTGATCTTGAAGGAATTTACATCTTACAAAATATTAATAATTGCCTCGTGGTCTAGCGGTACAAGAATATGATGTGTGATTCAGAGGTCCTGGCTTTAGTGCCCGGGTCAGGCAAAGTGTTATTGGGGTTTTCCATTAGAAAATTCTCAGCAGCAGCTTGAAATCTGGAAATGTGGCCGAAATACGGCAATAAAGTCGCTCCCTATTACGTTGGACAAAAACAAAATTGACGAAATGTGGATGCAGAAATGCACCTCTGCCTACCCCTTTGGTAATACAGACGTGAGGTTATGTATGTAAAATATAAATTATATTATTAAAGCTAAGGATAAAATAAACTAGAAATAACACCTATTCAATAACTCTTAACATTTTATGTTCATTAAGATAGTAAAACCAACACAAAACTAAGTAGCTTTATACCATCATGACTTAGAGCTTATTGAGTTGGGAAAAGTATGGTAGCAACTAGTAAAGTCTTAAACTGGCCCATTATGGGAGAGTTACGAAAAAAATATTTGTATAAAAAAAGAGTTTCAGATCCACAACGCTGGCAAATCGTGGCTTGAGATAAGAGATTCATTAGGTACCATTATTTTAATCTTAGTATTTTGTCAAGTTTCTCTTGTTTTATTTCTGTAAACGTACTAATATAAATACTGACATAACCGGTCATTATATAAAAAAATATGTAGTACGAGCAATAAATACATTCTATTACAGACCTTGTTACATATGTATTAAAAGCATAAAATAAATTTAAAAAAAATCATGAAAAAGATTAGTTTGGAATATAAAAATTAATTAAATTTTACCACTAACTGACGAGCCTCTAATTTAATTTGTTTTAAATGAGTTTTCCAATTGATTTCCAGAATCAAAGCCAACTTTGATAATAGTTAACAATGTTATATAACTTTTTCATATGCCATACATACCCACTACTGCAACTCCCGTGCAGGATCGACATTAGCACGCACAATGTTAACATCGAGCGGTGAAGCTCAGCGAATCTAAAGGATCACACAGTTTGTCTTTAACCTGAAAGGAAATTAATCAAAATAAGCAATAGCATACTAGAGTAACTTAAATTTTATTGCTCCAATAATTGCTTAGATTTTACTGAATATTTCGTATATTTAAAACAATATCCATTTACCAATAGGTACAATCAATCATAATATTTTAATAATAAAAAAATATACTTCAGTATACTTCATTTTGTTATATAAATGGTTACATAAAGAATAAACTTGTTTCAATTATTTTATATTAAACATGTGACAGAATTTATGACCTGACCTATATACCTAATAAATATAGTTTAGATAATTTTCTAGAAAGTGTAAAACAAATCTTCTTTTTTCCATATTTATAACTTTGAACCCAAACCAAACCGGGTTAGAATAGTAGTATCATAAATACATGCAAATCCCATTTTTTTGTAATTTCGACTATATCCACGCAAAAATTTTAAGCGATATCTTCATTAATAAAAAAAGTACAGATTTTTGTTACGACAACGACCTATACTGCCCATAGTGCTGGCTACAATCGGAACCAGACGAAAATCAGCGAGCGCAAAAACTGCAAAGTCACGGAACCGGGCACGGCTCGATTAATAGGTGGATGTCTAATCAAAAATATTCCACGCAACGCGCAATATTCTCATGGTGTTGTGTGAAATCAATTCGGCACACGGCCCTAGTCGGTTTCTCTGTGTGTAGTCCGCTTTGTTTGAACAGAACGAGCGTTTGATGTCGGCGTCGCGTGCCGGAACCTATCGCGGCTTAGGGCACACTCGAGAGAATTTATTAGACTATCCCACTCACCCAAAGCAACTATTGTACACCAGAGGATCTAGACAAAGTTTCTACAAGCCAAGTCGCTAATAAAACGATTGAAAGGACGAGTACGAATCTTTACGCGTTCAAGTTAAAAGTTCGAAAGTTGTTGACAAACAGAATGGCAGATTCTTCACAACAATAGTTTGTATGTATTTATTGTATTTTAAACCTTTATGTATTTACTTATGTATATATATTATAATTTTATTATGTATTTATGATATTTATGTTTTATACGAGTATATTGTATTTATGTATTAGCTTTAATATCGTGTGTATATAAATATATAATTTAATTTACACCTACGCTTTTCATCTCTGCACCATCTAAGGTTCGACTGAAAGAACTGAAAGTCCACCTTTACATCATGTATATATAAAGTGTAAATAAATAAATAAATAAATAAAAGGATCACCTGATATTAAAATTTGTTATGACGATTACTAACAGAATGCTTATTTATCAAAGTTTCCAGGATAGAGATAGGCATGCACAGAAATGACAACGGGGAGACGCTCAGCGAGAATCTAGAAGGGTCTATCTACTTTGTCTGTATACCGTTATGAAACTTATCCAAAAGAAATGGTAGAGGGGAGTTAGTAACAAATATTTGTTCTCTTCCTCATTATAGCGGATAGAAAAATATATTACTGTGAGGATGTAAAGCACCACAGCTAAATACCTTTAGATTCTCCCTTAAGTACTTTTAATTTCGTGTAAGGTAATTAAATAACGCGAATATTCCTAAGTAGTAAATGTTGGGTTAATAATGACTCTTGTACGCTAAGCCTAACAACGCCGATGTCAAATTACATCGACGTTTCAAGCCCAAATTGTTAAAACTGTACGAGAATTTGTTACGGACTAAAGTTTGTTATACGTTAATTGGTCGCCCACTAATCGTTAGCACCAATTTCAAATGAGCCCCTATTCAGAAAGAGTTTTGAGATACAACAGACCAAATAAAATTGGTTATGTCACATTTAGTAACACGTCTCCTATTATATATTGAACCACAATATCTTTGAACCCTTAATGAATGGAAGGCCACATGAAAATGGTTTTTAAAGCTAACACGCACGATGGTTTCGGTCACATTTTAAATATTCATTCGTGGTTGTTAATGTTTTAACTACGGTAACTATTATTACACAACCGGTGATGAACCGTAAACAATAAAATAATTGCTGTAAACAACTTATATTTATTTTTGTAAAATTACAACATACAAGGTCTAATAACTTTGGAACACACATACCTACATTATAACTTATCCAAAAAAGGACCCAGAGTGCCAATTAAAAGTAAATTTTAAAACCGCAATAAATACAGTCCATAAAATTATGTTCAACAGCAATTTAATAACTGCTCTAATTAAGCAAACCATAGACAAGTACAAATTCTCCTTTGAAATAAAAACATAATACCAGAGGCAAGTGCTGCTAATTTGCTTTGCCTTTAGTAATGTAATTAATGCTGGCTGCTATTGGTTTCACAAGTTCTTTATTCAAAAATAAATTCGAAATTAAAAATAAACAGCTTTCGTTGTTTTTCTACGAAAACTATAATTTTGAGGTCAATGCGCGCAATGGTAGGGTGTTATGTCTTGTATAATACAACCAATTTGAAAACACCCCAAGGCACAACACTTTGAACTGAAGTTGCATTTTAGCGTAATACCAGAGGGGTCATTTTAAAATGGTGAATGTGTAGCATTTGTTGATTTCGATTGTGGTAATACGAAATTCGAAATAATTAAGGCATACATCCATAGGTAGTTATTATGTTACATTTGTTTTTAGAATTGTAATGAAAGGCACAGACGTTATTCTGCTCTATGTAATTATTGTAAATGGTCATTGACATGACTGCTTTGAACATGAGTAGAATGTTGTGTATTAATATTTTGTGAAGAGAGACCTTGTGGCGTCTTTATTCGTTTTTTTTATTTTTATTACACACGATCATTGAGCTAAGTTTCAAAACTAGACAAGCTGGTCAACGAATATGACTTAATATATAAAAGTAAAGTACCTACTCCACATTATTTTAATGAACTGAGATTTCATTAAATTCATATTATATGTAGCAATTGATCTAGTATCTCAAACCACGTACGTATATGGCTCACTTCTGGACATAGTGTTTTATACTACTACAAGTGCTTTGACCTAAGCCAGTCATAGATCTGTGAAGATCAATAGTTTGGTCATTTCCAAGAATTTTCTTGGTGACTGTCTCGTTAGTTAAGCGGCACAAGGATGTCAATATTGCTGGTTACCAGCCATCGTTCTAAACAAGATATCGCTATTTATTCTAAACGTAAAACTTTATAATACTTAGCCGGGCAGAATAAATACATGTAATAGTCATATACATACATATTTCTGAAAGTTTTGTGTCGTATAGAGCTTTGTGTTTCATCTCACACACCCAAAACTGATATAGCGATTGAACCCGCGGCCTCTCGTTTCACAAGCTGGTGTTTAGCCAACTGCGCCACGGGGCTGTCGAAGACTAAAACACATAAAGAAATCATACGTGTATAATAAGGTGTCTCAACTAAGAGACGGACTGAGCTGTATAATTGAATGACGAAGACTATCAGCTAATCGATAAAGACAAATTTTAAGCGTGATCTAGTCAAGTATTTCATTGCACATTCGTGTAGCTTGACCAGCGAGACTATAATAAAATTCTCACTACGACTGTGATAACAATAGAACAAAGAAATAAAAAAACCGTACTGTCAACGCAAGGCGCGTGCCGCCCTAATTAATTATAACGATATTTTAATTATAAACACAGTGACGGGTTTGTTACAGACACCATTAGTGGTAATTAGACATCCATTGTGAAGTATTGCGGTTAGTATATTTGCTCTATTTGTTACGTTTGCTTTTGAATACCTACTTTAATTTACGAGTGTGGCTTTTATGTTCGGCGAATGTTAGGCGAATTCTTTTTTTTTTTAGATTACGTATAAATTTATGTTGAAAATATTGAGATTTATTTGATTGTCAGGGTATGTTATAATAGGTTGTTTAAATGGTTACTTGAAATGAAATTAAATAATATTTATAATCTAATTTTATTCCCATGTTGTAATTGCTATCAAAATTAACATAACAATTAATAAACAAATTCTTTGGGGCTCTAATGTGCTCAGTATAACAAATCCCATACCTCTATTAATTAAGAAGATATACCCATAAAACTAACCCAAATCTCAGAAGTGTGAGAAGGCAATTTTTTTTCATGTATCATCATCGGCCCATATACGTCCCACTGCTGGGCACGCGCCTCCTCTACATCTGAGAGGATTTAGACCTTAGATCACCACGATGGCCTAGTGCGGGTTAGCGGACTACACACCTAAGAAATTAGTTTAGATACTTCGTCAGCTATCTAGAACTTACCTATATTCATTACAAAAATCTAGGTTATAAACTACACTCCCAGTAAAAACAACCTCGGCATATCATTTTTTTGCATAAAACAGAAGCTACTTTCATCAATCCACTTTCACTTAATTTCAAAACTGTAACACATAATAACTATGATTAAATTTTATCACGCCATATTGCAACACCAATAAATAACGCGAATTCATCATTTCAAAACCCCATATGTCTGCAATAAAGGTTTTTTTTCTCACATTAAACATCCCCTGGGGCAAAGGAATTGACCCAAAAAGTCTTTGCGACGAATTAACGAGAATGCGCTTGAATGATAAATTGATTTGAATTCGCTTCCCTATTGCCTTTGAAATGTTAGGGCTATTTATCGAATACAATTTAAAATCTCATTGTGGCCAATTTTCACCTCTATTTATTGTCGCATAGTAACTAAATTACAATAAAATTCGTATACAATTTAATTAAATGAGGCGTTTATTTTCTAATTATGATACATCATTCTAATTACTCGGAAATTTTAAGCTTTCCAAATTTTTGCGACATTTATAGTAATTACTTTTAACATTCTTTTTTTCTGAAAATAAATTTCTAATCCTAACGTTATTTTGCACTATTTACATTTTTTATAAATATAAAAATTGGCCTGCTGACAATATAAATTTCTGTTGTAGTAGCACGAAATCTGCCAAACAAAATTGAAAATAGAAAGAGGCGTCTAACATCATTCTACAAAGGACCATCAAAATGTCAAAGGCAAAAAAATAAACAGCCACGCCAAAACGGCTGTCGTCACAATAGCGATTGGAAGTGGAGTGAAATCGCAACAATAGCCGGTAATGAAGTGGTTTTGTCATGTTTTTAGCCGTTTCGCGCCGTGTGTGGGTATATTAAAGCACAATTATGTTATAAATGGGCGTTTATTGGACGATTAGTGAGCGGTGCGGCGGTGCGCCGGCGCAGCGACGAGCTTTGTGCGATGTCGAAACTGTCGTTTTGAAATAAGTACTGTCATCGTTGAAAGTGCCATCTGGTTTTTTAGTACCTACTGTATGTATCTTAAAAGAGAAATGTTACTCTAGATATAATAGTTCAGAGTTAACAAAGTCATGTTATGACTCTTTTGTTTCTTGTGCATTAATAATTTTAAATAAGTTATAAATATGTATATTTTAAATTTAAGGTACCTACTGGAGACATACAAATTAGTAGGTCTTTCATAAATCATAAATATTCGCACCGAATTCTTTGTAGTATTTTTTCAACCAAAAAAATAAAATAGCTATCTACCACGGAGAGTCCGGTCCATAAGCCAAGCCGTTTCTGTGAGTAGTTAGAATGTCCATCACAGACGATAATATTACATATTAAAAAAAAAACCATTTTGACTTTTCAACTATGATAAAGTCGAGTGCCGAGGGATTGTCGACTTTCGCCTCTAGAAAATACTTCAATTTTATGAGGATCTTTGTACACGGATGTACCAAGTATATGAATAACATCATAATAGATTCCGTGAAAGGTACGGTGGTGCGATTAACGCGCCTCTAATGTCCTCGTAAGTGGCATCGTGATTAGCCAGCGCAGACGGAGGGATAACGGACACCTTCGATCGCGGTGCCCGTTGGCGATAATATATAGCGATTGGATGATGTACCTCGTATTAACAGTTTAAGAAACAATTTAAAGTGTTTTGACTAACTAGTAGGTATGTACCTGTACCTTCGAAATCGAGACTGGTAACACAACACGCCAGATGGTAGATTTTAACTACTTAGTTTACTTTACTGGTCTAATACGTTTCATACATACATCAAGCGGTATTCCCCGAAGGGGTAGGCATAATTGCAATTCTGCACCCACATTTCGCCTGGAATTTATCAGGCCTACGTAATAGGAGACGAGCCTATTGCCGTTTTTCGGGCACATTTCGAGACTCCGTGCTGTACGTTTCGTCCAAATAATTCGTTGTGTACAGCAGTCTTCTATTACTATTACATTACGAAATAATTCATTGTAATTACACATAACTTCAAAAATTACAAATTATTGTCTGCGATTAGAACCTGCTATCATCTAGATTTTGTTCCTACCGTACGACTACTCCTCTAAGCAATCACTGCAAATGAGATGACATGAGAATCAATTTATAGGTTAACTGCTTTATGAAAAATTACATCGTTTAAGTGGACATATACCACGTGAAAACTAATTTAGAACACCTAGTGATGATCTAGCTTAGTTTTCCAGGTAGCATTCAATTTCCATCAAGAAATAAAGCGAATAACGTTGACATTTTGCGTCACTAATGTTCACAAACCACTGTGCGACATTACACCCGTGTATCATACCTGATGTCTCTATAAGTGCCTTTTCAGTAGCACATTACCTGACAATGATCGAATTGTTTAAGATCAGTTAACCTATATTCTTATTTCACAGTTTTAATCAAATCTAGGGTAATGGCGTATGTTCCTTTTGTTGATAAATAATTGCAATTGTATGATATGTAGGACATCCAAATGTATGTTTCTAATTCAACGAAAAAAAAAAGCTTATTATACAGTAAATATTTTTAAGTATGGAATATGCTTCATTATATAAATATACTATACTATAGTTTCATCATCAGCCCAAATACGTCCCACTGCTGGGCACGGGCCTCCTCTACAACTGAGAGGGTTTAGGCCTTAGTCCACCACGCTGGCCTAGTGCGGGTTGGCGGACTACACACCTAAGAAATTCTTAAGAATTTTTTAGGTGTGCAGGTTTTATCACGATGTTTTCCTTCACCGTTAAAGCAAGTGATAATTCATTGTGAATACACACATAACTTCGAAAATTCAGAGGTGTGTGCCTGGGGTTTGAACCTGCGACCGCCGAAATTCTCGACCGCGCGCCTAAACCTCGAGGCCATGTCTGCTTCACTATAGTTTATACTACATGTATATAAAAAAAACGATAAGTTTGGAGGGAATTAAATAGAGCTGAAGTAAGCTCAGGATTATACCGGCACTATCGGATTTTTACAACTCGCGCGTTTTATTCGATGAGTAAGATTGGCGAAGTCGTGAAACGCAGCAAACAGAAATTGTATTGTGATTGCTATTTAATATTAATAGCTGAGTAATTCAATATAAGCAGTATAAACATAATTACAACAACTCATACTCAGTACTTCTAATCAGATTTTATTGCTGTGCAGCGTTAATAATTAAATTCAGTTGATGCGGCCACCATTCTTTCAATTCTGTCGCGGGCCACGTCTTAACAAGGCCCAAATCCGGCGGATTCAAGGCCCGGTCCATTGTTGCCGTGTCTCGTTTGCGGCATCGGATCATGCGCTGACACGTGCTTAATCTCACACCTTGTCGTAGGGACCAGGGTTCGGAACGCTACGTAACGAGTCCGAGCAGGACACGATATAAATTAGGTTAAGTTTATTAATGTGTGGTGTTTTAATTCCGTGAACCTAAATATCATGGCCTCGGCTGTGTACTGGATTTTGTCCGTTAATACGAAAAACAATTAGATTAAACTTACTTAAACTTTATAGCGTTCATTTATCTTCGTATTGAAATTGATAAAAATCGACTCACCGGGCATAGTAGAACGTGTGAAAGACCTTGCATATCTGACAAGACTTACATATGTTATGTATTAACAATAAAAAGCGTAATCAACATTTAACACATAGACGCTTGCAAAATGTATAATGCATAAGTTTAAAGTCATACCAACAAGTAAATCTTCATTTCATCTTAAGCTTAAAGACTAAAATCGTAAACTAAAGTTGACTTGATTCACGAACTAAAAAATTGGTCCAGACCATCACAAAACCTAACTGACTCGAACAAGTCAGTTGAGTGTGAACCGGACTTCATATTATTCATAAATAGTTTCTATATCAATTGATTCGTGGTTTAAGTACTAATGAGGCGTAGTTCCTTTTGATCAAAACGACGCCCGCGCCGTCTTTCCAATGACAGATCCCATCCGCCAAGTTATAAAAGATCTCTGTCGATCAATTTTTAACCTTATGTCTTTATAGTTAAGATCTGTTTAATAGGCACAAATATCGTGGTCATAAAGTAAGCCGATAATAACATTATTCGGATCTATTTAACGTCGACTTTGATATGAGGATTTAAATTACTTTGGCGATGTAAAAAATACATAAAAATTGTGAACAACTTATCCGTACCTAATGAATATTAGAATCGCGATGAAGCTGAAATCATCACTAAATACCGTCATCAACGCTAAATATCATCATCTTGATGATCAACCTTTCATAGTTTTACCGACCAACTGCTATTAATTATTAAAAGGGACACATATCTAATACTGACAGCCCCGTGGCGCAGTTGGCTAGACACCAGCTTGCGAAACGAGAGGCCGCGGGTTCGATCCCCCCACCGAGACAAATGTTTGTGTGATCCACAAATATTTGTTTCGGGTCTGGGTGTATGTGAGACCGAAAAGTCTCTCGTAGTTTCTGATACCCACGACACAAGACTTGTATCTTAGTGTGGGATCAGAACTATGTATGTGACTGTTGGGTGTATTTATTTATTTATTTACTGTAAAATCTCAGGGCTTTCTTTACTTGCACGGAAAAATGACCTCACCAGCATCATAGTGTAAGTGCAGTGCGGTCTTAATTGTCTCTTGTCAGTCGATAAAATGATGCCGGACTGATGGAAACCTGATGTACGAATACATATACTGATCATGGAATGCGACTCACCTGCCGGTGGGACAATGGCAGATTTTATACATTGGTCAGGCGGTCAGTATTAGGGTGGATATGAGTATTCTACCACCAGCGAATATCCCATCAATAACAAATCGGGTCTCACGAGCAAACCATGTTTTTTGCTTTGAAATATTTCGAATACAAAAGACCACATGAGTACTCGTACATTATGAATGCATACCTATATCATCATCATCAGCCCATATACGTCCCACTGCTGGGCACGGGCCTCCCCTACAACTGAGAGGGTTTACGCCTTAGTTCACTACGCTGACCTAGTGCGGATTGGTGGACTACACAGTACACACCTAAGAGATTCCTAAGAACTTTTATCATGTGTATGCAAGTGTGCAGGTTTCATCACGATGTTTTCCTTCACCGTTAAAATACGTGATAATTCTCTATACACACATAACTTCGAAAAGTCAGAGGGGTGTGCCTGGGATTGACTCCGCGATCGCCGAAAATCTCGACCGCATGACTAAACCTCACATATATACTATAAGAAATCCTGCATACCTAACAAGGATTATTTTATGTATGTCAGTCCACCAAACCGCGCCAGGTTATGGGGTAAGGTCTAACCCTTCTCAATATTAGAGGAGGTACCTACCCAGCACTTCGGTTTATAACAATCAAGATATCAGAATGGATAATGATACAATAGGTTCAACACTTAAGATACAAGTAAAAGCTACGAGAAAAACTTAGTCTCAAAAAAATCCAAAAACAATTTCATACAAAAATTAGCTACCCAACTTCACAATTCAAAGGATGTTACTATAGGTACATTAAAACCACAAATCAAATCCAAGAAAGGATGTTTAGTAATATGAAATGCTTATCAAAGGCATCCAAACTTCACACATAGCTTTATTGCCCATAAACCGGATTATGCGGTGCCCTGTCTTATATCACCTTTAGTTTTATCGATTCTAAACTTAATTATATACATAAGTACGTAAGGCCGGTTGTTTGTCACGTACATTTAATTAAATAACTAAGGTTATTTTAAACTAACGCTGATTGAAAGATAAAAGAGTAGCAGTAAATGTAAAGGGCAACATTTACTTAATGACTTATATATCATCAAAAAGGTCATACTACTGCATGAATTGCGCTGAAATTGAGTACGTAAATAAATGGATTATATCGTAGGAATTCGCTAAAAAAGATTTTCCAAAATTCACCCTACCCAATAAAACAAAAGGGATCAAAATGGAGCTCAAAGTGAGAATGTAGAAAAATTTAGAAGTTGTAATGCGCTCTAAGTTGCGGCTAAAAACTAGTTCTTAAATACATTGGGGTAATGCGAATACTTTGGTATATTTAATTCTTTCAATCTGCTATTTCAAATAGTGACCTTCCAAAAATTCTAAAACCTCCATATTGACTCACTCAAATTCGTCGAGAATTAACCTACGCACAATAAATATGTGGACCTGGTTTTTAAGCTGCTAGCATGATTGTGTCGTATAATATTAACACAATAAAATTAAACTGCAATAATTGCAAAATAAAATAAATTGCCAAAAGCATGGATTCGTTCAATTTGTATTGGCGAAATAAACACCATTATACAATGTAAATTACGTAGGCAATAAGCTCGGCTCTTGTTACGTGAGACTTAAAGAACTAAAGACATGTGGGTTAAATAACGTCTACCTACCCTCTCAATGACTCAATTGTGTATTATGTATGTAATATATAGGCAGTAGCCATTTTAATATACTACATCGGGAATTAGAAAACACATTCAGTAATCCTTGGTAATTACTTAGTTATTAAAAACTCATTTTATTCATTCCTAACTGCATCACATTCATCCTAGGGCGCAATGTTAGTTATTAATTCTAATTCTATGGAAGTGTGTTCGCTAATAAATACCCTGTGGATCTTCCTTATCAAAACCAGTTGTGGATAGCAATTAAAATAACTAGCGAAAGGCGTTTTGCGACTAGGCAGGGCGTGCCGAGGATCCCGCTCTGTAACCGGCTCTCGAGGCCTATGTGCAATAAATTATACGCTGAAACAAGACTCACACCGTACATAATATTTTGCTTTACTATCAAAGTTTAAATACCATTAATTATAAGAGGAAATTAAACGAGGTAGTGATTTAAAAGGTAAAAAGACGGTAAAGTAAGAAAAGTGATAAGATTTCCTCATCAGATCGTAGTCGTCACCAAAAAGTTCGCCAATTCGTATCTTTGCCATAAATGTTAGGAATGGTTTGATTTACAGATCTACTTTCAGCGTAACTTTAAGATCTTACTTAGCCAACTTGATTCTATCAAGTGTCGAGATAATACGTTTTGAGACTCCACCTGGATATGCTTTTACTTAAAACAAGAAGACTAAAGCTGCTTATTCCCAGTAACATATTTCTAAAACAATACAAAAAAATCCTTTATTGCTTACTATAGTATACAATAAAAAACACTCAAATATTGGTAAAAACGACCGCCCATAAGATGAATAATTTAGTTGGTGCATTCTGAATAAGATTAGAACGACGCCGCGGGCTAGAGCATAGTAATAATATAAAGATAACAAACAATACTAGCATCAAAGCGGTCGAGATTGTGATGTTCATTTGGAAATTAATTACTGTCCGGAACGCTGGCCGTACGCATAGTTTCCTTTGATACGATAAATAAGTTATAAATCATATCCACCGTTCTGGTGCACCGCGATAGTTTACTAAACTATACCAGTTGGGAATGCAAATGACGCGAGATTCAAATTTATTGTATCAGCAATTGTTGGTGTAGTATTTAAATATAACAAGCAGTAAAAAGCCATGCATTTTTTCAGAGAACAATTTTTTTTTGTTTGATGTTTGAATAAAATTTTAATTTTTTTACAGATTTTCCTCAGTCATTTTGTTATACCTATAAATATGTAAGTATGTTTAGAAACAGATTTTTCGTACCGTAACTGTGAGCCCATACCATTTTTTGGTAGAAACATGGCTATTCAGATTTAGATAGATAGATTTAGATAGCAGCAAGTTTCGAGTTGTGTGGCAGTTAAAAACTTGTTGAATCTTTTAACTTCATTTCCCAATAGGCATTATACCAATGAAGAAATAACATAAACGTAATACTAGTCTATGAAAAGCCTAAGCGATGGATGTGACTGATGTTCAAAAGGCCTGAAGACACTTAACTTAGTAAATGGCCTTGAATAACCACAATTGAGTTGATGATGATTAAGTTATAAGTGTTATGTACCCAATTACACTTGAGGGATAATTTAGATATAAAACACGGACAGATTACATGAAATCACAAGCGATATTATGACGACCAGTGTATCTAATAAAGTTTTTCATAGCGGACACATTTTCAATAACAGTTTTTGTTGTTGTTTGTCACACGTAATTGGTCATCTATCAACTGGCGCCGCGCAGTGCAGTGATGCTTTCGTATCGTGTAAACATGTGGCGAGATTTAATGGGTGACTTTTTGTATATCTTTAATCCATCCCCACTTCATTTTAATTAGTTCGACGTATTTTTAGTTCCTGAAGTAAATTAGGACAATCTTCCCCTTTTACTCTAGTCCATCCACATGATTAACAGCGTTCTAATTTTCTTCCCTTATTCTATTTTTTCCATACGTGCATTTCATGAGTTTCTTGTTTGGTTATATTGTCTATGAAAATTAAACAATCTCTACTTTCTTAGTTTTACACCGGATTTCTAGGCATACCGGTGCGTAAAATTATTATACTATCGTCATATAACATGCATAATAGTGAAAAACTAAATCGATCTACATTTGCTTTCTCCTCTATGTCACCTGATGAATATAGACATTAAATATTGTTTTACTCTCATACATAATGCATCTAGCACATTAGCACGTACTTAGATGTGTAACTTGCGTTTATATTTATGGCTTTATAATTGTGTGTACAAAAAATAAAGTTCCTTGTTCCTACTGATGCATTAGCCGCGTTCAAAGGTAAGAAAGGTAACCCAACGTTACGATAGAGCTTCTATGGCAGCCACTGTTGTGTAGTTAGGCTTTAGACTGTGAAACGTGAGGCAGTTGGTTTGATCCTTGGACTGAGAAACTAACGTGGGGTAAACAAGGTCATTGATGGTCTCAGGATGTCTAAGAGCGATCAAGCTCTGTAAGTCTCTTGTATAAACTTGGTCTCATGGTCTGCAAACTTCAAGTGCAAGTCAGCAGCTTAGACCTTCCTATCCTGAGAACTTTAAGTGTAGCTAAAAAGCATTTTAGCAGGGCAACATGGTTATGTCACGTGACTAGAGATGGGAGTCTCTCTCCACATGCTGCTCTGTTTTAACAGCAACGTAGTACTAATATAAAAAAATATATATCTGATAATGCCTCAGAAAATATTACTATGCATATTCAACGAAGGAGTTGTAGATAATGCGCCAGGACTGTAGTACCTACTTGAATTCAGAGTTTGGTACATAATTAGATGTGATTTCGTATCAACTGCTTTACATCGTTTTTATGTGATTTAATGCATTAACCTTTATGTAAAATTAACATATTCTTCAGCTGATGGAAAATGCGATACTAAATTGTTGTTGGAAAGATTACGTCCGCGAGAGATCTATTTATCTTCATTGTCATATTAACGTCACAAGTTTTTGATATCGGCTAGTCGAAGTCCTTCAAGGTCTTGTATATAATTATACTAGCTTTTGCCCGCGACTCCGTCCGCGTAGACTACAGGGTTGGGTTCAGAAAGAAAATAAGTTGTAGTCTATTTTATTCCACAGAGTCCCATTTATGTCCATACCAAAAATCGTTCACATCGGTCAAATGATTAAGGCGTGAAAGCGTAACAGTCATATAGTTATTTTCTCATTTATAACATATTAAGGGATTAAAAAAAAAACTTTTAATATAATTCATATATTGTGTATATATATATATATATATATATCATATAAAACCAAGGAGTTTAAAAATAAATTTCTGAACGCACGCATAAATATTTGACAACTAACAAATATGTCACTCCCTTTTCATTACTGATTATTCTACATTTTAAAATTTAAAATGTAAAATGCGCAATTGTTCGAATATTGTGGATATATGTTGTCGATTCAAAACCTTTATTTAAATACGTTCATTATGTAAGGTTATATTTGTAGAGTTTATTATTTTGTGTAAATATTAATAAAATGTGGGTAAATAATTATAACAAAAATGGGGTTTTAGAGTGGGGAATTGGTGGAAGGAGGCTATAAATATGGGCGACACTGACAGATTGGAGGATATTCGGTACCGAACGTTTGCAAGATACCAAACTGACGATTGTGTTGAAAAGTTTAAGACGTTTACACAGTTTAATAATCGAGTGATTGTGTATCAAAAGTAAAGGAAGTAATTACAAGTTTGTGGTATCATTTCTGGATGGTGTTTCTTACAATTCAGAAGCGGGATTCGACGACGTAAACTGCGTAAGTACACCCCTAGTGTATTCTATTTACTGTAAGGATTATGGATAATAATACTTTTACAAATCAAATCAAAATCATTTATTTACGAATATGGGATACAAATAGTTCTTATATAATACAAATAGATACTATTACGCATCACTTTTTCAAATATTTTTGATATGACTGGTACAAGGACTATGGGACGATAACAATTCATGACATTCTTATAATTTTTCTTAAACAGTGGTTTAATTATTGTTAATTTTAATTTTTCTGGAAAGATACCAGCTGATATGCATAAATTTATTATAAAGCTGAGTATATATGAAAGTATGATTGATACATATTTTAAGATTTTTGTTGATATATTGTCATATCCAGTACTGTGTGTATGTTTAAAATCTCCAATAATTTTATATATGTATATCTATTGGTTCAGTGGGACGCACAAATATTGAAACTAGTATAGACGGGATATGATATCTTGAGGAATCTGATATAGAGTTATTACTTTGACTTGATAATTTATTGTCATATCATTTACATTTATTTGCTGTATTTGATCCCTTGGTATATTTCGTTTATTAGCATTGATTATTTTCCATGTAGCTTGCAATTTATTTCGCGATTTTTGTAAGTTTAATTATATGGTTTAATATTGACGATTCAAAACAACTTGTAAAAGTCTATTTGAATAAAGATGATTCTGATTTTCACTTTAGAAAAAGTTTAGATAAAAAAAAAGGTTTAAAATTTACGATTCAAAAGAACATGTGAAGGTCTATTTGAATAAAGATAATTTGATTTTGACTTATAGTTCGTGTATGTAATTAGTTATTGACCAGTTCTTGAAATTAAAGAAAACCAACTTGTTGTCGTGAGTTTTAGCAAAATGGAATCGAGTCGTGAAAATAGTTCTCGACGTCTAGAGACCACTAGTCGCAGGCACAGCGTCACGAGACGCAGTCGTTCTCGTGACCACATTCGCATAAGCAGGCGAGGTGGCAGTCGAATAAGCAAGTGAAGATTTGTACAAGGTCACGTATTCCATCTTTTACTTAAATGTTACGATGACATGTTAGGCAATGATAATGAAATTATTGATTAAAAGTTGTTACTTTGCTTTAAGGTCATGGTGCGAGAATGGATTGGTTCGCAACGTGACAACTGAGAAGATTTGTACAAATTATGGTGCGAGAATTGATTGGTTGACAACGTGACAACTGAGAAGATTTCTACAGCGGTACAAGCTGCAAGAATGGATGGGTTTGCAACTTGGATCCGACCAGGTCATGCTGCGAGAATGGATTGGTTCGCAGCATGACAAAGTTCAAGTTCTGTACGGGGGACCAAGTGGCAAGAATGGATGGGTTTGCAACTTGGATCCGATCAGGTCATGCTGCGAGAATGGATTGGTTCGCAGTATGATAAGCTCAAAGTGTTAAAAATGGAACAAGTTGCAAGAATGGATGGGTTTGCAACTTGGATCCGACCAGGTCATGCTGCGAGAATGGATGGGTTCGCAGCATGATAAGCTTAGTGTTAAAAGTGGAACAAGTTGCAAGAATGGATGGGTTTGCAACTTGGATCCGATCAGGTCATGCTGCGAGAATGGATTGGTTCGCAGCATGACAAAGTTCAAGTTCTGTACGGGGGACCAAGTGGCAAGAATGGATGGGTTTGCCACTTGAATCCTATCAGGTCAGACTTGATTGACAGGCGAATTGCGAGAATGGATGGGTTCACAATTCGATTTTGTCATCCTAGTTGAAGCGAGCAAGTTGCGAGAATGGATGGGTTCGTAACTTGTCTCGTCAAATAATCGGAAGCGAGAATGGATGGGTTCGTTTCCGACATTTACATTTACAAATTGATATCTAATATAAAACGTGCACAAATAAATAATAAGAGGGCAATTTTTATTTGACAGGTCATATAATATAATTATTATGTAATCCTTACTGGACCAAATACATGCCCACTGAGTTGGACTCACTGGATCTACTCAGGTGTGGGTCGCGCCGCGTAAATTCCAGTAGTAAAGTGAGCCCGCTGAGTTTGTTTCGCTGGGTCTTCTCAGTCAGGGTCGCGTTTGGATCCGGCGGTAGCATTAAAAAAATACGTGACGTTTCGGAAATGCACAAGGTCCATCTCGTTATTTACTTAAAAATAATAAGATATTATGTATTTCTTGATGAAAACTAAAAAACCGTAAATTATTTTTATATTGTTATTATTCAATCTGTACCGAGTGTAAGGTTGCCAACAGAGTCGTGTATGGGGACATACACGTTATCAGGATGGACGAGTGTAAGGTTATATTTGTAGAGTTTATTATTTTGTGTAAATATTAATAAAATGTGGGTAAATAATTATAACAAAAATGGGGTTTTAGAGTGGGGAATTGGTGGAAGGAGGCTATAAATATGGGCGACACTGACAGATTGGAGGATATTCGGTACCGAACGTTTGCAAGATACCAAACTGACGATTGTGTTGAAAAGTTTAAGACGTTTACACAGTTTAATAATCGAGTGATTGTGTATCAAAAGTAAAGGAAGTAATTACAAGTTTGTGGTATCATTTCTGGATGGTGTTTCTTACAATTAATATGAGGGGACCATTAACCGTATTGGCGGGATAAACATAAAATGTTTGACGTACGTGACGCGTACGCCAAAATACCCCGCAGATAGCAGATTTTTCCCGACTTACTTGACAATTATCGTTATATTTTGGACAATTCACACACTATCTTTAAAAAGTATAGCCTATGTGTTATTCTGATGTATAGGCTATATTATTGTAAACTTTCATTACAATCCATTCGGTAGTTTTTGCGTGAAAGAGCAACAAATATCCAGACATCCAGACATCCAGACATCCATACATTATTACAAACTTTCGCGTTTATAATATTAGTAAGATATCTCGAAATAGCCTTCGTAGCTATAAATATTATTATGATAATAATTTTATGAGATGTCTTAAGGTCCATTTTATTGTTTATTCAGCTATTAGCACTTATTCCAATAAGTAATTTAATCCAGTATTTCCAGATAGGCCGCGGCAACAGGTACCACTATTTCAGATTAACCCGACGGAAAGCATATGTATGTGATTTATTGCATAAAACTCTTGAAGTTTAATAAACCTTAAGAAGAGTAAAGCTACTCTCCATTCTCCTTCCGAATAACCCGAGTATTAAAGCCTGTCCCACTCTTGTAGACTGAGGTCGATACAAAATATACATACATACATACATAAACTCACGCCTGTATTCCCCGGAGGGGTAGGCAGAGGTGCATTTCTGCACCCACATTTCGCCAAGTAAATATCAAAACAAAATATAATTATGTTCATTTGACCGCACATCCACAATCGTTTCATAACTACCCTATACCAATTTCAAAATACGCAACATTGTTCATACAAAATTATCAATAATTAAACAACTACAGTATCCCCATTGTTTCTCCTAATGGGAAAATGCGTTATCCGTGTACTCAAACACCACTTAACGCAACAATAAAAGCGTACTTTCCGTAAAAAGAAATATATTCACAAACTCCCATCGAATCGGATAGCACCGAACAGGATTTGATACGTGAGGCTCGAATTGACGGATTGAATTCTCATATACATCTTGTTTACCCAAAAACTTAGATGGTAACACAAAAAAGGAGGCCAATAAACACGACGGAAGGCGCACCGGCCTTTGGCGGCGCGTAGGCGTCATAAAAATGGCCATTAGCCGTCCTATTAACGCCTATTTCGACATAATTAGGATCAATTCACTCCTAAAACAGCCACGAGTTATATAATTGTTTATGTTTTATGTGTGTATTAATATTTAATGGAATTTTTGGGTGGCATCTATTGTGCGACATGCGCCTTCAAAGTCAAGTTCAATTTTATTTTGATATAAGGCATATTAAAATCACGATAAGATTAATCACGTATTTATATAAAAAACACTAAAAATATTCACGAAAATAAGACTTATTTATATCGTATAAAATATTTATATCATAAAATATTTTTATCAAATTAACTTGTACGAGATAAGAATTGAGAATGTAACGGTAACAGTTAGGTATATAGTACAGTAGAATAAATAGTAGGGTATTTTTTACTCTCGAATGCTTCTTGATTCACAACATTGAAAATAAACATTTACGGACCACTGAGCAGTTAATTTGAGCTACCTAGCTTTATTAACATATGAAACCGGTTCCAACATTAACTCCACCATCTACGGAGTACCTACATACGTGAATTAGTCCTTTTCCACTCTATTTAACCCTCAAGGAATATTATATTCGACTGCCTCGTGGTCTCGCGGCATAAGTAGGTATGTGCCACGCGATCTAGAGGTCCTGGGGTAGATTCCCGGGTCGGGCAAAGTGTCATTGAGTTTTTCCATTAGGAAATTCTCAGTAGTGCCTAGTGCCCGAAAAACGGCAATAGTCTCGCCCCCTATTACGTGAGACTGATACATACCTGGTGAAATTTGGGTGCAGAAAGGCACCTCTGCCTACCCCTTCGGGGAATACTGGCGTGAGGTTATGTATGTATGTATGTGGAATATTAAGAGACGTATTTCTATATCTGCGTTTCACCTGCTGTTTTATGTCCTACGTAACAGAGCACGAGCCTATTGCCGCTTTCCAGGTATATTTAGACTCTGTCCGGCTACAAGTTTACTAATGGAAATATCTAAAAATGCTTCCGACCGTTCGACCGGCCGTCCGACCCGGGACCAAACCTCTAGATTGCATGCCACAATGTTATACCAAAGGACGAACGCGCCTCTGAGCCCTAGTCTCCGACCGCAATATGTCATCCTTTAACTAACACATTCATCATCATCATCATCAGCCCATATACTCACTGCTGGGCATGGGCCTCCTCTATAACTGAGAGGGCACACCTACACATATCCATAACAGAAAAAAAGTTTTCATTTTGGTTTGAATCTGCCAATGTCGTTCTACTTCTTCCTAAAGTATCACTAACTATACAAGGCTTATTTGCAAATTCTTTCTACCATGTCAACGAAGTGATCTTTTTAGACCTCCATCATTCCAAAAATTATACTCATAATTATTAGGAATCGTTGTCGACCTTAAAGAAACGAATTCTTTTAAATCAATACTTACAACGAATTTTATTTTTATTGTTTATATCGTTACACCAGTCCTATACATATCACAATTGAGAATGCTTATGAAAAATATTAGCTGGTTAGATATAAAACCTCACCACACGTCATAATCATGACGGTGTGATCAAAGAGACACCGTCATGTCTCGGAACGCGGCACGCTTGCGTGGGATTTTATCGGATTTTACTATCCTATAGTGTTTTCTGTCCATACGAACAAGTAATCAAGAATCCAACGAAATCCACCGAACAATTTTCCATCAAATTAATTTCAGCAAAACCCAATTGAAATTCAAGATAACCGCTAAACATACAATCAGAGATAATGTATATACGTCGGCCCGCTCATAACCTAACCGAGGTTGTATCCAAAAGAATAGGCACTATTGCACCATAATTTATAGTGAAGTCCAACCGAGCTATAAGGCTATAATAGCCTTTCAGACACCTTCGCTCGTGCGAACGGGACGGAGGTATGCAGGCGAGCGGGATGCAAGACCAGAAGCGCCGCTCCACGTCAAAATACGTGCTCCATTCGTTTTATTACCTTGCGGCGAGTGTGGCAGCGGCAACTATCGATATCGATTAGAGAATTTTATAACTTTTAATGCACGTAGCAATATAGGTTATGCAAAGTTTGAGGAGTCTGCTATGAGGAGGTCCATCTCGTAATAATATTTCTGAGATCTGTTAATAATTTGTCTAAATATTGTAAATCTGTATTTTTTTTTAACAACGACTCATGAATTGTAGTATACTACAATGTATATGAAGTATTTAGTATATGCTTTGGATTCTTTTTATTTTTACCTTAATTAACGTTAATGTTTTTGCTTTGCACAACTATTTTTCCGAGAATTAAAAAGTCAAATTAATAAACTTTCACATAAACCCAAAGGGAGATGGAGCATAAAGGTTAAAGCTACAAATATTATAAGACTTTATATTATGTTTTTAGCTATGTCAATGATTTCTAGTTAAGAAACGGCTGTATTTATTAACAGATCACACTTCCTTCCTTGTATTTTAACAACCAATAAATTTGTAAATTACTACAGTTTTTACATAAGAATATTAATTTTTATATTGCAAAATGTATATAAGGTTATCCGATAATTTTAGATTACGACTGAAATTTCATTAAATGTTTTCCTGCTGTGTTTTTGTTTGTTGAAAAATTCCCTTACGAATTAATTACTATATGAATAATACATAATAATATATACGAAATAGCTGACAATGTAGCTAATATTTTCTATTAAGAGTCCATAAATATAACTTCATCTTATTTCAAATAGATTAAATTTTACTCAACATCAGTACATCAACATCGATATAATAAAACATCGACAACGCTGCCCGCTTAAAAGCGCGCTACATCACTGAGGGCGGCACCGCGGCAACATCAAAGGAGCCCACCTCTTTGATGTGGCCGCCGGCGCGCGCGTCCAAACGCCGTAAGCGACAAATCCATACGTCATTCTCCTGTCATTATAACGCCTTACAATCGAGTTGGGAATGTGGAATTACTTACGAGACAATATAAATTGACAAGCCCGGTTTAATAGCGATTACTTGCTTTTGTGCAGGCTCACTAACGTATCTGTCAAGTAGTGGCACACGACACACCTACTGCGCGATTCTCAGCGCATTCGTGATGTGCAAGTTTAATTTTTAAATTAAGAATTGAGCCGTAGTCTATGCTTTACTATTTCGATGATGAAGCTATACGCTCTCCTTTGATAGCATTATAGCTATTGAAGGTTTTGCGTTTGATGATTATGAAAAAGGAAACGACTTATGATCAGGCCGAAGCTCGGGTGTTATGGAGAAAACTCGAAGGAAAAAAAAACTAAAACGTTATTTAATCGATTCTTTAAAGCATAGGAAAATGTTTGTTTCAAATAAATCTCAAGTCATTTCTTTGAATATGTCATCCTTTCAGCCAAACGTGTAGTCACACAGTAAATCTAAAACCATATCAAATAGATTGTACATTAAGACATTTCCTACAACCTTATCTTGAGTTATTACTGTCAGAGCATCTGTAGAATATCTACGGTTGCTTTCTCATTTATTTCGAGGATATATAGTGCTGTCTGTATTTGCCTGTGAGTAGAATCGAGTGTCATTTGCACGGGTGGGAGCGTTGTGGAGTGTGGAGGCACGGCCGCGCCCGCGACGGCTAATGGGTGTCGATTTCAATTAGAACAGCGCTCCACTATGTTTTTTACCCGTCAAAGTCAACGCTACAAATGCCCCAAACAACATAAGAACTAAATTGATTTGTTACAAAAAACATGCGGTAAAAAGTTAAATATTTTCAGACTGTAAATGGCGTATTGATAAGTGATAAGGTTCGTTGCTTCGTCTTCCTTATTGGAACACACACGTGAGTTTATAGTAATATAAATAAAAAAGGGAATTTCTTATTATTAATAGTTATATTGATAAACGGGATGGTAACAGTTTTTTTTATTAACGCGGGTTCTAATCCCAGGCACACCTCTGACTTTTCGAAGTTATGTGTGTATTCACAATGAATGATTACTTACTTTAAGTGAAGGAAAATATCGTGATGAAACCTCCACACCTAAAAGTTCTTATGAATTTCTTAAGTGTGTAGTCTGCCACCCCGTACTAGGCCAGCGTGGTAGACTAAGGCCTAAACCCTCTCAGTTGTAGAGGAGGCCGGTGCCCAGCAGTGGGTCGTATATGGGCTGATGATTATGATGATGATACTTCTAGAAATATTAGCTTATCAACGACGTTATTAAAATGTAGATAACATCACTTATACGGGGTTTTCACCCGAAAATCCTTCTTGCGCCGATTGAACTCGCAGTTTCTTGGACCACAACCCAACTATTTAGGTACCTATAAATGACAAATTCACAGAGTTTGTAACTATTCTAAAGCAAGCCAAATTTGTTTTGTTGGGTCGGGGTGACATGTATTGAAAAATTTATACTGATGTTATAAATTCTAAAGTAACTCTTTCTATACATTACGCTTCACGTCTCAATTATTGAAAAAAACGAATGATTTATTTACGGAATCTGATAAAGTGTAGGTATATACCCGGTACCCGGGCAAAACCGGATTTAACTAGAAGTATATTTAAACCACATATGTATAAGCAAATTTAAAAAATTAAAAGTAGTTTTTAGATTCCTAGTCTGCTGGGCAATTTCCATCCCGACAATAGTTAAGCGCAGCGTGAAAAGGCGCAAAAAGAAAATTACACGTTGCCGAAACAACGGGCCATTGTGAAACATAATTCGCGCAACCCTTTGCATGTGTTCCTTGTATTTTTATTCACAAAAGAGCCATTGATAAAGGATTGAGCAGCATTATTGGCGCATTTTATTTCATCGCAATAGCTATTAAGGTTACGGCCATTGTCTTGTCATTCACAAACTGCGAAGTATCAAAGAGTTAGCGCCGCATTATGATGTGAATTTATGTTTAAAGGATGATTACATGTATGTAATGTGGGCTATTAAAATTGGATGGATTTTTATCGTGAAAGGGCATACTTACGTGTAATCAAGTAAGAGCGCAATGAATCTGTGGATTTGTTTCTCGTGGTAAAATTTAAATGTTTGATTTACAAATAATTATAGTTACTTTCTGACGCTCTTATCATAAGCCACGATTCTTGTACTAAATAGTTTTGTTTCCATCTCTTACGTGTTTGACCATTGATGGATTTCGTTGTGGGTTCAAGACATATTGGATACTTATAGAGTCACTAAGCATTGCCTCTCATTGTCCCTTCTGTGCGTTAGATAGTCTTTCTATCAGAAATTTAAGTATGTATGTGGTAGCATGGCACTTTAGTCAACATTTTTTACTTTTATATATACTGGTACTAGAAGGTGTAAACAGCTCCCCTGATCCTAAGTTTGGTAATGTCCAAATAGGGTATAATATTGCGGTTAAGTCTACATATTCCAATGCGTAACACTAAAATTCCACACTATAGGTACGTAATTGGGTACTCGGGTGAAGATAGAGTCCGTTAGATCCAATTTTTGTTGCTTTTAACTTATTTTTGTCTTTCTTTCCTTTTTTCAGCTTTTTCTTTTTAAGACAATATCACCTTTAAGAGAAAATACCACCTTTAACAAAAGGACGTGATGGCCTCGGGGTTTAGGCACGCGGTCGAGAATCTCGACGGTTTCGAGTTCAAACCCCAGGCACACACCTCTAACTTTTCAAAGTTAAGTGTCTATTCATAATGAATTACGTACTTTAACGGTGAAACATCGTGAGGAAAACTGCACACCTAAAAAGTCCTTAGAAATTTCTTAGGTGTTTAGTCCGCCAACCCGCACTAGACCAGCGTGGTGGACTAAGGACTAAACCCTCTCAGTTGCAGAGGAGGCCCGTGTCCAGCAGTGGGACGTTTATATGTGCTAATATGGATGAAAAGGGGGTTTAGATTTGATCTATGTTTAAAGAAGGAATATTCATTTAACAAATATGTAAATAATGTACCTATCATAATTCATTTATGTGCATTGAGCATTTCTCTACAGTCTACTTTATAATTTATATTCTACCCCCAAAATATCACTTCAATGCCTTCAAAATATCCCTTAAGTCAAAGTCAAATTATCTTTATTCAAATAGACTTCTACAAGTTCTTTTGAATCGTAAATTTTACACTTTTTAAACTATGAACGATTTTTGTCAAGAATGTACGATTTAAAATATTGCTAAATTTTAAACACAAATCGACAGAAATATACGGCAGTTGCGATGCAAAACATTAGACGAAGTGCGGATTTGATCCCGGGCGTGTTCGGCCGCGTGGCCGACCGTTCGGTAATTACCGGTCATTTATCTTTACACATCTGTCAAAACTGTGTCTCCCCGGCCGAAAACATTTTAAAACACGCCATAATTACCCAGCATTTGATTAATACGACCACCGGAATGAGCTCTTTGTGACTTTGGGTTCTTTAAAGTGTGAATTAGACGATTTTTCTCGTTGATAAAGGTTGACGGATGGATGGAAAATGCACTTTTGTTAGTTAATTATTCATGGTTATCTGTTTGAATTTATTTAATAACACGCTGCCTCGCTTTGATAGCGGCCGAACGCTGTCCGACTTAAATATGTTTTCGTTGCAAATGATTGATGAGTTAAGTGTGGATATTTTTATTTTTTAAAGCCTTCTTGTTAGCTCCGTTGCATAAATTAATCTTATCAGAGTTGTAATTAAACGGATCTATTGATTACGGTTTTGGATGTGAGTGTTTTTTATGCAAATTTTATTATTAATAGAACGACGACCTTCTATCAACTATAGACTGAACTGGCTGATATTAATCTTTTTTTGTGTAAGACGCTTAAAATTTGCTTAAAGGTTGGTTTGATATGATATTCGCTGCGACGTAAAGGTTTAAGACAGTTTGCCAAACCCCCATAAATCCTTAAAGCAAAGCATTCATTCATCATTGAGAAATAGGGAACTATGTTTTTTTTTTCTATTACACCCTAGAAACACATGTATAGTTTCGGCTCCATATTAAGATACAAAATTTTCGGTTTTTGTCTCATTCATTCGACATTTACACCACCAAAATCTCTTATTATGGCTATGTTTACTTTCCTGCGCTTTCGTTACGAATTTGGTTGATTTCAATTAATTACCAGACAGGTGCGGCGTTTGTCACGCCTTAAAATATGAACTGGAACGCTGTAATAAACTAATTGCTCGAAATAATTAATCATTTTCCGTCTTGTCCGGTAATTAACGAAAAAAATTAATTTGCCAGTGTGTTAACACGAAAACATGCTAATGTACCATTATCACTTCATATCAATTTGTTAAACAATTACTAAAAGTATGTTTACTTTATGCGAAAAATGTTAAGCACTGAGATTTACAATGTTTTTAAAGCCAGGTGGGGTGACGATATCCGCAAGGTGTCTGGCAGCAGTTGGATGAGGAGGGCGGAAGATCGAGCCCAGTGGAGTGCCAGAGGAGAGGCCTGTGTCCAGCTATGGCGTGGCAAGGGCTGTTGATGATGAATCAGTACAGATGAATTCCACGCTGATCTAGAATCTTTATTGTATTGGATTGGTATTCTTACACTTCGACCATATCTAAATTTGGAACTTCTCGACCACACGCGCCTATTTGTACTACAAAACTCTGTGGACAGACTTCTAACTTTGCTCGTGGTAGAACAATTAGATCCGCTTAGAGAGTGATCCATGACCATAAGGTGTAAAACCCGCCATAGTTTAAAAGAAAGAGTGTTCCATAATCACGAGAACGTGTGATTATAAAAAAATTAGTACCTATATTTTAGCTAAAAGGAAGTCTAAGATTAATTGCTAAAAAAATCGAAAAAATTTAAAAATATAATGCGTTCTGCAACGACAAATATGAAATCCCTAACAAATAACATTATTAAGAAATCAAGCAGTCTTTTATCCTTAGATGTTTTTTCACGGTAAAGCTATATTGCAAAGGAAAGCTTTTGAAAGCTTATGAGGTAACTTTATAGTATTTGAAAATTTATTTTCTAGAAAACAAGAAAATTCTAGAAAACAAGAGGACACGGCTATGATCCCCGCGCCAAGACAAGAATTTTTGTGACATTTATTTCTGACTTGTGAATTTGTGAGACCAAATTGTATTTCGTTGTCAATACATGTAAAGCGAAGGGAGAGGTCAGAACACATGCACGTTGGTATCGTTATCTACAAACCCGCTAAAAGCTACTAATAAAGGGCCTTCAGTGCACCTTTCAATTAACAGGGACTTTTGGACAGATGCCAAAATGCCATATTAGTAAGCGTACCTATATTACGGACATTTAACAGGGCGACTGCTCAAAGCGATATCCTGCGTAGGTACTAATGCAATGTATAGAAGGTAACGACCTTCTAGTACCTCCTAAGTACATTTGAAATTAATTTAACGTACTTCATATTTTACTAATGCAAGTGATTAATGGGAAATATCCGAGAACAATTCTTGCAAAAATCGCACTGAATTATTTTTAGATTTCAATAACGGAACAAGGCTTAACCTCTCTCAACTGTATTTAGATGTTTAGAAGATGCTTTTTATTAGTGGGTATGAGTAGGCTTCTCAGAAAGATAGCTAAAATATTTCTTATAGGTTTCACATATTAGTCTCTGAATATATTTTGTAATTAGTTAAACTATGATATTATTTCCATAGTTTATTTAGTGTTAAAACCGAAAAAATCCCACAAACTTAGATGACTGAATTAGTACTGTACATAGAAGTTTATTGTGCTAAGTAATGCACGCGTTCACAATCGAGACAATATAAGACCCTCCTACGTGTTGAAACGATTATATACCAGATCACTGTGGCTGGTTCATATTCAGGTGAAAACAATAATCTGACTAAAACGCAACAGTGTTGTCTTACGGCTTCTACGACACGAATACAATCTCAAACTACTTACTGCTTATTTTGATTGCAAGCCTATCTCAAAACCGAATGTAGAAAAACCACTTTATATTGAAGAAATTCTTAATGAAATTCCTAGGATTAAAAAGCAATCGAGTTCCAAGCACCAGCATCGATTAAACCATCTCAGTATATTTTTTGCGGCTCATTTATCTTACTGATTCTCATGAAAAAACCTTGCATATTTCACTTCACTCATCGGCGCAGCCTTTTAAGGAATAATCATGAGAATTAATTCCCATTGAAAATTATGACATATTATCGAATTCGCGATCGTGGGAAAGCGCGGGCCTGACCACTTTAAAATCATGAAGAGCCGCCCGTGAATCAGCAGATTTCACATTAACAACATACCATTTTACACTGAGCTCCCGTTTGAACGGAATTTTACAACGCTTCGGTTCCACTTAAATGGTCGTGCAGTCTTAATGAGCAGTTAGCTTTTCTTCTTCTAAGTGAACATGTCATAGATAATTCGATTTAATGGCATGGGAGGTATCAATTATCGAATTAGGAGCTTATTGTGTGGAACTCTATGGCTGGCTGCGGTTTTTTTTCTGATTGCCTTGTTTGTGGACAGTACTAATATCTCGTGAAATTCGAAATTCAAATTAAATACTTTTAGCTTTTCGGATGCATAAAAAAAACGTTTATTTTAAATGTAAATCTAATTTAAACGATGAAAAAAGTGTAATTCCTCTTAAATATGTTTTTGCAGCTCTCTATTACAGCAGTCAATTGAAACAGATACGCGTCCATTAATTTCTTTTGCGATTTAATTTAAAATAAAATACTCCGGTGCAAGTTTCAATTTTCGCTGACGTAAAACCCGGCCAAGTTCGATATCTATTTGTTTAATACAAGCAATACATTTTGTTGGGATATGTAATTTAGTTACATTGCTTTTCCAGCTTCAGATCTCGTCCCATGAGGCGGTCTCTGATTTATAAACAATGCGTCAGTGACGTAAGCTTCTTTAGCGGCTCAGATTTATCGCTAGTGCTGCGATTGGGCGGGATGCTGCGGCCGTCGACATCGATGTCAATAATATCGTTCCAATATCTTTAACGAATGTAAAACCTAAAAAAAAAATTATAAATAGTTATTAATCAGAACTTGTTCAATAAAATATAAATTGCGGATATTTTTTTAAATATTTTAATTGTAAATTTTTAAGACAGTCAATTTTTTTATTTTATATAATAAAATAGAACATATTTTTCTATACAAATTACCGTTTCATTTCTATGTGATTAATATCGACATAATAATATTTTAAACCTGTTACTTAATATAAAAAAGGAATTTTCTTAAATATTGCAATATACTATAACGGATATGATACGCTATAATCGAAACCACCACGGCTTAATCTCAAACGCCTTAATTTAAAAAAATTAAAACATTCTTAATTCAAAATCCTCGATTACTGGCCAATACTTTATCGAGAGCAAGCGATCATCACTAGCGGCCATTCCGGTGACTGTACGAACCCGTTCATACGGATTACTACTACAAACACACGCCGCCGCTCTCACTCGCACGCACCACTTTTTCCTATACTCCTCCCTTTCTCCCATCAATAACCGTTGCCGGTGTGGTATAGCGGCGGCGCCTTTGATGTGCGGAGGCCCCGCCCCCCGGCCGCAGCCCCCCTCGCCCCCCGCATGGCCCCCGCTTGCCCCCCGTAGTTAATTCGTCACACGTTAATGACAATGGTTTTAATTAAGAACGGAAACGTCGTCTCGCGAAATGTTCACGTATTTAGGAAGTTGTATGGGTTTCGCTTTACGAGCTGTTTACTATTTTCACGGTGGCGTGCTCTGTGTTAATGGTACTATTCTCTATGGTAGATACGTTTGTGATTCATTGAATTGTTATTGTTTATGGTAGTGTCTGTGAAGGTGTTGTATTGTTTCCGTTTTATTTTAGAAACAGTTTTACTTATTATGTATTTAGGTTTATTGGGTTTATTTTTAAAATACATTTTACATTACCTATAAGTAGTTTGAAATAAAATGTTTTTAGGGAATAGATGTATGATTTAATGAAGCGATGAAGAAACATAAAGAAACAGGGATCAAAATCTTCATATTAAAAAATTAAATTTAATTTTCATTAATTGTATCATTTGCACGAAACTTGAAGTTGGATCCCGATGCAGTTTACCGTGTCAAAAACAACGAGGTGTTTTGCAGCCGAAGAACTAAAAACAAATATGAACTGACCGCACGTAAAATCGTTGTATCAAACCTACGGCCTTTCGGCTCACCGCGTGCCTCCCATTCATTGTGCTACCTACAGCTCTCGAACTAATCTAATTTAATCACAATAGTATGCTTAAATTAAAACTTACACGACAACTAAGAACTAATGGACGGAATATTATGGTTTCAATCCTCTCAATTTTAATTTAATTGTCTGGCCTAAAGTTATGTAAATATACTAGCTGACCCGGCGAAATTCGTTCCGCCTAACAGCCGGTTCTTTAACACCTATATGTTTTTTTTTAGCCTAAGTTACTCCTTATTACATCAGCTATCGGCTAGTTAAAGTCCCGTTAAAATTTGTCCACCCGTTTCAGAGATTAGCCGGAACAAACAGACAGACAGACAAAAATTGTAAAAAACGTTATTTTGGTATTGTACCGTGTACCTATACATCCATATGTATTTATTAAAAAGCGGTTATTTCAATAGAAACAGACACCCCAATTTTATTTATTTGTATAGATATCTGCAAATTAACCACACACAAAAGACTAAAGTGTAAGGCATTTTGTAAGCCTATTACAAAAATAGTTACATCATACCTAGAATAAACGTACCATGCATATTTTCACACAGTCCAATAACATCCATATTTATAGTCCGTAAACTATCGCCGCTCAAAACCAAAACAATCTAATTGAAGTCATGAAAATATTCGACATTCAAAGCATTGAAATAGGCCGCCCGCGCGCTAATACATCATTTTCAATAACCACTTTTAAATGTAAATCCTAGGAACAGTGCAGCTATATCGGAACGGCTGCGTTTCTGGACTTGCTCTTATGTAATTACAGGCCGCTGCATCAAAGGCGCCGCCGCGGCGAGCGGTGCCTTTGTAGTCTAATAAACGAGTTGGGCGGTACAAATGATTTTCATCCTTAGCTGAAAGGCATTAGAGTTATAATAGTCTGATTCACTGACAGTTTTCTTAACACCTTAATGTAGTAAGAGTCATATCAGTTAGGGATTTTGCCACGGATATGTCAAAAGAGGTTTTATTACAACACTAAATGAGGGACCTCACGGGTGGTGCTGAATTAGGTCACTGTTCGTGAGATGCGTTTAACTATGCTTCATATTTTCGAGTTCATGTTTATGAATTTTTGTATTTAACTCGTGGGCTTGTAGTTGGGATTATTATAATCCGGTTAATATCGAGAAGCTTAAGGCCCGGTTGATAGGATAATATTTAGTGACATCTATAAATGACGTTGATTTAAAAATGTAATGAGTCGCGTCTACTACTCTACAACTGAGACAGTTTAGGCCTTAGTCCACCATGCTAGCCTGGTGCAAGTGGATTACATAACTAAGAAATTCCTAAGAACTTTTAACTGTGCAGGTTTTCCTTCGCTGTTAAAGCAAGTGATAATGCACTGTAAATACACATATAACTTGGAAAAGTCAGAAGAGGTGTTTGCCTAGGTTTGGGACCCGCTACCGCCGAGATTCTCGACCGCGTGCCTAAACCTCGAGGCCATCACTACTGATGTAAAAAAAAAGAGCCCAATTGTAACACAAAAATTTCTAACCTTATGCTGATGCGCAACTTCGGTATTGTGGGTGCTTAAAACTACCGGGTTCTTTGGTTTTAGTCCAGTTCAGTTTGATCCAGTGGCGGAACTTCCATAGAACCCCAAAAGCTCAGTTTACCTTTTAAAAATTCCGAATATTAAACTACTTATAATCTTTAAATTTTAATTTAACAAAAACAATTTAACACATAAATAAGAATATCCTGACAAGATGAACAATTATAAACAAGACATGACAAAATTAAAGTGTAACGCTTTTGGACTTCTATGGAAGGAGCGGCACTAAGTAGATCATATATTTGTAGTGGATAGGGAATGAAACTCACAGCTTCTAATTTCACTAATTTGTCATCTATTCACCCCAAAAGGGTTTGACTTCAGTTTAAAGGCAAATCGCAAATGTTCGCGGATAACGGCACAATATATTTTTTTAAGTTAAATGTTTGTATACTTTTTTAAAATTAATTACAACTTTTTAGTCATAGGATATCCATGACAAAACCTGCATAACTAAGAGCCATCCATCCGGAATAAAAAAAGGTAATTAGAATGTAAAAAAAAATCATCATCAGCCCATATGAAAAAAAAAAGAAAAAAATTGGCGATGTGAAATTTGGAGGGCGCCACGCCACCTTAAACGTGGAACTCAAAATTGGCGTAGTGTGTGTGAAGAAATGCAACTCTGGCTGCCCATTCGAGAATAAAGACGTAAGCGTGTATGAATGTAGAATAGTTATAACACTTTTCTCAGAGCGAGATTCTGTATGCGGTTTTTAGCCGGTTTTTCATCCACCGTGGTATAGAGACCATGCTTTCTTTTACATTTTTAATATGGCACACATAGGTTTTACATTATATTTTAATATACGATGGCCTCGAGATTTAGGCGGTCGAGAATCTCGGCGATCGTGGGTTCAAACCCCAGGCACACACCTCTGACTTTTCAAAGTCATGTGTGAATTTACAAAGGAAAACATCGTGAGAAAACCTGGACATATTATAAAAGTTCTTAGAAATTTCTTTGATGTGTAGTCCGCCAACCCGTACTAGGCCAATGTGGTGGACTAAGGCCTAAAAACTCTCTCAGTTGTAGAAGAGGCACGTGCCCAGCTATACGACGTATATGGGCCGATGATGATAGGTTCAAAACCTTTCACACTTTAATATTAAATTAACACGTTTATATATTTAAAAGCAATCGTTATAACATTCGAATGCTTTCTTTAATGAATGCTTTTTTCGTTCTATTTACCACTCACCTTTACTAATAATTTATCGCATGTATATATTTTGCTTTTGTACCTGGTTAGTTTAACTCTACAACATATAAACTAGCCATATAAATCGCACGATGCGCAATAAATCGCTGAGCACGCGAACTTTAACTGCTAAAGGCTGGCATATTTAATTCTAAAGAGTTCTTACTCCATTTTATTACACTACCGGCCTTTAACACGGGTGGAGGACGTAAGAAGGGTGGAACGGGAAATTTTATAAATAAATGGAGTCACATACATAGTTCCGACGCCACGCAATGATACTTGTGTCGTGGGTCAGAAACTACGAGAGAACTTTCGGTCTCACAAAAACCAGGACCCGAATTATTTGATCACACAAACAATGTTTCTGTGAAGGGATCGAACTCGCGGCCTCTTGTATCACAAGCCAATTGCGCCACGATGCTGTCAAATATAAATCAGATGGGATGAACAGAGGAGCCATAATGTGATTATTTCATCGAACAAAAAAGATGGGTAGCGCACCTCTTTGCCGTAATATTGGTCTAAATAATAGGTCGATGCTCCCTTTTTCCTACTAACTTTGGTCCTCAAAGTATAACGCGAAGAAACAAACAGATGAATGACGAAAGCTTATGCGAAGCCATTAAAAAACGCATAGAAGATTTTCGGCACTGTATCTTGTCCCCACAAATTTTATTATATTTAATGTCTTTTCAATAAGCGGAAAAATTAAAAATATATTCTTATGGGACGGATTTGTCTTCTTAAGGATCTATATTTTTATTGTAATTTGTAAAATAAATCAAATAATTGGATAAGAGTTCGGCAAATAGTTAACGGAAAGAAAGAGTGCCAAAAAAATAGAATAAACTTTACGATTAATTATAATTTATTTAAGGTAACGTTTTATTTACTTAGACTCGTATTACTCATCGTAAATATACTGTAACCAGGGCTGGGCAAAATACATGCTTTGCTTCAATTGAAATACAAATTACAAAATACTGTATCGCAAGTAATTAAAATACGAAATACAAAATACAGTATTTTAGCTATTTGTAATTGAAATACAAAATACAAATTACAAAATACAAAATAATGCGTATTTATTTGTTTTGGAATAGATTTTTTTTTGAAGGCGGTTTCTGTTTTGTTATTGCAGGTCCTGATGCGCACAAACTTAATACTAAATGAAGGCTAAATGTATTTTGAAGCCTCGAGTATTTGAAATACTAATTACAAAATACTTCGGCTTAACGTATTTGAAATACAAATTACAAATTACATTTTAAGAAAGTAATTAAAATACAAATACAAAATACGTATTTGTATTTCAATTACGTATTTCAATTACAAGTAATTCAAATACTGCCCAACCCTGACTGTAACATATATAACTGCTGAATTTGTGACTAATAAATTATGTTTAAAACCTAACTTCCGTTAATTTCTTCCTGGTTGTGCTTAAAATAACCACGTTAGAACTTATATTATCTACTTAGAACCAATTATTTGGAAAATCCAGAGATGAAAGGTTGCTCGAAGTCCAAATTGATTTGGATACTAATTTTTTTAGCATACCAGAAAATCAAGAAAACGATAAAGTTTATTCAACTTGTTCTAATAATAAAGCTAAGCTTCTACTTCGGATAATTATCGGCATTACACTTACGTTCAACACCTAACGCCATCTATTAGACATGTCAAGAACTTCCGTCAACTTGAAACATTAAATCGAGGTATTAAAATATGTAATATCTATAAAACTTATTTAATTCTTCATGCATGATTACTTCTTTTGATTAAAACGTGAACATTTATCTTTAATCATCTGATATCTGCGGTCAAAACTCTTTCATTTAAAATTAAAGCATAATATTATTCTCGGTTCATTGGCTGCACTGCACTCGTCTTTACGAGTGTGCTATACCTATGTATAGCACTAGACGTCCTAGAGTCAATTTCTATTGGGAATCGATTTTCATTTCTTTTTATCCAATAAAAAGGTTTAATATTAAATAAATAAATATATATTCATAATAACAATATTTAAAAAAAATGTTTTCTTTTTTAAATAAAATAGTCTGTGTAGCTCTTTCTTTCTAGCTATAACTGAACTTAAAATTTAACGTTGTACCTAATCATAATGACAATTGTAAGTGGTACAGTCATTTTAACATGTAGGAGAGCCGTACGAATGTGCCGTCTCATAGGATTTCACCACTGTCTCACAGAAAATCGAGTTGAACTAACACTAGTGCCTTTCGATCATTAGATAAAACTGCATTGAGACCGATGTATCGGTGGTAGGATATTAGTATCCACGAGTATAGCAAGCAACCATCTTACATAATATGTGAAATTTGGAACAGAAAATTTTTAAAATTTTAATTTCCATCTAGTCCATCCAGTAAATTTTGACATAATTTATTTAAAATTAAAACTAATAGTTAGGTTATAATTAATGCGAATGTGAGTTATTTTTTTCAACCTTTTTACGGCTTTATTTTATGTGATCTTCGGTGTGCGATTTAGACAAAGACAACATCTTGAGTCATAACTCAAGATATGTAGGCATTAAGTTGCCAAGGAGGTTTTTATCATTTTTAAAAACATTGGTGAACAAAGTTCATATGAATACGTAAACTAAATCTCTCTTATTATTTGTTACTTTGAAAAGATGGATCAAAGCCAAAAATGAAGGGTCAATATCGATTATTATAAAGGCTCCAATAAGATCAATCAATCAACCTACATACATCACGTCGATTTTCTACTAAATAGTTAAATAAACACACCCAACAGTCACATACATAGTTCTGACCCCACATTAAGATACAAATCGTGTGTCGTGGGTATCAGAAACTACAAGAGACTTTTTTCACAAACACCCAGACCTGAAACAAATACTTGTGGATCACACAAACATTAGTCTTGGTGCGGCATCGACCCCCGGCCTTTCGTTTCGCAAGCTGGTATTTAACCAACTGCGCCACGGGGCTGTCACCATCCTATAATATATAATAATAAAATATAATAGTTGCACCACCCTGGTCATTTATTCCTCTTTTCCTATAGTATCTACAGCGTATAACTGATTTTTTTCTTAATTATTACGTCCTCGTATTAACAATCTAATAGTATTTGTTTAATCAAACATCGCGTGTCTGCGCGTTGTAAATATTGCGTATTATACACACGTTGAATTTTTAAGAACCCTTGTACAATTCCATTGGTCATTACTGGTTTGTTCCACGGAGACAAATCCAGGATAGTGTTTTGAGGACTTTTGCACTTGAACGCCAATATATCACAAACCTAATAACACTTTGCCTGAGCTGGGAATCGAACCCGGGACCTCTAGATTGCACGCGACATAGTTGTGCCGCGAGACCACGATAATGCCGATAATTTCTTAATGGAAAAACAAAATAACACTTTGCCCAACCCGAGAATAAATCCGGGACAAACTAGTACTGCGAGAACACGAGGTAACGAATATTGAGAAGCCTAAGAAAATAAAATCTCCGTTATTATTCTAGTAAAATATTTTATCGTACTGAATTGCTTTTAAAAATTATCATCAATGACTGTCAGACACCGAGCTAATTATAATTACCAGAGAAGTATAGAATTGTAAATTTTATTTTACCCTATTAGATCCCGTAAGTGCTATATTTATCTGCGGATCTAAATTGTTTTTATATTTAATGCTGTAGAACATCTGAGAATTACCTACTTTACACCCATTTTATTTTCACGTTTGTCAATTGAATTTACGACGATAGAAAAACATTGCAAGTTCGAATCTATTAGTCAACTTTTTTCGATCTATCAAATTATGCTACTCTCAACCTTAATTCCATACTTAATTTTTGACTAAGCCCACGGGTCTCGTCCCTCGTGACCTCCCACTCATTTCGGGCCTTTAGAGACGCGATACCCGCATTGGTCATCGTTACACCGCACACGAAGAACATTACAATCTCTCACACCACTCAATTACTCGGATGATATTATTAGCACTCATACACGCGATTTTTACTCACAAATAATGTGTATTATGATAACCGCTAGAGTGTTTTGTTCGCAGTTTTTTTGATTTTTTAATGGCAAAGGAAATCGGAGCGTAATGCCACGGATATGAAATATTACCTTACGTTGCGTTTTTACGTGACTAAAATATTTTTAATGTAAATAGAACGCAAATATATTGGAAAGGTGAAAGAATAATGCATGCATTAGAATTTATTACTATGACGACAACAACCTTTGTTACGTGAATGTTAAATGGAAAAATATAGCAGCAAAATAAACCAATAGGATTTGCAAACAGGTAACTATTTCTAGCGTTCCATTAGCGATCTTAAGAATTGATATTTCATATAACGATACAATAATATATGTTACAAGTGTAGATTTATTAATGGTAACCACGACGAATGCTTACGAAAAAAATCTTCGCTCAAAAAATTTCAAACTAGCTGTTGCTCACAACTTTGTATGCGAAACTTTAAAAGGAATATTTTTTCCCATACATTACTTTTTCATTGATGTTCCGCTTCTATTAGTCGTCGATAAATAGACTATATAACATAAAAAAGCAATACAGGCAGTGATGGCCTCGAGGTGTAGGCGCGCGGTCGAGAATTTCGGCGGTCGCAGGTTCAAACCCCAGGCACACACCTCTGACTTTTCGAAGTTATGTGTGTATTCACAATTAATTATCACTTGCTTTAACGGTGAAGGAAAACATCGTGATAAAACCTGCACACCTAAAAGTTCTTAGAAATTTCTTAGGTGTGTAGTCTGCCAACCCGCACTAGGCCAGCGTGGTGGACTAAGGCCTAAACCCTCTCAGTTGTAGAGGAGGCCCGTGCCCAGCAGTGGGATTTACGTAGGTATATAGGCTAATGATGATCTTCATACATGACACAAATACATTTATTCGTCACAAATACTTATTCAAAATTATGTAGTAATTTCGACGCCATATTAATATTTAAATCTGGTGTCAGGAATTACGAAAGACTTTTTGTTCTCGCAATCACCCAAATCCACTATAAATGCACCCATTTACATATACCTAAATGTGAAAGAAGCAAAATTTTCTGTGCGCAATGAAACCTGCAGCCTATCCTATGCTGGCCTATACTCATAACAATAAATAAAAAGAATTAAAGCAATAATATAAATGCGTGATAGCCTCTAGGATAAAGCGTTCCGTTGAGACATCACGGCGGTCTCGGGTTCAAAACATTATGAATTTTCAAAGTTATGTTTGTAATCCTTCGATTAACAATAAATCGTGTTAACATTATATAATACCACGCATTGTAGCGAAGAAAAACACGTGAGAAATCCTGAGGTTTCGACAAGAATTTTATACTTAGGACCTTACCCCGCCCAATAGTAGAGGAGGCTTGTGGCCAGCAATGGGACGTCCATATATAGGCTGATATAGATATAGACAATAAAATAAATTTTCGTTAATTTTAGATTTGGTATAGGTAGTTTTCGTTCACGTAAATATATATTTTGAAGTTTTAAATATTTTTTCATATTTGGAAATATTGATGCACTCACAATGAATTATCACGAACTTTAATGCCTTCGCCATTACAAACAAACTTCCAAAACATCGGGAGGAAACCTGCACACATAAAAGTTCTTAGGTATGTACTCCGCCAACCCACCCTAGGTCATCGTGGTGGACTAAGTCCTAAACACTCTCAGTTGTAGAGGAGGCCCGTGCCCAACTGCTCAGCTGTGGGTCATTATGCATTCCGAATAGAAAAACCTTTTAAAATAAAGTTTTTTTTTAATTAAACAGATTTTTTTTAATAATAATTACTTTCCCCGTTCAGAGCCTAAACCAGTTGACCTGTTTTAGCCTCAAAGATAACCAGAATATGGAAAAAAGACATTATAAAAAGATTACTGTTGTAAACGAACAATAAATTTCCAATACTTCGGTAACACGCCGACTCACGCCGAAATTAATATCAAATCCTCAAAGTTCAATGAAAGAAAACTCTATAGTGAAATGTTTGAAATAATAGATCATTGTGGAGGCGTCATTACCGGGCCGCGGCCACCCAAAGCGCGCGGGCATCCACTCTCGCGCACCGGTGGTCCGTAACAAGGGCTAAGGGACGCGCCATACAGGACGAGGGAAAAATATATCGCCGAGTATAAGTCAATCGATATGTTAATATTCATTGATTTGGTGTTGAGAGTGAGGCTATGAGTGATAGCCCAGACTATGCATTTTGTGTAAAGATTTTGAATTTTCAATCAAAATGGAAGACATATGAATTAACACGTAGGTACCTATTCACACAACGGTTATTTATGTTTTAGGACATCGCTCGATGTAAACCGCTTTAACGAAGTTGTTCTAGAAATTAATAAATTATAACAGAGGTAGAAGTACAATTATGATTGAAATCCATCCGCATCAGCTTAAAAAAAATGGTAGGCACTAATGTGGAGTGAAATTCTACAAACAGGACTAATGGCACAAATATTTAAAGAACCATTAAAACATTGGTTATTTATTTATAAAGTCATCTTTATTATCAAGGATGAGATACTTCACACATTTTAATTTGTACCTATTAATTACGGGGTCTATAGCGAGATTACTAAAATAATACATATAACTACACGTAGGTATAACAATGGCAGTGATGGCCTCGAGGTTTAGGGGCGCGGTCGAGAATTTCGGCGGTCGCAGGTTCAAACCCCAGGCACACACCTCTGACTTTTCAAAGTTCCACAGGGCATAGTGTGTGTATTCACAATTAATTATCACTTGCTTTAACGGTGAAGGAAAACATCGTGATAAAACCTGCACACCTAAAAAGGTCTTAGGAATTTCTTAGCTGTGTAGTCCGCCAACCCGCACTAGGCCAGCGTGGTGGACTAAGGCCTAAACCCAGTAGTAGAGGAGGCCCGTGCCCAGCAGTGGGACGTATTTGGGCTGATGATGATGATAATAACAATAAAACCAAACCATAAACACAGAATATCATACAAAAAATTATAAGGTGTCAACTTATCGCAATGCAATAACAACACAATCGATTGTAATTACTAATAAATCGTTATCGGCATAATCATTCGATTTGTTTCATCGATGACGTGTGGCAACACCCTTACTGGAACCGGGATTCGCGTACAATACGCCGATCGTTTTTTACATGATTACCTCCAAGAGCGTTTATAATAAATCGTCCATGCACCGCTACGCATAATCGATGAGACAAAATTAAAACCGCATTAATTCATACCTATTCGCCGTATGACGCGATAAATCACCCCATGATGCAAATAATTCCCGTCTCTTTTTATTTTATGCTTAAAACACTGTAATTTCCATCGATTTATGAAATTCACGACTTTATAAAGGTGACACGCGATTGTCGAAGCTTTAAAATATTGCGAAAATGAATTTTAATAAATATGTAATTTTGTGTAACTGACTTATTAATGGAGTGATGTAATATTCATATTATTAAAATATCTGCCATATTTCTGAGTTATAAATTCATTATAGCTGGTAAGTTTATGTCTTGTAGTGGTACCTACGTTGTATCAAAAATAGCAAAACAATTTTCGCTTGCATCTTAATTCAAAAGAAAGAATAGGTATGTCACTAAAAGTGTATTTTAAAGATTATCAAAACTACGAAAAGAGAATAAGACAAAGAAATGTTACAATACTTAATAATTACCAATAATGTAATAATAATAATGACGGTAAAAATCCAGTCACTTGGATAACATTTGTGATAATTATATCTACAATATTTTAAAAAAGTTTTTTCCCACAAGATGTAGGTACAGACGAAATTCAAACACAATTAAACGATGTTGCTAGAGGACTTAAGACGAAGAACTCATACGTACACTTTCATTCACGACTGTTTCGTTAATGGAGTAGGTAGCAATGTATTTCTACGCCTATATCAGTTATTTCGTTCCACGTAAAAGTGGGCGAGCTTATTGGTTTCACCGTGCAGCTACCGAGAAAAGCCTACTAGCACTTTGCATTGACAATCGATCTGGTCCTCTCGATCGGAAGCTACTCACACGCGGACTTTTTTTTTCTTTATTAAAGTATTTTAGGGACTTTGAATCACTCCACTTTATTGGGTTTTTCCATTAGGAAATTCTCAGTAGCAGCACGGAGTCTGGAAATGTGCCCGAAAAACGCCAATAGGCTCGCCCTCTATTACGTGGGACTAATACATATCTGGCGAAATATGGGTGCAGTAATGCACCTCTGCCTAGTGCCTACGCCTTTGGGGAATACAGGAGTGAGGTTATGTATGTTTTTATGTAGGTATGCGAATAGTGATTCTGAAGTGTCAGATCATGTCAGTCCCGTTGTATATACAATAGTATTTATGTATACTCGTATTATCTTACTCGTATATTTAATAAAGACTTTAACTTTGGAAAATTTTATACACGCATAAATACATCTATCTGGCTGCTTCCGATGTTTGGGCAGATAAGACGGTTTGAAAAATACACGCGGACTTACAATGCAGAAAATTAATGGCGTATTACAAATGTTTTTAAAACTTATAAAATAGATACTAATATTCTGATATCCTGTTGTTACTTGACCCGTAAATATTTATTTATGCTAATCCGAAAAAATCTCAAATATTTCTGATATCTATAAAACAAGACCTGTGATGGTATGTTTATTGTTTACTATGTGAATAGCTGTCAAATTCCTGACCCTTATTACGTGGGGTTTGTGAAATGTGGGTGCAGGAATTCAGCTTTACAAAGAAAACATATAAGGCAGTTTCCAACTCGAATTCCAATAAAGATGAGAATTTTGGTGTTGCGACATGTTTATTAGCGGCACAGAGTGTTAATAGTGCTCTGCAAGCGGCAAAATGCTTGTCAAACACCTGGACATCTGAATATACCCTGCCTACTGCCTATCTGCCTACTCTTCCAGGGTAAAGGCATAAGCCAGTAACATGTTTTGGGAAAAGTGTTAGCTTCTCAGCTTTGTATTTTTTTATCATAAAAGAGAAGTACCAAGCAGCGGACGATATATCTAAGTAAGTACATTATACAAGTAATTTTACCTTCATTTTTGCATCAAACAACATTGCTGGTGGTAGGATATTCGTATCCGCCCGGATAGCGGCCACCGTACACAAGGCGTAAAACCCACCATAGTGGCACATGCAAATGTGCCGCGTTCCGGGATCAGCCAGTGTACCTATATCCGGTTTTCGGGGGGGGCTTCAATCATGGTGAAAGGATGACCGTGCCGGCATTTTTTGGCACTTTTTCTGGACTCCATTACGCTTACCATCAGGTGCAATGGAGTCACTTTGCCCTGCCAGTAGAAAAAAAAGAAGATTACCCCACCTGAAAAGTTATTTTCTCGCTCCTCTAATTCCCCAATAATATGTTAACAGAATTAAACTGGATTACCTATAAGCTTTTAACTCTTACAGGGACAGGCAGAGCCCAAATTGCCACAATCTATAACAGCATACGATTTTCCGTCATTTCAACAAATAGTCCCGAACAACGGAATAGAAAGCTGTATTGTATCATAATTCCTTTAGAGAACTAATGTTACATAAATGATTTACGAGCTGTTACGCCATGGGCCCATCACCTCCCGTTATGATAGAGTGGGAATGGCTCTCTGTCAACGTACAAAGGAATCTTGCTTCAGGTTAATTACCTCGGTGATTCGAGATCGTCTGCTTACGTCAACACTTCGCCAATCATCGGTAATCGTTGACAATCATCGGGATTTCTAGGGTTGAAGATTGTATCTATGTACACGGGATCGGTGTGTCACATTTTTGTGGGTACTATTTGCTTAAATTAAAATAATAATAATAAAAAAATTGTAGGATTGTTAAGAGATCGTATTATCAAATAACAAAATTATACATAAGGCTTCTTTAACATCCAAAATTAATTTCTCTTTGTGATTTATTCGTCTTTAAAGCTTCGTACTTGTATGTCTGACAGCCCCGTGGCGCAGTTGGCTAGATACCAGCTTGCGAAACGAAAGGCAGCAGTTTCGATCCCCGCACCGAGACAAATGTGATCCACAAGTGTTTGTTTCGGGTCTGGGTGGTTGTGAGACCGAAAAGTCTCGTAGTTTCTGATACCCACGACACAAGACCTGTATTTTAATGTGGGTTCAGAACTATGTATGTGACTTTTGGATGTACCTATTTATTTATTTATGTTGGTATGTTGACAAGACGCACCATATACTAAGCTGACTATAACTTTCTTATTAAATAACACAACTGCAGTCTAACTAGATAGGGTCACTTTGCCGTGCCAGTAGAAAAAAAAAATAGGATTCTCAGACCATTATGACTCTTTCAATAAACGACATAATTTCAGCCCGAAGCAGCTAAAATGTCAAATACCAAGATTTGGAGAATTAATTTACATAACTTTTACGTAAACCCTTGCTTGCACAGCTAACAAGAAACGTTAATAACACAAATCACATAAAAATACAAATACCAATATTTCAATGAGGCAATTAACATACCTTCAACGCAAGTCATAACACAAATCAAGTATCAAAACTGCTCATTAATGTAACCCCCAGACCCCAGTGGATCTAAATACGGGCCCCAGACGACGTCTTCACGACATTCACCTTTCGCACGCTTTCGGCCGATCATTGGGGCCGATTCTTTTGATAGGTGCATAATGTTGCGCCAGTCACGTCGCATCAGGCAATCAATCATTCAGACGGGCTAACTGTAGTGCTTAACTGGTGGAAATGGCAAAAAATATCGCGGCTTACGACAGGACAGACCGTTTTCATCATTGCTGTGATTCAGAATGGTGAATGAACGGTTTTTGCGAGTTCTACGAAATTTGATATTGAGATGGACAGGAAAAAAGCTAAATTAGGTAGTATAAGAAGCATCGTGGAAGGTAGTATTAGAAACTTAACCTGTATCGTGGCGCCTAAACAAATGAATAGGAAATTGGTGGAAAAGCTTAATGAGCGTTCAATAGTAGCTATTTATAACGGATGTAATACTTAATAAAGCTAATATAATAACTAATAAAGCTAAATAAAACAACAACAAAAACCGAATTGTATTTCACAATTTGCGTTTTTCTTTCAACATAGATATAATTTTACTTTTCGTTCTAATATACTTCAATGTAAAACAACTGTAGACCTTAATTTTCTATAAACAAAAATTCCACTTTGAACACTAGTAAAATGTGCAAAACCAGCTAAAAATTAAAAAAAAATATACCTATACCTACCTATATATACCTATAGGTACTCGTAGAACTTCAGGATATAAAAAGACAATCATGCTAAACATGAACAGTCGGTATTCACGGCGTATCTAATGACAAATGTTAATTAAATTACGCCAAAACAGTGTTAAAAACAAACATTGAGGCACATTGAAGCACATTGTTAAAGTTATTGCCATGGATGGGTCTGGAAGCGAGATGAACAGATCTCGCATCTCTGTTTCGGGCGGAGCCTGCGTCGGCTTAGCCCACGTATTTAGGGCCCTCTATGTGAGGTCCCGACGGTAATTTATTAACTGGGCCCCACAAATACTGACTCTCGAAATATACCATTCAAGAAATAGCGATATGAATTTATTATTAAGACATGAAAGCCGTTTTAGGGTTCCTTTGGGTTTGTTTTTAACGGATTTGAAATTGAAGTTGCTCTTTATAGCAAACATAAAACAATATGGGTGAATAAGTTCATAAGTACGTGTACTTTATTATTGTTTTGTGTGTCTTCAAAATACTCTCCTACGAATTAAGAATATGTTGGGTTTTAAATAAACTCCTTTTTGATATAAAGATTTTGGTCACACAATATAGATTATTTTAATATAGATTATATTTTTATTAAATTCTTACTTTATTGTTTGGTCAAGAGATTTTTATTTTACTAACTTTCATTTAATGAAAAGGTAGAGCAAGGTCAATATAAATTCCGTCTTATGGTAAATTGAAATGATGTGGGCTTGGATTACTTGATGAATAGAAAAAATAATCTCCTTCTTCTCTGTCCTTCTCACACCTCTAGTCTCGTTCACTCCTCTTTCCCCGTACAGTCTAGTCTTTTATGGAATGCACTTCCCCTAGAGATGAGGATGTGCAAGACTCGTCAGTCGTTTAAATTAAAAGTTCGTGAGTTGCTGTTAAAGAGAATCTCAGAATCTCCATGATAGTATTTTTGTATTTATTATATTTATATATTTACTATTAAACCTATATTCATAATTCATTACTTCTTTTCTTTGCCAAAAATATATAAGTTTGTGTATGTACATATATATATATATAAATATATATACGTGTGTATCTTCATAAATTATTTTATTTGCACACCTGCTGTTCACATCTCTGCATCACCCAAGGTTCGACTGGCAATGAATAGGCATTAAGTCCACCTTTACAATTATATCATTGTATAAAGTGTAAATAAATAAAAACACGCTTAGTGTTGAAAATCCCAAGTACCTTTATACTCGGGAAAAACATGTTATTAATACCGTTTGATAAAAATAATCATTAAATAGTTACAAATCATTGGAATATTGGGATTCTTAGTAAATCTTAAATGCAACATAGGTATGATCCTATGACATACACTAAGGCTGAAACCTCGGCATTTAAAACAGGAACTTTACTTGTATAATAAAAAATCCAATAATTACCTACTATAGCAATTTCTCATTATGTAGGTATAGAATAGCGGAACCCGTGCGCTACTGTCGACAAAACACTTAGCCGAAGTTTTCCCATTGGGTTCTCAGCGATGTAACGGTGTAAATCCATGCTAATTAAGATATCCGAATCTTCCATTATTCATGTTGATGAGTGATCTCATTTTTTTTCGTTTTAAACACGATTTTTACATTCAACTTTCACCCTATTAGGCGAATGTTATTGTACTACTATCTCATACTATTACCTATTGCATTAAGAATTTGTTTTTGTTTCGGTCAATAATGTTTTATTACTTTATCGTGTTCTTTTAAACGATATTTCGAGGTAATTTCTGTAATTTTGTTGGTGAAAGCGTTTTGTGAAAATTGAAACGAAATCGCTATTTCAGGTAATACGTGTTATTAATTTTGTCTGCAGTTTAACTTTACCAAGTAGTTTTACCAAAAGTTTTCTTGTATGACTAATTTTATGATATTCACAATAATACAAAACAATAGCAGGGTATACTTTTTAATTGATCAAAGACTAAGGTATGACATCCCTTATTAGGTACCAAGTTATTTAGGTGTTCAGATTATTTAACCATTTTTGTTAAGTCACCGCATTGGCACCTGATGGTAACAGTAATTGCCAATGGCCAGGCTGACCAAAAAGCCATACGGAAGGAAAGATATGTATCATAATATTAAATGACTTTCGGGCCATCTAACTCACCGAGCGATACGCAGCATGGTTGTTCCGCCACGATTTTCGGCGAAAAAGTTATATCACTCTTGTCAAGCTGCAAATTAAAATCATACTTAGTATGGCTACGGAGTAATTCTACTATTGCTTTGCGTTGGCGATAAATAATAAATACACCCAACAGTCACAAACATAGTTCTGACCCCACATTAAGATACGAGTCTTGTGTCGTGGGTATCAGAAACTACGAGAGACTTTTCGGTCTCACAAACACCCAGACCCGAAACAAATATTTGTGGCTCACACAAAAAATTGTCTCAGTGCAGGAATCGAACCTGCCTCTCGTTTCGCAAGCTGGTTTCTAGCCAACTGCGCCACGGGGCTGTCAAACGATGAAAGTAATGATCCAATGTCTCATCTGTTCACTATCAAATCAGGCTAATTAAAATGTTCAATATTGACATTCCTAATTATACCTAACTATCATTTCTTTTTTAGAAAATACTTCACCTTTTTTTTCGACGTCATAATTCATAACGACTCTAGCACTTGTGCAGTGCAATGCCTAAAAACTAAGCTAGTGGAGGTGCAACTGCGTCCTCTATACCTATCCGATTTTCGTTACGAAGGCACCATGCCAAATATCTCTAGGAACTTCTCATACAGCCAGAGAAGTTGTTATCTGTCACACGAAGAAGACAAACAGAGGATTCTGTCAGTTTACCGGCGTTTAAAATTTGTATTAGAAATCCAGACTGAAACTGTGCTTGAATTTGATGTCATCTTCGTACACCACTGGTGTCTGGTAACCCCAACTTGCTCTTCCTGTCCCATTCTCCAGACCCTAGCCTTAAATTTTTAAAAACTCCTGTTTGAGTACGTGATAGCTCTACCACTATATAATTAAGTACACTGTAGCCGGTAGCTACATAACATGCTTTCAATGGATAATAAAGTTTTCAAATTATTGTGGTAATTAATTTATTAAATAATTACTTGTTAAAAAAATATATAGTATTCATGTTTAAATCAATATTTAAAAACGGGATAATAGAATAGGTACGAGGAATATGAGAGTCTCATTTGTATTACATAAAAATCTACAAAATTATATTAACGAACTGCTTCATATAGTAGTACACATTTTCGCATACCTGTTTAATTACCAATAGGCTTTACAAGTTTTCTAAAGCCGGCATTTGCGCTACACTTATCAATATTTAAAGCACTGACAGCCATCTAGCGATTAACAATAAAAACGTAACTTTTACTATTCGACCATAGATGTCGCTACGACATCAAAGGCCTTAATCTAACAGCGCCATCTATAAGCTAATGGCTTTTGTTTAATTCTTTGTCAATAATGTTGCTTGTGAACTGTCAAGTCAATGTCATTTGTGATTTGATTATATTTGATTTTTTTGAGTTGAGCTCTATTTAATTGTAATAGTAAGTACAAGTTTAAAAAAATGAATAGTCAACTAATAGAAAAAGTGATAAAGACGAAAAATGTGACATGTCCAGACATCGCGTTCACAAACCCACTTCTTGACAGAAACGTAGCCAAAGCGCTTTCCAAAAGTTTTGTTGAGATGCTTACGACTTCAAGGCAATGTTCAAATGTAAACAGCAACTTGCGGCATACAGTTCTAAATAACGTTAGAAAAATCTGCAAGAACGAACCGGAAAACCACTTAAAAGTAAAAGAAGAATTCACAAGCTTACTTACTGAATGCTACATAGAAAATATTGAAGAAGAATCAAACAGTATGAATACAATGGATAAACAACTAGACAATTTTTTAATAAGGCGTATAAGTGAACTCAACTATAGGACAACACACATTTCAAGTGATAATCCAGAAATCTTCCAAGCATTAATTAATTTAAATCCTTCACAAGTTGAAACATTGTCTAATAATATTATAAATTGGAATGTTGATAATAGGAATTTAAATATACTTATTAAATTATGGACTACAGATTTGCTTAACGAAGATATTTGTGACGATATCTCAATTCAGATTAAATCAAAAATTGAAAAAAATGTACTTGATATAATGCACTTTGTTCTTACCACTACAGAAGCAGATTTGTCTAAGATATTTAACAACAATTATTTATTAAAACAATTAATGATGAAATGTTCCACATCTAGCAAGTGTTTCCAAATATGCTGTGCAGTTATAAATTATCTTTTTATCACAACTACCTTTAATCCTAGAATAGAGAATTTCATACCAATCTTTGTGAAAAATGTTAAACAGAATTGTACAAAAACAACATTTGTTGTGTTATACCCAACGAATCTTAGCCATATTGTGTTGTCATTAGATTATGATGTAAACACATTATCAGAATCTTCAAAACTCAAATATGTTAATATGGTTTTAAATTATTTTCACGATTTGCATGAAAAATCTGAAAATGATCTTATCATGTTATTGTCTCACTTCCCTCAATGGTTTGATATATATTTTGAAAACAGAGATATTACCTAAAACTAAATGCATGATAATATTAAATTATTAGCATAGTATATTATAATTCAAGCATGTCAACTATTGAAGTCTGTAAGTAAATTAAAAATTACCCTAATACAAATATGGCGATATTTTTTGATTAGTTTAATTATATTTCAACACACATGTATGTACAATTGAAAACTTCATCAGTCCTTATACCTAGCACTGCTAGCCAAAAGCAAATTTTTAAATAGGAAGGTGGGAACTTCAAATATCTAAACATTCTTAAAAACTTTTTATGTATTTACATTAGTCCCATTACACCCAACCACTAAGAGCTTCCATACTGCAATTTTTTTTTATTTACTAATAAAAATAGCCCCTCTGAAGGGGTATGCAGACCTGTATTCTTTAATAAAAGAAACCTATAGGATGCTTTTCTGGTATGTCTGCTGGTATTTAGAATATTATAATAATAGTAACAAAGCCCACTAACTGTCCAACCATTGCCGTTTTGCATTCAAATATGCCACATATATTTATTTATCACTGTTGTAGGATTTATACCTTATGTATTGTAGTTGATATCCTGGGCAGTCTCCGGAAATCTTACTTGGCTGCATATTTTTGCAATGTGCTATCGTGCGATCGAGAGAACTGGGTTCGATTCTAGATCTCAAAATTTAATCAAGTTATCGCACTAGGAAATTATTATGTTATTATCATCACGGCATACTTTCCTTACAGTACATTGCAGTAGCCTTTTTAAAGAATATGAAACATGTGAATAAAGTAAAACAACTCTTTTACGAAACTTTATTGATCACAAGAAATAAATAATGCTTACCACCATCAAGGTGTTCTAAATCACACAAAATATTAATCACATTTAGATCAAAAATTACATTTATAATACTGTTAAAATCTCCATTTTGCAGACTTCATGGAATACACATAAATCACAATTTTTACTTAATTTAGCACTGATTTGCTATAAATAACAATATTTGGCACCATTTACTTGTGCTTCACAGAAATAAGTTCATTATGATTTAAAATTTAGTGAACCTAGTAGCAGTCTTACTTATTAACAACCGCCTTCATAATCTTGGAATACATATTATCTTCAGTTAAATTTGTTGGAATAGATTTAAATTTCATCGTTTGGTAGTAGTACTGCTGTGCGTCTATACCAGGACGCAAGTTTGTGCTCGTTTGGTATCTCAAGGTGACATGCCGAAAGCTCTGTAAATGTCGCTCCAAAGTCCTTGATAAAGGCAATACTTCATTACATAGCCCACAATGGTAAAGATTTGGGCGTATCTGAAAACAATAACATTTGTATTAGGTTTTTTAGTTTATTAATTACTTACACAAATATAATATCTGGCACAAAATAAATGCATGCGTACATCCCTTAAAAGGAAAGCGAAAGGATCCAAGCTATGATTCTAAGGTTCAAGTAATAAGGGGCGAGTCAATTAACATTTTTTGATATATAGCTTTAGATTTTGTAATGGATAAACCTAATGATCAAACCCGAGAATCAAATACATTATCTATTAATCACACATATGCTGTGAGACTTTTATACTAGCATGGCAAAGGCACTAGTTTCCAGGTCTAAAATATGGATAGACCATAAATAAATATTTATCTCCTGTTATAACTTATGATGTCGAAAATTGCCGGCAATTCCTGAGTGATCTTCATATTATTGATAGCTTTTAGAATACTACCAATGTTTGCCAATTCTGGGTAAAAAAAAAACATTCATACTCACCTCTCTTAAGATAATTTCCTCTTTATTGTCGATAAATTTAGCAGCCAAAAAGTTCTGCTTGTGTTCGACAGTCTTACAATGTTTATACTTGTCACTCACAGCATACACTTCACCACACGCATAGCACTTCATTTGGTTAGCTGTCGAGCCAAAATTGATCTCTTTGATCAAAAGGAATGAATAATCAAATATTAAATATTCAGTATTGATACGGAACATTTCAATTTTCTTGCAAAAATTTATTGATCTTATGTATTTTGTCAGTGGCACTGTTTTGTATTTTAGTTTCTCGTATTCCTTTCGTTTCAATTTCAAATGGTTGGTGTGGCAAAGACCTCTTACGTGTTCTATGAAGACACCGAGATGGGGAGACAGGCGTTTGTCACAGAGAGTGCAAAACCCCATCCTTCCCCCTTCATTTAACTTTATGTAATTCTCTTGGCCATATTTGGCAACCTCAGATCTCCGTTTGCCATGATCTTTAAATATGCTTTCGTGCAGATCTTTGATCTTCTGTCCGTCTTTATATTTAGATTCATAATGAAGATTTAAATGAGTCTTAAATTGCTTCCGCACTGGATGTATTACACTGTCGCACACTTTGCAAGTGGCTTCCTTATTCTTCATGTCAATAACAAAGAGTTCTTTGTGCAAATCCAGAAATATTTTTCCATCTAAATCTACCAGTGCTTCCAACTTATAATTTGAGTTTTTATTTTCTGATTTTGATTTCCCGCTTTCATTATTTGTCTTATCGTGTTTCTTCTTATGCTCGGCAAACAAAGTATTCATGAATATTTTTTTACACATGAAGCATTGAAAAATACTATCATTTATCTGAAAAAAAAAAAAAAATATGGTCTGCAAGATCTATAGCATTTCATTTCTTGGTTATTAGACCAAGGCCAAAACTAAACTAATATTATCCTTGCAAATCGATCACAAACAAATCATCTCGCTTGATGCCAAAAAAAAACTTGCATGGGTTTAATTACACTGCCCGACCCAACATCCTATAAGAACATTGTGGTAAAGAAGTGTTAGAATCCCACCATGATATCCCATGGTTGTAGTAAAAGTTGAATTTGGTAGACCTTTGGGATCACTGCAAGCAATGATCTGAAAACACAGTAGTGGGTCAACTTCATGCGAAGAGTAGTAACGAGTAAGTCTGGTATGACTGTGTCTGTGCAAAACGGATAATAAAACATTTAAAAAACAGCTAACATCATACCTTCCTGTAGTAAATTCCATTGTCTTCTATGATCACAGTTTGTATTAGTTTGAGCACATGGTCATTAATTTTAATATGTTTGGCACCATTTTCGACTAGAGTATTGCATATAACACATTTTTTGCCAATCACTCCATTCCATATCATAAAGTTAATTATTTCTTTATTCAATTCTATAAAGTCATAGTTGTATTTTCCTATCAACGGTTTTTTTAGTGTATCTGGATTACTTTTCTGATGCTTATGTTCATCTTTGCTTGTATGTGTTTTAACTGCTTCAATGTCTTGAAGAAGGATATTGCAGATAATGCAGTAAAATGAGTTCTCAATCTAAAAGAGACATAAGTATGTATTTTATTTATATTTACTATAGAAGGATATTGAGTTCAGGCTGTAACCACCTATAACCCAAAAACATGACATAAAACAGTCCTGCAAAATGTGTTAATTAAACAGAGATAAAAATAGTTAAACACATTCAAATAATGGTCTTGTTTTCAGGATGGCCAAATGGTCTAAGGGTCCTAAAAAGTTCAAATAATCCTTTAAGTACATCTCAGTGAGTTCAAAATAATATGTGGAGTATAATACTACTCTTATTTAAAACCTGTTGCTACAATTGGTGAAACATTGCTGTAATTAGTTTTATGATTATATCTATTAATATTACCTTGGCTATAAACTCCTTCCTGAATTTAGGCACCAAAGGGTGATTTTTAACACTATTTCGATGTTTCTCCCAACGCATATGCCTCACCAAATCTGATATCAAATGATATGTCTCTTGACATAGTAGACAGTGATATTCAAAATATCCACATAATATATAGTTTTTGGAAATCTTGCTGATATTCATCCTAAAGTTATGAACACAGTAAAAAAATATTGTATAATGTAAAAAAAATAGTCGACAGCGAAATAGGGGCTTGCCCACTATATTTTACTGTTCAGAATTATCTATAAAAAAAACCCTTTAGATCGCACACTACATATTTCTGACATGGGACCAACAAGGTAGTTTTAATTATTACAAATAGTATTATTGGAATCTTATAAGAAAAAGAATTAGGTGATCAATTGTTAACAATTAATATGTAGTTAAATAATGTACTATTTAATTTAACAAAATTATAACGTGGATGTAATTTACTTACTTTGGTCTGTAATTACGAGTCCGAAAGCCTCAAATACTTATTTATGCTACGTTGCTTAAATAATAAGAGTCTTTGTTTCTAAATCCTTAAAAATAGTCAGTTTTTACCAATTTATGATGCTAGGAAGTTATACATATTTTGATCTAACGAATATCTTTTTTTGTTCTGTGAGCATATTAATAAAATGGAATAAGTCACAACATTTAAGTTACATATATCTGATGCATAAATTTGGGCAATATGATTTTACGACTGATCAAAAACTCCTAACAAAGTAATTGCAAAAAAATAGCGGGTAAAATTCGGATGGAAACTCAAACAATGCAATTTGCAAATCTGAAATCGTTCTTCTCTGCCGTTCCGTTCCACACAAATTTTGTCTACCGCATATATATTGATCAAAACATTTTTTGCATTTGTTTATTTTAGTTGCAACAAGAGTTTCAAATAGATATCAAAAATATAACCATTTGTTCGTAAAAAATGCGGCAAATAAATTAAACAAAACAAAATAATGAAACAAAACAATATACCTACCTACCTAATCTATTCCTTGATTTGATGTATTTTATGACTTTCAATCCGTACTACTGAACCGATTTAAATGAAATTTGGTACACAGATAGTTTAAACCCTGAGAAAGGACATAGTCTACTTTTTATCCCGGAAAAGGGTTTTAAAGGGTTGAAAACTCTTTCACACATCCACCCGGACGAAAGGTTGTATGGAAGTATTGTCATTTTTAAAGCTAGAAGCTTGAAATTTATTTTTTAGGCTGTTGATTAGATATAAATAAATATGACATTAAAAGTTTGTAAAAAATGTACCTTTAAGGGGGTAAAATAAAAATAGGGGTGAAAGGTTGTGTGGAAATTCGTCATTTTTTGAAGCTAGAATGATGGAACAACGTGTAGACGACTGTAACTATGTATATGTAACTATATGTCTGTTATGCTTTCACGCCTAAATCATTTGACCGGTGTAAACGATTTTTGATATGGATATTAATGGGACTCTGTGGAGTAAAATAGACTACAACTTATTTTCTTTCTGAACCTAACCCTGTAGTCTACGCGGACGGAGTCGCGGGTAAAAGCTAGTAAATTATAAATATTACCTACAGCAGTAATAAAGTACAATTAGGACGTTTCAATGTAGAAAGTTCATTATGACACAGTATATTCCTCTGGAATATTTTAATTTAATTAATTATATTATTATTTCATACTTTACTTCATTACAATATTTAAATTAACATAGCTTTTGGATTTTTTTTTATCTATACTGTACAGTGTACGCATATTTGTATCTCTTTCTTGTATTAAGAAATCATATTGTGCCATTTCTGTATAGTAAGTATTATTTATTGATTGTACTTGTAGATTGTAGTTGGTAGTACTGACTCCGAGTACGGTATATTTAGGGATGTTCGATGTTAGAAAAACATCGATGTTGACATCGATGTTAACATCGAACCAGAAGTATCGATGTACGATAAACATCGATTGAAAAACATCGATGCTTTAGGTAGGGATGTCGGAAAATGCAATATAGTAAATATATTATTTGAAAATATCTATCGATATTTATATTTTTACTAAAAAGTATCGATATATCGGTATGAATTGTGTACGTACTCAAAAACAAAAGAATACGCGCGCGTTGACAGAGTTGTCGACCAAAAAAAAGGATAATGTTAAATGTTGTCTCGCACTCGCAGTTGAATTGATATTTAATGTTATTGTTAATGTCTTTAGTTGTCAGTTTTTTTTCTTTGAGAAGTGCAAAGTAATAACTATTCGTACGGCTTGTCTTGCGAACAATAGATGGCGCCCTAAAGAATAATTGACGTTTCGTCGTTTCGATGATTTATTCTTATAACATCGATGTTTTTCAGCTAAACATCGATGTTTATTCAACATCGATGAATATCGATCATCCCTAGGTATATTATATATTTTCAATTTCAGGACGCGTTGTTACTTGTTAGTTGTTAGGTGTAATGGTTTTGCGCCTAAATGTAGTTTCACTGTTATTATCCAATAATACAAGTAGATTTTATAAAATTATGTAAAGATAAAGTTAGCTATTTTATTATAGTATTGCCAAGTGAATTACAATCCAAGATCTAAAATGAGTAAAAGACGCCGAGCTTCTTCGGGTGCAAGCCGTGGAGTGGACGGCGATGATAGTGATGAATTAAGTAATCATGGACCTCCTCCATCCACGAGGAAGAAGAAAAAGTTAGATCCAGTAAGTAAATACACTCGGCAACAAGTCAATATTGTGATTTAAGTTTCTTTTTATTATTTTTTATAAAACCGGCAGGAGGCACTAACATAATGTAAATAGAACTTAGTGCATCATAAACAAAACAGATGCATATATGTATAGTGAATTAGTATTCAAAATTAAATATATCCTATATATGTTAATTATGGCAGCAACAAGTTGTTTTGTGTCTACCTTGCGTGTTCTTATATTGTTAAGTCATCACTTAATGAGACATAGAAGATGTTTAATCTAAATGGTTATCACTATAAGTGATCTCTAACATTTATCTGTATTTTTTTTAGAGTGAGATCTGCCAACAGTTATATGACACAATCAGATCGTACAAAAAAGAAGATGGTACTTTATTGTGTGACTCTTTTATTAGAGCACCCAAGAGACGCCAGGAGCCACAGTATTATGAAGTTGTCTCACAACCCATAGATCTGCTCAGAGTAAGTTTTTTATTCCTTCACTTGTTAAGTTAAGTGTGCCTATACTTATTGTCTTCATTGTTTTCAATCATGTAGTATAAATTATTGTATAGTGTACTAAAAAGTATAAATAAATAAATAAGTTACCATAAAGTTAATGACATATATCTTGTCCCACAATCTATTCAATATTATAAAATAAATTGGTTAGATTGTTACATTTCTCAAAAATGTATGGCTGAACTGGAAGTTGAATTCTGGTAAAAAGACAGATGGACTTTAGAAACATGGTTAAATACTGTTTTGGTTATACATAAATTAATAAATAAATCGGTTGATAAAATCTATATAGCCACAATATTAAGCTTATGTTATATATGAAATTTGTTTAAGGTTCAACAAAAACTGAAAACTGACACATATGAGGACATAGAAGAGTTGTCGTCGGATATTGAGCTTCTTGTGAACAACGCCAAGGCTTTCTACAAGCCTGACACAGTGGAGTACAAAGATGCCAATGAGCTGTGGAAACTGTACTTGCAAACAAAGCATTCTCTTGAGCATGGTAAGCATTCAAACCAGAAGTTAAATTCTTTTGTTTCATAGAACACTTTTAATAATTTGCTGGATCCGGGGGACCCCTTGCAGCTACATTAATAGCAATTTCCAAATCCCAAAAAAAGCACTCCTAGCCAGTGGCTGTTCTTACATAGAAGCCCAAAAGTGTTACACATTAATTGTTTAACTTCTACTTTATAAATAAATAAATACACCCAACAGTCACTTACATAGTTCTGATCCCACACTAAGATACAAGTCTTGTGTCGTGGGTATCAGAAACTACTAGAGACTTTTCGGTCTCACATATACCCAGACCCGAAACAAATATTTGTGGGTCACACAAACATTTGTCTCAGTGCGGGGATCGAACCCGCGGCCTCTGGTTTCGCAAGCTGGTGTCTAGCCAACTGCGCCACGGGGCTTAATTGTTTATTGTGGGATCAGGATATTATCATTTATATGTTGAATTGCTTTTGTTAAATAAAGATTTAAAGCTTAAAGATTATTATTCAGAATTTTGAAAGGTACACTGTGCTCTTGGGCTTCTATGGAAGTACCGCCACTGCTCCAAGCAACGGCAAGTGTCCATGTGTTGTACTGAATATGGAATATTATCTGTCTATATTGATAGAAGTCAAGTCAACATTTTGGTTCTGCACTATCAAAACCGAAATTATTTACATGGGCCCTCGGTTATAATTGTGGACACTTGGACCACTTTGGGAATTACTGATCTAAACTGTAAATAAAAACATATAAATCTGTATTAAGTACTAAGAGATAGAAGTCCTTACCATTTGGCTCTTTTTGGTTTGCAGCCTACTTATAGTAAGAGGTGGTAATGTACCTGGCATGCATGTATTAACATGTATTGCACTAGCCTTTGGTTGCAAGCTGGCAATCAGGTATGTTTTATATGTTGTAAATTGTGATTTTGTTTATACTCATCACAGGAGAAGAAATGAAAACTCCAAAGCTGTCCAGAACTGGTTCCTCAAGCCGCAGATCTGATGTTGCTGAAGACTTGTCTGAAACGTCTACCAACAATGAGGAAGACAACATTTATGAAGAATTATTTGGAGCGGTTAGTATTTGAGTTATACAATAATAATGTGTACATTTATGTCTAATTTAACATTAAAACAACTAAGAGGTAAGTGCACAATAGGAATTATGATAGGAAATGACAAATACTTAGTGGTAGTGTGAAGGAAATGGAAAACCGAATGGGCCATTGATAGAATTAGAGCAGTATTTCAAAAAAATTATTTTGTTGTACTGCAAACAAATTGTGACAAATCTCACATAAATATTGTTAGGGGTATAATAAAATCGGGTATATATATTGATTAGTCTCAAGCAAAGCTTTTCTCTCAGGTAATGACGGCAAACATCGATGGGCGTCCTTTATATCCGGCCTTTCAATTCCTACCCTCCAAACGCCGGTACCCCGAGTATTTCAATGTAATAGACTCGCCCATCGATTTGAAGACCATAGCACAGAAATTGCAATGCGGCGAATACTCCAACCTCGGCGAGCTGGAGAAAGATTTGCTGCTGATGGTCAGAAATGCGTGTCATTTCAACGAACCCGGCAGTCAAATATACAAAGATGCTAAAGCTTTGAAAAAGGTAAGTTAGGGAGTCTCTGCCCCTTTAGTAGTTTTGTTTGCCGGTATATAGTTCCCACCAGAGTATTTTTTTTGCACAATAGGCATTCAGTTCCAGTGTGATTTGCCTATTGATAACCCAACTCTATGCTATGCTGAGCTGTTAGTAGTTTTTGTTCATAGGTCGCACTTTAGTTCCTTAGGAGAAGCCAATATCCAATAGCATGTAGGATGTCCATCGTTTTGCTTGGAAGTAGAATAGGTTTGAATGAATGATTTAGATCGGTGAGTGAATGAGTAGTGATGAGCCGTGTCACGTGTGTTGTCAGATGATCCAGGTGCGGCGCGCGGAGCTGGAGCAGCACGGTCGCGGGCCGGCCAAGACGTCGGAGCGCATCCGCAGCAAGCGCACGTCGCGCGTGGGGCCCGCGCCCACCAGCCGCGCGCTCGCCATCATGGACCCGCCCGGGTCCGACTACGAGCCCGACGTCAAGGTACTTGTTACATAAGTAAACGATACACCCAACATTAAGATACGAGTCTTGTGTCGTGGGTATCGGAAACTACGAGACACTTTTCGGTCTTACAAACACCCAGACACGAAACAAATATTTGTGGATCACACAAACATTTGTCTCGGTGCGGGCATCGAACCCGCAGCCTCTCGTTTCGCAAGCTCGTGTCTAGCCAACTGCGCCACGGGGCTGTCATAGTACAGTAGAACCTAAGTAACCTATTAAGTCGAACCTCGATAAGTTGAAGACATCTAAATTTCGAAAAAATGTTTTGTTCCCTCCCGATCAAACACCAAAACTACTCGAAATGTCAATCCTCTATTAGTCAAAGTAACCGGTAAGTCCCTCCAAGCCATTTTGGTACATAATTTCTCTCCATAACTTGAAAAATGAAATTGGACCTCTGCATCTCGAACATATCACAATATATCTATGTCAACCTCTTTATTTCGAATCAAAATCCGTCTTAAGCCGAAACGTTCTATAAGTAGAAAACTCTAAGTCGATTTTTTGGCGTCTCCCTTGATGTTGGTCTTATAGAGGTTCTACTGTAGATATGACACTATACATGTCTAATGTCTACAACCTTCTCCTGTTGTATAAGGTTGTATATACCTTAGTCACTAGACTTAGGTGACATAGAATGGATTCTCACTATAACATAAGTAATGTAATGTTACTTATTAGACCTGTCTACATCATGTGAACTGTGAATAGTAATTCACAGTTAAAAATTTAAATGAACGCTACTTTATTATTCGTTGTACTTGTAACCCTAATAATAAATTATATAATAAACATTAATTGTATAATCTTGAAAAAAAATAATTTAGGAAAAAACATTTAGTAAATTCTTATACCTTTTACAGCATTCGGAAGATAGTGCTGGAGATAGTGACGAGGAAAAAGTGGAAAATGAAGATTCGCCACAATGGAAGTTGCTTGAAACAGTCAAAAATCATTTGGGACCAAATGGTGAGTGAAGTTTAAATGTACGTGTAGAAATTAAGTTAATTAAAAATTTACGCCTTTCAATTTCCTCACAGGAACACCGATGGCTGAGCCGTTCTGGAAACTTCCATCGCGACGTGCCTATCCCGATTATTATAAGGAAATCAAAAACCCGGTATCGTTAAATCAGATCAAAAATAAGATACGACGCGGCAACTATGGGACTCTGTCTGAAGTGGCTGGTGATATGAATATCATGTTCGAGAATGCTAAGCAGTACAATGTGCCCACTTCCAGATTATATAAAGATGCTGTTAAATTGCAAAGGTGAGATTTTCTTGGCATTTCTACCATGTCTAAATTACTGCTGAAAATCCTCAGGAGTAGTGCTATATTAATTGCCTACTTAAAAAGCTACTGTGATGACAAGAGATTACTTCTGTTTACAGATTCTTGTCTGTACTATTAAAGATATTCTTATTTTACATCAATTTTTCTCTTTTATCATCTTAATTTAGAGCAAACATGTAAAGTAAATGAAACTATTTAAATAATTGCACATTATTCAAAGGAGGTAGTTTAACAGACTACTTTCTAAAAGAGAGGCAAGCACCTCATGCTTTCCTTCCAGTATCTCGTATGAGGCCGAAAAGGGTATTTCGGGGTCACTAGTGTCTACCTCTGAGTATCATCTACAGTTTAAGATAATTAAATCAAAGCGTAATAAATGACTGAGGTAGTAACTACAGTGGCTTAAATTAATTGAGGTGCTTTATAGACCAAAATTAGCTGCTTAAACTTAAATTTTCATTATAGATTGATGCAGCAACGGGTGCAAGAATTGCTGGACATAGTGCAGTCATCATCAAGTGATGACGAGAGTTTGTCATCAGTCAAGAATCAGACACAAGCACAAACTCCTAGACCCAGAGGTGATAACATTTAATTGAAATCATGATTAAATGATTTTAACTACATTGCTAAATAAAAGATAAATAAATAAATATCTTTGGATCTCTAAAATAATTATCTTCTAATGTGGAGCAGAAAAATAGGCTTATCCCACATTCATCCTTTTCTTAATAATAAAATATGTTTGTAAGAATAAAAACTATGATAAACTCAATAGCAGAGGTGAATCTGTGGCAGTCATTGTGTAAGACATAATTTCGTATATTTTTCTAGGTCGTCCCCGTCTAAACCCGATACCGGTAACGGCACCATCGCCAATTACGACGCCTTCGATACCCAAATCTAATCTCCCGCTGAAGAAAAAACTTCACTACATATCAAAACAGTTGGTGGAGTTCACATGTTCAGATGGCAGACAGCCAATGCTGTTGTTCATGGAGAAACCAAGCAAGAAGCTGTATCCGGAGTATTATAATGTTATTGACAAGCCTATTGATATGATCACCATTGAGGCTAATATTAAAGTAAGTGTTCATATAGTTATGATAAAAAAACAATCAAACTTCATGCTCTTATAGGTATAGTGGTCTAGTGAATGATTGTGAAATATGGTCTGGTTGGATTCTTAAATGATATGTATAATTGTATGACTTGATAATGTATGTGTTATTAACAAAAACAATGCTTTGTGTCTGGATATTGTAAGCCAAAAATATATTTGTGAATTTATTAGGTATTTCGTAATTTATGGTATTATGATAAGTTTCTTATGCGCATGCTTTTAACTCACAACTTTGGTCTGGGTCATTGACATGAGTATGGTATAGTATCTCAATATACCAAATAATAAATATGTATCGTTTATTTTCAGAACGATCGCTACTCATCTATAGACGAGATGGTGTCAGACTTCCGTCTCATGTTTTCAAACTGCCGTCAGTTCAACGAGGAAGGCTCGATGATATACGAAGACGCGAACCTTCTAGAGAGAGTGATGAATGAGAAGCTGAAAGAACTGAACGCCAACTACGAGAGGAAGACTCCCGTGAAGACGTTCAAGGCGGCGCCACGGAGCAGACAATTGTCGCCTTTCGAACAGAAACTTAGGACTTTGTATGACGCTATCAGAGATTATAGAGATCCTAAAGGTAAATTTTATTTTTAAATATAAAGGGGTTTTGTCTTGAATTATTTTAATGATGAGAAAGACAAAGGTATGAATATACAAAGTATCATACAAGTTATGTATGTCACATTTAAAAATCGGTGAATTTTGTTCAGTAAGTAAGATTTCAGGAGATCTAATTTTACGGCAGGCATGAGCTTAGTAAAACACAACCGTTGTCAATGTTCACAAGTCGTTACTTTTCCAAATGTTTGTGGTTACTGTATGTGTGCTCATAAAAAAAAATCTGTAGATATTAAACATTGTATTATTTTCTTATAGGCAACCGTCAATTAGCACTGATCTTCATGAAGTTGCCGAGCAAAACAGAGTACCCAGACTATTACGAGTTGATAAAGAATCCCATTGACATGGAGAAGATAGCACATAAGTTGAAGAATAACGTGTATAATTCTGTCAATGAACTGGCTTCAGATTTTATACTCATGTTTGACAATGCATGTAAATATAATGAACCTGACTCGCAGATTTATAAAGACGCTCTGACGTTGCAACGCGTATGTCTGCAGACTAAACAGTTGTTGAGGTAAGAATATAATTATACACGGTTTAACACACATAGTTTTGACTGCTTCGTGATCTCGCGGCACAAGTCTGTGCCGTGCGGTCTAGAGGTCCTGGGTTCGATTCCCGGGTCAGGCAAAGTGTTATTATATTTTTCCATTAGGAAATTCTCAGTAGCAGCACGGAATCCGGAATTGTGCCCGAAAAACGGCAATAGGCTCGCCCCCTATTCATGGGACTGATACATACCTGGCGAAAATTAATGTGGGTTCAGAAATGCACCTCTGCCTACCCCTTCGGGGAATACAGGCGTGAAATGAAATGAAATGAAATGAAATTGCTTTAATGAAATGAAATGAAATGAAATTGCTTTATTTGGTCACGTAGGCAATCAAATAGCACTTATGACAAGTCAATACAGAAAAGAAAAATCTTTTATTATTACATTATAATTTAACTATGGTTCATTTTATATAATTTGTACAAAAATATTTACGGTTTTTTTTATAATTCATTTTAGTTTTCATCAGGAAATACATAATATCTTATTATTATTATTTTAAAGTAAATAACGAGATGGACCTTGTGTATTTCTTGTGTATTATTTGTGTATTTGTAATTATGGTTATGTATGTATGTAGTTTTGATGCAACAATAAGCTGTGTAAGAAACATTCAAACTAGCAGCTACTGGAAATTTCGTACTTAAAGAATATTTACATCCTAAAATCTGTTGGTTGCGCAAATGAGATGCAAATAGAGCGTTTACTAGCAAGATTCGTTAACTATTCCCTCCCTTCAATGTACACAGAGTGCTTCCGGAACTTACTTGCGTCATGCGACAGTCTGATATAAATTTAACAAAGGAAATGTTCACTAAAGGCATTGTCAATTACATTAGATTGCTTTGTTTAAATATAAATTTCCTATTGCAGAGAAGACGATGAAGCCATACCGGACGTTCCAGCGGCGATACAAGAACTGCTACTTAACCTCTTTACGACTGTCTACAACCACCAAGATGAAGAGGGCAGGTAATGACGAAAAAATTATATCTTTAAAAAAATATTCAGATATTCAGTGGTGGACTAAGGCCTAAACCCTCTCAGTTGTAGAGAAGGCCCGTACCTAGCAGTGGGACGTATTTGGGCAGATGACGAAAATATTCATGAAGGTTCTAGAATGACTGATTGGAATGGCTGGAAATGACTACCTCTTGGTCTCGTGGCATAATTGTGGCGCGTGTGATCTAAAGGACCGGTTTGGATGCCCGGATCGTGTTGTTAAATCTTTCCATTAAGAAATTATTAGCTTATACAGAGTGTATAAAGACCGTGATCGAAAAGTAAGACAGGCAATAGCCATTTGTCACGGTGATTACAAACACCGTGACATAAAAAAAATCCCGCCAAAAAATAAAAATAAATACGTTTTCCTAACAACTACATACATTTAATACCCGATATTTACTCTGACTTAGGCTTTTTCTCTGTTATATTGGCGAAACTTGGGTGCAGAAAATTCTGTCTACCCCTATAAAGATACAGGCATGAGTATGTATGTGTTGGGCAACGTTTCTAGGAGTAATGTAACGCTTGTTGCAGATGTTACTCCGACAGTATGGCGGAGCTGCCGGAACATGACGAGTCCGCAAACGGAGACAAAGTGCGTGCCATCTCACTGGACTTGGTCAAACGCAGACTCGACAAGGGACTCTACAAAAGACTCGACCACTTCCAGCAGGATATGTTCGCGGTATTTGAAAGGTAAATGCTATTTATGGTTTTTTGAGTTTAATGTTTAGGTTTATAAAGTCTTAGAGATCTGGTATCATTAATGTCACAGATATTAAATATATGTACATATTTTTTCAAAAAGTTTGTTTATCGGAAAATAAATTAATTAGAAAGAAAAGTTAATATATTCATTTACAAGAAAATACATTTCGGTGAACTAACAACATACTAACATAAGTCCAAGTAACATAAACATTGACACAATAATGTATGTTGCTTAAATTTCATTGCGATAGGTATATCACTAGCTAGATACTTTAGTTATAGTCTACCCTAATTACCTCATTACATACAATAGTGTAGCATAATTGTAGATGAAATAATACGGCATCAAACTTTTATTCCAGAGCCCGTCGTCTGTCGCGCACGGACAGCCAGATATTCGAAGACTCTGTAGAGTTGCAGTGCTACTACATCTCGCAGCGAGACCAGCTGTGTCGCGGCACGCTGCAGTCGCCCGCGCTCGCCTTCACGCGCGACACCATGACCACCAGCGTCGAGCTCATCAAGCAGTGCAAGCTGCTGCAGGAGAACGAAGACGAGGACGAGACCAGGTAAATTCAATTAATGATCATCATCATCATCATCATCAGCCCAAATACGTCCCACTGCTGGGCACGGGCCTCCTCTACAACTGAGAGGGTTTAGGCCTTAGTCCACCACGCTGGCCTAGTGCGGGTTGGCGGACTACACACCTAAGAAATTCCTCAGAACTTTTAGGTGTTCAGGTTTTATCACGATGATTTCCTTCACCGTTAAAGCAAGTGATAATTCATTGTGAATACACACATAACTTCGAAAAGTCAGAGGTGTGTGCCTGGGGTTTGAACCTGCGACCGCCGAAATTCTCGACCGCGCGCCTAAACCTCGAGGCAAACATTGTATGAAGGTGATATTCTATCTAAAAATCACAAAGGAATGGAATATGTCGTCCCATCTGTTCATATATTTATGACAGTTGATTTTTTAAATATGAATGTAGTTGAAGTCAGAGTGACCAATCTTTCTAAGTAGGGACAATTGAGGAGCATTTAAAAATTTCCTACATTCTCCTATTTTTCATTTTGTTTTTCCATCATGTCCATTTAAAGACTAATGATCGTACAAATTTATAGTCTATCGACATACTTGCCCCAAGGTGGACTGACGGTCTCATAAAGACCAAAAAGAACTATATACAGGCCTCTTTCAAGGAGATACTCCAAAAGAATATGGATGAGGTCTATGTCTAGTCTCTTAAGGTAAAACACATTTTTTAAATCTGGTAATAGAAATATGATATACTTTCAGATCGAGTACAGACGACTCGATTCCGTCCGGCGAGGCGCCGTTGACTCAGCACAGCAAGGGCGACTTCCTGTACATTCAGCCGGAGAAGGGCAACAAGGACCCCACCATCGTGCAGGTGGAGCGTCTTTGGACCAATAACGAGGGCGTGCCCATGCTCTATTGCAATGTCTACTTTAGGTATGTACTGGAATCTCAGCTTTATTGTTACTAGACCAGTTTTTTTTATGGTCAGTTCACATTTAATTGGTTAATTCCACTATGCTTGTTTTTTGTTATAACAGTGTGTAAATTTAGCTTCTAAACATTATTAGAGCACTCAATTAAGTTTTTTGTATTAGTTATATAGAATTTTAGCTCTATTGTGTTCTTGACATATTTAGTATTTGGATATATGGTTACCAGTTAGACATCAGTTTGGTATATTTTTCACGTTTGTATAGTGCAAACAGTATTTTTTACCATGTTATTTCCCTTATTGTGTCAACAAATGTATTGGTTTTATCATAGACCGCAAGAGACGTTCCACATCCGCACGCGCAAGTTCCTGCAGCAAGAAGTGTTCAAGACCGACCTGTACCGGCCGGTTCCTTTGGACAGAGTGGTGGGGCCGTGCCACGTCATGAACGTCAAGGAATACTTCAAGTTCAGGCCTGAAGGCAAGATTCACCCTTCACTTTTTGGCATTTTATTATTTATTTCGTATTATTATTCGTATTATTATTTATGTCTAGTAGCGTTTTTTGGGCGTCATGTGAATAAAAAATGTCGTGATATTTAGAGGACAAATATATCCTTAATAACATGCTACCATATCATACCATCAGAAATGGATTAGGTGTCCTATGTGCATATGTATGCGAGTAACTCCATTAGGCCCAGGTTTTTACTTTGCCTGTAATCTCGAAAATTATTGATATCAAAGACAACAGGCGGTTATCAAGATTGGTCCTTCGGGCCGGATATCGATGATAACCGACTTGTTAATATTGGTGTTTTAAGCAAATAATCACTGCCTTAAGTAATCGGAATAAATTTAATCGATTGTTCCAGGTTTTCCCGATAAGGATGTGTATGTATGCGAGAGTCGATACAGCACGAAGCATCGCTGGTTCAAGAAGATCAGAGCTTGGGAGGGTCCCGAGAAAGAAGTGCCTGTAGTAGCAAGAGAGGTAACAATTATAATAAATCTTTACTATAGTTGTTTTAATAGCAAGAATTTAGAGTCAATGTAGTGACAACATCTGAATAAATATTGCACTATTGAAGATTTGTACCGCTAGGGAGACCATCATCTCTCGCTAGTCGGCACTTTTTCTGGACTCCATTGCGCTTACCATCAGGTGCAATGGGGTCACTTTGCCGTGCCAGTATAAAAAAAAATGTATCTTTGCTATTAAAATATAACCATCTTACACAGCATTGACGCATTATTTATTTGGACTTATAATTTCTTATGTCTTCGCCAGGTACCTCTAGAGCCGAGCAGGACGGTGTCAGTATTCCGCGAACGCGTTGAAAAACACAAAGACGAACTCGCTGAACTGGAAGTATTAGAGAATGTACAAGAAAAGGATCGACCGGTAAGTCATCAAATATAAATATACTTGCTATTATTAAAAACAATATTCAGTTCTGATAATCTATTTTTAATTAACGCTTATTCTGGATATTCATAAGCCGAAGGTACCAGTTCAATTAATTTAATAGTTTGTGTAGTATATGTATGTGTATTTTGTGGTTCTAGCAAAGTTAAAAAAAATAGTAATGCATTTTCCGTGTCGTATTTGTGTGAAATAATGCTTCTAAGTGCGTTCTGCTTCGTCGTCATTAGATTAAACTGAAAGTGCCAATAACTGCTTTTGTTTAAAATCATCGACTATTTTCCTACTAAAAAGATAAAAATGGCTACAATTCATTTCATTCATTCAAGAGTTGTTAAAGTAGATTTGGTGTGATAGAGATTATTTTACGGTAGAATGCATTTCGCAAGTTAGGTATTGAGCTTCTTGTCTGTGTGATTGTCCAAAAGATTCTCGATTTTGGATTAAAAACTGGTTTATACGGGATTTTTATTTTGACTTTACAAGGTTTCGACAAATGAAAAAGCCTTCAAGGTCACGGGGCGGACTAAGCTGTTAGTCAACTGTGGAGTTGATATTATGTTGACTGGCTTGATTATAACATTACATTAATTTGAAAATTAATTGCAATAAAAAAAAAACAGTTTTATTTCAATGTCTTCATGCTTTCAAATGTCTACAATATTCTTGTAGACATTTGAAAGCATTGTGTGTCAGTAACATAAATAATTGAATAACGATTCCATCCCATTCCGATCTGTCTGTTTGTATGATAAATATTTTCATTCGTACTGCGTACTTAATTTTTATTTATTTTGTGACCAATTTCTAAATGGTTTAGTTAGAGAAGTTTGATCCCTCCGACCATCTATGCTGAGGAGAAAGAAGTATTCCTCACCTGTTATTAAACTCTATTTATAACCTCATCTATATAGGGTGATTTCTAAACGTCAAATATGTGTTAATCACCACAACGATCTGAACACTATATGCAAGTTAGAAAACTCTTTCACGAACACATTCCACAGCAAATTAATTGAGTTTTGCTTCCTTAGTGAATGGTTAATATAAAGTGGATCGATGAAATCGTGAGTCGGTGTCTCCGGGACATAGTGATGTATGTACGTACATTAACATCCATATATTTTTACGTTGATCAGCCTACAACCTAATGTTGATATATAGGTGTTAACAGACAAGTTATAGCAATGGCGATTAGTAAAACGTAAAAATTTATTTTTCTTTTTTTAACGTCAATGAGTTAATCACCGTTACTATTACCTGTTTTTGATTTCGATCACGGTCTGTTTACATCCTCTGTATAGAAGATGTGTAAAATATGAGTCGGTGAGTTCCAGATTAGTTGATTTGACGTTGCTGAGCTTGGCGCTTAATTCGATATGTATGTGTGAGTGTGGAGTTGTGTGTAGTGCTGGACGTGGTGACTGGCGATATAGATTGACAGCAGATTAGTTAATTTTTATGTTGATCAGCCTACAAGATAATGTGGTGGATGCGACGTGTATTTGTGAGAGTGTGTTTGTGCGCAGGACGTGGTGATGTACAACCCGCTGGGCACGGACGACGAGAACACGTACTACGAGCAGTACAACACGGTGTGCTCGGGCGTCATCAAGACGGGCGACTACGTGTACGTCGTCACGGACGGCGGCAAGCAGCTCATCGCGCAGGTCGACACCATCTGGGAGACCGGCGAGTCAGTCACCACATTCCTTCTAATAACACACTTCTTGTTACCTATTCCTCGCCACTGTCTTGTTTTAGGACACTATATTCAAATTTTTTTTAATATTCGATTAGAGGTTTAGACACTTTCTTTAAGGTGACTTGTAAGTTTCACAGTAGTTAAGAGTTGTGAAGGTGAAAGTGTGAAGGTTTTCTTAACGCTTGCCTTTTTTTTACTAGCACGACAAAGTGACTAGACCGTATCTAATGGTATGCACGATGCTGTCCAAACAGTATCATGCATGTGGTAAAGACTTCAATTTTTTGACACTACCCTCATGCTGACATGCTGTGATTATACTTTTTCTATACCTTTAAAAAAAAAAAATTATCACCTACAATATAAAATACAGTATATACTAATTTTTTTTGTATTTTCAGCAACAAATGTTATTTCCGGGGACCGTTCTTGGTGTTTCCGTCTGAAGTGGCCAACATTATCAATAAGGTTAAAATTTAATTCACGTTCATTGATATTTATAACCTTTATAGCATGATTTTGTAATTTTCTATTATTTCAGCCATTTTACAAGCAAGAAGTTTTGCTGACCACGATGCACGACACCAGCCCGCTTGTAGGCATCGTTGGCAAATGCGCTGTCTTAGACTACGACGACTATTTGAAATGTAAGTCAAATTAAATTTATATGTTAATAAACACGCAATGTAAAGCAAACAAGCATGCTATGAAAGATATGATTATTTTTTATTCATTAGAGTGCACAAAATATTTTTATTTTAAAAATAATTTCGTAGCGTTTATTGATATAATAAAAATCTTGTATTTGTATTAATGGCATAATAGGTAATTAAGAATTAAAGAAATTCTTAAATGTCAAATACACTAACCGACTGTAGATTATCGTAGTCGAATGAAAATGAAAAATGCTAAAAAAACATCATGTGATTAATGGACGGCTCCCAGGGCTGGGCAAAATACATGCTTTGCTTTAATTGAAATACAAATTACAAAATACTGTATCGCAAGTAATTAAAATACGAAATACAAAATACATTTAAGTAAGGTATTTGAAATACTAAATACAGTATTTTAGCTATTTTTAATTGAAATACAAAATACAAATTACAAAATACAAAATAATGCATATTTATTTGTTTTAGAATAGTTTTTTTTTTGAAGGCGGTTTTTGTTTTGTTATTGCAGGTCCTGATGAGCACAAACTTAATACTAAATGAAGGCTAAATGTATTTTAATAAATGTATTTTGAAGCCTCGAGTATTTCAAATACTAATTACAAAATACTTCGGCTTCACGTATTTGAAATACAAATTACATTTTAAGAAAGTAATTAAAATACAAGTACAAAATACGTATTTGTATTTCAATTACGTATTTCAATTACAAGTAATTCAAATACTGCCCAACCCTGACGGCTCTTAATAATAAGTTTGCTTCAACCAGGTCGTCCGACGGAGATATCAGAGGGAGACGTGTATGTGTGCGAGAGCATTTACGACGAGTCCAACCGCGTCGCCAGGAAACTCAAATCCGGACTGCGCAAGTTCGAACACACCAAAGACGTCACCGTTGATGAGGTAACTGGTAAACTATACTCTAAATTATGGTTGCTTTTAGCATAATAATAACAAACCCTATCATGAAAATGGAAGTATCGAAAAGTAACAAATAAGTTTGATTCTACGAAGATTCGAGATTTGAAAACGAACGAAACATGATGTTTTAATATTTCTTTTTAGTTCGGTTGATATCAAACTGTAGTATGCGGGACGGTGATTTTTTCGTCGTTGACCCGCTGGCTCGGAAAGATGCACCAAAGGTTATTCGAGACAAATGTTTCACACACATATTCATATGTTTAGGCAAATATAAATAGCAATTTGCACCTTGGCTTAATTTGGATATGACATTACAATATTATTTACATTTATAGTTAATGATTTCCAATGTATTATCAAATCTCTTGTTTTAGATCTACTTCTTCCCGAAGCCCCTGGGTCCGCCTGCGCTGGCCACGACTCAGGAAGTTCTGTCGACTTCCGCGGCGTTTGCGCAGAAACCTTTCAACTCTAATACCAACATGGAACCCATGGTATGTCGATAAAAAAAATATGCTCAATTGGTATTGAGCTACGTATACGTGTTTATTAAGAATTGTCTTTTTGTGTGAAATAGAAATACCAATTACTTTGATATAAAAATACAAAGATTATTAGAAGTTAATAAACCTTTAGTTATCTAGTTTACTTACTGATTCTGTTGGTAGTGGTATTGAACTACATTTTAAGTCTATTATGCAATGTTGTTTTAGGAAAGTAAACCCCAGTTTACGAATCTCATTAACACCACTATCGGGAGTCAAGATGTAGAAATGATTCTGGAAAATTCTCTGGATGATTCGTCACTTGCCTCGCCGGCCACGCCCCTTTCTGCAGGTATGCAAAATGTTTAATAACTTTCATTTGACATTGTCACACGTAATGTATACATTTTAACAACCAAATTAACTTTATCCCAAATAAAAATAATGACGATATTTTATTCTGAATCGTGACAAACGTTGCGCAAAGGTCTCGAATTAATCAAAGTGTTATTGGTTTTTTTGTTGATAAAATTCTCAGTAGTAACACGAAGTCTAGATAAAAAAAAAATGAGAGTTGGCGTGCTTCCTATCACGTGGGGCTTGAAACCTAATTTCAGTATGATTTTGAACTTAAAATATAATAGAGTTCTGTTATTGTAGGAGGCAACAGCAATCCATACAATCCGTCGATGACTGCGACCCCGAGTCAGGAGCGGTCCAGCAGTCAGACGTCAGCCACCCCGGCCACCGGCAAGAAGAAGAAAGAACAGAAGCAGAAAATAGTCACAGGATACATACTGTATTCCAGTGAAGTTCGCAAGGCTATTGTAGCCAACAATCCAGAAGCTACGTTCGGTGAGTTTTCCTCTATGAATGATGTAGAAAAATGACTTTATTTTGGCCTGTGTGTGTAGTTCTCCCTATCAATTAGATTATAATTGCTTTAGAATTGTTCGTAAATTATATGTATGCTTTGTTCGTAAATTTTTGGTACTCCTAGAGGAGACCTCGGTCCAACAAACGTATATTTCGAGGCTGATAAAATTTTAAAAGATCTTTATATATTTTTGAGCATATTGGATGATTAGTTAATCTCGTATAACTTTATTATACAGGTAGTCAGTTACTATATTTTGTGTTGTTTGATCTTTAGAAATTCTGTACGTGCAATTTTTTAACGCCTTCATTTGTGCGCCTAATAAAAAAAATACTCCTTCCCTATGTGACATAGTAATAGTAATAAGTAACCTAGCCACCTAAAATTATTACCATCCTACACTGTCCTAGTGCTACCTTTAAAAAAGCAAAAAAAAAAGTTTTCGCTTCTATGCTATTACACAATTTAGTTAGCAGTTTATAATGTCCACTACCGTAGTTTTATTTTGCAGAGTTCCTTGTTTTTGGGTATATCAAGCTAGTGGCTAACGTTCCGAACAAATTAATAGTAGCGCTTCATTGTATCGATGGATGTAGGATAATTGTCTAATATCAGGCCATACTATTACCGCTATGATCAAGTACAGTAGAGTAAGAAAGCTTGCTACCGTTCACGGCCCTACACATCCATAATTTGTGTTGTGTAAAGTGCTAAAAGTGTGTGTTGTTGTTAACGCTGCCCCGGAGCAGAGAAAGACGGCGGCAGAAAGTTAATGTGCCGCGCCGCTGGCGGCGGGAAGGTAGGTGCATGGTACTGTCGGTGACTCGGTAGTGTTGTCGGCAGGCGAGATATCGCGCATCGTCGGCAACGAGTGGCGCTCGCTGCCGGCCGCCACCAAGCAGAGCTGGGAGGAGCGCGCCGCGCGCTGCAACGAGGAGACCTCCGCCCGCCTCGCCGACGAGATGCGCGAGCTCGCCCACCACGTCAGTACACGAGCCCGGCGCTGCGTCCGCCTACGGGGAACAAACATATCATCAGCATCAGCCCATATATTACATTGCGTCCCACAGCTAGTAGTTCATCACCAGTAAATGGGATACGTCCCACTGCTGAGCACGGGCCTCCTCTACCATTAAGAGGGTTTAGGCCTTAGTCCACCACGCTGGCCTAGTGTGGGTTGGCGGACTACACACCTAAGAAATTCCTAAGAGCTTTTAGGTGTGCAAGTTTCATCACGAACTACTACTATTTGGAGAAGATCATGTAGGCGTCATGTCCTTGTAAGCGCTGGAGTTGAAAGAAGTGGAGAAGTTTGAAGATATTGTGGGTATGGTAATAAGAGACTTGGGGGTGATAAAAATTACTGACCTGATAGTGGTAGGTTTTAATCAGTAACAGGTAGTAGCGTTTAAGACCGAAAAGTCTCTCGTAGCTTCTGATACACACAGTACTTGTATCCTAGTGTGGGGTCAGAACTATGTATGTGACTGTTGGATGTATTTATTTATTTATATGTCTACAACACCTTATTCTTTTGTATGAAACTGTTTAATTTTGATGAATTAATTTTAAAATATGTATGCAGTCTGTGTTACCATCATTGTTACATGCATGGTGACACATACAAAGAATTCCTTTATAACTGAGAAATATATTTGACAGACGCCAATGGAGATGACGTACGAGTGCGCGTGGGACACTTGCGACTACCAGTTTGAAGATTTACAAGACTGCATGGAGCACTGCATTGGGGATGCTGGCAATAGTAAATATTATTTTGTTATGCTTTTATACTGGGTGTATAAATAAGTGACATGAAAAAAAAATCCCGACAAAAAAAATTTTTTTACATTTTCCTTACAACCTCGAGTATTAAATGAATGTAGTTGCTAGGAAAACTTTTTTTGTATTTGTAATCACAGTGGCTACAGCCTGACATGACGTAAGTAAAAATAGGTTTGTTATTATTATTGTCCTATGCCTAATGATTGAATAACTGTTTCAGTAGTCTTTGATATACTTTATTTAGATCGTTGGCGAAGTTCGATCTTGCATCGGTTTGTATCGAAATCTTAAAAACTTTTAACTTCTAATGTTCTAGCTTTTTTAAACAATCTGTTTAAATCCAGAAGCGGTCTATAGTTCTTCCTGCAGTAGGTACAGGAAAACTTAACCTGTCTTGAATTGTCATATCCAGTCGATTTCAGGCACCTTATTAATGATAAAAAATTTGCTTACGTAATACTTGAACGGCCCCTTACCAACAAGTATTATACGCGAAAGCGCATGTGAGTTTGTAAGAATTTACCACTAGAGTGGTACACAACCTGACGTGTCGCAGGCGGCGCGTCGGTGGGGCACGTGCAGCAGCACTACCGCGGCGCGTTCAGCGAGTACGCGTGCCTGTGGCGCTCGTGCGCGCGCCTGCGCAAGGGCCAGGCGCCCTTCCCCAACCTGCCGCGCCTGCTGCGCCACGTGCGCGACCTGCACGTCAACAAGGGCAACGGCCGCCTCATGATACTGCACGAACGCTCCAGGTCAGACTTGACAACTGTTTCACATCTTTCCACCCTAAACCAATTTAGAAACCTACTAAGTTCTAACTAAATCTCCCCAACTGTGACACAAATATATCATTTTCAATGTAATGAAGCGAATTCAATCAAATTTCTCCATAGCTTGCCAATTTTCCACGCTGTTCTAATCTATTTAATATCTCGGTGCATGTCTAAATAAATAAATAAATAATAGTTATGTATATATTTATTAAATAATGTTGTCCGCACCAGAAACTTCATTCCGTCGACGAAGAAGCCGGCGAAGTTGCCGACGGCGGTGCGCAGCGGCGTGATGTCACCAGGAGGTACAAATAGCAGTAGTAATAGCCAAGGTTTGCATGCCGTTCAACTAACCTGCTGTTCGGGGCTTATCTTAACCTATTCCGCGGTTTCCGGGGAAAGTTACAAATAAATAAAAGTCTTTCTATATTCAACTTAATTTTGAATGAATGAATGAATTGTATTTACTATTTGTTTAATCAATTTTATTTCTGTAATTGACAGTTTTGAAGTGAAAACTTCTTTAGTATCGTTGTGATTTGAAAGTCTATGAAACGAAAAAGCGACAGTAAAAAGAGACGGACACATTTTAGTAAAGGTTTTACCGTTAATATACTTGACCACTATACAGGGTGTATTCAGACCGTGATCGGAAACTAAGGCAGGTAATAGATTAGAAAAGAAAGAAAATCCCGACAAAAAATAAAAGTAATCCTGTATAACATTGTAAAGAACGCTGGCTTCGTTCTAATTTTTATCTTGAAGCCAACATTTTTGAAGGTTTCACTTTTACCACGTGTGAATTGCACCAATTTTTTTTTTATTAATATTATTTAGAGCAATTTAACGGTAAATATTTGTGACATACTCTAAAAATCCATGTAAATCTTCATAATTTAGGAGCCAGAATAATTCGAATTGTAAATTGTGTGACTTTTAGCCGTTTATTTGTAACTTTACTCAAAGATTGTGATATAAACCATTAATCTTTTAGAGGTTCCCAAAGTTTATGTTGCCATAACACATTAGTTGATTAACGCTTTGTCATTTACTAAAAATGTTATTTAAACAAAGTAGGTATAAATCTGAAAATTTTGTTTTTAATCAGTGACTTTTTAAGGAAAATATAATTATCGAGATGCGATTCCCGAATAATTTTTACCTTCACAATTACATAAAGAAGTCTTATTGTGCGAGTCCAATTCGCACTTGGTCAATTTTTTAAAGACTATTACTATTTTGGCAACATTTTGACTGACAATATTTGTTAAACTGGTGGTGGTAAAAATGGAAAAGACTTAAGTATCTCAAACCAAAGCTTTGGGATATTTGTTATGTATTAGGAACCTCTAATGTGACACTTGATATGTAAATCCTTATAATGTGCAATCTGTTTCAAAGATCACGCTTTCCTCCTTTGTAGTATATGTTCATTAATAAAATCTAACCAGTGTTTGGGAAAAATTGATAAAGCTGTGTGGTGGGTTCCTAAATATGTGACTTTTCGTAGTAAAATAGATTCTTATTCGTTTAGCTCGCGTAAAAAGAGGCAAGTAATATATTATAATATCTAAAAAAAATATCCTTGTAATTCTTACGAAAAATATAGTTTCTTAATTTAATGTTAAGGTAAATGTCTGAATTTACTATTTATTCTCTCAAGTTACGCAATCTAACTTAAATATATAAATTATACTAATGCTAGTGGTCAACGTATCGTGGTCTATTAATTGTTACAATTTACATTGGTTTTTATTGGAATATGGATTTGGTACAATGGGTTTGTGTTTTTTTTTTTTTGTTAATATTTTATCTAGACAGGTGATTTTTTGCACCATTTTTGAAGAACCGTGTATATATTTCAATTTTTAAGGTGGATGGAGTAATGTCTTTATATTTTGCCTTTATCGGGAATATACGCGTGATAGTATGCGTGTTTGCAGCGTCAGTGTCTGGCATGTCTCCGATGGCGCGCAACTCTCCGTCGCCGGGCGCGGGTGAGGCGTGCGCGGGCGGCGCGGGGGGTGCGGGCGGCGCGGGGGGCGCGCGCTCCGGACTCGACCCGCTGTTCGTGGCCGCCCCGCCGCGCGCGCTACGGGTAGTGCACTCCGACGCATACATCAGGTACCTTCTTTTTTCTGATTAATACTGTTGCGGGGTCAAAGATGAGTTACGTCCATAGAGACTCGCTGAGGGACATTTCTGTGCGTGCCGTTGTCGATCCTGGTGTACAGGGGGATGCGGTGGGTTAGAATCTATGCTTTGCTGGTTACATCCCAATTTGTAGATTTCGGACACAAAATTTTCCTTCAGGGTTTAGGCTGTCTGTTTTAAGACAATCTACCATCAGATAGTCATCTTCGCATGAAGTAGAAGTTCGGAGACCACAAAAAATCAATTTTAGGTGTTTCTCGAAAATACAAGTAGGGAGCATAAGGAACAAGAAAAATGATACTTTTAGTATACTTTAAAGCTCTAATACATGTCCCATAGTTATTGGCGTCCATTTTACACAACATTATCTTCCAGATACATCGAAGGCTTGCATTCAGAGCAAAAATACATTACGCCGTGGGAGAAATCACTCACCCCAATGCCGATTAACCCTGATCCGGCTCAGTTCAACATGCAAAAGTTGCCGGCACATTGGATGACGGAGGAGGCTATTAATGGTTATTTGGCCCAAGACAAGAGTCTCTCAGAGACAGACATACAGAAATTGGAACAGAATCAGAAGATATTGAAAGGGCTTTGCGCGTTACGCGACTTCATGATGAAAGACGCCCTGTGTCTACATAAGAATTTACACATTAATGGGATATAAAATGTTTATTATGAATATATATTTCTGTATTAGATTGTAGTGTAATTATTTTATTATATTCGTAATTTCCTACTCATGTGTATACGTATTATAACAACCACAAGAAAAACGCATGGCCTCTTCAATGTGGATGTGCATTCCAACTTAGCAATAAAAATAAGTACATGGGTTTGGTCATCTCAATCTCTTACATAATAGTTACAGTGCGCTGCAGCAGGGAATTATTTTTGAGTTTCGTATCGCTTTAAATGCGTATATCGCATTTTGATACGAGACAACTCAGCCAAGAGAATAATTGTTCTGCTTGCCCTGAGGTAACAAATGGCACTTTCCTTTCATAAAGAGGCTATTTTATTGTATGGACAAAAAAAGAGACCCTTGAACGTTTCTAATAGGGATGTGAGATTAATGGGAGAGAATCGATGAAATAAAAATAGTTTTTTATTAATTCAATAAAAATATTTTTTTTCTAAAAATCTATTCAGTCATTCATCAAATATTCATGTTCCGATACCCATACAACTAAAAAGAAAAAGCCTTAAACCTAGTACCTAAAACATTCTTGTATCCAAAATGTCATGTCACATTTCATATACTTTGTCTAATTATCTCACTCTTAACTTGTAAATAATAATGAACTTACTTCCGAGTTTTTTCATCCGTCGCATAGACGGCGCTGTTAATGAAAATCGATTTAAACACGTAATTTATATAATCGATTAATTAAAAATCGATTATATAAGAAAATAATAATCGATTTTAATAAAAATCTATTATTTTTTAACATCCCGTTGGACCCTTGGGTTTACGAGTATTGAATATGTAGGCATAAAAATAATAAAACATCTTAACAATTACTTTAGCTTATATTAAAAAATACAATATAAATATAAATACAATGTATTGTATTGGGTAAGTATGCAGCCACCCTTGACTTTTGTAGTTTAAACACCACCCTCTACTTCTTCCTTGATAATCCTTACTAAATTGCTGAATTTGTTTCCTTCAAATATGAGAACCTGAAAAAAAAATTGTGATAAATGAAAACTAGTAAAACCATCAACCTAAATATCAAAACAATAATTGACTTCTGTTTGTAAAATGTGTGGCAATGTAAAAAATTGTTTACTTTCATACATTCATTACATATTCAACATACATTTATTAATAAACATTGTGGTATAAGGCAGAGCATAATTACTAACTTTATTTAAATTGACTGATTTTGTATTAAGTCACAATTTTTCTGATTCTTAATAGTTCCTCAATATTACATAGTGCAGCTTTCAATTTAATGTATGAAATATAATACAGAAATTAATTGTACAAACCTTTCTACAAGGTGTTAAAGCTCCTCCCTCATAATCCCATTGTGATAAGTCAGCTTGTTCAGTGACATCTACATCAAAACTGGCAATAGCTTCATTTGCAAGGGGCTTTTCTTCTTGATTGGCAAACAGTACTTCTGAAGATTCTTCTGTAACAAAAATAGTACAATGATAAATATAAGCAGGATATTAACACGTCAACTGCCATGGTGGGTCAAAATGACCGGCACGTCATCTACTCATTGGAGCCGTGGGGGGTCAAAATGACCGGCACGACATATCCTAATTTGTGAAGCCTGTCCATGCTGCAGTTTGCAAACGCTGCGTATTAAACCATATAATATGACCGGCGCGGCCCCTACTTGTAACCACTTGGTTTTTGATTTTTTGACGGTATACCTTAATATAATGGTATAACTAACTTTGTAATGAAATGGGAGTAAATACAGGCATATAAACCAATATAATTTTTTGCTAATTTTATAAAATTTTTGTTGGCGATGAACATGTTAATAGATTAAGAGACAGTTCATAGAGTAAATTGTTAATTTTTGTAATGATTCATTTAAAACATTAGGTAATATTATCCATTGAGGAACAAGCTCAAACTGACTACTCACATGTTTACAAGATGTTATCAAAACAAATATGATTGAATAGGCAGTCAATACATTGGTATTCTAAACATACTCACCACCTGTGTTGTATGTTTTGCATATCCAGATGAGGTATTGGAAATTGTATGGCATGTTTTTTCTTAGAGCTTTCTCCAACTCTGTCTGAAGTGATGCAAATAGAGGCACACTGATTGGTGCAGGAATGTTAAGAATTCTGAAAAATATATATTCATATATTTTGAATAACAGCAAAATCAATATCTTGATTTTTTTTTATATTTTCTATTATATATTATATTATATTTTTGACAAATGATGATCTTAGATATTAGTCTTGTTGAGAAGTTAAAGTGACCTTTCATGATGTACTGAAGCCATATTGCCTGTTTAAGAAAATTCATGGTTGACTGTGGGATTAAAATTTGTTAAACTATTTTTCAATTCTTCAGTTAAAGTTTAAACCTTTGGAGGAGCTTGTTTTATAAATATGTAAAAGCTAATTGACAACCAACCTTTCATTTATTACAAGACCAACATGTTCTTCATCATTAGTTAGTATTTTATTAATTAATTCTTTAGTTCTTGCATCTGCATTTTCATCAGCAAGTGTTGTGAGCAATGTCCTTATCTGTTTAACACTGTGTTCCTCCTGAAAAAATAAAGTATAAGTAAGCATTTTAGGAAAAATGAGAAAATAAAATTTCAATATATATTTATAAAACAAAACAATCATTATAAATTTGGTACTGTATGCTTTCCAATTGAAATAAAACATACAAATTTAAACTTACTTTTCTCTTTGTGATGTTAATAATTGTTGTGATGCCAAACACACCATCACTTCCATCATCGTCATCATCTTCATCCATATTGTCATCATCAAGGCACTGTTTTACTACACTACCAACATAATTCTGAGCTGTAACAAAATATATATTACAACACTGACAATTAGATGAAAAATAATATTTAGTGAAATTACCAAAAAAAAATTATAAAAATAGACAACCTTTTTGAGATTATTATCTCTAAAACAGGATGCAAGTTAATCACAGCATAAATATGTATAAATATTTAAGTCTCACAAGAGTTAGTGCATACAATTGAATAATACAATAAATAGTGTGTTATAAGATTATGCATGTAAATATTGGGTATTTTTATTTTATCTACAGTTCCATTTTGTTTGATGTACTTAAATATTTCATAAAAATGTTACATTCATGATTCCTCACATATTTTATAAGTCATTCCAGCAGACCAAAACATGATACTTACATATGATTATTTGTGCAAGTGCACCCAGGTCAACATTGGACTTAAGAAACAATTGTCGGAGCAGTTGTTTGATGCCATGGAAGTCACAGTCTTCTGGATTACGACCTTCGAAATCAGCCTGGAGTTCCTGAAAACAGATTCGTATATTACAAGACCATATTTGGTTTTGTTATTAACCATATTTTTTAAAACCATAAATACGGTTTTATAGTGCTGCATGCAATAATTATGCTGGTTGTTGTATGTAGTAAGTCATACATACTACCTAAATACCTTGATATATCAAGTATATTGCATAACTAAAGAAATTTTATATCCTTTTTCGTCACAGTTTTCTAATTACATATCCGCAATAACAAAACACGTTAAAGACGCAGTGAAATTGCTTAACTGAGATGTCTTGGGAAATATAACTTTTAATATATGTAATTAAAATTGTGTAAAGTAGATAATAAATACAAATTATTGACAAACATCAAAATTTGACGATGCGGCGAATACCATGTGTTGTTACTTGTTTAGGTTATGATTGCAACTTACTTTGTCTCCTACAAAGTTCCCGTCGGAATCCAAGTCAGAATCTCTTTCACTGCCTGATTCTTGTTCGTCTTCACTATCAGAGACCTCGTTCATAACTTCTTTGTTTTTTTTGTTCGACATTTTATTTCAACAAAATTGTACACGACCGCCGTGAAAATCTAAACAAACTTTAATAAGAAAATTGCCAATGCACATAATATATATAAAGTACGTGTGCTTGCCAGTACTAAATTATGGGAATATGTAAGTGGTCTATTTAATAATTTATCGTTATATTTTACTATTTATTATATATTTATCATTTTTGACTATTAATTAATCCAAAATAAATAAAACTTTACATAAATTCACTAGTGCTGCCACCTAGTCAGACAGTTTGTATTTACTTACTAACTAAATTTACTTACTTACTAATTTTAACCCAAAAAAAATTACTTTTAGCCGCAAATTGGCAGGACCGGACCAATTATAATTTTATGTTTTTATAATTTCGTGCCTAGAGGGTACCAGTTGGGTTTAATAAGCAAAATTTTGCAATATGTTTGTCTGCACTCTGCAAATCCGTCCATCACAGTGCTGTATTCTTTATAAGTGCCTTTTCATAAGTCCTGTTACACTTACCAGGTTATCGGTGCTGTGTAACCGACAGGGAAATATATTTGTGTGTACATAGGTAATGTAACGTAAGCTTTGGTGGTGTTGTAGAAACTTTCACAAATTCTCCATTGTGATTGTTGGAATCTGATGACCGTTATCACAATGATTATTGTAAACGTAGGGGTACAAGCTATCACACGCATTTATTCCTCTACATTGAGAACTTGCTCTCCTCTTTAAGCTCAGGTCTGGGCAATAACAACAAACAAACTTCCACCGCTCTTCTAATATGGAAATAAAAACAATAATTATCTGCCATTATTCTACTGGCGATATCTTCAGCAAAAATCAACTTTGCATTTTATTGGCCATGTTTAATTTAAAGTACCTAAGTACTTACCTAATATTAAAAAGTAAATTGTAAATATGTAATTTATCAGTGCATTCTCGATTTGTTAATCGAGAAAACACCGAAGGGTCTGTATAACCTATGAGCTCAGAACAAGACATACCTATAGTGGGCGAGATATTTCCTGGGCGAGAGCGTCGGCAGTCGCCGAATAATTTATACCTTCAAAGTAGGAGCAGCAAAGAAATGGATATTAAATATTCTTGCATACAATCCCAGTATGCTGACGAGTTAAGCTACACTTTATGCATATTGCTCACAGGAAGTGAACATAAAGCTCGTTGAACCTACATACCACAACCAGAAAATGATACTACATTCACGGTGTATGTACCTTTGTAAGGAAAAAACTAAATTGAATTGCATTTAAAGCCTTCATTCAAAAGAGGTTTTCATGTAATGTACAAAATGAATAGTAGATTAACAAAATGAAAGAATTTTTATTATTCAAGAAAATGCTACATAAAATGTATTTTTTAAGCATATTAAATATTCAGAGAGCTATAAATCTACTGCTTATAAATGTTAAGCAGCAACGTAAAATACGACCAAGCCGTCTTGATTATCTGAAACGAACAAATAAGAAACATTAGGATAATATGCTCAACCTGAACATAAATTTCACTTTCAAAACTTTTATTTAGTTTTTGTTTAATATTTACTGTTGTGTAGCTGGCTAGAGAAATAACAGAGAATCCGTATGTAGTTACGTGCACATCTTTTTGAGCCCTGAAACAAAAAACATACTTATTTTTGACTAGCGTTTTTCATGTTGGGTAGCAAAGGCTTTATAAATATCAATATATCATGAGAACCCAAATAAAAGGGGAATGATGTCAAGTTATTGGTCTTATACTAAGGGGTTGACTTTAAGGTTTTACTTGGATTGGTCAAGTTGTATTTTCAACCAAGAAAAAATGCCCCAACATACCGATTGAAACCTTCTATTATGTATAGCGGAGTAACATTATGTCGTTTACCTGTGAAGTATGATTAACAATGAGCTCTTTATTCTCCTAGTCGACTGATACCAGCCACTACTGTATACTGCGTCAGAAACTCCCTCGCTCTGGAAAAAGTACATGTCATAGAAAATGTTTCAAAACCTTACTGTACTTAATAAAAGTTTGCGATGCTATTTGAAGATAACTTACTCGATTAAAGTTGAAAAATAAATGCCTGTCTCCGGAGTTTATTAATGATGTTGAAATAAGTTCGCGTCTGTAAATTGTTGTGTAATTTCTATATCTATTAATTGTACGGAGATGTCAAATTTTATTTTAAGAGTTAGGAATACAACATTATTTACACGGCGTGACTTTAAAAGGTCTATTCCTAGAACGGGTAAAGTGTTATAAGGTAGAAGTTGCAAAATTGTTCTAAACGTCCTCATGCAACTTGATTGAACAATAGAGGAAAGTAAAAACGTAACAAGTTTTGCCTTTGACATCAAATTGAAAGTTGTTGCCGAGAAGCATGGCGTGCGCTGCAAATATTGGTATCAAGGACGCGTCCGAGAATCAATAAGGGAAGAACACAAGGCTAGTGTGAACTCATTAATCTACATGTTTTTTTTTTAATTTTTAATTTTTAATTTATTATCCTTCCCCTAACAATAGTCAGAGCCTTTTTCGTTCTGTTATAATTTTTACTTACTTCCTATCTTAATCTGACTCCTTCATTGGGAGTTACATTTACGTTTCACTTATTTTATCTTAAAATATCTAGCTTATTGTTACTTTACAATTTCATCTTAATATCTAGATATGTTTTATTACTTAGTTTATATAATCAATATTATATAAATAAGTAATCATTGTTTTCTTACTTGCTACTTGACTTTTGCAACTTTCGTACAGTAACTTATAAACTTATATCTACTTTCCATCAATCTACATGTTGGAATAAGCCCATTTTGCGTTATAATTATTAGTAAAAAATTAGATAGCCTCCATCCTGCGGTGTAAATTGATTCCGTGAGATCAAGAAACCCTGACTTAAAATCCCTAGACGACCATCATCATCATTATAATCAGCCCATATACGTCCCACTGCTGGGCACGGGCCTCCGCTACCATTGAGATGAGAGGGTTTAGGCCTTAGTCTACCACGCTGGCATAATGCAGGTGGGCGGACTACACACCTAAGAACTTTTAGGTGTGCAGGTTTCATCACGATGTTTTCCTTCATCGTTAAAGTAAGTTATATTTCATTGTGAATACACCCATAACTTCAAAAAGTCAGAGGTGTGTGCCTGGGGTTTGAACCCCCGACCGCCGAGATTCTCGACCGCGCGCCTAAACCTCGAGACTATCACTACTTCTAGACGACCAGCATTTTATAATTAAAAATCGTTACGTTTAAAAATCCATAGTCTGTTATTAATTTTGATTAAAGTGTTTATAATATGCAGTGTATTTTACTTGGTTATTTTTTTATTTTTGTTAGTTACAGCTAAGTTTTTTTTAACTCAAGCGCATGAGTTGAAATACTTACTGATTCCAGAAGCCTTTGTCCATACCAGCAGAGAAGCCAGGTTTGTGACAGGGCAGTCGTCAAGAAAGACTTATACACCATTTCATTCCATTTCTCTACGATCTAGAACAAATTAAAATCCAAACTATAAAATAAAAATTACTGTCCTGTTTAGTCTTTTGCATTTATCCGCCTAAATATTTCATGAATCTCAAGACAAGAAGAATTGACATACGTGGGGTTTTGGTAGACATAAACTTTTTTTTCTAATAACTTTGGATACCGCATATAAAAGGTTTGTATATTTTTAATCAATTGTTGTCAAATTTTGTGATGCTTTTATTCACAATGTTCAATGGAGACGATTCCTTTAACCTCAACTTTTATTTGTAAATTCAAAATAAAGTACAAGTTCAAAACAACGCAGCACAATATTCAAATGTAGGGTAATACATACGCCATCCCCAACTGTTGTACGCCTAGAAGTCACATGACTACTTTTTAGGACTGTATCCTAATAGAAAAGTATAATTAAAAATTGTCTATATTTTCGCCTGGGAGTGTTGCAATAGCTTCGTGTAAATGCATAATTCATAAAAGCTAGGAGCTCAAATTTAACATTGATAATAAATTTTACTGCCGCGAAGACCACGTGGTTCAAGTATGCACCGTATCATCTATATATAGGTCACAAGAGATATAGAGTTCAATTCTCAGGGCAAAGTGAATGAAATTATAATTAATCATGGAGTCTGGAAATGTACCCAAATAACGGCAATAGGCTCGCTCCATGTTACGTGGGACAAAAACAGATTTGTCGATAAGTGGGTGCATAGATGCAACTCCGCCTACCCATTCTGTGAATACAAGCTTGAGTTCGTATGTATGTATTTATGTAATTAATTTTACTCACAACACAACAAAATCCACAAAAGCAAATGATGATAGAACTGTTGAAGAAGTTGACTAGCAGGGCGAAACTAAACATTTCTTCCACGTCGCCGGATAATCTGAAAATTAACGAAAATAATATAGGAGAAGGTGGTAATGTGGCCCCCCACTTTGTTTTTTTAGGTTTATTTCTAAAGTAATGGAATAAAAAATATGGAAAATGTTTTATTGGGTTTCGTATTTATTTGTGTGTACATATCTTACTATGAAACAAAAGAAACTCGCTAAATAAAATCAAAATTATCATTTATTCTTAAGTAATCAAATTTGGCATCTCGAGATCAACTGATGGTAATGTGGCCCCCGGGGTAATTTTATCAATAAAATGCCTGAAAATTTATCAATAAAATGCCTGAACCATTCAGTGAACGAATTGGATCGAATCCAACCAAATGGATGAACTTTGCCAATCGTTCCAGGAGGTCCACTTTTTAACAATATATCCGTAAAGTTTTTGCTTGGAAAAATCATCGTAGGCGGCTCAAATATACCTAATGCTCTCTTGCATGCACATCTCTGGTTTCTTCATCGAAGATAGAGGCAACACAGTTTGTCTAGGCATCTGAAACCGCAAAATAAAAATATGTGAATGATAAGCAAGTCATACTTGTTATGTGCCCCCGGGGCCATGATACAACCAGTGTCAGGGGGCCAAAATAAAATTATTGAAAATATTTTAATAAACAACCTAAAACAATTGAAAAAATGTAAAAAAATTATATTTACCTTATATATCCCGTAGAAGACAGTGTCACGAACACAATATTCAAAACAACAGCAAAAACTATCATTGTTTTTATAAATTATGGAATAAAACTCACAGTCGAAAAATAAGTTTGTCGGGTACGAGTTTCGACTTGTTCAAATGACGAACGAACGTAACCGCCCCAAGCAGATTTGTTGGGTAATAAATCAATAGTATACGGAAATTGTCCCGTTGCACCAAAATAATATAAGATGGCGTTATGCGAACTAACTATTATTCAAGGGGGTCAATATACCTGCGGGGGTCACATTACCACCTTCTCCTCTATCAATAACATGAAATGTCTCCCTAAAATAACCCAGACATTTTTATCGAGCACATTATTCCCTATTAAATTGGTAAATATATTTTTAGTATGCCATGTTACATGATACCGTTCAATTAAAGGCTGCTCATTATTGAATTTCTAGTGTACCGCTTAATTATGCGAAAAAAAATATTTATGCGATATACATTTGATGTTACATATTTGAATTGTGATTTTATAAATGTTTTTTTTAAACTTTTTTACCGATAACTTTTAAATCAAGTTTTTTTTATTGATAACTTGATGATTTAATTTGATTCCTAAAAAAATGTAATAAATGCAAAATATCATAGAATACAAAAGATTGTTTATTTATCAACAAAGAACAGTACCTGATTAAAGCACGATGTCTCAACACAATTTCCGTAACTTCCTTTTGATATCGACTCTCCCATTGATGATCTCGGAACGAATCTACATTATGCTTCTCTTTTTGCAAGAAATGTTTACTGTATTCGCCTAAAAGTATTTTAAGTCAAGTCAAAAATATGAAATATTTTAATGTCCCAACGAGCATCTACGGTTTAGAGGATTTTTTAAAGTTAATAAGTTAATGTTTCATTGTAGTGTTTTTTCTTTAAATTTGAAATGTTTGATAATTTAAGTACTTACTACGAATACACAGACATTTATTCATTTGAAACCATTATTTTCTGTAACATTGTTTACTAAAAAAATAATAAATAATAACATAATAATTTTGGTGTTATGTAAAATTAATAAACATAAATAATGATCTAGTGTATTAGCCATTTTACTTTTCTTTTAAAAACTAACGAGTAAACACAAATACGTCCATACTCGAAAAAAAATTGTGGGTCATACAAATGGGTCTTAGTTTCGAGATCATTTCCGTTTCAGTTGGCTCAAGAGATTCTGTTTATGTGTTATTGATGAGATGACTTACCAAGAGGGTACTCTTCCACTAATTGGTGATCAATCGGCACATAAACCAACCTTTTAATTCGTACAGACAGTAAGTCAAATTGTGTTGTGATGTGACTAAGGAAAATACAGAAGAGAAGATCACCGCACAGCATAAACCATATTGTTATCAGACCTGAAGCAAAAAATGCAGTATTGTTGATATCCAAATTTTAAACTGGGTATTTGTACTTAACCAAGTTCTTGAGTGTAGGCGCGCTCCATTCTATTTCTTGTCTGTCTGGCCAAATTTAAGTCTACATCAACTCGGCTACCATTCATCAACATATTTTCAGAAGGTATATATTAGCCCATCGTAATATTAAATACGTCCAATAGTCACATACGCACCTCGGCCTTAATGCTAACATACTACATAGTCTTGGGTCGTGGTTAAAAGAAACTACGAGAGACGTTTCGGTCTACGTTTCTTCACAAACTTAACAGCCCGTGGCGCAGTTGGCTAGACACCAGCTTGCGAAACGAGAGGCTGCGGGTTCGATCCCCGCACCGAGACAAATGTTTGTGTGATCCACAAATATTTGGTTCGGGTCTGGGTGTATGTGAGACGGAAAAGTCTCTCGTAGTTTCTGATACCCACGACACAAGACTTGTATCTTAGTGTGGGATCAGAACTATGTATGTGAATGTTGGGTGTAAAAAAAAAAAAAACTGGTGTTCAGTCAATTACATGAAGGCTGTTCGAAATAACCTGGTCTTATTTTTATTAATGGATAAGTTTAACACATATAAGTCATTATAATTGAATAACGTGTCTGGTATAATGAATGTATTAGCAAAATTTCGGTGAAAATGGATCTGCTCTATCTTGACATTGATTAATCCGCAAAGTTGGCTACATGGGCCTTTGTAAAGCCAATAGTCTAGAAAATTCGTTAGCCGGCCTGTGATCGTATACATTTCACTTGTCTAACAAACTTGCTTGTGTTTTATGATTAATTATTTCGTTGAATTCATCGATAGCTGTACTTATTAGAAAAAAAGATTTTTAAATGAAATTATTAGTGTAATTTTTTGATGAAGTTAGGCATCATATCTAACAAGTTTCCAACGAGAAAATAATACTTTGTAATAAAATATACATCAATTTTGTGTTTTACAAATTTGTGATTGTTTTTTCTTTTATGTTTATTATTAAATAGCTTTGTGCAACTAAACAATAATAAGAGACCACACAAAGATAAACAGTAGTCGCTAATTAACAAATTATAATCGATTATAGAAATTATCAAAAATCTTGCGTAGTACGTACGTATATTCAAGCGCGTAATTAAAATTAGGATCGCTCAAAACTTTCGTTTGTGTGCCGCAAGGCAATGGTGTAACATAACTTCTACGTCTTTAAACAGTTTCCCAATTTGCAAACGAGTTCAGCTATAATTTTATTAAGCTTACATCAAAAATTATCGATTTGCTGACTGCCTCGTGGTCTCGCGGCACAAGTAAGTGCCCTGCGATCTAGAGGTCCTGGTTTCGATTCCTGGGTCGGGCAAAATGTTATTGGGTTTTACATTAGGAAATTCTCAGTAGCATCACGGAGTCTGGAAATGTGCTCGAAAAACGGCAATAGGCTGGCCTCCTATTACGTGGGACTGATACATACCTGGCGAAATATGGGTGCGGAAATGCACCTCTGCCCACCCCTTCGGGGAATACAGGCGTGAGATTATGTATTTATTAAGAAAGCCTTTTAATCATTTTGTATTCGAACGAAATAAGGGAAAGATTGGTAAAAATTGTGAAAATATAAAATATTTTCCTTGCTGATACAAAAAGTGTCTACGATGTCATATTAATTACTTTCCAAAATGGTCCCATTATGATTAAATTTCAGACTGCGTGAAATTCATCGTGCCGTATTTTGTCGCAGTTTCAGAGAGTAATTAAAAATTATTAACTTCAGCTAAATGAAATTCTTGTTCGTTTTGCAGGCTTAGCTATAGTATTATAATTAGCCTTGTTTAATAGCAAGATGTTTAAGTTACATATGAAAAACAAATTAATTTATGAATGAAATATAAAATTATAATATGTTTTTTTCTCACCCTTCATTATATTATGTTGAAAGACATTTATAAAATTTTAGATTCATCACAGCCGTTGTAGTGCAATCGGTTTGAGGAAGACAGTAATTTGTTTCGGGTCTGGGTCTTTGTGAGGTCTTCCGTACTTTCTGATATTCACGACACAATACTTGTATCCTAATGTGGGGTCAGAACTTTTTATGTGACTATTGGGTATATTTATTTATATTTAACTTCGATAGACTTTTCATATTTCATTTTGTTTCGGGTTAAAGTATTAGAAGGAAGAAGAATTCATTCATCATCAAATCATTTCTTCTACCCGTGAGTATTTAAATCATATTAGAGATATAATAAATAGTTTTCAAATCTAAGGAATATTAGTCTTACCATGCCAAGTTTGAGCTATCAGGATGATCTCATAAAAGATTCGTTGGAAAGGGTCGAAGGGGAACCAGTAAAAGAACGGCAGGATTAAGGGCACATTGTATCCTGCAACTCGTTTAATAATCTCCACGAAGGGCGGCGACAGAAATATAACCAACAGGGCGTTGTTGCACCAGTAGTAACCTGAAAAGTCAAAGTCAAAGTCAAAGTCAAAGTCAAATTATCTTTATTCAAATAGACTTCTACAAGTTCTTTTGAAGCCAAATTGTATCGCATTGCTTTATTGAACGGATGACACAACTACTACATGGACATTTCACATCCATCATGGTGAATGCTCTGAAGAATTGTTAAACCTTGTCCCATCCTCTCCTTTCCTCACCAGAACCACGCGTGCGGGCATGCGAAGCCACAGCTTTATGGTCACAACAACCGCGGCTCGAACTAAAAAGTTCGCTCACTCTTACTTTTGCCGCACCATCAAGCTGTAGAATAGTTTGCCGGCTCACGTGTTCCCTCCTTCCTATAATCCTGGATCCTTTAAGCGAAGCGTGAAGAAGCATTTGTGCGGGCCGGCATGATTGTGTCGACCAGCGGGTGACCATTATCGTTTCTCGCTGGTCGGTATTTTTGTTTTGGACTCCACTGTGCTTACCATCAGGTACAGTGGAGTTACTTTGCCGTGCCAGAAAAAAAAAATAATACAGAAATCTTATTCATAGAACCTTTAAGTGTTGTTTCACGTCGGGTTTCGTTAGACTGTGTATTTCATCCATCTAGTCGGTAGCACGTGGTGTGCTCTACCATAAAAACTAACCGAGACTTTACTACTTAAACTTGAGCATAGATTTATTACTCAAAGTCCGGCGTGTCTCTACCACTGGAGATATGGCGTGGCTTTACACAATAATTAATTGCAAGAAATGTTATTTTGCATCGTATATTATATTTAATTATCTTAATGATCCATTCGCCTGGGTGCCAGATTTTTTGTCCACTGCATCATTTTCCTTCCTTTCTATCCTCCTTAATAAATAATTAATTGCAAATGATTTATCTATACATCTATACTCTATACATACAAATAAATACAATTGGAGTGTCTGCGATATTGAAATAACCGCTTTTTAATAAATGTATATTGGATGTATACACGGTACATATAGGTACCAAAATAACGTTTTTTACAATTTTTGTCTGTCTGTCTGTCTGTCTGTTTGTACCCGCTAATCTCTGAAACAGGTGGACCAATTTTAACGGGACTTTCACTGGCAGATAGCTGATGTAATAAGGAGTAACTTAGGCTACTTATAGTTTATAATTTTTTTTATTAAAAATTAATTTTCTGCGCGGACGAATTCGCGGGCACAGCTAGTATGTAATAAGTGCACGCAACGCAAAAATGACTTAACTTCACATTTAATTACCTCAATTGCCTAGTTCTATTTAATAACGATGAAAAATAATATTTATTATTAAATAAGTACCTTGTACAACATAAGAGAGTTGTTTAAGAGCGGTTGTAATGATGCGGTACTCTTCTTCGGAGACTTCACCTTGAGGCCACATGTCACGGAGTTCGCTTACCAGGTTCTCATAAATTGGACGGTAGTACACTATTTTGTAGGATTTCGCCATAGCTGTTGAGCGTTCGAGTTGTAGTTATGCATTAAGGAACTTAGAACGTTTTCATAAGGTAGTTAGTGTTTTGTCTCGTTCTTTTAAATGACTTGTAATATTAGTGGAAAATGACACATAGAATCTATAGTTTCATCTTAAACTCATGAGAACCTAATATTTTAAATGTTATTTTTAATAATTAATTACAAATCATATGAGGTTCATGCATCGCTGTAATATTCTATAAAACATTTTATATCTCAGGGCAGATACATCTACACTAAAATTAATTAAAGGAAATAATTATACTTTCGTTTTTAAAAAATAAAGTCTATTTAATCGATTTAAAAGATTTTTGGTATGGACGTATATGGAGCCTTGAGAAAGAACATAGTCTACTTTTTTCATTAAATTGATATCGAGTGAGTCGGGGACCATCGCCTAATATTACATAAAACACGACACAGTAGCATTTCCTATGTTACGGTAAAACTAACACATGTCGATCTACAAGTATTAGTATCATCATCATCAGCCCATATACATACGTGTGGGACGTATATCGCTGGGCACGGGCTTCCTCTACAACTGAGAGGCTTTAGCCCTTTTTTCACCACGTTGGCCTAATGCGAGTTAGCGGATTACACACCTAACAAATTCCTAAGAACTTTGTTTTAGCTGTGAAGGTTTCCTCACGATGTTTTCCTTCACCATAAATACACACAACTTCGAAAGGTCAGAGATGTGTGCTTGGGGTTTAAACCTGCGACTGTCAAGAATCACGACCGCGCGCCTAAATCTCCAGGCCATCTCTAGTTTTGTTACAAGTATTAGTATACCCAGAAGTAAGTATCCGACACAAGGCATCATCCTGAAGATTTCCACAGCGTCCTGGAACGACCCGCCCCTGGCCGTCTGCGCCATGTTGATGAGTTCCAGCCAAGTCACAATGAATAAATTCGCGAACTCGAACCAGTAGAATACATTCCAGCATAACCTGTAATTAATTTAAATGAACGATTCATCATCAGCCCATACACTTCCCACCGCTGGCACGGGTTTCCCCTACAACTGAGAGAGTTTAGGCCTTAGTCCACCACGCTGGCCTAGTGCGGATTGGTGGACTTCACAGCTAAGAAATTCCTAAGAACTTTTAGGTGTGCAGGTTTCCTCACGATGTTTTCACCGTTAAAGCAAGTGATAATTCATTGTAAATACAGATATAACTTGAAAAAGTCAGAGGTGTGTGCCTGGGGTTTAAACCAGCGACCGTCGAGATTCTCGACCGCGCGCCTAAGCCTCGAGGCCATCACGGCTTCATGAACGTTTGTGATGGTATATTTTTTTTATAAATAACATAGGTTAACAATTTTTTTAATGCTATTTAAAATCACCACGTCAGAATAGGTGGTAGAGACATTTTGCGGGACATACAATACATATATACAAATGTTGGTTGTCTCTCAGTTTCATTGCACAAATGTATCCCGTGCGATCAAAGGATTTCAGGTCCGATTCCCAGATCTTTTAATTAGAAAATTTGCAGTAGCACGGAGTCTGGAAATGTGCTTGAAAACAGGTATAGGTAACGTTACCTCACTAGATCCCTGTTACGTGGGACTTAAAAAATAATTTACTTTAACATCGACCAAAGACAGTAAAAATTTGAATACCCTCCTGAGTACTGATGTCCTTAATTTAGAACATCTAACAAAAAAATAATCTGTGACAGATAATAAGAGATCAATCCATTTTTTTTCTCCATGAAACAAAACATACCTATATAAGGGTTAAAAAAAAACACTCCTCAATTGTGTATCATATCTAGAAGTACTTAGCCAAAAATCAAAAGAAAATCCAGAAAAATTGTACTCTGGAACTCAGGAGGATACTACGTACCAGAACAATCAAATTTGCAAAGACCAATAAAATCAATATGCTTTTAGCTCTGTATCTAGATTACTAATCGACAAATAAATAGCTTCGTAACGCAAGCATCGTCTGTTTGACTTCATATGGGCTCGAAACGTACAACAGATGTTTTGTAAGATTAATAGTGCTAAATACCTTCAGACTCTTTACTATCTAATATCTCGTAGCTTTGCGGCGGTTTTCCGATAATGGAATTGACTAGTTAAATGAACCAGAGAATGTGACCCAATTTACTTTTATATCTATTTATAGGCATGAAGTTTGTGTGTACCGTTTCTGTTCTAAGTAATGTTGTAAATGGGAATGTGAGTTTGTTTCTTCGAAGGTTAAGTCCTAAAATTCTTGGCCGATTTTTACAGCCTGTGTACGTTGTTAGGGACACGGTAAGTTTTTACATATTTCTTCCAAAAAAATAATAAATACACCCAACAGTCACATACATAGTTCTGACCCCACACTAAAATACGAGTCTTGTGGCGTAGGTATCACACAAACATTTGTCTCGGTGCGGGGATCGAACCCGCGGCCTCTCGTTTCGCAAGCTGGTGATTAGCCAACTTCGCCACGGAGCTGTGCTCAATAAATGTGTATCATGTTTTCAATAAATGGATAAGTAGGTATATCTTTTTAAAGTTAACATAAAGCAGCATACTAAAAAGACAAAAACTTATTTTTATACAGAGACTGTAAAGTGACGACATTGCATTGGTATCTAATGGCGAATTCGGTTAAAACAGAGGTCTAATAACGAAAAACGATTACAACTATCTCTTATCTATATATCCCCTACATATAACTATTTAATAACTTACCTGGCACAATGAGGATCTTGTTTTGTGAGCCGAAGTCCTACCAATTTCAGTACTGTAATTGGCACCGCGTAAGTGGCATCATAATCTTCTACTGTAAAAGTCTGTGAACAAATTTTAATAATATTTGAAATGCTCCAATTTAAGTTCTAGTACTCGTATGTAATTTTGAGGCTTTATAGACCTTTTCATTAGTAGATCTATATCAGCTCATATAAGTCTCACTCCTGGGCAGAAGTCACCTCTACAAGCGAGCAGAGTTAAACCTAAGTCCACCCCACGGGCCTAATGCGGTTTGGCGGACTAGACGTGTAACAAATTTTTAAGATCTTTTAGGTGTGTAGGTTTCTTTACAATGTTTTGTGTAAGTTTATTCCTTTTTTTTATTTATTTTTATTTTATGAAACTTACGTGAGATTTATTTGGGTCATCGTCATTTCGGTTTTTCCTCGAAAATATTTTTTTTATATACGAAGGCATGTTGCTTGTGGTTTTTAAACAACTATATTTTCATGTAATTCAACCACTTTTATAAGGTATTCGTGTGAAAATTAACATCCCACCTTTAAGTTTTTATAATGTTTGTTGAAAAACTTTCCGAACTTTAAGGCTTTGTGAACACCTCGAGTTTTTTTTCCAACTTTTGTAAACTTAACGACTTTGTTCTTTATTTTGTTTTACTTCGTATTAAAGTTTTGAACTTTTAAGAAACAGTTTTTTTTTCAGTATGGTCCAATAAATAAAGAAGGTAAGACAAATAAGACGCAATTATTTACTAGACTAAAACTTTACCCAATTCATAAATTAGTCACAATCTATGTTATTCCCTATTAAGGGTCGAAAGAGAAGGAACCAACCAAAATATAACCCATAATTAATCCTACCAGCAAATTGCCTTTCCACAATCTAAGTAAACGAAATGCAGCATAGAATCTAGTCCAGTGTACAGTGTAGTCAAATTGATTTGACGAACAAAATTTCATATTTATGTTGTCACAGAAAGTGTTCATATTGTTGTTAGTATCCAGATTGAAAATATTTTTCTTAGAATCTTGTCATTTCAAATTATACCATAAAGAGTCGTCAAAAGTAATTTTAACCGGGATTATTGGTGGTAATTTTGCATTTTAAAAGATCTTTTTGACTACTCCGTACGCTAAGATCATTACGACGCTGTCTGTAGGTACTTAGTCTTCTGAATTATGCTATAGCACATAATGTACTTGTATTATGTATATATACTTATTTTTCCATGATAATATGTTACATAACTAGCTTACTTAGGGATATCTAAGAAATGCAGGTTTTCTTAAAATATTTTTATGTGCCCAGCTTATCCCGAGGGTAATTTTGTTAGCCTATTTCCTTGAATAAGGTCCCAACTATTCATAAAAAATGGGTCTAATGGGCTTCACATTAAAGAGCAATTGACATATACACATACAGAGTAAGTTTCGCATCAATAATGTTGGTATACAAAGTATTTTCATTTTAAAAAGTCAAAGGCGCGCACACATTTGAACCTGCGACTGTTTAAAGGGAGTTTTGGTAAACACGGACTTGATCCTCAATAATATTATGTAGTTACGTTACTTAATCTCCGGTATAATACGAGTACATCAAGAATGCCAAATCAGGAGAATAACTAATAAATAAAATTTAATAAATGAATTTTCTAGAAACAATGTTTAAAGCGGCCACGCTCGCATTTTCCCCCAATATTGTGGTCACGTCAGAAATCACTCAAGGCGAGATGGACTTCTCTTGTAGTCGCTTGCGATTTGCATTCATACTGTCAGTTAGACACAATCAGCTATGGTCTTGAGATTTTATGTAATGTATCGCGATTTATAACTTAAATTGATTTCGCAATGTTTTCGGTATCTATAAAATTACACCACAAATCGTGGGTAAAAAACTGTCACTTGCCAAAGTAGCCAAAGTAACAATGACAGATGCAGTAGCGCTGATCACTATGTAAAAGAAGACTGTAAAATCAAGAATTTACGCTTTTGTTTTCTGCATTTATTGTTATTCAATAGATCCAGATGTACTATTATAGTTTTAGATCCAATGATACAAGACTTTATTGTGAATAAAAATGATAATTTATAACATTGGATTGCCGTCAAACTAACTGTTCTTCGGTTTTATGTTTATATTTTTAATATTATTTCATTGTACTGAAATGTGTTATTTTTGTTATTGTTTCATTTTAAAAATAGATTTTAGTTTGTTTTTGTATTAAAGAATAAGTGGTACCTAGTAGGTTAATTGTTATAAGTTTACTCGAGCGAATACGATAGACTCGTACTATTAGACTAGTTAGACCTTGGTCTAACTCTGGTTGGTTGAATCGGAAAGTCTAACTTGTTAGACTGTTACTTTGGGACAATAATTGATTGCATACGTTATGTATCATTGTATACTTTTTACTACTTGTATGTCCGTGTATGTATTGTACGTGTGTAATTGTAATAAATAAAAATAATGTTAGTAATGTAATAATAAATAATAATAAATTTACAAAAATATTTCTTGAACCATTCACAAACTTGATTTAAGTTAAAAAAATCCCAGGTCGTCAGTTTACGTGGTGGAGTTATGGGTGTGCACGACCGCTACTACGTTCGGGCTATTCGGATTTTTTATTAAAAAGGAAATTGTTTTTCACGTTATATTAAAAGTACATTAGGGACAAACTTTCGCTTAATTTTTTCATTACGCCTTGTGTTTAAAAATATACTTCCCTTTTTGTTTACGTTAAGACGTACCTAATATATGTCTATAAAGTTGCGCCTGAGTCTAGAATCTTTTTAAAGATACATACATCTCTCGCTTATTTGCATGTCTTTAATTATAATTTGTTGTTTTTTTCTTTATTAGTTATAATTCTATATTAATTATCATTAGTTGTTAAATTGTATATTATTGATTGTTTGTCCCTTCATTATGCTATCTTTCTTATATTTTTTCGGACAATGCTATGCACGCCTTAAGTGTTATATGTATATATCAGACGTAGTGCCTAAGCAAATTATACTAAGATATAAATGTATTAATATATGTGATGTGGTTGTGCTAAATAAATAAATATTAATGTTTGACTATACCCAAAAATCTTTTTAAACGTCGAGTAATTGTTAATATTATTTTGAATTATCACAGCTTGGAGGAAATGGTGCTAGGAATCCCTTGATTTTAAGAGTCTTTCCAAATATAAAATGTCTTTATCTTTGAGTGTTTACTAAATAGCTTTTACCTTTTTTATGATTAAAATCGCTGCGGGTTCGGGACACTTAATTTCCCTTAATTTCGCTGAGCTTCAGTCGGTATCAATACTGTGCGTGCTGTTGATCCTGGAGCATAGGAGTTACAGTGGCGGGTGTGTTTGGATAGGGAAAATCTTGTAGGTATTGATTAAATTCGTTTATCTTCAGTAAATAGCAAGTTTACCCGTCAAAAAGGGAAACTTTATTATGTTTTAAAATTTAATGTCAGAAGAAGGTATGTTTCTTAAACTTACTTAATCAAATAAGGGAGTTTCCGTTAAGGTAAATTAAAACTGTAATTGACAATGTTACTGAAGTTTGTAAAAGAGATTATTATTAAAAGTTTTGGAGTAAGTTACAATCAAATTATTTTATGCTATCAGCACTGACAAGACTTTTTCTAAAAGCATTTTATGACTTTTTTAAAACAATATCATTAAGTATTTTTAAGTTGTGTTAGAATCAATTGGTTCGTAAAACCATGAAATGTAGGTATTATGAATATAAAATTTGTTTCCATCATCAGCCCACTGCGTGACTGAAGATATATATGAAAGAAAAAGGGGTGAATGAAGACATGACGGCTGTTAGGGATGTTTGGAAGGAGAAAAACATACTGCGTCGACCCCAAATGAAATTGGGAGCAGGGCAAGGCAATGATGATTCCATCATCAGCCCATATACGTCCCACTGCTGAGCACTGGCCTCCTTTACTACTGAGAGGTGTTTCGCCTTAGTCCACCATGCTGGTCTACATAATTAAGAAATTCCTAAGATTTTTTTGTTATGCATGTTTCCTCAGAATGTTTTCCTTCATCTTTAAAGTACGTGATAATTCAATATGAATAACTTCGAAAATTCGGAGGTGTGCCTGGGGTTTGAACTCGCGATCCCCGAGATTCTAAGATTCGAGACCATCTATACTAAAATTTGCTTAGTAAGAGCAATTTGTACTACTAGTCTAGTCAACAAGTTCAAAAACGTGTTAAATAGAAATAAAGCTCCTAAAAATATGTGCCATACCTCATTCGATTCGGAATGACGTCTAGAAAAATGTTTTTTAAGGGCATATTAGCACATAAAAAATTGCAATTGTTATTAACAAAATAAGAAAAAAAAAACAAGGTATTTAGTTTTTCGTTAATAACTTTTAAAATAATGATATTTAAGGAATTATGAAAAAAGATCCTGAAAGAGGAGGAAATTTCCAATAAAAAAGTCCTACTCCCGGAACTCTATCTATATTATTTATAACTTTTATTTAACGCTGGAAATAGCGCTCCGCGAGGGCGTTACGACATAGGCGCGTCGTCTAAAAAGCCGGTATATCACCTAAAATAATTTATTTCTAATATTAAATAACAATTTAAAAATTTGAATAAATTATGGTGTAATCTAGACACTTGAACGAAAATAACCTCGGTGAAAAATATTTTTTTTGACAACTTTTCAAAAAGTTACACCGTTGTTAATTAACTAATGTTTTTCCAATCTCTGTTTTTATAAATTACGGCATAAAAGTTTAAAAAATTAGTCTAAAAATATTTCGCTTCGTGGAGCTCTTCTTAATTAGGTACTTAATAAAGTTATGCAGAAAAAAAATATTAAAGTTTATTATTTTGTTAATTATAATTCTTTTAAATTAACTAAAAATGGAATTTCTAAAAAATGTTATCAAAACATTTTTTCTTTGGTAATATCTTATTATTGCTGTTTTTGCATCTAATATAGGTATTAATTAACATTGGAAAAAAAAATGTTACGTCATTTATTAAGAAATTGTTTATAAACAAATAGACTATTTTGCGATTTAAAAAAAAAAAAATTTTACTATCTTATTGCAAAGGTAAAATGATGATTTAAAAAAGAAAAAAAAATCTTAAATATTTCTTTTTATTGTTTATAATCGTTTTTTTTATATTTCAATTGTTTAAATAATTAGTTAAGAAATTATTTTATTCTTAATAATCATCATTGACCCTTTTCAATGGAATAACAGAGAAATATATTTTTTTTATAAATAATTTAATTGTTTATTAACTTAACAATTTGTTATAAACAAATAATATTAACCGTTATATTTTTTTTCGAAAACTTCAAAAAATTACAAAAACAACCATGTATAACAAAGTTAAGAAAATTAAAAAAATAAAATTTTTTTCTTAACTATTTAAAAATATATTTCTCTGTTATTCCATTGAAAAGGGTCAATGATGATTATTAAGAATAAAATAATTTCTTAACTAATTATTTAAACAATTGAAATATAAAAAAAACGATTATAAACAATAAAAAAATTTATTTAAGATTTTTTTTTCTTTTTTAAATCATCATTTTACCTTTGCAATAAGATAGTAAAAATTTTTTTTTTAAATCGCAAAATAGTCTATTTGTTTATAAACAATTTCTTAATAAATGACGTAACATTTTTTTTTCCAATGTTAATTAATACCTATATTAGATGCAAAAACAGCAATAATAAGATATTACCAAAAAAAAAATGTTTTGATAACATTTTTTAGAAATTCCATTTTTAGTTAATTTAAAAGAATTATAATTAACAAAATAATAAACTTTAATATTTTTTTTCTGCATAACTTTATTAAGTACCTAATTAAGAAGAGCTCCACGAAGCGAAATATTTTTAGACTAATTTTTTAAACTTTTATGCCGTAATTTATAAAAACAGAGATTGGAAAAACATTAGTTAATTAACAACGGTGTAACTTTTTGAAAAGTTGTCAAAAAAAATATTTTTCACCGAGGTTATTTTCGTTCAAGTGTCTAGATTACACCATAATTTATTCAAATTTTTAAATTGTTATTTAATATTAGAAATAAATTATTTTAGGTGATATACCGGCTTTTTAGACGACGCGCCTATGTCGTTACGCCCTCGCGGAGCGCTATTTCCAGCGTTAAATAAAAGTTATAAATAATATAGATAGAGTTCCGGGAGTAGGACTTTTTTATTGGAAATTTCCTCCTCTTTCAGGATCTTTTTTCATAATTCCTTAAATATCATTATTTTAAAAGTTATTAACGAAAAACTAAATACCTTGTTTTTTTTTTCTGATTTTGTTAATAACAATTGCAATTTTTTATGTGCTAATATGCCCTTAAAAAACATTTTTCTAGACGTCATTCCGAATCGAATGAGGTATGGCACATATTTTTAGGAGCTTTATTTCTATTTAACACGTTTTTGTACTTGTTGACTAGACTATACGAAATAGCATGACTGACTAATTTTGTTTTACTTATAGTATAACATGGCCTCGAGGTTAAGCCACGCAGTCGAGAATCTCGAAGGTCGCGGGTTCAAACCCCAGGCACACACCACTGATTTTTCGAAGTTATATGTGTATTCGCAAAGCATTGTCACGTCCTTTAATGGTGAAGAAAAACATCGTGATGAAACCTGCACAACTAAAAGTTCTCAGGAATTTCTTAGGTGTGTAGCCCGTCAACCCGCACTAGGCCAGCGTGATGGACTAAGGCCTAAACTCTCTCAGTAGTAGAGGAGGCCCGTGCGCAGCAGTGGGACGTACGTATATGAGATTGAATAAGTGTAACGTGAAGTACGCTAGAGACTGATATAAGCTACCTTACGCCTCGTAAATATACGAGTAATTCTCGGGGCTGTTTATCACTGATTAACAAAACACAATCACGCTTGTATAAGAGAAGGCGCATTACAGCACCCACGGTGCAACAGTTTTATCACAGTGTTGGACTAAGGCCTAACACTCCTCTCATTTCTAATTCTAGTATATAATAATTCTAGTATATGGGCTGATGATGATGATAGTATAACAATACTTGTAAAGTATAATTGTAACAACAATTGCGAAGGACAAATAGACATAAGCTTACAGTTCAAACGACATTAATGTACAAAGGTATTATGTGGGCCAACAAGGCCAAGTGAACATTAAATGTAATTGTCTCTGTATTTGATGTTTATTCAGCACACTGAAATACTGACGATTATTAGTATTGTCCAGCGCCTTATACTAGTGTAACGACTTCCTTAATCAACTGTTTGGTGTAAGTGTAAGGCTTTCGTGGGCTAGCGTTTTGACGCTGCGTTTTTTTTACCGATTAATTGATACCGCGTTTTCAACTGTGAATAACTATGAAAACGGCGTTGTTTTATTAAACATCAGATAAATAACAGATCATGTATGTTTTTGTGTTTTTTTTAAACTAGCTTTTAAGGAAAATCAAAAAATATATATACACACGCCTATTGGGTAGGGAAAGGCAGAGGTCTGTCTTGTGGCAAAGGGGCGTTAGAATCCCACCACGGTATCCCCTGCCTGTCGTAAAAGGCGACTCAAAGGGCTACCCTACAATTCCGAGACGGCCGAGACAATTACGTATCAGAGCCGCACCGGGCGGCTGCGGAATTACGGTGTGCGATTATCGCCCACGTACCGTGGTCGTCTCACTTGGCGCAAAGATGGCCATGGGGGTTTTGGTCGGTATGCCGGTTTATGGATTTTGTTGGGGCCCAGCCCGGCACTAACAAAGGCCCGTGACTCCGACATACGCTTCCCGCCCCCCTCCCCCAGGGCTGGCGGAAAGTAGAGCCATAACCAGCTTTCCCCTCGATAAAAAAAAAGGGAAAGGCAGAGGCGCACTTAAACATCCACGTTTCGTTAATTGTATTTTAAGTCGCACGTGATATCACGAGCCTATTGCCGTTTTTTTGGCCACAATTCAAGACTCCGTGCTGCTACTGAAAATTTCCTAATGAAAAAAACAAATAACACTTTGCCCAACCAGAGAACCGAACCCGGGACCACCATGTCGCACGGCACGCACTTGTTGCGCGAGACCATGCCACAGTTTATTATACGAAACCCTACTACTTACTAGAATTGTATTCGCTTCAATGTTATTTATTGAATATAACTGAATGACTTAAAATCAACACAAATTAATTAATCGTAATCACAATATACAAATGAAAAGTTAAGCATTAAGAAAACCGTCTCTTTCACTGACTCGACGTTTCCTTTGTCTTTCTAGTTAATGAAGGAGCGCTTTACAGTCATTAGCTTTTTATCCGACGGATATTCAAATCCGGGCACCATCAGCCGCTTGTAAATTAACAAGGACTTAACTTCTTTGTCGTTAAGTCGAAGTGATTAAATGAAAATGAACTAAGTAGTACCGTAAATTTATAAAAAGATAAATGTATACTAAACAGCCAAACACTTAGTCTTGACCACAGATTATATGTATATAAGTTTTGTAAATAATCGAAACTATGTAAATACGATTGCTCCAGGCCAATTTTGTTGGTGGTATGATGTGGGTTCCCGACCGGGTGACATTCACCACACATAAGATGTAAATACTCTTATAATCGTTCACGGGTTTTACCGTCTACGAATAAAATGAGTATGCAATTAGCAATGAACTGCCGGCACAATTTTGTTGACTTAGGAGAGGTAATTATAAATTTTGTCGATTTCTGAGAGGTAATTTGTTTTTCGCAATTCGCCATTCTACATTGCACAAAGTTACTCAAAATCCCGCAGACATTCTCGCGTACGTTACTCATTATCATACGGTGTCCCATATCCTTTATTACTTGGGCCCTAAAAACATGATTAGCGAAATTCAGTAGTTTATTTTTAAGTATTTTTTTAGACAATTCAAAAGTATATTCGAATAAAGATTATTTTGATCTTGACTTCGACAGATGGGAAAATATCCTCCTGTCTAACATTTCGCAGTACAGACGTAAGTGGGAGGTGCTGTTTATTGCTTATCCATTTATTGCAGTTGCGCTTGATATTAATTGCAATTCGTCTAGACAATGTTTACTTTCATTACCATAACAAAACAAAACATGCTTATTTTGACGTAAAGTGCATTGGGGTACCATATATGCTAACTATGCCGCGGTGCCTTACTCAACTCAACTTGTTGTTGTTTTCGTCTGTCTACATTCATAATAATAGCCCCTGGTAATGTGAAAGATAATTTGTCTATGTAATTTGGTGTTTATTAGACTGAAAAGTCTCGCGTACTTCTGATACCCACGACCCAAGACTCGTATATTAGTGTGAGGTCAGAACAATGTATGTTAACTGTTGGGTGTAGTTATAAAAAAAATGCACAGCAACTAATTTTTCCACCTGACACAGATGTTGTCGGGGCATGGATGCTTCGGCCACTACCTGTGTCGGGTGGCACTGAAGGAGGAGACGGCCGTGTGTCGTCATTGTGTCAACTACCCAGACGACACAGCCCAGCACACACTTGAAGGGGGCAGAGCGTCCACCCAGAACGTAACCCCGAGAAGGGCGGCGGCACGGTGGCCTGTGTCCGTCGCGGGAGCCTAAAATAGAGGCGCCCGAATCGAGTTAGCGGGGGTGCAACTGCGTCCCAAAAAGTTCCGAGGCGGCCGAGACGTTTACGTTTAGGTTTACGTGTAGGTTAGGGACCCAGCCCGGCACTAACATTTGTGCGGATATGACGTCGCCGCGCGCCGGGCTGGAAAGCCGGTGACCCCGACATACGCTTCCTGCCCCCTCTCCCCCAGAGTTAGCGGGAATTAGAGCCATAAATAGCTTTCACCTCGAGAAAAAAAAACAGCAAAAAACAAAAAGTTTAAAACAATTACATTTCAGCGTTTACCCGCTGCGTTTTTTTCTACAGCATGAGTTACAAATATCGCGTACTATGCGTCTTGCCAAGGCTATGCCGTCAGTCGCGTGCGAACCTATTGTCAATTAATACGCGCCAAAAACGCCTCACAATTGTATTGCACCCTTGTAAGGACGCCATAACGATGTACACTTGAACGATGCTACACACGCAATAGATTTCAATAATAACACTGTTGATTCTAGCACTGGCGTATGACATGTGTGTGGTAGTTAATGACACCAATCAAATTTGGCGTTGGAATAATACATGAATTATTTTAAAAAGAGAACTGAGCATGACAATTTTATTTTATTTTATTTAACATTGTTTTTGACCAGATATGAGATTATAAATAAAATAAAAATGATATATTAACAATTAGTCCTTAGCATTGTACTGTTACTGAACAGCCTTTAGTTATTTATGATAATAGTTATTTTATATCGATGTAAGCAATTAAGCAATGGGATGTACGAATTACGCATTAAAACTCATAATTTTGGAATTTGTATCTGTGATGTGCGTCTATTCAATATGTAAAATAAATGTGTCTGAAAGCCATATCTTAAAAATATAATTGACTAAATAGACATACATACATACATAAACTCACGCCTGTATTCCCCGAAGGGGTAGGCAGAGGTGCATTTCTACAACCCACATTTCGCCAGGTATGTATCAGTCCCACGCAATAGGGGGCGAGCCTATTGCCGTTTTTCGGGCACAACTCCAGACTCCGTGCTGCTACTGATAATTTCCTAATGGAAAAACCCAATAACACTTTGCCCGACCCGGGAATCCAACCCAGGACCTCTAGATCGCACGGCAAATACTTGTACCGCGAGACCACGAGGCAGTCTAAATAGAAAAAAATCGTTAAGAAATAAATAAGTAAGTAGAAATCATAATATATTATATTGAACCTAGAATATCTTTTATGTTGCACTTCGATTATAAATTTCATAAAATGTCGAAAAGTAAGTAGGTAGTCGTTAATATTGTTTTTGAAAAAAGTGAGCCGCGCGCCTTTGTGAGTTGCACGTCTGTACATACCTGAATTATTAAACGGTGATTAAGTTTGGTACTAATTTATACAGCGTTTTGTATAAAGAACTATAGGATTTCTTTTATTAGAAAATTCTCAATGGCATCACGGAATCTGGAAATGTACCTAGTAAACGGCAACAGGCTCGCCCTCTATCACGCGAAAGCGAAACGCAGGACCTTCAGACTACGGAACCCGAAAAATTCTCGACAATTTTTTTGACATTTTCCTAACAACCATAAGTATTAAATGTATGTGGAGATTAGGAAAATGTCAAATGTTTTTGTGGAGATTTTTTTACGTCAATGTGTTTGTATTGACCGTTAATATTGCCTGTCTTAGTTTTCGACAACGGTCTTTCTACACGCTGTATATTTATTTGAATAATCAAACATTAAGGGTATTAGGGGATAAGTGCTCATACAAATATAATAAATAAATACACCCAACAGTCACATACATAGTTCTGGCCCCTACACTAGGATACAAGTCCTGTGTCGTGGGTATCAGAGACTACGAGAGACTTTTCGGTCTCACAAACACCCAGACCCGAAACAAATATTTGTGGATCACAGAAACATTTGTCTCGGTGCGGGGATCGAACCCGCGGCCTCTCGTTTCGCAAGCTGGTGTCTAACCATCTGCGCCACGGGGCTGTCAAATATACTTATTTCCCTTTTGAGCTGAACACCTTTTAGAAGGATCCTCATTAATTAATACAAAGTTGATTACAGTGTAATGAAACAGAGCGCGTGGTAATACTAATTTATGCAGGTACATCGCTTGTGACAGCACCCTTAATAACATTGGGTTTCTATGCCAGCAAAGCGGGTCTGTGTAGCGTTAGAAAAACTTAACGCTGTGAATGTTTTAAAGTGTGGAAATTGTTAATTAATTATAGCAATTACTAATACAGCCTTTTTTATAAAAGGATATAATAATTTTGATATTCATATATACATTATTATTCTGCCGTGACTCAGTCATGGTCTCCCGAAAAACGGCAATAGACTCGCCCTCTATTACGTATTACCTGGCGAAATATAGGTGCAGAAATGCATCTCTGTCTACTCCTTCGGGGAATACAGGCGTGAGGCTAAGTATGTATTATGTGTTTTTTAATTATTTTGAGAACAGTTACTTACACTACTATTGCAATATATTATTAATATTTTGTTCTAACTATTCGTTTACTGAAATCGATCGGTATTGGAATATTAGACGGGCAGCGATTGTCTCGGGTTAACTGCGACATGTCGGGTAGCTTTCAGATTTAATATAGAACTATAGCTAAAGCACAACTGGGCTAAGTTAGGAATGGTAATTCGAAGGACGGGTAGTTTTTATTATACTGACTTAGACTTTATGTGTCTCTGAAAAAAATTTGCAAAGTGCTTTTACTTAAGGCGGTTCCGTTGTGAACATTGCATAAATTTACGTTAAAACATGCGAGTAATTTGATTATAATTATTGTTAGCTCCTTTTAAAAAATTATGAAATCCAAATAAAGCCAGGCTCGACCGGTAAATTAAGCAAATTTGTGTTTCCGGTAATACATTGTGAAAATTAATTTAATTCTACATTTCCGCGTTTTTCACAAAGCGCGTCCAATGCGCGCCTGCGAAAAGCAACATGTCGGACTAACAGCCGCCCATGGCTCGGTCTGTTCAGTTCAGCTGTCACCGCATTACGCGGCGGTCTACTCTCGCCTATCCAACGATGTTTTGTCAAAAAACAATTCGTAAATCGAACGTGCGCGTTCCGCGGTTAATTTGAATTTGACATAAGGAATTCGAAAAGTGATTATATAGATTATAAAAGTATTTATTCAATTGATTAATTAAAAAATATTTTAATTCTGTTGTTATGTTAATGAGTGGCCAGTGTAAGTGATATTTAGTTGAACTGTTTGAGCTGCCAAAGGAGTTTGTTAAGTTATTAACCAGAGGCAAGTCTCGGTAAGTTTCTTTTTCAATAAATTGTGTTATTGATTAATCATAAAAATGTTTTCTTCCCTAATCGTACAAAAACAAAATCGTAAAAATAGTGAACCGTTATCGTGTCACGGCTTTCTGTCGTAAAGAATAACGGATGGTCACTTCCGGGCTGTGAGCAGGTGTCAAGGTCAAGATCTCCCGCCGCGTTTGCCATAAACAAACACTCTATTGTACAAAGAACTACATATATTCTATTGATCATAATCCGCCGAAGGTAATCTGAGTTACACTATAATGATAAGTACGTGTAAAATAAATTGAGAAAAAAATACACTGAATATTAAATGAACGAATAAAGTAACCTATAGAGGCTAATATTTTAACTATTCTTGTATTATATGTGTGTAGGTAATAATCAATAGTTATATATAGTATATCTATACTAATGTTATAAAGAGAAAATTTAACTTCAAAACTATTTCACCGATTTTAATGATTTTTGGTACGGATATAAATGGGACAATGTGAAGTATTATAGACTACTATTTATCGAGTAAAAATAGGATTTTGTATACAAAATGACGCCCGGGCAAAAGTGGGCTCCATTGCTATAACAAATAAAGTGTTACTCTTTACTCTATAATAATAAAGTGCAATTTGTACTAGCGACGTGATACAATTGAGACGCGTTAGGCCTTAGTCCATCACCAAGGCCCAGTGCGTCTTGGTAGACGTATCTTTTTTGTTACTTTACGCTTGAAATGATGTAATGTAATGACGCCTTTGAGAATGGAAAGTTCTTGCGAAGTAGCGTTGATGACTTAAAGTTAAAAGCCATATGACAACCTCACTTCATCTGTAATAATGCCGGAAGTAAAGACTTTTAATTATTGTTTAATAATTATAAATAACAATTTTTAGATCAAGATTTAGGCCCGTGCCGTGGGACGTATATGGGCTGATGATGATGATGATGATGCTAACACCGTTTTCGCTGTACTTACGGACGTAATTATTAATCTATCCTTATGAATGTAAATAGTAATAATGAACCAATAAGGTGATTGTTTGTAAGCGATCACAGATGACTTGTTGCTATTGGTTTATTATTTGGATCGTACCGCAGTTTTTTTTTTTTTGGTGTAATTTCTGCACTATGGCGATCTGTTCGAAAACAATAAGCCACTTGTTTGGCTGGAATACATTTCCTGAATTTATTGTAATCATCGAGGGCCAATTGCTGAACTTTTCAGAAAACTCTCTTCTTGACTCAGTCTACGAATCTTTGGGCGAGACTGGGAATGCCTTGTCTTTTCAGTCGATTGTACTGTAGTCCACCCTCTCCACTTAAAGCCTGTGCGAGTTCGTTTGCATGAGTTGCTAGTTTCTCCTGGTATTTCAGGCTTGCCTGGACTATTTCCTCACGAACAGTGTTTATGCCTAGGTCAAGATACATGTATTTGTTGCTAATACATTGGGGTATACTGAACATGTGGTTCTTAGTGCTTTACTTTGGAATCTTTCCAGTATGTCGATGTTACTCTTGCTAGCTGTTCCCCATAATTGTATCCCATAAGTCCAGATAGGTTTCAAAGTTGCTTTATATACCAACATTTTGCTAGTCTTATTTAATTGCGAGCTTCGTCCTATTAACCAGTAAAGACCACGAAGTTTTCCATCTAATTGTTTTCTTTTAGCTCAGATGTGCTGCGTACCGCAGATAAAGATAAATCTATTTCGGCCGTTAGTCCATACAATGTCCATTATTTTGATGATCCCACACTAACTCATCTGTACTAGTGTATTAAGCTGATGAGTTTGTTTAGTTGAATGCGCTAATATTAGGAACTATTGGTTGGATATTTTTTTAGTGTTGAATAGACTATTTGTCGAGGAAAGCTATAGGCTCATACTATATATTATAATCATCGTCATCATATAACATCATCCTACCAATAATAGCAGTGTAGCAACGAAACGCGGGGACAACGAGTCGGTAGAAGTTTGTAATTATAAACATGATTAAGAATCATCATCAGCCCGTATACGTCCCACTGCTGGGCCGGACCTAACAGGGTTTCGGCCTTAGTCCACGACGCTGGCCTAGTGCAGGTTGGCACACACCTAAGAAATTCTTAAGAGCTTTAAGGTGAGCAGGTTTCCTCACGATGTTTTCCTTCACCGTTAAAGTAAGTGATAATTCATGGTTAAAACACACAAAACTTCAATAAGTCAGAGGTGTGCGTCTGGGGTTTGAACCCGCAACCGCCGAGATTCTCAACCGCGTGCCTAAGCCTTGAGGCCATTACTACTAACTAAGAATATTCATACGTTAATAGTTTTGAGATATTATTGTTTGGATCTGAAGGTATATCAATTAATTTAACAAACGTTTTTAGTTAAACAGAATATAAATTAAATTTTGAATTATTAATAGCGGCATTTGTGGAGGCTTATTGTTTGTGGGTTTATATATAGTGTTAAATAATAAATACACCCAACAGTCACATACATAGTTCTGACCTCGCACTAGGATAGCCCTGTGTCATGGGTATTATTATTAACTACAAGAGACTTTTCGGTCTCACAAATACTTATGGATGACACAAACATTTGTCTCGGTGCGGGGATCGAACCCGCGACCTCTCCTTTCGCAAGCTGGTATCTAACTGCGCTACGGGGCTGTTACATCCTTTAAGCGGCTTTCAGAATAAAAATCGAAATAATATTTATTTATATTATATTCCTTCCTTGTTTCTGTACTGGCTAAGTATGAAAAAATGCGAATTTCGAAGACCTATTTTTGTACCCAAAGTAATTTTCTGAAATCGAAATGGTTTGTATTGTAAAACCACGTGCTATCACGTATGTCAATTTCATACATTTTTATCTTCCTTATCATGTTAGCCATTCCGCTTGACGAATATTTTTTGAATTTGTAAAGTTAGCAGGAAAACATAAAATCATGTATGTGTTGATTTTAAATTAAAACTTGTTACAATTTTTAATCTTTGTCAGTTAGAACAAACTCTAGTCTTCTTATATTTCATTTTAGTCTTCCATTATTCCCGACTTACAGTCCGGTAAGTCCCAAATCTTAAATGGAGTACATTTTTATCTTCTTTATCATGTTATCCATTTCACTTGACGAATGTTTTTTGAATTTGTAAAGTTAGCAGGAAAACATAAAATTATGTATGTGTTAATTTTAAATTTAAACTTGTTACAATTTTAATCCTTGTCAGTTGGAATGACTTCTTATATTTCATTTTAATCTTCCATTATTCCCGACTTACAGTCCGGTAATTCCCAAACCTTAAATGGAGTAGTTATTATGCCGCGACAAACTATTTCGATTAGTCGGAGCTTCAATAAATCTTGTTGAAAATTTCGTGACCCAAATATAAATTTGCTTCGTCTCTCGGAGATGGATAATTTCCTATAATAGATGTCGGGGTCAAATAATATAATTGTTATAATTTTCAATTCTTGTTGTAATTCTAGGATCAAGCTCTTTTATTTATGGATAAATTATAAAATGAAATTAGGTTATTTTAAAACATAAAATTTTAACTGTAATTAAAAATAACGTAATGAAAAGTGGCGCATAAGTTGTAGCAATATATTCATTATTCAGTAAGTATACAATTACACCATTATTACTTGTGAGATAATAAACGGCAGATTATCTTATATACCTAAATATCAGGCGATGTAGGGGAGACAAAATAGCAAAATATTGGTATACGTAAGATTTTGCGTAGAAAGAATTTATACAGATTATATTGAGACAAATAGAACCGGATTAATAACATTTGAATCTACATATATAAAAAGGAATAAATATTCGTAGATCTAGTTTATAAATTCACGGCCAAATATTCAGAATGCCATCATAATGGAGTGATTCTCTCGAGCTCAGCTCTATCTGTACTGAGACGGATAAGTACTTTGGCATTCTCCCAACAGCTTATTGGAAGTATATTAATGTCTGCGATTCAGCAGGTAGAAAATCTTTACGTAGCCTTGAGACTTGCCTATGTGAAGCAACAGATTTTTCAACACCCCCCTTATGGTGAATGGGAGTGCATTTAGGAGAATATGCTGATTATTCTGCCTTGCCATATATCATTTTTCTATAAAATATTTTACGTTGGTGGTAGGATAGTCATTATTTACCGAAATTTGTATAGGATATGAAACCATAGTGGCAATCATTATCTTTTTCTGCCAATCGTTAATCTTTGCATTGAAGTGCACTTTGGTAGTATCAGGTGCAATTGCTTTGCCAATCTAGCTTGAAGAAAGGATCAGAAATATTGCCAATACCTTAATTTATTTATTATTTGATATATTTACGATAAAGTAGTGATAGCCTCGATGTTACACAGGTAAGCGGTAGAGTCAAATCTCGGCGGTCGCGGGTTCAGACCTTTGACTCTTCGAAGTTATGTTGGTATTGATAATAAATTATCACGTAATTTAACGGTTAAGGAAAACATCGTGAGAAAACTTGCATACTTAAAAATTCTTAGGAATTTCTTAGGTGTGTATTCCGCCAACCCGAACTAAATACCGCCAAGGTAAGCTGATTCCACAAAAATGTTGCGCGGGGAAGAAAACTCAGTCTGACAATAGAATCCGAAAAAAGCGTGGTAGACTAATGCCTAACCCTTCTCAGGTGTAGAGGAGGCCCGTACCTAGCAGTGAGTATATGGGCTGATGATGATGATATGTACAATTTGACGCTTATATAAAAAAAAAACTCAGGAAATACATATGTAGTTATGTACATACATATTTAAGTATACTCGTACCATGTGGTTCATTACTACAAATGTTCCAAGTTCTGATATATTATTTTCTTTGTAAAAATGAATAAAATAAAAACATAAAATACCTGTGTTGGATATTAAATATACCGACCTTTCACGTTCATTATTAAAAATGTTACGTATTTTAAATTATTCGAAGTGAATGTGACCCGAATATTCGGAAGCGTTGCCACACGGGTAGAGAGGCGGAAATGATGTATCGGTATTTTACTTTAAATATTGGAAATATTTAAATATAATTTATATGGCCATTAGTTACATAAGAATAATACAATTTTGTAAACTGTATAAATGCAAGAGATACTTAGAGATTAAATATGATCGAAAAGTTATACAATGTTTCCAGATGTCCTACAATATCCTGTCTAGGCAGATGATGTAAATAGGGTAAATCAGAAAACTCAATATTTACTTCATAGATTTTGTAAGGCTTTGTAAGTACATTACAGTCCAAATGGGGTATCAAATGGCGAAAAACAATAGAAAATTAATAATCGAATCATGTCTTTCTTTATCTTATTATACGCTATTTATATACTACAGTTATTATAATCAGTTATTTTATTGCCAATTGTAAAAATATTTGAACAGAAAAAAAATCAATTAAAATCCAAAATAAAATCACCAAATCTCAATCATACAAAACCCAAGATGTAGGTAGGTGAAGGAAAGACTTTCGATTTGATTAAACCGGCCTGTCTAATAATTTGTTTACCCTACTCCTCCAAAATCCAAGGTTAAATGTTATAAGGGAAGTAAGCTGTGTATTTCATTGTTTGTAAGAGATTTTCTCTATATAAATTCAGAAATATGTACATGGTCCGTTTTTCATAAACTTTTATTAAATTTCTTCTCTGGCCTTCACTTAACGAACACGATTCTAGTACCTAAACATATTTTTAATATAACGTGTATTCACTTTGTTGAAAATAAAAAACCGAGGTGTTATAAGAATTCTTCATTATAGTCGGAGATGTAAAATTTATTTATCACCTGTGTAGGAAAATTAATAAAAATGCAAAGACATTAAATAATACATATTGTTTTAGCTTCATGGGAAACAAGGCTTAAGACCTGACTATTGATCTGTGATTGATTGAAATGTTCGAGCCGAATCAATAGTTATTCGAGATTTTATCTTAGACATACATATGGCATAGGTATCATTAGCACCAACGAGCCGGGCAAGCAGACCCACCACTTTATTAAGTGGAATATTATCATCATCAGCCGAAAAACATCCACTGCCAGACATAGGCCTCCCCCAAAGACTTAAAATACTGGAAATTAGTCATAGTTAAAAAAAGACATTCTTCAACGTGCCTCTCAGTACCTTTTGAGGATGCATACGCGAAAGTATCACAAAAATATCAGTGAAGAATTCAGACGCGCGACCTCTAAACAAACCATATCCCTTAAATTGTCAAATAACTACCCACACTTCGTTTACACTAACTTATATCTTCGTAAATATGCCCTAGCATAAGTAACATTCAATTGTACCCACTACCACACAACGAAAATGTTTTGGAGTTGGCGGCGTTAATTAAATCGCACGTTGCGACAGCCGCCAGCTCCAAGCATCTGTCACATCCCAAAACTGTTACATAATTTAATTCTCACTTTAATGAAAGCTTAATATGCGGGTTTTAAAGCAACGTTCTTTTTGGACTGCCTCGTGGTCTCGCGGCACAAGCACGTGCCGTGCGATCTAGAGGTCCTGGGTTCGATTTCCAGGTCGGGCAAAGTGGTATTTAGTTTTTCCATTAAGAAATTCTCAGTAGCAGCACGGAGTCTGGAATTCTGCCCGAAAATCCGCATTAGGCTCGCCCACTATAACGTGGGACTGATACTTGACCTCTTGGTAAGCACAGTGTTGTACAAACAAGGCATCAGTTGACGAGTGACTCATGTCACGTAACTCGCTATAAAATAGATTTTTTGAACGATTAGTAGGCATAAATTTTTCTTACAATAACAAAATTAATATAAAATTTGTCATAAAACTAACTAGTCAGTATTTTAAGTATTCTCATAAAATGTTTTCCGAATATTTATTTACTTACCACATACAAAGCCTAAAACCGCTTCACCAATATACATTATGACAAACCGTGCAAAATAAAAACACCATTGAATTATTCTGTACGATTTACGTTTCAACAAAAACACTCATGCATTGTGTTCCACCCCAAATCCCTGTTTGCGCCTTTTAAGTAGTATTTTTATAAAACGTACACCTGTCACGTCACCTCGTTGAAATCTCTTACCCATTAACGTCATAGATTTCTGTTTCGTTTAGCTACGCAAACATTTTATATAATACACTAATGCATACATGCTTACTTTACATTATATATGTACACGTAAAAACATTCAATATTTAGGGTTTTCAATGCTCTAAAGGAAGTGTAATATTTTATTTATTTATAAACTCTTTATGGTACACTAAGAAATAATGAACATATTTTGTTACAAATAGAATGAAGTACAATTGGCGGTCTTATCGCTCAAAGCGATCTTTTAGAGACAACCATAAGATGGACATAAACAAGTGATAGAAGGGAGGGTAGTTAATGTGTACAATATAATAATTAATAAGAAAAATAAATAAATGTGTATATATTTAATTAATTTACTAATATTATTGTTGGTTAAGTTTGTAGATGATCTTTCTCCAAGGTCAAGAAATTCCTATGTTAAACTGTGTTTTGATCAAGGTACTTGCAATTTTACTTATTTATTGAAATTACATAATTTTTCTATGTTATATTACTTATTACCACAGACCGCAGTTTTAACTTACTCTTGCGATCGAGAGTTCCATTTTTTGAGGGTAAGTAGCGATAGACTTGCCCCCTATTACGTAGAATTTGCTTAACGGGATTAAACATTGAATAAGCTCATATATCTCAGAAACAGGCAATTTATTTTTATGTTTTATTCTTATATCTTAAGTGTTATCAATAAGCAATATTTTTTGATAAAGCTTAGAAGTAACTAACTAGAAGAACAGATTTGAATATCAATTTTTGATTTGACTATAATTTTATTTATTAAGAAGAGTTCTACACGCAACGTAGCATTGTATTGTAAAATAATGTACATGCAGTGTATTGTAAACAGCGTGAAAGATTATTCTGCACGTCGCAATCTGTTAGTGAGGGCACGTGTCTTCTGTGACACTCATTTATCAACGCCGGGGTTTAACACTAGCCGAATAATGCACATGTTATGGATGGCTGCGATGTTTTATGAAGATTTCTGCGCTGATGTTTGCGCACATGAATTCTACACGACAGTAAACCATTTTGCAAGTAATGTAAAAATGAAAATCCTTAAATATCTTATTGTAGCTCTTAAATATTGTATTACCTTATTTAAATTTACTAGTACACACAACGGTCATAGAGTTCTCCAATCTGTTAAGTTTAAAATAAAAATATTTTGAATTTTAATCCTGTTATCCCTACGTATCATCTTCAAAACAAACTTAAAAATCTGTTCTCGGAACCATGAATGTTTATTTTTTTAATAGAAGTTTGTTTAAATTGTTTGTAAAAATAGTGTCTGAAAATATGTTTCGAAGTTAATTTGAAATTCTTTAAACTTTTTATTGACTTATAATGATTAAACTTTAAGTTGAAATAAATTAATTTATAATTAATTTTATCATACATTTTTAATTAAATGGGTGCGCAGAGATCTATTTCTACACCCATACAAGATTTTAAGTCGTACCGAATTCCCGCTATTATCGTTTTTTAGGTACATTCACAGACGCTGCGTTACTAAAGGGTATTTTTTTAAATGATAAATTTACTAAAACATTATCCGGTAAACAACCCCGGGATTTTTCGATACCACGCTGCCCACTAGTCAGTGGAACCAACCAGGTAGTCGGAAAAATACTCGTATATAATACGAAAATATTACATCTTACTGGGTTGTTTTTGTACGTAAGGATTCAATCCATTTTAAAATGTGACTTTGAAATATAGTTTAAAGTTATTTAAAATAATTGTGTTACAAGTATTTACTTTGAGGAAGTTTTATGGACACCGTAATAAGGGAAGAAAGTTTTGAGACTGAGTGAAACCATTTAGGGATGAAGTGCCGATAAAAACTTTGTCTAAGTTTTAATTTTATATATTTTAAGGAATTTAAAGCGATTTCTTTTTCAGGGACCAGTTATTACCTCAGTTTTCCTTTATTATTAGCCCATGTACATTCTTCTGTTGTGCACGGGTCTCTTCTAGAACTGAGAGGGGAGTTAGTAGGAAGCTACGTCACTACGTTATTCAATCTATGTGTTGCATAGATCTAAATTTAAACATATTTCCTTCTTAGCCTAGACTTATTCGTTTATTTAAAGTTACGGCAAACACGGCTACGCTCTCACTGTGATGTACGCTGAGAAAGATTTACAGAGCTCTAAAGACTTGGCCGAGGTGTTTTACCACGAGTCACGTGCGCTAGATTAGTGTTAACGCAGGGCGCTGAAAAAATGTTGCAGGAAAATTAATTACTCTGGCTCGCTTACCTGTCCTACATTTTATGAAAAATAAAAATATTTCTGAACACTTTTTGTTTGCCGCTTTGCTCAAGTTTGATATGGATTATGTGTTTTCAGTAACCCATCTATCTCCGTACCAAAGTTCATCTTAACCGATTCAATAATTTAAAAGTGAAATCGACACAAACACACGCTTTGCATTTATAATATTGTTTACAATAAATTAGATTTTTACTAGTAGCTTAATCATTCGGGATTAAAAATCTCACACCTAAACTTTCCTCATTAATCACTCTGTCGGTGAAAACTGTACAGTTTATGAGATTATTTTGTTCAGATATACTGACGCGACAGGATGTCTTTGTTTTAAATTCATCATCATCATCAGCCCAAATACGTCCCACTGCTGGGCCCGGGCCTCCTCTACAACTGAGAGGGTAAAATATTGTTTAAAAAATATTGCCTCGCTGGTCCCATGGCATATGTGTGCGATCGCGAGTTTTCATTTTCGATTCCCGTGTCGGGCAGTAGGGTAGGGCGGGGCTAGTTGAGCAATTTTTTACTTCATCGTTCATTGCTCCTTAAATATAGGTCCAAATTGCTGGTAATTTGTACTTATAGGTAAGTAATTTATTCCTTCTTAAAGTCTTCATAGTAATTTATTATCAAAATATAGCATTTAAAAGTTACTCCCGTTTAAAATAAAATAAGCGGAACTCGTGAGCATTTATGTTCCAACGTTTACACACGTGTTTAATAACGTACCTTTATTACATGGGGAGTTATGTAGTTTCTATAGAAATAAAAGGCATTAAAAACTCTTGGGATCTTAAGGCAATAAAAACAAATCCATTGTACATCGAAGTAAGTAAAAACATCGAGTAAATATGGCTTATTTACCCACATATATTAAACACGGCTTTTCACTCAAGTCCGACGTTTTAATATATCGACATTATCCATCAAAGCTCTTTTGGTATAAAAACTACACAAACTCGGCTTAGTACCTATTGAATCTTTTACTATTCGGGATTATTGGTATTCGGATTTTCAAATAAAAATACCCAAGAGACAGTGAGGCCTTTGTTGACATTTCTTTAAAATTATTCTTATGGAAATACATATACCTAAACATAACCTTACGCCTGTATTCTCCAATGGTGTAGGCAGGGGTGCATTTCTGCACCAACATTTCACCAGGTATGTATCAATCCAATCAATCATCATTGAACCCGCGACCGTCGAGATTCTCGACCGCGTGATTGTTAAAAATGAGGTTTGAACCTCGAGGCCATCACGACTTATGAGTTCATTACCGTGATTTTAACATTTTTCTTGGCTCCATGAAACAGCGTAGAATGCCTTTATGGACAATACCTAATACTTAGTACCTCTGAGAAATGAAGCCAGGCTGCGAGGTCATCATGGGTATATTTTGTGTTTATTAAAAACCCTTTTGAATTTGAATCATTAAATATCTTAGAGAAATGGAGACGATTAATATTTAATGACTCAATTCGGAAGTCCTTTAAGATTAATCTTTTATGTAATATAATTATAGACCGTTTAGGAAGCACGGAAAACTTTTTACATTGGATATTTATAAACCTTTTAAGAACTTGTAATTCTTGTAATTTATATAAACGGAATTCCTGTTTTTGCCGGTTATAGATTAAGATAATGTTTAGAACTTGTAACTTCCTCCACGGTTTAAAAAGTTAAGGCTGTCTAAAGATTATTAAAATTTAAAATTATTGTAAATATTCATTATCGTTAAAAAAAATATTTGTCTCATCGTTCTTAGAATCGTTATTTACATCTGTGGGTACCGGTAAAAGGCAATTGAATATTTATTCTAAACTATTTATTCCATTTTCAATTTTCAACTTAAAATTTAAATGGAAATTCGAACGAGTCTAAACTTTCTTTATTTAGAGTAAAATACCTAGTAAGTAAGAACTTTCTTGACTGAAACGGTTAACGAAAAACATACTTAGAAGCAAAATTGCTAATGCATTTAATGGTATTTTCTTTTTTCACTCGGTCATTATGTTAAGGGGTAACTACGTTACGCTATTAAGAACAGTAAGGCAACAGATTTACGTATTGCATGGGATTTCTTTACTATCTCGTTCACACATTCATTATGTGCTTTATTGTTGACCATATATACAGAAATAAAATAAAATAAAACTAACTTATAAACTAAGTGTGCCACAATTTCTTTTTTGTGGTTAAGAATATAAATTAAAAAGATTTTGAGTAGTATGCTTTGACTCTACTTTTAAAAACAGAAAATGATTACCTACTGCATCTCTTGGCACGAAAAAGGCTTTTGTTGAATAATAGCAAAGTTTAGCTCCGCTAGTCACCAGGAATTCCACCTTTTACTTAAAACGTAATAATAAGAAGGAAAATTAATACTAAAAGAAAAATGACTTATGTAAAATTAATTTGCGCTCTCATAACTATAATTTATAAATTATCATACATTATTTCTTTGTTTAATTCAACTGAGACCCATAATATAGAAATTCTTCAAAACGTGATAGTAATCTTTCGGAGCATTTGTGAGACCGTAAAGTCTCCCTTCTTTTTTGATCCCACGAAATAGATTTGTATCTTAATGGGGTCAGAACAATGAATGTAAATATTGCACGTTATCTATTACTCATCATGAAGTTGCTATACGGAAACTTTTCACATAGCGATTCGAGTATGTGTGGTTTGAGGTCTGAACGATCGTGAATCGAGTTTTAATGGTGCGGTCGGTTACAGGCGCTCACTGTCTCTGACGCCGGGTTACGCCGAGCCGCAGTAAGCCGCCAATTTCCACTCGAAGTTGGATATTTTGACCTCATTCTGGAATATTAGTACTTTGATACTTGTCTAGAGCCCCGGAATAGCCACAAAGGAAATTGCTCTGGTGAAATTGTATATTAGTGCAACGAGCTAAATATTCTGAAATTGTTTTTTTTTATATATTTTTCTTTTCTGCGTATACCTTTAGTCAGATATATGTACATATAATGAAAAAATTATATTATTGAGCTTATACTGAAATTTATGATAACTTCGACAATAAAAGGCCAATAATTTTTTAGATCACACAAGAACGAAACGAATTTACTGAACAAATATTTATCTAAAAAATAACAAAGTTCTGACTTGTCATTTCACATTCATATTCAAATCAATTGCATCAACAAATTTAATAACGAAAATAATATTAACTGCTTTATGCCAACCCACATTCACAAGACTAGTTACCCGCCTATAATCCATCCGTATTATGGGTTACACGGTGACACAGAACAGTTGAATAAGACTAGAAAGGATAGTTATCATGCCGAGCGTGCCGAACCTACGATTAAACTATCATAATATGTTTGACACGGCCGCTTGTGACAGACAAAATACTTTCTATTTCCCTTCTAATCATATTCAGCTGTTCTGTACACGGCGATGATAACATAACATTATATTATACTATTTATGTATTTGTCGATCTTTGGTACATAAAAAAATCCTTTTTTAAGTCAGAAGCACTTAGTGAGTCCATTTATTAAAGGCATGCATAAATAATGAAGAAGGAAGGGTGAGAGAAAGGTCCGAGTGTTTTTAGCGCACCACCTTCATTTTACTGAACGGGTTTTAAAAACACATGGAATGCTATGAAATATTAATTTATATTTCATATAAAACGACGATATTATATGTAATTTCTCGAGCACAATCGCCATCATCATCATCAGCCCATATACGTCCCACTGCTGGGCACGGGCCTCCTCTACAACTGACTGACTACACACCTAAGAAATTCCTACGAACTTTTAGGTGTGCAGGTTTCATCGCGATGTTTTCCTTCACCGTTAAAGCAAGTGATAATTATTTGAGAATACACACATAACTTCGAAAAGTCAGAGGTGTGTGCCTGGGGTTTGAACCTGCGACCGTCGAAATTCTCGACCGCGCGCCTAAACCTCGATCGCCATCGCCATATTTTATGCCAATTGGGCTTCTCAATAAAAGTATTTGAATTTTGACATAATATTACTCATTATATTATAGTGTAGTTATATTTAATATTCGATTCTTTCCGTGACGTCACTTACGAATGCTTATGAAAACTGTCCAGAGAGATATGACAAATAAAGAGAAGTAGAAAACATTTTACATAATATCGAGTTACAATCGAGTTTAGGCGCGCGGTCGAGAATCTCGGCCATCGCAGGTTCAAACCCCAGACTCACACCTCTGACTTTCCAAAGCTGTTGATATATTCACAATGAATCATCACTTACTTTAACGATGAAGGAAAACATCACGAGCAAACTAGCACACATAAAAGCTCTTAGGAATTTTAAACGTGTGTGTGGTGAAATAAGGTCTAAACCCTCTTAGTTGTAGAGGAGGCCCGTGCCCAGCAGTAGGACGTATATGGGCTGATGAGGAATGTGATAATCAGCAAGAAACTACGATCCTCTTTCGCGTCCGTTTCTGTCTCTACTCATGAATATAAAAGTAGAAATTAAACAATTAGTTATCTCAAGATTACGTATTACAATTTATACCAGTCGTCGACTCCCAAGCGAGTCGTTCTAATTTAATTGAGTACAATACCAATTATGTGGATTAAATACGGGACCGATAACGATTCGCCATTACAATACCGAGTGAGGTATTGTTCGTGTTGTGTTTGTTTTGAATATATTGTGGTTTAATTATTGTGTCCCACCTCGTTTTGGGAAACCCATGGAATTGATTTTCGTGGAGTTTAAACTGCTATTTGTATTCAACTTAGATTAACTCGGCGGTTGGTGTATTTGATTGTTAGCGTGAAATTACATATATATGTACATACCTAACCTCACGCCCGTATTCCCCGAAAGGGTAGGCAGAGGTGTGTCAGTCCCACGTAATAGATAGATGTATGGTTTTAGTCGCAATTGGGGAAATTGTAATTTTTCTTTGACTATTCATATTTGAACGAATTATTATAACAGAGAATAGGTAAATTTTTTTTCAAATTTTAATATACTACTTGTTGATGGTAATTGCAATGTGGTCTAAACTGACTGCCGATGATGATGATTCATCATCATCATCATCATCAGCCCATATACGTCCCACTGCTGGGCACGGGCCTCCTCTACAACTGAGAGGGTTTAGGCCTTAGTCCACTACTACTACTACTGGCCTAGTGCGGGTTGGCGGACTACACATTAACTAACTTTATTGATATTTAATATCAATGCTTTCTATAATATTGTATAAGAAACGTGACAAAGAAATTGAACAAATGTTTGTGGCATTTCGTAAATCTCTCTTCAACAATATTACTTGAGCGCCAAATCCCCAGGTTAGTTCAGTGCAGACATCTTGTGTCAAACCGGGAGCAATTTCGCGCCAGCACTGTCTTATGTAGGTGTGGCTTTTAGCCTTTTACTCCTTTGTCACATATTGCGTTCATGTACCTCGACAATTCTTGTATGAAATGGGAAAAACAAATATCTGGGTTCAAATGCCGTATCGGTTCAAGTACCTCTAGTTTTTTCTCTGTTGGAAATTAATAGTCTGTGCGCTAGAGGCTGGGAACATGGCCATGATAACTGGATGTGGGTGTCTTAATACACCATTACTATGCTAGCTGAGGGGCCCAACTTCATTATCAGCCCATACACGTCCCACTGCTGGGCACGGGCCTCTTCTACAACTGAGAGGGTTTAGGCCTTTGTCCACCATGCTGGCCTAGTGTGGGTTGGCGGAATACACACGTAAGAAATTCCTAAGAACTTTTAGGTGTGCAGGTTTCATCACGATGTTTTCTTTCACCGTTAAAGTACGTGATAATTCAATGTGAATACACACATAACTTCGAAAAGTCAGTGGTGTGTGCCTGAAACCCGCGACCGCCGAGATTCTCAACCGCGTGCCTAAACCTCGAGGCCATCACGACTTCAACCGACCCGACTTCGCTCGGACGCAATTTGAATTCCTTGCTTATTCTCGGTGGACACTTCGTTTTCCCGGTTTAAAAAGTACCTACCCTATGTCCTTTCTTAAGGTCTTATCTATAATCATATCAACAATCTTTGAAACCAGTCCTGTGATTTAGGCGTGAAAGCATAACATACAGACTGATAGAGAGAAATACAGTTACTTTCGTATTTATACTATCATTATGGTTGATTATAATTAGTATATTAGTCTGGATAACATGTCAGTATGCTTATTTGTACCGAATGTAAGGTGACCACAAACCGTCACGTCACCTAAAATGCCTTTAAAGTAACGTAAAAGTATTTAATCCTGCTCTATATAGATATTAAACCCAATACTTTCAAAACTCAATGGATATCTGACCGGTCCGCCGCACCACTTATCGGCGATGGATGAAAAATGTGAACTCAGCCAACAGGAAATACGATTAAATTGGGTTTTCTACTTCATTTTGATTTAAAACTAGGCTTCGTCTGCAATTTCACTTTATAATTCTAAATTAAAAGCTTTATCAGGAATTTCTGTTATGTACGTTATCATGACTATAGCCAGATTGTTATGATAACTTGTGCAACGATTAAAATACATGAACTCTTGTGCAATTGAATAACAATCAGCCTCCGTGGTTTGTCTAGACACTACATGTATATATGAGAAACGAGAGGCCGCGAGATCGGTCCCAGCACTGGGACAAATGTGTGTTCGAACCGTAAATATTATTGTGCATTGCTTATATCATTTATGGAAATCATGGAAGATGCTTTGCACAGAATATGTAATTCAAAAAAAGGAGTTATTATTTGTGGAGACTTTAATATAAATATTCTAGAAAACACACAGGCAACTATAAACTTATTAAATCTTTTTAAATCATATAACATGAAACATGTATTCTCTGAGCCAACAAGAATCACTGCCACAAGTGCGACATGTCTAGATAACATTTTTACCAATGTTAAAGTTATTAAAAGTACTATTATTAATAGTTTTGATTCTGATCACTGTGGCCAGTTGGTGTCTTTACCTTTGAATACATGTAAAGTATCAAGCAAAAGTATTACATTTATTCCTATTACTGCTAGCCGCTTAAATTACTTTAAAACAAATATGGAACAAAATCTACCTAAGTTGTCCTCTCAAAAAGATCCCAACAAAATTTATGGTTCCTTATTTAATCATATAAACATGGAACACAATAAAGTTTTTAAATCAAAAACAATTACTTTGAAGAACCGTCTGACCTTTAGTGAGTGGGCAACTACTGGTATATTTAAAAGCCGAAATAAATTGTATGATTTATATAATGAAAGAATGTTTAACCAAAATCCGGCTTTTATATCCTATGTAAAATTATATTCTAAGGTTTTTAAACAAGTTTGTTCTGCTGCCAAATCAATGCATCTTAAAAATAAAATTAAATCAGCTCCGAATGTAATACAAGCCACTTGGAGCATTATCAATTCTGAATCGGGAAGGAACATAGAACACCACAAAGAATTTAGTATAGAAGTTAATAATAAAATTGTTTCAAAAGACACTGAAGTGGCCGCTGAATTTGAAAGATTTTTTGGAAATATTCCAATAGTAACTACTCAACATCTTCAGTCGTCTTCGAGGTCTGCTGTGTTACTTCTTGAAGATAATGTTCCTCAATGTGATGCATCGTTTGAATTTTCTGCTATTAGTCATTATGATATTCTTAAGGCTTTTAAAGAAATTAATAAAAAAAAGACTAAAGATTTGTGGGGTATGTCAGTAGTTACTATATCCTCTATAATCGATATTATTGCACCTCACATGGCAGCTGTGTTTAATCGTTGCGTCGCATTTGGAGTGTTTCCTGACCTGATGAAGCTTAGTAAGGTAATACCACTTTTTAAATCTGGTGATACCTCAGACCCTTCAAATTTTCGACCTGTTTCTGTTTTACCAACTCTTAGTAAGTTATTTGAAAAAATTATACTTAATCAATTATTGAACTTTTTTAATAAAAATAACTTACTTCATCGGAAACAGTTTGGATTTACTAAGGGTAGATCAACTATCGATGCAGCAGTTGAACTTTTAAAAACTGTGTTCAGGGCATGGGAAGAGTCGCGGGATGCTATTGGCATTTTCTGCGACTTGTCCAAAGCCTTTGACTGCGTCAAACATGACATTCTTGTCAGGAAACTTCATCATTATGGCATTAGAAACGGAGCTCTCAATCTTCTGACTTCGTATTTGAATAATAGAGTTCAGAGGGTTGACGTTAATGGAAAACTTTCTCCAGGATCGTCGGTTACCATGGGAGTACCACAGGGTTCAATTCTTGGGCCGTTTTTGTTTCTTGTGTACATTAATGACTTGCCTTACTACGTAGGGGATAAAAACGATATAGTGCTGTTTGCGGATGATACATCTCTTATATTTAACGTAAAAAGACGTCTCGATAATTTTGACGAAGTAAACAATGCACTTCGTAAAGTTGTTCAGTGGTTTGATAATAATAATTTACTTTTAAATGCGAAAAAAACTAAATGTGTTAAATTCACAATGCCCAATGTTAAGCAATTAAAAACCACTGTACAAATTAACGGTGAAGAACTGGATCCTGTTGCGTCTACTACATTTCTGGGCATTACGGTAGACGCAAAACTCCAATGGGGACCGCACATTCAACAATTGGCAAGCAAATTAAGTTCAGCGGCATATGCAGTGAAAAAGATCAGACGTCTGACTGACGAGGAAGCGGCAAGAATGGTTTATTTTAGCTATTTCCATAGCCTTATGTCGTATGGTATTCTTTTGTGGGGAGCTGCTGCGGATATTAACACTATTTTTGTTTTGCAAAAAAGAGCCATTAGGGCTATTTATAATTTAGGTCCCAGGGCTTCACTTAGAGAAAAATTTAAAGAAATAAATATTCTTACCGTCACTTGTCAGTTTATATACGAGAACTTAATGTACGTCCAAAAGAATCTTGATAAATTTAATAAAATTTGTAATGTACACAATAAAAATACTAGGAACAAATGTAATCTCGTTCAACACATAACTCGTCTCCGGAAAGTTAATAACTCTTTTATGGGGCAATGTATACGCTTCTATAACAAACTTCCGAGGGCTATTAGGGAGCTTCCCTTGACACAGTTTAAGAAATCAATTAAAGATAAGCTTTGCAAAAAAGCATACTATAAAATTTCAGATTTTATTGAAGATAATAAGCCCTGGGAGTAATGTAAATTGATCGGAGTTTTGTTGCTATAGTTTGTATCATTATGACATTTACAATGTAAAATTTAAATAATGTAATTAAAAAAAGACATTTATTGCTATTTAAAAAAATGACATGTCGTGTTGCTGAGGGAGTTTCTTGCCGTTTCTTCTCCACAGCTGTAACACGTTTCGAAGCGGCAATAGTTTAAAAAATATAAAAAAGTGTAAAATGGACGATTCAAAAGAACTTGTAAAAGTCTATTTGAATAAAGATAATTTGACTTTGACTTTGACTTTATTGTTTGTGAGACCGAAAAAGCGAGACGTAATTGCTGATACCCACGACACCAGACTTAAGTATTAGGGTGGAGTATATATTTATATATATATTTTCCGCCTATCGACGTCGACTGCTGAACGAAGGTCTCCCTAGTAGACGCCAACCATCCCGGTCCTGAGCAGCCCTTATCCATCCGCTACCCGCCACCTTTCTCAAGTTGAGGAGTGATTTTATTTTGAATCGTAATTAATTTTAAAAGTGAATGAGTCACTTCAAGATTTTTCAGTCAATAAGTTTCGATTTTTATAAGCTACAGATTCCACTCTTAGGCTAAGAAAAAAAAAATCACTCCACCCTGCTAAGAATGACTTATTTTGAACTTATTATGATCAGAATTCCAAATCGGACCAGTAGTTCCCGAGATTAGCGCGTTCAACCAAGCAAACAATGTAACAAATGCACCCAATTACTAACATACAAAATAAATGAATCGCGAGTTGAAAGGCATTCAAATCAATTTGTTACGCAGACATTGAATGGCGCGCTCATTTGTATTTCACGCGCGATTATCTGCTAAATAATGAACAGATTGGGGTTGTTAACTCCACATTCTGTATAAACATGCGTGGCGTTTTGTCACGCTGGTATTACAGTTGTACTATGGAATCAATTTATATACTATACTGTGCGATCGAGAGGTCCTGGGTTCGACATTCAGAACGTGAAAAGTGTTATTGGCGTTTTCAACCAGGAAAAGTTGATGAACAATCTTTGGGGCTTATTACTGCCGTCATAAGGGCAAAAGGTTTCAAAGTGATTCCTCGGAAATCTGAGATAGAGTAGAAAAACTTAACGTTTTTTATATCTTTTAATTAACGTACTGCTATTTGGCTTAGTTAATTGAATGCTTTTATTTAAGCTATCCGATGAAATATAAATAAACTTTACGAGTATTTTTGTGATGCCACTTTTGCCCTTAACAAAGCAGATTGGCAAGTCCCAATTTAATTTCACTACTTCTTTTTTGTAAACTTTTATTTCTTAACATTGAAAAGGGCAGTTAATTAAGTGTAAATAAAAGTGATATCACTTTTGATATTATTAAGCAATTAGACCTAATGATGACATGACCTCGTCCATGAATGACAACTGTTAATCGCAATTACAAGAAGAAAAAAGAATCACTTTAAAAATGATATTTTTCTAAGCCGTTGAAAAGATAAAATATTTGTCACTTTTGCCTTTCAAGGAGTTTATTATAAACTCGGCGACACGGGCGTCAATGTATGCGACTTGTTTTCGTATGATAATATATTTTCCATTTATATTCCATCAATGTGTGCTATGATGGAAGCTGCATGCGAAAATGAACGTTCCTTTCCGTAAATTCTATTTTACGAGCCCACTCCGTAACGACGACGTCAGATGACACGAGGATTACGAGCAAGATTATTTGTTTTTGAAGGGAATACGTCATCAAAACATGGGAAAGGGGGTCGGCTAAATATATTTCACAAAGACTATGAATGTATGAATGATGATGATTAAATATAAGACGATAGGGTATACGATAGGGTTACTGTTATTATGAATTTTATAATACACATAGATTATAAAAGCAAGTTTATGTATTATTAAAACCTTTTTTTTCTCGATGGGAAAGCTGGTTATGGCTCTACTTCCCGCCAGCCATGGAGGAGAGGGGCGAGAAAGGCGACGTCACGTACATACGCGCAGATGTTAACGCCGGTCTAGGTCCCTAACAAAAATCCCTATGCCGGCATACCGACCAAAACCCCCAGGCCGTCTCTGAGTTGTGGAGGGCGCAGTTGCACCCCAGCTAACTTGGTTCGGGCGCCCACGATAGAGACAGGCCACGGTTCAGCCGCCCCTCTCGGGGACATTTTCAGTGAGGACGCGCTGCCCCCAGCAGAGTCGCCTTTACCGACAGGCAGGGGATACCGTGGTGGGATTCTAACGCATCCTTGCCACAGGGCAGATGTATTATTGAAACCTGCGTTTAGTTACCCACATCAAATTTTGGTGTGCAAAAGTCCATTAATTTGTAACGATCAGCGTAGTGAATTTACGCTTAGCCATTTACAAATTTTATGTTATTTTACAAGATCCACAGCATACAATAAAATAGAAAATTACACAAAGAGGCTGTTTAAGCCATTTACGGATGTAAACTAGTACGAAAGTATTAAGTGTCAGTACCTATATAGTATTGTTTACTATATACGAGTACATTATACATAACTAGTAAATATGACTGTTACTAAGAAGCTCGGACTCCGTGTCCGCACAAACTTAATATTAATGATACAAATACGTAAAATCTTTAAACACAAATCTAAATGACTTCACGTCTTCAATATTGGAATTATATATTTTTTGCATTATCTTTCCCATTTGACTTTATTCCTTTACTCATTTCCTGTTGTAAGTAACATAAATAAGTGGAAACCAAGTCGTCGCATTAAGCTATTGCTAATTGAGAAAGTTGCCCAACTAGGTATATCGCTGCAAAAAGACGAAGACAGTTGAGTGCGCGAAACTTCGGCCAAGTTTTACTTGAGATGTGGGAGCTATTGAATATAATATCAGTTATGCACATTGTGTCTTTCATTTTTTACGTAGTACTGCAAAGTTCCTCGTTGGTCATGTGGCAAATTTATATTGCGATATAGGTTTTCTATCAACTTAAGGTTATATATCTACTTAAGTTGATTGGTATCAATTTGTATACGAATATAATACCCTCTAAAGCCATATATGTAAATATACATATAATAAGTATATTACATTGTGTAATTAACCCTTGCTTTATATAGGTCACGTCTTACAGCAACATTCAATGCATTTAAAATTACAGTAGAATAAGAACCATACTCATCTGTATTAAGTAGTAAAAACTTGCCTTGAACTTTAAGAGCTGCTATTTCAGGATTCAATTTTGCTACAGACTTTACATTGCTGCAGACGATGCTTTACAAATAGCGAACTACTTTACGAAATTTATACGAGTATTACATAGGTTTTATTTAAAGGGTCGAAAAAGATAATAATAATAGCATTTTTTTTTATTTTGGTTGTCATAAGGGCCGCTTGTAATAATGGAGGGTGCTTTTTGACTACGTTAAGTGTAGTGATATATTGTCCTACACGGGAATCGAACCTGTGACTCTTGGAATTCAAAGGAGATTAATGAGCCCATCAATGTTACATCAGCACTAGTATTTTATGTATATTTGTGCATGAAAATTTTGAAATTGTTGAACTTATATGATAAGAATATTATCGCAGCCAATGGCAAATATAGGACACAAATCAATGTAGTATTTTCGAATTAAACACATATTTGCTGTTACTCTTAACGAATTTACTATCATATACATTAAAAGTCACGTTCGTAGAACTTGGATTATTAATTACATTTACCGAGTTCAACTGTGGGAGTACGAAAAAGTTTTTGATGAATGCAGCCTCGCTTTGCACAAGTTATAGCGCAATACCGTAGAACATAAAATTTTATGATCAGTTAATGAAAATTCTATATTTATTTTGATAATTGGCTGATATGATTTATGTGCTGTGAATTTCTAGAATATAAAAAAGTTTATCGTTTATTTAAAGAACATTCTATAGCTTAAGAATAATTGTATAACAGTTATTGGTACTTGACGACTATAAATTATATGTATTTACCCTGCTACGGAGATGTCCCTGATGAGATAGCCAGAAGAGTATATCTATATTTTGAATCTAACGTATTCTAAACTATGACTATAGTATTTTTCGCGCAAAGTTTGAGATATCGTGATATTGACAATTTTCAGACAAAAACATTTGTGGTAGAGCAACGCTCTAGACGGCTTGGATTGTTATTGATAAGGTGTTACTGTGTTGTATTCTGAGATCAATTTGTGTATAATCGGTTTGCATCATAATTCAGTCAACGTATTCATCGGTTTTGTCACTTCGCCTTGCCTTATGAAAAAGCAGTTTTACCGACCCGAGCATCGAGTCCGGGACATTTCTACGAGCCGTATCAACTATCTCAAGTCTAACAAAGTGTAATATAAATTAAAACTATCAGTATGATGATTTGCATGTCTGAAGCATGTAACAATTTAATCAGCATTTGCGTTGCGGGGGCGGGTCGATAGGGGAGAGTCCTCCAGTACCGTCACCTTAAGGTTTATCCATTAAAAAAATTAAAACACCTTAGTTTACATGCTCAATGCTGCGTGATATATGTAAAGAAACTATTTATACAGTCAATGAAAATAATAAACCATCAATATGTTAAGAAATAATCAATTTTTTATTGCAATTTGAACACAAGGAAAAATCAAACTTTCAAAAATTGTCCTCCAGTACCGGCCACTAAATGTATTAATATTTATACCACACAATAATTGCAAATATATTGAGTTAATAACTCCGATACATTTGCACAAGCCTCATGGACCCAAGCTTTGCAATATCCACACTGAATCCAATCCTCTTCATGAGATTCAAGGCACAAAAGACGAAATGTCTTTTCTTTAATCGGTCCGTTAGAACGGACCATGTTTTCTCTTTATTCTTTGCTGATTTTTTAACAGTTAACTTTTACCTTTTTACGTAAGAGCTGTTTCCGAAAGAAAATCTTTTTCCCGTTTAGCTGATTCAGCACTTTTTTATCTTCTCTTTTTTCTTCTAGGGGTTTTTTGTATAGAGAACTCGTTATAATTTCACTGCTTTCAGCTTTACGGCGTCGTTCTGTAGCTCTTCTTTTCGAAGCATCAGGAACCGATGAGAGTTTTGTAAGTGCAACCTTAAAGTCCTCGGTCGACTTGTTCTGTTTGTGTCCTGTTTCAGTGTGAGAATGAGATTGCTGAAGAGAGTCAATATCAGTTCAGTATCAATAGTTCAGGATCCCAGGTTGCCCTTTTTTCTCATTTCTCATCATCATTTTTCGCTTTTGGCATTATTATGTATCTGTAAGCAAAATAAACCCATCAAAAAGTAACTTTAAGTATGGCCGGTACTGGAGGACAACGTTGTGGCCGGTACTGTAGGACACGGAATGAATATTATTTTTGATTGCGAAAAAAAAAATTTACGAACAAAAGTTGATTGCAAGCACATTTTTAAATAGTCATATAAGTAGCATATACATACCTGTATTGACTTGTTTTAAAATACTTTTCTAAACTTCAAATTTCACCCACAGAACTTTAACTTCGTAGCGTACGTCTATTACGCGCAAGACGATTCTTTGCAGTGACGGTAAACACGTCGCGAAAAATAAACGCCGCGCGGGTCATAGTTCTTATGAGAGTGCATCATGCTTTTGCTATGATCATCTCGGCACCATCTATTGTAGGACAGTAGAAATTGCCACTGGCCGGTACTGGATGCCGGCCGGTACTGTAGGACTCTCCCCTACTACATCGTTCTGGTGACGTCACACGCGCACTGGGACTCTGGCGGTATAGAACTCAAATTCGCTTAATAATACCTCACAATTTATAACGTCATTTAGATTTACAAGCATTAATTGTATTGCTTTTTATTTAATACCAGTCCTTCATGGTCGTATAGAATATCGTTTTCCTAGGTATTGGAAAAAAAACTTGACTTAACTAAGGGGACACAACTTGATAAGGGGTTGACGAGCGATTTTAACGAATTTTTATTGTGCACTTCATAAGGCCACCATTTTTTCAATCAACATGGAAATTGTAACATATGTATGTTTGTGAGAAGCAGGTACGTAGAAGCAAATTTTAAACGAACTCTTCAGTTTGAAAGTACAGTAAATAGACGTCTTACAGTAATTTGTTGACTCATCCCCATATCCAGCCCATTTTCTCCTATACATCATAGCATCATCATCAGCCCATATACGTCCCACTGCTGGGCACTCTACCATTGAGAGGCTTTAGGCCTTAGTCCACCACGCTGGCCTAGTGCGGGTTGGCGGACTACACACATAAGAAATTCCTAAGAACTTTTAGGTGTGCAGGTTTCATCACGATGCTTTTCTTCACCGTCAAAGTAAGAGATAATTCATTGCGAATACACACATAACTTCGAAAATTTAAAGGTGTGTGCCTGGGGTTTGAAACTGCGACCGCCGAGATTCTCAATCGCGCGCCTAAACATCAAGGCCATCATTACTTTTTCACCTAAACACAACATTATTATTATAAGCACATATGTACACTCATTTGCGTATTTACTCACCGTTCCTGTAACACATGTTAGAAACATAAAAGCTGTAAAAAGCTTTCTTAAGGAAAATGCATCATAAGTCCCGTGCGTGCTTACAAACCACGCACAGTATGTGGGTGTTTTGAATCAGTTTTCATTAACTACAAATGTATGTAATATACTTGCATACCACCCACGTTTTCATTATGCATCTATTTAGATTAACTGGCGTTGTGGGTGGGGTGACTGACATTTCATTCGTTTAGAATGGTAATTCTATTAAAATGCAGTCAATAGGTGCGTGGTAGTCCGTACCTTATATGAAGCTAACGGATTTACTTTGCATTTTAGTGGATGAGGTTAATTATGTCTAATTTATGCAAGAATATTTTGATTTATATTTAATAGAAATATTTTTGTAATCATATAATACTACCAAAATACTACTTAGTTTTTTTTTGCAAAAAATAATAATACATTGTGTATTATTCATCATCAGGCCATATACATCTCACAACTGGCCACGGGCCTCCTCTACCATTGAGAGGGCTTAAAAAAATGTATTGTTATTTTATTTTCTTAATTCACTACATTCGTAACATGCAAATGTTTTAGGTATGTATTAGTAATACAACAAATCGATCACAAACCAAAATGTTTGTATTCGATACGAAATACACTTAACATTTTCTGCGTTCGTAGAACATGAAACCCGTAGACCGCTACACACTGCCGTAGCAATGTAGCAGCGTAGCACAAAGCTACAAGTTCTCAACTAATCCACGCATTCCAGGCACCTAAATGAATAGGGTCCGAGAGATTTACTGTACGGATTTTCCCACATATATAACATTTTCAGAATACTATATACATTTTCGCATTGATATACGAGTATTGAGAGAGATTGTAATACACCTCCAAAATAATTTATGCTCTACTCAAAACTATTTCCGAAAATATTTAATAACAATAATTGTAACATTGATTTACAAGTAGTGACGGAGAGGTGTATTTGTATTCGTTTGGGGAAATATTCTGGACCTGTCCTTGACATCTGGAATAAGGAAAGTTAAGGGAAACTATGGTTAAGGAAAATAAGTCGGAATTGAGTTACAGTGCCGTTTACTGTTTCAACACGTATCACGAATGTTGTCAAAACAACATTCTCGAAACTGCTAACGTACTCTTCGAAAGAAAGTTTAGAATTATTTACTTAAATTAAAATGTAATTGAATCTCTTAGTAAATTGGCATCCACTTGAAGATATGTGACATCAATTAAATTTTATTGTAGTTACACCAGTAATTTTTTTCTGTGAAATATTTTCATTGCATCTTTCTTATAAATATTTTTAAAACTAGCAGAGCAAAGTGATTGATTAACATGTCATGATAAGTATAATACAGACCATAAAGACAGTCGTTTGGGCAATATGATTACCACTATCCACTTAATCTTTACTGAATACACGGCCTTTACAGCAAACCAGTCATTTTTTCGTGTATCTTTATGGCGGGTTTTTATCAAATTATTTTGTGTCATATAAGGCTAGATAACATTTCCTTTATAGTGAATCGTCAATGAAGTTTTGTAATATGCAAATATTAACGTTGAACAAGGCGTTTCATTACACGCCGGCCGCTCAAAGCCAGATTGTAATAATGTGGTATTTGTCTGTCGTTTTATTTGCCGATGTCCACCCTTGACACACTAGTGACGGTTTGCTCTGTAAACACAACGATAAAAATGTTTTTTTTCTTATCCCCGTGTAGTATTCAAACGGACAGTAAATGTTGAAATAAAAATAGGATAAAAAATGATACAATGTATTATTCCTATCATTCTTGTGTCTTTTTATCATCTTCTTACTATTTATTAATCTACATAACCGCAGGCCCCACTTTTACTCCATGGTGTTTTATGTCGTCACTGGTATTTTTTACGAATATAGTCATTTATCATAATAATTATATTTTATAGTGATTTCATTGATGTAAAAAAAAAAATCAATATCAAATATGAAGTAATAGAATGGTATGGTTAAACATAGTATAAACAAACAAAGAAAAATCGATATCCATCAGAGCTTTGCCTATCTGTAATCTTACACAAAATTCACTAGTTAGCTATTTGAATACATTAAGCGATAATTGATGATTATTCTACGGCGGCTATAATTTTAACTGATTTTGCAATATTATTTTTTTCATTTTTATGTTACTTTGAGATCCTGTTATCTAGTGAAAAAAACTAAGCAAGTCGGCTAGAATATGCGAGTAAAGAGAGAACGTCTCTCGTCACTTGGTACTTTAGAACACTTATGTACTTACCAGTGGCGGTACTTCCACAGAAGCTCAAAAGCCCAGTTTGCCTTGTAAAATTCCGAATTATTAACTTTAAGCTTTATATCTTTATTTAACAAAAATAATTTGAGATATAAATGAGAATACACTATACCCACAATATACAATATTAAATTAGACATAACAGAATTAACGTTTAACGCTTTTGGGCTTTATAAAGTCTCGCCACTGGTACTTACCAACATGCGGTATTTCTTTTTTTTTCGTAGCGTATATTTTCATATTATAACAATTAAATTAGGAGTAACGAAACGCGTACTGTATGATAACATAAATTATTTCAGATCTTGTTATTTATGACACATACATATACATATGTACTTAATATAAAATAATATAGAAACGGAGGACTTAAGAACTCTTGGGTTTTGTACCTAGTTATAGTACATCGTGGGTGATAATATTATTATAGCATATGTTATATACACATGTATATATTATATTAAGCCCCACTATTGGATACAGGTTTCTTCTATCGGTAACAGTAATAAGACCTTGAAATTTTTGTAAAGAAACTCAAGCTTGCAAGTTTTATTTACCTTGTTTTGTTAAAGCAAGCTATAATGATAAACTTATAAATATTACATTAATAATATTCTTTGATATTGAATAATGAGAAAAATCCTGGTAAACGAGTCTCAAGCACGGGTTATATAGAATGCTTTTCGACCCGCGTCAATATTTGTTCCGGACGAGGTCGCCAGAGAAAGGGTTTATACCTAACCAATGTTCTTTTATGAATTTCATATCCTTTTACATGAGTAGATACCATTTTACCCATGGTCTTTCAACGGGATAAAAAGCGATAAAGCTGCAGGATTTTATCCGTAGTAAGCAGAATGTATATAATTTTTTTTTTTTATACTAGCACGGCAAAGTGACCCCATTGCACCTGATGGTAAGTGTAATGAAGTCCAGAAAAAGTGCCCACCAGCGAGAGATGATGATCTCCCGTTGGTCGACACAATCATGCCGGCCGAAAACCTCTTCACCTTACTTGTGAAGAAGTTTGGGGGACTAATACCATGGCGATCAAAGGACCGACCACGACAAAACTGCCAAAAAATGCCGGCACGGTCATCCTTTCACCATGATTGAAGCCCCCCCGAAAACCGGATATACACTGGCTGATCCCGGAACGCGGCACACTTGCATGTGCCACTATGGTGGGTTTTTCATATAATTACATGTTTTTGAAGTCTTTCTATAATGACATACGAATGAGAATATGTAGAGCAATAGTGATGTTTCGCTTTTTGATTCTCAGTTTAAACAAAGTCATATTTGCTATCAGATGTTTCCATTTATCGCGTCAGTATGAAAATATGTTGTTTGATTTATATCATCTTTGACAGTAGACAAAGATAATTGTTGGTATTGATGCAAACGGTTGGAAAGGGTAGGGTGTTTATAATGTTAAAGGGAAGTTCGATAGCGAATAAAGTTTAATAATAGTTGTCTTTTATTTAAAAATAAAGTTTAAATACAGATATTTATCGTCAAAAACTGCATGGATAAGAATTCCAGATTACGTTATTTATCTATAGATTTTTTATTGCAAATATAAAATGTTTTTGTAACAAAATAAATCACATAAACAAAATCTCAGTAATCAAGTTATCTCAAATAAATGTCGAAAGAACAAAAGCCCGAACATATATGTACAACTTTCTTTTGGTAATTCGTATAGCTGTATGATTCTTAAGTTACTTTTGCCGTGCGATTTATATGATACACAATGCTGTGAAAATCCTTGGGGAAAAATGTCTCTTTTATGATACAAACGGTACAAATTCCGAAGCAACGTGACTCACTTAAGCACATTCTCTTTGATGTAACCATTGTTTTCGCAAAAGCAATTTAGAATATGGACTGGAGATTTTTCGTTAATCAATAATTTTGTAATTTGTAATACGATGGCCTCGAGGTTTAGGCACTCGGTCGAGAATCTCACACCTCTGACTTTTCAAAGTTATGTGTGTATTCACAAAGAATTATCACGTACTTCAACGATGAAGGAAAACATCGTGATGAAACCTGCACACCTAACAGTTCTTAGGAATTTCTTACGTGTGTAATCCGCCAACCTGCACTAGGCCAGCGTGGTGGACTAAGGCCTAAAACCCTTTCAGTTGTAGAGGAGGCCCGTGCCCAACAGTGGGATGTGTATGGTCTGATGAATAATATGATAACTAGATATAAGAACATTCTATTGCATTTAAATAAAACATACAAATTGCAATTTTCATACCCATTATGTCAGTTATTTATCTGTTATTGAAAGACTAAAAATTATAGTATATGGACAATTTACAGTGGCCAGCGGTTTCATTCGCATCAAATGAAATCTGTATTCATTCTAGGAATTTATAATTCATATCAGGAAAACGGACAACTCTTAGTTTCCAACTCCTCCTTTATCTCCTTTTTGTGATAAATTTCTTTGCGGGATCAAGACAAATAAATTTCCCTTAGATTCGCTGAGCGTCAATACTGTGCGTGTCGCTGTTGATCCAGGAGTTCCAGTGCGTGCGGTTAGGATAGGTTAATTTACCATACACTAGGAATGCATGAGGTTTAATAGACCTCACACTGAATCGCTATCACGAGACAAATATAGGACAAATAATTCCCTCGTAATTTTTACTTCGACACGATACAGCGAGGTGTACGCGTGTACCTGTTGTTTCTAAACTCAAATTCAGTTAAATAAGCCTTCTGCCTGAATACAAACGCGGTACTGTGTTTACTGAGAGCCACATCACCAGGAGTCAAACCCAACGTATTTGTAATTCGTGACTGGCATGACAATTGTTATACGGAATTTTGTTTGTCTTTCTTGGTAATAGACTTGTAAATTGGTTTATGTGTTATATATTATTCAGGTAGCCTTAATTTTTATTTCATTGAGTATGATTATAAAAAATACTTATGTATTTTTACACATTTGTAGACCTCGTGGTCTCGCGGCACTAGTATGTGCCGTGCGATATAAAAATCGGTCTAAATCTAGTCGGGCAAAGTGTTGTTGGGTTTTTCCATTAGGAAATTCTCAGTAGCCGCATGAAGTCTGGAATTGTGCGCGATAAACGGCAATAGGCTCGCCCCCTATAACGTGGTACAAAACGCAATTGACGACAAATGTGGATGTAGATGTGCACCTCTGCCTACCCCTTCGGGGATATATTCTAGTTAGTCTGTAAAAAATCTGTTTCATTGAATTCGAAAAAAATCGGAGTAAAGAGAAGACGGTCTTTATGTTGAAGTATTCGGGCGTTACTTAAATTCAAAGATCATTCGTACTTTGAATATTGTTCAACCTTTTAATTAAACTTGTTTATTCAGTTACTGAACTAAGAAAATCTCAAACTCAGCAACGAAATTCATTGTGATACGACGAGATGTTCGTAAAGCTTTTTACCTAATGAATTACACGGTTCTGTAAGAACTGATTAGAAATGTTTGCTCAGGGAGCTATAATCCCTATATGAAAGCTGTGTGAAAAGAGTTCTTGTTTATCATTTATTTTATTTGGGAAACATACAGTTACATAAATATCTAACTATTCTAATACACAAATTACTTAAAAATAATAAAACGTTTCCCATATAAATATATATAACACAACTAACATGAAAGCTTAACCTAAATAAAAACGAAAATAAAATAGTATATTACACCCCTCGGGAAGTAAAATAAGAAAAGCCTCAGATCACATGTAATTGTTGGCTGAGGGGAAGCCGAGGACACAGAAAACAATTTTTATGAGTAAAATTTACGCAAATAAGGCTCTGGTGTGTGGCATAGGAAATCCTAATAGCCAGGAAAAAATATCGCCCCATACATCAAAGTTTACAGCATTTTGCACTTTGAGCAGGCAAAAAAAAAGAATTATGTTATGTTAAACATCTCTAAATATTTTAAAACATACATTTTTTTATTACATTTCCGTGAGCAAAGTCGTGGTTTCATATATTATATAACTCAAATTTCAAAGACTTAGAAGTTGACTGTATACTCTTAGACCCAAAATGCCTAAAACTAAAACTTGTAAAGACTTAAGTCTCGAAGTTGCGCAACCAAACAATCGAGGTAGGCCACAACATAGCTGGTTAGACGTCATCAGGGAAATATGAAAACCAACCGTCTTAGCTTGAGGGGACTGAAGATAGAGAAAGTGGAGAAGAGTAAGTCAGAAGGTTAACTCTGGCAGCAATTGGGATAAAGCCAGGCATGTAGAAGTCTACTACTAGCTCAGTTTCTTATAAGTATAATCAAACATAAGACTTATAATATATTGCCCGCGACTCCGTCCGCGTAGACCACAGGGTTGGGTTCAGAAAAAAAATAAGTTTTAGTCTATTTTATATATATATATATATATATATATATATATATATATACTCAGCCTATCGCCTTCCACTGCTGAACGTAGGCCTCCGCAAGAAAGCGCCAACCATCCCGGTCTTGAGCAGCCCTCATCCATCCGTTACCCGCCACCTTTCTCAAGTCGTCGGACCACCGTGCTGCAGGTCGTCCTACACAACGTTTGCGTAGTCTATTTTACTATTATATTACTATTTTACTCATTTTTATTTTACCCCCTTGTTTGTAATTTTTTTTACAAACTTTGAATGTCATATTTATTTATATCTAATCAACAGCCTAAAAAATAAGATTCAAGCTTCTAGCATTAAAAATGACAATACTTCCATAAAATCTTTCATCCCCCCTTTCAACCCGCAATAAAAAGTAGCCTATGTCCTTTCTCAGACTCTAACGTATCTGTGTACCAAATTTCATTTAAATTGGGTCAGTAGTTTTAGCAGGAAAGCGAGACAGACAGACAAAGTTACTTTCGCATTTATAAATATTAGTAAGCAAGTAAGGATGTATGCCACCCTAGCGAAGCCGAATTTAGTTTTAAATTCCGAGTACATTGTGCACTGAAGAGCTGATCATACTCATTATATGTGTAGGTACATAGGTATATGATGCTTTTGAACGGTTTTTCTTTAAATAGCGTTTACGGTTCAGATCTTGGAGACGTTTGACTTATAATTCTTTAACAATAAATAACAATATTTAATATATTATATTACGATATAAAAAATGATCATATTACAGTAAATATTGTAGACAATACATAAATGAGGGTAAAAAAAACAGCGGAGATTTAATGTATTAATTTTGCAAGAAACTTCAACTATAAAAAATATTGTCAGTATAAATACACCAAAATAAAAAAATACACCCAACAGTCACATACATAGTTCTGATCCCACACTAAGATACAAGTCTTGTGTCGTGGGTATCAGAAACTACGAGAGACTTTTCGGTCTCACATACACCCAGACCCGAAACAAATATTTGTGGATCACACAAACATTTGTCTCGGTGCGGGGATCGAACCCGCGGCCTCTCGTTTCGCAAGCTGGTGTCTAGCCAACTGCGCCACGGGGCTAAGTATTCATGTATATTAAAGATGTTTCTGAACAATTATGATTAATATTTATAAGCAGGTGCAATTTCACTCGTATTTCAATTTGTGTAGCGAGTAGTGCATTATTAATTTAAATTATACAAAGTGAATATTATTCTGTAGTGTTTCTTCGAATTTGCGCTGCCATTAATACAAATTTTCAACGAATTTTAAACGACACAGCTCTTTGAAAGCCATACATTTTCCATGACGAAATGGGGCCGATGATCATCTCCAGCGTCTCATCTATGTGTTTGCCATAATTAATTTAAATGGATTTAGCGGTTGAGTCGTGAAAGCGTAGCCATAGAAATGCGTGGCCTCCGAAGCAAATATTTGTGATTAACACAAACAATTGTCTTGGTACGGGGATTGAATCTGCTGTCTCTCGTTTCAGGACCTGGTTTTTCACTAACTGCACCACTCAAGTCTGTCTACTACACGGCGAGTTGTACGTCATTCATCCAATTTTAGGTGTTGTGAAATGAAGCCTTTGATTACATGAATTGTTTTATTCGCTCCAATATTAATATAAATTTTCTGTAACTGATTTTCAATATGTGCGCTGGATCGTGCGTGGGAGGATGTGCGGCCCTTTGAGAAAACCGAGGGCAGTTATGTGGAAAATTATCAGTTGTAAGGAGATTCCAATTTGCATGTGCCGGCCGGGCCGTGGACGAAAATAGAATAATCTTGGTGCCATGGCCATTTCAGAAACTAGCAGAACGTTTATTCGCAAATACATAGATTGTAATAAGATCTTATTTATAACACAAACTGCTTCTTATTAGTTACTTAATTATTAATCGCTTACTTTAACGGTGAAGGAAAACATCGCGATGAAACCTGCGCACCTAAAAGTTCATAGGAATTTCTTGGGTGTGTAGTCCGCCAACCCCCACTAGGCCAGCGTGGTGGACTAAGGCCTTAACCCTCTCAATGGTAGACGAGGCCCGTGCCTAGCAATGGGATGTATATGGGCTTTGGGTTTATGCTTATGGCTTTTGGGTTGTCGTGGTATCAGCGGTAAGTATATAAGTCACTACGCATTTATATCCAGTTAAACATATTTTCATTTAGTTTATTTTTTTCTTGTTTTGCGTGTTCTCCCTTTTTACATAAAATCTCAATACTGCAGAGTTGAAATTAAAACAATATGAAATATAACAATATTTCAACATAAAGCTGAGAGCGGAGTAATTATGCTTGGCGTACATAATGAACATCATAAATTAATTGTTTTATTTTACTTGTTGCGTTGTATTTTACTTTTGAAGGAAATTCAACAATATATTTTGTATCTATACTAACTTGTATATGCCTTTTCGTAGATCCGCGGAACAAGTGACTGCCGTATGAACTATGTCCCAGGTTCAGTAATTTTAAGGTCGGGCAAAGTATCATAGGATTTTTCTATGAATTTTCAGTAGAAATATGGATCTAAAAATGGGAAGTTGCTTGCCTACACATGCGAGACTTGAGTAAAGAAATACCTTTGTCAAGAATGTATTTTAATTCTTTTTTTATGAAATTTAGAGATAAACGTTATTTTTTCAACATCTTCTTGTAAGAAGAAATCATCTTAGAAAACAATATAATTGATTTTGTGTATGAGACGGCTCTGTTTACCAAGAAAAGTTCAAGATTGATAGGCAACACAAGTCAATACCGAAGCAAACAAGAATAATAAATAGGTAGATGAGATTCGTTCTGACTGGTATTTATTACCGAAGATCATAAGACTGAACGTTTTCTATTATAAATCAAAATTGCATTTAGACCCTTCTTTGTCATACCATAGACGTGGACGAGCAAAGGGTTTACGGTAAAAAGTGTACGCTGACGTAGGGGACACACGATTGGCATAGAATTTATTCATAAAAAGAAGACCTGATCGTAAGTACAGTGCGGTTGATATAGATGAACTCACTTAACAACACAAGTGTACTTGACAGGGGGACAGCCCCGTAGCGCAGTTGGCTAGACACTAGCTTGCGAAACGAGAAGCCGCGGGTTCGAGACCCGCGAGACTAATGTTTGTACATACATACATAACATCACGCCTATATTTTCCGAAGGGGCAGGCAGAGGTGCATTTCTGCATCAACATTTCGCCAGGTATGTATCAGTTCTACGTAATAGAGGGCGAGCCTATTGCCCTTTTTCGGGCACATTTCCAGACTTCGTGCTGCTACTGAGAATTTCCTAATGGAAAAACCCAATAACAATTTCCCCACCCGGGGATCGAATTTGGGACCTCTGGATCGTACGGCACACACTTGTACCGCAAGACCACGAGGCAGCTAGTTTGTGCAATCCACAAAGATTTGTTTCGGGTCTGGGTGTTTGTGAGACCGAAATGTCTCTCGTAGGTTCTGATAGTTACGATACAAGACTTGGATCTCAGTGTGGAGTTAGAACTATGTATGTGACTGTTGGGTGTATTTATAGTATGCCGCCAAATACTCATACAATTTTGATGTATCTTTCTTTTGTGTATACTAATACTTTTGGACTCCGCTATCTTTTAATAACCACATCGTGGTTTATAGTTCGTTATCTATACAAATAAATAAATTTGGAGTGTCTGTTTGTAATATTGAGATAACCGCTTTTTAATACATTTATATGGATGTATACACGGTACATATATACCAAAATAACGTTTTTTACAAATTTTGTCTGTCTGTTCGTTTGTTCCGGCTAATCTCTGAAACGGGTGGACCAATTTTAACGGGACTTTCACTGGCAGATAGCTGATGTAATACCAATGATGTAAATACCAAAATAAAGTTTTTTTACAATTTTTGTCGGTCTGTCTGTTTGTTCCGGCTAATCTGTGAAACGGGTAGACCGATTTTAAAAAATATTAACAATCGACTGTTAGGCGGAACGAAGTTCGCCGGGTCAGCTAGTTCTTCATAAATCTGTTCATAAAACTAAATATGTTTGTGAGTATGTATGTATACTTAATGAATATGCTCCATATAGAGTTAAAATAAAAGATAGTCCGAAGGTGTCAATTCAAACAATACTTCTTTGTTCAGTTTTCACAACACCGCACTTAATATAAGATGGTGTGATGGTGTGTCACTTTACCGTTCTAATACAATGAATAGAAAAAAATATTGAAATACAATTTCTTTTGTTAACCCTCTCAGTTGTAGAGGAGTCCCATGCCCAGCAGTCGGACGTATATGGGCTGATTATGACGAATTTCTTTTATATATTATTATGATTTACTTTGCTATTTTGCTAAGGTAGAACAGGTAATAAAAAATATGTATAACAAAAAGCTTAGCTTTCATTTCATTCATTTCATCCTCCTTCGTAATCGGGCGAAGAGCCTAAACTGAAAAGTATTTACATAATTATATTTACCCCCAAAAACAAACTTACAAAATAAGCAGCAAATTTTCACAACATGACTCGCTTCGTCATGTACCGTTTTTTTTTTCATAAAAAGCTCAGAATTTCGACGAAAATATTTTTTGCCAAAGAACAGTATTAAATTTGGCTCAATGAAAACGATATTGTACAGTTATTTTTATGTTCAGGGGTTGGCGTAGGAAAAAATAAAAGGGCTCCCGAGGGTGTACGTGTTGGTTGAATCTGTACCCTGCAATAAAAAAAATATTTTTTATGTTTTTAGGTATTAAAAAAAATCATGCGGAAATATACTAACTGTATCCCTCTAGAGTAAATAGTGCGTTAAAGACGGACAATCCATTTGTTTAGTTTTCGTTCGGCTAGTAAGACAGTCGGTATTCAAAATTCCAGCAGTTCATACATACATGTCATCATCAGCCCAAATACGTCCCACTGCTGGGCACGGGCCTCCTCTACAACTGAGAGAGTTTAGGCCATAGTCCACCACGCTGGCCTAGCGCGGGTTGGCGGACTACACACCTAAGAAATTCCTAAGAACTTTTTAGGTGTGCAGGTTTTATCACGATGTTTTCCTTCACCGTTAAAGCAAGTGATAATTCATTGTGAATACACACATAACTTCGAAAAGTCAGAGGTGTGTGCCTGGGGTTTGAACCTGCGACCGCCGAAATTCTCGACCGCGCGCCTAAACCTCGAGGCCATCACTGCTTTTTTTTATGTACATACATACATATACATAACTTCATGCCTGTATTCCCCGAAAGGGTAGGCAAATGCTGTTTATGCATCCTGATTTTGCCAATCATTGTATTGTCGCACGTAACAAGGGACAAGCCTATTGCCGGTTTACGGGCAAATTTCCAGACTTAGAGCTTAAATTTCCTAATGAAAGAAAAACAATAACATTTTGACCGACCTAGGAATCGAACCCAGGACCTCTAGATCGCACGGAACATACTTATACCGCGAGGCCCGCAATTCATGTACCCCATATACATCACCAATTATCCTATAAATTTGCAATATTTATCATTCTTCCTGCTTCTGCATATCATCTTCACCTGAAACAAAATAAATGAAAGCAATAACTTACCATTTGACATTGCAGACTTTTGTTATATTTATTAAATGGTAATTTGCACCTAGCGGTCAGTGCGAAAATTTTCTAATAAAATGTCGCTACAGAGAATAGTTACGATTTTATCTCATTGTTTGATACAATTTCGCCAGCCTGTTCTGATCAGCGTTGACTCCTTGCACAAAGAAAGTCGTTCCCTTGTAGCGTTATGCTATAAAAAAGTTATGATTAGAACACTCTGAGACATGTCGATACTTCTTTCATTCACAACTTTTTTAAAGAGGCTCGTGTCGAAGTAAGCGAACATCGAAAAGTTTTTTGAGGTCGACAGAAAGTAATTTAGTACATCGTAGTATTAATAAAAAATAAATACTTTATAATTTTACTATCTCTTGCCCGAGTTTTTTTTTTTATTTTACCTATAAATGTTACAAAAATCATCTTGGTATTCACCATGTTAATAAGGTTAAGTTACGAGACTGAAATGTATATATTATATACATAGGTACACTTGGTATAAGTAGTAGAGCTTCGCCGTACTTAAATTGTTCTGCGGTATGAATAGGCCGTTGCAACCGGAATGGTAGTTTCATAGAGTGTCGAAGTAAAATAACCACTATGAGGAACTTTTATTGATAGAGGTACTATTGGTGGAAAGGTAGGTCTAATTAAGTAGTTTGTGATAATAACAAAATATCCTCCCCGATGACAAGCATCGTCTTAAATTTGCTTAAGCGACCCACGCAACATACAAGTCTTGTGTGTCGTGTGTCGGGTACAAAAGTTACTAGAATACTTAAAGCATGTATATTCTAAAAATATTTATCAATAAATACACCCACGTCAAAGAAAATAAAAAAATAAATTACAAAAAGAAACGAAAGAATAAAAAAAGTGTTGACATTAAACAACATTATTACAAAAACTATATTATTCGAACACTTTGAACAAAACATTGAATCATTCATGTAAAAGTAAGAATATCTGCATTCATTTTAAGTTCTCGACAAATTGGCAGAGGAATATTGAATAAGTTTGCAAATGCAAAACAAGAATATAATACAAAAATAAAAGAAAGTTTCCGTCACACAGTTGGACGGAGGAACGCAAATTGCAAAGCTTAACTTTATTTGTGCTATATTTTGTTTCGATATTTTTTATTTTGCATGCTATAAAAGTTTATCCCATTATTCCAATTGTAAACTGAAGTACACTAGGTAGGAGTGGTTGCCTAATTTCTCTTAGAAACAAAGGGGGCTTTGCCGGGCAGTATATGGGTAATGCAGACGTGAGCTCGTTAAAATTTAAGAAAATTTGTTTCAAGTGCATTCGAACATACCGGAATTAACTTTGAGTCCATTGATTTGCTATCAGGAGACAATTATTTTTCTAAGTTCGTTTTGCGTTGTGCATACAACAAAGTTTTGTAACTACTTGGAGCTATTGCAATTGCAGATACATTTCCTCGCTCAGGGCATTGTACCAATCTTATTCCACTATATCTATACCATAACAGAATCATATAAGCTGACATTACGGGCCACAGTTTCATCACCACGCCGAGTCAAACCGACAAGTTTCCAAATTGGTGCTTGTGCCGTACTAGCAAACTATGAGTAGAGCTTGCCAGTCTTTTCGTTCACTTTTCCTTTTATAAAGTGTGTTTTTTTTTTAAAGTGTTAAGTTAAGAAGCATCCTAACAAGCATCGTGTCAAGAAACGTGTGATGGGCATTTTTTACAGCAAATATCTAAAAAAATCATTTTCTGTAAAATTAAAAATAGAAATTTACCAAACTACGATCTCCCAACTCCATTTATTCAAAACTTTCAATGTCAAAATGTTCATTAAAAATTTGAGCAATCATTCACAAAACGCCAACGACCTTGATTATGAATGAATGAATATTGGGGAAACTTCTTCACAGTAAGCTCGACTAGAATTCCTTCGATTCAGCATAATACGAGCCATAAACCTGCCAAATCCGAGATAAGCTGAAGCGGATAGCGATAAGATAGGCTCTATTAGAATGTTAAAATTTAATAGGAAGCTTCCGCGTCGCTTTACGTAAATAAGGGAATATATTTTCAGAGATTGCGTCCTTAGAATAGCTGTAAAACCCACAGTTTGTTAGTGAAAGTCCGGGTTATTGAGTAAAGCGGGTACATTTTGGAGTTAAAATGAAATTCAACCCTGGAATTATATTATCTTTTGTGTATACTCTAGGTAATCTGCATTAGAACTTTGCAATCCATCCAAGTATAAGCCTGTTTTGGCCTATAGCAGTATGCACTCCTTTACCAGTTGTTATAATTACATAGTTTACTTTACATACTTAAGATACATACATTCACGTCTGTATCCTCGTAGCAGTGGGCAGGTAAGTATTATCATAATCCTGTAGTAGGGAGCGAGCTTATTGCCATTTTCCAAACACATTTCCAGACTCCGTGCTCCTACTAAATATTTTTTAATAACAATTTATTAGACCCAAGAAATGAGTCCAGGACCTCTCGATTATACGCTGCATAATACGACGAATAAAGCAGTTTGTTCAAACGTCAAATAAACGGATATCATATCGTAAGCACACAACCTATTATGTTTTCCGAGCGTATTCGTTCACCAAAGTACGATGAATCTCGTATTGACACGATCCAATTTCCTGTACATGTTATATTTATTTTTATTATTTTTGGACAAATATTAAATCATTGCGTAGAATGAATATGGTTTCATAAATATTTTATCATGCTTTACTGTCATTTAAATGGTGTGGTGAGTACCTACATTTCAATACACATTAAAGTTACCAATACGTGTATAAAAATTATAGAAATATAGATTGACGAGAAAGGATTCCAGCAATTTGCCTATATACACAATTATGCCAGCCATTGAAACTGAATTATCTGGGGCTGATTCTAGAACGTGACCCACTTACGTCACTGTATCAGGTTTGTCAATTTGTCACGTTTTACACTGATAAACGACAGTTATACTAGAAAATTGGACCTTCAGCAATCTCACGGATCGAACAAAACGCAACAATTTTTGAAGTGAAAACTTATTTAGCGGCGCTGTGTACTTTTTTTGGAACGGGTAAAAATTTTGAACTCGCGCCCGATTACGTGACCCTGATCGAAAATGCGTAAGACGCATTGTGTAATATAAACTGTCATGTTTGTGTACGTTAACGCAATAAATATTGTATTTTACTTCGTAAATGATAAATAAAGCAATTCGTGCGCAATTATTCACTAAACCATACAATATATTCAAAAATGCACAACGTTAATGTTGAAGTTTTCACTTGTGCCGGCACTCCCGGAATGCCACCCGTTTTTTTTGTTCCACATTGTTTTTTTGTGGGTTGTACTAGTTCGATCAGCCGGCTTATTCGTGCCACAAAACGATCTTACCATGACCTCACTTAAGGACTTGGAAATTTATTTAATATCATATTAAGTCTCCAAAGTATCTATATAATAGTTGCTCCGACAAGCATATACAGTATACACGTAGCTCGTTTAATAAGTTCAGGTTTAATAGAGGCATAAACTGATAATGAACTCGTTGGCGACGATTCCTACTTCCCACATAAAATGTTCTCACCCACACCTTTACGAAATAGCTCTAATACCAGAAGCAGCAGATCACCGGATATTGTCTATTATAATATGTCATATCATACCAAAGAATAAAAAAAAACGGGTTATAGACGTTATAGATTTCCAGTGTGGTTGCAAACGATTTACGTCCAGCGATTTTCTGTAAGGGTAGTTGTTCCCTCACAGGAACCCTCTCAGTTGTAGGGGAGGCCCGTGCAGCAGCAGCAGTGGAACGTATATTAGCCCATATGTGATGATGATGACGATGATTTCCAGTGACCCTGGTTGTCCTTCCACCTGGTGGATTGTACCAGGCTTCGCCTCAGTTACCATTTGTGTCCCAAATGTCATCAGTTCTAAAATGTGCCCATCACACTTCTTCAGTTTACTATTCCGTTAAGCTAACTCATTCACTTTCGCAAATGAATGCACACTTTAGCATAAATAATGAACTTACTACATATAAGAGCATATACTCGAGAACACAAAAACCTTCAACCCCATATAAAGGATACCTTAGAAAGACATGACTACAGTATTATATACCTCTTCCACATTACAGGCCATTCGTATAAGCTAACAACAAAGTGTAAATGTAGATTACTAAGCGTCCTATCCTCTTGCACACGCATTACCCTAAAGAAGATCACTAAAATTTTATTATAATGCCGCCGTAGATGGAGCGACAAGCTATTTCCATACCATTCAGCCTGACGAGCAGGAACCGAGAGCCGTAATAGAATGCGTTTTAAAGAAATGGATAAAGTTTTCACTTTAGTTTTATATGGCCATTTAATACTAGTAACGTATCTCGTGCCTTATTAAATAGAATAAGCAACATAAAATATTGTCCCTTATATTTTATTTATTGATTTTTGTTATTTTATGTGTTTGGGAAATAAATAAAAAAGTAACAAAAAGACGACGATCAAAAATTGTTTCCACTAATAGCTAACACATATTGGTACATACATAAACAGTGAATGACAAAACAGATATATATATATTTAATTTAGGACATGTGTTTCCTTTATGAAAAACGAGAAGAATTAGGGCCTTTATTAATCGTTTAGTAAGTTGGTGAATTTTCCTGGCTAGGCATGCCTATTTTTTCCTAATATTTAAATGTCGTAGGTCTAGCATAATTCCACAGACAAAAGCCAAAGCCAATGTGACATACGAGGGTCATTATTATCACTATCAACCTTTAGGCGTTCTTTTGCCGAGCACGGTCTTTTCTCTGATAGAAACGGGTTAGGTCTCACTACGTTCGGTTATTTATATAATATATATAGGTATATTTATATTTGTATATTTATATAACAAAATAAACCAAGTGTTGCGAAATTTGAATTTTGAATCCAATTTATACCCAACTCCTTTCGTTACGTTAAAATTTTGCATATTATTGGCATACTCGTCGGAAAGTAAATGCGCGAGAATTTTGTGTAACATTTCGTTCTGGTTGTCTGAATTTTAACGTTTAAACATCGTTCACTCACATGCCACTAGCAAACGTGTTGCCGAAACAAAAAGTATGTCATCTGCTACTGAGCACAGCTTTTCCTAAATGCCCATTAAAAAGCGCTCTGCTAACGTACATAGTTGGCTATTTATGAAAAAAACTACGGCTGGCAGTGTACGGTAGTTTGTGTCGCGTTAGCGCTTAGGTTTTTATTTACAAATAAGAGTAGATTTTAAATTGATTGAGAAGTCAATGATCGTGTATGTATGCATATTCTTCATATAAACGAAAAAATTGTAGTAATATTTATTGAGAAGATATTTATTTACCATAAAACCAAACTATAAATATAAATTATACAGATAATCATTATCATCATCATCATCGTCAGTCCATATACGTCCCACTGCTGGGCACGGGCCTCCTCTATAACTGAGAGGGTTTAGGCCTAAGTCCCAGTTACCACGTTAGCCTAGTGCGGGTGTAACTACACACCTAAGAAATTCCTAAGAACTTTTAGGTGTGCAGGTTTCCTCACGATGAATTCCTTTACCGTTAAAGTACGTAATAATTCATTGTTAATACTCACTGTATGATTTCGAGAAGTCAGAGATGTGTGCCTGGGATTTAGACCCGCCGAGATTCGTCTAAGCCTCGAGGCCATCACGACTTTCAGTGTACATTCGTTATAACATAACCGATACAATACACCGCTCGCTACTAGAAGTGAATTATGTTTTGGGCCAAATTGCCAATCGTTTTCCTCTGATCAAATTACGTTCCGCTGGGAATGGAAATTATACGTGTGTCGAAACGTTTCACCATTGTTTATTTAGGTCATATACTCGTATATGGCCTGTTTTCATCTGAGTACAACCAGGGATGCAACAAGTATTTTTTTTATTACGTCTATACGTATACACTAGGGTACACTAGGGGTACTTCTACATTAATGTTTCAAGATCGCTTTTAGGTACTACTTAATTATTACTCTTTCGGTTACCTTATCCGGTTTCTGTGAGAATTTTCTAATGTAGTAACCAATAACACAGCCCAAACAGCGTATAATACCCGACTAACTTGTCGATCGCGCGCGCAAATTGAAACACGCGAAAAATAGTAGGGTGCTATTCGTTTTCCATGCTACAAATTGCTCAGCAAAGATTTTAAAAGTAGAAAGTAATGCCTACTTTTATGTCGCTTCATACAATTACTGTTTGCCGCGCTTCACAGCCTGACACTGTGAATAGAAATATCGTTATAGTATAGTTGCTTCCTATAAATAGAATAACTGGATGTTAAAGAAATATCTTTAGAATTGAAACAAAAATCTCGGACTATGCTGTGACTTTGTTTAAACAATAATTATTTCAATGAAGAATAATATCTAAACAAAACCTTATGTATAATGAAAATTATGTTCTTAATTCGTTTAACATTTAAGTACCTGATGAAGGTATTTTTATCAGTTAATGCGATTTGTTATCACCATCATTGATTCCTCCGCGTCATTACACAATTTGTAATGATTTCTCCTGGAATTTTTAACTTTATTAAAACATCAAACGTAAGAAATACCGTTAGAATGTAATGATAACAAAAGAATAAACCCAACAGTTACATACATTGTTTTATCCCACACTGAGACGTAAGTCTTGCCTTGCGGTGTCAGAAACTACGAGAAGCTTTGCTATAACACAAACCAAACCAGACTGGAAACAATTACTTGTATATGTGGATCGCACAAATATTAATCTCGAACGCGCCAGTCTCTCCTTTCACAAGCCGGTGTCTAGCCAACTGCCTCAGCGGACTGTCATTGCATAAAAAATAATTATTGGCCATATTAAAAAGACTACCCAAGACGTGGGTTAACGTTTACTTTATTATTTCGTGCTTAATTTATCCATAATATACTTGAACCTACATCATAATGTCGGTAACCGTAAAAAATAACGATCCTCAAGCGGAATATTCTCAATGAAAATACGCCTAATCACAAGCTACTTACATCCGCATTACGCTGGGTAAAGGGTGTTCTACAACTAAAGTCTTAAGGCTCGATTGCTAATAGGCTTTTGGGATTCAGAATACCCAATTTGAAGGATTTACTTGAAATATCTTTCCCTTTCATATTGTGTTATAATATCCGGAATTTCTTTGACCTTTGCTCTTTCCTTTTTTTGCTGAAAGTATAACTGACGCATGGTACAAATAAATTTCGACTATAACTTTATTTAACTTTTTATGATTTTAGCTAATGCCAAATAATTTCCATCCCTTAAGGCGTGTTAAAAAGTACTTACGAATTTCTTCGGTGTGTATTCCGCCAACACGCACTAGGCCAGCGTGGTGGACTAAGGCCTAAACCCTGATGATGATGGTGATGATGACTTAAGATGTTTATAAAGACATGAAGTAAACCAATTTGTGCTTGGTTCTGAATTAGCTATAGTTAAAATAGTTTCTTGCCAGTTTCATCTTCATATCTTTCACCTACCCATGCGAAAATATAAAGAAAGAAACATTTACTTTTGAGGATAGCGATCTTTATTAAATTAATGGAGAAATATATTTTAAATTAAAATACTTGCATGCTCCCATTAAGCAGGTACAAAACTCCACCATGTTATACGAAACGCGTTACGCGCGGCAAACACATGTGTTTCATTATCTAAGAGAATTATGTGTGTATGTATAATAAAATTTAACTTTAGGTACGGTTTGTGTTACTTGTGACGTTGCAGGAAATGGAACTTTATAGGTCTAATAATTATTATCAAAAAAAAAAACTAACTTATGTTAAATGTTCATTTTGACGCTACATTATATTGACGTAAAGCCGTTTTCTCGGACTGCTTAGATTGACACACAATTTTCATGTACAATAGCCCATAGCCAAGCTATTTTTATCTATGCTTAGGCTCATATTTAAACCGTCTAAGTGACAGTAAACGCTTGATATTTTGATATGATGTGACACAGAAAACGAAATTCCCATATTTGTATTAAAATCAAACGTGGCTAAATGTTCTGACCATAAGCATCGGAACTAAAAAGAACTTGATATTACGTTGTGTCACCTCACATAATCACCGAAAGGACTTGAAATGACGTTCTACCAGAGAATGTGTTATTTTTTTTTCCTATTTGTGTGAAGTTGTACTGTCCCTTGTCAAGTGGGTGTAACTTGTGAGGAAGACTTTGATCCAAACTTTGTCCGAAAAAATTTCGACTTGACTTACTCTCGAGACAATTTGTAGGATTTAAAGAATAGAAATTTCGTGGGTTCTACCCAGGGATGAATATTTGTATAGCTTATAAATAAACATCTGTCCGAGTCTGTATCTATAAAATGTGTGTCTATAAGAACGCCCACGATACTCGTCTAAACAATATTATGGCAATGTATTTAAAATAAAAAGTAGAATATATTATTCTTCAGAATAAAATAATTCTTCTGTAAGATTAAATAAACCTAAACACAGAGCACAATACTATTCCTCCCACGTGCAATGACTTTATAAAGGCGATCGTATCAATTTTTAATTAAAGACGCGATAAGCCCTCGTGGACAGCTAAATTTCCATTCAGGTAAACAGCCGCATTACTGGCACACAATAAACTCTACCACTTGGCAATAAACTAGCGGGACGGCAAACACTTCCATTCAGAAAACGTGGGTTGTTATATTAAATTGCCTGGCGACTATTTCGTATTATTCTGTTAGAAAATTTGGAGAGAATGGCAGCGTTTAATATTTTTTGTAATACTATGTATTGTCTTTTGTGAGGATGATACTTTCCGCCAACCCGCAATAGGCCAGCGTGGTGGACTAAGGCCTTAACCGTCTCAGTTGTAGAGGAAGCCCGTGCCCAGCAGTGGGACGTATGTATATGGGCTGATGATGATACTGTCATTTTACCTTTGAATTATTACAACTTAGGCCTTTCTATAGTTTCCTATGAAAAAATTCGGAAATGTGGTGTACATTTTTTCTACATTATTTTTTGTGTCTTATCTGCTACTATAAAAAATATTACCTAGGTAGATGGAAGCTTAAACATTTTACTTATTTATTAATGTGGAATATGCTAACTGTTCAAATTATACATTTTGAATATCTATCAACAGTTCATGTTATGTATTTTAATGAAGTGTGATCGAAATGCATTTGACATACAAAATCTTTATAGTTGGAAAGAGAGCACTGTTAGAGCCAGCCGAAAATATATACTAAACTTTCAAAATAAATATACACGACTGCCTCGTTTTCCATGAGGAAATTCTCAGTAGCAGCACGGAGTCTGGAAATGAGCCCGAAAAACGGCAATAAGCTCGCCCCCTATTACATGGGACTGATACATACCTGGCGAAATGTGGGTGCAGTAATGCACCTCTGCCTACTCCTTCGGGGAATATAAGCGTAAGGTTATATTTGTATGTATGTAAAAAAATATAATTATATTTGCAAATAATTTGATAAAACACCCAGTCCCGTCTTTTACAATACTGTTCTCTATTTTACAATCGCCCGACGCTGCTAGCTCCTAGCTCGCTTGATAAATTTTATTAGTCAACTTGGTAAAAACTTGATCACTGTTATTATCTGTGACAAATAGATAACTTTAATATTTGCGTGGGATTAAATGTCTTTATTATATACTAGATCTTTCCCCCAAATAAGTCTACGGGGAATTCGGTATTGTCACTTTGTAAGCTCGTATTAAACTTAATAAAATGTGGGATTATTAAAATAAAATCGTTGTTCTTGTTATTAGTTTTTTTAATTATCGTTTTACCAGGATAAAAAGTCTGTAACTGTAAAACCATCTCCGAGGTCATCTGTGCCAAAATTGTAGAAGCTAAATAAACAAATGAAATTAGTATTGCGTTTATAGTAATACTGTTAGGATACGAATTATTTTGTCTAGAGCTTACGTAAGTACGTTTAATTTACACACGAACAAAGTTTAGGACTAAGCATCCGAAGGGTACGAAATTCTCATATAGCCACAGTTCTTTAAATTTATGCCAATTTCGCAGATAATAAATAAGCCAATAAAATAATTAAAAATATAATATATAATTAAATGGAAAAAAATTAAATGACTTGTGTTTCTGTATCCTCGTTTTGCCAATCGTGTTTAGTCTCACGTAATAAGGGACGAAACTATTGCCTTTCTTCGGAAACTTCCAGAACCTGTGCTGTTACTGAGATTTATAATGGAAAAACTCAATAAAACTTTGCTTAACCAGGGTATCGATCCCGAGACTTCCAGATCACATGGCACTAATACTTGAGCCGCAAAACCAGGGGGCAGTCAAAAATAAACTCATAAAACACTTCCATAAATAAACTTTAATTTATTAAATCTTTTTTCGTATAATCCACCTGTCGACCATTGCGATCCCGATTGAACCCGTTTCCATTTGCCCTTGAGTCTTGTTTGTATTCCTTCTCCATTGTCGATAATACAGGTACTTCAAATAAAATACGGATACTTCAGCGCTCAAGGGGAAAACTTGTTTGCTAGTCTTTGAATACAATACTATATTGGAGTACGTATTATGTAATCCTTTTGCCTTTAATACAATTCATGTATACCTATGTAGCCGCATTTTTTCTTGTTTTAAGAGCGCAGGAAGTTTTACTGATAGACAAAATGTTTGATATCCGTATATCATTTTTATTTGGCTGTAGAATTTTTTAGATACCTATATGCATATATTTATAAACATAATATGGTCCCATTTCGAAGTGTAGAAATAAGCAGATGTTTATTTAAACACCCCCATTTCTTCATTTTTCACACATTTCCAGACTCTGTTATATACTGAGACTTTCCCAACGCAAAGAACTCATTGCTCGACCGAAACCTCTAGAACCATTAAATGTTGTGGGACCAACTACAGTTTCACAAATTGACTACCGAATAGATCATACTTGAAAAGCAAATTCATCACAAGGTCAGAAAAAATAATAAGATATCCGTATTCTATGGAAGTACCTACCTATTTACGAACTTAAATCGTTCAGCCAAAACAATAAACAATTTTATAAGCTCAGAAAATTATGAATTAATTTCTGTGTATAAAGAATGCTAAATATTGTTTTACCAAAGAAACGCTCTTACGAACTTTCCTTTTATAGTCGAGTTTCTTTGATTCAACTTTAAACAAGCTCTGTAAAACTGAATGGAATTTAAATAAAGAATTTCCGGTATTTGATTCCTTCTTACGCACATATTCCCATTATAAATGTTACAATATGATTTCTTTTTTATTATAATTGTAATACATTTAAAAAAAAATGTGCTTATACATACGTACTATACTGACATACTGAGAGGTCAAATGTCATTAAACCAAAACAATAGATCCATGGTCAATATAGTTCTACGGGATGTAAAGATAAATACACCATTTTCGGTATAATGGAGTAGTTGTTAATATTTTTCAATTACCTAGAGTTATTTTATATGAAAAGTAAAAAAAACACAAGACTTCGCAAACTTACAAATTTAATTTCATCGTTCTTTGGATATTTCCAGACTCCGGGCAGCAGCTCGCAATTATTAGTAGCAACTGAAAATTTCGTACCGGTAAAGTACAATAACAATTTTCCTGACCCGGGTATTGATCTCACGACCTCTGCGCTCTTACGCCGCAGGATTATGACAGAAACATTTGTGTGGAAAGAAAGCAGGTTTTTTTAAAACATTAACACATTACTCTTCGAGAGTAAGCTTTTTCTTACTCATTTTTTTAATCTATACGCCGGACTAATCTACTAAACGGAATAGATTGCGAAGCGAATACCGGAGTTACATCAACACACACTTCCCACCAGCCGCACGTTAATATCTGGCATGCGGCGTGTTTGTTTGTACGTCTGCGCCGTCGCGTCACCACTTCAAAGCGCCCAGCCCCTGCAAATATTTACGCCTGTATTGGGTGGCGACAGATGCCGCTAATTGCTCTCAATCGAATATATTTTCATATATCGCAGTGGGTGGACTTTACTCTGTTACTTCACGCGCACGTTCTTTCATCATCATCATTAGCCCATATACGTCCCACTGCTGGGCACGGGCCTCCTCCACAACAACTCTACTATAAAAGGAAAGTTCGTAAGAGCGTTTCTTTTGTAAAAAATATATTTAGCATTCTTTATACACAGATATTAATTCATAATTTTCTGAGCTTATAAAAATTGTTCTCTGTTCGGGCTGAACGATTTAAGTTCGTGAATAGGTACTTCCATAGAATGAGCATCATTATCATCAGCCCATATACGTCCCACTACTGGCCACGGGCCTCCTCTACAACTGAGAGAGTGTAGACCTTAGTCCACCACGCTGGCTTAATGCGGCTTGGTGGACTACACACCTGAGAAACCTATGAGCCACCTATGAACTTTTAGGTGTGCAGGTTTCATCACGATGTTTTCCTATACCGTTAAAGTACGTGATAATTCTTTGTGAATACACATATAACTTCGAAAAGTCTGAGCTTGGGGTTTGAATCCGTGACCGTCGAGATTCTCGACCGCGTGTCTAAACCTCGAGGCCATCACGACTTCGTTCCTCCATAGTCATCTTTTTTCTTTTTGTAATGATGCAAGTACTGCCCATTGACTTTTCTTTTATTCCAGACAGTGATTTTTGTACGAACGAAGTTGTGGCTTTGCAAACCAGTACTATAATGTTACTATTAAATCATAAGGTTGTGGAGCTTGTAAATCGGTTGATAAAGATACTTTATATTCATAATAAAAACAAATAGTAGGACATTGGGTTGGTTAATAAACAAATATTGCTGTGGTAAAAGTATTGTAAAAGGGAATATAAGATACACTTTTTCTCAATAGCAGCATGGTGCAAACACCAAAGATATTTGACCGTAAAACGACTATAAGCTCGTCTCAATTGGCGAAATGTGGATGCAAAAATACATTTGTGCCCATCCCTTTGGGCATACAAGCGCGAGTTCGTTAATGTGTATGATATTTGTAGATATAAGTATAAACAATTAGAGAGGACATACGCGTGGGTCGCCGCAGAGCGCAGCTGTCGCGGCAATTCGTTGAAAAAGGGAACAATTTCATCCTTATTACATCACTGTTATGAAGAGTGTCTGAGCTAGGGCTGTGACTTTATTCAATTTACACACAAACAAACCTATTAAATGTTATTAATGAAAATGGAATAAAAAAAATAAAAGGAATAATATTGTCAAAGCCAACTTATAAATCATAATACGCTAACTTTGACTTTATAGTCACTAGACTATCCTACTAACCTATGCATTTCGATTGTAGCTATCAAAAACAATGACTATTTCACGCTACAAAACACAAATCCAAAATAATATCAGTCATTGTAAAATGCCAGATTTTTTTTGCTAAGAAACGTGTAATTACAACGGCGTTATTAAAACAAACAAAAAAACAATAATTCCAAACACACGTGCATACGCACTAACGCCTGGGAATCGAAACCTGGAATCGCACCCGAAGGGACTCGAGCCCAGGGCCTTTAAATCGTAGGGCACATACTTGTACCGCGACACAACAAAGCAGTGACAAGAATAACTTTAAATAATAAGGTAAAAAAATACATTAGGCCAGTCCAGCAGGTATTAAGGTAGTTATGAAATGTTATCATACTTTCATTAATTTTAGCTTGTATGCCAGCTGTAACCAGTCTAAAATTGAAACAAAAACGGATAATTAATCGTAACAATCGTGACGTTTATTAATTTATTAAAACCCTCAAAATATATTTTTTTCAATACTTCCAACCCTGGGTTGGAAAAGCCTCCCCAATCTCCGGAATAACATTACATCCGGACTCACATTCAGTCTGACTGACAGTGATATCAATTTATTGTTATAAGCAGTGCTCGGCATGCCCGAAACTCGGACACCGGGACAGACGAGGGGCATAGGTTTTATTTTTGCAAAACCTCGGAATACGGTATATTGGGATCATTAATTAATTTATTTAAATGTTTTAAAGTGCTTTCACATTAGTTGAATTCATATCATATCCTCAGAGCGTTACCTTGGAATCTCTAATGGCAAGACACTGTTGTGTTTTTAATATTGAATATAGAATAATAAGTGGCTTATATACAATATAATAAATTGGTGTTACATTTGGCGTCGTAAATAGGCTTAAAGAACTGATCAAATTATTACTAAAGTTTCACCGATTCAAGTTTATTTCAAGTTTAAATAAAGAAGTCTCCCTTAATGTTACAAGTCTTTAAGGTTGTTTAAACGACGGATTAGCAAGCTTAAGTGTCTGCCGATAAAGCGGCTCGCAGAGCCCAGGTTTGATTTTATGTATTCTTTTTTATAAATGGACCGCTATCCCTTATTAAATAGATGAAACATATTATTCTGCAGCACCTTCAAAAATGTAACAAATATTTAGTCATTCTAAAACGCCTTTTTTCCTCGAGGGGAAAGCAGGATTTGGCTCTACTTCCCGCTTACCCTGAGGGAGGGGGGCGGGAAGCGTATGTTGGTGTCACCGGCCTTCCAGACCGGCGCGCGGCGACGTCACATCTGCGCAGATGTTATGCCGTGCTGGGTCCCTAACAAAAATCCATATGCCGGCATACCGACCAAAATCCCCCGGTGGCCATCTTCGCACCGAATGGGGCGACCACGGTGTGTGAGTGAAAAGCACCCACAATGATGCCGCAGTCATACAAAAACACCTGCAAGTAGATATAGTACGATGCATCTCCAATATGAGAAAAAGGAAACAGTAACACCACAAACAATTCAACAAAGGTCTTAATTACATTTGTATTTACACGTCTCAAAGACAACTACAGGTAACTCAAACACATGTGCCTGTACTTAAATTAGTACCACGACCTAACAGTAAACCCCAACTAAATTAATTCAACAGACGAGCTAAAACTTTTTGGCAAACGTTCCGGACTCGGGTGAGAATTTTATTGTTCCCTTATTGTAATAATAATATCTTTGTCAGTAAAACTGTCTATGTACAGATTTTATAGAAATAAAACTAGTGAATATATTTCAAGTACTGTAAATATTCACAATATGTGGCGATTTTAAGTACTTTAGTGACATTTTAAATTTCCCACATAGGTACATTTTATGTACTATGTATTCAGTACAATCACAATCCTACACCGTAGTTTCACCGGCTTTGTTTTTCAGTCTTACCGAATAACGGGCGCGCAAGTCGCTGATATTCAGTTTCAGACACATTTCCAGACTTAGTACTGCTCCTGAGTATTTCCTGATGGAGAAAACCCAATAACGCCTTTTCTAACAGCTAAGTGAATATGAACATTGTACATATTATGTAACCGCACGCCGTATAGGTACTCGGGTCGCGAAAATAATTAGACAATCAACCTTAGAAATTGATATGTAAAAAGCTGCAGAAGAGATGAGAACAAGAATCTAGAATCTCGATTTTTTTACATACATATGTACATACATACATAAACTCACGCCTGTCTCGCGTAGGGCTAAGCAGAGACTATAGAGTGCCAAATGCCACGTTCCAAACACACTTCTTTCGCTTCCTCTACTGACATTATCCTCTTAATGCATGCACGTCGGTTTCGAGGACTCTTTATGTTACCCTTTTTAAATAAATCACCTATGACATCTTTATAGGTGCGCCTAGGACGTCCTCGACTGACTTCACCACTCACTTCTGCACAGTTTATCTCTTTCGTATTCTGCAAGCATTCATCCTTTCAATGTGGACAAACCATTTTTGCATCCCCCTCTCAATTTTGGTCACTACATCGACCTTCAATCCCCATTTTTCCCTTACCACAACATTCCTCTTTCTATCTAACAATTTCTCAATTGCATGCATTTATTCTACTTTCATGCTTCTTCTGCCATACCCAAGACTCACTCGTATGGCGTTAGTGTAGGCACCAGGACTCCTTGGTATCGCTTATTTAGCACGGTGCGAAATATTTTTATTATCCGGGAAGGAGTTCAATTTTTTTAATAAAGAAATAAGTACCTACCAAGAAACAATAATAAGTTGTTAATAAGTCTATTTTTACACTCTCAAATATTAAAAAAAAATCCATATAAAAGTGACGCTTTTATCTCATCGGGGTAGGTTCAACGAGCAAGAACAATATCGTAAAATACCATTATAAGGCTAAAACTGTTAAGATCGCTAACTGTTAACATTGTGGATTCTATACACATAATTTCCAAAAACAAAAGGAAAATTCAGACGCCAAAGCCCGCCGCGGCATTAGGTGGTATAATTTTCGTTTTCACGTCCAATTATGTCGTAAAAATAGACATTTCCACGTTTGTTGTTTGACTCGCAAACGTGGACAAACATTTAGCCGGACGGGCCGCGCCGAAAATATTTGAATCTGTGAATTGAATTTATCATGCAAACTCGTTTGTACTTTTAAACTCTTTTGTTTCATTCCATATGGCGTTTATAAATTAGCCTAAAATTATACACAGAAGTTACACTTTTCTTGACAATTTTGCCTAATGACCATCTTAGCTTATTTTTTTATCACACATTAAAGACTGCCTCGTGGTCTCGGAGCACAAGTTCTGTTTAGAAGACCCGGATTCGATTGGCGAAACGTGGGTGTGATATACACCTTTGCCTACCCCTTCGGGGATAAAGGCGTAAGGGTGTCGGTGTGTACATTTCTTTCTTAAATAATATTCGGCTTAGTAATTTCGCTGAACTTCAGTGCTCGGCGTCAATACTGTGCGTGCTGTTGATCCTGGAGTGACAGTACAGTGGCGGGTGTGTGGTGGGATAGGGCCAATTCGGTTAAGTACTAAGATGTTACTCATTTAAGACCGCATGGCTTGAAATAGTACGAGTATGTATTATAATAAAATTATTATTAATTTGGGGGCAAATCTGTGCCTCGCTTACCACCTTTTTCAAGGCGTCCATCGTGAGAAGTTCGTCCAACGACCTCGATGACCCCTTTAAGACGCCCTTTATGACAGGCAGTGGATACCGTGGTGCAATACTTACACCCCTCAACATCTGGACGTTGTTCATCTTTGTCGGAAAAACAATTTTTTTTCGGGGGAAGCACGCAGACTTTTTAGCTGCTGTTTTTATTATATTCATTGTTGTAATTCATCTCATCATCATCATCATCATCAGCCCATATACATACGTCCCATTGCTGGGCACGGGCCTCCTCTACAACCCAGAGGGTTTAGGCATTAGTCTACCACGCTGGTCTAGTGCGGGTTGGCGGAATACACACCTAGGAAATTCCTAAGAACTTTTAGGTGTGCAGGTTTAATTCTATGTGAATACACACATAACTTCGAAAAGTCAGAGTTGTTGGAGTTTAAACCCGCGACCGCCGAGATTCTCGACCGCCAAAATTCTCGACCGCGAGCCTAATCTTCGAAGCCATCACGACTAATTAATTAATGTAATTCACCTAGACTATAATATAACAGTGGAAAGGTTTGTACTTGTTTGTACATTAGAAAAGATTTGAACGATTTTTGGTATGGACATAGATGGGATCTTGAGAAATAACAGGTTTCATTTCGGAATAAGTTAGTGTTCCCATTCAAAGAATTCAAAGGTGCGTCCAAGTGGAGCGTTATTATAATAATAGCCTTGGTGTCATGTTTATTCATTGGCAAGCAATTGTCATAAATCTTGTCTAAGTCGGTTGAAATAAAGTAGTGACGCTAATGTGATATTAATGATGTTGACTCGCATCTCTTTGTAAAGGGTTACCGTGATTTTAATCTTGTGACTGGGATGTGCAATTAATCTTACCGAAACGGGTTTTATAGGTAGGCCAGGTATCTTATAGATAATCAATTTAAGCACTAGATAAAGCGTCTCAACCTCACGAATTTGTGAGATGCGTTTAGTGTTTACCATTTTTTGTTCTCGATATGTAATAAAAGCATCATCATCATCATTATTTGTCAAACGACGTCCACCGCTGGGGATAGGCTTCCCCTAATGTCCTCCAGAGTGACTTGTCAAAACGTACTAGGTACATATTAATATAGATACAAGGCGTTTTGAAAATATCCGCAAGTTTATTCGAATTTTTGAATAAATATTAATCCCAATCCTTCTTTACATATAGATGAGTATTCTGTGGGTTTCGCCTACCTTTCACGCGCGCTTAGTATGAGCCTGACTAGGAGCCCGAATGAAATAGTTAGGTCTAGCAAAAATGGCATTTGGGTCACTGATCTAACCGTTTTGCTATATAGCGTCTCTTGCAAAGTCCAGGCCTTTTTTGGTCATGCTACGCTGGATATGGTTAAACTATCATTTATAAAATGTACTTATTTACAGGTGTAAAGAGATCTAAAAAAAAGTAATAGTTACGGTGCTTACAAACACATTGAGGCTAAAAAAATCTCGAAAAAAATTTATTATAAAAAACATGACGTTTTCCTAATCACCATAACTATTATATATATCTTAGTTTTCAATCACCGTCTGTTTACACTCTTTATAATTATATACTCAGTCATAGCTTGCTTTTAAATCGTAATATGAGAATATTAAAAGTCGTGGTGGTCTCGAGGTTTAGGCACGCGATCGAGAATCTTGACGGTGGCGGGTTCATACCCTAGGCACACACCTCTGATTTTTCGAAGTTACGTGTGTATTCACAAAGAATTATCACATACTTTAACGGTGAAGGAAAACATCGGGATGAAACCTGCACACCTAAAAGTTCTTAGGAATTTCTTAGGTGTGTAGTCCGCCAACCGGCACTAGGCCAGTGTGATGGACCAAGGCCTACACCCTCTCAGTTGTAGAGGAGGCCTGTGCCCAGCAGTGGGACGTATATGGGCTGATGATGATGATGATGATGATGAGAATATTACAAAGACCACATTATTATTTGAAAATCAGACTAACGGCTGATATGTATTAGAGAATAAGTGGTATCTAATTGGTTAATCGTTTTAAGTTTACTCGTGAGCGAATACGATAGACTCATACTATTATATCGATACAATGGGACCCCTCGATACAGGCTTGCCTAGTGAGGGGACCATTTTAGACTGTAACTTGTGGTTCAATAATTGATTGCATACGTTATCATTGTATACTTTTTACTACTTGTATGTCCTGTACGTGTGTAATTTGTATTAAATAAATAAATAAATAAAATAAATAAAAATAAATATGTCAATGACCTAACATCTATCGCAAAGAAATCTTGAAAGTACACATCGCATATCACTCTTCTTTAAAATGTAAAGACATGATGAAATGCGCTACATCGTGATGATATTCGACATAACATGTCTCAAAGATTGCAGAAACTCGTCAAATATAAATACAAGCTGTAAAACTTTTAGAGAGATGCAATTTTTGTCGCGTATGAAGCTATAAAGGTAATGCACGCTATAAGTAATATCTTGCACGTGAAGGTAATGCCCATATTCCATTGAATTTGCATCGCTATGACCTGAAAAGTAGGGTTGCTACTTATGTATTTTAAGTAGGTAACCTTTGCCGGCGACTTAGCTTGATTTTGTAACTGTATGTATTAGCAATAGCTAATAATAGTAATAGACTAAGGCCTTAACCCTCTCAGTTGCAGAAGAGGCCCGTGCCCAGCAGTGGGACGGCTGATGATGATGATGTATGTATTAGACTCACGATCTGTCTGGTCTGGTCTGGGACATTATACATATATGTAGTTCTATAGAGATTGGTAGAGTTTAAAGAAATGTTTCAAAATAACAAAATTGATAGTTACTCCGCTAGTTGTGCGTAATAAAAAATATTTACTTTTTAATATTTTCGTGAATGGTTAAGGAAATGTGATAGCCCTGAATGCAAAAGAAGTGCCGGTATATCGAAAGGAGCTAGTTATTCATTTGATATTCTATCAATGTCATACGATATCGATGCGTTGTCGAAGTTTTGTTGGGACGGCTATACAGAATATGCATTTAAAATCGAATGTTTACAGTATTTGTTTGTCATTTATCTCTTTATTTATCAGAACATTAAGAGTAACTGTCTACGAATTTTTGGATGCAGACAGAGACCTTCACCTGTTTTTTTCAGGAGCCGGGAATCGAAGCTGAAACTTCTTCATTATGCGAAAATGTTTTTAATGCCTAATGTGGTTTATGCTTACACTGTATACCAAAGAAAATTGTTATTGTCTCTTTATAAATAAATAAATGCATGAACAGGGACTTATAATTATTAAAAGAGAAAAAATACAAGGTGCTCTATTACATGGAAATACCAACATGGCGTCTATCTGCCTGTTACTACTACAGTTTGAAGTCAATTGGGTAGATTTACAGCGGTCACTACAGAGTTATCGGGCCACTAACAAGCCCTTGCCTCTCAAACCTATATATGGAGACAGGGATGGAGTGAAAGTGTTAGAAAGGAGACATTGTATCTATTACAAGATTTGATAATATTCTTGATGTAATTCACCATGCAACCAATAGATATTAATGTAGGACAAAGTTATTCAGAAATAAAATCCTTAAGAGAAAATTGTCCGTTTAATTAGGTCTCCTTCACATTTTTAGTAGCCCTAACAACTGATTAATCTAATAATATTGAAAACAGAGTAAAAAACAATAACTATTACCACTCACCAGCCGACACAATTATACCGGCCCGTTCAAGATAATTTTATGAAAAATATTATTAAGCAACGATCTATGGAACTATTTTGTAAATTTAAATTACGCCTGTATTCCCCGCATTGGTGGGCAGAGGTGCATTTCTACACCGACGTCTCACCGGGTATGTATCAGTCCTATATAATAGGGACAAGTCTATTGCCATTTTTCGGGCACATTTACAGACTCCGTGCTGCTACTGAGAATTTCCTCATGGATAAAAAATCCCCAATAACGTCTTGAGCGACCTGGAATCGAACCTGCGACCTCTAGATCGTACGGTACTTGCGCCGCGAGACTACTAGTCATTCAAAAGTTTAAATTAGTCTCTCCAAAAATTAAATCTATCTGCACGCTAGCTTTTTAAATGTCCACCGTTAAAAACAAAGAGATTTATAGACTGAACTAGGCAGTCCAAGTGAGTCGAGAATTTATTGCAACGAACAGACCGAATCCCTTTCAATTTTTCATTGCAGGAACATTCTACAAATCCACTCTTCGGAGCCTGAATACGGACCTGTATTAAAACCACATCATTATCCGTGTCACAATATTATTTTCCTGACCTTTATTTTATTCTTCGCCCATGAAAATTGGATAAGTTATGTTGTTAAGAAACAGTCGCGCTGTTTATTTGTTTTTATGTCCTGGAAGTTACAAATGGTCCGAAACAAAAGACGTTAATTTGTTTTTTTTTTGTTTTTGAACTGACACAGAATAGCACTATAACGTGATGGTACAAAAATCGGTCTAAGTAGAAGATTTATTTAAGACTAATATATTTACATTGGAAATTGCACTCCTCTGTTTACGACCGTCAGCATGACTCATCCATATCCTACCAGCCACTTTTTTATAAAAACAAAAAAAATTATCTATTACCAAGTGTTTACAGAAATTATTACAATGTTAGGGTTTTCTTTTAAGAATTTCTATGATTGTGCCACAAGACCCTAAGCCACTTAGGTATTGCACTCCTCTGTTTAGGACTTACAGCGTCTCTCATCCATATCCTACCAGACACATTTTTTTTATAATACATAATTATATTATAAAATATTTATTTATTACCAAGTTTTTACAAAAAATAATAACTGTAAATAAATAAATAAATACACCCAACAGTCACATACATAGTTCTGAACCCACACTGGGATACAAGTCCTATGTCGTGGATATCAGAACCTACGAGAGTCTTTTCGGTCTCTCAAATACCCAGACCCAAAACAAATATTTGTGGATCACACAAACATTTGTCTTGGTGCGGGGAACGAACCCACAGCCTCTCGTTTCGCAAGCTGGTGTCTAGCCAACTGCACCACGGGGCTGTCATTGTGAGGGCCTTTTTCTTTAAGAGTATCTATACGTACTTGTGCCAGAAGACCCTAAACCTCATCAGTCTACTTCTTATTAAATCCTTTTCTTTAATGTTTTAACCACATTATGTATGTGGTTACAAGCAAAACTGTATTTTTTTTAATTCGAACCTCATTTTTGTTATAATAAACATTATACTCATTTCTAACACATTATACTTACATTCAATCAGCATTGTTCACCTCTGGAAATGTGTCCCAAGAAATAACTGACAAAATATAGGTATAGAAATCCACCTCAGCCTACCACTTTTAGAACACAAATGAGAACGTGTGTATTTATGTATAGTATACCACGTTAGATGTAAAGGGACAAGAATTATTTAAACTTTGAGTAACATTATAATCTAAACCATTTCCGTGCTCCTTCATCTAACAAACACACCTGCGTTCAGCAAACTCCAAGTAAGCAGCCCTTGAATTTGAATTTACTTGACAAACCTCTTACGCTTTGATGAATGTGTCTTGTTTAAGAACTTAGAAGGTCTCATTATTATTAATAAACTTCTTGGCTACAAGTTTATGTGTAGGTTAAATTAGTTTAAAGATACTGAGCTTCTATCCTTTTAAATAGATTAGTGCATATTTCGTAACATTGAGATAAAATAGAGGTAGTTATCACTGAGACATGGTATCAACCCAGTTAATCGCAGTTCAAACAGATTGTAGTCTATTTTTAACATTTTAAAAATAGTAAACCACAAAATATTTTGACGCACAGTATGTACAAATTTAATGTTTATAAAATATTTAAAAATAATTTTAGATTAATATTAAAGTAATCTATTTTACGAAGAGTTTATAATCAGTACTAAAAAGTTCTCAGCCGCTCGTAATTCCTTCAACTAAGAGGCAAGCAGACTTCTAAACGTCTAATAGCACTGGTCAACATGACTTTTTGCCGTTAATTCAATTGTACTTTTTCGGTATCTTTTATGTATAAATATTAATGGAAAAATAATAAAAAAAATCTTTTACATCGAAATATCCAAATATGTACAATTACATAATTATATTTGGCTTAATTTTATGAGGGTATATCAAAAAAGTGTATTGCAACAGCTGATCTTACTTACAAAGACAAAATTGTTGTTGGTATTACACGATATATCCTTAAACCTGCATATTTACGACACGTTATTGTTCGTTCATTGATGTTTAATTTTAAAAAATATTACTTTAACACGTATGTACCATAACGTAATATTGCTACGATGCAATGATGTGCAGTTTCTAGTATTGTTGTTTAAATTGTAAAGTCTTTTTGTCAATTTGAATATGTTTCTGTTTTGAAGAAGTGTACTAAATAGTAAATACATATGTACCTATATAGTTTTCATTATGAATCGAAAGTGTATCAATTCATCGGATCTCTTCTGTTTTGTTTGTGTGGAGTTTAATTCAAGTTCCAATCGAGAACGTCCTACGCCGTTACTATTATAACATTTACAATTTGTATTTTGGTGTCAAGATTTCTGAGAGTATTAATCAACCTTGGACACCAAGTTTTTTTTTGTTTAAGATGTGTACGTTATTTGAGATGGTGGTTTAATGGTACCCACCGATCAATGCCTATTTCTAAACCTCGAATTTGGAGGGAACAAAAGATCATGAGAATGTTTGTTATTTTTGTTTAACGAAACTAAAGGGATATTCTTATAAAACATGAAGTAAAATTACATATCCTGATCTGGAATCTGTAACTAAACCGATTCCTTATACTGAAGACAGCCCACTACCTCAGCCTACAAATAAATTTCAAATAAAAAAATTTTTCTTAGAAAGTGGGTGTTAATTTTTTTTTTAATGGACGTATTTTAACTAATCTCATGGTAAGGTATGGAAAAATATAAGTTTTAACCGCAGCAAAAAAATATATTTTTATTTGTTGACCAGTGTAGTTAGACAAAGGAAAAACTTTAACGTCGAAGGAATTCATTTCGACTGGGCATCTGAGTGGTGAAGCACAAATTGAATTACTGTTAGAAATTGGAGTGGTCTTCTGACTTCTACTAAAAGGTAAACGTCTGATCTCATTGATATATGAACTGTGAATAATGGCGATATTTCCTAGAATATGTGTAGAAGTTTCTTTATAGGTACTGTTTTGATACAAGGAAAAATATTTAAAACTTTGAACATTTACGGGCCTGTCCGATTTAGCAGCAAAATTATCGCGTTATGAATGTTTAAGGCATAGCAGAGATAATTCGAAAATTAATGTAATAATAAATTCCCACCAATTGCAATCAATACTCTATTCGAATGCAATGTATCAATTAATAGACATAACGACAATTTTCCACACCAGCCCAGTGTGGGATCAGTTTTTATTATTTATCTCAAAGTTTATAATCATTGATCAGTGAGAGCCGAAGTATGAAGAAGCATTTGTGCAGGCCGGCATGATTGTGTCGACCAGCGGGTGACCATATCGTTTCTCGCTGGTCGGTATTATTTTCTTGGACTCCACTGTACTTACCATCAGGTACAGTGCCAGGTACTTTGCCGTGCCAGTATTAAAAAAAAATGTAACTTAGAATTTCCACGCAACAAATATCAAATTTAATTTTAATAAAATCTTTGAAAACGTCGCATATTGAGATCTCATAAAAACTTATCTTTTTAGGCATAAATAAGCTTGATTTTGGCAAACAAACACCATTCTACCGGCACATTTATCAAGCGAGGGGATTACGACGACGGAACTGTTCAATCTCCAAAATAATCTATCGACGTTTCTTGCGCCACCTGCGATGCTTTGTTTTTGTCAATCATTTTACGTTCAACATCAATCTTTTCCTTCATTTTCTATTTTCTTTACATTCATTTGTAACCTTTACAGATATTTAAGGGGAAAGAATATTGTTTTGGCAACCCTATTTCACAGCCTTTATACAATTATGTGTAAGTGGGTTTCAATCGGTCATTGTGAAAATCTTTGGTCCATTGATCAGCGGTGCTCATCGTGTGACTGATTATGATGATTAATTTCATTGCTGAATAATTGGCCTGGGCACCGGTTTAACGGGACGCAAAGCGCATAAAATCTACTACAAATTCATTCGTAAGAAATTATTCTGAGGCTATTTTACACTATACTATTTTATGTTTTGTATTGATAGCCCAGTGGCGCAGCTGACTAGATATCAGCTTACCAAACTAGAGGCCGCGGGTTGGATCCCCGCACCAAGACAAATGTTTATGTGATCATAAATATTTGTTTGTGAGACCAGAAAGCCTCACGTAGTTTCTAATACCCACGACACAAGACTTGTATCTTAGTGTGAGGTCAGAACTATGTATAACATGACTGTTTGGTTTATTTATTTGCTTTAAATGAAGCAAACAAGGAAACAGATACCCAAAAAAATCAACTTCAGAATATGATATTTTGATTATGACAAGGATTAACAATATTTTCGAGCTGTTAATCCAACCACAGTTTATAAATTTAGATGAACATTAAGCAACGCATTTTGAAACAACTAAAATATAACTAAATGTTTTAAACAATTGAAGATAAGATTTTTTTAATCTGTTACAAATCTATGTTACATTTAAGGCGAATTGAAAAGGTTTTTGTTGAGAACGTTGGAGGCTTAAGATCTCCGACGGCAGGTGCTAGAGGCAACGATGGGCCCTAAAACCTGAAATCTTTGACGCATAAATACACTTGGCATCTGTGCCGGCGAGGATTGAAATATTGGGGACAATTTTTAGGAATTCATACAATATTTTGTAATGTTATAGAAGTGTTTATAATAATTGCTACGAAGAGTCTTTATTTGAATAATATATAACTATAGCTCATTATATTTTTGAAAAATAAGCACACATAACAACACTTGTCACCATCTCAACGAAAGTCATAATTATCTACATGAACATAAAAGTAAAAGCCTACTGAGTCCTTATTGGTATTGGGGAAGATTGTATAAAACTCAACCAGAGCAATGAATAGCTTATTTTGCCCATCTTAATAAAAGTCGTCTCATCCCACTAAAGCATCATTTTTATGGTATGACTTAATTGGCACTACAAGAGTCAGGTTTCGTTTAGTAGTCGAATTACGTTTACGCCTATTAACAGTAAACATTAGTTTATCATTAAGAGTTATATAATGACTCTTTACTTTGACGTTTTTATCTTCAGTTAGGTAGGTATATAGTCTCTCAAGGCTTTCTTACATCTTTAATTTGGTAAAAAAATCATTTCTTTAGCATTTTACCCTCTGATTTTCTACAGACAATTGAACTTAATAATATGTTTTTAGACTGTTTTGTGAGTAATAAAATAATAATAAAAGTAAACTCCCTAGTTTTATGTACGCTTTATTTTCTTATTTATCGAACGGAAACTAATAATGGTGACCGTTCTATACTATGAAGACAGGTTAGTGAGCGGTGTGTGTGTGGCATTATTATAAAGACATTAAAGTATAAAATAATAATCATATTGATATTTTACACGGTTTCACAGGCTCTGTATAAGGGAAACTTATAAAACTATTGTAATGTACAATACAATATTTTATATTGTTATTATAAATTAAGTAGTTATGTTATGTAAGTTAATAACAAGTTTTAGCATGCTGTATCTACAACGAGTAGGATACAGACTAAATTTCTGTTGGTTTTTTTTCATGATTTGTGTTTGTTTATCCCTGATGACTGACTATGACTGTTACATACTTGGCGAAATGTGGGTACACTTCTGCATTTCGGGGAATACAGGCTTGAGTTTATGTATGTATGTGATTTGTGTTTGTATGATATCATCTGTATTTTGTTTTGTCGATCAATAAACAATAACAGAAACAAAGCACTCTGAACAAAAAAGTTTTACTCAATACCAAATGGAAACATCATCATCATCATCATTATCACCACTGCTAGTCATGTGCCTCCGATTCTCGCTATTTCCTCGGTCCTGGGCTACTCTCAGATGATATACAACTGAAAAAGAAATGCGTAGTAGCGTACTGAGTAGGTATACACTTAACGAGGACGCCAAATTGAAAAAGTTAGGAGCCCTTCCGGCTGAATAAATTCCCTGTTAATGACAATACAAAGTTAAACAAAGGCCGGCAGGTAACAGTTTCACTTTGGTCCATCTAAAAATGTACGAAGTTTTTGAGCGTAGGTTAGTAGGTTTCCTATTAACTTTGTCGTTTTTTTTTTGGAGATATTTAAGTAAGCTATTTTTATGCCAGTGTTTATAATTAATTATATATCACTGACACCTATATACGGGTTGTAACACAGTTTTAGTAGGAAATCCGAAGTAATGCGACAGTTTTGTTGATACTTTACTTTATTCTTGCTTCTTTCTCTCTCCTACTCTTTACCATTCACTCGTTTTGCAAAACCGGTGACACACCTATCTTCTCCAAGAGTTACTTTACTATTTTTAGTAGGTATTACAGATGAGGCATTCTAGGAATACATAATAAAGACATATTTGGTATAATTTTTTGGAAGTCTCGTTGTACAACAAACACGACGACGACGAAACGATAAAGCAAAGTTGGTCAGAGGACAAACTAAAAACATAGGTCCGTTACCGCACATTTGCACATTATTTGACAGCCCCGTGGCGCAGTTGGCTAGACACCAGCTTGCGAAACGAGAGGCTGCGGGTTCGATCCCCGCACCGAGACAAATGTTTGTGTGATCCACAAATATTTGTTTCGGGTCTGGGTGTTTGTGAGACCGAAAAGTCTCTCGTAGTTTCTGATACCCACGACACAGGACTTGTATCCTAGTGTGGGGTCAGAACTATGTATGTGACTGTTGGGTGTATTTATTTTTATTTTTATTATTTTATTTTATTATAAAAAAGTAGCGACCAGCATTTCTGCATTCACATTTACCGTAAACAAGTCAAGACAGATTAGAAAAGAAGATTACCCTAACATCTAAAACATTTACTTTAAGTAAGTCGGTATAAAAGGGTACTTTACATACATACTCTCGCTCAAAGTGCCTCTCCATAAATCAACTTCAATTTTCTGGCATAAATAAAATATATTTTCAATCTAACGTACAAAGGTGCGAGCTTAAGGTTAAGTAGCCCGTTTTGTATACAAATATAACTTATACTGAAGAAGACCTTTCGATAATACTAACGTTTTATTTATAGAATCGAAAACTTTTTGTATTTAGATTGACTCGTGTAGATATTGAAGGGTCCGTGAAAAGGAAGACTATTTAAGGTTAAAGATTTATGAGATGCCCAATTATTTGTACCTAATACTGGTTTTTGTGAAGAAGATGTGAAGTTTATCGTACATTCTGATACCCGACTTATACCTTATCCGTAGTGTTATTCATTCAATAGCTGTCCACATGAGCGGCCAAACGATATAATACTATTTTGTATGTAAATAGATATGGGATGAAGACGATTACGGGCTGATTTTTATCTCGAAAAAGTGTTTGGATCTTGATAGTTTAAAGAACATTATGTCCGTCCCATTATTTATTATTGTGGACTTCATTTCAAGCTAGTAGTTAAAATGTACTTAGTATATATTTGTTTGTGGATCCTCCTCCTCCTCGTCCTCGCGCCGTTTTCCTCATTGCTGAGGGTCGTGATCCCCTGCACTAACAGTCGTCCTTCTTACTAAGTCCCGTATTAAACATCGAGCAGATTAATTAATTTGTGTGGTATTTCTTTTTTCAATATCCACTCAGCCGTTTTTCCACGATTGAGTGCAGACAAAGTTTTAAACAAAACAGTTTTTATATTTATAAATTTAATAGGATTATTATTGATAACTTGCTCTTAAAAACTAGACATAAAGGTCACTTCACCGACCACAGAAAGAGCTGCAGCTCCGCGATCTCCGTTTATTGTTATTGCTCGCCAGATTAGATTTTTCTACAGAGGCACACCTATCATCTACAAAGTGTACTTCGTAAATTTTAACGATTAATATAAGAAAAAATTAAAGCTGTAAACGCAAAAAGACATTGTGGGTTAATGAATTGTCAAATTGTAAAAAATTAGGTCAGTTTGAATTCAAGGCTTGTTAGACTGTATACGTTTGTATGCATACTAATCAATTTTAGTACTTTTACTGTGTCTTCTTTTTCTTTCAAAAGCAATTACGAATAATTCTCTCCTGTTTACATAACACTATCGATTTATTCTTATCCCAATATACGAGTACACATGCTGATCATAGAACGTGACAAATTTGTGTGGTTCATTATAGAGGATTTTACTTCTTATACGCGGAGGTCGTTATGAAAATGCATATATTAAACCTAGCTTTTCCAAAAAAATAAATTATGTGTGTATTCATATTGAATTATAACGTACTTTATCGGTGAAGAAAAACATCGTGAGGAAACCTGCCTAAACGTTCTCAGTTTTAGAGGGGCAGTTGGATATATGTATATGGGCCTAAGATGATAATGATTTTTCAAGAAAAAATCTTCTCTTACAAAAATATAACTTGAATATCTTATCATAAGATGTACCTATATACCTATAAATATCATAACTTACTCCTATTTCAAAAAAAGAACTTGCAATATTATAAAACACATTCTGATGTTTATTAAAATCCTTTGTCCTATTTAAAAAATAAATTAAAATTGTATTTATCGTCTTCTTTGTTTCTTCAGGGCAAACTTTAGTTTTTATTTTGCAGTACTTTCGCTACAAAATTCATTGGTTCGATTAAATTTCTTTCCGTTTTCGTTGTTCTCCAAAGTCGCTTTGAATTTGAGCACATTTTTCACTTCAGAATTTTGTTTAAAATGAGACTGAAGCTTGAAAGAGGTAATTAATAACGCATATTTATTTAGCTTAGCGCTTGAAGAAACAATACTACTTGGTGGTCGTTTAGGTTACCTTCAGGATAATTGCTTAGGCAAATGGAAATAACAAACTTTTTTATTTACACTTATTACTTAAGGAGATTTTATTGATCTTATTCTGGTAAGCAAACAGATTTTAATAAATCTTTGCCACGTTAAAAAGAAACAACTATCTTTCCTTTCTAGTGTTTCTGAAGTGACTTAATAACTGCCAGTCTAAGGCATTTGAGTCCAGACAGAATTTAATATAGGCATTCTTATTAATATTCGATTCGAATTTTTGGGTTCAAGGTGAGAACACAACAGACTTCTCGATAGCGAAGAATGTTGAATAGATTCTTCAGAGACCGGTAGTCTTTGTATGAAATACTATAAAACTATAATTTTCTTACTTATGAAAGACGTCTTCCATCTTTATTCTTGTGCAGGTGCATACTAACACTGGCACCTAATGGTTGGAACAGTATTCTCGAATTAACACGTCAAATGCCATGAACCAATTAATTATCCCTGACCATTAATACACCATGCCGTCCTATTGGTTTCTTTAATAGATAGAACAGGCCGATACCAAAAACAATACTGTCAAAAACAATAATAAGGTAGCAGGCAGCAATCAGGCTATTATAGTATTTCTGGCAAAAGCGAATATTCCATCCCAGGAAAATGTTTGGATAGAACAAACGTGTAGAATAATGGTGAATCCAGTTTTAGAACAATAAATTACTTGACACATTAATAAACCTGCAAGGATTAGAAACACTTAATTGAATTTTATAATTAAACTAGCGTTTACATTATTCGAAACAAAAGACGACCGACATAGGCACAATACAGTACATTGTGTGTGTGAAGACAATGATTAAACAATTTTACCTGGGTTTATAATCCTGGCACTCAATCAAGTTCAAATTTAGAATTCATTATGAAGAGATTATTTGATGCTGCTAAAATCTTTTAGTCGATGAATACCTAGAATTATTATTTTGTACCTACTGTTGACAAGAATTTACTAAGGTTTCTTCTTTGAAAAGTTTGTATTAATTTTAACGATATTGTTTTTAAAGCGGTGGATAAAGTGACTCCTCAGATATAGCGAAAAACTAATAATCAATCTTTAACTTTATTTATGAATCGATCAAAATATAAATTTTAAAAATAAAACCAAAGGCTGATCCGTCAACACTTGCCATTAAAATTGATTTTACAGCACATATGCTACTGTTGCCATCCAAGCACATATCAATATCGTGTAACCAAGAAATCAGTTTTATGACCATATCACACACCGAACGATGCGCGATTGTTTCATCTATCTCGAGCCGCCGCGGTTTCGAAACATCCAATAACATGCTGCAGTAATTATTGTTGAAACATATTAATTTGATTTCAGTATACGTGATTTTTTATAATCCATTTCCTTAACTCTTCAAATGGATATAAAATTAAACTTTACCTTTATTAGGGAATTCTTTATTAAAAGGAGAAACAATTTAAAAGTATATTAAAAGAAATTGAGCAAGCTTCCGTGGAATATTACAAGAAATATCTTAAGTAAACACAAGATTGAACTGATTAAAATTACTAGATTGAGGACGAACACTATTAAATTTTCAGTGCGTATTATTAGAAATAAGAATTAGAAATAATTCGTGATGGCCTCGAGGTTTGGGCACGCGATCGAGAATCTCGACCGTCGCAGGTTCAAACCCCAGGCACACACCTCTGACTTTTCGAAGTTATGTGTGTCTTCACAAAGAATTATCACGAGAGGTTTCTGGATTAACTAGGCAATTTGATCTACGTACTAACATTAAAACAACCCCGTATATAAAAAACGTATATGACAATAAATCACAATAATCACAGATTTAGATTTCGTTATTTTCCGACTAAATTACAGTAATGGATGGCTCAAGGTTCATACGGAAATGACCGAATTAAAGTATTGAAAGTAATAAAAAAGTTCTGACCCAAACGTTTTCAAACTTAAAGGCCACGTCAATGAAAGGACAATTCTCCAAGTCCCCAAGTCAAGTATTTGTGACGTAAACGTCGCCATTATCGATAAACTGACAAAACTCGGCCATCGATGAGATTAAATATACAACGAACTTCGAATGGAAAAGATATTCTGATCTCATGAATCGTCATTTAGTGTCTTTATATGATAAATCATGTGTTAGTATCATGTTATTCCTTACGCGTCCTGTTCTCTATTTTTATATTCCTGAAACCATCTTAAATTGAGTAGAGCCCATAGACCGTAAGACCGACAGTCGATGGGGTATAAATGTTTTTTAATCACAGCGTCAGCGTCCGTAGCGTAGTTGGCTTAACACCAGCTTGCGACACGTGTGTTCACGGATTTGATCGCCGCACCGAGACAAAAGTTTGTGTGATCCACAAATGAGTGTTTGCGAGACCGAAAAGTCTCGCGTAGTTTCGATACACATGAAACAAGACTTGTATCATAGGGAGGGGTCAGAACTATGTCTGTGACTATTGGATGCATATATTTATTTGTTTATTTATTTACTGAAAGCCAATATTGGCAAAGTAAAAAAAGGAAAGAAAAAAGAACGTAATGTGTGGCTGGACGCAGTGGCGGTACTTCCATAAAAGCCCAAAAGCGTTACAATACATGTTAATTGTGTAATGTCTAGTTTATAATTGTTTATTGTGGGGTCAGGATATTCGCATTTATATTTCAAATGGCTTTTGCTAACTAAAGATTAATGATTATTATTCGAAATTTTGTAAGGCAAACAGGGCTTTTTGGTTTCTATAGAAGTAACGTCACTGGCTGGACACATGCTCCTTTTAACAGATTGCTCTAGACATCGTTAAAAGAGACCCATGTCTAGCTGTGGATGTATTGCGGCGAAGGAAAATAAAATAAGCTTATGAAGAGATATAAGGCGTAATATATTAAATTGGTAAAATTATTTTCGTATCACTTTTATATATCTAGTTTACTAAACCTTCTTAACAACCCACACCGCACTACTGAACGACGCCTTAAACTTTTTGTATTTTCTTTAAAAAAAAATATTAACACACACTAGGCTTGTTTTGATATTTGCACAAGCAGTGATGGCCTCGAGGTTTAGGCGCGCGGTCGAGAATTTCGGCGGTCGCAGGTTCAAACCCCAGGCACACACCTCTGACTTTTCGAAGTTATGTGTGTATTCACAATAAATTATCACTTGCTTTAACGGTGAAGGACAACATCGTGATAAAACCTGCACACCTAAAAGTTCTTAGGAATTTCTTAGGTGTGTAGTCCGCCAACCCGCACTAGGCCAGCGTGGTGGACTAAGGTCTAAACCCTCTCAGTTGTAGAGGAGGCCCGTGCCCAGCAGTGGGACGTATATGGGCTGACGATGAGGCTTGTTTTATTGGGTATCTGGATATTGTATATACAACAAGTAATAATTACTTAATATAAGCATAACTAGCAAAGCAATAGTATCGTGGAAATTGTTATGGATTAATTATTATTAAACTTCGGAAGACTGACGATAGCAAAACTCTCCAAGAATTTTTGGGTGGAATTTATTATCACATCATAATTAATTTTGGATTCATAACATATTGTTACAAATAAACTACAGCGGATATTAAATCTTATTTTACTAGTATTCGACCAAATTCGAAATTGGTAATAGTTACCACCAAATCAGCTAATTTACTTTTTTGTTTAGAAATATTTTATGTGAATAATACAATTTATTTTTTCCTTAGTATTATACATTTTAAACTTTACTCTAACTCTTTCTTTCTAAACTTAAATGAACCGAGAGGAACGATATAAGCAAGCTGGCATGTGAATCGAGTGAGGATCGAAATGGAAACTTCTCGCTACTTGATGCTTTGTTTAGGCGTCACTGTACTTACCATCAGTACTTACCACTGTACTTGCCATGTATAGAGTTGTCATTTAGCCGTGCCAGTGTGAATTTTTTTTTTGTATAGACGTGGTAGCTGGAACACCCTAGTAAAATTATAGTCTTCCTTTTGTTTCGAAATAAAATTCGTTTCGTAGATTCCTTTACTAAATTGATTGATAAAATTACACAATCAAGGTAATGGTTAATCACAAATTTATTTACTTTCACCACTCAAGCAGATTACAATTATCACGATGTTCCCGCTTCAGTTTCAACGAGAAATGTTTTTATTGCGCGTTTACTGCGAGTCTATCTCCAATAAAACTCAGGTAATGTCCCAATTTAGCGAGAACCAGCCGCGTAACGACATTTACAGTTTAATTACTTGGCTAATTCAATAATTTACTTTGTCCCATAGAATTAGTCTGCAGGCTGACAAATATGAAATTCAAGCATTCATTAATTTGATTAGACATTTAAGAGGTATTTTGTACTATTTTTATAAAACTTTGTATCTATTGTTACATTTTTGAGTATTGATCAAAACTATTTTATTTAAAAAAAGATAATTAAATTCATAATTCGTATCATGGGATCTTCAACCTCTTTTCCGCTTTACATGTATTAGACTGAGACTTCAGTTGACGATTGTTCCCTGACGCTTTTAGACTTTAGAAACCTACAAAACTAAAGGCAACATTTATTAATTGCGATTTACATACTATATAAACTTAGTACTCGAAGCAAGAACTTTGCAAATACTCCCAAGACGTCGCAAGGATAACGAGCGACCACTACCACCTAATTCATACTTGTCAATTAGGGAGCCCTTTATAAATGTGGGTCGCGTAACGTGCGACCAAAACACACAGATTGAAGGTCACACCAGGTACCACTTGATGGTCAAATAATAATAGTTATTGCAATAATATAACGTAGATTTATTTTTAGCCGCGGCCTCGGCACCCTGCTTGATATTCCGCACAACTTTCGCTATTGTCTCAAAAAGGGAACGGTGCGTGACGATTTTGTGAAATAGAAAAATGTTGTTTTAAAATTTCGATAGTGCGACGTTGAATGAAGATTAGTTCGCGTTTTCCTCGTGATTGACACAATTGTCGCATGACTTTCTCAGAAGCGACTGGGTTGCGGTTGCAAATTGCTATGTGTGGTTGAATGTATTGCACTTAAACTGTATATTAGGTCAGTTAGAAGCTGACCTGCCGTAGCAAGAACCGAAAAGGCAATCGATTCCACTCCAATCCAATTTAGACAGCTCCTTCATTGGCTAAAAGTTCCTTTTTTAAATTCGAAGGCACATGAATAAAGCCAACGTGCATAAATAATTAATTCCACAACCACGTGGATGTGTATGTAGTCTAGTCGACAAGTTGAAAATGGTCCAAAATAGAGATATTACTCTTAAAATTATGTGTGATACGATACCCCATTAAATGCGGAATCACTCCTAGAAAAATGTGCGAAAAAAAATATAGAAAAGCGTGTACATGAAAAATTACAAAAGTTATAAACAATTAAAGATGAGAAAAAAAGGCATTTCGTTTTTTGCCAATATTTCATAAACTATTATTACTTAAGAAATTAAAGAAAAAACTTTAAGAGGAGGATATTTCTAATAAAAAACTCTTAACTCCCGGATCTCTATCTACATTATTTATAATTTTAATTTAACGCTGAAAATGGGTCTCCGCGCGACATTTTATGGTTGCACACGCGGCGTCAAAAGCAAGTACGACACATTTATTAATTTATTTAAGGTATTGAATATTTATTTTTATTTGAAAAAATTATGGTGTATTCTGAACACTTTAAATAATTAATTCCCGTTGGGAATTTTACTTAAAGTTAATTTTTCCACAAATTAAACGATTGTTAACTAACAAAATTTTCTCGAACTTCCATCTTCATTGTAAATGAAAAATATGTTTAAATAATTGTCGTAAAAATTCGACCATTTTCAACTTGTCGACTAGACTAAAGAGCTAATATACGTTGTAAACTTTTCTTAAACAAAAACAAGACCTTTAACAGGATGGGAGACGTCAGCACAAATGGTTGCCCCCTTATTCTATGTAAGAACCTACCTGCTGACAATTGCATAGTTGTCAATCCGTAGTAGAAACGACCGCACCCAATCATAATATGATTCAACAGTCATAATTGAGCCCTATAATATAATAACTGGCAAACAATCTCATTATAACTAGGATCAAACCATAAACGAGAAGCGAAAAATGGTGAATAAAATTTTACGATCACCATACGAGGTGGCAGACATTTTGGGCGCACCCTGTATGGGCATGGACACAATGTGGCATTGTGTGGCTAATATTAGATGTGGCCATTGTACCACGCACTGATAATAATACCATTGTGGTCCGGTTGGTAACCAGCCTTATAGGAAGTGGCCGTGACGTGGAGTTTGATCTTGAAAATTTGGAGTTGTATGACGTTGTTAAGAGCTTAGCAATTAGTACAACATACATATGTTTTGAAACGGTATCCATATATTTTTATACATATATGAACATAAATGACCAAACACTTCATCAACGCAAATTCGAAATTTATTTGATAAAGCAGTGGAAAGAAGTTCTGACCACTCACTAACAAAACAAATCGATGAAAAGTTCGTTATTTTTGAACTTTGCTTCCAAATTGAATGGAATTTCATCCTGGGCTCACACCTAGTAACTGTAGCTGTTACTAATAAACATTGATTATAAATTAATAATGCATAGTCCTTTCAATTGACGACCTTCAGTTCAGTAAAAAAGATTGTATGTTATTGTTAGAAATAAATTGGTGTCGCGGGTAGCAGTCGTCGTCATCACGTCGGCTACTTATAATAACGGGGACAGCTGAGCGTCACAGGCGCACTCGCTCATCGGCCGTTGTACAGTGCGGTAGCTCTGTCCGAACGTCTATGCTTGTCTTGTGTTTTCAATTTATCCTCAGGAATGTTAATTATTTAGTCATTTCAATTTCGTATATGTTTGTAACGGCCCCTGGCCGAATAAATATTTATTTAAAAATAAATATATATTCTCATTTCTAAATTTATATTATATCGTCGTTACCCCTTGACTGCCCCGTCGGTCCCGCGGGGCAAGTGTGTTCTATGTGAAATGCCGGGTTCTATTCCCGAATCGGGCAGTGTTATTAATAGCTTAGCTAGACAGAAATTGCAAATTTTATTCTAAAACACAAGTTATTAAGCATTCTTTGAATGTACATTCTTCCATTTTCATCTAAATTGCAAAGTAAGTGGTGAGAAATGAATTAATATTGATGCTAGTGATAGTAGTTGTTTGTGGTGGGATATACGGGCGTGTATGCTTAGCGTCTACACTGCAAAAGCCGCACTAGAATTTAAAAAATTAACTCGTTTCTCGGTATAAATCGCTAAGTAAATTTAGATATAACCTAAAAAATGAATTCGTTTCTTTGTATTTACTGGGAACATTTACCATAGCAATGTATATTTTTTTTTACACCATCAGAAAGTAGAGATTTCAGAGAACAAAAATGCCACCGACTTTTTAAAAAAAGCTAAAATTTTTACGCGAGATTTTTCGATTGAAAATGAGGGTGGTTTTTACGATATTAAGTCAAAATAAGGTGAAAAATAAATATTTCAAATCAAATAAATTAGTGTGTTTGGTACATGAAAAGGTAAGTTTTCACAAAATTTCGTGGAAATCAAATTATTTTTGTAAAAGATAAAAATTAAAAACCGAAAACGTAGTTATTTGAATTTTTCACATAAATTTTGAGGTTATATGAAAAAAAAGTGAATACAAAACTTGTAGATCTTTTTATTATCTACAACTTTGCGATATAACTTTTTTCCATAGGAATTGTAGTTTTGCCGGAAATCGAGATAAACCGTTTTTATCCCTTAAAACCACCCCCCTCACCCCTTCCCGACCTCAGATCGCCCGTAATTTATTTTTCCTTTAATTTTTGTTATATTCTCTTCCTTTTCCAATACGTTTCATTCTACTGTAATTTTATTTTGCTTTTCACCATTTTTAAAGGCTTCGGCACTGGTCTACTAGTGGTCCGTCGAAAGTAAAAATCATTTAGTAATCCGTTCAAAAATTTTCCCCTGCAAGCTCATTCCAAGTAGAATTCACAGCATCAATCATAAAAATCAAAAGATCAAATGCACGCCACAATGGATAATGAAATTGATGGCCCCGAATTACATATCAAAAAGCAATGATAACTTAATTCTGGCAGTACTCTCTGTATGTACTGTAGATAAATGTATGTAAACATTCTTATGTTACATGAACACACTGGCTTGTCAACCATTTGGCGTAGCTTGATAAAAGACTAGATTCTATGCAGCGTGACTCGTGCTGCGGAGATCCAGCGAGTCTCGCTGAGTGTGCCTGATTTTGGTACGGTTACTTAAATCAATTATAACATGTCATACGAAATTGATTAAGCAATTTTTATTCATTGTTTCGTTTCGTTTTTTTCGATCTTTCGTCATAAGTTAATAATTAAGTTAAATCGTTATGGCCCCGAGATTTAGACACCAAACTCAGACACACTCTGACTTTTCGAAGTTATTTATTTATTTATTTTTATTTATAAACACTTTATTTATTTATTTATGTGTGTATTCACAAAATAATTATCAAGTGCTTTAACAGTGAAGGAAAACATCGTGATGAAACCTGCACATCTAAAAGTTATTAGGAATTTCATAGGTGTGTAGTCTGCCAACCCTCACTAGGCCAGCGTGGAGGACTAAGGCCTAAACCCTCTTTATTGTAGAGGAGGCCCGAGCCCAGCAGTGGGACGTATATAGGCTGATGATGAATTTAACTTTATATTTAGATTTTATTAAATGTATAATTAAATTACATTAATTCCTGTTGTTAATTATTCACTGTTTCATGTGATATAAGCTTAGGACCCCAGAAGGTCGCAATGTTTAATATACTCGCTTCCAAGCTGCCATGTCCTTTATGTATTCTTTAAGTAATGCAATTTCTTTCAGTCGATATGATCGCTCACAAATAAAATTGTGCCAACATTTCGTACAACATAGCTCGCCAGTACCTACTCACAGCACAGCTGGCGACGGAACAAACGACACCTACCACGGACGGTTGTGATGGATGGCATATAATTGCGATACTAACGAGCCGTCGGACCTCGTCGATCGCGCGATATTATCTGATTGAATTTTTGCGTCAATCGTTCCGCATTAGGTTAACGGACGGCCATTGTTTGACTACATTATTCATTTCCGCTCTTAACTTATTTTATTGGTTGGTCTATTTTCTGTTATTAATTTCTTTCTTGTTTTATGGGTGTCGTGTTTGAGGATTCCTGTGGAGGAATCTGGGCTAAAAGGTTACGTAAAAAAAATGATATCATCATCATCATCATCATCATACGTCCCACTGCTGGGCATGGGCCTCCCCTACAACTGAGAGGGTTTTAGGCCTTAGTCCACCGCGCTGGCCTAGTGTGGGTTGGCGGACTACACACCCAAGTTTTTTTTTTTTTTTAAATGATATACACTTAAATAATCTGTTAGTCACTACTATCTATAAAGGAAAATTTAAATATAATTATTGATATTGACATTTATCAAAATAACAATCTTTTACTCATAAATATGTTGGACATTTCTAATCATATCCAGACAATAAAATAGAGATCAAAAGCGTAAAATGTGTATTCTTAAGACAGTTAAGTTTTATGTACGTCTAGTTACAACAGAATAAGATGTAATCAAACAATTTTATTTAACTGAATTGCATTTCGCAAATACTTATATGGAATTCAGAACAAACCATAATTGCGTCGACTAACAAGAAATAACCGCAATAGTTCATCAACTTTCTATTAAACACTTTAAACTTACTAAGTAAACGGCATTTTTGACAATCCATGGGAAAATACAAGTGCAATAACGCTCCTACGGCGCAGTTCATTCATTCCAAAACAAGTCTAGACCGATAAGAATGCAGATTATGAAAAAGCTATAGATAAATTTCTAATTCTGTCTACAGAAACGCAAGCTCATTCACCTATTGTACATAAAGTGAGCATAAATATCCACCAAACTTAATTTTAAATTGTACAGTTAACCACAATTGAATTTCGATTGTTACTTGAGTTCAATATTAGCACATTAATATTTATGGAAACAACTTAAATTTTAAAGGTCCCGAGATATTTTGCATCAGCAATTTCTATAAAACCCTTAGTGGTATTATTATATTGCCTAAACTTAAATTATCACACGAACACGCACACGCACACATATTATATATTACATATTTCTCAGTAACAAGGTATTTAAAGTTTAAGAATATTTATGTATCTATAAATTATATCGAAATTATAATAGTCACAAGTCACAATAGTAACAGCCCCGTGGCGCAGTTGGCTAGATACCAGCTTGTGAAACGAGAGGCCGCGGGTTCGATCCCCGCACCGAGACAAATGTTTGTGTGATCCACAAGTATTTGTTTCGGGTCTGCGTGTTTGTGAGACCGAAAAGTCTCTCGTAGTTTCTGATACCCACGACACAAGACTTGTATCTTAATGTGGGGTCAGAACTATGTATGTGACTGTTGTGTGTATTTATTATTATTCATTTATTATTATTATATTCACTATTCGAGTATAAATATGGTTTATATCGTAGACTATCTATACCTGTTCTAGACTTACATGTGGCAATAGCAGTAATGTATGATGTAGCACAATAATTATTATTTATTGACTTTTTTATGATCATGCAGGATTTTTCCTTTTTCTATCTATGTGATATAATATTTTTAGGGCATAATATTATCAGTGCATATGTTGCACCCAAATTCCTAAGTATATGTTTATATTTAAAAATTATTATCCATCACTCTTAAGCTGAAAGTTTAGATTTTCGACCTGATAGCACTAAAAATAAACAGCTACTGGGTGTTTACATTCTATTTGGGCCACACGACATCCTCTGACTTCTAATATCAAATTAAAATGCAAGTCCATCGTATGCAATCTTAAGTAGTAGGTATCAGAGACTTCAAGAAGCTTTTCTGTCTAACAGATACTCCGACCCAAAACTAATATTTCTTGATTTGATTTGTATTTCGATCTCTTTTATTTTTAGACCTAGTTTTTGTAACACAATTCCTTTTTTATATTAAAATATTCTTCCCCAGGAACCACAATGTACGGCCTACTATTAGAGAACATGGCCGAGTTCATTCGCCAGACGTATGGAGAAGAACGATGGGAGGACATCAGGCGGCAGGCGGGGGTGGAACAGCCCTCATTCTCCGTGCATCAGGTCTATCCGGAGAACCTCATCACACGGCTGGCGAAGAAGGCACAAGAGGTAAATATAGAATAATTATGAAGGTTTATTTCTTCTGAATAGTAGTCGTGCATTCAATTACCAGGCTTGCAACGTCTGTATATGTATTTCTAATGATTTATCACAAAGTTAAATTGAAGTAAAACATCGAGACTATATTAGAAAGACTGCTGATGATGATGATGATGATGATGATCGAGGCTATATTAGACTTTTTCTCAAGAAATTTATTAGGTCACTGAAGTCGACTAATTCACTTTAGGACAACGTGGATGATTAATGCTTGAACCACCACAATATTGTGCCCAAGCGTGGGTAGTATAAGGGCTATTGAAAATCTCATAGTTTTCATTCAAACCCCATAATATCCATACATGCAAACAGACTTATATATTAAGATTATAAATGCGAAAGTAACTGTCTGTCTGTTACACTTTCACGCCTAAGCCGCTGGATCGAGTTGAATAACTTTTTTGTATGGATAAAGCTATTTAGAACCTTGGGAAAGGACATAAGGCACTTCTATCCCGGGAAAATGCAGTGCTCCCCGGGAATGAGCTTGAAATTTAACATTGCGTCTCACAGTTAGTAGTATATGTACTTATATGTAAGCACTTTTGAATCGTCAAATTTAAAGAACTGACTGCCTCGTGGTCTCGCGGTACAAGTATGTGCCGTGCGATCTAGAGGTCTTGGGTTCGATTCCCGGGTCGGGCAAAGTGTTATTGGGTTTTTCCATCAGGAAATTCTCAGTAACAGCACGGAATCTGGAAATGTACCCGAAAAACGGCAATAGGCTCGCCCCCTATTACGTGGGACTGATACATACCTGGCGAAATGTGGGTGCAGAATGCACCTCTGCCTACCCCTTCGGGGAATACAGGCGTGAGTTTATGTATGTATGTATTTAAAGTACTTTAAAATAAACTACTGCCGCTTTAAAACGTATTATCTATTTGGAGAATAAGCGGCGTGCGAAACACCTTCAGCAACACGAAATATGAAATTTTGTTTGAATCATAAAAACACTTTCGCCATTTATTATTCTACGCCTAAAAGTATTTCATGCATTTATGGACAAAGTGTACTTACATTAAGACTCGTAATTTTTGAATAGGTACTTTATATTCTTACTGCCAAAAAAGAGTTGGTAGACACGACGACACAACTCTTTTAAAACTGAAGTAACAGAAACCGTACTTAAAGCACCTTAAAATCCTCCTTCTTTTTTCCTTCTTTTTTTCTTGAAATAATACCTTAAAATGAAATTTAATCTGTCTTGGCATTAATGATAAATAATAAAACGAAACTCGAAAAACTTTGAATTATTTAAGTAATATTTATTTATTTACACTTTATACAATGATATAATTGTAAAGGTGGACTTAATGCCTAAGGCATTCTCTACCAGTCGAACCTTGGGTGATGCAGAGATGTGAACAGCAGGTGTGCAAATAAAATAATTTATGAAGATACACACATATATATATTATATATATATGTACATACACAAACTTATATATTTTTGGCAAAGAAAAGAAGTAATGAATTATGAATATAGGTTTAATATTGTGTTTCACTATTTTAAAAAGGCACTTACCATTTTCAGAAAGTATTATAAAGCTATGTAGACAGTTATTAATCCGAGAATTGCTTGCAAACTTTTAATACATTTATGAGTCCCTACAGAGTCTACTATGGAGACAGAGTCATAGCATATCTAACATAATACATTATAATACTCCCTAACTTAATTAAAGTTAATTTGGCAAATTTAAGCACACTGCATTTTCAAACCTTGGAAGTCGCAAATGTTTCACGTGGTATTTTATATCCATCTCTAAGAGCCTATTTAGTAAACATAATTAATTACCTTTATCTAAAGTAAATAATATTTATTTGTCAACAGGATAAGACAAATGTCTATAAATTAGGTTATACAAAAATTACGATTGCAAGTATAACTCTACATAGTTGACCGAGGCAACACCGCTGTCTCAATATCAACATTACAGACAAGTTTTTACTAAAGCTTGAGAAGCATAAATAGATTTTCTATCCCTATTTTTCTAGTAAAGCATGCATGGCCACATTATCTTCCTGCGTTTAATGGTAAACTAATTAGTGCCCACACTCATCAGCTGTTTATCTTTAACGAGACGAAAGATTTCAGATCTTTGTTAGATCTTCGACTGTGGACTTTTACCACATACTTTTCTCACCATCGTATCTGGTATATTTACTTCGTATAATTTAATTAGCTGACCCGGCGAACTTCGTTCTGCCTAACAGTCGATTCTTAAAAAAAAACAGCTTAAGTTATTCCTTATTACATTAAAATCGGTCCACCAGTTTCAGAGATTAGCCGGAACAAACAGACAGACAGACAAAAATTGTAAAAAACGTTATTTTGGTATGTACCGTGTATGTGCCATATGCATTTATTAAAATGCGGTTATTTCAATATTACAAACAGACACTCCAATTTTATTTATTTGTATAGATATGCAACAATGATAATTACAATACGGGATTATCGTCTAAACTCTAAAGTATAATAAGCAACATCAATTTCCCAACAATTTGGCCGTATACCCACATAATTGCTTTCCCATGATTCAAATTAATCCGATTTAGAAATACGCAGGCCGGAAGACTCGCAGCTGAAACGTCGTACGATAGGTATATGAGAAACGTAAGAATCAAACTAAATATAAAACGGTATTGACGCGGTGAGTAATGGCGTATTTAATATTATATTATTTATTTCGTTTTATAAATAGGCCACTTTGATATCGCGCGCGATGACACATTTATTAGAAATAACGATTTCGTTTTATTGTGTCTTCATTTAATAATTTTCTTTTGGCAATTACAGTATTGTATGAATGATTATCATGAATTTACACTAGTTAGCAAGGTCAAATATCGGATTATAAGGCCTTACCTGGAAATGTTTCTGACATTTTTCTAAACGTAGAAATGTTATGTCTCGTTGAACTGAGTGAAAAATGACGTAACAAGAAACTAAACATAAATGTCTGTCTTAAAAAAAATGTCCAATTATAATAATATATCCTTCTCACTTGTTACTCAAATTATAAAAAAAAAACTTTTACTTTTTTTATAAAACTGAGCTGAGGCGGAGTAGGGCGTAATACAACAAAACATATTCATGAAACATTGCTCAGAAAGTAATGACAGGCGTTTTTAATTTACAAAGACGGGTTTGTATTTAGGAATTGTAATATTGCACCCAGACGGAGCCGGGCCCCATATCCTTGGCATTCAATAAAAGAGGCCATGCAGTTGCTATATTTTTTTTTCCATAGGCCTAAATCGTGTAACGCCCAAGTTAAGGCTTAAACGCATCTCATTTGTTTCGTCGACTGGCATTAAATACATCATAGTCCTTTTTATAACATAAATACACTGAAAATTCATATACTAAGTTCTAACCACACACTGAAATATGAGTCTTGTGCTGTGGGTATCAGAAACTACGGAAGATTTTTTACTGTTTCTCAATATTGTGCAGCACGCAAACGTTGGTCTCGGTGCAGACTTCGAACTGTCCATGAGTTCACAAGTTTGTGTTTAACTAAAGCCACGAGGATTGTCAAATGTTTCGAAAAGGATTTTAAGAGGTTTTTGTAACATTTCGTCCGTATAAAAGTGGCCCAAGCACCTTGTCTGTTTTTTTTTTTTTTTTTTATACTGGCATTTAATATCATTCGATTTTCTTCTGTTTCATCATATGCGTATCCTAGGCGATTCAAAAGAATTCGTGACCTCTAAATAAGTTATTTGTCTGCCCCGCTAATAAGACGGCAGGAGATAAACGTGATCGTAAAATCAATATAGCCGTTTGTTTATTGCTTTATCGATAAGTAGCGATTTTGTATTCTAATGTAAATTTAGACTTTGTACCTTTTATGTAATGTTTTATCAGTCTGATACAAATATTTAACAAAATAACAGAATATTAATTGAATCACAGCCTCATAGTCTCACGGTACAAGAATATGCCGTCCGATCTTGAGGTCCCGGATAGGGCAAAGTGTTATGTTTTTCCAAAAGGAAATTCTCAGTAGCATCACGGAGTCACGAAAAACGGCGATAGGCTCGCCCCCTATTACGTGGGCCGTGGATACATACCTGGCGAAATGTGCGTGCTGAAACGCACCTCTGCGTACTCCTTTGGAGAATAGAGGCATGAGGTTATGTATGTATGTATGTAATTGAACCATATTAATCATAATAGGGAAGTTCTTTTAGAGAAAAAATTTTAAGTTTCATAATTTCATTGAGCTTTCTATTTCATTTCGAAATAGAAGGCTCAAGATCACTCAGGGTCATATGCAGAATGTTGTACTTGAAATTTCTACGTCATCACCTCAGAAATGAGAAGATAATGTAGGAAAACGCTGAAGACTTAGCCCAACGGATTAGCAAGTTGAAGTGACAGTGAGCATAGCATGTAGTTCGTTTAACTGACAGTAGATGTCAGCTGAACTAAATAAACCATTTACTTAAATAATCTTAGTCGTTCCCGCGATAAATCTCACGGTATATGGCCCTCATAATTCAATAATGTTTTAATGCAAAATTGAATTTATTTTAGAATTAACAAAAAACTTTTTTAACTTCCAATTACTTATTTAAACATAACTGAACTGTTTTATAACAAAATTTAAAAGAATTATGACTATTTAACAATCACTTTTAGAAATAATAATCAAGTTATTTTACATTCGACATATTTATTTTGAGTGAAAACATTTGAATATTGTAACTATGTATTGTATTGTTAGTGCAATGTATTAATAAATCGATATTCTCTATGTTACTCCACTCTCCTTTACATAATTTAACATCGGAATCTGTTCACGGTTATTGCCAATTCCAGACGGTGAACGTGTATTTTGCGGGATATATGTGGTTCGTATTTCAGAGGTGTTTGACCTCGCGATAAATCATCGGATTTAAAATTAACCTTGGCGTACCTTATAGATCTAAATACCGAGTATTTAAAAACACATAAAGGCTATATTATACAATACTCTGTTACGACGCCTTTCAAATGTAATAGCAATATAATAAAAATAAATATACAGGTATATTGAAAATTTTGCTGTTAGGTGTACAATTTTGGAGAATAAAACAAAATATTATGAAACCGGTATGCGTGGGTTAAAGAAACTTTTAATTTAATAAATATTTGGGATATTGTTTCTTAGAAGATAAAAGTAATTCACCATCTTTTGTCATGCAATTATTGTCCCTTTGCAATATTTCTCACCTTACTATGTATTTAATAAAAGACAATGCTGCCACGGTGAAGGTTTAAGCTTTTCAGTTACTTGCGTATACATAATATAAAAATAATACGCTATAAGGATTTTTTTCATTAAAAAACTTATTCGGTAATACATTCGGTGCAAATTAGTTGTGACAGAAACACGGATACGCGACTCAACCTAAGAGTACACTTTTTTGTGGTGCGGAACCCTAAAAAGAAAAAGTAAGCCAATAAAAAACTTTCCACCATACAATCTTCCACATTAGCCGTACAGCGGGGTGCCAAAGCGTTATATGATACGTTAGTGTTTAATTTTCGTCGCTAAGTACGCCCCGGCGACTTGATTATTGTGTGGAAGTGACAGGATCATAAAACACCTTGAATGGTCCCGCCCATATCAACATTTGCCAAACATTTGTGAATCAGGTCGGAATTAGACAGTGTTGGAATCGAGGGCTTACACAAATGTTTGTCAAACAACTTTGGGATTTAGATGTCAGTATAACCTATTTAGAATATTTATTCTGCTCCAATGGCTGTACGTGGCTCGAACAATCATAAATAAAATCCTCTGAACCCCTCATGTCCGACAGTCCTGTTTAAGAATTTCGAGAGTGTATTAAATCTGATTCATGCAGACATTAATATGATGGTTTAAGACCAAGATCAACTAGAACCCCATGCTACAAACATACATAACTATGTATAAATAAAACTACGAAAGTGAAAAGCAATATTATGAATGTAAGACTTAACATGAACAACAATAAAGTTATGACCAAATCCAGATATCTGATAAAAGTGTTTTGAAATCATGTTGTAATGCGCTGTCAGAGAATATATTGTTTTTTTTTCTTTTTATGAAACAGACCTAGTTTGGGGCACTGCATAATAATATTTAACGAATACAGTTTATGGATCAGACTTTAGTTGCATCGTTGGCCCTACGACGAATTGACGGAATATTTCTAGGGTTTTATTCCGGCCGGTAAATTGGATTGGGGCTTTACTGTTAGGAAGTTCTCAGTAGCAACAGTCCGGAAAGGCTAACCTTCCCCTCTTAGATAGAGCTAGAACCTACTTCCTCTGTGTTATAAGAGGCCCGCGTCCAATGCATTTTAAGTAGATTTAAATCTAAATTGCATTGGACACGGGCCTCTTTAAACACAGAGAGAGTAGGCTCTAGCTCTGTCTCAGAGGGGTAAGCTTCCCTTTTCCGGACTCTGACTTATATATATTAAAAAATATATAACTACTCACGATCACAGCTGGCTCATAATGTATTCCGTTAATTTTTAATTCGAATCCGCGCAACGGTTTTTTACACGTACAACCAAATATATGTATTTATTTTCAGATTTAATATTTATAGATTCGATTTGGGGCACGTTAGTAGCTTAAAGGATATATTGTCCGGACAACCTTGAAGTGGGTAGATGTGGCGATTAGGGTCACTGAATCTCGGGCGCAATTTATTTTGACCCCAAACGAAAACTCTAAAGAGCTTCGGGGTTTAATATCGAAGCCAAAGGTTCTGTAAATTGTAGTCTTTTTTAAAGAGAAATAATTTTTTTTCGTGCATTTCCATGAATTTTATCAATCGAAAAAATCGACGCAAAATAATTCTATTGCGGTTCAAGCCACCAATAATAACGTGCAAAATCAACCCTCCACGCGAATATAGGTACAGCTTCCTGGGTTTATGGTTTTTTTTTCATCTTTTTTATGGTAAAGGAGGCAAACAAGCAAGTGTGCCACCTGACGTTAAGTGGTATTATTATTATATGTTGCATGGCAAGAAATGTTCCCCACTTTTCGCTAGTTACTGTTCGGTGCATAGGTATATAGTTTAGATAGTTTTTGCCTTAGACTATGAAAAAAAACTGCCTTAATTCGTTTTCGTGATCACATCCAACTCTTTACCAAACATAATTAACCTATTACTTCGCAAGCATCGAAAACATTGGATTTTTTTTATGAAATGTATAAATTAAGTTCTTAGTACATTAAGAAAAAAATATATAATTTTAGATAAATTGTTTGAGCGATATAATGCTCTTCCTTAGACGATAAAAAATATCAATTTGAAAAAATTATATTAAAATCATCTTGACATATTTTCCAGCGACCAAAAATTATTTTATTAGAAAAATAGTGTGAAATTTCAATTTCATCAGAAAAAATAAAAATAAGAACCCTAACAACTAAAAAAAAATGTTGAATATTAGTGTCCTAAAAATAGGACAGTGGGAAGAAATGGGTTAAAATCGGTTCACTATTTTAGCCGTGAAAGTGTGACATATAAATTTAAATCTTCATTTATAAAATTACAACGATATCTAAATTACAATCGGAACCTGATTTATAATCAATTCAATCTGAAAACACGTAATCTTTTTGGAATAACCACAGCAATCTAAAAATAAATCTTGTGTACCAAGCTTATATAAGTCTTCCCTTATAAATATAATACATAATTTCGTCATGTGCAATAACGGCCCATTAGCTCAGTTGGTTAGAGCGTCGTGCTAATAACGCGAAGGTCGCGGGTTCGATCCCCTCATGGGCCACGCTTTTTTTTTTTGTTTTCTGATTTTATTAACATTACGATGTATGTAAAAACGTGTCAAAAGTATATTGGGCAAATAAATTTATTTTTTAAACAAATAAATCTGCTTAATAACTCTATAATCTTTTTATAAATCTTAATATCTATTGGATGTAGAGCCTATCGAGAGCCACATATTAATTAAGATAGGCTTTTACTACATCAATTAAAAAAAAATATAATAACAAAAGTACATCTTGTGGAGGTGCTGGGATTTGAACCCAGGACTTTCAGCATGCGAAGCAGACACTCTACCACTGAGTTACACCCCCGATAGACAAGTTTCCGAAATTATAGATTGTTTACTTTATCATTGTAAATATTAAAATATGTTTGTTTTAAAAAGTAAAATCGAAACATCATCATAAACTTCAATCTATTTTATCATTAAACAGAAATAGGTGCATAACCAATAAACTGTGTATTATATTTATACATACACCATTTTTTTATATATATCAAAATAATATTTTTTATCTCTATAAATAAAAATAAATTAAACATTTAATATTATTAAATTCCTTTGAAAAATTAATCTTACATACCTATACATACCTTGATAAGGATAAATAACAAATATCAAAACGTTTTTCGACATATTTGCGCAAGATTTTTACTCAGGCGCGAGTCTATATTTCTCCTCTGCCACAAAAAATATCCGAAGTTTAGACTTTTTATAGAAAATATTACCTTCAATAATACAAAATACATTTTTTTTATTAATTTAGAAAAAGTAAATAGTTTACAGTTATAAACTTATGTACTTATTCTAATATAAGTCAAATTTCTTATTGTGATTTGAAATAATATTTATTACCCCAGCTGTGTGTTTTTCACCCACACTAATTTTTATTTACCGGATTAAAAAGTATGTGCCGTGGTCTCGCGGTACAAGTATGTGCCGTGCGATCTAGAGGTCCTGGGTTCGATTCCCGGATCGGGCAAAGTGTTATTGGGTTTTTCCATTAGGAAATTCTCGGTAACAGCACGGAGTCTGGAAATGTGCCCGAGAAACGGCAATAGGCTCGCCCCCTATTACATACTTGGCGAAATGTGGGTGCAGAAATGCACCTCTGCCTACCCCTTCGGGGAATACAGACGTGAGTTTATGTATGTATGTATGTAAAAAGTATCCATGTTCTAATCCAGGCTTTAATCTCTATATTCCAAGTATCATCGGGCTCCTATCAGCCGTTCTAGCGGAACATAGCAAATATCCGTTTATAATTTAGTAGGATGTGCATATATTCATTCATTATATATCAGCCCATATACGTCCCACTGCTGGGCACAGGCCTTTAACGGTGAAGGAAAACATCGTGATGAAACCTGCACACCTAAAAGTTCTTAGGTGTGTAGTCCGCCTACCCGCACTAGGCCAGCGTGGTGGACTAAGGCCTAAGTCCTCTCAATGTGCATATATTAATAAATACTATTCTTTTACAGGTCCTGGGCATGTCAGAGCGAGAATTTATGGATCAAATGGGGGTATACTTTGTTGGTTTCGTGTCACAGTACGGCTACGACAGAGTGTTGTCAGTGTTAGGGCGCCACATGAGAGATTTCCTCAACGGGCTCGACAATTTACACGAGTATTTAAAATTCAGTTATCCCAGAATGCGGGCGCCTAGTTTTATCTGCGAAAATGAGACTAGGCAAGGTTTGACACTGCATTACAGATCGAAGCGAAGAGGTTTTGTCTATTATGCCATGGGGCAAATTAGAGAGGTCAGTAATCAGATTAAAGTATAGAATTTATACAGAGTTGCAGTTATTGGTTGGCTATAAAAAAGTTCCTGATTGCTTAATGTGAAGTACATATGTTTTATTTAGTATAGAAATAAAAAAAAAACAATCAAAAAGTCTGGAGGCGCCGGGTATCGATCCCGGTACCTCTCGCATGCTAAGCGAGCGCTCTACCATCTGAGCTACGCCCCCATGTCTACTTAAGTCGAAATTATTGAATAAAATCATATTGTTTGTTAAAAATGCAAATCACAAGAAAGTAATGCACATTGCTATACAATAAAAATAAAACCTGCCACGATAATAAGGGAAACATGAAAACATGCTCATTTACAAAAATATGTACATTTACAACGCCATCTACCGTGATTCATAAACAACACAAAGAGGGCGCTAGTGTGCATGTACAACTTTTGGAAACGTGGCCATGCTTACTTCTATCACATTTTTTCCAGGTAGCCCGGCACTTTTATCACAAAGAAATGCGAATAGAATTGTTAAGAGAGGAATTGTTATTTGACACGGTACATGTAACATTTCAATTGACATTTGACAATCGCGCCTTCACTTTGGCGTCGTTAGCGATGACGCGGGAAGAAAAACATCTGCCAATCAGCGCGTCAGTCCTGTTTGAAATATTTCCTTTTTGCATTGTCTTTGGGTAAGCTCATCATTTATAAGTTGAAGGTTGTTACTTACCAAACTCATTATAGGGCTCCGTGGTTCTACTGAGAATTATCTTACGGAAAAACCTAACTGCACTTTTCCTGGCCAAGAAATCTGTGACATTTAATTACGATAATAATATGCATGATATGGATGAATAAATTTATTATCGTAGAATTGACGCATCTAAAGGGAATTATAACTAAAAAACATGAGCTAGTGTAAAAAAAAATAAAGTGTGGTAGAGTATTTCTTAAGGTTAAGAATTTCTTTTTCCTCGCAGTCATTACTAAAAAAAGACAGAAACAAAGTTTTTAGTAGACATACTGACTAGCTCAACTTCCGAATGGCCTTTTGTAAGGGATAGATTGTTTGCTCTACGGGAAGTCTTTCCTTAATATCTTTCCGCGTTAAATAATGTACCTTATTTTTTATTTATTACAACACACTATTACAAAAACGATTTTATGAGCTATGAGCAAGTTATCGACATGTTTTTCATTATAAGTTATTAAACGCTCAGCGGGGAAACTTTTTATTTAATTCTGGAACATAATAAAGTTAATTAAATATGGTTCAGACTGAGAATATTTTTTATTTAAAAACAACTTTTTTATGAAACTTTTTAAATGAAAATATTACAAGCTCATGTAGCAATAATTTATTTAACGTCGTATCACGTAAGAAAGTGCCTTCAAAGGTGTTTAAGTACTAGGATTAAAATAATTGTAAATAATGTAAAATGTGTTTTAACAAAAATCATTCCTATTTTTTTTAGGTCAGACATGGTGGTGCGAAGTATCGGTAATTCGCTCATGGTTATTTTGCCAGATTTAGTTGGGAAAAAAATTACCAACTGGTTTGATCTCGTGCGACCGCTCATCGCTTTCAAATTTCAAACAGTAAGTCCCTTTATAATCAACAAATTGCGATTTTATAATCTTTAATAGTTATAAAACTTAATAACGAAAACTTGCCATCTATAAAACACATCATAATCTATACAATAACAAGATTCAACTCAACACAATTAAGAAATAGTCCCACAATCTGTTTCGATAGCAGAATATTCCAGTGGTAGACTAATCTTATTCATCCGGATATCGGCTACCGTACAGAAGCTCTAAACTCCGTCATAGTTTAGCACACATCTATGTTGTATTCTGGGAACAGCCTAAGTTCATTCACTTATGCTGACAAATGATAATTTCTCGACAAATGACACTACTCACTACCAGAATTTATTAGGTGTTAGTGCCAGATGTTTTATAAAAAAACTCTACAAGGAAAAAGAACGAAAATATTTATTAATAAAACAAACAAAACGAATATAAAATCAATATAAGGGAACCTTCATAAATAAATAATATCCTACACCTTATAAATTTTAATAATATTCCCTTTCAGATTCTTAATCGCACGAACAATATTTTCGAGTTGGTAACAGTGGAAGCGGTCATGCATGAGAAAGCCCCAGACAAAAGGAGCGAGCTCTTAAGATTGTCTGATGAGACAGACGGCACCACTGAAAAGAACCTCAGACTTAAAGGTAAAATTTAGGCTCTGTAATCTAATGTCAATATCTTTATATAAATTCTAATTACATTATATACTTACTAAATATACCAGAAGCAAAACACTTTAAATTAATTTCGGAATCAAAATAAGAAAAAGTATTATTTCTTTACTAAGATAACATCAAATCAACGAACTGAACAAACAATGTAATTTAATTTTTTTAAAAGTGTTTCATTACATTAGATTCGGGTTATTTTTCCTCGAGCTTATTCCAAAAGATGAAAAAATACAACCAAGCCAGCTAAGTATTAACAGAAGCTAGGTAGAATACGTAAACCATTTTAGTCTTAAGGGTTTCCTACCGGAGACCGTCGTGGCATACATAGATTTCATACGTAATGTTCACGAAAATTAATTTAGAAGAAAATCATTTATTTTTAAAATGCACATCTCAAGAAACAACATTTCGGATTTTATTCCAAACATCGCTTTATATTTTGTTACACCGCTAGAAAACTTAATTTTTCGCTTAATAAAAATAAAGTATACCTACTATCATATTACGATCTTTTTCATTCCTAAAATAGTCGCATATTTAAAGTACGTACATACAACCGACTATAGTCTGTACGTGACTTGGCTAAATCTCAAATTTATAACTTACTATTACGCTGTAAAACTAACACATTTAACGAATATTAAAAAAATATTATACAGATACTTTTATCATATAGATATTAAATAAATGGTTCATAATATATAGGATGCCGAAATTCATGACGAGCAAAGAGACAACAAACCCTAATTTAACTAAAACTTTGATTTCTTTTCGTTAGGTCTCTTTGCTATTGAAATTCGTAATATTTAAATAAAAAAATGTGCTACTTGTTTGTGTGTTTGTGCTAACACAACAATTAATGGTGATCACGGAGTTGTTCAAATGTATTATTTCCTGATACACGCGAGACTCTGCGAAATAATTGGAAAGAACTAGCTTATTCACATCTTCTACTTATAGGTACGTGTGAACCCACGACTAACTATGGAGTTTACGCCTTTAAAAAGGCCTTGCTACCATGCTGTATCAATGTACACAATGAGTTCGTTTAATTAGAATTCATAGCAAACCAAAACAAACCCACAATTGTTATTGTGAAAGCAGTAATTCACAAGAACATTTCATGTCGTCACAACAAACATTACAGACATTGGTCTATCCTCAGTGAGGCAGTTAACCTCATTCTTCGTCCGTTACCAAGGCTTTTACAACCTTAAGTGTCTTAATATAAATTCTAATATTACGTGGCGCTCCAAATATTTGATCACGGTGTCTCTGAAACACTTTATTGTCAAAGGATCGCTTGATAAAATCTGAATTACTAAGGGAAAACAATTCCTGCTTGAATTTATTATTTTATATACTTTTAAGAGATCAATTAACTTGATACTCTTTTTTTTTAATAAATTCACATAAAAACAAATCTTATCTACATATGAATTGATATCCAATCTTTTAAAACAGAAGTAAAGAGAACCATATGCCCTTCTTTTAGCTGTTGTCTATCAATGTAGTAGATTTGTTTCATAATTTTTCGCCAATCAATAGTGAAAGTTAAGCTAAGGAACAATATGTTCAAAATACTTGAAGCTATTTACCTACCAGTGACAAGCACTGTTGTGGAATCAGATAGAGTTTTTAGTATTAAAGCCTACAAATTGGTCACTGATAATGATAATGTAAAAGAAATGCGTCAGACAATTTTTCAATTCAACATTTTAACGTATGATAAAGAAACTTTAATAGAAACCGCACATCATGCTCTGTTCACTAAAAGGACGGTCAGTACTAGATTAATTAATTACCAAAAAGTCAGGCAGAGGTTACAGAAACAACTAAATTGTAAACAAAGTATCCATTGTTAGACAAAAAAAAATGTCTGCAAACTTGGCATACAATGAATGGCAATACTAAATTTACCAATGTTATTTTCTTGTTTTATCGAATTTTCTGTATATTACTTCGTTTCTATTCTACAGTATCATAGTTGAAATTTAACTATGTAATTCCAAAATTCATCGCTACTTATTTTAAAATGATCCGCATTCAAAACATTCCTAATGACATTTAATTTTACATTTATGTCCTTTCACTGAATATTTAATAAACCCACATCTAAAGAAATGATTCATTTTACAGGAAGTGTATCAAAATTAGTTACCAATGATGAGGGATCATCAGTTAATATTAAATTGCATCTGAAAGGTAGCTTCTATTGAATTGGTATCTATCTGTTAGAGCAAACTGAACACAATGTTACTATTGCACAAAACGCACATTTCACAGTAGAAAATGTCAATATTTGTGCACAACAATCAAAATTGGCTTTAAACAACCCATTCGCAATAATTGTGATCGTCTTTAGCGTGTTATGCGTTGTTGTATTTTTTTTTTTCGGTTGAACATTATTTTTTTCTGCCAAGTTAAAAGTAAGCGTAGGTACTCTTCAGGGAAGTTTCGTCAATTGCCTTAGGATTCCACAAGCTAAAGCTTAGTAATATCCTCAATATTACTACCACAGCCCGGGAGGACCAATGTGAACATAATCTTCGCTTACTCTTCTTGATATAAAACTTCATATATTTTTTTATATTTTTCTATTTCACGTGTCCATAAGAATAGAGAAATAACCCTAATGCGTGTGCACACATTTCGCACACACTTATGGCGTAAAGAAGACTAAATATATTCTGTTATAATAAGACAAAATATATTCCTTGGGGAAGCAATATATTCGTTTTAAGAAATGGATACCTCTTAGTTAAATAAACAATTGTAATATTTGTTTACATGTAAAAGCTAAAAAAAAATTATATCGCCCATATTTATTCCTAGAAATTTAATTATTTCAATAATATTACATTTTTTACCACTATACATGTCCCATACAGGCATGAATGCCTAGACTTACGAGGAAATGTTTATGGATATAGGTGTTGTGAAAAAAGCTCACAAACATATTAACGTACAAGTATATGCTGAATAAAGAATCACTCGATATGTTTCTATCATTAAAACTCCCAAAATATTTATCCAGGTCAAATGATTTACATGGACAACTGGCGGATGATGATGTATCTTGGTACTCCCGTGATGCCGGACCTATCCGCTTTAGTGTCGACTGGTCTTTACATCAACGATCTTTCTATGCATGACTTTAGCCGGTAAGTAAGAACAAAACGACGAATAAAAAAGACTCTTGTTAAAGACTACCGCATTCTAAATACCCTATAATAGTCTAGTCAACAAGTTCAAAAACGTGTTAAATAGAAATAAAGCTCCTAAAAATATGTGCCATACCTCATTCGATTCGGAATGACGTCTAGAAAAATGTTTTTTAAGGGCATATTAGCACATAAAAAATTGCAATTGATATTAACAAAATAAGAAAAAAAATTTAAGGTATTTAGTTTTTCGTTAATAACTTTTAAAATAATGATATTTAAGGAATTATGAAAAAAGATCCTGAAAGAGGAGGAAATTTCCAATAAAAAAGTCCTTACTCCCGGAACTCTATCTATATTTTTTATTTAACGCTGGAAATAGCGCTCCGCGAGGGCGTTACGGCTTAGGCGCGTCGTCTAAAAAGCCGGTATATCACCTAAAATAATTTATTTCTAATATTAAATAACAATTTAAAAATTTGAATAAATTATGGTGTAATCTAGACACTTGAACGAAAATAACCTCGGTGTTTTTTTTTTTTTGACAACTTTTCAAAAAGTTACACCATTGTTAATTAACTAATGTTTTTCCAATCTCTGTTTTTATAAATTACGGCATAAAAGTAAAAAAAAATTGTCTAAAAATATTTCGCTTTCGAGCTCGTGGAGCTCTTCTTAATTAGGTAATTAATAAAGTTATGCAGAAAAAAATTATTAAAGTTTATTATTTTGTTAATTATATTTTTTTAAATTAACTAAAAATGAAATTTCTAAAAAATGTTATCAAAACATTTTTTTTTGGTAATATCTTATTATTGCTGTTTTTGCATCTAATATAGGTATTAATTAACATTGGAAAAAAAAATGTTACGTCATTTATTAAGAAATTGTTTATAAACAAATAGACTATTTTGCGATTGAAAAAAAAAAATTTTTACTATCTTATTGCAAAGGTAAAATGATGATTTAAAAAAGAAAAAAAAATCTTAAATATTTTTTTTTATTGTTTATAATCGTTTTTTTATATTTCAATTATTTAAATAATTAGTTAAGAAATTATTTTATTCTTAATAATCATCATTGACCCTTTTCAATGGAATAACAGAGAAATATTTTTTTTTTATAAATAATTTAATTGTTTATTAACTTAACAATTTGTTATAAACAAATAATATTAACCGTTATATTTTTTTTCGGAAACTTCAAAAAATTACAAAAACAACCATGTATGACAAAGTTAAGAAAATAAAAAAAAAAATTTTTTTCTTAACTTTTTAAAAATTAAATTTTTTTTTTCAATCGCAAAATAGTCTGTTTGTTTATAAACAATTTCTTAATAAATGCCGTAACATTTTTTTTTCTAATGTTATTTAATACCTATATTAGATGCAAAAACAGCAATAATAAGATATTACCAAAAAAAAATGTTTTGATAACATTTTTTAGAAATTTCATTTTTAGTTAATTTAAAAAAAATATAATTAACAAAATAATAAACTTTAATAATTTTTTTCTGCATAACTTTATTAAGTACCTAATTAAGAAGAGCTCCACGAAGCGAAATATTTTTAGACAATTTTTTTTTACTTTTATGCCGTAATTTATAAAAACAGAGATTGGAAAAACATTAGTTAATTAACAATGGTGTAACTTTTTGAAAAGTTGTCAAAAAAAATATTTTTCACCGAGGTTATTTTCGTTCAAGTGTCTAGATTACACCATAATTTATTCAAATTTTTAAATTGTTATTTAATATTAGAAATAAATTATTTTAGGTGATATACCGGCTTTTTAGACGACGCGCCTATGCCGTAACGCCCTCGCGGAGCGCTATTTCCAGCGTTAAATAAAAATTATAAATAATATAGATAGAGTTCCGGGAGTAAGGACTTTTTTATTGGAAATTTCCTCCTCTTTCAGGATCTTTTTTCATAATTCCTTAAATATCATTATTTTAAAAGTTATTAACGAAAAACTAAATACCTTAATTTTTTCTTCTTATTTTATTAATAACAATTGCAATTTTTTATGTGCTAATATGCCCTTAAAAAACATTTTTCTAGACGTCATTCCGAATCGAATGAGGTATGGCACATATTTTTAGGAGCTTTATTTCTATTTAACACGTTTTTGAACATGTTGACTAGACTATAACATTTATTTATATAAATTTCCAATAAATTGTATAAAAATTTCACGACTTACTTCATAGCAAATGCAAAATTGCTTGATTGATTGATTGTGGAGAGCATAAAACTAAAACAAGAAAGTTTTACGTCACGCCTATTAGATTATGTTCTTTATGACAAAGCACAAAAAGTATGAGTTAATTTGTAGGTAAGATTATTGTAGGTAAAAAAAACCATAGGTCAATAAGACTGATTTAATTTCAGAGACCTTATGCTGGCTGGTACACAACAATCAGTGGAACTCAAATTAGCGCTAGACCAAGAGCAGCAAAAGAGCAAAAAGCTTGAAGAGTCGATGAGGAAATTGGACGAGGAGATGAAAAGAACTGACGAGCTGTTGTACCAAATGATACCGAAACAAGTTGCGGACAGGTTACGGAACGGAGAGAATCCTATCGACACTTGTGAGGTAATTTCAATAATATTGTAAAATCTAGACGCAGAGTGCAGAAACGCTAAGAAAAAGAAAAATAAATGTAGGATATAAAACATCTTGTCAGAAAAGGAGAATGTTTTGGATGATGTAAAGATGGTAGTTGTCGCTACTTAGTGTTTTCTTTGCACTAGGGCAATTTAATCACTTTGTAGCGTCAGTATGAAAACAAATATATCACTATTAGGTACCATTATTATCTCCATGTCATCAAGGGCACATGATATTTATAAGTTAGTATATACCGGATAATCGAAGACTAATCACATACGATTCGAGGGCTTTATAGTCCATTAAAAGACTATCACAAACATATCAAGACTAGATCAAGTATTACTAAGTAGATATTACCACCATCATCAACGATCTATCAATACCCTATAGACTCCAGTAGTTACGAAATATGTCATTTGAATACCCCTGTTTCTACTAAACTGAATATTGTTATAAAGACTTGTGGTTTTCTCTAAGAAAATTCATACATAAAAGGGATTCTAGGTCACAATAATACGTTTTCGTCCGCAAAATTGACAGTAAAGTTTTATAGACACTTTAATTTGAACGTTGTTCTCGCACAAAATTAATTTTGAGTTTCACTGCACGTGACAGTGAAGATAAACTGTCCGAAGCTGCTAAGGGTGTGGTTAAGGAACTTAAATACTAAGACTTGTGGTGATTTATACACCACTTCGTATGTATTTAAGCGCTAAAATCCTCGTATCTTTGCTGTAATTTTTCGCCACGGTGCATGGAGCACTCCACGATCTAAATAGGAACAATATAATTTTTATTCTATGAATGAAGCTATTATTAATATAATAATCTGACCCAGGCAATCTAAAAATATACTACCTACAAATTATTCATTTACTTACTTAGACTGTTATTTGCTCTTCAACACTCCATATGCTGTTACTAAACTGAGTAAAAAACTAAATACGAGTACAAGTCTTTAACTGAAGAGCACACGACAACTATCAATTGTTATCAAATAGGATAATATTACAAAATAAGCCCTATCGTCCTAGTTAAAATCGAAAACCCACATTTCAATACGATAGAAGTGATATCTATTCATCCTTTTAATATTTAGGCGTAAAGAAGTTACTTGTAAATGTTTTGGCGACTTACAATAATCGCAATACTCTTGTAAAGTTATTGTATTGTATAATTATATTATTTATATTGTATTGTATAACTTACCGGCCGATTTTGTTCTAATTTAATAGATTCCGCTATCTAGAGAGCCCTACCCAAAATCCCATAAACAAACAGCGGTTCGTGTCTACAGCGCTGCGGATGAGATAAACTATAAGTTATTAGCTAACTGCTTGTTCAAATTGTTTTGTTGTTTATGGTAATGACCATTATGCGTCCATTAGCATTTACGTTTCATTTTCAATGTAAATCGAAGCCTAGTTGATCATCTGAATATCCATAGATCGTGAACTTACTGCTTTCCCCGTTTGAAATTATCTACAAGCTTTCAAATTCAGGTATACTCTAGTGAGACTAACAATAATCATTTTTAGTAAGGCGGTAAATTACAATTCCTTTTTTTGTCATTTCGATCATAAGACTCCTATAAATATTACCCACAAGAAACTCACGTATTGGACCGATTGAAATGCACTATAAACTAAATTTATCATCTGTTTCATAAAAACATTGAAAGTATTAAACTTTTGTACGACTATATTCATGTTAATTGCTACGATCCTAAGTAGACATTCTGGTATAAATTGATAATTTATTGGCACAGTAAATGCGATAATTGCGTCTACAACCGCAGATGTTCGACAGCGTATCGATCCTGTTCTCCGACGTGGTCACGTTCACGGAGATCTGCTCCCGCATCACGCCCATGGAGGTCGTCTCCATGCTCAACGCCATGTACTCCATCTTCGACACACTCACGGAGAGAAACAGAGTATACAAGGTAAGAATTGCCGTTTATAGGCAATTTTCCAGACTCCGTGTTACTAAGTTTTTTTTAAAGGAAAGAGCCAATAGCACTTTGACTTACGCCGCGAGGCTAACTAGGCAGTTTTGTAACAGAATTAAAGGACGTAATATGCATATACAGATTGAAAAAAAAGTACGGATAATTATCTCTTTGTGTTTATTTTCGCTTTTATAAAAATGAATGTGTTCGAATGTGCTTTTGTCAGTCGGTGGTGTTCGTACCTTTTTCCCTAAGTGATCCTTGATTTTGCAGGATGATTGGATCACACATTGCCATTTATTTGGCTCGTTCTACAACAACTATCACTTTCATGAATGCCATATAAAATCTCTGTATTTTTGAGAGAGACCTATCTCTACAGAAGTAAAATCTTTTAATCTTAATAATGATTAATATTTAATAACACTTTTGTACAATTTCTAGGTGGAAACAATAGGAGACGCATACATGGTTGTGTCAGGAGCACCTGAAAAAGAAGACAATCATGCCGAGAAAGTGTGTGACATGGCGCTCGACATGGTCGACGCTATAACCGATCTAAAAGACCCCAGCACAGGTAATTTATTTATTTATTTATACTTTTTAGTACACTATACAATAATTTATACTACATGATTGAAAACAATGAAGACAATAAGTATAGGCACAATAGGCGGTCTTATCGCTAGCTGCGATCTCTTCCAGACAACCTACGGGACCGGAATGAAAGGTTGTAGTTCAGGCAGTTGTCTTCAGAAATAGAAAAAATAATAATAAAGAAATAACCATATACATATATATATATATATATATATATATGTATAATATATTAAAAAACATATAAATAAACATACATAAATATATAAAGATCATTATAGTAAGATAACATTTAATAGAAGATCTTATACGAGTATCAGTAATGTTAATAATAAAGACTGAATAGATTGCTGAATTGGGAATAGTAAACTTACACCGTATTTTACCCCTAGAATAGTATCGTTATTTGTATTATAATTGATAATATCATTGAAAAATACCTCTTCAAAATATTAAAACACTTATCCTTGCATAACACACATAGTTTTATATGCAAAATCACCATGTCAAATAATACCTTCAATTTATTAGCAACAATACTTTCATTGCGTGTTTATTCAACATAGGCAACATTATTTATTTCACAGATAAGTATCTGCTAATTAAATATCCATTTAATTCCAGGTTCCCACTTATCAATCAGAGTTGGTGTGCACTCCGGGGCAGTTGTTGCTGGTATTGTGGGCCTGAAGATGCCTCGGTACTGTCTCTTCGGAGACTCGGTGAACACCGCTTCTCGAATGGAGTCCACTTCAGAAGCGATGAGAATACACATCTCACAGACTACGCAAGAGCTCCTCTCACCGTCTTACATGGTCACTGAAAGAGGGGAGATACAAGTCAAAGGGAAAGGTAAATATGTATGGAAACAAAAATGTATCAAACAAAAAATGTAAATGCCTAAATCACCGTAGATTGTGTAAATTATTGTTCGTCATCTTCATCATCATAAGCCTATATACGTCCCACTGCTGGACACGAGCCTTCTCTAGAACAGGAAGGAGTTAGGCCTTAATCCACCACGCTGGCCTAGTGCGGTTTGGCGGACTATAGAAAAAAAATCTTAAGAATTTTATGTATGCAAGTTTTCCTCACGATGTTTTCCTTCACCGTTAAAGCACATGATAACTCATTGTGAAAACACACATAACATCGAAAATTCAGAGGTGTGTGCTAAGAGCCTGAACTCGCAGCCGCTGAGTTTTTTGTCTTGACCGCACGCCTAAACCCTGAAGCCATTATTACGTACAAATTATTGTTAAAACTTAAGATTGTGGACTTTTGAATAATAACAAATAGTCTATTTACAAAAACCGATTACTTCGAACTTACATCACTGTCGATGCAAAAGCTGGATAAAATTTATTAAAAGGTTTATCCATAGAACTAATATGGGCTAGTTACATTATCGTTGTGGGCATTCATGGACACATTTATTTATACCAGTATTTTCTACAGATACAAGTTTTTTTTACTTTACACCAAATAAATCTCTGTTACAGTTCCAGCCGTAAACAAAAGTATTCACTATAGTGATCTTTTTAATTTATTTAATAAAATTGCAGGTGCGATGAAAACCTACTGGCTCGAGGGTAGGGAGTCAAGACCTTCGCTCACCAAAGTGATATCGCCGCAACTCCAGCCAGGAACAGAGCTGGAGTGGGAACGAGCTGCTGACGTGAGGGACAGCATCGCGGAACATTCGGCCCAGCAGTTCAATCACAAGGAGAACTTGCTGATCAACCAGCACCTTCCCAATTCAGTCATATCACCTCCGACGTCACTCGTTAATAGTTCAGGAAACCTTATGACTGTGCAGGTAGGATAAATTAATAAATACTTCCAATATCATCATCATCATCATCAGCCCATATACGTCCTATTGTTGGGCACGGGCCTCTTCTACAGCTGAGAGGGTTTAGGCCTTAGTCTACCACGCTGGCCTAGTGCGGATTGGCACTCCCAATAGCTAAACACAAAGTAACTGGAAGGTACCAACTATGCTATCTAGGAATTGGTTATGATTTTATTTAACAAGTTCTGTGAATGCAAGCCGATGAGTAAATTTGTTAAAAAAAATTTAGTAAAGATAACGTCACAATATTTTCCACCCTAAATAAACATAATCCAAATCCATTCATGTATACTTAAATACATATTGTTTAATTGGAATTTAAGCTGACGAATTTGTACGAAAACAAAGAATTTAATACGTATGTTAACAGATAGAAAGGATATATTTTGTTCTAAATATTTAATTTTTCACTGGACCAACTCCTGAATCTATGCGGACAAAATTGCGGGTGAAAGCCAATATTTATTCTTGTTTTTCCCCTTCTGCTAACTTCAGTTGCAGTCAACTAGCGTGAGAAACTCTCAGATGACTGTTACGTCACCGATCGAAGAAAGGAGGATGTACTCCCCTGTCACATTTCAAGATGTTGCCAGGCGGAGTATAGTTAACTCGCCGAATAGAGCTGAGAGGGAGAGAGGTAAACCTTACTTTTTATACTATTAAGTAGTAAGTAGAAGAAAGTAAAAATAATGCACTTGATATTATGGCCCACTTAAATAGAGCTTTAAGTAGCGAGAGACTCCCACTCTCTAGTCACTTTACACACTCATGCCGACCCACTGAGAAGATATTTATATTTAGTTTACGATTCAATGTGTAATCTGAAATAGGGATTCGTTAATATTCATCTTGGAATGCACGAATCTATTTAAAAAAAACAACTGTAAAAGTGAAAGGTAATTTACCTTTCATTGGCACTAATAAGTTTGTTTATACGAGTATAGACTCGTACAGCGAGGTACATTTAATTCCATACTTCAAATTACGAGCAAAAAAATTACTATTGTATTTACAGAGTCAAGATCAAACTCAACGAGTATGGCCGGAGTATGGACCGACGCTGAATCACTAGACCCGCCAAGGACTGCCGACAGTCTCAACTCATCTGTATGGTAAATTGCTATTGTATTCCCGTTCTTAGCAAATTAAATTCATTAAAAATATCATTAATTCATAGAATTGTAATTTGACAACCGGAATTAGCAAAACACAATTCACTAACGATATGAGCTAATGACCCTATTTGAAAGCCCCATACCCTTTCGGTTAATCAAGACCAAGTGGAACGATATTAATATTGACATTTGTCATATTATTCCATCTCTTGTCCCGTGGATGACAAACTGCAATCATTTTGGCGGTTCCAAAAATACATGAAACAAGCAATGCGGACATCGTCACAAATACCCACAAGTTCAAAATGTAGAGCGACTAAAGGCAGACTATAGCTTACTAATAATGTGCTGAATCTCAAGTTACAGTTCCACCTCACCTTGCAGAGTCGGAACCGCGCCGGCGCCGAAAGACAGGGACAATGACACCTACATGGAGACGGTAAGTTACAAATTCTAACTAAACTCCTTTCGCCGTAAATTATATAGTAAAGAGTTTTTCAAACTTTGGATTTCACCCTTAGCCTTAGCCTTAGCCTTAAGTAACTTAAAAAAAATTTTCGTGTCCCTAATTCATTCGCACGCGCGTCTTTATGTGTGCCGCACGTGCCAGCTAGGCATCAAGTCACTATTACGTAAACCCCACTTTGAGAAACCCTGATATAGTACGTTGAATGCTATCGTTCCGAACACTGTGTCTGTCCATGAAGGTGTAGGCTAAGAGATATTTGTAAACCCAGGTTTCATCATTAGTTTTATGCTCCATGTAACATGGCGCGAGCTTTAACTGCTACTGAAAATTTCTGAACTTAAAAACCAAATACCAATTTCTCGGATCCAATCCATGACTACTCAAAAAACTGTATAGATAAAATATGTTAGTCGTGGAATTTTTTTATAAATAAATAAATATAAATAAATTCTTTATTGGTCACAAACAAAATATAAAGTATAAAAGAATTCCCTGACTTCTGCACTAGTATAAACTGTGTTGCAGAAGTCAGTGTCTTCCCTTTAATTATCACCATTATCATATTGGCCCTGGTGGAGTGACAACAATTCTTAAAGAAAACTAAAAGAAGCAAACAAAATCAAAACAAAATAAAGCAAAGAATAAAATAAAAAACGTAATAAAAACAATTAAATCTAAATGCTAAATAAAAAAAGCTAAATAAAAATAAAACATATGCCCTATCCCACCACACACCAGCCACTGTAACTCCTATGCTCCAGGATCAACAGCGGCACGCACAGTATTGATGCCGAGCAATGAAGCTCAGCGAATTTAAGGGGACTTAATTTGTCATAATCCCGCAACGAAGTTAATCAGAAAGACAGTATAAAGGAGTTAGAAAACAAAGAGTTGTCAACTTCCCTCCACAGCAAAGCTGGTGTCAAAATATTGGGCTGTTGATAATGATAATGATCATAGTTCAGTATAAGCCCAGTTGTAAAGTGATTAATGTGGTGTTCTGGGTGCAGTGCATGGCGCGCATGTCCCCCGCGCACTCGGCGCCGGCCGCCGTGGCCGACTCGTACTCCGCGCTGCGCCCCGACACCGCCTCCTCGGGGCCCCGACACACTGCCGACGACATAGGTACATAACACCCAGTGGCAGTACTGCCATAGAAGCCCAAAAGCCCATCTTGCCTTACAAATTCCAAATAATGATATTTAAGCTTTAAATATTTATTTAACTAAAGCAGTGGTCGGCAACCTTTTGGCAGGCAAGGGCCGCAATGTGGAGAAATAAACTAAAGGCCGGCCCGCACTTTGATATTTACCCTAGATTCTACGTAATACCTATGTATAATTGGTTATATCCCATAGAAAAAAATGAAAATGCTAACATTCAAGGGCCGCGCGTTGCCAACCGCTGAACTAAAGCAATTTGACATACAAATGAGAATATCCTGACCCCACAATAAGCAATTATAAACTAGACATTACAAATTAACATGTAACGCTTTTGGGCTTCTATGGAAGTACCGCCACTGATAACACCATTGGCCATGTATATGTATGTATGTACACATACAGGGTGTATAAAGACGGTGTTTGAAAACTAAGACAGGCAATAGCCACGCTGATTACCAATACCGTGACATTAAAAAAATCCCGGCAGAAAAATTGCCTGTCTTAGTTTCCGATCACGGTCTTTAATACACCCTGTATAACCAGACATAAGTATTCAAGACGACATAGGTATATAAGACGATATAAGTATATAAGAGCTTCGTAAAATCTTTGATAGATATTAGTTCTAACTTGGATATAACCCATTTTTATTGTAGCTATTCCTTCGGCACGCTGAATGGGTGAAAACATTGAACATAAAAAAATGTTGGCTTTAAACACTTTTAAAATTAAAAACCTCGTTAAAAAGTTTATACGAAAATATCTATTCCGTTATATGAGGTATCTATGTATATAAGGTACACTGAACAACAAACCATCTCAGTTGTAGAGGAGGCCCATGCCCAGCAGTGGGACGTATATGAGGTGATGATGATAAACAAGTATAGTTTTATTTAAGTAATTTATGTAAAGCACACGCCTGTATTCGAGAATTCAAAATTCGAAAAATTAAATTCATATACAACTTATTCTCCACAGAAACTGACACAGAATACCAAGACGCGCACATGGAAATGAATCAAGTACACACATGCGAAAACTCGGAAGCCAACCATTCCAAGCAAGGTAAAGTGAGTAGATTTAGGTCGCGCATCGCCCCTGGCTACAAAGGCTGCACCCACAAACAAAATAGTAAAGACTCGATAAAGGACAAACAGATACCAGGAGGCAACGTGCAACCACACGGACATCACCATACGAAAAACGTAAACCACCATCAATGCTGTGGGGCATTTGGCAACCCCCACGTAAGACATAAATCAAGTAACTCTAATTGTCGTCTTATATAATTATAGTAAGTAGCAGGAAATAAATTTCAAGTAGTTTGTGATTTTTGCCTGGCTTTAAGTTACAGTAAGCTGTGATAGCTCATTATAGAACAATTTTAAATAATCTTTCTTTTGGCTGTACTCAACTTTTGTAGAAAAACTAAGTTTTGTATCGATTGTTGAGAGGCGAATGTTTTTAGCGAATCGATACTCCTTGTGGACCGCCATGTACATCAGGTGCAAGGTGATTTTGCCCATATAAATAGTACTTAGTTAAAAATACTCGAAAAACAAACTGGAGTTCTCCAAGGGCCATCAATACTCATCATTTCTCAATATCTCCTTTCCTAGCTGTTTTGCATCAGATATAATATTTTGTGTTTGTGCTACAAATACGAACAAAATATTTGTAATGGGATTTACAAAACTTTGTAACACATTCAACCCACGTCTAGTCCTCGTTAAGTTCTCGTTTAAAATCAAAATGTTGTAATAATAGAATATAATTTATATCATAACAAATTCTTAGAGTATTGTTCATAGTACCTATAAGATAATCATAAGTTAGTTTTTATAGATCTCAAAAGTACACGACATCCCAAAAATAATTCCAAAGATTATTGTAATGACAATTACATGGCGTCTCTGATGAATGAGAATTATTTTAAATACAATTCGCTATGAATATATTCGTTATTTTTTATTATACAGAGTGTATTCAGACCGTGATCGGAAATTAGGCAGGTAATTACAAACCCATTGGCGTTAAAAAATCACGACAAAAAATAAAAATAATTACGTTTTCCTAACAATGATAGATATTAAATGGCTGTGGTTGTAAGGAAAATGTATTTATTTTTATTTTTTGTCGGGATTTTTTTTAATATCACGGTGTTTGTAATCATCGCAGCTATTATCTGCCTTAGTTTACGATCACGGTCTGTATACTAGTTTCTTATACGTAAGACGTAGAAGCCAGAAACAGCGCGAGACTTCACTGCCTTAAAATACGACCTAATAATTCGAGACAGATTAGTTATCAGATATATTAGTTATCAGATCAGATAAACATTAGTCTCAATGCTACCGGATCATCTTGAAGCAGCTCTATGGAGTAGGGCCGTAGCTAAGGGGGCATTAAGGGGCAATGCCCTACCTTAAAAAACGAGTGTATAGTCTAAGGTAGGAACAGATTTCCTTCGTATATGGAGGCTGTATTTCAAAGATTCTGCGCCGACTTACTAGATATTTCTGTAGGAAACCTGGCGGGTCATTAAAGATTGTGCCATTTAATCTTGCTTTTTTAATTAGACAGAAAGTAGAAACACATTATTCTATGACCAGTTTATATAACCTCATCTCTGTAATTTATATTACTTTAAAAATATGTCATATAATTAACACAGCTTAGTCACAGTAACGTTCATTTGGGACACCATGTACAAAAAAAAACATTAAATGAGCTTTACAAGATGACAATAGACATATTTTAATCCTTAAATAATATCACGTTTGTACACTGTTTGACAGTGCTTTAATGTATAGTTGTAATGTATACAAAGATCACTTTAGATTGTATTTTCAATATAGGCAATATTGTTTTATATGACAAAGACCATATTCTAATGTCTTTAGATCGTTACTTAGTAGCGTTGTATTATATCCTTGTTGTATTTATTGTTGGCAACATTACTGCTATAAATCCGCTTATAAAATGTAACCCTATAAAATCATCACTTTGTATATATCTGTACTTGCTAACTGTTTTTTAGAGTGGCAACATTAGTTTTATTATTTTGCGCAGTATTGTTTCTTTTAATGACAACTTGATCAATTGAACGTCATTATTGTACCTTTAAAAATCAAATTAAATAATAAATAAATACACCCAACAGTCACATACATAGTTCTGACCCCACACTAGGATACAAGTCCTGTGTCGTGGGTATCAGAAACTACGAGAGACTTTTCGGTCTCACAAACACCCAGACCCGAAACAAATATTTGTGGATCACACAAACATTTGTCTCGGTGCGGGGATCGAACCCGCACCCTCTCGTTTCGCAAGCTGGTGTCTAGCCAACTGCGCCACGGGGCTGTCAATTCTAATTCGTCTTCTAATTCTAATTAATGTTTTTTTTTACCAGGCAGATCTGTTATTTTTAATTTAAAGACGTTTATGCATGTAAGGTCTTACATTAATTGTATTAAAAGTATTCTATTTCCAAGGTTTATGTATAAAAGTTACTATAAATATTATGTAGATGAGTGTTGTGAGTCAATTAAGAAATTTTATCTAGTCGTTTTGAGATTAAATGTTGTATTTAATTTTGTTTTAATTTACTGTATTTACGTGTTTGTAAAAACTACTCAACCAATACCGCGAATGATATTTATTTCTATAGGTACATACCTCTTATATTAAAATAGTTTAATAATTATACGTTCTTTTATTGAGTTATTCATAGGTAATAATTCGGAACCCTTCATAAAATTGATGGATAAATAATCTATAAGTAGTGATAAATATTTATTACCTGTGTACCTAATGTTTACCTAGATTGAGGAAATACACTCACTGTGCTAGGAATCCGTTTGGGAACCGGAATAGGCGACATTACCGAGTTACCCCTAGACCTCTTACCTCCTAGGCCTAAAATGATGTACTACACAAAATATTCGATAAGGTAACGATCTTATTAATAATTAAGTTTGTTTTAAAGATAGTAAATCGGCGGTCGCGGGTTCAAACCCCAGGCACACACCTCTGACTTTTCGTAGTTATGTGTGTATTCTCAAAGAATTATCACGTATATTAACGGTGAAGGAAAACATCGTGAAACCTGCACACCTAAAAATTTCTTAGGAATTTCTTATATGTGTAATCCGCCAACCCGCATTAGGCCAGCGCGGTGAACTAAGGCCTAAACCCTCTCAGTTGTAGAGGAGGCTCGTGCCCAGCAGTGGGACGTATATGGGCTGATGATGAAAGGTAGTAGGTAAAAGTCTTGCTTCGTCTAACATTATGACGTTTGACAGATTAAGACAAATACAGTTTAGCTAATGCAAACTTACTAAGCAACCTGTATGCAAGGCCCTAGATTAGTCCGTCATGTCTATTATTACAAGTCACAATTTTAATGAGTTAGTCTGTATTTAGAGGTTCCCAAACTTATTTTGTCTTAAAAACAACTTAAATTAAATAAATTATTCTTAGCTACATCAGCGGAGATTAAACATTCATTCTTAACAAGACTTTTATTATAACCCACAATAGTTAACTTGAGACCTGAGCGTAGTAACACACAGTACACAAAGTCGCGCAGGCTTATTCAAACAGAACAGATATATGAACTATCTTACTAAATAAAATTATGTTGTTCAGTTATTAAAATTTAAAAAATTATGTACCTATATAAAATTACAAATCGCCCCTCAGCGTTTACAACGCCCTTCCTTTTTTTCTGGGTCTCTTACGCGCCCTCGCCCACAAGGTGGCGTTATCGCCCTCTTTGGAAAAGACTGGTCTAGATCCATGTATAAGTACTCGTAATTCGTATATTTACCAATTTTTTAACTTATACTTAGTTTATAGATACCCGCATAAATATTTCAAATTTAGATTAATTAGCTAATTTCGATGTTTTTTGTGCGAAAAAAGTTTTTAGACATACTCTTTCTTCTATATTAAATTCATTCGCGGTATTGAATCTGACGCGTAATTCTTAAACGTTAGTTATTTCGGACATATATGTATGTATAATGTATATCGTATATCAAAAATTAAATACACTTTTATAGTATTGACTTACACTTCACGAGCCGCTTGTATAGATCTAAGAAAAAATATCCATGGCGATCTGTTCTTAGATAAATGTATAAACTTTGTTGGCCATGTTACATAGAGTTCTCAATGGATTTCATTGCCAAACTTGTAAATCTCACTATTGTATAATTAAATAGAAATTATCAAAATAATTGTCTCGTATCGAATTCTACCCCGTGAATCCCGAATAAAACATTTATCAATAAGCTCAATTATTTATTAAGAAATAGAAATTTGTGTTCATACAAAAATAATACGATTACTGTTGTTATAGTATAAATCTATAACTATTCAAAACTTAGTTCGGTGCCTTTCAAATGTTGCTCTGCCCATTCATCGAATCTTCTAGAAAGGTCGTCAGACATGTAATTCTTCCAATCACCAATTTCACCTTTCCTTATGAATCTCAATTTCGTCTGCTCCAAGTAACTTTTGCCAAAAGACTTTTCAAGAATCGCTTCTAAGTTGACCGCACGATTAGTTTTCATGTTTTGGAAAGAGAGATGATCGCAAAGTTTGTCCACATCTTCGTCAGTCAATTTTTTGTCGAGAAATTTTGCCGTTCGTCGCACAACCGATGGCAGATCGTGTTTCATTTCTTCAAATTTTATGAACAGGACATTTGGATCGAAACGTCTGTTCCAAAAACCTGCAACGCGATATAAACTTTAATAATTTTGTTGGTGCCTGCCTGGACTGCCTCGTGGTCTCGCGGTATAAGTATGCGCCGTGCGATGTAGAGGTCCTGGGTTCGATTCCCGGGTCGGGCAGTGTTATTGGGTTTTTCCATTAGGAAATTCTCAGTAACAGCACGGAGTCTGGAAATGTGCCCGAAAAACGGCAATAGGCTCGCCCCCTATTACGTGGGACTTATACATGCCAGGCGAAATGTGGGTGCAGAAATGCCCCTCTGCCTACTCCTTCGGGGAATACAGGCGTGAGTTTATGTATGTATGTATGTAATTTTGTTGGTATTTTTTTTGGCTTTTGTATTCTCGTTTTATTCTGATACAATTGTTTACCATATTAGCATTTGATATTAGGTTGGTATGCATTGTAGTCTAAATAAAGTGGCAGACATGAAACGATTACAATTCTCCTTCCAGTTAATAACTTGTGCAGACCTGATATACTTATACCAGTTGTCTCCGGAACGAGACACACTAACTTGAGCCACTGTGGCGCGTTTATGTACAACTGTTACCTAGATCGATCCCAATAACCTGCTAGTTACCATCTACAAATTGGGCTTGCCATAATCTCGCTCATCGTACATGTTGTGGCCATATAAAACAAGTATAGGTTGCAACACCCATTTTACGTCTAAAAAAGCTTAGCCTTCTTACCAAGTATGTGATTCCACACAGGGCCGAATGGAGCGCGGTCTCTCATGAACAGGTCGCAGAATTCTTCGAAAGTGCCTTTAAGACCGTGCACGAGTATGCAATAGTGATAGTACGACACCACCATATCTTTTGGGTTGCGAGAAGTGTAAATGATCTAGAAAAAAGATATCAGCGGTCTTATTACAAAACTTAGACTAAAGTTAATATCTGATACACTCTCATGACTTACCGAACTATACCTGATTTATGATAGTAATAGCTATATAGTCTAAGTTTTGTAATAAAGCTGCACATATTTTTTACTTCATCAAAGTTACAATAAATTTTCTTGTAACTCACTCTAAAGGGGAAGGAAATAAGTATACAAGGAAAGTTAAATGCGTATAAATTATTAATGTTTATTTATTTAGGTTAATTAAACGTAATTAACCTAAATAAATTACCTAGGCGGATATAGAATTATTTTCCGACAGCAAAATCATTAGCCATATTTTGCAAATTATATGAAAGAGTAATCAGAGCAAATAAAAGACGCCATCAATTTTCAAAATCGGCTCTATAACTTTAGTCTTGCTAGTATTCATCGTTCATTTATCAGAGATTCAATAAGAATATGAATTTATTTATTTTAATGAATCAATTAAGAACCTTTGGTTTCGCTGTGTTGTCGTCTTTCTGTATATCAACAGGCAGTAAGTCCCAGGGCAAATGACTGCGGATGTATCGAGGGTGGGGCAAACGATATTTCACGAGGTCCACAGAAGTTCCTTTAACGGACTCGTCATGCCATTCAGCGTGTCCGTCAACCATGATGCAAGAAAGTTCCACCAGGGGGCACCGAATCTAAAATATTACAGATTTTATGAGAGAATGAAAACAAAGAAATATATAGCTGACCGACTCAATACTGGCTATTTTTTCGTGTACTTGAGTATAAAATATAATTTAAAAATTCAAAAATAATAATAAAGAACGCTTTCTACGACATTTGCTGGTAAAAAATTAACAACAAGAAACAAATATCTACATACATACATAAACTCACGCCTGTATTCCCCGAAGGAGTAGGCAGAGGTGCATTTCTGCACCCACATTTCGCCGGGTTTGTATTAGTCCCACGTAAAAGGGGGCGAGCCAATTGCCTTTTTTCAGGTACATTTCCAGACCCCGTGCTGTTACTGAGAATTTCCTTATGGAAAAACCCAATAACACTTTGCCCGAACCCGGAATCGAACCCAGGACCTCTAGATCGCACGACACATACTTGTACTGCGAGACCACGAGGCGGCAAACAAATATCTTTATAAAACAAATTTTATTGAATTTACCTGTTGTAAAGATTTGGCTCCCTCATAGTCTAAATCATGTCCAATAAGCCACACCATCTCTTGACACCAAGTCGATCCTAAAACATATCGACATCATTTATAACACACTTGTCTGTTGTGCTAATAGGTACTCTTATTTTTCTTTAGTTCGCAAACTATCTTACAGTTAATTAAAATGATAATAGGTACAAATATCCATGTTTTAAGACTACTAATGTTGAAAATACTAAAATAAAGTAACTATCATGTCTTAGAAATAACTGTGCGGTAAATGCATTGCATAACGACCATTCATGGAATACCATAGTATTTTTTTTTTATTAATTTATATGTAGTCAACGATAGGACAATAACACCGGACGCAGTAATCAAATCTGCACTAACCAAACTAACAATATCGACCGAAGCTTTCAATGAGACAATAATGTCCTACGCCACAGCATCTTGTATCGTGAAAACATCTACAAATACAATTTACGTAGACAAATTCAAATTTTCATCCCTGTAGAGATCGAACCTGCGAAGTGCGACCGTTCTAGTCTCTTTACTCTGGAGGCCAATACAGTTCAATTAATTTACTTTAACGGATAACTTGACATAAATTAGTTACTGAATACTAACCTGTCCGTGGGTAGGAGCACATCCACACATCACTATCCCTGACCTCCATATCAAGAATGTCTTGTCCAATGGCCATATAATCAGCAGGCAATATCACTCTCCCCGGATTAATCTCAACCATACAATCCTTCTTCTCGAACATTCTATCCAGCGAACTGCCAGTCTCCTCGTCCAACTTCGAAAAAGTCAACATTGGTTTCGTGCGCATGATGAATATCTTTATAATAAAGTGTAGATAAACATTGAGTTTTATTATTTATGTATTTCACGGTAGGATTCAGTAAACACGTCTAAAGCGTCTGTTATTAGGAAGTGGTGTGTTCGCGTGTAAGCGGTCGACGCATCGGCAGTTTTCCGCAACTCTCACTTGCTGGTGTGTCCGCTTTCGTTTCTATAGTAGGATAACCATTGCAAAGGAATATAGGTAACAAATTATTGGATATTCAATTATTTCATATTTTCGTGTGACTCAAAATATAAATGGCGAAACGTGGTTATGGTGTGTTATGACTGCCTCGTGGTCTCGCGGTACAAGTATGTGCCGTGCGATCTAGAGGTCCTGGGTTCGATTCCCGGGTCGGGCAAAATGTTATTGGGTTTTTCCATTAGGAAATTCTCAGTAACAGCACGGAGTCTGGAAGTGTGCCCGAAAAGCGGCAATAGGCTCGCCCCCTATTACGTGGGACTGATACATACCTGGCGAAATGCGGGTGCAGAAATGCACCTCTGCCTACCCCTTCGGGGAATACAGGCGTGAGTTTATGTATGTATGTATGTATGTGGTTATGCAACTAGGTACAGCTCAGGCTACGCCTTCGAAGATAGGGATTTGAGTTCAAGTTTGTAATTTTTTATTGGTGGAAAAAGTGGCCTATTCTCGTATCTATCCAGAACATTTGTTTCGGGTCTATATTTTTGTGAGACTCGAAAGAGTTTCGAAGGTTCTGGTAGAAACACTTTAAAACTTCATCTTGAGTGCAAAGGGAAAGGTCTATGTGACCGTTTGGTGTAAAATACACTCTGCCTGTCCTAATAAAAATAATATCTACTATATACTTAATAACACACAAATAGTGATGGCCTCGAAGTATAGGCGCGCGGTCGAGAATCTCGGCGGTTGCGGGTTCAAACCCCGAGCAAGCACACACCTCTGACTTTTCGAAATTATGTGTGTATTCATAATGAATTATCACTTACTTTAACGGTGAAGGAAAACATCGTGAGGAAACATGCACACCTAAGAGTTCTTAGCAATTTCTAAGGTGGACTAAGGCCTAAACCCTCTCAATTGTAGTGGAGGCCCGCGCCCAGCAGTGGGACGTATATGGGCTGATGATGATAAATAGCCAATTCGTATATAAAGCAAATTATCCGTCTTCCAATAAACTCAATGTGAACCTACGAGGAACAACTTCGTAAACTGTCTACGTAACGCAAAGCAGTACTTAGAAATTGCGGTTACTATTTGCGTACAGTCAGCACGATATCACCCTGTGTAATTTTATTTGACTTAAACGTAGGTATTGCGAGTTAGATACTATAAGTTACTAGGTATAAGGTGTTAAAAAAGTTTTGCATTAAGTGCATTTAATCAAGAATCAGTACCTACTTAGCACTAGATCGTGACGCCCTTCTAAATATTATAGGTAGTAATTTAAACGAGTATATTAATTTCCTTTCTAATCTATATTGCATTTTTGTAAACAGCGTGCCATTTCATCTAAGAAACGTCAAACGACAACTACACTCCAACTGCCACATTTCAACCCCATCTCATAACAGTGATTAATGAACCTAAGCACAGATCTTAAGCAAGGTCTTAACATTCCACAGTTGACCACTTTTTTCATAAGTACCCTCATTTTACAACCCTAGTTTTTAAGCTCATTTCTCTTCTTCGCAGAGGTGGAACCCCGCTCTCATGAAGCCGATGCATTATTAATATAGAGAGGAGAAGGTGGTAATGTGACCCCCGCAGGTATATTGATCCCCTTGAATAATAGTTAGTTTCTTACCTATATTATTTTGGTGCAACGGGACCATTTCCGTATACTATTGATTTATTACCCTACAAATCTGCTTGGGGCGGTTACGTTCGTTCGTCATTTGAACAAGTCGAAACTCGTACCCGACAAACTTATTTTTCGACTGTGAGTTTTATTCCATAATTTATAAAAAAAATGATAGTTTTTGCTGTTGTTTTGAATATTGTGTTCGTGACACTGTCTTCTACGGGATATATAAGGTAAATATTCATTTTTTACATTTTTTCAATTGTTTTAGGTTGTTTATCAAAATATTTTCAATAATTTTAATTTGGCCCCCTGACACTGGTTGTATCATGGCCCCGGGGGCACATAACAAGTATGACTTGCTTATCATTCACATATTTTTATTTTGCGGTTTCAGATGCCTAGACAAACTGTTTTGCCTCTATCTTCGATGAAGAAACCAGAGACGTGCATGTAAGAGTGTATCAGATATATTTGAGCCGCCTACGATGATTTTTCCAAGCAAAAACTTTATGGATATTTTGTTAAAAAGTGGACCTCCTGGAACGATTGGCAAAGTTCATCCATTTGGTTGGATTCGATCCAATTCGTTCACTGAATGGTTCAGGCATTTTATTGATAAATTTTCAGGCATTTTATTGATAAAATTACCCCGGGGGCCACATTACCATCAGTTGATCTCGAGATGCCAAATTTGATTACTTCAGAATAAATGATAATTTTGATTTTATTTAGCGAGTTTCTTTTATTTCATAGTAAGATATGTAGGTACACACAAATAAATACGAAACCCAATAAAACATTTTCCATATTTTTAATTCCATTACTTTAGAAATAAACCTTAAAAAACAAAGTGGGGGGCCACATTACCACCTTCTCCTATACCTACTGTACCATACCATTTTAAATACGTAGGTATTTAAAAAGCGAGAATTTTCTGAAGACAACGATTATTCGAGTTCAATCTTGATTCTACACGGTCGGATACGACTGTTGTCGAGCAGCATCCACAATTTGCCGATTATGTAGCATATCTATTACCCACCCTCCTTCAACTTACTCTTATTTTGGCAAATGTCGCCGCTCTCTTTCTGAATCCTTTTTTTTTTATTTAGTACCTACGTTCCTAAAACTTTGATACTGATGATCCTACATGTTAGTGAAAAATCATGTCAATTTAAATTACAAATATTTTGTTTAAACATGTGCCACTAAGCTTCTTTACGGCGAAAATAATACAAGGTGACTCATACCGGAAGATCAATAAGCGCGCGCAGTTTTTGTTTTTATTATTTGCGCCTTAGTTACCTAGTTTCGATGCCCTCACAAACATACAAAAACGTCAAACGCGTAAACAAAAACACTGATTCCGAAATAACAAATGAAAAAATGACTAAAGTTACCAATGTGAATTATAGTTTAGCTTATGAGATTTTACTTTATCTGAATACCTTTTATTTGGGCATGTTTTTCTTGTGTGAAGTGGCCATGGGTATATTAAAAGTTATCAACGTTCCGTATCCAGAAAACACTATTCAAACGGAGACTGGCATATTTTTTGCTTTGTGTATTGTTGAAGTTTTGAGGATTTTTTTGGGTCGACGTGGCAACCTCACAAACAGAAGTAAGTGTGGATTATGTAAATAACCAGCCCATTTTATTATATTGCTTTAATTATTTGTTTATTATATCCCCTTTTATAACATTAGTAGAATCAATACTATCTTAAGTAATAAGTTAAAAATAACTTCTAAGAAACGGAAGGGCAATTTAATTTGGTACTTTTGTTTACATTGTTTTTTCTTTCTTTCAGAAATACCAGTATTCTTTTCAATACTGCTGACAATACCATCTACAGTTGGGGTTGTTTACTTTATTATCTATCAGACATACATACTCCGGCTTGAATATATTTGGTGTGTAGTGATGCTGTTATTCCATGGTTTGGAGCTGACTTTTGCTCTTCTCTTCATTTTCACAGTGTGCAAGAACCAGCAATTTGATTAGAATAAATTTAAAAGTACCTCCTTGCCAAAGAGATACTAATTGCCAAATTGTACCTACTAGACTTTATTTATGAACTGTGGTAACTAAAAACATTGTTACTACTATACCCAAGTCTTATAAACACATTAAATGTATTGAAAATATAAGGGTACTTTTCTGATGTACTTACTTTAAGAGCATAATTGCTATCTTTCATTGCCTATATAATGTAACTAGTAGGATAAAAATGTAATTTTTCATCTAAGTATTAGTGTCATTATAATATGAAATAATATAAAATAAACAATTGTTTATTAGAACACTTCTTCATATGCACAATGTATTGTAATTGTATTGTCTATTGATATAGAGAAAAAAAATATTGAAATAAAAAAATAAGTGTGTTGACTATATTCATTTTATTCTACATACAATTTATGATAACATTTATTCACTAGTTTTATTTGGTGGCACAAGATGCTCAGGCATTGGTAAACATTCAACCTTTGTCACTTTGAGGGCACAACCTTCCGGCAAGTTCCGCTCAATGTATTCCAAGTAAGTCTCGCATGTTGAGCCTGTTAGTCTTTGCAGGTGTATGAATCTGAAGTATGTGCGAATTTCATACTGAACTTTGTGTTTCTTGTAAATGTGCACACACCTGAGAAGTGTGTGCCTTTCTTTATCTGCTTTTCTCTGCGCCCAACTAAAAAAAAAAAAGGAATTTAATTTAATTTGAAATGTATAGTAATACCAGAGTAATAAGTTTTTAATTTTCCACGCTCTTGTTTAATTTTTACTACATATTAAGTAGAATTGAGGAAGTAAATATAGTGAACTAATAAACAAATATGTCCAACAGTGACCCACATAGTTCTGAAAATAAGTAACAAGTATTGTTTTGAGGGTTTCAAAAACTAATGTTATCACAGACACTTTTTGGGGATCACACAAACATTTGTCTTGTTTCAAAAGCTGGTGTCTACCCAACTGTGCTAAAGAAACTATCAAACATTTCGTTATATTGACGAGGATTATAACCGTTCTATATAATGGTGCTAAACCATTTATTAAAAAGCTGCTGTTGTGCCGATATCAAATCAAACATACCTTTTAGTAACCTCTATGCCTAAATGCGAGGCAGCAGCAATGCAGAACCAAGAGTAACTAAGTAATACAGCGGGGTCAACTCCTCTCATTTCCAGCTCTACTCTTTTGTACAATTTATCGAGTTCTATCGCTGAAGGGACATCTTCAATTGGCTTTGTTATTGGTGTCACAGTAGCAGATAGAGGGCGAATAATGTAGTTCGGAGTAATTGTTTGTCGAATCAAAGGCGCAGAACGTAGTAAACTCTAAAAAATAAAATATTATTTAATATTAATTGTTACATATTAGGACATATTTTATAAGAATATAACCTCACCCTAATTGCATTCATTTTCACTAAAGGGATTATAATGGTAGTGGTAAATTATAGTGGTATTTATTTCGCTTTATTGAATATATTATCTTTCTTTTGTGGTATTATTTACATTATTTTCATGTGTTTTTGCAGCTCAAAAATAGAGAATAGACAAATGTGAAATGACAGTTGACAATTGACAACTTTTTTTCTTATTCTTCTTGAATGGCAAAGGACATCTAAGTATACTGATTTTTATAGGTATGCTACACAATCACAAATTTGAAGGGCGGCAGCAATGTCAATTCTTAGTTTGAGACTGTGTCTGTGTGTGTAGGTACGCATTTTTTGCAATGGCTACCAAAAGCTTTTAGTTTACAACTTAAAGCCAGTTCAACGTATCGGTTGAACTTTTGTTGGATTGTGACACCCTAGGCTCAGAGCAAATGAGCCTTGCGTGTAGTGCCAGTAAGTTAGCTCTACTATTACCTTTGGTAAAAAGGATTTTTATTTATTTGTCCTAAAAATTAAAAAATAAATCAACGTTGACGCATATGCATGTACAAATTGCGAGGCCGTGTGAGCTGAAACCCTTTTGCCTTAATATTAAATGAAAAAAAAAGACTTCGACTTCTGACAGGTGACATTTAGAAAAAACAAACATTCACAAAAAGAGATTTGGTTTGATTTGAAGAGGCATTGTAAGAATTTCTATATCATACAATTCTTTTTCTCCACTTAAATGTATTAAGGAAATGAAAGCAAAATGGTTGGTGCAATGACTTTATTTAAGTTGCTTCACTGCAAGCATCTTCGGAAAATTAGTGAAGATTCTTCAGAAGAAGATTCATCAAACTTTGATCACGCACAAGATATTCAAGTTAAGAAAGAATATGACGATAGTTTATGTAGAGTTTGTTTGAAAGATGGCTGTGTGCCTATCCACGATAATGAAGGAATATTGGAAGCATTAAACACATTTGGTGGGATATATGTAAGTGTGGACGATTCGTATCCAAAACATCTGTGTCAGTCATGCCACTCTCTCCTTCAGGGTGCAATTTTATTAAGGAAGACAGCTCAACGTTCAGACGAAATATTAAAACAGCCATATGATAATAGTATTGAAGACGACAGTGGAGTGAATGATGACTTGGGAGGCTTAGATGATGAAATATACGCGTATGCAATATACAAAGAGGAGAAAAAACCTGTAAAGAAAAAAGAGAAAGATTATTATTGCAGAAAATGTAATTTGGAATTTAAAAACCATGACGAATACACAAATCACCGACTTTCAGATGAACATGACAATATGAGACACACATGCCATATTTGTAACAAATCGTACAGGGCAGAATATTTTAAAAAGCACTTGGCGACACACAACCAAGATCCCCCGCACATGTGTGATATATGTGGAAAGAAGTTTAATGCACAGGGACATTTTGCTCGGCATCGGCTAACTCATTTCTATAAACTGCCATATCAATGTAGTCTGTGTCCATATAAAGGGAGATTTAGTGAGTCATTAAAAATGCATATGAGATCTCACACTGGTGAGAAGCCATATCAGTGCACACAATGCCCGTCAAGGTTCATTAACAAGAGTAATCTCAATAAGCACATGTTAACACATAGAGGGCAGCATGATTTCAAATGTGACTCGTGTGGCCGAGGTTTCTACACAAAAAGAGAACTGGAAATGCATTTTAAAGTTGATCATACAGGCATTAAAGATCATATTTGCAATACTTGTGGAAAGGCATTTGGCTACAGAAAGCAAATGATGAAGCATCAGTTAAAGGTTCATAAGAGAGAAAAGTTAAAAAGTGGCAGAACTCCTTTATATGTGAAAGTGGAATTAATGAAGCAGAAAGGAGAGGATATAGTGACAGATTAATATTATTGTCAACATTGCCTAATAGTCTTAACTTTATACATTTAGCAGCCATCAAGCGTATTCATAAAATAAATCATATTAATAATAGTTGGTTTGTTGGTGGTTTTTCTGAGACGCTATCCTGATCATGTTGATTTTTTTACTCAACTAGAATCTCATGCAATTTGTGATCTGTTTGTGTACATTCTCTAAGTGAGGTGTAACCATTCAGTGGTTTTGGTGGTGAGTAACCACCATTAGAAGCGGTCTTTTGTTATCTGCTAACAGCAGTATCATAGTAGTGTCAAACATGCTAATATGGGAAACCTACATGAAGCAATATCTAAGGAATTAAGCTATAAGGACTCTGAAGTCAATATTTTGTCTTTTAATTATTATTGGTACAAAACTTTCCCCATAAATATTTAATGGAAGATATAATTACAATTCTCACTAATAATAATAAATAATAACAGAAATTTTAATGACATTTTTTTTAATTACTGGCTTTTTTTAATGAATGACTTTCATAACTAGTAGTAAAACATTGTATTCATCATCCATCATCACCATCATCAGCCCATATACGTCCCACTGCTGGGCACGGGCCTCCTCTACCATTGAGAGGGTTTAGGCCTTAGTCCACCACGCTGGCCTAGTGCGGGTTGGCGGACTACACACCTAAGAAATTCCAAAGAACTTTTAGGTGTGCAGGTTTCATCACGATGTTTTCCTTCACCGTTAAAGTACGTGATAATTCATTGTGAATACACACAACTTCGAAAAGTCAGAGGTGTGTGCCTGGGGTTTGAACCCGCGACCGTCGAGATTTTCGACCGCGTGCCTAAACCTCGAGGCCATCACGACTTACCATTCATCATCATCAGCCCATATATGTCCCACTGCTGGGCATGGGCCTCTTCTGCAACTGAGATGGTTTAGGCCTTAGTTCACCATGCTGGCCTAGTTCAGGTTGGCGGAATACACACCTAAGAAATTCCTAAAAACTTTTAGGTGTGCAGGTTTCCTCTCGATGTTTTCCTTCACCGTTAAAGTAAGTGATAATTTATTGTGAATATACACATAACTACGAAAAGTCAGATCATGTGTGTACCTAAACTTTAATAAATATTAGATATCCATAATTATCTCATTTAACTTGTTTGTACATAAGCAACCTATTTGACTCACTCAAAAAATATATTTAAAAAAAAAATATTGGCTCTAACATTAGTAATTATTTGTCAAATATTTTAAAATGACATTCGAAAGTCACTGCATTTGAATGTTAGCTACGTGTGCCCAAGAAATATTTTAAGTAATGGCGAACGAAGCTGAAGAAACGGTGCGAAAACTAGCCATGCACAAAGGCGTAGTAGGCGTTGTTGTGGTGAATGGGGAAGGTATACCTATCAAGACCACATTGGATAACCACGTGTCGGTGCAATATGCTGGTCTCATGACCGCACTCATCGATAAAGCGAAAGCCGTAGTCCGCGATTTGGACCCTAGCAACGACCTCACGTTTCTCCGCATTAGAAGCAAGAAGAGCGAGGTTATGGTCGCTCCAGACAAAGATTTTATATTGATAGTTGTCCAAAATCCTGTTGAATGACGAAGGCTTCGGCGCAATACTGTCTTGCGCTTTTTTATGTATTTTTACTATTAGAGTAACTTAACTACTTAGTAACACTATATGGACGTTTGTTCGTATTGAAATAAAAATTGCAGTGATGTTTGTAAAAATAACGTGTTTATTTTTAAATCAACTAAAGATTCGATTTTGAGAAGTAACTTACGTATGTCCTCAAGCCCTATGTTTAAAGGTATATGGGTATAGTGTACTTTCTTTGACTGCATTATTCTCAAGTAATATGGGCGAACCTAGTCTTGTCGGGTTCATTTCCTGCCTGTGCTGCTACTGAGAATTTCCATACTACTCAGTCCCGGGACCTCTTAATCAGACGCCAATCTAAGTCACAATATCAAAGACAGTTCTGAATAACATAGCGTGATAAAACTTAGGAATATTTAATCGCTCAAATAAAAAAGCCATGGTATTGAAAACACGACACTTTATTTTTAAATATTACTTAAACACTCTTTTATATTAACATAGGAATGTTTTACCATTGATCTTCTCCTTCCGGCCAGTCATCATTGTCCTGGCCTCGGTTCCCGAAATTATTTTGGTTGCCAAAACTACGTCGGTTGTTGAAGCCACTTTGGTTATTAAATCCACCACCGTAACCACCGCGGTTACCAAAACCTCCTTGATTCCCGTATCCACCGCGGTTGTCAAATCCGTCTGGATTTCCGAAACCGCGTTGTGGACCAAAGCCTCCTCGGTTGCCATAGCCCCTCCAGTTTCCGAAACCGCCAGGCTTATTTCCAAAGCCGCCCGAATCGAATCGGTTTTGTCCTCCGAAACCATTGCCCGAGTTCCCAAATGGATTCCTGGAGCTACCGCTGGCAAAACTACCACCGGAAAAACCACCACGAGGTCCATCTGTGTTCCAACCTCTATTTAAGTTGGGTCTCTTTGCTTCCGATCTGAAGACCGGCGCATTGACTTCTCGCCGTATATTGTAATCACCGGCGTCCATAACGCATAACTCTTGCAGGCATGCTATAACCTGGAAAATGCAACAATATTTTATAGCCTGTTTTTTTTCATTATTATTAGCATACAGAACACTAAAGTGATATTAAGAGCGTTTACGCGCCACGCGGCTAGTCGAATTTCGGTAAATATGACTCGCGTAAATATGAGCGTCTATAGTTAATGATATGCAATGAAAATGAATGAAACAATGTTAATTGAGTCTATAAAATGTTAAATACATCACTTATGTCATCACTGATCATCATCATTGTTCGGAATGCAGTCAGATAACCGCGAAAACATCGACGGAACTAAAAATCGACGGTGCGCAGAGCGACATGTCCTCTCTCTGAAAAGACTTGCGGCAGACTGATTTGCACCGGGCTGTGCGCAGCGTTTTATAGAAAATTTTAAAATATTTATAAAAAAAATAAGTGAAATTTCTTCAAAACAAAAATTGTACGTTTTCAAGTACAGTTTCTTATATTATAAAAAATTGTTGTTTTATTAAATTATTTATCATATATGGGTCAAAAAAATACTGTATTGACAGTAATTTCTCAATATTTCGAATGCCTTAAATTTTTTATTACTTGAATAAGGGATCTAAATCTTAAAATGTTTTGCTTGATATTTCCAATTCAACATTTAAGTTTTATTAAATATGTTATAAATAAACCCAAATTTTGAGCCTCGAAAATGACTCTAAAATTGAATTTATGAAAACCTTCGTTCAGTTATCTTGTTAAATATTAAAATTTACACAAAAATCCTAAAATGTTCTTCACTGACTATTTAGATGACAATATTCCCTAAAATAATTGGAAATAACATGTTTGTACGATGAGTCTTTCATCAAATTTAACGGGTTCGAAAAGTACTGTTTTTGCTCAAATTACGCTAAAACCGCGTAAACGCTTTTAAATACAGCAATAATAATTTATTTCGCAAATATTACTCATAGACTATAGACTAGCACAATATAATTTTCTTTAATTAGTATTCATTGCTATATGACATTCACAGTTAAAAATGACCTTCTGTTCAACCGGCGTGAATTTCAAGGCTGCATCGGGCTCAGCGGCGGCGCGTTCCACTAGTTTCTCGATGGCGGGGCGCAGCGCAGTCACCAGCGCTGCAGACTTCGCAGACATCTTGAAATTCAACCAGTTGTCTAGTCTGACTACGTCGTCCACCTGCCATTGACAATTTATTGATTAGGATTATACATTACTAAGCGTAGAAAAGAATTTTAACACAACTATTTGTTATGAAGGCCAAAATAACTCCTTATAGTAAAGAAGAATATATAAATACCCAATTCTTTTAAGAGCAACATACAACATACAGCAAAAATAAAAATATAAGACGAGAAACTTGATGTTCTATTTAGACAACATAGTGCTTACTATTAGGTATGGTGTTGTCACTTTGTCGTACTCATATAAAAAATAGAAAAAAAAAGTGCGATATGGGATGTATTTATCTTATGCTAAAAGTTTTTTCCTATAGAGGGTATGCCATGGTGAAATTCTGACGCCCCATTATCACAGGTCCGATATGCAACACTTAAACATAAAATACAACACAATACAACTTTTCGTAGTAGTGTTGGCCTCTTGAGGTTTAGGCGCGTGGTTGAGATTCTTGGCAGTCGCGGGTTCAAACTCCAGGCACACACCACTAACTTTTCAAACTACTTTTACTTACTTTCGGGTACTTTAACGATGGAGGAAAACATCGGGAGGAAACCTACACATCCAAAAAAGTTCTTAGAAATTTCTTTAGTGTGTAGTCTGCCAACCTTCTCATTTGTAGAAGAGGCCCGTGCCCAGGCGGTGGGACTTATATGGGTTGATTATGAAATACAACCTCAGTCCAATAGGACTAAAATCTATACCATAAATATTTAATGGCTGATTAATAGAATTATAATACAAATACCAACCCATTCAACTTTAGAGCTGCCGAACAGCAGCAGGTGGAGGGGAGCGACCATGGTGGTTTGTTTGCAGCTGATGGCTCGCGTGCGCACCTTCTCGCCGAACACGAAGAGCGGCGACCGGAACTTCTGCTCCGTGCTGCTGCAATTCACCGAAGTCTTGTGGATGAGGGCCGGCTTGCCTTCAGTCGTCAACACCTGTGGCACAAAATCTGTGATATAGACCAGTCTTACAAAATGGTTAGGTTATTATAAATTTGAACTTTAAATAGATTTTAAAGTAAATGTAATTATTAAACTAATGTTTGGGGTCATTGGCTGGTTAACCGTCTTCGATATTGTTTACTGTATGAGATCTTGGATTCGACTCCCGGGTCGGCAAAGCGTATTTTGTAAAATTCTCAGCACAGTCTAGAAATGTGCCCGGAAATCGGAAATGCATTCACCAGATATGATGCTTTAAATATAGAGGGTGACACATTGCTGCAGACATTCTTCTAAAACTACCCCTTCAGGAATACTAGCTTAACTACTAGCGTGAACGTGACTTTTCATCAACCACATGGGATTCAATTACATATATTTAAAAAAATACCTTTCTTTTCCCTTGGTGTAGGCACACATTAGGATATAATCCCATGCACATGAGCGCCACGACCACATCGAGCGTGGGGTCTGGCCCCATTGGGTTCCAACGCTGCGGTATGCAACACTCTTCAGGGAACCCGATTGCTGCGGTCATGATATCTGAAATAAGAGAAATGAGAGATTTTTATTATGCTTTGCGACATAAGTATGTGTGCAGTTAATTTTTAAAATAATTGTGTTTACTTGTAAGTTGACTCTTGGCTTCAGCAGTGACACGCAGTGTAGTCTGTTGGATTCCTTTCCATTCGCACCATCTCATCTCCGCTTCTTCGCTCTTGTTGTGTTCTCTCTCCCACATCTAAATACATAATATAATATACCTATAATGAATATTTTGTTTCAAATTTCTTGATAAAAAATTCTCGAGAAATGGCTTCGTAACTTTGATATTTGAATACAGGGTTATATAGTTCAATAATAATTCAATAGTTAAAATAGTTTAATAAGGAATATAATTTGAGTAAGTGCTGACACATTTCAAAACTACTGACAAAGTCTGCCTTGTTAGTTTCGTGGCACAAGTGTATGTGTGCGGCCTAGATGGTCACGGGTCGTGCATATTGTTATTGGTGTTTCAAAAAATTATGAAATATATATTACAAATTTTTAGTAGCATCACGATGCCAGATAATGTGTACGAGGAACGCGTGTGCAGAGATGCCCTTTTGCACACCTACGGGGATACAGTGTTGAAAGGATTGAGGAATTGAGTGATCAGTGAAGTGTGCGTTAGTGAGTGACAGTGTGACTGAAGTGTGCACTAGTGAGTGACATTGTGAATGAAATGTGCGCTAGTGAGTGACAGTGTGTGAGTGAATGTGGACGAGTGAGTGAGTGAGGTGGTGTACCTGGAAGGCGTTGAGCATGGCGACGTGGTCGGAGGCGCGGTCGCCGGCGAGCATGCGCTGGTGCGGCGCGAGGCGGCGGCGGCCGTCCACCACGAACACCTCGGGGAACGTGGTGGAGTTGGCCGCCATCGTGGTCAGCGCGTCGCCCACGCCCAGCACGAACCCCAGCACCAGCATCTTGCCCAGCCGCGGCTCTGCCACACGAACACACAGTGGAACCTCCATACTCCCAGACATTCATCACCATCATCATAATCACCATCATCAACCATATATGTCCCACTGCCGGGCAGGGCCTCCTCTACACCTGGGAGGGTTGTTTGCAATGGGTGAGAGGTCATCGTCATACTCAAATGTCTAAAACAGTCTAAAAATTCCGAGCGATTTCTTCCAGGAATATGGAAATATACTACATTTATGTTAGCCTCGTTTTTGATGGTTAATTGCCTGGAAATCACACGAAGCTTGCAGCTATGCTTGAAGGGAAGAGATAAATTGCATGAATGTGTACCGATGGGCAGCTTGGCGAGTATGGTGCCGAGCGGCGTGAGCGCGTCGCTGGCGTCGAGGCAGCCCAGCTCGCGCAGCAGCGCCTCCGCCTCGATCACCGCGTCCAGCGGCGGCGGCTCCGGCGCCTTCGACAGGAAGTGGCCGATCGCGCCCAGGCGGAGCAACTTGATGCTGAAAGGAACGACAGATTGTATCCTTTATACATGCACAGGAACGTCATCACAGTATTTTTGCCGTATATTGCACCTGATTTTACCGCTACAAATAGTTCCAACTTGCAAGACCGATTCTGTCGGTTTGATGCGATACCGATATACACAGATTTTTCCGCAACAAAAACTTGTCTGGCCTCAACCAAAATATTCTTGTTAGGCATACATCATCGTTCGTATTTACAATTAATTGAAGAAATTTTGAGAAATATTACCTAAGACCAAGTTCATGCAACGGAGTCCTGAACATCTCGGCGGTGAGATACTCGTCTAGTTTGTCGAACCGTGCCTTCGAGCACAGAGTGAAGCACATGCCGGGCCGTACGCGACCTGCTCTTCCTTTGCGCTGTTAAAATATACGTGTATTTTAAAAAACCTTGTTACGTGAAAATGGGAAATAATAAAACTGCAATAAGATCATTATCCTGGTCAATTGAAAAAAAAACCGGCCTTACCCATAACTAATTTATTTTTCTACTCTGTGAGTATGAAATGGTATACGTTTGGATTGTCTGTCCTCTTTCTTCTAATAGGAAAACACTTATCATGGACATCAAGTGATTGAATATTTGCGAGCTACCATCTCTAAGTAAAACAAAATAAGCAATAAAAAAAAATACGAGTAATATACCTGTTCCAAGTTAGTCCTGCTGGCCCACACAGTGGCGTATGACGTCATGTTGTTGTGTGACGTGAACAACTTCATCTTCGCTTTGCACGAGTCTATGACGTACACCACGTCGTTGATCGTGATGGATGTCTCCGCTATGTTGGTTGATAGGATCACCTGCAATTTAATTGGTATAGAGAAAAGCAAGTTATTTGTCTATTATTCTGATTAACATTTGTGATGTATAATGGGCATAATGATTATTAAAAAAATATGTATACAGGGTTATTGGTTAAGTCGACCTATATCCGTTAATGGCGTGTAGTTTACATCGTTTCTGACTGATTTGACTATAAGACACCCTATCCTAAATCTAACCGTTTTCGAGATATTTGAATTTAATTGTTTTTCCAAAAAACTCCCGATTTTCGGCTATCAGCTTAGATATTTTGAAATGTGTAAGTCTTAATATTACTATTATTTGATTTTTACATGTAAACGAAGATGCTTTATGACCTCAATAACCAAAATTGTTCATAAAATGAATGAATAAGTCGCTGTAGACGATTAAAACTTAAAAACATTAACAAACATTTTGAAAGTTTATTTTTCTCGAAAGGATATCAAAAACTATTATTATGGCACCTGCTTTGCAGATGTGCCTATAAATATCTGCGTTTCATAAGCTATCTAACGAGGTACAACAATCCAGGGTTTTATTAATATTTTGTAGAAAAAACTTAGTTTAATAGGCTATAGGGGAGGCAAAAATAATCTAAATAAAATAATTGATGAGTACAAAATACTAAATTTATTAAACTTTCCAGATATTTTGTTACATCTTAGTATAAATTTTATGTTCATAATGTCTGCCTCATGAGCAGTGATGGCCTTGAGGTTTAGGCTTGCGGTCTAGAATCTCGGCGGTCGCGGGTTTAATAAATAAGTTTAATAAATTTAGTATTTTGTACTCATCAATTATTTTATTTAGATTATTTTTGCCTCCCCTATAGCCTATTAAACTAAGTTTTTCTACAAAATATTAATAAAACCTTGGATTGTTGTACCTCGTTGGATAGCTTATGAAACGCAGATATTTTAAGGCACATCTGCAAAGCAGGTGCCATAATAATATTTTTTGATATCCTTTCGAGAAAAATAAACTTTCAAAATGTTTGTTAATGTTTTTAAGTTTTAATCGTCTACAGCGACTTATTCATTCATTTTATGTACAATTTTGGTTATTGAGGTCATAAAGCATCTTAGTTTACATGTAAAAATCAAATAATAGTAATAATAAGACTTACACATTTCAAAATATCTAAGCTGATAGCCGAAAATCGGGAGTTTTTTGGAAAAAACAATTAAATTCAAATATCTCGAAAATGGTTAGATTTAGGATAGGGTGTCTAATAGTCAAATCAGTCAGAAACGATGTAAACTACACGCCATTAACGGATATAGGTCGACTTAACCAATAACTCTGTATATATATTCTTCATATTAAAAAAATGTTACTGAGGTAGTTTCTTGTCGTTTCTTCTCCACAGCTATAACACGTTCCGAAGCGGCAATAGCTTAGAATAGAAGATTCAAAAGCCCTCGTAAAAGTCTATTTTAATACAGATTATTTAGTTTTAACTTCTGCATACAAAACTGCCTTCTAAATTAGGTTGTGAATTACATTGAAAAATTACTGATTTGAAGAGAACTATATATGTTTTCTTAATATCTAAATACATATTAAGAAAACTGTAACTGTAAAAACACATAGAATTTCAGTAGGGGAAGATCGGGCGAATTGAAGAAATATTACTACAAATGCATATCTTAGTAGTCACAATAAAACCAGTTATTCATACGAACCTTAGTGATTCCCTCCGGTGGCGTCACAAACACCTTCTTCTGATCGTCCCTGGGTATCTGGCTGTGCAGCGGCAGTATGACGTAGTTAGAGCTGTTACCAAACACCGGATGCTGGGACAATTGTTTCATGAGTGCAAAGATTAGGTTCCAGCCCGGCAGGAACACGAGGATGGCGCCGTTGTTGCCCAGCTCGGCGATGTACTTTAGTATTGCTTCTATTAATTCAAAACTTAACTGAAAAAAAAATAGCTTTTAATGATAATAAAATATATTTTACAATCAGATTTATGTTACAATAAAGCTTATAAATTGTATCAGTTTCCATAATCCCATCTATTTCTTGAATAAAATTCATCAAAACCGATGCAGCAATTTAGGCGTAACAGCGAAGACAAACTCACATTTGCCCGTATAGATTATAATTAAAATAAAGAATTATATACATATAAATGTAACTTGGATTTAGTATGATAGTATCTATGGAGATACAACTATGGAGTTGTCCACGCAAATAACTTTCTAAGATTAGTTATTGCCAATTAAATTAAGTATTTATGAATTTTTGTCTTTTCCTGCCTATGAAACAGAATTGTTTGCAAGTAAATACTACTCACATCTTTTTCCGAGAGTTGTCGAAGAGATTCCACAGTAGCCGGTGAATATCCCTCTCCAAGAACACAGTTTTTGTTCATATCTTCCTCTTGTTCATCCATATCTGAGACAATTAATAAAGAAATATATAAATGACATTGGTTCAGTAGTTTTTGAATTTACAGTGTAAAGAGATGAACCGCAAAACATCGTAATAATGGCTTTAATACATGTTATTGTTATTAATAAATGAATTGTTCTATATTAAATCAATATAATACAGATAAGTCGTAATGGTCTCGAGATTTAGGCACGCGGTCGAGAATCTCGACGGTCGCGGGTTCAAATCCCAGGCACACACCTCTGACTATTCGAAGTTATGTGTGTATTCACAAAGAATTATCACGTACTTTAACGATGAAGGAAAACATCGGGAGGAAACCTGCACACCTAATAGTTCTTAGGAATTTCTTAGGTGTGTAGTCCGCCAACCCGCACTAAGCCAGAGAGGTGGACTAACGCCTAAACCCTCTCAGTTGTAGAGGAGGCCCGTGCCCAGCAGTAGGACGTATTTGGGCTGATGATGATGATTATGATGATGAAAGTTTCCTGCTCATTCTTCTCTAGTGAAATTATCTTTTTGAACTGTGTAGTAAATAAGCAAAAAATAATGAATGTAAAGATAAATTATTTTCATTATCTTTTATATCTTTGATTTTTTTATGGGAAAGGAGGCAAACGAACTAGTGAGCCACCTGATGTTAAGTGGTCAACACCGCCCATGAACACCCACAATGTCAGAGGAATTATCGGTGTGTTGCTGGTCTTTAAGGCAAATATAGGCTCTTTTCTTGAAGATCCCTAAATTGTATCCATTTGGAAATACCGCCGAGGAAAGCTGATTCCACAAAGATGTTGTACGAGTAAGGTAACACCGTTTGAACCGAATTGCTGAGATACGCCATTCATCCAGATGGTAGGGATGGAACTTCAAATGAAAATCTTACCCTCGTCGTCATCGTCTTCTTCGTCCCTGGAGTTGTTGGCCTTCTTCCCGCCCGCCTTGCGCTTTCTGACCACAGGCGACGGTGTGAACTTCGTCAACTCTATGCAGTCCTCCAAGAAGTACTGCGTCACTGGGTATGTCCGTCCAGGAATCTATGTGGAAAACAATTTACAATATAAAAAGCCCTCTCAGTTGTAGAGGTCCGTGCCCAGCAGTGGAACATAAATATGGGCTGATGTTGATGAATATTAAAACAAATAATATCATAAATGTGAGAGAATTTTGATTTGACCACAGAAATTTTTGTCCTGGCAGGGTTGCCAGGACGAGAGCTAGAGTAATGAAACGCACGAGTGACGAAATAATACTGAATGTTTATTGAATCTTTTAAAAATATACATATAAATGCTGCTATATTTTTTAATATTTTAGTCCGGCTGAGTTTTGGCCCGACTCCTAAGTTTATAGTCATATTTACAACAAATAACAATTCTTGATATCTCATCTATGGCCGAACTTAACTGAAACACTTGGATCTGATTTTGAAAGAATGCGCTTTATTCTTTCGCGTTACTCAGTGATATATTTTTTAGAAGCCCAAAGGGTTACACGTTAATTGTATAATGTCTAGTTTAATTGCTTACTGTGGGGTCAGCATATTCTCATTTATATATCAAATTGATTTTGTTAAATAAAGATTTAAAGTTAAAAAAATATTTTTCGGAATTTTGTAAGGAAACCTGGGCTTTTGGGCTTTCATGGAAGTACCGCCACTTATATATTCTCAGGCTATCGCCGTCCACTGCTGAATGTAAGCGTCCCTAAGTTAGCGCCAACTATCGCGATGTTGAATAGCCCTCATCCATCCGCTTCCCGACACCTTTTTATGTCGTCGGACCATCGTGCTGCAGGACATCCTACACCAGGGTCCAGGGATGGGGAGGGGAACCTTTAGTGATTACATGCCATTTTTTATGAATATATTAGTTACCTCAATGACTGGGCAGTCTCCGAAGTACTTGACGAAGAGCGAGGAGTCTACGGTGGCGGACATGAGGATGATGCGCAGGTCGGGGTACGTGTGCGCCATGTCGCGCAGCACGATCAGGCCGAAGTCCGTGTCGGCGTCGCGCTCGTGCACCTCGGGGAGACAACACACTAATATAAAGCGGTGAAAGAAAACATCGCGAGGAAACCTGCACACCTAAACGTTCTTGGGAATTTCTTAGGTGTGTAGTCCGCTAATCCGCACTAGGCCAGCGTGGTTGACCTTAGTCCACTCTTATATATTTGAATACACTTTGATGAGGATTGAAGGATGAGGAAAAAATCCAATTTTCATTTCGAAAACAACTCTTCTCTTATCACCGGATAAAAATTATCGTAAGAAAGGGACTAATAAATTTCTGCTTTGTAAGTAAATGATTAAAAAAAAACATTTTAATAAACATTTTCTAACTTACCTCATCGACAAGAACGTGGCTGACACCTCTGAGCCCGTTCTCTAGTTTCCTGAGCAACACTCCCACGGTGCAGAACATTATCGAGCCATATGGACGCGGTAAAACAGACTCGAAGCGGACGGAATAACTGGAAAAAGCAGTTTATTTGGGTTTTAATTTTATAATTCAGTATATAAGGCCTCGAGTTTAGGCACGCAGTCGATAATCTCGACGGTTGCGGGTTTAACTTTATTGTTATCACGTACTTGAGAGTTCTTAGCAATTTCTTGTAAGTGTAGTCCACCAACCCGCACTAGGCCAGCGTGGTGGACTAAGGCCTAAACCCTCTCAGTTGTAGAGGAGGCCCGTGGCTGATGATGATGATGATGATAGTCAGTGTGTTGTAGTGTATGGTTGCGTACCCGACGCTGTTGCCGAGGTCCTCGCAGCGCTCGTGCGCGACGCGCTCGGCCACGCTGACGGCGGAGATGCGGCGCGGCTGCGTCACGCACACGTTGGCCCACGCGCCCTGCCCGCTCGCCACGTAGTCGTCCAGGATGAACTGGCACACCTGCAACACGACCAGCGTGCAGGGTCAGTCGACAAATATACACAAACATCAGTGGCGGTACTTCCATAGAAGCCCGAAATCGTTACATGTTCATTTGTAATGTCTAGTTTATGATTGTTTATTATGAGGTCAGGATATTCTCATTTATATGTCACATTGATTTTATTAAATAAAGAATTACAGCTTAATAATTATTTTTTCGAAATTTTGTAAGGCAAACTGGGCTTTTGGGCTTCTATGAAAGTACCGGTACTGATAAACATGTGGGTGATCCCTACTATGTCAGCCAACAAAAATACACAAACTTATGGGCGATCCGTACTATGTCAGCCGGCAAAAATACACAAACTTATGGGCGATTCCTACTGTCTGCCAACAAATATACACAAACATATAACTAATAATACGAGTACTATAAATTATTGTACCACCACATTGTAAATCATCCACAAAAACATATTTTGGTTGTTTTTTTTTTTAATGACCTTAGTTAATAGTCAGTATACAATGCATATAAAATATGTGAAACTGACCTGTGTGGTTTTACCACAACCGGTGCTGCCCCGAATGATAACGACCGGGTTCTCGTTGATCGCCTCCATTATCTGTGACCGCATCGCGTACACCGGCAAGCTCTCTCTTTCACGTAGACTTTCCTGTTTATAGAAATCATCATCATCATCATCATCAGCCCATATACGTCCCACTGCTGAGCACGGGCCTCCTCTACAACTGAGAGGGTTACTTTATAGAAATAAAGTAAGGTAAATTGGATAAATTATACTAAGAAAAACAGACCCTAAGCCTACCCCGAACTTGAGTAATAAAAATTAAAGAGACACTTAATAGATCCGAATACCAAAGTAATTGGATTGTTGTATATTCCCATACAAATATGTTATGTTTGTGTTGCGACTTTTTTTATAATGACAAAAATGTTTGGAAAAATGTTGCCAAGTTCTTTCTCTCACGTAGAATTTCCTGTTTAAAGAAATAAAATTAAGTACATAAGGTATTGGTAATTAAAAAACGGAAAACCACTTTGCGAGGCAATGTACAACCAGGAGAAAGTAGTACCATTACTATAGAATGACAATGTCCATTTATAACACATAAAATAATTTCATATTTTGACACATGTGTCGATAAGTGAATATTATTTAAAAATACCTGGTATAGGGTGCTGTTTTGGCAAACATTCCTATGGTGTTTCTCCAAGTCCGCGCTAATGTCATCCAGACTCGTCGTGGCTAACGGTCCTTCGTCTGTAACAATAAATAAGATAGAACTGACGTTTTTTTTTTTCTTCGAGCCCGTAATTAAGCCTTATTGGTACTAATTGATTTGTCCGATGTAAAACTAAAAATCTATAGTGTATAATTAAATATTTTTCCTGTTAGATATCGTTTAGTGCTTGACCTATTTGTAAAAGAAATCTGGATTGTTTAAGGCAAAAGAGTCTACCTTAGCATAAAGATAAGCTACCAAAAAGCCGATGCCGGATCAATACACACAGTGCCAGCAGTATTGTCTTCGAAAACGGGGTCAACGCCAAAGAATGGAAATTTTGTCTCAGTTCTTTACTTTTTTGATGACCTTGCCGTTTATTTTTTGTTACTTTTTATTATCGGCATAGGTGCGTTATGGCAACGAATGCGTTTCAATTATCAATAATTCACATTATTGAAAAAAAAAACACTACTCTATTACAAAAAACCAATAGCTCGATTCTACTAACCAATATTACAGCCAGTCCAAGCGTTCCAGTTAGGCTGCGGCGGGGACCAGGACACGACCCCTCCGGGCGTGGGCTTGACCTCCCGCATGGCCTTCACGCGGTCCACCTGCAGCAGCGTCACGCCGCCCTGACCCTCCGCCTGCTGGCTCTCAACCGCCACGTCCACTGGCTTCACGCCTAAATCTGTGGGAAACACATTCAATGTCATCTAATGATAGGTGCTTTCAGTCTAGATCAAAGGTTCCCAAACTATTTTGTTTCATAGACCACTTTCAAAATTTTGATGGATCCGGTGGACCCCCTGCAGCTACATTATTACCAATTTCCAAATCTCAAAAAAAAAAAATAAGACGCGTTGTACTGATAAGCAAGTTTTTACAAGTAACAGTCGCTGAACTTCTTAAAATATTATGTGTCTATATTGATAGGAGCGAAGCCAACATTTTAGTTCGAAACCAAATTAATTTTCATGGACCCCCGTTTACGATTGTGGACCCCCATTTTTTGTCACCCCCAACGTAGACCCCCGTCGAGTCTGCGGTGGACCCCTGGGGATCCACCTGGACCACGTTGGGAATTACGACGAATATGTCGACTGGAAACGGATATCTCTCACCCGGAACGAGGCCCTATGTAAGTAGGGCGATATCCAGGCGGATACGAATATCACACTAAATACTGTATGTAAGCACATTGTGTGGTGAATTAAACCAAAAACTGTACAGGCTAAATAACTTATTTTTACCTTCCAAAGTTTCTTCCAACTTTTCTTCCAATTCTGGATCAATTGCCACAGGGTAAGGCTTCATAATGCCCTCGACTGTCCTGTAACGATATTTTAAGGAATATTATTTATTCATTTAATTATTTAGAAGCATAAAAAATATGACATGTCTATTTCTTGCTGTATTTTTGAAATAGCGGATTCCAGTTTCAATATACGAGTAAAAAATGTGTTAAAACTAGATTTTTGTCATTCAAGACAGGTCTAATTTAAACGACACATGTACAGTAAGGTCAAAAAATAAAATACCTGTCCCTCTTGAGCGTGCCAGTATAGGCTTCAATCACACCGAGATGGTACAATTGTCGCACGATGGACAACGCACAAGATTTGCTAGCCGTCTGCTTGTTAGACGCGGTCTCACGGCCGGTCACATTGCGTCCCAATTCGCGAACGTATATCGTCATTTCACAGCAAAAACTCCTGGATAAAAATATAAGTTGCGATTTCATTTTTTTATTACTCGAAACAACGACAACAACATCTGAAATGATGATGAAATGTGATTTTCTTGTAATTGTTTTTTTAAATGAAGCGTAGTAGCAATTACAATGAATTTATAATAAAATTTCATATTTTACCACACAAAAGGGAATATAAAAAAAATAATTGTTGTATGTCTTAATTCAAATTAGAAAGGGTAAATCTACAATATTAGATAGATGTGGTAGATGCTTCGTAATTCGAAAATTAATGCCATCTACAGCCCCAAAAAGTTTTTGGTATTCCTCCCACAATTTAAGATACTTGCCCCAACATGTAAAACATAATAGAGGAAAATCTTTAGTACAGTTTTTTAAAGTGCGCTAAAAATATCAGTGAAACAATAGAAAGATTGGAAGACATAAAAGAAGGTAAGTATACAAAGACAATTTAAACTGAGCCAAATATCCAAAAAATATAACTCCCACAAAACAATAAAATAAACATTATTAATATTAGGGAGCAAAGTCATAATCAACCTAGGTAAGATATATTTTCTAAGTTAATCCTTCATCAGAATCAGTTTAATGAACATGGATATAGTACAACACAATACTTACTTTTTTATGAACAGTGGTACTTTTGCATGTGGAACAATCTGGAAGTGTGGCCAAACACACTACTGTCAGTTTAATGAGCTCACACCTGTATTCAGAAAATATCCAAAACATTATTTTATAACTCATGATTATAGTGTTATGCAATTTTAACAAACAAATAAGTGAATTATTTAATGACATGCAGTTACTGACTTCTGATAATTCCTTATTGCCATTAATTAAAGCTTTAATATTCTATGTTTTGTATTTGATATAAAATATTCATATTTTTACACCAGCTAGATGGCCAGATTTAGTAGCTATTTCAAATTCAGGAGAATTTCAATTTTTTTTTCTTTTTTAAAAATAAATACACCCAACAACCCAACCCAACTATGTATGTCTCTTACATAGTTTTGACCCCATACTAAGATAGAGGTTTTGTGTTGTGGGTATCATTAACTACAATAGACTTTTTGGTCACACAAACATCCAGACCCAGAACAAATATTTGTGGATCATACAAACATTTGTCTCGGTGCAGGGATGAAACCCGCAGCCTCTCGTTTCGCAAGCTGGTGGCTAACCAACTGCACCATAGGGATGTCAATTACTACTATAATATATTCAAATATATTGATTATCTCAGCATCTGTCTAAATCACCCATAACATAAATATAAGATCATGTCTTGGATATTTTCTGTAATTGCCATAAACCTTTGCTTTCATAAATTGACATAGTGTTTTTCTCTGAAGGCAACTTTGGTGATGTCACAAAATTGCCATCAGTAAATTTTTTCTTGCATATTCTCCAAAAAAGTTGTTGCAACTTGCCTTGGTTGAAATCCAAAATAGACCTTCAAAATGAGACTCATTCATTTTGAATGTCCATCAGTGTTGAGCCACACTTCCAAATCATATAGTAAAGATATAATCAGCCATTGATTTTTCAATCACTATGAATAACCAGTGGCTTAAGTCATAATATATAATAGCTGAATATATATTCCAGTCATTTCTTAAGATATTGTTCAGTATTCAAGGTAACTACAAAACATAGCACAAGTAAATTGTGTTAATAACAAAACCTTGCAGTATACAATTTTTTTTTGCAAGGTCTGACTTTGGCCTTGTAAATAATACAGAATAGTTTCTGAGTTTAAGTTTATTTGAGACAATTTAAAATATTGTTGGCTAAGCACAATGTAAATAATATTGTCATGTTACTTTAAAAAATTTCTGAAAATATTGTGAATACTGACCATTATTCTAAAAAATGAGAAGATAGTAAACTTAAAATATGGTACACCATAGTTTATAACTACAAGCAATGTACTTTCAAATGAGTTTCTTGGTGATGCAATGATGATTACAAATGAAAATAGTTATGGTGCTCAAAGAGAAAAGTAATTCTTATGATATGAATTAATTTAAAATCATGGTTACTAATAATACACACAGCCACACAAACACAGACAAACAACCAAATACTCTATTTTACAGTGTATAGCAAACACCACTTTTCACCATAACACCCACATCCTTATAAATGTATATGGCTATTGATGCAGAAATCAAACAGTGTCACAATTGTGTAAATAAAATATATTTAATGTTATTTAATCTGTTAATAGTTGGTTCTATGGATGCTCTTTATAAAATCTTAAATGAATTATAGCTCTTTTATGTAAAACCATCATAATTATCATGCAAAATATAGCTGGTCTATTGGAAAACTTATCTCAAAAATTCAAATGATAAAATGTGATGAAATATGATGGTGACTACAATATAAAAAAATATATGATTTCAATAACAAACCGTGTGTGGTCTGGACCAACTGCCTTGAATACATAATCAGTTGTTATTTTATTAATCTGCAGAAACTGATGGAGTTTAGACTTGGCATTTTCCATTGTCCAGTTTCCATGAAGACTAGCATTAACATCTAGATCTTCAGCTTCCGCCACATTCTTCTGTTGTTGCAAGCGGTCAATGTATGTGAAATTTTCACTTTGACCACCATATGCTTGATATGCGGGACCCATGCTTTCAGGGCCCATCCCACCCTGTAACAAAAGCAATTGATTGCTCTCAATTCACACAAGATTGCCTAAAATACTGTTACCATCAACCAAAAACTTGACCCACATAGATATGTTTATGTTGGGACTTAACAGTGGGAATGTCCTATGGCCTAACAAATTAATAATATGTAATAATATGTTGATATGAGGCCTAAACCCTCTCAGTTGTAGGGGTGGCCCGTGCCCAGCAGTGGGTCATATATGGACTGATGATGATGATGAGATACAACTAGACTCACCTGAAACACTGGTCTTTGTTGTTGCTCTCCACTTTCAGGCTCAGTAGTAGCCTCTTGTTTTGTTTCTTTTTCAATCTTAGCCCTTGTGTCTTCAGGAACATCAACAGAGGGAACTTGTCCATCCCTAACCAAATAGTTGATGAAATCTCGAGCGGCATTCATTTGGGCCTCTTTTTTGGTGGCGGAGTTTCCGGCGCCGACATATGAAATTCCTTCTACACGGACTTCGCAAAGGAAACGTTGACGGTGTTTGGGGCCTATATGAAAAGCAATGAAAAAAGTGTTAATAACTTATCAACTATTTAACATGCATTTGTCAATTGTTTTAAACAAATTTTATAATTTGGTTGGAAGTTGACCTTGCAATGTGAAATGGTACCATTCCGCTTAGATTTCACCAAAATCACAAAAAGACGAGTTCGAGGTTATTTTTACTTAAAGGGAAAAAATTGCCGGCCGATAATCGCATTTTTATATAAATAACCGCATGAGGGCGGAGAAATGTCAATAACATAGAAATTGCAACTTGTTTAAAATATTCAATAATGATTAAAACAACTTTATGTGTATAATTGATAGCATAATAAAATCAATACAATTAGCGGTTACCTGTAGCACGAATATCAAATTGGGGTATCTTATTTTTCTTCGCGCACCAAGAAAACAAAAAAGACTTGTTGTCCATCTTGAATATTTTGGGGCACCAACTTATAGAGTTCTTTTTATTGCCTACAATCCAAAATCACAACAAAATCAATAATTATTCCACGGCCCACCACAAAATGTTGACTGACGTGACAAGCGACCAAATCATCAAATTGACAAGTTGACGTAATAAACGTAATTAGGAAATGTACCCAGCAGGGTTGCCACAAAATAAAAATTGATTGCCGTGTTTTGTTAAAAATTTTGAGAAATTGCCGTGTTTCATATAAAATTTTTCAAAATGCATTAAATTCTTATCAAAATGTATACTTTTGTTTACATATGCTCTAATGTACTTAAAGTTACAGAATGACAAAAATTAAACGAAAAATATAATATCTAGCTGATTTATTGATGTGGTGATACCACAGACCCTTCAAATTTTCGACCTGTTTCTGTTTTACCAACTCTTAGTAAGTTATTTGAAAAAATTATACTTAATCAATTATTGAACTTTTTCAATAAAAATAACTTACTTCATCGGAAACAGTTCGGATTTACTAAGGGTAGATCAACTATCGATGCAGGGGTTGAACTTTTAAAAACTGTGTTCAGGGCATGGGAAGAGTCGCGAGATGCTATTGGCATTTTCTGCGACTTGTCCAAAGCCTTTGACTGTGTCAAACATGACATTCTCGTCAGGAAACTTAACCATTATGGCATTAGAAACGGAGCTCTCAATCTTCTGACTTCGTATTTGAATAACAGAGTTCAGAGGGTTGACGTTAATGGAGAACTTTCTTCAGGATCGTCGGTTACCATGGGAGTCCCACAGGGTTCAATTCTTGGGCCGTTTCTGTTTCTTGTGTACATTAATGACTTGCCTTACTACGTAGGGGATAAAAACGATATAGTGCTGTTTGCGGATGATACATCACTTATATTTAACGTAAAAAGACGTCTCGATAATTTTGACGAAGTAAACAATGCACTTCGTAAAGTTGTTCAGTGGTTTGATAATAATAATTTACTTTTAAATGCGAAAAAAACTAAATGTGTTAAATTCACAATGCTCAATGTTAAGCAATTAAAAACCACTGTACAAATTAACGGTGAAGAACTGGATCCTGTTGCGTCTACTACATTTCTGGGCATTACGGTAGACGCAAAACTCCAGTGGGGACCGCACATTCAACAATTGGCAAGCAAATTAAGTTCAGCGGCATATGCAGTGAAAAAGATCAGACGTCTGACTGACGAGGAAGCGGCAAGAATGGTTTATTTCAGCTATTTCCATAGCCTTATGTCGTATGGTATTCTTTTGTGGGGAGCCGCTGCGGATATTAACACTATTTTTGTTTTGCAAAAAAGAGCCATTAGGGCTATTTATAATTTAGGTCCCAGGGCTTCACTTAGAGAAAAATTTAAGGAAATAAATATTCTTACCGTCACTTGTCAGTTTATATACGAAAACTTAATGTACGTCCAAAAGAATCTTGATAAATTTAATAAAATTTGTAATGTACACAATAAAAATACTAGGAACAAATGTAATCTCGTTCAACACGTAACTCGTCTCCGGAAAGTTAATAACTCTTTTATGGGGCAATGTATACGCTTCTATAACAAACTTCCGAAGGCTATTAGAGAGCTTCCCTTGACAATGTTTAAGAAATCAATTAAAGATAAGCTTTACAAAAAAGCATACTATAAAGTTTCAGATTTTATTGAAGATAATAAGCCCTGGGAGTAAGTAAATTGATCGGAGTTTTGTTTTGTTGCTACAGTTTGTATCTTTATGACATTTATAATGTAAAATTTAAATAATGTAATGAAAAAAAGACATATATTGCTGTTTTTTAAAGAAAAAAATGACATGTCGTGTTGCTGAGGGAGTTTCTTGCCGTTTCTTCTCCACAGCTATAACACGTTTCGAAGCGGCAATAGTTTAAAAAAATTAAGATGTGTAAAATTGACGATTCAAAAGAACTTGTAAAAGTCTATTTGAATAAAGATAATTTGACTTTGACTTTGACTTTGACTTATTCGTCGGAAAATGTTTTTTTTTAAATATCGCTAGTTATTTCTTTTTCTTACTCTTTTCTTAAATTGTATTTTGCACTCCATCGAGAGATGGAATGATATAATGATATGATGAAAGATAGAGATATCTTTCATTCTTTTGTTGGTTTAAATTTTGTGCAATTTCCGTGAGCCTGAATGTATTGTTTCGCAAGTAATGTGCTATTTATGGTAGATGTTATTATTTTGTTATAATGATTTTAGCTGTTGCATTCGATTTTGCATTAGTGTTTTCCTTTTACTCAGATTGCCGTGTTTTATGACATGGCAATGAATGTTCTGCCGTGTACCGTGTTTTTTTTTTTGCCAACTGACCCCAATTGCCGTGTCAAATTCAATGGCATCCCTGGTACCCAGTCAGTACCACAGGACTGATAACTTGAAAAATGTCCGTTTCCGAAAATGAACTCTATTCCGAAGTAATAAGGTTATAGATTCTGTTACACTTTACACAAATGCAAATCCGAGCCGACAGGGTTAGCAATATTATGGAGGCTATGTGTCTCGGTCTTTCATCTTGCCAGCAAAAAAAAATGTTCTGATCATATATTTTGAACGATCAAAGATTCGATGGAAACGCTTGTATTTTAATGATATATTATCAATTCTAAGCTATTAAATTGTATTTGCTTATAATTTAACAAATATATTCAATAATTCAAAAAGAAAATATTAATCATAATTGTTTTTTTTACTTATGGTAACCCTATGAAGCATCTTCACTTTCAGACTTCATCATGACTTCATCACATCCATCGGATGGATGAATTTCCATCCTGTCAAAGTGTCAAGCCTCAAGGCGTCAGTGAGATAAGCGTTGTTTTTGTTTACTACAGCTTGTTCGATTCTAATGCGTACAGCGTATCAGTTAAAATGGTGAAAAAGTGTTGCGTTTATACATGTCCAAGTGAATCATATGGTGGTTGCAATATATCGTTCCATGGGTAAGCTAAAAATAACATTACTGTAAATCTTATAACTATAGTTACCATGAATTCTTGTTTATCAATGGTGTTTTTTCATGTCACATACAAGTTGTAACTATAATACTATTATTTCAGTTTCCCGAAAAATGAAGAAATGCGACAAAGATGGCTCAACAGTATAAAAATTACAAAAAATTCTGTCGTATGCAGTCGCCACTTCAAACCTTCCTGCTTTTATACTACTGATTCCCGTATTTTTTTTAAATCCGATGCTGTACCTACGATTTCTCCTGTGGTAAGATTATTACTCTTAAAATATTTTATATTATGTTTGTACGCTCTTAAGTAAGTACCGTAAAATGTGGTGAATAGGGACAAATCCTAACTTAATGAACAATTTTCAAACACATTTCTATGGATAAATCGTTATCTCAAGGTAATAATTATGGAGTCTTACTGGTACCTTTATGATTAAATGGAAAACTATACAATTAGCATTCTGATTTTCGCGAAAATGTAAATTAGGAATTTCTTAGGTGTGTAGTCCGCCAACCCGCACTAGGCCAGCGTGGGGGACTAAGGCCTAAACCCTCTCAATGGTAGAGGAGGCCTGTTTCCAGCAGTGGGACGTATATTGGCTGATGATGATGATGATCATCATAGTTTCTTGAAAGTCATTTAATTATTAGGAAATAAACAATTTTTTTATGCAGAAAAAAATTGTTAACTGTTAAGTGCCAACCCTACTAACGTGTACCTATTAATACATCAGTGGTCCCAATTCAATTTATTCTCATCCCAATTAACCCCTCTTTCGTCTCTATTCGTACATGAAACGTTCCCATTCACCCCAAAAAAGATCAAATTTTCATGCCTTTCTAATTTATCAAAAAACATTAAAATTAATGAACAACTGACACTTATCTCCAATGTATACAAGACTACAGACACTAAATTATAAAGGGTACACGTTATCAAAGCAGTAGAACAAAGGAAAAATTATAAAATCCAAAGTTTGTCACACCAAAAAAGTTTCAGTTACGAAATGCTATGTTAAAATACATTTTTTTTATAGTTTGCGGCTAATATCGTGCTTGTTAAGTGGTGCCATAAAAAGTTGCGGCATTCTACTATTATAGTACAAAAAATAATAATAATTTGTAAGTAAGTAGAAGTAATTTTAAGCGTTGAAATCTTTTCCCCGTTTTTTCCCTATTCACCCCTCAATCCCTATTCACCACATTTTACGGTACTTAAACAATTGCTCTCAACTTCATTTCAACATAACTTTTTTGTGTACATATCGATGCAAGGAAGCGTTAACACTATTAACCTCAAAGTATGAACTTTTTACCAGAGTTAAAAAAAAATTGTGTTTTTTATTCTCAAAACAGCTTACATATACCCACCTTGACCTAGATAGATAAAAAGGTCTCTACCTACATCTTCTGAAGGTGAAATTCTTAATATTTTGCCTGATGGTGTTGGTGTGTTATGATGGTGTGTGTGTAAGGTAGAACACAAATGACGAAGAACACTTGTATAAACATATTATATTTTTGAAAGCAGATTAGGTATACACAGTACAATGTTCAGAGAGCGACTGCCTGAGTGCCTGCTTATTACAAATATTATTAATGATGAATCTAATATTGATTATTGCATCACCCAAAGTGGTGTGATTGCTTAGTGGGAATCCATACTAATATTATAAATGCGAAAGTAACTCTGTCTGTCTGTCTCGCTTTCCTGCAAAAACTACTGAACCGATTTAAATGAAATTTGGTACACAGATAGTTTAGACCCTGAGAAAGGACATAGGCTACTTTTTATCCCGGAAAAGGGGTTTAAGGGGTTGAAAGGTTGTATGGAAGTTTTGTCATTTTTAAAGCTAGAAGCTTGAAACTAATTTTTTAGCCTGTTGATTAGATATAAGTAAATATGACAATAAAAGTTTGTAAAAAATGTACCTTTAAGGGGGTGTGCGGGCACACAAAACCTCAACAGACAGCGGGGGTGAAACGGAGACGCGGCGGCAGCCGACGAAAACCGAGCGGCGGTCGAGAGGAACCGAGCGGCAGCCGGCGATCGACGACGGGGTCATTACTCATTGCAAACCGGGAGGCGCGGACGCATTATTGTAACCGAATACTTAATATATTGATTCTATTAAATTTATAGTTTTAATCCACTGCTTGAACATGGTCCTTCGACGCCTACATAAGCTGTAAATACATCAAGATAAAGGAAGCACCGCAACTAGCGCAGAAACATCGCAGCCCGGCGACACGTGCCACGCCATTTGTCCTTCAGCGAGCGGTGAAGGACAAGCAGCCACGATCATCATCAGCAGCATCAACCATCAACCGTGACATCAAAAAGGGTTTGGTTCATATAGTTGTGAGTACGTACCAATTATATTCCATAAGATTAGGCCCTCAATCTGTACTCAGTGCATTTCAGTTCACTTCTATTTAAAAGAAAAAATACACAGGTATTACAATTCCGTACACTCGGCTGTTATTTTGTTACGGCAAGTATTTCTTACATTCAAATCAATTCTTTCGAGCATTTATCGTAATTACAGACATCTAAATAGTGAATAGCACCAAGCGAGTATTCAAGTAATTCCGCGCCTACCCACAAACAATAATATCAATATTATATTATACAATTTGTAATTTCATTGCAATATGGAGAAGAGAACACAATTTTTAGCTACCGGCACCCAAGAAGAGGTTGAAACGCGTCTTAATACATTAAAAAAAAGACGAGCAGTGTTTAAGGGAAAAGTTACTATTTTAAAAAATTATATTGAGTCCTTAAAAGCAAAACAAGTCTTAACAGAAACAGATCTTTTGCAGTTAAAAAATCGCCTGGAGTCCTATAGACCAGTTTTGAAAGATTTTGAACAAAACCAATCGTTAATAGATGACATCATTAACGTTTCAGATGAGCAGCTGACGGAGCGGGAACTATTCGAAACAGAATACCACATTCAACTCGCCTTCGCCATGCAGCTGATACGAGACAATGAGTCGACTAACACCGCTGATGAGGTAGAACAAACTACAAATGCATCTGGTACCAAAGCTTACATTAAATTACCAACCATTGATCTTCCACGCTTCTCAGGCGAGCATCGCAATTGGTTAGAGTTTAGGGATACATTTGAATCACTTATACACAAAAACACTTCTTTAGACAACATTCAAAAATTTCATTACCTGCGTGCTTCTTTGCAAGAAGAAGCAGCAGAGGTCATAGAATCATTGGAATTATCTAATAATAATTACAGAGTAGCTTGGGACCTTATAAAGGACACATACAACAATACACGCCAATTGGTTAACAAACACCTGCGCGCATTGTTCAATATAAACACTGTACATAAAGAATCTGCAATAGAATTGAAACAGGTAGTGTATGCGGTCAGTAAAAACATGCGAGCACTCGATAGCTTAGGTGAAACTACTCAATATTGGGATACATTGATTATTTATCTTATTACAAGTAAATTAGATTCAACTACACTAAGAGACTGGGAAGAGCACACGAACAATCTTCCACAAAAACCTGTTCTTCAAAATTGTATAGATTTTCTAAAAAATCGCGCCGATCTTTTGCAAAATTTAGAAAGTACGAAAGATGTTCCTATTATAAATAAGCAGCTAAATGTTAAAACATATAAACCTGGCATACAAACACAAACAAACACACGCCTCAACCCTAATTGTCCATTATGTAAATTCCAACATCACTTGTTTTCATGCCCAGTGTTCAGGGAAATGCCGGTGGAAACAAGAATAAAAAAGGTGTCCAAGTTAAATATATGTTCAAACTGCTTATATCCTGGACACGAGGCGAAATTTTGTCGAGGCAGTTCATGCAAATACTGTGCACTTAAACATAATACAATGTTGCATTTGGAAAGGCCAAAAGGAACTTCAACCACACTTACTGCCACACAACACTCATTAGTATTACTATCAACCATATTAGTTAATATATGTGACAATAACAATATTATTCACACTGCAAGAGCCTTGCTAGATAACGGTAGCACTTCTAGTTACATCACAAAAGATTTATGTTCACGGCTCGGTCTTTCTCTAGAACCAATTCAGGGCTACGTTTCTGGCATCAATCAACAACACTCAGCCATATTTCATCGCACAAATATACAAATAAAATCATTACATAATTCATTTACTATCCCTTTATCGTGTCTCGTTTTAGAAAATATATCTCAATCGATTCCTAACACACGCGTTTCCATAAAAAATATCAGCTTACCTAAGCATTTAATATTAGCTGATCCAAATTTCCACGAACCAGCTCCAGTAGATATTTTACTTGGAGCTGATGTTTTTTGGCATATAATTGGCACTGGTAAAATTCAGTTAGGTAAACAACAACCTACATTTCAAGAAACGGAATTTGGATGGTTAGTGTCAGGTAGCGTTCCCGACAATTATGAAAATGCAAATAACAAGATATGTTTATTCACGGCAGACAAACCCGATTACCTGTCGCGTTTCTGGGAGTTAGATAGTCTCTCATCTCAGGAAATAGATTCTATTGAATCGGATACATGTGAGGCCATTTTTAATAAGACTACTACGAGACAAAGTGATGGTAGATTCGTGGTAACCATACCATTCAAAAAATCACCCGAGTGTCTCGGAGATTCATATTTTCAAGCCAAAAAACGCTTTCTCTCATTAGAAAGACGTCTCAATTCAGAAAAGCAATACAAGCAACAATATCACAACTTCATTACAGAATACATCAATCTTGGTCATATGACACTAAACAACATATCGCATAACTCACACAAGCATTCATCACTTGATACGCATTCAAACACTCATACAACTTCAAGCAGTAACACAAATCCATTATCGACTACAGTACTATGTAAGGATCACTTACACACAGGCAATATTCCTGCCTACTATTTACCGCATCATGGTATTACACATGAATCAAGCACTACCACAAAATTTAGATCTGTATTTGACGGCTCTGCAAAAACATCTAGCAAATTATCTCTTAACGACATACAGTACGTGGGTCCCGTAATTCAAGATGATTTAATATCTATACTTACACGCTTTCGCCAACATAAATACATCATATCTGCAGATATTGAAAAAATGTATCGTCAGATTGCAGTCGTTGACCACCAAAGGCCCTTACAACAAATAATTTGGAGATATAACACACACAAACGGGCAGGTAAAGGTTATATTATGGCTTTATCAACTGATGAACTTAATCAAGCTAGGCTTAACTTAGCGAAACTGATTCAACTGGATTCATTCCCAGAGGAATACACATTGCTCTCTAAGGGCGAACAATTGCCTTCAAAACATAGACTTAACTCCCTTAATCCGTTTTTTGATAATAATAAACTGATTCGCGTGGGAGGAAGGTTAGCCAACTCACCTTACTGCTATGATAAAAAAATTCCAATTTTAATACATGCTGATCACTATTTAACTAAACTCATGTTCACCACATATCATTCAACTCTTTTACACGCCGGCCCTCAACTACTCCTCGCACATATTCGCCAATTATATTGGCCTATTTCAGGCCGCAACTTGGCCAGAAAAACCACACAATCTTGTATCACTTGTAGAAGATATCAGGGGAAAACAGTGTCGCCTATGATGGGACAATTGCCAGAACAACGATTACATGCAAACTTTGTATTTAGCAATGTAGGAGTAGACTATGCGGGACCAATTTTCATCATTAACCGCAAGGGGCGTGGAAGTGTATCAATTAAAGCATATATATGCATTTTTGTTTGTTTTGCAGTGAAGGCGCATTTGGAGTTAGTCACAGACCTTACAACTGAATCATACTTAGCTGCAATTAATCGATTCATATCTCGTAGAGGCAAGCCCAATAATATCTATTCAGATAACGGTAGAAATTTTGTAGGGGCCGCGCGCGTTATAACAAATTTTCTTAAACAATTTGGTGCTTCTATCTACAGCTGCGCCGCCGAACAAGGCATTACATTTCATTTTATTCCTCCATATACGCCTCACTTTGGAGGATTATGGGAAAGCACTGTTAAGTCGGTAAAATATCATCTCAAACGAGTGCTGGGACTGGCAAGTCTAACATATGAGGAAATGTACACCTTACTAGTTCAGATAGAGGGCATTCTTAATTCCCGACCCCTTACGCCTCTTTCCTCCGATCCTTCCGATCTCTCAGCTCTTACTCCATTTCACTTCCTAATTGGTCGTGCTCTAACTGTTTTGCCATACCCGCAGATGTCCGACTACGAACCTAACCGGTTACTTAGACATCAACGAGTGGAACTACTTCGACAGCATTTTTGGAAGCGATTTAATAATGAATATATTTCTCTGTTACATCAAAGAACAAAATGGCAACGCTCGAAGGGGACAATAGCGGAGGGATCCTTAATCATAGTGAAGGACGAAACATTACCTGTAGCCCAATGGCCTCTAGGACGCATAGTAAAGATTTATCCAGGACCTGATGGACATACACGAGTGGCGGATATCAAAATCAGCGGCGGAACTATCAGAAGAGGATTCAATAAGATTTGTCCAATTTAGAAAATCATACTCTACTGCCGGCCTGGGAGTATGTGCGGGCACACAAAACCTCAACAGACAGCGGGGGTGAAACGGAGACGCGGCGGCAGCCGACGAAAACCGAGCGGCGGTCGAGAGGAACCGAGCGGCAGCCGGCGATCGACGACGGGGTCATTACTCATTGCAAACCGGGAGGCGCGGACGCATTATTGTAACCGAATACTTAATATATTGATTCTATTAAATTTATAGTTTTAATCCACTGCTTGAACAGGGGGTAAAATAAAAATAGGGGTGAAAGTTTGTGTGGAAATTCGTCATTTTTGAAGCTAGAATGATAACGAAGATGAAACGACGTGAAGGCGACTGTAACTATCTATATATAACTAAATGTCTGTTATGCTTTCACGCCTAAATCATTTGACCGATGTAAACGATTTTTGATATGGACATAAATGGGACTCTGTGGAGTAAAATAGACTACAACTGATTTTCTTTCTGAACCCAACCCTGCAGTCTACGCGGACGGAGTCGCGGGCAAAAGCTAGTTGTCTATAAAAGGTATCTAATATGTAGGCACAATATTAAAATACCTACTTATTTTCTGCTAAAACCTTGGTGTATAAGCGTATTTTCGATATTTCAAGACAGTGTTTACGCTTTCCAGCGTCGATAATCAATATTTGTTGTACATATTTCTTTACTTGACTTTCAATATTAGTGTTACATATATGTATGTCATAAACTGAACGCAGAGTATTGTAAAGTAACTTAGCTCTACGTTGTTCGTTGTTGTGTTATTATTTGTTATTATCATAATTATTGTGTTTTAATGTTCATTTTTCATGTTTAATTATTAAAAATATGTATAACATAATTTAATATTTATTTTACAGGATAAAAATAAAAAAATAGATGTTCTCAGTGACATAATGCTACCAACAACAGTCAACTATGAAGAGGAAATCCTACATCCTACCACCTCTTCAGGAACACCATCTGTTTCTGTAACCAGCAATATTGAAGAACCTCCTATTAAGAAACAATGTCTAAACTTACAGGAAGTTGGTGTTCAAACCGTGCCTATTAAATGTATAAGCCCTGTGGAAGTAGATTTAAAAAGAAAAGTGAAGATGTTATCCCAAAGGTTAATTACACGTGACGTAAGATTAAAAACCTTGCAATCGCTTTTAGTGTTACTAAAGAAAAAGTGTAAAAACTTTGAAGAGGTGGAACAAAACATAAAAAATAATTTCAGTAACATTCACACACAATTAAACACCGATAAAAGCAACAAAGGTATTCGATATTCTGACGAAGTAAAAAAAATTTGCTTTGTCCTTATACTTTTATTCGTCAAAAGCCTATTTATTTCTAAGAAATCACATAGCACTGCCGCACCCGGTAACATTACGAAAAATGCTTGCAACGAATGATTGTAACGTTGGCTTCATATCAGAAGTATTCGAATATTTAAAATCATCGATTAACGACAATGATCTGCAAAATGTTGCATTAATATATGATGCCATGTCTATAAAGTCTGAAGAAGTCTATGAAAAGTACAAAGAAAAAAAATGGGGATATGTCGATTTAGCTGGCATTATCACTGATGAATCAGAACGGCTAGCTACTGAGGTATTGGTTTTGCAGATAGTCTCATATAAACGAAAATTCAAATGCCCTATTGCTTATTTCTTTATTTGTAAAATCTCAGCTGCCCTACAGGCACAATTAATATTTACAGCTATATGCATGTTATCTATACTATTATTATAAAGAGGAAAGGTTTGTATTTTTGTATTTTTGGATTTTTGTATGTTTGTTACGAATAAACTCAAAAACTACTGAACCGATTTCGATGATTTTTGGTATGGAGATAGATGTAACCCACCGAAGTAACATAGGATACTTTTTATCCCGGAAAAGGGGTTGAAAGGAGGGATGAAAGGTTGTATGGAAGTATTGTCATTTTTAAACCTAGAAGCTTGAAACTTATTTTTTAGGCTGTTGATTTAATATAAATAAATATGACATTCTAAGTTTGTAAAAAAGTGTACATTTAAGGGGGTAAAATAAAAATAAGGGTGAAAGTTTGTGTGGAAATTCGTCATTTTTGAAGCTAGAATTGAAACGACGTGTAGACGACTGAAACTATCTGTAACTATATGTCTGTTACGCTTTCACGATTAAATCATTTGACCGCTGTAAACGATTTTTGATATGGACATAAATGGGACTCTGTGGAGTAAAATAGACTACAACTTATTTTCATTCTGAACCCAACCCTGTAGTCTACGCGGACGGAGTCGCGGGCAAAAGCTAGTGTAAAATAAGATGCTTTACGACCTCGATAACCAATATTGTACATAAAATGAATAATTAAATCGCTGTAGACGATTAAAACTTAGAAACTTAAAAAAAAAAATTAAGGTATATTTTTCTCGAAAGGATATCAAACAAATATACTATGGCACCTGTTTTGCAGATATGCCTAAAAATATCTACGTTTCATCAGCTATCCAACGAGGTATAACAATCTAGGGTTTTATTAATAGGCCCAGGACAACCAGGACAGCCTGGACAACCAGGTTACCCAGGACAACAAGGACAGCCAGGACAGCCAGGTTACCCAGGACAACAAGGACAGCCTGGACAACCAGGCTACCCAGGACAACAAGGACAGCCAGGACAGCCAGGTTACCCAGGACAGCCTGGACAGCCAGGAGGCCCAGGACAGCCTGGACAACCAGGTTACCCAGGACAGCCTGGACAACCAGGATACCCAGGACAGCCTGGACAACCAGGATACCCAGGACAACAAGGACAGCCTGGACAACCAGGATACCCAGGACAACAAGGACATCCAGGACAGCCAGGTTACCCAGGACAGCCTGGCATCCAGGATACCCAGGACAGCCTGGACAACCAGGATACCCAGGACAACAAGGACAGCCTGGACAACCAGGATACCCAGGACAGCCTGGACAACCAGGATACCCAGGACAACAAGGACAGGTTGGACAACCAGGATACCCAGGACAACAAGGACAGCCTGGACAACCAGGATACCCAGGACAGCCTGGACAACCAGGATACCCAGGACAACAAGGACAGCCTGGACAACCAGGATACCCAGGACAACAAGGACAGCCAGGATAGCCAGGTTACCCAGGACAACAAGGACAGCCTGGACAACCAGGATACCCAGGACAGCCTGGACAACCAGGATACCCAGGACAACAAGGACAGCCTGGACAACCAGGATACCCAGGACAGCCTGGACAACCAGGATACCCAGGACAACAAGGACAGCCTGGACAACCAGGATACCCAGGACAACAAGGACAGCCTGGACAACCAGGATACCCAGGACAGCCTGGACAACCAGGATACCCAGGACAACAAGGACAGCCTGGACAACCAGGATACCCAGGACAGCCTGGACAACCAGGATACCCAGGACAGCCTGGACAACCAGGATACCCAGGACAACAAGGTTACCCAGGACAGCCTGGACAACTAGGATACCCAGGACAGCCTGGACAACCAGGATACCCAGGACAACAAGGACAGCCTGGACAACCAGGATACCCAGGATAACAAGGACAGCCAGGACAGCCAGGTTATCCAGGACAACAAGGACAGCCTGGACAACCAGGATACCCAGGACAACAAGGACAGCCTGGACAACCAGGATACCCAGGATAACAAGGACAGCCTGGACAACCAGGATACCCAGGACAACAAGGACAGCCTGGACAACCAGGATACCCAGGACAGCCTGGACAACCAGGATACCCAGGACAACAAGGTTACCCAGGACAACAAGGACAGCCTGGACAACCAGGATACCCAGGACAGCCTGGACAACCAGGATACCCAGGACAACAAGGATACCCAGGACAGCCTGGACAACCAGGATACCCAGGACAACAAGGACAGCCTGGACAACCAGGATACCCAGGACAACAAGGTTACCCAGGACAGCCTGGACAACTAGGATACCCAGGACAGCCTGGACAACCAGGATACCCAGGACAACAAGGACAGCCTGGACAACCAGGATACCCAGGACAACAAGGTTACCCAGGACAGCCTGGACAACTAGGATACCCAGGACAGCCTGGACAACCAGGATACCCAGGACAACAAGGACAGCCTGGACAACCAGGATACCCAGGACAACAAGGTTACCCAGGACAGCCTGGACAACTAGGATACCCAGGACAGCCTGGACAACCAGGATACCCAGGACAACAAGGACAGCCTGGACAACCAGGATACCCAGGACAACAAGGACAGCCTGGACAACCAGGATACCCAGGATAACAAGGACAGCCAGGACAGCCAGGTTATCCAGGACAACAAGGACAGCCTGGACAACCAGGATACCCAGGATAACAAGGACAGCCAGGATACCCAGGACAGCCTGGACAACCAGGATACCCAGGACAACAAGGACAGCCTGGACAACCAGGATACCCAGGACAGCCTGGACAACCAGGACAACCAGGATACCCTGGACAACCAGGATACCCAGGACAACAAGGACAGCCTGGACAACCAGGATACCCAGGATAACAAGGACAGCCAGGACAGCCAGGTTATCCAGGACAACAAGGACAGCCTGGACAACCAGGATACCCAGGATAACAAGGACAGCCAGGACAGCCAGGATACCCAGGACAGCCTGGACAACCAGGATACCCAGGACAACAAGGACAGCCTGGACAACCAGGATACCCAGGACAGCCTGGACAACCAGGATACCCAGGACAGCCTGGACAACCAGGATACCCAGGACAACAAGGTTACCCAGGACAGCCTTGACAACTAGGATACCCAGGACAGCCTGGACAACCAGGATACCCAGGACAACAAGGACAGCCTGGACAACCAGGATACCCAGGACAACAAGGACAGCCTGGACAACCAGGATACCCAGGACAGCCAGGTCAACCAGGAGGCCCAGGACAACCAGGATACCCAGGACAGCCTGGACAACCAGGATACCCAGGACAGCCTGGACAACCAGGATACCCAGGACAACAAGGACAGCCTGGACAACCAGGATACCCAGGACAACAAGGTTACCCAGGACAGCCTGGACAACTAGGATACCCAGGACAGCCTGGACAACCAGGATACCCAGGACAACAAGGACAGCCTGGACAACCAGGATACCCAGGACAACAAGGTTACCCAGGACAGCCTGGACAACTAGGATACCCAGGACAGCCTGGACAACCAGGATACCCAGGACAACAAGGACAGCCTGGACAACCAGGATACCCAGGACAACAAGGTTACCCAGGACAGCCTGGACAACTAGGATACCCAGGACAGCCTGGACAACCAGGATACCCAGGACAACAAGGACAGCCTGGACAACCAGGATACCCAGGACAACAAGGACAGCCTGGACAACCAGGATACCCAGGATAACAAGGACAGCCAGGACAGCCAGGTTATCCAGGACAACAAGGACAGCCTGGACAACCAGGATTCCCAGGATAACAAGGACAGCCAGGATACGCAGGACAGCCTGGACAACCAGGATACCCAGGACAACAAGGACAGCCTGGACAACCAGGATACCCAGGACAGCCTGGACAACCAGGACAACCAGGATACCCTGGACAACCAGGATACCCAGGACAACAAGGACAGCCTGGACAACCAGGATACCCAGGATAACAAGGACAGCCAGGACAGCCAGGTTATCCAGGACAACAAGGACAGCCTGGACAACCAGGATACCCAGGATAACAAGGACAGCCAGGACAGCCAGGATACCCAGGACAGCCTGGACAACCAGGACAACCAGGATACCCTGGACAACCAGGATACCCAGGACAACAAGGACAGCCTGGACAACCAGGATACCCAGGACAACAAGGTTACCCAGGACAGCCTGGACAACTAGGATACCCAGGACAGCCTGGACAACCAGGATACCCAGGACAACAAGGACAGCCTGGACAACCAGGATACCCAGGACAACAAGGACAGCCTGGACAACCAGGATACCCAGGATAACAAGGACAGCCAGGATACCCAGGACAACAAGGTTACCCAGGACAGCCTGGACAACTAGGATTACCCAGGACAGCCTGGACAACCAGGATACCCAGGACAACAAGGACAGCCTGGACAACCAGGATACCCAGGACAACAAGGTTACCCAGGACAGCCTGGACAACTAGGATACCCAGGACAGCCTGGACAACTAGGATACCCAGGACAACAAGGACAGCCTGGACAACCAGGATACCCAGGACAACAAGGTTACCCAGGACAGCCTGGACAACTAGGATACCCAGGACAGCCTGGACAACCAGGATACCCAGGACAACAAGGACAGCCTGGACAACCAGGATACCCAGGACAGCCTGGACAACCAGGACAACCAGGATACCCTGGACAACCAGGATACCCAGGAAAACAAGGACAGCCAGGACAGCCAGGTTACCCAGGACAACAAGGACAGCCTGGACAACCAGGATACCCAGGATAACAAGGACAGCCAGGACAGCCAGGTTATCCAGGACAACAAGGACAGCCTGGACAACCAGGATACCCACGACAACAAGGACAGCCTGGACAGCCAGGTTATCCAGGACAACAAGGACAGCCTGGACAACCAGGATACCCAGGACAACAAGGACAGCCTGGACAACCAGGATACCCAGGACAGCCTGGACAACCAGGATACCCAGGACAACAAGGTTACCCAGGACAGCCTGGACAACTAGGATACCCAGGACAGCCTGGACAACCAGGATACCCAGGACAACAAGGTTACCCAGGACAGCCTGGACAACTAGGATACCCAGGACAGCCTGGACAACCAGGATACCCAGGACAACAAGGACAGCCTGGACAACCAGGATACCCAGGACAACAAGGTTACCCAGGACAGCCTGGACAACTAGGATACCCAGGACAGCCTGGACAACCAGGATACCCAGGACAACAAGGACAGCCTGGACAACCAGGATACCCAGGACAGCCTGGACAACCAGGATACCCAGGACAACAAGGTTACCCAGGACAGCCTGGACAACCAGGATACCCAGGACAGCCTGGACAACCAGGACAACCAGGATACCCTGGACAACCAGGATACCCAGGACAACAAGGACAGCCTGGACAACCAGGATACCCAGGATAACAAGGACAGCCAGGACAGCCAGGTTATCCAGGACAACAAGGACAGCCTGGACAACCAGGATACCCAGGACAACAAGGACAGCCTGGACAACCAGGATACCCAGGACAGCCTGGACAACCAGGATACCCAGGACAACAAGGTTACCCAGGACAGCCTGGACAACTAGGATACCCAGGACAGCCTGGACAACCAGGATACCCAGGACAACAAGGTTACCCAGGACAGCCTGGACAACTAGGATACCCAGGACAGCCTGGACAACCAGGATACCCAGGACAACAAGGACAGCCTGGACAACCAGGATACCCAGGACAACAAGGTTACCCAGGACAGCCTGGACAACTAGGTTACCCAGGACAGCCTGGACAACCAGGATACCCAGGACAACAAGGACAGCCTGGACAACCAGGATACCCAGGACAACAAGGACAGCCTGGACAACCAGGATACCCAGGATAACAAGGACAGCCAGGATACCCAGGACAACAAGGTTACCCAGGACAACAAGGACAGCCTGGACAACCAGGATACCCAGGACAGCCTGGACAACCAGGACAACCAGGATACCCTGGACAACCAGGATACCCAGGAAAACAAGGACAGCCAGGACAGCCAGGTTACCCAGGACAACAAGGACAGCCTGGACAACCAGGATACCCAGGATAACAAGGACAGCCAGGACAGCCAGGTTATCCAGGACAACAAGGACAGCCTGGACAACCAGGATACCCACGACAACAAGGACAGCCTGGACAGCCAGGTTATCCAGGACAACAAGGACAGCCTGGACAACCAGGATACCCAGGACAACAAGGACAGCCTGGACAACCAGGATACCCAGGACAGCCTGGACAACCAGGATACCCAGGACAACAAGGTTACCCAGGACAGCCTGGACAACTAGGATACCCAGGACAGCCTGGACAACCAGGATACCCAGGACAACAAGGTTACCCAGGACAGCCTGGACAACTAGGATACCCAGGACAGCCTGGACAACCAGGATACCCAGGACAACAAGGACAGCCTGGACAACCAGGATACCCAGGACAACAAGGTTACCCAGGACAGCCTGGACAACTAGGATACCCAGGACAGCCTGGACAACCAGGATACCCAGGACAACAAGGACAGCCTGGACAACCAGGATACCCAGGACAGCCTGGACAACCAGGATACCCAGGACAACAAGGTTACCCAGGACAGCCTGGACAACCAGGATACCCAGGACAGCCTGGACAACCAGGACAACCAGGATACCCTGGACAACCAGGATACCCAGGACAACAAGGACAGCCTGGACAACCAGGATACCCAGGATAACAAGGACAGCCAGGACAGCCAGGTTATCCAGGACAACAAGGACAGCCTGGACAACCAGGATACCCAGGACAACAAGGACAGCCTGGACAACCAGGATACCCAGGACAGCCTGGACAACCAGGATACCCAGGACAACAAGGTTACCCAGGACAGCCTGGACAACTAGGATACCCAGGACAGCCTGGACAACCAGGATACCCAGGACAACAAGGTTACCCAGGACAGCCTGGACAACTAGGATACCCAGGACAGCCTGGACAACCAGGATACCCAGGACAACAAGGACAGCCTGGACAACCAGGATACCCAGGACAACAAGGTTACCCAGGACAGCCTGGACAACTAGGTTACCCAGGACAGCCTGGACAACCAGGATACCCAGGACAACAAGGACAGCCTGGACAACCAGGATACCCAGGACAACAAGGACAGCCTGGACAACCAGGATACCCAGGATAACAAGGACAGCCAGGATACCCAGGACAACAAGGTTACCCAGGACAGCCTGGACAACTAGGATACCCAGGACAGCCTGGACAACCAGGATACCCAGGACAACAAGGACAGCCTGGACAACCAGGATACCCAGGACAACAAGGTTACCCAGGACAGCCTGGACAACTAGGATACCCAGGACAGCCTGGACAACTAGGATACCCAGGACAACAAGGACAGCCTGGACAACCAGGATACCCAGGACAACAAGGTTACCCAGGACAGCCTGGACAACTAGGATACCCAGGACAGCCTGGACAACCAGGATACCCAGGACAACAAGGACAGCCTGGACAACCAGGATACCCAGGACAGCCTGGACAACCAGGACAACCAGGATACCCTGGACAACCAGGATACCCAGGAAAACAAGGACAGCCAGGACAGCCAGGTTACCCAGGACAACAAGGACAGCCTGGACAACCAGGATACCCAGGATAACAAGGACAGCCAGGACAGCCAGGTTATCCAGGACAACAAGGACAGCCTGGACAACCAGGATACCCAGGATAACAAGGACAGCCAGGACAGCCAGGATACCCAGGACAGCCTGGACAACCAGGATACCCAGGACAACAAGGACAGCCTGGACAACCAGGATACCCAGGACAGCCTGGACAACCAGGATACCCAGGACAACAAGGACAGCCTGGACAACCAGGATACCCAGGACAGCCTGGACAACCAGGACAACCAGGATACCCTGGACAACCAGGATACCCTGGACAACCAGGATACCCAGGACAACCAGGACAACCAGGATACCCTGGACAACCAGGATACCCAGGACAACAAGGACAGCCTGGACAACCAGGATACCCAGGACAACAAGGACAGCCTGGACAACCAGGATACCCAGGACAGCCTGGACAACCAGGATACCCAGGACAGCCTGGACAACCAGGATACCCAGGACAACAAGGACAGCCTGGACAACCAGGATACCCAGGACAGCCTGGACAACCAGGATACCCAGGACAACAAGGACAGGTTGGACAACCAGGATACCCAGGACAACAAGGACAGCCTGGACAACCAGGATACCCAGGACAGCCTGGACAACCAGGATACCCAGGACAACAAGGACAGCCTGGACAACCAGGATACCCAGGACAACAAGGACAGCCAGGATAGCCAGGTTACCCAGGACAACAAGGACAGCCTGGACAACCAGGATACCCAGGACAGCCTGGACAACCAGGATACCCAGGACAACAAGGACAGCCTGGACAACCAGGATACCCAGGACAGCCTGGACAACCAGGATACCCAGGACAACAAGGACAGCCTGGACAACCAGGATACCCAGGACAGCCTGGACAACCAGGACAACCAGGATACCCTGGACAACCAGGATACCCAGGAAAACAAGGACAGCCAGGACAGCCAGGTTACCCAGGACAACAAGGACAGCCTGGACAACCAGGATACCCAGGATAACAAGGACAGCCAGGACAGCCAGGTTATCCAGGACAACAAGGACAGCCTGGACAACCAGGATACCCAGGATAACAAGGACAGCCAGGACAGCCAGGATACCCAGGACAGCCTGGACAACCAGGATACCCAGGACAACAAGGACAGCCTGGACAACCAGGATACCCAGGACAGCCTGGACAACCAGGATACCCAGGACAACAAGGACAGCCTGGACAACCAGGATACCCAGGACAGCCTGGACAACCAGGACAACCAGGATACCCTGGACAACCAGGATACCCTGGACAACCAGGATACCCAGGACAACCAGGACAACCAGGATACCCTGGACAACCAGGATACCCAGGACAACAAGGACAGCCAGGTTATCCAGGACAACAAGGACAGCCTGGACAACCAGGATACCCAGGACAGCCTGGACAACCAGGATACCCAGGACAACAAGGTTACCCAGGACAGCCTGGACAACTAGGATACCCAGGACAGCCTGGACAACCAGGATACCCAGGACAACAAGGACAGCCTGGACAACCAGGATACCCAGGATAACAAGGACAGCCAGGACAGCCAGGTTATCCAGGACAACAAGGACAGCCTGGACAACCAGGATACCCAGGATAACAAGGACAGCCAGGATACCCAGGACAGCCTGGACAACCAGGATACCCAGGACAGCCTGGACAACCAGGATACCCAGGATAACAAGGACAGCCAGGACAGCCAGGATACCCAGGACAGCCTGGACAACCAGGATACCCAGGACAACAAGGACAGCCTGGACAACCAGGATACCCAGGACAGCCTGGACAACCAGGATACCCAGGACAACAAGGACAGCCTGGACAACCAGGATACCCAGGACAGCCTGGACAACCAGGATACCCAGGACAGCCTGGACAACCAGGATACCCAGGACAACAAGGACAGCCTGGACAACCAGGATACCCAGGACAGCCTGGACAACCAGGATACCCAGGACAACAAGGACAGGTTGGACAACCAGGATACCCAGGACAACAAGGACAGCCTGGACAACCAGGATACCCAGGACAGCCTGGACAACCAGGATACCCAGGACAACAAGGACAGCCTGGACAACCAGGATACCCAGGACAACAAGGACAGCCAGGATAGCCAGGTTACCCAGGACAACAAGGACAGCCTGGACAACCAGGATACCCAGGACAGCCTGGACAACCAGGATACCCAGGACAACAAGGACAGCCTGGACAACCAGGATACCCAGGACAGCCTGGACAACCAGGACAACCAGGATACCCTGGACAACCAGGATACCCAGGAAAACAAGGACAGCCAGGACAGCCAGGTTACCCAGGACAACAAGGACAGCCTGGACAACCAGGATACCCAGGATAACAAGGACAGCCAGGACAGCCAGGTTATCCAGGACAACAAGGACAGCCTGGACAACCAGGATACCCAGGATAACAAGGACAGCCAGGACAGCCAGGATACCCAGGACAGCCTGGACAACCAGGATACCCAGGACAACAAGGACAGCCTGGACAACCAGGATACCCAGGACAGCCTGGACAACCAGGATACCCAGGACAACAAGGACAGCCTGGACAACCAGGATACCCAGGACAGCCTGGACAACCAGGACAACCAGGAGACCCTGGACAACCAGGATACCCTGGACAACCAGGATACCCAGGACAACCAGGACAACCAGGATACCCTGGACAACCAGGATACCCAGGACAACAAGGACAGCCAGGTTATCCAGGACAACAAGGACAGCCTGGACAACCAGGATACCCAGGACAGCCTGGACAACCAGGATACCCAGGACAACAAGGTTACCCAGGACAGCCTGGACAACTAGGATACCCAGGACAGCCTGGACAACCAGGATACCCAGGACAACAAGGACAGCCTGGACAACCAGGATAACAAGGACAGCCAGGACAGCCAGGTTATCCAGGACAACAAGGACAGCCTGGACAACCAGGATACCCAGGACAACAAGGACAGCCTGGACAACCAGGATACCCAGGACAGCCTGGACAACCAGGATACCCAGGACAACAAGGTTACCCAGGACAGCCTGGACAACTAGGATACCCAGGACAGCCTGGACAACCAGGATACCCAGGACAACAAGGTTACCCAGGACAGCCTGGACAACTAGGATACCCAGGACAGCCTGGACAACCAGGATACCCAGGACAACAAGGACAGCCTGGACAACCAGGATACCCAGGACAACAAGGTTACCCAGGACAGCCTGGACAACTAGGATACCCAGGACAGCCTGGACAACCAGGATACCCAGGACAACAAGGACAGCCTGGACAACCAGGATACCCAGGACAACAAGGACAGCCTGGACAACCAGGATACCCAGGATAACAAGGACAGCCAGGACAGCCAGGTTATCCAGGACAACAAGGACAGCCTGGACAACCAGGATACCCAGGATAACAAGGACAGCCAGGATACCCAGGACAGCCTGGACAACCAGGATACCCAGGACAACAAGGATACCCAGGAAAACAAGGACAGCCAGGACAGCCAGGTTACCCAGGACAACAAGGACAGCCTGGACAACCAGGATACCCAGGATAACAAGGACAGCCAGGACAGCCAGGTTATCCAGGACAACAAGGACAGCCTGGACAACCAGGATACCCAGGATAACAAGGACAGCCAGGACAGCCAGGATACCCAGGACAGCCTGGACAACCAGGATACCCAGGACAACAAGGACAGCCTGGACAACCAGGATACCCAGGACAGCCTGGACAACCAGGATACCCAGGACAGCCTGGACAACCAGGATACCCAGGACAACAAGGACAGCCTGGACAACCAGGATACCCAGGACAAGGACATCAGGACAGCCAGGTTACCCAGGACAGCCTGGACAACCAGGACAACCAGGATACCCTGGACAACCAGGATACCCAGGACAACAAGGACAGCCTGGACAACCAGGATACCCAGGACAGCCTGGACAACCAGGATACCCAGGACAACAAGGTTACCCAGGACAGCCTGGACAACCAGGATACCTAGGACAGCCTGGACAACCAGGATACCCAGGACAACAAGGACAGCCTGGCCAACCAGGATACCCAGGACAATAAGGACAGCCTGGACAACCAGGATACCCAGGACAACAAGGTTACCCAGGACAGCCTGGACAACTAGGATACCCAGGACAGCCTGGACAACCAGGATACCCAGGACAACAAGGACAGCCTGGACAACCAGGATACCCAGGATAACAAGGACAGCCAGGACAGCCAGGTTATCCAGGACAACAAGGACAGCCTGGACAACCAGGATACCCAGGACAACAAGGACAGCCTGGACAACCAGGATACCCAGAACAGCCTGGACACCCAGGATACCCAAGACAACAAGGTTACCCAGGACAGCCTGGACAACTAGGATACCCAGGACAGCCTGGACAACCAGGATACCCAGGACAACAAGGTTACCCAGGACAGCCTGGACAACCAGGATACCCAGGATAACAAGGACAGCCTGGACAACCAGGATACCCAGGACAACAAGGTTACCCAGGACAGCCTGGACAACTAGGATACCCAGGACAGCCTGGACAACCAGGATACCCAGGACAGCCTGGACAACCAGGATACCCAGGACAACAAGGACAGCCTGGACAACCAGGATACCCAGGACAGCCTGGACAACCAGGATACCCAGGACAACAAGGACAGCCTGGACAACCAGGATACCCAGGACAACAAGGACAGCCTGGACAACCAGGATACCCAGGACAGCCTGGACAACCAGGATACCCAGGACAACAAGGACAGCCTGGACAACCAGGATACCCAGGACAACAAGGACAGCCTGGACAACCAGGATACCCAGGACAGCCTGGACAACCAGGATACCCAGGACAACAAGGACATCCAGGACAGCCAGGTTACCCAGGACAGCCTGGACAACCAGGACAACCAGGATACCCTGGACAACCAGGATACCCAGGACAACAAGGACAGCCAGGACAGCCAGGTTACCCAGGACAACAAGGACAGCCTGGACAACCAGGATACCCAGGACAGCCTGGACAACCAGGATACCCAGGACAGCCAGGTCAACCAGGAGGCCCAGGACAACCAGGATACCCAGGACAGCCTGGACAACCAGGATACCCAGGACAGCCTGGACAACCAGGATACCCAGGACAACAAGGACAGCCTGGACAACCAGGATACCCAGGACAACAAGGTTACCCAGGACAACAAGGACATCCAGGACAGCCAGGTTACCCAGGACAGCCTGGACAACCAGGACAACCAGGATACCCTGGACAACCAGGATACCCAGGACAACAAGGACAGCCAGGACAGCCAGGTTACCCAGGACAACAAGGACAGCCTGGACAACCAGGATACCCAGGACAGCCTGGACAACCAGGATACCCAGGACAGCCAGGTTACCCAGGACAACAAGGACAGCCTGGACAACCAGGATACCCAGGACAGCCTGGACAACCAGGATACCCAGGACAGCCAGGTCAACCAGGAGGCCCAGGACAACCAGGATACCCAGGACAGCCTGGACAACCAGGATACCCAGGACAGCCTGGACAACCAGGATACCCAGGACAACAAGGACAGCCTGGACAACCAGGATACCCAGGACAACAAGGTTACCCAGGACAGCCTGGACAACTAGGATACCCAGGACAGCCTGGACAACCAGGATACCCAGGACAACAAGGACAGCCTGGACAACCAGGATACCCAGGACAACAAGGTTACCCAGGACAGCCTGGACAACTAGTATACCCAGGACAGCCTGGACAACCAGGATACCCAGGACAACAAGGACAGCCTGGACAACCAGGATACCCAGGACAACAAGGTTACCCAGGACAGCCTGGACAACTAGGATACCCAGGACAGCCTGGACAACCAGGATACCCAGGACAACAAGGACAGCCTGGACAACCAGGATACCCAGGACAACAAGGACAGCCTGGACAACCAGGATACCCAGGATAACAAGGACAGCCAGGACAGCCAGGTTATCCAGGACAACAAGGACAGCCTGGACAACCAGGATACCCAGGATAACAAGGACAGCCAGGATACGCAGGACAGCCTGGACAACCAGGATACCCAGGACAACAAGGACAGCCTGGACAACCAGGATACCCAGGACAGCCTGGACAACCAGGACAACCAGGATACCCTGGACAACCAGGATACCCAGGACAACAAGGACAGCCTGGACAACCAGGATACCCAGGATAACAAGGACAGCCAGGACAGCCAGGTTATCCAGGACAACAAGGACAGCCTGGACAACCAGGATACCCAGGATAACAAGGACAGCCAGGACAGCCAGGATACCCAGGACAGCCTGGACAACCAGGATACCCAGGACAACAAGGACAGCCTGGACAACCAGGATACCCAGGACAGCCTGGACAACCAGGATACCCAGGACAGCCTGGACAACCAGGATACCCAGGACAACAAGGTTACCCAGGACAGCCTGGACAACTAGGATACCCAGGACAGCCTGGACAACCAGGATACCCAGGACAACAAGGACAGCCTGGACAACCAGGATACCCAGGATAACAAGGACAGCCAGGACAGCCAGGTTATCCAGGACAACAAGGACAGCCTGGACAACCAGGATACCCAGGACAGCCTGGACAACCAGGATACCCAGGACAACAAGGTTACCCAGGACAGCCTGGACAACCAGGATACCCAGGACAGCCTGGACAACCAGGACAACCAGGATACCCTGGACAACCAGGATACCCAGGACAACAAGGACAGCCTGGACAACCAGGATACCCAGGATAACAAGGACAGCCAGGACAGCCAGGTTATCCAGGACAACAAGGACAGCCTGGACAACCAGGATACCCAGGACAACAAGGACAGCCTGGACAACCAGGATACCCAGGACAGCCTGGACAACCAGGATACCCAGGACAGCCTGGACAACCAGGATACCCAGGACAACAAGGACAGCCTGGACAACCAGGATACCCAGGACAACAAGGTTACCCAGGACAGCCTGGACAACTAGGATACCCAGGACAGCCTGGACAACCAGGATACCCAGGACAACAAGGTTACCCAGGACAGCCTGGACAACTAGGATACCCAGGACAGCCTGGACAACCAGGATACCCAGGACAACAAGGACAGCCTGGACAACCAGGATACCCAGGACAACAAGGTTACCCAGGACAGCCTGGACAACTAGGATACCCAGGACAGCCTGGACAACCAGGATACCCAGGACAACAAGGACAGCCTGGACAACCAGGATACCCAGGACAACAAGGACAGCCTGGACAACCAGGATACCCAGGATAACAAGGACAGCCAGGATACCCAGGACAACAAGGTTACCCAGGACAGCCTGGACAACTAGGATACCCAGGACAGCCTGGACAACCAGGATACCCAGGACAACAAGGACAGCCTGGACAACCAGGATACCCAGGACAACAAGGTTACCCAGGACAGCCTGGACAACTAGGATACCCAGGACAGCCTGGACAACTAGGATACCCAGGACAACAAGGACAGCCTGGACAACCAGGATACCCAGGACAACAAGGTTACCCAGGACAGCCTGGACAACTAGGATACCCAGGACAGCCTGGACAACCAGGATACCCAGGACAACAAGGACAGCCTGGACAACCAGGATACCCAGGACAGCCTGGACAACCAGGACAACCAGGATACCCTGGACAACCAGGATACCCAGGAAAACAAGGACAGCCAGGACAGCCAGGTTACCCAGGACAACAAGGACAGCCTGGACAACCAGGATACCCAGGATAACAAGGACAGCCAGGACAGCCAGGTTATCCAGGACAACAAGGACAGCCTGGACAACCAGGATACCCAGGATAACAAGGACAGCCAGGACAGCCAGGATACCCAGGACAGCCTGGACAACCAGGATACCCAGGACAACAAGGACAGCCTGGACAACCAGGATACCCAGGACAGCCTGGACAACCAGGATACCCAGGACAACAAGGACAGCCTGGACAACCAGGATACCCAGGACAGCCTGGACAACCAGGACAACCAGGATACCCTGGACAACCAGGATACCCTGGACAACCAGGATACCCAGGACAACCAGGACAACCAGGATACCCTGGACAACCAGGATACCCAGGACAACAAGGACAGCCTGGACAACCAGGATACCCAGGACAACAAGGACAGCCTGGACAACCAGGATACCCAGGACAGCCTGGACAACCAGGATACCCAGGACAGCCTGGACAACCAGGATACCCAGGACAACAAGGACAGCCTGGACAACCAGGATACCCAAGACAGCCTGGACAACCAGGATACCCAGGACAACAAGGACAGGTTGGACAACCAGGATACCCAGGACAACAAGGACAGCCTGGACAACCAGGATACCCAGGACAGCCTGGACAACCAGGATACCCAGGACAACAAGGACAGCCTGGACAACCAGGATACCCAGGACAACAAGGACAGCCAGGATAGCCAGGTTACCCAGGACAACAAGGACAGCCTGGACAACCAGGATACCCAGGACAGCCTGGACAACCAGGATACCCAGGACAACAAGGACAGCCTGGACAACCAGGATACCCAGGACAGCCTGGACAACCAGGATACCCAGGACAACAAGGACAGCCTGGACAACCAGGATACCCAGGACAGCCTGGACAACCAGGATACCCAGGACAGCCTGGACAACCAGGATACCCAGGACAACAAGGACAGCCTGGACAACCAGGATACCCAGGACAGCCTGGACAACCAGGACAACCAGGATACCCTGGACAACCAGGATACCCAGGAAAACAAGGACAGCCAGGACAGCCAGGTTACCCAGGACAACAAGGACAGCCTGGACAACCAGGATACCCAGGATAACAAGGACAGCCAGGACAGCCAGGTTATCCAGGACAACAAGGACAGCCTGGACAACCAGGATACCCAGGATAACAAGGACAGCCAGGACAGCCAGGATACCCAGGACAGCCTGGACAACCAGGATACCCAGGACAACAAGGACAGCCTGGACAACCAGGATACCCAGGACAGCCTGGACAACCAGGATACCCAGGACAACAAGGACAGCCTGGACAACCAGGATACCCAGGACAGCCTGGACAACCAGGACAACCAGGAGACCCTGGACAACCAGGATACCCTGGACAACCAGGATACCCAGGACAACCAGGACAACCAGGATACCCTGGACAACCAGGATACCCAGGACAACAAGGACAGCCAGGTTATCCAGGACAACAAGGACAGCCTGGACAACCAGGATACCCAGGACAGCCTGGACAACCAGGATACCCAGGACAACAAGGTTACCCAGGACAGCCTGGACAACTAGGATACCCAGGACAGCCTGGACAACCAGGATACCCAGGACAACAAGGACAGCCTGGACAACCAGGATAACAAGGACAGCCAGGACAGCCAGGTTATCCAGGACAACAAGGACAGCCTGGACAACCAGGATACCCAGGACAACAAGGACAGCCTGGACAACCAGGATACCCAGGACAGCCTGGACAACCAGGATACCCAGGACAACAAGGTTACCCAGGACAGCCTGGACAACTAGGATACCCAGGACAGCCTGGACAACCAGGATACCCAGGACAACAAGGTTACCCAGGACAGCCTGGACAACTAGGATACCCAGGACAGCCTGGACAACCAGGATACCCAGGACAACAAGGACAGCCTGGACAACCAGGATACCCAGGACAACAAGGTTACCCAGGACAGCCTGGACAACTAGGATACCCAGGACAGCCTGGACAACCAGGATACCCAGGACAACAAGGACAGCCTGGACAACCAGGATACCCAGGACAACAAGGACAGCCTGGACAACCAGGATACCCAGGATAACAAGGACAGCCAGGACAGCCAGGTTATCCAGGACAACAAGGACAGCCTGGACAACCAGGATACCCAGGATAACAAGGACAGCCAGGATACCCAGGACAGCCTGGACAACCAGGATACCCAGGACAACAAGGATACCCAGGAAAACAAGGACAGCCAGGACAGCCAGGTTACCCAGGACAACAAGGACAGCCTGGACAACCAGGATACCCAGGATAACAAGGACAGCCAGGACAGCCAGGTTATCCAGGACAACAAGGACAGCCTGGACAACCAGGATACCCAGGATAACAAGGACAGCCAGGACAGCCAGGATACCCAGGACAGCCTGGACAACCAGGATACCCAGGACAACAAGGACAGCCTGGACAACCAGGATACCCAGGACAGCCTGGACAACCAGGATACCCAGGACAGCCTGGACAACCAGGATACCCAGGACAACAAGGACAGCCTGGACAACCAGGATACCCAGGACAAGGACATCAGGACAGCCAGGTTACCCAGGACAGCCTGGACAACCAGGACAACCAGGATACCCTGGACAACCAGGATACCCAGGACAACAAGGACAGCCTGGACAACCAGGATACCCAGGACAGCCTGGACAACCAGGATACCCAGGACAACAAGGTTACCCAGGACAGCCTGGACAACCAGGATACCTAGGACAGCCTGGACAACCAGGATACCCAGGACAACAAGGACAGCCTGGCCAACCAGGATACCCAGGACAATAAGGACAGCCTGGACAACCAGGATACCCAGGACAACAAGGTTACCCAGGACAGCCTGGACAACTAGGATACCCAGGACAGCCTGGACAACCAGGATACCCAGGACAACAAGGACAGCCTGGACAACCAGGATACCCAGGATAACAAGGACAGCCAGGACAGCCAGGTTATCCAGGACAACAAGGACAGCCTGGACAACCAGGATACCCAGGACAACAAGGACAGCCTGGACAACCAGGATACCCAGAACAGCCTGGACACCCAGGATACCCAAGACAACAAGGTTACCCAGGACAGCCTGGACAACTAGGATACCCAGGACAGCCTGGACAACCAGGATACCCAGGACAACAAGGTTACCCAGGACAGCCTGGACAACCAGGATACCCAGGATAACAAGGACAGCCTGGACAACCAGGATACCCAGGACAACAAGGTTACCCAGGACAGCCTGGACAACTAGGATACCCAGGACAGCCTGGACAACCAGGATACCCAGGACAGCCTGGACAACCAGGATACCCAGGACAACAAGGACAGCCTGGACAACCAGGATACCCAGGACAGCCTGGACAACCAGGATACCCAGGACAACAAGGACAGCCTGGACAACCAGGATACCCAGGACAACAAGGACAGCCTGGACAACCAGGATACCCAGGACAGCCTGGACAACCAGGATACCCAGGACAACAAGGACAGCCTGGACAACCAGGATACCCAGGACAACAAGGACAGCCTGGACAACCAGGATACCCAGGACAGCCTGGACAACCAGGATACCCAGGACAACAAGGACATCCAGGACAGCCAGGTTACCCAGGACAGCCTGGACAACCAGGACAACCAGGATACCCTGGACAACCAGGATACCCAGGACAACAAGGACAGCCAGGACAGCCAGGTTACCCAGGACAACAAGGACAGCCTGGACAACCAGGATACCCAGGACAGCCTGGACAACCAGGATACCCAGGACAGCCAGGTCAACCAGGAGGCCCAGGACAACCAGGATACCCAGGACAGCCTGGACAACCAGGATACCCAGGACAGCCTGGACAACCAGGATACCCAGGACAACAAGGACAGCCTGGACAACCAGGATACCCAGGACAACAAGGTTACCCAGGACAACAAGGACATCCAGGACAGCCAGGTTACCCAGGACAGCCTGGACAACCAGGACAACCAGGATACCCTGGACAACCAGGATACCCAGGACAACAAGGACAGCCAGGACAGCCAGGTTACCCAGGACAACAAGGACAGCCTGGACAACCAGGATACCCAGGACAGCCTGGACAACCAGGATACCCAGGACAGCCAGGTTACCCAGGACAACAAGGACAGCCTGGACAACCAGGATACCCAGGACAGCCTGGACAACCAGGATACCCAGGACAGCCAGGTCAACCAGGAGGCCCAGGACAACCAGGATACCCAGGACAGCCTGGACAACCAGGATACCCAGGACAGCCTGGACAACCAGGATACCCAGGACAACAAGGACAGCCTGGACAACCAGGATACCCAGGACAACAAGGTTACCCAGGACAGCCTGGACAACTAGGATACCCAGGACAGCCTGGACAACCAGGATACCCAGGACAACAAGGACAGCCTGGACAACCAGGATACCCAGGACAACAAGGTTACCCAGGACAGCCTGGACAACTAGTATACCCAGGACAGCCTGGACAACCAGGATACCCAGGACAACAAGGACAGCCTGGACAACCAGGATACCCAGGACAACAAGGTTACCCAGGACAGCCTGGACAACTAGGATACCCAGGACAGCCTGGACAACCAGGATACCCAGGACAACAAGGACAGCCTGGACAACCAGGATACCCAGGACAACAAGGACAGCCTGGACAACCAGGATACTCAGGATAACAAGGACAGCCAGGACAGCCAGGTTATCCAGGACAACAAGGACAGCCTGGACAACCAGGATACCCAGGATAACAAGGACAGCCAGGATACGCAGGACAGCCTGGACAACCAGGATACCCAGGACAACAAGGACAGCCTGGACAACCAGGATACCCAGGACAGCCTGGACAACCAGGACAACCAGGATACCCTGGACAACCAGGATACCCAGGACAACAAGGACAGCCTGGACAACCAGGATACCCAGGATAACAAGGACAGCCAGGACAGCCAGGTTATCCAGGACAACAAGGACAGCCTGGACAACCAGGATACCCAGGATAACAAGGACAGCCAGGACAGCCAGGATACCCAGGACAGCCTGGACAACCAGGATACCCAGGACAACAAGGACAGCCTGGACAACCAGGATACCCAGGACAGCCTGGACAACCAGGATACCCAGGACAGCCTGGACAACCAGGATACCCAGGACAACAAGGTTACCCAGGACAGCCTGGACAACTAGGATACCCAGGACAGCCTGGACAACCAGGATACCCAGGACAACAAGGACAGCCTGGACAACCAGGATACCCAGGATAACAAGGACAGCCAGGACAGCCAGGTTATCCAGGACAACAAGGACAGCCTGGACAACCAGGATACCCAGGACAGCCTGGACAACCAGGATACCCAGGACAACAAGGTTACCCAGGACAGCCTGGACAACCAGGATACCCAGGACAGCCTGGACAACCAGGACAACCAGGATACCCTGGACAACCAGGATACCCAGGACAACAAGGACAGCCTGGACAACCAGGATACCCAGGATAACAAGGACAGCCAGGACAGCCAGGTTATCCAGGACAACAAGGACAGCCTGGACAACCAGGATACCCAGGACAACAAGGACAGCCTGGACAACCAGGATACCCAGGACAGCCTGGACAACCAGGATACCCAGGACAGCCTGGACAACCAGGATACCCAGGACAACAAGGACAGCCTGGACAACCAGGATACCCAGGACAACAAGGTTACCCAGGACAGCCTGGACAACTAGGATACCCAGGACAGCCTGGACAACCAGGATACCCAGGACAACAAGGTTACCCAGGACAGCCTGGACAACTAGGATACCCAGGACAGCCTGGACAACCAGGATACCCAGGACAACAAGGACAGCCTGGACAACCAGGATACCCAGGACAACAAGGTTACCCAGGACAGCCTGGACAACTAGGATACCCAGGACAGCCTGGACAACCAGGATACCCAGGACAACAAGGACAGCCTGGACAACCAGGATACCCAGGACAACAAGGACAGCTTGGACAACCAGGATACCCAGGATAACAAGGACAGCCAGGATACCCAGGACAACAAGGTTACCCAGGACAGCCTGGACAACTAGGATACCCAGGACAGCCTGGACAACCAGGATACCCAGGACAACAAGGACAGCCTGGACAACCAGGATACCCAGGACAACAAGGTTACCCAGGACAGCCTGGACAACTAGGATACCCAGGACAGCCTGGACAACTAGGATACCCAGGACAACAAGGACAGCCTGGACAACCAGGATACCCAGGACAACAAGGTTACCCAGGACAGCCTGGACAACTAGGATACCCAGGACAGCCTGGACAACCAGGATACCCAGGACAACAAGGACAGCCTGGACAACCAGGATACCCAGGACAGCCTGGACAACCAGGACAACCAGGATACCCTGGACAACCAGGATACCCAGGAAAACAAGGACAGCCAGGACAGCCAGGTTACCCAGGACAACAAGGACAGCCTGGACAACCAGGATACCCAGGATAACAAGGACAGCCAGGACAGCCAGGTTATCCAGGACAACAAGGACAGCCTGGACAACCAGGATACCCAGGATAACAAGGACAGCCAGGACAGCCAGGATACCCAGGACAGCCTGGACAACCAGGATACCCAGGACAACAAGGACAGCCTGGACAACCAGGATACCCAGGACAGCCTGGACAACCAGGATACCCAGGACAACAAGGACAGCCTGGACAACCAGGATACCCAGGACAGCCTGGACAACCAGGACAACCAGGATACCCTGGACAACCAGGATACCCTGGACAACCAGGATACCCAGGACAACCAGGACAACCAGGATACCCTGGACAACCAGGATACCCAGGACAACAAGGACAGCCTGGACAACCAGGATACCCAGGACAACAAGGACAGCCTGGACAACCAGGATACCCAGGACAGCCTGGACAACCAGGATACCCAGGACAGCCTGGACAACCAGGATACCCAGGACAACAAGGACAGCCTGGACAACCAGGATACCCAAGACAGCCTGGACAACCAGGATACCCAGGACAACAAGGACAGGTTGGACAACCAGGATACCCAGGACAACAAGGACAGCCTGGACAACCAGGATACCCAGGACAGCCTGGACAACCAGGATACCCAGGACAACAAGGACAGCCTGGACAACCAGGATACCCAGGACAACAAGGACAGCCAGGATAGCCAGGTTACCCAGGACAACAAGGACAGCCTGGACAACCAGGATACCCAGGACAGCCTGGACAACCAGGATACCCAGGACAACAAGGACAGCCTGGACAACCAGGATACCCAGGACAGCCTGGACAACCAGGATACCCAGGACAACAAGGACAGCCTGGACAACCAGGATACCCAGGACAGCCTGGACAACCAGGATACCCAGGACAACAAGGACAGCCTGGACAACCAGGATACCCAGGACAGCCTGGACAACCAGGATACCCAGGACAACAAGGACAGCCTGGACAACCAGGTTACCCAGGACAGCCTGGACAACCAGGACAACCAGGATACCCTGGACAACCAGGATACCCAGGACAACAAGGACAGCCTGGACAACCAGGATACCCAGGACAACAAGGTTACCCAGGACAGCCTGGACAACTAGGATACCCAGGACAGCCTGGACAACCAGGATACCCAGGACAACAAGGACAGCCTGGACAACCAGGATACCCAGGACAACAAGGACAGCCTGGACAACCAGGATACCCAGGATAACAAGGACAGCCAGGATACCCAGGACAACAAGGTTACCCAGGACAGCCTGGACAACTAGGATACCCAGGACAGCCTGGACAACCAGGATACCCAGGACAACAAGGACAGCCTGGACAACCAGGATACCCAGGACAACAAGGTTACCCAGGACAGCCTGGACAACTAGGATACCCAGGACAGCCTGGACAACTAGGATACCCAGGACAACAAGGACAGCCTGGACAACCAGGATACCCAGGACAACAAGGTTACCCAGGACAGCCTGGACAACTAGGATACCCAGGACAGCCTGGACAACCAGGATACCCAGGACAACAAGGACAGCCTGGACAACCAGGATACCCAGGACAGCCTGGACAACCAGGACAACCAGGATACCCTGGACAACCAGGATACCCAGGAAAACAAGGACAGCCAGGACAGCCAGGTTACCCAGGACAACAAGGACAGCCTGGACAACCAGGATACCCAGGATAACAAGGACAGCCAGGACAGCCAGGTTATCCAGGACAACAAGGACAGCCTGGACAACCAGGATACCCAGGACAACAAGGACAGCCTGGACAGCCAGGTTATCCAGGACAACAAGGACAGCCTGGACAACCAGGATACCCAGGACAACAAGGACAGCCTGGACAACCAGGATACCCAGGACAGCCTGGACAACCAGGATACCCAGGACAACAAGGTTACCCAGGACAGCCTGGACAACTAGGATACCCAGGACAGCCTGGACAACCAGGATACCCAGGACAACAAGGTTACCCAGGACAGCCTGGACAACTAGGATACCCAGGACAGCCTGGACAACCAGGATACCCAGGACAACAAGGACAGCCTGGACAACCAGGATACCCAGGACAACAAGGTTACCCAGGACAGCCTGGACAACTAGGATACCCAGGACAGCCTGGACAACCAGGATACCCAGGACAACAAGGACAGCCTGGACAACCAGGATACCCAGGACAGCCTGGACAACCAGGATACCCAGGACAACAAGGTTACCCAGGACAGCCTGGACAACCAGGATACCCAGGACAGCCTGGACAACCAGGACAACCAGGATACCCTGGACAACCAGGATACCCAGGACAACAAGGACAGCCTGGACAACCAGGATACCCAGGATAACAAGGACAGCCAGGACAGCCAGGTTATCCAGGACAACAAGGACAGCCTGGACAACCAGGATACCCAGGACAACAAGGACAGCCTGGACAACCAGGATACCCAGGACAGCCTGGACAACCAGGATACCCAGGACAACAAGGTTACCCAGGACAGCCTGGACAACTAGGATACCCAGGACAGCCTGGACAACCAGGATACCCAGGACAACAAGGTTACCCAGGACAGCCTGGACAACTAGGATACCCAGGACAACAAGGACAGCCTGGACAACCAGGATACCCAGGACAACAAGGTTACCCAGGACAGCCTGGACAACTAGGTTACCCAGGACAGCCTGGACAACCAGGATACCCAGGACAACAAGGACAGCCTGGACAACCAGGATACCCAGGACAACAAGGACAGCCTGGACAACCAGGATACCCAGGATAACAAGGACAGCCAGGATACCCAGGACAACAAGGTTGCCCAGGACAGCCTGGACAACTAGGATACCCAGGACAGCCTGGACAACCAGGATACCCAGGACAACAAGGACAGCCTGGACAACCAGGATACCCAGGACAACAAGGTTACCCAGGACAGCCTGGACAACTAGGATACCCAGGACAGCCTGGACAACTAGGATACCCAGGACAACAAGGACAGCCTGGACAACCAGGATACCCAGGACAACGAGGTTACCCAGGACAGCCTGGACAACTAGGATACCCAGGACAGCCTGGACAACCAGGATACCCAGGACAGCCTGGACAACCAGGATACCCAGGACAACAAGGACAGCCTGGACAACCAGGATACCCAGGACAGCCTGGACAACCAGGATACCCAGGACAACAAGGACAGCCTGGACAACCAGGTTACCCAGGACAGCCTGGACAACCAGGACAACCAGGATACCCTGGACAACCAGGATACCCAGGACAACAAGGACAGCCTGGACAACCAGGAGGCCCAGGACAACAAGGTTACCCAGGACAGCCTGGACAACCAGGATACCCAGGACAGCCTGGACAACCAGGATACCCAGGACAACAAGGACAGCCTGTACAACCAGGATACCCAGGAATATTATAAATGCGAAAGTAACTGTCTGTCTGTCTGTCTGTCTCGCTTTCCTGCTAAAACTGCTGAACCGATTTAAATAAAATTTGGTACACAGATAATTTAGACCCTGAGAAAAGACATAGGCTACTTTTTATCCCGGAAAAGGGGTTGAAAGGGGGGATGAAAGATTGTATGGAAGTATTGTCATTTTTAAACCTAGAAGCTTGAAACTTATTTTTTAGGCTGTTGATTTAATATAAATAAATATGACATTCTAAGTTTGTAAAAAAGTGTACATTTAAGGGGGTAAAATAAAAATAAGGGTGAAAGTTTGTGTGGAAATTCGACATTTTTGAAGCTAGAATTGAAACGACGTGTAGACGACTGAAACTATCTGTAACTATATGTCTGTTACGCTTTCACGATTAAATCATTTGACTATGAAAACTTGGGCTGTAATTTCAGTGATTCAGACAATATGATTACTAATTTTAAGCATCCCAAGCAAGACAGCAGGATACACTGCATTTTTGATCCAGCTCACATGGTAAAACTATGCAGGAATATTTTTGCAGAGACAAAGTTAGGTTCTCATAACGGTAATATTGATTTCAAATTTATAAAAGAGTTGCACAAATTACAAGATGAAGAAGGTTTGGCCAATAAAATTAATGCCAACCATCTTAATTTCATGCGGAAAAAAATGAATGTTAAACTTGCGGCGCAGACGTTAAGTTCTTCTGTCGCTGATGCAATCGACTTTCTAAGAACAAGTGGCAATGAAATTTTTCAGGGCAGTGAAGCAACTATTGAGTATATCAGAATGATTGATAGAATTTTTGATATACTAAACGCAAAGTCCCCTATTGGTACTGGTTTTAAGTCCCCATTGCGACTTAGTAATGAAATGTTTTGGACAAAAGCTTTTTCCGACACAAGAGAATATTTGAAAAATCTCACTATTGACAGTCAAAACATTATATTAAATCGCCGAAAGATGGCAGCTTTCGGCTTGATTATATATTGATACTTACAGTTGCTTAAATTTAGCAAAAGATCTTTTGGGAGATGATCCACATCTCCATTATTTTCTTCCATATAAATTCTCCCAAGACCATTTGGAGATGTTTTTTTCTTGTATTCGTTTGCAGGGTGGCGGAAATAACAACCCTAATGCATTACAATTTAGGTATGCCATGCGTAAACTTCTATATAAAAATAGTGTAAAACCAAGCGTAAACGCTAATTGCATAGACGATGATTTTGAACTTTCGCCAATTTTAGAGTTCCGGAGCCAAAAACGAATTATAGAAAAAAGTTATGAGGATGATTTACATTATGAAAATGAAATTGAAGTATTATTTAATACCATGCAATCTATTAATATTATCAATATATTTATAATTGTTTAAAAAACTATAAAACACGCTTTTATAATTAAATCATACTAAAAAGGAGGATTTTTTTTAAATAATTCAAATTATTTTAGTGTAAAAAGTGTGGGGTGCTCTAAAAATATTTCGATAATGTCGCTTATTTTAGTTTTTTTTTTGCCTTGAATGTTCTTTCTGACTACAATAATCTAGACAACAATGATAAATTTTGCATTCAAATCAAACAATGTTTTTTGATCTGCGAATGATGAATAGAAAGTGAGAGAAACTATTTATAGTTTACATACATACATACATAAACTCACGCCTGTATTCCCCGAGGGGGTAGGCAGAGGTGCATTTCTGCACCCACATTTCGCCAGGTATGTATCAGTCCCACGTAATAGGGGCGAGCCTATTGCCGTTTTTCGGGCACATTTCCAGACTCCGTGCTGTTACCGAGAATTTCCTAATGGAAAAACCCAATAACACTTTGCCCGACCCGGGAATTGAACCCAGGACCTCTAGATCGCACGGCACATACTTGTACCGCGAGACCACGAGGCAGTATTTATAGTTTGTAATTAATAAGATTAACATGACGACGAATTATAATAAGTAATATTGTTGGTCCCCAAGATACAGGCTTAGCCTAGTTTGGGGCCCTCTGGCAAAGATTGTACACAGCAAAAACTTTTATGCGCAAAATATAAGTAAATATGTATAGTAATAGCTGTAAGAAAATATTGTATTTTTGTGGTAAATAAAGATTTTTATTATTATTATTTCTTTTAACCTTTACTGGTTCTCGGCTCTAAAAAACCGTTATTATTATTATAGTTTACAACAAATATAATCATGTATTTAGTTAAATCAAAATCTCCTATATCCGACTTGACTTTCACACCTTAAGTAGTTAAATTGTCACTAAAAGTTTACTGCTTCGTAACTTGTTGAGCAGCGGCAAAATCGAAATACCATTACCAGTTTTCTTAATTATTAATTCTTATCTAATATAATATTTTAGGTCTTAGCACCTAAGTTGCAGGTAAGATTTTGGAATTTCCCTATTAGGACAGTCAGAGATTCATCATCAGCCCATATACGTCCCACTGCTGGGCACGGGCCTCCTCTACAACTAAGAGGGTTTAGGCCTTAGTCCACCACGCTGGCCTAGTGCGGGTTGGCGGACTACACACCTAAGAAATTCCTAAGAACTTTTAGGTATGCAGGTTTTATCACGATGTTTTACTTCACCGTTAAAGCAAGTGATAATTCATTGTGAATACACACATAACTTCGAAAAGTCAGAGGTGTGTGCCTGGGGTTTGAACCTGCGACCGCCGAAATTCTCGACCGCGCGCCTAAGCCTCGAGGCCATCACGAGATTAAATGTTGCAAAATATATCTAAGTTTCTTTTTTTATTTTGTCAGAGTTTACTTAGTTGTGTGTATAGTCTTTAAAGAATATAATAACAGGTTTACATAAAAACACGAATTGAAAAGTTTATAAATCATTTTAATAAAAACACACAGATACATACAACACTCATTCACATAAAATACTGTACACCAGCATACTTGCAATCAACTACATCTTAATTATTCAAATGGCAATAGAGATTGAGATTCCCAAGTTGCTGTAAAAATAGTTAAGATATATTATTACATTTAATGAATTACTTAAAATATTTTAACTAATAAAAGCTATTTGTATACTTATATGAATATTTGAACTTAACAATTTGTCATTGAGTTCTCAGTATATTATATACTTTTGGAAGTATGCTGATGTACTTTGAAAATTTTAAATATAACAATGAGTCTACAATAACCAACTATTCACTTCCTAACACTCACAACTGCAATGTAACATACCATACATTTATATTTTTGTAATTTGCTTGTTATTGCATAGTTTTTATTAGCCTGGACTGAATGTACATTTTTTTAAATAAGTTTAAAAATACCTCATGAAAATAAACATACAATTTTTTATCTATGTTTACCATCCAAGGCGAGTATACTTATAACTACTATTTGGAGGCAAAAAAATTGAATCCGAAATTATTTTTTACGTTAAAAACGTCAAATTAACGACATGTTGGTAGATTGTATCCAGCAAATAGACATGTGGACTTTTAATTTTCCATCCCACAACTAAACTGTTTGAATTAAATATTGAACCAACTAAAAGAAATATACAAACTAAAAGTATAAAATAATTATGGTCTGACTTTTGCCTTCAGATGTTAGAATAAAATACATAATGAGGAAATTAAATAAATACACATAGCTACGTATTATGCGATTGATGGTCTCTTAACAAAATAACTTATTAACAATAAAGTATGTCCTACACATTACTTAATTATATTTTTGACAGATGTAATTTATTCTGATGCTTAGTCACATTAATATCAAAAATAACAGCCTGGCGAATTGTCTCATGGAAAGGGGTTGTAATAAAAAAAAAAAAATGATTTAATTAAAATAACTGCAGTAAAATGGAAATTATTACGACTATTACAAATATGACCAGAATTAATAGTAAAACATGAACTTATCTGAAGAGAGCCATAGATATTTGAAAATATAAATAGACTGAATTACTATGACAAGTTATCCAAAGAAATTATAAAGTAAATTATTGTAGTACTTTTATACTATACAAATATCATGTATATTGGGTTCTTTAAATTAAACCAAGAAGTATTTCTATATTATAAAAGTTATGATAAATAAATCATGCAGTCTTGACTTGACTTTAAACTTTAATAGAATTAAAACATAGTTAATTTATTTATCTGTCCACTTTCTTTTCTTTCTTTTTTATCTACATCATGCCCATGAAAACGAAAAAAAAGTAAGCTATTTTCCATTGACACATCATGTATTTTAAAGTCATGTCATTTTTGTGTATACTATTTTAATGAATTCTGCAAGTTTTAGGAACAAAATAAATGACATTCCTTAATTAAAGAATACTGTGATGCTTCATTTTGACATAATAATTCAGGAACAACAAAACTAGGAATGTCCTATTTTACTTTTTTAATCAATTTTAAATATCTTTTACATTGGATTGGCATTTTGTTCTTGGATTTTATAAAAAGAAAATTGAGTCCAATTTAAACAATTTTATATAATCTGAGTATGTAGTATGAGTAAACAAGTCAATAAATAATGATAGATATTTTACATATTAGAATTTTCATATAACTATTCAAACACTTCAATTGCACAGCCCTATGTAGTTCCTGAGGCTAAAAAATTCTAATACCTACATAAAACTCTTAAAAAAAATATCTGTTGAAAATATTGCTTAAATTTAATGACATTACTTTGTATCCAATTCCCAAACCGCCAATCCAATACTACTAAAGTGTTTCAGTACAAGCGTTTTCTGGAATGTTCCTGCCGTTTCTGGTACCACATGATGCCAAGCACCACAAGCACTATGATGATGATAGCCACCGCCATCATGTACAGGAAAGTCTTGACTCCTGACATGGCTGGTTTCACGTCTTCGATACGTTCTCGCGGCGCTTCGAACGACGCCGCTGATGGGATTATTTGCGATCTGTCTTCATCTTTGTTTTGCTGAAATTAAATGAAAATCATTCGATTAGTTCAATTACTTGCAGACTTTTTTTTTTATGTGAAACAGTTAAAAACATTATAGCAAAGTAGAATGTCATGGAAATATTATTATAGAAAGGCCTTAACAACATTTTTGTATGTTAATCTTGTCCGACATTTATATATTTTTGAAAATTATTAGTCGCTACACTGACAAAAAATAAAACTAATACTGACAAAGACTGCCTCGTGGTCTCACGGTACAAGTATGTGCCGTGTGATCTAGAGGATCTGGGTTCGATTTCTCAATAGTAGTACGGAGTCTGGAAATGTGCCCGAAAAACGGCAAAAGGCCCGCCCATTATTAGGTACGTGGGACTGATACACACCTGGCGAAATGCGGGTGTAGAAATGCACCTCTGCCTACCATCAGGGAATACGGGCGAGGGTTTATGTATTAGACGCAATAGTCTCTCTAACAATGTGATATTTTTTTTCTTACCGTTTCCAACAAGTCTAGTTCGTACATCTTGATGGCGATGATGTCGTGGTTGTCGCTGAGGTCTCCGGTGGTGGCCGAAGCCCCGAAGTAGTAGCCCGTCGGTAAGAGGACGTTCTCCACTCGCAGACATTCTTTCCAAGCATTCTTACCGTCTAGGTCCGTCGATACTGAAACATATTTTTATATATTATTATATATTAAATTTTCTGGGTCAAAAACAATAGAAAAACAGCTGGAGTATGTCGGGTGTACAAATATACCTATGTTGTATGAATAACTCGTTTCTCGACGGAGGGTTCCAGGTCAGGCAATGTTTTGGAAAATCTCTAAAGTAGCACAGCGACTGAATTGTGCGCGGTAATAGGAAACGTGTTTGCCAACCATTCCACTTGGTGCAATGCTTATTCCGAATGCATGTTTTCGCTTACAGTGTCATACAGTCATTATTCAAAATCAAAACTTTTAGTAAACTCTGCCATGGAGTCCTGTTTTGTAAAATAGGTCGAACTGCTGGGCACTAGCCTCCTCTACAGACTACAACTGAATAGGTGCCTCCTCTACAACGGAGAAGGTTTAGGCCTTAGTCCACCACATTGGCCTAGTGCGGGTGTTCAGGTTTCCTCACGATGTTTTCCTTCACAGTTAAAGTAATTGATAATTATTTATTGTGAATACACACATAACTTCGAAAAGTCAGAGAGATGTGAACCTGCGACCACCGAGATTCTCGACCGCGCTTAAGCCTCGAGGCCATCACTACTTTTTTTTAGATGATTATAAAAACCCGAATTACCGATAAGCTCGTCGTTCCTGTAGACGATGGAGATGTGTGTGTCGTGGTTGTAGTTGCGGAACTTGGCCTCGCAGCCCGCGATCTGCGTGTGCGTGCCGTCGCGGTCGTGGTCGTAGTGCTGCGTGCCGTTGCTGATCATCGCCGAGATGTACGGGTGTTGGTGCTGAACAAAATACGTTTTTTTTATATGAAAACTTATTTAGCGGCGCTGTGCCCTTTTTTGGGATGGGTAAAAAAATGTTCAACGCGCGTCAGATCACGTGACCCTGATCGAAAATGCGTAAGACGCATTATGTAATATAATTTGTCATGTTAGTGTACGATAGCGTATTAAATATTGATTTTACCACGTAGTTCTTTTCCCAAACCATTCCAAAATATTCAAAAATGCACAACGTTAATGTTGCAGTTTTCACTTCTGCCGACACTCCCGTAGTGCCTCCCGTTGTTATTTTTTTTTAAATAAATAATAATATAAGAGGAAAATTATTTTTTTCTGCAGAATTTCAGGGCTATGTTAATATTTTTGTTAAGAAAAAAAAAACATTTTTGATGACACTTCATGTTTCCATCGAGTGTTTGTTAAATAATAACAGTATGTTTCTGCCACTTCTCAAGATTAATATAAATTAAGTAACACAAAGTCTTGGATATGCCTTTGTGATGTGTTCAGTGTTACTGCACTGACGCAGTGTCCAAGTGTACGAAATCTGTCACGGTTCAAAGTGTCATAATGACCTACAAGTATTTGTACTAATAGGTCAACATGTCACCGATACGTACGTTTTTGTGAGACGATTCAATGTTAACGAGTGACTCATTCGGGCTAGGAATTAAAAAGGTTTTACTCACATTGTGGGCGCCATTGTGGTTGCTGTATGTGTCAAGGATGATGGCCAGCCCTGTGAAGTAGTCTTTGCTGCCGAAGACTGGGCCGGGGTGCATGCGGTCTCGCACGTACCATATCGCGAAGCCGTCACCGAACAGGTCCTTCCCGCGACCGTGCACTTTGAATTGAACTTGCAGCTCCCAGTTTCGAGTGTGGCATGGCTGGCGGATATAAACACGCATTATATATACATGCCTATTTTTTACGCCTGTATCCGCAGTAGAAATATATTTCATTCATGTAACAGCGTGTTATTTACGTTTTAAGGGAGACAATTGCCTTTTGAAGGGTATACTCGTATCGTTCACGTGCTGATTTTAATATTTTCATAATGGGAAAGCTTATCAAAACTAAAAGCGGATTTTCGCATCAATTTATGTTTCAAGGCCAATTTTTCGCATGAGATGAAGTGATACAGTCATTAGTGTTGGTTATCTCAAAATGAACATCTCTATGTAGTTAGACCTAAATTGTTGTGTTAGCTAATGACCCATAATAATGAGTTTAATGTATGCGGAGTGGACTGCCATCATGCCTCTGATGTTTCAAAGTTATGTGTGCTGTTGGTTAATTAAGACACTAGTATGCCTAAGGCTTCTAAATATTTTCACGGCTTATTTTCCGTTGATGTCATTTAGGTTACAGTGGTGGAGTAATGGATAACCTCTCAATTGTAATGGACTTGGTTTACAACAGAAGTATACCAAAGAAGATATCCAACACATTGTCCCTATATTAAGCACAAATCTTGTGTCATGGGTATTAGAAACCAAGACAGACCTAAACAACTGCAGAAGGAGTAGTAATTTAATTGCGCCTTTTTATTCTAAATCCAATCACTCCATATTAGACTGTATAATTAATTACATTTAACGGAGCGCAACTGTAATTGTTTAGCATCACTAGAGAACAATTAACTTCTTCATGAACTGTTTATTTTATTCTAAATTAAGTCGAAATTTTTGGTTCATACGGTACAGTTTTGAGTATTGTAAAATTCGGAAATATCCTTGAACAGAGATCACTGCTGTGTCAATTGCAAATGCAAAATGAAATAGTTCATGAATTTAGCTTTATGTTTTACTGAATATCATGTACAATAGTCACACACTGTCAAACTTACATAGAAATATTATATTAACAAACTGTCTTATGAATAAAATAAAGCTATAATTTGAAATATAGGATTTTGTAACAAATTATAAATAGTAGTTATAAAATTTCCCATGTTTTATTATGATAGAAACAAGAGAAAATGTTAATTGTAACTTGCTTGGAAGTAACTACACCTATACATGCATAACCTCAAGCAAGCAAGTATTCCCCAAATGTGTATGCAAAGGTGCATATCTGCACCCACATTTTCCCAAGTATGTATCAGTCCCACCTAATAGGGGGACAAGCTTATTGCCGTTTTTGGGGCACATTTTCGGACTCTGTGGCGCCACTGAGAATTTTGTAATGGAAAAAACCAATAACACTTGGCTTGGCTCGGTAATTGAACTCAGGATCTCTAGATTGCATGGCACATGCTTGTGCTGCAAGACCATGAGGCAGTCAAACTCATTGCAAATTTAAAATAAATGTGTATTACAATTTGTTAATAATAACAGTTGCCAAGACAATAGATATCAATGAACATAATCTATATTTTATACTTATCTTCTGTTAGCTATCTAACAGGTATGGTATTTTGGTACAGTCACCTAGTAATCATTTAAGCAATTAATTATGGCAGATACCTTTATATCAGTTAGAAAATTACAAAATAGAATAACATTTATTAGCAAGTGCAAAAAGTAGGACAAAGAAACCTGGCTAATGACATTAGTGTTAAGTAAACATAAAACAATTGGATAAAGATGAAAATACATGAGTGTCAATCTCTTATTACTATTATCTCCTATTACTATGTCATTACATACTTCAAAATGCATTCAAGTGTGTATAGAAAATTGTGTTTTTATGCCTTGTGCACATAATTGTTCAGATAACAATGTTATGTGAAGGTTGCTCTGTACATATGGTAACATAAATTACACTGATAAGGTAACAGCATAAAAAATTACACTAACATTGGATTTTACTTGAAAAATAGGTTTGTTTTTAAATGAAATTTTCAAGTACTTAACTAATTAAAATATTATTAGTAAGTTTGATTCAATGTTTGCAAAAATATATATTGCAAATTTGCTGGAGTATTTTATAGAGTAAGAGATATCTCTGCCAAGATTGCAGTTAAAGTGAATATGAAGATCATAAATACATGCCCAAGAATGGTTTTATGTGTTCAAATTTAAATTGATGCCCCAGAAAAACATTGTAAGGAAGTCTGATTCACTGGGTTCTTAATTAAATAATTGGATACATTTTACTAAACTTGTAAGATGAAAAAGTGTGAAGGTCTTTTTTGATTGAAGCTTATATTATTGTAGATAATATGAATATATTAAATAAAACACTTAATGAATGAAAATGTCTACCTTTGTTTGTCCTTTTCAAATTAAAATGCTTTAATTATATTCAGGGGATAGTTTTTTAAGATCAAATTATTTACTTATTTATGCTTTTTATGTGTTTGTATAATTTAATGCCTTAGGCATTTCAATCAGACAACATTATTTTATTACTGAAGTTATGGCTTACTTATTTATAAAGATAAATATAATAAAATGTTTTTAGAAGGCTGAAAAAAATACATAAACAATGCCATGATATAAAAAGAAAAGAGATAAGGATAAGACAAGGTGTGCAATGAATTAATTGAATTAGTCATACAATGTGTCTGTAGACACAAGAACAATAACAAAGTATATTGGTGATTAATCGTGCTTGGTAATTTGTTGCATCTTATCTTTGTATTAATTTTTATGCGTATTAAAAGCTGGCAACTTACCACTGTGTTCCATATAGCGCCAGATTTGGACTGCAAATCGGGTGTAAGACGAACATAATTTGAAGTAACTATTGTGCTACCTAAAAAGTCCCAGTAAGGCACCGACATTCCACTCCCTGCAATAAATTAACAAGGTGTAATGTTCGCACAAATCAGCTAGGACCAAAGTCAAGCGGTAATAGCCGGGGTCACTCACCTTGATAGGGTTTTGTTAGAGAATGTTCTCTTCTCACGTAATCTCGTGTATTCCATTCTGCAAGTATAGGGCAAGCTAATATCGAGATGTAAAAAACGTGGACCCAATTTATCTTTTTATAAAACATTTTTATTTAATTCTACACAATATATATGACAGCGTAAACGCCAAATCATGGCAGATTGGCAGCGAACCATAGAATGTTGCCAGTTTATTGTAATTTGTAAGCTCAAACAATAATAATTTAAAAAATACGACATAAGTTATAAATAAAATAAGTAGATAGTTATATGAATTCAAAGGTAATATTTTTTTATTTAATTAAATTGAATTTGTATTTGTAGAGATTACAAAGGCTGCTATCTCAAGGGTTCGAAAACATTATTAAGTAATAAAAACAGATGGCATTAGTGTAGAATCACAATCGTAGTTTATAGAAAATATAACAGATGTCGTATTTTGGGAAATGTTAATCAACTGTAAAATTTAAAAATTTCTTTAATCATGCAGATATCTATCTGTCATGTAGTGGTATACCGTATAAGATAAAATGTTTTACTGCACTGATGTATAGCGAATATAAAAGACGCAGAGAATGATAAATTAGATGAAATTTATTCGTTTGTAGATTTTAAAAATTAAATTATCATCGCATTTTAGTTGCATTTTAAGTACGTAATTAGAAGGTCATCATCATCATCTTCAACATGATCATCATGATCATCATTATCATCAGTCCATATAAATTTCACTGCTGGGTACGGGTCTCTTCTATAACTGAGAGGGTTTAGGTTAGTCCACCACGCTGGCCTAGTGCGGGTTGACGCACTACACACTTAAGAAATTCCTAAGAACTTTTTAGGAGTGTAGGTTTCCTCATGATTTTTCCTTTACCATTAAATTATGTAACTGATAATTAATTGCGAATACACACATAACTTCAAAAAGTCAGAAGTGTGTGCTTTATTTTACCTAAACCGGCATACCAACCAAAACCCCCTCAGTGGTCAACTCCGCGCCAAGTGGGGCGACCACGGTACGTGGTGGGCGAGAAACGCCCACCGTAATTCCGCAGCCGCCCGGTGCGCCTCCGAGACGTATTCGTCTCGGCCGTCTTGGAGTACCTATTAGGGGACGCAGTTGCACCCCCACTAGCTTGTTTAGGGCACCCAGGTTGTGGATGGGCGCCCGCGACGGACACAGGCCACAGTGCCGTTGCCCCTCTCGGGGTCAGCGACCCGAAAGTCCCATTTGATTCGTCTTTTACGACAGGCAGGGGATATTGTGGTGGGATTTTAGCGCCCTCTTGCCACAGGGCAAGGCGCCGGGTCTAATCGTTCCTGTTGACCCGGCGCGGCGCCTAGAGGTGTGTGCCTGGGGTTTGAACCCGCGACCGCCGAGATTCTCGACCGCGCACGTAAACCTCGATACCATCACTACTTATTACTACTAGAAATATAACTACTAGTCATAATTATTCTAAATCATAATAAACAACACTTTTCGACATCAACGTATCAACTGTAATGTGCACTTCAGAACATAGTCCTTTCCTTTCTCACACCATATTGCTTCGCTAATCGCATTTATGTCATGATTATCCTTCAGCCATATCAGGTGACCTTTCATTTGCGCATTCTTCCTTAAGGGGTCCTAATGCTTGACCAAGTGTTCAGACACTTGACAGAAGAGTCAGAGTTTGCTTTATAGCGCAAATAAGCAAGTAGTTTCTATAAGTACCTAAGTTATTTTTTAACTGGCAATGATGCATTGGTCAGTTAAATAACTGTTAAAACGTTCAATAAGCAGATAGGTAATATCCATCAATACTTCTTAATTTCTCTTCACCAAACTAAATTTTAAGTCACTTTGTTGCACAAAAAAGTCCGAAAGTTGATTGGTTCAATGACACGAAGCTGTATGCTAATGAAAATAAGATTTCCCATGACGGTGCGGATATCTTTTCCTGATCTTAATCCAATACCGAGGTGTGGGTTTGCGGACAATTTATATTGATTCGTTGTGGGAGAAACTTATTTCCTGCTGAGAGTTGTGTCACCAAACGATATGTGTGAATTAATACTTTTTTAACGTATTCAATTCATCTTCTGCATCTTTTCGCATCAGCATATTTTTTTTACGAAATAAGCACTGCAAACATACATTATTGTAGCATGCGGAACAACCTAAACTACTTATCGCTTTTTTCGAATCAAACATACTATGTATTATAAAATTGAGTTTACGAAAGTAGCAAACAGTAAATTCTACGTACCTATTAACATATTATATATAATTACATCGAGATCATGTTTCTAGTCAAACATTGTTGTAAGAAAGCTGTGAAGTGAAAACGGGAATTGTAAAACTGGAATTATTTTATACTATATTTAATACGTCTCAATACTGCGAACATATGGATCTCAAGGGATCGTGTATTCATAAAAGCAGCTGAAAGTATTTTCGGCCGACGTAGTAACAGCCGATCGATTCTCAGAAAAACTATAATGAAATTAACATCGCGTTATGTCTTTTCCGCAGACGAATCTGTCACATCATGTCATAAAATAAGGGTGCGGCACTTTCACCGTGTGATGGATGCACCCACTTTCACTCCACTTTGCTACATAAACCTCGGTAAGGTCAAAACCGCACTTGTGCGGGGTCAATGACATTTGCCAACTTTTACCACTCGGTTGTGGCGTCGCCTTTTGATGTTCAGCACGTGTATCGTATTTACGTGTTAATATGTAGGCGTAGGTTTGGGTACTTTCGGATGGTTGGTTAATGGTTTACTCCGTGTGGACGCTTTTTGAATGCGTATAAGTTAGATGTTGAGTAATTTCTTTGAAGAAAATGCACGTGTATTCAAAATGCTTATGTCGTAATGTGGTGATAAAAACAGTAGTTTTAAGAGATTATAGTTATATGATTGTAATGAAAATCAAAGTCATAGATTTCAGTTTGGCCTTAGTCTAACACAATGGCTTAATGCAGGTTCGTGGCGAGACTACAGCTACGCAGATTTCCTCGTAATGTTCCTTCAAAGTTTACATTCGTCATAATTTATCTATTATATTGTTGTTGAAATATGACAACTGCGCGCCTAATCCTCTCTCTAGGCCATATAGAGTATCTAGTTAATCAATAACTTCACTCTATCCGTCTAGAACAACAAAATTAGTTGGATGGTCTTCAATAGATTCGTGTTAGAAGTAGAGTCACGGTTTCGTCAGACGGGACTGCGTAATGGTATGGCTGGCGAGCATGGTAGTATCATACTCATTCCAGCCTGAATCCGGGGATACAGTATCCCCGAATGGGAAGTCAGAGGTTTCTACAATCACATTTGAATCAGTGGCGGTACTTCCATAGAAGCCCGAAAGCCCAGCTTGCCATACAAAATTCCAAAAAATAATTATCTTTAAGCTTTAAATCTTTATTTAATAAACGAAATTTGATATATAAATAAGAATATACTGACCCCACAATAAACAATTGTAAACTAGACATTATATTATTAACGTGTAATGCTTTTGGGCTTCTAAGGAAGTACCGTCACTAGTTGTATTTTAAATCCAACTTTATAGTTTATCCAACATTTTATCCGACCCGAGAATCGAAGCCCAGACCTCAGATCACGCGGTGCACAGTTGAGCGAGGCAGTCTATAATCGAGTAGTATCTTGGTCTTACGGAAATCTGGCTAGAACCAACACTATTAAGTTTTTTTGGTGAGTGAGAAGAGACTGGTGCAATTGTTTCCGCTAATATTCGATAATTCTTTTACCAGTAAACACTTCAATTGAACTGCAATATTACTATCAAGTGTTAATGTAACCACTTTGCCAAAACGTTATTAAAGAAGGAAAGGAAACAAAATTTCTCTAATACACGATATTATTTCAAATGTATTAATTATTTTGTTTGGTCTCCTATGATTAATAAAATATTATTTGATGGTAAATTCTTATTCATCATTCTTATGCCCCGTGGCGCAGTTGGCTAGCTGGTGTCTAGCGAAACGAGAGGCCGCGGGTTCGATCCCCGCACCGAGACAAATGTTTGTGTGATGCACAAATATTTGTTTCGGGTCTGGGTGTTTGCGAGACCGAAGAGTCTCTCGTAGTTTCTGATACTCACGACACAGGACTTGTATCCTAGTGTGGGGTAGAACTGTGACTGGAGGGTGTATTTATTTATTTATTAGATATCGACATTCGACAGTGATTTATGTATGTTGTTTTTGATAATATTCGATACAAACATACAAAAAGACAAATAGTTCTTCTACCATACCAATCCCAGCGGAGTAAGAATGCTAATTATAAATTATTGATAATATTATTAGATTGTATATTAAATGGATTACCGATTACGGATTTTGTCTATGAATCCCATGATTGATCTTTAAACCTTTCCTTCCTTCTTCCTCGTTCCCTCACTGCTGAGGATCGCGACCACGCAGGATCAGTTTACATTGGGTGCGGTCATAGGCGGAGTGAACTGCACGGTGCATGCTGCCTCCCACTACATCCCTCACTGCGTCAGACCATCTTGTAGGTTTAAACCTTTAGGTAAGATCAAAAACACGCTATATTCACAGATCCGCGGAAATTTGTCGTGTTACAGGATTGGCCCGTGTTTCAGGTAATGAATAGTTCAACGAATATTCAATACTTGTTCATGTTTTTAAGAGACACGACATATATTCACATAAACTGCCTCGTGGACTCGTGGTCTCGCGGCACAAGTGTTTGCTGTGCGATCTAGAGGTCCCGGGTTGGGTAAAGCCTTATTGAGATTTTCCATAAGGAGTCAAATGTGGTCGGAAAACGGCAAAAAGCTCGTCCTCTATCACGTGGGACGAAAATAATTTATATTAAATTATTAATTTTCAAACAAAACAAATATATCAAACCAAGTAGGTGTGCTAAAGTGGAAGTGGGCCGGCCATGTCTGCCGACGGACGGACGGCCGTTGGAGTGGAGACCGCGCTTAGGTAGACATAGTGTAGGTCGTCCTGCAGCACGATGGTCCGACGACTTGAGAAAGGTGGCGGGTAGCGGATGGATAAGGGCTGCTCAAGACCGGGATGGTTGGCGCCTACTTGGGGAGGCCTTTATTCAGCAGTGGCTGAGAATAAGTACCTAGGTGTGTTTGTTTACACGAATATTTTTATTTGTATGTTATTTAACAAGAAAAAGCTTTCAAATAACAAAAGTAAATTTCTTACCCCTTCTTCTCTGGTAAAAACTATTTATAGAACTTGGTGGTAAGTATAATATAACATGACGGTGAACTCTTCGTATCATTAACTATCATTCATATCAAAATCGTATCATTAACATTAATTACGACATTTCATGGCACAAAATATTTAAAGAAGTTATGAATCATAATACTGCTTCCAACTATTTGGTCATATTTAGGATGTAGGTATGGTTTCCACTGTAAAATTGAGCGTAACTGTGCTGCAGTTTATTCGCGTAGGTGCAATACCGTCTCAAACTAAACAGCGGCGTATTTCCCTACTTTCGCGCGCCAAGTGCATTCATCTTGCACTTTTTCCTCCTAAACAAGCTAGTTTGTAAACACTGAGTCACCAGCGGTTCCGATAAACAGTCCGTGTGGTTGTTTTGTCTGTCTGCCTGCCCGCGGAAGTGAAAGTGTAGAAAGCAGAGGAAACAGCCGCACGATGTTACCTCGCCGACGGTTCTAGATGCAGTACCTACCACCTACATTGTATCGCCAATATGGGCATTAAACGTGACACCATTTGTAGCTGTTGGTTTGTTTCATTTGCCAACCATTGAGACGCTTTCTAGGTCAGATTTCTTGTATTGACGCTTGTGTATATCTAGTCCGTGAGATTATTGAAGTTTTTGGATTATTTAATTCGCTTTCACTCATTTGCTTCAACTATTTGTCGTGTTTATTCCAATAATTTGTGGGCACGTTAATTGTACGTGTTTGTAGTTTTCTAATTAAGGTATTACCGTTGTTTATTATATAAGTTATGTTGATGTCTTTTATATTGACGATTTAAGAAACTGTCTGTGAAAATAAGTATTAAAATATACTTAGAACATATTATAAGGCTAGCAGTGTAACTGCATCACAATGAGCTGCTTCATTTTGCCAATGATCTGCTGAGATACCTCAATTAGATTTATTAAAGTATAAAAATATAAAATACCGATTTGCTCCTTATTTTTGTGAGAGTTGCAGAAGATAGTTCTTAAGACCGCAGTTACAATTAAAAACGAAAGCATAATTTCTTCGAAATCGCCAGTTAAACCAGTCAATCGCTTCTTTATGCGCTCAATTTGCAAATGGATGTATTTGAATACCCCATTCAATGACTGAATCATAATAAGAAATAAAAATGTGAGGAAAAAAGACTAACAATAATTGTATAGTAACCTCTATTATTATGTATGTAAATAATAAAATCATATAGAAATCATTATTACAGGCCAATCACAAAACCATTGCCCGTACTGACCTACATTTAAATTGAGCGACTATCACACCAACTGCCCGTTGAATACGGTTGAAATTCCTATGAAAAGTATAAAAAAAGTGAATGTTAATGTCAAGTCCACGATAAAAATATCTAGGGAGAGTGTTAAGAGTAGATCACGGTCAAAATAGGAACTTTCACTACTTTCTCCGACCCAAATACACAGTTGTGGCAGGCCCGGACGGCCTTCGGGGTAACACTTTTGGTTTTATCTGTTACTTTCATTAATCTATGTCATGGTAGAAAGTTATGATGCATTTTTAGGGCGAAGAAAGTGAAGGGAACTCGGAATTAGGCCACGGGAGCAATTAGGAAACGATTCAAGGTTTTAACGAAGAAAAACTGATTCATAGAGGAGATTAGGGTATTCGTGAAACTATGTTACATTTTAAATGTTTTGTTTGTTATATTTTTATGTTTGAAGGCCCTTATGGTCCAAGAAGTATAAGTTGAGCCTGGGAAGCATGAGTTTTTCACGATATAAATGTTATTGTCAATCATAAAAAAAAATGCTACAAGATGGAAGTGGAAAATCTACTGAGGAAGTAGAATAATTAATGTTACGTACAAAAACAAAACTATTATAACGCAAATATTTAAAAAATATATACATATCGCAGACGTGTTGTATACAGCTCCGCACAAGACGACGTGTAAAAAATTCTGGACATAATTTAAGTTGTATATGTAGCGTCAATAGTAATTCTTATAAGATATACATAAAGATTCCGTATTTCTCCTTTTCAGGGACGGAACATTAATGACGGTAAAATTATGAAGCTCTTTCTAACTATACCAAAACATTGAGAGCCATAAACGCCGATGATGAGGCGCTTCATCTAGTAAGTGATACTCGTATACCCAGTCAACGGTGTGTATCCGACGTTCGAAACAATTCTCAAAGTTTTAGCTAAATATCTAGAAACAGTTCAACCGTTTCGCACCGGTTACATGTATCCATCATAACATAGAATAAGACGTTTACCGTCCATGTTTCCGCGATTTTCATTACTGAAAAAACTAATGGTTTATTAGCCTGAGTTAGGAAACGAACTCTACTCTTCCCAATTTGTGCTGCAGGGCCAAATAGGCCATTTAATTTGATATCAATATATTTTCATTATTAAGTTAGTGATGGCATCGAGGAATAAAGCGCACATACAAGACAGAGACATAACCTGCACGAGGCCATCCTGGAGGACTAAATTCCCTCAACAGCAGATGTCGGTCATGTCTAGAAGATAGACTTATATGAGCTGGTATGAAGTATTTTCCTTCATTTAATACCAAAGTAATAAAATATGAGCCAACGACAGCGGTCAAAGCCATGCGCGCTGTCATGATATTTTGCACATTTTACATTGCTTGATTATGAGATATAAGTTTCTACTCGTGGCTTCATATGAAATGTGGTTGTTCTAATCTACGAGAATTTTTGAGTCTCGGAAACACCTAGCTCCTTTCGTTTTTTCCTTACAATCACGAAAATATGTTTAATTAATCAAAATCGGTACCTATCTTGCTCTATTAATATTATCAATATGTTTTTTAAGGCAGAGAAGAAGAAGAGAGAAGAAATAAATTTTATTAAAAAAATGAGTATAACCTGCGCCCCAGAGAATGTAATTTTATGAACGAAGCGAAATTATACCGACCCTAACATGCCATATTTAATTTTATACGATTTTTATAAGGGGTAATGTATATTTAATCAATAATTTTATATCTAGAGTACAATCTGTATAATGGATAGATTTAATTAATATTTTTTTCAAACGAGCTTTTACAAATGCAAACGCAATAAAGAATTGATGGCTCACTATAAAATTTAATAATTTATCAATTGAATGGTAAAATTCAATCAAAATACAGCCAGCATACAGCGGTCACTGACCGAATCGAGCGAGCAAAATTCCCAGCTAAATATTGTTAAAGGCAGGGTTGCCGTTATAAAAAAATAACATTCTAGAAAGATATTCTATCAAATATTTAAATATAATTATACGTATTTCTAAAGATCTGTGTCACATTATTTTCTTTCATTATAACCAATTACCTACATTAATAGTTACTTTACTACATTTTAATTCAAATGTGTTTTAGTCTAATTGTAAAACTATTAACACTTCTAATTTATATGATGCTATAAAATATGTTATATAATTATAAACGTAAGAAATTAAAGTTACAGCTAATGTGATGTGATAACTTAGAAAGCAGAGCATTAAACAAAACTACATAAATGTAAAATGAAATCTTCAAGATTCAAACGTTTATATGTTCTGTAAATTGTGGGGAACAGAATTTTAAATTAGCATGGAAAATAAACTCCATACAAAAGATTTCAATTACGACAATTCTAGCAACCCTACTAAGCGCAGTAACCCGCCCTCTTTTCGAGAAAGCAAACTGAATCATAATTTCATTAAAAATACTCAGATGTACTCGGTATCGTAATGGAGATGTTTTAACTCGAGGGTGTCCACCTTTATCGTTTTATAAAGAAAACGCTTTAGCATAATATGTTGTCGTTCATATTTTTACATTTAGCTTCCACGCAGGGTCAGGTGATAAAAGTTTATTTTTTTCTTTGTAACGAGCTGGAAATTAGTTCTTTTAACCGATTTCGACACGATATTTAATAATCTCTGAAATTTGAAATGAACATCAGCCTATATAGATCCTGCGTTGGACACAGGCCTCCTCCAAAATTGAAAGAGATTAGGCCTTAGTTTACTACAATGGTCTAGTGCTGGTTGGTAGCCTTCACATAGCTAAGAAATTCCTTGTGCAGACGTCTTAAGTTTGCAGAATACTCATGATGTCTCCCATCGGCCTTATATTCATTGCGTGTAAGTGTCGAAAGTTTCACTTCAGTTTTTTCCCTTAGTTTTCAAATGAGAGCGTAGGAGGAGAGAAAAAAATACATGAGATGTTATCTGAATGGTGAACAGGCATTCAAGACTTTGGTGGTTTTTAACTGTCCTTAGCAACTAAGTCGACAACTTGCAAAACGATTAGTCGATTAGAATGACCACGTCCGTCAATTAAAACGTGAATGGAGTCGTAAATTTATGGGCTCCTTTTGACAAGATCGTTGTTTTTTAATACAAAAATTGATTTCCGGTTATCTTGTTCTGAGAGGAAGGATAGTAAATCAGCATTAAACATCCATCGGCTTACTTTATTACTGACAGGCATGTACTTTGGACTGAGTGGCTCGTATGTTGGTAATTATTGTATAATTTTAAGCAGAACTTACCGGAATTTAAACTTTACAAGAAAATGTAGAACTATTTGAAATATTGCACAAATCTGATAGGTTAATAAAAATAATGAATTAAACTCTGTTCCAGTGGTAACGTTGAATGGTCGTCAATCTGACCTTCTACAGTTCCTATGTTATCAAAAGAAAGCTAGCAAAGGCCGTATATCTAAAAACAAATAATAGCAAGAAGTTTATAATTAAAACATAAAGTCTTGTTCACAAATTAGCCCAAATCCGGCCACCAACTCTGTGGAAGTAAGAAAACGTTTGCTACGTTTTGATTAAAATTTGCCATTAATTTGTCCGTGAATTAGCCTGTTGGTTCGGTTATAACAATCTGCCGGGTCACTGCACCCTGTGTTGTGCTGTTGACTACAATAACCCCGCGGTATGGACACGCAAGTGTGGCCAAGCGGATTTCGAAGACGCTAGATCAATAAAATAAAGTGGATATCTTCGCAGCACGCGATGTTTGTTGAATGATTCGCAGTGCTAGACTTGTTGGGAGTCCGTCATTTGAGATCTTTACTGAATAAATCTTAAGAGTTTACCGTAGGTAGTCGACTCGATGTGTTTTTTGGTTGTTATCGTTCAATAAATTACATATGGAGTAGGATTGCACATTTTTTGACGTAAGAACTCAAATTTGTTATTTAGGGAACATTTTTTTATTTATTAGAACATTGATTTTTTGGAGCTGATTTCTTTCTTACAACTGGTGAAAATGAGTCTTGAGGCCTAGTGCCATTAGTAAACATGGAATCTACTTATCGTAAAGAGTTTTCTTTTTATTTTAGCTGAAAAATGCAGGTTCCACCTATCGTTATTTATTGTGAATTTTTAGTCCTCGAAACACCCTGGATGATTTAGTAAGTCCTCAGCCCTAAGATTTATATTGGCAAGTTGATTAGACCTTTATTATTCGCACTATTATTGTAGTTGTTTATATGTACATGTAAGCGGAATCACTATCAGTAGGTACTACAGTCCTTGCCATATCGTTCTCAAGGTCGGCATGGTCACCGTTCAAGCCGTCTGCGCATGTATTCGCTGACTCCGATGACCCTTTTAGCCACCTCAAACGACAGCTCGATGATATCTTGGCCGTGTCTGCATCATACATACGTACTACATACTAAGAAACATATTCTAACTATATATAACTAAGTATAGTTAAAAACGAAGAACATCTTTTGTAGAAGCTGCATGATGTTTTGACTTTTTGACTCGTTTTTTTAGTGACAAAAATAACATATGACAGCCTCCGTGATGAAGTTGGTTAGGACAGCTTGTGATATGACGGGCTGCGGGTTCGATCTCGCGTCGAGGCAATTTTTTTTATTTACAAATTTTTGTTTTTGGTGTGCGTGTCAATGAGACCAAAATTCTCTCATAGTTTCTTAATTTATAAGTAGAAAACTAATTTCTGTATTTTTTTTCAAAATTTTAGGTTCAGTAATTTCGGAGATAAGGGGGGGGGGGCAATGGTAATTTTCGTCTATTTTCTTGAATAACTTGGAAACTATTTATTTTAAAATTACAAAAATATATATATTTAGATCTTCACAATAAGACCTTCCATTTGATATGTCACACGAATATAATTTATTTTTATTTTCCACCTTCCACCCAAAAATGACCTCCCATATACAGAATTTATCTACTCACGTGACACCTTGCAGAGGCGTTTGGGTCACAGAAATTGATATTTCAACTTAATCGGTCTAGTCTTAACCACACGCCTGAAATTGAAGTTTCATCCCTACCATCTGGATGAATGGCGTTCCTCAACAGTGCGGGTCAAACGGTGTTTCCTTCCTCGCACTACATCTTTATGGAAACAGCTTGCCTCGGCGGTATTTCCAAACAGATACGACTTTTGGGGCCTTCAAGAAGAGAGCCTATATTTTCCTAATAGGCCGGCAACACACCGATGATTCCTCTGGTATTATAGGTGTTCATGGGCGGTGTTGACCACTTAACATCAGGTGGCTCACTTGTTCGTTTGCCTCCTTTTTCCATAAAAAAAATAAAAAATAAAATAGTAGATTCGGAGATAATTGACTGTAAGCAACGGACAGACGGACACACGAGTGATCACGAAAACGGAACCCTTACCGTTTTTTTTATTCGGACGTACGGAACCCTAAAAAGAGAACTTTAAACTTGACACATTTATTGACTTCTAAATTGTAATGGTAATGCGACAAGAGCGACATTATACACAGCTTAAGGGTGAGCTAAAAACATATTAATTACAAAGTTTGTTACCGAACTCAAGCAATAAAAATATAAAAGAATCTCCTTACGTAGGTAGAACTGGGACTATTTTATTACAAAGTTGAAATTATTTATTAGAGTTCAGTCAAATACATCGGAATAAAAATACTAACTTAAATACTCCTTACTGCTTGGCGCGGGTATCCTTTCTTGATAGGGATTAGGCCTTAGTCCACCATTCTAGCTTGTAAGGTGGTCGAATTCATATTTATGATTCCTTTGGAGAATTTTCCTTAGAGGTACAGGTTTCCTCACCACAACCTTAAATTGGCAGTTCCTGGTTAAAATGTTTTTTTGAAACTTTATTTAAATTACATTTCTTGTTTGAGGTAACTAAAAAAAATATTTGTGAAGTTTAAACTAAAATATTATCACAGTTTTTTTATAATGTCACTTGTGAGTGACATTGCTAGCTTACCCACAAACATTGTGCACATCGTGTATATGTCACTTAAAACGGACATCACCAGTTAACAACTTAACTAAATAATATATACTAATTTATGTGAGTGACTCCTCTAAAAGTCGGGAGTTTCATATTTGAACTCTCGACCGCATGCACATAATATATGCGACCATCACACTCTGAAAGATATAGGTTATAATAAGTGTTAATATAAAAACTAAATTTAATGGGGTACCAGTTACCACCATTGCAATTTTTACAGCAATCCATTCAGTGTTACCAGCTTTGACCATTAATTCCCATTACCAGGTGCCACATTGTTGCGGCAGGTGTCCTAACCCATTAACTATCTTTAAACTACGCTTTCGATTTCATTACGTTTTTTACTTGCAGCGATCATTTATCTGCGACAAATTAACGGCCATTGGTAATGTTTATGAGTGGAAAAAGTCGGGAATGATTGTCATCGCTTATGTCGGGATATAAACATTATAGTGACAAATCTAATGGTTTTCTTTTAGGCGGTATTAAGATTGTAGTGTATATTCCAATATGGTTAATCATACATGAATATAATGTTAATATTTAGTCATTGTATTTATTAAATATGTTTTAAATTTCATGGATTGTATCTATTGCTAATCTGATGTAATAATCTGAATTATAAAATATTAATTTTGGTTTTATTTTTTTTATACAGTTTACTTACGGCATATTTTATTGAAAAATAAAATAAAATATGAGATATTCGTATAAAGAATAACTAATTTAAGTTAATTAGATGAGAGAGCTTTATTAAATGGATTCTTAACAAAAATGTTGGTCGGAATCTATAAAAAAATCTTCTATAGTACTCAAATTAATACCGTAATATTTTTTCTATGCATTCTACAATCCTTGCATTCTTGTAATCACTCAGAATTAAAATTGGTTATTTTTCCGTGGTAAGGCGATAAATATATTTTAATGAAACAGAAGACTTTTTATTGATAAAATTATTAAATCTTTAAGATTAGACGCCGTAAAAATTAAATTAATGTTGTAAATTATGTCTAATTCTATAGAAAAGCTCAGTAAACTTATTATTTGTCGATTTAAATTGTGTGCAAAGAATCTTTTAATATTCGGTGACTTAATTCTACAACATACAACAAAGTATTTTCAATAATGACTGAAAAGTTTGATATAGGAGACAATTGAACTTAACAGATAAGTACAAATATCTTCAGGATCTGATCCAATGAACGGCAAAACTGTTACTGCATGATAAAGTTTATAAATATATGTAAACTTTTCATCATCAATGTTTTAACTTCATAATCGCTTCACACTTGCGACGTGCTTCTTGTAGAATATTTTAATTGAATGAAAACAAATTACATTGGATACATCATCGCATCCAACATTACATAGGCCCTCGCATAGATATAAATAACCAGGCGAGCAACACAGACAGGTGGTTCGAGTTGTGTGAACCCGCCGGCGCGGTGTGACCGCGAAATTATTTTCAAGACTACACCAACCTCCAGATGACGCACACACGCGCGAACGCCTCATCTGCACACACGTCTCACTAACTACGCGCCAGTGTAGAGGTAGTCGTGAGAAACTTGTCGGTGTATTGATAAACGACTAAAAACATTCGCCATGCCAAACGAATCTGCACTTTGAGTTCACGCGATGCGGTTTCCTTTATAAAGTACAAAAAAGATGTTTGAACTGTTTTGGTTTTGTGGTGGGTATGGTAAAGTTGCTATCTTGTTCGTAATGTCCGCGAACGGAGGTACATTCAACTTTTAGCCCAGTAAACTCTCAAAGTTCGTTCACCCACTGCTTGTCAACTGACGTAAAGTGACTGAGATGCAGCATTATCTCGTAGCTGTGTCTCTTTCCCGCCTTATGTTCAAGTTTAGAAGTTTTTATTGAGCGTTCGGCTGTCGAAATAGTTTACTTTTGTTTACGTTATGATCGCCTGGTAGTTTCGACGGTTTACGTTGGTTATGTTCGGACTTTGATGGTTTCCCCACCTGTCGATGATCGGGTGTATTTATTTTATCTGTCGATAAAAAACCTCTTGTGATAAAATTTAATAAACGATAATGCAAAAAATCTTTTTATTTGCTGATGGCATTTTATTCGATATTTTTCAATGCAAAAGAACGCAAATTTTCAAAATCAGCGTATTTATTTATTTCAATTACACATTACTGTATGACTGAATTTTAAATTCATATCTTTGGGAATTATTAACATATACAAATCTTAGGGATTTAGTTATATATCGATCTATTTATTGGCGTCCATAAACATTTTAAAACCATTAACTTACATTATCTAAAGATGTTTTTTATATCCTCACATTATTAAATTGGGAATACACTTAGTTAGAATGGTCACAGTTACGGATCCAATAATACAGGTTTTTAAAAATACCTCATTGTCTCTACGAGTATTTGAGTGTGGGCGCACAGGTTTTTCGTTATAGCTTCCATAGTTCATTCAAGTATTGGTCAACATGAGTGTGAGATCGTTTAACACGAACCCATTGAGAAATATTTTTTAATGAAACTACAACAAAGGAATATCGAGTGCTCGAACAATTTGAGGTGGTTTTGTTGAAATTAATGCTGTATGTAGTCTTTTGAAATGATTTTGAAATAGTCAATAAAGTAAACTATAGAGGTTAGAAAGAGATATCTATCTGTTCTTTGTCTTAGGTTTATCAATCTTATTTGATAATTAAATTTTTTTGTTCAATGAGATTGCTTTGTAATCCTTGGTAGTCACGAGTTCGATTTTTGAATCGGACCAAGGACAGGATTTCTTAGTATCTATCTTACTAACTTTTATTTACCCCCTATAACGTAGGACTTAAAACATAGACATTAAGCTTTTATAATTTTTGGGTCAGAACATGACAGTTAATGGCCCAATAGAGGAAGTACAATATTTGTATGATGCACAAATATTTGCTTCGTTTAATTGTGAAGTTGTTAAAGTTTCCGTAGTTTTCTGTTACTCACGACAGAAGAATATTTACGTAGAATTAAAAACGTTACGGTGTATTTTTTATCATTTTTTGGATTTAATAAAAATATTTTATGTCTATCTGAGGAAAATTGGCGCATAATTTATCTACATAATCCTATTAGTCACTCGTGTCTCTTTCCCTAATCGTTTGTCTAACAGTCTCCTAAAATCTCTCATTCTCTTCTCTGTATCTACCTGGTATACCACTTAAATAAATGAAAAAGACATTTTGATAAAGATTATAGCATAAAAGATTCATAAACATTTTTTTTCATTTATCGGTGAAAAGATGTAGAATTTAATACACCGAATATAAAAACTTTTACTTAAAATATATAAAAAATCCTTATATTACTTCTGCGTGTGTAGAAACACGTTTTTCTATCTTATCACAGATATAATAATGATACAAACTAACATCAACGCGCCTTATCTTCAGATAGTAGATAAAAGAGCTCAAACATTGCGTATTACTAAACTAAATGCTACCTTCTTATATTTATACTTTCCTAGTAACTTGATGGCAACTGTTGCAGTCTTGAGCTTTCTTTTTACAACAAAAAACTTTCCCAAGGGTATTTTATAATAAAACAGTTAAATTTCAATAATGCAGTATATTATAGTTCTTGAGATTATTAATTTTGTTGTTAGAACAATGTTTTCAGTAGAATCGTAAGTAGTACGTAGTACATGTCGTAATATTGTATAATCTGTTTGAGAATTTGCTTCAAGCATTACATTATTTGTATTTTTTTTTCTCATATTGTCAGAAATCTTATTTAATGGTTTTCGTGTTGTTATTAAGGAGACGAAGAAGAAATTTGTGATAATGATAATGCAATGATAAAGACCTTGAATTTATTATTCATGGAACGGTGGACACAAAACTGTTAATCTTATACCATAGATTACTTTAACTGATGTTCCACACACAGGAAGGCAGCTAATAAATACGAGTATAGGACAAGGAAATGCACATTTGAAACGGTCATTTTGCCTTATTAATTTTAATTCCTAAGTCAACGATCTACACTATTTGTTTGTTCTATGTTTTAATGCTGTTGATAATTATGATACCGTTTATTGTATTTTTTTCTCAAAGACCATGCAGTACAGGAGGTTGATTGGACTGCCTTAAAATAAGAAGCTTAATTTAACGTGGGTGCAACACGAATCAACAAATATAATATATACTTACTTTAAATAGTCAATATTATATAAAAATCGTGTCACCATTAGCTCGATGGTATGGCGGTCGTTGAACTTTTAGCCCAGTGTGGTCGCGGGTGCGAGTCGCAACAGTAGGAAAGCGATGGAAACTCGTTTGCGTCCATGTTCTCCTGGTAGGGGTGTTACGGACGCGCGGACTCGGCCGCAGAGCGTAAAGGAAAATTTATTTCGAAACGCTTTGCTAAGCTGAGTGATGATAAACTATTGATTCTAGGAACGGTTTAGAAGTGTGTAGTCTCTTAATGTTTTGATGTACCTTACCATCGATAAGAATAATTATAGTAAATAAAGCCAATTGTACACGCTTAGTATACAAATATTTTGCGGGAATCGAATCCGAGGCCTTTAGATTCTCATCTCAGCGTATGCCATGGAACCAATTGTTTTCTTGGGTACTTTATCCCTATTTTTTATAACATTCCAGTCAGTTCTAAACTTCGCTACAAATTAATAAGTATTTTTTATTAATTATGAAATAAATATGATATATACAAATAAGTATTATTATGTCTATTGTATCTATGCTTTTTCTAATTGTTTATAAGGCAAATTATACTCTGCGGTATTCGAGGTGTTTTATTTGCGAGCTGTAATAGTAGGAAGTCAAGGGGCGACGTGTTTACATTGATGCGCTCCTGGTAGGGCTGCCAGTGCGAGACGAGCTACGATTCAAGTTTCTGGACATGTTTTTTATATTTTATTTTATTAGTAAGATATAAATGTGTCTATTTGTAATATTCTATTTGCTGTTTATGCGATAACGCTTGTACTTAGATGTAATTACACAACCGTACAATCAAGTTATGGAGTAGTTTGCCAGCCCACGTGTTCTCGTCTTCATATTATTATCCTGGGTTATTTGTACGTAGACTTAAGGATCTCAGCGTGCATAGTTGAGTGTCTGGAGCGATGAGAAAACCTTTCGTCGTCCTCTGTTGTTGTCGCATTGAATTTACCATCAGGTGCCGATGTTATTACTCTACCGGGCAGCATATAAAAGTCTCTCGTCAGTCGACATATTATCCCAAGCTGTGTGGATTTAAAAAAATATTACTACAGTAACGATCTGTTACTATGCTGGGACAGTCCTAGCATATGTAATTTTTACCTCACTTGTAATTAGTAACAAAGGCGATTGTCATTTGTCTGATGTCTCGCCACCCCTAACAATTAGACCGGAGTATCGAACGAGTATCACGGCACTCAGCGAGAACGATATCGTGTGATAAACACCGCCACTCGTCATTACATCCTGATTACGTCTATCTGACTCACTGCTGATGTTTTGTAACAGATATACGTTCGATATCGTTGATGGAGATAAGGTTTCGGATGTCTTCATTGCAAACAACTTATATGAGCTTAGTTTTGGTAATAAATAATTAATTAAAAACGTTATAATTTGTAGAAAAATTGGAGTGACTGCCTCGTTAGATCAGCGGTATTCGGCGTGTGAACAAGAGATGCTGGGTTCAATTCATGGAAGGGGCAATAGGAGTCCTTGAGTTACAAAAAATGTGCTAACATTTCAAGGAGTCTTAAAAATATTTTTGTAGTGATGGCCTCGAGTTTTAAGCGCGCGGTCGAGAATCTTGGCGGTCTCAGGCTCAAACCCCAGGAATACACCTCTGATTTTTCGAAGTTATGCGTGCATTCACAATGAATTATCACTTACTTCAACGGTGAAGGAAAACATCGTGATGAAACCTGCACACCCAAAAGGTCATAGGAATTTCTTATGTGTGTGGTCCGCCAACCCGCACTAGGCCAGCGTGGTGGACAAAGGCTTAAACCCTCTCAGTTTTAGAGGAGTCCCGTATATGGGTTGATGATGATGAAAGGGCTTACAACTTTATCTTTTACCCTTTCTTCTTATTATTTGGGACATAATAACTTACGTAATATGGATATAGGAAATCACGTCTCTTTTTCCCTTCGCGGATACACGAGTAGTGGAATAAATAGTACGTTGTAAATCTTTACTACCTCTTGCCTAAGACAGTAGACAGAAGAGAAGCAATTAATTTTTCTGGCACAATGAGTAAATATATACTGAGTAATACCCCTTGCTATTCCGAAAGTTCGCTAATGCCAGACGCTGTTACTAATTTGAATCATAAATAATTACTCATAATAAGTCTTGTTGTTTACATACATACATACATAAACTCACGCCTGTATTCCCGAAGGGGTAGGCAGACGTGCATTACTGCACCCACATTTCGCCAGGTATGTATCAGTCCCACGTAATAGGGGGCGAGCCTATTGCCGTTTTTCGGGAACATTTCCAGACTCCGTGCTGTTACTGAGAATTTCCTAATGGAAAAACCCAATAACACTTTGCCCGACCCGGGAATCGAACCCAGGACCTCTAGATGGCACGGCACATACTTGTACCGCGAGACCACGAGGCAGTTTTAAAAGCAGTCTTGTTGTTTAAAAGCAGCAATTGTCTTCTTACGAAGGAATAATTGATAACCTCCAATAAAAGTGTACGGCTTTTAAACTTGACATTATGATGGACAGTCTGTGACCTACGAGATTCAATATAAATGTTAAAAGATCCGAGGCACTCATAATTAACATTTATTAATTAATTTGAGTATATATCGAAATTATATATTCAATAGTTATAACAAGAGATCTATCAAAATTGAATTTTTTCAACATGTCTTGGACGAGTATTAAGAGGTACGTTTCATCTTGAGAAAGTAACCAACTTATACTAAATGCGGTCTCGCTAATCGTTTCTTTAGTATAATATTTAAAAAATAATTAATACCACGAAGAAAATAGCTAGTAAAATACGCATTCTATAGATCAATACTTCGATAAATATTACTGAGATCATCATCATCATCATCATCAGCCCAAATACGTCCCACTGCTGGGCACGGGCCTCCTCTACAACTGAGAGGGTTTAGGCCTTAGTCCACCACGCTGGCCTAGTGCGGGTTGGCGGACTACACACCCAAGAAATTCCTAAGAACTTTTAGGTGTGCAGGTTTTATCACGATGTTTTCCTTCACCGTTAAAGCAAGTGATAATTCATTGTGAATACACACATAACTTCGAAAAGTCAGAGGTGTGTGCCTGGGGTTTGAACCTGCGACCGCCGAAATTCTCGACCGCGCGCCTAAACCTCGAGGCCATCACTGCTTGATCATCATTACTGAGATATTGAGAACAAATTTCTATTCCATAAAATGCTTAATTAAGTCGTAGTGAACACATTTATGGAATAACTCACTTTATATTACGCTAACGCCACGCAGTCCTGTACAAAAAGTTATTTCGCTATGTAAAACGTGCGTGTGTTAATTAGCACGTCTGATTATCGCATTCGTGGAATGTTAATTCATTGCAATAACCTCAACAGCCAACCCACCGTGGGTTCCGATTTTCCTACAATTTTCCTCGCTTGGTGGGATCGAAGCTTGCATTAATTGGCGACCGCGACGGGTTCAGTATATTTGCATTGGCGGTCGTTCACCCCGCTCTGATGAACGCAAGCGCTTGCTAAGTGTTTAGGAAGCCGATATTTTATTTTCGTATTGTCTATTGCTATCGATTTATCGATTCAACGGAAACGTCGATTTGTTTTTATAAACTTTTGAGGAATACCTCAAATTCCTTATAAATTGAAGAATACCTCAATTTTCTATACTACATTAGTGATGTTTATTTGTGTTTATTGGTAAAATTGAGTCATTTTTCAAATCAATCGGCAAATACGACTTCTTACCCAATCAGATTGAAATTATTTATGACTTTCATAATTACTTGTTGTGTAAATCAAAACACTGGCTGTAAATAAAAAAATACACTTACACAATTCAAATAAGAAAAACAAACATTAAAAATACAAATGCAGACACTATAATTTAGTATTGGCGTTAAGTTATTACAGAGTATTCTTGGAGGCGGCACGCGACGCAGTGCGTAGCGCTACGACCGTAGAACGTACTATGAGCAAATAAATATCATACATATGAGAATGTATTTACAATATATGTAGTTGTAAGGAGAAATACAGTTTTTGGGTAAGATCAAACAGTATGTGCGGGCTTGCTTCCATTTGTATCCCATGTACGGTCTCCCACGACTATGTTAATGTACCGATTATTAACATATTTTTGAATATACCTTATACATTTGCTTTGGATGTTATCAAGTATTATAATGATCGTTTAAAATTCATTGAATTTAAAGCTTGTTTGTGTTTAAATAAAATAAAATAGAGTAGTAGATTCTCACAGATTTATGACATAATTCGTATCAAATACAAACTCTACAAGTCTTAGAATTTATTTTATTTAGCTTTTTTGCATACTTGGCAACCCACAGCTTGTTCATTTATCATTAATTACTGATTAACTTCTTTTTTTCCCATATTATAGTTTTTTATAAGATCATTTGGCGGGCCAAAGCTATATTTAAAAGTGACGACAAATCCGACTACTTTCTACGGATGTTTTAAAATTTATGTATTCAAACATGTGAATGTAAAAAAATTGTGAAAAACAGCATTTTAAAATATTTCTACTAAAATTCCAATATTATGGAATAAGACCGGCTTGAAGGTACGAGTACATTAACGGTGAAGGAAAACATCGTGAGGAAACCTGCATAACTAAAAAGTTCTTAGGAATTTCTTAGGTATGTAGCCCGCCAACACGCACTAGGCGAGCGTGGTGGACTAAGGCCTAAAAACCCTCTTAGTTGTAGAGGAGGCCCGTGCCCAGCAGTGGGACGTATATGGGCTGATTATGATGATACTAACACCGTTTTCGCTGTACTTACGGACGTAATTATTGGGCTGATGATGATGATGAAGGTCTAATATTTAACTCTTCTCGATTATAGGAAACCGGAAAGCGTAGCGTAGGCCGTCCTCCGACAAGGTGGTCAGACGACCTAGTAAAGGTCGCGGGACGTCGCTGGTTGCAGGCTGCTTCCAACAGGTCCCTGTGGAAGTCATTGGGAGAGGCCTATGTCCAGTAGTGGACTTCCATTGGCTGATGGATTGATTGGATTGGATTATAGGAGTAGTCGGCTATATGATATAAAAAAACAACGCATCGACTATTGGTAATAATACTTTTATCGGAACACCCACGCTGTAGTTAATTTTGATTAAAGCCTCATTAACAGGTTTAATTACGTTTAAATATAATGCAACGGTAATATTACACCTGTACGTACTGTTCAGCAAATAACTCTAATAAAACTTGCATTCGAATAACAAATATCTTGCGATCTAATGATGATAGTTTACTAATAAAATGGATTAAGTCTTAAATCAAATGGAATTAATGCGAAACGTTTAGCGATAACATACAATTTACATTTAATTTTCGTTCAAATAGAACGGGTAATAACTTAATATAAGTATATTGTATGAACTTAGAAAAAAGAAATTTCAAAACGGAACAGAACAGGATTGTCAGGCTGGCGCTTGTGACGGACTTTTTAACTTCAGTATTATTATGCATTGTCCAAGACGCAAGTTAAAATTTACAACTTAATCGTCGTAAATGTATTCAAGAATTCCAAACAGTGTATTTGTATTCACTTAAAACAATCTTAACGAATTTTAGGCGCGAATGACCTTTTTTACTTTTCCCAACGCGGAAATGCAAAGACATTTTTAAGAAATGGCCTCGTCAAGCCGGTTGGGTTATTTTAAACTGTATGTAAAAAAAACTCGTACTAAAATGTATGCGCAAACGAGATCCCAAGTACCAGGGTTACATAAGTCGATGGAGTGCGCCCAGTCACACGGGTTACCACTACAGACGCGGCGCCTCATTAAACGTATCGCCTACGCGCTCACTCACACACCCGCACAGATATTAATTACAACACTATCTCACTCCGATATTATTTTATAGTAATAATGAAAGAATAGACGCGAATGTGCAGTCGCCGTTTCTACATAAAGTTTTATCATCAATTTGTCTGCGTTTCTGAAAACGTGCGTTGAATGTTCAACAAGCGGCCGAAAATCGAAGTTCGTTCACACGTTAGTAATTTAAACAAAGAAATCGATTTAGCGTTTCTCGATTCGAAACTCAAACTCGGAAGTGTCGAAGCTAACGCAAGTGAGTTATCAACATTTCTCACGCTTCGTTTCCATCGGTGTGTGTCGGTGAGTTCGCCTGTGTGTGCGCGGTATCTCGACTCGCTGTGTGCGGCTGAGAGCAACGAGACGCGAGCGCTTCCTAGGTTCGTTCAACTTTTAGCCCAGTAAACTCTGGATGGTTGGCTATAAGTAGACATATGCGGTGTCTATGGGGTGCATGGTAGCGCGAGTTCCTCCTTGTCTACACTGCGCCTTTGTTCTGACGGTTTATTATTGTCATTTGCAATTCTATGTCCATTACTCTTATCATGTTATACTTTGTTCTTTTTGTTAGTGTTTCCACTAATAGCACATATTTATTTAGATTTTTTAGATTTTAGGATTGCGCATGCGCACATCGCGATGTTCTGTGTAGGAGTTTCGTCAATTAAAAAAACCTTATAATTTATCAAATAGAATGGACTGGACTGGAAATAAGCTATTCCACATTGAACGAGTTTTCCACCGCATATCGTTAATCTTCCTACAATTATTACGTAAAAGCAAGTTTATAACAGAGTTAAATAAATTCTTAGTGCCCGTAACTGGAGTTTATAAAATTGCTTTGGCAACCAGGTGAAATACTCGTATCAAGTAGACAAAAAGGATATTCACTTCCATTTACAAAGTTAGTCCATAAACTCGCGAATCTTTGACCAATTACTACTGAATTTCTTAAAAAAGAAATGCAGGTTGAAACTGCGTCAAATGCGTCTAAATTTATATCCTAGAACAGGACATAATCAACCGTCCTACCCTTAACTCCTCTCGAGTGGCGATGACGCCGTGCCAAGTGGTGGGGCGTATACTGATAATGATGATGATAGCATATAGATGTCATCCATCATCCATCCATTAGCCAATGGAGGTCCACTGCTGGACATAGGCCTCTCCTAATGACTTCCACAGGGACCTGTTGGAAGCAGCCTGCAACCAGCGACGTCCCGCGACCTTTATTAGGTCGTCCGGCCATCTTGTCCGAGGACGTCCCACGCTGCGGTTTCCGGTACGTGGCCTCCACTCGAGAACTTTTTGGCCCCATCGGCCATCGGCTCTCCGCGCTATGTGCCCCGCCCATTGCCACTTCAACTTGCTAATCCGCTGGGCTATGTCGGTTATATATGTTATGTTATAAATGCAGATAGATCCTATAATTAACCAATGACAATCAGCCTGATGACTAACTTGTAGTTGCTACTATATGGCGATCTATCCGAATATAGGAAATATTATTAACATCGGCCACTGGTCAAATGTTACTCCTGATTTGATGACAGCCCCATGGCGCAGTTAGCTACCACACTAGTTAGCTACACCAGCTTGCGAAACGAGAGGCCGCGGGTTCGAACTCCGCACCAAGATAAATGTTTCACAAATATTTGTTTCTGGTCTGGGCGTTTGAGAGACCGAAAAGTATCTCGTAGTTTCTGATATCCACTACCCAAGACTTGTATCTTAGTGTGGGGTCAGAACTAATATCCCCAGCCCTTATTACTTATAAAGAAAGTTGACGAAATGTAAATACACGAATAACGAAATACTCCTGAAACTACTGGTAGGAGATACAAACGTGCATGTGTGTATAAGCAAAAGAAGAGCTACAAAAATTCAAAAATAATATCTCTCAATTGTAAAAGCACCTCAATGCTCACGATTTAAATAAACATTATACTGTATTACATATACTTAAAGTTTAGATATTTAGCATGAATGTAATGAGCTCGTTATCGCATTATAACAGGCGTGTGGGCGCCCATTCCGCGAAGTGTTACTGACAAAAGTCACGTAGCATTGCGGGAACCGATTTTTATGACAGTTCAAAACTTCAAACTCATCTTGAGAGCATTGTTTTGTAATGGTAAATATCTTTTGAATTATGAATTGGGCACCTATGGTTGGATATATTATTAGCGCTTATATTTGATAATTATTGCAGCCAATCGTAACATCATTTTATTATAATGTTTGTCTATCTATTTTCCTTAAAAAGGTCATTGAGCTTACGTTTCAGTTCTTTGCATTTTGTTCTAAGTACCTACCGTTTTTTGTGTAGGTAGATACCTATCTAGGTATTGTCTATTGAGTAGACAAATCTTAAGGTTTTATTTAGATTATAAGTTTTTTATGTCGACATTTGTTTAGCTCGGGATCACAAACTTGTGTCTTTTTGTTTCAAAGCCGGTTTCACTTCTTCCATCGCAGACTAAGTATTATTGTTCCGAGACTCCGCGATTTATTTGTAAGTGTCCAACATTGGATCCATTACCATAGTTCAATTCGAGTAGACTTGGCTAGAATTTGCCAATTTGAATAAATAAACAAGTTATGTACCAATGTAACATGACCACAGTGAAGTAAACATGATCTCCATTTGAAAATTTAAGCTCGATGTGCCCAAAAGTCACGTGACTCGCATGCCGCATCAGTTTATATGCGGCGCACGAGTTGTTGGAATCGTAAGCGTGAAAAAAGCACGCCTAATCTATGGCCTTACGTGTTCTGAATACGTCAGCATTATCTCATTGTTTCATGTACACATATGGGAAATTAATTGCTTCGATGCACCAATTAGGGGAGGGTGATTACATTTAGATTAAGATATTCAACATAGGAATTACATAAAGGGCCAATTGATGGAAATGTCATGGAGTGAATAAGTAGATGTGTAATACTCGGAATGTGAATTTATTTAAGATATAATATAGAAATTTTATATTTCGGTAAACGCCGTGATGGATGGCTTATTTATTTTCCAGCAACAGGCAATTGCTACTTTCTACAAAAATAAATTAATATTTATGAACATTTTACTTTATAAATGGATTGTAGTCTTCTATAACGTTTTATATGAAGAAATCAATCAATATAATGTAATAACACATGTTATACAATGTCATAATGTTATTATCATATTCAGTACGGTCTTTTACTAACGATATAAATATTTCTCACGCTGATAAACAATTTCAAGACTATTCTCTTCGTATTTTTTTATTTAATAAAAGCGCCATCTATTATCGGATAGTTGTAACAAAATACAAATTTCCCCAACATTAGTCAAATGGACACATTGGCTGTGTAATTTAATCGCCCGTTTTAACTATCAGCAATAATTTATCAATTTTATTAGCTCACTACGTTTAGCATTGCAATGTGCTCACCTTTGCTCTTTATTTCGGGAACTGTAGTAAATCGATTTTGGCAATGAACTTTTGTATACATCGATATTTTCAACAATATTATCGTCAATAAAATAATGTAACTTCCAGGTTATTGTCACGTTCCTATTCAGTATTTTGTGCATTTTATTGCGGTGCAGTTAAGCGATATAAAATAATTTATGTTATTTTATATAAGAAAGAGTAGTAAAATTAATTTTTTATATCACATACAATTTTGAAAAAGTCCACATTAATAGTGTTTTGAAGAACCATATACAACAAATGAATAGCCAAGTAAACACGTTAATCGTGGATTAAGTAGACATAGGATAGCATAGTTGTTCATATTTATCAGAGAAAAATAGAGACAGCCTACGTTGGCTCTGCTTGCAAACCGAAGAGAGAGAGAGAGACAGAGAGCCATGTACATAGAGTTACTTACAGCCGGATGGAGGATGTCTTTTGCCCGTAACATTATAATAAAAAAAATAAGATTAAACTATTCAAAACATATTTTTTACTAGACAAAAAATAATTAAAATCTTAATACTCTTATTTGAATCGACAATTTTTACAACAATAATTGTTATAACCACGAAATCAATGTCGATTGATTTAGAATTATCGTTGGGCGGGGTCAACAGCCGCTGTTTTCAGCGAGGTATTGTAGAAACGTCAACAGAATCGATAATGGCATGGTCTAGACCACTTCACTGATATAAAACTTCCATTAGTCAAAATAAGTGTCCGTATATGATTGATGATATACGGAAATGAATTCATTATATTTCATATGACGGAGCGCACAATTTTCGACAGGAGCTATTGACCCCAGCATTCTCTCGGCATTAAGTAGGCCGAATGCTTGAGGCTTCATACAATTTTAGATATGTACATAAGACATTGCCATTTCAATGCCTCGTGGTCTCGCGGCACAAGTATGTACAGTGCGATCTAGGGGTTCTGGGTTCGATTCCCGGGTCGGGCAAAGTGTTATTGGGTTTTTCCATTAGGAAATTCTCAGTAGCAGCACGGAGTCTGGAATTGTGCCCGAAAAACGGCAATAGGCTCGCCCCCTATTATGTGGGACTGATACATACCTGGAGAAATGTGGGTGCAGAACAACCACATCCATTTAATATCTATGATTGTTAGGAAAACATCAAATTTTTATTTTTTTTCGGGATTTTTTTAATGCCAATGGGTTTGTAATCATAGTAGCTATTACCTGCCTTAGTTTCCGATCACGGTCTGAATACATCCTGTATATACTTTCATATATTAATAAAACCTATTAACTATATTTTAATTTTATCCATAGCCAATTACTTTGGTTAAAAGACTAAGAAGTTAGTTGTAGGTTCCTAGTTAATCGAATATTTGAATTATACACATTCGTGATAGATATTTATAATGCAGTATTGTTCTGCTCATTTCAGATTTTTTATTTAAATTTACAGATTTTCTGGCCAGATTTTCTGGTTATGATAAGAGCTTACGTATATATTTATAAAGAAGCTGTAGTATTTATATAGCTGACTGTACCAATACTTTGGTCCAACATACGCATGTTGGACAAGGAATTGACTCAAACTCAATTCCCTGATGCCATATCGTCACTAAAAATACATCAGTGTTTAAGTTCCATAAACACAGCCAGCATTATTAAAGATATTCTAAAAGCTTTCTGAGTGATAAGGTAGCAAGTATTCCAAATATTAATACACTTACTACAATGACGACAATATTAAAAAAGTTTTTTTTTTCAAATTTATAGAATGTGCAAATGAATATTATAGATTTCACAAAGTGTGGTAACAACCCTAATGACGTCATTTGTCGGAATTTACCAACGTAAATCGACAAAGATTGGGTTGTTGACTTTGGGTCCAATGTACCACGCTTAATAGCAACGACCCTATGATATAATTTAGATCCCAGTGTCAAACAATCTTGCAACAAAGTCTGTTTAATAGACAAAAAACAACAATCTAAATAATTATGGAACAAAAAAAAATCCTGTTAATTGTATGATAAAATGCCATCTCGATGGTGCAAAATGAGGAAGATCTCGGAAACAAGACACGGTTTAATTAATTCCTCTAACTGAACTCAATAATTGCGCTTTTTTATTGTTAATTACCAAAAGAAGTATACAGGTGCCATTGTGGGGGGAGGGATTGGCTAGGACGGACGTTGAACTTTGCGAGAGTGGCACGCGAACGACCCTAGGAACGACCTATCTCCGCAAAAATTATTCAAACGAAAATATATCTAAGCATTTCATGAACAAAGTTCATTTTCCTTATTATACGGAAGTGGGATCATTGAGCTTCCAAGCAATTTTCATGGTTGCATCGATACGTCTTATGTGCTAAAACGTGTTATATACAAATTGCAAACTTATTTCAATAGCATAAAGTTGCAATTGCGATGTCCCCAAGGGAAAGTGGTAAGGTTGATTATAGCAGCTTCCTGGTACGTATCATATCAATTAAACGTAATGGCTTGCTAATTTATTAAGAAATCAGGGCGGGTTGCTCACGCGTAACCTTAATCATGAGATGTATAAAATATTGTTGTTTATTTTACATTAAACATGCACTCATTAACGAGCACTTTCATCGCAAGCCATAAGTTGTGCCACTGTTGATTTTTATTTATTGAAATTATTTTCGCATGCAGATTGGAGACTGAAATGCGTTCTATATTAAGGTTTTGATGCTTGCTGATTGAAATGAATTAAAAATAAATTATGTGCGTAATGTAGATAAATATCTTTTGATTTTATAAGTACTTTGTACTTTTTATATGTATATTTGTATTGTCTCGTTATTATTTGCATTCATAAATAACAGCAATGACTATTTTAATTTTGTGTTTGGGACGTCATAATATCTCTTAGCTTGCCTTTATCGTTTTTTTTTCATTCTGCCAAGTGAACACCCTACCACATATAGAGCAGTTGCGATAATCTCTCCATAATCGACTAAATTCTGCTGGCCTGGTAGTAACCGGATATGCATGGGCTGATCCTGGATAGAAAAATACTTAAGCAAAGTGATTTGGTAGGTTTTAAGTACGGTGGTATCATATTATCCCGGCGAAAACGATAACTAACCGTTGGCTTTCGACTATCACACATCAACCGCAACTCAGCACTATAGTTTCTAGTCGATTTTATATGACACAGTAGTATCGTCCCAGTCGAGTCGAGTCATTCGTACCGCAACCAGTACTATCTACGGTGTGGCTCAATCAACCATATCCTTCACTTAAGCGGGATTGCAATATAAAAATCATAAAATCATGCTTACCCTAAGTAATAGCTAACCGTATTTCGACAGCCCCGTGGCGCAGTTGGCTAGACACCAGCTTGCGAAACGAGAGGCCGCGGGTTCGATCCCCGCACCGAGACAAATGTTTGTGTGATCCACAAATATTTATTTTGGGTCTGGGTGTTTGTGAGATCGAAAAGTCTCTCGTAGTTTCTGATACCCACGGCACAGAACTTGTATCCTAGTGTGGTGTCAGAACTATGTATGTGGCAGTTGGGTGCATTTATTTATTATCTATTTAAGTACGGTGGTATCATATTAGCCCGGCGAAATCGATATCTAACCTCCGGCTTTCGACTATCATTCACCAACCATAACTAGCAAGTTATTATTTCGAGTCGATTTTATATGAGACAGTAGCATCGTCCCAGTCGAGTCAAGTCATTAGTACCCCAACCAGAATTGTCTACGGTGTGGCTCAACCAACCATATCCTTCACAGCGGGATTGCAATAAAAAAAACATAAAATCATGTTTACCCTACGTAATAGTTAACCGTATTAGAACGTTTCACTAACATGTAAATATTGGAGAGTGATTTGTGACTTTTTGGGGTAACCACAACTTGCGTTACAATAAACCTTTAAATTAGCTGTTAGATTACCCAAGTCCTTAAAGTTTTTTTAGTGATTTCTCAGGTATCGACGAGGTTTCGTCATGACATTTTCTTTTAACGCTTAAGTGATAAAATAAAATGTCAATGATACTGGTGTCATGGGCTGAATCCAACGATCTTGTTCGAATTACCCAAAAAATATAGGTATGTACCTATTGTAAACATGGAATAAAAATGAAACTTGTTCGTTTAATCAATACATCTTTCTGATTTAGTCATTCATAGTTTCATAGTTCTGAAAGCAGAACTGACAATAAACTCTAATATTGTTCTTATGACCCGTAATAGTTATTTTTTATTAAATATTTAATGTTAAGTTTTTATATGGGCTATTTCTATTGGCCATTTTTTATTGGTCCTTCCCTTCCTAGATTTTCAGACGAAAGATTGAGTTTATGTAGAAACTGAAAGAAGCCATTCCCTGGATATAAGATTAAATAATTACAGTAGTCTTTTATTAATAACTAGCAATCTGATTTAGTTTCATTCAGTACAATAAAAAACGTCCTTTGGTTTTCTGATTTTGTAAATTGTTTTCACTTAATTCAGAAGCAAAATAGCCAACTGTGATTTCATGTTATTATTTAAAGAATAAAGAAGACACAATCAATTCATACTGGACTGGCATAAACAGTGAGCGAAATCTTTAAAACATGCTCGTCACATGTAGTGTGCATGGATATTTTGCAATTCATAACACAACAACACAATCACGGCGGCCACGTGTTGAAGAATTGATCAGTTACGGCTTTTCTTAACATTACAAATATCAAGACTATTTTCCTGTCTACAACCCAGGAAATATGCAATTTTTCTTTTATAAAAACCTTCAAAACAACATTTGAAATTCACAATTCCGAATAAGTAGTAACTAAATTAGTGAATAAGTCATAGAAAAAAATAGTAATTTCTAGTCGATGTTATTGGCTGGTTATACCGACGTCATATATAATTTCATGGAGGGATTATTTCAAGGATGGAATGTGTCCAAAAAGATAATAAAGTTAAAACGATGATCATAATTATCTACAATTACTGGTTGGATCTGAGCTTTGTGCAATAAAAAATATTTAGTAATTTCTCCACAACCAAAATACAAGAATAATTATTTCAATTTGAGGTCAAGACTGTGTCGCTCTATTTATTACACCTTTAAATCAGGGTTTCTCAAACTTTGGGACCCCTTAACCTTTATGTGACTTAATAAATCCCCCCTTAAGAAAATAAAATTGTCTGTTAAAGAAAATATGTTTTTTATTTTGATAAAATAACAAACGAAATGCCAAAACAAATACTTTTTTAATATTTATGGGTGTGCTTGTTTCTTGTCGCAATTGGAATCAATTTTAGGAGTAATTTTGGGCAATTTTTACCTTAAATCTTAAAGCTGACGAAAGCCGTGCGCGTGTGCGTGTGCCGCACGTGCCAGCTAGGCATCAAGTCACCATTACGTAAATCTTGTCGCGAACCCCCTGCTGTGGAATGGCGAACCCCACTTTGAGAAACCCTGCTTTAAATGATTTGTTCATTGCCTGTTCAATTATGTTTCTTTCTCGAAGAAGATACGAAGTCCAACTACAGAATGACAATTTCTCACATTGTGAAACGAAATTTAATATTAATGATTGTTTTCCAGTCACGGTGATTATACAAAACTATTCAGAATGTATTTCGCAAGCGCACATCAGCGGATGCGTCATTATAAGGGGCAACGTACTATTTAAGCAGCCCTTAGCAAATTGCGCAGTTACCACCATAAAATTACTTAGTTTTAACGATATACATATATATGTATACTTATTTTGATCTTGACTAAGACTAGCTAAATGACACATGCTTAATCAAAGCAACAAATAAGAAATACATTGACAGATCCCGTGGCGCAGTTGGCTAGACACCAGCTTGTGAAACGCGATGCCTAGGGTTCGTTCCCTTCACCGAGACAAAAGTTTGTGTGATTCACAAATGTTTGTTTCGGGTCTGGGTGTTTGTGAGACCAAAAAGTCTCTAGTAGTTTGTGTAGTGACACGAGACTCAAGCGTGGGATCAGAACTATGTATGTATCTGTTGGGTCTATTTATAATTATTAATTTGGAATTAAAATAAACTTATTTCATGTCCCTGAATTGCACGTTTCATATTCTCTTTTTACCCCGATGACAATATTTGCGTGAGATTTTAATGAGTATTGTGTTTATTCTAATAATTCGTCTAACTACAGCATGCAAATTGCACTAAAATGTACATTATTTTTAAGTTGACAATAGTAAATACTTAAGAAAAACGAAGGTTGAATAAGGAAGAGTAACTGAAGGTCTCACTCTCATTATGTTTTTAACACACAGGGTGCTACTGGTGAAAATAAAGGTTATGTTCTTCTTGCAGAATTATTAGTTAGGTGATTTTCTATTTTATTTGTTAAAAATGCAATATTGCGAACATTTGATTTTCCGCAACACTAGCTAGCTTGGTAAGTTTGCATTGCATTTCCTCTAGAACATTTTGAAAACGCGAATTCATAAGTGGACGTATAAATATGTAAGTAAATATATTCATAAATCATGACGTTCATGTAAAAAGGTGCAAAATATATACTATTTATATTAAACGATTCTTTTAAGTTCAGTATATTTGTTTTTTCATCTGTGCAGCACAATTGAAGTCAGGGTAATATAGGTTTTATGCTTGTTGTTTTAAGACCTCCTCCTGCTGGTCACAAGCTTCCTCAACTACTTAGGGAAGTTAGGCCTTATTCCACCGCGCTGGCATTTGCGGGTTTGCGGACTACACATCTAATTCCTAAGAATTTTTGGCGTGCATGTTTCCTCAGAAAAGCAGTGATGGCCTCGAGGTTTAGGCGCGCGGTCGAGAATTTCGGCGGTCGCAGGTTCAAACCCCAGGCACACACCTCTAACTTTTCGGAGTTATGTGTGTACTATTTACAATGAATTACCACTTGCTTTAACGGTGAAGGAAAATATCGTGATAAAACCTGCACACCTAAAAAGCTCTTGTGTAGTCCGCCGACCCGCACTAGGTCAGCGTGGTGGACTAAGGCCTAAACCCTCTCAGTTGTGGAGGAGGCCTATGCCCAGCAGTGGGACGTATTTGGGTTGATGATGATGATGATGATGTTGTTTCCTCATGTTGTTTTCCGTCACCTTTAAACTATCTGATTAATTCATTGTGAATACACAAATATCTTCGAAAAGTCAGAGGTGTATGCCTGAGGTTTGAACCTGCCACTGCAGAGGCCGTCACGACGATGGGACGCATATCAATTCTAAGTTTAGATATTTGAGTAAACCGCCACGGAATCCTAGCAATAAGTACATGTAAAAACGTTTTGTGTTTTGTGTAGACATTATGTCTGTCACGTTGCGCACCACGATACCATTCCTGAATCTATTCGTCGGACATTTGAATGGACCAAATGTTTTATTATGTTAAACATCTTGCATTATACTGATGTTAGGTGTATATCATTAATCCCTTATTATGAGATATAATGTGTATGCTTGAGTAATTATTACGTAATCAGTTATGTAGTTTTTGGTTTCAGATTGGATTTTGGTGCTTAATTTTTAATTGTAATGTTAAGCCTCATTTAACAGATTTTAATATGGTTTTATCGTTAAACCTTTCTAGAATATGAAAGCATCAATAGTGTCAAAATAGATTACCTTTTTTTTCACAAAAAATAGTTGTACTTCAGATCAGAAAGAGAGCTTTTTCAATTCGACATTACGACAACATACGACCGGACGGTGGTTTTACAGATAACCTCTGCACATTTCCTCCATTATTTACAGGTATTTCAAATATATCAACACTCAAGCCACAATATATTCCCAATTATATAATTTTTAAAAACATTTCACAAACAAAATAACATTAAAGCGTGCTACCAAGAGCAATTTGTCACCACTTAGACTTATCCGGCGGATTGTGGCAGTAACGTTCAACTTTTGATGGCATCCGTATGAGATCTGCACGACATTTCATTTAATAGTTAGGTAGAATGTTTAAAATTAAACTAATAATATTATTTTTTTTAAATTTTTTTTATATAACCTTGTTTAGTGTGATTTGAGTTGTTAACTTTTCGCTCAAATACATTGGATTGATAGCATATTAAATTCTAATTTTTATCTTTTATATTTTAAATTATATTCTCTAGAATCAAACGATTGCAACCGGTTATTCATTTTGTAAGTAAGATTTGATAACAACTTAGTAAGTCTTATTATTGTAATTTCCGCTTTTTAATTCTTAAACCCTCCCAGTTGTAGAGGAGGCCCGTGCCCAGCATGAGTGTGAGTGATGAATCAGAATGATGATTCATTCATTTGATGTAACAATTTAATTTAGTTATTATTAATATCATTAATTTTTCAATTATTTGATAGCGGTTGGATGAGGAGGACTGAAGCTGAAGATCGAGCCCAGTGGCGTGCCATTACGACGCCATTGCGACTTACTCGTATGTCCAGCAGTGGTCATGAAGAAGGCTGTTGATGATGATGATTCAATTAGTACGGTAACACCAATAACACTAATCGATGTGTTATGTTATGTTAGTTATCGGTTATAAACCCCCCCTCCTTGTTGAATGTTGAGTGAGTTGATATGAAAAGTATGACAAAGCAAATAAAAAATAGACAAAACGGTTTATTGCGTAAATATTCCTGTAACTTTTTACGACGTGCAACTTGCAATTCATAAACAAAACAGTGAAGTTAACGGTCGGGCATCATGCATGCATCATTCATAGTATTGGACGACACGCAGGCGCCAGCAATAAGCGCTTTCAGCACATTACGATATGCAGTGCTGTAAAAATATAGGTACACCCACCGGCTGCACGATGCACATGCATTATGGATCAAATGAACGGAGCACTCGCCCAGAAAAATTCGTGAAAACACGTCTTCATGTTTGTTTTGCGTCGCAGTTATGGCTGAGGCAGTAAATCAAAGAACTTGGGAACATTTTATGAGGTTTTATGGTGATTTATGATATAAGGATCATTTACACTTACTAAATAGTTAAAAAGAAACTTAATTGACGATTCAAAAGCACTTGTAAAAGTCTATTTGAATAAAGGTGATTTTGATTTTGACTTAAAGATTGATGGGTTATATGTCTTGCAAAAGAGACGAAGAATAAAAGGAAAGAAGAAGACGTTGATTAATAATTATTAGGCGTGTCTTCCATAGAATGAAGCGAGTAACAAAATGCTTTGTTTTACGTTCCTTTTTCAAAGAGGGAAATGGTGTAATAACGGTTGCAACGCTGGGGTCAATGTTAACTTAAGGTTAACAGTAGGTATCTTAAGATTGTCATTGCTAATACACCAAAAAAAGATCGATTAATATCTTAGTAGTAAAATGAATAATACAAATTATTCATTTTACTACTAAGATATTAATCGATCTTTTTTTGGTGTATTAATTGTAATACAAAAAGGTTATGGTCATGATCACTTGTTTCAGAGAATGTAACTTAGCTTCTCATGGTGCAATCTTTAAAATCGAGTAAATTATTATCGAGCAATATAATTTGTTACTTTAACGGTAAGGAAAACATGCAAAACGGTAAGGAAGCATGTGTGGGGTGAAATTGGTAGATAGAGTGAGGAATAGTGTTATAAGGGAAAAATGTGGATTGAAAGTCGATGTAGTGACTAAAATTGAAAGGGGGATGCTAAAATGGTTTGGCGACATTGAAAGGATGAATGTTTGCAGGATGACGAAAGAGATTTACTGTGCGGAAGTGAACAGTGAAGTCGGTCGAGGACGGCCCAGGTGCACCTATAAAGAGCATATAGGTAAGTTACTGAAAAAGGGCAATATAAAGAGTCCTCGAAACCGACGTGCATGCATGAAGAGGATAATGTCAGTGGAGGAAGCGAAAGAGGTGTGTTTGGACCGTGGCATTTGGCGCTCTATAGTCTCTGCCTACCCTAACGGGAGACAGGCGTGAGTTTATGTATGTATGTGTAAGGAAAACACCGTGAGGAAACTTGCACACCTAAAAAGTTCTTAGGAATTTCTTACGTGTGTTGTCCGCCAACCCGCACTAGGCCAGCGTGGTGGACTACTAAACCCACTCAATGGTAGAGTAGACCCGTGCCCAACAGTGGGACATATATATGGGCTGATGATAAATATATTTTGTATATTTTATATGAATTTCCTTTGAAATAATGAAACTGTACAGCTGAGTGTGGGGAGCTGTTTCACGGCACAGTTTCCAAGCTTTGACGCAGCGGAATATTTTCAACGGTTATTGACTGCATACTTGATTGTTTAGCCCGTTGAGTTTGAATACATTGTCACATCTGGAAACACTTCAGATTATGTTGAATAATAATTAGATATTTGTTTATAAGGCACGCTTGAAAGAATATTCCTACTAAATAAGGGAAATGTCTTCATACAACAGCCTTTGGACAAACCTATGTAAATATGTTGATTGGGAAAATAATAATTTCTTGCTTATAACACCATATTTGAATAAGCAGTGATTTAATATAAAATCGTAGTAAAAATGTAAAATATTTTGACTGAATAGATTTTTAAGGCTTCAAGATAAATTCACTAGGTGGAACGATCGCTTCAAAAAATTACAAATTATATTTTTTAAATTGTTTGTAAAACACACTTGGGTCATACAAATCACCACAAAAAAAGTACCTAGACCATAGGTCATGATTGTCCTACAATTTGATCAATATTTTCAAAATAACTTATTAAGCTAGGCGTAAACCCGACTGATAAGCACTAAGAAGTCGTCCCTATTTCGTATTCATCCCGAAAGGGTCGTGAATCTGTCGTAACTCTGTACATATGTATTTTAGTAAACATTTATAGCATGTTTTCTAAACTCTAATGCGCATATCACGCTCTTACGACAAAAGGAAAAGTCGTGAGGAACTTTCCAATGCGCGTATTCGAGTTCAAAGCCACGAGTTAAGTGATCTGCGGTGAGGCGCGCGGGCATACAATCTTTGCTTATTGTTAGTATATGTAGACATTCAGAAAGCTACTACCATTCATACGGGTAAAATGATTTCAATAATAATAATTATTCATTTTTGCGAGTAATAAATGTAAAATGATATGTTTTTGAGTTATAATTGTCTAACGTTAGGGTCTCTATAGTATCGTTAGTTTGTACTAACAAAAAACCAAATCTGGTCAAACCTTTTTGATCATAAAATAGAGAATGCCAGGATCTAATCAGCAAAGCTTCTAAGCCTAAAAAGCTAACTTATTAGACCAATTTAGTTTATACACATGTCCAATTACGGCTGTTTCCTCTAAGAAGACGGTAAAGTATAAGGCGGTATCTATGTATTTCTAATTTAAACCCCACAAAACTCCATTATAAGTAATAATATACCAAGTTTATGATAAGCTTAAAAAATAGCAACTTATTGAAAGCAAATTATTGACCAACGTCTAGGAAAAAAGAAATTACACAGTCTTTATTCAAAATCAGACAGTTTATAAATATTACAATACTCAAGCTTCATAATGGAGGAGCAATGGCGGCAAGCCAACTGCAGTTTCCATGAAAGTGAGGAATATATTAGACTAGTAATTCTATTCATTTTACGACATCATCGCTTAAAAAGGCTTTTGGCATATAGAAAACTTGTATTGGCAGCATGTGATGCCTAATTTTAGATTAATAGGTACACTTGTTGGTCTCTCTCATAAAACAGATTGCATCCGGAAAGAGATAATTATTATCTTTCGTTCATAGTAGTCACACCACCACTCAACGAACCTCCAATGCATCCTGTTTTTCAATATCAGTCTGTGTACATGCGATTTCGAATAGGCCAATAGAACTGTTACAACTGGTGAGTGACTTTATTGATCATTTGACGCCTATCGATGTTTTTCTTAAATCGTAAACTTGGATTTATTGGGGTAACTTTGCCGTATTTATCCATATAAAATTTAAATAAATATTGGATACATTTTATATGATTGAGTCTGGGAATGTGCCTGAAAATCGGCAATAGGCTCGCCTTCTATTACACATACCTGGTGTAATGTGGATGCACAAATGCGTTTCTGCCTACCTCTTCGGGGAATAGAGACGTGAGGTGATGTATGAAACCATAAAAAACAGTTTCCTTATCCGGCTCAAATCGGTTTTATGTTAGCTTTTACGATGAAGCAAAACATCGCGAGAGAACATCTCTTAAAGGTTCTAAAATTTGGTGCAAAAATAGTAAAGGCTTGAAAAGATTTTAGTATGATAAACGTAGTGCTAGTGAACTCTCGCAAACGATATGAATCGGCAATTGTACAGCGATTAGCATGTACCGGATGAGACGTTTCAAATGCAAAATATCTAATGACATATTCATTAGTATGATAATTTGACGTTCGATAAGATCTTTTCATTAAATTTTCGAGATTAGATTATAGAAAACCGGTTTGATTACATACTACATACATGAAATACGTTTACATACTAGAATCTAGGTTAGGTGCACTGAACTTGTGATAAACACATCCATATGTTACACATGTTTTATAATTTAGATTTAAAGTCATTAGATGAGCTGAGTTTATTGCTCTAATAACATTGCGGAGAATATTATTTGTAAATTTAAATTAAAATTAAATAAAAGTATCATCATCATCACCCCATATACGTCTCACTGCTGGGCACGAGCCTCCTCTACAACTGACAGGGTTTAGGGCTTAGTCCATCACGCTGGAGTAGTACAGGTTGGCGGACTACACACCTAAACAATTCCTAAGAACTTTTAAGTGTGCAGGTTTAATCAAGATGTTTTCCTTCACCGTTAAAGTTAAATAGGTGTATAATATAATAACATAATTTATTTATTTCAGACTATTTACAGTCCATTTTTTAATAATTTTGGTGTCTCAATACTAGTATATAATTAACTGGGTAACAAATTATTAAAATATTGTTTATATTACATACAACTATCATTGTTGTACAGTTTCGTTGGAAATTGCATAACAGTGATTGACATCTATAACACATCACCATCAACAGTTTAACCTACTTGTAAACACGGCGAGTATGCTGGAATTGTCACGGACCCTGCGCGCCAGGGACGCAAATCTTTTGCGTATTGTGTAAAGAGGCCACAGAACAGTTGAATAAGACAAGAAAGTTTTGTATGGGTAACTTTGGATTCTATTCTTGTACAGTGCTTATAATATATTATAGTAATAATTCCCTTTGCTATTTTCCAAATGAAACGAAAACAGGGCCGTTTATTAAATAAGTGATTCTATATTCAACCTTCTGCCAGCCGTATGAGAATAAATTTCGACAAAGTGCATAAGTATATGAAAATAATATAAACCAAAATAAGGCCACAAATAAATCTAAATAAATCCCTACGTTGAAGTTTGCGAAATAATGCTTAGAGCTCATATTTATTCAGGTCGTAATGCAATGTGAATGAACTCCTCGGCGGAAAATTGCATGAAAAGTCTTCATTTTTATTGGCTTCATACTTAAGGTACTATAGTAATCTCATAGTTTGTATGCTTTAAAATCGTTATTGAGCAGAGTATATTGCTTGTATCCATGAAAGCGTAGGCAGAAATGAATTTCTGCATACGTTTCAACAACAGTGCTTGAAGTCCCACGTAATATAAGGTTAGCCTATTGCCGTTTTTAGGGGATATTAGGTACCAGATTTCGTGCTGCTATTGAATATTTCTGAAAGGAAAATACTACTCTTTGCCTTACCATGAGTCGAATGCGTGTCGCATAGTGTTGTTCTTTTGGCCGTTACATTAGTAACAGTCAAATACAGTGAGCGTGTAGTACTCGAATACTAATTACTGATTAGTAATTAACGACTAGAACATTTTATTTAGATAATAAAGCCTATTTATTTCCTTAATAATAGTATGATGTACATACATGTAAGGTTTTTTTACATAAAGTTGATATAAATACATGCATTTTTTTAATATTTTTTTTTAGATATCGATTGTTAATTTTCCTATAAACTTGCTATATTTTTTGTTGGTTGTACGAAAGATTTATTTGTATTTTTTTCTACGAATATGATTTTAGGAACACTACTGTGGACCAGTTTATGTATCCTAAAAAAGTAAAAAAAGGTGAATAAACAACGTCATTGCTAATAATTATTTATTCATAAATGTTTAAAATATATTTTAATATGAAATATATATTATGTATTTTAGAATGTGTAATTATATTTTTTGGCATTCTGACTTACAAATAAACATTTCAGAATAGAATTACAGCGGTATAGAATTGTAAATGTTCAGGATGTGATCCCGAAATGGATTGATTATGTAAAATGGGTTGGGTTGTTGTTTCGACGGCGAATTTTGGATATAATTAACTTTTAAGAGTTATGTAAAGGAAACATATAACTATGTACGTGTTTTTGTAAAATAACCATGCATTAATATTGTTCGCCCACATATTTTTTTCCATTAAGTAACATATTCAAATTTTCATTTAATTTCTTGGATTTTATCACATACTAACGTAAACATTTCATTTAAAATTTATCTTATACATAGCACGGTAAACGTCATTCTAGAATGCAAACAAATATAACTTTAGTCTACCGATTAAATAAAAAAATAGTATTTTTGTTAACATTTTCGCTATAATAATTTATATTAATTTTATGAAGATCAAAGAATTAACCCAACTGTTATGTTATAATGTCGATAATACTTATATTTTTAAATAACATTGATGTCAATAAAATTGATTGGAAAAAGAAAATGGAAATCTAAATTAAAAATAGTTTCTTATGCAATTATAATGTAGTGTTATATAAACATTTAAATTACAGACGCACGAACAATATTATAATATTGGTACTTATGCATGCGAGCCACAAGATTTATGGTGATTTTTTTAACGCTTAAAAATTCTAATTTATTGTTGAATGTCGTATTTTCCGGTCAAGTTCGCTGCGAGGTTTAAAAACATACTTGGATGTATGATACGATTTCTTAAAAAATAAAAATTTAATTTTTTTTAAATATTAAAACAGAATTATGGCGGGAATTCACATGGTAATTTCAATAATGAAATCTTCAACTAATGAATGCTATAACAATATTTATTAACTGTACTTAGTAATTTGTTCACTATTTATTGACGTTTTGTTAAGTTTTATGTTTCTCATTATTACATTTATTATTAGGTAATTATTTATTTTTATTTAATTTATTGATGTAATTAAAATTACATTTACACGCTCTCTCTCATAATACTTGCAAAAGTATTGGGTTAAATTTGTAATTTAAAGATAGTATTTTAATTTTTTTATAAATTCCATGTTTATATTTTCTAGAATATTTTTATACACAATCGTTTTAGTAAAATATATTTACAGTTACAAATATCATATTATGATCTCTTGTATACTCTTTTAAATAAAACTTTTAATTATAATGTCAAATTAGATAGTCCATGTCTGAAAGATTATTCTATTGGGGTGTCAACTTTATGTATGCCAAGAGGAGAATTTAATTTGACCCTGTAAGTTAGCACCAGAGCCTCTAAGAGTAAAATTCATCAAATATTGCTAGACATCAGGATAAGACAATCATATTATATATAATATGTAGTATGTTTGTATAACTTCACGCCTTTATCCTTGAAAGTGTTTTCAGTTGAAGATATGGTACACTAATAGAAAAATAAGTAATTAACCGTGTAATGTTTTGTTAGACCAATGCGACTGGAAGTTACTTTAAAAAAGAGGCCGTCTCCTAAACATTTTATAGTGTAATGTCCATATAATATTAATAATACTCATCATACAGCCACTAAATATGATGTTATTCTGGTAGCTTTCTTGTTTGCCCTCTTTCTTATCAATAAATCTTTCAAAAATAATTATGAGATCCTTTTATTAATGAAGCCATTAAAAACTACGATATGTCACATGCCACATCCTAAACTCGACAAATAACATTTATATGGCAGCTACTGGACATAAATTATATTCTGTGACTGGTTTTTATGTTTGTGATGTAAAATAGTTTACGGGACATTATTAGACTCAATAAAACCGTATATTCTAATGATAATTTTTCACAAGCTTATGTGGGGCTTTGACGTGTTTTAATGTAACAATCTTTTTGTATTATGAAGTATCATTAATATTAAAACGATTTGCTACCACACATTTCGGTTCATTGTCGATTGTTATCCTTTTGTAGTTAGTTAATATTGTGTGAATGTAAGCCGGCGTACGATTGTGAAGACAAGGTGGTAAAAAATTATGTCCGTGCATGAATGACCCAAACTTATACAGGATCTTGTATTTATAGATACGTATATTAATATTATGATTATAATTTAAACATATTTTTTGATAGATATTACGACAATCCACGCGAAATTTATTATTTTGGAGAAATGATGCATGATTAGCTAGCTAATAACGTTAGTAGTTTTAGTAGTTTTGTTGACCACGACTTAATTTGAATACATCATCATCATTTCATCATCATTATCAGCCTAAAGAAGTCCACTGCTGAACATAGGCCTCCCCCAAAGACTTCCATAGTGACCTGTTGGAGGCAGCCTGCATCCAGCGACGACCCGCGACCTTCACCAGGTCGTCGGACCATCTTGTGGGTGGACGTCCTACGCTGCGCTTTCCGGTACGCGGCCTCCACTCGAGAACCTTTTGGCCCCATCGACCATCGGTTCTCCGCGCTATGTGCCCGGCCCATTGCCACTTCAACTTGCTAATCCGCTGGGCTATGTCGGTTACTTTAGTTCTCCTACGGATCTCCTCATTTCTGATTCGATCTCGTAGGGAAACCCCGAGCATAGCCCTCTCCATAGCTCGTTGAGTGACTCTGAGCCGTCTAATGAGGCCCATAGTGAGAGGCCACGTCTCAGTGCCGTATGTCATCACTGGTAACACACAACTATCGAAGACTTTTGTCTTCAGGCACTGAGGTATTTTGGACGAGAAGACGTCGCGTAGTTTCCCGAACGCTGCCCAACCGAGTTGGATTCGCCGATTGACCTCTCTCTCGAAGTTGGACCTGCCTAACCGGACCACTTGTCCTAAATAGACGTATTCGTCTACAACTTCGAGAGTCGAGCCCCCAACTGCGATCGGGGTGGGCACAACATGGACATTCGACATGATTTTCGTCTTGTCCATGTTCATTTTAAGACCCACCTGTTGAGAGACTCGATTGAGGTCTTCGAGCATAGTGCTAAGGTCTTCCAGCGATTCTGCCAAGACTACAATATCGTCGGCAAACCGAAGGTGTGTGATATACTCGCCGTTGATGTTGATGCCGAATCCTTTCCACTGCAAGAGCTTGAAGGCATTTTCCAGCGCGGCAGTGAACAGTTTCGGAGATATAACATCTCCCTGTCTCACGCCTCTCCGTAGTGGAATAGCCTTCGTGCTCTGATCTTGTACTCGGACCGACATGGTGGCGTTTCTGTATATGCTTTCCAACACCTCGATGTACCGATAGTCGATGTGGCACCGCTGGAGAGACTCTAGCACAGCCCAGGTCTCGATCGAATCAAAGGCTTTCTCATAGTCCACAAACGCTAAACAAAGCGGCAAGTTATATTCCTCGGTTTTTTGTATAACTTGCCGAAGCGTATGGATGTGGTCTATGGTGCTAAAGCCTTTTCGGAAACCGGCTTGTTCGGGAGGCTGGAAGTCATCAAACCTGCGTTCGAGACGATTGGTGATGACCCTCGAAAACAACTTATAGACATGGCTCAGGAGCGAGATGGGCCTGTAATTCTTCAGCAAAGTGTTGTCACCTTTTTTGAAGAACAGTACCACCACGCTCTTGCTCCATGCCTCTGGCGTTGAGCCCTCGAGGAGAACGGAATTGAAGAGCCTCTGAAGGACTTTAAGTATCGGCGTTCCGCCCGCTTTCAGAAGCTCTGAAGTGATTCCGTCCTCACCCGGCGCCTTGTTGTTCTTAAGTTGCTTCAGGGCCATCTCAATCTCACACAGGCTGATGTCCGGGATGTCATCGCTAAAGTGTCGGATCAACTCGGCTCTCGGGTCTTCGGCCGAGCTAACAGTAGGTTCGGCAACCGAGGTGTAAAGCTGTCCGTAGAACCTCTCGATCTCCCTTAATACCTCTGCCCTCGTCGACACTACGCAGCCACCTTCCGTCTTCAGCCTAGGCAACTGTCTTTGCCCAATAGACAAGTCTCTTGCAAACACTTTGGAGCCTCCGTTCCGCTCGATTGTCTCCTTGATGCTCACAGTATTGTGAGCACGGACATCGTGTCGCAAGGACTTCCAGATCCGTCTATTGAGCTGACGATATGCTTCGGCGTCATCGGAAGACTGCAGCGCCATAGATCGACGTTCGGCCATGAGGTCAAGAGTGTGGATCGAGAGTTTTTGTGGTCTATCTCTACGGCGAGGTCTAAAATGCTTAGATCCCACCGTATGGACAGCTTCTACCAAACCACTGTTTAGCTCGTCCACGGCAAGGTTTTCATCTAAACAATCAAAGCGATTTGACAGCTCGAGTTGAAAGCTCTCGGGGTTTTGGATATGAGCGCGAGTAGGTCGGAGCGTAGACTTCATCAAGCGACGCCTTTCTAACTGGACGTTGATATTCAATGAGCCTCTAACCATTCGGTGATCACTGCCGGTTTTCACCCTGTTGATCACAGAGACATCACTGAATATCCGTCTATTCGTCGTCAAGATGAAATCTATCTCATTTCTCGTAGAACCGTCAGGACTCAGCCAGGTCCATTTCCTGTGAGGCGGCTTCTGGAAGAAAGAGTTCATCGCGAAGAGTCCCTCTTTCTCCAGAAAGTCGGCCAGCCTCTGACCCCTGGGGTTCCTTTGCCCATGTCCAAATTGCCCCACTTTCAACTCTGCATCGCTTCTCATGCCTAACTTTGCGTTGAAGTCTCCCATAACAACATTGAAGTAGGTTTTGGAAGTATGTATGGCCCGACTTATGTCCTCATACATCTCCTCTACTTCTTCATCTGGGTGTGTCGAGGTCGGCGCGTATACCTGTATGACCTTCAACGAATATCTTTTCGATATTCTGAGTATAAGGTACACTACCCTGCTCGACACACTTTCGATGGATACGATGTTGTTGATGAGAGACCTGTGGACGAGAAATCCGACACCTCCTCGGGACTGTTGGTCGTCCCCCCGGTAGAAGAGCAGGTTACCGGACTTCAGGGTTATCGTGTCCTCCCCGATTCTTCGGACTTCCGACAACCCCAGAATGTCCCAGTGTAACCCGCTCAATTCTTCTTCCAGTTCGACAATCTTCTCGTCTGTCCTCAAAGTGCGTACGTTGTGTGTTACCAGGGCCAGTCGTCGTCGGGGGTGGTAGCCGGGGCCAACCCGGGGATTCTTAGCACCCCCTGCCCCGCCGTAACCATGGCCGCTACCGTAGCCAGGAATAGCGGGGCTGCCGGGGACTGGGGGCCTGGTCCTAGTTTCATCCATTAGGGGGGGGTTTTGCCGATACTCGCCACGCTTGGCAGGCGGGTTGGCGAGCGCAGGAGGGGACTCGCGTTGATGACGCTGCTGCCCGTCATCAACCGGGGGAAGGGAATAGGGTTTGTGGGTAGAGGATGACATGGGAAAGGAAAGTATGGCCTGTAGGAGTGGATACTGCAGTCACGGAAGGGAAGGTTGGTAGTGACTGCAGTAGCTCGGGGGGCCGAGGTCGCGTACTCGAAGCACCTATTCTAGGACAGGCCATGACCACTAGATAGGAGCACCCCTGACCAAATAATTATAATTTGAATACATAAAATACAAATAAAATTTAATTAATAGTTAACAATACAATAAATAGTACATTTTTATAAGTAATTTTTATTTTACGAGGTTCTTTTTCATAACAGGTGGTCTATTACTATTAATTTAAATATGGGGTATATTGTAATGTGGGTGATATTGTAATTAAAGATGGTTTTCGTATTATTGAAATTTGGTGTATGAAATATTTGTAGAGTTGAGACAATAAGATCGCTGTTGTCATCATCCAGTCCTTAGGAGACCTAATATTTCCTAATCCATTTTCCATTCTCAAATTATTAAATACGTAATAGAACTGCTATTGTATTAGTTTAAACTTTCCATCCGTCAAATCTACGCTAATTACTCATCGTCGTGGTATTTGGACACATTATGTGAATCAATATGTAGGTGTAAGTCTGGGTCGAAAAGAATTTATGACTTAATCTGAGGTATGAATGTTGAGAATTCCACTCGAACACTATAAATAAAATGTAAATAAACATTACATTTTTACAACTAATATTACAGTATCATCGCAAAACCCAATGAGTAAATGCGGTTAGCTAACATTGAATGTTCGAAGTTCATGTGCTTGGAGAAAATACACCGATTATTAAAATCCAGATCACGTGACTTTACAATAATTATTATTCATTTGTTGGTATTTCTTTTTCTGCGGTTGAGTGTAGCCGCTGTTTGGTTTACGAACCAATTGAGTATATAATTGTTTGTAGGATCGTTACACATTTCAAAAAAATATTAATGAAATGTTCATTCGATTGGCATTTGTCACAATCAAATTAATAAGTTGTGGTTTTGCCTCTTCTTATTGGTAAATAATTGTAATAAAACAAATACAGCGAAAAATAATTTAGATTTAGCATTTTCTTATTCCATGAAGCAAAAATAAGGTTTAAGTAGCTTATATAATATAAGCTCATACATATGTAGGTATATGTAATATAAACCCTCATATGCTTAAAATTCTTTTGAGTTTTATAAATAATAACGATTAGTATTACACAAAAATCGATGTCAATAATTTTATCAAATGTCGATGAACTTTCAACACACAGGATAACTTTCTTTTTTGAAATATTTAATGGTAAAATTATTTTTCTCGAATATTCCTTCTAATTACATACAAACGATCAGTGCTATAATGCTAAGTATTTCTACTTCGGTATCATGCTGTATGTGGTGTAGTTGGAGTACACGTTGCTCGGACAGAAAGCTGTCGGAAGGACAATGCGCGACATAGAGAAATGTTCATAATTCGCAAATCGACACTGGCCCGCCTGAGGAAGCTCGGTACGGACGGAACAAAGTACGAGTTAATTGAAATTTTCACATATTTATTTTTGAAACATTCCATATTTAAGAAGTACTCAAACAACTCAACTCCAACACACACAATGAAATGTAAATAATATCTATGTAATATAGGAAGGGCCGGGTGGTACCTCCCAACACAGGTATTATCATATTTAAAAGGAGTGTTCTAATATGAAAACCGTATTTTGGTTAAGCATAGAAAAAACAATAAAGATATTTTTTCATTTTTATTAGTACATGCTATATTTTTAGTGTGTTTCAGTTATTTTTTGCATTTTGATACTAAGTGTGTTTACATCACATTTTTAATTTAAATTTTAATTAATAACGAGAATTTTGTATTACAGATGATCTTCGACAGTGGGCCAAGCTGCAAGTTAGATTTGATAGCCAATTGAATCAACCATACGTTTCTTTAACCATATGAGGCTATCCCACAAAGTTAAGACTTATCTTTCTATTTAAATATTGAAGGGTACCTCAATACTTTCTCCTGCCCTTGCCGGCATCTACATGGCGTCCATCCGTCAAATCACTAATGCCTACAATGTGGTCAAGCGTCCTGTCACACTATATGGAAAAAATAAGGGATTAAAGTGTTGCAGCCCGTCCATAGAACGCCGCCTCTAAGGCTTTAGGATTTTTTGTTGTAAAATTAGTTATGAATAAGTGGGCTTGTGCTAAAGGGTTTAAGTGGTGTTGGTCATTTATCGATGGTTATGCATATTTATTTGATTATTGGAATTAATATAATGGAATGTTTAATAAGTGTGTTAAGAAGATGTAAACCTAGTATTTCTAACTTAAACCGCAGTTGAAAAATAATCCAGCCTATGACATTGCAAAATTCTATTTTTGATACCTACTGTTCTTTGCATAGTAAAGCGATGGCCAAGTAAGGCAAAATAAAATCGATGTAAAAAGTGCATAGAAATGTTCAGACATGTACCTTAATAAGTAGTTAATGTATTGTAATGTTACAATCAAATAATTGTTATCTTAGTCCACTAAGACCGGTAAAACATCGACAAAATTCAACACATCACTATTCCGCAAAAAATGCGGATATGTCGCAAAATATGAGAGTTGCAAGGTGCGTGCGATTCGAGTGACCACCGGGTATTTTGACGAAAAAATTACATTGTGAGCTCGCCAACAAAAATGAACAGCACAATTGCATGCGATGATGGATGGCCAATATGTTCCGTGAACACGCGGCGGCTTAGTGTGGAGACCATTCTTGTATAGCGCCATTATATTTAAAATGTTCAGCAGTATATATTTTGCCAATCAGTGTCTATAGTCTTCTTCAGAATCGAAACTTTTTCTGTTAAAATATTTATCAAACTCTGTATTGTGGATTTTGCGAAAAAATGAGAAAAAAAAACTTACTTTCGCATGTGTGAGTAAGGATTAGATTAACCAGGGCAGATTTGCTCTTGTGGAATTTTTAAAAAGTATATTATCGAGTCTGTGTATGCCTATAGTTAATTAAATGGTAAGCACTTTAAAGATTTGCCTTGATATTTACCACGCAGAAGAAGCTAAAAGTAGCTTCTTTATGATTTTGGCATTTATTATTTTAGTTCAGATTTTTGTCTCTAGCATCGGTGCCTACTCAAGTGGGTTGATTTAGCTTATTTAAAATGAATGTAAGAACCAAAACGAATTGGAAGAAAACATCGATTAACGTTAAATGAAAATTATTGTATTTAATTGATAATTGTCACCCAACGTAAATGTACGTAGTTTTATAAGACTTCATTAAAGAAAAATTTCAGTACCTTCAGGTAAAATCATTTGATTTTACAATAAACTTGTAATTTAATAAATGAATACTATTTATAGTAAAAATATATTAGCCATATTCTTGCGATTTTCTTCAATTAAAGCCATAGTATAAATCTTTGATATTAAATTCGCATAGCGGATATGCACGAGTATGTCTAACCCTTCTTATACATACTTTTGATTGAGTGAAGACTATAAAGTCTTCACTCAATACTATAGACTTTATAGTGAAGACTATAAAGTCTTCACTCATTTGTAGTCATAAGACTTATAGAGTCTTATGACTTATAGAGCACTACAATTTACTTCCAGCTACATATTTATGGTTGAAGTCGCAAACTGAAAATTCATTACATACCTACATACATGTCCACCAAACGGCACTAAGCTTGCGTGGGGATCATTCGTACATGCATAACTATTCTGGGATTTCCCATTGTAGGAAGACATATAGCATTAAATGACACGGAAATATTATTCGTTTTTGATCTTTTGTTTTAACTAGTGAAAACATCATTATAAGACAAAAATCTTAATTCTTATATACTATAATATACGAATATACTATAATAAAAACATTTTATCGAGCGTTTCATACTGCATTATTAAGTCCTAAAAGAAGCCGTCGCCACACAATACCAACCGCACGCATTACACACACTGACCAAGTGTCATCACGCGTGCTTGATCGGCGCGATTACCAGCCTACAGCTTAACATGACGACTCTTCTTCGCTCTTAACAAAATAGGCATAAGGGCGATTTTTCATTTATGAAGCGGCAAAAATACATTTGCTAAACCCATGTATTGTCATTTATTATCGGTCTTCCGATACAAACCACCATTCACGCGTGTTTGAGTGTTTGGATCAATGTCCGGCGTCGTGAAAGATGTCATTTATTACAATTTGGAGTGTACAATGTGTTGGCTTTGCCCTCAGTTATGGATGTATGAAAAATGGACTTTTAATAACAGATTTGTTATACTTTTATTCTGTTTTTGCCAATGGTTTATCAGTGTAGATGCCGCTTTGTGCTGTTTGCAAAAATAAGTATACTTATTTCGAATGATAAATGTGGTTTTAAATTACCCTTGATTTATATCTGCAGTTAATGCATATAAAGACAACATCAATAACAAATGACCAGAATAAATACACGTATGTAGTACAACTTTACAACGAATATATTTCATTTGCTTAATTACAGGGCATAAGATCAAGTGATCATTTGTATATTAAAAACAATACTTTACATGTAAATCGAAAGATTAAAACCATATTTAGCTCCGTTGACCCAAAAACACCGCGCTTCCTGATACAAGTATTACAGTACATTTATTAATCACAATCAATATCATAGTTATAAATTCTGACAGTTCATGAAGCACGAAACCTAAAATGTCAAGGGATATCGAATCAATTAATGCTTAATGCAGCCAAAACTTGCAAATTTTGCTTGCAATTTAATTTTTCAATGCCTCACATTGTGCCGAAACGCTCGCCGCTCGAACAATAACTTACCACCCAAAAATAAAATTATTCACGGGGTATTTAATAAGAAAATTGCTAAAATGACAATTGCTGGCTGGTGGTGCAAAACTGGATGACATTACGTGACGGAATTAAAAATGTATCTTGGGTGGCTATTCAAGTGGCCTTTCGACTAGTTTAAAGTATTTATTTAAAAGATTAAGAAGATTAAAGTATGTATTAGGTCCGCTGTTATGGCTTTTGTTAAAAGTGTTTTGTTACGAGAAAGGTCTCTTAACGTGTTTATTTGCTTAGAGATGTCTACTGGCCAGCAAGTGGCTTAAACTAATAGGGTGCTGCTTGCATGGAATGTCGTGTAATACTTAAATTAAATATTTTGTATAACAAAGACTACAGTTAGCTAACTTATATAATATTTTATAAAAGTATTTCCGTAATAGAGGTAGTTCACTAAAATTTACACGAAATGACCGAATATAAACATTTTTTGGAGATAATAGGTTACATGCATTTTAAATATATTCTGCAAAGATTAAAGTACATTTTAAATACAAGAAATGTAATGAACAGTATTATTAACTCTTGCTGTACTTATGAATAAATAATTATGATAGATTTATGTCCACAACAATCGATATTTAAATATGCCAAAACCAAAGAACTGGCGCTAACTTCCAGAAATGTTAATCCCAGAGGAATCGCAACCCTTCCGACATGTCCCAACGTGATTTTTTCTATAATATTTGTCCAAGTATTTGGTGAATGGGCGCATTGTGCGCGTGCAGTGTGCAGGAAGCTATTGAGTCCAATTGTCCACGCTTCAATGGCCATCTGTATTCGTATTAACATAAGAAAGTGGGTATCAGTAATGTATAAAAAGAAATAATTTTAAACCCAGATATTTGCGTTAAGGAAATAATTACTGGCAATTTCTATGCGGTGCTTACGATTTTTTATAGTTTAACGAACAACTAGTCCATCTGAGAGTAAGTTACATTAGAGTTTGCACCTTAAATGAAAACTAGTATTACTTATATACCACAAGTACAAACACCAAACACCAAAAAAGATATTATGCTTTCCAAAGTTTACTTCAGTACTCAAATTAAACGTTTTTCGTAAATCTTTAATCCAAAAAAGTCACAATTCAAATTATTTGCGCATCAAATAAATATGTAGCTTTGAAATGTAATAAACGAACATCAATTTTCCTCCCTGCGTTCTTGCGTTAATAAATTCTTTGTTAATCATTCGGCGTACTCATATTTTGTACAAAGAAAGTGCGCTTTGGGTTTTGCCCACCGTATCATCATAATTAGCTCTTTGGTTATGACTTTGGTGCGCCTGACCTACTTTATCAAGGCACTCAATATTTCATATAGTAATTTATTTTATTTTTGAACAGCCAGCCATGCCCTACGATAATTAGTTTTTAGAAGATAGAATTAAAAAATGAAATGTGAGAGTTTATGTTCATTTTAATAGTAGAAAAATAGATTATATTATTATCAGTAAAAAAAATATTGTTTTTTTTTGCCTACGAATTACGAAATCACTGGCAAGTATGGCTAATAAATTACTAACAAAAATTGCATGTGCTTTATTTTATATACTTATAAACATGTCTGAAATTTAAGTTGGACGAATATTTTCACACATATTCTATAGGTACTTAGTATAAAGACAAGAGCGTCATTTCTCTGCAACACACATAAATCATATATGTAAAAAGAAAATGAAATTACTAATCACCATATCTCCTTTATAAATTATTTCGAAAAGAAATATTGCATAATTTATATTAAAATATAACTTAAATACAATATGCTCCGACGTTGATCTCAGCCCGGGGTCATCGGCACATATTTTTTCGTACATGAGTCAGACTCGCTAATTTGTATCTCTTTATTATGCAAATTAGCAAAATCTCCTTTTTCCTCCTTGCAAAGTATGTCAGTCACACAATAGAATAGTCGAAAAACATAACTACGAAGGGGGTCACTGAGGTACTGTTAGTGTGGGGCATTGTCTTTCGTGCAAAAACTAAACATTTTGGACATAAATAGCTTCAATGTACGATGTTAATAATTTTCGCAAATTGCTAAAGAAAATGAGTCATAGATACATGCTTTTGTATTATATTTTTACTAAACCACGGGTATAGCGTGTCGGCATGTCGTGGATATTTACTTATTTTGCATCAGCCATGAAATAATTTATTTAAATATAGTTATTAGAACAGAATATATTGTGGTTTCATAGATTAATAATGTTTCTTATGTTTTTCATCTTCAAATTTATTCGGTTGCAGTTGTTAATATTACGTATACAATCTTTTGCGTTTGTCATAGACCTATACAAGTATTTAAAAATCGTAATTTTTACTCCCACTATACTTGAATCTGCCGGATATCCAACAATATGTGATCGCTCACTTTTTTCTCTCACTTTTAACGATTCACAACTTAGTAGAAAATACACTTTAAATTACCGGCTTTTTATACGTCAGAACGATATCCAACAGTGAGTATTTTCTTGTTTGCTTACATTGAGCTACGATTTTAAGGAAGATTAGTAATTTTTTGAGTGTTCATGCATCCATTTTCCAAAAATATTTACAATATTGACTACTTCTGCCTATGTCTAAGCCAGTGGCGGTACTTCCATAGAAGCCCAGAAGCGTTAAATGTTAATTTGTAATGTCTAGTATATAATTATTTTGTGTGGTCAGGATATTCTCATTTATATGTCAAATTGCTTTTGTTAAATAAAGATTTAAGGCTTAAAAATAATTATTCGGAATTTTGTAAGGCTAGCTGGGCTTTTGGGCTTCTATGGAAGTACTACTGGTCTAAGCATAATCGCATAGAAAAGATGAAACAAGGCGAAAAGACGCAGGCAAAAATGTGTTGTTATTTTAATTGTCTTTTAAATTAAAATATAACATTATAATTTCATTCTAATTTGAGTGAATGAATGAATCAGTCTCTGTCAGTCTGTCTTGTGGTCAGAATGGCGATAAATCAGTGTGTTGATATCAATCGATCAACCCAACTGTTCCGGGTATGTTTGCCGACTGTTTGTTCAACTATGTATCTTCTATTTACATGTATGGGTAATTAATTAATACGTAATGATGTTGAGAATATGTGGGATTGTATTAAGATTCTCACTACTTTTGTTTAATACTTATTACAATACAAAATGTTGGATATTTTCAGAGAACTATACATACATTTGAATGAAAAGAAATTGTATTGAGAAAATTTATTTAACCATTTTTTATGCTCACTGCCATCTCAGCAGTATGGGTTCGATAATTAATCGATTTAGATTTAATATTTCTGCATCAAATTGTGAATATTTTTCTGATTCAAGTTATTCTTTCCCCATATAAATATATATGTATGTATGTAAAAAGTTTATTATGCCTTCAATTACCTTCTATGCATTTTGCTAACGATAGAAAAGTCCCTCCTTTGTCCTAGGATACACTTGTCAATGTACAACTACAATTACTTTGCTTAACATACATATCATCGCTTCGTAGAAGCAATAACATTTTCTTTGGCATTACAACAACTTTCCACCGATTATGAATCATTGTATGATATTATAGTTGATTATACTTTATTATATTACTATTGAGAGTTAAAGTTTGTCATTCGACGTGAAAGCGGTTTATTTGTTTAAACTTATGTTAATCAGGTTTTAAAGATGTAAACATGTGTTGGAGCTAAAGATTAACGTCCCAAAACATCTAATAAAACATAAAACGTATAGCTCGTAACTCACGGCTTAGTAAATCAGTGTGTGTCATATTCTTTAACATGTCTTTCTTTATGAGCCCTAGTTTAAAAAAAAAACAGTATTTCCCTGTTGCCAATTAATTTGTGGTTTATAACATAGGTACATTGTTAAGATTAAAGGCCAACTTACCAAGACCACATAAGTAGCCTATGATTAGTGGCGGTATTTCCATAGAAACGCAAAAGCCTAGTTTGCCTTCCAAAATTCCGAACAATAATTTTTAAGCTTTAAATCTTTATTTAACAAAAGCGATTTGACATATAAATGAGAATATCCTGAGCCGACAATAAACAATTATAAATTAGACATTATAAATTAACGTGTAACGCTTTTGGACTTGTATGGAATTACCGCCACTGCATATGATGTGTTGAATGCCGAGTGTAATTTAGATATAAGATATTGTGGAAAATGGCCGTTGTCCGGGAAGCGTGCACTTTTCTTGCTGGCGCGCGGAAGAGAAAGTAAAAGGAAGCATGTTAGTATTTCCGCTTGGGATTGGCTATGCTAATGTTAGACATTGCTAGATTTGTTTGTTTGTGATTTAATTATTGCAAAACTATTGATTAGGTACTGTAGGTTACAACGTATTATACGGTTATATACACTACCGACAAAAAGTTTGGAAGCACTTTTAATACACTCAATTACTTTAGAAATAATATAAGATATAGTATTATTTAATGAAGAATGATTAGGTACTTAATTAAAACAACAATTAAACGATGAAACAAAACCATATTATTATTACTAAAATAATATTATATTTTATTACAACTTCGATAAAATTTACTATTATCAATTTGCTATTTGTTTTTACAAAAAATATAGGTGCTTCCAAACTTTTTGTCGGTAGTGTAATTAGTAATTTGTATATAAGACACACATCAGAACATAACAAAAATTGATACACTAAAATCTTTGTATTTATAATGTTATATTATCCTAAAATACGTAACCTATGTAGTATTATTAAACGAAGTTTAAGATTAAATATTACAAAGTTTGCATTGTTTTGATTTAAAGATGTAGTGTTTTGTTTAATGATATCCCAAAATGGTATTCTCAAACCGTTTTATCAGACTTTACCTTTATTGAAGGAGAAGTTATTCTATGCCACACCTTCTAAGCAAAAATTGTTGTAAACATTACTATTAATCGTTTGTTGAACTTTTTAAAGTTTAAGGATTAAAATTGCCAACCGAATTTATATGGTCTCTGTGAATTCGTTGTGGGTTAGAAATATTTGAGATACCTGATTTACCTAGGACCCAGTTTTCTTTCCATTCATCAAAACATGGGATGAAAATATCACCAGTAGATGTAGTAGTATCTTCTCAGTTGGATTCAGTAAATTTTGCTATGTTTAAATAACTATTCATGGTAAATTTTAATCAATTTAGGAATATGTAATCAAATTAAGCTCGTAAAAAAATTGTTCACATATCATAAACTGATGTTCAACTATTTGTTTTCCTTCCTCACTGTATTGTTTATAATCATTTAAATAAATTTCGGTATTGTTTTGCAAGAAATAATTATACTTTAAAGATTTGATGGTGTTTTTTTGCACTAGTACCTGATGGTAATGATTTTATACGAGTATTCGGTCAAAATCTAATTTCATTATGTTATATCGAATTATAGATACAATCAAAACAGTTGAATCTTGTCTGGGAGCATGTTTCAATGAAAGCCATGACAAGACGTTTGCACCTACTAGCGGGCTGAATGATTGGTTCCCTGCTAAACATAGAAAGTAGGACAGGATGTACCTGCGCCAGGCCGTTTAATTATTCCATGCAGATCAACGGTTGATGAGTAACGATTTATGTGTATTATTCCAAGGACGCTTTTTACAACTTAATTTATTTATGGTATGATGAAGGTTAAGCCTGACGAATTTTTGTATTAGATGATGAGAGAGATGAGATGGTGAATGTAAACATCCTCACAATATTATAAGTGATAAATAGTATGGAGACAAACCCAAATTAATTAGTTACTAGAACATACTGATATGTTAAGATATAAGCATAACAATTGTGTATTGTTCGATACTATAAATACGCGCACTGGGGAATATATCATTAAAAAAAAAAAACAATGATTGTGCCTTATATTCATCACCAGTCCAAATACGTCCCACTGCTTAGGACTAAAGTTTAGGCCTTAGTCCACCACGTTGGCCTAGTGCGGGTTGGCGTACTACACACCTAAGAAATTCCTTAGACCTTTTAGGGGTGCAGGTTTCCTCACGTTGTTTTCTTTCACTGTTAAAGTAAGCGATGATTCATTGTGAACTAGAGATTGCAAACCGGGCCCGGCCGGGCCGGGCCCGTCCGGGCCCGGTGCCCTTTTACGCACCCACCGGGCCCGGCCATTCTTACCGGGCCCGGTCACCGGGCCCGGTCACCGGGCCCGGTCACCGGGCCCGGTCAGCGGGCCCGGTCAGCGGACCCGATAAGTAAATCGCGGCGCGGGAGCGCCTACTCGTAGTAGTTACTGTTGTAAAATACTCGTATCAATCATTCTTTCAGACTGAATAATAATTGTTACTTTTTGTTTTGTTATATTATACTTATGAAGCCTACGTATCGCAACCAATTTTACGTTACATTTTGTTAGTTGGGACTAAACAATTTTGGTTGTTTGTTGTTACAGTAGGTACAGCCTAGCCAATAAGATTTCGCTATTTGCTCAATTAGTAATAATAACATTAATGGCCAAAGTTTAAGAAAAAAACTTTTAGCAAATAAGAATTTGTTTTGTTTATACCAAAGCTACCATACTTTATTGATCTATCTAATTTAAGTTGTTATGACACGTTTAGTACTTTAAACTGCGTTATTAGTTTCTTATTATAATACAATGTTTTCAAATAGACACGATAAAGAGTAAAGAGAAAGACTTGCTTGTTTAAACTTATAAAAATGAATAATTACTAATAGGTACTAATGACTGCCTCGTGGCCTCGCGGTACAACTATGTGCCGTGCGATCTAGAGGTCCTGGGTTCGATTCCCGGGTCGGGCAAAGTGTTATTGGGTTTTTCCATTAGGAAATTCTCGGTAACAGCACGGAGTCTGGAAATGTGCCCGAAAAACGGCAATAGGCTCGCCACCTATTACGTGGGACTGATACATACTTGGCGAAATGTGGGTGCAGAAATGCACCTCTGCCTACCCCTTAAGGGAATACAGGCGTGAGTTTATGTATGTATGTATGTAGGTACTAATGTTACTTTTCTGTCCATAAGTCAAAGTTATCATTTTTTTGAGACTTATTATAGTGATTATTGTCCATAAGCCAGTTTGAAATGAATATTAACCTTGAATCATTGTCTTTTTCCATTTATATATAGGAAATTTTCATAAAATACGTTAAATGTTTCATCGCTAACAAACCCGGCCGGGCCCGGCGGACCCGGCCGGGTTGGCGACGGATGCAACCGGGCCCGGCCGGGTTGGGAAACATACCGGGTTGCAATCTCTATTGTGAACACATTAAAACAACAAAAGTGCGAAATTGAGCGATTTAAATGGCAATTATTAAGAGAAAAATGCGGCGATATGAGAAGTGAGCGCGCGCCGCCGCTCATCAATTTATATTGGTCATTTAATTTTAATTCTCACGATTTATTATAATAAATCATTCCGTGCACGTACGTTGTACGTGTGACATCCGTTTTGTTGTCACTATTTAATGCTATTTGCAAGTCGTTCCTACCGGCAAGGGAAATACCACGCGATTGGCACGAATAATGACTCAATATGAAAGAGCTATTAGGAGCGCGCCAATTAACGATATTTTCAATATAAATTCAGATTAATCAATTATTTATTATTCTAATTAATTCACGTCATAATTATGGATTAGGCATCTGATTAATTAGTCTTTGTGTGTCACATTTTCTTGTCAACTGTGGAAAGTTTTATGGTCACACGGTTCGAAAGCTGTCAAATTGTTTTGGTAATAAAGTTTTCATATTAACTCTTGGTTATGAAAAATACGATCTTAGGTAGTGTATAAGTTCAGTACAGAACAAATAGAATGCTGTTTTTTTTTTTTTTTTATTCTGGCACGGCAAAGTGACCCCATTGCACCTGATGGTAAGCGCAATGGAGTCCAGAAAAAGTGCCGACCAGCGAGAGATGATGGTCTCCCGTTGGTCGACACAATCATGCCGGCCGAATACCTCTTCACCTTATTGTGAAGAAGTTTGGGGGACTATCAATCATGGCGATCAAAGGACCGACCGGGACAAACCGGCCAAAAAAATTGCCGGCACGGTCATCCTTTCACCATGATTGAAGCCCCCCCGAAAACCGGATATACACTGGCTGATCCCGGAACGCGGCACACTTGCATGTGCCACTATAGCGGGTTTTACGCCCTGTGTACGGTGGTCGCCATCCGGGCGGATACGAATATCCTACCACCAGCATATGAGAATCAATCACTATTATCATCATCCAACAGCCAACAGAAGTCCAATGCTGAACATAGGCCTCCCCCAATGATCTCCACAGTGACCTGTTGGAGGCAGCCTGCATCCAGCGACGTCCCACGACCTTTACCATTATAATCACTGTTAGTCGAATGGTTATTATTCATCGAGCGACCACCACGATTGTCAGTCGAAAGAGTTATGTCGGCTTATTAACCGTATGCATTCGAGTTTTTCAGGGAACACGCTTCCCTAGTGTAGGACATTAGTGTTTTACTTGATGTACGATAGTTACTATACAAGCGAAATCAAACATCTTACTTATCATTGAAATTCGGAATATTAGTAAGAAATCTGAATTTAAAATAAAAAGTTTCTTAAATTACTCCTAAAATCTTTATATTTTTATATTTGAGAATGAAAAACCCCGTAATAATATGTTGACATTGAAAGTAATAGAAAGTAGGAAAAATGTAATACTTGCCACACACTGACATAGACGTACCTACATACATACATACGATACGTAGCTAGGCTATTAACGCTTGGTTGTGATAGGTCGGTTCTGCGCATGGGAATTGGCGTGTGTTCAAATACTTAGCGTTTAGTTTTTGTAATACCTACGAGTATTACACGTGCTTATAAATTACACACATTTCCATCATAAAAACCTGATACTTTTATGGCGAACGAATTATTCTTCACTCAAGTTGTGGCAATGTGTTTTTATTTTATCTAAGATGTTTCAAATACCATTTTGGATTATACGAGTATTATTGCTTTAGAAAATACTCTATTTTATTAGTTTAATATACATAGTATGCAGGGTGTAAAAAGACCGTCATCTAATACTAAGACAGGTAATAGTTACGATGATTACAAAGACATTGACGTTAATAAAAATCCCAACAAAAAATAAAAATTTTGACGTTTTCCTATTCACCACATACATTAAATACTTATGGTTGTTAGGAAAACGTCATTTTTTTGTCGTGATTTTGTTAACATCAATGTGTTTGTAATCACCGTAACTATTGCCTGTCTAAGTTTTGGTTCACGGTCTTTTTACACTCTATATAAGCTTTGACATCCCAAAATATTCATTTTGTTATTTATCTACAAATTCTATGAATTTGATGAAATTCCATACTATTAAAATTATAGCAAAACATAAATTTGCGACAAATTGTACCTAAATAAATTGTACCTAATGTTATGGTCAATATGGAACAGACGCACAATGTCTATATGTAGGCATTATGCAATATTACCATAATCTAGATTATGTCATGGGATTACTGGAACTTGAATAATAGCATTTCACTTGAGGTCGCTAGATTTCGTACCATTGGCACGTAGCGATCAGTACCCACGACACGTCGCCGACTGTTCGCTATGCACTGCACTTTCCAATGATGATCACGCATAGCCTAGCCCAGGCTAGCCTACAGACTGTGTAGGTGAACTATGATGGCGCGGAATTGTCCTGGTTTCGTTTTCTGGGCAGGAAATGTTTTGCTCTGCCTTTCGCGACTGGAATACGTTAGCTCTGCATAGCTCCGGTGATGTTATCTTCTAGAGTTTTACTAGAATGAATGTTATAATAATTGAATTTTATTGTTATTGATAATACTATGGGACGTATCAACGCTTACTTTTTTGACTGACTTGCTTAATATTTACATTGCATCATTGGCCCAGCACTATGGACGAGTGGGGTTACGCCTTAGTTCTTTGTGATTGCCAAGTGCACTATATTCTAGACAAGTTCTAAAGTAATTCAAATCTATTATATAGTGTTTTCAAGATTACTGTTGCAATTCTTCATTTACTCAAGGTTAAAACGTTACTAATAAAATAACCAATGATCACAATTATAAGTCCAACTCCACACTACGACATAAGAAGTTTACCGTGTTTATCAGGGGTGGCTTTAAGGTCTCCTAACACTTACAATATTCGTGAATTACACTGTAATTTGTGTCAGGTTTCGAACAGTCTTTCTTTACATCAACGTCAGAACAATTGCGATCTATTAAGGCCTTTAATATGTACCTATATACCTACATACGTAAGGCAAGGTGTATAAAAACCTCGTGAAAAACATGACAACCATAAAAATTGTAATTCATTATATGTGCATAACTTACGAAGCATTAGTCTCTACACGTGTCTAGGGCTGAATATATCTCAATTCGAAAACTTGACTACTCCATATATATTTTTTTAGTATGTAGTCCGGCAGACGTTGTTATGTCCTTATTAGTATCACGCGATGTCTAAAATAAGTAATAGTCGGTTGAAAATGCTTAAATCCATTTTTTTTGCTCATATAAACATTCGAATTACTTTAGTGGCAGACTGTGTAAAAGTATAAAACGCGAGCATGAGGCAAACGGTGAAAATATTGGTGAAAGCTAGGTATTTCATAGGTATGTTATGTTCACAAAACCGGTGTATATACTAAGACCTAAATGCCCAAACTGTAGTGGAGGCTTTGTCAGAGTTTACTAAGAATATGGGCTCATATAGTAATTGAATCAGTAGCGGTACTTCTATAGAAGCCCAAAAGCTAGCAGATAGCTTTACAAAATTCCGGATAATCTTTAAACTTTAAGTCTTTATTAAAATGAATTTGATATATAAATAAGAATATACTGACCTACAATAAACTAGACACTACACAATTATTAACGTGTAAAGCTTTTGGGTTTCTATGGAAGTACCGCCACTGAATTGAATTATCATAGTTGCAGCATATAACCTTGACGATAAAGAATTTTTAACATACTTAATCTGTGTTATAAAATACTATTTTTTTTTTTTTATCTGGCACGGCAAAGTGATTACTATTTCGATCCTACAGATAAAAAAAAAGAATGTAACGTACACATAATAATTGAAAACTTAATTTAATTCCAATTTCTTAATTGAAGTTATATTAACCTGGAGGTTGAATACCTACAATGTTTCAAAAATTTAAAGGGTTGTTTCGTGTCTATCATAAAAGTTGTTATACTGCGTTGATTGAACCATATATCCTTCGAAACGTAGATCATAAGTGTAACGAGATTAGGTAAATTAATTAATAAAATATTTGATGTATAGGTATCTCAATGTTTACACAGCTGCAATACTTACTTGACCGTCAATTAGAGTTATAAGAACAATACAATATTTAAGATCCTGATAAATAAATATGTTATTGAGTATTATTAAGCGTTTTATGATGTAAGTCTTGGCAACGACCAAACTGTTTATCTGACGGGGATTTTATCATACTTTGCAAATCTAGGTAAATGCACTGGATTTCAAGTTAAGTACGATGCCTTTCGATAATAATTGCAATACTTGTTATGTTTAACATAAGAAAGGACGTTGAAAAGACACAAAACATGGTTCGCAAGCTTCCGTGGGTTAATCACTTGGAATTTAATTGATAGAAGACACATGCCCAGATTCTAATAAAACACAGTACTCTACTCTTATCGAGAATCTATCTAAATATATATAACGCAAAGGTGACTGACTGACTGACATAGTGATCTATCAACGCACAGCCCAAACCACTGGACGGATCAGGCTGCAATTTGGCATGAAGGTAGATGTTATGACGTAGGCGTCCGCTAAGAAAGGATTTTGATTAATTCTACCCGCAAGGGAATAAAATATGGGATGAAAGTTTGTATGAAACTATGTCAATTTTAAACCGATCGAGCTGAGACTTTGCATGCATAAAGCTACTATGACGTAGGCATCCCCTAAGAAAGGATTTTGAGATGCAGGCTATATAAGATTATTAAGTATAATTGTCTGTTACGCTTACGGCTAAACCACCAAAAACCTGAAAACCAGGATTGGTTGTTGAACTAAAAATAACTAAAACCATAAAGAAGAACTTAACCTAACTTTTGTTTTTAATGGTCTCCGAGCGAATCTGTGCGCCTACCGCTAATACTTCTTAAATAAATCCGCGTATTTTTAAAGGTTAGTCCGATACAACGGTGAGTACCTCAATCCTTTTTTTACATAGTAAAGTATGTTGAAGGCAGATGTAGTCTGGTATCATAGTTACCCTACGCGGTGCGGGTCAATGGTGCAGTGGACTAAGTCGGGAGCGTCCGCCCGCGCCCGCACCGCCCGCGGGCATCGAGCCAACTACTAATGGACCTCGCAGACTAACCACTGAACAGAGGCGGTGGGTTAATTGGTAAATATAATAAAGTTTAAAATATTTTATAATTTTATATGGCGATGAAAGGGATTGGTAGAGACTATTAACAAATTCGAGTTATTTTTGATGGTTAACAAAGTCCATTACTTTATCAACCATATAAATAAATCGTTATAACTTAAGACAACATTTAGAAGCACAGATCTTTAACCAAGGTCTCGAAGTTAGCATGCCTCGCGCTTAAATTGTCTGCAGAAATGAAATAATTGCCAAAATTTTACTGATTGAAAGAATAACATGCATCCAAACTAAATTAAAGCTAGGTTTTATGGTATGAATTGAATGTGATTTTTGTTTGAGATTAATTTATTCCTAATTTCAAGATTTTATTGTTATTTTCAGTAGCAAGTATTCAAAGCCGTTTATTTGTAGTATGCATCTAAAGAATTAGTTATTTCGTATTATGCTATCATAGTTAAATCAAACTAGAAAACAGATGTATTCTTTACAGTTTACACTATGTTGTCTCTTGAATTCCTGTCTATTTCGCACTTGTTTTTACCTTGGTTCCCGGCGATTCTCTGCAGTAGATTACCCTGTGCAGTATGTGCTATCCCGATCACGCGTTTGCATAGTAAAAGTACTTTCGTTCGAGGTCGCATTGTCATTCAAGCTGCTTTATAGCCTGCACTCACTGACTGACCATCCGACTGTCACCGCCTACATTTGCCATTCCTATAAATAAATGCTCATTTTGTTGCGTAATTCTTCAAGGTTTTTCTGGGATGTTTGTACTGCATATAAGCAACTAAATGGGTTATATTTATGATGTTTTTGACACGGATTCCCATTGCGAGCTCATGAGATCATCTATTTGAATGATGGATGAGGTTTTTAGCGAACGTATCAGGCAGTTAAAAAAGAAAAATTGGTACCATCCCAAATTCGCGTGCTGGCCACCGACAGGTTTTAGTGGTTATGCTGACATAATATTTTGGTTAGGGACCCAACTCAACTAAACGGCCAATCGTTCCGCGGGGCGAGTTGGAAGGTCGGAGATCCGGAGTATGTCAACTCCTTTTGGCCTCCCACGAGGTACCGGGAATTTGAATGCGCTTTCCTCTCGTTAAAAAAAGAGTAGAAGAAGAACATTAGCCAAACCTCAATAATCTTATATAGCGACATTCATATTTAAATCACAACATTACGAGTATAACAATCTATGTCCTTTTCCATGGGTCCATCTATGTATGTCTTGTTTACAATTGGTTCAGTTGTTTAGTTATGAAAGCCAAACAGACATGACTTTCCAATTTATAGTATTACTTTGGATTTATGTCTGACTTTTATGGTTCCATTTCGATCAAGCTCGCCTAAGTTGGCGTAGTTAAAATGGGTTACAGTATGCTGTATGCCTCTACTGCATAGAAAACGAAAACGGATTAATTTTATTAGATTAGAGGTCAGCATTTTATTAAGCAAGGCAAACGGAAAGCTGAAATTATATTACTTTTAATTTTTTATATTGATAAAATCTACCAACTTTTTTAAATGTTTACAACAAATAACAACAAAAAGAAAAGCGTGATGAGCAGTATGTGGCCCTATCCCACCACACACCTCCTACTGTAACTCCTGTGCTCAAGGATCAACAACACCACGCACAGTATTGACGCCAAGCACTAAAGCTCAGTGAATCTAAGGGAATCTAATTTGTCATGATCCTGCAACGAAGTTAATAAGAAAATAGATAAAGAGGAGGAGTTGGAAATGGGTAGTATGTGTGGATGTTTCCCATTACTAAAGCAAATGATAATTTAAATGAAGTATATTTTTGTCTTTTGCTTTTATTAAGTGGCGAAAATATGTTTTTATTTATAGCATATTATTTCATTAAGACGCGTGATGTTGAAGAAATTACATGTTATTCTTGTTGAAGAGGAAGACACAAGATATAGTCTCATTAAATCAAAATAATGTAGGCTTACACAATTTACGCATAAGCATAAAATATATTAACACCAATATTACCACATACAATGGTTTCTTTTGCAAAGGTTCAATGTAAAGAGAAATGTGTGTTTTGGGTAATATTTTTAGTTCCCTTTTAAGTACATGTTACCGTTGTGTACTTTAAGTAAATATTCAAAGCACACGCAGCATGACATGTTTGTTACTTTTTATACCATAACACATTTATCTTAGCGAGGTTGTTGATGTTGTAAATCCACAATTTTTTTGAGTTTCTTTCTTTTACTGAATATTAAAACAGTTTTGTTTATTATATTATAAAATTTTCTTTTTGTGTACTGTTTCATAATATTTTAAACAATATGAAGGTCCTACTTGAATAAAGTACTTTTATTGTACTGGGTATTTTATTTAATTGTTTCATTTTAAATAATCATAAAATACCTACATCACCTTCCTCGGGCACTTCATGTTTTAAACCCAAAATTTTGTTTACGCCTTTCGTTTTAGAGTCGGCTCTTCCCCTTTGTACCAAAGAGGCTGAGAATAACGTTTAATTTAATAAACAATCTTGGAAAAACAATAATTTTTTTAATTATGTATGCTGATTTTTGTATAATTTTATTATGTGAACTTCGTTAGTCAGACAACAACTAAGTATAATTTATGATGTAGCACCAAAAAATAAACAGATAGCATATTTCAGATATTTTTCAGCCATTGTTATGTGACTGAATAGCCATACTTCTAGCATTAACAGGAATTTAAGTATAAGGGACTCAACTTTGTAGTACCTCAAAGGACTACATCACACCTAAATTTAGCCCGATATCGTGGGATCACAATCATTTGGTACATACTAATGAATTTTCCGAAAGTTCATTTCAATACACACGAGTTTCTTACGGCGAAGGACACAATTGCACGTCATTTGCATTCGCAGCTTTATTTATAACGTGTATGATATTTGTCGCGGCGATACCTCTGGCGCCAATTAGGCCTGGGACCACAACGTGGGAGAAATGTCGCCACTGTGTTTGTAGACCGTGTTACAAGCCGTCTATTCTGCTCTTGGATAAGGCAGAATGTTTTTGTTATTTGATTTATAAAATTACTTAAACATAGCGTATCATTTAAACTTATTCTATAATTTAAATGAGCATATTTATAGAGAATGTTATAATTCCATTTTGAGAAGTTCCTAACTAATTATGTAAACTCTGTCTGGGTTGTTATGGCTACACCAGTTAAATATATTTGAAGAATTTTGGTAAAAACATAAGAATGTACTAATAAACGATTTGAACATTGTTTTTTGCGTAAACATTTCTTGCTTTATTAGGAAGGCTTAACCTTAACAGAAGCGAGACAAAAACATTTAGAAGATGAGAGAGTACTTAAGAATTTTAGATCATATATTAAGACTCACAACGAAAGATCCTAACCACTAGGTGACTAGACGACAAAACTATTCTAAGGCTGAAAAAATCCTAGGGTAAATATAAAATCAAACGCGCACAATTCACTTGGTTAGTATCTGGCACGGATTAAGCAATGGCAAATTACAAGTTATTTATCTATAAATTCTTTACATTCGCGCGCTTTAATTTAGCTGTTGGCTGTTATTTGCGGCTTCCTATAATTTCAGGTGACAACTGTTGTTGCTTGTTAACTTATTGGATATTTTATTACACAAAGTCTGACACAATTGCTCTGAGTTAGTCTTTATTTTCAAAACAGATGGAATGGATTCTAAACATGGTTATATAGCATTTTTGAGGCTTAGATATCTTTGTTAGTTCAGGAGTTATAGAGACCTAACCTGTAAAATGCGCTTTCTTGAAAAATTTTGTACATTATGAATTTATATATTATTATGGGTGATTACGGAACCCTATTCTATCTGTGGCCTGACACGCACTAAGCCGGTTTTTATATTGTTGCGCTTGGAAGAAGACGGGTTGGATTGCTAATTATGATATTTTTGAAGAACTATTTTAAAAGTCTTGGCTTGACGTGAATTTAGCTATGAAAGAATCTAGTGTCCGACTGTAAAAAGTAAAAAGGAAATAGAACACTATAAAATGATGACCTAGTCTTCAAAAAGATGTAAAAAAAATCGTATATCTACAAAGAAAATAATTTAAATATTATTATTTAAATACGCATACGTCAATGTTATGCAAAGCAGAGTGTTATTATGTATGTATAGGAGTTATTAATACATCGAAACCGCGTTAACGTCTATTAAAGATGTATTTGCCTTGTTTGAATTACAAAAGTGCGAATATCGCTCTTGTTTTAACATATTTTGTTATCTTTACGAGACATAAGTTATAGAGAAATATTTTGAATTTAGAATCGATATTTCATTTTGCTTTACATTTAAAGAATTTGCAAATAGTAAGGTTTGCCTGAAGATTTTTGTGATGCGTTTTCAAAACCTTATAATAAATAAAGCCTAAGTCATCTTTACGCATTATATATTTGTTTTAATTGATTAATAAGTACATATTTGCCAGAATGCCAGTGCGGTCACTTTGCCTTTTCATTATAAAAAAAACTAACTGCCTCGTAGTCTCGCGGCACAATTATGTGCCGTGCTATCTAGAGGTTCTGGGTTCGGTTCCCGGGTCGGGCAAAGTGTTATTGGGTTTTACCTCTAGGGAAATTCTCAGTAGCAGCACGGAGTGAAGATTTTTGCCCGAAAAACGGCAATAGGCTTGCCCCCTATTACGTGGGACTGATGCACACTTGGCAAAATGTGGTATTGGCATTCGGGGAATACATGTATGATTATGTATGTATGTATCTATGTATATAAAAGAATTGACGATACGGAAGGTAGGATGAAGTGAAGAAGATTGAGTAACATGGCTGACCCTGGCACAGGGTGGGATAACACTAGGCGAACATCTACATCCAAGACTGAATACCTGCGTGTCTATAATGTATCCTGTCATGCAATAAGTCATAAGTGAATCGCCTTTAATAAGTCTAATAAACATTCATACGCCAGCGAAGTATTTCAAATTGTTGCATAAAACCCAAGTAAAGTATAAGCTTCTGCATGAGGTATGTTTTCCTGCCAACACGCGCGTTTTAATTTGCCATCCATTAAATAATAAAGCAAGAATTTAATATCATTACGCGTATTCCCTATTACATAGACAATAAGCTTCCTATTCCCATTAAATAAATAGCATTCATTAGTTGATGCGCTGTCAGAAACCCAGGGATGGACCGAGATGGACTGTCATGCAGGGGATATGAGTAGATCTACAGGTTAATCTTCAGTATATGAAATCCACTAACTTGCACTAAGAAACTACTTTGTTCTAAGGATTAGTTTGCCGGCTCACGTGTTCCCTCCTTCCTATGATCCTGGATCCTTTAAGCGAAGCGTGAAGAAGCATTTGTGCAGGCCGGCATGATTGTGTCGACCAGCGGGTGACCATCGTTTCTCGCTGGTCGGTATTATTTTTCTGGACTCCACTGTGCTTACTATCAGGTACAGTGGAGTCACTTTGCCGTGCCAGAATAAAAAAAAAAGTCCAGTAAGATAGGGATTTTGACTGATATTATTAAATAGTTGTCATCATCATCAGCAAATATGCGTCCCACCACTGGGCACGGGCCTCCTCTACAACTCAGAGGGTTTAGGCCTTAGTTGGCGGATTACACACCTAAGAAGTTCCTTAGATTTTTTAAGACCGTTAAAGTCAGAGGTCTCAACGGCGCGCCCAATTCTCGAGGCTATCACTACATGGGTTTATTAAATAGTCGTATTTGTAATTAAGTAAATATTGGATTCAATAAATATTATTGCTATAAACTTGTAAGTATTTATTTGCCTTGTTCAGCGCGCGATCCCGGCCCCTTGTAAAGTTATATCATCAGCCCATATACGTCCCACTGCTGGGCACGGGCCTCCTCTACCATTGAGAGTGTTTAGACCTTAGTCCACCACGCTGACGTATTGCGGGTTGGCAAACTACACACCTAAGAAATTCCTAAGAACTTTTAGGTGTGCAGGTTTTATCACGATGTTTTCCTTCACCGTTAAAGTAAGTGATTATAATTCATTGCGAATACACACATGACTTCGAAAAGTTTTGTATTGTTAGATTAGGATTTTTCCATTAGAAAATCCTTTATAGCAGCACGAGTCTTGAATATGCCCGAAATACGACAATACGCAAATTATTATTTCACGGAGTTTGAAAACACAGCTGGGGAGACGCTGGTGTAGGAATATGCTCCTGGCTGCCCTTCCGGAGCCCAGGCGTGAGGGTATATATGAGGATATAAAAGCAATATTTTCAACAAAAAAATACTTTCTTAAAAAGACGTAAAAGAAGATACTTAATTTGGAATATTATTTAATACTTTTGTTCTTACATACCTTGAGGTTATATATTTGATCGCTTTACCAGGTCGGTGACCAGCGTAACACTTGTTTTAATAATTGTTAGCAATAATATGACACCATCTGTAAATATTTAAATAAAATACTGATTTTATAAGAAAATCTTTTTATCAGTTTCCTGAAGACCTTTTTATTTTTTTTTCAATTACGAATATATGTGACCGCGTTTTAATTTGGAATTAAAAATTCCATATCTCCATCAATATTTTTATAATTAAAATAAAAAAATTATAAAAAAATATATGTAATTTTAAAGCGGAATCTAAACTATAATAGTATAAAAATAACATTGATCAATATTAAACAAAGACGGATCATTGCATTCGTACTCTTTATTGGGTATCTGTAGTCTATGACCCCTCATAGTTGGCATAGACAATCTAGAAGTTTTTTCCGTCAGCGTATGGTTCCGTGCCCTTGCTCCGTGCCTGGCCCGAGTAGTGATTCAGTGTTGCTTCCCTGTTTTTTGCGACCGCCGCCAAGGGTGTTGGTCGCACCACGTGCTCCGGCCGGCCATCGAACCCGACCGACATCTACTAAAGGAAAACTATGCGTTTGCAGCATTGTGATACAGTATGGATGTACAAGACGGACATTCTATCGGCTTTTTTATATATACGCCCGGTCTCGTATGGCAATGGACATGTCAACTTCAAATTAAGTGCCATTTCACGGGGACGTATCGAGATTCTGAAAATGTTGTTCATATTATGCGCATTTTAATAAAAACTTGAATTTTATGCCAACGTTTTGATAAATCGCTGTTTTATTTGAATTGTCCAAATAATTACAATTTAGTATTTAAATGAATTCCTTTGTATTTACAATGAATTAAAATTAACATTGTCAGATGTAAAGTGTATATTTGTTTATAATTACGTACCTTGAACCACAATTCATTCAACCGCTAAAGTTTTTTGACATCAGTAAAATATACCAGTGCAGAAATGAGTCGCCAGAAATTAATCACAGATGTAATTCTGTTTTGGCGCCAAATTGCATGCTTATTAAAAGTAGTTTCAATAGCAAAGGCGGCAAGAACATACAGCCCTTAATTGACTACGGTATACTTATATCTATAATAAAATATTTTATAACCAGCATATTATTAAAAAACATGAAATAACTTTCACACTCGGGATCGCTAAACAACTTCATACATATTAGTTTATAAACAAAGTTGCCACGTGGTGCGGTCGCGATTCGCTGGTGGCTGGCACTTTTTCCGCGCGGTGTCAACGTCCCGCCAGTCACGTCATTACTTACTATCTACGTGAAGGGAGATATCGCTATGATTGCGGTCGATATTTGTTTACTTGATATGTGACAGACTTCCATGATACTTGTATAGAATTCACATTTGATGATTGGTCCAATGATATATTTTATTTGAAAATCCAGGAATTATTAAATATGTTTAAAATTAAGGTTTAACTCAATGTTATGAGTAAAATTTTCAACACATAAGTACGTACAATATCATATAAAGCGTGTCTCATAAAAAACGTGCGAAGAGTCATTTTAATTTTTGATACCTTTAAAATTTCTTAAGGTCACTATGGAAAATTCTTCAATGCAAAAATCATACAGTTCATTGATATTGGGAAAAAAAATACAACAGTCAGCGTGTTGATTAATTTCCACTGCGCCCTTCAAAATTGTAGAATGCTGGCCCATGGTCAGCAGTTTGACGTACATACATATTAAGCTGATAATATTATTCTTAATTTACAATAGACAATAAGTTACCACCTTATGACGTCATTTGTTATGAAGTACTCATATTGTCTTTAGATCACAAAAAGTAATAAATTACTGTTGAGGTTTCGATCAGGAAATTATGCTTACCAAGTTTTTGTAACAATTTCGAAAGAATTTATTGAATCGGTTTCTATTATTTATTTAGTTAAATATGTTTAATCATAATCAAAGATAAAAAATACGTCAACATTGTCAATGAAATAATCGACAGTCTATAACCATTGTTAAGGAATAAAAGAAATAGGAAGGAGATATAGCAAAATATATTATGTGTAAATTGTCACGTGTTAGTCATGGCGATTTTATAACTCTTCGCTTAAATGGTAGAAGGTAAATTGACTCAAAATTTGCCGTCATGAGGTCAGCAACTTAGTTGTTATGGCGGCCGAGAGAATACAGAAGTGGTTGACCGGCCTAGGAAACGGGAGGGTTCAACGACTCCTAAGTTTCGCTAGCCCAGTTACTGAAAATGAGGTGTGTGATTGGCAGCCTTATAAAAATGCTTATTCGTAAATAGTTCCTTTTAATATCCTTTATTTTGAATAGAATAATCATAATTGGAATTTATGTTTCTTGAAGTCCTAGTGAACTATAATGTCAAGTTCTTATTGCTTCAGTTAGATGCATTGTGTCATGGCTGTTTTATCTAACCTTTCCACATAAAGTGAGGACCTTAATCAGCAATAACTAAGGTAGCGTTCAATTTAAGACAAATATTAGGTTGGTAAGTAGTGTTATCATAAGGAGTATAAACAAATATGTAGAGGTTTATTTTAATTAAAAATTATTAGAAAATTACAAAGAATATTCATTAGAATTTTGACACTGGACGTCCACAGAGTCCATTGACGTTCATAGATACTCAGAATAGAATTTGTTAAGAATTTTTATCTTAGATCTTAAAATCGAAACTTTCATAGTCAATTCCGCTGCAAACATGTATTAATTAAGTATTTGCGTTGGTGTAAAAGATTTTATGACCAGCCGCATTAGAATGAGTCAAAAACATTTTGCCTCAGAGTAATAACTTTAAGTACTTTTATACGCGTACATTTAATACTTCCTTTGATTTTTGATGGCCTTCAAAGTGCGGTTGGTAAGAGATCAATATTTGAAATTTGTCCGGAGGTTCAAGTCATTCATTAAGACAGAAATTTTGTTTGTTTGTAGTTGTTTGTAGGGGGTTCAATTCCTAGCACAATGCTATGAAAATTTGGGATTACATGTGTTTTTATAATGCATTATCGTGCACTCTAAGAAACCTATAACGTTTTAAGGAAGCCTGCTTAACTGTGAATTCAAATGTCTTTCTAAATTAAAGGCAGTGCGTAGTGTGGAGTGTTTTTTAAACTGAAATTTTTAATATTTTACCCGGTAAATAAATGTATTATTTATCTTTTGTTCCGGCCTAAACTAGTGTAAGGTATTTAAAAAAATAAAAATCAGTTCATCATAACATCAGGTTAAGCCCTATCCCACCACAGACCCGCCACTGTAACTGCTGTGCTTCAGGATCAACAGCGGCACGCACAGTATTAACGTAGAGCACTGAATCTCAGCGGATCTAAGGGAACCTTTGTCATGATCCCACAAGGAAATTAATCAGAAAAAATATAAAGGAGGAATTGGAAAACAAAGAGTAACATCAGGTATATGAAGTTCACCAACCCGCACTAGACCAGAGCGATGAACTAAGACTTGACCCTAGTCAATAATAGAGAAGGCCAGTGTCCGGTAGAAGCACGTACTCGTACATATATGGGCTGACATAAATAAAAATAAATAAATAAAGATTTCAGTCCATTTGTGTTGTTAAGTGCAGCATTTCTAATACAATATCTTGCGCTCCGTCGGCATAGGCTTGTTTACATAATTTCTTGTGTGTTAAAAATAACTTCATTACTGATAACAAGTTCTACCATAAAGTCACATAGCTAATACCGCATGCGATTGGAAATGAATATTACATCGCAATACGATATTTAACAGGACAACCTTCAGTAATTATAATTGGAATCAATCTAACAACTTCTTTATTTCAACGTTTATTTCAAAATACGCACGTTGTACATTTCTACGTTCATTTTGAGTTCGAGACTTCATTTTTTATTTGGTTATATTATTGACTAGCTTTTGCCCGCGACTCCGTCCGCGTAGACTACAGGGTTGGGTTCAGAAAGAAAATAAGTTGTAGTCTATTTTACTCCACAAAGTCCCATTTATGTCCATATCAAAAATCGTTTATATCGGTCAAATGATTTAGGCGTGAAAGCATAACAGACATATAGTTACATATACATAGTTTTAGTCGTCTACACATCATACAACCTTTCATCCCCCCTTTCAATCCCTTAAAACCCCTTTTCCGGGATAAAAAGTAGCCTATGTCCTTTCTCAGGGTCTTAACTATCTGTGTACCAAATTTCATTTAAATCGGTTCAGTAGTTTTAGCAGGAAAGCGAGTCAGACAGACAGACAGACAGAGTTACTTTCGCATTTATAATATTAGGATTAGGATTTCTAATTTTTATATTATTACGGTTAAGAAAAATGTCATGAATAAATTGAGTCCCAGAGTTGTCTCATAGGCTTTCAGCCTGGTGGATTACAATTTAATGTAGGTATTTGAACTCCAATGAGGTCCGAGTCTAGTAGTGTGACGTAAATGTGTACATATTATTATAATTTCATACTGGCACTCACTAGTTACACCACTGGCGGCAATAAATTAGTATAGAAAAAAAACACGCAAAACTTTTGATTTGAAATTTGGAACGTCGTTTTTTCCTACAATATCATCGGCTACGTGCTTTTCCAAGAAAATGCCACCGAACGTGACCCTTGACTCAACTCATCCTGTTGAAGCCAGTCGCGATAGGTTGTTGCTCTCCCGGGGCACAATAACCCGCCTAAAATAAAAGAATCGTTCACTGATTAATTAAATATTACTACTTTAAAGTCCATTGATGAATCACCGAAGGCATTGAACAGTATATCAATTTTTGTATCGTTTCTTCTAAGTTTCTTGTGCTGGCAATTTTTTCGGGTCATAAAGCCGACAACAAATTTCGCATTGAGCCCACTTCGCTTACGAGTCACGATGTATGAATTCGCACGTCGGTCGTAGTGGGCGAAATCGCGTTCGCCTCCCGCCGGGGCTAACGAACGCTCAATTGAACCAACAACTATAAAACGGGTGCTGGAAGTTGTGTATCAATCACGGGCAATTAATGAACATTCAAATTCTACTAGTATATTCTAGAATGTTCTACGGAATAAAAAAATACTACAGATACCAAATTAAATGATCCTCTGAGCGATTGGATCTCATACAATAAAGCATAATAAGTATAACAATAAATTAGTTAATTCCGGGTAATAATTTCTTTTTATTGACAAGTAATATTTATGGAAAAGCGTATAAGGATTCTCAGACAGATCTCAGATACAGCATATGTATATTACACGTATGTATTCCAGAAGGGATTGGTAGAGACGCATTTCTGCATCCACAATTCAACATGTGTATATTTAAAAAAATCTGTAGGTACATACATATTTTATAATAGTAAATATGGTCATTAATTTGTTTTAAAGTACAGATTAATTCATACTAACCTATTGAAATTTACACTGTTCTGTTTACAAAATAGCTCGTATGGTTTACGGCTGGGAAAATTATATTTCTCGATTGCGATCACACATAATTCACCTAAGATCGGAATCAACCATAAGACATCGTATTTCACTGCCAAAGACCGTCGCCGCAACTTGCATAAGACCGCTGAGAGCTGAGAGTTCGTGGATATTTGTCTTAATTTTAAACGCCAAATGAACTTCTAATGACTTATTTATTGGAATGGAATAATTACAGCGCGCCTATTTGTAAAGGTAAACAACCTCCAGCAGGGACAACGAACGTGATAAGTAGGAAATTGAATTTTGTCCATAAGTAAATACCAATCAATGCCATATTTTATCATCATCATCAGCCCATATATGTTCTTTCAATTGCTGGGCACGGGCCTCCTCTGCTACTGAGAGGGTTTAGGCCTTAGTCCACCACGCTGGCCTCGTGCGGGTTGGTGGGCTACATACCTAAAACACTTCCTAAGAACTACTTAGGTGTGCAGGTCTTCTCACGATGTTTTCCTTCACCGTTAAAGTAAGTGATAATTTATTGTGAATACACACATAATTTCGAAAAGTCAGAGGGGTTTGAACTCGCGACCGCCGAGATACTCGACTATACGCCTTAACCGCGAGACCCTAATATTTCACATTAATTAATTTTCATCCAAGAGATATCTATTCCTGGTCCCAGAAAAGATAAGATTGTTGAGGTTTTTTAATCTTCTAAATACTTTGACCTAGAATCGTCCAAACAAACCTATTGCTTTGTATCTAATCATTTGACAACAAAATGTTTGCGTATCCTGTAAGGCCTTTAACGAATTAGACATATAGTTTCCTTCTTAACATTACTGTACAGGAGATACAAGATACGGTAACGTTCATTTTCCAAAGGAAGGTTGAAAAGCTAAGCTAAATTAAGACATTTTTGTGTGAAATAACTAGAAGTACTTCGATCCAAACTATTAGTATTGTCGGATTTACTAATTATTCACTGGCATATATTATTTATTATTTATTGGTGAAGGAAAACATCGTGATGAAACCTGCACACCTAAAAGTTCGTAGGAATTTCTTAGGTGTGCAGTCCGCCAACCCGCACTAGGCCAGCGTGGTGGACTAAGGCCTAAACCCTCTCAGTTGTAGAGGAGGCCCGAGCCCAGCAGTGGGACGTATATGGGCTGATGATGATGATGATGATGATGATATATTATTTTTTACATGTTTCGAATGACTGCCTCGTGGTCTCGCGGTACAGGTGTGTGCCGTGCGATCTGGAGGTCTGGGTTCGATTCCCGGGTCGGGCAAAGTGTTATTGGGTTTTTCCATTAGGAAATTCTCAGTAACAGCACGGAGTCTGGAAGTGTGCCCGAAAAACGGCAATAGGCTCGCCCCCTATTACGTGGGACTGATAAATACTTGGCGAAATGTGGGTGCAGAAATGCACCTCTGCCTACCCCTTCGGGGAATACACGCGTGAGTTTATGTATGTATGTATGTCTCGAATGACGAGGATTAGGAAAATATTTATTATACTGACTACAAAACACCATACTAAAACTATATCAAAACCATAATTATCTAAGCTAAACCAAAAATAATAATAAGCTAAATAGCACTCTAAAACCTTTCAAAGAATTAAATCGTAAAAAAACATTAAAAATAGGAAGTTACTTGTGGAAATTTACAAAAAAACATAAAATTATGTAAATTTATTGAACAACAAAGAACAATTATTTTATGGTGTACACGTATTCTTGTGAGTTGACTAGTACGTACAATTTTATCGCGGGTGAATGAACTGCCCAATTGCTAATTGTTAAGCAATAGGGGCGCTTGTGCGCTAGTTCCGAACCTGTTGTGGGTTTTTAAATTGTCTTTTTATTTTATACAAGCACTTCATGTTCCTTAATAAAACAGTACATTTATTTATAATTAATCCGCGGCAAATAACTATGCTGAGCTACATATTGAGCAAACGGCTTATGGTATAACTTAAAAAGTGAATCTAATCAGCTGCTAATAAAAATCTGAAGATTACGCCGAATTTAAAAACTTATATCGCACTCTTAATAATTTCAAGCACGCTGTTAATAATAAAGATAAGGATATTTAAAAATGTAGAAATGTTATATTTTATGTATATTGTTAAAAATACGGACAAAAGAAAAGATTTAGGCTTATACTTGATTAATATGTCATCATCATCATCATCAGCCCATATACGTCCCACTGCTGGGCACGGGCCTCCTCTATAACTGAGAGGGTTTAGGCCTTAGTCCACCACGCTGGCCTAGTGCGGGTTGGCTGATTAATATGTATTTTTGTATATTGTTAAATATAAGGGCAAACGAAAATATTTAGTCGGAATACTTTAGAGGTAAAATCTCACTGTTCTAACTCACAGTTTTATTATAAATGCTAGTGTAAAAATGAATACACATTATACATATCATATATTTTGTGTATCTTTATACATGTTTATTGCTAATGTAAACTCGATCTATTCCATTGGATAAATATAACAATTTGATTATCATCGAGTCGCTATCATCAACAACCTACTTCCATTAATGACTTTGAGACTTGTTAAATAGATAAACACCTTAAACAATTTAATCTTGAATCTAATAGTAAGATGAGAGACCTTCGTCCGGTTTTCTTATTCTGGTTTTGTAGTTTGCATAAAAATAGACTTTCGAGACTAGGACCAACTCCTTTATCCATTAGCTTAACATCTAGATACGCAACAGATCAAGCATCAGACTCCAAAATTTGTTGTAACAGATATGTTTGAGGTACTCGACATTGCATGTAGCATAATGAAATATTTTAAATAGTGTATGAAGTGGAAGTTTGTAAAACAATAAGACCATGCCATGGGCCACACTAAAACGTGGGCGACGATGTAATTGGCATTCGTCACTCGGCACATTTCGTCACGTTTCGTCATGAGTATGGTCACGTGACCGGCCTCTGGTCAGGGCCGAGATTCGGCGGGCTCGAGTTCGTTGCCCGGTCAAATATTTTCCGAGACTATAAAAAATCTGCACTCATCCTATTATGATGTCACATCTCGCTTGGCCAGTTTGAGCCAAGGCCTTTTTTATCATGTTTTTCGTTTAATGAATTTAAATTACAATAATTTGTTGCTAATAATAGATCTTGCGTAAAGATGATTTATTGGCTGACAACTGTCAAAATGTGAGGTTATGTACCATCAAATTAAATTCAAAATAACAATTATATATCGTTTTACTAAACAAGCAAATTGTACAGCGCCTAATCAAAAATTTAACGATCATAACTTATTGCTTTAATCGATCAGCAATCAAACAAAAAAACTTTAAAACGCTGCCGTCCAATTGCGAAATTCGAAATCCAAGATGGCGCCGCGTTTTTGTGTGGTGCGCGCCAAAATAAACCGGCGGTCGTTCGTTGACCCGAGCATGTTGACCGCGTGACGTCACATGACGTATCGGCCGTGACGTCACGCGACACGCCACTGAACAAGGCCCACGCAGTTGGTCACGAGAGTTGTTCGCAATGATGATTTAATTCACTGTGTTCAAGGTCCCTTTTTGTTATTTATCGGATATTGTCCTGCACGCGGCCATTGTGTTCTGCGGTTTCATTGTAAGGACGTCACTACACGAAAATTACGTATGAACAAAACGTATGAGGTATATTCCCATGTAATAATTACGTTAATGGATAGATGACGCTGTAATTAACAAGTATTAAATTTATTTCCTGTTGTTTCAATAAGTAGTTTGATATTTTTTCAGTATTTGTCAATCTATGCATAAATAAAATTTTAGAGATTTGGTTTAGTCCGTTTAGTTATTTTTACTGCTTTTCGTGTTTTTACATTTAAAATATAGATCGTGATCATATGCAATAAAATCCGACATTCATCATTAAAAAAAAAACTTTTAGATATTAATGCTTTGAAATGTTATTCGTAAAACCTAGTTAATAAAGTAAAATCAACATAATTTTTGTGAATTTTGTCACGTTTTTTGAACCTATACGCACACTTAAATTGATCTTGTAATTTAAATCCATATTACGTTTTTCCTTCACTGTCTTTATTTTAAAGTATTTCTTAGGTTCTTTTACTCATTTTTTATCACAACAGATCCAACTCTGTAATATTACATGAAGGGGAACAACATTACGCGACTCCGAGTGCTCGTTAAGCTGTTGATTCCGGTTTTGGTAAAGGGAGCAGTCGTTAACCTAAGCCAAAAACTTGAAAAGATTGAAAATTTTGATGCTAGACTGGTTGAGTCTACGAGTTCATCCGTTCATCAACCCTCAATAGGCGTCATATCGTCGTTGCGTCCAAAGTTATTGGCCTCTGTTTTTTTTTTACTCGTCGGCCTATTCTAAAACCTTTTTGATATTGTAGTTTCTAAAAATAAAAATTTGAAATATAGAACGTCGCTCCAAGTTTATTGCAAGCCTGCTAGTTCTAATTTTAATTAATTTAAGAAAGGGTTTTGTTACACGACAAGACAGGGCAGCGTGGTAAACTAAGGCTTCAATCTTACCATCTATAGAGGCCGTGCCCAGCACAGGAAAGTGTATGATCTGATTATATTAAAAGTAGTTTTCACTAAAATATAGATATTTATTTTTGAATCAGAGTTGACCTTTCAAGTTTTATTAATTGGTTAATTGTTGACATTTGCTACTTCTACTAAATTATAGCAATATGTGAGACATTTACGACGTATAATGAAATATAAAAGAGATCAACATATAGTAATTAATGTTAAGCATTTGTCAAGTTAATCTGTATCTATTGACCAGTTCATCTAACCAAAGAAGTTGTATTAGCTTAAGTCGCAGGGTTGCAAGTTTCCTTATAATGTTTTCCTTCATCTTTAGAGCGAGTGATTATCAGCTATTATCTTTTATTTACTCTACAACTGACAGGCTTTAGGCCTTAGTCCACCACGCTGGCCTAGTAAAGGTTGGCGATCTACACACGTAAGATATTCCTAAGAACTTTTTAGAGTTGTAGAGGAGGGCCGTGCCCAGCAGTGGGACGTATATGGGCTGATGATGATGATCTTTTATTTACTATGTCTTACTTCTTATACTTCACCAAACAAAGCTACACATCTACATGCAAAATGTCATGTCTGACACAATAACGTTCTGAGTCCATTATGCGTCGACTATTCAGAATTTTGTGAGCCACGGTTCAAAGAACTGCGAACAGTTACGTTTGTTTGACCTAGTTTAATAAGGTCTATTATCTATAGCATTCTTCGTGCGTGTTAGCATAGAGAATATTTTTTTTTTTAAATCACACGTCGAGAATTTCGTATTAGTAAGTTTCTTTTATAGCATAAGTTCAATAAGCAGTAGCGTAATATTTTGGTGATAAGGTTTTACCGTCTTAGGCACGTATGATTACTTAAATGTGGGTACTGCATAAGAATCACTGTATCTGTGCCCACTTCCCAAGCAGAATAGGAAAACTGTTGATCTATGTAGATTTCCATGCTTTTCAAGTTGATCCTACAATATAATCTGCGGGTGCGGTCAAGAGTTTCGGTTCGGTGTTTGAATCGGTCTATCGATTCAAGTGTTGTTGGGTTTTTCCGTTCGGAAATTTTAGCAGCATCGAATTTAGATGTACTCGCCTCTAGATATAAGATTCAAAGACCAAATCAAGAACTCCAAGCAAGTGCTTTCTATTCCCGTCTTCGTACTGACGCAGATGACTAAAATTAAATAATTTATATCATTATATAGATTTTCCCAAACACACTTCGATTGAAACACGAAAAATGTCAACTGTTTTCGGAAGAACGCATCGCAGTTCAAGGAACTTTGAGCAGGAAATCCAACATGACCTAGATACACTAAACTATAATAAAGGTCGTAATTTGCAGCATCGGTCTAATAGAATGGCGCACGAGCCGGTCAACGGCTTGGCATAGAAAAATGTAAAAAAAATTCTAGGAATTAGAATGTACCGCCTAATTCTTGCTGAAGATTGGCAAGGAAAAGATCACGAAATAATAAGCCACTTTTATCTTGAGAAGGTAATTGTTTTTGGTACTCGTGCGTGTCTAAATTGCAAATTTTAAATTAGAAAACAGGTAAATAAGACTTTAGAGGCTTTTTATCTCAGTAACAAACTATAAAAGTGATTCAAATAGAGAGTTAGAAATTTGTGCAGAAAACTAGATAGTGGTAAAGATATGACAGTTATAATTTATGCTTCAAATTACGCAAATAGATGTGGAAAATAGTAGGTTATAAATAAATACACCCAACAGTCACCACAGTTCTGACCCCACATTAAGATACGAGTCTTGTGTCGTGGGTATCAGAAAATACGAGAGACTTTTCGGTCTCACAAACACCCAGACCCGAAACAAATATTTGTGGATGATACAAACATTTGTCTCGGTGCGGAGATCGAACCCGCGGCCTCTCGTTTCGCAAGCTGGTGTCTAGCCAACTGCGCCACGGGGCTGTCATCACACATACTAGAGATCCTTATCTCTAGGAAACACACTAGGATATGAGATTCTTAGTATGCCGATTCTGTCATTAAATTAGGTAGAATACTTATGACATACTGTTTTTTTTAAATAAAACTAAATAATGAATGATTACTATTAGTCACAGTAATAGATAAAATTTCAAAGGCCTGCGAAGGCATATGGTAAAATCATCGATTATGAAACGACAGGTTCTGTTCTTGCATTAAGGACACTGATAAAAAACTATCATCCTTCATTAGCTTGGGATCTGGGTATTATTGAATTGAAAATCCATCGAAGTTCGCAAGATACAAGATATCCAAGACATAAGACCGCATTTTACGTCGAGCCGTGAAGAGTATCATCAAACTAATGATTACATCATTGCTTTGCAAACTGATAATACCTATATTAATATATCCAAAAAATATCAGTTTAATTAATCCAAAAATTATCAGTTTGCAAAGCAATAATTTCCAATCTCATTTCATAGTTACTTTTCGAGTAGATAACATCATGATTTAGCATAAGATAAGTTCAGTGGATTCCGGAAATCGTAAGCAAATGTGATGTTTACGAACATAAATCACAAGACCTCTGCTCCGAAAAGCACATTAAGACGTCGGGTACGTAAAGGTATTCTAGCATAGACTAAAAGTGACTTCTCACAATACTATATCATAATGTAACTTTTAAAGTATGGCAACGTAAAAGGTAAGACATTAAATGTTCTATTTGTCCCCCAGTTTATTATATGAGTGTGATAAACTATTAATGTATATTATAAAATATTTTTAACTTCCCACTACTTGATGACAAAGCCTTCTGACACCGAGAGGAGCAAACCTTTATCACTCACGCTGATACACCTCCAATCCGCACTAGGCCAGCGTGGTGGACTAAGGCCTAAACCCTCTCAATGTTAGAGGAGGCCCGTGCCCAGCAGTGGGACGTATATGGGCTGATGATGATCATGATGATATTCCTTAAAGTTAACTCCTAAGTGTTCCACGATACTTCTTTACGAACGTAAATACCACGATAATGATTTATATGTAGCTACGTTAGGCAGCAGTTAAAATATATGGCTAGTGGTTAGGCGGCTGTGGATCGTACACTCGTGCGGCAGTACCGAGCCCCGGCCAACGGTTGACCCACATACCGGCCGCCCGACCTCGTCAAGTTTACTGCCAATACCACCAGATACCGGCCGTGCAGTCTGTTTATTACGAACGTCCAAACTTGTTAGAAAGAAACATAACGTCACCGTTTTGAGGAAAACATACATTTTAGATGAGTATAAAAAAGACTCGTGGTCTATCGCATAAGCAGTGCCGTGAAATCTAGAGAAAAGATTTTTATGTTAGACAAAGTGCTACTGGGGGTTTGAGTGTTTCCGAAAAACGGCAATGGGCGAAAATCTCATGTTTCACAAGTTGGTGTCTAACCAATTGCGCCACTGAAACTGTCAAAAGTCCAAGATACGTATTATGATTAATTGTAAAATATTACCTCTATTACAAATATCACGTAAAAAAGCATACAAATATACAAATACTAAAGATTTAAAAAAACATACATTCGCTAAATAAATATGAGCTGGCGGACAAACAAGAAATGTGTTAAACGTGTAACTTTTTGAGAAGATTCGAATTCAAACACTGACCCAGAAAACGGTTTTTGACACTGCTCGTGACATTTTCGATAAAACTGTCATTATTCTAGACTGCCACGACGCAATTTTATGTCGATACACCGCACCTGATAATAGACATATTGTCTATTATATTACGGAGAGATATTGATGGTATATACATAGGAAGAGATGCGTATCCCTCGCCACTTGACACATAAAATGAATGAAAGAGAATCAGGATAGTTCATTACGTCACTCTTTCATACTGGGTTTAAGCGAAGCTCAAAAATTTGTGCAGATAGGCAAAAATCAAGACATGATAATTTTTTTCTATTAATTTTCGTTCCGAGCAGATTTTTTGATCCCGGGGTTGCAGGACCAACGACTGCAGTCATAGTTGTCTCACGTAAAAGGGGTAAGCCTATTGCCGTTTACTGAGTCATCTGTCGACTTCGTGCTGTTAACGATAATTTCCTAAAAATCACAATATTTTTCTCGAACCGGAATTTGAACCTGGAACCTCTCAATTGCAGGACATACGCTTATCCTTTTAAGGTACACATAAATAAATATTGAAAATTAATATTTGTCTCATAAAACCTTATGGGAACTGGGCAATATTGGAGTGAGGTAAGGTACCAAAACTTTGGACCACACAAAAGGGCGTCAAATAAAATACTTTAAAATTACTGAGTGCACCAAAATGAGCATAAACACGATGCCTTGATGTTTGTTTTGTTTCGCTGCGCTGTACTCGAGTGTGATGTCATCGGATATTGTGACTATATTATCAAAAAAAAGCTAAATGTTTTAAAAATTTATAGAGTCTTTAGAGTAAGTCTAGTCTTAAAAATATTTCCACTATCTATCCTTACTGAAATTAAAATTTACGGGCAATAGATAACATATAATAATTTTACTTTCAACTACATAAAATAAATTTATTTATACAAGAATACTAATTAATTTATAGCTATATATTTTGCGGATCTTATAAAAAATCGTTATAATTTATTTATTACAAACTAAAACACCATTCAAAACAAAAAAAAACAAAAGCACATATTGTAATATTAGAATGTATATATCTATGTATATAAGTAAAAGTAAGAAAATTATTTTTATATAGGTACTCGTATGTTTTATTTCATTTTACATCTCCATAAAAATAAATTTTCACAATTTTTTTAAATTTTCAATTAGTTCGCAGTATTGTTCGTAAAAAAATAAATTTGTGTGTACTTGGCATTCGCTTAGAGTCTTAGAGTATTAACCGCGGTGATGTAGACATTATCCATGCACTGGATGTAACTAATTATTCTAATGGCATCCGGGTTTTCTTGCAACGTTTTCTTACGTCAATGGCCGATCAATCTATCGAAACAGCGCCGTATATACGCAAACATGCAACAATGGGGCATATACCGACTTATACATACACAAGTACTGATGGCGGTCGAGAATCTCGGATTTAAACCCCAGGCACACACCTTTGAATTTTCGAAATAATGTGTGTATTCTCAATGAATAATCACTGACTTTAAGGGCGAAGGAAAACATCGTGAGGAAATCTGAACACTTAAAGAATTATATCTACATATAACTTAATAACATTCTAAGTATAAACTTATATTAATAACAATAACAAGTAACAAAGGAGCATGGAACGCTGTTACAGGATGAATTTAATTGATTAGTTGGCATAACCGTATAGCTATATCAGACTTTGGATTTGATAAAATGCTTTGGATCCAGCCTACATCCAACAAATTCAACTTAAATTCATCCAGCAGCAGGTCCCGCTCATTTTTGTTCCGGACACATTCCATCAGCAAATGTTGAATATCTTCTGGAATATTACAGGTGTTACAATTTGGTGAACAACACTTAAACAGTTCTTAGGGATTTCTTAGGTGTGTAGCCAGCGTGGTGGACTAAGGCCTAAACCCTCTCAGTTGTAGAGGAGGCCCGTGCCCAGCAGTGGGACGTATATGGGCTGATGATGACATACACACTCACGCCTTACCAAAAGGATAAGCAGAGGTGCATTTCAGCACCCATGTTTCGATAATTGTTTTTATGCGATCTAGAGGTCCCGGGTCAGGAAAAGTCTTATTGGGTTTTCTATTAGCAAATTCTCAGTAGCAGCACGAAGTCTGGAAATGTGCCTGAAAAAAGGTAATAGGCTTGTTCCCTATTACGTGGGATCGATACGTACTTAGCGAAATGTGGGTGCAGAAATGCACCTCTGCCCTACACCTTCCGGGATTAAAGGCGTGAGGTTATGTATGTATGTATCTCCGTGGCATCTTACCGAACAACTAAGCCTTCGACAATCATAAATATATTAATCATGTATAAAATTACTTTATGTCGGTTATTCTGTGAGACATACTTTTAATCCTTTGCATCTAAGCGGGGATCTAACCGGCATTACGGGCTTGCTACTGACCAATTTACACGGAGGCTGTCAAATACCTTTTTTTTCGATAAATATTGTAAGATTAATATTTTTTGCTATGGTTTTTGCGTAACTAATACCGGAACTGTTACTGAATGTATGAGTCACGTATAAGCTTTACGGATGAAGGATGTGGGTCACTGGGCTACTACAATGCGTCCGGGAATCGTGACGTATTACCGCTAAGTCGTGACGTCAGAAAATAAATTGAATTTTGCAAAGGACGTTTGAAAAATAAGTTGGCGCTGTTTTGCGTTGTTCTATTACGTGAAAGTTTTTGTGTTGTTTTATATTACGTCCAATCCGCCTATCATCATCATCATCATGATAGCCCCGTGGCGCAGTTGGCTAGACACCAGCTTGCGAAACGAGAGGCCGCGGGTTCGATCCCCGCACCGAGACAAATGTTTGTGTGATCCACACATATTTGTTTCTGGTCTGGGTGTACGTGAGACCGAAAAGTCTCTCGTAGTTTCTGATACCCAATACACAAGACTTGTATCTTAGTGTGGGATCAGAACTATGTATGTGACTGTTGGGTGTATTTATTTATTATTATGATCACCAGCCTATCTCACGTCCACTGCTGAACATAGGCCTCTCCTATTGCACGCCACTGGGCTCGATCTTCGGCCCTCCTCATCCAACCGCTGCCAGCCATCTTGCGAATATCGTCACCCCACCTAGCCAGAGGGCGTCCTACACAACGTTTGCCGAGCCGTGGTCTCCACTCCAGAACACGTTTCCCCAACGGTCATCAATTCTATAAGTCCGCCTATAATCCAGTACAAATTGACTATACGTGGTCGCCATCCTTAGCAGTGAGGGAATGAGGAAGAAAAATATAATATGTATGTTCTTACAGGGATGCTAAAAGAACCGCGTAGGCATCAAGCCTCAAGCAGTAAGCTTGTACTTTTTTGCAAGTTTTTACTTAAACGCGTATTCACAGGTGACACCAGATCGTAACACGCTTGCGGGGGTTGTTCTCGGCCAATATTTTTAAATTTTTGAATGACTTGTCTGTGATTTTTTTTCATTTGATATTTATTATTCCAGTCTCTACCACTTATGGAATTATTGAAGCCTAGAAACCGGACGACGCTAGGTTTTTTTTTTTTACAGTACCTGATGGTAAGCACAGTGGAGTCCAAAAAAATAATACCGACCAGCGAGAAACGATATGGTCACCCGCTGGACGACACAATCATGCCGGCCTGCACAAATGCTTCTTCACGCTTCGCTTAAAGGATCCAGGATCGTTAAAATTATTCGGATGAACGTCAAATTCCGATACATTTGCGGTACATTACAGCTGGAAGTCCTTAATCACATAATACTATATACCTTCACGCCAATAAACATAGTAAAATAAATTAAATACTTGTCCATAAAACTTTACGAGACTGGCTCAGATAGTGTAAGTATCCTGCGTTATCAATGACTCGTTGAAACATTCGCAAATGAAACATTCAAAATACAATAACACTTGAGTACGCCGGCGCGGCCCAGTAACGGCAATCTGCTAGGTATAAGTTATGTCACAGCTTGGCAAATTAGTATTTTAGTAAAAAGTCTGTGCGTAAAATAAAATTCTAAAATTATTTATTGAAGTGAAAACTTCTTTAGCGGCGCTGTGCGCGTTTTTTTAGGATGGGTAAAAAATGTTGAACTCGCGTCAGATCACGTGACCCTGATCGAAAATGCGTAAGACGCATTATGTAATATAAATTGTCATATTTGTGTACGATAGCGCAATAAATATTGTATTTTACCACGTAAATGATAGTACTTTTATACTGATAAATGAAGCAATTAGTGCGAAATTATTCCCTAACCATTCCACAATATTCAAATATGCACAACGTTATTGTTGAAGTTTTCACTTCTGCCGGCACTTCCGGAGTGCCTCCCATTTTTTGTTTTGAAAACCTTTTAGCTTTATTAATAACACAAGTAGGTACGTAGGTAGAATGCTAAATTTAAAAGAAATTAGTTAATATTCTTAGCGCTCGTACCACCATTTATTTACCATGTTAAATAACAGTGAAAACTGTAATAAATTTTTATTATGTCATTGTAGCTGTTGGTTTTTCTTAAAAAAATGAACATTACAGACAAATAACAATATTAAGCAAACTACTAAATTAATGTAAAGTTAGATCCCCTCACTCTTCAAATCTACATTATTTTTTTTGAAGTGAAATCAACTAATAAGTAATCGCTTCTCGGATTAGTGACTTGTTATTACAAGTCTTTTTCTATTGAATGTAGTTCACATTAGCGTATCAAGTTTACAGTAAAACTTGAGGCGGTCTACCATTCCTCAAAGTTGTCACAAAGATACCACTTTTTTGCCTACTTGAATACTCGTATAAGAATCGACCTAATATTTTCCATAAAGGCCGGCAACACAACGAAGATTTCTCTAATATCGTAAACGTTCAAGGGCGACAATGAACAGTAGAAATTATATTTTCCATCTTCGTGTTTGCACTACCAGAGATCTCTCGATCGCACGGCACACGATTGAGCTGCGAGACTTTGCAAAGACGTTCCATAGAGGTTTATTTCTCGTAATTCCGCATCAACCACACTGTCCACGACAAATACATTACGTTACAAACATCGACAAGAGAATATATCGTAGGCTGTAGTCGATTCAGTAACGGTCGCCCCAGAAAGGCCTGATCCCCTCAATACGACTAACGAGACGGCGCGGCTAACTGTCGCTGACAGAATGCCGGCCCGCTTGCTTGGCAAATTAAATGTTTGCCGGCCCATTTCTGGTTTGTGGCGATGTTCTTCAACGGTGTTTAGAAAGGTGATAATGGAAGCCTGTTTATGAGTTTAGAAGTGGGTCGCGTCCGGGTCGGGAATGTGTATCCGGTTGCTAACAAAATTGTGCATATTGATGACAGTCAGCATGTAAATTCTAAGAGGTGCAGTGTGAATACACTATGTGTAAACAGACAGTTATCTACAACTAATACAGATAATAGTTACGGTGACATTGGCGCTAAAAAATCCCTAGAAAGAAATTGATGTTTTCCTAACCACCATAAGTATTATCTATCTCAGTTTTCGATCTTACTTCTATATACCCGAAGAGGTAGACTGTTGTGTGTCTTTAAAACTCAGCAAATCTAATTCTTATTTAATAAAGGGTGAGTTTATTGCCGGTTTTCAGGCACAACTTCAATCTCCATGCAAGCTACGGAGAATTTAATGGTCGAAAACCCCTATGATACACTACGACCTGGGTATGAAGCCTGGGACCAACCTTTGCCGTGGAAGTAGACTCACCAGTCGATACAATTATCATGGCTTTAGTTGTCCTGTCATCATCAACGACCAAACGACCCCTATCGTGCATGCAAATAGCCGATTGACGCCTGGGTATGAAGCCTCGGACCAACCTTTGCCGTCGAAGTAGACTCACCAGTCGACACAATTATTATGGCTTTAGTTGTCCTGACATCTTCAACGACCAAACGACCACTATCGTGCATGCAAGTAGCCGATTGACACCTGGATATGAAGCCTGGGACCAACGTTTGCCTTCGAAGTAGACTCACCAGTCGAAACAATTATGATTAGTTGTCTTGTCATCATCAAGGATAGTCCAAACTACCACTATCGTGCAATTAGCCGATTGACATTGCGCGGTCTTCCTAATTGATTCACACTTTGTATTTAATTACAACTTGTATTTGCGTGTTATCCATTCATACGTTGTTTATGCATGTATGAGACAGCTTACGAATCAAATTCATTGAAAATACATTGCAAATTCTAGGAAACTATAGCGGAAAACGTTCTAATATGTATTATCATTTTGGTTGGAGGATATTTGTCCAAATATTTAAGTTAACGTACAGCCGTGACACAATAAATCACTTGAATTATTTGAGGGGTTAACAGAGCACGAGGAAATAATCAATTGTCGGGAGACCCCAGTTGCAGAATTGATTTAATTCAATGGTTATATAAAACCTAGGGTTACGGTAATTTCAGAGCCAAATATACGGCCTTTATCATCTTGTTTTTTGGTGATTCACGTAGCCTTTTACAAGAGTTCTTAAATATGTAATATTTTGACTTTCAGCTGCCATTGGGCTTTATTTTGATCGATTTAGTTTCTATACACCCTAGAACATCGTTGACCGAAATGTGTCTATAGCAATATCTTCTTTCAATATAACCAATAAAAACAAATAATGAAATATAAAATCCAATGATAAAGTATTTATCTCCTCAACAGATACTCATAAATTGAGACTTCAAAGCTACATTACCAAATAAGAGCAAAGATTGTATCCGCCGTCTAATTTGGCATGTTAATCAATAAAGCTTAGGGGCAGGACATAAACATCCTACAGATAATAGTACATTGGCAAAAAGCGGATACGTTTTCCCATCACCTTATCGGCGAATCATTTAGCGGCACTAAGTTATAAGTTAAGCTGGCGGTAACGGTTGACCCACATACGGGGGGTACTTAACGAGTTAACTAACAGTTACAACTCACATCCTGATATGGGGCCTCTCGGAACATGGATGGCGAGATAACGGGTGTATGGACACGGCTTTGTACCACTGATGTCGATGACGCTCTAGATGTGATACGGTTAATCATTAATGTACCTACTGTATAATATCTTGTTCTAGCTTCTATCCGACCAGTAGTTGCCATGAACTTTTTGTCTTCTTCTGGCTCAGAGGAGGAGAGAAGATCTGAAGGGATTTGGGAATGAGAGTTGGTTGCGACGTTGGGGCTACCCTACACTTAAGTCAGTTTCAATTCCAGCTCACGAGGGCGAGAAAGGTATGGGATTAATCATATGGCGTGCGGAAGGGTTAAGGGAGGACTTAGGCAGAGGGAGCACTTTGAGGTTTTTCCATCCTTTTTCAGTCCATCTGTTCTAAGATCTTTCCGTCTTGTGAAAAAAGACAAACCTAATTTTTAATGTACACAACCTCTCTCAATTAATCTTCCTACCTATAAAATGAAATGAAATAATATTTAATGATTCTATGAAATGTCAAATAGGTACATCATTTAGATACCGTCAATTCAAAATTTTGACGATCCTCATCATTATTGCCATGGTGATTTTATTTCTTGATTATCTGCGATTTATTTTTTTGTGAGACCACGCTCGCTATACCAATCTGTCTACACGTCTACTCCTTCCAGATAATCTGTACACGTCCCAAACGTTTCATTATGGTGTTTGCTGGAAGTGTTTGCCGATCTTTAGCTTACATGGAGATATATTTTCTTACACAAACCGATGGAAGCCTTCAGATAAACACCGCCGATTATAAATTGAATTGGTGATAGATTGAATGCCTTTCGGATAGTTAATGGAAACGGTTTGAATTGAGATATCTATACTACTTTGTATATAGAGACTGCCTCGAGCTTTCGCGGTACAAGCATATGCTGTGCGACCTTGAGTTCCTGGGTTCAATTTCTGCGTCGAGCAAGGCGTTATTGGTTTTTCCATAAGGAAATTGTCATGAGCAGCACGGAGTCTAGAATTATGCCCGAAAAACGGCAATAGGCTCGGCATCTATTACGTGGAACGAAATCACAATTAGCGATATGTGGGTGCAGAAATGCACCTCTACCTACCCGGTTATAGGCGTGAGGTTATGTATGGACACGACGAGCGTATTTACATTGTAATTTTAAAACGGTGGTCTAGTTTTAAAATTAAGGTCTCTTGAAATTTTTCTTTGTGTAATCTTAAACATCTATTGGGTACAAATACTTAGTTCAAATTATACAAGAAAAATTGAAATTAATAAAATAAAATTATATGAATTTGATAAGCGACAGGCCATCTATTTTCAGTTATTGTTTTAAACATATAATGAAGCCCATACTCCTTTCTCCATACTTATTTATTCCACAATAAAAACTTGAATATTCTGAAGATATATTTTAACTGCAAGCAACAGTAATAAAAACTAAATAAAAATATAATCGTCCAATAAATAAACTGAATAACAAAATCCTCAAATTGACCCACATACTTACGAAGGAAACACATTAAGATTATTTTATCATGCATCATTCTTTATTAATGGCAAGAAATTTGGCGACGTCCGCCACTGGGTCAAGTAACGGTTGTTCTGCAGTATCTTTATGACTCATTTTGGATGTTTCGTCGCAAGAAATTGTAAATTGGTGCAAGTAAAAAATATCTTTTTTTCCCGTTCAACTATATGATAAGTTATAGGATCTTGTATACCTACTCGTTATCTATACTTAAAGCGGAAGACTTTGTGTTTTTTTGTTTGCTTGAACGCGCTAATCTCAGGAATTATTAGTTCGATTTGAAAAATTATTTGAGTGTTAGATAGGCCATTTATTGAAGAAGGCTATATACTTTCACGCTACAACCAAGCACATTCAACTAACGTATTTATAGTAAAGGGCTGAATGTATAAAAATATAGTTTTTATTTACTCATATACTTATCCCTAAGGAAATTTATCATGTCAGTTATTGATCCCCCCTTATGTCTAATAAAAACAAACATTTCTAGATGGAGAATAGTAAAAAATTATAATAATATTATTAAATTCTTAGAATCACTGTTGACAGTAATAACTGTATTCTTCGCAATGTCTTCGAGAGTCGTAATTATCCAGTACGTGCATGATGAAAGTTGATTCTTTAAACAAAAATTTATATCACCTATTTTTAAATTTCAACTCATTTAAAAAATAATGTTCCTTTTTTTAAAATGTAATCTACATTTAAAAATAAAGAAATAATTATTCACGACTTAAAAAGACATAATGAAAAAATAATTTTATTAATTTTTTCTATGTTTTCTGCATAAAATGCTTAATCGTGTTCGAAATGATAATATTATGTTAATGTAAAAATTAAAAAAACATTTCGCGAATAAATGGAATATTTTTGAGCCTGTTAAAACGAAACAAAGATAAACTCTCTTTTTAATTACCTAGGTATCATTTATAACATTTTATTACAATTATTAATGTAAAGAGTAAATATTCTGCGCAACTTGTAACGTGCCGGTTCACATGAAAATAAATAACATTATGAATGAATTATTTCTTAATTTGCATCTATGCTTAGAAACTCCATTTATGTTAATATGAAGAAACTAATTGTTTAAAACAGTAAAATATAAACATGTTTTATGATAATAAAAGACGTATATAGAAATGAAACAACCAATAATGGCTGAATGGTTACAAATGTGGGGTCAAAGGATCAAATCTTAGTGTGCATATTTAATTTAGACAATCCTCTGTGTGAAAATGTGTTCGTATATTTATATAATACTATTATGGAAATTGTTTATTATTAAATTAAAATCATTAAGATATTTTTTTTCCGAGTATTTATTATTTAGTTTTAGTAGGTAATATTAATTTCCTCATAAGCTATTGTAAGACCACAGAACAGTTGAACAAGATTAGAAGGGAAGACAGTATTTTGTATGTGGCCGAGTGTCGCCGCTTGTCTGTCACCTATTCATTCTACTACGATTACACGACCAATGATAAAAAATCAAACAAATATGAAGGGCTGGTATAGTAAGACAGTGAATTTATTATGGTAAAAAATAACAGAAAAAAAATATTTAAATGGTATGTAATATTACAAATTTTGTTGACACATTATACGTACATACATATATTACATAAACAGCTTGTTCAGTGTTTCGGATATCCTTATCAGACAAATCACGGTGAAACTTAGTTTCAAATATTTTGCAATGAAAGTCAATATAATTGTGTTTAAAATTTTCCTACTCTTCCATTTCCAAGATGCCTGCTAACCGACCTCAATCGTCATAATCAGCGTTCGTGCCGTAAATATCCGCCGCTCAGGGTGCAAGTTCGATGTCCGGCTAACGGGCCACACAAACTGGGTCACAAGGCTTCGCTAATATCATCGCAGCGAATACCGTTAGCGATCAAGTGATCTCGACATTTGTGTCTAAGGGACCAGTGTTGTTGGCCTCTCCATTCACGAGGGCGTGGTAACGTTGGCTGCCGCAGGAGGGGCCAAGTTACAGCGGTGGGTGATCGTATGTAATCCAAGAAGGTTGGAACGAATGAGGTTATGTAACTGTCCGCGAACATGTGTTCGTACTAGTGGGAGAATGTTGCCGTCCAATTATGAATAAACAGTTGTGATTCTTATTCATTTTGTGTTGACGCATGCGCCTAGTGGTCCGTGCCCGCCTAGTACTTCAGGATGTAAATATGACTAGACTGAGTCTTTTCTCGATGTCCTCCGTATTGGACCACTAATATGACGTCGACGAGGACAAGGCGTACTGAAGACAGAACATCACGCCAATCACGTAATCAAATTCCTGGTTTAGGCACCTCTGACATTTGGAAGTTATGATTGAATTCACCATAATTTATTAGACATCTTAACGATGTAGGAAGACGTTGTGACATAGCCTGCAGCTACGAGTACATCAGAGTTATCCACAAAGAATTTACAGAAGTTAAGTCTAACTTCTCGAAACACAAGACCAATTAGTTGGACTCAATTTAATCCCTCTCAATAAAAGAGGCTCCTGGGCTAGGATCTACATATTACATATATATGTATTATACTGCTAGTTTATATAGTCACTAGCAGCACATTCAGTATGTTTTATATTACATATTCATTTATGAGTAAATGTGCTCAAGGTGATAATATGACATTGAGAACATTTTTCATTCATCGGTTCATTCATGATTATGCTGTTTCACATTTGCCTGCTTAGTATGCCTTCCGTAGTACTTGACCGCCGCAAATAGGTATGTTAGTTTGTTTATATAATTATCGTCCGTTGGACATTAGAAAATTGCATTCTTTCAATTCCAATGAATATTGAAGAATATATGTTGAGTATTTTAAATTATTTCTGAAGGTCTTACAAATTAAAAAGGGATTTTTGGGACGATAAAATGTCTACACTACATATATAATTTATTATTTCTTCTCATATATAATGTAGAAGTATATAAAACCACGTCAACCACAAAGCATTTATTTATTTATTTAGCATTTATTATATTTTTCTTTTGACATGGATTATGTAGTGGAAGTTTTATGGTTACAAGCAAAGATGATTTAGCTTAATGGAGGGTTTATTATATTACGACTGAGGGTGAAAAAATACTCCACTTCAATGTATCAAAGAGCATATTTACCAAATATTCACATTCGTCATTTAATGAACATTTCTGGTTATACCAAGTTTATAAATTCTTTATTTATACAAATATTTGGCTTCACTTCAATATTTCTTTATTTTTTTATAGATTGAATACTGAAGTCCACGAAAGACCAAAGTTATGAGCAGAGCCGTTTTAACCTATTTTGTATTAAAACGAATCCTACGGACTATGTGGCTATGACTCAGTCCATATCGACGTCAACGCAATCGCATTCTGTTTTATAATTTCCTTATATAATATCGGACAACTCAATGAATTCATAATTGGCTGTTATCAATTGGCAGTGTTGATGACGTCATGCTATTTAAATCGACTAATGAAGAATTACTAAATTATGATAATATTTGAATATTTCAAAATATAACATAAAATATATTTTGCCACTTTTTGACAATCGTGTTTTATTCTATAACAAAGGTGTCAAAAGTCGGTCACTTTGATCATCTAGTCAAAAACTTTGGTCGAAACAGTGTGTAATGAATGATGAAATAGTCTTTACCTCCTATCTCCATCTCCAAAAGTAGAGCTACATTGTGGTCAAAGTTCACTATATCGTTTTTTAACACCAAAGCATACTGAAACATGAGTTTTACTGTCACTTTTCGTTGGTGGTGAGACATTTTTTTTTTTTTTTTCAACAGTCACATACATTACTCAATGCTTATTAACTCATAGATAATCATCATCATCAGCCCAAATACGTCCCACTGCTGGGAACGGGCCTTCTCTACAACTGAGAGGGTTTAGGCCTTAGTCCACCACGCTGGCCTAGTGCGGGTAGGCGGACTACACACCTAAGAAATTCCTAAGAACTTTTAGGTGTGCAGGTTTTATCACGATGTTTTCCTTCACCGTTAAAGCAAGTGATAATTCATTGTGAATACACACATAACTTCGAAAAGTCAGAGGTGTATGCCTGGGGTTTGAACCTGCGACCGCCGAAATTCTCGACCGCGCACCTAAGCCTCGAGGCCATCACTGCTTGTCATAGATAATCATAGAACATATTAACTCATTGATACCTCTTTCATTTCTTTATTCTCCTGTTATTTGAATAACGGGCTCTTACAACACCTATGAATGTAACAGTCGTGGGTGGTGGTGAATACTTAGCGATGAATAAGGATTTCCTTAGTCAAATTAAGCCTTCTTTGAATTGGTTCATCTTGTTAAAAAACTGTCATAAAAATAAAGAAATAGCATTCAGAACTTATACATCAATAGACATCAAAGACTCTGTTTTCATTGTTCATTGATAGTCAATTTAATCTTTCTTTCTTTTTTTTATGGAAAAAGGGGGCAAACGAGCAAGTGAGCCACCTGATGTTAAGTGGTAAACACCGCCCATGAACACCCATAATACCAGAAGTAATCTTGAAACAAGGATAGCCATGCGACAATTTTGTAATTCAATTTTTGGAAGGCGTTTTCTCGTAATCTTTTGCATTTTTACAGTATGTATGTATACACGTGTTGTCGAAGGAGTACTTCTTAAGTTTTTATCATCATTATCATCATCAGCCCATATAAGTCCCACTGCTGGACACGCGCCTCCTCTACAACTGAGAGGGTCTAGGCCTTAGTCCGCCACGCTGGCCTAGTGCGGTTTGGCGGACTACACATCTAAGAAATTCCTTAGAACTTTTAGGTGTGCAGGTTTCATCACAATGTTTTCCTTCACCGTTAAGTACGTGACAATTCTTTGTGAATATACACATAACTTCGAAAAGTCAGAGGTGTGTGTCTGGGCTTTGAGCTCGCGACCGTCGAGATTCTCGACCGCGTGCCTAAACCTCGAGGCCATCACGACTTTTTATAGAATACCAATTAATACTGATATAAATAAACATGTGGGGCGTGGGCCATATATCTTCGTAGCGAATTGATACGCAAAGCGGCACTCGACAGCTAGTAGATAACCTAATTCATTATCAATTACAAATGAAGTCTCAATAAACACTAATTAAAGTATTAATTAATTAAAATGTAATGAAAAATAAATTACTTACGCACCAGGTGATCATGAAAGCGAAGCGTTACTGTTGTCAATGCTATCAACGTTATCAGTTAACAGATACGACAATTAATGTTCATTATCACGGGCGTAAGGTACTAGGAGCGCATAAAGAAAAGCAGAATAGCTAAGCTAAATGGTTAATAGAAGTTCCGCTGAGCAGGTGCAATCGAAATGTCTTATTCATTCTGATCGAACGATGTGAACGAGGTTCATGTTACTTTTACTTAGGACGGAAGACGTGACTAAAATTTCCTTCTCCTAAAATTGGACCACAGCTATACCTAATACCAAAGATTTATTTCTTTCCATTTCTATATGAAATTAGGCAGCGTAAATATTTTATTTATAAAAAATTCAAACCAATATATAAGACATTATACTATCAGCAATATAATAGAATCAACACGATAAGTTTTATCACAAACACTGATCTGCGGACTATTCAATGATTTGACTCCGTTTTCATTTTAATGAATAAATAAATACACCTAACAGCCACATGCATAATTCTGACACCACACTCAGATGCAGGTCTTGTGTTGTCTTGTAAGTATCAGAAGAGTTGTGGTGAATATCATAATAAGTACAATTATGACGTTACCTCCTCTCCCATCGTGTTTATGCTTTACCGTTCAAACTTAATATTTATTAATTCTCGCTTATTTTTATTTCGATCAGAAACGCATTAGGGGACAATTCTGTAAAAAAATCTTACAAGGTGTTGTTATATTAATCTAAGGTGTAAAGTTGTATTTAGGCAACCATATTTCATGAGCTAGTAATAAGCAGTGATGGCCTCGAGGTTTAGGCGCGCGGTCGAGAATTTCGGCGGTCGCAGGTTCAAACCCCAGGCACACACCTCTAACTTTTCGAAGTTATGTGTGTATTCACAATGAATTATCACTTGCTTTAACGGTGAATTTCTTAGGTGTGTAGTCCGCCAACCCGCACTAGGCCAGCGTGGTGGACTAAGGCCTAAAACCCTCTCAGTTGTAGAGGAGGCCCGTGCCCAGCAGTGGGACGTATTTGGGCTGATGATGATGATGATTTCATGAGCTGATTTAAGTTCTACGTAATAAGATGTGAGCAATTGTATTTGAAGCGCATTAACAGTTTTTATGCTACCACTAAGAATTACTTTATAAAACCCAAAAACACTTTGTGCCACATGAAAATTAAACGCTACCTGTCAATTACACTGCTTTTTCTTATGCCAAGGGACCAAAGAGGCTATCAAATTTTATCTTTAATTTTTCATGGGGTATATTTGACATTCTCATTTATGCTGGGAAGCCCTGAAAGTTTTACTCGAGTGGTAAATAAATAGTTTATGCCAGGGTTTTTATTTAGTTGCACGAAAACGAAATATATCATTTGCGGTTGCGAGAACTTGGTACTGACTAAACAATATAGGAGTCATTTAGGGACTTTACGAATATTGTTTACATACATTATTCACGTATTCGTTGTGTTCCTTATAACATATTATAAAATGTCCACACACCATGACATAACCAAAGTAAAATAAATACATTAAAATATTTTTCGCTATTTCATTACACATCGCACTCTTTATACAATATTGCTGTATTTCAAAATAGAACAATTATCAGAATTAACATAAAACTGAGTATTAGCTTCCATTACTGATTAAAAAATAAATGAATAATTTTGGCATAAATTAGTGAATTTAAAGGAATTGTGACTTGTTATTTAACAATTTTAAAAATGATAGATAATACAATATAATCAAGTTATTTCAGGTTCGACATAATATTTTGAGTTACAACATTATTGTATTATTAGTGCGATATACACTCACGCTGAAATCCTCAGAGGGGGAGGTAGGGGTAATTTTTTTCACTTCTTTTCTCTTTATAAATATTTATAGACCTATCGTGCGCTTATAGAATTATGACTGAAAAAGAGGCATTATTTACGAACTTGTGTCTGTTGTGGGACAAAAATGTGATAGTGCATTGGTGTGGCACTGGATGTCCTCTCGTAAGACATCCTATACATACCTTAAAATAGCTTTAAGTTAAGTTTTGTTTGTTTTAATTTTAAGGTATGGATGTAAAGGATCCAAAATAAATAATTTATTATTACTTTGAACTATTTTGATAATATGGTTTAAAATGATCCTATTTCTACACTATTTATATTTCTATTTCTGTCCTAAACCGAACATATTCAACATTTTTGCACCTACTTTTCGCCAATTGTTTTTGGGCCTATATCAGTTTTATACCGCTTTAGCAAAGTGAACATTAGTTTGAGTTTTGACTTGTAGGTATCTAGTCGAAAAAATATGCAATAAATGTAATGGATTTATACAAAATCTTAGAAACGACGGAATCATGGAAAAAAACAAGGATACCTTAGTATGTCTAGTAATGAATAGCCTAAAACCATTTTTCGCCAGTGCCGTCTACTTATACACTAAGGCACCATCAGATGCTATACTATGCTAAATATATAAATAAACACACCCCACAGACATAATATATTGTACTGACCCCACACTAATACAAGTCTTGTGTCGTGGGTATCAGAAACAACGAGAGTCTGTTCGGTCTTATAAACACCCGAAACAAATGTATGTGGATCGCTGAAGCATTTACTTCAGTGTGGGGATCGAGCCCACGGCCTCTCGTTTCGTAATCTGGTGTCTAGGTAACTGCGCCATGAGTCTGTCTATCCATGAGAAATCATAATAAAATAAATTTTCATCATAGAAAACTCAGATTATCAAAAGAAAACTGTAAAATGGAAAGCAGGGCCGCATGCTAACTAAGGCAGCCTACAAATCCATCATTATAGGAAACACGATGCCCTCGTATTATGATGCGTACTAAATGTGCTTTCATGTAAATAAATCCGCTGTGTGAGTGTAGGAAAATGCATTCCATATTTACCGCTTCGTTTTTCTGCTGCGGTCGGGCGGTTCCGCATTTCGACGGAAAAACCGCATGCAAAATTTATACGTTCTCGTGTTTTCGAATATGGAAAGTTAATTTTATCGCTTAAATACATATTTAATATTCAATTTGATTTGAAAAATTTTGTACCCTGTTAACTCTTTTTATAATAAATGTATTATTTTGATAAGTGCGTTTCGTGAATTGTTATTGTTTCTATTTCTATTGTTATTATTCAACTCAAAAGCAAAACACCTAATGTTTATCATCATCGACTAACGAATTAAAAGCGTTTGTTTCCTGCTTCTTGTGCTACACTTTCAAGATTTAAATACATAAACAAAAATAATAATATATAGGTATATACTTTGTGTAATAAACTTATTGTGTTTCAATGTATTTTTATTTAAGAAATATAATAATCTGTTTGGTATTTCCAAAACGCCACATATGACTGTGGGTTTTCCATACACTGTAGTATGACTCTGGCATTCCGTACCTTTATAGTCCTCTTCTTTAATATAATAACTATTATAAAGACTATTCCACCACCCACCTATCAGGATCAGCAGCGGCACGCACAGAAATGACACCGAGGAATGAAACTTAGCGAGTCTCATTGGAAAGCTTGTCTTTATTCAATAAACACGATTTAATTATTATAAATATTGATGTCGTACAGAACCCAAAGGTCTATATCAGTTCTATCTTCGCAATGTTTTTATGTTGTTTACTTTTCTTTTCACCACAGTCCGGATGCATCAGTAGTGTCGTGCGTGATGTTTGTAACGCATCACCTACGACTTACCATCTAGTATGTGCATACCGTCCAGTGATGAAGCTATACATGTATATTATTGCTCTGATATTGTATGGACTGGCTTTAAAGGTGGCAGACTGTACGAGGAGTAATGAATTTAGAATCTATAGATGTTGAATCATACATCGTTATTTGGACTTAGTAATTTATAATTTACTACTTCGCATGGACAGTTTAAAAAAAACGATATAATTCATTGCAACTACTTAACTATATTACCAAACATGATTTTCATAAATTTTCAAAAGTATCTATTTAAAATTAAATTATATTTGGTTGGATTTCCCGATCTTATAATTCGCTTTAATTTTTGTTTTAAACACGGCCGAGAAAATTTCAATAACCAATTGCGTGACTTTTATGTCCAGCAAATAGGAAACGGAAATATAATTTTCAACTCTACGTCTTACAATATTGACATCAACTACCAATGTCCGGAGCGTCATTAGATCTTAAACATACTCATTATTACGGCACGTTTAAATCTACTGGATCTATATCTGCAAGTAAAATATCTTTCTATATGCTGTTAGCATTATCAATTAGTCACTGATAAGATCTACGGACGCGTTGTACGAGAAAAACTAACCCGGCTATTCCAACGCGAGCGAGCGCAAACAAATTAGCTACGGAAACCAATAATGGGACTGAAACTAATAGACTGAATACAAGATGCAATCTTATAAAAAATAGTAATATGAATATATTGACAGCCCCGTGGCGCAGTTGGCTAGACACCAGCTTGTGAAACGAGAGGTTTGATTCCCGCACTGAGAGAAATGTTTGTGTGGTCCACAAATATTTGTTTAGGGTCTGGGTGTTTGTGAGACCGAATAGTCTCTCGTAGTTTCTGATATCCACAATACAAGACTTGACCTTAGTGTGGGTATTATACATAAGTGACTTTAAAAAAAAAGAAAATATATAAATACAGTACAGCGAGTATTGTTCTGTGTAGAAAAATCTATGAAATGTTAGATGCTGTACGGAAAATTCGTCAAATCTCGATTTAACTAGGATAGCTGTAAAAACATGAATATCGGAATTACCTAGTAATAAAAATATCTGGTCTCTTAGCTCTGGGAAATTATGTACCATCTCCAAGATTTGTTGGTACATTGGTATATTGGTAAGAACTTACCCAGACCAATAACATCTTAACTCACATGAGATTGACTGGCAGGCAATAACAACGCCCCCTATCCAGTCAGCCTACACGCCTATTTACATAAAAAATTGTTCATAATTTTCAGATATTGGAAAAATGTACTTGCAAAAACCTTTAGTGATAAGAGCGCCGAAGATATACAATTATAATTGAATAGTAATGTCACTCGTCGTAAGAAAAAATATCGCTGTAGTTGTCCTACAAGGAATAAGCGTGCAGCTCAAAGGAATGTCAATACATGGGCCTATGATAACTCACAGCGCCTATAAGCGAAAAAATGCCAAAAAATAGTTGTTAGACAATCACGTGAGTAGTCGTTGTGCGAAGACAAAAAAATCGAGTCATACATTAACGGTGCATGTAACAGTAATTTAAATCTACATAAAACCTTTTACCGACAATAGAGCATGGGGTTAGGTCACGTGTCACTCAATAGCATTATCGTAACGGCGATCTCATCTCGCTCAGCATTTTAATGGCTCACTGTCCGCCGAAAATAAATACCAGCAAATTGTAAGGTAGGTCGGCAAACGGTACCGCCAATGAACTTGGAAACTGGCACAACGACCGGCAATTCGATGTGAGGCTAAAAAAAATGTATCGCCACCGGCGGTACCAGGGGAAAATGAATAGAGAAAGGTTGGATTTTGGCTGTGTACTCACGACCGATAGGCTACAGAAGGATCACTGCGCGTATATTGTTAGTACACGTTACACGATGCTTACTCTTTTGAATGCTACAAGAGCATCACAGTTCTGACACAGTGCCAGTTTTACAGTTTCTTCAGCATTGCTGTCATGGTTACCTAGCACATATTAAGTTAGCTGATATGTTATTAGGGTAGAAAATAATCAATAGAATAATGTTATTTTTCAAGAACCCCTTAACAATTCCGTAATGTTATTTTACAGATTGTAAAGTCTCTTTGACTATACTTTAAAAAGAAAAATGAACGCACAATTTCTTAAAAGGATCAAAGGTTATAATCAACAGGTTACAAATTAACCTAGTCTTCTGTAGTATGATATATTGTGTGGCGAGTGAGAGGCGTCGCGGGCGCGGTTTGTAGAAAGCTCAGTGAATGTTTGTTTACAGTTGCTATTTAAAATAAAAATACTGAGCGGTGAAACGATTCTAAAAACTGACAAATTTTATTATTTAGCATACGTGATATGTAGGCCGGCGTTTCATTGATTGAATTTAAAGTGGCAGAGGCGCGCTAAGTTCGCAGAAACAGTTTATATTCGACGCGATGACCGGCACAAAAACCCATTGCTGCTAAAGAATTCCAAACTTTCAGCAGGTTGTAAAATCGATATACGCGGTGTAGTGTGCAGTGCGTTCGCTTCCCGGGAATGCGCTTTTTCAGCATCTTAACAGGTCAGCTCGTGTATATGGCGGTGATTTCGCGACGGAAAAAAGTTTAATAAAGCAGTGAATTACGTTGTCTGGTCGTAAATTTATTTTATGATTCAATAATGTCATGATAGGGGGAGTTAAACGGTTTATTCAAGTGATTTATTTATTAGTTGAATGATGAAGGACGAATGGGTTCTATGCGAAGAATCGTAAGTCTAGAGTCGGAATTGTTAAGATACCTTTAGGCTTCATGATGGGTATAACGACTAATGTCTTGTCCGTGATCAAGGTTCCGAGGCGTCGAGGTACAGAAAGTTTTAAAGTATAGAATGGTCTGACTGTGGTAGAACCACTGCCCCATAGAAAACCGTCGCAAAGTAATAGCTTTGATATCGTGTTTTGTACTATAATTAGGATTGCCGAAAACTCATTTTAGTTCCATTCAAAAAGGGTGGAACCAAGCTTTCAAGTCACTTGATATTTTTTACATATTGTTCCCTGAATTGGGCCATATGCTAACGGTAAAATCAGAAGGAATAAGTAATATTTGTAAAGTTATTCAGGTAATAAACAGTGTGGTATCATATCTCCGGTATTTGGACGCTGACCTAAACCTCGCGAAGAGAAATTCAGGTCAAACTCGCCCACGTCGCACGAAAAAGGAAAATGTTTGAACAAACTCTGCCATACATTTACATTCTAAATACTGATATTTATCACCCAGACTACAATTTTCTTAGAAAAGAGCTTATATTTTCATTCTGGCGTGACTATACTATTGACCTGGCATAATTACAGCCCCGTGGCGCAGTTGGCTAGACACCAGCTTGCGAAACGAGAGGCCGCGGGTTCGATCCCCGCACCGAGACAAATGTTTGTGCGATCCACAAATATTTGTTACGGGTCTGGGTGTATGTGAGACCGAAAAGTCTCTCGTAGTTTCTGATACCCACGACACAAGACTTGTATCTTAGTGTGGGATCAGAACTATGTATGTGACTGTTGGGTGTATTAATTAATTTATTTAATTGGTGAGAGATGATTTTCGTTTTTTGCCAATCGACATTGTACTGTGATCGTATTGCTCCAGTCTTTAGATATCTTCGAGGTGTTGTCAATGTGCCCTTGAAGTATATATAAACAAAATAATGACGACACCTGATTTTAAGTAAGGAAACCAAATAGAATAAGCAGTGAGAAGGCTCTATGTTTCGTAACTCACAAATGCTCGTCGGCTGAATTGCTTCCTAACGCTTTGCTTAAAGATCTCAGATATATAGGTAAGATTATAAGGATTAGCAAAGTGTTCCATATCTTGAATGTGTGGCAAATACGAACTTGTAAACCATTTGGATGAATAGGCTGCTGAAGACATTGCCTATATTTAATTTTAATCAAAATCCATTAAAGCAAGTTAATGCATGAACTAGGAAAACTACTTAGCGACGGATCAAAGTTCACCTTGCTCCAATCATAAAAAAGAAAATGTGTTTTTTCGTTCTGGGAATCGATCCTTATATCTCCCGGTCAGTTAAGTTCAAAGCCACATTGGCTCATAATGTCGCTATTTTTCAAATATATTTTCTTTATTCATAAACCTTATTCCGTCACATGGCCAGTCTCACTACCCTGACAGCTAGTTAATGAAACTTGAAGAAAAAAAAAACAAAAAATCTACATTGTCTTTGAAGCGTGTGAAAAAATTCAAACACGCTACTACTGTTCTACACGATTAGAATCCGACGAATTGTAATACGCACGCATTCGTAAGCGCAATGCTCCGAATGTGATATCAAGTGTTCGCGGTCGCGGTGCTTTTAGGCAAATTGGGTGAAAGGTGAACGACCCGCCGAATCATTTCACCGGCCGTTGACTCATCGTATCGTAGTGAGATTACAACGCTATCATTACTGGCCGAAATTCAAACGGCTGCACACATATTTTTTTACATATGTGTTCAAATTGTTATTTTTTAACAGTGATATTCTTTATTCATCCTTTTTTATATGTTTTTTTTTTGTTAATATTAAGTGGAAAACGTTTATCGGTATCAGTTTGTACGGGTTCAGATGCGATTCAAACGTTTGGTTCAGTTATAACTACTGAACATACAAAACACCTGCAACATTTCTGTCTTAAACAGCGGATGCATTTAAATTTATACGAAGAATAATATATATCACTTTTCGAATATTTATTTATTTTCGTATATTCATGTCAACTTTCATTGTCAGAATATGCAATTTTGTAAATAAATTTGAATTTTTTAAGTAACATATAGAAGGCCCATTTAAGTATAATTAGTAAATTATACATCGCTTATAATATCGATGAGAAAACATTTTCAAACTTCGAATGAAATTTTAATTTGAAAAGTTTTTTTGATCAAATAACTTTCTTAGCATTTTCAATTCAACCGAAGATATTCCGAACTAAATTGCAGTAGTGCAGTATAGCGCACTGGCAACACAAATGCGCCACTTTCATCCGAAGTACTTGTAGAAAGTTAGGGAATTGCCTATTTGTTGAGCGAAAGCGCATTGCTCTGCACCAAGTACACCGTGCAATGTTTTTACCAATGCCATCAAAAATTATGCCTTTAATCAGGTTTAAAAAAAAGAAAGTAGAGTCGGCCAGTCCGGTTCTCGTATTGGAATGTGTGTGAAAATTTGGGCTGATTTAAAAAATATAAAAATTATGAGTTTTCGTTTCCTTATTGGATCGTTTACCTTTAATTCGATTTTTGTTATGAACTTAATTCCATCCACGGTTTGGCGCCAGTGATTCTGCATTCACCTATGATGCATAAAATGGTATCGATTGGAAAGAAGAATCAAGATCATAATTAGATTATTAAAACTTTCATCCTTAGTACTATTATAATTCCTACACTACACTGTCTTGTTAAAACGACTGGCAAATTATTACTATTATCACATAAAACTTTGAGGCTACATTTTGCAACCAGTAAGCTAATACTGCAATTCTATGGATATTCATGCTAACAAACGTATGGAATTTAGAATAAGTTAATATGTATGCGACCTTCTGTCTCGTGCGAGTTGGCAGCCCGCCTGATAGAGCCCTCACTGTCGAGGTCTTTCGCAATGCCAGGGACTCGGTCACGGCTACCTATTGTTTCTAGCACTTTTTGACGTCACACTGTTGATAAAAATTTAAACAGAGTATTTTGGAACTATTCACGATTGCCAAATAATTCCAACAAGTAAATAAAAAGTCGTGATGACCTCGAGGTTTAGGCATGCGGTCGAGAATCTCGACGGTCGCGACTTCAAACCCCAGGCACATACCTCTGACTTTTCGAAGTTATGTGTGTATTCACAAAGAATTATCGCGTACTTTAGCGGTGAAGTAAAACATCGTAATGAAACCTGCACACGTAAAAAGTTCTTGGGAATTTATTGGGTGTGTAGTCCGCCAACCCGCACTAGGCCAGCGTGGTGGATTAAGGTCTTAACCCTCACAGTTGTAGAGGAGGCCTGTGCCCAGCAGTGGGACGTAAATGGGCTGATGATGAAGTAAATAAAAATCTGATTATTTCTCAATAGTCCACATAGTTAAGCTAATATTAGCACCGTAAAAACACGTAGTGAAGGTGGTGAGACACGAGTGTGCGCGATAGTGTTCAGAATGATGTATGTCACCGGCTTAGAAGCAAATGAAGGACACAGAAATTACAGAACAGAATTAGAAAAAAACCATTAAAATTGGTATAATGAATAACAAAGAACATAATTACAAAGTTCCATGGGGTTTATGCAGATATAGAAGCCAATTACTCATAAGAAAAAGTGCTCTATGAGTCCAGCTGTCTGCCTTTTGTACTTTTCGTTCGATTTCGATAAGCTGACGCGCCTTAATACACAACATTAATTGTAGGTAGTTGCGGAACAAGGTTTGGTAAGGCGAGCCGGCGCGTTTGCCAGAGCTATGCAATAAAACAGAGCGAAGGTCGGGGGCGATCCCCACTGTCACAATCCGATTCCAAAACGACCTTCATTACTCACATTTGATTTTACCAAATACGATGAGTCACTCGGCCTGCGTCGTACCGATTCGCGATACGGACTACGCCACCGATCACCATGTATCGCTTGCGAAAGTTTTGTTTACATTTCTGTTATGAAACGATAGACTGAGTCAGTTTCCTTGAACTTTTAGTTTCATTCATGCCGAGATGGTGTTACTGTGTTTGCCAATGAGGATGCGATGGCTGTGACGCAGAAACGGAAAACGGAACACCACTAATAGGCCACGTGAAGTGTTACGTCATATTGGTAGGATATTCGTATCCGCCGACTAAACATAAGTTGTAAACATAAGTCGTGATGGCCTGGAGGTTTAGACACGCGGTCGAGAATCTCGACGGTCGCGGGTTCAAACCCCAGGCGCACACCTCTAACTTTTCGAAGTTATGTGTGTATTCACAATGAATTATCACGTACTCTAACAGTGAAGGGAAACATCGTGCTGAAACCTGCACACCTAAAAGTTCTTAGGAATTTCTTAGGTGTACATACATACATACATAAACTCACGCCTATATTCCCCGAAGGGGTAGGCAGAGGTGCATTTCTGCACCCACGTTTCGCCAGGTATGTATCAGTCCCACGTAATAGGGGGCGAGCCTATTGCCGTTTTTCGGGCACAATTCCAGACTCCGTGCTGCTACTGAGAATTTCCTAATGGAAAAACCCAATAACACTTTGCACGACCCGGGAATCGAACCCAGGACCTCTAGATCGCACGGCACATCTCATGGCACGTAGTAGAGGAGGCCCGTGCCCAGCAGTGCGACTTATAAGGGCTGATGATGATGATGATGAATCATGAGGTGCTAAACCCGCCGTTTTGGCCTACGCAACTGTAGAACGTTTCGGGATTATGCTGCGTGAATGGAGTTTCGAATGAATAAAATTTTGCTTATTCAATTGATAACAATCGCTTCTCACCACACGATAATTTGGCCGTGTTGCACTTACCATCAGGTGCAAGTGTAGATGCTCTATCATAATTGTAAAAAAATCATAACCATGCACGAATTATCAGGTGGCAATCTACTAGATTTGTACATATATACATATGTATATCTGAAAATTCTTAACAATAACAGTCGAGAAATAATAGGTATGTATGCTAATCAACACGATCATCATCAGGACTAATAACCAGACACACTTTTCGTGAATATCCGAAAAATACTTCTTGGGTGACTATCAGAAATTAAGAGTTGGCTGTTTGACTCACACATTTTTCTTAAAATTGCATTGAGCCTGCGGATTCTCATTTCAAAATCTGACCAACCATCTCCGCGGTGCAGATGCAACCATGGGGATTGTCAAAGTCACCACTAAGGTCATTCATTGACAGGAAGTTGTTGGCGCCAGTCCATCACATTAGTTCAATGCGGCATTGTACTAATACGGCGTTGACATTCATTATTCCCGTTTCATTCAATCTTTCTTTATGAATGAGCGTTATCGAGTACAATTATATAAATACATGAGAAGGTGGTTAATAACCGTAAGAGTAAGAGTCCCATAAGAGCATATAGAATAGATTGTTTTATGAATAGGTATACGCCAGCTTCTGTCGTAGAGTGAAATTTTTATTCACACTACTTTATAGCACCTTACAGGCTTATATATTATGGAACCTCACGATTCATGCGGTTCGATTTCCGGAATGGGCAAAATTTTATTAAGATTTAGAAGCGGCACAGAGTTTGAAAATAATTCCTGTAAATAGCGATAGGCCCGTCTTCCTAACGTGGCACTTATAAGTGAATAAACGTGAATGTAGAAAACCATTCTGCCTATATTTCGACAGGTACCACCGTAATATGTATGTAGTTTGTGATAACTACGACTCGAGATTGTTGTGCGGAGACAGCATCAGAAGATTCATGATGTAGATATTTTTACCGTCTTTACCAACTTTTTTATATATTTGTAAAATTTAATATTTCATATTCAATATTTGTAATATTTCATACAAGTTGTATAGCGTCATAACCTAAGGCAAACAGATTTACGAATAATAATTAATATAATCAAGAATCACTTCCTATTATACGAATACATTATACTCATAAGCTATTTTTATCAAATCGTTGTGGAAATGTCTAGGAAAAACCAATGTGTACATAAATTCTATAGCAATGAATTTGGTAGATATGATAAAATCGCTTAATGTCTTGTTGCTAGAAAAAAAGAACAAATTACATCTTAAATGTGTTCTTGATAAGTTGTCACTTATTTACTTTTCAGGCATTTTAAATCGAATTTATCGGTAAAATATTTATTATAATGCTCTTCGTTAACTGCAAATCGATTCTTCAAAAAATAATTATATATCATATTCAAAATAAGAATTTTCGTTGTTATTCCAAATTCAAATCTACTTTCAGACGAATATTTCGAGCACACCGCGTCGCCATGTAAATATTGTTTGTGCCAGCTTTCGAGTTGACGAACGGAAAGTGTTCAGATGAACAAAATCTCCGGTGTTAATGACCTCCGGACATGTGATCCAATCGGAAATCAACTCAGTCATTCGCAACATTCGGTTGGCAAATCGATGCTTCCCGGGAAATATGACGCCGTATAATAATGCTGTTTCGAAGAAAATATTTCAAGAGATCTGTAGGGAATATTAAACATGGATATATTCGAGGCGATTCAATTGGGAGGAGAAAACATCATACATTGACTATTAACGAGGTCCTGTGCACCAAAATGAGTGACGAAAATTTTAAAATTGGAAGAAATTACGTACTATGAAAACAAAAAACTGGCCACAACACAAAGAATAAATATCAGGTACCTATACAAAAAAAAACCACATCGAATATTATGAAACTACAATCTTAAACAAAATAGAGCTCTAGATTATAAATCATCTTACGATGTATCCCAAGATTCTACTGAAAGGCCTTTAGATGTCTGTTCTAGTTTTTAGTATAGTAATTACATAAACGTAAGTTTTATTACAAAATACTTTGAGACTGTAAGGCTCTTCTCTTAAAAATAAATTTATCTTATTGTTGCTTATATGTCTTGTGAATCAACTAACAGTATAAGTACATAATCATTTGCAAAAGTGAAATTTATTCTAACCTGAAGTATTAAAAAAAAACAATATAATTAACATTGATATTATAAGTGAAAAGAAGTGTAAAATTTACGATTCAAAAGAACTTGTAAAAGTCTATTTGAATAAAGATAATTTGATTTGATTTGATTTAATGATAAAGTATTTACTAGTAATTACAATTCTTACGACTATGATAAATGTGAAAGGTACATTCGTAAAGTTTCACATCTACACGGCTAAACGGATTTCGATGAATTTTGGTAAAAAGATATATGGTAATTTGGAGACGGTTGTAGGGTCTTTTTCCCGAGAAAATTTCGCGAGAAATTATGCTTTTTAATTTTGAATGACAAAATCTTTTGTAATACGAATGCGGTCAAAAGATGCTTAATGCATATCGATCTATAAATAGCTATACGCTAATTAATATTAAATATATTTATCTTTTTTTAGTTTGTGCATTTCTGTATAGTTTCTTATCTAAATCGTCTGTTTTTTATTTCATAAACATGCAAAATATATGTTAAACATAATATCTCTATTCTATTTTTATTTCGCATAAATTTGTCTAAGCTTTATTTTTTCAAAACACAGCATGATACCATTTTATTATACATAATGACTATATATCGAAATAGCTTCGTTTTCTCATCATTACTTTCAACTTCCAGGCGTAGTAATTCTCTAAGCAATTTAATTTGATCGAAATGAATTCTCAGACTTATTACCTTAAGAATAACACCACCAAATTTTATAAAAACGTGTACCCCATATTCCATCTCAATTTCCTATATACAATAATACAAAAATCATCCAAATTGGTTCAGTTGAGACGTGAAAGCGTAACAGACAAACAAAATTAGTTTTGCATTTATAATGTTAATATAGATACTAAAAATTAACAAACTAGTGGTTGCGTGCTAAACCCTATTGGATGAAGGACTAGGCCTTACTTAATCATTTCAGTATGATCATAGTGCTTATAGCTTATAGTAATCGCAACAAAATTTAGCGAGCAAAGCTACGACCATAATATAATTCATACATAAGAATACGTTAAGAATGCAATTAATGACAGCCCCGTGGCGCAGTTGGCTAGATAAGAGCTTAAACAAGAGGCCGCGGGTTCGATCCCCGCAACGAGACAAATGTTTGTGTGATCCACAAATATTTGTTAAGGGTCTGGGTGTTTCTGATACCAACGACACAGGACGTGTGTCTAGGGTGGGGTCAGAATTGTGTATACTGTTGGATGTAATTGTTATACGTTATCAATCGAAAATTATTGTATCTCTACTGCTAAATGCATATTTTTGTCTTCAAGAATTATATTGTATTATAAGTATTTAAGTAACTATTTTGAAAAATATTTTCTGTATACATAAAGGTTAATTGTCTCTATCAATCTGTAAAGGATATAGGCGTAAGTGTAGTATCTATGAACAAAGGTCTATACTAATATTATAAAGAGGATATATCAGATTGTTTATTACGAATAAACTCATAAATTTATTAAGTAATTTGGTTGATTTTTGGTAGTAGGTACATACATAGGACTTTGGAAAACAACATGGGCTATTTTTTATAAAGAAGCGTTTAGGTGAAGCGGGGTCCAACTGCTAGTTTTAAATAAAATACATAATATTATGATATAAAATCCGCGAGTCCAAAAGTTTGAAACTTGTGCGGTCAGCGGCATTTCACCTATTTGTATTGGGCGGGCGCGTCGACCGACGACGGAAGAAATCTGCGGCCGAGCCTTATTTAGGAAATTGCTTGTAACAAAACGCTAGTTTTATTTACATCTTAATTAAACACGTTTTATTGACGTCCTAATTATTTGAATTGGTTATTTCGGCAACACAAGTGGTTGAAATTAATTGGTCACATCAAATATAACCGCACAAATGGTTTTGCCATTGATATCATTTATTCGGTGTAATAAAAATGGCTCTCGTTTAAGTTGGGAATCGAGCTTCCTGTTTATCGTAAGACTGGATTTTGTTAATTATGTAATATTTTTTCAAGCCTTTTACAAAAATTAAAGTATAGTTGGTGCTAGATTAATGTTAATCATTGTTGTATCCGCTTCTGTTTTATTTTAAAATTATACAATTAAATAATAATCATTTATTAGCAATTATTTTATTAGTTAGCTACCACGGAGTCCTCACCATCTGACCACCACTAACTGCTTGCATTTCAGGTCAACGACCCGACGCTAGCGCATCCAACTTTTGGCTAGCTCTCATACTTTACGTGACGGAATTGTTTAATTGCCTCTCATTCTTCCGCTGGGGGATACACACAAGCTAGAGCGGGACAGACAAGGGGTCAACACGGGACATGAGTAGGATGTGTGATAAAAAATCAATTTTTCACAAGCAAGCAATTATTAACATCATCTGTGGCATAGCAACAGCGAGTAGCTATAGAACTAATATGTTTAATACTTCCAATTTGTTTTAACTGATCTTGCACAAACTAAGAGTCTTTTACGTATAAGTCGTAATTTTTTTTGTAGAAATATTTTTGATTAAGTAATCATGTCTTAAAATATTCTCAAACGTAATTATAGAAATCGTAATGATGGTCTCAGCACTCTGAATTATTAAGAAGGCTCGTCCCTAGTCGAACCGAATAATTTCATACATATTTTTTTTATAAAATTTTCTAGATTATATCAACTTATCTTCTTAATCGTGCTGTTATTGTTACATCAAAGAAAAATAACTGAAAATAAGTAGTATGAATTCTTTGAGCAGATTACTTGCGTTCTGTGTGTTCAACCGGGGAAAACATTTGATTAGCGAAATATTTATGGCCCGGCAGAAACCCAGCTTAACCCAAAATAGTTGTCGTAGTCGCTGGAAGATGTCGCTTTATCGACTACTAATAAAGGGGATTTTTAACATAACATTTAAAATTCACACGCACTTCTCTGGCTTTATGTTTTACATTGTTATGTCTTGGTTTAGGGAACTTCATAAGATTTCGCAATGTCAAACTCAAACCCCAATCTAAATTTATTACACGTGGAACACAGAATGATTTGTTTCGCCGATGGGATTGAATCCACTGCCTTACCTCTTATCAGTCGGGCATCACATCAAAACTCATTGATTTAGTTTTGATGAATTAAAAAAAATAACCTATTACACCATTTACATCGTCAATATTTTCTAAAAAAAGATGCATAAACATTATATAACATGTCTCATTATGCTAAAAATTAATTTCGAAATAAGTAATTAAAATAAAATAAGAAGATAAACCAACTTATGAATAGTTATTAAAAAAAATTGCTGAAACATATTTCAATAGTCATTTCTTGGTGATTGACCTAATTGTAAGTGCTTAATAGCTACTACCGAAAAAAATTGTATCTATCTAATCAAAAGAAGATTTCTCGCATCAATATAGAAACAGGGTTAGTTCGGACAAGACAAAACATTTCGCGAAAGTTCTCTCCGGTCCAAAAATACATTTGTCTATTACGTAACAATCCAATTCAGAGTCAATGGCGTTATAATTTACTTCTATTAAACCGAAATGACCGTTTCTTGAACCCTGTTCTTATTCAACAACCTAATGCTGTTTACAATTGGTAATTCTATTAAGAACTAAGCCAAACGATTTTCAATGCCAACATGCATAATTCTGGCAATTATGTTGGAATAGAAAGCATAACAATTATTCCATTTTTTATTCTAACAACCACGTAGGTTATATACCTTTTAAACTATCACAATAGACCTTTTAGCAACAGAACCTCTATCTGTCGTTATACATTCAACTGCTGGGTAAAAATTTATTCTTCAATATTCGAGAGGAAGACTTTACATGCTCTAGAAAGTAATTCTGGAGAACTTAATTACGAAGGTTTTTTTAAATATATTTTCCTTTACCATTTAGGCTATGATTATCAGTCCATATACGTCCCACTGCTGAGCACGGGCTTCCTCTTCCATTCAGAGGGTTTAGGCCTTACACCACGCTGGCCTAGTGCGGGTTGGCGGACTACACACTTAAGAAATTTCTAAGAACTTTTAGGTGTGCAAGTTTCATCACGATGTTTAAGCTATAGAGAAGGGAAATCGACAGTATCTATGTTGCCTTTTAGCACCCGGGGTCCCAAAGGAATCATAAATACATTGCACTGCTTTTAAGACAATTTTTTTAGCAAGCTCTTAGAAACGATTAGATCGTCTAGCGAGGAATCGTCATCATCATCAGCCCAAATACGTCCCACTGCTGGGCACGGGCCTCATCTACAACTGAGAGGGTTTAGGCCTTAATCTACCACGCTGGCCTAGTGCGGGTTGGCGAACTACACACCTAAGAAATTCCTAAGAACTTTTAGGTGTGCAGGTTTTATCACGATGTTTTCTTTCACCGTTAAAACAAGTGATAATTCATTGTGAATACACACATAACTTCGAAAAGTCACAGGTGTGTGCCCGGGGTTTGAACCTGCGACGGCCGAAATTCTCGACCGCGCGCCTAAACCTCGAGGCCATCACTGCTCAGCGAGGAATGAACTAATCGTATTAAAGACGAATGAAATGTGATCAGAATAAACAAGCCACAGTACATCCAATATAATGTTTTAATTCATTCCCAAAGCCGTTTTTTCAACATTACGTATAAATAAGTAAGTTTTTCTTTACGTCTGGATTCTTTTTTAAACTGTAAGCGGTGGCTAAATTATTACAATAAGCGGCTCTGAAGTTTACATACATTTTTCATAGCAGCGGACACAGCCTAATTATAATTGTATACACGCTCTCATTTCAATTCTTCATCCGCTTGAGAATAAAACATGCAACATCTTCATTGGGGATCATAATGTCACCAAAATTTTGGCAGTCTCTTGGCAGTGCTCTGCCCACAAGACAAAGTTATTTAACAACACCATTGTTGTCATTTCATATTTAGCTACTTTAAATAAAAGATGATGACATTCGAAATTCAAAAGAGTTTTCGGAAACGGCCACTGTCAAATTTCACGCAATAAACATTTCCAAAGTGTGTTGTTTTACGAAAAAATTGTGAACACTTTGTCTGGGGAGCGCCGCGGCCCACTGTTCAATAGCGGTATCCCATTTGACATACCGTTGGCACAGTGTGCCCGCACGGTTGTAAATCAAACAAATATAATGAACGGGAACATTTGTAAAACTGTACTTTGATTTTTTACAATCCATTGGGAATGATGACGTAGGCGATTTGAAACAAGCAGACCAAAGTGACCTCTATACCAAAGGCTTACAAGCTATCCTAAGACTAAAGGCTCAGTTTGTGCATATCCGTTTGTCATTTATTCCCACAACACAGGTTGGCTTAAACAACTCTATGACATTCGGCGACTACTTTTGTTACGTCTTGTTGTGACTCATTTGGTATTTGAGATATGCATGTAACTTTTTGCAATACTACATTCCTTCTTCATAATAATAGATTTAAATATAGATTACTCAGACACACCTATGTCCAGCATGTTCTTAAAATGTCAGATTTAGGTACGTCTGATGTCACGGAATTTTTGCATATATTTCCATGTGCCAGCACCCTGCTTATAGGTACAGTTCTCCTTGAACATTGTGTGAAATGATGTATTTTGATTACTAACAAGTCGCTTTAGAAATTTTCAGAGGAGTTTCATGCCCGGTAGATTTAAATGTAGCTGATGATGATGAGTTACAAGTAGAAGTATAGGTATACCTGGACATATAGTTTACGATCTATCAGTATTATTCCATAACTTAAAAAAAATAGAGGTTAATTCTCTACTTAATTGTCGAGGCTAGATACTGACGCCGATCCATTGATTATAAAAACCTAGCAAACATTTATAAATTAATGAAATTGTCCATCGGGGAAAGCTAATTATTCCACCTCACGAAATGGTAATGAAAGAACGCAGGAATGACAGAAACAAAAATCCCTATTGCTGTTGACAACACAAAATCAATCAGGATCAGATTAAGCAATAACTATAAACATCAAGCATTAACTATAAACATTTTTATTACGACGCAATATTTCTTAGAAAGTGTTTAATGTATTGCATACGAACATGTGCGATTGTTTTTCTTAAATGCGCATGCGCAGCAAACGTCAGCAACTGACTAGTGGAGCGTGACAAATTCTACATAACAAAACAAGTAGCTGACAAATTCCAAACAATTAGAGCGACAAATCTCTCAGGTACGGACAATTTCGATCTAAAACAAATGTTCGCACAATAGTCGACAATGAGACAGTAGCGAACCATTGTGCACCACCAAACGGAATTGTCTTATGAATATTATAATTGAGCCTTTCTGAAATCTAACGGTGCTGGCAGTTACATTCTAAAGGACAGTAAATCACTGAAAGGGTTGCAACGGTACAGTGGCCAAATTTTACGAGAAGCGGTATTTTTATATTGCCGTGGTTGAGGAATAAATCTCTCTTAAGATAATGCTAATTGTTGACGTTTTACTTAAGGCGAAGCTCTGTTGGCTAAATTGTGTTTAAAGGGTTGCACAGTACCTACATAAAGTCTTTAGGGTTATTTTTAAGAACTATCAAATTCTTCTTCTCATACATTATGGGACTAAATTAATGGAAGATTGGGTAAGTTATTGTTAAGTATACTTAAATACACACATGTTAAAAGTTTCTTTTGCAAGCGAGTTTAAAAGATTATCTACAAACAAGCAATTAATTTTATACCTAATATTCGTAATGTCAATAATATGATTTTGCAACACATTTTTTTACTTCTACCAATCTGTTGTTTAAGGTCTAACATTACCAATGTGTATCTATAAACTTTTTATCTGCAACTAAAAACTCGTTTAGTCCCATAAAAAAAAATTGGTCCTGTACCGCAATTACCGTCCTTTTAAAGTCACCGCCGATGCTTACAAGAAATGCTTACAATCGTTAGAAATATGTTTTTATTACAAATAAATACGTTTTGCATAATTTTGTTAGCGCAATAAAACAGTTTGTGTCCTTGAACGGGGACCATGGAGTATAAATTCTCAGGTATAGGTTAAAAAATGTTAATGGCGAGGTACTAAACTCAGCAAACAGTTTTTTAAAGATAGCAAACAGTAAAACGTGTTACACAATGACGTTGCATCATGACAATACATTTATTTAAATGACGAAAATGGTTTTATAATATTTATTTTGTTATAAATTAAATGTTAAAAATTTTAAGGGTTCTATTATTGCTAAATAGTTGAACAAACATATATTCCTGTTGAATGTTTATTTAAAAGTATTTTACTTGTCAATGCCACCTAGTTTATCTGCAGATGATTTTTTAGCTTTGTAAAGAATAAATTATGTTAGTGTTAGTAAACAAACCATTAATAGTTTAAAGTAGAAGTATAAAATATAATTAAATAGATCAATGATCCATAAAATAGTCCATAAAACTAGTCGCTATACATATGTGAAAGTTTGGTTTACATTATTTAAGCGCTTCACTGTAAGATGATCAAAATCAATAAGATTTCAATATTCTATGATTAGTTATCATGATTAATAAAATAAATACTATGACAAATAAATACTATAAAAATGTATGAACAATGACATACGGTGTTCTGATTCCATACAAATCTTGTACAATGAGTATTACATAGAAAAGAACTCTGATAAAGTCCTTATTTTATTTAGTTAGTTTTTTAAGTTTGTTTAAGTTCCTAGTCTGTAACTTTTCTTTTAAGTATGTATGTGTTATATTTTGGTTATAGTCATAATGGGACTGGCATGTCCATAAAGGAAAAAAGTCCCTAAATTAAATAAAGAGAAAAAAAAAGTCCTTATTATGTATAATATATCTACATAAAAAAAAAATTGTTTTATTTTGATGACGTGTGTATACGATTACACAAATATTTTTACCACATCCTCAGCAACGCGTAAGTATTTGCTACGGTTTGGATATTTTTACCTTTTCCGACAGGGATATAACACCCAAATTCTGTATTACATATTGCTTTCCACTGCACAAGTCTCATCTTCTAATAAAAGGCTTGAGTTCATAATGCCTAATTAATGTGTGTGGCTACCCAAACATATCACGTTTCTTCGGACATTTCAGTTTTGGTCCAGTTGGCGTAATAATATTATAAACAAAAAACTTAAACTAAAGATAGTATTACGAGTAATTGCGCATCACAAGATCGTTTGAATCCGTTCTCCATTGATAGCTTATACTAGTCGATAATATATTGATAGTCGTGATGGCCTCGAGGTTTAGGCACGTGGTCGCGAATCACGACGGTCGCGGGTTCAAACCCCAGGCACAAACCTCTGACTTTTCGAAGTTATGTGTGTATGCACAAAGAATTATCACGTACTTTAACGGTGAAGAAAACCTACACACCTAAAAGTTGTTAGAAATTTCTTAGGTGTGTAGTCCGCCAACCCGCACTAGGCCAGCGTGGTGGACTAAGACCTAAACCCTCTCAGTTGTAGAGGAGGACGTGCCCCGCAGTGGGTCGTATAGATTGGGCATGGGCTGATGATGATGATGATCAATCGTAAGAAATGACGAACTAACACACGCCGAGTTGTACACGTGTGTCGACCGTATCACCGGAAATTGCGAGTATCCAATTATAACAATATTATATATCAAATTTAATTCTAGGAAAACTCTTATATGCGTTTGAAGCTTAATTATATAAAACATTTAAAATTAGAACCACCAATTACGGTTTGGTATCGTAGTTTTTATCCCGGTATAACGCACGCATGTTGCTAAGGACAAATTGATATCAATTTCGTGATTATTAGGGACTTTAATTAAATTATCGCTAATAGTTACTACGTTAGTTAAGGTTTAAAGTTTTTGCGTCATACATGAATTGTACGAATAAAATAATTGGGTCCGTACACAGTCTGTGATACCTAAGATTTTTAAGTGTGGAATCGATATAATAAAATAAATATAGTAACCCGGAGGGGCCGACAGAAATGCACCATAGAAATTCTAATAACGCTTACCTGGAAATTGAACCTGGGATATATAGATCGCACAGCAAATACTTTTGACGCGAGACCATTAGGAAGTCCTATTACTAGGTACTAAATTTAGTTAGTAAAACATTTTTAAAACAATTGAATCGATCCTGGTATTTTTGGGTCGCTCGTCCTATACTTAACGAACCCATCGAGACAATCAGGTGAAAGTGAATAATCATTTACAAGTACCTAGATTACATAGGAAGTGCAAATAAGTTAACATTTAAAAAAAAGAGTTAGAAATAGATGTATAAAATGGGATGTGGGTTCGTGACGCAGGTCATTAAGCTACTAGTAATCTCTGTGACAAACACTATGAACAAAGTTATTTCATTGTAATGAGCTCATGCAGACATCTAGGCTGAAGTGACTACAGCTATTTGTAAAATATTTGTCATTATTAAACTGAAATAATTTTCCTGCCAATTGTTTGATCTATCAGCAACCAATTATTACGGTAACTCATTTTCGATAAATTTACTGAATGACCCATATTAGTAACAGCACAACTAACATAATTGGCAAATTTCATAATCCCCGTATCATTGGGGAGTCCCTGTTAATTAGTTTTATCAAATAATTTAATTAAGTCTTTTAAATACTTTTATTGAATTGCTTTTATCGCTTATGTTGAATAAAGTTGGGGGCATATTTAAGTGCGTTTTAGAATATTTTGCCATTAACCCTAGCAACGTGGGTCAATGACTTTGACATTTCTAATTTAGGCCTCAAGAAACACGACTGTTTTCGGAAGGCGGTGCCCTGTCAAACTTTGCATACAAATACTGGGCGCGTCTAAATTTGGGCGTCGCAATCCGCGAAAAACGCTCTCCAGTTGCGACCGTCCGCTTTCTTTTATTTAAATTTGTTCACAGTGAAACCGATAATTGTACATATCAAATGAGCAGACAAATAAATTATGATGATTCTTTATATTTTATCTCGACTATTTTTAACGATGCGCCGCAGTTAATAGGAGAATTTTGTATCAATATATCATAAATATTTTATTGATGATGCATATTTTTGCATACTTTATTTATTACGGGTAATAAATTATTTATAGAGGAAATCGGTAGCAAGTGCGGTCAGGCATAAGAGTGTCGACTTGTTAAATGCATCTGAAGGTTCCCAAATGTAAAGATTATTTCTGGAATCGCACCACAAAATTCCTTCACCTAAATTCTAACATAGTGTACGGTACTGAAGTACTTAGTTTGCTTTTAAATAAACTCATATAAAACCGGTTATTACAAACATAACTCACAAAAGCACCCAAATATAGTACTGACTAAAAAGTTCAACTTTGACACTTATTATTCACAATTTTCAACAGCCGACATACATACATCAACCAACAAGTAGGCAAACTATAACATCATCCCTCAATATACTAAATAAATATGAAGCACTAAGGTTTACAAAAGACTATGCTATGTTTATTTCCATAGTAATGACTCCAAACATAACTACGTCTACAATTAAAAATGTCATATTTAACTAGTTGTGCATAAAAATGGCATTTAAACTTCGTGACGAATTATAACGGTATTTTTCTAATTGCGCAATGCACATTAAAGGCAAAAACGGCATTTTTTAACATGCTAAAACTATCCAGTTATATGGAGGGTTTCTCAAAACCGTAGAAAGTTGGCCCTTACCAACTTTCCAATCATAGGGTAGTGCGATTTTTTGCGCAGTAAATGCACAAAGCAAATGTTCGCTCCAACACTAAAACGGCAATTAAAATAACGTATAAGATAAAACGTAATAAAACATAGCGCAATTTTAAAAAATTGCGACCTTCAAAAACATTTGCACAATGCAGCTTTTGGGGTTATAAAACAATTTAAAAAATAACTATACAATCAACTAAAGGAATGCCACAAATGAATAGTGAGCACCTCTTTTGTATTCCCAAGAATTGCATTTTATGGACATCGGTGCTAATCTAAAGGGGTGGGTGTAGGCAAATCGTTTTTTGCAAGCTTTTCTTTCATCTTAAAACACACGCTGGCTTTTATTGCTTTGCAAAAACAAACACGTGCATTCATATTTATCATATTTCCTGAAATATACATTTAGACAAAAGGGTCTTGATTCATGAATACAATTTTTCAAAAGGTTACTTTATTAAATTTTTTTAATAAAAGAACATTATTTTTCCATGATAAAAATGTATAAGACTACGCTTTGTATAAAGCAGTAATTTTTAGCGTGATTGAATTAAAAACATACAAACACGATTTACAGATTGTAAAATTAGCAGGATTATTTGGTAATAATAAAGAAGAAGAAGAAGCAGAAGAGAACATTTGGAGCCCTTAAGTGGTCTCAAGGGCCTATCTTCTTTCTGGACTATACATACACAGTACTCCAAATGTTCTCCTGATATATTAGATTTTTCCAGTCCTGTATCTAAATAGGTGTGTTACGTTTTGATACAATTAAAAATCAATTTTCTCGTCGCACGAAACAAAGACTACTCCGTAACCGTATTTAACCGCAACACAATTAAAAGACAATTCATTGTGACAAAACCGTTTGTAAAAATAGGTAATAAATTGCACAAACATTTCGCTATCAAAGTGTTTAATTGTTTTGTTAATTTGCGGTGTTGGGAACGCGACAGATGTGTCGTACGCTTGAATATTATGCACATCGCTTCACATTATATTGTTGAATAATTCTTTGACATCAGTAATTTAATTAAATCATATTTTTATGATCTAATGCGAGTTGACATACTGGATACTACTACATCTGGATTTTTATGGAGTTTTAGAAATATTTCCACGGCTACGACTGCCTCGTGGTCTCGCGGCACAAGTATGTGCCGTGCGATGTTCTGGGTTCGATTCCCGGGTCGGGCAAATTGTTATTGGGTTTATCCATCAGGTCAGTAGCAGTAGTCTGGAAATGTGCCCGAAAAACGGTAATAAGCTCACCCCCTATTACGTGGGACTGATATATAACTGGCGAAATGTGGGTCCAGAAATGCACCTCTGCCTACCCCTTCGGGGAATACAGGTGTGAGGTTATGTATGACGTGACGTGAGGAAATATATCCCTATGGATGTATGTGTGTATGTCTAATCATGTCTGTCGGAAATACCGGAGATGTAATTTTATACTACATAATGTTATGAGATGAGAAAATAAGTCATGAAACTCCTTTAGAAAACGTTAAGCTGTAACTCTAGTCCTCAGCGATAATATTTCTATTTGTGTTTATTTAGCTGCTGCGCTGTTTATGACTTATTTTAATTTGAATATTAATTATTTTTATGTTTTAAAAAAATACCTAGAGAGTTGTTTTTAATATTTATGCTTGTTCAATAACAAATGTTTTTGTTTTCTTTTACGTTACACGTAGTCTACTACCACCGTATGTTAGTAGTTGTAGTTAGTAGGTACACACGACTCCAGACTTGTAGCGTGTAGTCATACCATATAATTCATAAAATTCAGTTTCATTCGAGTCCACTTAATTGTTAAAAGAGATAGGGGGACATACCTGGCGAAATGTGGGTGCAGAAATGCACCTCTTCCTACCCCATCAGGGAATACAGGCGTGAGTTTATGTATGTATGTATGTTTAAATACATACATCGGAATATACAGTTTCTTCAATTCATCATCATCATCATCATCAGCCCAAATACGTCCCACTGCTGGGCACGGGCCTCCTCTACAACTGAGAGGGTTTAGGCCTTAGTCCACCACGCTGGCCTAGTGCGGGTTGGCGGACTACACACCTAAGAAATTCCTAAGAACTTTTAGGTGTGCAGGTTTTATCACGATGTTTTCCTTCACCGTTAAAGCAAGTGATAATTCATTGTGAATACACACATAACTTCGAAAAGTCAGAGGTGTGTGCCTGGGGTTTGAACCTGCGACCGCAGAAATTCTCGACCGAGCGCCTAAACCTCGAGGCCATCACTGCTTTTCAATTGCTGTTTCTTCAATTTATGATATTAAAATATTGCGTCAGTTTTGGCGTCTTCAATCGCCACTGAATCGAACCACAACGTCCCTGTAGTCTGCTGAGTAAGCCCCTAATGTATGTCAAAGACAATAAGATATACGTAAAGGATGAAACCACTGTGCGGTATTTAATATAAACAAACTTGCATATGACAGCATTATGTTATGTGGCAATAGATATAATATACACAAAGGCCACTGAATTCTGATTAATAAGACTAAAAGTATACCTAATTAGCAGTGATATTTCTTCATAGTACCCAAAACTCAGGTGATATAAGACTGGTGACTGATTGCAGCTCAAAAGGAGAACAAATAATTAAAAATAAAAATGTAACTTGATGGCCTCAAGAATTAGTAATACGGTCGAGAATCTCTGCGGTCGCTATTTCAAGCCCCAGGCACACACCTCGGACTTTTCGAAGTTATGTGCGTTTTTACAACAAATAATCACGTAGTTTAACGGTGAAGGAATACATCGCGCAGAAACCTTAATGTGTGCAGTCCGACAAGGCCAGGCTAGCGTGGTGGACTAAGGTCTAAACCCTCTTAAATTATTAAGGAGGCCCGTACCCAGCAGTGGGACGTGTATGGGCTGATTATGATACAATAATTGTGGGCGTTATATTACCTACTCTTTCTATTATGCCATCCCAAAATCCCATTTAATATATAATATGCACCTAAGATATCTCATATATAAATAAATAAATACACCTAACATATACATAGTTCTGACCCCACACTCTGTTAAAATTCTGTGTCGTCGTGGGTATTAGAAACTACGAGAGCCTTTTCGGTCTCACAAACACCCTGACCCGAAACAAATATTATTGGATCACACAAACATTTGTCTCGGTGCGAGAATCGAAGCCGCGGCATCTCGTTTTGAAAGCTGGTATCTAGAAAACTGCGCCATATACAAATATTATTATTACAAGTGCAGGAAAACAGTCGAAGGAAACTAACAGTGTTGTGCATGATTTTGTAAGACAAATGTGAATCCCATCAGCATATATCCAATTTAATACAACATGTTCCTTCCCCGTGACGCGAGATTTGTAATAAAAAAATAATTAAATTTATGTTTCATGCATTTAGAAGGAAACATTGCCACTTTATTATCAAAAATGTTTAACATTTGTCAATTAGTCAATTAATTTTCCTTATGAATCGAATTGTGTCACTTCAAAAAAAATCGACTAATTTTGTCCTCAAACGTCATAATGGCTGCGGTCAAGTCTTGACTAAATTGACCTCCGCAGAAGACAACAGAGAATAAAGACACTATTATACCAACCAATGAAATTTTCTTTTTTATCCCATTGGCAGATAAAAGCCTTTATATGTATTAAAAAAGCTGTGTGAAACTGCAATACTGCGCGTTCGTAGCAACAAGCAAACAAAGATATGTACTCGTATATGGCAACAAAAAAATTATAAAATATTTTTATTTGATTTTAGAACATGTACTACCTACTTACAATTAAGCGGTTTTTTATGTTTAGAATATATTTAACGTAGCTAGAATTGATCAAAAGAAGATAATATTATATGTATTACAACATATATGTATATTATGTATTTATATTATACGTAACACTCGTATAATATGTATTAATGAAATATAGTATGCCAACCCGCACTAGGCCAGTATAGTAGACTAAGGCCTAACCTCTCTCAGCTGTAGAGAAGGCCCGTGCCCAGCAGTGGGACGTATATGGGCTTATGATGATGTATTGAAGTAAGACGCGTATAGAAATCATTTCAATAACAAATAAATAGTTTACATGAATCCGAAACTTGAATTATTCGCCCGTTATTATGTCGGTAGCAATGGGCCAAGATCAATACTGTTCCGTATTACAAATAATATAAATTAATGATTTAACTGTAAAATCTATTAAACGAATTACATTTAAATGTCAGAGCGTGCGATATAACCGCAACAGTAATGCAACCGAGGTAACAATATGTTTCTAGTTTACTGTCAAAAACCGGAACTGCGTCTAATGAGTTATAAGTTCAAAGTTCGTGTACAAATTAATTATATATTATTTCTGCTACAGTATATAATTAAGACGTCATCGCTATTCGTGGTACGTGGTAGAGCCACACAGCAGCCATTTGGCTCGACAGGGGCGATACGAGTCTAACAAAACGTCTTCCGATGCTATGCTATTGTTTTCAACGAGCCAGACTACCAGAAATTGAATTTACTACACGTAGGACTATTATATTTGCTTATATAGAAAATTGACATAGTTAGCACTCGCAATAACGATCCATGCAAGTATGTAGCAAGTGTTCCGTTGTGTACAATCGGTTACCATCCCGGCATAAATAAATAAATAAATACACCCAACAGTAACATACATAGTTCTGACCCCACACTAGGATACAAGTCCTGTGTCGTGGGTATCAGAGACTACGAGAAACTTATTCGGTCTCACAAACACCCAGACCCGAAACAAATATTTGTGGATCACACAAAAATTTGTCTCACGGGTCTCGAATCCGCAGCCTCACGTTTCGCAAGCTGGTGTCTAGCCAACTGCGCCACGGGGCTGTCGATGTGCCTATAATTCTTCTCACCTCGATCCTTTTTTAAACCGTGCTTATTATTAGGCAACAGTGTGGTGACTTCAACGGAATGACTCGGTAACAAAACAATTCAACCAAGCACCCTCACTAGGAACTCCTGTACACTAGGATCAAGACTGATACGCGATATAAGTAGGTTAAAGAAAATAAATGCAGTCTATGGAACCACAGGGTTAATACACATACACCAGTATTCCGGAAATGAGAGGCAGTGGTACAATTTAACACCCTAACTTCGCAATACCACGAAATAGGAGCGAAACTAGCTGTTTTTGGAAATATTTCCAGAATTCGTTTTTCTACTGAAAGTTTCCTTAAGGAAAAACTTAAAATTATCGTTCATAATATTTTAAAAAATAATCAGTAAAACGATCTCCTATAACATCTATATTAATTAAACTTAGTGTCTAATATTGCTATTACTACTAATATTTATATTATGCTAATAATTGTATTAACTCCTTTGGTTTCTTTTAATCTGATATTATTTCTTCACACAAAGTAGCGACGCAGACATATGTATCTAACCAAAAATAGCCACCGGCTGCCTATTAAAAGACGCCAAATCCACTTTTAGGCGATTTGCTAGGAAATCCTTTCTACAAAAACAAATACATTAGCAGAATCCCCTGAGGAAGCGACTAGGAGCTTACTTTAATAGGATTAAAAATTCAAGTGACGTCTCCACCCAATTTACGCACAGATTAAATTCTCACCCGATCTATTTTCCGCAGCCTTATTAACGCCCGCATAATAAAAAGCGGAACTAAGATTTACATTTTTAATCCCAGTCCTGACAGGTCGCGTCCGAAATCTCGCAAAATCAGATCCATTGTTTGTTTTAATCCGTTCGTTAGTTATCATAATCCGATTCAAGCATCAAATTCGTAAACGAACCGTCATAAATTAAGGAATATTTTGATATTTGAACTCGGCTAGATTAAAAATAATCGTGGGATTATTCGTGTATTTTTTCGCATCTTTCAGTAGCACGGGGATTAGGTCATTATTCCTGCTTAAGGAGATTAAAATTTTGCGGGAATTTTCGGAGCGACAACAAGATTTGTCTTAATACATTGACTACTGGTTTAAAGGAATTACGGAGCGTAGTAGTTCAATGTTATTAGTTTTGTTACATCCTAGAAACACCGACTGGGCGTAATACCTTAAAAATACTTTTAAGTATAGTTTCGGTGTGCCATTATTATGAGTGAGGAATTTATGGAAGTTTCTGGCGATTCAACGGCCAAGACATAAATTATGTTCATGAAATTAATAGTTTGTTATATACATTGACTATTAGAGGCTAGGCTGTAAAATCCAAAACCATTTGTTCGATCCCCGCACCTTCTATTCGTTGTACTTTAAGCCATTGTATGTTAATAATAACTGTTTTATTGTTCATGTATTTTGTCAAGGAAAATATTAATATTATACAAAAATAAATAAAATAAAATTACTTGTACATAAATGAGGCAGTTCTTTTTTATTTTCGAAAATCTAATTTCGGTATGGTTTATATTGATCCTAAAACTTTTTATTTTTATAATATTCTTATTATTAATCCTAGTGCCTACTAAGCATTATAAAAAAAGAAAATATTATTTGATGTATGTAAGAAACAATTGACATGACGCCATGACCTACGTCAACGAAATGGGAAATGTTGTGACGAAATCATTGTGTAGCAAAATAATTTCTAATGTGCGTATTATTCATTGAATGATTTTATTTACGTTTAGACCAAAAACAATAAGTATATTCAAAAAGGAACAATTTAATCATTTTACCATTAATTAATTTATTATGTGGCAAATACCTTACATATGCATTTTACAATAATAAAATGCAAAAGAATACAAGTATACTATATCGTTCGTATCAGAAACTACGATAGACTTTGAGCCTCTGCGCTAATCACCAAATTCTAATTTACGTAACTGCTTATTAACTGCCTCATGGTCTCGCGGCACATGAATGTGGGTTTGATTCCAGGGCCGGGCAAAGTGTTATTGGGATTTTCTATTAGGAAAATTCTCAGTAGCAGCACGGAGTCTGGAATTGTGCCCGAAAAACGGCAAAAGGCTCAACCCCTATTACGTGGGACTGATACATACCTGGCGTAATGTGGGTGCAGAAATGCACCTCTGTCTACGCCTTCGGGGAATACAGGCGTGCGGTTATGTGTGTATTAATGTATATTCTATTTTCATTAAAATATAAAAGTTAACATTATTTTAGTCAATAAATCCGCATTACGCACCGCATATCAATCACACGTCACGATTACGATCATTAATTTAGTTGTAGATTTTATGAAACCGAAATTCTATCGCTATCTAAATCTTTAGAAATTATTTTTATACCAACACGACACCTTGTATCAAAGCACAATATACTGCTAGAATAATTTACGCATTGAATAGACTCGTAAGAATCATCAAAATTATTTTCTACTAATATTGCTCTATTTCTTTTACTTCTTCGAAAGAAGAAAATAGATTACCTAACTCTCCGGATAATTCTCCAATTATCTGCAAACAGAATAATACTAACAAAGATGTTATACCGTATACCATAGCTTTCCTATCATCATTAGTACTCATAAGAGGATAAGGATATTATGAATCACTGTCAGGAAAGACCAGAAACGGCAAAAATAGGCTATGAATGAAAAACAACATTATGTAGTATTACGCGAACGGATTTTACTAATAAATTAAATAATGTTATGTAGGAAAACCATACGAACAATGTTTACATTTGTATAATGCCGTCACAAGACATTACTCAATGGTCACGTAAAACACGTACTGTTGTGCATAATAAACAAATTATTGTTTAGCATTTATGTGGCCGCGGCTTTACGCAACATTCGAAATGATAGAAAACTGAGGAACGATATCGGAAGTGTACAAGTAAGTCTTTTATCCTGGAACGGCGGTAACACCAGTCTTAATAGAGAGTCGACTGGCGCGAAATAGTTCCGACTCTTACCAGTCGGACCAATTATGCCAGTTAGCGACTGAATGAGCATTTGGCTAAGCTATGAACGCGCAACGCACTGATCTATTCGAGTTATTTATGGATTGATAAAAATATCTTAAATGCTACTCTAAATAATACTACACATATCGAATATACATATCTCCATATAATTGTCTAAACAAGAAAGTGTAAATAAATACATATACATATAGCCGGTCACAATTTCAAGACTTATAACTTCTCAAGTTCCCGTTAATGTCCAAAAATCATTCAAATCGGTTAAATATTTTTTGAGTATATTCATTACCAACACACAAAAACACAAAAATATTATAGTACCTACACCTACAGATGAAAATAATATTAATTTTTTTGTACAAATATCTATTTCGTTATTAAACTTTAGGAATCTTTTCGCCAAGAGAACAATAAAACATAAACTTATATTTCCGTATAAAGTACTAAAGACAAGAGTAGATTAACAAAATTATGACATCCGACATGATCCCGAATAAGGACAAAATTGCGTGGCTCGCGAGTGTTAAACAATTTGTTTCAGTTGCTATGAGAACAAAACCGAATTCGCAGCGATAAAACGTAATTTTCGTACAATATTTATCCCGGTAATTATAAATTCTTTGAATTTAAAACCGCTTAATTAACGTATAGGGAATATATGCCACTTAATTTGGTATTAATTGTAACTTGTGATGGCGAATGAGGTAACGTGACATAACGATTACATAGCAACTATTAAAATTAAGGAAAAGCAATTGTCTCTTCTTATTTTAACATTTATATGATTCAAATTGTACTTTGACTGAAGATACAAACTTGATACGTGACTGAAGATATGAAACAAACAGGGGTGAATGAAGACATGACGGCTGATAGGGATGTGTGGAAGGATAAAACTGCGCCATTAATAAATTGGGAACAGGGCATTGCCGCTTTACGGGCACATTTCTAGACTCCGGGCTGTTATTGAGATTTTTTTTTCGATATATTATTGAAACTAAAAAAATATCCAATTAGTTTCAATAATTATCTACTTTATATAATTAGAATATCAAATATAAATTTGAAATATTTGTGCTTATGAATATCCTTATCGGTTATCATCAATGTATGTTTAATTAAATCATGCTATCGTTTACTTAACCTAATTAGCGATATACAGTCTTAATTTGTGCTATAAAAATATATAATATATTTTTTTTTGATTAATCGATAATGTTATAAACAGTTTATGTTACAAAGTTCTTGTAACCTTAAGTGATTTTTAATACAAAAAAAATAACAAGAAATATTACATAAAAAAATAATATTAACATAATTATGAACTAAAAACCATTTATATGACTTAAAACAAATACAAAATGATATTTTTCATATAAAAATATTTTTATCATATATTGGTGTCATATTTTAATATTACTGAACACGGTAAAATATCGACTATCGCCGCGAAGATGACTTGGCTACTTCCTAAAGAACGCAATGTATGGCCAATCGAGATATCATTTGTACCAATATACCAACAAGTGCCAATACTTGGAGCCAATGTTTGTATTTACAGAAATTTATCGATTGACGCTTGGCGAAGCGTTCAATAGCCTTCTACAAAATATTTTAATTAAAATGAATTATTATAACTTTGAATAAATTTCTTTTCTATCTAAATTTTATTACGCGTTTTGGTCAATGAAGAAAACCTAGTCACATAAATCCCATGGATAAATTACATTTCTATAATAACCCGCCAGATACAACATATGGTATCTGGCAGCGTGGCATTTTTTTTGCAAAAAATAAAAAAATACAAGGGCGGGGGCGCGCGGTCGCCCACCCGGCTGAAAGCTTCCAAATTCAAATCGCGAAAAAAATGCGCGAGTGCGCACGAGAAACGATTATAAAAGGAAGGCACGTGGGCGACTAGCCAGCAGTCGTCTGACGAGCATTGTAACGTGAGCACGTATTACCGCTCCGCGCGCGCCCTTACTATCGTAAATAAGATCGATATTTCAAGTTCAAGACCCATTCAATTATGGATATCAAAGTTTTGGACCCCACCGGCATCTACTAAGATTTGAAAAATCGTCTCGGCGAATTCATTTGAGAATTAAATTTTCTGAAATATCTACGTAAATTTGCCAAAATGTTCGGGTTGGATCCTACTGGTGTCTACTGAAAAGATCGAAGATTTCGTGCAAAAAGTATATTTTGAAGATCAAAGTGATTTCTGCAACCAAGATGTTCGTGCTAGACCCCACCGGAGTCTACTAGAGAATTTGTTGAAGATTTCCTGAAATTCAGCGGAAATGTTCGTCCTCGACCCTACTGGAGTTTACTGAATTTTCCTTAGAAGATACAAATTAAGTGCATCAAGATGTTCGGCCTTGATCCCACTGGAGTGTACTGAGACAATTTTAGTGTTTAGTGATATTGAAAAATTTTCAAAAAATCAACATGGTTATCCTCGACCCTACTAACGTGTATTAGATATTAAGTTTAGTTGTAAAATTATTTACATTGTCAAAATGGCTTTCGGCTTAGACCCTACAGGAGTGTACTAACCTTACTTAAGGTAATGTTTAATATTTAAGGTAAATACGCATTTATTATCAAATAACATGTCTTGTTGTTCGTCAATCCGTCACAATTTAATATCAACAAGCAGAACTGAAGTGTCGTCGAATAGAAAAAAGAGGAAATTTTTATAGAATATGTTAGATGATTTGTAATTATGTAAATAGGGAACCAAAGACTGCAACTGCCTTTCTGAACAAAATGCACGGTCTCCGGATTGTACTGTGAACTGCGTTCATCTTAATTTATTGAAGTTACCTTAGACTAAGTGATTATTTATTGACTAACACTAGGTAAGTAGTGTAAATTAGTTGAAAATCATCGGGCATTGTACGTTCTGTTATGTTTACTTGTCCGATGTTACTTATTTTTGTCTGTTAAAACAAATGTTATGTTGCATTTTACTGTACCCGATTGCATTTCTTTTGACTTTGGCAGCGACTTTATACTCCTGTAAAATAATAAGACTGTTAGATAAATACTCTAGCTAATTGTTGCTATTACACATGAAAAATGTAAATTAAATTTTTATAAAACTTATATTATCCTTTTATTTTTCAATCCTCTTACACATCCAATACACAGATACACAAAGTTTTAGTCCATTCAAAAATAACATGAAAAATATCACTTACATATTATTATTTAAAAAAAACTCAATATCGTCATTGAAATTTCGACTAAAAAAATATATTTTAAGAACTAAAATTCTAGTATCAATTTTAACACTGGCCAACTTTTATTCAAATCAATTTACTCGTACTTTTTTCAAAATATTACAAGCCATATCTCAAAAATATTCAGTTACAAATTCAAGTCCAAAAGCGATATTTTTTACACGACATTTCATAATATTATTGACAATTTCTTCGTTATTGCATCAGCCTATTGCATCGACCACGTAAGGTTACCATCTACCACAGTTTGGTAATACTAACGCTCGGTACATTAAGTCCTGAATGGACCTACGTAACCGTGTCAAGGGAAGCCTAAAGGTAAAAAAACATGGCGCAGCAGAAACTACGCGTTATAATTGTATGGGAAACACCACGTATTTCCTCATGAGGAATAAATTAAAATAAATTGCAGACAAAGTCTCAAAAAAATCACACGAGGAAACTGGAATTTCAGATTTCAAAAGCCTAATTCACCTAATTACGTTTTCCGAAGAGGACAAATGGTTTAAAAGTTACTTTCGACACTTTCAAGAGGTAAAGACAATTTAAAGCCTAGCTTTTTTTAAATTTATTTAAATTACCCAATAACACATGCCGACTCCATCTCACTTTAGGTAGAGCCGAGTAAAAAACATACTCTATCACATGTAAACTTAAACACTGGCACAAATGAATTCCATTATAATTTACCAGCTGTCGCCGCTAAAAATAGCCAGGGTGAACACCCTGTAGTTTCACGTTGGTATTTCATCAATATGTAGAGTTTACAGGTAGTTTTGTAGAGCCGATAGTGTTCTGGAATGATCTGGATTTTTTTACACATATTTTTTATGCCGCCCGGTATGTGACTAGATTCCGTGTCACTAATTGAATTAACACATGTTCATGGAATTGACACGTTCAATGACCCGACTAATTTGATTTAATTATAAAAATTATTTGATCAGCTGATGTTCGGAATAAAGTTTACTGCCGATGTGATGAGTGCGAAATCCGTATGTTTGTGCCCTTTGAATGATTCAGGCAGACAGATAAAGGACTTATATTGCGTATAAAGCAAACATTTTTATAAATTTAAAATGACAGACTTACAAATATCACGAAAATATTTATTTATGTACCTCGATAGAAACATAATTGACAATAAAAAAAAAAATACTAATCCAAGACCTAGCCTGTGTCATAAGAGAAACTACTAAAGACTTTTGTTCTTTCAAGATTTTATACCTGAAATAAATATTTACCTCTAATGGGGAGAACGAAGCCGAACGAAGTTTAAAATCATTTTGGATCGATTTCTACATAAGGTATTTCTACCTGCTCATAGGTTTACGAAGATTCCTATAAAATATCGTAAACTAACATATTTAATGCAAAAATAAACAAGGAACTCAGTGAGGGATTAAGTCAGTCTCAAGGACCTATTCAAGATTGAGTCGAGTGTACGGTCAAGTAACTACAGTCCCTAGTTTGGTTGAAATTGGGTTATTTCCTATAGCTTAACCTTATTCAAGCGGCATCATATACCAATTCGTTTGGCAACGTTCGTAAAATTAAAATCTTGCGTTGACCCTTCATTGGAGTAGGTCAAGGGCCAGAAGATTGTACAACACCAAACTTGTATGTAAGTATACCCAATAGCCCAAGGGTTTTCGCTTTAGATTTTAATTTGCTCGACTGCCTCGAAATCACAAGTATGTGCCATGCGAATCGCATGATGCGATCCTGAGGTCCCGGGGTCGATTCCACGGTCAAGCAGTGTTATCGGGTTTTTCCACTAGGAAATTATCGGTAACAGCACGGAGTCTGGAAATGTGCCCGAAAAACTTCGGGGAATACAGGTGTGAGTTTATGTACATATGTATGAAGTTATTAATTTGTTTATATTATTTGTCATTTTGTATGAAAAGGATTTGGTGATCAGTGTGTACTTTATATGACAAAATATCACATAATTAATATATAGAACGAAAGTAAATAATATTTCGGCTGCCTCGTGGTCTCGCGGCACAAGGATGTGCCGTGCGATCTAGAAGTCCTGGGTTCGATTCCCGGGTCAGGCAAAGTGTTATTGGGTTTTTCCATTAGGAAATTCTCAGTAGCAGCACGGAGTCTGGAATTGTGTCCGAAAAACGGCAATAGGCTCGCCCCTATTACGTGGGGCTAATACATACCTGGCGAAATGTGGGTGCAGAAATGCACCTCTGCCTACCCCTTCGGGGAATATAGGCGTGAGTTTATGTATGTAAGTAAATAATATATAAATAATATTAAATTATTAGCGTTTCTATAAATTTCGTATCGCATAGTTATTGCGGTTATGGTATTTATGGTTAAGTGTTTATAAAATTATATTTACGAGCACTAAATTAAATATAAAATGAATAAATATAATATACATGCATGTGTTTTTCTAGAACTATATCTGAAATGGCAACCACAGTCGATAGGCGAATTTCAATACCTCTATGTTATTTATATGAAAAAAAATCCTCTTAGACAAATTAAACCATTGTTTGAACTGTAGTTCAGAGATATGATCGGAAACTAGTTAGGGTACCTATTTAAGAACAAATTCTCAGAATCTGAGCCGCTTTCTCTTGAGACACTATCAATTCCTTGAGCTAGGTCGCGAGTAGAAATGTCGTTTATATTAGCATATTACGCTATGGCGGAATATTGAGATATAGGAAAATTATAATCTCCTTGGTTCCGTGAGAGAAAAGCCGGTTAAAATACAATAATCCGGCTCTTCGGGCTACTTACTGACACAAAGGTTGTAAAGGAAAGGTTCGATTTCAGCACTAAGGTTAACTTAAAAAAATATATAAAATTCAAATAATAATATTATAAAATAATTACAATTTTAAATAATAAAAAATAAATTAGTCCTTTATGTGTCCCACTGCTGGGCACGGAACTTCTCTATGGTTGATGAAGGTGAGGTCTTAATTCGTGTAAAATCTAATTTCGTTTACGTTCAGAAACCAAATGTTATAAAACTAAATTGCTTTTGAAGAATGCAGGTTTCCCCATGATGTTTTTCGTCGTCATTTTAAATGCGGAATGCGTTTAAAATTATATCCCGCGACGTCCTATACAAATACGACAATCCAACAACTCGGAAAACAATACCATATTTCCTTTTATAGTGTACACAAGTACCTGACGAATATAATAGCAATTACGACTGACGATTGAATCAAATATTTCCATCAAGTTATATTCGTTCGTCCACCAGAGGTCGTAAGTAGTCTCGGGCAGTTAATAACAGATTACTCTAAGAAGTATGTATTTAAGGATCGCTGATTTTTAGCAGTGAATATTTTACAGCTTTTGTTCAATTTCGAATATTGAACGTCAGTTATTTCCATCAAGTTAAGTATGTTCGCTCGTCCACCAGAGGTCGTAACTAGTCTCGGGCAGTTACTAACAGATTACTCTGATAAGTATCGTAGCGCCGATTGACTTTAGCAGAGAATATTTTACAGCTTTTGTTAACAACACCAATCCCATATGCACGGTGTTGCCCAAATAGAGAATTAAGGGGCGAGAGAATCTCATTATTTATAGTTACAAGTAGTAGCTATGATTATCATATTATTGTGTTATAACATTAAATTACATATATTTTGATATTCTGATGAAGTCGTGATGGCCTCGAGGCTTAAGCACGCGGTCGAGAATCTCGACGGTTGCGGATTCAAACCCCCGGCACACACCTCCGACTTTTAGAAGATTATGTGTGTATTCACAATGAATTATCACGTACTTTAACGGTGAAGGAAAACATCGTGATAAAACCTGTACACTTAAAAATTCTTAGCAATTTCATAGATGTGTAATCCGTCAATCCGCACTAGGCCAGCGTGGTGGACTAAGGCCTAAACCCTCTCAGTTGTAGAGGAGGCTCGTGTCCAGCTGTGGGACGTATATGGGCTGATGATGATGAGTGATATTTTAGGCTAAGACTCCAGTCCTTGACACACCAAATCGTAGTTTTGAATCTAAGGCACTTCCTAATGTCCTTGTTAATATCCAGGTGTTAATTATAGCTCTTTGCTCTTGTAACAAGGTGATAATATATAGCTCACTTAAACATTAAAGGAAAACGTCATAAAATAACTTGACTGATTGTCATCATCTCAGCCTGACACACTAAAAACTTATTTACTGTAGATGAGCTTAATATAGAAAAACGTACATATAAGCAATAATAGTACTTACATCGAGCTTCTTAATAAAAATGCAATATCGTGAATATTTACAAGTTGAAACCAACACATTGAGCATTATGTCCTGTTCTGAGATGTTTTTTACAGTCAGGTAGCAGGTGGGCACGCGCTTGCGGTTCGAGACGGAATAAAAATGGAAGCCACTAGCCCAAGGACACGTGCGAAGGGATGAACTTTGCCTTTATCGCTGCATTTTATACGAGCGAGATAATTAATTGTATTAAATATCGCTGATAGGAGGATGACTGGGAATAAATGATCCGTAAATATATTTTCTTTTGGGCCCTATCCCACCACACACCCGCCACTGTAACTCCTGTGCTCCAGGATCAACAGCGGCACGCACAGTATTGACGCTGAGCAATGAAGCTCAGCGGATCTAAGGGGACCTAAATTTGTCATAATCCCGCAACGAAGTTAATCAGAAAGACAAAATAAAGGAGGAGTTGGAAAACAAAGAGTTGTCCACTTCCCTCCATAGCAAAGCGGGTGACAAAAAACATTGAGCTGTGAGGTTTCACCCTCACATAAAAAAGAAAGACAATTACAATTAGTCAAATTAGACGCAATTAATATATTATTATTGTAATATATTTTAATATATTTTCTGTGTTTAGATATCACCTGTATAGCACTGTCAGCTCGTACAGTCCGCAAGAACAGAGGCTTCAATTGAATTAGATTTTCAGCTTTAGCCATCCATTACCAGCCTGCCTTTTCGCGGTAAACATATATTAACATAAGGTAATGTATCAGCATCATCAGCCCATATACGGCCCACAGCTGGGCCTCCTCTGCAACTGAGAGGCGTTAGGCCTTAGTCCACCACGCTGGCCAAGTGCGTGTAGATGGACTACACACCTAAGAATTTTTAGCTGTGCAGGTTTCCTCAAGCCTGTAAGGTATATTAACACGAAAAGTATTCGATCGTTTTACGGTAGCGCGAAAATAGGATCTAATGAACCTTTTAATTTCTGCTGAGCTGGTATCATAACTAAGTAGGCTCGTAAATTAGAATGCGTGGAATTTCCCTCTAATATGATACCTCTTTTATTAAAATAACTGTCGTCATAATATTTTTTATTCAAGTTTTTAGTAGAAATAAAAGTTGTGTGCGAGTACTAAGACTGTATTTTATCAGCCTTTATGCGAAAAACATATGATAATGACTTAATCGTATTTTTTTTCTTCTGTAAAGTAACTACACCTTACATGATAATATAATAATAACTTAGTTATGTAGCATTTTTATACTGCCATTAAACATTATTACCATATTAACATAAACCTAGGCCTGGATCCGTGACGGTTAAGCAAAGGTGTATTTCTACATACCTATATATTTTGCAACCTATTAAACCCGATATAATTTTCTAACGAAAATATAACAAGAACATTCTTTTACCTGAGAATCGAACTCAGGATTCGTCGACGCGAATGTATGCTGGAATTACTTGCTTTTAAGTTATAATCATTAGCTACCAAACTTGTACCAACTTGGTTATAAGACGACAGACGTTTTTTCACTGACTTTATATTTTAATACAAGTTTAAAACGCATTTTTTTTATTATGGCAAGCTCCGTACCGTCCAGGTAGAAATTGGACAGATAATTGTATCGTCTTATTACATAATTTTAGCCTCCACAATTATTTTTCCACGCTCCTCAACTGTGCCATATATTAATAGTACTCTTTAAATTAAAAAATCTTGCAATCTTTTTGGACTGAGCTAATATGAAAGAGTCCTTAAAAATGTGACTCCTAAAAGTACTCTAACCAATGTATAGTGAACAAATTGCTTATAAGAAACAAAACATTTGTTTTTTGTCTGTGTAGATATGGATAAAATAAAATAAGTAAGTGAGAATCACAATACTGTCTAGTCAGTCGATCTTTCCTGTCTTGTATACCTTTTGTAACGACTATACCAATACAGTTTCTTTGGCGTAATAAAATCAACGTGGCAAATGTTCTAATTGTTCCCTCGTAATAAAAGATTAAAATAAACAATTGACTATCGTCGGATGAAGCGAACCTCGTGTCGAGTCACGGACGATGTATGGATGTTAATATATTAAAATAGTTTAAAATTGACGATTCAAAAGAACTTGTAAAAGTCTATTTGAATAAAGATAATTTTTACTTTGACTCTGATATTTCACGATATTTGATACTTTATTTGAACAGCACCGTACTACTACTAGCCATCAGGTGCGGGGTTGTCACTTTGCCGAGACAGTACTAAAAAATAAACAAGTTGCTTATTATTAAATTGCAGTCGAATAACACTTGTGTTAATATTTTTCAATTCTTGTACACATTACTTGTTTAATTCAATATGTGTATCCTATTGTCGTATATGAGTAATTGTTAATTAACGTTTAAATATATTATGCTTTTGTACCTTTAGGTATAACCCGACCTTAGTCATAGGTTATAGAATTGAAAATATTGAGCAGGAACTAAAATGTTGGTTGACAATATACATTTCCTCTGGTTTTGTCTCTATTTAGTTGGAACAAAAGATTCAAATGGGCTTATTTTATACATGTGGTTTTATAAACAGTATCAAAAATGACAAAAATAATAATGACGCAGTGATTAATGGTTTTAAAATATGAATAGTAAGATATTTCTATCTCTTTCGTACAGATGAACTTTAATGAAAATGACGTCAATCCTTGTGAAATGCATACTTCTTTAACAACTTAGGAATTTAGTTTGATTAACTACTTCTTCATTTCTGAATATATGTATAAAATACTTTCGAATTCGATTTCCAAAGAATGGAGAGTTTCAATAAAATAATAGAATCAACTGAATTGTGATTTTGAATTATGCATTTTAAATTTAAATCATGAACAGCAAAAATTTAAAAACTTAAATTTCGCTAGATCTTAGCAACAGAGTGAGCCTATAAATAGATCGAAATAGCTTAAAAGGGCCTTGGAGATTATAAGTTGATATCCGGGAACAAATACCGGGTTCACTTCGCCACTGTGGGTGTGGATTTCTCAGAAATAATGTATTCATACAGCAGCGTTTACTAAGTTGTATCATATTAAATTAAGTTATTACTTTCATCTAGTAGATGTGGTGAGAAAAACCCGTCGTTTTTTTTTTCTTGACACCTGATGGGACATATAATTATGAACGACATTGTAACAGGAATTCACTAACTTGTAATTTCGTGGGATTTATTTGTAGGACATAATCATGTACTATTAAATATCAAGATTCAAGATCCGAAAACTTGACGACGCTTTTCGTCATCATCTCTTTGCCCTGTTCCCAATTTCATTTGGGGTCGGTGCAGTATGTGTTATCCTTCCACACATCCCTATCAGCCGTCATGTCTTCATTCACCCCATTTTCTTTCATATCTTCAGTCACGCACTCCATCCATCTTTTCTTTGCCCTTCCTCTGCTCGCCCATCCATCAACTTTCATATCCATCACCTTTTTACGTACGTATGATTCATCCCTTCTCATGAGATGCCCATACCACGACAGACGGTTTCCTTTTAGCATTTCTATCACAGGAGCTACTTTCAGACTTCCTCTAACGTATTCATTCCTCACTCTGTCAAGCCGTGTTATACTACTTTGACGACACTTGACGATGCTTTTATAATACTTAAAAAATATTAAGATCTGCGTGGATTGACGATTACAATAATGGTACATCCCATTATGCGTAGTTTGGGGATTTTTTTATACTGCCATTATCACCACCACTGGTACCACCGCTGCTTCTTCAATAACGGTAAAAATATCGCCGGTAAGGCACGAACAACCCTCACCAGACGACATATAATTACCCCGTCTCGATCCTAACTGGATATACACAGGTCCTGTTGGAACAAGCACACTATAGCATACTTGACACTTCATGTACGGTAGTCAAATGGGATATTTGTACCACCCTGGTAAATCCATCGCATACTTACCGCAGTCCACTCCGAAAGGCGTGGCTCTACCACTTTTAGGACTTACTTTGCCACTCTGACGAAAATAGGCTGGTAGGATTTATAAATCTCCAATTTCTATTTGTGCAGAATTATAAATAAAATGGACGACAATACGTCAAGTGTGTGCCCTAGGCTAGGCCCAACGATTACCGATAAAACACATTTTGATTCAATTACGTAATCCTTTCCTACTGATAATATTATCATATCTGACGACAATCGTGTGTACATAATAATTGAAATTTTATCATAATATCTAAATAATCTTATCGTCATAATGCATTCGATCATTATCAACGAGATCTCAAGATGCAATTATAAATCGGTTTAGTATTAATATTCATAGAATCGTATGTTTTTAAATGTAGTGTATGTTATTTGCAAATACGTTTTTCACTCCAGTCATGTGGTTGAAGTATGTTATACAATTTTTTAAACCTAAAACGTTGTTAAAATATAATTTATATATAAGAATTGTACCCAACCCCTTGTACCTAAAGCAAAACATTTCTTATTATTCAAAATACTATTAAGTCACGCATACTCCTACAATGTAACTATAGTATGAAACAATTATCATGAATTCAACCGAAGCGCATCTGTGCAGACCTATAGTATATAGCGAGGTGTAAAATGTGCGCCGGCGCATGCGAGAGGCGCAGGTGTCTGCGGTCATGCGCGGTTCGCGGCGGCCGGCGGCGCGACGCTTTCTTGTGCTAACCTACTTTTGCTGTTCTGTTGTGGCATGGAGTTGCTTTAGCATGTTAAGCTTTTAAAAATATAATTAGGTAAGTTTGTCGGTATGTATCTGGCTTTATTTAGTTGACTATGGACTCTACGTGGTGCACGCTAGATGGCAATGTTACACTATAAAAAATGTATGAATTTATATTTTTGTTATAATTCAAGATATTGGAAGTTATAGAAATAATTTTAATTTCTATTTTAAGCACTCCACTGCTCATACCATACCGTTGTGCTTTAACTGATTTTTTTGGGACAAAAAGGTATACGTTAAATAAAATATTCTCATCGGCTTTTGTCATTAATGTTGAAATCCCACAGAGAATCATAAACTTTTATTTAATACTATTTTAAAATCAACTATTCTCTCTGTTAAATTAGTAAACATAGGTAGTTTGTTGGATGACAGAATAATAATAAGCGACATAAGATGTTTAAAGAGTTCAATCAAGTAAATATTATTGAGGACATAGTCCGCTTGTGCCGATGACATAGTTTAAAAAATATTAAAAAGTGTAAAATTGACGATTCAAAAGAACTTGTAGAAGTTTATTTGAATAAAGATAATTTGACTTTGACTTTGACTTGATACAAATCTACAAATTTATAAAAGAAAAATAATTTATAATTACTTCGGATTGTTGTACTATAAAATTAGACCTGAACAGAATATTAGTTTTATTATAAAGTAATACATATTTAAATTTTGTAATAGTTATTTACTTAATTCTCAGATTATACTCGTATAGAGATATTTACCTACTAGAAAAATTTTATGAGACTACCAACGACTCCACGTATTTCTGTGTACAAAAATGCATCTAAACAAAGCTAGGTGTCGCATCGTAAGTAAGCTCGCTCTCTCCAATCGCCATTATCTATTTACTACTTGGTGCGCTTCTCAATTACCGCCGGTGACGTCACACCTCTCGGAACTGACACCAATGCTGCTATTTATACTTTGCTGTATTTATTACTGATCTTTAGTACGGTAATGAGGGGTATGTTCGTAACACGACCTTTAATTAAGATTAAGGGAGTCTATCAGTATTTTCGTATCATCATCATCATCAGCCCATATACGTCCCACTGCTGGGCACGGGCCTCCTCTACAATTGAGATGGTTGTTGTTGTGGTTGCGTGGTGGACTAAGGCCTAAACTCTCTCAATTTTCGTATAGCAAATATGATTGAGTATGTTTCCATATGTTTAAAGCAGATTGAAGTGATAGTACTTCCAACGGTAGAACGGTAATGATGACAATGGAAGAATAAATATACCAAACGGTTTAATAATCATTTCTTCATATATAGAAAGAGAAGGGAAAAGTGAGAGAAAAGTAGACTGATTGATGAATTGATAGATACTTGCCATCTACCAAAAGGAGATCTTATCTTACGAAACTGTAAATTTTTTGGTTCTTATTATAGAGAATGAAGTTATGTTGAACAATATTGTAGTGCAGCAACAGAATTTTAATTCAAACATAAATTCTTTTCTAGTCAAAACTATTATGTATCTACAAAAATACTATAATCCAATCGATTAAGGCTTAGATATTTAATGTTAATCTGATTGCTCATTGAAAGTTGTCAATGATATCAACAAAAGACTTCCAGAAACCATATCAACCAAATTAGAAGTGCACGTATTTATTTCGTAAATTCTTAAGTCCCGTACACGCATGTGCGGTACTCGTGAGTCCTCGTGAGTGCAAGCGGCTGTGCTTACTAATGTATTTTTCGAAATGCCGCTTCACATGCTTCGTTATTAAGGTGAAGGGAAAACAAAAGGAACGAAATGTTTTCTTTGCATTTAGGAATTCACGCATTCAAAACTAGATCAAGGATCTCCCTACGTTTATATATCTAGTGCAAAACTATTGCATCATTCGTCTCTAAATTCGGAATGTTAATACTTAATAAATGTTGCTACATGAAATACTTCAGGAAGATTGTTACAACTTACCATTATGAAGAAACAAGCTAGTGAAGGCTGTTGATACTTGCACTACAAAATTGTGTTCGTACAATTTAATAACCCTTAAACATAAATTAAACTTGCCCATCTACAAAGTTCACCACTTACCTACTTATGTAACAACCATATCAGTGACCGAGTGACAATCCCGTGGCGCAGTTGGCTAGATACCAGCTTGCGAAACGAGAGGCCGTGCGTTCGATCCCCGCACCGAGACAAATGTTTGTGTGATCCACAAGTATTTATTTTCGGGTCTGGGTGTTTGTGAGACCGACGTTTATCGTATTTTCTGATACCCACGACACAAGACTTGTATCTTAATGTGGGGTCAGAACTGTGTATGTTGGGTGTATTTATTTATTTTGTTTATTTAATATACACTATACAAGGAAATATAAAATAAATGACTTACAACTTTCTGGGGAAATAAAAAGATATATAGCTACAACAGGCTATTTATTTATATTGGACTTTTACCAAAAAAGCTGATTTGGGATTCCGCTTTTAAACAAACGTCTGTGTCTAGTAAAACTGAGGATATAAGAATATTGCGTAAGGGGCGACGCGTCGGGAATTAACGCCGGCCATTACTATACGGCGCGCGTGCACGCAGCCAGCGGTGAAAACTGAGCACCTTATGAGATTGTCTTGATCAGAAAGTTTTGACCGCACCTGAGCGTTTCTTGGTCGACTTTATATCACGTTTGTATAACTTTAATATAAATTGCGCGATTGTTTAGTATAATAATTACAGAAATGCTATAGAAGTGAATATTTTTTCGGTCTTATTTAAGGTATCCTTGATGAAGTTACAATAAAGTTTTTTATTATATTGTATTAAGTCAAACCAGCAGAAACTTCTAACTTTTCAAAGCTATGTGTTTTGATAATGGATTATCACGTTCTTTAACGGTAAAGGAAAACATTGTGAGGAAATCTATACACATAAAAGTTCTTAGGTGGCATACATACTAAGCCACACTAAGCCAGGGTAGGATGGTGGACTAAGGCGTCATCATCATCATCTTCAGCCCTTATACGTCCTTATACGCTGCTAGGAACGGGCCTCCTCTACAACTGAGAGGGTTTAGGCCTTAGTCCACCACGCTGGCCTAGTGCGGGTTGGCGGAATACACACCTAAGAAATTCTTAAGAACTTTTTAGGTGTGCAGGTTTTATCACGATGTTTTCCTTCACCGTTAAATCAAGTGATTATAATTCATTGTGAATACACACGTAACTTCGAAAAGTCAGAGGCGTGTGCCTGGAGTTTGAACCCGCGACCGTCGTAATTTTCGACCGCGCCTAGACCTCGAAGCCATCACGACTAAGGCGTAATCCCTCTCAAGTCTCAACTGTGGAATAGGCCCGTGCCCAGCAGTGAGACATTTGTATATGAGCTGATGATAGGAATGTCTGAAAATGACGCATATTCTTAATTACGGATTCAAATTAAGCATTTACAAGTCGTAAAAGAAGATAGTTCTGATAAATGGCATTCGCTTTTCATTTGTTTATGCGCTTCGCAAATTAATATGCCGCAAGTGCCAAAGCTATACTCGTATAACGTGGATTAATAATTCGGCCGTAGATTTTATGAAGCAGACTTTATGATTATTTTAGTTCTGTAACACAAGTATTGCAAGAATAGCGATTATTTTGGCTAAAGAGATGTGCCTTATTATTCCTGGTCTAATTAACATGAAACTTTTACTGGAAGCGCATTGGGAAATGACGATATAAGTAGTGTATTTTTCTTGCAAGTGCTAAGGATACATTTTTCTTGCAAGTCCATCTAGTGCAAAGGATACAAACAAATGAAATATTGGCTTCATTATTTTTTCATTGAACTAAAAAAAAACAAATTAAATTTTAAAGCGTTCGTTTACAAGCAGTGATGGCCACGAGGTTTAGGCGCGCGGTCGAAAATTTCGGCGGTCGCAGGTTCAAACCCCAGGCACACACCTCTGACTTTTCAAAGTTATGTGTGTATTCACAATGAATTATCACTTGATTTAACGGTGAAGGAAAACATCGTGATAAAACCTGCACACCTAAAACGTTCGAATTTCTTAGGTGTGTAGTCCGCCAACCCGCACTAGGCCAGCGTGGTGGCCTAAGGCCTAAACCCTCTCAATTGTAGAGGAGGCCCGTGCCCAGCAGTGGGACGTATATGGGCTGATGATGATGATGATGATAAAAGCCATCGTAAATGCATCTATTATTTCATAAGCAATAAGCTCTGTTTGGCCCCATCTCACTAATACGAAGGAATTGAGTACTTTTCAATCAACATTATGATACAGATAAGTATGGCATAAGCTTTCACAATGTGACCATCAAGTGAATCAACTTACCAACTCTATTTAATTGTCGGTCAATATCGTCATGCTATTTAAGTCATTAGCTACTTTATTTAGTAATATTAGCATACGTTTTTATTTCTTTTAAAAAAATAATTCAATATGCTTTAGCATGTAGTTATTACCTTATTATTATTGTAAACTTAGATTTTTAAGTAGATAAGTCTTATTAACTCGGACTAGAGTAACAAAAATATGAAAACCTTTTTGGATATATTATGATTTAGCTAATAAAAAATTCGAATTATAAGACCCTTTTTATTATATAAAATGACTATAAGACTTCATTTTTAGTATTAAAAACATAAATCTCTCCGCCACAATCGCATTGTAAAGCAATAAGTGCCTTTGTCATGTCATTGAACTAGAATGTGGTCGAAGTTAATATGTACAAATATGGCAAGTAATTAATTTAATAATTATGATCATATTACGAACGCTCTAGAAATATTGTGAAATACATCCAACAGCCATATTTAGTGCTGACCTAACACTTAGGTGTAAATCTTGTGTGGTATCATAAATATACGAGACACATTGTGATTTCACAAACCTGAAACAATTATTTGGTGATCGAGCTAACCAATGGTTTAAGGTTTCATAGCATAACCAATTAGGCCAGACTGTGTAATTTTCCTGAACAGTATACTAACAGTATAACTGATATACGTATTTCGTTGTTGTCGGTAATTTGCCAGTATTATAATAGTAAAAAGGAATGAGATAGAAAGGATAAAGGTTAGTACAATAAAGCCTCTATAAACCGAACATCAAAAGAGACGCCAAAAAAAAGCAAGTAACGACTTATGGAGGATTTTCACTTAGGTGATTTTTTATTCGACATAAAGATGTTGGTTAATTCTTACACAATTTGAGTTGGATATATTGTTACGTTCGAGATATAGAGGTCCAGTTCAATTTTTCGACATACGGAGGGAAAATATGTACCAAAATTGCTTGGAGGGACTCACTGATTATTTCAACTAATAGTGGGTTGAGATTATGAAGGTTTTGGTGTTTGAAAGGAAGGGAACAAAACATTTTTTCGGGATTTGGACGTTTTCAACTTATCGAGGTTCGACTTAACGAAGTTCTACTGTATCAGTATTCCAACAGTTCTAGTACCCCGGTCGAGCCAGCTCGTCTATACTACAATCCAAGCTGCTAACAGCGTTGCTCTACTTCATAATATGAAGAGAATTAAATGAAGAAAAAATAATAAATTTATATTTAAATCAACAATATTTAAAATCCACAAACTTGTTCGTTTATCAAAATGGATAATTAGTAAAAAAACTCGAATTTTCTGTATTTGAAATAGTCATAATACCTTGATTGATATTGTAGTCTCTATTTGTGCCGAAACGTGGGTTTTACATTTGGTATGATTCAATGACCTTATCTAATGTATTCATACTTTTATAGTCTTTATTATGTAACAAAAAATAAGTTTAAGCGAAGAAAATCCTCATTTTATTAAACATACCTAATACAACATATCATATAATGATATAAACGTATTTTTTACTATACTTGGTAACTTCAAAATTACTTCGATCTCATGACCCCATAAAATAAAATAAAAAATGTAACTACAAAAAATACTGCGACAAATCAAATGGCAACAGTCACCGTATTTAATTTAAGTAAATAATAAAGAAAAATATTACATTAAATTTAGCTGCTACCAACGATATTGTTTAATTCCATAGACAATGATATATTTATCTTTACACACGAAATATATGTGCCACCAGCAAATATAAAAAAAAACATTAAATTTAAAAATGGAACATTAAAATTATTTTTATTTTTTCCAATTGAAAAATGTGAGTAACGCGACAAAGGTCCAACAAATAAACGTTGTGTCTAGCGTTAAAGGGAACGGTCTGTAGATTAGAAATCGCGGAACTAGAAATCTAAAGTATAGACTTGTTTTCTAATACATACAATCGTGTACAGTGGTGGTGGAAAGTCATTTTGTTGTTTACCTCAATAAATTAAACTGCGTATACACACTCGGTGCCTTGAATGGTGTGCAGTGACGGTTTATGTTCATTGTGTATGATGAAATCGTGAACAACTTCTAACAGTATATTTCCTTGCACAAATATTTTGCTATTTGTACCAAAGCAAGTACACAAGATCAGTCCTATTCTATCTTCACCTTTCGTCAGTAACATAGGTACCTAGTCAGTGGCGGACCTTTCATAAAGCCCAAAAGGCCAGATTGTCTTACAAATTTTTTGAATAATAAAGCTTTAAATATTTATTTAACAAAAGCAATTTGACATATAAATGAGAATATTCTGCCCCCACAATAAACAAATATAAACTAGACATTACAAAATTAACTTTTAACACTTTTGGGCTTCTATGGAAGTACCACCATTGTGCCTAGTGTCCCAAGCCTAGGACGCCTACCTATCATTAAAAAAAGAAAAAAAAACACAAAAGTGCCTGTCCATTTCAGATATAATTGTCTAATTAAAGGTTTTTCAATTTCTGAAAGACATACTACCGTAAAACTTGTGTGGACACTCGTCAAAGTAAAAGTAAGTTCAAATTGCTAAAATCATTTTGCATAAATTCGATCGTTTTGTCAGCCCACAGAGCAGTCAATTTATTATTAAAACCCATATGTCCATCAAATGATAAACATAAGGTAATGGCACTAGTAGTTGACCATGTACCTGTAGTTGACCACCAATGCACATAAACTGATAAAATAAGAATTCGCGGCATATTTTTAAACTAATTCCATATTGAGTAGTCAGTGCTGTCATGTGGTCTACGAAGCGCGCAAACTACGACTCCATTATTTTCAAATATTTAAAATAGCCTCCAGTTGTTTGTTGATTGACGCACCGTAAATCTATTATTCGTTTTTTTGTAATAATTTTCTTAAGGATTGAAAAAGTTTGAAGTTAAATATTAATAACTTTGTCACCTTGTTGATGGTAAGTGTTTTGCTTTTCTTATTCGTTATGGATTAATTGAGGTAACAGGGTATTTAAAATACGAAAATTTGTTTACAAGATTGAGATGTGGGGGTGGTCCACTACTGATTCCGTTTTAGCATGATTTTCTAGTAATTGACCAGGATGGTCAACTTCTGATGAATTTCTGTATCATGTAAATATACTGTACGGAATAATATATGAAGGGCATCATCAATTAGAATCAACTATTTTATTTACTTTTACAATAACTTAATTTTATTTAGTAGTTGACCACCTTTATTGTAAGGTACGATCAGTTACTAAAACCAAATTTTCACCTTGTAGATGTGAGGGAAAAGGGGTACATTCCTAAATTATACTAAAGCTGCAATGCTCTCAGCAGTAAATGACGTTCGTCTTCATAAAACACCCATAAGAACGGCTGAAAAAAAAAACTCTCACAATAATGATTGTGTTTTGGAAACCACAATGGAACCATCAGCAACTGCGGTACATATTACTGTTGGTGACGAACTAGTGCTAGTGACGATCCCAAGATCACCAGCAATTAGCATTGCTGATGATATATTTGAAACCAAATTGATCTATCAATTTGACATCATAGGTCCTAACGATATGCTTGAAAATATGCGTAAACTTTCAACTACTGTTGTCTGATTAAGAATCTGACAAAAGCCTCGGCAAAAAGTAAATGGTGAATTTGTCATATTTAAGTACGGCCTTGAGGATTAGGCACGCGGTCGAGAATCTCGACGGTCGCAGGTTCAAACCCCAGGCACACATGACTGACTTTTCGAAGTTGCATATGTGTGTATTGACAAAGAATTATCACGCACTTTAACGGTGAAGGAAAACATCGCGATGAAACCTGCACACCTAAAAGTTCTTAGGAATTTCTTAGGTGTGTAGTCCGCCAACCCGCACTAAGCCAGCGTGGTGGACTAAGGCCTAAACTCTCTCAATTGTAGAGTAGGCCCGTGCCCAACAGTGGGACGTATATGGGCTGATGATGATGATGATGAAGTACGATAATAACTTTTATCCCGGAAAAGTACTTAAAGCTATAAAAAAAAAACAGCTACAATATCATCGATGAAAGCAAATGGTCGATTGTGGAAATGGCCAGAACATTTATTAACGAGCGGGGGATGTTATTGTTATTATATTTCAAATAAAACGCAAAGTTGTCTTAATTTGCCTTCTTATTTAACAAATAATTAAAAAATCTGAATGGTCAACTACTGATGCAAAACATGGTCAACTACTAGTTTTTAGGTGGTCAACTACTGAATCTCTTATATTAAGTTTTATTTTGATTTTTTAACTTGAATTCAACCATTGCACAAGAAAAAATACTGTCTCATTTCGTTAAAAGACTTGCACAGAGTTTACAAAACAAAACACTCATTGAATTCGGATGATGATTAAAGTTAGACATTAAAAAAGAAATTTCTGTGTCCTTAAGTGGTCATCTACTGGTGATATTACCTTATATTGCGCTAGATTCATGAAATAGTTGTTGTTTTTCGAGAGTATTTGATCCGCACCGACACGGCTCTTGAAGTCTAGTGTTAGTTCAAACGACATTTGACAGTCGACTAATAAGTTTTTACGTTGATCAATATTTCAGAGGCTGTTTAAAGTAATCGTTACTCTATAAGAGTACTGCATAAAGTTTCTTAACTTCTTTAGGGCGGTAAATTTTTAACTTTTTTATAATATGTATATTATGCAGGTGATTTCATTTAAACTCAATATTCATGTCTGCATCCATCATTATGCGAAATTGCCACGCCGAAGTACTACAGACATATGTCACATTGAAATGAATTCTAGTTTTTTATTTAAGTTTCCTTTGACATAATTACATTTTTGTTTTTGCTTGAATGAGTAAGTTAGCGCTTCTATTATCGTATACTAAGTAATCTAATTTATTGCCATGATGTCGGAATTATACTGTATAGACTCAGCCTATCGCAGTCCACTGTTTTAAACCGCCCGCAACCATCCGTTACACGCAACCCTATTTTTGTTGGCTGCCTCGTGGTCTCGCGGCACAAGTATGTGCCGTGCGATCTAGAGGTCCTGGGTTCGATTCCCGGGTCGGGCAAAGTGTTATTGGGCTTTACCATTTTGAAATTTTCAGTAGCAGCACGGAGTCTGGAATTGTGACCCCCTATTACGTGGGACTAATACATACCTGGCGAAACGTGGTTGCAGAAATGCACCTATGCCTATACCCTTTCGGAGGAATACAGGAGTGAGGTTATGTATGTATGTTTGTTTATTATGAAGCAATAAAATTTTAACTCGCAGAAATTTGATATTAAAGCAATGAAAATGTTTATAATATTATTTAATAAACTACCTATCAAGTTTCATACTTAGTGGTTCAATGGGGCAAAAGTCAACTCCGAATTAAAAACGACGGGTTTCCTAAGAGCCCTGGTAAACGTTTATTTGTTCTAGAAAATATTTAACTCGTTATTGAATTGTGAAAAAATATTGATTACACACGAAATAAGCACCATATACATGTAGGGACACACATAGCTATAAAAAGGTGACAATATTTAGTTAAATAATAAAGATATAGTGATCAATTCGCATACTTTGTCGCTGTTTCCTCATTTTGTTGACAAATATAATATAAATAATCTCTCACATTTACTCGGCACTCTGCCATATTAAATTTGTTTGCCGTTGATACCGCCCATTTCGTGCTCACTTCGGACGCCCAGTGAGATGAGCCACCAACTTCGGGATCGCTATGTGAGTGAACGTATCCGGTACTATGCCTTGCAGCCACAATAACCCCCTTAAGTCGCCTTTTACGACGAGCAAGGGATACCGAATTCATACGTCTCATTACTGGATGGCATTACAACATCCGAGATCTGTCGAGTTCCGTTACATTTTTTCCATCAATGATATTTTGAATGGTATAGGTACAAAACTTTTGACCCTAACATAAAATATTTGCTATTATTGAATACTGGAAATTACCATGCCTCATGACAGTACTTAATCAAAAACTACATAATTCTGGCTATAGGTATACAGTGAAGAAATGTCAATAAGCACATCTCTATACGACTGTACCCACACGTAAATACTGAGGTATACCTATGCATTACATCTGCGCATATTGGATATCATGATAAGAAAACAGTTTTCACTCGGACAGGGAAAAGGAAACGCCAACTGGCTTCTAACCAGAGGCTGATCGCTGCCGGTATGTATGGTGACCATGGTTACCTTTCACTACGACCTGTGGGGTTGCCAAAATCCAACAATAAATAATAATACATATACCCAAAAGTCACATACATTGTTCTGACGCCACACTACGACAAGTCTTGTTTCGGAGGTATCAGACAAATATTTGTGGATAAGAGAAGTATTTCGCTCGGGCGGGCATCGAGCCCGCGGCATATTGTTTCATAAATTTGTGTTTAGCCAACTCCCCGTTTATAGACAGAACAATAAAATTCGTAAAATCATCATCATAACAGAACTTATGCAATAGTAGTTTTAAACACAAGTTAGTTACAGAAAATATATCATAATTTTTAGCATTTAATGAAAGTAAAATTCTCAAATATGATTCTATAGAGTGAGTGTATAACTTTATAGTATGGAAGATTTTAGATTTTGTTAACGTGATTTTTACCTGAATATTTGTATGTAAAATATCCTATTTAAAGGAAATTGTATCTCCGGAAATATCATTGCCCAACGAAACGGCAAAGCATGTATTATATTACTTTGAGAAAATAATAAGGATAATTTTAATTCTATTTTATATTATACATGTGTTCCTACGGGAATGATCCTCATCTTCAATTAAATAATACCATTTGTTTAGTACACTTTATCCAAACGATGCATTTCATGGCGACACTACAACCGTGTAATTTCTTCGTAACATTTCCCGGTCATTATGTCTTGGTCACATATTCCAGATTAATTGAATACGGACCTTGAATTATATCTCACTTTGCGCCGGATAATAGGCCTGAATATTACACATTTTACATCTTCAGCCAATACGTGTGGAGGGAGAACGGCATTCCGAAGCGCCTATTTTACTACAAAGATAGAGAAAGTCTGCACAAATGAGTCTGGTTTGTTAGGGATATTACAATCAGCGCTGAGTATACTTTCATTTGATCTTTACAGGTTAATCTCGCTTTTAATGACCTTTCCCTGTAGTATAATCTTTGATTTATCTTAATTAATTGTTGAACATTTAATTTCTTGTTTTATGTATGTGAATCTGGCTGCAGACATGCCTTTCTAATGGTCTTTAAAGAATTACAAATACAAATCGTTTACGATAATTTCTATCATGATTTAAACAAACTCTCATCATCTATTAAGGAAATGATACTTAAAAATTGTTGAAATAAACAAAACATTTTTTTTATTTTATATAATGCTTCCTAATAAATATTTTAAAAAAACGTTCATCATCATGAACAGGTATATGCTATATTAGCCGTCCTCCAGAGTTTTAGTAGCCTGGATAAAAACATTAGTTTTTCATTAGCAGTCTGTTTAGCAAAGAGTCTGGAAATATATCCGAAAAATTACAAAAGGCTCGCCCCCTACATGGGACATAAAAACACCTGTCCAAACCTGGGTGCAGTAATGGCTCTCTGCCTACCGTTTTAGGGCTGAATAAGCATGTGTATGCTTTCACTTACTTTTTGCTACCCAAACGAAATGACCTTTAATAGTTTTTTACTGGTAACTATATGGCGTTTTAGAAAACAAGTCAACACTGTCCGTTATAAGGTCAGTCAATACAATGTAAAAAATAATTAAATAGAACACTTCGGAATTCAAACTCAACATTATCCATATCTTATATTACACCAGTTATTTACGAAAAAAATTAGGTGTAAGGCACTAGTTCTAATTTTTTTTTCATAAAGTTAACACGAAAATGAAGTTTCATAAAGAATACATATAATTACAACTCCTTCACTACTTTTACCACAAAATATACCCTTCAACATTCACGTAATACTAAAGCTACTTCATAAGGACATGACACTCCGCAACGTAAGTCGGGAATCGCCGACTCACCTTTCGCCATTAGACAAGACCTTATTCTAAGCCTATACCATTATTCGACATTCTTCTACATAAAATATCACTAGGAAGTACGGAGTCGAGATCAGAAGGCGTTCTACCCTATTTCTATGGTAATGTTCTATATCACACACATTAAGCTGTGTATGCAACAATGTACTGCCGACGTTATGGACGGGGCTCGCCTTAAATATCGGGTGTGCTCGGGCCTTTAGAGTGATGAAAATGTGCCTGGAAAACGGTCTACTGCTCAATAATGTTAAGTGGCTATGTGGGATAAATCTTGGTGTTAGATAATGGGCCGCGAATTCGTGTTCGAGCATTGCTATTTAAATAAACAGTATTAATATTTGTCTGTATTTTGCGATGAAATAAGATCAAATTAGTGAAGAAGCTAAGTTGTGATGACGATGACTCATCATTTATGAGTGATAGCACAGTTGCATAGGAAACATACGGTGAAACAAACCTATCCATCCCCGAACTAGAGACAAAAATTTGTATGATAAACAAATATTTGTTCCGGGTGTACATATGTATAAGCCAGTAGATCTGTCATAATAACTCACGTATATGTCATGTATGTATATATGATATGTCATAATAACGAAACAAGGAAGGGATCTTAATTTGGAGTCAGAACTACGTATATTGAAAAAAATGCAAGTTCAGACAAAGTCAAAACCACTATTTATACGAGTATGACTTAATTTTCAAATATTACATCGTTACAATTTTTTTAAAGAAGAATAGAAGTATAACAAATGTACATATATGTATGTTTGAATGCATATGTTCTACATTACTCTCTTTGCTATAATATTTCACAGAATATAAGCGGATAAACACGGCGAAGTACTTATAAAACTCCTTAACACCACCGAGCGAGTCATCTAAAGCAATATTGACTTATAAAGAAACAGACAAGCTCAGTTGAGCTCACTTTGTCCGGTGCGGCGTTAACCCTATCACTGGTCAGGAAAACATTCCGTGGTACCGTCCACTCGCCGCCAGATGGCGGTCGCGGAGGCCGTTTCTCATATAAACTTGCGCCCGCGCCGCTCAACTCATTGCCCGAGAAGACGTTCGCGTGTTTACACGACTGTGCTTTAGAAAAACCCGCGCGGTGTTACGAACTTTTGTGATCTGTGCTGTCATGGATATTGTCACTTTGGACCCCACTGGACTTTATTAATTTAAACAATGGAGTTCACCCTTGACCCTACCGGCCAGTACTAACGCGCTCTGTATTAGAATCCTATTAGAAATGGATAAAGTATTGGATCCTACTGGGCAATATTAAAATCAACAATGATCGGCTTAGACCCGACAGAAATATACTAGATATCAACATGTGCTGCGGACGACGGAGGATTTTCACAGGCTCCAGTCCGGGGGAAACATCATCCTGTAGAAAAAGAAGGTTTTGGACCCAACACTGTCTTGACTGATCAATAACAACACGCGCTTGTATATAGAATGAATAAAGAGGGACGTGACAAGGTCATCGGATGGAAATCAGCTGACTGCCTGCCGCGTGCAACCCGGAAATGTATAGAAATAACTTCAGCGGACAAAATCTCACACCACATGTACCACAGCCGGGTTTCCAACATTCCAAAAATAAACGTGAGTATTTGTTTCTTTTTTAATCTAATTTATTGACAGCCTTTACAGTTGGCACTCTTGTATTCTGAATTTTAATGCCCGCCGTGAGCTGCCTGAAAAAACTTAATGTATGTGAGTCTGTGTGTGTGTATTTTTTTCTATTTGAAGATTATAGCATTAAGACAAAGAAGCAGACAGTTATCGCCGTGACGAACTCGGGAGCTGCACGCTGCATATAAGAGTTCATTGCACAGATGTAATCCTATTTTCCCCAGCACAATATTCGGATATTTTCGGATGAATGCCGATGTATTTGAATTAAGAACGCGTAACCATAGATAACTACGAGCAATTACATATATTAAAATTTTTTATTGGTATAATAAGGCCGTGCTGAAGTTTTCTGTCCGAATTTCGGCCAGTATTGCGATTTTTATGGCACCGACCGCGAGTTCGTTGACCGGACATATTTTATTTCATCGCGCGCTTCCACGTACACACACAGAGAGTACGAACTCACACTTGCACGGAGCGTCACGCACACCGGCGCGCCACATCTCTGCATGTTTGCGTGGAGTTTCGCGTAAACATAACACCGCGCTCATTTGTACCGCCAATGTAATCGTTGCTACAATTAATTAACATTATTGTGTCATATAATTTGCCAATGCAGGAACAACTTTTAAATGGTACTTGTCAAAAACTGCACCTCTCTCGGCAATTATACAATTATCCGATAGCAATCTTTAACAAAACATAATTATGTTTTCACAAATAAACGAATATTGTAATTACATTACAGAAACATGTTTAAAAGACACGAGCCGGACGGGTATCGTAAAATCTTGAGATTAAAAAGCGCGTAATGTGCCCGTGTTTGCCGAATTATTCCAGTTCAACAACCGGGCGAACGTCCGATCGGGAGTTCAAAATAGACACGGACACGAGTCCACGCCGCTCCTCCACGACATATCAAAATAAAGTTTTAAAACGCGCCAACGCTCACAAAAAATGTACACGTTTTAATTGCCAAAGTAGATTATGTCAAAATGGGAAACGAGATGTTATGTCACGAGTTATTGTTATATATTTATGGAATGAATTGGTTTTATCTGGGCGACGCGTGTCTCGTGTCGTGTGACAAGATGAATGACGTCGACAGTGGCGGCTGTGGCGGCATCGGCAGCCCTAAGCCAGAACATGTGAGATTGAGCAATATATTTCGCGATGAACCTCCTTGACCTCCGGCAGAGCCTCTGTCGGCTGCAGTGTGGCCTGTTTTCGGCATTGCGTCATCATAGGTCACTACCTCCCTAGTCCGCCATATTTTTTGCTCATAAACTTATGCTCAGCACGTTGGGTTCTTCCTTTGTTAGTCCATTTAAACTCATGCAAGCTATTTTGGTAACTCAATATAGGCGAGACACGGCCGTGTCGTAACTTAATGTGGCGTAATTTGATTGTGATAAAACTTGAGCTCGAAAATGCTATTTTATTCGCTTTTTAAGGGCATCTAGTGGCTATAAAGTATGGCATATGGGGACACAAAGAGTCGGGCTCATGTTTGAGAGATACAACGTAGTGTGAATAGATAATTGTATTAAAACACATGTTATCTCTTCAGACGTTATTCCAGATTTTTTTTTATTAATGGTAAAATATAAGCTACTCAAATCATTGCCTAGTAGAATGGTCTATAAGCAGATTTAATATTTCGACATTATAACTAAGCAATCTCATTATCTGAGTACCTACTGAAAAAATATTTATATTGTTTAAATTATTTTTTTTAGTTTACAAATAATATATGTTTTCTAAGTACTGTATTCCATAGTTACAATGTTTTTATAAAATAAATATTTAAGTGACTCAAACGTATTTTTTAACTTTTGATATTTTTAACTTATCTAAACGAAATACCACATTAAACATTATATATTGAAATGTCAAGTCAAATTGGGCTATTTTACCACGATGCTTGCGTAATGAAGGCACTGACTCTCAAAGAATTCAAGCCGTATTTTTTAATCAATCATGCGACTAATTGCATTCAAAGGGGATTTTTTCCAATATTGTAGTGCGATCGATGTGTTGCCAACATTGTAAATTAAAGTCAGGTGCAATCAATGTTTCATCATTTAATCTTAAGTGACGTGACATGTTACGAAATTGTTATGCAAAAAATAATTTATTTTGTTATTATTGTTAGAAACCAAGAATAGTATTATAATTCGTTATAACTGGAATCTTATTAAGTTAATTAAAAAATAAAGTCGAATATAATTCTCTTGCATTTAACTCAAAACGTTTAATTATTTTTTCATGAAAATATGTTACCAATTAAATGTTGCGACTTATAATTAAGTTATTTTGCCTCGCGTGCAATAATTGAATATAAAAAATCTTGCATGTCCCATTAAAGAATGCTTCAAAATTCCCTCAGGCAATGCCACATCACCTACATAAACTAGACCAATTAGATAAGTCATAAAAATTTTACATATACGTTTAATTGCCGTCTGTGTATAATTTTAAATTCCAGCAGATGCAATCGAAAAACGAACAGCGATGCATCGTCCATTCTGATATTATGCAAACCAATATTACCGAGTTAAAATGTCAACAAAGAACCGGGAGATCAGGCCGACATTTTTTTCCATGCAGCCAGCAAAAAGCCCACATGAATTGTGCTTAAAAATGTATACTTTTTGCGATGCAAATACTGCATACAAAGGTGCGCAAGGTCGGTTCACAGCTGTCTCTGCCAGTCTAATTAAAGGTTTAATAATTAAGTGGCTGGGCACTAGTGGCAGAGAGGACAGGTGCTATATTATTTATGCAACTATAAAATCATTATTTACGTACATGCCAAATTACTTACATTTATTATTTAGATACATTATTGCGTGCGCCCGAAGCGATGTAACTTGCTAATTTGAATACCGTGTAACTTATTCCGACTCGTTTGCTTTTTTTGTGTTTCAATTCATCGTCGTATCTGTATGATACACCTTGCGACCGATGACAGCCCACGCCCCGCGAAATAATAACCTCAAATACAAGTATTTATGTTAACCATATTAATCAGTGAAAGCTAACAAGTCTAGACGATTAATAGTCATCATCAAAATAAAGGTGTGTTATCTCCAAAGGTCATCTCATATTTTTTTAGTCTTGTAATTATCCTGATAATTTACTCAATAAAAAAGTCATTGATGCATTAAAGCCAGGCAGACTAACAAAAATTATGAAACTAAATACTTTTGCTTTAGTTAGTTGGCTAAATCCTAATTTTAGTGTTGCCGAGGTCAATGCATACGCCTCACAATGTGAAAAGATGTTGTTACTGCAGTTGCAACGTGAATGCTATCGTTGTATCTATGAGACGCCGTGAACTAACTGTCTGCTGATCCGATCTATGTTACATAACTGAAGATTTGAGGAAAAATGTTCTTCCAAGTGATGTGACTTCCTCAATTCAGTTGCTAAGCCATAGTAAATTGTCGTCAATTTATCTTTTGCTGTTGGTTTATTACTAAAGCTTGTCCCCGATATTATAGAATGTTACAAAAGAGAAGTCGTTGCACCAAAATACTATTTGAGGCTTCGCTTGGCCCATATTTGGCTTCAGGAAGCAGGTGTTTAATATGAATAAGATTTTGAGTCGTATGCACCGTCAATGATTGGTGGAAATTTAATTTGATTCAATAAAGTAAAACAATCGACTTCTAATTTTATTAAGGAACCAGTAGCTAGACCGTAGGTAGAAGATTGTTTTCAAAAATAGCACGCAAAATGAATTGAATAAAGTAATAATTACGTGCGCAACAATCTAATACCAACGATGCTTCGATAGAATACCAATTAATAAATAAATAAAAGAACACACTGAAAATTGTTGGGTTTATTACTTGTAGAATTAACCTGTTAATTGAAAGTAATGTATGGGTGTTATTCATAACCTTTAGTTGGATCATATTTTAAAAATTAACCTTTATGTAACTCAATGAACTTTTCGCGAATCATGGCAATTACCAGAATATTCTACAACATCCCTTACGTCATCTACAGCGTACGCAAAAAAGCCGTTCAACACGGAATGTTTTGATTTTCCAACAAATTTAATAGTCAAGGAATGTTTGGTCGGAAATATTATGAGGAGTCAATAAACTTAGTCAAGGAACTGGTTTTTATTTGTTTTGGACACAAATATTTTACCATAGATGTGAACGTATATTAAAAAAAAACATTCGACACGGCATGACTATTTATGGAATGGTACTTCAATTTAGTTTTTTTTTTTATATTGATTCAATATTTATAATCTGTTTTAAATACTCCACTGCTTTTCCTATAATTGTCTGGAGCGTGAGGGAATATAAAAACTTTTTTTTAACTGTTTATGGATACGTGTATTCTAGATTCTATCAAAAGTAAAAATTCAAATGTAAATCCCCCCCTGCAACTTGCGTTCATGCTTAATAAATCAAACACACCTCTCAGCTGGACATTTGTATTCGTCATAAGTAATAGCCGGTAAATAAAACGTGCTAACTTGCTATAATTATCTTTTGTGAAATAAAATGCAATATAATTTCGCAACCGTCACCTTTGGTCCGCGTACTGGCGGAATCACCTTTAGCTTACCAAAGAGTTTTTTAAGTTATTGTGGTCAGAGAGTATAAAACTTTAAATGAAATTCGTCACAGTAACCTTTGTGTTTAATGATTAATTTAATGAAAGAATATTAAACATAAATTAAAAAATAATTATAAAAATGCTGATTGTTATTAACATTTGAGTCTCATTAATTTAGCTCAGAACACTAATGGTTTTTACAATGTTTCGTTATCTGAGTAGAATAGGTCTTAACTTATCATTGACTACTTCAGTTTTAATTTTCATAATCACAAAACTCATCATGTTTTTTTAGTGTGCAAATAGGATGTTGCTTGGGTGGAATAACCATTGACTTTTATCCGTGCCAAATGACTTTTTGGCAACGATTGTACACGAAAATGGCACCGAAAACGCAGCCAGTGGGTCAAACATTGGCCGCAGACAGCTAAAATTAAATATTTATCTGTAGCCTTGCTTGTTCAATACACCGCGTTGCATCAGAGCCACTTGCATAACATTTCGCTCAGTGTAACGTAACATCCGCGTGAGTGCAGCTTTTTGTGCACCTACACGATTTATGTAGCTATTTGTTAAGTTACACCTGTGTCCCATTTACAAGCTTAAGAGAAACTGGGACACCTAATACCCTCTCATGCTTAGTTACTCGTGATAGACGCCGCTTGCTATTAGCACACCTTGTAAAATTGGAATTAACAGTCTTATGGCCGAATACTGAAACGCTACTTAATGTGAGGGCTACTTATATTTAAGTGGCTGTTATAATTTAAGCGGTAAACTGAAACATCATTTATCGGTTTTAAGACTGTGATTAACTAATGCCCACTTAAATTTCCATAAATGGCAACATTACCACAAAAAGTTCTTTTACATGTCATTTTTTAAGTATATACCATTTAAATTATAACAGCCACATAAATATAAGTCGCCCTCAGATTAAGTAGCGTTTCAGTATTCGGCCATAAATTCTACAAAACTGAATTGGGACTTATAATAAACTCTACTCTTTAAAGCGTATATGCAAAATATGCTGTTTGAAAACCTGGTAACCATAATTTATTGAATGTTTTATCGAGCACCAATGAATACACTATAAGTCGTCATAGTAGGATTCTCCACATATAGTTTTAAAATAAATTTCACATACTAAATCAACTTTAGAAAACCCTTATATATCGTTAGTTTTTTATTGATGTAAATCATGTCCGAACTTGTCCCAACATGCCACTGTAGTTTTCCATTCATCCACATTGAACAATAACTTTAAATACAGATTCAAAAATATATGGCATTAATTTAAAATATGTTAATCTAACGTCGGCTTTAATTGAAATCGATTACAATCTAGATAAGTCGGTGCAACAGCTTGAAAACTATAGACCGAGTAAGGGAATGTTGAAGCTACAAAAGAATCGTTGCATAAGCTTGCGTAACAACAAAACAACAAGCAATGCTACTAGAGAAAGGAAACAACTAAATACCTTCAGATCTTCCTGGACTATAATGTTATTGGCAATATTATTCTTACATTGTAACAAGGCGTAACGAGACGAACCTACAATCATCCAATTGCCTCGCTCGCTTAGATTTTATGGCCACCTATTAAGTAAGGTCGTTCATATTGTGTATATTAATATTTTTGTTGGTGTTTTTAGAACTGATTAAAAAGCAATTACTTAAGTGCATTGTGTAGTGTGTTCTACTTACTAACATTCACAGCATTTTCAAAGGTAGTCAAATAACTACAAAGAAACATTAATTATTTTAAATAATTATTAGAACACATAATTTATGTTATTAATATATTGTTTAAATTGGATTTTTTTTGTATGAATAGGTATTTTACGGCCATTTTAAATCGTAGTGTTTCGAATAAATTAAGAAAGCGAACCAATTATGGCGACGTAAGGAATGTGAGTTGTGACAAGTAATATTTAAAACAAAAATATCTGACCACAATATTTCCTGAATTCTCAATAGTAATGTCACTCGACTAACCTTGGCGCGAAATAATTGAAAAATAATTAAAATAAACTTCATTGTCACAAATCGACCCTGATCGGTCACAATGCAATTTCGATTGTAACTGATACTGTTATAAATAAAACTATTTCAGATTTATTTTTGTATCCATTATTCATGTAATAATATTTGTTTTTATAAAAATTGAATTGAATACTTCTAAATAAATCAATCCTATAAAGTGTCACCGCAAAACAAACTCAAAGTAGATTCAATTAGTTAAACTTATTTACAATATAACATGTATTTAATGGCTATTGGCGTTGTAAAAAGCCCACCCTAATCGATGGAGGTAACGATAACTTCCTCATATATTTTTTCTATGGCTACCGACGGATTCGTCATCCATCAAGTCATTGACACGCTGCATCCAGCGTCAATATACTAGGAGCCGATGAGATCGCAAGCGTTCACTCAACCCACTCGGTGCATCCACCTTATCATATCGTCCAATTACCGACCGGCAAAAATATAACCCACCTACCTAAACTGAAACATCCAATTTAATATCACACAACTATCGCCGCACACAACTTTAATCTATTCGTAATAGATAACGCACACGAACAAAAAAACGCGTGTACAGACACGTGTAGCACGCTTAAAATAATCTCTTCGCCACTCATGAACTCCTGGTACTAGAAACATAGAAATCGCTCATGGACGAACACGAAAACACAACACATCAAACTTTCACATGTAAGGGGTAAAAACACTAGTGTAAAAATCACACGCTGATAAAGCGTATGCTCTCATTTCGTACACGACTTATGTTTTAGGCGTCTATGTGTAGTGAAAACGTTTTCCAACACTATGGCTTGCTTGTATACGTGCATAAGTGGCAGTATCTCATAAAGGAACGCGTGTTAATAGCAAAGTTGTGTTTCCGCATAGGCAGTTCTGAGAGGCGACTAACACGAGCGTGTGAGGTTGGCCCCCGGCCCGCGTGTGAACACGAGAGCGTCAACCTTACGAATTAGAAAAAGTCGCTTTACGCCAGTTTCGCTTCACGTGGACGGAACATTCAGAAGTAATATTTTATTTCACTAATTAAACATTTTAATATAATTTAATGAAAATCTACATTATTATTCTAGCCCGTGTATTATGATATCATTTCATGTAATCAAGATATGATAAACAAAAAGTATATTCGGTTTAAAGAAGCAGAATACGTCAAAAATGTCGTTTGCTGGTGTGATTGTGACACGCCTACACGCGCGTACGCACACTAACGCACGCCGCACACAGTTCCCGCGTATAGTGAACACACACCACTGACAGCGAGTACGTCATAAGTTGGCCTCTCGCGATCTCTGCGAGCCTGGTACCTCGTCTCCCCGTAATAAGCCGAAGATAACTCGCTTTTCTTGATCACATACAATAAAGGAAAGCATTATTCAACTTCCGTGTTCTTTATAACCCACCTGATTTGGATTACCATGAATGTGCGCATTGAAAATGTGGAGTTTTTCATCACGATGAGTTAATGCAAAATGTTACTTACGAAAAATATCATTATTAATTTTTATCAAATACTAACTACCTAAATGCCGTGATGGACGTCGAAGCCTGCCAAAGCAAGACGTGTATACATGCCCGCTGTCGTTCGTTCGATAGAACCTCCTACACAAGAAACCTTGTAGTTAGTGTATTTTTAAACTCTTCATACCGTCTGTTCGCCTAGTACAAACTGTTCTAATTGACGATCCGAACAATCAAAAGGTGGTCGGGGATTGCTTCTATCGAAATCAATATACATACATACATTACTAACACTGATTCATTAAAAATGTGAATTATCAAACAAAATGTGTGTATAAAATAGTTATAATAATTTACAAAATAGTTATATACATATATGTATTTTGCACAGCGCCATCTGGTATCGGTTAGCTATAATTAGAAAATACGAGTGATAGAGTTGATATAATATGAAATACATAGCAGATACCAAGTGCTGTGCACAGTTTAAAGATTATTTAAGGTAATGTGTCGTGGAGTTTAATTGAACAATGACAGGTGTGTAAAGCCTGGTCCGAGCCAAGGATGACCACTGCACCCGGTGCAGTAGGGCAAATGGCGGCAAATATTTTGCAAATGTTTTTGCTTCAAGTCATCTTCGAGACATGGCGCACTCTTCTATTATAATTAGCACCTTTATCACTATGTTATAATTGGATGTTTTGCGTTAATACAACATAACATGTATTAATTATGATTATTATAAAAATAATAGTCATTAATAAACTAACTTGTACTTGAGTACATTTTTAAACACAAATTGAATTAAAATTACCTATAGTCATGATAATGTTCTAAAATACAAAGTAATATCCAAATCCATATTTCGGACATCGGCAAACTGATTCTTTACATCGTTTAAAGTCATTGTAAGCAATTTCAAGGTATTGCGAAACAAAAACTAACCCCTAATATTCTGAACATTTGTCCAACAAAAGCGTAAGGACTATCGACAATTATTGCGCAAAGATAAAAAAATAAATGACCACTTTTTGCAATATTACTGATTGTTAAAAAAATTGTTTGCTTTTGCAAAAAATTGTTATGACCTTGAAAAATGTGTAACCAATGGTTCTTGTTGTCTAAGGTGGTCTCTTCTTTTTTGTGTTAAACATCTTTTTATGAATATTTCATTGTGCGATCGTTATCAAAGAGCGTGCCGACGTTGTCTGTGAGCTTTTATGACGTAACTTGTCTGTGACAGAAAGCATAGACAATATACATAGTTACCCATATTTAAATTTCGATGTTTTACCATAAAGAGCGTATTCAGTAGAGTCATATTTATATTAAGATTATAATGACATTGAATTACTTTAAACGAAATACTTTAAACTATATTATTAACCATTAAAAAATATAAAAGATATAATATAACACATAAAAGGTGGACTCAATCAACATGTACCAACGATTTTATAAATCTAATGTATCCAAGACACATCACCACATTTACATATAAAAATGACGTAACAATTACGCTATAAATAGAAAAACGCGTGCAGTTTCCAATGCAATTTTATAGCGATTATAAAAATTTTGCCACATTAAATTTTTTACATTAACTAGAGCACGATTAAAACAAAAAGAAGTATGAGCGCGGATGGCCACCTGACGGCATGTGCGCTGCGACAACATATTGAAAAACCAGTCAAGTTTAGACCAAGTATTATCTTACAGCTCGCATTATTTTAAATGTGGACACCAAACACGATGCGCAGTGTCCCCACACAAAATGAACCTACGGTGTAAAAAGAGCGACATCGAAATTACATGGCACTTATATTGACAAAATACATCAAAAGTAGAATTCTGTTTGCCAGTTGTTTCAAATGAACATATTTTTAACTATGAAAAGAAAATACAAGTAGATTATATAATTCCAATTATGACTCATACTCTTCCAATTAAACTTAGACATTGAATTGGCGAATTGTTTTTGTGTTATTTATTAACGTTTTTTTCTGTTGTTTTCAGATGACAATGAATTCGTTCCGGACTTCAACAACCTTCATCTTCATCCCGCATTCATTTCGAAGCATAATATCTAATCTACGTTAAATACTCATTAGCTATAAGATGTTATGACTGATTATATCTCAAGTATGCACATATCTCTTCATGCATTTGTTTATTATAATATAAATTATTTTTAATTTTAATCGTGTAAGTGGCGTGACTTCTTTGACTTTTGTATTATTTTTACACATGAAAAAATGAATTTGAAAATAGATTGCACGTAGCCAGCCAACCTTCTTTAGTCCACTTTTTAAGTCGTAAATAATAAAACAAAAAATGTCATCGAAGTGACGTCCATAGGCTAAGGCAAATATGAAATGACAAGCAAAAAGAGGCAAAGGGTTTTTGAAAGGTTTTCTACATTTTGACTGTACATTTTTGGGGAACCTTCAAAAATAGACCGTATAAACACTTTAGTCGTAGGAATTTAGATTTGTTTTAAAGATTTCGGCTCCTTTATATACGTAACTTCCAACACAATTCGAGTTACCATTTAATGACCTTCAGCTTGAAAAAATGTAAATAAAGATGCAACAATTTTCTTGTGCTTCGTCTGTTATCTCTGCTAGGTTTTACTTAATATTATAATTTAAATAAACAATTAATAATATAGTATATACTTTGTATGTAGATATATCCTAGATAAGACTGCGTTAATTTTAAGCTACTTATTTTTATCGTGGATTTTTTGAAAAACTGGCTACCATGCATAGAGTAAAGCACTTCAGATTATTTTATTTAATCTGTAATTGTTATAATTAAAATAATTTTACTACTTTTCTTTTTATTCTACTGTTGTGTACGTAGAAATAAAAAAGTAAGTTTTAATATAGTTATTGTATATTTAATGTTGCTATAGACAATGTAGAGTAGTTTAGGGCTTGTCGTTATGCTGTGTAGCCAGTTTATCAAAAATCCCGTGTCGCATAAACTTTTCATTGTTGCCTATTAAGACTGAAAATTTATTATCTTCGGCCTTATTTTATGGAAAATCCTCTTTTGTAAATCTCCCAGAAAGGATCCCACCCTAGAATATTTTGATTATTTTTGTGTAATTAATTAATTAAGTGATCGTGGCTTATTATTTTAGGGGATAATAAAGATGTTTTATTAAATATTATTAAAAGGCTTATGTTGTTTTATTTTTATTTTTGTCATAATATAGAAAAATAAATTTTTATATGACATCGCATTTAGGATTTATAAATATAATATACCTAGTGCAATTTTCATCATTTATACGCGTGACAGCTTCCAGGGCGCTTGCAATTGGCCTGTGAATAAGAGTACTAACTTTATGAGATGCATTTTTTTTTAATTGAGAAGATATGAAAAGATTTAAAATTCTATAAATACCTGCAACACAAGATGTGTTTCTTGGAAATGAGTTGGAACTACAAATTTTCTAGACTACACAGAAGAACACACAAATGAATGAAGTGGGTTGTCTGGAAGAAATCGCAGCTAGCGATAAGACCGCCTGTTGTAACTATATATCTTTTAAGTTGTATGTTATTTATGTTATTTTTCCTTGTATAGTGTACAATAAAGTATATTAAATAAATAAAAATAAAAATGAACTTCAACACCTATTAACAATCGAACATCAATCCAAACATCTATGAAAAAGGTATTTTAGTAAACAATAAAAAAAAATTGGTATTAAAAAGCTTTAAAACACCTTTGCTTGCTATTTTCGAATATTACGAAGCTGATAATTAATTTTTAATATTACTCGATGTGGTACTGAAAAAACATAATATCACCAAAATAAGCTTAATAAAATAAATTCGAGTTATTTTGAGCCAAGGGTATAAAGTACATCTCCACCTTCTTCATCAGCGGTTTAAAGAATTAAAACGAAGTTTAGAATATTTCGCTGAAACTCAAGCACTTATAGAAACCAAAAACTAAAAGAATGTAAAAGTAACTAAAATTCCAAGTAGAGATATGAATTCGAGATTGATTCTTACCATGTCTTAAACTAATTTAATCTATACCTTTAAAAAAAGTAAAAAAACACATCAAACTACACTCCGTTCGATGTTAAAGAGTAATATTACCCTGATAAAGCTCAAAATTACTAGTACTTTTTGATTTCTGTAGCGGCAAAGTGACCGCACTGACACGTTATAGTAAGTTGGGCAAAAATCACGACTGTCTAGTACCTTTCGGCTCATTTATTTATACGTGTATTAACCAAAAAGTGTATTAACGATAAAGGAAGATATCCTGAAGGAGAACCTGCACACCTAAAAGTTCTTAGGAATTCCCCACATTAGGCCAGCGTAGTGGACTAAGGCCTAAACCTTCTCAGTTGTAAAGGACCGTAGACTGCTGATGTTAAAACAAAAAATACATTAGGCTCAGTAGACTGGTGCCTTCAAGGAACACATATATTATTCTGGATTTTAGGCCGCACGGTGGTCCGTATCCGGGCGAGTACCATTTTCCTACCACCATTATTTTAGTAACTTGCAAATATAACTTAAAAAACAAAGGTATCCCATTTATAAAATTGTTTAAGTGTTATTTGACGCAGTTAGTTAAAGTCCAGCCTGTGAAATGCGAGGCCAAGGGTTCAATCCTCGTATCGAGTCAAATTGTAAGATCCAAAACAACTAGTTTTGTTTTGGGAATTTGTTAGACCGAATACATGTAGTTTCTGATACAGAAAGCCCAAGGCTTGTTTTATGTCAGTTGATGTCAGTGTGGATCAGAACGATATCTAAACATACAACTACGAGCATGTACTCTATAGTGGATTATATTTAGAAATCAGCCAAAAAACCTAATCATGTAAATAAAAAAAAACAATAGTAATGAAATACGTGGTTTATGCAAAATCGATACCTATGACTAGTTGTCTACGAGACAAAGGAGTCTGACGCAGGCGAATACGCAAGCAATGTCTATTACAAAATAACGCATAATATTCCATCACACAACAGGAGATACCATCGGCCTGTATTCGTACGCATCACCTCCAGTAAAACGACATTTTCTGCGCAAACCATGAATGAAGGCTAGATAGCACGGGTAATCAGCAGCACACTTGGTATGTTTGAAATTTCCGCCGATTAGTGGTTTAAAAGCCATTTTGTGACGTGAGAAATTGCGTTTTCCTTTAATATTACTGTCAAACCACCTACAACGCGCATTCGTTATAAACTGTCGGTTTTTACGAGAATAAACATTTGTTGTTCCCTTTTACTGTGTTTTATGCGTATATTTAATTAAACATAAATGATTCATTATTCTCGACTGCCTCGTGGTCTCGCGGTACAAGTATATACCGTGCGATCTAGATGTCCTGGGTTCGATTCTCGGGTTGGGCAAAGTGTTATTGGGGTTTTTCTATTAGGAAATTCTCAGTAGCAGCACGGAGTCTGGAAATGGGCCCGAAAAACGGCAATAGGCTCGCCCCCTATTACGTGGGTCTCATACATACCTGTCGAAATGTGGGTGCAGAAATGCATCTCTGCCTACCCCTTCGGAGAATACAGGCGTGAGGTTATGTATGTGTGTGTCCATTATTTTATGCTAATCCAAATTAACAGAAATTGTTCTGTATAAAACCACATATTCTGCTTTCTACAAAGTTCAATATTATACATATGCATGTTTATAATAATATGTAAGGCAAAAGAGGCGGTAATTCCTACCTATTATAAAAGTCATATTTATTTCCATTCCTTAGTTTCTGTATAAATAATTAATAAGTTAAATAATTATGTGTATCCATACTAATATTAATGTCAAATTGACATTGTTTGTTATTCTCTTAAGGGTAAACCGTTGAACTCATTTTAATGAATTTTGGTAGAGAGATACATAAAAATATTAAAAGTTAACTTAATATCTCGGAAATATTTATAGGGTCCGGAGGAAGTATTTTTAACATTGGTTAACGAATAACAATATGCCGATTGCTAATGCTAGCTTACTCTAGTTTAATAATATTAACTATAGAGGGTAGAGGTAAGGAGAGTCATCTCATATGGTAGAAAATCGAAAAAAGTATCCAGCTGTAAGCTGTAAATAACAGTTCAAAAACCTTCCAGAATGGCGCTGGTGTAGACAAAGGGTATGGTATGAATTTAATATTATTGTCGACTAAAGTAGTTACTTATTGAAAATGTTAACTACTTGCGTTGTAATACAAAATAATGTAGTAAATATAATCTTAAAGAGTTATTATAAGAAAACGCGTGTAGCTAGAGTGATTTTATATCCTGAACTGTGAATAGTACGTTTATTGATTTCCGCTTCTTTTAAAATTTACCCTGATTCTGGCGCCATCCTAATTTAATACATTTTGACGGACACTTCTGCATGATGATTCTCACATTCACACAGATGATTCTCCTTACCTCTACCCTCCATTATATTAACTCACAATTTAAATGGAAACTGATAACTTAATAGAAGGATGTATATATTTAAAAGTACTCTATGACAGCCAAGTACAATTACCTAGTTCAAAGTTTGCCCACCTTTTTGTTCTGTATATTTTAGCTTTGTTTGTACCAAAGCTTGGATAAATTGTTACAATTTTGTGTTTCGTAATTTTGTTACAGCTAACGTTTGTATGAGTACATATGTATAACAATAAAATTACCATACTACATAGATATTTATTAGGAATATTTATATCTCCTTAAAATTCATTTCAATATAAAAGTAACGTGAAATTTTCGTTTCGGTTTTCTATGAAATACGGGTAAAAAATTCAAATAGTAGGAAAGGGCACAATACTCAGTCTACAAACAAGATGTATCTAAATGCAATCAGTATCTAGTATAACTACGAGTAACTAGGCGTCTTTAAGGATGACTCCGAGCATTTTCTATTAGATGGAAGTCAAAGACAATTTGCTAAATATGATATACATATGTCTGTAAGGACCAAAAAATAACTTTACTGGTACAAGGTTTTGGACAAAACATGGTTAAGAAAAGCTATAATAGAAAGTAATGGGCATTAGACGGCCTTAATTGTCAACTTGTTCAAACTATGCGTGAAAACATATAATCGTAAATTAACAAAGTACCACCAAATATTCACGAGCACCTTCATAAAAACAAATAACTCGAAACTATGCAAGTAATCTACCACGAAAGCCATTACGAAAACAAACTTCCATATCTAAAGAAAACAATGTACCAGGGCAGCAGGAGTAATGGGCGATGCACCGTTAGTTCTAAATACCGATAGCGTATAATCGCGACCGCCTCAGATAGTGGCATGGATATAATAAGCTATTACTAAGCACTAACCTTTGATGTATCGTTTAGCGGTACCCATGTAAGCTATGTGGGCCTGGACGCCGTTAAACAACGATTAAGGACGGGCCCACCACTGTCGATACTTTCTGAAGTCTTGGTAACCTTGAACAAAAAATTGGTTAGAAATACTTGTAGTTTGAAGAAACAATAGCAGAGAAATAAAATGAAGAATGAGGAACTCATAAGCATATGTGAATGTGGATTGTGAGAATATAGAAGGTGCAAAAGATATTATAGTTATAGTTTGTAATTAATAGTCTCTACCTATCAGATTAGGGACAAGTGCATGAGCTTTACGGAAGTATGACTGATATTATTCTTATTATTTATTTGCATAAAGAGACACAATGCTAAAACAATATGATGATAATTATTAACATAATAAGTCATATATTTCTGAATAATAAAGCCATGCATTTCGATAAAAAAATTAAATCGATAACTGCAACATTCATCATTCAAACCACAGATTAAAAACCCTATGATTCACTAATATCGTCACCACACCTATACAACTTCTTTACGAGTATAAAAAAAGCATCGATATAAAAAAAGCATCGATAATCGACATCGATACGTTCCCTCGCCGCGGCAGGATCAGGGATACGCGGCCACTAGCGCAGTGGGTCGGCGGCCGGACGGAATGCGGAAGGGCCCGCATCCCTACTGCTGCACGCCGCTGTCGCATCCACGGATACGTCCCGCGATTTCATTGCACTTGCATAGCTCGATTCAAAACACAATAAATGACTTATATATTCATATATATTATATAAATGGCTACGATCATTAATGCAATATAACGTAATCGTTTTGGGTGTTAAATTTTTAAATATAAAAATCTGTTTTAATCCAATTTCTTACAGCAAACTCTGAGTGAAGCAGAGTTTTATGACGGTACCTGCGTGGGATCAGATTTTTTTAAATTCACTGACCAACGTGATAAAAATGCCACAATTATATAGAAAATATTTCTACATCATGCAACCATGATAGTGGTTGTCAATAATAACTCTTACTTTATTAGAGAGATCAAAAGACCGTCTCACTACTCCTATAATAGTTTCTTACGTTTTCTTCAAGTGTTTTTTATCATTAAAGGAACATGATTAACCTTTTTGGCGACTTAATAATACTTAATTCATTCTTATTTTGTCGTACACATACAAAGTTATGAAAAATGTCATAAAATTAAACACTAAAATGCACTCAGTATTTTATTACTTGTAAATTTATTTTGCTTAAAAGGCCAATTAAACACTTATCATATACATATTGATCATAAAAATAATAAATTGGATTGTATTAAAATAAATCCGTTGATTTGGCGTTAATAATATTCTGCTACTGATATCCACATCTAAAATGAGTAATAAGTGTCCTTTACTGAGGTTTTATGCACAAGTTTAATGTTTTACGCTTTAATTTATTGATTTTATATACGGTCGGGTATATATTTCGGTACAAAATATTATCATAAATAATAACGGCAGGTTCGTAACAACTCTTTCAACGAAATCTTGCAATACAAACGTTTTTTTTACATAATATATTATTTAAAAAATATAAAATCAACTTTGAAAATCACCAAGCTCAAAGTTATCCTTAGTGACAATATCTCGGGTTCTATCCAGAGATCCGATGGCTTGTGGACCCGCATTTAACGGTACTCATATAACCAAAATCAGGCTCTAGGACGATAAAAAATGAAGCCCTCTCGATCTATCTCAAAAAACGAATGAGTCCTGTTAACTGCGGGGTCAGTACCCCACGCACGGGGTGGAATGACCTATTTAGATTGAATGGGGTCATTAAAGGCGCGTTTGTTTATTTTTAACGCCATCGGAGATAGGCTCTGTTGAAAAATCGGTGGAGCTTTCTGGAAAATGTTCGGAGCGAGTGACGATTGTCACAATCTGTGGTATTATGTCATTGTGACTTGTTGATGATATTTGGGACCCAGTAATTAATATATTTTTTGATATTCTGTGCATCACATTAATATTAGACCTAATGAAAAACTTACCTATGTATTAGCACGACGATAGCACCGAGCCTGATGGAAATTACGAAGTCGAAATAGAGCAATAGAGTTACGATATAAATAGCGCATAATATTCAACATCACCCAAATATAAGCTACTTTTAAACCCAAAATTACTAAGGAAGAGCGAACTCGTGGGCTGGCAAACAATTTCATTTATACATCATATTATTCATACGGCAAAGATACGAACTTGCGAATCTTATGGTCTAAGCTGGGGTGCTTGTTACAAAAGCTGTAGCTCAGTACCAAGCGTCATTCTATAATAGGAGATAATAAAGACGATGAACAAAATGTAGGTATACGAGTATTAAGTGCGGTGCGTCTACTATTGCACCAGTATCAAGATCTCTTTAAAAAACGATATGTGAAATTTTGGAGGAGAAAAGCTATAACACCCGAATAGCGCCCGAAAGTCACCCTACTTTCTTTAAAGTCTGCTATGAAATGAAATGAAATTGCTTTATTTAGTCACGTAGGCAATCAAATAGCACTTATGACAAGTCAATACAGAAAAGAAAAATCTTTTATTATTACATTATAATTTAACTATGGTTCATTTTATATAATTTGTACAAAAATATTTACGTTTTTTTTTTTTATAATTTATTTTTAGTTTTCATCAGGAAATACATAATATCTTATTATTATTATTTTAAAGTAAATAACGAGATGGACCTTGTGTATTTCCGAAACGTCACGTATTATTTTAATGGTACCACCGGATCCAAACGCGACCCTGACTGAGAAGACCCGGCGAAACAAACTCAGCGGGCTCACTTTACTACTGGAATTTACGCGGCGCGACCCACACCTGAGTAGATCCAGCGAGTCCAACTCAGTGGGCATGTATTTGGTCCAGTAAGGATAACATAATTATATTATATGACCTGCCAAATAAAAATTGCCTTCTTATTATTTATTTGCTCGAATTATTTACTCGATCGGTCGTCATTTTATTTTTATTTTATTTATTTTGTGCACATTTTATATTAGATATCAATTTGTATTTGATGTTTTTATAATGGTTTAAGTTACACTTGGAGCTTTGGGTTAATTTATATTTATTTATGTATTTATTCAAATGATTTGGTTTAAGAAAGAAGAATGTGAAAGGTACTGGGTTCCAAGATGTGGTGATGGCGATGTGCGGGAGAGATCTAATGCCAAATTTCCTTATCCTCTAAATACTGATTTATATTGTAGTATCCCCTTGTCATCAGAACACGTTTAATGTGCACCTTAAATGAATTATCTGATAGGTCAGTTACAGATTTGGGGAGCTTATTGTAAAATTTAACGCAGTTGCCTATAAAGGACTTACTGGTTTTTTCTAATCTTAATGAGGGTATCACAAGTTTATGTCTACCCCTGGTATTTACATTATGTATATCACCAATTTTACTAAAGCTAAATACATTCTTACGTACATACATAATATTTTGATAAATGTATTCAGACGGCACGGTCAGTATATTACAGTCCTTGAAAATGGATCGTAAGGAATCACGGCTACGTAGATCATAGATAGCGCGGACTGCTCTTTTCTGTAGTATGAAAATGCTGTTAATATCAGCCGCCGATCCCCACAATAGAATGCCATAAGACATTATACTGTGAAAGTAAGCAAAGTACACTAACCTAGCCGTTGAAACATCCGTGAGTTTTCTTATTTTACGAATCGCAAAAGCCACGGCACTCAGTTTACTAGATAATCGCTCTATTTGCGGACCCCACTGCAGTTTACTATCTAGAGTTATTCCTAGGAAAACAGTTGAAGTCACCAAGTCAAGTGTTTCTGCGTTTAATGTAACAGGTGACATTACATTCCTAACATTTGGTAATGTAAATCGAATGCATTTTGTCTTTCCTGCATTGAGTAGAAGATTATTACATGAGAACCAATTCAAAATTAAATTAAGTACATGATTTGGAATAGCTAGATCTTTATCCTTACGATTTATTTTAAATATTAGTGACGTGTCGTCAGCGAACAAAACTATGTCTGTAAATTTCTGTACCATGTAAGGGAGATCATTTATATAAACTAGAAACAAAAAGGGGCCCAGAATAGAGCCCTGTGGAACCCCTATTTTGACTGTTGATCCTACTGAGGTGACGCCGTCCACACATACTTTTTGTTCACGACCCGATAAATAGGACATTATAAGTTGAAGAGAGGAACCACTTATGCCGTAGTAACTCAGCTTCGTAATAAGGGTCTGGTGATCAACGCAGTCGAAAGCCTTCGAGAGGTCACAGAAAACCCCAAGAGCATCTTGTGACGTCTCCCAGGCTTCCAGTACAGATTTCATCAAAGATGTTCCTGCGTCTTGCGTAGACCGACCCTTTGAAAAACCAAATTGGCTACTATGTAATATCCCATTTCTATCAAAATGTTCCTGCATTTGAGTGAGCATGATCTTTTCGAAGACCTTACTAAGAGCTGGTAGTATTGAGATGGGTCTAAAGTTTGATGGATTATTTGGACACCCCGACTTAAATATGGGCACAATTTTACTGATTTTCATTAAGTCGGGAAAAATACCGTCACTTATACAAGAATTGAATATAACCGTCAATATTGGAGCAATATTAAATATAATAGCTTCAATAGCCTTAACCGACAGTCCCCATATATCTTCAGTAGCCTTAATTTTAAGATTTTTAAAAGCTTTTATTATTTCGGAACAAGACACTCTTTCAAAAGTGAAAATGGGCATATTTCCAACAACATTTTCTTTTAAAAGTGATTCAGCCAAGACTGCTGATGATTGCAAGCATTTAGTTGTCTCTAAAGGTATATTTGTGAAAAACTTTTCTAGGTAATTAGCAATACTAACTTTGTCTGAAACCAGGTTGTTGTTTATAGCCAAGGTTATCTTGTTGTCAGTAACCTTATTTCTCCCAGTTTCTGTATTTATAATTTGCCAAGTTGTTTTTATTTTATTGCTAGATAATCTCAGCTTTTCACTAATATAAGCTGCTTTAGCTTGCATGCATACTTTTTTAAATATTTTAGAATATTGCCTGACATAGTTTATAAAATTGACATCAGGTGTATAGGACCTTTTGTCATACAAGTTATATAAAATTTCTCTACTACGTCGGATGCCTTTGGTCGCCCAAGTACTAAATTTAATGTTAGAATTAATTTTAATTTTTACAGTTTTAATTTTGCACACTTTGTAGAATTCTTTGCAAATTGTATCAAGTAATGAAGAATATATATCGTTGGGACTGTCAGAATTAGGTTCTAAAATATTAATTTTTGATTTTAGGTTGATATTAAATTTACCTAGGTTATGTCTTGTCAATGGCCTGTACTTAATTATTTTTTTTATGTTTTCAATTCTATGTTTCAATTTGACTAACAAACATTTATGGTCCGATCTAACTCCTATTTGTGTATACTTTTCAACCACTTCGAAATTGGTTATGATATTATCAATGCAGGTTGCTGTTTCAGTAGTTATTCTAGTGGGTTCAGAAAACAAACAAGTATAATTAAATGAACTAAATAATGACACAAATTTACATTTATCAACTGAATTAACCATTAAGTTAATATTAAAATCCCCACATACTAAAACCATCTTATTATTTTTAATTTTTTTAAGAATATCCTCCATTGTGGATAGAAAAATATTAATATTCGACGAAGGAGGCCTATACACACACAATATTATATATAAATCAGTTTCCGCACATGCAACCTCACACACTCGTTCAACAGAGAGGCAGGAGATGTCCTTCCTTTCTTTGAAGGTAATGTGATTTCGGATAAGAATTATCGAACCACCACCTTCCGCCGAGGTTCTATTAAACGAACTAGCGACCCTAAAACCATTCACATTAAAACTCATAAGGTGTGCCTTCAACCAAGTCTCAGTAAAACACAGTATACTTATATTAAATGTATCACTAAAAAGTTCTATTTCTAATATTTTGCCAGAGAAACGGTTTATATTTTGATAAGATAAAACTAAATATTCAGAACCGTTTCCTTTTGTCACATCTAAAAGTTTAAATTATTCACCACATTAATTTTAGTAACATTACTAATTGTGGGGGTACAAAGGGACTTAGTCATACTACTTATGACTGTGTTAATATAGTTAGCTACAGGTGTAGCAATAAGTCTTAAAAATCTATTTGGTAGATACAATGTATCTCTTGTCAATTTACAATATTTTCCAATAAATATATTGGTGTCAAAAAATGAAAATTTGTCACTATAGTGACTCGTTAAAAATTGCATATGTCTATTTAACATATGAATATAATTATTTAATTTATCTGATATTTCGGCAAAACTGTGTCAATTTGTGAGAAACAGTAAACAGTACCAGTAACTTGGACTCCATATTTGCACTGCATTGCACGTAACATCAGGTGCCGCTGAAGTCGCCGGCACAAAAACGTATTGTAGGTGTTCGGGATCGATAATAACTTAGTTGAGCAGGTGACGCAATGCCTATTCGGTAAATCCATGCTAAGAAAAAACAGTATTTTAATTCAAACTTACACTTTAAGATTGTAATGTAAGAATTTGCTATAACGTATTTTCTGGGCAGGTGGACAAGCACTTAAGGCGTCTAGTCGAGCACAATGTGGATGTTACAATTATTGTGTCACTAGTTTGTATGTAAAACTAAATTCTTTGAGCTGCTCAAGAAGAGGCGAATTTTTTTATTTATATTTTCACTCGCTGCCTTGCCTTAAGTGTTTTGGAATAGCACATGTTTATTAATTTACAACGCCTTATAGGTTCAACAGTGGACGAAGGAAATTAACTCCTTGTGATTCACATGTCGAGGGCTTTTGTATTATTTATGAAATACTTAGCCTTATTGATGTCAAACTTACAATTATATTGCAACGGTTCTTCCTTATGTGATAAAGGAAAAAGTGAAATGGATGTCTTTTTTAATTTCTGCAACACTAATTTTAGATGTTCATTCCTTAAATGTAGCCACCTTTTGAATGTTAAAGCTAAAAAGTGAGTGATGGACGTCATAAACTGTCCTATGACATTTATATATATAAAACACCGTTGCCGGAAGTATAAAAACATTAATGAGACTAGCTTAGCCAATAAGGATCCCAGCTGATTGTGTCGTGTGACAGAATGCTAACTTGCTCGATTTTACATTGGACAGCACTATTTTTATCATAAGATATGAAAGAAAAAGGGGTGAATGACGACATGACGGCTGATAGACATGTTTTGAAGGAGAAAACATTCTTTGTCGATCCCAAATAGAATTAGGAATAGGGCAAGATAATGATGATGTTTAATCATAATATTGATTTACTACTATGTGTTTATTTATTAACTTTATTACCTTAATGTGGGAGAAGAAATATGCACGAGACTGTGGGGCGTATATTCTGAGTAATGAGAAGTTATGAGGTTTTCTGTCAGTTGTACTACAGCGGGTGAACCAATCCATCCGTATTATTTGAAAATGGCTCTACTGCTTCCAAAACTTATGTTTCTTAAAATCGAAATCTGGTTAACTCAAGTGACAAAAAACAATTATAGTAAATGATTTATAAGAACAGTGTTTCATAAAAAATACAGCTACTCCACAGTCAAATAAGAATACGCTACGTATGGTCTGGTTGACCTGTGTCTTGTGTGGTACCAGTCTTAATAAAAACCTGCGGGAAATAAAAATTAAAATTCTACAGACAAAGATAAAATATTCTTTATTCAAATTTATCTCTTTTGAATCATCAATGAAATGGAAAGATTCACTAACTGAGAGAAATTGCGTGAGCTTAAGTTTACTCGTGGAAAAATTTTCATATACCCCCAATGACACACTAATACCACTGCTCTCGTGTTAGCCCATATAAATATATAAAATCAATACATCCAACAGTCACATATATAGTTCTGACCCAACATTAGATACAAGCATTGTGTCGTGGGTATGAGAAACTTTTCGGTCTCACAAACACCCAGACCCGAAATTTATGTCTGGTTAAAAATGGTTTGACACATATTTTATATTGACTTAAAAAAACTGTCTCGCTTATCCTTTCGTACTATAGGTATTTAAACTGCATAAAGGCGAAAAAACATTTGTTTTCTTAAATGTCCCACATAACATAGGTACAGAAATGAGGTGATATTATTTACCCCACAAATAACAGGCTCGCACGTGGAAACATACCTATGCATGGAGTATGAAATATAATATTTTACAATATTAGAGATCCTTTGGCAAATACGCATAACCATGGGAAGAACAATATTTTAAATCCAATAACACAGTTGTATTTTTAGTTTTATTTCTTAAGAGAAGGAATTATTGTGTATTCATAATAAATTATCGCGCTCTTAAAAGACTTCCACAAGTAATTTCTTAGTTGTGTAGTCTGGCCACACGCACTAGGCTTAAGAGAAGGTGAACTAAAATACCTCAGTTCTAGATAAGACCCGTGATGTGTCGTGATGGCCTCGAGGTTTAGGCACGCGGTTGAGAATCTTGAAAGTTGTGGGTTCAAACCCCAAGCACACAGCTCTGACTTTTCGAAGTTATGTGTGTATTCACAAAGCATTATCACGTACTTTAACGATGATGAAATCTACACACCTAAAAGTTCTTAGGATTTCCTTAGGTGTGTGATCCGCCAACCCGCACTAGGCCAGCGTGGTGAACTAAGGCTTAAACCCTCTCAATTGTAGAGGAGGTCCGCGTCCAACAGTAGGGCGTATATGAGTTGATATAGGTAGGTAGAAACGGCAAATTAACTACAATTCACCTGATGATAAATGATCACAGCTATCGATGAGCGATCATAGACGTAATTAACATAATTATAATAAACTAGTTTTTGCCCGCGACTCCGTCCGCGTAGTCTACAGGGTTGGGTTCAGAAAGAAAATAAGTTATAGTATATTTTACTCCACAGTGTCCAGCCGGAGTGCGGCAGCGCACCGCTCATAGTGTACAGCGCGGCGCTTGGCAAGTTTCTTATATGCATTGTCTCTTGTCGTATACATATAGAACATTTCATCCCCTATTCCCTATCGTTATTTTACCCCCTTAAAAGCCAAATATAAAATATTCTAGCTTCAAAAATTACGAATTTCCACACAAACTTTCATCCCCTATTTTTATTTTACCCTCTAAAAGTATTTTTTTTACAAACTTTGTATGTCATATTTATTTATATCTAATCAACAGCCTAAAAAATAAGTTTCAAGCTTCTAGCTTAAAAAATGACAATACTTACACACAACCTTTCACCCCCCCCCCTTTCAACCCCTTAAAACCCCTTTTTCGCAAAAAAAATAGTAGCCTATGTCCTTTCTCAGCGTATAGCTAGCTATGCGTGTTCCACGGAGGTTCTTATACATTGAAATTTCTGCGATATAATCATAAAAAACGTAAAAAACTCAGCAGCTAAAACTGGCAACACGCTTGTCCGTTTATTATTTTTCATTTATCACAAAATTCAGTGTTACCCTCCGCGAGTCCTTCACATTGATTCCATTTTAAATACGACGCTAGGTATGAGTGACAATGTCGTATATTTTACAATAAATTTACATTAATTCATTACCTCTCGCCGTGAAGGAAGTTTTAGGCGTATAATGCTGTGAACTAAATTGCCTAGAATGTAATACTCATACAAAATCGCACATCGTACATACCTACTCCATATTACACACAACTTTGTGGATAGCTTAGTGCTAAGAATTTTACCTCATTTTTCTCATGTGTATTAAAAAATTAAGCATACCTTACATTAACCCTCACTGTTTTTGTTTTATATGCCTGTAAGACGATAGAAAATTCGTCACTGATTATATGTGATTACTTTATAAGACCTGTCGTACTGTATAGATCGGAGTGTTGGGCTGCGAATAAGATGGACGAAAGACGACTGCATGCAGCAGAAATGCGAATGTTGCGATGAATGTGTGGTATAACACGGATTGACAGAGTGAAGAATGAATACGTAAGAGGAAGTTTGAAAGTGGCTCCTGTGATAGATAAGCTGAAAGGAAACCGTCTGTCGTGGTATGGGCATGTTATGAGAAGGGATGAAGCATGTGTAGGTAAAAAAATATGAGTATGAAAGTTGAAGGATGGACAAGCAGAGGAAGGCCAAAGAAAAGAAGTATAGAGTGCGTGAGTGAAGATATGAAAGAAAAAAGGCTGATTGAAGACATGACGGCTGATAAGGATGTTTGAAAGGATAAAAAAAATACTGTCTCTATCCCAAATAAAAATGGTAATAGAGCAAGATGATAACTTCTTAGAACCCAGCAAGAAGATGTCAACAAGATATTCATAACTTTCATCATACAAAAATATTCTTAGTACCAATATTTATATTGAGACTAATCCATAAACGTAAATTGTAGTATAGTTTGCGTATCATCAATGGAACGGTGTTGTTTAATCACTTATTAAAGCACCAATATCGCGTAAATGAAGATCACTTTACATTTACATGTGATTCTCCTTATAAGACTACCTACAATGTGCACAAGCAAGGCGCAGGCACATACAATGATGGCAATCCAAAGACATTAAATATTCCCAACTGTCCCACACAAAGTTCTTACTTCATAAAAATAGATACTTTGAAACTTCAGTTTTCTAAAGGAAATTCAGAGTGAAATTCTATATTTAAGTTCACCACGAACCCCGTAAATGAAAATAAAAATAAAAAAATAATGCAAATTAGATATTTTTTTCTCTTGCACTCTTCAGTCTATATCTTCAAATGCAATGAATGAATTGATAAAATCTTATACTTACATAAAAATCGTAATACTTAAATAATAAACCAAAATGACATGTAATTGAGGTAATGCCAAGCTTAACAGACATAATGTTATGTAGAGATTGACTAGTTAATCTTCATTTACTGGTAGTAAATATGTGAAAAAAAGACTATTTTTAACTAATAACAAAACGGCCAGTGGTATTTCATCCCCTTGTTATGCTATTTCATTAAGCTATAAACTTTATTCTTCATTTAAAGCGCATCGCTAACATTATGATATCCCCTCAAAACATGCGAAAACTTCTTTATGTGTCCTGCTGAAACTACGATAGCACCTGCCCTTAAAAGACTGACTTATGCAAGATAATCATGATATTAAATATATAGTTTTTGCAAACATACCATAAATAATATTTGAGTGGAACGTGCGTTTTATTAATGCATAAGTTCTTTTTACAGAAATATTAATGCGTTCAATTTTGTCTAAAGATTAATTAATATATATTTTTTAATATTCTTCTTTATAAAGACAGATATAACGAATTACATTTTTGTTATATTTGCCTATTATGAATTGAAATGGACTTTTTATTTCTTATTTTATAATAAATTCAGGATCATTGTTACCTTTATGATAATAAACTTAATTAAAACAGTAATTAAAAATGCATTTACATAAACATCCGTCATGGCAGAAGTTTACGAATAAAATTATAAAATAACAAACAAAAAAAATAATTAGATTCTGATTTCGAAAAATAAAATTGTCACAGAAATGTAAAAAAAAGAACTAAAAAATTAATTCACCATACATTATTGTGCAAGGAGCAGCAAATTTTTCGTTTGTCAGTGTTTTAGTACAGTATTTTAATCACCCCGAATGGCGCGCTTGCATTTAGACATGGTTCATGCGAGGCCGTTTTTATTTCATACATTATTTCTTTTTTTATACTGTCTTCGTAGTTTATGAGCCAGCTTAAGGACGTATTAACGTGAGTAATCGTAACTTGCAACAAAGTATCCGGCGAGTACATCCACTGCATTCCCTAAATAATACTATCGTCTCGAAGCCATTCGATCAAACGCTTTTAGTCCTTTACCGGTCCAATAAAAACTCCTATTAATTGCGTAAGCGTATGTAATAAACTTTTGGATTGGTTAAAAATAACCGAGCCAGCGCACCACCGACAGTCCGGGTATAAATTCTTAAAAAACATAAACTTCATCAAAACGTTTAGATACCAAACGTCATCGAGTGAAAATAATTATTTCATAATTTAAATCTTCACACAATACGGCATGAATCAAATTCCCAAATACATCATTAAACACTTATGACCATTGCGTTCGAAAACTTGATACTGAAATCTATGATTAGAACTGGATTCTAATACACAAAAAATAGAGTTTACTATGAATGCCGTGAGCTGATGCAGTTGAAACGTTGTTCCGCGTTCGAGCATCGACTAGGATATAGGTCATTGCTCCCCTAAACCTGCGGAGTAGTCAGGGCAGTTCATAAGTACATCCATGTTTAAATTGCCCAACTTGTATGTACTCTCGGTACAGGATACTGACTCGGACATTACTTGCGCGAGGCATCGGACGAATGTCCATCCTGCGTGATAGCGTCGTGTTTAAGAACGTCCTCTCGTGGAATGAATGCCATAATTCCACGAAACGTTTTTGAATTTGAATTTCGAACGAATACGAAATTATAACTTTATGCTTTAACAACTTTATGATAATTTTATATTTGGAACTTATACTCTTACATAGACAACCAGATTGTCTTTTCAAATCAGTCGAAGTAAAGTCAATTTATATTTTAGCCCAGTTTAATTGTGTTTGATTATTACTAATTATTATATAAAATTATTTAACCTAAATTTAGCACGTTTCACAATTAAGTACAATAAATATAAGATAGTTACAAGGATAGTTTTTTTGTTAATAATGAATTGATTACTATATATAAAATAGATACGGGTAAAGTTAATTGGCACATATTATTTGCTAGTCATATACACATGAAAAAAAAACGACTGTATCCAAATTATTTTCGATTTCTGTATCCAGCAATAGGAAATACATGACATAATGTATTAAAGGCTTAATGTCCTAACTTGGTCGACACTTCGAGGAATAACAAGTGAGTTTCTGAGTAAACCCCTTGCGTCCATCAACATGTTTTACTGGTTTTAATCATTACCTTCATATGATAACATTTTAAACAAATAAACGTTGCGTCAGTGTATTTCGTAATATTAATTTATATCGAATTGTACCTCCGCCATTTATTGACCAATTACAATACTTGTGTAAGTATTTTTAAACGAGCAGAGCGATTCGACATCACGGTGAGTGCAGAGCGGTCTAAAAATATCGATTGCCGTATTATTGCAACATTGTCGCCAATTGTTATAATTATGCCGGTCTTTTTGAAGCAATTAAATGTGTTTCAACTGTATTGCAATCAGAATAAACGATTTAAATGTAAAAGTGCTAGAGTCTTACTAATATCTACTCTTTCATTTAATTCAAATATTTGTTTCGGGTCTGGGTGTATGTGAGACCGAAAAGTCTCTCGTAGTTTCTGATACCCACGACACAAGACTTGTATCTTAGTGTGGGATCAGAACTATGTATGTAACTGTTGGGGGTGTATTTATTTATTAATTTGATTAGTATTATGGCCCAATTCATCCGTTACCAACGAATCTCCAAGGGTTATTTTTTATGGGAAAGGGGGCAAACGAGCTATTGAGCTACCTGATATTAAGTGGTCAAAACCGCCCATGGACACCCACAGCCTTTTAGGAAAATATAGGCTCTTTACTTGAAGGTCCCTAAGTTGTATCTATTTGGGAATATCGAGTGGTTTCAGGGCGCTATTTATTTGAGGCCAAGCTACGAAAGAAGAATAAATTCATAGCCAAAAATAAGCTTATATTCGCCCACTGCTGGGTAAAGACAGAATGGGCGATTACGACGGGTTCTGATCTACCACTCTGGACTAATTAGGTTGGTCGACTTTATATACCTAAACAATCCATTAAAAATACTCTTAGACATGTAGGTAGGTTAGGTTTGTTCACAACGTCAATCGCCGGATAATTGCGAGAAAACTCAAATACATACAACCAAGTAGTAGTAATAAAAAATATTATCATTAACGAATAGTAGTCGACTATTGTCAATACTAATCCTCATTATCAACCCATACGAGTATATATCCCACTGCTGGGCACGGGCCTACAATTGAGAAGGTTTAAGCCATAGTCCATCACGCTGGCCTAGTGCGAGTTGGCGGACATACTACTATCCACACTCGATAAATAAGTAAACGAATACGAAAACTAAACATTGTTTTTTATTTTTATAAATCAAACTCTGCCGCCATAAGCTTTACCTCAACCTGATATTAAATGAAACACCTAAATATAAACTTTACAATTCCTTCTGCACAATCGTTCATACTTCTTAGAATCCATAACAGTTAAGATAATCACGGTAACCTATACCGTCCTTGGTGATTGAAAGGGCGTATGTATCAAAACCACAAAATTGTGCATACGACCTTTCAATATTGGGGGCAATGTGAGCTTAACGTTAAATTTTTTTATAAATATTTGTGTCAACATTTATACCAGATTTTTTTTTATTATCACGGCAATGCAACCGCACGTTGATATTGTACGGACTATATAAAGCTTTAACTAGAAAAAAAATCGATAAAAAAATAATAAATAACTTTTAATAGCAGTTATTTCTGTGGCAGCTTAAGCTTTCACAGGCTCCAGCCAGTTTTAATACCCATTTCTATGAAATAAATTAATATATTATTATCCTACAAAAATAAATTTCCCGAAATACAAAATTCGCTTGACATAGAAGTTAAAAATATTACGCTTCATTGTGTTGCCTGCTGTCCGTTTATTATGGAACTTTACAGCAACTCTATAATCTGCAATCTATCTCATTAGCATTCAAAATGTAGGTGACTCCGGCACTGGCCCTGTCAAGCCCATTGCACTTTCTACTGCAGCTTATTTACGCAAACTTCAACTTTATTCCAAGGCAATAAAGTGTAATAAATCCGAAGAATGTGTGGCCTGTCTTATTTTTTAATTATCATAACATATTGCGGTTTTCAGACTTGCATCACAAACCATAATGCCACGTTCAGAAATAAAACATAAATTCGACCCTATGTCGCTGACATTAAAGGAACGTTAATTAATTTTGAGAAATGACTTTTTATTAACAACAAAAAAGGTTTTGATGTCAGTTTCCGGGTGTGAAATGTGTTCGGCCCATTTGGTTTCTGTGCGCATTTGGTTTAGAAAAAAAAAAGTTTCGTAACATAATTTTTATGCCCGTTTCCGTAAGAGTAGCGGTATTCTCGTTTTTGCTACACATGTTTATAGTCTGCGGGGATCCGTGTGAATTGCATCTTGTATTCTAATAAGTTCGTTGTTTCCTTTGCCATATACCCATGGGAAATATGGCGGCTTCTGTTATGCAACAGAGTAAAAAAACTTCCTACATGACTCCATTAAATCTGGAAAAAACTAAAATACAAACATAGAAATGTTGCCATCCCCAACGGGATTGATATTGCGAATTATCAGTGTTTATAAAAATAAGACTACTTCATTGATACTTTTGAAAGCAGCCCACACGTCTTGTTTAAGTTCACAATATGTATTTATAATATCAGTGCGTTGACGCAATGCTAAAAATAACCACGATTTCCAAAAGGCAAGTTCCCGTGAAATGTCACCTCTCGAACTTGAATATTCTATACATACTCGTATATTTTTGACTCGTTTTTAATTGAGAAAGGTCGCTACTCAATAAATAATTACAGGTGCCTTTTGGGACTCGCATCTTACTTGGACTATGGGCTTAGAATTAATGAACTTATTTATAACTAGGTGACCCGGCGAACTTCGTTCTGCCTAACAGCCGATTCTTTAATTAATTTTTAGCCTAAGCTACTCCTTATTACATCAGCTATCTGCCAGTGAAAGTCCCGTTAAAATTGGTCCACCCGTTTCAGAGATTAGCCGGAACAAACAGACAGACAGACAAAAATTGTAAAAAACGTTATTTTGGTATATGTACCGTGTATACATCCGTATGCATTTATTAAAAAGCGGTTATTTCAATATTACAAACAGACACTCCAATTTTATTTATTTGTATAGATATAGATACTCCAAGGTGTGCCCGTGCTGTATCTATCAGACCCTGAGGCTATCAAAATTGTCAGTCGTTCATCATACCCGAAGCAACGAGGCATAATATCAGCCACTAAATAATAACAGTTATAACACGTACGCAATGTCAATTATTCGTGTAAACTAAACAAAAATGATGTTTATCTAACGCGCGATGCGTTTAACGTGATGATAAATGATGCGGCAGATGATGGTTTTGTTATGAAATTGATTTACGATACGCGCGTGACAGCGTTTTTTAAATTTAGCAAAACTTTTTGTAGAGATCCCTTATATTGATAGTTATCTATGGTTTATAGTTCCAACACGAGGCAGAGATATTTCGTCGCAGTATACAGTCGATCTGAAAGTGACTGACGTAGTTTCTCTGACTCAGTTCTTTCTCATGCATTTTTCTTTAATACTACATTGTATTATGTAATCCTAGTACTTACTGTATTTTTGTTGAGGAAATTTGGTTAGATCCATAAAAATAGCATGAAAAATCCCACGTGTTCTTAACTCATTTTCATATACAAATCTACCTTTAGCCGAAAAAAACAGATTTTTGTGATCTCAACAACCCGGATGTTAAACTAATATTAGTGAATAAACTTAAACGTGTGTATGGGAGCGTTGTTCGAACCCGGATCTTCTCGTTTTTCAGACGTCTTCTAACCACTATTCATTACCTTCGTCGATTTTTTATAAGAGTCTTTGTAATAACTAATTTATTCTACTTTCATGGCTAAATAAATAAAAAGTAAATTATACATCTTCTTCTTTGATAAAGAATATTCATAAGTGCTTTAGAATTGCCTGCATCATAAATAAATAACCACTGCATGCTGCTCTCAATCATTTTAATTCATGTTCAAAACGTTGTATTAAAATCGATGAAATTTAAAATTCTTGGGGCATATCTTCCACGAGCACAGTTGTACTATTACATCGAATATAAATACAGTTTTATTACATTCTGTACTGCAATACCCACAAATGATGCTTGTTTCGGACCATTATGAGCTATTCAATTTTAAGTCTATTAATTTACGCCTTGTACTATAATAACGAAATAGACTAAAAAAACGTTTGGCTATTTCCGATGATTGTCTCTCAATTACCCGTGTTTTAATTGTGCAGAACACGACATGTTCAGGTTCAATGCAATGACAAGGTGTATCTGAATATAATGTAGCGTATCTAGATCAGATCTAGACTACTGTTCGACGTTAGCTACGCATTATCTGTATGGGGACGCAGTCAGGATTATTTACTAGGGCCTTAAAGAACAATAATACTTAATAAGTTTTTAAATTCCCCTTCAAAATTTAATACTAAAATATATTTATTGATTTTAATGCCCGCACGTGACAAAAAGAAGAAATATTTATATAGCTTATTTGTTCCAAATTGCTTTCCAAATTGAATTTGAATATAGCGACATCTGTAAACATGAGTTCGAACTTATTTAATATTCACTGTTTCAAAATTATAACCTATGGATTTTTAGGAATCTAGTATATGATACGATAATACGACTTTTTTTAGATATAATAATTAAATATGAATTGTAACCAAAAATATTCGTAAAACAACACAAAACTTATATTTAACATGAGTTTTGTCTGGTTTACTTTGTTAAGAACCTGCCAATCTCTGTTGTAATAAAAGTAATAACTTACTTTTAATTACATGTTCAAGCAATATGAAACACAAAGATTTAATTCAACACAAAGCAATAACATGCTTCACCTTTAGTAGGAAATGAGCACAAACGACCTTGACTACGCCCCAGTGCCAAGCTGCAAAATGTTTAAAATAATATGTTTACCTTATAATTTTAACTTAAAATAAGCCGTCAATTAATATCTTAAATTATAGCTTCACCTATTTCGATAGCATCGATATCGGTTCTACTTAAATGTGTCCTTTCGTTTACGATTCGGAACACCTGAGTATTGAAAAGCATAGTTATTTACAAATTACAGTGAAAGTTATTTTAAAATAATTGGGTATAATAGGTCGCATAATGACGGCTCAGTTACGAGCTGAGAGTAAAAGTAAATTTGTTGTCTATGGATCAAACCCAAAAATTATCATCACGAATAAAAATGCTCAGATCAGATTTCCACATGTTATTTTTTGCCTAATAAATAAAACTTTAAAACATCATTCCAAATATAACTATTTAAAACATCAGTTCAATCGAGTAAGCTATTAAAATCAAATCACTATGTAATGATGCTGACCGCGTCACGTTAACGAAAACTCTTGAATATTTATGCTCCCCTAGTACTTTAGACTGCACTAATTCCTTCCTTTATCCATTTTCTGGGTTTAAGGATTAATTTATTAGAAAAAAAGAGTGAACGAGATAGAGAGAGGAAAAAAGACTTACATTCAAATATGTATAGTATCACAGGTGATTTCAATAAATTTCTCTTGTATCCCTTATAGAGGTTGGCTGCAAAGCGCTCAACTTTTCAATAAGATTCTAATAAGGTTATTAATTTTTTCTATTATTTTATATAAAAAAGCAACAGTCAATTAAGAATAAGTAAGTACTGTAGTCAGCGTCAAATTCGTTCAAAAATTAACAATATTTAAGGGACTAAATGGCACACTCTCGTACTTAAAGAAATGTTATATCAAGAATTTTTTTTACGCGGCAGATATTGTCTTACACGTAAACTTAAAAGCCAAACTTTTCTGAATTGACAGGGAAAAATCCCATAACAAAGTTTTTAATATTAAATTAAATATACACTGCTTATTATAATTCAATTATATCAGAATATGGAATAAATAGAATAAAGTTACTGTATATTTCTCTAACTCCACCGACATTTTTTATCGTCAAAATTAGATTTAAGCTTTACGTTTACTCAAAGTTTTCAAATACATCAAATCGTAAATTATGTGAATTAGCTTCCATCATTCATTGAATTGCTTACGGCAACATAATTATAATCAATGAATAAATGAAACCGGCAATAAAAACACACAGATCCTTATCATGTTAATCTTAACACACATAGATTGTCATTATGTTAATAAAACTTCCCCTAACCGTACTCCCGGTCCATACAAATAGAACTTATGGCGCATACAACGTCAGAATATATCGACTAGAATACAAATCGAGCAATTACTTAGACATTAGAATGTCTAATTTCATAATTATTAGCAACCATTAAATAAAGCAGCAAATGCTCATAGAATATGGCGTACAGGTGTCAGAGAACAACAGCTGGAATAGACTGATTTCGCTGTGACAAGCGCGTGAAGAATACAGAAATCAGTGGAGTCGTCTTACTTATATGAGTTAAAATATATGTAGATAGCTGTATTTTTTATATTCTTTTGCAGAAAATCGTTTGCATGCATTTCGAAAATTTTTTTTTTTTTTAAACCATAACACATTATACGAGTAGTAAATCTGAGCCTTTATTAAGTCCACTCCTGCAATTTGCACTTTAACTCATCATGTGAATAAGCCTTATTATTAATTGTGAAGTAAGTAACAACATTATAAGTAGTAAAAATAGTCCTATATACATGCATTAATATTAAGTGATATGAATGGGACTTTTCTTATTCGTCATATTATGTGAGGTTATTTAGTTAAATTTAAAAAAGCGTCATCTTACGACATATCCACAAACTAACTGTCGACTCTAACAACACCTATAAAATACCTATAAAATCCTTTAAATTTTCCACTAACATAAAAAATACCTCATTTAAATTCTACAAACATAATTTCAATACAATTACAAACTGAGCAAGTTCCCAATACAAGTTAGGCTATTAATAAAATAATCTAGTGGAATCCTGTTCTGAAATTGGCACGTGCTTGACAGAACAGATGCCGGACAGTAATTGCAACTAGCATGTGCCTCGAATTCCCATGTTAATACCGCTGATATGTGTAAACACAAAGGTATAAGATCTACTTTTGATCGTTTCGAACGAAACAACGCGTTTTTGCTGTTCCCAACGCACCTGTTACCTTAATGATCTCGTATTGTTTTGTAATTATAATTTAGACTAAATAGGGCAGCGCTATAAACTACATTGTCGCTTTTTATGTAATTGCTGAAGTAAATATTCAGTGTCAATGCAAAAATATTTATATAAGCATCTTTATCGGTACAAATATCCGAGGTGCCGGCGTCTGTTTTACAGTTGAGAATCAAGTCAAGCTTTAGGTGGACAAGCTAACGTGGACTTGGCTAATCTTGCTTATGTTGGTAGTCTTTTAAAAATTCTTGTATTTTATTCTCTGATGCATATCAGATCAGGCTTCCTTACAGCGTTTGCCTGTCTTAAAGCAAGTCATATTTTTTTTAACTTCACAAAAAATAGGCAACGTTTAAGCATCCCTGTAGCAAATTGTACAATAAAGCAACCTACCGGGGATTCGTAATAAAGATATTTAAAGCTAATTGATATTACCTCGGTCAAGATAGCATACTTTTAAAAACGCGCCTTTAGTCAATTGTACGAAAATTTGCTTCCATATCAAATTTTCAATTAGTTAGCGTAAGAGATTTAGTTTTAGATGTAATTTTATTTATGACTGTTTTTAACAAGGAGCTGCGGGTTGGATGATGCCCAATGAAACACATTTTTTTATATATCTATTGTGCTAATATTTAATTTCAATATCCCACAAGATATCTTTATAATTACTCATCATCTCCTTGCCCTGTTCCCAATTTCATTTGGGGTCGGCGCAGTATGTTTTATCCTTTCACACATACCTATCAGCCGTCATGTCTTCATTCACCCCTTTTCCTTTCATATCTTCAGTCACGCACTCCATCCATCTTTTCTTTGGCCTTCTTCTGCTCGCCCATCCATCAACTTTCATATCCATCACCTTTTTACCTACGTATGATTCATCCCTCCTCACAACATGTCCATACCACGACAGACGGTTTCCTTTCAGCTTTTCTATCACAGGAGCTATTTTCATACTTCCTCTAACGTATTCATTCCTCACTCTGTCAATCCGTGTTAAACCATGTTCATCTCTTTGTAATTACTATTTTATAAATATGCATTTTTTAATAAGTCCACCTTTAAAAGTCCCTAACACTCTTCTCCAAGACTGTCTGTGATACAATCTATGTTTGAACAATCTCGAGCACATTACAATAAATAAATGATACGTATATTACTAAATCAGTCTTATCTCTTGATATGCAAGCTTTAGTTGTTAACCGGAACATTTTATAATGGCATTGTTGTCAGGTCGCGATAATTGTCAAGGCGAGTCAGAAACTGCACAACTTTTCTGATAGTAGATTATCCACTCATGCATTCCGAGTGATATAATTGGTCTCACTAAATAAAACTATGTAATTGAATAATACGTGAGCATGTTACATTTTTCAACGTGGTATATGCCGTATGCGTGACAATAAATATGTTTATGCCAAAAAAAATGATTAGGTATACGATAGGATTTCTTTTTTTTTTTTGTTCGGTGCTTTTGATTTGTTTTTTTTTTATGCCTGACTTAGTGTCCCACGTGATATTTATTGGTTCAATCCCGTCACAAATTATTTGAATTAACTATTGTTGCTAAGCGATATCGTGAATCATCGACACATATTTTTGTCGGATTATACAACATATTTTGGCCACTGTTCTCATTTCGCTTCACTATGTTACTTTGGAATATTTTTTGCCCGCATATCCGCCTTCCTATGCCACGAGGACCTATTGATGCGTGTAGAATCGATGCAGCACAAAGATTCGAATCGGAATACAAGTAATAATTGTCTATGACCAATCGATACATTATCTGGACGGCACTTCACTTCCCCTGAGGTGTTATGTAGTCACTTTTTACAAAAAAAGAACATGCAAAATATTATATCCTTGTGGTAGTTTTTTTTATATATCTATCCCATAAATTCGTAAACATCTTGTGTATTTACTTAATAAAATTATCATTATGTCTATTTAAAAGTGAAAGTAATAATTAGACTCAATGAAACTCAAAACTTGCAGGTGGTTATGTAAATACCAAAACAAAAACTTCTGACTTTTCGAAGATACATTGGCAACATTAATTATTGTTTACTATAATGGTATCTTTAACTTAATGAAGAAGATATGGCAAGATAAATTTAGCAAGCGGGAATTGCCCACACAAATTCCAATGGTACCTAAAGATTATAAATTGTTAACCCTTTAACCGTATGAAAAATCATACACATTGTCGTGTCTAAAGCATAGAGGCAAGGCATATACAAACAACTACAATTCGCCAAATGTCACACTCATTTTAAGACTATTACTTTCTGATGCTTATGAATAATCTATACTAATATGATAAAACTGTGGAGTTTGTTTGTTTGCTTGAACGCGCTAATCTCAGGAACTAATAACCCGATTTAAAAAAGTATTTTAGTATTCAATAGCATATTTGTCGATTAAGGCTACAGGCTAACACGTTAAGACCAATAGGATTGGAGTAGCAATGGAAAACGAGGCAAAAAAGGTTTTTTTTAATTTATTTTGAAGTCTATTTCGCATATAGAGCTAAAATAAATAATACTTTGCCCGACTGGGAATCGATCCCTAGACCACATAGGCCAATTTATATGTTAGTACCAGCGAGACAGCATTATTGTTTTTTTTTGGTATTGTTACAAATACGCAAACATGTTTAATGACGTGAAGATTCATCCCTATGCGCTCGGCTAATATCTTACCCTGTCAGCCTGTTAAGCTAGACCTGGACAGCTGTCCAAAAGACAAGTTTAGTTGAATTTTGTCGTACGCAGTCGTAATATCGGTAATGTGTCGATAAACCGCGACCGTGACATTTGAGCAGTTTGCTTTACGCTCGTCACCTGCCCGCGCACATAAACTTATTGTAACGTCGATAACTAAATTGATTGGGCACTTTTATTTATTTATTTTGGCTACTGGTATATTGTTTGCAAAATAGACTCGCGGTAATCAATTTGCTAAACTGTCTATTCGTATAGACTGTTTTATAGACAAAGTCTATAGAAATGCAAAAAAAATATGAGTAGGTAATGAATGCTTTAAATGCACCAATAAACGAATTAAGTAGTTAGATGAAGTAGTGGCGGCCTCGAGGTTTAAACACGCGGTCGAGAATCTCGGCGGTCGCGGATTCAAACCCCAAGCACACAACTCTGACTTTTCCAAGTTATGTGGGTATACATAATGAGTTATCACTAACTTTAACGGTGAAGGAAAACATCGGGAGGAAACCTGCACACCTAAAAAGTTCTTAGGAATTTCTAAAGCCTAAAGCCTCTCAGTTGCAGAGGAGGCCCGTCCCAGCAGTAGGACTTATATGGGCTGATGATGATGATGTTGAAATGAATTTACTGGTAAATCTGAAAGAAACCCAATATCAAATAATTATGTTGAAAAGTAATTAAGTATTATTAAAAACAACAGCAAAACAATGATAAAATTTTGAAAAATAATTTTTATTGAGAAAAGATTATGTATAGCAATTTTAATTTTTTTTAAGTAAATGCCTCGTGAGACCTACAGCGTTAGTAAATTTGAAAGAAAAGCCCAAAATCCAATTCCCAAATCAGGCCAAGGTCTATTGGCAATTTCAATTACGATGTTCTAATTAACATCACGAAGTCTACCAATAGTGTGAGTAATAATACACCACTGTCTCCCCCATAGGAATAACAAGCTTGACAGAGTATGCGTGTACAGAAAAAAAACTGACTCCTGAACTGTGGAACATTCGTAACATCGTTTTTACAACTGATAAGGAGACATTCACCTCACAACCCGGCGTATCGCATTCGGTACACGATTTGGCTTCCTTCAAGTGGCTATTTAAACGGAAAACGGCAATAAACTTAACACTTCACAGTAAATAGAATAATTGACAGTTCTTTGACATTTGGCAGTCATGTATTTTTATTTATTTTGTGTTTTACCGAATATTCTATTTCTATTGAAGTGAATTCAAATAATTTATATTGAACCCAATATTTATCATTGAGACTTAGTATCAAATGGCAACTCTTAAATGTCTCTCGACACTTAAGCCCAGGTGATCTGCAAAATTTATATTTAATAATATTAATGATCATGCATTAGGACTTGCGGAACATAACTCCAAATGCTGTTAAATTATTATATTATAGCAAAAAAATAAGGTTTCCCAATTATATATTTTAGTACATACGCTTAATCGGGCACTTCTGCAATCCCCGTAAAGATCGTTACCATGAACCATAAGACTATTCAAAGACGTCCAGTTATATGATAGCAGAGAGTTTTAACCAGTATGTTTCGGTTTGTCGTTTGAACTTTTTAAAATGCATTGCCAATATTTAGGCGCTGCTTAACAATCTCTGTGCTAATTACCTCCTTTTTTTTTCAAAGTAACTGAGATAGGTTTTCTTAATCTAATACTTATACATATAACGCCATCTACCAGCGCATGTTTGAATTACTTGATCCTTCAATATTCCGCTAGTCAGAGAGCACAAGAACAGTAATTGAGATACTCTTACAATTTTCGATTTAAAATTTTATTTTAATTACTATAGATATATTATTTACGGAGTATCTCGGTACTAGAACAAAATTTACGTTTAACATATTTCATCACGATTGTACCAGGAAATGCAGATTGGGGCAAGTCAATGCTATTCGTCAAAAATCTGGTGCATAGAAATACAATGAATGCATGATACGCGTGTTACCAACGGCGATGTAAGAAAATCAGAATCTTGGATATATTCAATTCAATATTAATTCATAGGTATAACAGCCAAAAAACATATAACCATATTTATAGAAGCCCGTATAAATAGATTCAAACGCCCAGCCCTAGAATTTTATAAACTGCATACCGACAACTTAAGTTATTCATGATATCGTCTAGACGGAATACCAATAGTCGTCGGATAATAACTTTTAACAATCGGCACAATTATTCTGGTCTGGATGGTTATTATTTCAAGGATTTCTTTATTATTTAAGGGACCATAGTTGAATAAAGTTGTGGTACTTTCATTTAATATATGTAGTTGAATTAGGTGATAGTGGTGATTTCCCATTAAAACAGCTTTGGGAGATACTTTTAATATGTACCCGAAAAACGGCAATAGGCTCGCGCCCTATTATGTGGGACAAAAACACAATTGGCGAAATTTGGATGCACAAATGCACCTCTGCCTACCCCTCGAAATACACGCGTAAGGTTATTTTGTATGTATATTAACATCAATAAGTAAAGCCCTTATACTTCTCACTGGATTAAATTTTGATAGCCACTAAAAGGCGGTGAGCAGGATATAGTAAATTTTAACCATCTCATACATTTACATCATACACGCTGCAACAGTGTCGTGGAATTCGGGAGCGATCTATAGCTCTAACAAGCTCCCGTCGAAAAATGCGAATACATGCTGAGCGGAATCCCTGACAATACCTTATAAAGCGTCATCTTAGATTAGAGAAGACAAACAAAACACGACCTACATGCAAGTATATTGGTAAAGAACGACATGGTCTCTTGAAGTTGGCCCCGTGAATATATGATAGAAGTGAACGCAATGTTAGTGATGGAGCCATGCTGTAATCAGTTAGAACAGGAATATTATTGCGGAACCATGATGTTCGCTTGCTTTTTGTATAGTATTGATTAATAATAATAAAGAAGTGGTTGTCTAAATTCCGCGAAATTAGTGTGGGTTGATTGTTGATGTCTCTGTTTTGATTGAAGGTTCGATCAGCGTATTCGTTACCTAAGGAAATTGTAAATAACAAACCGAAATTTGTGAATGCTCGAAAAACAGCTAAAGTCTCCCCCCTCTAACTAAACTAGACTGTAAATAGCCCCTATATAGGTTACAGTCGTGAGTGAGGGAGTAATAAATCTATTTTCTATTCGCGTTTTATATATTACTATATGTCAACTAATGTTTACATACATACATAGTCTCACCCCTGTTTTCCCCGAAGGGGTAGGCAGAGTTGCATTCCTGTACCACATTTCGCCAGGTATGTATAAGTTCCACATACTAGAGGGCGAGTCTATTGCCGTTTTTATTTTTTTATTTATTTATGCTTTATATACATTGTATAAAGGCGGACTTAATGCCTAAGGCATTATCTACCAGTCAACCTTGGGGTGATGCAGAGAAAAAATATTAATGATTTTTTCGTTTCTCAGGCAGATATCTAGACTCCGTGCCGCTACTGAGTATTTATCGATGGAAAAACCCAATAACACTTAGACCGACTCTATCAAACTGAACTCGACCGAATCGAACACGGTACCTCTAGATATACCGCACATACTTGTGCTGCGAGACCACGAGGCAGTTAACATTAATGATAATGATATGTTGATGATGCTTATAATATTAATGTTTACACATCCGACCCAAGTATGGCGGAATGTTTAAAGTATTATCCAAGATTTAATTAAATTTCCTCGTGATTTATAACCCAAGCTTAGAAGCTTATCTGTTGTCAAACATTTCGAATTAGTTTTTACTAAATCAAAACACTTGAAGCGACCTAAGGGTTTTCCCTTTCATCTCCTTACACGGTAACAAAGGGAGAATTTACGTCGCATACCATAGTACGACACAGCCAGCCCTTAAGACCCTTATAAATAACGTACGATTTACAATCAACTTTAATTTGAAGAGAATAAGGTTAAAATTTAAAGATGATTCTGATAAGAGCTGTCAATTGATTTTGGTTAAAGCTGCTCGAATGTTAGTTGTTTTTGATCAGTTTTTGCAGCGAAGCGTTTCTTCGACATTCGCGGTAATTATGACTAATAAATGATTTTACGAGTTAAATGAAAGGTTATTAATAGAATGAATATACAACGAGAGGCTATGCCCATCTAAGATAAACTTAGGCCGTTAAATACTACTATACATAGATATAACCAAAAAAAAATTCCATATCGGAAACATTATGTATATTCATACCCTTCATAGAAACAGACATAACATTTATGTCTCACAAAAAATTGCTAATTGTCTCCCATTTTGTAAACACTATTTTTAGTAAAATAAAAAGATGAAAAATGTGTCCAACAGCTCATATAAGCACGATCTACGCATGTGCCTGCGCCTCCCCTTAAGAAAACCCCAAAGGAGAGGAGAGAAAGTTTTCTATTCATCCCGTTTCATACAAGCGATAAAATATGATATAAATGCACATACCGAGAATATAGTAAAAAATTTTGCTTGGAAACAAGTTGTTTAAACTGCAAACGATAACACCGTACAGACGGAACCACAAAAAAGCTATGATTAAACTAAACGTAGTCATCCGATACTGAAGCTGAATTCTAATCGTTGGCTGGCGTCAGACCATTTTGGGCATCACGCTATTGTGCAAAACCATTGACATTTCTTATACAAAACCATATTAACCTGAATTTTTTATTTATTGCCACTGAATGTAACGAAAGTACAGCAGAAAAGGAAATTGAGACAAGTTTTTAGAAAATATTAAATTGCTAAAATGGCCTCTTTGTCTTCTTGCCATACATTATCTTAGTCTTCATAAGTACAGAGAAAACTATTCATGAAAATATCATAAATAAATAACTTATCTATGAAAGGGACGTGGTATAAAAGAGAAACTACTTTTTGCAAATCTACTTAAACAAAAACATCATAGTTAATCAATTTTCATGAAGACTGTAGTTGACTCAATTATTTTTGTATACGCTATGGTGCATAATGGATTTTACATTTACATTAAAACTGTATCGGTATTTTGTACTCAAAGATACGAAAAGCAAGTCAAAGATTCGGTAACATATTTTTACATCACTTTGATATACTTCTCACAATTCAGGAGACACACAAAATATACACACAAGTTAAAAATAACAGGCGTCAGTAATGGAATGTATGAATAACTTTTTTTTTTAATTTTCCTAATATTTGGACATGATGTATTTTTCTACAAGATTAACAACTTAAAATAAAATACAAAACAAAATAAAAAAAAATATATAAGAAAAACGTTATCTTATGTTAACCCTCTCAGTTGTAGGGGAGACCCGTGCCCAGCAGTGGGACGTATATGGGCTGATGATATCTTATGTTAAACTTATAATATTTGTACCATTTTCCTCTTGTTATAAATAAATATTACACTTTGCTAAATCTTATTGTGATGGTTTTAATGTTGGCAAAATGTTGTACTTAAATACTATATATACCAGTTCTACTAAAAGTATAACAACCTTGAATAATTAAAACGGCATTCCATCAATATTAAACAATTTTTTAAATATAGCGTTGACGTAAAACCAGAAAAATATGTATAAGCTTTATATCATAAAAAATGTGATTATTATCACAAAATATGTTCCTTATTTGAGATTTTAATAGTACATTAAAGAAATAAAGAGATAATGAAGCGTAATTATCAATATAATGTTACATATTACGATTACATTATGATTAATTTAATCTTTTATAAAAATGTAATCATGTCTTTGCGTTGTTTCATTCATAACATGAAAGATAACCCCTAATTTGCAAGATATAATTATTGGCAATAATAAAATTACTAAACTGTAACTTCGTGTATAAAAAAGTAATTATAATAACGACGATAAAAACATTCATTCGTCTAATTGTAAAATAATCAATAAATAATTGTAAATTGTATCTTTGTACGCAAAGATATCATGAAAAATAGTATATTTAAAGCTGCTGTATTTTAAACAGAAAATTTATTTGTAAATTCCACGGCATGACGCTTAATATCAACTGATCATAATCAGCAGGAAGAACTATAATGATCTATTAAAGTGTTGAAAAATGCAACGTCCTGGGAAATCAAAAAAAATCTATTTAACGCTTTAAATAAAACATCCGTTAACTGCATGGTTAAATAGCGAATTCCGACATCCAATCCATAACGGGTTGACGGATGCTTTATTAATAAAAAAAAATCCATCAAAACCCTTCTATCAAATGGACATCTGCTAAAATCAATTTTGCATTTTTTCTCATAAAACATACGGGTGCAAAAAGGCGTGTGTTTTTTCGACTGGCAACCCTTTGAGCAAACATGGAGTAATCAGATTTCGGCATGTGCTATCTTTTTTTTAAGAAACACGATAGTTCTTGAGTGGAGTGTGCCGGTCTTTTGTCAGATAAATGTATTTGCTTTCGCCCATGTCGTCTTCCGCAAAAAGTTGGCACGAGACGCCATTGTCGGCACTTAGTTTGTCCATTGTGTTTTTGTGTATTGATTTGAACACATGTTCAAGTTGAAGGGTTCACTTTCAGATAGATGGAGTGAAATGTTTTGCAATCTATTTTTCTATAAGAAATATTGATAGCCCATAGACAGATGTTATGCCAGAACTTTAAGTTTTGTTTTTTCTTTACAATTGCTTAATGATTTGGTTTGAAATCTTAGGTTCCTATACAAATTATCGTAAATTATAGGTCGCAAATTAAATACTTTTAAGTGTACATAAATAAATTAGAAAGACGCACGTTAGCTCCGATTTTCGAAACGTTCTTTTAAAATTCATCTTTACTTAAAGTTGCTTTTTTCTTAATGCGCTAAAGTCACATTACATTACTAAGAAATGGTTAGCTAGTACCCTTATATCCAGTAACCAAAACCGTAGGTACCTAAAACCAACATAAAACAATTCGGATTCGTTTCATTGAGTGATTAAGACTACAGTAGACCTAATATGCCGGTGGCAGTACATTAATAAGTATGAAACCATAGTGTCCATAGAGTACTGAACAGGCTGTCATAACTTTGTGAACTGAAGACCAACATCATCATCAGCCCAAATACGTCCCACTGCTGGGCATGGGCCTCATCTACAACTGAGAGGGTTTAGGCCTTAGTCCACCACGCTGGCCTAGTGCGGGTTGGCGGACTACACTCCTAAGAAATTCCTAAGAACTTTTAGGTGTGCAGGTTTTATCACGATGTTTTCCTTCACCGTTAAAGCAAGTGATAATTCATTGTGAATACACACATAACTTCGAAAAGTCAGAGGTGTGTGCCTGGGGTTTGAACCTGCGACCGCCGAAATTCTCGACCGCGCGCCTAAACCTCGAGGCCATCACTGCTTCAAGACCGACAATCCTAATAATATTCACAAGTCCATACTATTTGGACCGCCTTGCACTAACCATTAATTACCATGGTCAGTATGTCGTGTCAGTATAAAAAGGAAAATAAAAAATAACGATGTTTTTATGTCAATATCAACAATAAATGTTTGAAGGATTAAAAAACTGTGTCAACAGATGGGAAGCATTATTTACTTTATAACGGTTGCCAAATAAATCGGATTAGTGGGTTCAAATAATAAAATAAATAAAGATTCTATGGTTGCTACAATGTCATTTTGTTGTTTAATAATATACCTACTCGTATGTATTATAAGATAGGTAAGATAGGTGACAATACCTAGTTACATTATTGGATGGCGATTCATCCCCTATATCTGAACGAAGGTGCCAAGAAGATTATCGCGGGTGTAAAAAGTACACATTCCTTATTTTCAAAATTTACTATGAAATTAGCAATTGATTATTTTCCTCACTATCAATGAATGATGCATTGTAAACCGTAACAAAACAAGCTATAAGAATTTTGAGGGCTATTATTGCGGACTATCTTAATCCGTCTTCAGTAGGTACACAAGGTTCTAAGTCCTATGCCCAACAGTGGGACTTAAACATTCTCGTGTTACAAAATTTATTTATAAAATATTTATAAAAATAAACAGAACTCACCTGACGTCAAAGGACCTAATGTAATAGGCTACAGTAATCCGTTCTAAGTCACGAAGCATTATCACTCTTAGAAGTCTTTCTCACTCGTTTCTTATATAGACGCGAAGTTTACACAATGTTATAAATCTATGTTATACCGAAATTGTATTAATTTTAACTTTCTGAAGTTTCAATGTCTTCACAGTCACGGACAGACTGAGATTTTAATCACCCGCAAAGTAAATTTCGCAAGTACCTTCATTTTATTTTTGAAAACATTTCCCCTCTAATTTTCCATACATTTTGGCTGTATCTATCATTAAATTAATAATAAATACAGAAATATTTTAATCAAATAACCATGGCACAAATTATATATCTACATACTCGTACATACAAATATATTCAGGTCTAGATCCCTAAAGAGTAGGAAAATGTGCTTTTTTGCTTTCACGTTTTGCAATCGCTTTACGTTCCACGTAGTGAAGGACGAGACCACATTTAATTTAATTGAATTTTTAATAAAAATACCCAACAGTCACATAATTCTGACCCCACATTAAGATACAAGTCTTATGTCGTGGGTATCAGAAACTACGAGAGACTTTTTGGTGTCACAAACACCCAGACCCGAAACAAATACTTGTGGATCACACAAACAATTGTCTCGGTGTGGGGATCGAACCCGCGGCCTCTCGTTTCGCAAGCTGGTATCTAGCCAACTACGCCACGGTGCTTACGGAGAATATCAAACTCCTGACCTCTTAATCGCATTGCATTCATTAAAGCGAACTAATGAAAGTACTCGTATTATTTACCAGTGGATATCGTGAACAGTGAAATAAGACAATTCGATTTTTAATTATCCCATAGATAGCCATTAAGAACCTTCTCTATAAAAAACATTTCAACTGATTTTCATTTCCGATCCCTCTCGCTAGACTCTAGGCAATATAAAACATAGTGGATTATAAACTCAGATAGTTCAAGGTGAAGGAGACGCGTGTCGCATTAGTCCATGGCAGTAGTGTCCCTTGCAGCTGGCCGCCACATCAGGTGACGCAGCACCTGTGTCCAGCTTGTTTTGACACCTGAACGGCCATTGTCGTTTGGATTACTCAGCTCGTGTATTTCTGTTTTTTGCATTTCTGTGGTTAACGCTGCTTCATGTTTTTTTCTGTATAAGGCAATCGTCACTGGCACAGCTAGCACTAGTGATCGGATTGCCAGTGAAACACAGGCTGTTAGTATACATGGGGAAAACAGGCCGTGATCGAAAAGTAAGTCAGGTATGATGATTAGGAAAAATAATTTTTTTTATTCCTTTTTTGCGTCATTGTGTTTGTATCCGATTGAAAGGATTTTCCAAAAATCACCCCATAAGGGGATGAAACGACAGGGGTCATTTAAAAATTTGTGAGAGGATATTAACAAAATGTATTTTTCAGCCAGACTTTTTAGACTTTTAATTATATGGTATGTTTCTTATTTATAGCATACTCGTATATCACAGGAACTAGCGAGAGTAGTCTAAATATGCTAAAGGACCGGCATAACTGTGTGGAGCAACTGAGTTAGGTTTCTCGACACATTCCTATTGGACAGCAACGATACTATCAGGTGTCATGTCCTTAGCACGTAGTACCCCCAATTATTAATCCACTATATATATAATAGTTTGACTATTAGAAATCGATGCAAAAATAAAAATACTATACCAAATGAATCCAACTCATGCACATTTTGATAATGCAAACGTGACTGTGTGTCTGCTACGCTTTCACCACTAGACCAAATTTTTGGTAGGGTGATAAATGGCACCTTTATTGCGCTAGGGCAATGCTGTTCCCACCCCTATTAACTTATTATTGATTTTTTTCATTAAAAACTTATTGCCTCTAGTTAAAATTATGCACAAGATATTCTTGTGTCCTTTAAGAACGTGAACATGTCAGCAGCCCTGCGGGAGATGGACGTCTCTAGCCAATTGATATTCTGTGTGGACAGAAACGTTACTATCAGCTGATGTGTTGTCACTTGTCGTGGCTGTATCCAAAACATCAGCAGTCTTCGATACGGGAATGACTGTTTTAGATAAAAAAACAAGTTCTATAATTCAACTCGTTTGTTAGCAAATGTGCATAATCAACGCTTCTCAATATGTATTTGTACCCTGGTCTCATCCCCTTAGCAAGCTAATTCTGGATTTTTTCTTAGTTAGTAACAATTCCCGTTTATATTCACAGATGAATTTACTTATAGTTAACAATAATTTGATATGATGGCTTAAGAAAATGGCAATATACTCTAGAGTTTACAGTCTAGTCTACAGACTAGTCATGGGACGCCCTCTGTAGTGGTCAAAATTTTACGCAGTTGGGAAATTCTTCTGAAACGGGATGATAATTAATTGCTAATACACATGTTATGCTTTGCTCATTCAAATATGTTTTTGGATTAGTCAAAAACTTTTCGGGAGAGGTTTCTAATCCAAGAACTTACATTTCAAAGACGAGAAGCTGGTACATTACCTAAGTACTTTACACTTTATTAGACTTAACTAAATTCGATCTCTTTTAAATGTCTTGCAAAAAATAAAGTGATTTTCGACATAACTGTTTCTTCGACATAACTTGAGCAAAACCCTCTCGGTCATTCTTCAGTTTTTAGTGATTCACGGATAAGTCTATAAAAGAAATAAGTGAAAATAATTCTATTGGAATGTGGCTGGTTTTTTGTGTCTGCACCCTTAGTGATATTCATGTTTAGTATGTTCCAGGCATCCTGCGGGACAATGCTGCGGCGGCCGCGGAGGCCAATGGAATCCCTTCAAATCTGGAAGGGTCCTCATCAAGTATACCGGCAAAAACTCACACAAAAACGGGCCAAAGTGATTTTTATTTGATGGAATTCGGTGGTGGCACGCAGCCTTACATGTTCGTTGTGCCAGGATGATAAGATCTAGTTAGTTATTTAGTGCTAGTAATTCTAGTTTTAATTGAGTATTTAGTTGGAATTTTTCAAGTTTAACAATATTATGTTTTATCTTTCGAAGGATATTTAAATAAGTTAGTACATTATATTTTATTTACTGATAAATAATATTAGAGTATTTCCAATTTATATATAAATTCCAACTGTAATGTAAACCAACAAATTTATATAAATGAAAATAATCTGTCAATAACTTTTGCTATGTTATTCTTAAAAGTTAAAAGATGTCTTCTATAAAACACATAAAACATTTGAGCCCCTTAAATACTACATTTTCCTTTAATACTACGTCCTAAGAGCAAAATTATTTAATCTAAACTTGTAGGTTGTCTAACAGACGTCTCGTTGGCAAAAACCTTGTCGGCTCCCAGCGCACTGAATCAGTTTCGCTCTCGATGGGCCGTCAAACGGGCCGCATCGGCAAAAATGTGCATAATTGGCGACGAAAAAACCCTTCAAAAAGTCAACCTCCAAATGTTTGGAAAAAGTGCAACGTATACAGGATGTGTGAGCGTTGCATAGTCCACACCTCATTAGATGTTATGACACGCCTTATGTCACTGTCACACGACACACTACTCAAATATGAAAGTTACGGAACCATTTGACAGCACCGTGGCACAGTTGCCTAGACACCAACTTGTGAAACGAAAGGCCGCGGGTTCGATTCCCGCACCGAGACAAATGTTTGTGTGATCCATAAATATTTGTCTCGGGTGTAGGTGTTCTTAGGTCGTTATTGTGGGGTCAGAACTACATATGTATATGACTGTTGGGTGTATTTGTTTATTAATTTTAAGATCGACTATGCTGAGGATGGTTTTATTAGAGTATCTTATTTATACCTACTAGTCAGTTCCATATTGAATATTTTAAGAGCCCCCGTGGCGCAATTGACTAGAAGTTTAACCACCTTGTAAAGGAGAGGCCACATGTTCGATCACCGCTTAAAATTAAATGTTTTAAAAAAATTTTTCCTGGTCTGGGCCTGTTGGAGTGAAAAGTCTAACACCACCACCACACATCACACCACACCACCACTTATCTTAGTGTGGGGTCAGAACTCTCTATGTGACTGTTAAGTGTATTTTTAAAATTGAATTTGATATAATTCTTCCCTTGAATTAAGTGTTCCAGCTACTATGAATTAGGATACTTAAGATTCGTAGTCAAGACCCATTCCCCATCTAAATCACTTCACAAAATCAACAATTCTGCGAACCACTCGGTACAATGATAAAAATACAGTATGAAAGCAACAAACAATGCAACTATACGCATAATAATTAATTTGGTACGCTACTTATGCAAATGTATCCGTTTTATATGCTGCACTAAACTAGAAATATTGCTTTTAATATGTGCATGTTAAGCGGCTTGCGGTTACAGAGTTCACCACGTCACTGTTTTGTTGTGACGGTGGTTTCAGACAACGGTCTTATCAGTTTTGACTACAGGATCAAGAGGTTGATGCAACCACGGTCTTTTTTTTTAAATACACCCAACAGTCACATACATAGTTCTGACCCCACATTAAGATACGAATCTTGTGTCTTGGGTATCAGAAACTACGAGAGTCTATTCGGTCTCACAAACACCCAGACCCGAAACAAATATTTGTGGATCACATCTCTTTTTGCAAGCTGGTGTCTAGCCAATTGCGCCATGGGGCTGTCTAAAAAATATCTAAGGGTAGCAACAGAACCCCACTTAAGAAAAATAGTCAGGATCTTAGTCTTTTAATAAGCAGCCAATCTTCTTACAGTTTTTGAAATTCCTAGATTGAATAGTGGTGATAGCAATTTTTATGTGGTTTTTGGATAAAGTAAGAGAGATAGCAGTTGGCAGTGCCAGCTTGCGTGACACAGAACCCGCCTTTGAAAGAAGAAGAGGTGGCGGATTAAGCCACGGACTTAGTTTTATAAAACTACTACATCTTTTTTATTTTGGATTAGGTCTAAGTGCTGAACCGTTGAAAGTTTTTATCATCAAAATAACAGAAACACTTTATGTAAGCGTTATAAGAATATTTAAAGTTAAATAAATAAAATGTGTCTAAATAAAATAAAAAATTATAATTATTATATAGTAAGTAAAACATAATAGTAATAATATTGTTAGGGCAAGCGCAGACAAAGCCGACCATACCCTGTATATGGATGCATTTCTATAAGGGATTGATTTATTCAAATCGAAATGCTTTTGATTGTGCCCTCGACGTCGGCCGCGATTATTTGTTTTTCAATGGCAATTATATTTTTATTTTATTATATTAAAAACGCACCGTTTCTCGCATGTTGCAAGCCTAAACGCCCTAATATTTCCGCGAAATCTGTCTGAGTTTGCCAGATTAGAAAATTAAACGACCACTTTTGTGCTAAACAGTTAATGCGCGCAACATTTTCGTTTGATTATACTGTTGCGATAGGTAAAGGATGGCAAATTTTGGTCTCACGCGAAAACATATATCACGCGGGGGTTTAAGAACCCAACTAATAAAGTGTTATGAAGTTAAGTCTATATTCGTATGGCTTATACAAGAAATTATGCATCGCCAATAATCACCGGTATAACGAGTAATAGCTGTATGTAACTGCCTTTGTAACAATCTTCTTACTAATGCAGTAAAAATTCGGCTAGAACGGATATCATATATTTGTTACACGGACAAAATGCTGGATACATATAGTTTACGTAAATCGAGATATAAGATAATTCGCATATAGGTAGATAAATATTTAGAAATTTGCCTCGTAGCCCGCGCTACGCTAAACGCTAAACGCTATTTCGACCTCCAGCAATATTTTAAAAAACTATTATTTCTTTAAGTCCACAAAGTCCGGAAGGGGTATTTATTTTAACGATTAAAAATGCTGGTAAAGTAGTGACATTGAATGAGTAGATAAGCAGAAATACAACTACTTTCATAAATCACATACATAATATTACTTCGTGGTTGTCACAAAATACCAAAGTCAGACTTTTTATTTGATAAACATATGTGAATTATAAGTAATAGAACCACGCCGTACTTGGACTGTGGTACAAAAGAGCCAACTAAACTCGACCGTACCACACCTGTCTCATAGAGAACGAACGTAAAGCAATATAGTTTAGTTTGTGAATAATTGACTAGGTAAAGATTTCTTCCGCAGTGCAACTCTATGCCTCAAGAAAGGAAAACGAATACTCTACCGAAGATTTCTAGGGCTTTAGACACATCATCATCAGTGGCAGTACTTCCATAGAAGCCCAGAAGTCCAGTTTGCCTTTCAAAATTCCGAATCTTTAAGCTTTGAATCTTTATTTAACAAAAGCAATTTGACATATAAATGAGAATATACCGACCCCACAATAAACAATTATAAAATAAACTTTACAAATTAACGTGTTACGTTTTTGGGCTTCTATGGAAGTACCGCCACTGATCATAATCTCTTCCTTAACAGTAAGTAGTGTACGGCTTTGCTAATCATGGTTCAAACTTAAGAGTACCTACTGTCTCAACGTTTCAATACTAAATAACACACAAAGACAAGTGTAGCAATTTCTTACCAATATACAAGGATTAAAATGAGTTTTGTATTACACTTACATTGCAAAAATTAACAGCAAACACTTTACTCAAACGCTAACACTATAAACAATAGGGCGTATGAAACAATAACATTAAAACACTTGATATTATGCAAATTTCACATCAACAGCAGCTGATAATGTCCAACGCATTCTTTTTATGTTAATTTTTTCAGCCTACGCGCATTAATAAAAAAATATGCAAGCCATCTGCCTTCAAAAAACTCGTGTATCTGCCGACAAACCACTAAAAATCGCACGCAGCGACAAAAAAATGTCATCTGCATATAACATCTGGACACTATAAAAATATACCTTCGACTATGAAAAAAATTAAAAAAAAAAGCCCACAAAAAAGTTTAAATAAAACTATAGGATTTTTTTGCACTGGCAATTCCTGATGCTTTAAACGCGGCATGTGCCACACTTCCGCTATTCGGATAAAAAACCAGCGGAGGATATTTACTTATTTTGATTGATAACGTATAATTTACTGTTTGCAGAACAAATTAAGAAGTTAAATTTACTTTGTTCTTATCTGTTGTGGCACACGAGTATTATAACAGTGCCTGTTGTTGTCTGAACATGTGGTTACACATTCTTTCGCTCCGTTAGAAGCAGCGGTCTTTGCATTTAACCTAAATTAAATATTGTTAAATGTATTTTTTGTTCATTTTTATTGCTTTCTTACAATAGTACAATTTAAATGAGTACAAGTATGTTTTATGAATGGTTGGTCGCGCGGTACACATTTTGGAGTATTAACAAGTAGTGACATCGATTCCGACGTCAGGCAAATGATACTGAGTCTTAAGAAACCATTCAATAATAGCAAGCAATACAGCAAATGTAAATTTCTGAAAATATGTAACGATGAACATATCAGGTATTAATTACAACTAGCTGTTTTTTTTCTTCATAAATTTACTTTTATATCTAAGAGACATTTTTAAGGTACACTAAGAAAGAATACCTAAATATTTCTCAGCGAATAATCAAAATGTGACCCCAGAGTATCATTATTTTAAGAACTATATTAGAGTAAAACAAAAGCAATTCTAAAGATTGTCATAAAACTCTTTACCTACATGATAAACCACCAAATGATGTTATTTTGCAACTGGCAACGGTGAAGGAAAACATCGTGATGAAACTTGCACACCTAAAAGTTCTTAGGAATTTCTTAGGTGTGTAGTCCGCCAACCCGCACTAGGCCAGCGTGGTGGACTAAGGCCTAAACCCTCTCAGTTGTACAGGAGGCTCGTGCCCAGCAGTGGGACGTATATGGGCTGATGATGATGATGTTCAGTACTGCTTCTGATAAAAAGCACAAAGACATAGAAGTCGTATCCAAGGCCTGGTTCCGTCCTACTGTGATTCTTCTTCACTCTATGCTTAATTAGGTATATTGGCACGGTGATAACACCACACTTGACACTGGTAACTATGATTAAAAAATCCACCTAAATTTATGTTAAATGTCAGCTCGTTTTGGTGCCATACCCGATTTAGCCGCAAAGCAAAGAACGGCTTGTAATCTATTTAGTTACAATCTATTAAAAAAAATACCAGACCTAACACCAAAGTAGTATTAATCAGAGATACAAAATGAATGAACTTAAAGGCAGCACGTCTTTTAAGGAAAATACATTGTAAGTTAGTTATTTCGCATACGTGTTTAACCCATTCCCCCCACTGTCCTATTTTTAGGGCACTATATTCAACATTTTTAATTGTTATGGCTCTTATTATAATTATTGTATCTGATGAAATTCGTAATTTCACCGTATATTTTCTTATAAAATATTATTATATTCGTGGTCTCGCGGTACAAGTATGTGCCGTGCGATCTAGAGGTCCTGGGTTCGATTCACGGGTCGGGCAAAGTGTTATTGGGTTTTTCCATTAGGAAATTCTCAGTAACAGCACGGAGTCTGAAAATGTGCCCGAAAAACGGCAATAGGCTCGCCCCCTATTACGTGTGACTGATACATACCTGGCGAAATGTGGGTGTAGAAATGCACCTCTGCCTACCCCTTCGGGTATACAGGCGTATGTTGTATGTGAAATATTATTTTTCGCTGTAAAAATGTTAAAGTGATTTAAATGTATTTTTTTCAAATTGATAATTTCTGTCGACTAAGGACATGACCCGACTTCATAATATAGCTATCGCGAAAAAAAAAAATTTTTTCTCATTTTATTTTTTCTTAATGTACTAAGAACTATATTTATCCATTTCATAAAAAAAATCCAATGTTTTCGATGCTTGGTAAGTAATGGGTTAAAGAGCAGATGTTTCAATGATAAGTTTTCTTAATATTTACCTTAAGACGAATTACGAAGTTTAATACAGGCTCGACTAATTAAATACACTACATATAATGATAAGTGCAGAGCAGTCCAAATGGAATTTTCATGTTCAAGCCGTATATGCAAACCAATTCGTTTATTATAAAATTACCTTATATATAAACCGCTTAAAATAAATTATATATGCACGTCAATCTACACTGTTCAATGTAGACATACTACCTTTATTATAATTAAGGGAGATGTATCGCCATTTTTACTGCATAAGAAATGAGACGTGCGAAATTATTACTTTTAAAATGATCGTTTATGCCATTCGCTTTTTATTTTTGTCAGTCGAAAAGCAGCTGAAACCTGCGCCATTACATCTGCTCATAGTACCACTGTCATTAGCCACATGCTACGGCAAAATTAATTTCACTACATTTCACCATATACAAAAGGTATAAAAAACGTATCGTATGGCACTGCACGCTTCCGTAAAAAACGAGAGTATGAGCACGAGCTAAGTTTTTTTAAGTTTTCCTTTCCTACGAGAGCATTGTGGACAATTGATGATCGAATTAAAAAAACGCCTCCTAATACGAAATTTTATGTGGATACGCCAAGACATTTTTATATCACGGGCTAAAACACATTTATGTAGCATTTACATTAATCTACCCCTATTTATTTTTCCTGTTCTATTATTATCCATCCAAAGGTTGTCTGGAAGATATTGCCTAGAGCGATAAGACCGCCTCTTGTTTTGTTATTTTTTATATTTTTTTCTCCATATATTTTTGTTCAAGCAAGAAAGTGTAAATAAATAAATAATAAATAAATAATCTTTATAGTACCTTTTTCGTGGTATATAATATTTTTTCTACGATTCTCAAACAAACCCTCTTACTTATCCTCTTACTTATGTCCATAAACCTGACATGTCAGAAACAATCAAAAGCGAGACCAAACATCTGTCTTTACTTAAGACTTGCGGCCTGACCAGCGTCGCCAGTTATATTATAAAAAATAGCATAATTTTAATTTATTGTATTCCAAAACGCCACCTATGTCATTCTCAATTCCTCGCAATTCAATCAATGAATTACGCGTGAAACCTTTACAAACAATGAGTATCTCTCTAGTAATACTGCAATTAACCAAAATATCTAAAATTGATCATAATTTCTTTCTCGACTACTAATAATAATAAAACACATTTCTCTATTTTTAACATTCAATCTCACTTTATATGATTAATTCACAATATGAGCCTTTTTTATTTTGTTATAAATCAATCTAAGTCATCCACTCTATTACAACGCTGTGCGTAAACCGCGGAAGTGGCCACAATATGCCTCCTCTTCCTGTCTTTTTACCTTCCTTGCCAAATTGTGTTTTTTATCGGTGCGTTTTTTACGATTTTTTCATCTTGACAACAATTAAGACGGGAGTCATAGCTCGTGCCGCAGTCAGCTGCTGGCTGTATAGTTTTGCTCTCTTTGCCTTCATTTGTTGTGGCGGATTAAAAATGTTAAGTTTTGGTGGGAACTCGGAATTGTAACTCTACTATTGTCATAATGTTCTTATTTGTGAAAAAGGATGAATAGAATAAAGATTTTATTGCGATGAAAAGTTTACTACTTTGTTAAATTTTAACTAGTATAACTAACTTTGTTTAAATTATAACAAATACAATCTCATAATATAATTTTAAGGATAAAACTACTCTACAATTACATATTATAAAATTATAAATAATAAAAATATACAAGACCACCCACCAATTATCACCATATTTTAATTTGATAAGGGCCACGTGTAGAGGAATAATCTCGAATTTCAATAATGTCATACTCCGTTTTACCAATTCCATCCTTTTGCAGTCGGCACCATGATTAAATTACAGGACTATTTGTTTTTTTTTGTTATTTTTTTTTTAATTCAAGTCTTTCTTGGGTCTTTTTTGAATGTGATTAACATTGTTACTTTTATAATAATAAAATTACGTTTTCGAATATCTCACAAACATCATCATCATTACCAGCCCATATATGTACGTCCCACTGCTGGGCACGGGACTATGCCTTAGTCCACCAAGCTGGCCTAGTGCGGGTTGGCGGACTACATACTTCTTTTAGGTGTGCTGTGTGCAGGTTGCCTCGCGATGTTTTCCTTCACTTCTAAAGTACGTGACAATTCATTATGAATACACACATAACTTCGAAAAGTCAGAGATGTGCGCCTGGGGATTAGATCCGCGACCGCCGAGATTCCCGACCGCGTGCCTAAACCTCGAGGGCATCACTACTACGCAAACATGCAAACTTTAATTTTTAATGGTTTAAATGTAGACTCACGGGATTAGAGCACGATTAGTCACTAGTCGACAGATTAATGTCGGCCTGTTCCAAATTAGAGACAGACTTATTCGAACACGCTACACACTCGTCGTGAATCTCCGTGACGGGTTTTACACTTTATATACGATGGTCAATATCTAGATGGATGGATTTTTCTAAAAATGAATTGCGGCTTTTTAGCAATCTTAATCGTCACTTGATTCACTTGAAATGCATGTTTTTTTTTTATTTGTACTACGTCGTGTTTCTAATTGAAAATTAAATTAGAAGAGTAATTCTCTGATTAACAACTTTTGCTTTATTCTAAGAGTTAATTTGTAATACTCAGACGTAAATAACATATATTGTTACAAATGCTATTAATAAAAATAATCCTATAATTGCTATATTAGATTCGTTGCGAATTATGACAATTCAAAAAACCGCTTAGAACAGCACATAAAACACAATTTTTATGTTCCACTTCGAATTATATTCGACCAAGTGGCGAGGAGCGGGCGGGTTGATAAAAAACAGTGCGATCTCGTGCCAGATAATTAAGGCTTTTGAGGAATCATTTTATTATAAAAAATGTTTCGCTTTACCTGAGCTATCAAAATTCTCCGCTTGTACAGGTGGCTGTTTATTTTACCTTTTGGTAAATTTATTGTTTAGAATTGTCCCCAAAATAAGGTAAACTAACAAGTTCTGACATAAAAAATATTTTTATCCATTTTTATATACTATGCATATATTTTCCAAACCCAGAACCACAGGTACCTACGCCACCAATCTGTAGTTAAATATTATTTATAATCATACTATTATCTCCATAACAAATAACTCTCTAAATCTTTAATCACGTAAAAATTCCGCACTAAGCATACTTAGTATAATTTCTAGATCATTATTCATAAATAATAATGATGCACTTAATATACAATAACTGCCTTTACTGCCAAAATATTTACTAATTCTGGCAGGGTAAACCACACTTACGTAGTATTTTCTGACCGGACCAAACAAATTGACGAGTGATGAAAAACGATCATGATTGATATACACAAATTGACCCTGGAACCCACTTTTGGAACTATGTGACACATTTTGCATACTATTTACCGTGCACGTCATCAGATATTTAAGCTTTTGAAAATCTTAATTGATGAAAGGCAACAGAATTATTCACGGTTTTCTAAGAAACAGTGGTACCCTGGTTGAGTTGGGCTTCTCATCGGACACATCATGGCTCTACACGGCTCCTTGTCGTAATTTTCTTTAATTATATAGTTGCAATTGTTGTATAGTTGCAATTGACAGCCCCGTGGCGCAGTTGGCTAGATACCAGCTTGCGAAACGAGTGGCCGCGGGTTCGATCCCCGCACCGAGACAAATGTTTGTGTTATCCACAAGTATTTGTTTCGGGTCTGGGTGATTGTGAGACCGAAAAGTGTCTCGTAGTTACTGATACCCACGACAAAAGACTTGTATCTTAATGTGGGGTCAGAACTATGTATGTGACTGTTGGGTGTATTTATTTAATTGTAATTGTAAACACTTCATTTGTAGAAATTTATCACCGGTGCAATTCGTAAAATGGGTGAGACATACATAGAAGGCAGAGCAAGAGATGGGCTTAAGCTGTCGGGTAATGGTGAGGTACAGATTTTTACATGTTAAAAATTTATTATTTCGGCGTAGTCCATACACGGTATGGATAGGGTTGCCAACTATACTGTTTTAAACAGTATTATACTGTTTTTCACTACATTATACTTTTTACTGTTGAACAAAAATAAAGTATACAAAATACTGTTTTCAGCATCAGAATGTTTAACACTAAAGTGTTAGACTTAGACGCTCACAAATTTGTTGAGAGGCATATGAAGTTTTCGAAAAAATGCAGTAAATTAATAAGTTCTGCTAAAGCTCTAAAAAATATGTAAGTATATGAAACATTAAATAAATAAAATACTGTTCATTTTTCTAAAATACTGTTCAATATTCTTCTAAGACCTAAATATACTTTATTTATTGTAAAGATAGTTGGCAACCCTAGGTATGGATGACGTGAAACAAAAAGAATTGTTTTCAATGCAAAGATCTTTAATGATTTCATGGTCTACCTAAATTAATCTAGGAAATATCACTTATACCCGGCATTTTTAACAGCTCAAACATGGTTAAGGTAGGCTAGGCTTAGAGGTTGATGCAGACACAGAGGAATCAATCGCGAAGTATAAGGAAAGTAAAAAAGACGAACGTAAGTCATATTTTAAAACATATTCAATGAAGTCTTTATCAACAGAAATGAATGAGATGATGCATGTACGTAGAAAAAGCAAGATTGGAGTGTCAGAATCAAAGCTTGTTGTCTCAATCTACCTACACCCATAAAGGCGTAAGTGCGTATATGAAAGTCAATTACAAGTTTTAATAGAATTTCTTAAAGTAAAAAGGACACGCCATATTTCACCGCATCATTCGTGGACCGATGCCAAACGATATGTGATCGCTAAAAAACACCGGACCCCTGCACTTTTTTCTTCTATCCAAAGAAATTTATATAAAAAAGTTCGATTTCGCAGATGTTGGTTTTATTCATGCACGTGTTTTGAATTTTTTTGCTGCCGCTGTGAGGTCTCATATCGATTATGAAATTGTCTTAAATGGTACAAAACGATCTTAATTGGAAATGCGTTTGAAAATTCATACACAATGCAGCTGTCCGCATTTTAGTTTATGAATCGCTTTTTTCAATTTATGATAACGTTTATTGCATATAAAATGAATAGCAATATGAATACACGTCAAATTAATTAGTATTTGGAAGGGGCATGCTGTATATAATGCTTTATATTACGGCCTATAGAGTCCTTGGTTTATAAAGCTCAGAACAAAGTATAGTATTATTTTATTATTCTTTTTAAGGGATGGCATATAAAAATAGTAGCCACCATTTATAAAAGAATTTAAAGAAAAGTAAACTTAGAAAAAAATCTGAACTTCTATGTATGTATAAATAATAATATGATAATGTGCATATAAATGGTAATATGATAAAATTTATATCACCGGACAAACACAAGCATTAAAAGTAAGTAGTACCTTACATTTACAAATAAATACCTATTAACTTAGTACGGACAAATTAATCTATTATTTTTTAAGATAGCTAAACTACAATTATTGTTTTTATTTGAAATGATATAGTGCGGGCTCAGATATAATCGTGAATACCGCCCTTATTTTATATTTAAGATGTTATCAAAAATAGTGCGCCATCTATTACAAAATTTCAAAACTAAATAATAATAATCTCGCGAGTCGTACTCGTTAGTCGTAAGGCTGATTCAGCAATACACGGGTTTTTCGTTAGATGTCACTAAATACATTAATTTGTTTTGGATATTTAAAAATCCATTTACACGACTTTTATTAAAATATAATTACAGTAAGAAATTTCGTATTTAATTTTAAGAGAAATATAAACGAAGTAATAAAAAGTAATTATTTAACATATCTGATAATATTATAAACTATCTTCACAATACCTAATTATTATTATATGATTCTTAGATTAATCTTAGTTAGTTATATAAAACAATAAAATATACCATTGATTATTAAACCATTGACATTGAAATGTTTTGCTTAAAACTGACTCTTTTTAAGAAGTAGAGCTTCCCAACGAATCAAAAATGTTTCTACATTACTAAGGAAATAAATAATTCACAAAAAGTGTGTAAGAACCTGTTACTATGAATTCCAACTCCATCACAAACATTTGACTAAATTCAATCTCTCGGTTACCCTAAAATAATATAAAATCTAGAAACAACAAATCTTCCTTTTATGCAAAAGCCGATAATAATGTAAGTTTATGTTTTATAATCTATGTTTGTTTCCAATTAATAACTTATTATGTATTATTTTATATAATTTAAAAAGTCAAATTAATCCGGCTACAACACATTTACAACAGTATAGTGCTTTACAATATACCTATCATCGAATGAGTAATAATGAGCAAATAACACAATACCTACACTACAGTGAATATAAGTTTTGTATTGAGAAAGTATTCATTTTGAGAAAACAATTATTTATTGAATTCTTTTGTCGTCTGATTTCCTCTGTTGCAAGTAAATCCATTTGTAACAGAACACACTACGTGGTCCCCATCATACCGGTCAGATTTGTACTTAATTTTATGTTTTTTAACTTCTTTTATTATTTCCAGAAGGCAAGCACACTGAAAGGGGTTGTCGTTGAAATGAAATGTGGTTAATTTAGCGTTGGAGGTTTTCAGTTCCTGAATGAACATATTATCTAGAAATGAAATTCTATTGCCATTTATATATAATTCTTTCAAACGAGATCCACGGAAGGCATTTACAGGAATAGTCTCTATAAAGTTGGACGACAAATCTACACTTACTATTCGAGGCATGCTTATAAAGAAATTTTCAGGAATTACATCAATTCTGTTAAAAGACAGCAGTAAAGATTCCAATTTTCTCAACGGTTTAAATACACTAACAGTTAGTTTTTCAATCATGTTTCCTGACAATGCCAAAGCCCTTAAATTTGGTATATTGACAAAAGTATTTGGATCGTCAATGGAATTTATCCAATTTGAGTACATTTGTAATAAAATCAAATTTTGTAATGTTGGTGTCGTAACGAATTTTGGCATTTCTGATAGAGAACAATTGTTTAATTCTAAATGTATCAATTCTTCTAAACCATTCAAAAGTCCTTCGGGTGTGTCTGACATATCGTTATTTGAGAAATGGATAATAGTCATCCGCAGGTTATTCTCAAATAGGCTTTCATTCAAATTTTTGCCCAAAAGACCGTTTCCTACCAATTTCAAAGATAACAATTGTGGCAACGGATCAAATATTCCTACATCAAGAGACTTGATGTGATTGTAACTCAAATCTAAATATTTTAAACGAGAATTATTTTCAAACAAACCCAATGGAAGCTTGGTCAAGTTGTTATGATGTATTCTTAAAGAACCTAACATTGTGATTGCATCCAGCGTGCCCAAACGCAGCTCGCTTATTTTATTTTGCGACAAATCGATTTGCTTCAAGTTATTGATATTTTCAAAGGCATTAGGCTCTATCTTTATTATACGACAAGATTTAAGTATTAACGTTACTGTAGCATTATTAGTTGATGCTAGTGTATTTTTCAGTATGTAGTCGTGTTGTTCTGGCTTACACGTCACAGATGTCTTGTAAAATGACACGCAGTCTAGCGTCTTCACTGACATTACATAAACAATAAGTATATATTATGTGTGCAGTCTTCCAAAACATTGTTTCGTCCATGTCTGAAAATATAAAATGGATACAAATAAAATGAATGACTGTGCTCTTAATTAATAATACACTTTAGAACAACTATAAAAGTACCTATGTTTAATGCTGTAAATAGCTATTCTTCACCGCAGTGAGCGACTTTTAATCAAAAGGAAAAATATAGCTTTAACAACACTAACCTGAACACACACACTTAAATAAAACATTCTTGGCGTAATCAATTTTTTTTGCATTAATTTTAAATTCCTATTTTTGACGCTAATAACAAATTTATACTATTTATTTAACTTAATTTTGACACAAGCCCCCTCTTTTGTATTGTTGGAATTTAAACATGTTGATCTCATAAAAAATGCGCTTGAAGATATATCTATAAATAACTGCGCCTTTTTAACAAAATTGATTCACTTAATCGAACGGCCGAGATTTAATTTCAGCACACTGCTGCACTTACCGTCAAGAATGGAGAGGTAACTTTATTCTACAAGTATATAAGTAAATCGAAATACAACATTATTGTTATGTTACTAAACTAAACATATATTTCGGAGTAAACTATTAACACCAAAACTAAAATCAAACTAAACATAGAAACATTTAAGTCAGTATCATAAAAAATATCTTCTATGAATCAGTTCCCACACAATGGTATAAACAATTGTTGGATTTTCCATTATTTTAATCACATTTTATTAAGCAAACTTAGAGCGACGTGTCCAGTTTGCCCAACTCAAAACAAGGCAATGGTGTCTTCTGTGCAACAAACGAGTTTTCCTCATCAAACTAGCTTTTGCTCGCGAAATTATTTGCAGTGATTTTAAAATTGGGTCGAGGAACGAAATGAATAAACTGCACGTACCTTTAAAATACAATTGGAACATCATATTTAACCGAGATGAAAAGTAATTTACAAACACCCTCAAAAGGGAGGAAAATTATAACGACTGGCTGTAAACTAAATACATCAAAATCGATTTCAAAGTGAAACGAAACAAACCCACTTTTCCACTTCTGGTATTAGATAAAAATTAATTTTTGTTTACAATTATGTATGTGCACTATTAATCAAAAAAAATTATACATTAAACTATTTGATGCAGAATAGCAACGAGGAAAATATGGATACAATGGGAGTGAGGTCTAAAAGTATGCAATAACAGGAGCAAATAAAAAACTACAATTAGATTATATATTTAAATACTCATTACACAACAAAACGATACCTATATAATTTTTTTGAAACATTATCAGTGTCGTCGCAATGTGTTAATATTGTATGTTTAAAATCACATATCAGCCTTTTGTCTCAAACAATTAAATTCATTCGTCATGAAACACACTGCATCTTCTCCGTTATATTTTTCAGAATTATACGCTATACCGAATTTCTTGACTTCCTTTAATATATCCAGTAAACAAGCACATTGCATTGGATTGTCATTAAATTGAAACATAGTCAATCTCGTTTGAGAATTTCTCAGTTCTAAACAAAAGTTGTTGTCAAAGAATGAAATTTTATTTGCGCTCAAATTTAATTTCTTCAAACGGGTCCCACGAAACGCGTTTACAGGAACAACTTCTATCACATTGTGGGACATATCTATATTCTGCACACTTTTCATATCACGAAACAAATTATCTGGAATGTGCTGTATCCTATTAAATGACAAATCCACTGAATTCAGATTAGTCATAGGTTTAAAAACATTGTCGTTTATAGAGTCAATATCATTTCCTAATAAATCTAATGTTTGTAAACTTTCCAAATGAGCGAATGTTGTTGGGTCATCAATGCTACTTATCAGATTCGACTGCAATAGTAAACTTTTCATTGTGCGCAAATTACTGCTTGTAGCAAACTTTGGCACTTCTGCTAGGGAACAATTGTTTAATCCCAATACCGACAGCGACTGAAAAGAATGCAAAAGATTATCTGGTGAACCCGACATATCACTCATTGAGAAATGCAAATAGATTATATTCTGATTGTTATCAAACAATGACGGGTGAAGATTTTTTCCTATTAAAGCATTTCCTGCCATTTCAAGACGTACTAACTTTGACAATTTATCAAATATGCCCAACTCTAAAGACATTATTTTATTATCACTTATATCTAGTCGCTGTAACCTTGGTACTTCATCAAAAAGTCCCAAAGGAAGTTCTGTTAACAAGTTTCGTGACAATCGCAAAGCAACAACTTTCCGGATTCCATCGAAAACTCCTTTTTTAATATAAGTGATTTTGTTTCGAGACAGATCTATTTCTTGTACGTTGTAATTATTTTCAAAGGCCTCAACATCGACTTCTGTAATACGACAATCTTTAAGTAGAATTGCAACAGTGTTGTTATTGTCCGAAACTAGACCTCTTTTTAGTATGTAATCATCTTTTCCGGCTACGCACACGACGTCGGTATGGAAACGAACTCTGCATGATGGTTCTCCACAAATCGTTTTCGACATAACCAGTATTATGGATATAATGTTCCATTTTGTTTTTATGAACATGCCTGAAATAAAGAAACATATAATCTTAAAATCAAACATAGTCGCGACAATACCAATCAAAACTACGAAATAGAAGTCAAAATCCAAACAACGCATTTAAAAATATCTGCAAGTAACAATAAACAGTGAATAATATTGTCATAATGAATCATAGTATACTTTTGGATCTTAACAAGAAGCTTACGATCATGTAAACACACGTCACAATCATAAGAAAAAATAATTTTCTACTGTTATATGTAAAAGTAACTAGCACAGCAAATACAAATTATCAAAGTTATCGTGGAACGACTTACCACAACTGTATGCTGGCGACTTATAAAAATTGATACGACAAACACCCGTCTGTAAATTGCAGGATATGAGAATTGTTAGGTGACATCAATTTATATGAATGACCATCCAGCTAAAAAAAATATAAAATTAGTAAATGAAGACTACAGTACATAAACAAGCAAGCTGACTAGATGGTCTCGAAAAATGACATCACATTAAAGATAGAAATTTTACATATTATGTATGTATATAAAATTAGATTGAACCGTCATAAATACACTTACAACAAATGGATGCATACATACATACACACAAGGCACGTTATCATCTCCCAGAAATAAATATGTATATACCTACTATTAAATATACTACTGATAAATATGATAGTTAAAAAATATTTACCTCATAACATATTGATATTTTTGAACGATTTGTATTAAAAACAGTTGCATGTATTAAATCAGTTTTCTGGCTGCATTTGAGCTAAAGATTTTATCTTTATTGAAGTTGCCACGAAATAAAAACTATTTTTTCTATACTTAATGTGTACCAAGTACCTGATCAATTATATTACATTATTAAAACTATATTGTTTTTATCAAACAATGTTTATTTATATAACAATATGCAAGTAATATTATGAATAGAAACTATTCAAGCAATTGGAAAAAAGAACAATATTATTTTTGTGACATAACTTTTTTTTATTTATCGACAATTAAGTATATACCACTATTTAAAGCACATATTTTACGTTAAAAATAATACACAAAATTAATATAATCAATCAAGAACATTGTCAAAGAATGCATTAACTGGTATATTTTCTAAATTTATCAAGATTGCTTTTTTTATTCTGGCACGGCAAAGTGACTCCACTGTACCTGATGGTAAGCACAGTGGAGTCCAAAAAAAAAACGATATGGTTAAAATATAATACAAATTGTCAAACTACCTTCTTTCTTCACCTAGAATCTGTTCTTACTGTACTTGACGAAAATGGATGGATAGATATTCAAAATCAGATTTATGCCTTATGCATGTGAACACATTTGTCATGAAACATACTGGTTTTTCTCCATCATAATTATCTGAATTGTACCTAATATTAAACTTTAGAGCATCACTTAATATTTCGAGTAAACAAGCGCACTGAAAGGGATTGCCACCAAATAAAAACGTAAACAGATTGGACCTAGAATTATTCAATTGCAAAAAAAATTGCTCTCGAAAAATGAAATCCTGTTACTATTCAAATTTAATTTTCTTAATGCAGATTTTCGTATACCACTTACTGGGACAGCCTCTATGAAGTTGTAAGTTAAATCTAAATTATGTAAACTAGGCATATTTATTACTAAGTTTTCCGGGAATTCATTTATACTATTAGGTATATGATAGAACAAGACTAGTAAATTTTCGTAAAGATCATTCATTAATCCCGTCGAACACCCCAATTTTGAGATCGCTTATTTCATTGTGTGATAAATCAATTTGTTTTAAATTGTGGTTATTTTCAAAGGCCTTCAATTCCACTCTTGCTAGGATGTCGTAACATCCTTTTAGTATTATCGCTAGTGTATTATTGTTAAGTCAAAGTCAAATTATCTTTATTCAAATAGACTTTTACAAGTTCTTTTGAATCGTCAATTTTACACATCTTAATTTTTTTAAACTATTGCCGCTTCGAAACGTGTTATAGCTGTGGAGAAGAAACGGCAAGAAACTCCCTCAGCAACACGACATGTCATTTTTTTCTTTAAAAAACAGCAATATATGTCTTTTTTTCATTACATTATTTAAATTTTACATTATAAATGTCATAAAGATACAAACTGTAGCAACAAAACAAAACTCCGATCAATTTACTTACTCCCAGGGCTTATTATCTTCAATAAAATCTGAAACTTTATAGTATGCTTTTTTGTAAAGCTTATCTTTAATTGATTTCTTAAACATTGTCAAGGGAAGCTCTCTAATAGCCTTCGGAAGTTTGTTATAGAAGCGTATACATTGCCCCATAAAAGAGTTATTAACTTTCCGGAGACGAGTTACGTGTTGAACGAGATTACATTTGTTCCTAGTATTTTTATTGTGTACATTACAAATTTTATTAAATTTATCAAGATTCTTTTGGACGTACATTAAGTTTTCGTATATAAACTGACAAGTGACGGTAAGAATATTTATTTCCTTAAATTTTTCTCTAAGTGAAGCCCTGGGACCTAAATTATAAATAGCCCTAATGGCTCTTTTTTGCAAAACAAAAATAGTGTTAATATCCGCAGCGGCTCCCCACAAAAGAATACCATACGACATAAGGCTATGGAAATAGCTGAAATAAACCATTCTTGCCGCTTCCTCGTCAGTCAGACGTCTGATCTTTTTCACTGCATATGCCGCTGAACTTAATTTGCTTGCCAATTGTTGAATGTGCGGTCCCCACTGGAGTTTTGCGTCTACCGTAATGCCCAGAAATGTAGTAGACGCAACAGGATCCAGTTCTTCACCGTTAATTTGTACAGTGGTTTTTAATTGCTTAACATTGGGCATTGTGAATTTAACACATTTAGTTTTTTTCGCATTTAAAAGTAAATTATTATTATCAAACCACTGAACAACTTTACGAAGTGCATTGTTTACTTCGTCAAAATTATCGAGACGTCTTTTTACGTTAAATATAAGAGATGTATCATCCGCAAACAGCACTATATCGTTTTTATCCCCTACGTAGTAAGGCAAGTCATTAATGTACACAATGTTATCAGAGACAAGTCCTTTTTTCAGTATATAATCTGTGCTGCCTGCTTCACAAGTAACGTCTGTCGTGTAACTAGTCTTGCATATAAGTTTTCCTCGTATTAATAATAAATGAACACTAAAAATTATAATCGTTGACCTGCAAATCATTTTTTTTTTCTTGCCTGGAAATGAATCGAAACAAAGGTCAAGCCAATTAGTCATGGTATTTTTATTTACCGACTAGCGAAAACTTAGAATAGTGATGTCGTAACCAAATAAAATATAAATATGGATAAGATCTCGAGAATTAAATATATGTCGATACAGCTTTTTTAAATATTAATCTGTTCAATTATTGCGCGATATATATTTATTTATTAAATAACAGTATCATATAAGGAAAATATATAGCAGATTCAATGGGCTCACCTATAATTTGGTAATCAAAAGAAATAAAATAAATTTATATATTCTCATAAAATGCCTGTCATTGCAACAAACGAATAGCAAAATTCAAGGCGAAAATAAAACAAATAACAGGTCAGTAAAAAGATTACCTTTTTGTCCCTTTCAATTTCCTTTCCTGAACATTATTTCCTTCAAATGGAAAATAGCATTATTAGGGAACTTTAATTCACCAGTTCACTATGAGACAACAAAGACGGATCGCACACACCGAGTGATTGTAATTACGTGAACCTCAGCATAAATAAACAGGTTTTTCGAGTTCACATTGAACGCGTAAACAATATAGTAGCGTCTTTAGACTAAAAAATACAATATGTTTCTACTAGATGGTGTGACGATCTTTAATAACCAAGCTAACATAGATACAAAGGATAAAAAAGTACTAACTAAACACCTAAGCCCTCTCAACAACGGTGGGACGTATATGGGCTGATGATGAACTAAACACGATGTAGGAAAATTCTAATTTAGCTGTAGACCGAATCTTGGAGATGAGATATACTGGAACGCCTGCGTGCGATATTTGAGTAGACAATAACGTATTAAACCAAAAAACGCGGGTTCGATCCACGGAACGAGACACATCATGTGGGTGGTGGGTGATCTTGATCTTGTGGTGATATACGAATATTTGTTTCAGGTCTGGGTGTTTGTAAGACAGATACATTTTTCGTAGTTTCCGACACCAACAGAACAAATGGGACCCATTAAAAAAAAACAGCGTACATCAGCAAATAGGGACACTCATTTACTCGTATTAAAATTAAGATCTTCAACGAATAATTATTTAAATGTTAGTAAGGCAGTGACAAGCGCCATCATCTCAATTTACTTTTGTACTATTATCAACACTCATCTGCCTCACATCCAGTTCGTATTCTAATTCAAACTTATACCGCAGACATTTAAATTCATTTGTCATGTAACACACTGCTTCGTCTCCTTTATACGTATCAGATTTATATTCAATACCGAACTTCTTTACTTCGTTTAAGATTTCCAATAAACAAGCGCATTGAAAAGGATTATGTTCAAATTCAAAGGTCACCAATCTAGCGTTGTTTCTCCTTAGTTCTGCACAAAAGTTGGTTTCCAAGTATGATATTCTATTTGAACTCAAACGTAAAGTACTCAAACGAGTTCCATAAAAAGCACTTAAAGGAACAGTGTCTATTAAGTTATATGACAAATCTAAATTATGCAATCTGAACATTTCTTCAAATAAGTTTTCTGGAATTACTTGTATTTTATTAAACGATAGATCTAAAAGGTCTAGTTTCGTCAACGGCCGAAAAATATCTGCATGCAAATGATCAATCTTATTATTTAACAAATCCAATGTTGCTAAATTTTCCAAATTAGCAAATGTGGCTGGATCATCAAGTCTTTTGATATCGTTTGTCTGTAATCGTAATTGCTTTAATGTTTTCAAATTACTACTCGTCGCAAATTTAGGTACTTCGATTAATGAGCAATTATTTAATGCCAATATTTTTAGTTTTCTTAAACCCTGAAGAATATTGTGCGGTAACAGTGACATATCGTTCCCTGATAAATGCAAAAACATAATGTCAGAATTATGTTCAAACAGAGAAGGATGTAAATTCTTTCCTGGAAGACCATTTCCTGTTAATTCGAGTCGTGTTAATTCGGGCGAATGATCAAATATGCCCAATTCTAAAGTAGTTATTTTGTTATCACTTATATCTAATCGTCGAAACCTTGGCAATTGGTCAAAAAGTCCCAGAGAAAGTTTCGTCAATAAGTTTTGTGATAAACTTAGCGTATGAAGATTCGGGTTTCCATCAAAAACTCCTTTCTCAATATGACTGATTTTGTTGCGCGACAAATCTATTTCTTCTAGGTTGTAATTGTTAAGGAAGGCATCAAGATCAACTGCTGTTATACGACAGCTTTTTAACTTTATCCCAATAGTCATGTTATTGTCTGAAACTAGCCCTCTTCTTAATACATAATCTTCTTTTCCTGCTTCGCACACAACATCCGTAATGAACCGCGTTCTGCATTTTGGTTTTCCCCAAGTTGATACAGCTAGTACTATTATTAACAATGCAATGTTCCATTTGCATTTTGCAGCCATCCCTGTAATAAAATATTTAATTTTCTTACACTTTTCAAATATCGACTGACGACTTCTTTTCAATTATCTAGTAGAGCATGACAAAGGTTTCCGATAAAAATTTCGCGGCCACCCTTTTCATAGACCAATTAATTAATTTTCAGTCTGATAGAAAAATTGGAATCCAAGAGTAAGAGGCTGCCATAAATTATAATCACGTAGTCTAGTTCAAGAATTCTATAGGCAATAGCTATATATCTTGGCCTAAAATAAGAGATACTGTGACTGTCTACTTAGATTTGTTTGAAAAAATAATGTTAAACAATACCGGCAACTTTATTTTTATCGGAATTAAAAATACGTTAGTGCATTTATATCCCAATACAATACAATTGTTTTAAGCACTAAATTTAATTTAATTTACGACTTAACATAAAGCTAATTTGAATTGTATGAGAATGGCACATTGAGTGTTCTAAAAATGAATTTTATACTAACAAACGAATACAATAATCGTCTTTTACTCCATATCAATATTAATTATATTTTACCATAGGTACCAATAATTATTAATTGGCAACACAAGTTTCATCTTGGTAGAAATCCTACGAATGACCCAAAAAACTTAAGCAAAATAATTTATTTCAAATAAACAAAGCTTGTGATGAAGTAGTAAAGAAAGTGTTCAGACACTTTCCGATAGGCTAATTCTTACTTCTAATTTTAAACACTTCGTGAAATATATATTACCGGAACTTACCACCGTAAACAATGACAATTATCCACAGTCCTTTTGATCGCTATTAAATCACATTAACACAACAGAGTAACTCAATATATAGTAGGTAAATAAAAATAATGTAGTTTTATTACTGTCAATGATGTTTATAATGCAAAGCATAAAACACACATTACAATCGGACATGTAATCAGACAACTTGCTCTCTATGACCTCGGCAATAGTTTGTCACATATTGATTAAATGTATCATATACGCTTAAGTAAAATAATTTTTCACTTTAAACGTGAGATTATAGAGGAATTACAAGGCAAGTCTGAAATTAGATATAAACATTTAAAAAGCCACTAGGATGAAGCTAATATCCTGACTGCCGACTGACTGTTTTAAAATAGTAAGCGAAATACGCGGGCTAATATATTCTACGAACATAGGTACTATTAAATTGTTTTCTGACCATTGACGAGTGCTACACTTTTTCCGATCTTTTTACGAGTAGGTATATGCTAGTGTAAAGACTGTGACAAAGTGTTCATGAACATAAGTTTGTGTTAAATTTGAACTTCCAATAGGTATAGTATGTATAACTAGCTGACCCGGCGAACTTCGTTCCGCCTAACAGTCGATTCTTATTATTATTATTTTTTTTCTATCTGCCAGTGAAAGCCCCGTTAAAATTGGTACACCCGTTTCAAAGATAAGCCGGAACAAACAGACAGACAGACAAAAATTGTAAAAAACGTTATTTTGGTATAATTACCGTGTATACATCCATATGCATTTATTAAAAAGCGGTTATTTCAATATTACAAACAGACACTCCAATTTTATTTATTTGTATATATATATTTGTATGTATAGATGTATAATGCGTATATGGTGATGAGTCTGATCACTAGAAAATTTGTATACCTGTTTATAAATATTTTTTTATATAAAGTAAATTGTTTTTTAAGAGCGCAATGTGAGCGAACTTGCGATTTCAGTCTTTATGACTCCTACTTCCTAGACCGGATAAAATAGATCCCCTATTTCGTCTGCTTAGAATACTTTATTATTAGTGGCGCCATCTATTAATCAGTTTAGAAACTATGATAACTGAACACATATTAACCAACTAAAAACGTCGATTTGTACATTAACTTATTACATTATTTACAGTATTTGAGCTATTATAAACTAATTTATTACTCATCATCATCATCATCATCAACAGCCTATATACGTCCCACTGCTGGGCACGGGCCTCCCCTACAACTAAGGGGGTTTAGGCCTTAGTCCACCACGCTGGCCTACTGGACTACACACCTAAGAAATTCCTAAGAACTGTTAGGTGTGCAGGGAAACCGCACACAGACAGTAAAATTATTATTAATATATGTATAGATAATGCCATTTGAAATAACAGTGCTTTAAAAATATTAAAATACAAAAAATCACTGAGTAACCCCACAAGGCCCCGGCGAGATTCGAACTCGCGATCTCCTGTTTACTAGACAGGCGCTTTAACCAACTAAGCCACGGCGCCTCACTCTACACAGTCAAATAAGCCATTTAGTTATTGCACGTAATTGAAACAAAGTAGTAAAGAATCTTCAAGATTCTAATTAAGAAGCCAATTGTTAAATACTGACTGCCTCGTGGTCTCGCGGTACGAGTATGTGCCGAGCGATCTAGAGGTCCTGGGTTCGATTCCCGGGTCGGGCAAAGTGTTATTGGGTTTTTCCATTAGGAAATTCTCGGTAACAGCACGGAGTCTGGAAATGTGCCCGAAAAACGGCAATAGGCTCGCCCCCTATTACGTGGGACTGCGCCTCTGCCTACCCCTTCGGGGAATACGTGGCGTGAGTTTATGTATGTGTGTTAAATACTTTTTGCTATATCAATATGGATTTCCCTCGTAATTATTTAATTTTGTTTTTTTGCATGTCTTTGGCCCTAAATAGGTTATTGTCGTTTCCAGTCACTCACCAAACCTTGGGTAAACACCGACTTTGTATACACAATTTCTACTTCTAGCTTTGCCCCTAGGGCCATTCAAGTATTACGTAAGCACTAAAGGGTGGAGGGGAGGCATTCCCTTTGCTTATTTTTGATGACATCAGGGAATGGTGGGGTCTGGACGGTGATGACGTAAGCAATTTTTTTTTCTTTTTCGGATTTATTACAATATTTTGTCCCAATTTCTTGAATAAAAAAGAAACTAATTAGAACAGATTAAAAAATATGTACGTATATTAATGCTTACGTAAGCATATGGGGGGGGGGGGGTTACGATATTTGCTTACTTTTGCTGACATGGGGGACGGGGGGGTTAATAATTATGAAAAAATTTGCTTACGTAATACTTGAACGGCCCCGAAGAACCCTATTAGTCGCTTCCTATTAATCCTTTATTCAACGGTTCAAAAGAGAAAAAGAATTAACAAATAATAAGTACATAAACATAGCAAGACAGACTTCTACTTAGTTTACTAATGTAAAAGGTGCTGACTTCCCGTTGTCTCGCGGCAAAAGTATGCGCCGTGCGATTTAGAGTTCCCGGGTTCGATTCCCGCGTCGAGCAAAGTGTTATTGGATTTTTCCACAAGGAAATTCTCAGTAGCAACACTGAGTCCGGAATTGTGTTTTTGAAAAACGGCAATAGGCTCGCTATTACGTGAGACGAAAATACATACATACATACATAAACTCACGCCTGTATACCATAAGGGGTAGGCAGAGGTGCATTTCTGCACCCACATTTCGCCAAGTATGTATCAGTCCCACATAATAGGGGGCGAGCCTATTGCCGTTTTTCGGGCACATTTCCAGACTCCGTGCTGTTACCGAGAATTATACAATTGGGGAAAAATGGGTGCAGAAATACACCTCTACTTACCGCTTCGTGAAATACAGGCGTGAGTGCGAAAAAATGTAATACAATAAAAATAAGACATAGTTGATATAACGTCACAAAAACCTATGAATATTAACACTTATTTTATATCCTATGATGACAAATACATTATAACAATGCATTTGTTGAATACCTCAACACGTATCTACTGTTATTAGATCCATACAATCTGTTCAATGTCTACCTCCCACGAAGTACGCCCACAGCCAATGTTTACTCCTTACGATATTGCGACCTTGACCAATAAACAAGAATGCTGATATTATAAACAATATCAGTAAAAATATTATAACGTATTCTGATAACAAAATTATTTAAAGTACACACAATGCAATCGGCTAACGTGCAGAATTTAGTCATGTAGTTTGCATTGTATTCAAATTGATTACGTTCGGACGATGGAATAAAAGATTCAACAAAATCACAATAATTTATTGTATTAGTAATTTAAATGTAGATTAATCTAAATATTAGTACTATTCTCTATTACTTTGTTGTCGATAGTATCGTTTTGGTTTTCAAAAACATCATCTAATTGTTCACTTTTATCAGTTTGTTCGTCTTGTACGTCTTCGAATGTGTTGAAATCGACTGAGCTGCCTCTCAAACTAGTATTACTATCGGCTATACTTTTTGACACGTTTCTCGATATGTCCAGTTCGCTTTTCAGTCTCTGTATGGATTGCACAACCTCGTTTTGAAAATTCATGTTCAATTTATACAATTGTTCAGAGTGTTCTTTTTCGCGTCTCAGTTCGTTTTTCATGTGTGTATCTTTGTATTTCTCAAACTCTGTCATAACCCTTACTTTTGACTCATAATTGTGTTGAACCATCGATACTAAAGCGAATAGTTTTTGTATCACCTTTTCTTTGACTTCCATAGAAATGTTCGGATCAGATTCCAAATCGGTTTTTGCATCTAAAGCTAAATCGTTGGCAGATGAAGGAAATCCCAATAATGACTTACTAGAAGCGCCATTTGAGAGATTACTTTTAGGGGAAGTTACCACGTTTTCTACTTTTGCTGGTACATCTTTATTTGCACTTTTAGAAGTGAAGGCACCGTGCGTGACAACTTCAGTGAAAACTCCAGAGCTTGGTTTGTTCGACTGATATTCAGCCGTTTTTTTATTAATTTTCTGAATCAGCTCATTTTGTTTTTCCTTTTGTTTTTCATAATGACTTTTCTGCAATACCTCTTCATGAACTATAGCCACTTCAGTTTCTTTGTTTTTGTTTTGGAACGGACTGCCCGTTCTCTTGCTGAAGTTAGTCACTTTTAACTTAGACATTTCCATTTAAGGTTGTGTGCTCATAAGGCGATGAAAACTGTCTAGGTCACTGAACTGATTTTTTTCTATGCACTGACACTTATTCTGTCCACTCTGCGTGCAGTCGATGATGGAACTAACTGATCGGTTATATCAAATATTGAATGGCCGGCCTCTGCGTGCCAAGTGTGGGTTTCGCTCCATAGTTTTGGTTTGTCAGCGCTTCCTAGGCGTGGCAATGAATTTATTATTAGTTTTTAATGTGAAACGAACACAGCTTGGATAGTATGCACTGCGTAATATGATGGTTTGTTAGCATGAAGATTAAATTATGTTGAGGCAAACATGCGCAAACACTCTGATGTCACCGTTTCTTTTACCAGCAAATTTCGTTAGCACACATAAGAGCGTTTAGCGGTTGCTTGAACTATGTGCTAGCCTTCATACCAACACACATACATAATTTTGTACGAACCAATTTTAAAGCAGAATTTTCACTTCAAGAGAATTAAACCACACACAACTAATACTGATAAAAATCCAACAATACAAGCTACTATGCAAAAATATCGATTGAATTTATGATAGCAACAAAATAATTAAATTTTATATCTAATCGATGCAGTATAAAATTGAGGCGTGTCATGAATTTATAAAATACATTTTAGTTAAACAACATATTACTTATCATGTTAATTTATTGTAGTCGTTACCTGTTATGTCTTGTATATTAACTTGGCAAAAGCAAACTCTCAGTAATTAGATCACAAATCCGTCATTCCTAGATACAGAAACTAACTACATTTGGGCAAAAATAGTTTCTATTTGTAAGAAAAAAAATATTAGTGTCATTTGTTCCCTTTCACAAAATGATGCGTCTGATAGCATCGAGCTATACAATTGCATTTATAAGTGAAGTTATCAATATCGGTACCAACTCTGGCTGATAATAGCCTATAAATATGCAACAGGGCTTATAAGCATGTGGAATCTAGCTAAAAAAATACACTTATGCCTCCCACATTTGGAAATAGGCGTGATGTATGTATGTGTATTTGTAAAACAGGACGCGATGTATCATACAGCCCATCTCGAGTTTCGCAACTTTACGACGAAACCAAAATATGTACGAAACGCGACATGAAATCTATTTTCGCGCGTCCTCGGAGCATTGGCTAATAATTTTACTTCGAATGCCTGCGCAACAGAATAATGTTTGGAACTCATTAATATATAATTAATGGAGCCAATTGTAACATCAACACTTTCACCCCACGCGGAACTCCACTCAAAATGGCCATGGCACTTGATATTCTACGCGAGGAAGCGGCGACGGATCAGCCATAATGCATGGCCCGTTAACTATCGGCAAAGTATTTGTGTCATTGAGAACTTTTATCAGCCGAACGGACGCCGACATACCTCTAATATCGTCCCCTTTTATTTAATAAATCACATCGATGATATATCCATATTTATACCTACCTTTCTGGTATTTTAAACGTCTGGAAGGGTTTTACAAGCAATATACACAGCACAAATGCAATCAAGCCTCCTCTATCCTTGAAGGAGTTTAAGCACCTCGTGGTCTCGCGGCACAAGTATGTGCCGTGCGATCTAGAGGTCCTGGGTTCGATTCCCGGGTCGGGCAAAGTGTTATTGAATTTTTCATTAAGAAATTCTCAGTAGCAGCACGGAGTCTGGAAATGTGCCCGAAAAACGGCAATAGGCTCGCCCCCTTTTACGTGGGACTGATAACTTATACATACCTGGCGAAATTTGGGTGCAGAAATGCACCTCTTCGGAGAATATAGGCGTGAGGTTATGTATGTATGTATGTAAGTATAAGCAGTGATTAATACCTACAACTAGTTTCGCTTGTGTTCTAAGTCCGACGTAATGGCGTTGCCTTTAAACGTTTTTGAGCACACAAGATTCCGTGCTCTTACGGACAATTTCCTATTGTAAAAGTGTTCTTGGTTTGTCAAGAACACTATTCGATTACACAACTACAAATAAATAATATTTTTTATTAATAGAAAATCTAAAAACAGCCCTTTCAGTATACGGTAGCGTCTAGGAGAGAAATGTCGGTCTTCGGCCTCCCAGCCCAATACTCACGTAACGCACAAGTTGATCCCTATCGTTAAACTTACGCCAGCATATCAACTAAAGCGGTAGCCCTTACACGCTTTATGGGCGTTAAACAATAGTCCGTATATTATGTTCCGTTGTGGTGATAATAATTGCAGCTCAAAAACCCTCAGATATTTAACTTTATTGATTGACACACAAAAGTTGTGTTAACTATTTAAAAAAAAAATTAGACATCTTAGGTATTCAGCATGCATAAAACTTAAACTTTAATCCTTACCTTCTTGTATGTCGTATATCAAATAGCGTCGTATGTTTCGTTTTTGTCATGTTACTTTCGTTTACTATAGAAACATATTAATTTTTTAATCAAAATCAAAACCCAATTTCCCTTTCGACGCTTTATATCTTCGTAGAAATGCTCACGATGATTACGACGCTCAGAACTTGGAAGTGCCAGTGGTACTCTTTAGCTGCCAAATAATAATTTAACGATGTGAACAACCAAACCTAAAAAAATAGTACATTACACGGATTTGATATTTTTATTTATTACACTTTATTGTTAAAACTAATTATAAATACAAATGAACAAAAATACAATTCTAACTAATCTAATGACCTTTTAGCGACGAAACTATATCTTAGACTTATACCCTTATTTTAGTAAGAGCAGCTTTACCTACGTCTGCAGCGTACCGACTCTCAAGACAATTTAGTGTTATCTTTCAGTCTAAATTTTGTTTATTTTATTTATTTATTTATACTTTTTAGTACACTATACAATAATTTATACTACATGATTGAAAACAATGAAGACAATAAGTATAGGCACAATAGGCGGTCTTATCGCTAGCTGCGATCTCTTCCAGACAACCTACGGGACCGGAATGAAAGATTGTAGTTCAGGCAGTTGTCTTCAGAAATAGAAAAAAATAAATAAAGAAATAACCAAATATATATATATATATATATAAATAACATACATATAAATAAACATACATAAATATATAAAGATCATATAGTAAGATAACATTTAATAGAAGATCTTATACGAGTATCAGTAAAGTTTCCATTAGTAGTTTGCATGAATTTGTTATTACTTCATCATTAGAATAATATTATTTTTAAATGTCAGGTTTATAATTTCCTTTTGCATGAAATGTAAATGAGCTAATCAGAAATTAATATTGAATTAACTCATTACTAACGATTATAATTACTAAGAAGTCTACCTTTATATATTATGTTAGTCGTGATGGCCTCGAGATAAAGGCACGCGGTCGAGAAATTTCAAGTACTTTAACGGTGAAGGAAATCATCGTGATGAAACCTGCACACCTAAAAGTTCTTAAGAATTTCTTACAAGTAGGTGTGTAGCCTGCCAACCCGCACTAGGCCAACGCGGTGGACTAAGGCCTAAACCCTCTCAGATGTAGAGTAGGCCCGTGCCCAGCAGTGGGACGTATATGGGCTGAAGATGATGATGATGATATATTATATTTATGTTATGAATAGTTCTTATGTTATACATAATAGTTCTTACGCCAGAGAAATATTACTAAATAAAACTTTTAGATCATAATGTTTGGTTGAATGTAAAATATTAACGTCATAGAAGGTACGGAAAATTATGGTATTGATTTTTATTGAGTTACTATTTATACAGTTAATAGTAATTTGTTTTGTTGTGTATCAATGTTATCTCCGCAAGTTCAATGATATCAGTTTAGGCACAATTCAGTATGCGTAGAGGCGCGTGCGACGTGTCTGCTCCTCCATATCAATCACTATGTTTACTACCATCATCGTACATCTCGCTCGCACTCAGCAAATCTGCGCATGGTCCGTGCAGGACACAATACTGGATCACGGCTGCAAAAATCAGGGTACGGTGTCACAAACAACAGAAAAGGCGCTTCCGACGTACAACTCTAAAACATCCATTCAACCAACAACAATGTTAGAACATAAGCTCTTTTTGTTTCCACACGCTGATCAGGATTCGAATCAAATAGCTTTCCCTTACACTTGGACCCTGCTGGTGGCAGAAGGTCGAAAGTGCCCGCTTGCCGCGTACCAAGAGAGACAATGCGTACCGGAACTGCACCATACGTTCTGAATTTGAAATAGCTGTATAAAAACCGCGGAGTCCTTGTCGAAACTATCACAAACAATTCAACCATCGTTCAGTCAACAACTGGAGTTCAATAATCAAAATGGTGTCCAGTAAAGTTGTGTGTTTAGTCGCCCTTGCATTGTTCGGGAGCGCAGTAGCGCAGCCCGCCAAGGATGCCTTCTGGAAAGGTACTCCTATGGACAGCATGGTGGAGGAGATGAGGTCTGGCTGCGCTGAAGGCTCCGACCCTACCGCTTGTATCAAGTACAAGGTCATGTCTTTATTGGACACCATCTTTAAGAAGGACACTTTCCAGGTAACAATTTAATCCAATTATTTATCACTTTTAACTATTCAACTCAAAGTTGGATCAAATAATGGATCAATACTTATTCTTACTTTCAGATCTCTGAAGCTGTTGAGGTGACAAAGAACGACGCCGCCAACGACGTAACTGGCCGCTCCAATGGCGACTTCCTCGACACCATTGAGAACTACATCCAATCTCACGACGTGACCTTCCAGCTGCCCATCGCTGACACCAAGATCACCGTGAGCCCTAGGAACCTTGACAATGACGAGCTGACCTTAAATGTCAAGTTCAACAAGGAGGGTGCCCGCGCCGTTGGTGAAGCCCGCAAGGCTAAGCTCAAGAAGATCATCGTCCCCATCCTGGTGTTCGTCCTCCTGAAGGCTATGACTCTCATCCCTCTGGCCATCGGCGTCCTGGGATTGAAGGCCTGGAACGCCCTGCAGCTGTCCTTCTTCTCTTTCGTCGTGTCCGTCGCCTTGGCCATCTTCCAGCTCTGCAAGAAGGTGAGTTTTAGCTATGCTTAACATTGGCCGTGACGAAACGTACATATAATAGTTGATACGCAATACATTTTCAATATTCTCAACTACTGCTATTTTTTTTTTCTAAATTGCTTTCAAGAATCATACACACTATTTGGCACTACATTATTTTTTTACGCAGCACCCTGCTATGCACATTTATGTACTAACTTTATAGTATTAGGACGATAGACGGTGTACTAATAAGCTGTCTCAACCTTACTATCCATAAGCCTAACATTGTAGTTTACCCAGATTGCGGCCGACAACTCGCACCCCCAGATCTCCGCCCATGGACCTTGGGACGCTGCCTACGCTGCCACCCGCCACAGGAGAGACGCCGAACCCCAAGAGCTCGCCCAGGAGTTGGCTTACAACGCTTATCACTAAGATATAATGACTTCCGATACCTCAAACCAACGACACTTCACTCGAACCGTTTGATTGACCGCTGATCGAAATTCAAACTTGAAATTCGAACTCCAGTTGCGAACGGGCATAAACAAAGCAGACCAAATAAAACGGTTTCTTCGATAAACCGTCTCTCGTGTAAATACTATGTAATACAACTTATTTATTGAAATAAAATGTGCATGGGCGACTGTATGATTGTGATGTGTGACTGATATTATTTATTTATTTTTAATAAAATCATTGAATAAATGTTTTTGTTTTTATTAACACAACCCAAAAATAATCGATAAATACTACCCTTATTATTTTAACATTCAAAATAAGAGATCTTTAATAATTATACACTTGATACAGTTCACAACAATTTCTAAAATAAAATAAGTAGGTTAAAAATAAATTTCGACAACGAACATCCGGCAAATAAAGAAATTCCGTACATTCCAATACATCCTTATAAAAACATTAATAACCCATTTATAACAACAACTTAAACAGCATAACCTAAATACCAAATTAACAATGGCTGAAAATATTAGAAAATATGTATCTATTTAGGTAAGTAGGCGTGGTGTGTGACCCTTGTATTTAATGAAAACACTTTCCACTAGAGGAAGTAAGGAAAGAATGTACCCTATTAGGTTTCAGAACGAGTGTCACGCGCCTTTCTACTGGCGTGGATACTGATCAATTATCGCGCTCACGCACTCCGCTGACACTATCATCGACGCCATTGACATTTAGATTACTGTTTAAATAGAGACAAGGCTTACAGTTTACGTTTTCTTTGCAAATTACGAGATAAAAGAACTATCGAGACAGTAAAAAGAAGAGAGAGTAGTTATTTTGGTTTTGGGTCAAAATTTCTTGTTATTTTTTTCATATATGTCGTAATATAGCCTACTAATTTCATATGTTTACATTCGCCTATTTAAGTAAATAAGTATTATGTTTTATACGTATACAAGTTTCTATAGTTACATTAAATTTCAAAAATATTCTTTTTAAAACTTTTAGATGACTAAAATGCTCGATAGATTTCTAAAGCATGTGAGCTTTTTTACTTTACTTTAACCTTTAATCACATTAACGAATGCAATTATAGTATTTTGAAACTATTAGGCAAGGTTAAAATGGAACCGAAAAGTTTCTCTTTTTTAAAGTTGCTGAGGTTTTAAGTCTCGAAAATTAGCAAGATTTAATCCTTCATTACACACTCAATTTCTAACTTTTAAAATTTTGAGCTTACTTTGGACAGTTTTGATAGAAAAATCTGTGCTTAATGAAAATCATATATGGAAAAAGATTATACAACATTTCACCAAACTCTTAAACTTACCTTCAACAATGTTAACAATTTCTAATGAGAAATAAACTATAGCAACAATGTTCTTAGGCAAACGTAGTGTAGGACGACCTGCAGCACGGTGGTCCGACGACTTGAGAAAGGTGGCGGGTAACGGATGGATGAGGGTTGCTCAAGACCGGGATGGTTGGCGCTTTCTTGGGGAGGCCTACGTTCAGCAGTGGACGGCGATAGGCTGAGTATAAGTATATAACAATGTTCTTTGTTGTTAATAATTGTAAGTCCTAAGCGCATTTCCTGCTTCTCATCTACTTTACTACTTTAATACCCATCAAATCATAGAAGAATGAGAGTAGATTATCGCCTTATTCTTAGAGTCACATCACAATCTTGGACCCGAAAAACGGCAATAGATCGCCCCTTATTGCGTAGGACTAATACATGCTTGCCGAAATGTGGATGCAGAAATGTACCTCTGCCGACCTTCTTCAGGGATACAGGCGTGAGGTTATGTATTTTATTTGTATATTATACAGAGTGTATTCAGACCGTGATAATAGATGCGGTGATAACACTGTGACATAGAAAAAAATCCCGAGAAAAAAAAACTTTTCCTTACATCCACGTCCATCATGATTGTTAGGAAAACGTAATTTTTTGTGCGGATTTTTTTAACGCCAATGGGTTTGTAATCACCGTAGCTATTACCTGCCTTAGTTTCCGATCACGGTCTAAATACACCCTATATGTCTATAACATTAATCAACAACACTAGGAAACAAAATGGTCATTTTATGTATGAGTTAGAGGTACGCCGTAGTTAGATTCAACTGCGATTTGAAAAGCTGGCTCAACACGGGAGGCGACACTATCTCACAGAAAACTGACCGGAAAGATATTCCTATCCACCTAAATAGCGACAATCATGCATAAGACCCAGTAGCTTCCACATCGATAAACACAGTATCGCGTAACACTAACGGAAGGGTCGGTATAATATTGATACTTCTATTTAGCAATTACAAAAACAATGCCATAAGGATAAAGCAAATAATAAGTTAGTCGTGTGCATTCAAATCATCGAATGCGGGGCACGGACTTCAGCTATAACTGAGAGAGAACTGGTTAGTGTACAAGAAACTCCTAGTGGAGAATTTTCATACAAAAAAGAGCCAAGAAAGATTTATATTCAGTCATCTAGATTGTGTGTATAGAGAAAATATGAAACATGAATATTCTTTATTCAATCCCAATAGGTACAGGTTTGTCAAAATTAGATTTATTCATATTTTTTCCATTAAATCCAATTACCTTTGCGCACGACAATCATACTCGCCACTAGCTTCACCGATTAATCGCCTCGGAGGCCAATAATGCTGACGACCAAAACGGCATTACTGACAACTTGGCACGGCTCATTATAATTCACAAGCGCGCTCAGGATGCCAATAGCAGTTGGCATACCTTCGCTACCCTGGTGACCCAGTGATGCGCACATTACCACGGTACCTACTCCATAACCAACGCTTATGGCGCTTATGACTCGGACCCCTTACCTAAATACTTCTGCCAAGAAGACAGACATTATTAAGTCAAACGATTTATCTTACATACATAGATAGGTACGTACATACACTACACCCCTGTATCCGCGAAAGGGTAGGTAGAGGAGCAGTTCTACACCCAAGTGGATACAGTTCCGGACTCCATGCTCCTACTGAAAATGTCCTAATGGAAAAACGTAATAACATTTGTCCTAGCCCAGGAATTGACCCCGAGTCCTGTAGCTTGGACGGCAATCATTCCTAAAGATACATGCATTTTAACGGACGAAAGCGTTTCAAGCTATATTTTTAGAATATTTCGGGAGGTCCCAGAAGGGATTTATGACCAATCTGCCAATTTGTAAGAATAAATTCATATCTTAAAGTTCTCCGTAAGAATTTAGAGCAAACAGTTAAAATAAATAGCCACTTAAAACATTTTCATGTCAAATGTTGCTAAGACGAGACCATATAGCTCGCAGTGTAAAAATGTTATCAGATGTGATCCAGAGGCGAAGCTTCTTACTCTACAGCCCTGACTTCACAAAATCTTTCTGGCTATAGAATACTCTGCTCAGATAACCACCGCTGTTCATAAATTTTATTTTCAATAATGGGACAAATACTACATGTTAATACACACTAATCTTTAGCTAAATTAGTGAAGAAACATAGCACAAACATAGTAAACAAACACACAGCTTTGACCGCGTAAGCATAAAGAAAATAATGAAAGTTGAAGTAAACAGACTGTGGATGTAACAAAATAAAGTACGCTAATGTGACTTTACAATAAATTACAATAAACAAAGAACTAATTGTTAAATCCGTTATATCGACACCCGGAAATGTGTTAAATTCCGGAACCAGTCTGTACAAATAGGTCAGCATGATTGAGAATTTTTGAGGGCTGATCGAAGAGGCTAATTTTCGTTATTTTTTGTTAGTTATAACGGTATTTGAACCGCACTATACACATGTGGTGTTTCCACAAAAAAAACTACGTTCTCTTACTTAATCTATGCAATCGGTGTAAGAGATGAGTGAATAAACTATTTTTATGCAGTAACGTTGTCCACCGCGCTCTAAGCAGTAAGGGCAATAAAATCACGTAAAACTAAATGTATGGCACTCGGCGCATCAATATAAACGACCGAATTAACCTTTGCTCGCATTATTCATTACATACAATAGATCTTTGAACATTCATTGAGCTTTTATACGTTGTTATTAAAAACGAACAATTTTTATCTTTATTTATTTATTTGTAAGGATAAATATAAATGCCATCACATATTGTTCAAGTATTTAGTGGTAGAGCCACACTATAGTCAGTTTGGACTGCGGTTAGACCGTGATGTTGTACCACTGTCCCACAGAAAATTTTATGTAAATCAGTATTTCTTTCGGTGAATGAGATTGCCTAGATTCTGGCACTAGGATATTTGTATCCGCCCGCATTGCGACCCATGAGGTGTAAAATCCGCCATAGTGACGTGTGTTACGTTCCAGGGTAAGTCTGTGATAATCCGGTTTACATCAAGATAGCATTATTGTATTATTATTCACTGATAAGGATTTATTATAGTCTTTTGTGCCAGTCACTCTATTTTGAAGTACAGTTATCATCAAACGCCACCACTTACTTGTACCTTTTGATAAGTGCAGTATGACCCATCTTACAAATCGACACATTTATGCTGGCCGGCTTGAAGCTGGTTATACCGGCTCATACTCAAATCTTAAAATCATATCTTCTACTTTACGACACAGTTTAAAGATTTTTATTCCGTGATACCAAGGTACAAATGAAATCGCGCCAATAAATTGAGCCTTAGATATTTTATTTACATACTTACATACATACATACATACATAAACTCACGCCTGTATTCCCCGAAGGGGTAGGCAGAGGTGCATTTCTGCACCCACATTTCGCCAGGTATGTATCAGTCCCACGTAATAGGGGGCGAGCCTATTGCCGTTTTTCGGGCACATTTCCAGACTCCGTGCTGTTACTGAGAATTTCCTAATGGAAAAACCCAATAACACTTTGCCCGACCCGGGAATCGAACTCAGGACCTCTAGATCGCACGGCACATACTTGTACCGCGAGACCACGAGGCAGTATTTTATTTATTGTATTTAAAACTTTATTTTACACATAAGATAAAAACACAAAATGGAGTACAATAGACTACATTAGTACAAAAGGCGGTCTTATCGCATAAGGCAATCTCTTACAGGCAACTACAGATTGATTATCTCAACTCGTACGTTGTTTGGATACGCTATTTATGTATTATTCTTTATTTCTTGTCAATATGCGACATCAAGACTGACTAACGATTTACAAATTCAAATAATAATTTGTTAACAGAAAAAAACATTTTTATACAGATCTCATTCATATTGTTAAGTTTGAACATTCTTTTTTTACCAACTTGTATAATACAAAGTCTACGAAAACGCATTTTACAAATTTAAAAAGGAAGCAGTCGCTTGAGCTATTTCTAGCTAAGACTGAACTTAAACCTCCTTACGTCATGTACCAAAACATTAGAAAGATCTCAGAGGATCTCAATATTATGGCTGTATTGTTCCAAATCCTACGGGCAAATCACCTCTACACCCCGACAATAGTCGAACGGAAGTGAAACAATAAATTTCACAATCCGGACATGGCGAGGCGCGGATGGTAATGCGTGCGCGGTGCGCATGCGCGATCGACAACCCTTATTGCATAATGGAGACGCGGCGCGGGCGCAAGCTTTTTGCCAAACAAACGCACGTTTCACTTTCCTGGCGAAATGGTTTTACGTAATACTGGTCATTTCTTGTAATCGTATTCTACACGATGCGACGATCAATGAATTTGTCAGTAACTTGGAATTATATTTCCTGAATTATTTCATAGTAAAATCTATAACTGCAAAACCATTGAAAAGTTTGTTAGAGTAATGCATACCTGATTAAGAAATTATTTGTAAATTTCTAGTTTTCTGTTATATAATTTCCCTTCACTATTAAAATGCATCATAGTCTTAAATATGTATAAAAAATAATGAATAAATAATTATAAAATTACAGTTTTCTACTAATCTTTGTATCAGTAATAATAAATAAGCTGGATTTTCTTGTTTATCGCTGAAACAGTTAGTTTGATTGTGACGAAATATTTCCTGTAAAAAGGAGAACTATCAGTATATTTTTATAAAAAATTGTATTCCACGCGAACAAACCTGCAGCACTCCGGAAATTTATATTAAATATCAATGAAGATTTTAATAGCTAGAGTTCTACCAAAAATCTAGCTCGTTCAGTTCCTAATTGTAACGTATCCTGAAAGAAAATATATACATATATAATAGCTTTCACTGCCTAGAATTGACAAGGAAGTTTTACTTATAAACGCATACAATTAATTAGAGAATATAACACTTAGTGAGTGCAAAAATTGGTTCTGGAGCTGAACCTTATGCTTTCATCGGTTTACAAACTTCTGGAAAAGGTTTTTTCTTCCATCAAACCCTCATTAGGATTAATACTTTCACTAATCTAATAACACGCGCACATAGTCTAAACTATCTAGCTGCCAGGGGCGGAAATACACCTGCGCGCGACTTTTCCCCCGTGGCAGCACAGATCTAATTCACTGAACCCCGAAAAAGGCAGGAAAATTGTATCAAATAGGGAGATCCTGCCTTTTGCCGGGCCTCCCCATTAAACCACACCACTCACCAGCGACACACGTAACGCGCAGCATTTAAATAGTTAAAAAAAATAATCTAATAACACAACACATCCCTGCAAAGTTATTGCGAAATTTTTATTGAGCTACTATCACATAAGTGCTTTCACAAAAAGTTCGGGGACTTAAAGTGGCAACTATTAAGTCAATTCAAATCAAATCGAAATCAAATTCCAAGGATAGTGTCAAGTGACGTCACCAGGCAGTATTACCATAGTAAACAATGGACGCATGTTACAACAGCAGCAAGGAAAATGTGCGAACAAACTTTGTATGTACGCAAAGAGTAGTGAGAGCATCGTGCAGACTACTGCAGCATGACAATTAGTCCAGTTTGATGATTTATAGCCTAAAACAGTCACGGTGCGCCTCCGAACCTTACAACAGGTTTACATAATGTTGCCAACTTAAAATTGCTGCTACGTAAAGTTCTTTGAAGCCTTATTTGAAATACTACGTCGCAATTTCTTCACACTTTCGCACAATGACTGAATGTGTTTAAAATTGTTTAATTGTGCATTACGCAAAAGTTCATTCACATGTTATCCAAAGTTTTTATGTATTGGCTATTAATAAATAATAGAACATCATAGATTAGTTTATACTATTGCAAACGGCCTCCTCTACTATTGAGAGAGTGTAAGATCTAATTTACTGTATTATTGATTTTTTATTAATATTACGTTAATAATTAAAAAAGTTTAAATTAAATAAACGTCTAATATATTTCCTTACAATTAAATTATGAAAAGAATACCAAAAGTCAAATGTATAATCCAGATTCTACAGAAAAATGCTTGCCTTTTGACTTAATTAACAGAAATTGTTTATGAATAATTTTCGGCATCCTTCAATGCCGGATTATTGTTTCCGGAGGTGAGTGCTAAATAAATAATAATTAATGATTTCGACTGTAAAATGTTTTAGTAATAACTTTTTGAAAATGTTTAAAAATAATAGTAAACGTAATCTAGAAAACTGGTATAACTAGTCGTAGTGAATTCTAGATCTTAATATATTAAACATAATATTTTACTGATTACGAAACTCTACAACTGAACGACTCTACATTTCTGAAAGATAAATTCATAAAAAAAAATTAGGTAGGAGAATTTTGGTTGCTTTGACCCATTACAGATCGAACTGTTCATTCTTCGTGGATAATAAAGTTATAAGTATAATAAATATAAATAAAAAGTATTTAACAATATGATGTAGAGATGCTTGATTAAAATCTCTACAATTCTTAAAATATAATCTTTTACACTATAGAAAAATTAAGTCAATAAAGGAATGCACTTATCCAAAATTTACAAATATTAGTCAAACAGGCTTGATGCTTTCGTAAGGGTATTTTATGCGCCGTTCGATAATCGTCAATACATATCGTCTAAGTAAATAAGAGAAAAAGAAATATCTTCCACGTACAAACACAAAACGGAACTGATATATTAATATAATAACTACCGAAATACGTCACTCTCACCGAGCAGGACTTTCTTTAAATAGTTTGCCAAGTATGATAACAATTTCTATTCAGAACACGCACCGACAGCGCGCGCCTCGCCGCCCAAAGGATCACATATAAAAACCAAGCCCATTGAAAATTAAATCATTGATGCACCATTAACCGGCCGGGCCGTACGTCTAATTAATCAAATCTAATGACAAAGTGATATACAAAAATGAAGTGCTTGTGTTTACTTCTCGCTTCCGTCGCCCTCGTGCGCGGCTACAGCATCAGGGACAACGAGATCGAGATGCCACGGTTAAGGACAAGTGATGATCTGTTGGACAGTGTTATCAGTGATTGTTTTGAAGCTGCGTCACCCATGTCATGTCTCAAAGTGAAAGTTCTCTCGTACCTGGACACCAACGCTGGCGTTACGGCGGAGTCAGCGAGGGCACTTGATTCCAAACACATCGACAAAGTGATCTTCGAGCGCGTCGCGAGGATTCTGCAGACAAACGAGATCAAATTCCAACTGCCCGAGTTCATGTTCCAGAGCGCCGAGGTCTCCTACAGGGCTGGTAGAGGATTAGATGTCAAATTCCCAGAAAACGAAGAAAATGGTGAAGGTACTACCTTAGCCCTACTTACCTATAGCGCGCCACAATGATATAAAAATCTACTTTTTCTTCTAATTTTATATTCTTTCTAGCTCGTGGCCTCTTGAAGAAGAAGCTCCTGCTGCCCGTCCTGCTGCTGCTGAAGCTTAAGATGAAGGCTCTCATGCCCATCCTCGTCTCAATCATCGGCATCAAGGCCATCAAGGCTTTGATCCTCAGCAAACTAGCCATCACTCTCGTCGTTGGTTTCCTAGCCTACAATTTGCTTATGAAGAAAGGAGGTAAGAATAATTTACACTGCCTTATCAATTAAAACTTATGGGGTAATTAATATAATTGCTTTTGTGTCCACAGCTATGCCAATGATGATGATGACGCCCACTGACGCTCCTCCGGCTCCTCAATACGGACCTCCTGCCTCTCAGTACGGCCCGCCTGCCTCGACCCCAGCTGCCCCTCAGGACTCCTACAGTCCCCAATGGGAGCCCGCCAGCTCCGGTCCGTACTCTCGTGTGTGGGACCCTTCGCAGCTCGCCTACAGCTCCTACTATCCTGGTGACTCGAACACTTCGGCTTCTTCCAACCAGTCGCCGAGCTACTCAAGCGTATCTTCAATCTCGTCATCATCATCGTCTTCACCCACCTATTAAACCAAATACCTCATGTAAATAAATTAATACTGAATGTACATAGGATGCACGCACGAACGAAACTGTTAGGGTTTAGTTAGTTTATTTATTTGACGACTATTTATTTTTATTTATTGAACACAATAAAGAACTTGTTGTCTTTTCAATGCTCAAATTATTACATAACCTTTATAACCAAAAAATATTGACAGACATTTAATGTCTGATTTTACGACCAAAACGATATCATCCAAAATATATTAAGAAAATTTAAAAAACAATTTAATTACAAAAAATATTAATTAATATATTAATTAACATAAGAACTTACATGGCTACATATATATTTTTAACACAAAATATAATCAACAATTGACCAATTCGAAGTACCTACCTACGTCAAGTTAATTGATATTTACTAGACCCCACCCAGCACGCATTAGGAAAAGAAAGCTGCAATATATTAATATAATAAGTACGAGACACAAAAACACAACCCAAATTAAATCCCAGGGGAATGGCATTTTCACTCCTTATTCGCTGTGAAAACTTTCACGATGCCATAAAAGATGTACGTGTCAATTAAAAATATGTAGGCAATAATAGACTTGGACCAACGTGATTGACCTCCCTCAGCTTGCTTAGTTGCTACTATAAGGTTTCTCCTTGATTGTATGACTAACCTATGTACCTATAATTCCTGAGAGATTATAGGTAGGTATATATCCTCCTATTGAATGCCGTTTTTCGGACCACCCTGAAACATCATCATCATCTTCATTATCAGCCTATTATATACGTCCCACTGCTGGGCACGGGCCTCCTCTACAATACTGAGAGGGTCTAGGCCTTAGTCCACCACGCTGGCCTAGTGCGGATAGGCGGACTACACACCAAAGAAATTTCTAAGAACTTTTAGGTGTACGATGTTTTCCTTCACCGTTAAAGTACGTGATAATTCTTTGTGAATACACACATAACTTCGAAAATTAACATATCAGTGTCGAAATTATTTTTCCAATCGGTAGGCAATTACGAATATGTAGAGTCGGGACACCATGAGTATCACTATTGAGGCCGTCATAAATTCCATATACCCTAAGCTTAAAAAAATATATTGAAATGTAACGAAAAATGAAATTTACAAATAACGAATTTTATCCATCTGTTAAAAACTACCCGACATAATTGTATCATCATTATCATCATCATCCTTCATCCAGCCTTTGTCACGTCCACTGCTGGACATAGGCCTCCAATGGCACGCCACTGGGCTCGATCTTCGGCCCTCCTCATCCAACCGCTGCCAGCCACCTTGCGGATATCGTCACCTAGCCAACGTGATTGACCTCCCTTGGCTTGCTACTATAAGGTTTCTCATAATTGTATCGACTTATCGCATAATTTTGCTTCTGACACTATTCGGACTTTGGTCGGTGTGTAGCATCATAAGGTGATGCGATAAAAAAAAAACAAATGACTGCTTTACTATTCACCATCGTCGTCTCATACACAAACATTTTTCAAAAATAAAAGGCTGTTAATTTTTCATTTGTTTATTTAAATAACATGAGTATTTTTATGGAGTGAACAGTGTCATATTGTTGGAAGTGGTTTGCTAAATACGTGTTGTGGAAAAGTGGAAAAATATGACTAAGAGACGTAACACATTCGTCATTTATTGTCACAAATGTACGGACTTGTTTCTGTGCGCCTTCATATTAGAAAGGAAGGAAACTCCCGCTTTATCCATCGATTAAATATCGCTCACAATTTAATGACTATTAAGGGTTGTAAAATGTTTGGTGTAAAAGTAAAGATATCGATATTTCGTTAATACTCGCAAATTTACAAATAATTTATAAAACCTTCTATTTATTGGTCCTTATTGGTTCCGGAAGAACTACCATTTAAAATTCAAAAATAAATTAAAGACGAGAAGATACGAAGAAGAGCCTTTAGAAGACACTTTTCTCTGAAGATGTAACGTATATTTTTGACTGACTGACTGACAATTTATAAAAACATTTCTAAGATTTCAGTCATGACAGTTTATTATTTATTGAAAAGTAAAAATCAACTGCAAACGATCCAATTACCCTTAAAAATGTAACGCGCGATGGATAACGCGAAAAGCTCCGTGAAAAAAAACATAATCTTTGAATATTAAATTATTTTGATATTATACCGTTCTGAAGATTATTTTTAGATTAACGTTTTTATTTGAATATAGATGTAATGGATAACAATTATGGCAAATGATAAAATTGCAAGTAACACAATACTGATTTGTTAAATAGTTTAAAATATCCGCATCAATCCCATCTAAAGTAAAACATACAGTATTTATTATAAATTCAATTTCAATTACAGATTATTTTAGTTAAGTGTTTTTTTTTTATAAATGAACGTATATTAATTGCAAATTTATCATGTCTATCACACCTTTACAAAAAGCAAGTAAAGCCACGTCAAATAGCTTAGGGCTATTATTTTATTTATTCACCAATGAGCACTCGCCCAAATGAATTGGACTAATGCGTAAGCAACCTAACATATATATCGGCATAATGTATCCATATTATAATAACATACCTTACAATCTTTTCATTTACCATATAAGGGTATAAATATTGAGGTAATACTAGAAGAATATAAACCACTAATATACTCGTCTATATTATAGTGTTCTATCTACAATATAGTATATAAATATAGTATAAATATTCTATTTACAGGGATAATGCTATCAATAGTAGTACTATGCCAAGGACGAATGCTAAACTACTCATAAAAGTTAGGTTAAATAAAAATTTGTACTCAATGTTACTCACATTGTGTTCACTAAATATCTAATGATAATGCACCGCAGAAACACAAAAGAAGTACTGTAGAAAGAGAAACTTACAAATGTAATGATTTACAATTGCCCTTAGCATAAAAGTAGGGTTAATCGAAGAGTGCCGAAAAAATACAATACAATATCTAATATATCAGATGATTATTTTCAAAATTTTACAACTCTGATTAATTTATTGCAGACTAAATACAGATTATTATAAAAAATTAAAAGTTAAAAAGTTAAATTATTTAAAAGTTTGCACTTATTGCATTTATTTTGTACTTATTTGTACCGGCACTCCTCGATTATGTTTTAAGCACAATAGAAATAGAGGGAAATAGCATCATAATACTTACCATAATGCAATAGAGACAACCATAAATACCTTCTATTATTTTATACATAACATTCATATAAAAACTCAAATGGTTACAACATTTATATATTATCTGTAGCGATTTTCATAAGATTTCTCAAATATTCATCTACTTAATTGTTTATGTATGCTTAAAATAAACATCTGCTTTTTACCCATAAAATAGCAACGTCGCCAAAAATGAGGAGCAACTTGTGCATTAGGATCTTTCATCCCAAAATTGCATGAGGTTCAATCGAATATTTTTATACAATTAACACGCTGTCAAAATTATCAAAATGCCCTTTGCAGGTTTTGAAATTCCGACATCTATCCCAAGTCTTCGCATCACCAGGCAACTGCGGCAGACAATATACAGTCACATACATAAATAAATAAGTAGATGTGATTATATGGGCACATGGTATCTACAAATGAGGAGGTTAAAGCTATTATTTCACAGCCTTCGACTAAGGAGTGCATCAAGGTACTCTTCAAGGTGATTAGTTATAGTATATGTCATATATATTTGTCTCAATGGAATGATGCATTTATAGGAATGAGGAAAATTTATTAATAGTTTCTAATTAAATTCTGCTAACTACTGAATATTTAAAAATAAAATAGAATAACATTAAAAGAAATTGATTATTTTCTTTATATTGTATGTTTAGATACATCTACTTACAGACATAAACACTTCATTCCAATGAGACGGTATTTTAGAAGAACAATTAGTATATTATACGATATATTAGGACACAATAAAGTTTAGGTACAAAGTTGCGAAAGATAGAATACTGCATATAGGCATGCGTTGTATATTATAATAGCCATATTTTATAGTAGACCGAATAGTAAGCTTTCATATACTGTAACTACTGTTTTATTAGTATCGCGTATAATAAGAAGATAACTATTTCAAAATTGTGTATAAGTAATAGATATTAAAGTTTTATTTCAAAAAAATTGTTGATGATTGTTCATATCCACATCCAAAAAATATTAAATTCCCGTTTGCACAATTGTTTTATAAAAATATTCATACTTTATTGCTATTTAAACAGGAAGACTCGAATGTCTTGTCTCAGATAAAGGTTTAGAGCTTTCGCAAGCTACTGGTATTTATAGATGCAATTTTTACGATGTACGCGATGAGATAAATAAATGATCTCTTTTTATAAAACACCTGCACGTAAAAACAAGTTATGTAAGATTGAAAAATGCTATTTCGTGATAAAATAACAACGTGCTTTATGCAGTCATATCTTCATAATCATTCACAAGTATTTTTGCAGTGTTTTTATATGGCAAGGGAATCGCTATTGCATTCACTGGTTGCGGTGGTCGCCTCTAATAAAATGGCGCGTAAGAACGAGAGATATCGCTGATGGGCACTAAGCAAGTGTTATATGTTGTAGTCTTTCCATTGGAAAATTCTTTGAAATCAAAAAATATATCCGTTAAAAAACGAATTGTCCCTTTGACGTGGGACTTTAAACATAGCTTGCCAAATCTAAGTGTAGAATACACCATCTAGAACACGAGGAAGTCGTTAGATGCAGTAAGAATATACTAATATAAAAAATAATATATGTAAAAAACTAGGTAAGTATACTCGTACTTCATACATACTTACCTAGATATTTATTATATGTGCGTCTACTTTTGATAAGCTTTTTGGAATATTTAAACAAGTCGCCTAGTGAAAGTATCAAAATTTTTACACCACAACAACGGGTACGTAGCATTTGTCAAAGTAGTGAAAAAAAAAGATCAAGAAACACATTCCGCATACTATTCGGTCTACCTGACTTCATTGTATGAAAAGTGAATGTTTTATTTAAAAAATGCAGTAGGTATATGTATAGTGAATATTAAAATCTTATATCGAGTGGAGACGTTACAAGTGTGAAGAGTAAACACTATGTCTAATTCACCATATTCTTTATGATGATTTTAATAGATATATCCGCAGTCGCTCCTATAGATCGTAATCGGGAGAAAAACATAGTAATAGATACTTAAGAAAAAAGGTTTTAGTAAAATTTTTTTTTAGTAGATAATGAAACTTTGGCATGCAGTCAATCTTTTGTAATTTTAAACTACGACCTATAGGATCGACCGAATCTCTCATTAGATATATATTACTCTGATTATATTTTATTAAAGATCAATCATAATACAGTAAATATTTTCAATTGTTATTGTCATCGGAATAAACTCCTATATTCTCTATTGGATGTGTGAAGATTCGCATTTTTTAATAAAACTGTCGTCGGGGCCACACTTATTTCCCTGATTACTGTTGTCCTTTTTATAGCTGTATGGGTATTAATATTAGTAATTTTTCATAGACAATTATTTGTTTTTTAGAATTATTTTTATTGTTCCATAATTTTGAATCCAATGATTTATGAATACCTTGATCATTAAAAAAATCGCTGGATATCACTTCTGTGCCAGTTACTACCAAAACTAGTGTACGGGAAATGTTGTAAATGTAAGCTTGCAAAACAAGAGGCCGTGAGTTTGATCTTCGCACCAAGACAAATGTTTGTGTGATCTAGAAATATTTGTTTCTGATGTGGGTGTTTGTGAGACCGAAAAGTCCTTCGTAGTTTTGATACCCACGGCACAAGAGAGTGTGGGGTCACAACTATGTGTATGACTGTTTGGTGTATTTATTTATATAATACTGCGGTATATACTCGCTCAAGCTATAAACAAATCCCATAGACAACATCACTTTTCATATTCTATCATGACTATGTGCAACCTTATTACAGCTTCAAAATGACGTCGTCATCAGGAGAATACGACAGTTTTATTAAAAATATATGGTTCTATGAAATCTGTTATTTGGACACTTTTTAAACAATTTATCAACTCCCAATATCAAAAACGAAATATGCATGCAAATGAAAAATTCATTCACAGAACCACGCCCCTGTTCAGATCATCCATTTAAATAAACAGATATTTTTATTAAAAAGATTATTATATTACAGTTTTCAAATCCTCATTGAATGGTTTTCAATTCATTTATTTGTATTAAGAACAAGACTACGCTTTCACTACAGTTGTCCAGAGTCTCAAGGCATCATCATCATCCTCTTGCGCTGTTCCCAATTTTATTTGAGGTCAGCGCAGTATGTTTTATCCTTCCAAACATCCCTATTATGTCTGTCTACCCCTTTTGCTTTTATATCTTCTCTCCTGCACTCCATTCATCTTTTCTTCGGCTTTCCTCTGCTTGTCTATCCTTCAACATCACATCCAGACTCAAAACACAAGATAGAAAGGTATTCAATTTTAAATTAAGTACCCTAATTTAGATTAGCGTAGTTTACGTTTTATACAAAACTGGCATTGCTTGTCACAGGAATAACATCGAACTCATAAGTACCCGACAATTTTTTTCTAGATAGAAGTCAAACAAGAATGTCTGGTACAAATTAGTGTGTAAAACGCATGCATATTCTACACTTACATTGGGGCGTGGCCACACTACTACTATTCATTCAACAACTTACGCTAACAGTGATACAAACCAATGGAAGATGGATAAGGCACCAGGGTATCAACATTCATAAGCACTACCAAAACAAACCAATTCCAGCAGTACAGCAAGCCGGTGTCTCTGCTGTGTATCCACCATGTGAAGAAATTATCCAATTCGTTCATTGTGTTTTAGTATCGATAATTTCTATATCGATTTTTTTATAACCTCAAAAATATAATATAATTTTGTTGCGCTGAAGTCACAAATCCAATAAGGTGGGACGTAAGAATAGGGGTCATTACATTAATCGTCATTTGACGCTTAGCTATAATGACAAAAACGACGCGCATCTGACTAATGCAGACAGACACCTACGTTAATTACGTCATATGCAAAATAATATTGGGCGTCACACATCCATCAAACGGAAGATGCGGTGGATAGACAGCTAGGAATCCATTCTTTACCAAACTACGCTTCTCATAACACGTTCATGCGAAAACATTCGGCTATCTACTAAACACTGAAAATATAAAAAGAAAATAAACACAAAATATGGAAAAAAAAACATTTTACTATGAAATAAATACATACTATTAAACTAAACAATGGTCATACTTATCTTGAAACAAAAATGATTTTTGTTCTTAAATTCCGTGAATGAAAAATATTTGGTTTATGTCATGAACACATAATGAATGAAAGAAAAATCTAAGAAGAACAACACCTTATGGTATCGACTTATTTTATCGATATCGATATTTAAAGAGTTGGAACAAAAGACGAATCTTTTTAACTTATGTTATAAAAATCATTCGTTAATATAGTAATTTAATTATAATAAATTTAACGTGCCTAGGCGCGTTAACCTGCCTTAACAATGCTAGCATTCTTAGTTAAGGCAGTCTTAACAATAACTATCGATATCGATAAATAAAAAATAGGAATCAAGTAATACTTACTTGTACCCAAACACGAAATAGTATTAATTGTTAGTTGTTTCAGTCCATCAAACATACAATAGTTAGGATATTGCTACAAAAAATGCCGACGTTACATTATAAGCGTATATGCTAGGTCTTTCCATATCTATTAATGTGTCATTAAAATTCAAATATCATCGAAACAGATTCTTGTGCGTCTTAAAAACTATTCATGATTCCATTTCTAATTCAAAATAATCACCTTGTCGGCTTAACATTAGTCATTATATTAAATACAGCACTTTGGATTATTAGTTGTCATAGACTTAATGTAAGTACCTAACAAACTAGGGATTAATAGAAATTAAATTAACATCTAGCTCTGCTCTAAATTAAAAACATAAATAACCTGGAATAAAGAAATGAAACAAATATCATACATAAAATTAATTGAAGAAAAATATATAGCAAAATAAACTTGAATGATAAATGTAAAATAAGAATTAAGCATATACAATTATTGGATCTTTAAGATTCAGAATAACCTTTAAAACACTTATTTCAAAATTACACTAAACAAATATAACACTCATATATTCAACTGTATTTGTACTAGCTACATATAATATATTAAATATCTTAGATGCCAATTACAAACGTTAACAGTATGTATAACTTTACATAGCCATGTCACGTCACTAACTATAAGATTTAGGAGAACTACAAAAGTGCAATACCACATCAGAGTGTACAATGCAATTGCATAGTCCAAACATACCTCATATATTAATTTTATATATTTTCACCTCATATTTTTTTTAGGTGTATCAATAAAATTTTAACAATAGTCGAACATAATTCCACACATAACTGACTAAACTCCAGTGCACCTTATAGTCCACCCTTAAACCTATTTGTGTTACATTATCTGTTTTTCTCACAAGTTGACACTTGCCTATCTCAAACCATATAAAGCACCAAAATAAAAATTAAACTTTTGTGGCTCCAGCATCATGGCGAACATGTTTTTTTCAAAATTTGGTCATATAATACTTAAACAGTCAGCAAGATTATTACGATGTTAAATGCTAATAGAAAACCATAATAGTGAAAATAAATAATATCCACCTAATAAGCAACATATTCACTAATACATAATGTAATCAACCTGCCAAAGGAAAAAAATGAACAACATTAGTCACTTCACTGCCAATATCTCCTATCTAAATGTCTCAAATTATTAGCATTTCATCACAACATTTTATGAATTTTATTTGATATAGACAGACAGACATAATCTAGACCAATTATCAACATTATTATAAATTTTATTCAAAGTAACAACGAAAAGTTTTATCGATACACATTTAATCAGTATCCAGATAATAATCCAACATGAGTTTAAAATTACAAAATGTTGTAATGATATTGCGCAATACATTATTGAACAGACTGCTCCGTTCACTTCACTGTCAAAATATTAGTGTACTTCACACACAGTCACTACATCACTTGAACACAATAGATTGGTCTGACCACTGAATATGCTTTAGCAGTCTGGCCTAGACACTTCGATGGCCCGAGTGCTGTCAATGGCCAGTTCAGTGGCCCAACCACTTGACGGCAAGGTGCCAGTATGTGGCGAGGTAGGCAAGTATGCGCTAGATGTTGCGCCACAAGTCTAGCGTCACGAGGATGGGGCACAGGCGTGTGAACGTGAGCCCCATCATGAGGCCGGTGACCAGCGTGGCCCCGCCGATCATACCCGCAGTCGACGCGTGCTCGGGAGCCACTGTGCTGAAAAAACAGAAAAAAATATGAGTAATATGAAAAAGAGTTGATTTGGCACAGAGAACATTATATAAAAAAATATAATTTATATGGTGCACGCATGGATTTCAGAAAATCCAAATATTTAATAACATACATACACTTACACCTGTATTTCCCGAAAGTAGATGTCAGTTTAATTTAATTACTAGTGCAAATTAATCAAGATATGATATTATGTTCTAATTTGGAACTATAAAAATGACCTCATGGCTCATGGCCAATTAATTTTTATCGACGAAACGGCTTTTTGTAAAAAAAAAATTTTCTAAAAAATAATTTTTTTTTTCAAAAAAATAATTTTTTTTCCAAAAAAAACTTTTTTTATTTTTATTAACTACAACAAAGTGTATACTAACCCGCTGACATACATCATGCCGAGAGAGCTGCCGTGTCCCGAGCTCCAGCCGAGCAGCGCGGAGCCCACCCAGTACACCCAGTCGTTGCTCACCAGCACCGGCAGCGTGCGCTCCGCCGGCTTGTATTGGCAGAACAGGAAGAACGGGATGAACAGGATGCGCAGCGTCGTGAACAACGCCAGCCAACGACGGTTCGGCTGCAGGAACAACAATAATTATATTAGTCTATGCTGTTTAAGAAAAAAATATTAAATAACTTATTATTATGATTATGTTAGATAACGTTAACAGCGAGCGCGGTCCAGACTGTATGATTCCGTCGAATGAAAAATATTAATTTATATTTTATAAACATTCTAAATTAGTGGGAGAAGGTAATACTTACGAATTGCACTAAACTGGCGGTTATGTTTCCAATCATGGCGGTCAAGTTGAACGTGAGGAAACACGTAATCAACGTGAACTTGTCACCGAGGAACCCGGGCGACGATGGTACAATATCTATAAAATAATGAAGTATATTATTTTCTAAAAAAATATATTTTTTTAATAATAATTTACTAACCCAACTATAATAAAATATACTTTTTAAATTAATTTGAGTCGCCTGAACGTTATCTCATTCATTTAATATCATATTAATTTGATATTGATTATTTGATTAACCCAATTTTTTTGTATTAGTTTACTCCAATCATAAAATTAAAAGAGTAGTATTTAAAATGCTCTTTACTTTGTTACAAATTACAAATGAACCAATAAGTGAGTGTGAAATGACCTGAGTGCACGGAAGGGAAGATGGCGAGCGAGACGAAGAATGTGAGGAATATGTTGTAGAGCTGCACCCAGGACTGCGCGAATATGGTTCCGTAGGGCGTGGCGTGGCGCGCGGCCGCGCCCGGGTCGGTCGCCGCCAGCGCGGGGTTCACGCGCAGCGTGCGCTGCTGCAGCGTGTCGTGGTACCGGTAGTATCTCTGCAAATTATACACTCATTATAATTCATATATCTTAAACATACATCTTACAGCCCCGTGGCGCAGTTGGCTAGACACCAGCTTGCGAATGTTTGTGTGAACCACTAATATTTGTTTCGCGTGTGTTAGTGAGACCGAAAGTCTCGTAGTTTCTGATACCCACGACACTAGACTCGTATCTTAATGTGGGGTCAGAACTATGTATGAGACTGTTGGATGTATTTACTTTTTTATTATTTTTCAAAAGTCGTGATGACCTCGACATTAAGGCACGAGTGGGTTTAAACCCCAGACACACTTTTCGAAGTTATTTGTATATTCACAATGAATTACAGCATACTTTAACAGTGAAGCAAAACATCGTGAGGAAACCTAAAAGTTCTTAGTCCTTCGCCAACCCGCACTAGGTCAGCGTGGGGGACTAAGGCCTAAACCCTCTCAGTTGTAGAGAAGGCCCGTGCCCAGCAGTAGGACGTATATGGGCTTATGACGAATGATGATGATATCTCATCGTGCCTCACTCTCGTGAAGCAAAGTTTTGATTCTCGAGTCGGGAAATATAATAGTGATTTTTTGAGGCAATCCATAGTATATTAGTTATGAGTAGTAGCACTGGGTCTCAAAATGTAATGTAAACTGCAATAATCACCTTCTATTATGTAAGTCTAATATCTGGCAAAATATGATTGTTGAAAAACTCCATGACAGTAGGAACACAGGTAAAAAATCTACATATAGTATTTTTTATATGTTCAAATGAATCTATCTTATTATGAGTACATAGTTTCATAAAACAGAGAAGAAAGATAGTAAAGATTTTTATGGCCGTGTTTAATTCTTTAAAGCAGACGCAGAGGAATACTTACATTAAGTGGCAGTGCAAAGTATGTGTCGAAGCATAAAAGCAGCACGAACATGCCTCCTATAAAGTAGTATATGGCGGACGTCCGTATGCTGTCGAACAGGTCGGACGTCCAACTGAGGAATACCACGAGCGTTCCACATATGTTCGAGCCGAGGACCACGGCGCCCGTGTATTTGGGGGGTAAACGCGCCGCTACACCGTACACTGAGTTTTGGAATATCGCGTTGAATGCTGGAACAAAATAATTATTTTAGTAATATTATACGTAAAAACCAAAATGTACACCGGTTGTAATCTTTGTCAAATAAAAAAAAATACATATACCTAAGTGGTATTTAGCAGGGTTATGGAGCTCCGTAACCGTAACCGAAATTATCCGAAACTACCGGATAATCCGAAATAATTACATATCCGTAACCGTATCCGAAACCGATATAATTTTATTCCTATATCCGTATCCAGATCCGAAATATCATATCCATAACATCCCTAGTATTTAGGTTCTAACTTTCACACTTATCGTGTGTCTTGTATCATATCAGAAACTACGAGAATATTCGTCGAGCTTATTCGTCTGAAAATATTTATGTATATGTCGGAGCAGGTGTGGCTTCGAAGTGTCTTTAAGATATGTGACGTCACATTGTCGACGTCACAAATGTTGGTTTATGGTGATAACTCATACTTTGAGTTTTCTTTAGTAAACTTTCACAATTACTGACGAGGCATATCTGCCCTGTATCGTTATGAATAGCAGTGACATCGTTATTACTGGAGGGTCCATTTTGAGAAGTAATTTTAACAACCAACTTCAATCAAAGTTCCTTTTATTTCCCAATAAATCGGATGTTTGCTGTCCGCGCGTAGACCGATGAATGCTCGCTCCGCTGCAGCGGGCGGCCTTTTATAGACGGAATAGTGGGGGCAATCGACACCGCAGAGGGGTGACCGCCCGTAAGTCATTCTTGTTTATGCCAGAGCGATGACGTAGCTCTCAGTATATGGTTTTACGCCGTTATATATATTAATACATATATTTATTATTACCAAATATTTCATCAAATGTAAATTTAGATATTCAACATTTGCTAGTGGAATGTGTCCGGAACAAAAATGAGCGGGACCTGCTGCTGGATGAATTTAAGTTGAATTTGTTGGATGTAGGCTGGATCCAAAGCATTTTATCAAATCCAAAGTCTGATATAGCTATACGGTTATGCCAACTAATCAATTAAATTCATCCAGTAACAGCGTTCCATGCTCCTTTGTTACTTGTTATTGTTGTTAATATAAGTATATGTATATTGTAAGTATATTTGTTATTGTTATTAATATAAGTCTACACTTAATATGTTATTAAGTTAGATGTAGATATAATTATGTAAAAGATATGATGGGGTTGTCATATCTTTTTTGATACAAACCCCGAAATAAATAAAGATTTAAAAAAAAATGTAAATTTATTTTAAGTTTGTATTTATTTTAATTTCACAAATGTATATAAGTATGTATTTGTATGTAAGGTTATTGTTGTGAGGTTGTCTGAAAGAGATCGTTCTTAGCGATAAGACCACCAATTAATGTCACCTACTTTTATTTATTTTTTCTGCCTACTCAAAACGCATATACAAACGCTAAGAAATCTGTCAATTGCTTTTATATTACCCAGTTGTATTCAACTTATTTTCTTTACGCAGTTCTTAAAATACCGTTATAAACAACTTACCGTTGAGCAAAAAGACGGATATCATGGTCAGCCAGAAGAACGCTTCGGGCCACGCGGAGCTGTCCACCATGGCGAGGATAACGGTCACCACGAATATCGCCACCTCGATCATCAGCGACCACACGATACGCGTCGTCAGGCTCCCTCTACAAAAACAAAAAAAAGTTACAAATGGCAAAAAAAATATGAGATAAAAGTAAAAAATATGGTTGGAATTTTGAACTATTGTACTATATTGTATCTGCCCATGTACTTTCCACTACGCCATGAGCAAGGTGTGGGATTGAGGGGAATTATTTAAGACCTTGGTAGACGTTACGTGCTCTTCATTTTATGGACGTTAATCATGCAGATTTCCTCAGTAATCTAGTGTGATGGTTTAAGTCTCAACTTCTCATAATCTTCAATATCTTCTCATAATAATGCGGAAGAGACAAAAATTTATCAAGATCGTTACTCGTTAAATTGAATAGGCACTGTATACTCTAGTGGGATAAAGGCGTGAGTGCGAACATATAATAAAAAAGTGCTAGTGCTTACCCAATTTTAACAAATATGTTGAACCAACTGAAGAACACGTTGGGTATCTGACTGGCCCAGCCGACGTAGGCAAGGTAGTTCTGCGCGAACTCCGGGGCATTCACCAGCTTGTACTTGACGAAGTAGTCCTTGGCGGTGATGAACATGTTCCACGCGGTGAGCGTGCCCAGTCCGTGCAGCACCAGGGTCAGGAATATTATGTGGTACTTGTCCTTGGGCGGGGCCAGGTCCATGGCTATACCTGGATAACGTTTTTTTTTTTTATTATTTTTGGAAGATAAATAAAAATCATAACGTCAATAAGTTCCTAAAAAGCGCAAATAAATCTAACTTGTGAAGGTATTTTAATTAACTACATAAACTATGATACTTATTAAAAAAGAACAAACATTTTTATGAATAACAGTAAAAATGCCATACAAAAAAAGAAAGATTTTGCAAAAATATAGTATGGACGTACATAAGTAGTAAGTACCATTATTTTAATATTTTTATTTTAAATAATTGTTTAACAAAATTGTCGCAACACTTAGGTGCACACAAATTTATCGATGAAACCTGCGTGTGTTTTAGGGAAGCTCTCAATATACCCACGGTTAAAATGTGTGCCGGCATTATTTAAATGAGGCCACAGCGTTGAAGTGGGAACTCGGAACCATCACTACCGTTTGACGTCATGACGTCTCGATACTCCGACTTACATTTGGTATATATAGTAAGAAGCGCGCAAATGTTACTAGCGCGATGCAGAACTTGAATTTTTTTTAGTAAGTGACAACAGATGGCGCTTCAAAAGTTATATACTCCATTTATTTATCACTTAAATATTTTTTTTGTGAACCGATATTAAAAACAAAAATTATAATAAAATAGAAACAAACGTAATAGAAAAAAAAACACAAACAAAAATATTAAAATATGTTTGTTAAAAGAAGAAAAAAGAAAAATGATTTAGAAACGTAATTTTTCTATATTTTTAAGCTCCATCTAGCAAAAATAAGTTTAAGCGGTTAAGGTTAAGCGGTTTAGACGCAAGTACGTTACAAAAACAAACTCGTGTATAATTTTCAATAGTAAGGATGAGGAGACAATATCATTACTAGTAGTATAATTGTATTATAAAAACTAAAAACTGTTTAAACATATTAAACTGGACCACTACCTAAACATTTTAAAAACTGGATTCACGCTCTCCTAGTTGTAGGTACTTAAAACGCAATTACCTTTCAAGTTGAGCGTGTCATTGGGCAGGTTGGTGGCCTCCCAAGCGGGTGTCAGTTTCACGGGCTCGTTCCGGAGGAACGGCGCCTTCTCGCCCTCTGCCTCCCAGCCTGCGCACAAACAATAAACAAGTTTAAAAATACGTACAACTTGCGGCTACGTTATTATCGTAGCCCATTTTGTTCGTGTGTATTAGGTTTTTTTTTTTCAATATTAACTTGGTAAAAGTAGGTATTACCTTTTGGATATTTGTATGTCACTAACATTTTCTTAATGTTTATTAAAGCAATTAGAAACGGTGTACAACGTTTCCTTATAAATGGAGTCAGCTCAGCACGGGATTATGTAATTAAAAGTCTTATAATTTGAATTTTAAGTATTCGCTTTGGTGAATGTCAACGTCTAATGGTCACGCTCGTTCGTACATAATCCGAGTAAAACGCGCCTACGTTATTCAACACCCTCAATTTACTTTGGTGACTTAATTTCAAAACCTCGATTCTTTACAAACTACGCCTACGAACACTCGCGACAAAAACTAAATTACCTCAAAGTAGGTCGACGATATTTTGCTCGGCTGGAGTCACGAAGGCAAAAAAATAACTTCACAAAATAATTTCTTTCACAATTAATCTAGTAGGCAAGCGAGTGGGCCCTGCATCGGTTCCATCTCAGCATCTAACAATGGAACTATTATCGCTGTACGTATAGGTAATAAAATTTTTAATTTTTTATAGCCTACAAAATTGGTACAGGCGTGTGAAAAAGTTCTTGTAGGAAAATTTTATTTAATTTTTCACACAAAACGTTATTCACGTCATTTTCTATGCAAAGAAGTTAGTGCTGTAGCACTAATTATAAATCAAAACGTCATATCAATGATCGATAGTTTGAAAGAACCGCCATACCAGTGTTTTTTTTTAACTAAAATATTTTGAGTTTAATGTGAGGTTACTTAATTATAATTCATCAATTCAATCACACATTACCAGGGAAGGTACGATAATCAACATCATCAACATCATCATCATCATCATCATCAGCCCATATACATCCCACTGTCGGGCACGGGCCTCCTCTACAACTGAGAGGGTTTAGGCCTTAGTCCACCACGCTGGCCTAGTGCGGGTTGGCGGACAATATTTTAAAACCTAACATTAAAAAAAACTATAGATATAGAGAACTGTACTGGGTCTATATAATAAGAATTCCATACTCGTGTTCAAATACCCAATATTTTTCCACAACTCCGCGCGCTGTCACTTAGAAAATTGTATGTACCGTCGAAGCCCTGCAGGTGACATTTCACCGATTCCTTCCACTAAATTTCGTACACGGAGGGGGTTGCGAGTGAACAAACGTGCCAAACGTACTGCCTGAACTGCCATTAAGTAAATTCACGAACAAGAATATTCAAATACAAGTGAAGGATCGGGTATTAGATTTGAAAGTAAGTTTTTTATTACTAATCATCACCATCCTATATACAAACCCACTGCTGGGCACTGGACTCCTCTACAACTGAGGCCTTTGTCCACTACGCTGGCCTATTACGGGTTGACGGACTACACACCTAATTACACACTTAAGAAACTCCTATGAACATTAAGGTGTGCAAGTTTTCTCACGATGTTTCCCTTTACCGCTAAAGTACGATGATTCATTGCAAATAAACACATAACTCCGAAAAGTTTTTATTACGGTGATTTTAATCCGGTAATATAAAAATCTAAAGAAAATCATAGAGCTCTAGAACATATAAAAGTATAAGCATTATCAATACAATGTCCGACCATGAGTTCACAACAATTGAATATAAATAAGCCACGTTTGATTTGGAGTTAGTACAAATTACCTACAATAAAACTTTAAAGTAACTAATTTGATCTTGTTTCATTACATATTTTTTTAGGGCTGAACGAAAGTCTTCGTCACGTCAACTTCCTATTTGTCTTTATCTCAATCCGTCTGCAATTGTCGACTACGCATTGGGTACATTACACCACGTGTTATTGTACATGTTCACGGTCATGATCACTTGCCAGCAGAGCAATTTGCTTGTTAAGGGTCCCTGTCATTATCCTACGGCAATCCGTAGTCCATTCCAAATGAATTATAAGACACTTTAACGGTAAAGGAAAACGTCATGAGGAAACATGCAAAACAAAAAAACACTGCGCCAGTGTGGTAGACTAAGACCTAGTCCCTCTTAATATGACATCCCTCTAAGCAGAATAGCTACTAAAAACAATGCTTATTTCAATTGAAAAGCCGTTTGTATCAGAATTAAGCCCACATTAATTTATTTAAAGAGTAAATCGTTAAACTTAACAACCCATTAAAGTGTGGAAAAAAAGACTTTCTAACCGCGCAAGTGGACCTGTCACGGACATAGAACAAAACCGTGTCGCGAGTCTGTTCCACGGAGCGTCGTGTTTATCGCCGCTGCACAGCCGAGACAATAAATAACGAATCGTCGCCGGATACACTGATTAATGAAGCCCGCGACTCCAGATAACCTCGGACATTGGAAATTGTGTTTACGTAGAGCGCTCCTCAAGGATAAAAGCTAAATTAAATGACAGATACTGAGGGACGTATCACGTAGGTACTTCACGATGACTGCGATGTAAATTAAGACAGATGGTTTTAGCCTTGGTCATTCAGACTAGATGTATGTAGAATATTTCGGCAGAGCATCTATTTCTACATCAAACCAGGTTGAGTTCTTACAGTCATAGAAAAAATTCAATAATATACTGGATAAACTGTACATCTTTAGCAAAAAAAGAAATGGGTATATCGCATTACCGACAAAATAAAACAAGTCTTAGATAATAAATATTAATCAATTGCCCAATACTAAATAAGAAGTACGACAATCTAGTGGGAAACCAAATCATAACCTCATATAGATAGTCTATCCTAAATAGGCATAGTAATTGTGAAATCAATCATAATATTATTTATTATTATTAATCTAATTGCAATAAAATTATTTTGAACATTTGTTTACGTTATAACGTTTTTAAAATTAATTTTCTGGCCAAAAACATCATCATGAGCCCATACATACGTCTCACAGCTGGGGACGGACCTCCTCTACAACTGAGTGTAGTCCGCACACCCGCATTAGGCCAGTGTGGTGGACTATGGCCTAAAACTCTTCAGTTGTAGACTAAGGGCAAAAACGTGACAATAAATCCAGATGATATAAGTGACTTGTGACACAGAAATTTGATTTTTTTTTGTTAGGGACGCATAAATTAAAAGCACAACTTCGTTTTCATTACCTAAATAGATATAGTTGTTATGTACAAACCGATGAATTGCGTAGTTTAAAATTGTAAACTGTGGACCCTCTCCATGTTGTTTATAGTGCATGATAAATAACCCAGCTCGACCGAGACGCTACCAATGTGTCATAGAATACCGACGTTAATGGCAAGTTTAATTTTTTGTGAAATAAATGTCATATTTTCCCTTCTTACTCAACCTTTTCAAGTTAGCTTATAGAAGCATGATTTTCTTGATAAAAGAATCTTGGAATCTTGTTTGTATGAAGGTCCAGAAAAGATTTAGAACCAAGATGATAAAAAATCATTAGAGACAACAGCTAACATTGAAACATTTTATGATTTATTAGCCTTGAAAAGTACTGCAGATAGAATAATTACCTAAGAAAATATGCGCATTAAAGAAGTCGTAATTATAGGGTACTTATAATAAGCTGAAGAAGTTGTGGCCTCCTGCTAATCTTAATCTATTAATATTATACTATCAGCGGTTTGAGATGCGCATATACTCGTACAATTGAAATACAAAATAGGTAAAACTAAAAAGTCTATGCTGGGAAGACATTAGGCCCGCCTGTATTAGGGACTATTGTCTACAAAATGCCAAATTTTCACTGCATTCACCAGAAAAAAATACAAATAAGGATGGAAAAATATTTAAATTTATGTTTTCTTTGCCGCTTCTTGGCGGCCGTGGACTAATATAAATAAATTATTCAATAATTGTGTAAACCGCAATATATTTCCTTACGTCGATGAACTATCAAGTCAATCAAATATCGAGTTACCAAGGGAATTTGTTTGTTATTTTATTCTATACATACAGAATAGCTTTGCTCTAGAAAAACATGATGAAAGGCTTGCGTTGACATTTCATCAAAGACAGTATACAATAGAAATAATAGAAGATAAACAGACATGTTATTAAGGAAATGGGAAGTAAAATTATTCATAAAGCATATATATGGGCTATTGACAAGATTATTTTGATGATGCGTGTTGTTTGTGCAAATAACTTAAAACAAGATCGAGATTATTTCATTTAGGAAGTTTAGTACATCTTATTTATTCTTTTTCACTACCCATTCATTACTGAATTTGTCGAAAATGTATTACATTTTTATACCTAGGCTAACATGACCGCGACACATTTTTGTCAGATGTAGTTTAATAAAACGTACATTTTTATATGAACCACTTATTACCCGCAGCTTCGCATCGTTTTCCAACCAGAGAGAGGAAATTACGGTACATATTTCGGAATATTATTTCCCCGTTTTATAATTGCAACGCCTAATAAGTGTAAGGGTTTTAAACTTGAAATGAATATTTAGGTGCCCAAAAATAAACAATCTTCACGGTGGATTTAAACCGGCACTGAATGGTGGGCCACATTTTAATCATTTTTATTCTGGCAATGAAACTTCCTGCAGCACGATGGTCCGGCGACTTGAGATAGGTGGCGGGTAGCGGATGGATGAGGGCTACTCAAGACCGGGGTGGCTCGCGCCTACTTGGGGAGGCCTACGTTCAGCAGTGGACGGCGATAGGCTGAGTATATAATGAAACTTACTTCACCGCTTATGATGGTTAGGGCAATACTTCTAGTTAATTGTCTGCCTAAATACTTATCTACAAACCTATATAAACATAAAACAATATCCATATACTTATTAACATAGGTATTCGATATTTCATAAGCACGAGATATAGAAACATTTATAGTTGCGTGCGTCCTTGCTGATTTTTTATTAGTTACATAAATTACGTTCCTTAAAAAAACAGAATAAACAAAAACGTTCTTTACATTTAGTATATATGACTAGTGAATTGAGCTAATTTCAAAGTACTTGGGTGCATTAAACGTAACGTGCAATACATCAGTACTTGAACCTTAGCAGGGGAGCTCCATGGCCAAGAATAGATTCACATTGCACTTGCAAGTGGACTTAATATTTTGTGAATCTCATTATTGTACATACATAAACTCACGGCTGTATTCCCCAAAGGGGTAGGCAGAGGTGCATTTCTGCACCCACATTTCGCCAAGTATGTATCAGTCCCACGTAATAGGGGGCGAGCCTATTGCCGTTTTTCGGGCACATTTCCAGACTCAGTGCTGTTACTGAGAATTTCCCAATGGAAAAACCCAATACTTTGCCCGACCCGGGAATCGAACCCAGGACCGCACGGCACATACTTAATATTTATTTTAAGTATGTGCATTGTATGTAGATTTCCGTTCGCTTTTAGGGAGGCGTATACCTTTAGAAGTTATGCGCAGAAGGTCCGTGTTTCAAATTTGGAAGATGCTACACTAGATGGGTGCCGTAACAAGGTTATTTTAGCAATGCAATCACGAACCTCTACGTTAGTACCGTCAAAGTAAGCCAAAAATTGAGTTAGTTTCGTGTACTCGGTTGACATTAGACGGCGTATTAGGCGTTGCAATGAGATTCTTTAAACTGGGTCACATGGGAAACATGTAGGTATAGTTATAGATAAAAATGATATTAAAAAAAGTTAAAGGTCATGATTTAAAAATATTCGTACAAAGTGGAACTACGATTCATATTATGTTTAATGCATGCTATTAATTTTTATTTGATATATGAGGAAATCATTGCGGTTTTGGTTATCGAGGAAGGGGAATTATAATAAACAAAAACGTAATTTATTTAATTTGTGCAAATTAAAATCAACCAGACGTTTAATAACCCCGACAAATGAGGACTACAGACCTACGGTTTCATATTTTTACCAGAGATATTAAAAATATTTCCGTGAGCAACTCATCCTCGTATCTGCTCCTAGTTTTTATGAGGGCTCTCGTTTATTCGAGGCATATTTTTTATATTATTCTTTTTATCCTTAAAATATGGTAGAACTTTTTTTACCAACGCAAAATGTGAATAGTTCATATATTTTTAAATGTTTTTCTTTACTGACTGCCTCGTGGTCTCGCGGTACAAGTATGTGCCGTGCGATCTTGAGGTCCTGGGTTCGATTCCCGGGTCGGGCAAAGTGTTATTGGGTTTTTCCATTAGAAAATTCTCAGTAACAGCACAGAGTCTGGGAATGTGCCCGAAAAACGGCAATAGGCTCGCCCCCTATTACGTGGGACTGATACATAGGTACCTGGCGAAATGTGGGTGCAGAAATGCACCTCTGCCTACCCCTTCGGGGAATACAGGCGTGAGTTTATGTATGTATGTGTATGAATTTTTATCACATGTTGTTTACTTTAAGTTTATCTTACTATAGACCTTCAAGTTAAATAATTTTACACTTGATTTCAGCTCACTTTACGTGGACATCAACGCGTTTCTACCTACAGCTTCTACTTTTAAAAGATGCTGCATCTCTTACGCTATTATTATTAAATTATTCGAAAACCGTCATAAACATTCCGAACCCACATAGCATAGAGCTGTTTCAGTGGGCTGCCGTATTACTCAAATAATTTTGCAGTTCCTATTTATATGCGTAGCATTTAAACCTCAACATGACAATGTAAAACTTCGTAAAATTACAACGTTATTATAACCTCCCATAAAATTATTTACCTATAGAATACTACTTCCAGAAATGCGCTTAAAAAGAAGATATGGCACAGTTTGGTGGCGGTTTATTGTATATCTAAAAAACCTAAATATTAGACTTCGTTTCAAAGCATTGCCACTTGACCAAATTTACTAAGTTATCGCAGGGATTTCACACTATCGTATACATAATTATATTTAAACCGCAGACTCGATAAGAATACAAGGCTTTGCATATATTTATTTATATTAAACAAATGACAGTTACGAACATCGTGAAAAACTCAACTGAAATAGAAGTGGGTGATCTCAATAATAGCGCGTCTGTCTTCTGTACGATATAAAAGGCGCGAAAGTTAATCTCTATAATGCTATAAAATATAAAAGAGCGTCATTTAAGCACGTGCAGCATTTCAATGGGTAGGTACTGTAAGAGACGCTACTAAATATAAACGTAATACTAGCTATAAAAAGATAAATGCATAAGCGAATCAGTTCTTAGTAAAGCTGTTGAATGTTAAATATGTGCTTTCGAAATAAATTTAAACACGATATACATATTTATATATCTATAAAAAAAATGCCTTCTTAAAACGAAAAGTTCTTACGAAAAGGCAATAATGAAATTATTGCCGCTACCAACCTTCCTGAAATGTTTGGAAAATAAATAAATAAAGGGTCAGAATGGAGGAGCTGGATCTTCGGCTTCCACACACTATTGAAACGTGACAGCAGAAAGTCGTGATGGCCTCGAGGTTTAGGCACGCGGTCGAGAATCTCGACGGTCGCGGGTTCAAACCCCAGGCACACACCTCTGACTTCCCCCTATACCTTTAGAGGTTATGCGCAGAAGGTCCGTGTTTCAAATTTGGAAGATGCTACACTAGATGGGTGCCGTAACAAGGTTATTTTAGCAATGCAGTCACGAACCTCAACATTAGTACCGTCAAAGTAAGCCAAAAATTGAGTTAGTTTCGTGTACTCGGTTGACATTAGACGGCGTATTAGGCGTTGCAATGAGATTCTTTAAACTGGGTCACATGGGAAACATGTAGGTATAGTTATAGATAAAAATGATATTAAAAAAAGTTAAAGGTCATGATTTAAAAATATTCGTACAAAGTGGAACTACGATTCATATTATGTTTAATGCATGCTATTAATTTTTATTTGATATATGAGGAAATCATTGCGGTTTTGGTTATCGAGGAAGGGGAATTATAATAAACAAAAACGTAATTTATTTAATTTGTGCAAATTAAAATCAACCAGACGTTTAATAACCCCGACAAATTAGGACTACAGACCTACGGTTTCATATTTTTACCAGAGATATTAAAAATATTTCCGTGAGCAACTCATCCTCGTATCTGCTCCTAGTTTTTATGAGGGCTCTCGTTTATTCGAGGCATATTTTTTATATTATTCTTTTTATCCTTAAAATATGGTAGAACTTTTTTTACCAACGCAAAATGTGAATAGTTCATATATTTTTAAATGTTTTTCTTTACTGACTGCCTCGTGGTCTCGCGGTACAAGTATGTGCCGTGCGATCTTGAGGTCCTGGGTTCGATTCCCGGGTCGGGCAGTGTTATTGGGTTTTTCCATTAGAAATTTCTCAGTAACAGCACAGAGTCTGGGAATGTGCCCGAAAAACGGCAATAGGCTCGCCCCCTATTACGTGGGACTGATACATAGGTACCTGGCGAAATGTGGGTGCAGAAATGCACCTCTGCCTACCCCTTCGGGGAATACAGGCGTGAGTTTATGTATGTATGTGTATGAATTTTTATCACATGTTGTTTACTTTAAGTTTATCTTACTATAGACCTTCAAGTTAAATAATTTTACACTTGATTTCAGCTCACTTTACGTGGACATCAACGCGTTTCTACCTACAGCTTCTACTTTTAAAAGATGCTGCATCTCTTACGCTATTATTATTAAATTATTCGAAAACTGTCATAAACATTCCGAACCCACATAGCATAGAGCTGTTTCAGTGGGCCGCCGTATTGCTCGAATAATTTTGCAGTTCCTATTTATATGCGTAGCATTTAAACCTTAACATGACAATGTAAAACTTCGTAAAATTACAACGTTATTATAACCTCCCATAAAATTATTTACCTATAGAATACTACTTCCAGAAATGCGCTTAAAAAGAAGATATGGCACAGTTGGTTTGGTGGTGGTTTATTATATATCTAAAAAAAACTAAATATTAGACTTCGTTTCAAAGCATTGCCACTTGACCAAATTTACTAAGTTATCGCAGGGATTTCACACTATCGTATACATAATTATATTTAAACCGCAGACTCGATAAGAATACAAGGCTTTGCATATATTTATTTATATTAAACAAATGACAGTTACGAACATCGTGAAAAACTCAACTGAAATAGAAGTGGGTGATCTCAATAATAGCGCGTCTGTCTTCTATACGATATAAAAGGCGCGAAAGTTAATCTCTATAATGCTATAAAATATAAAAGAGCGTCATTTAAGCACGTGCAGCATTTCAATGGGTAGGTACTGTAAGAGACGCTACTAAATATAAACGTAATACTAGCTATAAAAAGATAAATGCATAAGCGAATCAGTTCTTAGTAAAGCTGTTGAATGTTAAATATGTGCTTTCGAAATAAATTTAAACACGATATACATATTTATATATCTATAAAAAAAATGCCTTCTTAAAACGAAAAGTTCTTACGAAAAGGCAATAATGAAATTATTGCCGCTACCAACCTTCCTGAAATGTTTGGAAAATAAATAAATAAAGGGTCAGAATGGAGGAGCTGGATCTTCGGCTTCCACACACTATTGAAACGTGACAGCAGAAAGTCGTGATGGCCTCGAGGTTTAGGCACGCGGTCGAGAATCTCGACGGTCGCGGGTTCAAACCCCAGGCACACACCTCTGACTTCCCCCTATACCTTTAGAGGTTATGCGCAGAAGGTCCGTGTTTCAAATTTGGAAGATGCTACACTAGATGGGTGCCGTAACAAGGTTATTTTAGCAATGCAGTCACGAACCTCAACATTAGTACCGTCAAAGTAAGCCAAAAATTGAGTTAGTTTCGTGTACTCGGTTGACATTAGACGGCGTATTAGGCGTTGCAATGAGATTCTTTAAACTGGGTCACATGGGAAACATGTAGGTATAGTTATAGATAAAAATGATATTAAAAAAAGTTAAAGGTCATGATTTAAAAATATTCGTACAAAGTGGAACTACGATTCATATTATGTTTAATGCATGCTATTAATTTTTATTTGATATATGAGGAAATCATTGCGGTTTTGGTTATCGAGGAAGGGGAATTATAATAAACAAAAACGTAATTTATTTAATTATTTTATTCTATATCTAAAAAAACCTAAATATTAGACTTCGTTTCAAAGCATTGCCACTTGACCAAATTTACTAAGTTATCGCAAGGATTTCACACTATCGAAAACATTATTATATTTAAACCGCAGACTCGATAAGAATACAAGGCTTTGCATATACATATTTATATATATTAAACAAATGATAGTTACGAACATCGTGAAAAACTCAACTGAAATAGAAGTGGGTGATCTCAATAATAGCGCGTCTGTCTTCTGTACGATATAAAAGGCGCGAAAGTTAATCTCTATAATGCTATAAAATATAAAAGAGCGTCATTTAAGCACGTGCAGCATTTCAATGGGTATTGTAAGTGACGCTATTAAATATAAACGTAATACTAGCTATAACAAGATAAATTGCATAAGCGAATCAGTTCCTAGTAAAGCTGTTGAATGTTAAATATGTGCTTTGGAAATAAATTTAAACACGATATACATATTTATATATCTATAAAAAAATATGCCTTCTTAAAACGAATAGCTCTGACGAAAAGGCAATAATGAAATGATTGCCACTACCAACATTCTAGAAATGTTTGGAAAATAAATAAATAAACGGGTCAGAATGGAGGAGCTGGGTCTTCGGCTTCCACACACTATTGAAACGTGACAGTAAATCTATTTCCTCCCGTCACTTATTTTTGGGACACTGGATATTACTTCCCTTATAGTACCTATTACAGGCGAAGCTGACTGTAACGTAGTTCAAAAATTTATCTATACCTAATGATGAACCAGCTACAAATATGAAAGCGCATTGGAAAACAAAAGAATACGCGAAATAGGCTCAATTTCAATTCTTTACCGACTTGTTTAAGCAGCTGTAGCCATATGGAAAGAAATATAACGGAAAACGACGCAATGTCAAATGAAGGAACAATATAGGGAAAAACAAACTTGTGATTAAAATGCTTGAAACGACTACAATGTCCAATATGACTTTGTTTTTCCATTCAATGTCTTCAATGACGCCAATACAAGGTTAGGAAGACTTATATACAAACACTAATTAACATGCTGTATGGGCAACCTTGACCATACTATCATATTTTTTATCAGCTCACATACATCCCAATAGTCCACCAGCCAGGCCTACGGCGGGTTGACGAAACACACACGTGCTGAATTCTTTTTAGTAAACCTGTAAATAGTAAAGTGCAGGTTTCCTCAAGATATTTTCCTTCACTGTTAAGGGATGTTATGACATGTTGACAGCCCCGTGACGCAGTTGGTAAGACACCAGATGGCAAAACGAGAGGTCGCGGGTTCGTTCGCCAACGAGACAAATGTATGTGTGATCCACAAATATTTGTTTCGGGTCTGGGTGTTTATGGGACCGAAAAGTCTTTCGTTAGATTCTGATACCTACGACACAAGACTCATATCTTTGTGTGGGTCAGGACTTTGTATGTGACTGTTGAGTGTATTTATTTATTTATGTACATTTAAATAGCCACTGAAATAGGCCATGTATACTCATAAAGAAAACGGAAAGCGTCAAAAACTAGGACAGACGAACGGACAACAGAAAATCGTTGCGGGCGGGCGTGCGTTGATGACGCCCGAGATCTAGGAGTGAAGCAAAATACTTTTCAGCCCGTTTAAAACTACTTTTGCGGCCGAGACTTTCCTACTTATTGAGTTTGTTAGGCTAAACTAATATTTCCATTTTACCTTGTGAATCTCATAAAGGAAAATTGAAAAAAACATCTGCATATATATTTTGTTTGGTACCTCATGCAGTGCTATAGACTGCTATACTAATAAATTATCTCTCACCAGTCGAAACAATTATGTTGGCTTGTTCAAAATTAGATAAACCACAGGCGAATTACGGGATGTCACACACTTACTTGTCTTTGCCTCTAAAGTGAATTCTACAGCTAGTGTTCATTGATATCTAACTGCGAAATACGTATGCTCTCCCCATTAACGCTCGAATTTCGTCATTTAAATTATCTTATTAAAATATAAATGAACTTTGTAGATAATTAACAAAAACTTCAATTACGTTATCGGTTATTGTGTGCGCCATTGGTTAAGTATGTGCTTATCTTGAGCCAGATGCATATTGTAACAATACCCATTACAGTGTGTCAGTCATGCTGCGAACCACAGTGATGAATGTAAGCGGATGAGAAAGCAGTTGATCATCAGTAACACCCACACACTTCCTCACGAAGGGATAGACAGAAGTGCATTTTTTCACCCACGTTTCGGAATGGTGTTTAAATATTTTTGGTGTGTTTCACTCTTCTGCCGCGAAAACGATGTGACAACCGGATTTTCTTTATTTACAAATTAGTTCGACAAGCTATCGTTTAATGTAAATTCAAAGTATGATGGCTCCACAGTATTAAAAATTTGCAAAAAAACAGGATTTGTAATATTATAAATGCGAAGTTGTATATGTTTGGACACATTTGAGCCTAAACTGGCTGAACCGATTTCGATTATTTTTCGTATAGAGACAGGACCGTGAAGACTATCACAGACCAGTTTTTATCTCGAAAAATATTAAGATCCTGACGTATGTAAGAATGTGAAGGTTCCTCCTAAACCGTGGGCATATTTTTTTCGCAAAATGTCAATAAGATAAAGATGCTAATATAGTAACACAAAATATTATTAAGCTCATCTCTAAGGAATTGGGTATTTCATTTTATTAATAAAAATAAAAATCAAATGGCAGCATTGTGATCGTAAGAATAATGTTGCGATTCGTAACATTATTCGAGCAATAAAATCTGAACATAAAGATATCATCAATTAAAATGTGTTCTGGATTTTTTTGGAATTCTGCAAATAACCTTTTTTAAATAAAACGGTGTTATCTAGATAGAATGTTAAATTTTAATTTGAATAAAAATAACTTTTTTTTTCTATATAGTTGGTTAATCAACTTTTTTACCAGGATTGTTCTTCCAAAAAAGATAACAAGCATTTGCGATTGCAAGCGTATTATTTATCAGTCTACATCACGCTGGGCTGGACCGCTTCTACAGTTGAAAGTGATTAAAAGTACTCATCATAAAAATTCACTCATCCGCTGTTAAATATTTTATTAAAGACTCCTTGCTTCGAGTACTCGAAAATGCGGTAGGTACTATCAAGCTGGCATTTACACATACTAATACACACCGCGTTACTATAAATTAGGACAAAACTGCATTTTTTTTTTTTTTTATAGAAATGAAAAAAAATGTCATGGATTACGGGAGCAGACCGATCCCGCTCGTCGCAACAGGCGACGTAGGAGGCGCCGGGTCAACACGTAGCCCGGCGCCCAGAGGCCACACGGGGCCGCCGACCCTACCTTGGCGGCCCCCGAGGAGCAACTATAATTTTGGTGTGCCTTTTGGCACCGCGCAGAGGCGGTCCCGGATCAATCCATAGCTCTGGCTTCAGGGTATTCCGGGGCCGTCTCGCTGAATGCGCTGATGGTGGCCGTCGCGGGGTTTTTAGTCGGTATTACGGCGCATTTATTCTTGGTAGGGACCCGGCCCAGCGGCCGCCCATCCACGGGCGGTAACATCCATGCTGGGTCGGAAGGCGCCGGTGAGTCCGACACACCCTCGCCCCTCGGGGGTGGGATGGTCCGTAAATAGGATTTTCCCCGCGGAAAAAAAAAAAAAAAAAAAAAAAAAAAAAAAAAAAAAAAAAAGAGGTTATGACAACTGCATTGTTTAAAAATATCAAGCATTTTTTTATAATCTAATTAAAACTTGTACGAAATTTAATAATATGCCTTACATACTCCCGATGTACGCTTCTTCATCATCTACATACACAATACTGGAAAGTTCAGTATCATCGTAAATTATAGGTCATCGGGAGTGGCGGGAAACGACTTGGTAAGAGATTACCGAAATTGAATGGCTGGAAAAGAATCAGCCTCACATTTTTGTGAAAGCATTTCCTTGCCAAAACGCACTGAGGTATTAACTCCATACCCCACTTACGTTCCCAGAATGTATTACAATAATGCTACATTATTCATGCGATAACAAGATTTGGGACACTGGCTCTCAGCGCAGTGGCTCCATCGAACAAAGATAGCTAAGTGCCTTTGTTCCTTTAAAACATTTAATGCATAATAAAGTCTAAATTTATGTGCCTACTGCTCAAGCAAAACTAATAAATAAATATTTATAACCATTTAACATCCACATAATAAAATGATATAACTTTTAGCTAAGTTTTACTGTTTTCAAACTTAGAGAAGGCATATCAGACCAATAGATCATTTATATATAAATATATAAATAGGAAAAAAATTACAAAAGCTCACGCCATTAAATTTCCTACAAAGTATTTGGAATACAAAGAGTTCATAATCTAAAATTATTCTTATTTTATAATCACAGATGACTTACCGTTAATGCTGATTTTTATACAATGAATCTAATAATAAAACCTTTCACTGCATAATGCACCAATAAATTTGTTCGAGCCTCTATAGCGAATCAATTGTGGTATCTAAGTAGGTATTGTGTAACTTTATTAACTTAATAATATAGTTTTTGGAGACGCTATCTCTATGCACGTGTATCAAATTATTATAATATTTTGAAAATGAGCTATTTTCTTAATATTGGGGAAACACTATTTTTAAATTTATTGCATTTAACATCGACGTCTCGCCGACCTTATAACACGTATTTTATAGCTATACCTATAGCATTGCAATTTACACGCAATTCTACCGGTAACTATTCACTGATTTTTAGTATCACCCAAACCTGCATGACGTCAGTAAATATATGATTTGGATTTTAACAGCATAATGCGTCAAGTTTACGTACCGGTTTTAAAATATTTTGTCTCGTTCCCTTTAACGTCACAGGTCCATCAATAAAGCAGGCCAAAGCATATTTTCTTCTTCTCTCTTTTAAGTCTCATTAATCAATTTCAAAGACCGGCACCAGATCTTTATACTATCTAAATGCTCATAGCCACACTCATAATTTACCGTTACATATGTATTCAACGATACACTACTTTACTCTCACTATTACAAGCGATAATACTTATCAATTATCACTTACCCTTGCTCTACATAAGCAATCAAACTCACATTAACAATAACTTTAAAAAAAAATGTTAAATTAGGGCAAATCGACTACAACTTTCATCTGGCAATGACATTCACACCCACAGCCGCCCACTGACTAGAAATTAGTTAATGTCATAAAACTGAAAAGGTTTTATTTGACAGAGATGATATAGAGACCTCGTTTAATTGGCTTAAGTCATTGACTTATATAAAGTAAGTGGGCAGTTCCGAAATGGCAGGTAAACATTTGGCAGTAAAAAAGAAAGATGACCTTAGGTGGTTAGAAAATAAAACAGACAACTCAATGATAATGTTGTGTTTAAAGAATTAAAAAAAAATATTCTAACATAACAAATTTCGTAAGTTTTACAATAATTAATCAACAAAACGTGACAAAATGTTCCCTTCGTAAAGACAGAGATACATGTGTTTAATATTTAGAAACTTATAATTACCGACAAGATACCAACTCCAGATCATATAACCTATAGCGAAAAACGGTAAATAAATTGGTTGAGGGCAGTGGAGACTTGACTCTAGCAACTCGGATCAGATTTCTTGACTTGTTGCTCGTATAATGCGTTAAGACACCACGGCAACTATGTAATTAGTCGCAACTGTTATTCAGGAGCTATTCTATCCGAGGGATCACAGCTCAATTCATAACAGTCAATTTCGTGATAATTAATATTGACTTGGCTTTGGTTGAAATTTTGGATAGATGGATCATATCTTACAGCCAATATTTTAAGCTTATCTAACAAGTTAAGAGCTCAATAGAGGAGCTGACTTTAAACAATGGCAAAAAAGTTGTATTCAATAGCTGTAACTGAATTAATGAGCTGCTTTGATTCAGAAATTGTGATATTTGCATCAAGCAACACTAGGCGTTTCTTGCCCATTCCTCTCTTATAATGAATACCCTCCAAACAGAGTGGTAAACGAAATTTTGAAGTAACTGAATCTAAGTGTGGCTGAATGTGTGTGAAACTAAGTATATATTCGACATTTTTTAGATTCAACTAGCTGACCCGGCGAATTTCGTTCCGCCTAACATTATTTTTTTTTTTTTTTTTAGCCTAAGTTACTCCTTATTATTATCAGCTATCTGCCAGTGAAAGTCCCGTTAAAATTGGTCCAGCCGTTTCAGAGCTTTTTTTTTTTTTTTTTTTGTTACACGAGGAAATCCCTTTGCGGATCGTCCCCGAGCATGAGGCTCGGAGGTATGTCGGACTCACCGTTCCAGTATTTGAAAATAAGATTTGCTAATTGTCAAATACTGGGACGTCCTACCGACTAAAACCCCGTGATATTCCTCTTGCTTCTTTATGCAGGGGGGCACGGTATACGCGTGTGCATTGGACCGCACCCACCTAGAAGTTGGCCCTAAGGGGCCCTCCGCGGTCCGAGCATTGTCAACCGATCCACAGAGTACCACAGTACTACCACGCAATTTTAAGTCGTCCCCTTCAAGAGAGAGCTACCCAAACTTATGGAGGTCGTGAGTCGTCTCGCTGACGACGGGTTCGCCTAGTCCCGGTGGGGAGTCTGTTATTACGCTCCCTCCTCTCCTTTTGGTATATGTACCGTGTATACATCCATATACGAGTACATTTATTAAAAAGCGGTTATTTCAGTATTACAAACAGACACTCCAATTTTATTTATTTGTATAGATAAATAATACTTCATTTCATGACACAATGCTTAAATTTTACTAAGTCACCAAGTATAGTAGACACATTTGACTATTTCTCAAAGCATCTTAAAATATCTTGAGGCGTGTACCCAACTTAACACATTCTTAGTGTGAACAGAACGTATTCTTCTTACAAATCACATACATTAATGCTAACTGCTAAGAATGCCACAACGTATCTATGAGCGTCTGACATCACCCGCCCACAAGCGATAATGAGATTAAGCATTGTTTTTTCACTGAGCCCATGCATCACTTTCCCTGCCTACGCTAACAACACTTTATTCGATAAATGTTTCGTCAAACTTGAGTTGTTGTTCTTTCTAATTTCTATCAATCACAGTGGCTTTGCTCTTACAAATCAAACAAAGAAACTCTTAGAAGTGCGATATTTAATTGATTAATATTAAATTTGGTCAGAAAAATCAAACATTTAATGCTAACTTTTAAAACTTTGGTAATGATAAACCGATTTTTGCCAAATTCGTGAGATATCCGTGTCTGCCTTCATTATGCTTCTTAAATTGTATTATAACTATAAACGTTAAACATTAGGAAACTTCGAAAGTGTTTGTTGAGGTTATCGCTATGTTCGAGTTCAAATTACTTGACAAGGTTCCATACGCTTTACGCATAAACAATGTACTGTATTAAAAACATACATTTTATCTAAACTAAGTACCTATACTTAAAAGAACTTTTCCCATTCTTAATAATAATAAATAAATTGTAATAAATAATTCTTGATCGCTTTTTTTACATTGTAAAAAGATTTAAATCTCGTTTATAAAAAGCGTCACATTTGATCTCTGCAATAGACACAAACTGGTGTAATTAGATCACAATTCATTAGGTCTTATTGTCATTCGCGGCACAATCACGCCATTTAATTTATTGTGTGCACTCCGGGCGCCCGCTTGATTTGTTTGAACTCAAATGACTTGTTCGTATGACAATGCTTATGCTAGATTGAACAGAATGATAGCTCGCCGATTGCAGTGCTTGACCCTTTTGTGACCTCCCATAGCAACGGCATATTGATCGACTTTTTATAATAATCAATGCATATAGGTATGTCTTTTTAAGTCATGGTTCTCGAAAGGCTTTCATCAGGTTTATGTAATAACTGCTCGCCTAAATCGATAATTAATTTTAATTGTTATTATCAGCTTAAGTAATAGATTTATTAAATTGCTTATGAGGAAAAAATATAAATCAAAATACACATTGATTGCCTCGTGGCCTCGCGGCACAATTGTGTGCCGTGCGATCTAGTAGTTCCGGGTTCGATTCCCGGTCGGGCAAAGTGTTATTAGGTTTTTCCATTAGGAAATTCTCAGTAACAGCCCGGAGTCTGGAAATGTGCCCGAAACGCGGCAATAGGCTCGCCCCCTATTACGTGGGGCGCCCCCTATTACCTGGCGAAATGTGGGTGCAGAAATGCACCTCTGCCTACCCCTTCGGGAAATACAGGCGTGATGTTAAGTATGTATGTATGTGTCAAAATACAAGTTATCAAAAATTTTAAATACAACAAAAAAATGTAGTATTTAATCGAAATAAAGTTAAATGTTAGAAGGTCAATATCATCCGCAAGGAATGTGAGAACTGATAAACATAATATTTTATTTATTATCAGTCCTACTTTGCAATATTGCTATAATAAACTTGGCAGACATCGAGTGTTATCGCACCTCCTAGCTAAGCATAAATCCGACGGTACAATATTGTTTCATAATAAACTAATTAATTGACAACAATGCAATTACCTGAAATTGTAGGTAAATAATGACTTAATTATTCAATTGAAAATTTATTCACGTGAAAAAAGAACTTAACAGTCTAGCAACATTTTTAGAGGAGAAAGATTGGAGCTTCTTCGTTCTTAATACTCTATCTGGAATTCAGTAAACTTTCAAGAATGGTGTGGGCATTGTTATGCTAGTATAAATAATTACAGGGCAGATCAACCCCCTGTCCCAATTCACATTTGTGTAATTAACAAATATTTACATACATACATATATTCACACCTATATAGGTGTGATTCCCGGAAGAGTTAGGCCGAGGTGCATTTCTGCGCCCACATTTCGCCAATTGTGTTTTCGTCACACGTATGTAATAGGGTGCTAGCCTAATGCCGTTTTTTGGTCGCATATACAGACTTCGTGTTGCTTTCCTCATGAATAAACCCAATAACAGTGCTCGGCCCGGGAATCGAACTCAGGACCTCGAGATTGCAAGGCACATACTTGTATCGCGAGACCACGAGGCGTAACAAATATTTGTTGTGACGATAAGCCCCTCGCAGATCTAGCAGCCATGACACTGGTCTGAACCTCACTAGGTCAAGATTGCTTGTATTATTATTTTCAGTATTGTTTAATTAACACTACGCGCAATTTATATTGTAAGATAGCATTGAACATTGAGCTAATTACTTATTTATTAATATTAATTATCAATCTATTTAACATTGAAAGAAAATCTCGGCTGCAATCTATCACGCTATGAAATAGTACTTGATTTTCTCTGCTATTATCGACTATCTAATTATATAGTTCAAAATAGCCGTCTCAATCATCAGTTTTCGATTATTCACAAAAATATCTACAAAAAAACTTGCAATACGAACGCGCTAAGCTGTAACCGCAAAAGGAGACGACGCTAAAAACGTTTTTTGCATGCATAAGTAAACATCAGACACACGAGTACCTATTTATGCGTCATTGTTGAATATGATGATGCTAATGCGGTGAGACTCTTGAAGACTGGTAAAGTTTATGATATAACTAATTATTTCCCGGACATCAGCTGTGTGAAATTTAGTTTTTGGGTAGTATTTTACCACGAGAAATTCTAAGCAGTTTTCTTAAATAGAAAATGGAATAATAAGACGTAGATATATCTTTTAACTACAACTATCTGGCAGTGAGGGTGCCGTAACAATCGGTCCTGCACCCAGAAATGTAGCCAGAATATTCAAACAGATAGCTAAAACACTTCAAATGCACAAAAAGCACAATGTACTGAAATAATATTAATGAAAAATAATAGTCATGGAATATCATCCGTCAAGAAAAAAGCTATAAGGAATTACAATAGTCGTAACGTTTTTAAGTACGTTTTAGAGTCGCATAAGCACAAAAAAGTAAAAAGAAAAACAAGAGATTCAATTATTGCAAGTCATTGACACCAAAAACCATATCGATGTCATAGCTTCCAGTATTTGCCAAATGAATATGAATATGATTTGTCATTTACATGAAAATACAAGTCAAACACACGTCTTACATATGCATAACGTAAACACATGATCTAATAGTATACATTGTTTTGTGATTGAGATTTAAACATCCTGCTTACGTACTGACAATGACTTCGGGACGTAATAATAATAGAATAGTTGGAGTAATAATAATTAGTTGGAGTGATATCTTGAACAACGGCCCCACACATTGTCGTGTCCACAGAAAGGGCAGCTCATGTGTAATATGAAGCCATTCTGTAACATTATGCGTGTATTCATAAAGAATTATCACGTACTTTAACAGTGAAGGAAAACATCGTGATGAAACCTGCACATCTTAAAGTTCTTAAGAATTTCTTAGGTGTGTACACACTGTGTAGTCCGCCGACCCGCACTAGGCCTGCGTGGCGGACTAAGCCCTCTTAGTTGTAGAGAAGGCCCGTACCCAGAAGTGGGACGCATATGGACTGATGACGTATAATACGCTTGATAAAAATATATTTCAAAGCAAATAAGAGTATTTCTACTCCCTTGCGCCATTTTTATCCGAGTCCAATGTAATTAATATTTCGACTTTTTGCCATACATATTTCTAGACTCCGTGCTGCTACTAATAATTTCGTAAAAGAAAAACCCAGCTTCCTAACCAACTGCGCGACGAAGTCTATCGAAGGTGGAAAGGAAGCATTTACCTCAATTCAAAAACATTAAATTTAAATATGATAAAGTATTTATCAAGTACTACATCCCCTGCTTTAGCATTTGTAAGTGTAATTGTACCCGACGTTAACATTTGGTAATTCAAACAAATCAGCTCGACTCAAGGTCGGTATGCCTATGACGGTTTATGTTATTTAACACGCTACTGAGAAATTTAGTATTGAGAAATAACACTTGTGACTTCACTGGGGGAAAAAAATATCTTCTTTTGACCATTCACGAATCTAATATTTAAAATAAATGTGAGTGTATTTTATATAAAAATATTTGAATTTATGATAAAAAAAAATGTTTAAAAAAATATTACACGTTTCGTTTATTTCCAATAGAATCTAATTAATTTGATTTACAGTCTCATTGAAGTAAATTTGTATTTCATTATTATTTTTTACGTTTTCTTTTGCGTTCCATTTTGTTAAATATGCGTAATTTATAAAACAAATATACGTCATAATAAATAAAATGTGTTTAGATGTGCAAAGACACATATAGACAGAGCAATGTGTTTATAATACATCATCGGTGTAAGTTTGGTAGCTGTTCTGAGAAATAGACACGTAAGCGCAATCGATACTTGCCAAGATAAAATCTGGGGTAGTAAAACGGCCTAAAACCCAGACTGGTGGGATACAGCCAGACGGTTTTATTGCTCTTGCATTCTTAGGAAAAAGAATCTTTCATAATCCCCGCTTTATAGCCCTGTCATGATATCATAAATATCGGGATTTATAAATAAGATTCTCAGTTAATATATTTCTGCTAAATAAATGACATAAACCAGCTAAATATTGCGATAGTCTATAATTACACCTAGAAAACGACATTAAACGATATACGGCGAAAATATCATGGGTTCGATAAATCGAATCGATCAAATTTTTGGACTTTTTATAAAGAAAATTTCCGACAGCACCCCTTATTACATCGCTGTCTATCTCTTCGCCGTGACAATCAACAATAACACGATTGGGAATGAACCGGACTACCATTTCAAAAGCCATTGAATTAATCAATGTTTACACTTCTAGACTAATTAATTATTTATTCAAGAAACTAATTAACGCTAATGATGACATAGTTCAATTAAATACCAGAGAATCCCATACAAATTGTTAGAAGTCCATAAAGTCTCCTGAACAGATATATCTATATCTAATAAAGGTAATAGCGCTAATTCCTACGTATATCTTAACGATTTGTTTATTTGAATGTAAGAACTAATTACAGAACTATATTTGTCAAGTAAAACAAATAAAATATAATGACTAAGTCGGATTTCCATATTATAAAAAACCGCTTATTATGCCCCGGCATAACTCATAGTAAATTTATTCATCTGCAAACCAAATGCACAAAGTTGATTTTTATAATCTACATCAACAGGTATTATACGCTAGAAACAATAATTTGTAAACATGGCCGTCAAAACCACGACAATAGACTTATTCATAGATACTTCAAAGGTTTCGTCAATCAAAATATTCATACTTATCTACGCGAATAAACCTAAACCTTTAAATGCTAAAGTAACTCAGTTCCCTGATACATTTTTATGCCTAATTACTGGACCGATTTGGAAGATTTCTGATATAGTGATAGATTGTACCTTGGGAAAGCAAATATGCTACTTCTTTTTAAAGAATGGCGCCCGGGCGATGTTGAACATTATGGCTAGAAACAAAATATCGACGCATCTCAAGGGATAGAGTGACAAGATATGGGAGTCTCTCGCATCTTGGTGCTCTATTTAGATTCCATCGTCCTTACTTTCAGGTACGGTGGTGTCACTTAGTGGTGCGAATATAAAAAATAGTACTTACGTCCAAACTTCTTTCCAGGCATGATGACACCTCCTCTCTGGTCCGGTCGCAGAAGGCTCTCGGCCTCCGCCCCCACTTGATGTGTCATCTCCATGTCTCACAGGGTTACCACCGATATCATAAAATTGATACGGGCATCTGTATTCCACGTCGTTTCGGTGCTCGATCTGAGGAAGAAAAATATCGATTAATTTGACCGTTCCGAAGACCGCAAATCATAAATGTACGTAAAAATGATTTATTGTATCTCCGTAAGGAAGTTCTCAGTGGCATGGAATCTGGAATGTGCCGTCTAAACCGTAGTTTACCCCCTATTACGCGAGACTTAAATCTTAATTCTTAAGACTCAAGTGGCGAAAGGTGGGTACAGAAATGCGCCTCTTATGATTTTTAATATTATTTGGACTAAAGATAAAATTGATACAAATAGCCGATTCACTACCAAAATTCTTGGTACATTTACAATCATCAGCATACATGGCCAAACCAATAATAAAAAAAACCCTGGGAAATACAATTTCTAATCACAATTACTGACTTAGCCGATTCGTACATAACACCGTAACAAACAAGCACATTATAAAAATGGTTGGCCACATATACCGTACCTACAGGATGTAGGTATAAAGTGATCGAAAACTAAAACTGGTAATAGTAACGGTGATTACAAGCACATTGGCGCTAAAAAAAATCCCGATTAAATGTATGTGGTGATTAGGAAAAAGTTTTTTTTTTTGGCTTATAAAAAACCATCATCATCATCATCAGCCCAAATACGTCCCACTGCTGGGCACGGGCCCCCTCTACAACTGAAAGGGTTTAGGCCTTAGTCCACCACGCTGGCCTAGTGCGGGTTGGCGGACTATACACCTAAGAAATTCCTAAGAACTTTTAGGTGTGCAGGTTTTATCACGATGTTTTTCTTCTCCGTTAAAGCAAGTGATAATTCATTGTGAATACACACATAACTTTGAAAAGTCAGAGGTGTGTGCCTGGGGTTTGAACCTGCGACCGCCGAAATTCTCGACCGCGCGCCTAAGCCTCGAGGCGATCACTGAAGTGAACTAATTTACTTCAAGTAAGGATTTGCTGGTGTTAGGATATTTGTATCCACGTGAATAAGCCTTCCATATTATTTTATGCATTATTCCGAGTAAACTGCGGGTAAATCTCTTTGTAATACATCACTAAAGACTATTTTAATATGAATACTTTCGTAACATCAATAGGTGAGTTTTGATGCTGGCCAGTTTAGTATCTCGTAAAAGTAAACACGGGATTATACTGGAATATGGAGTCCATAAATCTACGTATTTTAACATTAAAAATAACCATATTTTTTTCTGAGTCACTTATTTCCATAAGGTATAATATGCATCACATGCCTGTATGTTATATTACTTTAGAACGGTAGTATTTTATTACTCTTACATAATAAGATTGAAATTTTAATTTTAAAATAATCTAGATATCACACATAAATTAAGATCATCGAACTCTAGTTAAAGAAGATAAAAGACTTAATTTGTGTTGACTTACAGAGTCGATGTGTAAAACATAAGGACTAAATAGCCCAGACGTTTTAACGTTTATTAATAATGCTTCTCTTTTAGTAATAATCGAAAACACGAACAAAAACAAAACTAGAAATACTTATTACGCTTTTAATATTAAAATGGCTTCAAAAGTCCCACGGGAATGACTCACAGCTTTGTACACCTTTAAACAATATTTTAAGGGGGACCACGACAATAGACTTTGCATTTTACGATCAAGTTTTACTAAGTTGTAGCACAAAACAACCTAGCGGTCTCGCCGGAGACGTTTAAAAAAGAAAGACTGCCAAAAGATACATTCACTAAAACAGGTTACTGGTTTGTCGGGAGGCTGCCCATATATGGACGGTAGAGTCCATTGAATGCGTAGGGAACAAATCAAAAATACATTCAAATAGCAACGAAAGTTTTAAGTTTCTCAATTTAAACGTTAATTAAATTAGTTTTAAAATTGTTCCCAGCTTATAAAAAATAAAGCCTATTATGATATTATGTATATTGAAATTAATGTACATATGTATATAAGACTGTCTTACTGTCTTACTGACGAGGAAAAAAAGATAAAATAGGGTAAACACTGATTCGACACTGAATAGTTATTAAATATTCACTCGTATATGTGTACTAGTACACACTTTATTGAACGCAAATATCAGATTAGCACTAAATTAATTGTTTAAATTAGGCGATGGATACACTGGTAACGTACGTAATTATCAATTGTGTGCAAAAGTATGTTTTTTTTTTAACACTGATTTTCGGGCATTTAAAATCGGTGTTTTAAACAGTATTTTTTTTATTTATTGAAATGAAATTAAATTAAATTCTCGTTTATTTATCATGTAGGCAATAATATATAGCACTTATGAAATTTCAATACACGTTAATAAAAAAAGAAAATTAATTGAAATAAGTGTAAAATACACCGGTCAATACGTTCTATTTTTATTAAAACTATATACCTACAAACTACATATTATAATTTATTTTTGTTCGGAAGAAGTCCTATTTAACGGATTTTATTATAAAAGGTATTAATCGACCATAAGCATTTCCGAAACGTCACGATTATTTAGTCCTGCCTGAGAAGACCCGCCGAAACAAACTCAGCAAGCTTTGTTTACCGCTGGAAACTACGCGGCGCGACCCATGCTGAGGAGATCCAGCAAGTCTCACTCAGTGGGCCTGATTTAGGTCCAGTTACTAAAGTTAATTAAATAAATAAAAAAACCTCGATCGGTCACTACTTTAATATATATTTTTATTAGTTATGAAGTCTATTTGAATTTTACACTTGGGTATTGAATATTTAATCATCATTTTTCCTATACTTCATCACTATTTCATGTGGTATTTCTAAATCTATTTTAGCAACTGAATTATTTTATGGTAAAAAAATAAGCACTGCGTTTACTCAACTATACAGTGTCTTCATGTATCATTTTTTCTTTCAAAAGAAAAGTGTTCGTGCTGATGGGAGAAACGATATCCACAATCACTTAAAAAAATCACAAAATATACTTTAAAAATTACATATTATTGCGTAATAAAAAAATATGTGTCAAAAATATTATACATTCATATTTAGTACTTTACATACAATTTCGTTCAAATTATTTATGGCGACATGGATTCCAGCTCGAACTTAACCATTATTTATTCATCTTGTTCTCGTATATATATTTGTTTATTAAGTAGCAACAAGATAAAATAAATAGGTATGCAACGCATTTTTACGCAATCTCGGCTTACGTCATGTTATCAGTTTGTTTATAAATATCATTGCCACACTTCTCTATATAAAAAAAACTCAAGTTTTCATGTACCTACCTATCCACTTCATTCATATTTGTAGACATATTTGCATTATCCTAAGACTTTGTTTGAACAAAAACGTTTGTGTCTCTTAAATTGATTTTTTCTTGTGAGCAAACTTTCGGTACGTCCTTCTAGTGGATTAAAAAAACAAAAAGTAAAATTGACTTATAATTTCAAATTTAATGTCTCTTTGATTTTGTTTAATTAATAACTATTTACGGACTATTCGTTTTATAAAAAAAGCTGTAAATAAAAAAAAACATCACTTGAAAAAGGGTTAACTGATTGCAACATAATTTTATAATTATTTTAAAATATTTTTGCATCATCTTATGTAAACTGTAATATTTGAAAACTAAAAAGAATACTAAAACATTTGTATCGAAACCCCATTTTAATGAATTCACCGAAATTATTTTCCTACCTGCCCTTTATCTTGCACCTCAAGATATTTACTTACGCGACATATTTAATTATACATGTTATCAAGTTAAGGAATTGTTTACTAACCCACGTGTTGCAAGCAATGCAACTAATCAGTACGGAATGTTATAACCAGATTCGATTCTTGGGACTCTGTGTAAATTTGGTCATACCAAAGATCTATAAACGCCGGTTTTTACGACGACCTATTGACCTAACCTATTAGGTTAGGTCTGAATTAAATAACTATATTTCAAAAAATTCAAATAGGATCAATTCATATACAGCACTTCCAATAGACAGACATGCCACAGGAAATCACCCCACAGAGTTATGTTAATCTTAGAAAATTGACCAAATCCCCATTAATATTCATCTGTTTGCGATAAATAAACAAATTAATATATTAAAAAACAAACCTGTAACGATGCACAAAAAACAATGATTCCGTCAAGGTACCAAGTCCGATTAGTTTAACTAAACGACATGCGCACTCTATAATAACGTTGAATACGTAAGAAATGCGACAGCAAACCTTCTCACAGCTGAACTAATATTTGCACAACCTAGTAGCCCACAAATATATTGTCTGGGTATAGCAAAGATAAGATAATAAACCGATCTTTACATAAATTTTGATACGGTATATTGATATGAACATACTAGTTATACGATGCCGCCATTTCTCAACTGCCCATAAAATCAAATCATATCCTAGGGATTCTAAAAACGATATTGCAAAATTGTTGCTGACGAACGCTGATGATATTGATTTTGCAAGGTTTATTCTAACTAATAATATCGTGTAGATAATTATATCATTCATTAATGTTATTCCTTTTAATGGCTGTTTTAAAGTAAAATTTATGAAAAAAAATATCAGGGCTCAGATTACCAATGTTTTATTGAAATATCACTTAATGCTGTGATTCTCTAATGTAGAAAAGAATTGATTTACATAACATACATACACACTCACGCCTATATACCCCGAGGGGGTAGACGGATATAGTAAACTTTCTCACTTTTAGCACACCAGGCTGTGTTATCAAAGACTTCACGTATAAAATTCCATTGTATTCCTCGCCAGAAGGAAGCGAGATGCCTCCCGCATTCTGTGGCAATAAGCTATGAAGCGACGGATTCCTATGACCAATGTTACGCATTGCAATGCGGTCGACATTCCTGGCCTGGATGAAATGTTTAACCTAATATCATATTAATGCGAAAGACAGTTTGTTTGATATCCTTTCATGCCAAAACCGCTTAATCGGTTACGATGAATTCTGTACACTTTTAGTCCAATGTTATGGAAATAATATTTGTTATCTGTTATTTTTTACTATATTGGACACAATTTAACGGAGCCAAAGACAAGCGAAAACATCTAAAAAGATTAATGCATAATATGATAATTTGAATGCATAAATACATTACCGAAATGATTTTTACATATTTTGGTACATAAATATACTTTGATTGTCAGAAAGGTCTATAAAACTGTAGTTTCAGACTACTTTTTTACATAACATTGTGCATATCAGAAACCAGGGCGTGTTGACAGTTGCCCGTTCCTATGCAAATAATCTTATTCTCGTACACTTATGAAGCTAACATTTTCATGTAGCAAGACCGCGAGACAAATAAAACTGACCCACGTTGAAATAATTGTAATAACGCTTTATTTAGATGTCATATGTTTATGGCCGTTAAAAATAAATAATTTACCGAAGCTAATATAAATTTGCATAATTTTATTCCAGGAGCATTAGTCGTCAACATTCGGAGCACGCATTATAGCAAAACATAGACAAGGTGGCCATATTTTTTAACTATAAATAACCAATGCGTATGCGAGACGGGTGGACGCGGCTAAAAGTTTCTTCCTGTGGTATGTTGACCTAAAATATGTCGCAACAGGAGTGATTGACCCCTATAGTGGGCACTCGATCCATCAATGTTCATACGCGCGCCCTTAACATACATTCGGCGTACTTACACGTATCATTTTCCTTCGTCGTGGCCAAAATGGCATTTGGGAGACAATAACAAATGTATAACGGGGTATACGTATAAATGAGCGACAGTTTAGTTGGTTTCGAGACACGAACTGCCAAGATGGTAGTCACGGGACAGTAACCAAGGCATCTCTAAATTTAAAATATATGTGCATTGATAAATAGGTATCGCAATATTGCTGCATGGATTTATTATTGCTACCATCATCATCACCAGTCCATATACATCCCACTGCTGGGTACGGGCCTCCTCTAAAAATCAGAGGGAGTTACTATATCAATTGTTAATTTGCTATAAGAAGTCTACGAACCCGCGCTAGAACTGTTAGACTTTTTAGATTTAGAACTACTATTATTAATGACTGCCTCGTGGTCTCGCGGTACAAGTATATGCCGTGCGATCTAGAGGTCCTGGGTTCGATTCCCGGGTCGGGCAGTGTTACTGGGTTTTTCCATTAGGAAATTCTCAGTAGCAGCACGGAGTCTGGAAATGTGCCCAAAAAACGGCAATAGGCTCGCCCCCTATTACGTGGGATTGATACATACCTGGCGAAATGTGGGTGCAGAAATGCACCTCTGCCTACCCCTTCAGGGAGTACAAGCGTGAGCTTATGTATATGTTATGTATAGCTTATATATATGTATGTATGTTTTATTAATCGTAGAAGGTATTTTGGTAACATTAAGATCCATATAAGCTAGTATATGAATATTTAATATTAAGAAACTTAAACGCACTTTGTAAGCCTATTTGACTCAACTTAGAACTTGTTCGGATATTTGATTGACGCGATAGGTGGGAAGTGGATCTCGCAGCAATTAACAAGTTCATTCAGTCCTGCCCGGTCATTCTTCAGATTAAGTTGTTTAATTAATAAATGCCTTGGTGACACATTGGACATAAACACTTTTAGATTTAACAAGGGATGTTAAATGGATATAAAAGTATCTTAATCGTGTAACTTACTCTGCCCTGTTTTGGTAATAGACATTGCAATAATAATTAATCAATTTTTGCTTTACTGTTGAATCATGGAGTTGTAAAACTGATTAAATAAGTGCAGAATTAACTTTGGTTCCGCATTTAATCACGCAATATAAGTGTGTGCCGTTTGCTTGAGAGATTTTCAATGTCCGGTCTGGTCTAAATATTTATTTTCATAACAAAATTATCAATATCAAAATGGAATTTTAAAAACAAAAACGGAAATAGGAAATCCCTTTATTACGTGGATTTACTAACACAGCTAGCAAAAAATGGATACAGATAATAGAAATCACATTTGCCTATCCCTTCAGGGATTTATACGTGAGTTTAAGATGTAGAATTAATAAATTAAAAGCATACTTGGAACAAAAAGAAGCGTAAACAGAAACCGATATATAATCTTATGTTACCATACTTAGAATTGCTGATGCGATTTATCCTACACTAAAAAAATGTAAGGCGCCCGGCTACTGACTTTAATAAACAAACTGCTTAGTCGGCTAAACGCGGCTGTAAGTAAATATTTGTCGCGTTATCACAACGTTACTGTGGCGACATAATCTCTGTGGGATTTTCGAAACACGGTACGTGCTGTCGAGCGGAACGGTGTACGCAATGCGCACCCGCGCCGCAATGAATTTTACACTATAAAATTATATATACATTTTTGTATTTAAGTGCATCTCAAACTCACAATTAGAGGAGATAAATTTTATACTGGTAGGAAAAAACGGTCTTACATACAAAATATACTTTAAGGGTTTATAAGTAAACCGTGTCTTGCCTTAAAGTCCTAAATAATTTTGCAAAGCAAGAAAACTGTTAAGAATTCAATCTTTCTCGTTATTATTTCAACAGACAAAACCTAAAGTAATAAGAATATTTAACAAGTGTTTCAGTATCCTAGTTTTTTTTTATATTCCGTACAGTATGTATTCACTCGCAATAAAATACTATAAATACAGTCTATTTGAGAAATATTCCAAGGTTTAACCAATGCTTCCGGGTAACTTTGGCTCACACGTAAAAGCGAAGATTTAGTTAATGGGCAATAGTCGCGACAATTATCAGCAGACAGCGCTGAGTTAAATAAAACACTATTGTATCACACACGTTCATGTGTTTAGCTCAATTTAATTAAATAAAATACTTCGATGTTTACGAATATATCTTCTTCATGACGATGACTTAAGCACTTCTGTTACTCAGACGATATTCACCCATGAAATAAATTAAATGGCAGATTGTTTATCAGTCACCAAAATTGCAATAATGCGTTATTTTCTAAACGTAAATCAATCGACGTTTGAAAATGAGGTTGTCCAAAATAACCAGAGTCAGAACTGATGATGTAATGAAAATTAAAGGAAAGAAACTAAACGGCGAGCAATGCCATTTCCAATCGAGACTCGTCTTAATAGGTAAAAATACCTAAATGATATAAAATTGGATGTTATCCAAATAATCGTCTCATCACTAAAAGCGCACATAGTGAAGATTACATTCAGATTTAAAAAGCATTTACATTAATTATTGGGATTAATCATTTGGGAGATAATAAATTGTCCTTGAGTGAAACTGGTACGCGGTATTACATAGATACCAACCAGTATTGATCGATTATTACCGGCTGTAAAGCTGTAGATTGAAAAGGATATCATTAAACTTTGTAGTGTCGATATATTTTGCAGTAATTATTATTATCAAGGCATTTCAATACATATTAAATTATTTGCTATGACGAAATTATTTTATCTATACTGGTAAACTAGCGAAGAGACTATATTTTTAGACATAAACACGTGTTTAAAATTCTCCGTTATTTATGCGTTCAACATGATGGATAAATGACTCTCCATTATTACTAGTAAGTAATTAATGCCTAAAAGTCACAAAAATCGCCGTACTTTCAACACAGAGGACATCAGCAGACCAATATATCAAAACTATCGACTTGCCGATTAGGCAAAGCGATTTCGGCCTTTGTAATAGTTTTAGCTTAATAACGAAAATCCTATGTTACGGTACTATTACATTTATAAGCGTGTATCAGCCCGTATATGTAGTCCAACTTATTTGGTTTTTGACATTCGTAGAAAATATGTCCTACTCCACCTAGCTGGTGTCATATTGGTCCATAAGACTTCACGCACCTTGAAAAATATATAAAGAAAACCTCATGATGTTTGATACAATCATTAAAATACTAAACACGCTTGGGAGCACGTATCTACATTGTAATTCGATCAGTGGACAGAAACTTACAAAGGAGTTTTAAAACAAAGGCAATAATTTTGTGATTACTCGGTATTCGTAATATCCATATCCCATTTTTTTTTTAAACATTTAAGACGTAATCAAATCGGGTATTATATATAATACTCAAGTCGTAATATTAACGGTAAAATAGAACAAGGAATAATAATGACCTACTATACGTATGTATCAATGATTGCTGGTTGGATTAAAAGTAATCGGAATATCAGAATATAGCTTGTGATAACGCAATGTGGATTGAATTATCTCAATTGTCTGGCGACCCGACGTATCATGGTACCCATTTACGCCTATACAATGCCTATATTTACTCGTCTGTTTTTAATGTCTTCACTTCCTTTATGACACAAAGGGACGGACAGAAAATAGAAAACATTTATGGATCATTAACATACAACTAAACAGACTGACTAAAGTTAATATGTTTAGTTAGTTATTTTAGCGCAGCTTTCGATGGCGCCTCTTTATACTGAAAAAAAAGAAGAATAAAACACTAAAACCACAGACATAACCCAGGTGGTATAGTAATTGGTACAAATTTTAAGTATATAGACTTTTTGGTCTCAAAACACTCACATTTGTAACATATATTTTAAAATTATATATTGAATTGATAAATAATGTTAGTGCGTGCGGGTTTTTGTTTGTAACACTTTCGGATAAAACAAATCGACACTAAAGGCGGCCTTTTCTTGGGGATAATTAGATCACTGATAGTTTTTCCTATGATTCCGATAGACAAACTGTTTACAACTGCGAGCGAAATACCCGGCAAAATACGGTTAATTATTCTTTTTGACGTGACAAAGACTTTTTCACCTCTAATGGTCGCTAACTCTGCCAAAAATATTCTTAGGCAGATAATGTGGGCATCAATTTTAAAATTTTAGGTAATAAGTCGGAAGTTCGTTTTTCAAACGTACATACGTATGTATTCAGTCAAATATCACAGATTTTCGCGAAAAAACATAGTGAAACCTGCACATTTATAATAAGTTCTTTGGAATTTCTTGGATGTGTTCCATCAAGCCAAACTAAGCCAGTGTGAAAGACTAAAGCCAAAACCTTCATGATGGAGGCCCATAAATACATAAATAAATAAACAATAGTTAGAACTTTTAAAAGTAATGTCTTGGTTATTATTTACTTTAATGGCAAGAGAATACCTATAATGAAATTTGTATAATTTTATTTTCTGGTATATGCTCAAAAGAAGCCACATTACACACAATACTTCAATTAATTAATAGTTATAGCACCCTTCAGTTGTGTCACTATATTTGAATATCCTAAAATAAATGCTTAACTTTAGCATATTGAAGAACAGGTATTCATAATTACTGGTTTCATAATTCTAATAACTGTAAGTAATCCTATATTTTAAAAAAAATCCACCATTAATTTCACATTTTAATAAAACTACAGTCTGCTCCTTATTATGTTAAATATTTTTTTGTGAGTAAAAACAACTAAAAAACATGGTTTATGTCAGAAGAGTAAAATTTTCATTAATTATGTCCGGCAAGATCATGGTAATATATTTTTCAATATTTAATTATATATAGTAGTAAACCCTAAAATTTAACATTATTCATAACTTCAATGAAGTATTTTTTGTTTTATTCAAATCTATACAATCTACACACATGTATGAAGCACAAAGAAAGTTGTTAATATATTATGAGTCATTAGTTACTCTTTGTATAAAGCTCACAATAGCCAGGATGTGCAGCTGACTGCAACTTAAACATTGGTCATAACATAATGCATCATTTTATATAAGTAAAATTTGTATGGACTTACAAAGGCAGTGATTATAAATATTCTATGTACATAATTAATGACTTAACACCATTTTTGATAATGATATGGATTATGATAGATATTGCTCATATTTATTTTATTTAAATAAATTCCATGTTTATCTTAAAATTTCGTATACAATAGCTTACTATAAAGCATATGTATTAGTGTGTAAATGTAAAAACTTTTTGGATATAATTCTGCAAATATTAAACAAGACTTATTTGACTTGCATGAAATTAACACTGGCCAAAATAAAAACTTAATATCTGCCATAAAAGTCGTAAGAAAGACAAATGAATAAAAATGTTTAACAGATTTTCATCCATTAAACAAAAAAATCATAAATACCTATGTTTATAAAAATATGCTGAGTTAATGGTTGAATTGTTTTGTTTTTTTTTTTATTGATAAACTTCAACTGTTTATTTATAATGTTCCGAATGGCGCCATTTAAAAGAATTTACCAAAACATTCGAAAATAAGTTATCGAAAAAAGTTTCGAAGCAAATACGATACTCCAGACGGCAACGTAACGGTACATTCCTAAGTGAGTATAAACAATAATATATGGACCTAAAAAAAATCTGTGATTGAAATTTAGTAATGATTATTACCGTAAATAATTTGTAGGAGTCATAACATTTAAAAAATAATAATAAATACTGGTTCAATATTATGCCTGACATTATATCCACTTCTTGATATTTAATACATCTAATTTAAAATTAATTTGTGAAAATTATTTTTTATTTCGTAAATAAACCCTTTTTATTTATTATATAAAATAGTTAAAAAAAAACGTGCTAATCTTAGCGCGTGAAAGACCACTCATATAGCAAACAGTACTTACCAAATCATAACCAAGTGCCGCAGTAAATGTACAACTCTGTCAAAATTCCAATAAGTTTTTTTGAGGAGACTAAACTTTTTTATTCATAATAACTGCATTACAGCAAAAACCAAACACGTGCAACACAACCACCCCGTTTGCGTCGTTCATTGCACTTAATTTGGGGTTGTCATACACAAATAATTAAATAATGATCTTTTTTAACATCGTTTTATTACAGTACAGTACCGATCGTATTAGGTAAAATATTTAGTATTTTATGTTTATTATCAATTTAATATAAGAATCGTATTAAATGTTAAACTTAAAATTGACAAATTGACCAAGTATCAAAACGTTTAAAAATCACAGAATAAAAGTGGCTCAAAGCCGTTAATTGCAATTATGAAATAAAAACTTAATAATTTAATATTATATTACGTTAATTTTATCATAAACTTTACACAAAATCAAAAAACAGTCTTAGCTTTCTTTGTTTTAAGCGGCATTTTTAGCGTTATATATAGATACAATATCGTTACTGAAAGCGATAGAAAATAACGAGGCCGCTTGAACCCTTGAAGTTGAAAGTCTTACTGAAAGAAAGAAATGACGGGGCGAGTTGTTATTGTAGTTTTTAGTCTTATTTTTTTTTTAAATGTAACTAATGAACATTTAATCATTTAGTTTTTGTGGACGTACACTAAAATAAATCAAATAAATGTTAAAAACCTTGGAGATTACTTTCCTTTATTCAAGAATTCATTTTTTATGTTTCAATTAAGTAACATAAATTTACTGAAAAGCGGAAGGGATGCAATTTGGTTAGTATTTTTATTTTTCACCTAAATACTATCTAGACTCTAGACATTAGACTGTGACATTAGAGTATACAAAGACAAGGTTGAATGATCAGTAATCCTTTGCCTTCCCGAAAAGTAAAGATAAATTTTTAAAAATGTTAACATTTGTGTATTTTGTGTATTATTAACTTATTTTATTACAAGAAAAAATTGATTGTTAATTCACATAAACGTAGACTTAAGTTAACATTCATAATATTAATCACTTCAAAATGTTAGCTCTATTATATCAAATCCAAACCTCAAAGAAAACAAATGTTAGTGAAGACTATTATCGCAATTTGAAAATTAATCTAAAAACAAACGAAAATTTAAATTCTAAATGCAGAATTTGCTTGAATGAAGGCATTATACGCTTAGATGGCAATGAAAACGTAGAAATATTGGAAGCCCTGAAAACTTTTGGCAATGTTGAAGTATCTGAAGACGATGAAGATTATCCGAAAAAAATGTGTAAGATGTGTCACAATTTTATAAAAATTGCAGTGTTGTTCAGAGAAGTAGCTAAACAATCGGAAGAGGCATTAAAACGAATAATAAAGCAAGAAACATTCATAGAAATGCATGAATCAACAGATCATGATTATGATGATGTTTATGACAACAAAGACCCTGCAAAATGGCCAGACATAGATTTTACAAATATAGATACTTTTAAAACGGAGAAGAAAATAAAAATTAAGTATTCTCCTAAAGTTACTTGTCACATCTGCAATAAAGTTTTAAATAGATCTTATTATAAAGAACACATGACAATGCATGACCCAGATCACAAAAAATATGTCTGTGATGTGTGCGGTAAATCATTTCGCTTGCGCTGTGCTTATCACAACCACAGCCTGAGACATAGGAATGATTTCCCATACAAATGTCAATTTTGTCCCTACAGAGGAAAGTATTCAGAACTACTTAAGACACACATGCGGACACACACTGGAGATTATAGATACATGTGTACTGAATGTCCAGCAAGATTTTTATTTAAGAGTAATTTGAACAGTCACATGTTAAAACACAAAGAGCCACAAGTGAAGTGTGATGCTTGTAAAAGAGCTTTTCATACCAAGCTTATGTTACAAAAACATTATGAGGTTGACCATCTTGGTATTAAGAATCATGTGTGCAATATCTGTGGTAAGGCATTTGGATATAGGAATGCCATGATGAAACATCAAAGGCATGTTCATAAGAGGGAGAAAATGTTGTATGGACGTATGCCATCCTATTTACTGGCCGAGCTTAGAGACACTGAAAGTGGTGTATGATTTTAGAAACTACTGTGTGATGATGGCATCATAACATGTACTAAAAAGTAGTAGATAGTAACCATTTACCACTCTTCCATTCTGCATGTAATAATAAAACATGCTTATTTATACAAATTAATGTATATCCTACTTTATGTGTATTATTCCTTGCTAATTTAAACTAGTTAATATGGAAAACTTCTAGCTCAGATTAAGACAATTTCATGTATTTGTATCAAACATTTAAAATAGTGTTTTCAGGGGCACTAAATCAAATTGAATATTATGTTCATACTAATAGCAACATGAGTTATTGCACTTCCTAATACACATTAAACAATAAACATTAGAAATTTAATTCAGAACTGAGGATTCCACATTATTCGATTGACTATTAATTATGGTTGGAATGAGCAGATGTTTCAAGCCTATTTTCTTCCTGAAAAATTGTCTATGCTTTAACAAATAATAATAACAAATTTCTTATTGGACACAAACATAGACCACAAAACATCAAAGATTCCCCTGTCTTCTGTACCAGTAAAAACGGTGTTGCGGAAGAGTTTCTTTTCCATTCATTTGTAAAAAGGAAAGTTACCTTGTAACCTTTAATTCATTCATAGCTACGAAAACTAATTCCATTACAACTTAAAGTACATTATTTATTAAACTGATATAAAATACTAACACCAATAGTATAATTATATCCAAGTAATGGGACTTGGACCAACCGATAAGATACATTAATGCTTATTAGCTTAATGATTACCTAATATCAAATATAATTAAATGTCGCCGACATGTTTTAAACTTAACGATTTTTTTCATTTCTGACATCCCTAAACAGCCTGGCAAGTACATGTCAATAAAATCAATATGTAGGAAAATTTATTATTTGCAAAAGAAATAAAAATTGAATATTTTTTTAACTTCAAATTAATATCAATCAGTATTTTACACAATTTTCTTTTCTTGAAATTGTACAGAAAAAAATAATATGGTTTTATATAAATATTGATACCTATGACTACATAGGTAGTAGAAATAGTTTTTAAAGCCGAATTGTTTCGGCTATTATTATCGATGTTTTTTGAACACCCTACTACAAACAAAAATACGTGTTTGTGAAAAAAAAGGGCGGGAAGTGTTTGGATTGGAGGGCGCGTTTTTTGTTTTTCTCACATATAATTTTAATTTATTTCTTGATAGTGGTGAACAGGTGATTAAGTTGTTTGTCGATGTTGTGTTTGATTTAGTTTTCCCTTTTTTCTTCCCTGTCGCGCTGTATCTGGTGAGTCTTGTCTTTTCTGGTGATTGTTGGCGAGAGGATGGAGGAGCCTCCTGATCCAGGAGGGACGGTCCCACCGATGCGGTGGGACGGGAAGGGGGAGGTGAGGGGTGAATTGGATACGCTGTGTGCAATATCGACGAGTGGTGCTTGATTCTCTGTTCACTATTGTAGTGAAGGGATTAAGCTTTGTATGTGGGAGGGACGGGGGACGCGCCTTTCAGTTTGGGAATTTCCCGCCCTTTTTCTTTCATCATTCATCAAACATGAAATTAAATTACTGAAGACTTGGCAGCATTTAGCGGGTTCCTTGCGGAACAAAGAAAAAAAAATGACTGACATCTGACATCACAGTTAATGTCAATCTGACGTTTATTTTCTCATTTCTCCTATGTTCACCTATGTTCTATTTTTAAATGCATTACTATATTTTAATTTAAATCGAATGAGTGTGTATTAAATGTTCGATCAGTATCTCAATACAACAAAATGGTTAATTCTAGTTTGGCTTACGAAATACTTTTGTATATCAATTCATTTTATTTTGGGCTGTTCGCAACGTGCGAACTAGGCACACTTATTTTAAAATCTGTATTGATTATAGAGAAGTATGAAGTGGAGAAGGATCCAACAAAACTGGGTCGTGACTACGGCGTGTTGGTTGGTCTTTTTGTGGTCGAAGCACTTAGGCTCTTGATAGGGCGTAAAGGAAGTCTTAGTGAAAGAGGTAAGTGATTTTAAAAACTTGATACCACCTTTAAAATTAAAATTTTATTTCTAAAATTACTTATTGAGCAAACATAATATACTAATACGAAATATATAATCTATGAAGTGTACCTAGCAACAATTTGTTGTTACTAGCAATGGCTGAAAATTTAGCTATCTATTGCATGATCTAAATAAAGATCAGTGTAAATTACTGTTGAGTTCAGTCAATATTGATTACTAGCTAACACTACTTGAAGCCAAATGTAACATATGTAACTAAAATTCAGGTTTTAAATACCAAATTCTATGTATAAAATCTAAATTTCATTTAAGCTCATAATATTTTTGCTGAAAATATTAATAGGTGAAAAATAATTCCAAAAGCAAAAATGTGCTGTGAAAGGATAATTAACATTTGCAATATTTTTTATTTTATTGTTTCTTATATATTTACAGATATACCAGTAATGTTTTCTGTACTGCTCACAGTACCATCAATAATGGGAGTATTATACCTCCTAGTGTTCCAAGTTGTTGTGCTGAGAATAGAATACATATGGTGCACTTTGATGCTGTGCCTGCAAACCCTGGAGTTTGTATTTGCGTCCATGTTTATTGTCACCATGTGTAGGGGACCGTCTTATGATTAAGATTCTGGAACTGTTCTAAGGGAATATATTGAAGTTAAATGCAATGATGTGGTGCGATAACCTTTTGTGGTTGGTACATTTTCTTATAATCACATCCAGAGAGATATATAGTGAATTTACTCTTTAATTTCATTTAATCTAGGAAAATGCATGTTTTCATTAAAATATACTGCCCAACAACATAAGTATACAGTGCAGTTTTTGTGCTAGCTAATATATGATAATGTATAGCAAATCATGGTGCAGTATTGGGCACTAAATCACTTTTGTGTGTACTTTATGCACTGAATTGGCAATATTGTTATTTAATTTTAAAATATGCCTTTGTATTTGTACTAATTGCAAAAGGGTAAACTATTGACTGCCACACTCAATAAGTTGGCCAAAGCTAGATTTTATCTTTATAATCCCAAACTGTCAGAAATATTTTATTCTTCTCAATGTAACCAAAGTGTACTTATTCAATTTATTAATAAAAAAAATTCATTACATAATTTTATATAGAGGAACAATATTTTTAACTTTACTCCATAAGATACATCATTTTATTAAAGTGGCAGTTAAATATTTATTAATGGTGCTTAAATGTTATAGCTTGTGTGCCATTTTTGTCACTATTTATGTCACATACAAAGTCTAGTCAGTAAAGTATTTTTTCAAATATATTATAACACTAAGAAAATGTAGTTATAAAAAAATATGTTATTTGTGTTAGTGTTATTGTGTATTTTTTTATGTTTAAATGTAGCACAAATTGACAATGTATATTTTTAATGCAGTTATTCTGCATATTTTCTCTTAAGATTAAGTGTTGAGTACCAAAGAAATTATCAATGTTCATATTAGATATACAATATTGTTGTATATGAGTCTTTCCTCTGTGTCCATAATGTTAATGATTCTCTAAACAAGTATTATAAGCATTAACATCAAATTTTGTTAAATGTATACTTTAATTTTGCATATGAGATTCAAGATTTGATGTTTAATTTTGAAACAATCCATATACAACTTGAGATGGCAAATTTTCAATGCTCAATTCTTTGTGAATGCTTATGATGTTTGCTTAGACAAAATTCAGCCTGTGTTGTACGAACATAAGTGATAATGTGGCCTTTATTTAGATATTTATACAAAATAGTTACTATAAAAATCTTCCATTGTTCAGTAGTTGAAATTCTCATATTTATTTATACCAAAAAATGTGTAGTTACTGTATGAAATTTTATCATAGTAGATTTAAAATTTTAATCAATAATCCATCTTACAAACATGGCATTTTCATATATATAAATAAGCCATTGAAATAATTTTTATATAAATCAATGGTCAATAATTCACAAAAGATAAGATGTTAAATTTTTCTCTGTATAATCATGAAATTATTTAAAGTATACAAATGTTTATGTAATCTTTTGTCTATATATGAAAATAAAAATACATATGCCTGAGGCATTTTGTTTTCTTTTTATAATTTAGGAATACCTATAACTAATATATGTGTTTATGAATGGATGTTGAAGAAGCAAGAGGTATATCATGGTCATAGATTGTGGTACACAATAGTCTCTGCTTATCCCTGTATGTGGGTATGTATAGAAAAAAAAAAATCAAAGTGAAAATTTATACTTATATAGCATGAATTACAATTACATAGTATTACACATAAAAGTGTTAAGTATTTACATATTGTTATTATTTTGATAATATCATGACTACTATTATAATACTATTAGAATTCTATAATATAATTATCAGTTGATACTATTATTTTAAATTACCTACCATAACTAATTATAATAAACATCAAATTTGTTATTAATTAAAATCATAATTTTTCCTATATTCCTCTTGCAAATATAATGGCATTCTACCTTTTGCCATTTTATCTCTCTTATGTACTCTTAATTCATGTCTCATCAATGCTTTTCTAGTGGCATATTTATTTCCACAAAATCTGCATCCAAAATCTTTTAGACCCACATGATCAGATTTAAAATGAACATCCAGATCTCTTTTTGTGTAGAATCCTCTACCACATTCTATACATTTGTGAGGTTTTTCTTTTCTATGTGTAAGCAGATGTCTGTTAAGATTACTTCTGGTAAGAAAACACAATTCACATTTATCACATGAAAATGGTTTTTGTCCGGTGTGCGTCCTCATATGAATTTTTAACGATTCTAAAAACCTGCCACGATAAGGACAGACCTGACAATGGTGTGGGAGTTCATAGTTATGAAGTTGCAGATGACGCGCTAAATTATCCTTACGATATAACTTCCCACAAATATCACAAACTAGGTGTGAGGCGGACTGATGTCTAGCTAGGTGTTTTTTATACAGCTGAGATGTTAATATGCCATGACACACAGGACATTGCACCCTTACATTTCTGTGTTGGCGGGAATTCTTATGGCTTATATACTGATCCAAAGAGGTAAATTTTAAGTTGCAAATTCTACACCTATAATTTTTTACAACTATATTAGATTTATCAATATCCTGTATATTGTCATCATCCCCATCAAAATCACTGTAGTGCTCAACGTTTTGATCAGCAGATTGTCTGAGAATCTCGTCAGACTCTTGAGCCAATTTTCTAAATAACACAGCACTCTTAAGCCATGAATAACAGGATTTGCAAAGATATTTTGGAAAGTTGTCATCCTTGCTAATTTCTATATCACCAAACTTCTTTATAGCATCTGATACATTGAAGGAAGTATTGTCGGCATATACAGGAAAACATCCATATTTAAGGCAAATCCTACATTTTTTAAAATTCTCAATTGAATTCTCTAACGTTTCCAAACCTTTTTCATTCACCTCTCCTAAACACTTTTTTTTCAAGTGTCGTTTGCGTTTAAGAATTCTTAGCATAAAATAAGATGAAGCCATCCTGTAAGTAGCGTCCGTAAACAAAAACCGATAATCAACAACAATTTGATGCGGATTGCGGAGTTTCGAGATAACATTAATTTACTGATAACAATAATAACAATTAACAACATTAAACTTAAAATGAAACACGAACTTTTTTGTTCCACACCCACAGTAGGGAATAGGGATGCGTCATATTTATTGATAAGGTGTTATATCGATTTTTAAATATGAATAGTGACTATTATATATTTAGGCAATTTTCTTACATCGATATTGTTTTTTTATTTATTCTACATTTGTAAATTTGAATATTTTGGAGTTCATATAATATTTGTAACGCTCCAAAATAATATTTAGAATTGATAAGATACAAACGGACTCTTCAACTTATCTACAGTTAAAATTGATTGATTGGATGGGAATACCTCATGCTATGGCCGTACAGGTATGTACCGGAGTATCTAGAGGTCCGGGTTCGACTCTCGGGCAGTGTAATTGAGTTCTCATTTAAAAAAAAACATTAGCAACACGGAGTCTTTATGTGTTCATAAATCGGCAATAGCCTATTAAGTACGTGGGACAGAAATACAATTAAGGAAATGTGGGTGCAGGAATGCACTTCTGCCTTTGGCTAATGGCTTAGGGGATACAGGCGTGAGTCTGTATGTTTGTATTCTTTCCATATAAGGTTATCGATATCAATATTTATAATACTTTATCCATATAAATATAGATCTTACCGTCTTACGTAATGTTTGGTCGTAAACAGTAAACGCATTCTCGATGATATCGATTTGGAATATCGATATTATAGCATTTTCAATGCGATAACTTTTAATACTTTCACCAATTCCTAAATGGTATTATAGATCAGAGATTTGACAGAATGTTTATGCATGGATTACCTTTACTATCCATAGCATGGATCTTATTCATCTTTTATAATAGCGGCATAGATGTGAATTGTTTTTATTTATTTATTTACAGAAAGGCAGGTCACCAACCCATCTGCCCTGTGGCAAAACGAAGTTAGCATGCCACCACGATACCACCTGCCTGATAGCGTCCCAAGAAAACGACGATAAGATGGCTTATATCCCTCTCAGGCGCCCAGACCCACCTGCGGCAAAGGTTCAATTGCGCCGCTAAAACTTAGCCGGCCGAGGGGAATATTATCGTAATCATGAAATTGTTGAATGTTGTGGGCGCTTCTCGTGCACTCACTCTGTGTATATGAAGAAAAAAAAAATTTTTTTCAACGGTTTAGCGATATAAAGTTGTCTTTGATTGAGAAAATCGAACATACGAAATCTTGTTAATCTATTTTAATGTCTTAAGGTGCCCCAACACAATTAAAAATCGGTAAATACAACTACCTTTTACATTTTTTTTATCACACTGTCAGATTGTTCAATGAAAGTATTTTTATGAATTTGAGAGCCCTCAATAAATGGCTCTTTGATAGCCATCATTAAATGAATACCAGTATAATTACTTCAAAATACGATATTAATTTAATTGATATTAACTAATTTGAATATTTTTTATTTATTAAAAGGAATAAGATAAAAATGCGTAAGTGCAATTTTAATTAAACATGAAATTGTTTTTTTGTATCAAAATGTGGCATTTGCTGACGTGAAAGCAGTCTTGCCCTGATTAAACCGTCTCGATTATCTTCACTGCAAACAGCACTTGAAGCTTCTGTCACTAATTTGATGCAGCGCTCAACGGCTTGTGTGTGGCATGGATAATTTTTAATATTTTCAGTTGTACCCAAATCACTTTTGACAATTGATTTCAAAGCTTCATCCGATAAATTGGAAGTCAGCAGTAGCTCCGTTATTTCAAAGTCTTGCCAATTTTGGTATAATCTTCGGCGTCAAAATTTAAAGCAGGCACTTTAAATGTTCGAAGTGCTAAAGAATTCTCTGATCTTACCTTCGAAATTTGTTGATATGCTAGCTCTCGTATGCTTTCCATGTCATCTCCAAGCATGGCGACAAGAACATTCTCTGGATGAGCAAAATATCCATTTCTTTGGATAACGTTGTCAACGATCTTCTTCAAATCCGGGTTCAAATAGCGACTCCGTCTAATAGTTTGCCACAAGTGCTTAGCTCCATTTATACACGAGGAATTACATTTTATTGTGAACCACATTAGACCATAAACTTTCATCACGTACGTAGCTAATATGACCAATTTTTCTTCAGGATCTGTCTTAGTAGCATATAATCTTAAAATTCGATTTGCTGTCGTAAGCCATCTGGAATGGTTGAGAGGCCCAGGTTCTATATTAGCTAAATCGGAAGAAAAGACACCAGCGCTTATAGCCGTCATTATATCAAATAAGTAGATATTTTTGGTCCGTACTCAAATCATTTCTAGTAACCTCAGGTAATGTTAATGGAATGGTAGTGAATTCTACTATTGGCATAGTTTCACCTTTTTGTAATTCGGATCCAATGGGACCTGAGAAGCACTTAAGCCCTGTAGTGTTTCCATCCAAATGCAATAACAGGTGTCGTAGTGGTAATTCATTCGAATGTAACTGACAGACAAACCACTGTAATGTTTTTTTAAGTTCTTCTTCCATCAAGCGAATCACACCACCTTTAAAACCTGTGTTTACTACTGTTCCATCGCAACCAACAACATAGAATAGTACTTTTAATACTTTTCGCAGTGCCCGACTTACACGTGACATGCCTGAAGTAGTCACTTCCTGGCTCCGATAAAATCACATAATGCTCTTCTGTAACTATTTTTCTGTAAAATTTACCTTCCGTCTACCATCAAAATAAATACCACGTATGGTTTCATCACGATCTGGATTCTGTAAAGCTGATCTGACTTTTGTTCTCTCACGGCGCAACTTAGATCGATCGATGACACCACTGGTATCGTTTGAAGAAACAATTCCCACATCTTTTAACACAGAAGAAGCTATAATAGCGGCGGCTCTGTCAGAAACTCCAGTGCGATCGCACGCAAGAGCTAATGATGGTAAATTTAACCTTTTTTTTGTTGGTGGCACAAATGCAATTTTATCTGGACTAGAAGCTTCGATATTGTTGGAACTGGCACTGGTACTTTCGATGACACATCATTAGATAACGAACGAGAACAACACGGTTTCTCGGAATCAATTATCTCTCTGTTACGTAATGAACATTTTTGTTTTCTTTCTTGTTTTTTTCCTTTTTTTTATAGTTGCAGCTAGATCTACACAACCTATTATCATTTTTCTTGTTGTTCTTTGATCTAGTAGAGAATTTATTTCTTCTTTAGGAACACGACTGTCTTTCGAACAAGAACATTTTGAGAAAAGTTTGCATTTGCAACTACAAATTAATCAAATAATCTATCAGCTGTAAATGTATTAATTTTCTGTTGGTTGTTTTTGTTGGTTTGACGGCCATGATAAGGTTTCATTAAACTTCTATATTTATCGTGGTAGGCACGAATCAGTTGTAATACTCTCTTACGGCTAACTGTTGGCAGGGAAGCTTTTTGACAAATATCTAATACTTCTTGAGACAATATTTCGGATATGTCATGGACCGTCGGTTCTTTTGTTGTTTTGTCTGTCTTTAATTCATATTTATCTAATGAATAAATAATATTTCATAACATTATTATAAGTAGGCAATTGAGATACTGGTAACTTCTCTGGCAAACCAAACACGGGACAAGACGTCGTTTGTCGAGTTTTGACTTGAGACATTTTACTGTAATGAAAAAAATAATAGATATAATTTCCAATCGAAAGTACGTTATTTCGATCTAGATTTCATTAACTGTAAACATTAAATTATAAATACTACTTACATGAGTTGTATTACTTGATCCCAGCCGTTAAAACCGACGCTTTCTCTAAAATAATAATAATCCGCGTGCGTGTGTTGACTAAATGGCGTTCAAACAACGTTTGATGTAGGGATGATCGATATTCATCGATGTTGAAGAAACATCGATGTTTAGCTGAAAAACATCGATGTTTTGACATCGATGTTTCGACTTCGATATCATCGATATATCGATGTTATAAGAATAAAACATCGAAACGATGAAACGTCAATTATTCTTTAGGGCGCCATCTAGTGTTCGCAAGACAAGCCGTACGAATAGTTATTTCTTTGCATTTCTCAAAGAAAAAAAAAACAAACTGATAACTAAATACATTAGCAATAACATTAAAATATATCAATTCAACTGCGAGTGCGAGACAACATTTAACATTGTCCTTTTTTTTGTGTCTGTCAACGCGCGCGTATTCTTAAGTTCTTGAGTACGTACACAATTCATACCGATATATCGATAATTTTTAGTAAAAATATAAATATAGATAGATATTTTCAAATAATATATTTACTTTATTGCATTTTCCGACATCCCTACCAAAAACATCGATGTTTTAAGACATCGATGTTTTTCAATCGATGTTTATCGTACATCGATACTTCTGGTTCGATGTTAACATCGATGTCAACATCGATGTTTTTCTAACATCGATCATCCCTAGTTTGATGAGTCATGAGAGTAGTGATTTAGTGAAAGAACCTCCCCCGCGTACCCCGCGTGCCGCGCACCGACAAACACGTCTCAAGGTTAAATTTTTCAAATCATAAACTAATAACAAATACAGGGCAACATTCAAAATATAATTTAGCGGAAATAAGACGAATGTAGTTTTTGACAAATTTTCGCGAATTTCTCTAATATTAATAAGGTTGGCGTGTCAAATAAAATTTTGTGTGTATATTTGTGAGTTAGGAGGGCAACTTTTTACAGGTATTCGAAAATGATTACTAAATTTTAAAAATTCACTCCACCCTACTGTACACGGTATACTGTAGGGGTTTTTGGTAAGAAACACGGTCCGACACTAACATCTGCGCGAATGTCTGACGTCGTCGCGCGCGGGTCTGGAAGGCTGGTGACCCCAACATACATAAGTAGAAGAGTGGTAATTAGAGCTATTAATTTTCATTCGATAAAAACAGGAAGGATACGAAACCATATAGTTTTGACTGGTATAAAAATGATATAAGTATAAAGCATAGTTTTTGGAACAAATTTAACTCTTTTCCTAAATTTTATTTTGAAAAATAAAGTAATAAAGTTAATATGTATGAGACACATTAAATAGAGAAGAGAATTTTAGTGAAAAAGCACACCAGATTCCGTGAATAAAAGGTAAAACAAGTTAATGAGCCATATACTTTTATAAAAACGCAAAGTTAAAAATGAAATAAAATCACGAAATCAGTCGTTACTTGCCGTAATTATGACTGCAATTAATAGAAAATTAACATGTTGTCTGTTACATTTTTTATCCTTGGGCATATTCATAAAACAAATAAATAAATAAGGCATAGTCATGAGTCATTACTAGGTACATAATATTATTTAATGGACATGTAGGATGTACACACAGGTTTCTCATTCGTCGTATCTGAGACGGCCAAGTTGTTTTTGCAGGACGCTTCTCGTTCACAGATGGTAGCCATACTCATTGATAAATCGGTGTAGTATTAGTGTTAAACTCACTGTCACACATTTATATCTACGCGGTAATTAATAAGCTTCGAAACCACGTGCCATCCTTCATGTGTAATATATCGACATTATATTCCAGTTTGATAGGGATCAATTCTTAGATTTTATTTTGCATGTTACGTTCAGCTTCCAAATATGCTGGCGCTCGACCATGAGATTTTTTCTCTCTTTTATGAACATCAAGTTGGTGCTGCATCATAGCTTTCTTGTATCCAAATGCTTTGCCACAGAAATCACATACGTGATTTTTTATACCGAGATGCTCTGCTTCGTAATGGCGCTCCAATGCTAATTTAGAATGAAAGGCTTTCTTACAAGTGTCACATTTGAACTGTGGGTCTTTATGTTTAAGGGAATGTTTGTTAAGATTACTCTTTGTTAGAAACCTAGCCGGACATTCTGAGCACATGTATCTGTAGTCTCCAGTATGAATCCGCATATGGGTTTTCAACAATCCGGAGCTGCGACCCCGATACGGGCATACTTTGCATTTAAACTTAAAGTCATTATTATGTGTAAACCGATGTGTTATATGTGCACTTCGTTGACGAAATGATTTTCCACAAACATCGCAAATATATTTGGCTAAATTGGGATCATGAAGGGCGTAATGATCTTTGCAATATGCTTTAGTAATTATTTTGTGACAAACGCGGCATTGAACTTTGCTCATTTTGGACTTGCTACGACATTTAGTAATTTTATTTTCCTGTGAACCGTCGTCACTTACAACATCAGAAAAATAATTGAATACTGATGTGGATTGAGCAACCTCTTTCTCCGGTTTTGTTTTTATCATAAAATTATGGTCTGAAATTTCCGATGTCAAGGATCCATCTGATTCGTAATTGAACTGCAAGTTTACTTCCCTGAGATTCATATCTGTTTGTTTTGCAGTATTTCTAAATAGGATTGCACCTTCCAAAAGTTTATGACAATTTTTACATAAATATTTCGGATACTCGTCATCTTCACTCATATCAATATCACCAAAGGTCCTCACATCAAAAGATAAATCTGATTTGCTATCTTCACCATATATCGGAATTTCACCTTCTTTTAAGCAAATTCTACATTTTTTGGAATTATTCACCTTTATCATTTTTCCCGACATTTTGATCCTTGTCTAATGTGTTACGCCTGTATGAATAGCTTAACGTACATGTTGCTTCTATTAATATTGTTTTTGAATATTAAGCCGTACAGCAGCATTAGGTATCTACGTATAAGAAATTGTTGAAAAAACACAATTTCATTTCCTTCCGACTTAAAAACTATGCATTACGTAACGCTCATTATTGCCAATTATAGAAATATATTTGCATATTATTATATGCATTAAACATTTCTTAAGTTTACGTATTTACGGTAACTGGCACAGACTCGACTCTTATAGATAATACTCTTTTGGCTGCAGTAACCAACAACCAATCGATAACTAGAGATGCCACGATGTGTATGTCAGCTCGGCCGATAAAGTCGACTTGCATTATCGATATTTTGATCGTGCTGTGGGCAATTTGACGATCCAATGTTACAATACAAATATTAATATCATGAAATGGGTTTTTATGCAACTGAAATAATCATGAAATATCCTAACTTGGTGTGTAGAATTATAAATTATCCATAAACAGATCTACTCACATAAAATGTGTCGTCATCACCTGTATATTATGTATTTAAAATTTAAATACAGTTCATTTCTTAATTAATGGCTATTGCGTTGTTATATATCGCGATTCAGCTAATGTCACGTATTATTAGTATAAAAGTTGGTATAATAAAAAAAACTATAGACTCCTTCACGGTCTCGCGGCACGAATATGTGCCGTGCGATCTAGAAATTCAAAGTTTGATTCTCGGGTTGGCCAAAGTGTTATTGGGTTTTCATTTTTCATTTGAAAATTCTCAGTAGCAGCACGGAGTCTAGAAATGAGCCCGATAAAAGGCAATAGGCTTGCCCCCTTAGTACCTACATTGGATTGATACATACCTGGCGAAATGAGGGTGTGTTATGTATGAATTCAAGTACCTTGCCTATCAATGACAGCAGTTATAATAAGTGCAATATTGCAATTAACGTAAAGTAACACTTAGACTATTTTATTGACAAAGATTTTTAAAAACAATCCAATTTTCTTGATAAACTATGCTTAACAAATATGTTTGTAAGCAATAGAGGCCAGTGCATATATATTTTTTTAACACTCCTTTTTTTCCCAATGAAAAAAAAATCAACCCAAGTAACTATTAGAAAGTCTGATTTGAAACTGAATTTTCTGTAACCAAATGGCTTATAAGAAAATGCTGAAAATTGGAGCTCTAAATACTGCTTTCAAATTGATATCAGTTTTTTCTTGAGCAAATAAATTTTAATGTTAACTGAATCAAAGATGTTCCTACAATTAGTAGAAAACAAAAATGGTTAATTAAAACATGAAATTTCTCCTACATTTATTTTACATAAACATGTGTCTCTTAAATTAAAAATAGTAATTATCCTAAATACATAACATTCTAATATTTTTTAATGAATTACAACAAATTATCTATTAAAATACATTAGCTTATTTGGCTTACATAAAAGATGTAACCTAGAGAATTTGTTATATAAATTATTGTAGAATTATATCCCATCTATTAGATTTATTAGACAACATTCTCATTTATTCATTTTCTGGCTCTTCTTCTTCATCCACCACATAAGAGGGAGTTTTTCCGCCACCTTTCTTTTTGTTTTTATGTATTCTTATCTCATGACGTTTTAGATCTTTTCTATAAGAGAATCCTTTGCCACATGCAGTACAAATATGACTTCTCAGGCCCAAATGATCTGTGTCATAATGGTGTTTTAGTCTACATTTCCAACGAAAACTTTTGTCACAAGCTTCACATTGATACGTCGGCTCTTTGTGCCTTTCTAGATGTCTGTTATAGTTGCTTTTAGTAAGAAATTTAGCAGGACACTCAGTACAGAAATATCTATATTCTCTCAAGTGTGTGCGCATGTGCGTTTTTAAATAAGTTGAACTGCGGCCTTTATATGGGCACAGCTTACATCTAAATTTGAATTCAGTACTGTGTATGAATCTGTGATTTAACAAAGCAATCTTCTGAATAAAGTTTTTTCCACAAATATTACAAGTGTGTTTTGGTATATCCGGATCATGTTGGGCATAGTGGTCTCTACAATATTGTTTTGATATTATTTTAAAACACAATCGACATTGGTACCTAGAGTATTTCAATCTGCATTTGAAGTTATTCTCATCTTTTTCAACAGGAACTTCAGTAAAGAAGTTTTCTACTAAATATGCAGTTTTCCGTTTATTGTCTTTCTCACTTTTGCTGGCATTTGCTTTACTTAAGCACTCAACTTGTTTACTGTCAATTATATCACATGGATCAATTGCACATGACAAATTCTCAACAGTTGAGTCAAAATCAAATTTATCTAAATAACTATCACCACATTTTGCTTCTTCTATTTCTCTACTATAACTTATATCATCATCGAGTGTTTTAGGTAGGTCCGAGGAGACTAAAGGCAGGTCATCAGAGTCCCATCCTGCGTCGTCTGAAAGGAGTTCTTCATCTGAACCTTCATCACTTTCGTATTTTTTTAAAATATCATCTGATTCTTTCGCAGTATTTCTAAATAATTTAGCAGATTGCAATAAATTTAAACATAAGGAACATAAATGTTTAGGGTACCGGTCTTCTTCAGATAGTTCAATGTCACCAAATATCCGTATATCGAAAGAGTAATCACAATCCATTGTTTGTCCGTAAATGGGTATTGTGCCTTCTTTTAAACAAATACGACATATTCTGTCCACAGCAATACGGTCTGCAGTCATTGCTAATGCTCCAATTTCATTTAATTTATGCGTCCTTCCGATTCTAGTTTATTGTTTTCGATAGATTATACTCTGACAGCCGCAACTATAAATTCGTATTTTTTTTTTATTGAAATCCCAAATATTTACACACGTATCCATATATTTATAACTAAAAATAATAAAACTATCCAAAAATATAAAGCTTGAACTATAAAACAGACAACAGAACTGTGTTCACCACAGTTAATTAGTTTTAATCATAGACCTCTATAATAGGGACACGACATATTGTTCTATACATACAATTGCTTATACAAATAGCATCCATTTTGAAGGCACACACTAAAACATATATCTATCTCGTTCTAACTCAGCACTGTAACTCGCAGGAAAACAATATAACAGTATTTCAGTGCGTACACAAAGTGAACCATGAATATACGTAAATACCTAATGAGGCCGAAAATCCGCCATGTTTAGCGCACCAAATGTCATTGTCAGTCAGTTCAGCAGGTACTTGTGTTGTCAAAAATTCATGGTTTCAATCAAAATAACTAATTATCTTTCTATATTTTGCTTGTGATTTAAAATAATCGAAGCCAAATGTAAATAATTACGTCGTAAATATTACAGTGTGTAGTACAATAGGGTGCGGCATAAGAGAAACACCAAATCAGCCAATGTTTACCATACACAGGTACGCTTTAAATAACATTAAAAATATTGGTTATTGTTAATATTGCCGGGAAAATAAAGGAAGATTTACATTATAATTAACAAGGTTCTTATGTGCAGTTATAGGAAATAAATGGATTTGACTTATTTAACTATAATTTCACGCTTAAATAATGTTAATTTATGAGCTGGGGTTGTACATTATTTATCGACTTTGATATCGATTGCTTATATAAAATTTATTATTTTATCATGCTAACCCGTTTAAAACATACAAAAATAATAATTAAAACATATTTTATAGGATCCCAAGAAATGAGCGTAAAAAGAAAAAGTGTCTGGATGCCATTGGAATGGAAAATATAAAGCCAAATGTAATAAATGTTTCAACAAAACTCTGGATGTGACTCGACTACGAGATTATGCCGTGCCCTTCAAATTTGTAAGAGTAAGTTAATACTGTATATACTTTTATAGTTAATATTGATATACTTTTTTTATTATATACATATTTTAATACATACATATTATTTTACAACAAAATGTGCTATAAAAGGATCAAAATTAATATACAAGTTTTTTTATGGTGGGACGATGCTCAGCAGAGTAGTCAATGGACTGTCGGCTTATTATATAATTCCTGCTCCATGTTCGCAGTCAAAGGCCCTAATATGTCTTTTCGTGCCTCTCACCCTCATGGAGTCTGCTCGTATAATTGAAATTTGAAATTTTTTTTCAGTTGTTACTTACACCGCAGGATTTGTATCGAGAAAATTATCCCGCAATATAAAATGTCAGACGTGTGCTTCGTTATTGTTTGGGAGATCCGAACAGCAATTTGAAAACGCTGATTCATTTTAAAACAAGAGATGGACTGAAATACCCATCGAAAGATGTTGAAGACATAACGAAAAAGACAGAAAAGATCATTAAACCTAACTTGGATAACTCGATGCCCCAATACTATTATCTATATATATTTAAATTCATTATGAAGCACTACTCCGAAAAATCGGACACCATTTTTCGATCGGAATCAATTGATCATGACACTAATCATAAATACCTCTTAATAAAATGTGTCATCAAAACATATTAAACATTCGGTTTAGATATTTCAGGAAAATGGTTACCGACAAAATCTCTCTTCGGAAATATTTAAATAAAATAGTTTTATTCCGTAACGAGTAAAAACACTATTGTAAATTCGTTAAATTTGTAATAATTAAGTGATTTTAGAGCGGAAGTCATAAGGAATGACGTTTGTAATTAAATAAATGTTCTGAAGGTGTATTTTTTATTTTTTTATCACGCGGTCCCTTGATAAGTTTAAAATTTGAATCACTCAGTTATGGTGCGGAGCACCTATCTTGAGGTGCGTTGCAGTAGTGTGTTACGGACTTTAGAGTCAGCAACACAATTAAAATAGATTGTAGTAGAGAGATAAGTAGTCTAAGAAAAACACGTACTCTTATTTTATACAATATACTTACTCCCTATTAAAGTATAAATTCTACAAATAATTAATACTCAATAATATTTAAAATAAAATGAGCCAAGAACATTTATCGATAAAACCTAATAACATTATAATCTTCTGGGCAGCACTAAAACCGCCATGTTTAGCGCACAGATGACGTCACAGTGGCACGCATTTTTTGTTGACATTTCATTTCCATAGGTTTCCTACTTCATTGGTTTTAATTCGATTTGAGTATTTGACACACGAATACTTTTTTTTTTTCCAATTCTCCCATATATTTTTTTTGGGAAGGCAAAGGGTTCTAGCCCATACAGCCTCGTCATAGTTAAGTTTAACATAAATAAGTATGAATAGGGATGTTGACATAAATAGCGAATGTATGAAAAGTTATTTTTTTGCCATAGCAGGGAATATTAGAATGCTGAAAATCATATTTTGTAAATGTAAATATGAGTAATAAATTAATTAAAAATAATTAAATATGTTTAAAATAATTCCAAATATCACGTGACTGCAAACGCCAATCGGAGCGCGTTACGTCACAATGTATGAAGAATCACAGACAAGTTATCTAACCTAGGGGTGTGCACTGTCCACTTTGAAAAAACATCGATGTTTTATTCGATTTGATAAATCGGAACTTTACACTTTTTACAAGTACTTTTTACAAGCTTTTATTTAACTTGCAATGTATGTATGTATGTTTGTTTGGATGAAATCTTGCAACTTAATTTTGAAGCAGCAGATATTTTTAACCGATTTGTGTCGTGGGTATAAGAAACTACGAGAGACTTTTCGGTCTCCCAAACAATATTATAACAATATTATTGAATCAAATATTTGCGAATCACACAAACATTTGTCTCGGTGCGGGGATAGAACCCGCGGCCTCTCGTTTCGCAAGCTGGTGTCTAGCCAACTGCGCCACGGGGCTGAAAATCCTATAATTTTGTACTTATTGATAAAAAATACTATTATATTTTAAGATTTTTATTCTAAATTTTCCAAAAACGATTTGATACGAGTAAGTATCGATGCTTACTCGGTATCGGTCGGCAAGTATCGATACTTACTCGTATCAAATCGTTTTTGGAAATACGACCGATACGGTATTGAGTAGAAGTATCGATTTTTTTTTTTTTTTTTTTTTTTTTATTGCCTCAGTAGGCAGACGAGCAAGCGGTCCGCCTGATGGTAAGCGGTTACCGCCGCCCATGGACTAAAGTAATGCCAGGGGCACAACCCAGCCGCTGCCTACCGTGTGGTTAACACTCTTTTTAAGCCTCGTTTAAAGAAGGACAAGTCATAGCGCTCGGGGAACACCGAGGCAGGGAGTTCATTCCAGAGCTTGCACGTGCGTGGTAGAAAAGAACGCTGGAAACGCACCGTACTACTACGGATTGTCTCCAGGTAGTATGGATGAACTCCACTGCGATGTCTGGTAGTGCGATGGTAAAAAGGTGACGACGGTACCATGCTGAACAGTTCCTCAGAACACTCCCCATGGAAGAGTCGATAGAACACACAGAGAGACCCGAAGTCTCTCCGCAGTCCTAACGACTCCACTTTGTCCGTGAGATTGGGATCATCGACGATGCGAAATGCACGCCTCTGCAAGGAGTCAAGTGGGTCGAGCAAGTATTTGGGAGCCCCTGCCCAGAGATGAGAGCAGTACTCCATGTGAGGCCGGACTTGCGCTTTATAAAGCGTCAATATATGGTCCCGCGTGAAGTACCGCTTGGCTCTGTTCAGGATGCCCAACTTTTTGCTGGCCAACTTGGCTTTGTCCTCCAAATGACTCCTAAACTGCACTTTGCTCGAAATTTCGACGCCAAGTATCCCAATACTCTCGGAAACATGGAGAGTGACTCCTTGGAACTGTGGCGCCATGACAAAGGGGTCCTTCTTAGCAGTGAACGCGCAAACTTGTGTCTTCAATGAGTTGAATTGAACCAAGTTCTTTTCTCCCCATTCAAAAGCCCGCCCCAGAGAGCCTTCGACTTCAGACACAAGTTTGTATCGACTTTCCTCTACTGAACTCCGAGAGGCGTTCCGTTGGCCGATGTATCGCGCATGACACGTGCTATCATCTGCATAGCAATGCATGCTGTCAATAGACAACATGTCATTGATGTGCAGGATGAAGAGCGTCGGCGACAACACCGAGCCCTGTGGAACACCAGCATTGACGGTCTTGGTCGCGGAGCAACAGCCGTCAACGACGACTTTTATGCTCCGGCCATCCAGGAAGCTGGCGATCCACTTGCAGAGCCCCTCGGGGATTCCGTAGGATGGTAGCTTCGACAGAAGCGCTCGATGCCATACCCGGTCAAACGCCTTCGCAATATCCAGGCCGACGGCAGTAGCCTCGCCCTTGCCCTCCACAGCCTCCGCCCAACGGTGCGTAAGGTACACAAGAAGATCGCCAGCTGAACGACCGTTACGGAAACGTTACGTATTGACGATCGCTAATCAACTGGCAATCCTCAAGGTACCTCAGGAGCTGAGTATTAATTACCCGCTCCAAGACTTTGGAGAGCAAGGACGTGACTGCTATCGGCCTGTAATTGGAGGGGTCCGACCGGTCTCCCTTTTTGGGAATAGGATGGACATGAGCCACCTTCCACGAAGACGGAACCCGGTTAGTCTTAAAAGAAAGTCGATAGAGACGCGTGAGGACAGGGGTCAACTCGGGGGCGCACGTCTTAAGAACCACCGCGGGGATACAGTCAGGCCCGCTCGACTTATGGATGTCGAGGAGCTGGAGCTCCCGCCTGACCGCACGCTGAGTGATGCGGATTCCAGGCAGGGTGCACTCACACCGGGGTATTATCGGTGGAGAAGCTCCCCCATCATCCAAAGTCGAGTTTGAGGCAAAGGATTCAGCCAAGAGATCGGCCTTCTCCTTTGCACTATGGGCCAGACTGTTATCAGTCTTACGCAGTGGCGGGAGACTGGACAGGCAGAAATTGCCTTGCACCGCTTTGGCAAGCGACCAAAAGGCCCGGCTACCAGAGGGATAGCTCTTTAGCCGCTCGCCAATCCTGGCAATATGCTCTGCCTTGGCCTTGGCAATAGCCCTTTTACTAGACCTAGAAGCGGCATTAAACTTCCGTTTCTCCTCCGTGGCAATAGGATCCCGGCACCTACTGGCAACGTGCCACGCCAAGTATGCGGACTGTTTGAGGCGCGCAGCATCGGCACAGGCACTGTTGTACCAAGGCCGGCTACGGCGCCCCACCGGTATTGTAGTGTTGGGAATGAACAACTCCATCCCCAAAAGAACTACATCCCTGACGCAGTCCGCACAGGTGTCAGGATCATCGGAGGAGAAGCAAAACCGCTTCCATGGGAAGGACGCATAAAACTCGCGAAGTCCATCCCAATCTGCCGAGCCATACCGCCAGACCCTGCGAGACCCAGTCGCTGAAGGTTGACTGAGGTTCTCCACAAGGACTGACGCGCGGATTAGGCAGTGGTCAGATGACCCTAGAGGAGCATCGACCACCACCGTCCATCCATCCGGGTGTGTGGTCAGCAGAAGGTCCAGCAAGGAGGGCTCATGGCTGTCAATATCAGGGACACGGGTGGGCTGTGTCACCAATTGCGAGAAGCCATAAGCCAAGGCCATCTCGTAAACAGACCGACCCGGGAGGTCAGTGATCCGGGACCCCAACCACTCTTTATGGTGAGCGTTAAAGTCACCAAGGATCACCACCTCCGCGGATGGGTACTGCTCGAGAGCTCTGTCCGTCCCCACTTGGACGTTCTCGAATAATCGAGAAGACCCCACATCACTGGCATGGGACCTGTAGAGGCATGCGTAGACACGGGTACGTCCCCCATGGTCAACACAGAGCCATAGTATTGACAGGTCCCTATGCTCGAGGCCCCGAAGGCGGCGACAACATATATCACCCCTGATGAAGACGCACACCCCGGCTTTACGTAGGAATGAGTGCTCCAGTACGTAGCCGGGGTAGTTAAGGTACGAAACATCATCAGGGGTAGATATTTGCGTCTCCGTTAAAAAGAGCAGGGCAGGCCGCGCCGTTTCAAGGTGGTGATGAACGGCGTCGAGATTGCTGTGTAGACCCCTGACATTACAGAAGTCCACTTTTAATGTGGATTTTTTGACCGCCGTAGAAAGCCTGCTTCTTTTATTTTTTCCTTTCATATTGATTGGAGTGTATAGAGAGGGCTGTGGCGTTGCCAAAACGGCACCCGTAAAAGTGTGCGGATCGTAGTGCAAGGTGGCTGCGCGATCTCTGAGAGGATGAGGTGTGGAGCACGGAAGGGCCCCCGATGCCCCCCCGCGTGCAGACGGCAGGATCCACCCCAGTCTCCCACTCTGGCATGACGCCTGCACGACGGGATTTTCGCCGGTTGGCGGGACAGCTTCCCGGGGAGGGAGTTTGAAAGAGAGTCCCCGGGTTCAGGTCCCCTACTGACCGGCAGGCGGCCGACGGAACCGTTCCCATCGGGTCTCCCTGTACCCCACCCCAGCCACCCTAAACCCACGCAGCAACCAAGACGTAGATTCCGCAAGTACGGGCAACGTTTGACCCACCAGGCCCTGGGGAAAGGTAGGAACGGCTACCCAGCCCTTCCACCGGAACGCATTGCTGCTTGACGGTAGAAATAGGCTGGGCGGTGGTACCAACCCGACCGGGTTCAGCATTAAGTGGAAAAAAGCCAATTAACACTAAACCCTACCACCAGTAAAAATGGGTCACCTTTACCTTGTTAGCCGTGTAAGTTTCCGTTGTACACGTTGCCCGCCCCCCACGAGGTCTGATGGTCGACTCGGGCGTAAGATAAGATACCTTAATGGTATTGTTTCATCCCTAGTTTAACAGCAGTTTGTTGTATTTAATACACTGTTACGTCATCAGACCAGGTGACAGCTTGGAGCGTTTAGGCGCGAAATTTAAACACTAAACTAATTAAAGTCGTTTTTTTTATTTAAATTTGATGAATAAAAAATTTAAGTATATTTTTTCGTAATATTTACGTTCTTATCTATAAAATGAAAACAGTTCCAAATTTTTGTCAACATCCCTATTATGAATGATGATTATGATGAATGATGAAAGAAAAAGGGCGGGAAATTCTCAAACTGGAGGCGCGCCCCCCGTCCCTCCCACATACAACCCCTAATCCCTTCACTACAATAGTGAACAGAGAATCAAGCACCACTCGTCGATATTGCACACATCGCATCCGATTCAGCCCTCGCCACCCCCCTCCCCGTCCTACCGCATCGGTGGGACCGTCCCACCTGGATCAGGAGGCTCCTCCATCCTCTATTCCTCTCGCCAACAATCACCAGAAAAGACAAGACTCACCAGATACAGCGCGACAGGGAAGAAAAAAGGGAAAACTAAATCAAACACAACATCGACAAACAACTTAATCACCTGTTCACCACTATCAAGAAAAAAATAAAAATTATATATGAGAAAAACAAAAAACGCGCCCTCCATTCCGAACACTTCCCGCCCTTTTTTCTGACACACCAATACGATAACAGCTGTCTCCGATTTAGTATCTTTTTTTCTTATTTAGTAGAGGATATTTATGTTTTAAGCCATTTTCCCTTACATGTTTTTATAAGCTTCATAACAAAAAACTATTCTTCGATATTTTAACTAATTCTTATAATGTTGAATTTTCTTGTTGATTATACAAGTAAGTGATGAGGGTCCCAATTTTTAAACACAAATCATTACAATATATTTAAAAAATATATGAATACAATTTTACGAACATAAGTGGGCAGACGACTACGCTATCTGGTGACATAATAAATAAACCACTGTAGGTAAAAGGTTTATTGAGCATGTGAGAAATTTTTGAAGATCTCTAAAATTGTTTATATTTTATATATCAATGACTAACAAGCCCGATACTAGAAATTAATGAAGATAAATCAATTTTCGTGTCACTACAGAGCCTACTGCAATGGATAAATTATCTATGTTAATTCAAAAGGATTGCATTAAATCAAGAGAAAGTAAATGTTGAATGAAGTGTAAAAATTTGAACAATAAGTACATAGGCACGTAATATGTATCCACAAACGTCTTAGGAACCTTGCAATAGCGTATACAATGACTATAACTTAGTGACTTAGGACTGTTACTGAGTGTTATGTAATAGGAAAATATAATTATACTTTCCGATCCAGAAATCAAACCCGGAACATCTCGGTCCACGTAGCTGGTCTATAAGTTCTTATTATTCATTACCTACTACAAATTATTATACTACATTACGCTTATGGCGTTATATTATTCCTTATAATTGTTTATTACTAAATAAAAAAATGTGTGTACACAGGTAAGAAGTGAAACTTCTTTATGACATATCGTTTTTCTACTATTTACAACTTCACAGAAATTGTATAAATAAGACTTTAGAATTATTGTTTTTAGAATTAATAATGTTTACTATAATATTTACAGTCATATTTTATTAATACTTGCTAATTTAAATAGATTAATATACATAATACATAAATATTAAAATCACGCTCACGTGTTGGTTTTATCAAACAAAATATATAATCACTCACTTTTGCTATAAATTCACTTGAATTTGATAAAATCTTTTTATTTTATCACTTTCAAACTCACTATACTGAACATTGATAAAAAAACAACATGGCGCGTAACCGAAAATCGTGACGATTTTTCTTTTGTTTTTTTTTTCTCTCATACGTCGATAAAGAAGTTTCACTTCAAAAACATAATATATTCGTACCTTAACATAGGTGGCGAGATAAGAATGTGGTCATTTGTCTAGTTACAAATATAAGAATGTGAGGTTGCACTTACACTAAAATTGCTCAGCCGATATCTATGACTTTGATGAGGAGATAGATTGGTATTCTGAGACGATTGTAACCTTTTATATAACATTAGTAAACACCAGTGGCGGTACTTCCATAGAAGCCCAAAAGCCCACCTTGCCTAACAAAATTCCGAATAATAGGTAATCTTTAAGCTTTAAATATTTATTTAACAGAAGCAATTCGACATATAAATGAGAATATCCTGATCTCAAAATAAACAATTATAGACTAGACATTACACAATTAACGTGGAACACTTTTGGGCTTCTATGGAAGTAGGTATCGCCACTGGTAAACACTATCTACATAATTATATATTAACTTGAGCAAAGCTCCTTGGCTTGTAAAGCTAGTGCTGTCCTGTGGTAAGTGTGGTGGTGTACCACTGTACCCTGCCTATCGTAAAAGGCGACGCAAAGGGGCCGTTGAGTTGCGGGGACAGCGTATCGTCACTGAAAGTGACCCTGAGAGAGGGGCGGCAACACCGTGGCCTGTCTGTCACGGGCGCCCACCCACAACCGCGGCGCCTGATCCAAGTTAGTGGGGGCGCATGCATTGCTATTTCTTTTATATTAATTTTACCTCCATCAGCCCATATAATATGTCCTTAGGCCATTGTCCACCACACGAGCCATGTGCAGTCACATAACTTGGAAGAGTCATAGGTGTGTCCAGGTTTTGAACCCACAACTCCCGCGATTTTGCCTCTATCACGCGCCCGAACCTCGAGGCCATCACAACTATATTATATTTAATTATAGGTATCATAAGTATAAATTAAACCATATTAAAACAATACATTATACATTTATTGACTAAATACATAATTGAATTAAATTTTCATTTATATTTTTGCCTATATACACAAAGGGGTAGGTGTATTTTAACCCATGATTTGCCAGCTGGTTTTTAATATCTACGAAACATGTGGCAACCCTATTGCCATTTCTGTCAATCTATTGATGCTTGAGAATTTTCTTACTGTAACTGCCCGATCCAGTATCTCTCTACTGCATGCAAAACACTTATAATGCTGAGCAATGGGGCTCAAAATTTTATATATCTACTGTTCATTTAAATCTTCATTTGATTTTGCATGGTCATCATTATTGGCATCTCTCAAATATGTTGGTATTCTTGGTTGTAGCCTGTCTCTGTTATGCACTTTTAGTTGGTGACTTAACATCCTATCTCTGTGACTGAAGCCTTTGCCACATAAATTGCAAATAACATCCTTGATACCTAAGTGTATCGTTTTGTAATGTTCCTCCATGTTGCGTTTACGGTAAAAAGTCATGTCACAGTCATGGCATTTTATACTCCCAGGGCCTTTGTGCCTTTGTAAATGTTGATTTAAGTTGCTTTTTGTAAGAAAACATGCAGGACATTCTGTACACTTATAATTGTAATCTTTAGTGTGAGTGCGGACATGTATTTTTAATAGTCCCAAGTGTCGAGCACGGTAGGGACAGAATTGACATTTGAATTTTAATTCTCCACCATGTGTCAAGCAATGAGTTTTAAATGCTGAAGGGTGTATAAACTCCTTGGCACAATGCTCACACACATATTTCTTTGGAGCTCTCCCATGTTGAGCTAAATGTTTCTTGTAATTTTGCTCTCTAATTTTTTTGTCACAAACTGGACATTGGATGTGTTTTTGTTTTCTTCTATCTACAATATTTTCTAATTTTTCTCCATTTGGTCCCAACTTGTGTATTCTTTTCATATGATCATTGAAATAGTTTAAGCTAAAAGATTTGTGACATATTGTACAATCACGTGACCGTTCAGCCCTTTCATTTTCCGACCCGTGCATCTTCATATGGTATTTATAATATGCTTTATTGACACTCTTCGAACATATTTTACATTCAACTTTGTGGCTTTTTTTCTTCCTTTCAATATACTTCTCTCTGTGCAATTTCATATGTACTTTGTAAAAAGATTTGCTCACCACTTCACTACAAACAGCACAATTTACTTTATCAGTCAATTTTATATTATGTTCCAGTTCATTGTGATTTTCCAGCTCTCCTATAGTTTTAAAGACAGTATAACAATGGCTACATGTGAATGGATTTGTTTTTTTCTTCTCTGGATTTTCATCATCTTCAACTACTATCATGTAGGTATCATTTTTGATAGTTTCACAAACTGTACTGTTATCACTGTCACCGTCAGCATCATCTTCAGAAAATGTTTTTATAAATAGATATTCCCGCTCATTTTTAATATCAGAGCTGCTAGCACTATCTGTGGATAAATGATCAGAGTCATCATCTTCCTTGGAGTCCGATTCAGATTGAAAGTCATCAGACTGGTAGTCATTAAATTCGGAAATTGAATTATTTTCATTGCGCGATTGGTCTTCACGTAAATCTTTGATAACACGCGAATAATTAGAACTTTCATAAGTGTCTTGAGAATTATCGTCAAGTGTTTTAATACTGCGAAGGAATTCGTCTGTTTTCTTTGCTGTTTCTCTAAACACTACAGCAGCTTCGAGCAAAAGATGGCATGCCTCACAAAGATGCTTCGGAAAGTTATCGTTTTCTCTGATGGTAATGCCTGCAAACTCCATAACATTGCTCAGTATGTTGTTTTCTCCGAATATAGGTATTTCCCCACATTTCAGACATATTCGACACTTATTTATTCCATATCGGTCGTCGCTTGTATCTTCGGAATCTTCTGATGATTCTTTTTTTGTTCTTGTCAACATTTCACAATTGTTATCTTCACACAAACCTATCTGTTCTTGATGCTATAAAATGTTTAGGATAAATATATTTATTTGTTGTAGGAAGATCGATGGAAGTACAAATAAGACGTTACTATTTTATTATCACATTAAGAATATCTAGAACACAAATGCCATTTTACATTTATAAAATGCATATGCACTAGGGATGAGAATCTGAGCTCGATTAATCGAAGAATCGATTTTCAGGCCCAAAAGATCGATTTTTTATCGATATTCAGAACGAAATCGATTCATTGGACCATTAAAGGACGATTGAAGATGATTATAGAAAAATATATAAAAAAAATGATATGGCTGATTATAAAAAATAATACTACACGACTGAAGTAAAACTTATAAATACGCATAACAGTCACATACATAGTTCTTAGTTTACACAGCATACATTTCTAAACGCACTCATAAATATTTGACAACTTATAAATATTACAATCCCTTTTTATTACTGACACTATTCTACATTTTTAAAATCTAAAACATATAAACTTTTTTTTAATAACTTTTTCGTGACGGTGTGCGCGCGCATCGAAAAAATTTACTATAATCATTTTTACCTAACGCGCCAAAAAAGTATAACTTCAATAAAACAGTTAATCAAGTTATTTCACATTCGACATATTCTGAGTTACATCACTACTGTATTATTTATGCGATATGTGAAATATATTCGATCCGAAACATATTAAAATTAAAACCTTCTGATCCATTTGACACTTACAACATTAACATAGGCAGCTTCAATCTGTCAATTATATTGGAGCACATAGGCGATCTGAATTTTGTGTTAAAGTGATGCGCGCGCATCTTAAAATTTCACTCTGACTCTCATAATTTTTTCATAACGCGCCTAAAGAAGTATTACTTCAAAAAACATATCGATTTTTTTAAAATATATCGATATTTATTTTTTAAATATATCGATTTTTTTTGGATTTCCGACATCTCTACCCTTTTTAAGAATGTAATACAACTAGATAACAAAACTGTCAAATTTTGTTCCAATTTTTACCGTCGGACATCACCATCAGTGTTGGCGCGTAGTTTATACGTATTCTTCTTATTTTTCTGAGCAGTTCTTGGTACCCCACTCTTTAGCTCGATGCATCGCTCTGATATCTATTTATTTATTTTCAATATCTTGTGTAACAAAAAGAAATTCTTAATCTCTATATAGTAGCACAAAAATACTAGAATAAAAAAATGGAATTCGTATATAAATTATAGATATATGGACCAATGTCTATGTAATAAAATTAACCTTAATTGGTAGCGTTACTATAGCAAAAGAGTGTACATTTAAAAAAACTTTTTTATAAGATCCTTTTAGCCTAAGTACGTGAGTTGAGGTTTGCTAGTCCTACATTCCTTCTTTTCACTAACTACATGGGTCAAGATGAGCTTTAAATACTTGACGTTATATACTTATTAATTTATTTATTTGACACTTTTTTGTACAATATAAAATATAGTTGTAAATCATAAAAAATATAAAACATATAGAGAAGGGTGCAAATGGTGGCATTTTCTTGACAGCCCCGTGGCGCAGTTGGCTAGACACAGCTTGTGAAACGAAAGGCCGCGGGTTCGATCCCCGCTCCGAGACAAATATTTGTGTGAGCGCCAAAAAAACCGTGTCGGGTCTGGGTGTTTGTGAGACCGAAGTCTCTCGTAGTTTCTGATATCCACGACATAAGACTTGTATGTTAGTGTGGGATCAGAACTATGTATGTGATTGTTGGGTGCATTTATTATTTTATTATCGCACATTGCGATCTTAATTGTTCACTTTAAATTAAGTCTGACAGTACATGCAGTCACAGTTGGAGAAGAAATGAGTTAATTAATAAATTTATTTATTTATGCTTCTTATACATTTAGTATAAAGGTGGAATTAATGCCTAAGGCATTCTCTAACAGTCAACCTTTGGGCGGTGCAGAGATATAAGGTAGGTGCATAAACAGCGAAAAGGTTAAAACAATATACAAAAATAATGATAAATAGAATAACTAGCAAGCAACTAGCAATTAATTGATTTCTAGAACCGGTAGAAACATATAAAATTAAATGTAACAGAGAAAAATAGTGTCAATATACATATTAAGCTTTACTATTATTGTCTCTACTGCGTCATTGTCTCGCAGCTGATATTTGAGACTGTCCGGGATCGACTTCCGGTTCGTGTTATGGGGTTTTCCATTTTTTGTAGCTACACGAAGTCCGGAAATGTGCCTGAAAAACGGCAAAAGGCCTCGCCCAGTGTTACGTGAGACTTGGCCACTGTTGGTAAAACATGGGTGCAGCACTATGTATGTACAATGTACATATGTAAATACACTAATCCACCCTTAATTTACCTTCACAAAATAAAACTGCACATATTCGTCAAAAGCATTGTCTATATTAGGTAATTTTATAAAATAAATAAATAATTAGTGATATTGGTATATACATAAATACAATCACAGAAATCAATAACCAACTAAGTACCTATATAAAACAATTTGTAACACATTTTTAATTTATTCAAAATTTTAAACTTTTCAAATTCTGACAATTTAGTGCCGAACTATACATTTCATATAATTTTCAGTAATAATAAGACGAATAACTGGTATATTTTGTGGAACAATTTCATTTTCCAAATTAGATAAACACAAGGATCGAATTCTGGAACAATTTAAATTAAAGTAAATTACATAAACACAAGCAAATAAATTGTATACCAATTGTTTATAGATCATAAAAAAAATGTTGACGAGTAAACCGTAAAAGACATTAAAATTATACATTATTAAAATCAGTAACAATCATATGACGACACAAACTTGATATATTCATCTAAAAACTGCTTCAGCTATGGTTTACGTATTCCATTCTAGAATGCCCATTTAAAATTCGAATATAAAGCCGTTACAAAATCCTACACATTACACAACATCTACGCATCTAACATGCCCACATCTTTATATTTTTTTAACCAAACGTAGGATACTAACAATGAGAGAGCTACAGTTTTCATGCTCACCAATTGGCGCCACCGACGAGTGTGTTCATTAATCATTTGGTCTGTATTATTAATAGCTGTCAAAAATGATCATTTTGGGCGCGAAAACAAGTTTTAATTTAAAATGATATTTAGAAAACATAACTCTACACCAGCGCCTCTAGTGGCAAAAAACACGGCAGCCCCAGTTGTGTAAAAAAAAATTAATCTACTCAATTATCCTGGTGTCCATATTTTGCGAACCACAGGATAATAATATTTTTCTGGATAAAAACCTATGTGCTATTCCAGAGAAAGTGTTATAAATTTAATTCAAATCCGTTAAGCTCTTTTAAACATAAGAACATTTACGTTAATATTACTACGTTATTAAGACGTTGCTATTGAAACTGTTTACTGTAATTTAAATCGATGTGGGCCTTTGCTTTCATTCAACAGCTTGTCCAAATATTCTAACTAAAAGCTATACACGCTAATACTATTTCCTCTCACTTTTGCGTTTAATTATACATAACATAAATATTTAACGACTGAATAAATATTAATACATTTTTAATTGAAGCTGATAATATTTTGTCATGCATTAAACCTTGTACTGTAATGTGTTACTTTTTTATAATTTAATTACAATCGAACTCGTTTATAATTCGAATGAGGAGGCACATTATATTTATGAAAAAATGCTAATATTGTGTTATAGAATTGCATATCGGTCCTAGATTTTGATTTAAATTGTTAGTTGCCATATATAAATATTTATTCAATTGACCATTACAATTAAAATATTTAAGTACATAAAATCAATTTTGCAGTCATCTTGTAATATTGATTTCCATGATCAATAAAAATCTCTTTAAAAAATACAGGCTGCGGATTCAGAAGTATAATGTGACTGTTGGGTGTTTATTTTTATTATAAATGCCAATGGTATAATAAACGATTTCGACTGTATAAGCTAATGCTATATTTTGAATTATATTTATATATTAATTGGTGCGTATTTATTATCATCATTATATAACGTGATAACGTGAACAGTTAGCGTCCATGCGTTTTACTAACAGAGACATCATCCAAGAAATACTTTTTAAAAATATTGCAAAGGTAAGAAATATATTATTCATAAAAAATATCACAGTAAGTAGTTGGGCGCACTATAGGAAATACTGAGGAGTATGTAGAAAATTATCAGCTATAATCATTGATATAGAAAAACTAAAAATTCACATTTACGGTCCCAAAAACTTCTGCTAGAGAAGAGCTGACAAGTGCGCCCTTTCCGGCTAGAGTGAAGTTACTCGTGTTACTATATTTCACAACAATTTGTAACAAGTACGTAAGATCGAATTTATTCTTATACAATCAAAACTCGTGTTATTTTTGTTCTGTGTTTTTTTCCTTTTTTTGCCAATGCCACTTTTTAAAATATTATTTTTATAAGTGCATCTAATGTTTTTATATATCAATGGCTATAATTATTAGAGCATCGGGAATTTTTACTGACGGTAGGATGCTATTTACACTCGGATAAAAGGTACATAAGGCATCGACGCATCAGAGACTCATGTTAGTGTGGCATGTGTAGCGATTAGTGTGACATGAATACAAACGGTATCATTTCCCGCCAAACGTCACTCTATTTGACTTGTCTCGTTTTCTCTAACGTCTCAAGTCAATTATTATATCAGAACCAAGCATGCTTAAGTAATAGTAAGGTAATGTTTATAAGTAAAGCCGTTAATTTATTGTGCTAATACAAAAAGTGCAAAAACTTGCTTAAAAAAGGTTATTTTTGGCAAATGATTTCCGACAAAATTTTGTTAGAATAATGGTTGACAACTCGTTACCTCTATTTTAGGTAAGATATTATAAGTATATATAATTTTAGTTGAAGATATTTTTAGTCCATAGTTACGTCTTTAAGTTTAATAAATATGTCTCTGAGGATAAAACGCATAGACATGAGAGCTGTAGATAAATTTCCAAACAAGCTATAATGTATAACATCTAGGTATGTAAGAGAATACATTTTTCATACTTTAGAGTTACTCAAATCATTTTAGTGTCTCTTTATGGTAAGTAATTTAAATTTGTAGTTTTTCGGTATAAGATAAGTATGTACCTTAGTAGGGGTATTTTGAAACTTTGTTAATATTTATAAAATAAAATAGTTATGAGATTAGATTACAGAGATAAGCTTGTGGTAATAAATTTAGGTATCAAGAATATTTGGTTTTGATTATAGTTATTTAAACAAATTACAATATAAATGTATAACACCAATGCTGCTCATGAAAACTACATATCACAAGAAAGGTAAATTCGAGTAACTCCAATTTATGAAATAAGAAATTTTGCACAATACATAAATGGAATAACTTATATTTACTGCTATATGCTATTACCCATTTTGCTAGCATTCTAATGTACACATATATTTGTAATTTTACTAAATCTATATTTTTAACAGCGTGAAATCTATGTAGGGTGTCAACAAACCGTGATTGAATACTGAAACAGGTATAGTTATGGTAGTTAGGAAAACATAATTTTTTAATTTTGTTTTTGAGATTTTTTTAGAGTCTAAATATTTCATATGACTGTAAATATTGTCTGTCTTAGTTTTCGATCACGGTCGTTGTATACCTTGAAAACTTGAATATTATAATATGGTGGTGCATAGCAGTGTCTGGCTGACTTAAAAGAAATTCCCTAAACCGAAAGCCTTAAACTAAAGCAATATGTTTTTAAAACACAAGCCTTTTTATTTATTGTATTTTAATACTGCAATTTTAAAATATATTACTTTTTGGTATGAGGTAATAGGATATACTTTCATACTGGGCTATTGAACGATTTTTAGTACACATTCTAATTAAATTAATAATGAACCATCATAGTAGAACAATATTGAGAGTAGTGATATCAAAGAGCTCTGAATTATATATTGTAATAAATCATATTTACTTTAGGATTTATTTATGAAAAAACATTTTAATTTAATCGATTTTTTTAAATAATAGCTTAAAAATAGTTGATATCGCCCTCCGTTCAACAATTGCCTCAATCATTTCATTTCCGCGATGGGGTCGTTTCTAAATTTTATTTTAACTAAGATCTAGGCAAAATATATTAAAATGGAATGTGAGATTACTATAGGTACATACATAGATGCTTTGAAGATGACAGATATTTAAAGTACAAATTAGAAGGAATATACTTTAAATAAATTTTGAATTGGAAAAATGTTATTGACTGTATTCGGCGTTATTCAAATTCGCTGTTATGACATTCCTACCATTAAGGGACAGATTTTTATGACCCTGATATCTAACCGTATCTAGAAAGGATTTGAAGTCGTGAGCAAAAATGTTTTTTTTTTATGTTTTAGAAATAGTTAAAACTATGTACTTCGATACCTTTTTATTAGCAATACATAGTATAAACAAGAAAACGAAAAATAAAATATACTATTTAAAAAAATCTTACCAGTGTTTGTTTACGTTTATTAAAAATTTTAGTTCCAAAAGAAAAAAATATTATCTAAACTGAACTAATTAAAATTAATTGAATGAACAATTTTTTTATTTATTGCACACAACTTCAAATCAATTAAACTACATTTTAACGTCAAACAATACTACCAATAAATACAAAGGAAAAACACCATAGACGTCAATAGAAACAGCGAAACATTACTAAATACTGTTTGTTATAAAATTATAAAACACTTCCACAAATCATTATGTCATAACATTCAAATCATCAGGTAATTTTTAACTATACAGCGTGACACGTTGTACCAGGCTTAACAGGACACATCCTGTGCATTTGAACACAATCAAACTTTACCTAAAAAAGGACAATACTTACTTAGCTAAAAGTATTTTATTGAGACTGGGAAATCTTTGTACTAAAATTTGAAGCAATATTTATCATGTTGTATCACAATTGATGCTTTTATAAAAAAAGACATAATTTTGTAATTATTGATAACCGTAAATGTAATAAAAAACCACAGAAAAGCTATTTAAACTGGTACAACTTCCCAATTGGAATATTAACTAAAAATAACGCTTGGCGCAAGTCAACGTACTTCAACTAAAATATTGTCACCGATCCAACTCACAATGCCACAAGCCTGGTGTTGCATTCACGCCATTTCTCTTGAAGTTTTCTGTGTTCCTCGTATTGTTGTTCCGATACGTGTTTTACGTTTGCTGGGCCCTGTGGAAATATATATTTATTTTTGACTTTACATTTTATTGGAAAACAAATTATTTTTAATTACATATTTTATATTTTATCTAAGTATCTGCTAACGTCGACTGCTTCGTATTCCGTGGACCGCTATGAGAACCAACGAGTCCATACTTAAAGAGCTAAATATTAACTTACGACTCTCTGCGGTCTGTCAACAAAGAAACCTTCGTTTCTTTGAGCACATAATGCGATCTCCAATGCACCAGTTGGAGAAGCAAATTATCTTGGGCAAAATTGACGGCAGGCGTGCACGTGGGAGGGCACCTACAAGATGGTCTGATGCAATGAGAGAGGTGGTGGGAGGCAGCATGCACCGTGCGGTCCATTCCGCCTATGACCGCACACAGTGGAAACTGAGCCTGCGTGGTCGCGATCCTCAGCAGTGAGGGAACGAGGAAGAAGAGAAGAATCTGCTAATTGGTTCTTAATTAGACTTGGAAATTAAAAAATGAGATAAGGAATAATTCTCTAGCATTAAGTAGGGTTTATTGGTAATGGTGCTCGTTTCAATAAGTGGATCAATTTATTCTTGTATTAGAAAACATTTATAATTGTTTGTAATAAAGCCGTTTTAACTAAAATTTTGGGCGTGACTTCAACACCTGAAAATTATTATAGGCTACACATCTTGTGGGTGGATTTTCATAACCATCGAATTAATCAAAACACCTCATTATTTAAACAAAAATAATAATACCTTAATTTTCCTCGGATCTAAATTGGCCCCCAAAGTCTGCACTCCTTTCGCCAACTTAGTAAGTGGAGACAGTACCATGTCCTTAGTAGTGCTCGACGCTGGGCTTGCGATATTCTTCAGCTGTCTTAGTGCGGATTCACTGTGCGACTGCGCGATGTTCAACGTGATCTCGTGCTGGGAATTCGAACGGACGTGGAAATTAACCCCGTCGGACTGATTCTCATCATAGTTGACGTCGTTGGAACTGTGCGACAGTTTCTGAGACAGCATGAGGGAATTTGGCGGCGTGGGCTTGTAGTTCTCATTTTCGACGTGAATCTCGGGCGTTTTGATCTCAGTGTCGAACGGGTTGATCTTGTTCACGTGGCTCGGTGTCTTAATATGTTTCGGTTGAGCCACTTCGGTGTGCAGAAACACTTGGCGGTTCTCGCTCGGTTCAATTTTCGACGAGTACAGTGGATTCTCTATCAAATCGCAGTCGTTTTCGTTCTCCTTCTGTTCCACTTTGCCTATGTAATGCTGGCAGTTCTCGAAGTTGTCCAAAGTGGGTTCGAAGATGTTGGTTCTGTTCTCGTCGTCGGAGGAGTAATCCGAGCTCATGCCATCGGAGAGGCTTCCTTTCTTTTTGCCGTCGGTCTTGTGTCCCAGTGTGAATATTTTCTTTGTTTTGGACGTGCCCTGGTCGAACTTTAGCTGGAGGCTGGGTCGGGCGCGCGCGTTTAGTGAATGACTTAGCTTGTTTAGCTTACTGAACTGTTCGGTCATGTTGTTGAAGGCTTTTGATCCTGTAAATAATTTTACATGTGGCATCATTTATCTATTACAGGGAATGTTCACTGTTGGATATTCCATTTGACTTTTAGATACACGTCTTGTAATATGACGGACCTCTTAGCTATGTTTTGTTGAAAAATCTTATTGTTATTTTTAAATAATTACCCATACACAGAATATAAAAATTGCCTCTATTTGATGAAAAATTACCATATTAAAAAATAAACGAAATCGAAAGAAAACACTGATGATAACTAAAGATTACTTAATTAATAAATCAACGCTATTATGAGTGTTACTAAAAGTAAATGAATATAAAAATACTGTTGAAGTACTGAAGAAAAAAAACCTAAATCAGTTTCTTGCAGTAAGGGGCCGTTCAAGTATTACGTAAGCAAATTTTTCACAATTATTAACCCCCTCCCCCGGCCCCCAAGTCAGCAAAAGTAAGCAAATATCGTACTACCCCCTCATATGCTTACGTAAGCATTAGTGTACATATTTTTTAATCTTTTCTAGTTTCTTTTTTTATTCAAGAAAACAGAACAAAGTTTTGTAGAAAATCCGAAAAAGAAATATTATTATTGCTTACGTAATCATTATCCAGACCCACCATTACCCAATGTCTTGAAAAATAAGCAATGGAATACCCCCCCACCCCCTTTTAGTGCTTACGTAATACTTGAATGGCCCCTAAGTACTAACGGTGGTGGTGAAAGAGGCGTGTATGTATCTGTAGTGCGCACGCGCAGGACTCGCCATGCGCACCAGCTGCGACAACACGCCGCCGCAACCGCTCGACGCGGACTCTACCGCCATTACCGTATTATATTATCCTTCATATATATTTTTTAAAGATGGGAAAGCGCCAATGCTTTATTTATAAATTAGCTGGACAATAGCCGCCTTAATGTGGAGGAGGAAGCCGGTATTATGAGTGATCATATTGCACGTCACATTCGGGGATCAAAATGTTTACCTACAGGGTATTCAGACCGTGATCGTGACCGTGAATACACATATAATTTCGAAAAGTCAGAGGCGTTTTCGACCGTGCGCCTAAACCTCGAGGGCTTATGGCCTCAACTCTTTATGATTCAGCCTAACACTGTTCACTGCTGAACATAGGCCTCTCCAAGAAAGCACCAACCATCCCGGTCTTGAGCCAGCCCTTTCTATGACCATCCGGATGGATGAGGGCAACTCTTTATGTCGAATTAAAACCCGCCTAAGTCGAAGTCCTCCATAAGGCGTAAACTCTATAATTGGATTTTTTGGCGTCTCCCTTGATGTTAAACTTACAAAGGTCCGACTGTACAAAATGTACACATACATACATAAACTCACGCCTGTATTCTCCGAAGAGGTAGGCAGAGGTGCATTTCAGCACCCACATTTCGCTAGGTATGTATCAGCCCTACGTAATAGGGGGCGAGCCTATTGCCGTTTTTCGGGCACATTTCCGAATTTCCCAATGGAAAAACCCAATAACATTTTGCCCAACCCGGGAATCTAACCCAGGACCTCTAGATCGCACGGCACATACTTGTGCCGCGAGACCACGAGGCAGTCAAAATGTATTGTATGTTGTACAAAATGTATAATATTTATTGACATACCGACGCTCCTGATGTCTGCGACTAGTTGCGTCTCGCTGACGTTGCGCGTGAGAGTGGGCAGGCGCGACAGGTCCAGGTACAGGGACGACCGGGTACCGCCAGACTGCGCCTGATTCGGGTGCACCTGCGTACAATATCAACATTATAAGTTACCGTTGTAACACAATTGTGTTGTATGTTTCCCAAAGATAATAAAATAAAAATTATTAATAAATGCTTTTTGCTCATCGTTATCGTCATCATCACCACGAGCCTCGTCTACGACTGATAGGGTATTCACAATTAATTATCACTTACTTTAACGGTGAAGGAAAACATCGTGAAAGAACCTAAACAGATAAAGTTCTTAGGAATAACTTAGGTGTGTAGTTCAACCCGCACTAGGCCAGCGTGGCTAAGGTCTAAACCCTCTTTGCTCATAGTACAATATCGTGTCCCGCTTTGCTGTGGAGGGAAGTGGACAACTCTTTCCAACTCCACCATTATATCCTTTTTCTAATTAATTTCGTTGCGGGTTCAAGATAAGTTAGGTTCCCTTAGATTCGCTGAGCTTCAGTACTTGTCGACAGTACAGTGCGTGCCGCTGTTGATCCTGGAGCACAGGAGTTACAGTGGCGGGTGTGTGGTGGGATAGCGCCAAAAACACGTTCTTTGCTCGCGAAAGACGCAAAAAAGGAAAGATTGAGTCTTCAATTTCACCAATCGATAATATATTCGCACGAATTTGGCATTAGTAAGCCAGCTCGACAGGTGGAGGTATGGCTTTCGTATGATTGCTAATGTATATGTCACGGCTCACACTAACATTCGGGTGGTTCAGTCAAATGGTTCGTTTGCAGAAATAAAAGCGAAATATTAAAAAAAATCGGCCTCCGACTTTCTAGTTTTCCTCTTATTGGTCTGATCGATGAATTACAACTTATAAATAAGAAATAGCGAATATCCATATTAGTCTTACAATAAATCTTTACCTTGGATTTCCTTCTCTCCAGTTTAATTCCGTCGTGGAAGGGAATTGGTGGAAGCTTGGCGACGTCTCTAGCCACTACCAGCGATTCGCATATCGAATGCAACGATTCTATGGAAAAGGCAAAAAATACCTTTAATTAATTGCTATCAAAACACGTTTAATTATGTTGAGAAATACATAAATATGCAGGGTGTATTCAGACCGTGGTCGAAAACTAAGGCAGATAATAGCTGCGGTGACTACAAACACCGTGACATAAAAAAAACCCCGACAAAAAAATACGTTTTCCTTACAACCATCCATTTAATATTTATGATTTTATGGTTAGGAAAACGTAATTTTTTTTTGACGGGATGTTTTTTAACGCCAATGGGTTTGTAATCACCGTAGCCATTACCTGTCTTCCGATCACGGTCTGAATACACCCCATATAACCTCAGGCCTGTTATTCCCGAAAGGGCAGTTTTTCGAGCACATTTCCAGACTCCGTGCTGCTACTGAGAATTTCCTAATGGAAAAACCCCAATAACACTGCCAGACCCGGGAATCGAACCCGGGACATCTATATCGCACGACACGTAATTGTGTAGCGAGACCACAAAGCAGTCTCATGATGTTGAGAAATCATCATCATCATCAGTATACGTCCTACTGCTCGATACGACTCGATATGATGATGATGATGATGATGTGTTACCAATCATCTCGTCCCGTGTGTTGATGACGACGGCCATGTTGTTGAAGAAGCGCAGCGAGGTGGAGCGGAACATGTGGAAGTACCCCCCCTCGCCGTTGTACGTGTAGTTGATGCGCATGCAGTACACCGGCTCCGAGCCAGTCTTGCGACCCACGCCGAATATCTGGACAAAAGCAAATTTCATGACCACAGCTTATTTTTAACACGCTTTTATTACCTTCATATCATCATCATTATAGTATGTAACGGAAACTTTGAACAAAATTTTTTGAACCTTTTTAAAACGTCAGATTAACTCGAAATTTGGCATACTTATCAAGGACCGACGACAAGTCAATATTTAAAAATAAATAAAAAAAAACTACTTTAGTTTAAAAAAAAACTAAAAACACGCTTGTATAGAAAATCCAACTAAAAAATAAAAAGAATTAAGGATAGTTTAAATAAGAAAAAAAAATGTAAAAAAGGCGTGGGGTGCATGGTGTCAATAGCTATAAATATTTTATTGACAAATATAAATAGAAAGAATATCATTTTGATTATTTCACAATTTTTATTTTATTTATATTACGCAAGATGGCTGGCAGCGGTTGGATGAGGAAGGCCGAAGATCGAGCCCAGTGGCGTGCCATAGGAGAGGCCTAGCACTGGACGTAAGAGAGTCATGAAGATCATGAAGTTGTCGATTATGTCAGTTAAAAGTATAGCTATTAAGTACGCCTTGTCATAAGTAATAGTAAATAAATAAATAAATCCAACAGTCACATATATAGTTCTGACTACACACTAAGATACAAGTCCTGTGTCGTGGGCATCATAAACCCGAGACACTTTTCGGTCTCACAATCACTCAACATTTGTCCCGGTGAGGGGATTGTCTCGTTGCGCTAGCTGGTGTCTAGCTTACTGCGCCACGGGGTGTCAGAATTAGAAAGTCTAGGCTAACTAGACGACTGCTTAATATAATGAAGGTAATAAATTAGTAGTAGAATATAGCAGCGATGTTATGGAGCTCCGTAACCGTAACCAAAACTATCGGATATCCGAAATAAAAATATATCCGTAACCGTATCCGTTTCAGAAGTTTCGAATAGTTTCGGATAGTTTTGTATAAGGATGGAGAGTCTATAGAACAGTTATATTTTACTTTAATCTAATATCCTATCCTATAGCTGCAGGGGGTTCACCGGATCCATAAAAATTTTGAAAGTGGTCTATGAAACAAAATAGTTTGGGAACCTTTGGCCTCAACACTCGCAATGGTAGAGGGTAGAGGAGGCCCGTGCCTCCGCCTTGTGACAAGGGGGCGTTAGAATCCCACCGCGGTATCCCCTGCCTGTGGTAAAAGGCGACTTAAAGACGCCCTTGGGGTCGCTGGGAGCGCTGCGGGGGTGGCGCGTCCTCACTGAAAATGACCCCGAGAGAGGCGGCGGCACTGTGGCCTGTGTACGTCGCGTGTACCCATCCACAACTGGGGCGCCTGAATCAAGCTAGTGGGGGTGCAACTGCGCCCCCTACAACTCCGAGACGGCCAAGACTTTTACGTCTCGGAGGCGCACCGGGCCGCTGCGGCATTACGGTGGGCGCTTCTCGCTCACGTACCGTGGTCGCCCCACTCGGCGCGGAGATGGCCATCGGGGGGGTATTGATCGGTATGCCGGTTTAGGGAACTTGTTAGAGTGGGTCTCTAACATCTGCCCGGCACTAAGATCTGCGCGGACATGACGTCTCCGCGCGCCGGGCTGGAAGACCGGTGATCCCGATATACGCTTCCTGCCCCCCTCCTCCAGGGCTGGCGGGAAGTAGAGCCATAAACAGTTTTCCCCTCGAGAACTAAAATAAGGAACTTCGTTCCAAAAAAAAGGGGAGGCCCGTGCCCAGGAGTGGGACGCATATGGGCTGATGATGATGATGATGACTTTAAGTGGATAGTATGTTGGGTACCGTGGCGTTGTGTTCGTAGGTGCCGAGCTCTATGGCCACGAGGTCTGCGAGCGGCACTGTCTGCACGGCGAGCAGGCGGTCGGAGGTCTCGTCGTAGTCGGCCACGTAGTACGCCGAGCTCGTCAGCACCAGCACGCTGTCCATCTCCGTCTCCTGAGGGTCGCCCGTGCTGACGGACCACAGTCATCATCAAAACAGGGACCATCCGTAAATTACGTCAGACGAAATTCATGATTTTTGACCCCTCCCCCGTTTTCGTCACAGCTTGTCACATTTGTAAAACTCCCCCCCTCCCTAGTGTGACGTGACATATTTTGCTAGTTCGTGTTTTAACAAGTAGATTTTGAAATGTGACGTCACGATGTTAAGGTCCTCTCCCACCCCAGTAAAAACATTGTCAGGAGTTTTTGCGTCTATCCACGGAACTAGTATAAATATAAGATACTCTAGTTGTTGCCTGCAACATTAGTCTACAAAAATAATATTATTTCCCCGTTTTCGCCACATTTTCACATTGTGACGATAAATAGCCTAGAGACTTCTTCGATAAATGTGTTATCTAACCTTGAAATATTTTTTTAAATCGAACCAGTAGTGCTTGAGATTAGTTCAACCAACGACAAAAGACAACAAACGTTTGTTTAACTTTCCAGCATTATAATTTTAGTATAGATTATAAATGTTTTCCTTACTGAGGATCTGCATCGATGAGGCCCCACGAGCCTAGTATGGGCTCGGTGTCCACGAGCATCTTCTTACAATCGTCTATAAGTGACTTGACGTGCTGAGCCATGGCGGCCGTGTCGGGGACTGACTGGTCCTGGAATAAGTCATTAAATTTCAATTAGCATTACCGAACAAAAATATTCGAAACAAGATTGATTCAAAATAAGGCGTTTGCTTCAAAAGCGTCTATAAAATAAGAGAAATATAGCAGCAGTTATATAGGAGAAGACGCAATGATAAACGTTACCATGGATTTTGAAATAGCCGTTTTTATGCTGTGAATACACAATTAAAAAATAGCCATGACATCATCATCTTCAGCCCACATACGTTCCAATGCTGATCACGGGCCTCCTCTACAACTGAGAGGGTTTAGGCCTTAGTTCACCACGCTGGCCTAGTGGGGGTTGGCGGACTACACACCTAAGAAATTCCTTAGAACTTTTAGATGTGCAGGCTTCCTCACGATGTTTTCCTTCACCGTTAAAGCACGTGATAATTATTGTGAATACACACATAACTTCGATATATAAACATAAACATTGTCCCCGATTATTCCAACGAATATCGATACAAACTACTACAAAATTCTCGATTATTTTATCGATAACTACGAGTCAAGCAGTAAGCATGCACGCACGTTAAACATGAGCACCTTGACGGAAGTACATCTGTTGCAGTCGGGAACTATCAGCTGTTCGGGGATGGTTCGGGACTCGCCCGTCATCACGTCGATAGCCACTTGACGCAGGGCGTCTTTGAATGTCGATAGGTAGTATCTGGAAAAAAATATGATTTATTAAAATTAAATTTGAATAGAGAAATAATGGTGGTGGACGAATGATGTACAGAGTGTGCTTAAAGAAAAAAAACAAAAATTTAAGGAATGGCAGCGTATAGAAGTGGGAAATGTCAGTGAGAAAGAACGAAAGAAATTTGATTATGATGAGTGTAAGAAGAAAGCTAAGAAAGCCGTGGCTGTCGCCAGGGCAAAGGCACAGGACATGTTGTACAAGTCTCTGGAAAGCCCGGAGGGACAGAAACATGTTTACCGGCTGGCTAAAGCTAGGGAACGAAAGGCGAAGGACGTGACGCATATGAAGTGTATAAGGGATGAACTGGGAGAAATATTGACAGATGATGAAAGAATCAAAAATAGGTGGAGAACCTATTTTGGAAGACTAATGAATGAAGAGAATGATTGGGAGAGACTGCTTGAGGACATACCGGTGAACGAGGGATTAGTAAGAGAAATTAGTGTAGATGAAGTGAAGAAGGCTGTAAGTGGAATGAAGAATGGAAAGGCGGTTGGACCAGATGGAATACCTGTAGAAGTATGGAAGGTTTTGCAAGCAGATGGGTGGAGGTGGCTGGCTTTGTTCTTCAATAAGCTGTTACTTGACAACACGATACCCGATGAATGGTGCAACAGTTATTTGGTGCCCATTTTTAAAAACAAGGGGGACGTGCAAGATTGTAACAATTATCGGGGAATAAAGTTGATGTCACACACTCTGAAAATATGGGAGAGAATAATTGAGCGACGCCTGCGAGAGGAGTGTGAGGTTTCGCGGAACCAGTTCGGATTTATGCCTGGCCGTAGGACAATGGATGCCATTTTTGCAGTTCGCCAGTTGTGTGAAAAATACAGAAGAGCACACAAGAACTTGCATATGGTATTCATTGACCTGGAAAAGGCGTATGATCGGGTTCCGCGTGAAGTTGTATGGTGGGCCCTTAAGAAGAAATGTGTGCCTGAGAAATACCTGCAGTTGATCCGAGCCATGTACCTCAAATGCAATACCCAAGTCAGGACGGCAGCTGGCCTTACAGCCAGTTTTGATGTCGCTGTTGGTGTGCACCAGGGATCGGCTCTTAGCCCGTACCTCTTCCTGTTGATTGTGGATGCTGTCACTGCAGATATACAGGAGGAGGCGCCCTGGTGCATGCTCTTTGCGGACGATATTGTGCTGGTGGCAGAAAGTGGCAACGAGGTGCAGAACAGACTGGAGGTGTGGCAGCATAGACTTGGAAGTTTTGGCCTTAAAGTCAGCAAAACAAAAACACAGTATATGTTTTGCGACTATGGCGGTCTTTCAAGTTCTGTGTCTGTCACACTCGATGGAATGCCGATACCAGTCTGTTCCGAATTCCGCTACCTTGGGTCACTTATGCAAAGTGACGGGGGTATTGACCGAGATATAAGGCAGAGGATCAACTCAGGGTGGATGAAATGGCGACAGGTCTCATCCACAATATGTGACCCCAGAATGCCCTTCAAATTGAAGGGCCAAATATATAAGACCATAATAAGACCTGTCGTAATGTATGGATCGGAGTGTTGGGCTACAAAGAAGACGGATGAAAGGCGACTGCATGCAGCAGAAATGCGAATGTTGCGATGGATGTGTGGGGTAACACGGATTGACAGAGTGAGGAATGAATACGTTAGAGGAAGTTTGAAAGTGGCTCCTGTGATAGATAAGCTGAAAGGAAACCGTCTGTCGTGGTATGGTCATATTATGAGAAGGGACGAAACATATATTGGTAAAAAAGTAATGAGTATGAAAGTCGAAGGATGGACAAACAGAGGAAGGCCAAAGAAAAGATGGATGGAGTGTGTGAGAGAAGATATGAAAGAAAAAGGGGTGACTGAAGACATGACGGCTGATAGGGATGTTTGGAAGGATAAAACATACTGCGCCGACCCCAAATAAAATTGGGAACAGGGCAAGTGAATGATGAGAGAAATAATGATTAAGGTGTTGGTAACAGTCGATGTAATTGCTTAAAGCACTGTTTCTGAATCAAAAAATATCTTTACCACTCTATCTAGTTAAACGCAATAGAGGTGCTCGTAACATGTTTTTGTGAACTCCATTCAGATTTCAATAAAACTTTTAATTATATTTACTTGAAATTGTGCTTTCTTGAGGCACTATAAATTATATTGATATATTAAATTAAAATTTTCAAGATATTTACCATAAAATTTTACTAGAACACCGTTTAACACTCCACATGAATAAGTTTAAAACAATGATCGATCGATATACAGGGTGTATTCAGACCGTGTTCGGAAACTAAGGCAGATAATAACTGCCGTGATTACAAACACCGTGACATTAAAAAAACCCGCCAAAAATTAAAAAAATACGTCAATTTTTTTTATTTTTTTTTAACGCCCATGGGTTTGTAATCACCGTAGCTATTACCTGCCTTAGTTTCCGATCACGGTCTGAATACACCTGTATAAAACCCAAAGCGTTAAGTGACAGTATGAAAAGACACTAGTGATTTAAACGAAGCACTAATAAACTGACCTCGTCAGACCATAGGCAATCTCCACATACGCAAATTCACTAGTCAACGAGTGTCCGAAATAACTCGGCATCATCTCTAACTTCGGCCTGTCTGTGTCTATATTCTCAAAAACCACTAGTGACGCAACTTTAATTTGGCGCCACATATCGTCGAATTCATCGACTATCGACATATCGATGGGCTGCCCTAGCGCCAAGTCTATGGCGCACTGCTTCAACACGTTGTTAAAATGGCGTATGATGAATCTGCGGTCGAGAAATCAGGCTTTGTAGCCTTTAGTACACAATATAAACTATGTAAGCATTGTCTTACCGATTTGCTGAAGCCACGCCATCTTTCATCATTCCAGTGAATTTCCGCTCGCCTGTTCGTGTGTAATCGCCCTGTAATGTAACATAAATACGATATCATTACTTTTTCGATTATACGGGTTCGTTTTTTTTGGAATCTCGTTAATTCGATATCGATATCGAGTGAACCAAGGCCACAAAAACGATCTTGGATGTGATCGCCATGGTATTTGCGAGTTTTTATCCAGTTTTCGATTATCACTTTAGAATAAACTATGTATTAAAAACCCACATGGCAATTTTTTTTTCAAGGATTTTGACATTTCTTAGCCCAGAAAATATTGAAAATGAAATTTTATAGGCCAGTGTTGACTAATTTGTAACCCCTGTACGTTGTAGAGGTACTTTGTGCCCAGTAGTTAAATATAAAAAGAACTATGCAGGCTTTTACACATAAATAAAATCCAAAAGGCATTACCTTCAAAGCCTTGGTGCCGGCGTACTGCCTGGACACTACGTCGCCATTATCCGCCCACATAGTGAGGAAGGCCTGTCTCAGCGAGGGGGGCAGACCGCAGCCCGGAGTGCCGAGACCGAGGCGACATAGCTGCTGCTCTAGTACGTACTTCGCTATAGCCGTCTGGAACCAATAACATGAAAATAAATACTGATTACATAACATATAGTATAAGCTACAGTGAAAATATAAACTACGTACATAAACTCAAGCGTGTATTCCCTGGAAGGGTAGGCAGAGGTGCATTTCTGCACCCACATTTCGCCAAGTATGGTATCCATCCCACGTAATTGGGGGAAAAAATAAACTCTATAAACTTAATTAGTTCCTATGGCAATAAAATCTATAATTGTTAGGTACGATTACGGTTACATTATCTTTTGTTTAATATATTTTATTGATAGTAACACAGACAATAGAACAGTAGTTATTATTATAATATGGTCATTTGGTTTTGGGTCATTAGTTTAAACTACGCACTGGAATCGATTTCTAAACAGTATTAATGCTATCTGAATAGTTATCGATACTCTTGTCCAAATATATTTGATAGTGCTTTAAGATAAAAATATATTAATGACGCAGCGAAAGTAGAAGAAAAATATGAATAACGTTTATTTATAAGCTCATGATCAGTCGTATGGCAAATGACAAGTTACAACGACTCCACTATTCCAGGATATTCCTATAATCTAACAAAAGGACATTATATTACTCACTTCCTTAACCACATTGATGTAGTAATGAGTATGGTCCACCAACTCGCATTAGGCCAGCGTGGTGGACTAGGGCCTAACCCCTCTCAGTTGTAGAGGAGGCCTGTGCCCAGCAGTCGGACGCATATGGGCTGATGATGATGATGATGAATGAGTACGGTACCTGCACCACGTTGGTCCTATCGAGGCAGTCGATGCAGTTGACCCTGAAGACTCCGCTCTGGGTGCAGATGAGGCCGCGGTCGTCACGCCAGCAGAACCGCATCTCCGATATCACGTCGGCGATCGCGTTTATCAGGATGCTCACATTCTCGTAGTGCATGCCGCGACTGGGGACAATAACCAACATATATACACTGACGCCTGCATTCCACGAGAGGTAAGCAAAGGTGAATGTCAGGGTTTCTTAAAGTGGGAAACGCTAACCCCTAGGGGTTCGCCATTCGACGGAAAGGGGTTCGCTACAAAATTTACGTAATGGTGACTTGATGCCTAGCAGGCACGTGCGGCACACATAGTGGCTACAACATACTTATATGAGATTGGGTTTTCACATCTGATCATGATAAAAACTAAATACAAAAATCGACTTGATAACGAGTCAGAGACTTCATTTGCGAAAAGAATCAAGCACACCCATCATATTAATATTGAAAAGATATTCCTTTTGGCACTTTGTTATCTTTTATTTTCTTCCACACACAATTTTATTATTTTCAGGGGTGGGGGGATTTAATTAGTTAGTTAAAGGGTTCGCTGTCACCTAGAAACTTTAACATGGGTTCGTGACACCAAAAGTTTGAGAAACCGTGGTGTATGTTAACACCCGAAACGGTTTGATGTCTTTTGTAAAAGGGGAGATTGAAAATAGAAAATTTGCATGTAGACACATTAAATGGGACAAATAATTGTAGTTCGAGCAAATATTGATCGTTGCAATTGATTGTAGGAAGGTTTTAAGCCACTGAACTACGAATCATTGTCTAAAATTGTGGTAAAAGAATATTAAGATCACAGGAGCACCCTCAAGTCAATTTAGACTTCAGTACAAATAAATACAAGTGTTGGATTTAATATCAGTATCCACGAGGGACTATTTAGTCATAACACATTCAAAATATAAAAATATTTATGAACCAATCCAAATTTATAATGCAAGTAGCGTTAAGGGGTTTGTAGCCCCTCTTTACCATATGCCCCATGAAATCCTTCAACAAAAAGGATAAAAAGAAATTTCTGTACTCACCAGTACTCGTGGAAGTCGAATGTAGCGTAAATGAGGTTTGGGCTGTTGTATCGTAGCACATGGTTCCCGTACGCTTCCCAAATGACCCGTTCCCTGCCTTGCTGTTCCACTAGGTTCACTATGCACACCTGCTTGTACAAGTTGATCTCATTGTCGAAGTGTTTCTTGAACGCGGCGTGGGATTCGTCTTCAGCTGCAAAATACAAAGATTTTTAGTACATTTCTACGAATGAATATAACGTTGACTATTGTGTAAAGCGTACAGATTTTTACTAAATTCAAAATTTAAATGTAAGAATTATTTCTAACACAGCAGTTTGTTTGGTACACGTTGATATACTAAAATTATCTGATACTCACTTCTATCGAGGCGTGGCGGAGGTCTGAATTTATATTCAGGCTGACTCCAAAATATGGGCACGGATCCACGCACCTGTAACAATTATTAGCTAATTTAGTGAATGATTTATGAGAACGGAAAAATGACCTTTAAATTGTGGTGACCAAGGAACCATGATTTGGCATTAAAAGTTACCAAATTGACCGACTTTTATTTATTTGGCACAAATCATTAGTAATCGTATCCGCTCGGATATCCATCACAGTAAAAATGTAAATCACGTCATATTAGCGTAATAACTCAAAATGTATCAGACGGGCATAATAGTTTCGACAGATGAGAGATCATTGTAGTCGCTTCTCGCCAGTCTTTATTAGTCTGAGCTGAGTTTAGCATCAGATGCGATGTGGCCAAGTTACCGTCAATGGTAATGTTAAGAAACTAGTTTTATGCTATGGGTATCAAAACTATCTAAAGTTTTCGTCCTGAAATAAGGAACCGTAAAGATGTTCATCCATGAACCCGCGATCGGTTTCTAATCTTAACTAACCGCAGGATAGTTTCTATATTAATATTAGAGTCAGAAACATAATTACAGTACTAATACAATACTGTAAATCAAGCGATAGCGCGACGGTCTGCAATTAGTTGGCTTCCATACAAGGAAAATACAACATTGATCTATTTTTATTATGTTTGTATTAAACCGCGGTGGTGTCATTTTCTGCTGATCCTTTTACAAACAATGTCAGCCCAGCATTATTCATTTGTATGTTCACTTAACAATGTATATTTATTTTATCTACATTATCCTTTTTTAGACTGCTTCAATGATCTTGGAATCGTTATCTGGGCGGGCAGGGTATTTCCGTTGTCGATTCGATCCGATATATTCTAAAAAAAATGCCTCTAGCATTGCCTGCTGCTTACTTATCGAATAAAGTCAAAACTTCCAAAGCTGATTTCAATGATATTTTCTATGGACTTTGGGAAATAACATAGGCTACTTTATTATATTACATTTTATCTGGGCGACGCTGGGACCGACCACTAATCACAGATACAAAAAAAAAATCACCCAACTTGCTGTCAATTACATTTGGAATTGAAAACGCAACACGCGTGTTCATTACCAAATCAGTAAAGCGAAAGATTACAGTTTTATAAGAATAATAAGTAACAGTTATAGGTACAAAAAAAAAGTGGACGAAATCGGCGGCGCGTGACGTAATATTTTTACGTGCTTCACCAATGTAACTGTTGGGAAGACACTCCGTTATATACAAATTGGTACAATTTAGTCAGGGCGCTGCAAGCTGTTTCGACTGGCAAATAATTACTATTGTCGTATGACACAATTTTGCCAGCACGATGATGGCTGGATGTACTCAACGATCTCAGAAAAACATATTTGCGTGCGAATCCTAAAATTTGGAATCCATAATGGTTTTTGAGTAACAACACATAAACTAACGCCTGTATTCCCCGAAAGGGTAGGCAGAGATGCACTTCTGCACCCACATTTCGCCAGGTTTTGTATCAGTCCCACGTAATAGGGGGCGAGCCTATTGCCGTTTTTCGGGCACAATTCCAGACTCCGTGCTGCTACTGAGAATTTCCTAATTGAAAAACCCAATAAAACTTTGCCCGACCCGGGAATCGAACCCAGGACCCCTAGATCGCACGGCACATACTTGTGCCGCGAGACCATGAGGCAGTCAAGCAACAACAATTTGTTTCGAAGCAAGATCCAGTAGCAAATTTGATACATTGAGGTAATTCTTGTACGCTGGTGGAATTTCTGTATTTGCAATTCTGGTGGTACCTTTAAAACCTCATAGCATGGAATTTTTCATACGAGATACACATAAACTGAAAAGAGGTTTACCTCAATATTGGAGTAAAAACGCTTTAAAGAATAAAAGTACTGTTTAGATGCCAAAGCATGTAGTTTCACCATTATTGTTGACCTACCAAAGTAAAAGTAGCTACCGCGTTTAGATGTGTCACAAGAAGCGCTGGTGTAGAGTGAGTACTGGAAATTTAAAGTAATTTCATATTAAATCTTGTTTTTGCGCGCCTAATGTCAAATTTTGAAACCAATAATGCGGAACAAATGCAAATCTTACTCGCTTTTTTTCACATAAAAAATTACTAAAACTTCTAGAATATCGGCTACATCCTTGATGACTGTGGCGAGCTAAAAAAGAATTTAATAATACTAATCTAGGAATATATAGAGACGCTTTATGGTGTCTACCATCCCGGCTAGAGTCAAAACGTTCTCATATTCGTAGCTTTGTTGTAGTATGAAGTGAATAATTATTTCAGAAGTTCGGCATGGTAGTTGGGAACCTCTCGTCACTTTATGCTTTGTTCTGACATTGTGCTTATCATGTGCTGTTTTGACACATTGTGGCGCTGCTATAAACAAGGGTTCTGTTTTCCTTAAAAAGTGCTAGAAAATATGTCAGCAAAATATATGTACTCGTACTTGAAAACATTTTTATCACTCACCTGCACGAAAGATGCTCTGTGGATGCTGTCACTGCATATAATTGACACAATTTGCTCAGTTTCTACGTAGTTAGCGACGTTGCCCCCAGGTTCGATTCCTCGCCGATTGTACCTTGCGACATATTGTGTGATAAATTTATATACCCTTAAATCTACATACATACATATATTCACGGATACACAGTACCCACATACGTTCTGTAAGGGGTCAATAGAGACGTTTTTCGACAGCAGTACACTCCGAGATTCGAATTCACGACATCACTACCGCACACCGCCCCCCGCCCCCTTCCCATGTCGCGAAACAAATAAGACAGAATCGTGAAGTGTAAGTATAATAAAAGAGATTTATTTTCTTCGAAATTAAAACGGCCCGTACTCGTACCTTATGTTCTCTGATTTTTTAAAATATAGGTACTATTGTAACATCACATCAAATTTATTCATTTCATAAATTGAGTACATAGAACATTTAGCAATGCCATACGCACCAATAAAAATAGCACTATAGAAATAAAATAGATACTGTAACTTCTTTTATCACTACTATTTTTTTAATAAAAAAATATACTTTTTGGAATCAATGATGATCCCGAGTCATTCCACTCGTAGTGAGACCAGATACAAAAGCGATGCACTCATGAATGGCAAGTTGGTCAAGGCCAGTCGGCCATCAAACTGCTGGCTCTAAGCCAAATGAAAAATGCTACTCATTTCCTAATACAGTATACTGAAGTGGTATCTAATGCCAAGTGCAGAGCAATAAATTTTGAAAACAATAATTTTATTTTATTATGGGTACTTGATTTATTACATACACATACATAAACTCACGCCTGTATTCCCTGAAGGGGTAGGCAGAGGTGCATTTCTGCACCCACATTTCGCCAGGCATGTATCAGTCCCACGTAATAGGGGGCGAGCCTATTGCCGTTTTTCGGGCACATTTCCAGACTCCGTGCTGCTACTGAGAATTTCCTAATGGAAAAACCCAGTAACACTTTGCCCGACCCGGGAATCGAACCCAGGACCTCTAGATCGCACGGCATATACTTGTACCGCGAGACTATTAGTTGTCACTAAAACCGTTTTAGAGACTGATAGTACGATTGCGCTCTTTTATCTCAGTGAAATCAATAATCGTCTATAGTCGTATTTTTAATTAGACGAAGCCAACTGACGTTTACTGTGTTGTCAGTTTTTGATGAAATAAAAATAGTGTTGTGACAAAGTGAATGATTGAAAAAACTCCGTAATGAATGAAATTGCCTCGATTGTTTAGTGAATAGTAAGTGTGCCGAACTGCCGATATTCGGTACGGGGTTCGAATTTTAGTCGTGCTTTGTACGTACCAACGAGTTTTCGACGACTATGTTCCTATAGTATCTACCTATACTGAATACAGTGTTTTACACATTAAGAAAAATATTGCGAGGAAACTTGTAAGACTGTTCTTATTTCAATTCATCATGTAGTTGAAACTATAGATGTATAAAATATAATAATTATAAGTAGGTAATGAAAATAAAAAACATCGCTTATTACATAATTTGTTTTTATTCATCATCAGATAGAAAATCATCACTATCGCTTTCGGGCACATTAATTATAAATCTGTCTGAAACATTGTCGATCATGTCGTCGAGACCATACATTTTGTCTTCTTCTTTAATTATATGAGACACCCACCACACCAATTCCCAAAATGTCAGCTGTTTTCGAAACACGGTCTTTTTTTCGGGAGCCTCAATAGGTAATAGTGAAGCAGCTTTCTCCTCAAATACGTGTTTGAAGACGTTTTGTATCATGAGTTTTTCGGTAACGCTTAAAGCAATCCGTGGTTTCTTCTTTCTTGGAGACAAGCTTTGGCTTGACGTGCTTGGTTGAGGATCCATATCGTTTGTACGAAACAATATAGCAACAAATAAACACAACAATTACCACAAACACAACGTAACGAAAAACTTAACAAAAACAATAACTAAACAGCGTGAGCGCAGAAAAAACATTCGTATTATCAGACCAGAGGTTAGGAGCCGAATGACAAACAAAATGGCGACCGACACGCGCGGCGTTGATCGGTGTTGGCACTAGTCGCCGTGCCGCGCTTTGTAATAAGCCGTCAAAAACCGGTTTAATGGCACACTACTAGTAACTTATATCACAGCACTTTTATACAATTTTATTGTAAAATGGAAATAATATTCTTTTATAGTTTAAAATGATTAACTATTCACACTCATTGTTCATTCATCTGATTGAATGAGAACTGAACGCATCACTTTAAATATTGCAACATTATTTTACAAAGTGACATTAGCTACTGTCAGTTGGCTTCGTCTAATTAAAAATCCGACTATAGTGGTCTCCCGGAAAGAGTAAATTAGATTCACGCGAGTAAAGCGTTATAATATTATCCATTAAAAAATTATCATTAACGATGTCTGAAAACATGCTTGAAATACAGACTTACTAAATATTACTAAATAATACGACTGCCTCGTGGTCTCGCGGTACTAGTATGTGCCGTGCGATCTAGAGGTCCTGGGTTCGATTCCCGGGTCGGGCAAAGTGTTATTGGGTTTTTCCATTAGGAAATTCTCAGTAGCAGCCCGGAGTCTGGAAATGTGCCCGAGAAACGGCAATAGGCTCGCCCCCTATTACGTGGGACTGATACATACGTGGCGAAATGTGGGTGCAGTAATGGACCTCTGCCTACCCTTTCGGGGAATACAGGCGTGAGATTATGTATGTATGTATGTATGCAAATACTACTTTGGCAAAACGTTAGAATAGAAATTTACTTCTGCCTACTCGTCAAAGGCACAGGATTTGCATACGTATATGATGTTAATTTTTAAGTGTGAAACTTACCTTGTCCCCGCCTGATATCTCGAGCGTCGTGAAATAAGCCCCAGTGTAAAGGTCTCATCACAACTATTGGAGTTAGAAAGGCTTTCCGTGTTTAGCGGGTTCGCGTCCGCGGGTTCCACTGCTATTTGGGACAAATGCACGTATCCTTGGATGATTGGCAGGATCCATTGATCGCAGTCGGGACTCTGGAAATGGTGACTCAGCTATAGGTATGCACATTTTAGTACATAGAGTACTTTCGTAGGCACTAGTCAATTTTACCACTGATAAAGATGTTGATCATGTATTAAGAAAAAATAGAGTTGCTGATACAAATTCTTTTGTGTTTTTTTTTAAATCATAAAAATACATAATTTTATTAAGAAATTCTTTTGTATCTATTACAATCTCGCTTCGTATTTTTAAATCGTTCTTGAGATGATTTATGTATATTTATGTACATTGTTACATTCTGCTGCCTTTCATAAACGTCTTCATACAAAGCAGAAGTTGGTTTTTAATATGATTAGTCAATCATGGTATATTTTGGTTTTTATAATAGTTTTAAGTTAAGATATTATTACCTATTCAATTCAACAGTAATATTTGTTGATTAAAGAAATATGAATTACTTGTATCGCCTTTGCAAATTTTGCTTATTTGTTGTTTACTAAACCAATACCAGTTTCTTGCCCGTTCTTCTCTAGTGATGACTTCCGAACAGGGTGGAAACCAAATTTTGAAATGACTGAATCTAAGTGATGTAAATTTGACATTTCATAGATTCAATAAATATAATTTCATTTCATTTCAATATTTTTACTTATTCGACAAACCATAACTACATTGAGCCAAGGAACTATAAAAAATCTTTCTCACAATAATTCTCGTTTGTAATTATTATATGCCATTATAAGAGTAACTCGCACTATAACATTAGGGAAGTTGAAGAGTTTGCACCTCATTCCCCCTCTCTCTACGTATGGAACGGTAACGTTTTGCTTTAAAATAAATACACAAACATTTGTCTCGACGGTCTTATCCCGCGGCTCCTAGCGTTACAAAGTCTGTCAATGCACGTCTGAGACTGTCAATGATAACTTTGTTTTCGATATTTCAAATGAAAAAGTGCTCAAACTAATTTTGTAAAACTATATTTGCGGAATGCCGTCTATCCTATTTATTTTGATACAATAACCACAATACCTATTTATTATCTATTATTTGTTTTTAGGAATTGCACTAACATGTGGCAAATACAGATAACAATATACATAGTTTAATATAATTCAAATATCTTGAATCAAAGCGTGTATTATAAACCACATAAATACTACCAATAATATAAATGTGTTATGCTGTTGGCATACATGATTAAATTAGGAATAATATGGAATTTAAACTGATGAAACAATAAACAAGAAAATTTGAACAGGAAGTTTATACAAGGCAGATGAAATTCAAGCGAGGGTTTATTGAATATTCATGACTTTACGAAGTGAAACCAGAGATATTGCTCTAAGGTTCACCTGTATTTACTTAAGGTAATGGAAATTGTTGTAGCTTCTACAACCTTGGTTATTGGTAATCTAATCGAAAACAGGTTTTATTACAAAAAAAAACATCAACAAATAAAGAAAAAACAAACATTATACTGATAAAGAACAACGAAACTCACCCCCAAAGCTATTATGTCTTTAAGCATATGTTTGTTCCAGAAGAATCTATCGTCGACGTGTTTCCACCATCGCGTGATATCCGTCACTGGTCTGCCAGTACCCTCTTCAGACTCCAACATTTTTTCGATCTCATACTGTCTCTGGAGGCTGTTCGTCAAGTCCAGGGTGCGAGAGTAATAGAAGCTGTCGGAGTCATCGAATATCTTGAGCAACTCATCGGTGAGACGTTTTTCAAAACGCTCCGCTACTTTGGGATCTCTTTGCTTTTTTACTGTTTGTTTTACCTGTAAAGAATATTATTTATTTAGTTTATAGTATAATAGTTACGGATTTTGGAAATGTGCCGGATAACCGGCAATACGGTCGCCCCCGATTGCTTGGGAATTAATAACTGGGTATGGAAATGCAGTTCTGCCTACCTCTAAGCCTTAAGGGTACAGGCGTGACAAATTTTGTATATTTCTTTTTTGCGCAGCAAAATTGCTTTGAGGGAAAGAGCTGTACGAGCTATACAGAGTATCGACTGACGAGAAAAGATACAATTATCTGTAACACTATTATGTCGATTTGCACTAGATAGATTCTAGAACATGACACACTTGTTTGGATCACTATACTATTTATATCTAGTGTCCAGTGGTTACCATCCGTAAGGGAAAAAAACTATCTAGTGCTGTATTTATTAGCTCAACAAATAGGTACCATAGATTGATAAGGTATTTTCCATTCCACGCTTTACTGAAATACTTAATAAATATTTTTTTTAGGTACTGCTGTTCCGATTAACGCTAAATAATAATCCATTGTAATAATCTAGTACTCAGCTTACAACTTTGGTGGCGCTAGGTTAATGTACCGACTGATATTTATGAAATAGCTTATAGTAATAGAAAGATAAAATTGACTTTATATTTTGTTTTTGTGAGTATTCAAATTATATTCTTAAAATTGCCGAATAAGATTGTTGTTGATTATAATTGACTATTAAATGAGAATATCGAAGGTTGATTGCGTGCGACCAATTTAAGTACCTACTTAAGGGGGGAAACCAGTTTAGACCGATCGAAAAATCGTCTTTTTTTATTGCATGAATCGTTAGTATAACTATTCAAGAATATGTGGTCAAAATTTCAAAGCAAAATTCCCATTAGTTCGAACGATGAATGAATGCGAATGATCTCGCGCGGGACGAGACAGAATAGGCGCAGCTCATTGGAGACGAAGGAAGCTCGTATAGCTCGTCAAGTGGAGTTGCAAGCTAAAAATGAGGCATATGAGCAAGAAGAGGGATTGTTATATGGTGCTGGAATAGCTGATTAACCGGTGAGCATTTTTTATAATTAATTACTGCCTTGAATTTCTCGTTTTCGCTACATTTTATTTCAAACGCGTTTTTCTCGAAACGACTTTTTTTCGACTTGCGTACATTCTAGCTCAAAAAGTTATTGATCAATCGTTCTGAAATTTAGTGTAGATATTCTTTATTCAATTCCACGTAACATGAATCAAACTCGGGGATTATATTGTTATTAAAAATATATTTTTTTATGCAAGAAAGATGAAAAAATATAGTATAAAAACATGACATTGTGTTCAAACACCTCAAAAAACATGCAATTTTCAATTTGTTTGATCAAAATTAGGTTCATATTCTTAGAAAATATGTTTTTAATGAAAAAAACAAATCCTAATGATTACAGATAAAAATTGCGACGTCAGGGATGTACGCCAACCAAATGCTCGGATGGCAATCGCCCATGGACTGCACGCGGTAACTCCACTGTTTCCGGCGGAAATCGTTTGAAAATTTTTTAAAGTATACTTGAAAACATTAATAAAATATCCTCCAAGTTTAAACAATTTGTGATTATTCCTTCCTGGTTAAAAAAAATCATGAAAAACAGCAAAATTTCGACCTCATAAACTGGTTTCCCCCCTTAAATAATATTTCCTTAAGATTTTCGGTCTCATTATCCTAAGAGCGAAATGTATATCCTATTTTTGATTGATACTATCTTACGCTGTATCTGATAAGTTTGGTGTCAAGTACCAAACATTATGTGTCATGTGATACCCTCTCAATTTGTAGTGCAAAATGTGCAACGCATATGGATTTATATTTCGAAAGGTATATATTACCGGAGATCATATGTATGGACACAAAGTTCTACTAAATGACTACATATGGCATTATTAATTGTATTTCATATTTACGTTCACTATAATTACTGACGTCATGCTCTAATTAACACACATGAGTTTTGTCATCATCAAAACAAAGGCAGATGATTTTTTGTTAATTATTTTACACATATCAGATACACTAACTATGACTGCCTCGTGGTCTCGCGGCTCAAGTATGTGCAGTGGGATCTAGAGATCCCGGGTTCGATTCCTGGGTCCGGGCAGCACGGAGTCTGGAAATGTGCCTAAAATCGGCAATAGGATCGCTTCCTATTACGTGGGACTGATATATATCTGGTGCAATGTGGGTGCAGAAATGCACCTGTGCCTATCTCTTTGGTAAATACTGGCGTGAGGTTATGTAGTTACATATGTATGTATATCAGTTATATGAATGCGCGCTGGTAAGTGTGTATAATAAACTGCACGCCTACATTATTGGACTGATTTTGAAGATTCTTCTTTATAGAAATAGATGTGTACCTGGGGACAGTTATCGGCTAATTTTTATAACTGCGCGAAGTCGAACCTACATATTTCACAATAATGTGTCTGTAATACCCCTGTGCTATTGTTCTAACTAGGGAGACAAACATTTCGCCTTTTAACTTATGTCGATCAGTATTATCACTATTTTGCACTTTCCTTAGTGGTTCATAACTTTCTTTTTCGCCCAGATTTCGATATGATGTAAAATCCGTAATGGAACCCATGCAAGTCTGTCACTTGCCAAAGCCAGGCTATGTATCTCAAATAACAAACAGTCTGATATTGGCGTGCCGTTTTGGGACATTAAGTTGCAATTGTTTCTCTATATTTGAACTGCACAGTACCACCAGGCACAAGTATATTTAATTTACATACATAATTTTCTGTATTCGGCAGAGATTAATTTCTGCACCCATATTTAGACAATTTCGTCCCACATAATAGGGGCCAGGCGTAATGCAGTTTTTCAGGTACATTTCCACACTCTGAGCTGTTACTGAGAATTTCCTAATACAAAAACCCAATAACACTTTGCCCGGTCTGGGATCGCACGGCACATACTTGCGCCGCGAGACCACAGGGCAGGCCAAAATTATTAAATTTACCATGTAGCTTTATTAAAAAATTAAAACTAATTTTAGGTAAAAGTAAACATCTGCTATTAGGCTAGCTATATATTTTTTTTACTTATATCAATTTCTTTGTTTGTAGTCACAACATTGCAGCTGTATACCATTTAACATGTGTCTATCAAGAAAAAGTAGATTCTGACAATCCACAAAGATTTTTGACTTGTCATAAATGTGTGATATTGTGACTAATACCCATTAAATCAGCTTCATTGCATTATAGTTTATCTATTAACTGATTAAATGTGTTTGCATAAAGGATGTGTCATTAAAATGGACCATCCCATTTCCAGATATAATATCACAATGATAAAAGATAAGTTGAACATAATGAGGAACTTATTGTGTTGTGATTTAATGATTGGTGAAATAATGGTTATGGTGTTTGAAATTGTATTATATTACTATTCAATAACCACACAAACATTTTTATTTATGTTATTTTTATATTAAATTGTAAAATGATTTTTGACTTGAAAATTTTTAAGGTTTCATGCTCCAATTTTTTTATTAAATAAATAAACAGAACTTGTAGCTACATATTAAATATGTTATTTTATCATTCTCACCTGAGTAGCAGCTTGCTGAGTGGTAGTTTTGATGGTATTACTGACATTCTTGACTGCTCCAACAGTTTTGTTCAAAAAAGCTGAATTCTCAAACAATCTACTTCCAATCTTTTTGTTTGTGCTGGTTATAGAGCTTGATGAGCCATGTTTTGTACAAATACATAACTCTAGCTCTTGGTTGGTCACTCCCATGTTCAGGAAACATACTGATTTAATTTTATGTATAGTGTGATGAAAGTATATATTTCCAACCGGCACACTTTCTTTGATAATCATCAATCGCGGTTCAAATATATTTGAGTGTTCAACTTTGCCAACAATACCTTCTGTTATGCCCAAACATTCTATATCTTCGATGTCGGACATGTCCCATGCTACAATAATCATATTTATGCAACAATTTTTTGGATAATATTTCAATAATATTGCAATTTAGAAATATAAGGAAATTAATGTGCCTTTGTCTTTTTAGACTATTATAAATAATTAACTATATAGATGGCACTATTCAATTATTTATACATATTTATTCAGCAATTTAGTGGACATTCGCTTATAAATTAATACAAAAATAAAAAAGAAGTACGACTGTTAAAAAAATTATCAATTTGATTATAGAAAGAGAGGATTTTAGTATCTCAAAGAATTTCTTAAGCAGATTCTTATAGAAATAAGATAAAATTTTATTCAGAATTTCAAATGCATTTAATTTAGGTCACAGTATACACAAGAGAAATAAAATACCATTTGACTTACCTGACCGTACTGAAAAAGCTCCCGACACTCTATTCCACCATAAACTCGACTCATTTTTAACAAATATATAATACAATTCTGATCTAAATAATTCCATTTTGATTTTATTTAATTCAATGCACACAGTCTCGAATTAATTTCATCCTGTTTGTTATTGTTGTAATTTGTGCCAATTTGACGTTTTGCAAAAGGGGAGGGGAGTGACGAGTGACGACTGTCGACTGACGATTCGGATTGACATTTGACAGCCAATTTTGTTAGAGGGTTTAATCATGTCATGATAGAATAACAATTAAAAATTATCAAAATTAAAAGGAATACATTTATTAAATATCTTTCGAATAAATTAGAAATCAAGACGTGATTTTTAATTCGTGTACCACAAAAGATGTTCCATTTTATTTCTACCACAAATATATACCAATTTTGTTTTATTTTGCGTATCACTATGAGAAATATAATAAAAAACCTATATGACTTTATTTAAAATTAAGACACCTCTGTAAAACAGTTACCTACTTTAGAAATGAAATATATTTTTATTGCGGCTTTATAATTCAGAATCTTTGCCTTATGTAATAAATCACGGCTTATCTGCTCATTTGGCTTTAGCACAAAAATATGAATGAATGACGTACCTACTTAAATTAATTATATTACGAAGGCTTGGCTCAGGCCTCTTTACGTAAACTACTCAGTAATAAAGATGATGAGGCTGTATGGGCAAGAAACCTTTGCCTTCCCTAAAAAAAATATTGTCCACTTAATTGACTTGACATTCGTCGAGTTGTGTGTGTGATGTTGGCATCACTGACGGAGGAAACTTCCGGTTCTTGCTAACGCCATTATTTTACGGCGTTTTTGTTGTAAATTCTTATGCATATGACGCTTTTTTACACAAAATGGATTGGCAACTGACATGTCGAGTATGTTTAGAAAGCGGTGACATGGTCTCCTTGTTTGATTGGGACGAAAATAATGAACAACTCAGCGACAAGTACACGTTCTGTTGTGGCGTGGAGGTACGTAAAAATTACCACACCAAAATGGTTGCATTGGCCACCCTATTAATTTTTCGTATATAATGTTGCTATGGTTTATTTTGATGATATTGCTATTTTTTTCCTGACATCCCAGAAATATTCTGATGCAGTGCAACCAGTGATTTTTAATATATTTTACATTTTTTAGGTAAATAAAAATGATACATTGCCGACGCTAATTTGCTTGAACTGCGTGGACAAACTTACATTTGCATATCAATTCAAACAACAATGTCTTACCTCCAACGACACGCTCAAAGAATGTTTGGACGAATTCAAAAAAAGTTCTGCTGCTGTATCGGCATCTATATCTGCAAATAGTAAGTATTATGTTAATCACATTTTATTTTGCATTTTTGTATTCGTCAAAGGTCACACGACCGATATTCGTTGTATAATATGTACTCAGAACATTGCATTTTTGGTGCAATAAACCTTGCAAATTAAATTAGCTCTAATACAACAATGGTTTCTCTAAACTGGGATGGCTATGATCAATACCCACATCAAATTCACATGTAACATCAATTATGTTCATGTTTATTCTAGCAAGAATGAAGTATAACCCTAAAAGGGGAGTTTATTAGTGAGAATTTATGTTAAAAATTATTCTGATCCTTATTTATAAGCAGAGCCTTTCATTCAATTACTTTTCTATAAAATTTCTTAGTTGTGTAGTCTGCCAACCCGCACTAGGCCAGCATGGTAGACTAAGGCTTAAAGCCTCTTAAGTTATAGAGTAGGCCTACGCCCAGCAGTGGGATGTAAATGGGCTGATGATGATGAATACTTATGCAATTGTATATATGTATTAATTTATTTGTTTTTTTTTTCAGCGGAAACAGAGACAATCACAATAAAACAAGAAAATGGTTTACTCCTTCAATATGATTTGCCAGTAGAGCATGACCCACAGGGGCAATGGTCAAGAACGGCTGTAAAGGCCCCCATCACTATAATGACTAAAGCACCCCCGCCAAAGAAGAGAGGAAGACCTAGGAAGTATCCAAATGAGCAGGGGCGCATCAGTTAGTTGTCATTTCATATAATACTATTTATTTTCAAGTTTGTCATGGAATTTAGGTTGTTCCTGTATGTTTAATATCATCCTTGTATATTCCTTTTTACAAAGACCAATATATAAGACATATATCTTCTGGACAGTAGTTTCTTTTTTTGATTAATAGAAGTAATAGTATGCCAATCACATACCCCTAAATAAGCCCTAGCCCAACATTAATTAACACGTCTGGTATTAGGAATATTGTGAAAGACTTGACAGTCTTGAGCAGTTTGAATCCATCATTCTTTGTAAACTGTCAATGTTATTTTTTTGCAAATATTTATATATTTTCATTTATAGCACAATATATAAGTTTCTTATGGTTTCACATTCTTTTGTCTAAGCAGATCTATCTCCATATCAACATAAGAAGCCTAAAGTATTGACAAAGGAGCCGGAGTCGCTCACATCATTGATTGAAAATGGAACCCTTCAGGACGCTGTTAAAGAAGAACCAATTGATGAAGAAGAAGAAGATGCATTTGGTGGTGGTGGTAAGACATTCTATTTGTAGTAATCATTGATATTGAATTTATTGAGCTAAATGTTTTATATGTCTTATTTTAATTTTTAGATTACCCTGATGATGATCCAGATTTTGTTCCTGAAGGAGAACCTGAATTAGATGCAGTGAAAGACGAGGTATTTTATGCCAGCTGTGCATAAATCCAAATTTGCATAGTTACTTTTATAAAGACAATAGTTATTTTATTTTTCTGTAAGAAACATGATTTGTGTAGAGTATATTTGCTGATAAGCTATGTACATGATAGGAAGCCTTAATTAATAGTTCTACTACCAAGAGTTTAATAGAGTTGCTTATTGGAAAGTGTAAAGTATACCATTTTGTTTTACAGGTAACAGAACAGCCCAGAAAACGTGGTCGGCCACGTAAAGAACCAAAAGAGCCTAAACCTAAGCCAAAAGTAGAAGATGGTGAAGATGTCCTGCTTAAGGAAACAATAATGGCCTTCTCTGAACCAATCCCAGAACATATCCTAAACCCAAAACCTAGAAAAAAATATGCAGCCCCCAAAAGGAGATATGTTTATGAAAAAACGTGAGTAGTTTTCTTTGAGATTCTTCTTCCTCATTTCCTCACTGCTGAGGATCGCGATGACGTCCATTTTGCCCAAGATGATTTGCCTTTCGAAATGGTGCTTTGGTGATGGTATAATGTGCTCTAAGAATCGAAGGGCATTTTGTTGACAGACTGCAGAGAGTTGCATGTTGAAGTTTGAGATTAAGTGGGCTAAAATATTACAATGTTTTAGAGAAATTAAACAGATTTTTTTTCAACACTAATATATAATCTGCATATTGTCTTTACTTGGTATTTGTGAAGGAATTTTGGCAATTTTCAAAAGTCTTTTTACATTTTTAGGCACACTTGCGAGACATGCGGTTCGTCATTTACGTCAAATGCTTCACTGCAGGCACATATACGCAGGCATTTGGGTATCAAGCCGTTTGTGTGCAGGTAATTATTCAAAAATCAATAATGGCTCTTTAATACAAAATAAAAAAAATACAACTATAAGTTCAAGTTGTATTATCTTTCATTCCTTATTTTTTACCTAAATGACTTTTAGAGCCACATTGACATTGAAAGAAAGGGATTGAAAATTAAAGGAGAAAGTATAAAGTTCTATGAAAAAGAAAATGTCACATGAAATGTTGGTACCTATACTCTGTAACTAGTGCCCTTTGCTAACAGTGTTTGCGGATTCGCGTGTGTGATGAAAGAGGCGCTTAAGCGGCACATGCTGCGACATACTGGCGAGCGACCATACAAGTGCAGAATATGCGACCGAAGATTCGGTGATTACGGCACGAGGCAAAAACATGAAAGGTGATTATTGCATGGCTTAGTTTATTAAATATTTTTAAAAGTTTATAAAAAACAAAACTTGTAAAAAAAAACAAGTCTCGCAACTCATTTCTTCTTCCGTAAAAAGTTGTGAGATCCATGTTATACCAAGTCGATGAATTTATTCAGTCCCCCGTTTAAGGGACCTTATGTCTTAGTTATTATGCACTTAGCTTACCAGACAACATCTTATAGTGACCATATCAATATTAAAAATATTTTATGCTTTAAATAAAAGAGTTAGATTTAGCAATCGCATGAAAACACGATGTATCTCACTCAGTGCGATTGCCAAGTCAAACTATTACAAATTATTAATTAAGATACAAATTTTGTGTCATGGGTATCAGAAACTACAAGAGACTTTACACTCTCCCAAACACCCAGACCCGAAACAAATATTTGTGGTTCATACATTTATCTCAGTGCGTGATCGAATCCGCGGCCTCACGTTTCACAAGCTGGTGTTTAGCCTGCTACGCTATGGGGCTATCGTTTATATTAGGAATATATGGTAATAATTCAGTTGATATTTTCTATTGCAGGTTACATATGGGCATTCGTCCTTACCAGTGTTCCCTGTGCGGCAAGTCGTTTACTTACTCGTACGTGTTGGCGAACCACATGCTCACACACACTGGAGAAAAGAAATATTCGTGAGTAATTAATGATTACAAATCAAAAACAGTTATTATCCATTGTTAACCTATATTCATATAAATTTTGTTTTAACAGTTGTGGTCCATGCAACAAGAAATTCACAAAAGCGCATCACTTGAAGTACCACAACAAGGTGCACCACAAAGACCTCTACATGCAACAGCAGCTTGAACTTGAAGCTAAAAAAATGCGGCGGCAAGTGAACGTTTCTAACTTATCTGAAATCATAACGGGGGAGATTGTAGATGGATCTCTGCAGTTTATGCAAAATTCTGAAGGTAAGTAAAATTTTCGACATTCTTCTCATTTTGAAAACAAAACGGTAATTTTTTTTTAGAAAAAAAATTCATTGATGAGGAAGTCTATAGACAACAATCACACAATAATTAATTATTCTTGATAGATTGATTAGAGAGGCCGCGGGTTCGATCCCCGCACCGAGACAAATGTTTGTGTGATCCACAAATATTTGTTTCGGGTCTGGGTGTTTGTGAGACCGAAAAGTCTCTCATAGTCTCTGATACCCACGACACAGGACTTGTATCCTAGTGTGGGGTCAGAACTATGTATGTGACTGTTGGGTGTATTTATTTATAGATAACTTATTATTCCTTTTTTTAAATTAAATAATATTAGACCTGTGTATCTTGTAATAGTGATAATTAATAAATTGCGACTATTAAAATGTTATACCAACACATCATCAGCCCATATAACGTGCCACTGGTGGGCATGGGCCTCCTCTACAACTAAGACGGTTTAGGCCCTACTTCATCACACTGGCCTAGTATGGGTTAGCGGACTACACACCTATGGAATGTTTTCGTTCACCGTAAAAGTACGTGACAATTCATTGCGAATATACACATAACTTCCAAAAGTCAGAGATGTGTGCCTGGGGTTTGAACCCGCGACTGCCGAGATTCTCGACGGCGCGCCTAAACCTCTAGGCCATCGCATGCTATCACAATAATTTTAATGTTTTTATACCTTTTCTTTTTTTACTTTTTATGAAGGTGGAGATCAAGAGACTCAATTACGGGTGGTTGAGACGCAAAACCAAGATGATGATGACAAAGAAACAGATCGCGCCGTGGCTGGCATGCAAGGGGTGAGCATATAATTTATTTTTAGAAATATAAGTGTAATTACATTATTATTAGCAGACTAAAATACATATTATGTTTGAATAATATTGTACTTATTAGAAGAATTAAGTCATCAGTTCATAATTATAATTGTAACAATGATTTTTATTAATTTAAAATGTATTTTTTCCAGGTGATAATGGAGTCAGATTTTTGCATTGATCAAGAAGACAAGTAAAGTTATAGTGAAATTAAGTTTAAGATAAATTGTTAGTAATTAATAATAATTAGTAATGTAAATAATAGTGTGGATTTTTTTGTAGTTACTTTTATTTAATGTTAACTTCATTTAGAATCTAGAAATGTTTTACACAAATAAGGATATGAACTGTTAACGCCAAAGGTGTAATTTTTCATAAGCAAAGTAGTATTTAATTAAAGATGCAATACAAATTATTAGTAGAAACACATAATTATGCATCTTTTTTTATACAGAAGGCATATTTAAAAATTGTTATTTTTAAGAGGCTCATTAGTACTACAATCACAGATATACCTTTCAATGTGTTGTGTTTGATTTTTGTTATGTTCAAAAATTTTTTTTTGGTCATGCTTTGAACACAAAAAATTTTTAAGAGCTAAATAGGATGTCAAATTTAAAAGTCAATAAACTGTAATTATGGACAAATGTTTCTACTTTGTTAACTAAAACTAAATTATGTCTTATTAGCAAATTATGACTTTATGAAAGCTAATTTTATATGAACTAAATAAAAAAACATGCCTGTAAATAATGCTTTTTAGTGAAGTATTATATGCTATTTATGTATCTGTTGAACAACTTAAATGAATATATGAAAAAAAAACCATTGTAATTTACTTATACACATGGTGACATAAAAGATGTTTCTCTTATGTCTATGAGGAAACTTTTTGAGACCTTCCAATTTTAATTTACAACATAACTTTTCTGAAATAATGTATTCGAGTATACATAAAATCATTCTTTACAATAGTTTAGTCAGTATCATTTTAGAATATTGAAGAGTTATCTGGAGGTCTCATAATGCCACACACTAATTACATATAGAAAGGGTACAAAAAAGTTTTTTGTTGCACCTAACATATTCTCTGGGTAAATCAAAGATTCTATGAACTTGTCAGTATCAATTGCAGTATTTTCGAAAAAATTCTCTACATACAATATTTTTGAAATAATGTATAACTGCTGGTGTTTATGACTACAGAGCAAATAACCCAAACTCGACTAGGATATCATCCCAGTTCTAGGGGTAATCTACGGAATTCATCTTTAAATTCCGCTTTCTCAACGTGTATCGAAAGATGTATCAAGACAAGACAAAATTCTTATAGAAACACATACAAACTGAGTCAATGAACCGAATTATGTTTTCCGTCACCGTTAAAATGCATAATCATCCATTGAATATAAATATTATCTTCGGAAATTTTGAGGCCTGTCCCTGAGTTTCGAATCGGTGACTGCCAAGCTTTTGTCGCGAATGTAATCTGCGAGGCAATTATGACCTAATTACAATTAAATACACGAATAAACGAGTAAAAGACGCCCACAAATTGCCTATTGACGTTTTTCGAGCACAATTTCAAGCTGCTACTAAAAAATTTCCAATGTAAAAATAAAAACACTTTCGACTGACCCAAGATCGAAGCCGGTACCTCTGAAGTCTGAATTGCACGTTGCAAACATATATGCTGCAGAATAAACTAAGCTGAAAATATAGGGAAGGTATGTCTTTTATTTTACCGTATCACATTTATTTACTTAAGCTCCGTCTAAAATTCTGTATTTAGTACATAAAAGGTGATGATTTTATTTTGTGGCAAAAAATAGAGATTAATATTCGTCAATCAATTACGAGAACAAAAATTAAATAAAAGCAACTGTATAATGTATTTCAAGCGTACATAAATTGTTATAGTTATTAATTATGATCAATAACTATCACTTACTATGTCATTTAAGAAATATATATCTTCATCATAAGAATGAATAATGCGTCTTCAGTTTACGAAGTGCTGTAGGGATGGGTAAAAAATATCGATATATCAAAATATCGATATTTTTTCAGAAAATAATCGATATATATCGTCGATATTTTTATTTTGATAATATCGATATTCGATATTTAATTCTAAATATCAAATTCGATAAAAAAATTGAGATTTTTTAAATTTTACTTTGATCGAGTTGAAGTATAGATTTAAATTCGCAAAAAAAAAGAAAAAATCAACAAGAGCTACTCTCGGGCCTCGAGTTTACCACTATTTATGAAGCTAGGGAAACTAAAATTCTAAAAAAAAACAATAGGTAATCTCGTAGTCGCTAAAAATATCGATATATCAAAATATCGATATTTTTTAGACTGCAAACCGATATTTTCTAAAAATATCGATACGATATATATCGATATTTTTTTTCCATTTGCCCATCCCTAAAGTGCTGTAATTTTCATTGATATTTGATTGTGGGATGTCAAGGTTGGCATTATGAATATATCCGGTAGCTAAGTGGGTTGCCAGAATAAGACTTCATAATACCGGTGGGGAAATTTATAAACTAGAAAATTGTGTAATAAATTATTTTTACTGTATTTCTTAATAAAGTGGTAAATTCAAATATGTTGCAAATACCAACGCGAACAGCTTTATTACAATGCTTGTGTAACATGTCGTCTACTGCAATATAATAGGCAACAAGTTTTAACAAAAACAATGCTTCAGTGTTATTAAGTATAATATATAGAATTTAATCTCGTGCTTTTTACATGTTATCTAGACTTTTAGGTGGGCATATCTGTGATAATATCTTGTTAGATGAACATTTATGTTCCGTTACTAGTTATACCTTGTTTACATTACTGGCAACCCTGCCATGTTTGGTTTTAGAGGTTTTATGGCGTCTAAATACATATTAAGCAAGGTATTACGTTAAAATGGATTGGCAATTAACGTGTCGAGTATGTTTGGACAGCGGTGAAATGGTTTCCCTCTTTGACTGGGACGAAAATAACGAACAACTCTGTGACAAGTACACATACTGTTGTGGCGTGGAGGTGAGTAAAAATTACAAAATGGTTGCGATGGCCACCCTATTAATTTTTTCTTACAATAATGTTGCTATTATCGGTTTATTTTGACGATTTTGATTTTTTTGCTGACATCCCAGGACTTTGTTTATGTTAAAACTCGTGCGAAATTGTATAACAAAACAAAATGATTTTATTAGGTGCCGAAAAAAGATGATTTGCCAACACTAATATGCTTGACTTGTGTGGACAAACTCGCTGTTGCCCATCAGTTCAAAAAGCAATGCCTTGTTTCCAACGATACGCTAAAAGAATGTTTGGAGGAATTCTTGAAAACAAACTTATCTCCTGCTGCAAATACGTCAAAAGGTCGGTTCCTCACTAACGATATACCTACATAAAGTCATAAACATACCTCAATCATACGAATACTTAACATAATAAAATTATAGCAAATGTAATTTTATTGTTCACTTTTTACTTACGATTTTTTTAAACCTATTCTGAAAATTCTTTTTTAGTTCACAAATTGACCCTAAGATGTTCTTTAACTAAAATTGAATTTTGTTAACCAACATTGCTAATTTATTTAATTTTCTGCAAAAGATACAGTAGATATAAAAAAAGAAGAAGGTGTGTTTGTGCAATATGAGCTGCCAGTTGAGACCACTACACAGGGACAATGGTACAGAACTTTGGTCAAGACTACAAACAATGCTGTGGTCACAAAAGCACCCGGTCCTAGGAAGAGGGGACGGCCTAGGAAATATCCTAATGAGCAAGGACAAATCGGTAATTTAATTGACTTATTCTATTAACTTTGTTTTCAGTTGTACCTTATTTGTTCAGATACTATTTCAATTGTCATAATAAAAAAATAAACTTATTTATATTAGAATTAAAATGTTTTGCAACATTGATAATATTTTAACATTGATTTTAGATTTGTCTCCATACCAACGGAAGAAACCTAAGGAGATTCATAAAGAACCAGAAGCTATTACTGTATTACTAGCTAATGGTTCTTTAGACTTGAAGAAAGAACCTCCTGAAGAAGATGAACCCTTTGAAGGTAATGATAAGTATATTTAACACTATGCTGAACTAACAATTTTATATATCTGAATAGTTGTTGTTAGTGAAGCTCTTATTAATATTTCCTATTATTTACAAATCTCCCAGAATTTGATGAGGACGACCCTGACTTTTTACCCGGTGTTGATTCGGAACCTGAAGCAGAAGCTGAGGTAAGTAATAATTATTTACCAAATATTATAATTCAAGAAAAAATATATTGAGAATATTAATCACAATTTAATAATACTACAACAATCATTACATAATCCTGAATCCATATTAGAGTTGGTTGGTCCTAGGCATCTTAAGTGCGGATTGGTTTAAGTGTTATTGAGTTTGTTTATTTGAAAAATCTCCATTCAAGCATATAGATTATAGTCTATTTGGTTAAATGGGACATACTAAGTTATATTCCTAAAAAAAATGTACAAGTAAGCATAAACTTGGACCAGTTCTTCCATGGAACCCCAAAATCATTACACATTAATTGTTAGTGTCTAGTTTATAATTATCTATTGTGGGATAAGGATATTCTCATTTATATGTCAAATTGTTTTTGTTAAATAAAGATTTAAAGCTTAAAGATTATTATTCGGAATTTTGTAAGGTAGGCTGGGCTTTTGAGCTTCTATGGAAGTACCGCCACTGATCTGCACCAACCCATTTTGAGATATTCATGTGAGTATATAGGCATTTGACCATTCCCTCCAACAAAGTTCTGATCCTATTAAATGCTGGTCACACAAAACTTTTTCGATCTAAGAATAGGACTCGTCTTCGAATAGTTGTCGTTATCCAACTTACTATTTATTGTCCCAATAAGGAGACAGATTGTAGTAATAGTGGAAAAAAGAAAAAAATAATAAGAATAGGACTCAAAGCAGTTCACATGCTTGTTAATCTTGTCTATATTAAAGCAGTTAATTTATAACTAATAAATTATTTATTCCAGCCCGCACAAATGCCGAGGAAGCGCGGACGTCCACGCAAGCAGGTTTCTGCGGTAAGAGTGGACAAAAACAAGGAAAGTGATGACGTGATGCTCAAAGAAACCATGATGGCGCTCTCTGAACCAATCCCTGATTGCGTAATCAATCCCAAGCCTAAAAAGAAATATACCAGCTTGAAGAAAAAATATATTTATGATAAATCGTATGTATTTCAATCTTAAATAAAAGTATGTTACACCTACCAAAGCCTTGACAGTTGACACATAGAAGACTAGTCGCTTTAGGTGATTATCTAAGTTAAAAGAAGGAAGAAATATAATAAGTAGAAAATACAGACTAAGAATAGTGCTGTCTAAGTATCAAGTTGCGACAATTGACGTCTTTCGTTACTCAACATTGTAGCAATGGTTCTTATTTTCATTAAGGTCAAGATACCCAAGGTCATATACAAGTGAATAGGCAAATATTTGTAATTTTATTTATTTACATTGTTCAAGGCACACTTGTGAGACATGTGGGGCGTCGTTTACATCAAACGCATCTCTACAGGCGCACATACGCAGGCACTTGGGCATCAAGCCTTTTGTGTGCAGGTAACCAATATATTTTTCATATACACAGATTAATTATTAGCTTAAAGGGCTGCCTCGTGGTGTTGTGGTATAAGTATGATCTACAAGTCATGGGTTCGAAGGGTCGGGCAGAGTGTGATTAGGTTTTTCTATTGGGCTTCTATGGAAGTACCGCCACTGGTGTGGGGTCACAACTATGAATGTGACTGTTGGGTGTATTTATTTAATTTTGAGGTGTAGGTAGGGAATATAATAAATGGTAATGAATAAATAATGTGTGTAGTGTGTAATGTGTAATGTGTACGCAGCGTGTGCGGGTACGCGTGCGTGCTGAACATGGAGCTGCGGCGGCACATGATGCGCCACACGGGACAGAGGCCCTACAAGTGCCGCGTCTGCGACAGGCGCTTCGGGGACTACGGCAGCCGACAGAAACACGAGCGGTACTCATTACTAGTATTTGTACTGACAACACTATTCTTGGTCCCTAGCCCACCACACACCCGCCACTGTAACTCCTGTGCTCCAGGATAGTATCGACGCACAACAATACTATTATCAATAAGGGATTTAAATGGCAATAGATAAAAAACTTGTGAAAAAACAAGTCTTGCAACTCAGTTCTTATATCGTAAAAAAATGTGAGATCCATTTAATGCCAAGTTGGTTAATTTATTCAGTCCCTACTTAAGCGACCTTCTGTCTTAAGTTATTGTGTAATTAGCTAACATAACAACATTTTATAGTGAATAAAAAATATTAATTTTAAAATCTTCATATAAATTTCATCATATAAATTTTAAAATCTTAAGTTTTAAATAAATAGATTGACTTGGCCATCACACTAAACAATATATTTTTATATGTACTACTTGTGAGATAAATTGTGTTTAATGCGATGTCCATGTCAATCTTCTTATTTAAAACATTAAAATATTTTTAATATTGATATGGTCACTATAATAAGTTGCCATGGCCCCAAATTACTATTTTTCTTCTCTTAGAGGTTTTTGACCAAAATGGTTAAAAAGATAATTAATTAGCTGCCATTGCAAGTTGATCGGTTCTAGGCAAGTGATTAAATATACAGAAAATTCCGTAATATAATAGTACAAGTTTTACATAACAATAAAACTTGTATTATTTAGCAGAGACGATGCACAGCATCTGTGAGAGTGCGTCATTCTTCTATTCACTCTTCCGGTCAATCAACCATCCTTTTGTCTTCCGTTTCCGCTTCGCTTCGACCAATCAGCGAGCGGCAATGTCACGTGGTCACAGGCGATCTGTATTATATAGTCCAGATCGCACGATTTTTGTTCATAGAAGTCTCACACCAGGAGGTCTTACTGGGATGCTGTGCATCGTCTCTGCTAAATAATACAAGTTTTATTGTTATGTAAAACTTGTACTATTATTCGGCATGTGACGATGCACAGCATCTGTGAGAGACCTGTCTATAACTCCTGGTGACCACGTAACGACGCTATGTGATGGTGCAGGTTAAAAATACAGAACTGTGAATTTAAATGCATTTAAAAATAATAATAATTAAAAAAAAAAAATAACAATAGAGAAAAAATATTTTGACTATAAAACAGGCTCAAAATTTATAGAGAGTTTAGACTTTGCTGGTAGTGCTTTACCATTAATTTGTTGTTGATAAAGTCTTCGCCAGTTACCGCGTGTCAAGATCTCTATTGGAAAAATTTTCGTACCAATCTAAGAATGCTACTGCGGAACGTATACTGCCTGGCTGAGATATCTGCTTCTTTAAGCACAGATTTTTCCCAATCGCCAATGATTGCTGGCGAGGCACCTCTATTTAGCCCTCGTATTGAAACGATAATGGCACTATAACAATCCATAGTGCGCCTGTGCAGACAGACTGCACGGGTGCAGACCCAGGGCTTATAACTTTTTCTACACAATATATAGGACATACATTAGGATTGTAATGCCTTAGCAATTTCCAACCTGATTGCTTATATGATTGTGAAATATATATAACTCATTACTCACGTAATATTCCGGAGGAAATTATGTAAGATCGCGTACACATCTTCCTGAAGCTAAAAGAAGTATACTCGTACCTGTTAACCTCCACGAGCTTCAAAAACGTATTCTAGTTTTTGGTGAATTTGCTCCCAACCAGATCACATGTGGCTTGGATCCCAAATTGGTGGTTCATCTATGTTCATCTGTGTATAAGGCTTCTGTAGAGAAATAGCTTTTAATATGTATGTTTTACCAAAAAAAAAAATTGAATTAAAAGTTTTCGTTATTTCGAACTTGTCCAAATGTCAACACAACTAATTTGGACAAAAGAAAGGTAGGATATGCTAATTCCATCATAAGAACCAGATGTGCTAAAAAATTTGATAAGATTTTATAGTTACACGATTTTGACCATCGGTTCCTTGCAGGCTGTAAGTTGATTTTCCCCAATTGATTTAAGGAAGGATTTTTCTGCTTCGGCCCATTCCTTGGTGACATTGTTCCAGCTCCAATATTCCAGATATAAATCTCCATTCCTTTAACTCGATGGAGGCCTGTGGTTTGGTTTATCCATACTTACTGTAGTTGATGATTTTTTCGGTTTGCAGAGTGCCCGATACCATAGATCTGGCATATTTTTCAATTACTTATTAAGTATTACTATTAAGTAACTGACTCCCTCGTGGTCTCGCGGTACAAGTATGTGCCGTGCGATCTAGAGGTCCTGGGTTCGATTCCCGGGTCGGGCAAAGTGTTATTGGGGTTTTCCATTAGGAAATTCTCGGTAGCAGCACGGAGTCTGGAAATGTGCCCGAAAAACGGCAATAGGCTCGCCCCCTATTACGTGGGACTGATACATACCTGGCGAAATGTGGGTGCAGAAATGCACCTCTGCCTACCCCTTCGGGGAATACAGGCGTGAGTTTATGTATGTATGTATGTATTAGGTAACTTTGCTGGCAAATATAGGGTGCGCTCATGGGACGACATATTCCTGCAACAGCTGGCTGAAGCGCCACTCGGATGGGTGCTTCCCTCGCTACATTCCTTTCAATCCCCCAGGGATGAACTCTGCCCAAATTGACATGTCCAGTCTTTTCCAAAAGCGCTAGAATTTGTGTAGTCAAAAAGTATGAGGGGTCTCGTCCTTCTTTTTCTTCTGTATATAAGATACGACAGTGCGACCTATATCTGGAGCGCCATATGTTGGCTGCTTAATTAGTGACCGCACTGCCATATCGCACCCACTTCTGTAAATAACCCTCACCAGTAAACAACAAAAAACTTACCAGAGGGGGGCCTCAATTTGCTTGATGTCGCGAAGGCAGCCGTGTTCCCCAGCCGTATTCGGATGTATATGCTGGGTTCATCCCGAAAACAAGTTGCCCGCCACCTGATGTCATTCCAAGGTTGCCATCTACCACTCCAGATTGCTCGTTTGTTGCAGGTGGATAACACGTTTCTTTCCATGGCGTTAATCTGGAGATACTTCTACGGAACAGATGCAAGAAACGACAGTGCAGTCGGTCCCTTGGAAACAACAAAACTGGCGAATTTCAGTGAACACAAAATAATCTATTATTTTAATAGCCCTCTCAATGACATCGTTTGCCCGGCAATAGCTCGCCTCAAGCTGGGAAGCAATGCTTGAATTTTCTTTTCTGGTAAACCCCTGTGATTCAGCTTCGCATTCCGAATCAACCTGAGATACTTTTACCTGAGTAGGTCATACATCACAGACTTTTCTTAGTTGACCGTCCCCTCCAGTGACTTGTGCGTCGCCAGAATCATTTGCACTCACAACCAAAATAGATGCATCGATTGACATGCTATTAAAAAATCGTCCAAATATACGAACCTCCGTAATTCCTTCTGAGCGTAGATATGGAGCAATCCAATTTGTTGGAGATGAGAAATCCCCGGGCGCACATGACATTCCGAAGGGTAAACTGTTCATTTGTAGAACTCGCCCTTTGGAGACAAGTCTCAAAAATCGGCGGTGGCCCTCTGCATTGATTACGTGAAAATACGGCGATGACAGGTCGATCTTTAACATCGACACCACCACTTTTGTAAGAAGAGAGGAATTTGGAAAACTTTTAATATTGAATATTCCCCTGTTGCTTCCATATTTCTTTTTTGAAACAAACATTGTCGATAAAAAACTTGGTCCCAGACGATTCTGATCTGAAACCTGGAGGTTCACTCGCTGAGATATGATATCTCTTCTCTATGTGATATTTCGGCCAATTGCTTAGCTTGGAACTGGCGTAGCAACCTCTGTGATGGGTAGATCAGCAGAAATTTGGAGGTTAATCGCAGACGCATTCCCGTAATCAATTCGATACGCTCGCAGACAGCCTCCATTCGATCTGAGGTGACATTTCGGCCGATTGCTTGGTTTGAAACCAACGACGTAGCAACCTTGTGATATAGATCAGCAGAGGTTGGGAGGTTAAATGGCAGGCGCATTCCCGTAATTAAATCGAGAAGGGCCTCCGAAGCCCAAAGCGCAAGCCACTACCTACGATACGCTCGCAGGCAGCCTCCATAAACCCGCTTTTCAGCGGCGGCCTTGAGCCCATTGACCAGCTCTTCTTTTGATTGTTTAAACCTTTGTTCTGAAAAGTGTGAGATTAGTGAAAGGATTTGCTTCAAATTGGAGTTACCTTTGTTAATAACTTGCGTTTCTGTTGTCCTGTGTGTGAAGGGAACGCTCTCGATGCGTTTACTTGATATATTCAGAAGCTTGGCGGTTTCGCGGCAGCTCTTTCTCGGATGTACCAGGGAGGGTCCCACTTGTAGTCACTCTCAGTATTTTGTACATACGCCTGAAGTCGAAACCCGCCAAATAAAAATATCTAGAGTTTGAAGGTATCTCTCGCAAATTCTTTTTAGTCTGCTCGTATTCTGAAGAAAATCTGTATAATTGTTGCAAATTATTATTAAGCTATCTACATTAAGTAAGTAAGACATTATAGCTGCCACAATTCCTTTTGAATCTGCAGTGTAATCTTTACTCCTTGATAAGGGAAGTAATTCATCATTAATTTACCTCTGTAAATCCGGACGAAGCCTTATGTTACTTTTGGGCATCTAAATACCAGACATCTTTTCAATCTGGTTTGTCATAACGCTAAAAAATAACCAGTGTCATTCGGACGGAACTTGCGCAATTGTTTTAATGCCGCTATGGTATTATTTCAATTTGTCGCCATTTATTAATAATCCGAGGGTAGAAGGACTGTACATCGGCTCTTGCCCAGACGTTTGTCTTTTTTGTAGTAATAACACGCCAGGACCTGGGGATAAAGGCATGGCACGATCCGCCACGGGCTCCGAGGCGTATTTATGCCACCGTACAATAATTAAGTTAAAGTACACACTAGTAAAGCTAAATTATCAATTAACTCACCGTTATTGCTTTGTTATTTTATTCTTTTATGGGTGTGTAGCTAGGCGCTTGCAAAGGCCCTAAAAATCCTCGACATCTGGTGCAGAGCGTTCCTCTGACGGTAAATCAAGGTCCAATATGTCGCTATGGCGTCTTGAATCGCCATATGCTTTATCTTCCATTATACATATAATATAGGATCTATAAACATTGATCACCAGTATCTTTTGCTTGATGTTGCCTCTTCAAAAAAGAACGACGCTATGAACAAAAATCGTGCGATCTGGACTATATAATACAGATCGCCTGTGACCACGTGACATTGCCGCTCGCTGATTGGTCGAAGCGAAGCGGAAACGGAAGACAAAAGGATGGTTGATTGACCGGAAGAGTGAATAGAAGAATGACGCACTCTCACAGATGCTGTGCATCGTCACATGCCGAATAATAAGAAATAATATCAAGTGAATGGAATACATTAAGGCTCGACCGAGATGGGTTTTTCGTTCTCGGCCGAGACCGAGACCGAGACCGAGAATAAAATGATATCTCGGCCGAGACCGAGAGCCGAGACCGAGAATAGACAAAGCGTGAAATTTTTGATTTTTAATACTGTTAACTTTTTAATACACTACTAATTGTTTAACAAAATTTACTGTTTTAATAATCAAAGTTAAATAACATTATATTATAACATAAAAAAAGCAATTTTTCGGCATTTTCGCCCTTCAAAGAGTGTCGCCTCTCGTCATACAATTGTCCAAACAGTTAGACGATCCCCAAGAACAAAATCTTATCTGCAAAATGCTCTACTGCAGTATAAAGGTTTTAAATTAAGTGAAAATATAAATTACTCACATCAAAAATATATTTTTTTAAGAAATAATTTTCTTTTTCTCAAATATATATTTTTGAGGTGAGTGAGTAATTTATATTTTCACTTAATTTAAAAACTCGATACCTACTGTAGTAGAGCAATTTGCAGATAAGATTTTGTTCTTGGGGACCGTCGAGTTGTTCACTTGCTACGCTAGTAGGCGGCGCAGACTCGAACTCGGACCTCGAAAGACTCGAACGGGGCGAAGGCGGCCGGCCGCAGTTCGCCAGACGGGACTTCAACTAATCACAATTCAGCCTCTCACGCACTTACACCGATCGACTTCGCGCTGCGGCGCGTGGCCACGCGCGGTAAAATTTGAATGCCGATCCGAACAAAGTTACAATCTCGGTCATGACCGAGAATCTCGGCTGTAATTAGCCGAGAACCGAGACAAAATTCTCGGTTGGATTTGTGGCCGAGAATGCCGAGACCGAGACCGAGATCTCGGTCGAGCCTTAGAATACATGGAATAATGGAAGATGGGTAGAATAAGTATTAGTAACTAAATGTCATTATGATCATTTATATGTTTATTTCTGTACATTATACACTTACGTCTCGTCTAGAGAATTTTTTAATGCCAATTTCAAATTGTAGTCCCAATTTTCTGTTGATTAAACAAACAATGTCTTTAGATTGCACTTGGGCGTCCGGCCGTACCAATGCTCGTTGTGCGGCAAGTCATTCACGTACTCGTATGTGTTGGCCAACCACATGCTCACACACACCGGCGAGAAAAAGTACTCGTATGTATACAAAAAATATATTTATATTTACCTGGTCAAATATTAGAAATTCAATTTCACGAAAATTTGTAATATTTTACCTGTGCGCTTTTGTTATACATAAGTGTTTAAGTTTTATTACACTTAAATATTGACTTTTCATACACTTTTCATAATACTATTTTTAAACAACATACATGTAACCATGAAAACAACGAAAAAAAAATAACAAAAGAAAGCACATTACTTATGTTTTCCATTGGTCAAAGAATTTTTGAGACTAGTTTAAGTTTACCGAGTGAAATAGGACTTGTGGGTTTAAGCCCAATATGTGTGTTACAATATTATTTTTTACGAAACTTACATTTAAAAGTATTCCACAGACTCTCTTTCTTGGACAATTTTATTCAATAAAAAGTAGAATAATCCATGCTCTTGTCTGTTAACAGTTGTGGTCCATGCAACAAGAAGTTCACCAAATCGCATCACTTGAAGTACCACAACAAGGTGCACCACAAAGACCTCTACGTGCAACAGCAGCTTGAACTTGAAGCTAAGAAAATGCGGCGGCAAATTAACGTTTCTAACTTATCTGAGATCATAACGGGGGAGATTGTAGATGGATCTCTGCAGTTTATGCAAAATTCTGAAGGTAACACTAATTTGTTTTATTTTTTCGTATTTTACCTCCCATATCTTTTGGCGCAGCAGTATACGTTTTCATACATATAACAGTTGCTGTTAGACCCAGCTTCACCTGAGTGCAATTTTATACAATAACTTACCTTCTCCATGTAGTCTGCCAACCTGCACTAAGAGAGTGGTGAACTAAGGCTTAACCCCTGTCAGTAGTAGAGGAGGCCTGTGCCCAGCAATGGGACATTTTTTTTTGTTTTTTTTTTATTCTGGCTCGGCAAAGTGACCCCATTGCACCTGATGGTAAGCGTAATGGAGTCCAAAAAAAGTGTCGACCAGCGAAAGATGATGATCTCCCGTTGGTCGACACAATCATGCCGGCCGAATACCTCTTCAACTTTCTCGTGAAGAAGTTTGGGGGACTAATACCAAGGTGATAAAAGGACCGACCGCGACAAACCGGCCAAAAAATGCCGCAAAACGGGAAAAACACTGGCTGATATATGGGCTGATGATGATGTTGAAGTAACCTTTGTTCTTACCAAAGCTACCATATGTGTCCATACTAAAAATCATCCCATTGGTTAAGTGGCTTTTAAGACAACAAAAAATAACATCTTTTGGTCTTTTTGATATAAGTATGTATAGGTAAAAAATGTGTGTATAGAAAAGAAATTGATTTGCAGATTTTTAATGAAATTGAGTACAAAAAATACATTTCTACTTCATGTGGTTCCTTAATATATTTAATAGATGGTGACCAGGACATGCAAGATATGGATGACGATGATAAGGAGACTGATAGAGCCGTGGCTGGCATGCAAGGGGTAAGATCTATTTTACTGTACATATCAACACATGTACAAGTATGTACCGTGCGATCTAGAGGTCCTGGGTTCGATTCCCGGGTCGGCCAAAATGTTATTGGGTTTTTTCATTAATTCTCAGTAGCAGCACGGAGTCTGGAATTGTGCCCGAAAAACGGCAATAGGCTCGCCTCTATTACGTGGGACTGATACATACTTAGCGAAATGTGGGTGCAGAAATGCACCTCTGCCTACCCCTTCGGGGAATACAGGCGTGAGGTTATGTATGTATGTATGTACATATCTCTCTGAATTAACATTTTTTTTAGGAAATTTGTATTACATGTTTGGCTGAGATACATGAATTAAAGTTTTATATAACACAAAAGTCGTGATGGCCTTGAGGTTTGGGCATGCGGTCGAGAATCTCGACGGTCGCGGGTTCAAACCCCAGGCACACACCTCTGACTTTTCGAAGTTATGTGTGTATTCACAATGAATTATCACGTACTTTAACGGTGAAGGAAAACATCGTGATGAAACCTGCACACCTAAGAGTTCTTAGGAATTTCTTAGGTGTGTAGTCCGCCAACCCGCACTAGGCCAGCGTGGTGGACTAAGGCCTAAACCCTCTCAGTTGTAGAGGCCCGTGCTCAGCAGTGGGACGTATATGGGCTGATGATGATGATGATGAACACAAAAACAGTTATTGTTCCATATGCATAGTTAATAAACCCATGATTAAAGAAGTCTTAAACTTTTCAGCAGTGTGTGCCATTAATCAGTAGTAATTTTTTGTTGTCTCTTATCTATTAATATTTGAAATAACATGTTTTATTTCACAGGTCATATTAGATTCTGATTTCTGCTTAGATCCAGACAACTGACATTGTAATGGAAATAATTATGTAAATACATTGTTAAATATTTTGTAGACTACAAATTAGTTTATGTTAATGATGTTCATATTTCATATTAATATTGTACTTTGTTTTGCCACAATTAATTCTACATTAAAACTTAGCGGAAGTATACTTAAAATCATTTAGATTTATTTTTGTTTATTATTATGAATGTTATTGAATAGAGAACACTTATTATATTTACTGTAATATAATTTATAATCCTACTAATATAAAAATGAAAGTTTGAGGGGATGTTTGTGACTTAATCATGCTGGAACGGCTGAGCAGATTTGGATAAAATTTGGCACAAAGACACATTAGTCTGGAATAGCACATAGGTATTTTTTTATCCCGGAAAAGTATTAATTTTTCACATATTTATATGAACTCATACATGTTAAGATTCAAATCAGTTATATTTAATGAAAAGAAATTGTGTTTATTGGTGATTTTGCGTTGTAGTCGGGTAGTTTGTAAAATCTCCAATATAACTTGTAATTTAAAATATAAATATTATTCATCGAATCGATTAAGCAATGATTATTATAATCTAGAAACTGTTCAGGTATGTTAGGTGTGTTAGTTAATACTAGACGAAAACTTGGTAATCCAAGAAGTACTGTATGTAACCAGAGGCTTAGACAAAAACCTTTGTGACGTCAACAACAAAATGTATGAAAATCACACATAGTAAATGATGTTTACACACATGTTATACAGGGCGTAAATAGACAGTGGTCGAAAACTTAGTCAGATAATAGTTACGGTGATTACAATCACATTGACGCTAAAAAAAACAAAAAGAATTATCAATTTTGACATTTCTGTAATCACTATGACAATTATCTCTTATTTTTTGATCACGGTCTGTTTACAGCCTGTATAACATTACAAAATATTAGCAAAATTTATACAGATGTAAACAAACTGTGATCGAAAACTGAGACGGGAAATACTTATGATGGCTAAGAAAACGTGTTTTTTTTAAATTATCACCATAACAATTACCTGTCTTAGATTTCAATTACCGTCTTTTTACGACCTGTATATTCATTGACCTAAATGCTCAGAGAAAATTGACTTGTATGGGAAGCTCTTTTGTACCCATTTTTGTGTTAGAAAAGATTCAATTAGTAATTTTTACTTTTTAATACTTGTTTTATTATGAAATAATGAAAGTGGTAGAACAATGTTGTGTAATCATCAGTAACACTTGTATAACGCTGCTTGGTATTGCAGAGTCTTATCATGGATTTTAATAAACATATTTATTGATTCAAGCTCATTTTATTTATTCCAAACTTACACTTAAGTTTGTTTTTATTCCGGAAGGTTGCCGTGCTGTGTCGTGTTAAGTCCCACGTTAAATGGGTCCGAATTTAAGACCTATTATCATTACTTTAATACTATTTTCTGATTCAGTGTTGTAACTGAGAATTATGTAATGGTAAACCTAATAACATTATCCGATACGGGAACTGTACATCCAATTGTACACATTAGACCCGCAAGACCATGAGTTTTAGTCAAACTTCAATTAATCTCTTCACGCTTTTTGTTAATACTGATGAGGTGAAGAGATTCAATCGCCATCATCATCAGCCCATATACGTCCCACTACTGGTCACGAGCCTCCTCTACAACTAAGATTCAAATTTCAATACTTCAAGGAATTTGTGGTCTCGGTACATCACACGTATAACTCGAAAGGCCATCTTACACGCACACAATATACAGACACAGATTAAACATATGACTACTGTTCTTTTTCGTCGAGACAAAATCATCTATACTAATATATTAAGCTGAAGAATTTGTTTGGTTGAACGAGATAATCTCAGGAACAGTAGTTCCTGGTTCGCGTTGAAAAAATATTTTTATGTTGAATAGTCCATCAAGCTATCTTACTAATATTATAAACGCGAAAGTTTGTAATAATGTATGGATGTCTGGATGTCTTTTTTTTTTTTTTTTTTTTTTTCTATAGTAGTATATGAATGACCAATAGGACTGGAACAGCACTGACAACTGTAGTAAAAAGGAGGAAAAATACTTCTTATGCAGTCCAAATTTCGTATACAAAGTTGCAGACAACAGCTATTACCTAAATAAAATCCAACAAAAAACAAACATTATTCTATTTTTAATTTACAATAATACACTCAATGCCTATAAAAATGTAAATACCTTCTCCCTCTGTTAAAATTACTTGTGTTTCGCGTTATGTGTCTGAATCTTTGTTTTGTCGGTCAATGGTTCTCAAGTGGTTAAAAAAGTAGATTCCTATGCTAGAATCAATTAAAGCAAATCTTATGTTGCTTCATTTTATTACATTTTGAAAGGTACATTTTTCAAAACAAAATGTGAAGGGAAACTATTTGGGCCAACGTTTATGCTTGGTGTAGAACTACCTACTATAAGCAGCCACAGTACTCGTATATTAAATATTATGCATGGAATATTTTGTGTTGCGAACCATACGAATCTCTTGGGATCTAGAAAACTTCCAAAATGATTTTTCAGATATAAAATAAATTACGCTACAGAATTGTATAGCGTTTATTAAACTGATCATTTTACTTTAACAATCTTTAAATTACTTGTGTCATCGTGGTTGGCACGTCTGATACAATCATAAAACACAGACACAATAAAAACAAAAGTTATTACAAAAAACTTTGAGGACCACTCAATTTCGCTCCCGCTCGTAATAAGCGCATTAAGGGTGGAAAAATTTAAACTCGCCACGTCCCGAAAGTTTTCGCGTTTTTCTTTTTTACATTAAGGACAAAAAGGAAAAAGAACGCCTACTTAGAAGGGTGGCTCAACTTTTAATATCTTTTAGATGTAAATATACGAAGACATTGGCTAAAATGCAAGACGACGTTATACCAAGGGGGCAGAGTTTCAAATGCTCTGTTTTTATATTTCTCGTATTCGAAACGAAATTGGTAAGTTTATTGTATATCCAACTAAAAAGAGTGTAGGTATATGTGAGCCGCTTAGCAAATTTAAAAATCTGATGGCACTCGCTTTAGGGGAGAATTTTTGGCGTTTTATAGTTAATACTTATGTATGTGTGTTCTTGAAGTTGAATACATCGCTGTAAATAGCACCTGTTAAATACGGTTTATAAAATTTGAAGGCAAAATTCAAACAAATTGTTTGAGATATAAGTAAGTTAATTTTAGGAATATTAGCACATTTCTGATTTTTATTTTTATTTATTAATATCTTTTAAGAACAGGGAGAATATTCTGCTTATTAATATAATTTAAAAAATAGATTCGAAAGCGCAACTCAGAGGAAAGATCAAAACGTAACATTGTTTCTGTTCATTGTTTATAGATGGCGTTACTTGTGTACAGTAGAGTTTTGTACGTATAATTTTAATAAATCAAACTTGATACTTGAACTTGAATGTTACATAAATGAGTGTTCAAATTTAAATTAGTACATGAAGCAGTATTTTTATGTCATTTGGTTCAGTGGCGGGATTTTCATAGAAGCCCAAAAGCGTTAAACGTTAATTGTGTAATGTCTAGATTATATTTGCTTATTGTGGGGTCTTTATTCAAAAAATTGCTTTTGTTTATTAAAGATTTAAAGCCTTATTTTTTTATTCGGAATTATGAAAGACAAACTGGACTTTTGGGCTGCTATGGAAGTACCGCCACTGATTTGGTTGTATTTCAATAAAATTGTCTACAGTAGAACTTATTATTAAAATACAAACTCACTCACGGCTGTTTCAAGCGCATAAAAGTATGTCATCACCAGTCCTCAACATCCCACTATTGGCACGGGTCTCGTTCTACAACTGAGAAGGTTTAGGCCTGAGTCCACCACGATGGCCTAGTGCGGGTTGGCGGACTACTCACCTAAGAAATTCCTGAGAACTTTTAGGTGTGTAGGTTTCACAACGATATTTTCCCTAACCGTTAAAGCGATAATTCATTGTGAATACAAACATAGCTTCGAAAAGTCAGAGTTGTGTGCCTGGGGTTTGAATCCGCGACCGCTAGATTCTCGACCGCGTGCCTAAGTCTCGAGGCCATCACTAGTACAAAAGTATGTATGACGTACAAAAAGCAATATAAAAATCAGACCAAACTCTCCTGTACCGCACTTAATGAAAAACGTACACGCATTTTATTAAGTCAACAAATTAAACTACAAACCGGTGAAGTGGGCCAATGATTGACACACTAGTGTTTGCGTACTCGCGGGCCACCGCGGGCGTAACAAATGTGAACTAAAGCACAACAAACAAACGGAGAGCTTTAAAAGCACCAGATGCGAGCAACCACGACGCTTAATTAAAGAGCTTTTTATAACGCAAATAATTGAAAACACGTTTTGATTTCATATTAATTTTCCACGTTTCGTGTTACATGTCATTTGCTGGCCGAGAAATGTCCCATTTTTTGATTCTTTTTCGTTTTTCTTTTTTCTTAAGTACTTAATATAGACATGACACATTTAGCTTGGTCTGCGTAACGAATGAGCCGGTTCGACCGGGGTACTATTTTTTTTATAATCATAATCAGCCCATATACGTCGCACTGGTGGCTACGGGAGGCCCGTACTCTACAATTGAGAGGGTCTTAGTCTTAGTCCACCACGCTGGCCTAGTGCGGATTGGATACTATCTTTTTCGCATATGCCATTTCGAAAGCGGAAAATAACATTTACTTTTACAAGCTAATTCGTTTTAAAGCGGTGTTAATTACAAAGTATCTTGCAGAAGACTTGTTAGAGATGAAATATGTCAGTTATTGTAAAGTTGTAGCCCACGTTGGGCTAGTGTAGGTGTATGTATATTTCTTTTAAAGTTCTCTTAGGTATTCATTTTGTTTTAATAACTATTTTGAATACGAATATAACTTCTAAAAAGTCAACGCCGTGTGCTCTGGTTATGAACAACGAAGATAAAAAATCATACCCATGAATGCTTCTGGTCTGATCTCTCGCCTAACCTAAACCATTACGCGCTTCGTAACATACCAATGTCTCTCGTGTCATATTCGAATTCGAAAAAGCCGCCGAGACTGTCGAATTAACTTTATAACTGACATAACAATTATTAAATTATAAGATATTATACAAATCCGATACAAATGCGAGCAGATTGCCGCGAAATTATTCACAAAGCACCCCCGGCGCGGACTTGATGATATTGTATTAGGTGATCACATACGAATGCGATTTTAATGGATACGCAGAGAGCGTCCCTTATAAAACACCCAGAGATCCAATGTCAACGGCAAAAAACCCAATTTCCCGCCATTTTGCACGTCACTTACGCCATTTTGTAGCTCGCGCGCTCCCAACCCCAATCTAAATTAAAATCTAAAACCTTGTAAACAAGGCAAGTGCTCACTTTTTCGGGGATTTTAACCCTCGGAATTAACGAGAGGTATAAAATAAAAGGGGGTCCGGTTGGGATGCGTTCCTTTTGTTGTTTTGTGAATTTTTCGATAGCATGTATGCTTAGCGGTAGCAATTATTTTACGTTAACTTGTTAAACTTTTGTTACATAATTTTTTATAATACCTGAAAATGTTTGTAAGGAGAACTTGCTTGCTATTAAGAATAAATGTTGTATTGAATCCTACGTTACTATGAACCAGTGGCGGTACTTCTATAGAAGCCCAAAAGCGTTACACGTTAATTGTGTAATAAGTATCTACTTATCTAGTTTAAAATTGTTTATTATGGGATCAAGATATTCTCATTTATATGTCAAATTGTATTTGTTAAAGATTTAAAGCTTAAAGATTATTATTTGGAATTTTGTGAGGCAAGCTGGGCTTTTTGGCTTCTATGGAAGAACAACCACTGCGTAGGACCAATCAATTATGTGGAGGACAATCAGTGAGGTCTCAATAAAGTAGGTATTGATTGCCAAAAAACGGCTACGACCATTCCTCACCAATTGACACAATGAGCAATGAGTGACACTTCGGCGTGTTTTCAATCCTATGTACAGTGGCTACAAGGGTAAGAAGCCAAACTTGAAGGGTAAGCAGACAGAACTGAATATATATTATATAGAAAAATAACATATTAAATAAAATAAAATAAAAAAATACAAAATACAAAAAAAGAATAAATCACGTCACAATTTCGCAATAAAAATCAGACAATAGTTTACTGCGGTGGATTGAAATGTGACAGTTTATGGTTCGGAGTGTACGGCGGCGATGACTTGATGACGAGCGAGCCCACAGGAGTGGCGTGGGGGAGTTGGGGCTCCTTTCTATGACGTAGGGAAATGAAGGAGTGATCTTTCTGTGGCTTGTCGGTTACTCTGTGCTCGGGCACTCGGCCCCGCTGCAGCTCGGCCAGGTTACTCGCCAACTCTGCTGCGGCCTCGCCGTACAGCCTCTGTCCACGGCGCACCTGTGTTGGCAGCAATGTTAATGGTCAGTCAGGAGCTCGCCGTATACCACTAGTAGAGTAAGGTACTTATAATTTATCGAGTTGCTCGAGCTCCGTGGTGAGTTGTTTCTGCACGTTCTTAGCCGTCTTGCGGTACGCGGTGTTCATTCGGTTTATCTATTATTACAATTAGCATTACTTAAAGGACATGCAAAGATTATTTATGGCGTGACTTTGTCCATGTATGTAAATGTGCACTCATACATAACCTTTGTAGGCAGATGTGCATTTCTGCATCCACATTTCACCAGGTATGTATCAGTCCCACGTAATATGGGGCGAGTCTATTGCCGTTTTTCGGGCACATTTTCAGGCTCCGTGCTGCTACTGAGAATTTCCTAAAGGAAAACCACAATAACTCTTTGCCCGACCCGGGAATCAAACCCGTCCTGGGTCCCGGTCCTCTAGACCACACGGCACATACTTGTTCCGCGAGAACATGAGGCAGTCATGCAAATACATGCGTAAAGTTCACCGAATCAACTAAGGAAATTGATGAAACGCTACAAGAGGATTCCATGAATACCGACCTCATCCTTGAGCTCTGCTCGGCGGCGCGACACCCACTCGATCTGCTCCTGCAGCCGCTTGCACTCCTTCTCGTTGCCGAGCAGGTCCGTCCGCAGCGACTCCATGATCTCGCGGTACTTGGTGCGCACGTCCTGGTCGATCGCGTGCAAGTTGTCGATCTCGTTCTGCGTCTCGCGAATCTTCAACTTGGACAGCCGGAGGCGAACTTCCTGCGAGGGCACCTAATGTAGAACACGTGGAGCAAGAATTTGCAACATACACACATCAGTATACAGTTGTACATCCAAATTAGTCCCATGCAACGGATCAGGGCTATTACCGTTTAGCGGGAACATTTTCAAGTTTCCGTGCTGTTATTGGGAAGATTCTATACATTACAATATTAGAAAGCCCTATAACAGGTGCCGCTTAACAGTCGTTGACATAATCGGGTCCAACAAGGCAGTCAAGCCATTTAACTACAACTTTCTCCTAGTAAATTGGTGTACCTTCTCAGCAAGTTTCTTGGTAAGTACGTCGAGATGTTCGTCGAGGCTGTCCTTCTGCTCCACCTCGAACCGCTGCACCACGTTGTGGTGGGGACACAGCCGGTGCACCAGCTGGACGGGCGTGCACGGCGGGCAGTCCGCGTCCCCCTGCAAACTACCACTTATTACCTTATCACTAACTGGCGGTTAGTAAACTGAACAGAAAAGCAAATATTATTATGGATAACGAACTCCTGACTGACAGTATTTAAGACTCAGTTCACAATGTTGGAGTTGGTAGGTAAATCCAAACAATTCTTCGACGGGGCTTCATTAAAGATACTTATAGAAAAATATTAATTGATTACTTTACGAAGTAAAAATTATTTACGAATTAAAATTAATTACGAAGTTAAGTAATTTTTTTCTGACTTTTCGAAGTTATGTGTGTATTCACAATGAATTATCACTTGCTTTAACTGTGAAGGAAAACACCGTGAAGAAACCTGCACACCCAAAAGTTCTTAGGAATTTGTTAGGTGTGTAGTCCGCCAACCCGCACTAGGCCAGCGTGGTGGACTAAGGCCTAAACCCTCTCAGTAGTAGGGGAGGCCCGTGCCCAGCAGTGCGACGTATATGGGCTGATGATGAAGACTTTACGAAGTAACGTTTCCAATGTGTTTGTTTACAACAATTAATGGTCTGCGAATATTTCGAAACATTCATAGAATAAACGATTGCCTTTTAAACCCTAACATTACCATGAACTATTTCTTATTACCCTATAGGTATATTGGTAAATTTCTGAAAGTAGTAATTTTTTTTAAGGTTTTCAAAGATAATAAGGTGAAGATGTAAACCCATTTTAGTGACGTTATATTTTTCTAAAATATAACAGCCATTAGTTCTAAGATTTATATTAATTTGTATCTTATGTTGGTAACCCTAACATAAAAAATAAAAATGTTTGGTGTTTCATTACATATTCATAATTTTCATAACAAATCATCGCCTCGGACACAAATCTCTACACTATGTTCTATATCGCCTTAAGTCTTTATGTATTCTTTTGCTATGAAAGCTGCATTGTATTCTTAAGGCTTACCTTCAACGACCTCCATCTCCATCTAATGACGAGAAGTAAGAGGATGAACGCCACGCCGAGTCCGGCGGCGGCCGCAGTGTACATGTTCAAATTCAGCAATACATAACATTATTCCATTTTATACTGTAGAGCGTCCGGGAAGCATATTTTTATTGACCAATTTGTGAGCTTGACACAGATGATTTGGATTTCGAATGACGTTTGGTTTGCTTTTTAATTTGTTTGCTAAGATAAAGAGGTTTTATGCAAATGTGTTATTATTCGGTGGATGTAGCGGATTGCTAATAGATTGGTCTCAAATATATGATGTAAGAAAATATCACAAACATGCCTGTACGCTTTTTGCGAGACGTAGAAGAATTTAATTTAACGTAAAAGAATGACAATTGATTAGGGTTGTGAAAAGTGCGTATAGTATACTTAGGTACCTATACTTTGAAACAGTGTCAAAGGTAATACGCGTAGTTAATCTAAATATAATTACAAAATCGCCCGGGGAGGGTCCGAGGGCTGCGGCCTGTGACATGGCATCCATCACCCGCTGTCGACGGCTCAGGTGTCCACACTTGACAGACACCACTACGTGTTACTCACGACACCGATTTCATTACACAATAATTAGTTTTTTCGTTAATGTAATTGTATAATGCTTTAACAGTACCTATTATTTCTATGAAATGGATTTTATGTATACAAGGAGGGTGAAAAATTCTGGTTTTATATGTATTCATTAATATTTTAATTGTATTTATGATTTATGCTATCATAAAAACTAAAAGGAATGATTCAAAGACAGCAGAAACTGTATCTAAATTCTTCGTTTAACCTTCGGTAATTTTATGAAAAACAGCTCTATCAACGGTTTTTTTACTAATATAGATATTATTTGTAGCTATTACGTTCAAATCAGAAACAGTAATAACTCAGTCTTTCACCCCAACTTACATAATATCATCGTATTCTCACAAGCTAAAAAATTACGGTATACAATACCAAAAACCAATACAAAAGGCACCTCAATGTAATTATTACAACATTATGGCGATGGATATCGGATGAGACACGTAATGGGAGCTCGGGGTGGAGTCGTCGAGGCAATTACGGCCGATCCGGCGAATAATTGAAAGGGGATCGTTTTCTAATTGATTGTTTCTGGCCGGCTGAATGATATGATAGAACGATTACCGATAGAAACGCGCCTGCCCGCCTACATTCGCACCGCCTAATCTTATTACCTAGAGTCTAGATTTGGTAATCTGATTAGGATAGGTATTCTTTGTAGTAAGCTAACTACGTTAAGCTGTGTTCTGGGAAATTGGTGTGTTGTTAGTGTAAGTTTTTGCAAACTGAAATTTGTAAGACGTTTACAGGTTATATTATTAAGGTAGATCGTAATTTTATTATTGGTAGTGTTTGAATAAGTCCAGTTGTTGCAAGAGATTGCTACAAAGGTAAAAAAAAGTACTTAGGTTGTAGAGATTTTATATGTTTCAAGTAATCTCAGTTAGATTAGTTACTATTTTATAGACACATTATATACTTACTATTTTATTGACACCATGCACCCCACGCTTTTTTACAATAAAGTACATTTTTTTACACTATTTTTAATTCAAATTTATTTTATATTTTTTGGTGAATTTTCTTTAAAAGCGTGTTTTTTAGATTTTTTTAAACTATTATTTATTTTACAATAACTGTAGACTCTTAATCAAAAACCCCCACAAGAAAACATTTAAATACCGCCATAAAAGGGCAAAATGGCGGGTGCATTTGACATGAAGCGCTCCGTGGCGGTACGTTCCGTTTCACTTGGCGCGTGATCAAAGACGTCGGCGCAATATAGTTTAGATTTACTGCATACGGAAGCTAATTAGTTAGTAGTGGGTGGAACTCTTGCACGGGCCACTAACGCGCCACTTGGTAGCCCCGCGTGCAACGGAACGTAACTGTTTCGTGTGGAATATAGTTACATGAGCGGCTAATTTAGACTCGCTCTAACTTCTATCTTGTTTGAGGTTATAAATGCTTTGTTGTTGGATCTTAACATTAAGTGTTTGCTCTTTATTTTTTTATATACTTAGTAAGTAACATTATTTATTGATTTATTTGTTACATTTTGAAGTCTAAACCGTTGAACCGATTTACGTGAATTTTAGTCTTGACATAGAGCGATCGATGATAGAGTTTCTGAAAGACCTTTGTTAAATTGAATTAAAAAATATTATGTGAATGAATGTTATTTAAAGGAAAATCCAGGTGTGTGTAAATTTTAACTAGTTCATTTATATATTTGTTATTAACAATCTCTATAAATCTAGTCAGAGCCGCAGTTGGTTCGAAATCAGGCTGAAAAGCACCATATTTCCGCATCGATTGCCGTCACAATATTGATTCAAGTTGACTTGTATAATCTTTTCGTATTTATTTCTTCCTGTATATACAGTACTGCATTGTTTGTCTCTTAATATGGTTTCAGATGAATTTAATTGCTACCTAAGTGCATACATAGCTGAAGATTTATTTCAAGAAAAACCACGTGTAAAAGATTACCTACAGTCGCCGCATTTTCGTAATAGACTTCACACCAATGGGACACAAATATGACATTCATAAAGAGGGTTGCCGACACATTCACAGCTTAAAATACTTGTCGCGTTCCGGTAGGCCATCCGTATCGTGCACGGTGCGCCTTCTCTACCCGATAACTTTTTGTACAATAATTTGTTACTAATTAAGGCATAAAGAAACGGTGTCTTTGATCAACAGCGACAGATGCTTAATTTTTTGCTTATGACATAGTTTGTTTTTGTCTATGGCCTATTTTATAGAGCGATTTAGATTATGAATTGTGATGTTTATTATGATGCCGCGTGACTATTATAGAGCTTGTAAAATATATTTTTGTCTATATTATTTTCAATGTTGTGTATATTTATTTAGTTAGATTATAGAAAAGTGTTATTGGTATCCCTGTAATAATTGCTGAAGTGTTTCTTCAATGTAACAGAAATGACGCGATACTAATGTCTGCAATTTGATATTTAAAAGAATGCGTAACAATAAAAGAAAACGCTGAATTATTCAAGTGCCGTCAATAATTGAACGCGCTCCGGCTCGAAGGACCAAATCCAAAATGGCTGCCGTTGGAAGTGTTCGCGCAGCTCCTTCCCGCGTATTACTAACATTACCATACTTCAGCCGGCGAAGCTTATTTAAATGCTCCACCGACTCCATTTAGAGCTTGGAAAAATAAAACTGGGGAACGGATCCCGCGATCTCTCGCTGAGCCGCTTTTGTGGTAAATATGTATAAACTTACTAATTTACTTTTACTACCCTCAGGCAATCTGCCAAGCGACTATAGCTTTTATTTTGTTTATGTTTAAGGCGGTACTCACACAGCCAGACGCAAAATAAAGTTGTCAGATGTGTAAGTATCTACGTTTTGTCGCCAGGCATCTTTTTATTTCATCGCATTTTATTTCAGAGCTCAGCTGGCAGTTGTGTTGTTTGCGGATCTTGAGTATATTTCACGGCACCCACCTAAGTAGGTGTCTTCATAAAATTATTCATACTGTATAAATATTTCGAATACTGTTTGGTATGAAAAAGTTTTATCTTATTATTATGTGTCTGATATACTTGAAACATGTGAGTGCTACTCACTAAATAGGTACTCAATGTACATGTATTTGTCAAATAAAACCATTGTCACGGAAATTAATCGAGTTACGGTAATTCTTTCTGTAGAATTTTACGAAGATCCTTCGGTCAATATTTAATATCGAAACCATACATTGGGAACTGGTCAAAACCACGAATATTGGCGTAATGTAAATAACGACAATGAATTCAAAAACGTAACACCATCTGACTCTTACGTATGTTCAGTCAGTTTTCAATTCTGTATCCTGTTAATCTTTTTCTCATTCTTCTCAATAAGCTTTATAAAGATATAGAGGTTCCAAATTCGCTTCTCGGTTCATACAAAGTGTAATTGTGATTTTATTAGCGAATTCTCAAAAGATCGGTGGCTTTAAACGTGGAATAACTATTAGATGGAACGTAAAATACAAATGGCGAAACGTGGGTGCAGAAATGGACTTCTGCTTCCCGCTGTGGGGCTACTGGCGTAAGTATGTATGAGAATTGCACTAGAATAGTATAATTTGATTCATGTAATTGAGATTAAACGTTTTACCAACAAAAATAATTACTCTAAAATGAAATGTCTGACACCTATTGTTACGCGATTAAATATGCTGTATTCGGCTGGTGTTTGATGTTGATAAAAAGTCAATTTACATTTCTTCCTCTCAAAACATAATTTGAATGTAAAACAAAGCAAAAATTAAGCTAAACGATTAAAAAGAGCTCCTGGGAGCCTTTAGTTTGAACAACAGCCTCTGAGAGACGTTAGACATAAAAGATAAAAGATAAAGCGGAGTCGCCGCCAATTTCGTTCCATTACTCTCACGGCCGCACAATACTTATCCGTAAAACGGAACGCAAACAAACTGAGCGTCGTTTTCCCGCCAACGATAACTTAATTTCAGTCCGCCATAAGTACGTGATTAGCGAGCCGCTGCCTTATCGGCCGGGAGGGTAATTAACCTCCGGGCGGGGGTTGGAGTGCGCGGGTGTGGGGCACTCCACGCTCCCGGCCTCCTTGAATACCTCCTGGGTAATATTTCCGCCATATTATCCGCCCACCTTCTCCGCCAATGGCGGCGTTTCCCGCGCTCTGCACCGCGCCGCCGCCACGTTCCGAAACGTTATAACTTGGTCGTGTTTTCTTTGGCAAATTTGGCTGTATTCGTGCGCTCGATGCGGTTTGTTTTCGTTGCTTCACGTATATTATGCTAACCAGCCAGCCAATTCGGGAATATCTTAAGTATATTCCATATTTGAGCTAATTTAGTCTGTAATGCGGTTGGTATAAGGATGAGGTTAGATGCGCATCTCGGTTAGTAGAGTAGGGTCCCAGCAGTTCATATTTCACAGTGTTATCATCTTTTATTGAGTGCGAGCGGGCATTGTTGTCGGTTTAACAGCGCGGTTATCTGGCGCGGCGAGCGGTGTTTAGCGACGCCTCTGCTGATGAATGGCTTATTGCTATACAGTGTATAGCACTGCAGGACTGGGGAGCTCCGAGCGAAAAATGACAATTATTTGTTACAATGTTTGTAGAATATTCTGCCATCGCTATATTTTTAGACATACTGATGTACTTAGATTTATATGGAGGGCGTACACAATGTTTACTTGTCCTGTTGCATAAGTTTGCTAAAAAACTAAGCGGCTCCATTTGATAGTGACCCACGCCTGTTTGTAGCTTTCGTAATAGTTATTCGTTTTTGACTCTATTTGAACCGCACCGCACTTTCCATGAGGTAGCATTGTGGCCACCCTGCCAAGACGGTATGGGACCATCGTGACCTTACTTCATCATCATCAGCAGCCAATATAAGTCCCACTGGGCACTTGTCTATAACTGAGAGGGTTGGTCTTGTCTTACTTACTCAATCTTGATACTATAGTACTTATAATTTAACCACAAGGTACCTCTAATTATAATTGATTAAAAAACAATTGAAAAGTTTTTTTAAAATAGTAATGTGACTTTTATTACATATATTGTTAAAAACACAGCTTTGAGTTGATCCACACGCGTAGTAAAATTATTAAACACAGTTAAAAATCCACCGGCATTCACAAAATACACTGAAACGTTTTCATTTAAATCGACGTGTCTAGAATCGTTTGGAGAATATATTTTTTAATCGAGTAATCGATCACACTCCATTGAAGCGTGGCATCGGAACGGTCGTTTGTCAAAATTACCCGGGAGCCGTTAAGCCGCATAATTTTTGGCGCGAAACGTTGGACTCACTAAGGTTCGGTACTGGGTTATTTGAAGTTATGGGGGTCATTATTGAGGGTTATAATCACGATGAGAAAAGTATATTCTAACTGAAAATAATTTATGAATCTAGAAATAACTGTTATGGGAAATCACTACAGTGGTGTTAATGCGTTTCTAAATTAGAGGAGCGAGATAATAATAGATAAAGTGGACAAATTTTCAATTTGTTCGCGTGTTTAAAAATAGCAAAATAATAATACGAGTACTTTTAGTTACTATTGCCTAAACTTTTAAATAAAACAAATGAAATTATTTCTAAGCATAGAGCTGTTGCTGATCTGAATACTCTAAATTTCACTTGTTTTTTATTTACGTGAACTACATTCAATGCCACACCTACTTGATCGACGAGGCGTCTTTTTCTTAGATAAATTATGACCTACATTATTAGTTTGTGTGGGCTAGGGCCCCGTAAGGTACCTCTGGATGCGTCCCTGAAAGGCTCTAATTGGGTGCCGCGGCCGGCCGCCGATAAAGCTCGGTTTACACAGCGTTTTAATTAATAGAGGTCGTGAAGCGCGCGCAGTGCTGACACCGCTCGCAGTTGCCACGCTCATTGTATTTTTGACGAGAGCCACGAATTAAGGCTCTCACTCCGGCCCTGACGTCTGCTTAATGTGTCCATAGAATATGGTTCGACTAGAAAGTACAATTGATTATAGGGTTAAGCATACTTAGTATTACATTATTTCTTCGTATTTTTAATTTTTAGCATTAAAATACCTAAAAACTAACAATGAACATCATCATTCATCATCAGCCCTGGACAATAAACTTATAAAAATATGTAGTTTATTAGAATTTAGAAATAAACTAAAAGATGCATTACATCTGAAATTTACTCGTAAGCCACCACTCGTAAGCGTTTTATTGTTCACTTGAATCTTAAAAGGTCTCTATTTTATTAGTATCATACCATTGAGCGCACTGGTATATGATGATAAGTGGGATTCAAACAGTTCACAATAAATTATCTTATCTTAATTATCTTATAACTTACATTAACGGTGCAGAAAGAAAACGCCGTGAGGAACCTGCCTAAAAATTATTAGGGATTTCTTAGGTGTGTATTCCGCCAACTCGCACTAGTTTTGGGGGAGGCCCGTGCCCAGCAGTGGTACATATATGGGCTGATGATGATGATGATAAAAACGGTAAAGACAGGGAAAATACAACTACGATTACTCTTATTATACCGACCTGATTGTTAGATTAACTCTAATGCGTAATAATGTTAGTGAAGCGGTTTTTATTACAAGCTACTTAAAAATGATGTGATTATAGATCAATCCGCATTAGGCCAGCGTGATGGACTAAGGCCTAAACCCTCTCAGTTGTAGAAGAGGCCCGTGCCCACTAGTGGGACGTATATGGGCTGATAATAATGAAAATTAGATCTCTGGCAAGCTTACTAACTGAATAAAGAACGAAAGAATTGCTTCACGTTGATTTTCTGTGAGATATTGGCACAACAACGGTTAAGTCGGCCTTTTCGTAACCCAGACTTATCTAACAACCGCATGGCTACCACTTTGACACCAAATACTTTGCAGATTATTCATTTTGACAATTATAGAAACGTATGATAAATAAAATTGACTTGGATATTTGAAATGTGTTGTTTTATTTCTAGAATCTAGAATCTCGCCCCCTATTACGTGGGACTGATACATACCTGGCGAAATGAGGGTGCAGAAATGCACCTCTGGCTACCCCTTCGGGGAATACAGGCGTGAGTTTATGTATTTCTAGAATTTTAGTATGTCTATCGGTGTAATTGTATGCGTATTTTGCTGATACTTTTGTACAGAATTTGATAAAATTCGATGTGGTAATAATATAGTAATTTCATGTTGATATTACGCTAAATTACCGTGTGATATGCTATAAACTAAATATTTTGTCCTTTCATTCTGCTGCGTGAAATTCATCCAAATAGCTTTCGTGTTAAATATGATAATGATTAAAATTAATAATTGATAGAGCCAGGCCTTAGTCAGCTTGAGCTTCAATCGGCGCGGTACTTCACACACACCGAAAATCGACGCGAGGAAATTCTGTTGGGATTCATTCATTAACTGAGACTGACGGATTATCAGACTGCTGGCTAGACAGCAGCTTGTGAAACGAGAGGCCGCGGGTTCTCTATATATTTATTCAGGGACTCCAGAGTGAAAGATTATGCAAGACACAGGTTTGGTGCATTAAACTTCGATGTTTAACCTTTGCCATACAATTAGAAAAGCCCATGATTAGTAGTTGAAATTTTCACAAAAGGCTACCGTTGATGATGATTTTCCTTTTTGCCCCGGTGTTTCGGCATGATGTGTTACCAGGCCAAAGTATCATCATCATCATCATCAGCCCATATACGTCCCACTGCTGAGCACGGGCCTCCTTTACAACTGAGAGGGTTTAGGCCTTAGTCCACCACGCTGGCCTAGTGCGGGTTGGCGGACTACACACCTAAGAAATTCCTAAGAACTCTTAGGTGTGCAGGTTTCATCACGATGTTTTCCTTCACCGTTAAAGTACGTGATAATTCATTGTGAATACACACATAACTTCGAAAAGTCAGAGGTGTGTGCCTGGGGTTTGAACCCGCGACCGTCGAGATTCTCGACCGCATGCCCAAACCTCAAGGCCATCACGACTTAGGCCAAAGTATATAAAGCCCAAATATGTAGAAACGAATAAATTTTTAGTCGGGGATATTGAAAATAGGAACTTTTTTTTTATACATAGTATTATAGTGCTACAGGTACCTATAGTATGGCTTGGCTAGTGATGGCCTCGAGGTTTAGGCGCGTGGTCGAGAATCTCGGTGGTCGCGGGTTGAAACCCCAGGCACACACCTCTGACTTATACATATTAGTTAGTGTGCATTCACAATAAATTATCACTTACTTTAACGGTGAAGGAAAACATCGTAAAGAAATCTACACACCTAAAAGTTCTTAGGAATTTCTTAGGTGAGTAGTCGACCAACGCGCCCCAGGCCAGCAAGGTGGACTAAGGCCTAAACCCTCTCAGTTGTAGAGAAGACCCGCGCCCAGCAGTGGGACTTATATGGGCTGATGATGATAATAATGTAGCTGTATAGACAGCATATTTCCTCATAATTTTCAAAAAACAAAATTAAACTTAATACGTAGTGTAACAACACAAATTACAATAGTGATATAGCGTTTTTAAATGTTTAAAAAGTAAAACGGAACGCGGGCGAGGCGTCGGCAGCCGTCAGAGCGCGAGAACTTTTGGCGCAACGGAACGGGCGACGCAATAAAAACCTTATAAAATTTCTAATGGGAAAACGTACGAGGGAGTTTTGCTCTGAATTATGAATGGTAACGAGCTTCGCACTTAGGGTTGCCGTCGTTGCTATCTGAAGATACGACAGGTTTAAAATTGTGAGCAATGATGCAAGAAATAGAGTAGTAAAAGTTAATTGCCTTTTAAGCGTCATTGGAGATATTTTTACAATTATTTTATCATCATCTGCAGCCCATATACGTCCCACTGCTGGGCACGGGCCTCCTCTACCATTGAGAGGGTTTAGGCCTTAGTCCACCACGCTGGCCTAGTGCGGGTTGGCGGACTACACGCCTAAGAAATTCCTAAGAACTTTTTAGGTGTGCAGGTTTCATCATGATGTTTTCCTTCACCGTTAAAGTACGTGATAATTCATTGTGAATACACACATAACTTCGAAAAGTCAGAGGTGTGTGCCTGGGGTTTGAACCCGCGACCGTCGAAATTCTCGACCGCGTACCTAAATCTCAAGGCCATCACGAATTATTATAATTATTTTATGTTTATTATTAATAACAATACCATGTAAACAGTAATCGTCACCATAATTTTCTGTGCATTATTACTATAAGGTAATGGCACTAGTAGTAGACCATGTACCTGTAGTTGACCACCAATGCACATAAACAGATAAAATAAGAATTCGCGGCATATTTTTAAACTAATTCCATATTGAGTAGTCAGTGCTGTCATGTGGTCTACGAAGCGCGCAAACTACGACTCCATTATTTTCAAATATTAAAAATAGCCTCCAGTTGTTTGTTGATTGACGCACCGTAAATCTATTATTCGTTTTTTTGTCATAATTTTCTTAAGGATTGAAAAAGTTTGAAGTTAAATATTAACAACTTTGTCACCTTGTTGATGATAAGTGTTTTGCTTTTCTTATTCGTTAGGGATTAATTGAGGTAACAGGGTATTTAAAATACGAAAATTTGTTTACAAGATTGAGATGTGGGGGTGGTCCACTACTGATTCCGTTTTAGCACGATTTTCTAGTAATTGACCAGGATGGTCAACTTCTGATGAATTTCTGTATCATGTAAATGTACTGTACGGAATAATATATGAAGGGCATCATCAATTAGAATTAACTATTTTATTTACTTTTACAATAACTTAATTTTATTTAGTAGTTGACCACCTTTATTGTAAGGTACGATCAGTTACTAAAACCAAATTTTCACCTTGTAGATGTCTGGGAAAAGGGGTACATTCCTAAATTATACTGAAGCTGCAATGCTCTCAGCAGTAAATGTCGTTCGTCTTCATAAAACACCCATAAGAACGGCTGAAAAAAAAATCCTCTCACAATAATGATGGTGTTTTGGAAACCACAATGGAACCATCGGCAACTGCGGTACATATTACTGTTGGTGACGAACTAGTGCTAGTGACGATCCCAGGATCACCAGCAATTAGCATTGCTGATGACATATTTGAAACCACTCTAGATCAATTTGACATCATAGGTCCTAACGATATGCTTGAAAATATGCGTAAACTTTCAACTACTGTTGTCTGATTAAGAATCTGACAAAAGCCTCGGCAAAAAGTAAATGTTGAATTTGTCATATTTAAGTACGGCATTGAGGTTTAGGCACGCGGTCGAGAATCTCGACGGTCGCAGGTTCAAACCCCAGGCACACATGACTGACTTTTCGAAGTTGCATATGTGTGTATTGATAAAGAATTATCACGCACTTTAACGGTGAAGGAAAACATCGCGATGAAACCTGCACACCTAAAAGTTCTTAGGAATTTCTTAGGTGTGTAGTCCGCCAACCCGCACTAAGCCAGCGTGATGGACTAAGGCCTAAACCCTCTCAATTGTAGAGTAGGCCCGTGCCCAACAGTGGGACGTATATGGGCTGATGATGATGATGATGATGAAGTACGATAATAACTTTTATCCCGGAAAAGTACTTAAAGCTATAAAAAAAAAACAGCTACAATATCATCGATGAAAGCAAATGGTCGATTGTGGAAATGGCCAGAACATTTATTAACGAGCGGGGGATGTTATTGTTATTATATTTCAAATAAAACGCAATGTTGTCTTAATTTGCCTTCTTATTTAACAAATAATTAAAAAATCTGAATGGTCAACTACTGATGCAAAACATGGTCAACTACTAGTTTTTAGGTGGTCAACTACTAAATCTCTTATATTAAGTTTTATTTTCATTTTTTTACTTGAATGCAACCATTGTACAAGAAAAAATACTAGCTCGTTTCGTTAAAAGACTTGCACAGAGTTAACAAAACAAAACACTCATTGAATTCTAATGATGATTAAAGTTAGGCATTAAAAAAGAAATTTCTGTGTCCTTAAGTGGTCAATTACTAGTGCTATTACCTTATACGGGTATAAAAAATATACTAGTATTCATTTTTCACAAATAAATGATAAATTGAAGAAACAAGTCACGAATTGACAGAATTCGCGCTAGGAAATGAAGCGTTTTATGTTTTTAGAAATAATTTTTAAGCATAACAAAACAAAAACCGCCTTCAAATAAAACTGAGGCGGTGTCAGCCAAGGAAACACTACAATATACATACCTATTACCTAGCATCACAGTTGTAGAGGAGGCCCGTGCCCAGCAGTGGGACGTATATGAGCTGATGATGATGATGATGATGATGAATAATAATATGAGAATCCTACCTTGGCTGACACCGCCTCCAAAAATAACTATAATTAAAACTACATTATATTATCGTAATAATTTGATTGACTTTTAAGTAGTCTAATATTTTTCATTTCATTTTACTTAGGAGAACTTAAAAAAATATTTTAATCATTGTTTGTTATTCATAGGTATGAATTGAGTTAGATTTGAAGTGGATAGGTACCTACCTATCTTCTTGCGTCGTAAACACATAGATCGTACAGTACATATTGATGAAGAGAAATAGTAAGTTGATTATTAAGTTACAGAAGAATACGCAATTATTTTTTTACTTTTTAGTGCATTTTAATTTGTATTGGATAAGTTTTATTTGAAGGCGGTTTTTGTTTTGTTAAAATTTTTGTTTATTTTTGTATTTTTAGTGAAGCCACATCCGGGATCGAACCTGCAACCTTATGCGTTGCAAATCAGTTACTTTGCCACTCTGCTACCACCAGTCTATTATATGGTTATAAAACTCATCAAAAATACGCAAATATTTCTACCACCCACTCAGCTATCATCGCTTCACACATAATACACCTCAAGTAATGCAATTAGATCGCTTGCTTCATGTTGCAATGCAGCAACGAACGTAAGCGCATTGCAATTTGATTCAAGACAGTTAGAAATTCCGCCACAGATCGCACCCTTACTGTACGGCATTAACGAGTTCCATTGATAATTATATTTGACTACGATAATTACTTGACCATAAAGAGGTTACGGTATGTGACTCAAATATCCGGATAGCCTATAAAGATTCGGTCGAGTATCGTTAATTTTCTCCTAAGAATTGAAGAGTTCCATTACTTTGTCATGGATCCCATAATTAGAACCTAACCAAACTCTCATGAAATTACCCTAGAAGTACATCCTATCCAATAAAAAAAAAGGATTCATCAAAATCGGTTGGCATAATATTGAGTTATTCGTCGATTTGTCACGCACATTGGTTCAAATTTAAGACTTTTGTGGTTTTCTAATAGTAGCTATTGTCACAACTGGACCAAATTTAAATGGGACCAAACTGGAAGCACCAGCTTTCAATTAAAAAAAGAATCATCAAAATCGGTTCACACAGTCGAAAGTTCTGAGGTAACAAACATAAAAAAAAACAGGCGACTTGATAACCTCCTCCTTTTTTTGAAGTCGGTTAAAAATAACAGTAGGTATCCCAGCTGTTAACGGCCATTTTGTTTGATAAAATCAGCCTCTTTCGGCTTAATAAAAAAAAACTATTCCAATCATATTGGTGTTTTTTTTATTGAATATGTATTTTCCGCCAGCCCTGTGCCCCCGTGGCTCCCCTTTTGTATCGAAGTCAGGGCGCCGCCAAGTTTCCTCTTGTTTCTTTTGTAGATTGCGGTGTGGTTTATGCGATGCGAAAAATAACATTGTTATACTTCTGGAGTTTGGTGAAGTTGCGTTCCGTCTGCCAGTTCTCGCTACGTTTTAATTGCAAACCTTTTATTATGTACACGTGTTAACGTGTGTGACAGTAGCGGGAATCCCGTACATTTTAAAAATATTTGTATCTCTTGGCTGTATGCGAAAAAATATTATCAGTATGAAAAGTTTTAATTGCATTCTGGCTGTTAGCTGTGATTTCCTTTGCTTAATTTTATTTTGATGTATAACTAAATTCATTATCAGCGACAGCGTTGAGTTAAGGCACATACTGATACTGAAACAAATTAACTAAAGTCTTGATACTCTATACGAGTATATTGAGAGAAATACAGTAGGTACACAAAAGAATGATACATAGAGATATAATTTGCTTCATAAAATTTTAAATTTTTCTTTTGTTCACATACCAAAGAAAATTTAGCGTCATACAAACTCTGGACTGGAAATCCTGGCTACCCTTTGTGGGCGAAAAAAGGGCTTTCGTTGTGTCCCAATTGTGTACCTACTCACATTACCCATAATCTTCAACAAAAATCCTTTGCATGTGCTACAAAACGCGAGGGCGAAAAGTTTGTAGACACAGTCACATCGATTTATAAATACAGGTAGGTACATAGTTTTTTTGTGGGTTTAAATGTGTTAATTATTTTTTGCAAAATCGTGCAATTACAACAACTGCACAAAAGTCAGTACCGCAAAAATTCACGTTCGAAAAAGGTTTTTATCGTCGGTAACAAGTTGTCGAATCGAAACGAGGCGAGGCGTTCCTTTTTCCACCGCCTCATCTAAGTCCCTTCACTGGCGTGTGAAAACGCGCACTTTTTCAGACTTAACACTGTCCCTTTTTTGCAGCCGCGGGCGAGTGGGGCGGGTATTAAAACTTGTATATCGGATTAGACGAAATTACTAAGTGCTGGATGGAGTTAAGAGGGTGTTTCAACTACAGCGGATGGTTTGGAATTAAGGATTTTAAAATGTGTGTATCGTAAAGAGATTTGCTGAGTGTTTGGTGGAGCATTCCATATAGGTATGTTTTTAAATGATGAAATTTAGTTTGGCAACTAGGTATGCCGTCTTACTTATTAAAAAAAATGTGTCTTATCTTGCAGTGTAACGATGACGGAAAGTGTTATGAGAAGACAATCTGGTTTGAGAATAATGTGCATGAAATTTCTTAAGTTCATTAAAAAGGCGAATGGTGGAATTGGACATAACTTTGTTGCGCTTCCTGAATAATTTTTGGAACAACTAATTCTATAAAATAATTTTAATAATATTACCTTGCTAAGTTATTTACAATGTCTTGGGCGAAGATAAGACATGGTGCCAGTAATCATTCTGTAATACTCCATAAATGCTTTCTTTACAAATAAACTACTCAATTAAACAGTGTAGACCTAAAAAAAAAATGTTGAATCAAATTCACAATTAACTGGAATTACAGTAAGAATATGCATTTGCGACATTTACATGTGGAGAATTGTGAAGGCCGTGAATAAAACATACGAGACTCGCGTCTCTAATGCATTCATCAATTATTAGGCGGTGGCACGGCCGCGAGTCGAGTTTTCATAGGAGATCCGACGGAATCGCTCCACGCTGAATTGTAATGTAAACGGGTGCAGAACTGGAATGTTTTGGTAATATACTGAAGAAGATTGTACAACGTACTGTTATAAGGAAGACGACTAAAGTAGTGCGTGTTAGTCTTTATGATTTATGCATGACTTTAACTTGTAACTTGGACATAGCCATGAAGAACATAGTTAAGTAACTTACATGGCTAAAAGTTCTCTTTTTTATATGTGTTCTTTATCAATCTGATCTATAAAAGGGTAGTGTAAAAGATTTAGCCTCCCTAAGTATCTTTTTTTATACTTAAGGCCCGTGGTCACTATTGGGACGTACAGATGTTAGAGCCAACTAGATTTAGGAAGAGACATAGTGGTAATATGAGAAAGCCTCTGTCAAAAGACAATCTCACGGAGCAATCCATATATTTAAAATATGGTTTAATTAAATTTATACTACAATTTAATATAAGATTGGAAACGTTAACGTAAACGCAAATCAAATTAACTTGTGGACTCGCAAGCCAACTGAATCTAGAGGGTTCTTGGCTGGTCAAACATGACTTGTAAATTGATTGAGTTTCAAAGCGAAACCACGATAAATATCGTCCTAAATTTAAGTTATAGAACGATTTTAAACCTTATATCAATTTCAATAAGGTTTAAATATAATTTAGGTGAGTTGAGAATGAAGGCACAATGATAAAAGTACCTTGCACAACCCCTTGGATATTGAATCGCATTTAAATTGGAACACAAATATGGTTTTAGTTTAGTTTTTTAACAACTTGTGATTACCAATTTACTTAAAGAGTTACATTTTACATTAAAAGAGTTCAAGTATTTCCACTTCTTTGTCAAAATTTCTTACATTAAGTAAGTTTAAATATTAATTAATTAAAGACGGCGATGTTCGCTACAATTCTGTGAAGGACTAACACAGAACGTTTGTGCTTCCAATCGCACTTTTTTCAATTCCAAAGTTTTGTGAACGATCTACTTTGGTACTCAAGATTTAAGACATTGACTGATGATGATGAGATTTTTAGTAAGTTTAAGACTGATGTTTGTGGTTGTAATGGTTCAGCTCCGTCAGGGCAAAGCATACTTACTTTTGTTTTTGGATAAGGTAGCTTCCTTCAGCAGGTAAATTCATCAAAATCTTTCAGTGTTCAGTGGACTAAAAACTCTTACTTTTATATTAGGTAATCATATAAAGTAAATTAACAAGGTTGTTTGGGATATGGATATGTATAGGTAAAATATATCAACAACAACGAACGAGTGATAAGTGCCTTGATCGCCATATTGAAGTCTTGGGCTTTGATTTTGTGCATGAGGTTCCTTCAGTCAGCCTATTCAGCTTGCTTATCTACTATACTTTACTCTCGATACACAACTCACATCAAATTAATAGCAGGTTACTTCTCCGCAAACAAATTCCCCACAACTTAATCTTAACAAGATAAATCTCTTTATTTACTTCCAACCGCGGTGGGTAGTGTAAATCTGGACCAAAAGCATCCCCCAGCACCGGCTAATATATCCGATGGCAATATTAATAGCGTCGGAGTAGAAACAAACTGTTGTCTAAACAGAACAAATAAGACAATGGCTGTCTACTTATCAAACGTATCTACCGCCTCGCGAGGATTCGCAAGCGACGCCCCCGATCAATTACGTGTCGAGTTTTATTCCTATTGGGAATTGTTTTGCCAGTATTCATGTTTTTATTTAATACATTATAAGTTATTTTTGTATTATCATTGATATTTTTAATCGAAATTATAACGCCTTGACTAATGATGATATTACGACGAGAATAGTTCTTTGAGAATTGATTTAATGCAATGCGGATCACAGTTTGGATTAGTGAGTTCATTTGCTGGAAGCCCAATTTGTCGTTTCTTATGTTTGGCTGTCAGATTTCTTCTTCTTAGTCGTTTCCTCATTAATGAGGGTCAGATTTATCTTGGATGAAATAAAACTTCTTAAATAAATATTTTTTTGAGTCTTTTCCAATTGCTATTGATAGAATTTGTACAGATAAATGTACACGTGTTGGGAACATAGTCGTGTATTCGTTATCTTGGGTCGCGTCTTAATCACGCTCCGACGAACATTACTCAGGCGCGGAGCGGCTAATTGCCACATTTGTAGGTCGCTCTAGTTCGACCCACTACCCGCTAGGGGGTTGGGCTCGGGAGGGTTCACTGTCTAGTGTACAAGGTGTTAATAAAATGTTGTTTGGTATTTTATTTACAGGCTAGCTCGATATGAAAATAATGAGCGACAAAGTGAAGAAATCCTTTTTGATGTTCTTTTTGCCCAAAGTTTTACGCATACATGTGCTATATAGTACCTGGGTCGAATATGGCCACCTTAAGGTTTGTTATCCTTTTTTAATAACAATAAAGCTAAAATAAACAAGTTTTAAGTGCCTATTTATCTTTACAACAAAGGCAAAAATATACAAAGACATTAAACGTTAGCTAGTGTTTGCACCAGTATAAAAAAAGGAATTGGTCATATTTCCGACGGGGGGTGTAAATATGGCCACATTTACTATATATATTTATGGTTTAAAAAACTTCTGAATAAATTGAATAAAAATGTTGTTAAGAAGTGGTTTCCGGCCCGAAGTAGATTTAGTGTTCTTTTTCATCTAAATAACGCCTTAGAATGCATGTTGGCACATTATAATGCTTTGCAGCCGTATATACTTCCATCCTGTCGCTTTTGACTGCAAATATAGCTAGTTTTATTATTAGTTCTTATCAATTGTCTCGTAAGAATATTCACATGCATTTTACTGATTTAAATATGACATCCACTACTAAATTTGTAATATCTTATTTGTACACGAAGCGAAACTATAAGCAACACTAATTACGCTAAAATGTCTGTATAATTAAACATTTACGAATATCTCTAAGTAAACGCCATTTCACGTAACACTACATGCGTCTGTTAAAGCGAACAAAAGCCTCTACAGTACTACACATTACCACCTTGTAAAATATAGAGGTGGCAACCCCCACCTGCTGAGATTGGCTCATTAATTTAACAGCGTGCAACACTTAAAGCGGGCTTGCCAACATTTTCCCAAATGAACTGGCGAATACCTTACCAACTTACTTTTGCTGTGGTAGCTCAGGCACTTCTACCACCTTTCTAAACAGAAGCTGGTTTCTTAACTGCACAGTTACCGTGGTAATTCGAAGGTAGGAACTAAGCTCCTGTATTGTCACCCTTGTGCTCACTGCTCAGGTAGTAGGACTCCGGCCCTTTGGGCTTTGATTTGTGAGGTAATCTTGTACTGAATATTACCTACTTAATCGTTGTTAATTTAGATGCGTATCCGAGAATCTTTGCAAGTGGTGTATTTATTATGTACAACCTATTTAGGTAAAGGAGGAAATTGAGATCTGCTGACTTGGGGTGGAACAAATGAAAGTGCTTAATCGATCAATGTGTAAAACCGAAATCCGATTCTACGAGAATTTAATACTACAATATAATTGGAAAATACTGCTATGTAGTAATCTTGGTATTTAATTTCTTCTACGCATTTGAAATTGATTTTTTTATTCAATTACAAACTTATAAGGACGTAATACTAGTCTAATATACAATGTTTACATTTGAAATTAATTCTTATCCTTCAATTAATATTCCAAAATGGTCCCCTCATTAGTCAAGCTTTTATCGAGAGGTCCTATTGGATCGATATCATAATGTGGGTCTAGATTTAGGCATCTAGATAATTTATTACAATTTAAGGGGTTCACTTAAGAACGTTGTTATGATCTTGGTCTGCTATAGGTTATTTTGTCTCGTTTCCAATAATGTCATAGTCACACGACAGAGCAAAAAAAGAATAGAATCTTATTTGCAAAAGCTAGTAACAAGATATAAATACACTTACAAAAAGTGATTTATCGTCTTCCATAACAATTATGACTCTACCAAACACTACTATTATGTTATGTTAAATTTGATGCTAAGTTTCTATTTTCTATATTTGCGTTTGCCTTATTTACTGGCCAAGTCAAGTATACCGGGCCGATAAGTATAAAGATTACTCCATTTTCTGTGACTTACTCTAACAAAAGTAATATAGCAATAGCAAGAATCCAATGATCTTTTTCAATGTTCTATATTTTATCCCGAAATTCATGAGAAATTTGTTCAACGCATAACTAGACAGACAGTGAGTTTCGCACTTATTAATTTGGGCAAGCAGGGAAAAAACACATTGCATTGGGATTAAATCATTTGTCCCAACTTTAAGAATTTGTTGACGCGGACGATTAATCATGATTTGAAGCAGTTTGTTTTGTGTTGATCTGGTTTCATTAATAATGATTACGTTTCTAGTAATCTGTAATCTGGCTTATAAAAACTTTTTATTTTAGAATTTAAATTTAGAGATTAATTCAGTATTGATACAGCATTTATTGAAAAGTCAGTTTAGAAATAATAGCGCGTGCGTTATAAATCTATTGTAAGCCTAAAGTATTTATATGTGTTATAATATTCTATCGAAAACGATGTCCAAATGCATATCGGACATTCTAACGTATTTTATTGAAATATTGGAAACATATATCCAAACAAAACAGTGGAGTTAAAAAATGTTATTTTATTTAAACGAGTGCCTATTCGTTTACTTCTTGTATGCTTCTTGTGTGCCTGGGGTTTGAACCCGCGAACGTCGAGATTCCCGACCGCGTGACTAAACCTGGCCATCACGACTTACCACTTGTGCCAATTATATATTCTACAACTCATTGTAATACATCCCGCGCATTGTGCCAAAGTGTCCATATGCGCGCTGTAAATGGTGTCATTAACAATAACTACCCGCGGGACACATCGAATCTCAGAGGAGTAGGGGCGGTTTATGGCGCCTCGTTTATTTTAAATGTCACTAAATTATGAACGATAGTGTAATGCGGCTTGATTTGATCGTTTTGTTTTCACATCGCGTTTGTTATTTTCAGTGCGAGGGTAGTTTTGTAATATTTTATTGCGATGTCAAGATAAGGATAATGTTGTGGATGTGTTGTATAAAATGTTCGGTGTTGGGTGTTAGTAGGTACATATTTTTATATTGTATCTCTAAAGGGAATTATATATCCCACAGATTTTATTCATCACAATTTAGTCTTGATGTTGCAAAAGATAATTACTGATTCAAAAATTATCAATTCCACCTAGTACAATCAGGAATGTATGATAAAATGTTTAGGTCAAAACACTGACTATGACTGACTGACTGACAAGTAGGTATGTGCCGTGTGAGGGCGCGTACACATAGACCGTTCGTTTTACAGGTCCTTTTAAACGGATATGTTATTAGCGTATGTAGTTGTATAAGCGAGTTCACACAGAATACAGTATTGCGGATCCAGTAAAAAATCTCACACACAACGGAAATACTGATCTTGTAAAAGCTGTGTGAATATTGCCTCCAGTAGCGACGTATCCGTTAAAAAGGATCCTGTAAAACGGATGTTCTATGTGTACGCGCCCTGATGTAGTAGAGGCCCCGGGTTCGATTCAAAGTGCGTAAAGTACCTACAGGCAAAATGTTATTGGGTTATTATATTTGGAAACTTGCAGTAGCAGCACGGAGTCTGGGAATGTGATCCAAAAACGGCAAAAGGCTCGCCCCCTATTACGCGGGACTGATACATACATCGCGAAATGTGGGCTTAGAAGTGCACCTCTGCCTAACCCTTCAGGAAATACAGGCGTGAGGTTATGTAGATATAAACATAGATATGTATGTCAGGTCAAAACATTCAAAGCAGCGAACCATAGCAATGTCTGTAACAGAATTTCAAAATATAATTACATTATAATAACAGTTGGGGACGAGGCCATTTTTGCAGCGAAAGCATTCAGCGTTCAAATTACATAAACGCATTAATTTATCTCGCTAATTAAGCTAGCCGCCGATTATATGGCGTCGCTCGCTGGCTGGACAATTACCCAGCCTACACCCATAAATTGAGCTGCGAATATTTAATAATAATTGGCTTGCCTTTGTTTAACAGAGAGTGGGCGGGACGCACGCCTAGTTTTGCCTCCCCATGTATGGTGAGCAGAATAATATGCTCGGAGTAACTGTGACCTTTGAATAAATAAATACGTAATCATTACTATTTTCTTGATCGATTCCCGGGTCGGGCAAACCGTTTTTTTTCATTATCAGATTTTCAGTAGCAGCACGAATAGAATTGTGACCCAAAAACGGCAATCGGCTCGCTCCCTATTACGTGGGACTGACATATACGAAATGTGGGTGCAGAAGTGCACCCCTGCCCATACCTTACCAACACAGGCGTGAAGTTATATATGTATGTATCTAAAGGCCAGAAATGCGTTGTAGGCTACCCTGTTACCTATGTAGATAGTTACATAAACCGCATTATACAGGTGTAGGTATTCAGACCGTGGTCGGAAACTAAAGCAGATAATAGCTGCAGTGATTACAAACACCGTGACATTAAAAAATCCCGACAAATAATAAAAAAAACCGTTTCCTTACAACTACATCCATTTAGGGTCTTCTAGCACAAGTATGGAAATACTTAAAAGGAGGCCCTAACACTGTAACAATTGTTGTAAAAGACTTAATAATGAATAAAGATTATATTATAATATATTATTATTATATTATATTAATATCTATGATTGTTAGGAAAACGTCTAGATTTTTATTTTTTGTCGGGTTTTTTTTAATGCCAATGGGTTTGTAATCATCGTAGCTATTACCTGCTTCAGTTTCCGATCACAGTCTGAATACACCTGTATACCAATTTATATTGTTACCAGTGTTTACCTGCTGACGGTAGAGGGAGTGTGTATCTGGCTACACCGTTAAGCCGGTTATGAGCGGTCGGTAATGACGGTGTCATTTGCGCGGTGAATTATAATTGGGCTGATAACGCGGTGCCGTGCGCCGTCGCACCACCGCCCTATTAATAGACAAGTTAATTTCGCCGTCCATATTGTGTACATAGATGATATTTCGTTATTATGTGCTCAAGATTATATAAGGGAGATTGAATTTTCAATTACATCCGACGGCTAGATGAATTTTGCGTAAAGCTGCATGAACTATGATATCTATTGGGACAATAATCCTTCATTGATGCTTCATTAAAATTCAAATTTTGACAATGCAATAAAATAATTATAAAAATCAATATAACCCTGCTGTTGATTTCAATTCATATATATCTACAGACATGCAAAACTTGTTTTCTATAATTTGATAATGGTTCACAAATAAGTTTTAAAGTCTCTAAAGCTTGAATGACGTATTAATGTATAATTCGTTAATATTTACACAATAGAATATGAGAGGCATTGTAATGACCTTTTTAAAAAGCGCAACAATTATAAATCACTGTTTGGTAATCTGTTACAGGTGTCTCATTCTCAGCACCCCTCAGTAACACCTGTAATAACCAAGTAATGTTATACGCACGTGTTCATTCAATGGACACGTGTCAGTGGCAGGAAATTATACCTCACTGAATCAAGTATACTAATCCTTATGGTATACACACAAAACTACTTGTTAAATAAAAAGATACATATTTATTGAGATATTTGATAGGTGTATTAATAATAATGCAATAATAAATCAAAACAATAGTGGCTGTATGGACGAAGTTCCTTTGATGATTAAATAAGCTTTTATTAAGTAATTATTGGATATTAAACTAAAAATCTACTAACCATTTAGCTTAAAACTTCTGTAAGGTACTGATTTATAAATAACTAGCTGACCTGGCGAACTTCGTTCCGCCTAACAGTCGATTCTTTATATATTTTTTAACCTAAGTTACTCCTTATTACATGAACTACCTGCCAATAAAAGTCCCGTCAAAATCGGTTCACCCTTTCTAGAGATTAGCCGGAACAAACAGACAGACAGACAAAAATTGTAAAAAAACATTATTTTGGTGTATATATCGTGTATACATCCATATGCATTTATTAAAAAGCGGTTATTTCAATATTACAAACAGACACTCCAATTTTATTTATTTGTATAGATTTATTGGTGTATGAAATAAGGTTCAAGACACAAGTAGTTCACAAATATGATTCATTAGTGCAAATAAAATTGTCACGCTACACTGCGTGCGCGTTCATACAACGATTTCCCGCCAATTAGCCCCCGTTGCCAAGCAACGACTTACAAAACTGTCATGGCTGAATTCGCAACTAGATTATTCTGGGGTCGCATTTGGTAATGCCATGAAATATCATTAATAAAATATCAGATTCTGCAAAATAGGTACGGGATGCAAGCAATTTATGTTATTTAGGTGCACAAGAAGATTTGATGCGTTCATATCTATCACGACTGACAGATGTGGCTGTTTGATTGGCTTCACTTCGTTTGATTCGTCAATGTCTTCGGTATCTAGTCAATATTTCTATTCAGAAGGTTCGTCTCTAGTTAAACATATTAGTGTTCGCTAGGAAGTAATAAAAGTTTACCGATATTTTTGTTATGTAGCAGAAAAAATTCAACATTTTATAAAAATAATGTTATGAGTTATATTCTAGATTTAGTTAAGTATGGAGCGAATATTTATTAACATTTACTTCCTTTTCCAGTGTTAACAATTGTCGTTATGAAAACAACTACATACAGCCAAACTCAAATGACTTAACCTCTAAAAAAGTTTAGCAATAGTCGGGCCGATAAAACGCGTGTACATTATTATTTCACAGGGCAACAGCAAACATGGCGTTTAACTATGCAAAACTTTATTCGGTTCGTGTGGAAAAACTGGCAGGTACCATTTTGTTAATAGTTTAATCTGCAGCGGTTATCCGCGCGCGGTCGCTCGAATAACTACATCTGAATATTTTACTAGGAATTTCGGTTTTACAGGTTTCCCGTTAGCAACGATTTTTGGAACGTTTCGTTTTTATGTGCGCATAAATGTGTCTGGGAATTGTCGATGCCTGAACCTTTGTACGGTTTTGTATTGAATATCCTTCTTATTTCTTTATTAATCTTTATAATCATTTCTTTTTAATATACTTTAAAAAAATGATTTCTTTCGATGAAATAATAAAAAAACTTCAAAATACTCAAAAAAATATATATAGTAGTTTTATGAAAGTTTTATGAAAGCGCTCATCAAATGACTTTGGTTAGGTTATTAACTTGTTAAAAATGTCCTATTCACCCCAAATAAAGTCTAGTCTCGAGATAAATTACAAGAGCGATTGGAGAACAAATCGCTTCGATCGGAACGTATGTATGTGCAGACAGTGGATAGTGTCGTAAGACGCGAGATTGGATGCTTTGAGAGCGCTTACGGCGAGAGTAAAAAATCTGCACAATGCGGATTACATATATGTTGGTACGATATCGGGAGGTACGATATTGGCACGACATAAGTTTAATACTTTAGATAATTTGTTATTTGATGGAGACCATTATATATGTTACAGTTCACTCTGAAGAATGGTGTATCTAGTATATTATCGTTTCAAGATAGTTGATGCTCTATTTAGACCGCACTGCACTCATTAACCCATTTAGGTATAGTAAAGAAAATTATATCAAATATTTTGCGTGTAATTAATTTTCTTAATAAGCAAAGAGAAGGTAGTTAATGTATATTTATTGCGAGATAAATTCTCTTGGACATATTATAAAAAAAAAACTGTTTTAGCCATCCTAGGTTATATGAATTGGCTTCATATCAAATTTCATCACCTTAATCTGTTCGGTAGCGTCAGCGATCTTTATTCATTAAGAAAATCGATAGCAGCAGGAACAAAAGAAGAGATCATATTAGTGACATTGATCAAAAAATATTTTTATTTCCAAACACAGAAGCATCGTATGTTTTTAATTTGCCCGCGTGCGGCGGCTCCCACATACATTACAGGCGACACAAACAAACGCAGCGGATTAGACCCCGGCCGGTCTGCACTCGTTGGGGTGATGTCGCAAAACGTACACAAAAAACTGAACATTTGTAAGATGCTGATTTTGGAAGCAAGAGGAGATAATGGAAATACACAAGTATCGGACAAGTAGACAATTTTTTAGTGATATTGTTGTTTTGAGGTACAATTAAGTGTTATTTAAAAGTAGCGGCACAGCTCTCATCATAGTCATTATCAGCCTATATTATAAGGCCCACCTCTGCAACTGAGAGGGTATAGGCCTTAGTCTACCACGCTGGGCTAGTGCGAGTTGGCGGACTACACACCTAAGAAATTCCTAAGAACTTTTAGGTGTGCAGGTTTCCCCACGATGTTTTCTTGCATTTTTAAAGTACGTGATAATTCATTGTGAATATACACATAACTAGAAGCTCAGACGTGCGTGCCTGGGTATTGAACTTGCGACCACAGAGGTTCTCGACCGCATGCCCAAACCTTGAGGCTATCACTACATTACAAGATATAATATATATATTTTAGTTTCGAAAGCGGTTAGAGCACAAAAAAAATTAAGATAAATTGTAAACATTTCTTCGTAATGGAGTATAACTAAAATCTTTAAAAAAAAATCCCTTAAAAACGCACAACGTGGGTACCCACAATGTATGTGAATATAAATTTATAAAACATGTACAAACTGAAACAAATATATCTTCGTAAAGCATTTTAAACCGATAAAAAACGCTACGGTAAAAACAAAAGAATCAGCCTGTACGGAGCGGACCCATTTAAATTGATATAAATTAATCCTTTAGCAATGCGCCCCTCAAGAAAGAAATCCGATTAGGTCCAGATTCGATTAACGTTTTAACAGGATCGGATCCCTCCCTCTCGCGCCCCTCTCATCTTTCTCCCGGCTCCTTTAGATTGACCTCTGAGTACCCCCTAACTACACGTTTTAGTTTCCCGCTCCAGGCAATGTAAAACACCCGCTTTGTTACCCTATAGATTGGTATTAAATTAGTACGGTTTTTGAGTTGAAGATATTACTTCACCACTTAGAGTACAAATATCTAGTATGGCTTTGATTTACAGATTTTCACAGTCTACAAGTACCTATCCGATATAATCCGGTAAAGAAAGGATTTGTTATTGTTCTTATAAATGATTGTGGTTATGTTACTAGGCAGCATAGTTAGTGTTTCATTTTATGAGGTAAAGGCAGAATAATTTGATCACAATTTGCATACCATTACTACAAAAATGTTGCAAAATGTACTTACTTATAGGGCCAGCATTGTTGTAGAGCATAAATGCCATAAAATTCATAATGAATAGATGCCAGAGATCTTACATTATTTTAGGGTGTAGTAGTCCTTGAATTCATTTATTTTGGTTCATTGAGAATAATTATAACTTTCAATGAATTTCTCTTTTTTTTTATTGAATGTTTATTGTCCTACATTACTGTTTGTATAAAATACGCTTTTAATAATATCATTTCCAACCGGACTTTAAAACTAAATAGTAGCTCGTAAACATTTGCGTAGACGATCCAAACCCTTTAAAAATCAATTTAACTACACCAACAACAGAGCAAATAAAAATCCGACATCTTCAATTACACTCCTTTACCATGTACTGTGTAAACACTTCGGCAGGATCTGTTTGCTGGGCGAGTAGTTATTGGACGGTATCGACGGTCCCCAGGGCGTCGCGGTCGCATAATGTCGTTCTATTTATCGGAGTTTACCAAATGGGGCCCGGCGAAATGAGAACGGACCTCGCCACTTATAACCGTGATTATGTTTTATTGTTGAGAGATGTTATCGGATTTATAGGAATGGTGTATTGTTGGTACCCATTATTGTATTCAATATGATTGATGTACATGTATGTATGTATGTGTAGAATAAAACGATTTGTTCTTTGTCAGTTTATATAAATAGTAAATTGTAGAATGTTAAATAGAGGTCCTCTGTGGAATTGTTCATCCCATTTTCTTTAACCGCGAAAAACATTGCCAAAAGCAAGTTGGTGTCTTTGCGGTAGTATCAAGTTTGTGTTCCCTCCTTTGATCCCGTGTTGCTTGAGTAGCTTGAAGAGATATATAAATAGGCTAGCATGAATGTCTCAAGAAAGGATTGTTAGCTTCTCTGTATATTTACTCCGTTTTAAAAAGCACCGTTCTATCAAGCGCAATGTAGTCACTTTGCTCTATCAGTATGAAAGCTTAGGGTTGAGCGTACGAAACCTATGAGACAATTTTTCGTCAAGTTATCGACGACTGTTACACAAAGCTTAAGACTTTTCCTGCTTGAAGAAACGCTATAGTATAAAATGCTATTCAGCGATTACTACTTAATATCTTGCTCTAATACATTTCTCTTATGGTATTTCTGTAATTTTGTATGTAATTCTCGGTAATGTAAATAAACAGGTACCCAAGACACGGGCTTGCCTATATTGGGACCTGTCGATACTCAAAAATGTACATGTATTACGAAATAAATTTCATTTCATTTCATTTCATTTAGAAATAAAGTAAAAAATGTATGGAGGAATATGTCTCTAGGCTGACTGCCTCATAATGAATAATATAATTTATATATCTATTTCTGGTTTCTTGGTACTACAACAATGATTGGTACTTAATATAAGTAATGAAAATCTTTAATTTTAACAAATTATTTACACAATGAATTTATTTCACTTCGGATGTAATTCAAGCTAAAGATTCGATTTGGCTAGTTTTTATAATGATTATAAATAATTATAAAATAGGTCAATACATAATATGTCGAAGCGTCGACGCATCCCCACTGTGCGTCCAACGCAGGCTATAAATACAGCCGCCCGATTGAGAATGATTCATTCTCGCTCGGAACGCCGGACCAAATGGAGCTCTGTACTAAGTTTTTTGAAATTACCTCCAGAAACTTTACTGTCACTATTTAAAAAAAAAACAATAACGCACAAGACCCTCCGACACATATAATATTGTAATGCAAGGCGATGATGAGACGAGCAGAATGGCTGAGGATAATCAGTGCTAACAGGTGGGGCCCGCGATAAATCAATGCGGCTGGACCCTAGTGTTCTGTGGCGTGGCACTTCTATTGTGCCATTTTCATTCGATACTTTAATATGGTAATTGTGCACGTACATATATTGTTTAACTGTGTTGGGTTTATTGTTGTTAATGATTTGAGAAAAATATCGCTGGATTATGGGTTAAATTTGTCACTGAATAAATACACATTTATATTTGTATTTGCAAAGATCTTTCAAGATTGGTTAATAGTCACGGCATGTGGTTTCTTAAAGTTAACATTATAACGGGACAGGTGTAGCGCAGTAATGGACTTCCTATGTGGTCCTATTGCTTATTTCCGAACATTTTGATGTATCAAGATATGGTTTTGGCTTTAGGTACAAACAATAGTATTAACTTCGTTTATATTTCAACCTGGTCTCATTAATTATGAGGTTTATGCCGATACTCGCCACGCTTGGCAGGCGGGTTGGCGAGCGCAGGAGGGGACTCGCATTGATGACGCTGCTGCCCGTCATCAAGGGGGGGGGGGGGGGGTAAGGGAATAGGAAGTACTGCAGTCACGGAAGGGAAGGTTGGTAGTGACTGCAGTAGCTCGGAGGGCCGAGGTCGCGTACTCGAAGCACCTATAGGCCATGACCACTACATAGGAACATCCCTGACACACACACAGGTCCCTGTGGAAGTCATTAGGAGAGGCCTATGTCCAGCAGTGGACTTCCATTGGCTGATGGATGGATGATATTTCAGTCATTCAATACGTATATAGAGTGAAAATATACCGTGGTCGAAAACTAAGACAGGCTATAGTTACGGTGATTACGAACACATTGATTTAAAAAAAAAATTTTTTTTGACGTTTTCTTAATTGCCATAGATAGCTATTATACCTGCGTCTCAGTTTTCGATCATGGTATAAAATAGCAAAATATTAACACGAATTTATTCCTTAGGCTTTTATACAGAGTTTAATCAGATCGTGATTGAAAAATGAGACAGCTAATACTTATGGTGGTTACGAAAACGTTTTTTTAGCGTTAATGTGTTTATAATCACCGTACCTGTCACGGTCTGTTTAAACCCTGTTTAACAAAGGATAATGAACACGAATCCACCAGATTTCCAACACAAATAATATTCAGATGCGGGTCGAATGCTGTATCCTATTGCAGAGTCGCGTTCGAGTTAAACTAGGGGAATGACAACAAGCGGACAGTCGTTGCGCCGAACCACCTCATTGATTCCGCTAATCCTGCGGGAATCTTAATGGGAATGCTCAGCGCGGGGGAAAATTGGGAAGACACGTGCCACTACAACGGGACGCGGCGATGGAAAATAAGTAATCCATTAAAGTTTGTCTCTGGATTATAATGTTTACGGTCAATATTAAGAGATTTCAATTAATTTAAATATAATAATAGATGCATGGAGTGCTGGTACTTCCATAGAAGCCCAATAGCGTTACACGTTAATTGTGTAATGTCTAGTTTATAATTGTTTATTGTGGGGTCAGGATATTGTATATGTCAAATTGCTTTTCTTGAATAAAGATTAAAGATTATTAAGAAATTTCTAAGGCAAACTGGGCTTTTGGGCTTCTATGGAAGTACCGCCACTGAATGCATGAGGAGAATAATGTCTGTTGAGGATGCAAGAGAAGTGTATTTGAACCGTAGCATTTGGCGCTCTATAGTCTATGCTAACGCCGACGGGAGACAGGCGTGAGTTTATGTACATTATGCATTATGAAGCAGTGATGGCCTCGAGGTTTAGGCGTGCGGTCGAGAATTTCGGCGGTCGCAGGTTCAAACCCCAGGCACACACCTCTGACTTTTGGAAGTTATGTGTGTATTCACAATGAATTATCACTTGCTTTAACGGTGAAGGAAAACATCGTGATAAAACCTGCACACCTAAAAGTTCTTAGGAATTTCTTAGGTGTGTAGTCCGCCAACCCGCACTAGGCTAGCGTGGTGGACTAAGGCCTTAATCCTCTCAGTTGTAGAGGAGGCCCGTGCCCAGCAGTGGGACGTGTTTTGGCTGATGATGATGTATGGAATCGATGCCCTATTTGAAGAAATATTATGTAAGATCTGTCATATTGAGGTGTGGAGATACTCTTTATGTACATGAAATGTCGCCTTCTGATCAGTATTTCTCGTCATTCAAGCCTCAGCATCGTTCAAGCAAAATTCTTATCCTGTCCAGGTACAGTGGTGGGTATCGGAGGATAGTCCTTGATTTTTGTTCTTTTGGTCATTTATTTCCAAAAGCCAACTGTTCTTTTAGTATTCTCATTGTTGCTGATCCCACAAATTTATATCATCATCATCAGCCCATATACGTCCCACTGCTGGGCACGAGCATCCTCTACAACTGAGAGCGTTTAGGCCTTGGTCCACCACGCTGGCCTAGTGCGGATTGGCGGACACACCTAAGAAATTCTTAAGACTTTTTTAGGTGTGCAGGTTTCATCACGATGTTTTCCTTCACTGTTAAAGTACCTCCGTGATAATTCATTGTGAATACACGCATAAGTTCGAAAAGTCATAGGTGTACGCCTGGGGTTTGAACCTGCGACCGTCGAGATTCTCGACCGCGTGCCCAAACCTCGAGGCCATCACGACTTATATTACACTTTATATACACTTATAATAATCGATCGACGATATCAAATTCAAGCTAACTTATATATCAGAACTATATCCAAGGTCGTTTGAAACTAATATTCCCAAACCGCAGAACAAACCTCTCATTACTAAACTTTTTACGCATTGGCAAATATATTTAGGGTCTCTCGGCGCCTAACCTAAAACTTAATACACGTACATTAGGTAATGGGTGGCAGTCTCAGCTCGTTATCGCGATACGACGCGATAAAAGACCCTATTATGTCGTGCGACAGGAGAGAGCGGTCCCAGGCGAACGATATTTTACTTTAGTTGATTTATTGCCTATTTGGGACCCTAGGTGTTGTTTCGTTTGCTCCTTGGGAGGTAATTAGTTAAATTTGTTTGGTACTGTATGATGTTAGATTTGATGAAGAGGATAATTACTATTCTTTGTTACTAGTGTTCTTGAATCTTTTTTCGTACTAAATATGAAGTATTTGCATAAAGGAATAAAAAATGATGTATAAAGTTATACAAGTATGTACAAATTGTTGTCCCAAACGAGATCACGGCTAATATACAGTTGTAATCGTTGATTCTATCAAGTTACTCTGGTTATCAGACGTTTATTATGCATGCAAGTTTTCTCATAATAGTCTCCACTATATCTACAACTTTGAAAAGTTAGAAATAATTTGTATGATGAGCAAGAGTCTCAAATAATGTGTGAAGTACCTACGCAAGTAAGTTCTTTTAAAAAAAGAGTTTTTTTGTTAACACAACCAATTTAATTAACGAAAATAGATTCGGTAATGTCTGTTATAGTATGCATTTCTAAATAAATTTCTACAATACAACAATATCAGTTCAAAACTAACAACAATAACATAGCATTAACGCACCAACGCGCATTTGCATTATTAGTATAATTTGAATAAAGACATCGAAACCGCGCTGACATTTCCAAAATTAAAATTATACACATTAAGCATATCGTTTATTTAAATTTGCCACGCCGTTGATTTTCAATACAAAATGGCGTACGTAGACAAAATGGCGGGCATTTACAGGCTATTTAACAATATTTAATGTTGATTTGTGCACGAACACGTGATGTGTGATTTGCATAATCTTTTCATTGCAGTTAAATTATTGCTTACCGGAATAATGTGATTGTCACGGTATTTGCACGTATTATAGAAATTAAAAGTTAAATAAATGCACAGAGTAATTTGTCACATGTAAATTATCTATATAACGTGGAGTCAGTAGGTACCTATTACTAATTGTTGCTTTGCCCATATTATTAATAGCTTTAAAAATAAATTAGAAATACCGTCTAAAGAAGGAAATGCGTTTATTGAAAGTCGTCGTTATTAATCGGGAATTCTGTGATTTTTGAAGTACGGCAATAGATTTGTACCTATATACCTCTTAATTATTATACATTTGTTAAAATGTTGATTTGAATCTGTAACTATCGTAAGATTTGATTGACAGCCCCGTGGCGCAGTTGGCTAGATACCAGCTTGCGAAATGAGAGGCCGCGGGTTCGATCCCCGCACCGAGACAAATGTTTGTGTGATCCACAAATATTTGTTTCGGGTCTGGGTGTTTGTGAGACCGAAAAGTCTCTCGTAGTTTCTGATACCCACGACACAAGACTTGTATCTTAGTGTGGGATCATAACTATGTACGTGACTGTTGAGTGTATTTATTTATTTATCTTAAATTTGTCAAAGTCTATAAATAATTTTTGATGTCCATTTATATCGATTTATCAAGTGAAGAATCTTTTGTTCCGAATCCTAAGAAAGACCGCATAAAATAAAAAAGGACAAATAATAATGACAGAAATTTGTAGAGAATAATCAGAAACCACAATGTCTTTATAATGCTTCATTAAAAAAAAATATCGGATGCACCTTCAATACCATCGGATAAAATTACCCGATCAATCATCCGAACTAATTCGCGCCAAAACACACCGAGTCCTGACACAAACGTCAAAATAATTTCCGCGGCATTCAGAACTCTATGGTTCTGGCCGTAGAGAAAATCGTTTCTAATTTCGAAATATGTATTTTATTACGCGCGAAAAACACGCGTCAGCAACATGTCGCCCCCGGGGACTTTATTAGCGCTGGAGACCGTCCCATTATACATTTTTAAACCGTATCCATATAAATTAATGTCAATATCACCCTAGCGTAATATCAATCTCGCGCGTTAGTTGTTCGCGGATTACGTTACAAATAATATCATTTTGTACGGTGATTCGTTCTGAATGGTGCTACCTACGGGTTTTACCGTATAGTGCGACTTTACTTCTTGATACTATTACAATAATTTAGAAATTATTCTATACTCGTTTTATTACATACTATCACTTTTACAGTTTTAGATTTTCGTGTTAATTCGTTTCAAGAATTAGTGCTGGAACTTAAATACCAATAATAAAATCAGGTAGGTATACATACATATATATTTACAAAAAAAGTAAATAGATAAAGTTATCGAAATGACGGTTACAATGCAATGTAATCGTCATCGTATGTTTTTGACAATATAATGTAAAAACATTATTCACAGAATTCTTAATTATTATTATTTTTGTACATGTCAATATAAAGGACGTATAAGAAATTGAAATACCGCGGTCAGTCATACAAGTATCAATATTGTCTAATCCGACAACGTTTTCTATAACGAAGTGCTCCCCCAAACAAGGGAGGCCAGTTTACTGTTTCTTTATTCCATTATGTTTAAAAGAGAACGTCGCAGCTATCGCGCAAGTGCAGCGCAACCGACGCACACTAACGCCAATCGCCGACTGAGTGTCTGGCTGGCGAGGGTGCGAACAATAGCAATTTAGAAATTCGAACAAGAATTTTAATTGCTGCCAATGAGCGTTTACCTTTTACTTTAATTAGCTGTCAAGTTGTCAAATTTGAATTTGGAATTGGAATTAACACAGATTGTTTTGCTCGGTGTGATTGGGTAGCGAATTTGAACGAAATTTGAACCGATTTCTTCAGGTTTTGACATTCCTAATTCATTATCATTTTGGTTTGAGAGAGTTTTTAATTTTTATGGTTGCTATATTATGTCACTAAAGCTGAAAAACTTAATCTTATAAGCTTTAATTAAAGTGCCAATGGTAGAGTCACGCTGTAAGAAGATCGGGTTACTGTAGAGTTCCTAAGTAAATAATGCTGTTTAGTACGTTTTATTATGTGAGTGAGATTTCCAGATGCCTGTTTTGATGATACGGTGTGGACGGCAACCATCGCACACAATTCACTGATCCAAGAGCCTTATCGGTTAAGTATGACCTAGCAGCATTTGCGTGGACATTTTGTTTGCATTGCACTGTTCGTGCTACCAGGTTGTAGAGCAGTCATTTACCGTGTCAAAAAAATACGCAGCTCTGATAATGAAATTAAAAAAGCTCAAATAAATGTGACGTCATCGATCACTATCACATGACCGCAGATATAATTGTAAACACAAACAAACTAGAGGGTGGACGAGCTAATCAAATAGCAGGCGCCCCACGCAGTTATCTGGCGCGATCTCGATTGCGATTTGATACGTTACACCCCACGGCGGTGTTGCCATGTCGATAATCTCTTATGAAACTGTCGTCTGTTATCTGGTAACACCTCAACAATATTTCTTGGGTTTTTGTCACATTATATTGCGTTGCTATCGAATTTAAGTTGGGTTTGTATGTTTTAGAGCCACGTTTGTAGTTGACTAGCTTGATGCCACGTAGTAAGATTAAAAATCGGTGGTTGAGATTGCCAAAGGCCCGATTTGGTCAAGTGCATGATGGTAATATTACCACATAGGTGTTTATAATTTCACATAATCTTTTGCCAGTTGAAGATTATAATCGTTATCGTTTCTCACCAGTCAAAGTTTATTTGGACCGCGCTGCACTTTACATTAGGTTCTTTTATTTTAATAAATTTAGATCTCTCTTATCAGGTATTGCATACCTGCTTCATTAATCAAAATGTATGAGTTGCCTCACGAGGATGAAATTATTGATTTTTCAATTTTGTTTTCTTTACTACCGGATCCCGTCATGGGAAATATTAAACTATAACATCAGAAAGTTATTTTTAATAAAGATAAATCCGCAACCAATCATGGGAATACTGACCCCTCATATTACACGTCATAGCGTAACAGAAAAAAAATACAGACACGTGACGCGCATGCGTCGCCGCGCAAACTTTGACAGCTAAACAAACATGGCTACTGATTGCGGAATCAAATCATTATTAATACTAATAGCAATAGGGATGTGGGAGTAATATAATTGTAATTGGACAATAATTATGAATCTAAGATTTTGGTCACACATTTCGTAACATGCTTTCTAAATTGTGGAATTTGTACCTTGATAGCCTAGAACTTGAAAGAACTGTCAGGTATATGGGTTTCCACATACGAGTACGTACGTACCTATGTTTACTAACACCGTTTAGATGCAAGATAAAATCAATTATTAATACAAATACAACTTCCAATCGTAAAAGGTTATTAAAATTGCAACTCGCGACATTCATTTTACTAATATTTTTCGCTTTTATTTCGTCTCAATGTGAAAAACCAACACTGACTTCTTATTTATTTTAACCATCGATTGCAATCATGCTTTCCTTTCGTAGAAACTTCTGGTTTTTGAAACACAGTTTTAATAACTTATCTAACAATCGATTATTTAATAAATATAATTTATCGATGAATACAACAACTATACGGCCCTACTAACACAAGATAAACACATTGTTCTTTATGCGGGGCTTTGTGCAAATATAATATCTGTAATTGCTCTGGTTTCCTCCCCCATTATATTTAGTTTTTGAACAAATCTCTAAGTGATTCGGTTTCGGGGATATGATTTTTTATGCAAACATTAGCTAAGTGATCCTTTAATAAGTCTTGTATATGGGAGATATAATTTACTACAGATGATAGGGACTATACTGATACTGACGGTTCTTAGGATCTTGTGAAAGACTACCCGAATAAATATGTTCTGACTTGAACTATGAAAAAATTTCAAACCTAAAAGTTCTTAAGAATTTCTTAGTTGTGTAGTCCGCCAACCCGCACTAGGCCAGCGTGGTGGACTAAGACCTAAGCCCTCTCAGTTGTTGAGGAGACCCGTACCTTGCAGTGGGACGTATATGGGCTGATGACGATGAAAAAAATACATGAATAATAAAATAGATGGGAAGTTACATAAATACTCATTTACGCATGTATCCTCATTCCTCGGATGTAGGTATAGTTGCATTTCTGCACCCACGTTTCGATTCCCGCATAATACACACTTTCAGATTCCGTGTTGATACTAAGAATTTCGTCATGAAAAATTGTAACGTTTAGAAAATGCACAGGATGTTCATGTTTCCAGGCCATTTTTTAATAAAATAATGCCATTAGCCGTAAGAATTGTAGACGAATAACCAGCCCAAATAAAAGGCGATTTCTAGCCGGCGCCGATTCGTGTCTGCGTGTAAAATTAACAGCGAGAGCGCCAACAATGGCGAATATTAAAGCCAACGAGCGATATTTTGCCGCTCGGCGCGTCTACACGGCTATTAATTTACATACTAATTTATCTTGTAATTAAGTAAGCCGCTAATTGCTATCTCAGCCCTTCATAATCCTTTCGCGCTTGCTTGCTACCGCTGTGGAAGCGTAAGGAATAATGGTGATATGCCCTAATTGTTTTATGTTTTTCTTTTTTTTATTTGCAATATAACGGCAATGTGTAGTTGAGTTGGATGAAGGAATGATTCGCTTTTTCTAATTGGTTGCTTAATCATTCGAGTTATTGTGGTAAATATGATTATTTTGATGTGCTACATATTACGTGAGACGGCAATGTGGTTTATTGAAAATATTTTTAAATACTGATGAACAAACAGGGCGTTACCTAGTTAGAGACAAGGAGTAATTACGGTGACCTTTAATTAATCGACGTTATCAGAGTTTGTTAGAAACTAGACAACACTTAAGCCATTTGGACTTGCAATAGATTATATTTTTCTTCGTTGTTCAATACTGTATTCGAACAACCCCTTGCCTCAATGAGAAAGCAATAAATAACAACAACCAAGTCAACAATGTCAACACTGATAAACATTTCACGTTAAAGTCATGTCCTCCCTAAGCGACAGCTCTGCGGCTGGCGTTGACACGTAGTCAAATAGACAGGGATTAAGGATATCTGCATCACAAAGCGCCGACACCGTGGAATTGCGTCCGCCATCGGTAGCAGGTCCTTCGCACAACCGACAGGGACGAGTTTTTAAAACGAAAAATCCCCGACGACAAGCTATCACTCCAAATAGTCTGTGCGGTTTACAGATTTCGTTGATTGCAGAACTGTGGGTAGTTGTGTTGGGTTTAATATTGAGGTACTGATTACAGACGTATAAGTGTCTTTGTAGAACCACCTACGGTTCAGAAGTACATAGAAGTACACTCACTATGTGCCCCAAAGGGGTAGGCTTAGGTGCATTTCTGCACCCACGTTTCAATTAATCAAGCTACAGTAGGTATAAACTATTATATGATTAAGATATTCTTTATAATTTCATCATCAGCCCATATACGCCTCACTGCTGCCCATGGGCGCCCTCTTCAGCTGAGAGGGTATTTTTCTTCTTCTTATCATCATATCATCAGCCCAAATATGTCCCACTGCTGGGCACGGGCCTCCTCTAAAACTGAGAGGGTTTAGGCCTTAGTCTACTACGCTGGCCTAGTGCGGGTTGGCGGACTACACACCTAAGAAATTCCTAAGAACTTTTAGTTGTGCTGGTTTTATCACGATGTTTTCCTTCACCGTTAAAGCAAGTGATAATTCATTATGAATACACACATAACTTCGAAAAGTCAGAGGTGTGTGTCTGGGGTTTGAACTTGCGACCGCCGAAATTCTCGACCGCGCGCCTAAACCTAGAGGCCATCACTGCTTATAATTAAAGAAACTATTTTTGCGTTTGATATATAAACTCTGATTTATCTGCATAAGTTAATATACCTATGTGGCATATTCCACACATGTCGGAAATCCCCGCAGTACGAAATCCTCTTGACAAAAAAACGCTCCTAGTACCTACCTATATTAATTAAGGTTTTCAAACAATCTCAGTCGCCCCGGCACTGGCGAGACTCATTGTTCGTCACAAAGACATCTCGTCTTGTTATCGAGTTATTTAATTGGATCCCTTGTTTAGCACACTTGCCAAGTTTCTAGATCTTAGGAGTTTCGGGCGCTGCTTCATCCGGTATTGAATAACTCTTGTTTGTGGAGTAGGTGCTATTGTCCCGCCAAAAACTTTGCTTTATTATGTTTTGGAATGTAATAAATAATAATAATAATATTTATTTATTTACAAGAAACACAACACATATGTACAAACTTGACATTAAGACAATATCTTAAAAAACTTAACAAAAATGTGTATCGTTGTATCGGAGTAATAGATTTGAAAATGATTTCAGTCGTGAAAATAACACTAGCAAAATCTATTTCAGTGTTGAAATAGATTTTTATCTGAAAATAGATGTCGCAATCTTTTTCTTATATCACTAGTAGAAAAAAAATCTTTTGTAGTACATTTTTTTCCTCTATAACTCGGCAAGTTTATTAAAGCCAAAATTATAGACTTTTATACATTTTTTTGAATCGGCAATTTTAAACTATTTCCGTTTCGAAACTAGGCATGGCTGTGGATAAGAAACGGCAAGACACTCCCTCAGCAACACAAAATTTCACATGTTTTTTTATTCTTAATAAATAAACATTTTTTTTTTAAATTGTCTTTATTTCAATTTTACATCATAAATGTCATAATGATACAAACTGTAGCTACAAACAAAACTCTAATCCGATTAAGTACTTACTTACCTTTAATATTTGAAAATGTTATTGTATGTTTTTGGTAGTTTATATTTAATTGATTCCTTAAATAGTTTTTAACAGAAGCTCCCTTATAATCATCATCATCATCAGCCCATATACGTCCCACTGCTGGGCACGGGCCTCCTCTACCATTGAGAGGGTTTAGGCCTTAGTCCACCACGCTGGCCTAGTACGGGTTGGCGGACTACACACCTTTTTTTTTTTTTTTTTCGCGGGGAAAATCCTATTTACGGACCATCCCACCCCCGAGGGGCGAGGGTGTGTCGGACTCACCGGCGCCTTCCGACCCAGCATGGATGTTACCGCCCGTGGATGGGCGGCCGCTGGGCCGGGTCCCTACCAAGAATAAATGCGCCGTAATACCGACTAAAAACCCCGCGACGGCCACCATCAGCGCATTCAGCGAGACGGCCCCGGAATACCCTGAAGCCAGAGCTATGGATTGATCCGGGACCGCCTCTGCGCGGTGCCAAAAGGCACACCAAAATTATAGTTGCTCCTCGGGGGCCGCCAAGGTAGGGTCGGCGGCCCCATGTGGCCTCTGGGCGCCGGGCTACGTGTTGACCCGGCGCCTCCTACGTCGCCTGTTGCGACGAGCGGGATCGGTCTGCTCCCGATCCCGCTCTGCGCTCTCCTTCTGCGAAATGACCCGTTCGCAGAAGGAGAGCATAGCTGTCCACGACCTCCGGCTGCCGACCATGGCGGCGAGGCGGACTACACACCTAAGAAATTCCTAAGAACTTTTTAGGTGTGCCGGTTTCTTCACGATGTTTTCCTTCACCGTTAAAGTACGTGATAATTCATTGTGAATACACACATAACTTCGAAAAGTCAGAGGTGGGTGCCTGGGATTTGAACCCGCGACCGTCGAAATTCTCGACCGCGTACCTAAACCTCAAGGCCACCACGACTTATAACGTTATAACCTTCGGAATATTGTTATAGAAGCGTATACATTGCCCCATAAAAGAGTTATTTTTTTTTTTAGGCAATGTATACGCTTATATTACGGTTTAAACTGTATTTTATGAATAAATTCCAAAACATCATGGCAATAATCCGGGGTCTGTTCTTAGCGGAGATAAGCTCATGTTATTAAGAGTACCCTCAACCCTTGAAAGAAACGATGATAATACAACATGTAACAACATCTTGGAGGGCGATTGCAAAGGCAAAGGAGCTGAACAAAGTATCACCAGCATTGTACGGGGCTGCGCGGATATCTCAATGGGCTGTCATCCGACATTACCGGGGGAACTCTATTAATTCCTTTGAGGAGAGGGTACCCGGCCACCAATCGATACGTCGCCACCATAGACAAACTCAGGTATTATGTAAAAAGACGATAGATTTTATGAGGTGAATTCAAGGCTGAATAATGGTTCCTTAATTAAAAATAATGGATTTGAAATATTTGTATTAAAAGTTTAATATTATTTGATATGTTGAAATATGAATTGCTTATTACATTTTACACGCATGACAGAACAAGTTCAGCGCCTTTCAAATGTAGAGGCTATCGGATATAGAAAGATGCAACATTATCTGTCAGTTACGTCGGGTTACTTACATTAATTATCAACATTTTGTAGTGTTCAATATATTATCTACTAGGCATCCTCTAACTTAGAAAGCGTACAGAATAAATAGCTAAAACAAAAATCGCAATTTTATTAAGTATATGTTTCTATTTACCATAAAAATAGGCTATTAACAAGACGTCTATATTAGCAGCATACCCGCGACATGTATATGGTAAGAGGGTCCCATTTCACGGCTGAACACCCCGGCTCCCAACTTGGAAATCAACTCCTACACGTGATATGGAAAATATATCGCCGTGCGCGATTTACGGACAAACGCTTTTCTGCAGCCATTGTACCCAGTTTATTTTGAATGATATAAGAAAGTAATCTCGGATGTAAAAAGAGCTCTTATTACGTGTTCCCCCGATGGTCTTGATCAGCAATAGAAAAAAAATTAAGGTCGTATGTTACAACCACTGGCGATACCTCCATAGAAGCCCAAAGGCCTTATCGTTAATTGTGTCATGTTTAGTTTGTAACTGTTTATTGTGAGTTCAGGATATACATATATCAAATTGCTTTTATTAAATAATGATTTAAAGCTTAAATATTATTATTCGAATTTTTTCGAAATGACTGCCTCGTGGTCTCGCGGTACAAGTATGTGCCGTGCGATCTAGAGGTCCTGGGTTCGATTCCCGGGTCGGGCAAAGTGTTATTGGGTTTTTCCATTAGGAAATTCTCAATAGCAGCACGGAGTCTGGAATTGTGCCCGAAAAACGGCAATAGGCTCGCCCCCTATTACGTGGGACTGATACATACTTGGCGAAATGTGGGTGCAGAAATGCACCTCTGCCTACCCCTTCGGGGAATACAGGCGTGAGTTTATGTATGTATGTCGAATTTTTTAAGGCATGCTGGGCTTTTGGGTTTTTATGGAAGTACCGGCACTAGTTGCAACACACGGACATAAAAAGTGATATAAAAAGTTTTTAACTTTTTACACATCAGAATAATTCAGCCAGATTCTAAGAAATTGGAAGGTACAATAGTCATGGTAGAACCGTGCCTGTACACTGCATTTTGTAATTGCTTTGCCATATAATAATAAAGAACAGTAACAAAGAGTTAACATCGAAATAAATTGTGCATAATTAATTAAAATGGTCAATTAAAACATATTTATATTATATGTGTTTAATTGTGTAAATGTCCACCACGAAGAAACACATAAAATAATCACGTGTACCAAAATACGCAATTTTTATAAAGCTTTGGAATAACTTGTCTTTTTTGGTAGAGTAATGAATCCAATTAGCGTTTAATGAAGAAACGTCTTAGCAGGAAGGCATGTTTGTGTTGAGTGATGAAATATGGTCGAATTAAACTATTTCATACTCTAAATGGACTGCAATTTACGAGTCATCGTCATGAATGAGTGCGATAAAATAATTTTGCCGTGCTAGAAATAAAAACAGTGTAAATCTGTCACATTTTATTAAATGTAATTGATATAACAATGTCTCTCATTACTATTTTGGCAAATACCCCAAATTACCGAAACCAAAACGTCCAAAACGACGCTTAACCCTCTTGAAAACAATTTAAAACCACCATAGCGCTCTCTTGACCCATTATTATCGTTTTAAAAAGCTTTTAAAGCAATAAAGGAACACGCGCCAAAGCCACGTCCGCTCGTGGCGACCGCCCGGCCGCGATTGGCTGCATAATTTTTAATAACACGACCGAGTAAGCAGCTAATACGCTAGAACGCGATATCGCGATATGGAGGGTAGTTATAGCTTAACTGGCGGGAAAGCGGAATTGGCTTTTGTTGGCGTGAGCGGAGCGAATCATCTCAATTTTCTGCGCGCCTGGTACTTGCGCGGTGCTGTTTCGCAGTGGTTTTAATTTGTTTTCTTTATTTAGTTACTTTTACTATGTTGATGTAATTAGTTGGTTATGTAAGTTGCGAGCTAAGATGACATCTTAAGTAATTATCACTATTAGAATAAAAAATATTGAAGAGTTATTAGTTATTTCAGGGAATGTATACCTACGTTATATAAATATTAGTGCGCTTTTTAGTTAAGCACAGGATTCTACATTAGATTGCTAGAACTCTGTTCAATTTACTTACTAGAAACGCCTTAAAACCAGAAAATATTGTAAACTTCGCATAAAGTCTGAAACATAATGATATTAAAATCGGTCTATTGAGGTGCAAAAGGGCGTTAGTGTGACAAGAGAGCAAATAAATAAAAATGTCAAAACTGTAACAGTGCCGCGAGCATTCGCAACAGAAGCATAACGGGCCTCCCATTAATCCCGCCATTGTGATGCTAAATACTTTCGCTGTGATCTATTTTTTAATTACACGCATCGACGGATCGCTAATAAGAGCGAAATTTGGGGACACGGACTTCTAGTTGTTTGTGATTTATGGTTAGTTTATTATTGTACACTTTTAGTCAGAGTTTTGAATTTAAATTTGTGTTTTCAAAAAAAATATCTTTGTATACTTTGAAAAAAAAAATAAAAAATTGTTTCAGGTATTCATATATATATTTAGTTTTTCATAAAAAGCACATAATAGGTAAGTGTTCAAAATACAAATATATTTTTTGTCACAGTCAAAAATCAACTTTTGTAATAATTTTGTCAATAAATAAGTTTACGTAATCTATAGTAAAACAAATGTAACGAATTTACTATCTACTTAGCTAAATAATGAAACAGAAGTTTAAAAATTGACACAGCAGCAACTATAAACCGCTGAACTATTTAATTTCATAGACGGGAGACAAAATGATGCAAAATATTTTAAACCTCTATTTTTAAACCAATCAAGAGGCTATTAAAGTGGAGGAAAAGACACTGAGTGAAAAAGGCGCATTGAAGTTAGACTTGGACTGACAATACAAATCGTTGAAAGCAATTTTCTCATACGGATTTAATGAGATTTTTTACTATGCCGCGCGATTGTACACCCGCAAGCTATTTTGGTTGTAGATGAACAATAAAGCAATAATGACATTATTTATATTTTAATATTGGAAGTATAGTTAGGAGAGGCCAGTAGTAGGTATAGACAAAAAATAGCCTTAATACGTTTTTGAGAAGAGTAATATGGGTTCGTAGTTCGTACTACAGTACGCTTCTATTTCTGTACTAGGAGTTAATTTTGAAGTATGAAAATATCAAAATATAGTTACTGCCTCGTGGTCTCGCGGCACAAGTATAGGTATGCATGCGATCTAGAAGTTACGGGTTGGATTCCTTGGTCGGCCAAAGTTATATTGTTTTTTTCTTTTCATTAAGAAATTCTGAGTTCCCGATTACGTATTGACGATCTCCCTTCGGGGAATACATGCGTGAGGTTATGTACATATGTAATAAGTATGTGCAAAAATATATTCGTTTAAAAAAATTATACGGTGATACTTTATGTTCAACAACTAGGGCCTTACTTATAACCGTTAGTTAATTAAACTACTAAGCATGTTTAAGTAGTAGTTACATAAAATAATGTTTACAACTAAGGCAGTTATTAGATACAAAATATAAAACTTACAGCTGTTAAAACTTAAGACCTCGAGGCCATCACGAATTACAGTAATTACTTTTTCTTCTAAATAATGAATATTTTGCGCTTTCTAACGCCAAGGTCGCCATCTGCGTACACCGGCGCGGCTATGATTCTTTTTAAAAGCTTAAAGCTCGTTCAGATTCCGCCTAAATATGCAGCTTTTAAATGAAGTCGTAGATATGGTATGTTTCCATTGTTACTACCGCTACACTTTAATAATCTATTAACTTATTTTATATCAATGTTATTTGATGTTATGCTGGGTAACTTTTTATTTATTTTTATGCAGTATTTTATGTTTGCCAACCCGCACTAGGCCAGCGTGGTGGACTAAGGCTTTAACCCTTTCAGTTGTAGAGAATGCCCGTGCCCAGCATTAGGACGTATACGGACTGATGATTATGAATCATCATTGATGATGATTGTTCTTAGAATAAAATAAAGGGAATTTTGAAATGTTATTCAAACAGTTTTACATTTATATTACGATATAATGAAGTTGTTAAAAAAAATATATTAGCCCGCTCTTGTCTTTTTTCCTTAATATTTTTACAATTCTCCAAGTGAACACTTGCTTATTGCCTCTAACATAATTAATAATAATCGAGGAAGCCAAATTATGGTCGCGGTTCAAAGTGTGTAGTCAGCCAACCCGCACTAGGCCAGCGTGGTGGGCTAAGATCTAAACCATCTTACTTATAGAGAGACGCCAAGCAGTGGAACGTGTACGAGCTGATGATCAGGTGTATTTGGACCGTAGAATTCGGCGCTTTGTTGTTTATATAGTCCAAGACAAAGTAAGCTTTATTTCCACAAGCACTGCTAAAGTAGAAAAGATAACTGTTACATATAGAATTACCTATGTGTGTATAATTGCATGGTAGTTTCGGATTCATATAAACAATGGAGACGGTGTTAAAAGAACGTCGAAAGCCGAGACGCGGCTCAATTTATTAAACAGCTGAATGGTGAATTACTGGCGAGTCGTGACGTTTAAGTGCCGATCGTGCGCCGATAAATTCCCGCCAAATCCCACACTTAAACCGAATCACCGGATTTAATGCTAGTTCACTTTTTTACAATCCCTTATATATTTTAAAGGTAGCCAAGAATTCCAATATGGGTCAAAAGAATCTGATAATTTAATGTTTATGCATTACACTCGCCGCCTATTTGTACTTAAACACAGCTGTCATGTTGCGGCTGTCGAAATATACATGTATCTGCCTACTGAAAATGTTTCTTTTTTCGTTAGTATTTTTTTTATTGTTGTTTTTATTTAACTATGTAGACTGCCTCGTTGTCTCGCGGTACAAGTATGTACCGGGCGATCTAGAGGTCCTGGGTTCGATTAGTGGGTCGGGCAAAGTGTTTGGGTTTTTCCATTAGGAAATTCTCGGTAACAGCCCGGAGTCTGGAAATGTGCCCGAAAAACGGCAAAAGGCTCGCCCCCTATTACGTGGGACTGATACATAGGGTTGCAGCTTAATGCTAAGTTGACCACCTAGTTGTTTCGATGTAGACGTGCATTAATTACGTATCTTTAGCATTTTTTTTCTTTTTTGTACTTTATACTATATTATATTATAGGTGATTGCATGCATTGCATTGCATACTATAATATATTGAGACAATAAACATCTTGTTATTTCTCTCCAACGCCTTTTGTATTTCATACTATACTTACTGCGTGCCTAAAACTTCGATTACAGTATAATGAACCTTGCCTTTCTACTTTATCATAACATTAAAGATTCGAAGCAATTTATTCCACATAGGAGCGTGAAAATAGCCGTCTTATTAATTTTACTATGTGGCACACGTTTTATTGGACCGTTGAAAATCGCTTGGCAACTATATTGGAAGTTAATTACTTGCGGCGAAAATTATTAATGCCGCTATTTCTGCACCTCGTTATACAAAATATCATCTGGTAGTTAAGAGAAATATATAATAAATATACAAAGAAGAAGCGAGGCATAAAGTGTACCAATTTTTTTTTTTACATTTCTTTCTTTGTTAGACTGAATGTTTATTACAGGTAAGTTCGGAAACGACTCTCATGATTTTGATGGAATTTTCAATTTTACAAATAGCTAATGAGAGATCAACTTTTTTTGTTTTTTCTTATTAGAATTCTATATAAATAAAATTTCGAGTAAAAATTATACACATACATTTACTCGTATTTTACCATAATATATTCAGTACTATAAGTCGTGATGGCCTTGAGGTTTAGGCACGCGGTCGAGAATCTCGACGGTCGCGGGTTCAAACCCCAGGCACACACCTCTGACTTTTCGAAGTTATGTGTGTATTCACAATAAATTGTCACGAACTTTAATGGTGAAGTAAAACATCTTGATGAAACCTACACATCTAAAAGTTTTTTGGAATTGCTTAGGTGTGTAGTCCGCCAACCCACATTAGGCCAGCGTGGTGGACTAAGGCCTCTCAGTTGTAGAGGAGGCCCGTACCCAGCAGTGGGAAAAATATGGGCTGATAACGATGATGACGATATTCAGTACTTGGTAATAATAACATATATACATATGTACATTACGCCTGTATTCCCCGAAGGGGTAGGCAGAGGTGCATTTCTGCACCCAAATTTCGTCAGGTATGTATAAGTCCCACGTAATAAAGGGGAAAGCCTATTTTCAGCTCCATGCTGCTACTGAGAATTTCCTAATGAAAAAACCCAATAACACTGCCCGACCCGGGAATCGAACTCGCAACTCTGGATCGTATTTGAGCCGCGGGACCACGAGGCAGTCAATAATAAAAAATCTACCAATCAATTATTTCACGTGGTACATACGTGTTGTATGACTCCGTAATGGTAAATTTACCGTTCAGTTACTGAAAAAGAATATACTGACAGGCAAGCGCTTGAAGCGCTTTACTGAGAATCCCGTCGCTGTTTCGCGCAACCAGCCCGGTGTGAAGTAGAGCATAAGTAGATAATATGCAAATCCGTGATTCGTGTCGGTTTAGTTAGTTACTCCGAGACGCGGGCGTGTGGCACGCTGGATGCGGGACGCGAGCACACCTCACTAAGCCTTAATTGGAAACTTGCACAGGCAACCGATAAATAGTCTGCATTTAGGAGATACCGACATATCTTGTTTACGCTATCTAAAACCACATTTTTGCAGATTATGACTTCATCATCATCATCAGCCCACATACGACGCCCCACTGGGCACAGGCCTCGTCTACAACTGAGAGGGTTTAGGCCTTAGTCCACCACGTTAGCCTGGTGCGTGTTGGCGGACTACACACTTAGGGAATTCCAAAGAACTTTTAAGTGTGCAGGTTTCCTCACGATGTTTTCCTTCACCGTTAAAATACGCGGTAATTCATTGTGAATACACACTTAATTTCAAAAGTCAGAGGTGTGTACATGGGGATTTACCGCGACCGCCGAGATTCTAGACCGCGCGCTAAAACCTCGAGCCCATCACTTCATTTTTTCCCTATTTGTGACGCTAGGCTTAAGAATATGAGTTTAAGAAGGAGTCAGGAGAAAATTAAAAAAATATATAACAGCCTTCGTGGTGAAGTTTAGTAGACTCCATATTTTCGAAGTCGTGATGGCCTCGAGGCTTAGGCACGCGGTCGAGAATCTCGACGGTCGCGGGTTCAAACCCCAGGCACACACCTCTGACTTTTCGAAGCTATGTGTGTATTCACAATGAATTATCACGTACTTTAACGGTGAAGGAAAACATCGTGAGGAAAAATGCACACCTAAAAGTTCTTAGGAATTTCTTAGGTGTGTAGTCCGCCAACCCGCACTAGGCCAGCGTGGTGGACTAAGGCCTAAACCCTCTCAATGGTAGAGGAGGCCCGTGCCCAGCAGTGGGACGTATATGGGCTGATGATGAATGAATGATGAATGAATATTTTCGAGAGCGCACAGATCCAATGTCCGCGCTGAAATGTCTTGCACTGGGAAGTAAAAACTATTCTATGTTTTTATAAACTATTTTTTTAACAAATTTTACCCTCAATACTTCTCAATAGTTTTTCATATACCGAACTTTTTCATTAGTAAAGAAATTCAAGCAAGAACATCCCATGTATACCGGACCTAAGAGCTATAAGCATCAAGAAGTAAGTGGTTAATTTAAGGGAACAATGTCTGCACGTCTGAATCACTAATTGTAAGTAGTACGGAGTAGTATTGGAACGGGCTGCGTTACGCGTAATGTCATGTTTAATGTGCGAGATAAAAGTGCGTTGTCATGAAATGAACAATCTACAAACAATAATTATTTATTTTGTATATTTACTTTTTATATTAGATATTGACCACGGTTTTAACTGCGTGAACTTAAGAATTAGGTCTAGGGAGAAATGAAAAAATACGTAAGTAGTAAAAAAAAAAGAAATTTGCCTATTTTCTGGTATCCCTCTGCAATATAATAGCCGGGATAAAAAAATTGCCTATAATATATTTAACCGAAACTGCATATGAGTACACAGTAAATAGACTTAAATAGTATTATCTAGTTGGCGATATGTCTATAAAAGTTACTCAAAAAGTTTTATATTTGTGCCTTACATTCAGACTTTGTACTGCTACAGAGATATTCCTAACTAAATCAATATCACGTTCTCTAGCCCGAGAATCAAACCCGGAAACTCTGGATCGCACGCTGCGCATTTAGTCCACGGAGTCAACGAGGCAGTGGACTTATACGTGATATTTTTAGTCACCACGACTCAACAGCAGCACTCAAGCCGAACCCGTGGAGCGTTTAAAATCGTTCATAGCTGTGATATGTTTAATTAAATGTAAATTTGCGTCTATTAGTGGTCACGGGGTGGGATCCGTGCTTCTTTGATCACGTCACAGAGTCGACGGTGACCAGCCACCAGCCACCGACCGCATCTGCTGTGACCGATGCACTTCGTTACACCACAGAAATACTACGACAGATAATAAAACCTACGCGGGACGAAAATATACCTACTCGATCGAATACAACACGATTTGTTAACTACGATCAGAAAGACAATCTACAGACAATTTTTTTTATCAAATTTTCTTTAATAATCAGGTTTTAAGTCAAATTTAATTTGGTACATAAAAATAAAAATATTAAAATAACCACAAGACGTTTTAAAGTCAATTATCAAATTCACTCTTGTTCGTTATTTACGGGTCTAATGAAATCATTTTCGAATATAATTCTCGTCTCATCGTCGCGTAAAAACGGGCTTCTTAAAATAAATCGGCAATTTAAAATCAATTATGACAATCCACTTAGTGTTAAAAGCCACCGAAATATTTCACATCAGAGGGCCACTTTAGCAAAATTAAGACGATTTTTCTCCACAGAATTATACTATTTAAACAAAAGCTTTTGATCTGGCAACTATTACGTTGAAGCGTCATAATTAATTAAAAATAAACCAATTTAGAACACTTATAGCCGCGCGTAGACTTTGTTCGCGTTGTCTTTGTGACAAATACAAAGAGTGTAATAAAGTAGCAGAAAAATTGTTTTTAACATCAAATATTTTTTAAAAGAGTAATTGCGTACTTTGTGGTTGACAATGACGTAATGACAATATTAATGTCTGTACGTTTGTATGTCTGTTTGATAAAACAAAGCAACATGACACTCGGGTCTTATTAAGACCATCTTAATGGAAATGAAGATATATTTTTTAGGAAATTTAATTAGGTTATGTTTAACTCTTCGTATTTATTATATTATAAAATATATAAATATGTCATATACTTATAGCAACACGTGCTGGCTGGCTAGGTTGGAGCTCTACCATTCATAGAGATAATCTATATGCAGTATTTGCAGTATTGCAGGTGCCCATAGACAGCTATCATTTTTGAAAATTCACAATATAGTAGAGATCGGATCTTTAATAAGGATGTAGGGGGATCTAAAGTTTATTCAAAAACTGAGTAGAAATTAAAATAGCTTCGACAATTCAGTTGAATGGAGGGGGATAGAGTCTTAATTTTTAAACCGAAAACACAATTAAGCGAGCTTACCATACAAAAAAAGGTATAGATACTTTATATTATTTCTTTATTTTACGCGTACTCCTTTCATTAGAATAGTTCTATTAAGTTTATATACGAAGAATAACCATATTCCCGTTATAAGTAAGAAGTTTTCCAACGCCATTTCGATGAGTGTAAGAACACTAATAGAAATCCTTTATAGGTACAGGTTTCGTTTTTCACTGAAACCTTTTTCCAACAATCGCGAAAACAACTCGAAATATACGTCGCTGCCAGGCTATTCACTTTTCACTTGGGATTTTTTACTAATACCAAGTACCTACTTTATACCAAGTTCGGATGGTTATTATAAAATATGTAGTTTCCGCGACAACAATCCATACGCCACTTCCTTTCATCTTGAGTCACTAAGGAGTAGGTTACTAATAGGTATTATAAGACTTTGGGTAATATTACTTGACAAACCATACAGGTGCTTATTTGTAAGAATGATATTGAAAGCATAATTTTTTACGTTGTTCCATAATGTTCAGAGAATACTGTTGCAAGTTTTTTTTTATATTACTTTAACAATAATAAAGCATAGTCGCGAACAATTCCTAGCAACACTACAACTAAAAAGCATTTATTTCAGTCCCGCAAACGATCACTAATAATTTACAAATTGCGTTTGTTTCCTCGGCACTTCTCTTTTATATACGCGGGAACATTTATCGCTTTTTAATGTAGTAGACGACAAGGCGTTTTGCCGTACGGCCAGCGTTTCGCGTCATAACATTCACGTTGCTTTTATCTTTTTTTTTTAAACTACCATCAATCAAAAGTAACGAGCGGGTAAAGCCGCCGACATGCCACCGCTTTTTAGTGCTGCGGTTACGTGTATTATGTTGTGTGACAGTTGATCGATTTAGGCGCCATTTTTAGTTCTTGGGTGATTTTATGATCACTAATTCATCACTTAGCTATAATTACATGTTTTATAGCCATCGGTTTTATTACATTTTATGGTTGCATAAATCAACGGTTCAATGAAGCGTGAAGTATTCAAACTACTTCTGGATCATTATCGAAATTTTGAAATAAACGGGAACCTACTTACTAGATATTATACAGTTTGACATTTCACAACATCTTCATTATGCAGCAATCTTTACCTTCCTATTCTTTGATGGGGATACGAATGGGTTTCACGTGACAATTTTTCTACATTATTGCGCCGCTGTCATCCTGGGATGAAGCGACATCACAGGCGAGCTTTGTGGCGAGTCGACGCGACGCGGCGACACGGCGACACGGCGGAACAAGCGCGACACGTCGCCTTAACTCATACCATTTGTCAGTTTTAATTGCCACTTGTTGGATGTCGAAAACGGTTGAAGAAAGGCGATATATTTAGTTTATTGTGAAATAAACGCGAGGTTACAGCCAGTTCTATATTGTAGGGTGTCTGTGTCATGTTTTTATTAAATATAGGTTTTTCTTCAAAGACATTTTTTCAGGTATACATCATCGGAATGTTTTTTAAACTAAGAATGTTGTACAGAGGTGAACGGGGAAGGAAAAATACATGCTGACATAAATATTAAAAATAAATGCTTTTATCTGAATGTTTTTCTGTTTGTCGTTGACACAAATGTTGAATATGCCACGATAAATCTTACGTCGCATTTTCAGACCACATATTAACTTTTTGATGTTAAACAATGTAATCCTCAATAAATTATGTATTTACATATCTACAACCAAAAGCATAATTTAACTTATAAGTCATAGGTATATAATGTTTTCTAACGAAGATTTAATAACAAACTTCACTACTTTAAGTCAGTTTATCTGTCTTCGTGCACTGTAATGTACAGGTGATAATAACGAAATGAGAAGGTTGCATCAGAGTTCTACTATCGTATTCAAATGGAAATAAAACGTAAGCACCTATTCAATTTACAACCATGTTGTAAAATAATCCAATGATGATGAAAGCATATTTGTTCTCCGTATAATATGGAATTCTTTGGTCACCCTACAGCTAGCTCCGAAATGAAGACATTACAACAAACCCCCGGTTGTTATTAGGTTCAAACGGACTCATTAGTACGTCGATAGAGCTCCCGTCTTTGATCTGCCCCAGTTAACGACCCGTGCCCCGCCACCAATCTTATTCCGGCCGATTGTATTGATATTTAAAACGGTTTCACCGCTAGTCTGTACGGAAACACACACATTTTTAATTTAAATGCAGCTTTAAGATTGATTTATTTTACCAAAATTACTGATATTGATTCGTAAGTACTGGCTTTATCAGCTGGCATTCCTTTTTTATTGCAATTACAACATAAGTAAATAAGAAATATTAATAATAAATAAAAAAAAAAGTTTTTCTAGTGTAAGTAAGTAAGTGTGAGTTTAGTTTAGGTAATATTGTATAAATGCTTTTGTTTGTATAATTTAATTTATCTCGTCGTTTTATCGATTAGTCGTTGACTACTTCAATTTAATTTTTTAACTATTAGTGTAAATTGTTTTGGATTGTGTACTATATTTTTGCTTTACATTTTTAATTGTAATTGTTTTGTATATTTCCCAGATAAAATAAGTAAATAAATAAACGTTTCATTTTTCATTAATTAAACCACATACGTGTCTAAGTTTCACATTATGAAGCACGGTCCAGTTTCGCACGTTTGCCATACATGACTGTCGTAGATGTTGAAAAAAGCTTTCAAAAATTTCACCCAATGGCACTGGTACTGTTATTTTCTGAGCATTCTTTCCACTGCAATAATGATCTCACTCAAACAAAAATCGCAATTAAATTTATTTATTGCCATATATTTTAAAATCACAAATTTCTTTATTATTTATTTATGTTATATAACATGTTAAAACAATTTCTGAGCGAATGAATTACTCGAGTCCAAATTTTCTAAAACGCATTATATTCGGGCGAGAATCTATTAGAGTGCTGAATTACATAGAAATTATCAGGATTCAAAGTTTTCAATTCATACCCTTACTAAGATTTTTTCAAATCATCATCATCAGCCCAAATACGTCCCACTGCTGGGCACGGGCCTCCTCTACAACTGAGAGGGTTTAGGCCTTAGTCCACAATATCCAATTTATTTATTTATTTATTTACTTATGAAGTTCTTTCCTAAAAAACCGAACTTATGACTTTTTTCTTCACCATTCATACTAAATATACTAGCGACCGATGACTACAAACTCATACTACATAACGACTGAAACTTTCTTTTGCTCCCGAATTCCCCGCAATTCCCATAGCTGCAGTATTCCACGCAACCGATTGACGGCGGCTAACGTTTCAAGATTAATTACTTAAGAATGTGTTGAACGATTTTTTCAGGTTATGTTCAAGGGAAGCGGCTCCTTTGATCGCGCCTCCGACGTGCCACATCATCTGTCATTTTTAATTGCATGTCCCAGCTACCGATACGGCAAAGATTAGAGGTGCCTCACAAATATCTTGGATGTAAATATCTGTGTCTTTATCATAATTACCTATTACAAATTCTTCGTTAATTTAAGAATGGGAATAGTACGGTAATTTTAAAGGTAACTTTAATTAATTTAATCATTTTCCATTTTCTATTATCAGTGTATATTAGTTTAATAATATTGTTTCAATGTATTTCAGTCACCTATTAGTTTTATTAAGGTATGAATTGTCCACTTATACAAACTTTTTGTTTATTTTCCTTTAGCACTTTGTAGGCCATTTTCTACTTCTGATACCTAGTCATAAGTAATAATTCAACATTATGTTTCAGTTATAGACAGATTAAATTGTTTTGCTTAGTTACTTATCTATTATAAACTACAAAACTCAAATCAAAGTACTTATAATACTAACTAAATATTGCTGCCGTAGGTAAAGATCTCGCCGACATTTCCTGCCATATCTCATCTGTGCAAAATATGAATTTTATTCTATTTTTTATGAACGATGTCACAGCGCGAGAGACATGACATCTTGCAAAATAGACTGTTTATCTATTTTTATGAGTGCAAACGCGTTATAAATTATCGTTGCTCGACCAGAACGCATTCAAAGCTTCAATAAATTACGATTATTATTATTGAGTTTGTCTGAGCCGCTTTTACAATTGATTCAACGTTGGCGGTTAGTACCTATGTGTTGTGCGAATGATGATGTGTCTAGGGTTCTAGGGTGTAATTGAAGAACAGTTCATAATTTCCTATTAAATAACATAAATACAGAATTTCTTATAAGAATTTTATAGTCTTTTATCTTGCAGAGTTATACGGCTAGGCAATTTTATTTATATTTTTTCCATGGAAAGATTTAAATAATAATGAAACACGTTTATTATCTAACGATTTGATTTGAATTGAATGTGAATAGAAAAATAAAATCGAGGTTTGAGCAAATTACACCAATGTTTAAATATACCCAACACGCCGATCTCTTTATACCTAAACAGATTGTTAGAAGAATTCTTGTTAAATTCGTACAACTACATCTTGTGACTTAGTTGAAGCTACAAAAATGTTTGTAGGTACCTACTCTAGAAATTATTCAAATTCATATAGGTAACAATTGAATAATTTGATACAAGAGACGAAATAAATTCAAGATGAGCTTTTTCTAAGCTTTTGGATACTAATAGTAATTATTGAAACATGTGTATGCAGCCCTAAAATTATGTTTTGTTATATAGGTTATCTCAATAACCAAATAGTGACACTGCCTCGTTCGTCTGGCGGGGTATGTATGACGCGTGGGCTGCAAAGGATCTGGTGGCGGTTCCTGAATGCGGCGATGTGTTAATAAGTTTAACCATTTAGAAGCAGCAGAAGCAGGAACTCCAAAATTGTTTCATAGAAATGAAGTAAGATTTTGAACACAACTCGTGAAAAGTTGGCGTTTCACCTCTACCTTTTTTCTTTTTCTTCACGAGGAAATCCCTTTACGAATAGGTAATCCTCAGCATGGGGTTCGGATGTATCGGACTCGTCGTTCTAGTATTTGAATATTAGATTGCACTAATTGTCAAATACTGGGACGTCCTACCGACTAAAACCTCCTGCTTGTTTATGCATGGGACACGCGTTTGCATTAGACTGTACCCTCTTAGAAGTTTGCCCTAAGGGTTCCTCCGCGGTATAACACACACACACGGTCTACTCGACTTAACCCCGGAAGGAGGATATGACCTCATTAAGAATGCTGTAGGTCTTGCTATACAAGCACGTGAAATGTGTCTTGAAGAGTGGCGCAAAAAGGGTAATGAGAACCGTGTTTCTTTCATTGCTGGATATTTTGGGCCTTACACCTCTGCACTATTCGTACGAGCGTTATTATATACATGTCAATTATATCTGATAGTTATATAATACTACAGACTTAAATAAATAACTCCCAACAGTCACATAAATACTTCTGACCCCACACTAAGTCTTGTGTCATAGGTATCAGAAACTACGAGACATTTTTCGGTCTCACAAACACCCAGACCCGAAACAAATATTTGTGGAGCACACAAACATTTATCTCGGTGCGGGGATCGAACCCGCGGCGTCTCGTTTTACAAGCTGATGTCTAGCCAACCGCACCACGGGGTTGTCAAACAACACTCTTGAACAAGCTTTACATACCAATAAATCATTTATAATGAAATAAAACAAGTATACAACTTGGAACTATTTTATGTCAACATCGAGTTAGGGCTACTTAAGTTACGTATTTACAGCATTGAGCAACACATTAGCACGTACTTAACTATATGTATAGCGGCTATAGATAGTGCACGTGTCCGAATGTCATATAAATAAAAACTTATTAATCAAGCAACTAAGCAATGCGTTTTGAAGAGTGTTTTACATTATTTTCAATTTGTTCTTTAAAAAAAACCAAAAAAAAAAACTTCATCAGCCTTCATATCACACGGCAAAGCTCGAGCCGCCCTTACGGAAGTGGGTTAAGGCCAGAATTCACCACGCTTCACATATGTATGTAAGAAATTATTTGTAAAGAATTCTTATTTATTCTTCACGATATTTTTCTTCACTATTAAAGATGAATGTATGTATGAAGTTACATGCAATATAAATAATTAAATTTGGTGATCATGTCAAAGACTTATTGAGATAAAATTAACTTAAAAAGTCGCTTTAGGATGCCGAAAAAAGGAAATAACAAATTATTTTAAGTCAATGCACTATTATTAATTCTCTACTAACATACACTCTTCAAAACAAAATGCACAGCACATATTTGGCACAATATTTATACAATATCTGTTTATATTAAATAAAATAATTCTAAAGTGCATATAAGAGTTTATAAAGATATATTTACAAAAGTTTTTTACATTTCCTTAACTATTTACAATTTTTCGTTTTCTATGTATAATCTTCTGTTGTGTTAATAATAATATGTCTTAAATGTAAAAATAAAGTACTCATACTGAAATTTATAGGTACTAGCATTTCATTTCTTTTGAAAAACGGTATTCAAGATGTACTTAAGTATGATTTTTCGAATCTATCGATTTAAAAAATATATATTTATTTCAGAAACATTGTGCTACTTGTGAAAATATATCAAAATTTTACGATTTTTTTTTCACACATGGCGACAATTCTTCAACCATTAAATGTGTTTACAGTTTGTTATTATCATATCAAAACTAATATAAATTTAGACGGAAACACGAGGTACAAATCATTAAGCATCAATTTGCATCGTGCAATTTGAATTCTCAAATTAGGATATATGTAATACATGTGTCATACAAAAAAATAATATAAATCGCTGTCTAGTTAACATATATTTCACGTAATTATTTATTTAAGGTTTTTTAGACAACAGCATATTACGAAACGGGTTATATCTTTACATCACTTGTTTCCGTAGACAAGTTTATCATAGTGTGTTATTTGCCTTACAAAATATATATCACAATTGATTTATAATTTAAACTTAATCTAGATGATAGTTTATGATAGAATACAAGATCTGCAACTATATTTCATAATATTCACAATAATTAAACGATAGGAATGTTCCGAGTGACAAGGCATACATATGTGGCATTAATACACAAATAACATTTTGTAGAACTCTAATATTTTCTTGTCCGGCGTATTTTTACGTTTCCTTTGTCAACGGCAGCAGAATAAAACGTCTATAAATTCAGTATATTTAAATATCATCATAATTTCTATTTTAACGTAAATGTTGCCAGCAAACAAGCAAAAGAATCCCTAATAAAAATATCATTAACCCAATTTCTATTTACAACGAGCTGTCAAACGGAACACACCAACGTGGAGATACTAAAACATTTTCACGTCACAAATATTTCTTCTAATTGGATAGTCCACAACTGCTATCGTTCTCCTTATCGACCCTAGGGTCTTGGGACCCTGGGCGCTGCCACAATCACGTGTGCGAGTGCCCCAAGCTCCCGTGCGTGTGGTGGTGATTCGCTGCCAAGTGATGGAAGTAAGGGGCATAGGGTCCAGGTCCCGTGAACGGATATGGAACTCCGTGGGAGTACAACAGCCCTCCGGGGTAGGGACCGGAGGGAAATCCTCCCGCAGGCGGAGGAGGGACGGTAGGACTGTTAACGTCCATGCCGGGGTTCTGCTTTTTCCATTTTGTGCGGCGATTTTGAAACCAGATTTTGACCTGCGGGCAAATTAATTATATTACTTTTATTATGTAAAGGCGTTTAAGTTAAGGATTATCTGAAAAATATGTGAGCGTAAGAATATATGACACTACGTTGACTTGTATTTAATTTAATCTCAAATTTTCTTTATTTCATATTCAAAGTAATTTTTATTGCCATATCATAGTTATTAGCCTCCAATTTATACGATAACAATCAAAGTAACAGCTATTATTAGCTAAAAAGATTTAAGAATTGGCACAACAATGAATTTCGGATTAAAATAAAAAAGCTTATTCAATATAATGTAAATAATACCACAATTGTGGATCAAATTACCTGAGTTTCAGTCAAACTCAAACTCAACGCCAGATTGAGCCTCTCGCATACGGACAAGTATCTCGTCGTCTTGAACTTATTTTCCAATGAAACCAGTTGTTCGTAAGTGAACGCAGTTCTCGCCCGTCGCGGTTTCGTCCCTCCCTTCGAATCCCGGTTCTGCCCTTTGCTCTTTTTGGACGAGGAACTGGTAGGACTTTTAGGATCACCATTCTCATCCAAATCTGACTGCGTGAGGATATCGTCGTCCATGTTGGAAGTCTGGTCGTCTGTCTCCACATCGTCGGCTTCAAGATCAGAATGCTGTAGGTGATCTTTGACTGAAACAAATGAAAATGAAGTTAGTTGAATTTTAAGATGGTTTTATTATTGTTCTAAATTAAAGATGGGATTTTTAATACGTATTTAAAGTAGCTCATAAACTTGCAAACCAATTGTTTGATGTTAACTGACCGTCCAAGAAAGCCCATACGATCTACGAACGAGAATAAACAAACGCTACACGCCTGTTTATTTTCGTTATGGATGACAAACGATTTCCTTTACAAAATCAAAAAATAAAATTAATTTAAAAATCGTTTAATATATTAGTACAATCCTGGCCGGCATCTCTGTTATAAATCATACATTTTTATAGTTTCCTCATAATCCCATTTTCTTTAAAAAATCATGTTTTCCACATGACATAATAGACGTATCCGTTTCCTTCTCCGTCGGCGTGGCGAGTGTTGCCAATGCGAAATAGTTTTAAAACGGCTATTAATTTTTAATGTGGCAACATTGGTAACAAATTTTCAAAGCCCGGAAACATTAAAATATGAATTTACGACTGGACAGTTTTGTGTTTAGTAAAATTAGTAAAATGCGAATCCTAATGGTGCGCAGGATGTATAAATATTAACGGGATTGACTCAGTGTTTATATCATTAAGATTGAGTTTAGGAAACAGAAACGGGCGACAAAACTGCCGTTAAACGATGCCCGTGTCAACGATTTATATTTTAACACAAATATTCTATATAATTCGCATTAAAAACAACAATTTAATAAAGTGTTAATATTTTTAGAACACTTTCGACGGCATCAGTTAAAAGAAATCTTGTTTGTTATGGCTTTCGGATGACACTAATAAAACTGCAGACAAACAACTTCCAAGGGATGCTCCAATTTCATTGTACTTTTCGGACTGTAAAATTCTATAATTTATCCAGGGTTAATATCTAAATAACCCAAAAAATCAAATTTTACTAATCTTAATAAACACTTTTGTTTATGCAGATGATTTTTTATTAACAGCTTTGTAGTATCTAGCTCTGTCTAGATAGTTTAGTATTTTCTCATCTATATTAGTGTTTCTCACAACAAATTGTACCTAATTAATATATTATGCAAACGGAATGCAATTATACCACCTCCATTGCTTATGAAACAAAATACGATTACCTATCTATCGATAAATCGATTGGGACTTATTGCTCCAGTACATAAAATTCAAATTTCCGTTTATGCGTCATCGATTACATATTTCACTCATCGTAAAATTTGTTATGATTAGCCAAACTACACATTACAAACTAGTTTTAATTTTCTACATTTTTATAATTATCTGCATATAAAAATATTTCTATACTCAAGGACCCGTTATTTCCAGTCTCCCTTTCAATAGTCTCGTAAAATTTATTACTAAGTTTGATTTTATTGCTCTTAAAGACAAATAAACGTAGTATCGGAAACTTCACATGTGATAGACACTCATTCTGTTAAAGCGTATGTAGAACGCAGTTTCAAATAAAACTAAACTTTATTTTGAAGCGAAAGAGATGAAATTACTTTAATGGTAGGTGACGTTTCAACTGTTTAGCGTAAGGTTTGTGTTGTACACGACGCTGTACGAATTAGCGCGATAAAATAACGAGCAGATGTCCCGACGACTGATATATTATTGGAACGTATGCGATGCTCGTTTGGATTAAATATGTTTTGTTAGCTCCGTCCTCCGCAATCAGCTATTTGGCAGACACTAAAAATTAATTATTGCAATATTAATGCGTGGAAATTGTACTAAGTAAATAGTCATCACAAGTCAGTCATCGTGGAAATAATTTTAAAAATACATTCCACTCCATTCTATTCGCTCAATGTATTTGTATTTACAAAGAATAACAGTAAGCTTGTTATCTGCTGCGCTATTGCTATTATAAGAATATTTCTTCAAACCGTAATTTCCGAGTTAGATTAAAATCTATAAATCACAAAGTAAAATGGAGTTGTGTTGTGTTGTGTGAGACTTTTATTTTATTAGTCTAAAACTCATCAATTTCTTATTAGAATAGAGTTTTTTCAAAGCTAAATTTTTATTATAAAGAGCAAAATCTAATTCGTAATACCGTTAATTTTGTTTGAAAGAAGACCATAATCGTCTTTATTGTACAAAAAATAATTTACTTTTAAATATGTTTTCAGGAGGACGTAAGATTTTCACTACAGTACTTTGGTCGTGAAGGGCGGTAACAGGATAACTGAGCTTATTGCGAAGGTGTCAAGCTATAACTCAACTTTTCACTGATAGCGATCACCAGGTATGTGATATAACCTCTTTTCTGGTATATTACTAATTTATAAGTCCAGAATATATGTTAACGGAGGTATCGATACCGGCCGATACGATGGAGACAAGTCGTTTTTATAGGGGAACAACTCCCACCGCTGACAATATATGAGACGATGGAAGAGCGTATATCGTCATAAGCATTTTTAGTTAGGTTCCCAGTTCAAGAGCAAAAAAAACTAAACACACGGACACTCTTTTAATTACCCTAGTATTAGTTAAAAATAAAGCTTGCATCTTTTGAAACAAATCTAATGCAAAAGACAATTCTTTAACACACAAAACAGTACTAAACTAAATATTTTTTTTTTTTTATACTTGCACGGCAAAGTGACTCCATTTTCCATATTTGTAACCTGGTAAGCAAAAATTGACCTGATGAAAAGCCTACGAACTCCATAGCAAATTATATTAATGCCATATCAGTGGACAGATTCTCAACATATCACAAAACAAACAAACTGCTCGGTGCAGGAAGATCGTCTGTCCGTCAGTGGGTAGTTAACTAACAATATCGAGCGTGGCTCGTTAATTGACTCCGCAACAAGAATAATTCTCTGATTGACCGTCTTATTTATCTAGACGGGCAGCGCCAGTTATTCGGCGCGGTGACATTGGCATCTGTTAATTGTGATATATATCTTAAACAATACGTTAGAAGACAACTGTTTGAATTCTTTCGCCACGAAATTCATTGTTACAATTTTTATAGCGTGATTCGTTTTGTCTACGGAATGTGCTCCCAGATTTATTTTCATGCGTTGATACAAACTTGTATTGTTATTTTAATTTACGCGAATTTTTTTCTGACTATGTTTCGTTTACAAGAGTGTCTTTATATTTCATCATCATCATCATCATCAGCCCATATACGTCCCACTGCTGAGCACGGGCCTCCTCTACAACTGAGAGGGTTTAGGCCTTAGTCCACCACGCTGGCCTAGTGCGGGTTGGCGGACTACACACGTAAGAAATTCCTAAGAACTCTTAGGTGTGCAGGATTCATCACGATGTTTTCCTTCACCGTTAAAGTACCTACGTGATAATTCATTGTGAATACACACATAACTTCGAAAAGTCAGAGGTGTGTGCCTGGGGTTTGAACCCGCGACCGTCGAGATTCTCGACCGCATGCCCAAACCTCAAGGCCATCGCGACTTCTTGTCTTTATATTTGTATTGTAAAAATACGAGTATTATCTTATTAATTTCCGCCAAGTATACAAATATAGAACATACATAGGTAACTTCTATTTTATGTAGGTAGCTGATTTCGTCTTATAGGCTTTTAGATGTGTTTAATCCTATTTTCATAAGTTCCGTATGCAGATAATGAAGAGAACATTTATGGCTATCGATCAAAAACGGATGAACTGTCAGTAGAAAAACTTATTTCCTTTAACTACACATGCAACAATATTTTCAATATTAATGATTATAATCAACTATATAGAAAATGTTTTATCTAACGACACGCAGTTTAACCCATCTTGAGTTGGGGTGTGAGAAGGGTGGTTTGCGGTCATAATAATATTACTACACCAGCGACATTCCTAGACAATATTTTTGAAGAATAGAACATGGAATAATAATGGTAAAAAAACTTTACTTTGACTGCCTTACTTAACTTATGTGGTTTTATTATACTTTGACCCTATAGTTACCATGGAACCCCGCAAATTATGCATGTACTATTTAGTTTTATTGATAGGGTATGTTAATTACAACACTATGCACAAGTTTTGAACCGATACAAGTTCTATAGTCAGTTGGGCATTGCCCTTTGATCGAAATCAGTACAGCAATGAAGGAGTAACGCAAAATATATATAAAACCCATAACTGCTTCATTTATTAAACAATAATCATCAAAAAAATATTCTACGACATATCGTTGACAGCTAAACCGTCGGGAGCCGTATGGTTTTTATGTAAACCACCATTTTCCCACGTAGATATGCGTGCCAATAAAACTAGATACACAGCGTGTAAACAGGCTCGGTAACACGCTGTGTGGATTTGCACGGTGCGGGCGGCGCGGCGGTAAGCCTGGCTTTGCGCCGCCCGTCGTGTCACGTCGAGTGCCGACGGTAGGGCGAAGCACCACTCGCCTATATACAGTTGCAAATACTGATGGTTTTACAAGCTTTCGTTGTAAGGAAAATATGCTTTTTTTATTCGACTCGTAGAAAAACTGACGATTTAAAAAGAAAACCACTTGTTTTCGGATATTGCGAGAATACTTTTGACGTGAATTTGGTCTGGCGATTAGTTCACGTTTTGTATAAAGGCCACTGTTTAAATCTGAAGTATAAATTACACTGTTCATTTATTGCAAATAAATACTGCGCCATCACACAAGTAGGTACATGCAACAAACATTAAGATTCAACTTAACTGATATATACCTACATATATTTATGACAATTTTAGCGTACCTATCTAACAAAATATTCGTCAGGCAAAAATGATAATTTTGTTTTTATCAATCAGTACCTATCGGGCAATATATACCTACGGACCCCAATGGCGGTTGCGAGGGATTAAGCCTAAGGCCTCTACGCCACCCTAAAACATAATGGTGTATTTAAAATTACAGATATTCAGGTATTTCATTTCCTTCAACAGTTTGCTATTACCTATTGTGTATTCACAATGAATTATCATGTAACTACTTTAATGGTGAAGGAAAACATCGTGATGAAACCTGCACACCTAAAAGATCTTACGAATTTCTTAGGTGTGTAGTCCGCCAACCCGCACTAGGCCAGCGTGGTGGACTAGGCCTAAGCTCTCTTAGTTGTAGAGGAGGCACGTGCCTAGCAGTGGGACGTATATGGGCTGATGATGATGATTGCTATCATAAGTAGGTAGGTACTTAGATTTTTTTCACAGAAAAGAAAAGTATTTTTAAAGTCTAAAATCTAGTTAAGGATTCTTCCGTGGCGTGATGCAATCTCTTTAATTCCTTTAAATGAATTTCAAGTATATTATAATGATTAAATGTAAAGGTAGATCTTATTTAACATGCAGAGCTTCCAAGAACAAAATCGAGATCTTATTGAATTTCCAAGTGTTTTAGTTAATGCAGTGTTTATGAATATTTATTTATTTTTTAGAATGGAAATGTATTAATGTTGGTACAAAGGTGATTAAGCATCACATCAATTCGAATTCTAGGATGTGTTGATCCGTTAAATTCATAGTTATAAACGAAGGTGCCTGCCTAGGTTTGCTAAGACTGAAAATTACTAAAATTTAATGACAAAAGATCTTAAAAAGATACTTATGCGTACATCAACGCCATTAGAAATTATTCTTTATCGTGTTTTGTTAACTTCTTATAGATATATTGTTTATTTAGACCATCGACAAAATTAAATGTATTTATTATTTACTATAATATTTATAGCTACGGGGATGAAAATGAAAAAAATATATATTTATAAATAAATAAATACGACCAACAGTCACATACATAGTTCTGACCCCACATTAAGATACTAGTATTGTGTACAGTGATGGCCTCGAGGTTTAGGCGCGCGGTCGAGAATTTCGGCGGTCGCAGGTTCAAACCCCAGGCACACACCTCTGACTTTTCGAAGTTATGTGTGTATTCACAATGAATTATCACTTGCTTTAACGGTGAAGGAAAACATCGTGATAAAACCTGCACACCTAAAAGTTCTTAGGAATTTCTTAGATGTGTAGTCCGCCAACCCGCACTAGGCCAGCGTGGTGGACTAAGGCCTAAACCCTCTCAGTTGTAGAGGAGGCCCGTTCTCAGCAGTGGGATATATTTGGGCTGATGACGACGATGACGATGACGATTGTGTCGTGAGTATCAGAAACTACGAGAGATATTTGGGTCTCAGAAACACTTAGATCCGAAACAAAAATTTGTGGATCACATCACACAAACGTTTGTCTCGGTGCGGGGATCGATCCCACGGCCATTCGTTTCGCAAGCTAGTGTCTAGCCAACTGCGCCACGGGGTTGTCAAAATATATACACAACAAAGAGCCAAATCAACGGTCCAAACACGCCTCTTTCGCTGCCTAGTTTAATATTAATTATGTTAAAGGAAATAAGCAAGTAACCACTTGGAATTTATTAAGACGTATGGCCTCGAGGTTTAGGCGCGCGGTCGAGAATTTCGGCGGTCGCAGGTTCAAACCCCAGGCACACACCTCGGACTTTTCGAAGTTATGTGTGTATTCACAATGAATTATCACTTGCTTTAACGGTGAAGGAAAACATCGTGATAAAACCTGCACACCTAAAAAGTTCTTAGGAATTTCTTAGGTGTGTAGTCCGCCAACCAGCACTAGGCCAGCGTGGTGGACTAAGGCCTAAACCCTCTCAGTTGCAGAGGAGGCCCGTGCCCAGCAGTGGGACGTATTTGGGCTGATGATGATATTAAACTTCAACTAAAACACGTAGCCGGCCGTCTCGAGACCCCATATAAGCTATTACTGCAAACAACCTTCAGAGCAAAGCAAATACAGCAGTACAAAGATATGCATATCTGTAGGAGCTTATCTTACGAACCGCTGACGTAGAACTCCACTCCAAGCATATTCCGTACCTACACCCAAATCCCAGCGCGGAAAGGCACTTGTAATCGAGAGGGCTTTATTAATTACAAACTTGGACCGCAAACCACCCTTCTCACACCCCACGCATCCCATCCAAACAATTACCATCCTTAATCCCAATTGACTAAGGTTAATAATAGTTCGACACACACCCACTGGCCCAAATTCAACCTTATCTTTTGGGCGTAAGCGTTTTAAACTTCCCTCGCGGCGTTTGTGTGATTTGCAACTTAGTGTGTATAGTGTTAAGGTCCTAACTCGATTAGCAAGAGGTCTCGGCAAACAAGGCCCATCAATTTGTTAAATGAAGAAAATTGCGATGTGTAATTTGGAAGGAAGCTCAGTCGGGTGGTTCTCGTAATGTTCGATCGTGTGCGTGTTCTCAGTTGTGTACTATTGTAGCGTTTCAGAGTTAATTTATTATGAGGCGTCTTGTTTTAGACATCGTTTTGAGCTTCGAATTTAATTAAGTACGTCTTAGATCACTCCGTTTTTGTTGTATCCCGAAGATTAGATATACTTACTTAGTTGTTTCTTTTTTTTCATAGATGGAAAAGGTAGCAGTAATGAGCTCGCCTCTAATTACGTGGGGCTGATAGTCAGTGGCGGTACTTCCATAGAAGCCCAAAAGCCCAATTTGCCTTTCAAAATCCCGAATAATAATCTTTATGCTTTAAATCTTTATTTAATAGAATCAATTGGACATATAAATGAAAATATCCTACTCCACAATAAACAATTATAAACTAGACATTACACACTTAACATGCAACGCTGTTATGGAAGTACCGCCACAGACTGATGCATACCTGGCGAAATGAAAATAGACATGCACCTCTGCCTGCCCCTTCAGGGAATACAGGCAAGAGGGTATATATGTTTGTATTTTTTACGCCAGCTCTTAACCGCCTCCTGCTGGGCACAAGTGTGCACTTTAGTTAAAATGATATTGCAATAATATAAGTATAGAAAAGAATATGTTTTATGAGATTATATGGAAAGGATTAAACGTTAGTGTACGAGAATTATAACATAAAGTCTAATTACCCCCTTTATCTGAATGCTACATAAATTTCATTTATTTTCATACCTATTTACATTCATGTCTACCAGCTTAAAACCGAATAGGTTAACGTAGGGCGAAGAGACTAGTAATGCAGGGACATCGACCGCAAAAAAGCAGTAAAATTTATAATCTGTTTCTATTCTGAACAACGTTTCTCAACTCATACTTACAAAAAAACAAGTAAAGTAAGTAAAATAATTTTAAATACAGAAGTAAGGCATAAACATTGTACAATTAACGCAGTTATAAAGCGTAGCCATTCCGCGCAATTTGTATTCGGCTCGGTGAAGTTTGGGGATGTTTTCACGTAATTTCGGGGTTGTAATTAAAAAGTCAACTCGACTCAGTGCTGCCAACATTAAGCCGCTCGTTAACGCCGCGCCGCGCACCCGCGCTGCCAACCGAAGGATTTATGTAATAAATACTTTTACACCTTCGCCCCGTTCATTCCGTTTTACAATAATAAGCGACGGGACTTCACAAAACAAATTGTCTGAAGCATAGAGCATCTCTAAGTCTTCATAAAAATTTACATAGTCCTCAAAAATTTGGTCTATACAACCATAGAGTACGGTGTATTATTATTTGCCAATTGTCATATAAGTTTACAAATCAATGTACCTGTGTCTATGATAAATCTGTGAGTCAATGACCCTACATTTGGAGTGGATCACCGCATTAAGGTCAGTGTTCAGACCTACAATCATCGGCATCTAAATTGTTGCTATAACTTGAATTATTGTAGTTCTATACACACTCACGCTTTAATCTCGTCACTCTACAACAGTGAAAAAAAAATACACCCGACTGTGACTGTTGGAAAATACTTACCTACCTACCAAAACTTGTATTGCCCAAATTTTTCATGTAAAGAGCCCTTGCGTTCATCCTTCTTCATATACAAAATTTGTATTTATAATGTCTCAAACGTTGCACCTAGTTATTCGCTTGTGCTATAATGTACAATATATATAAAAAATAAGTCAATCGTTTGACTTAATAATCATACATTATAATTTGATAACATTTAAAAGGTTTTATACCATTTCAACCAGTAGTAAACTCTACATAACTGCTGGCTCATCCATCGCGATTTAAAAATCCGTGCGTCAGAGGAAGGCGCTGGACCGCGCCTAAAGGAGCGAAAAATAAGCCAATTCTAACCCTAAACGGCGGCAAAATTTATGCCCTCCGCTTGACCCTCGCAACGCCTTATTCACCTTTTATTTTTATTTGAGTGAGCAAGGAACAAATCTTAGCGTAAAAGGGATAATAAAATAATCGTTAGATTCGTTTAGACGAGTCTAATTTCACGGATTGGTGCGCAAAGGGACGCAGGCACTAGGGTGTGCTCCGTCTCTTTCTAACTCGGTGGTGAATGTATAGCCGTCTCGCTCAGTCGCGTCGTCCAATCGCCGGCAGTGGAAGTTTGAGTTCGCATTCTTATTTTCTATGTTTGCGGGTTTGTACGGGGTGCTTTTCTGCGGAAATGTTTTTGTAAGTATGGAAGTTTATTTTTGTACGCGTTGATCGCATTGTACGCTTACATAATGGGGAGTTGGGCACGAAATTTTTTGCAAAAGATATACTATTCAGTAATTTTTATTTATGTGTTTTTTTGTAATATTGCCTTTTAACATTATATACAATAAATCCTAGGTGGTTTATTATAAATTGTAATGATTACGAATGAAAATTGACAAATTTCTGCATTCTCATTTGCAGTGTTATTTGTTGGTGATTAACATTTTGATTGTTAGTTAAAGAAAAGATTTTAAGAGTGATAAGAATTCCGCTCTGTATTACTACAAGATGCTTGTCTATAATTATCTTTTTTAAGTAGGTACCAGTTATACTTTCTACAAATGATACCAAGATACCTGAGTTATTGTTGTTTTTTGTATTTTAGATGTTAACAATGGTTTAAAAAAACATAAGGATGGAGTTTAAAATCTCTAGCGGCCAGTGGAAATCTCACTTACCTTTCATCGCAGTTTACATTCTTAAATGATATTAATAAAATGTTTAGTAATTATCATTATGTTTATCTGTAAAACAAGAAATGTAAGAAAACCAGTTTTCAACAAACTTTGGTTCTGAAAAATGTAAGCCACGGTACATTTATATAAAATCATTGTATTGCTACTGTATTTTTTGGCGAGTTAGTAAAAAGAGGCCTTACATCTTCCCTATTTTCCTATCGTTTTTTGAAGATTAATATAACGTATCTATTAAATGATACGTGTATTTATAAACCTGCTATTTAGAATAGAGAAGGCAAAAAGTGTTATTGAGGTTTTTTAAGAATTTTTGCAGCAGTAGGTACGGATTCTTGAATTCTAGTAAACATCTATAAAAATCAATAACAAGGGACTTGAGAGAGGCTGGGAAAACGTGAATGTATTTCTGCCTACTCCTTTCGATATAGGAACAAATTACGTATGTATATGAAATCTATGCTACGAGACTATCGCATCAGAAGCCAATAGGGTGCACGTAATTGACAGTTTATTTACGCCGCGGCGCTGCGGGGTCACTGTACATCAAATGTTATCTAAATGCGATCGATCTCTATCGAATCGCCATAAAAATCAGCATTTACTCCAACGGCTCCGATTTGTATTAATAACTGATATGTATGTATGAAGGCCTTTTTTGCAAATATGTATGTTAAATATGTTGTTTCTACCCGGAAAGAAGAAATGGCGGAAGAGAAATTGTACACCATGTTTACAGATGATTATACAGTAAAAATAAACAAGAAAATTGTACATTTTGCCTGTCACAGTGTTTATTATCCGTTTTATTTCTTACATTTAGGTACTTCTGATAACAGAAGGTCATAAATTCATTATTTTAAATCCAATAATCCTATTTTAAGGTACCGTACCTAAAAGAAAATAACGGAACATCATTCATTTTATATGTCTTCTGTAAACTAAATGAATACATCTAAATACTTAGCGCCAATGAAACCAATCGATAGCTTCCGCTACAGTAATGATGTTATTTTTAGCCCTCCAAACCAACGGTCCGAAAGGTCCATTACAAAAGGAAACGTGCAACGATAAAATAAAAATATCCATGATAAATCAGTTTGCGAATAAATCAGTGTGTTGGTTTGAGACGACGAGCGTGTCAGCTGCGCGTCGACGACAGCGTTACGGCTTCCCGACCATAAACCTATACGTTCTAGATCTATGCTCCCGAATCGGACATCGGTCACCTTCCAACACTATACATAACGTTTTTAAATTACGTAAGTATACAGACTATACATTTATAGCGTACTAGCTTTTGCCCGCGACTCCGTCCGCGTAGAGACTACAGGGTTGAGTTCAACAAGAAAATAAGTCGTAGTCTATTTTATTCCACAGAGTTCCATTTATGTCCATACCAAAAATCGTTCACATCGGTCAAATGATTAAGGCGTGAAAGCGTAACAGACATATGGTTATTTTCTCATTTATAACATAGGTACCTATCAAGGGAAAATTTTTAACAAACTTTTAATATAATTCTTATATTGTGTAATTCATATATATGATGTAATGATGTAATAAAAGCCATATAAAAAAGTTTCATAATTCTAGCTTCAAAAATGACAAATTTCCATACAAACTTTCATCTCCTATTTTTATTATACTCCCTTAAAGGTAATTTTTTTACAAACTTTGAATGTCATATTTATTTATATCTAATCAACAGCCTAAAAAATAAGTTTCAAGTTTCTAGCTTTAAAAATGACAATACTTCCATACAACCTTTCATCCCCCCTTTCAACCCCTTAAAACCCCTTTTCCGCAATAAAAAGTAGCCTATGTTCTTTCTTAGGCTCCAAACTATCTGTGTACCAAATTTCATTTAAATCGGTTCAGTAATTTTAGCAGGAAAGCGAGACAGACAGACAGAGTTACTTTCGCATTTATAATATTAGTAAGGATTTAAAAATAGAACGAGTAACAGATTAAAAATAATTCTTTGTGTCTGATTTATCTTACATCTACGTTTTGCCATTTATTACACAATGCAACTAGAACTTACTATTATTTACGGGATGCGTTTACCGATTCCATAATATCATGCCGCTACAGAGAAAAACATCAAACGAAAAAAACAAATAATGCTTGAGCTGATAATCAAATCCAAAGTACTAATACACCGCATTATTATGACTTACTAGCTTTTGCCCGCGACTCCGTCCGCGTAGACTATAGGGTTGGGTTCAGAAAGAAAATAAGTTGTAGTCTATTTTATTCCACAGAGTCCCATTTATGTCCATACCAAAAATCGTTCACATCGGTCAAATGATTAAGGCGTGAAAGCGTAACAGTCATAATATAGTTATTTTCTCATTTATAACATACCAGGTAAAACCAAGGAGTTTAAAAATAAATTTCTGAACGCACGCATAAATATTTGACAACTAACAAATATGTCACTCCCTTTCATTACTGATTATTCTACATTTTAAAATGTAAAATGCGCAATTGTTCGAATATTGTGGATATATTATGTTGTCGATTCAAAACCTTTATTTAAATACGTTCATTAATATGAGGGGACCATTAACCGTATTGGCGGGATAAACATAAAATGTTTGACGTACGTGACGCGTACGCCAAAATAGCCCGCAGATAGCAGATTTTTCCCGACTTACTTGACAATTGTCGTTATATTTTGGACAATTCACACACTATCTTTAAAAAGTATAGCCTATGTGTTATTCTGATGTATAAGCTATATTATTGTAAACTTTCATTACAATCCATTCGGTAGTTTTTGCGTGAAAGAGCAACAAATATCCAGACATCCAGACATCCAGACATCCATACATTATTACAAACTTTCGCGTTTATAATATTAGTAAGATACAGTTCAAAGTCAAGAAAATCTGAATTTGCTTAAAAAATTAATAAGCCTCTTGGGAAAATTATCACAAAGATTTCTTTAAAGATGTCTCTACCTTACTACAAATAAAATGCCTGTATGATGTACATATGTCCTTGTATCATGATCAAAAATGTACATCGATTTTGTTTACCACATTCAATTAAACTGTTCCATTACAATTCACTAATTGGCTCTACATCTGTTTTTATCTCGGACAAATATAATGGAGGAATAAAATAAAAAAACACGTGAAGTAAATACATTTCCGTTGAACAATATTTAAATTGCCGGGCGGCGGACAAGCATTTTCGACAATTTGTTTACTTATCACGCTCTTAATAGTGTACGTGACAAAGCGCCTATCCGTTCCACGCAGAATTTGTGCCAGCCACTAGGTGTATTATAAACCCTATTGCTTTTACAATAAATGCTCTGCCATAAGAAACGGAAGGCAACATTAAAAGTAGTAATTTTGACAATTTGATGTTTATATTAAGTTTTAGTACGTGACAAAGTGAATAATTTAACGGAGTCAATTATTTGCTAATGATTTAGCGTTCTGACACTCGTTTAGCGAAATAGAAAGTGTAATTGACATGTCAAATGGACTCTAGTTAGTTTTGACTTTGATTTGAAAATAGCTTGTAAATGACTGAATGTTTAAGACTCATTATAGGTTTTTGTTTATTCATATAACCCAGTCATAGACCAGCGATATACCTATTATGTACAATCAAATTGGGAGTATTAACCTTAACTTTTACTATTCTATTTTATTTTATTTATTAAACCATTTTTTATTTAAAACTAATTTACGAAAGAAATTATAAGTACTATCAATTCAATTAGAATAACATTCCGTGGTAGTCAAATCTGAAAATAGTCACAGTAGGTATTTACAGTGTTATAAAATATTATTAAATGAAATCGAAATGTCCCGTAAGAAATCACATTTCGTTAAGAATATTCGGTAACTAGCCATACCGTCATTTCCAGCCAATATATAACGTAATAAGGTGATAATTATAAAGGTTAATAAAAAATATCCTAACCAATTTCATGGTCCGAATCAGATTTGTAGTCAATAACGTAGATAAGAATGCTTCCATATTCAAATTATATTCTCTTCAATCAATTCAATTTTTAACAATCTATTCATGTGCAAGTTTCAATAAGAAGTAATAAATAGGCATGCATTTAATAAGTAGTGCAAATACAATATTAAAATGTCCATTATCATGATGCTAATACACTGTTTGTAACACTTCGCAAAATTCTGACGCGCTTTGTAAACGGTACATGTAATCAACTCATCAAAAGCGAAAAACATATATTTTTTTATCAATTTATAAGTCAATCACATTGAGGGTTGATGCGTTGCGGCTTGGTATAATATTAAATAAACTCGTTCTTGTTGTTCCTCTACAATTGATCAGGATTTGGCCCTAGTCCTTTACGGTATTTATCGAGAGCACGTTCTATTTCAAACATCTAAATTATGTGTAGAATTATTACATATAGGTAAGTACCTTTCATATCTATAAAAGTACAATAGTCTAATTTTAATATATACATATATGTGACTAGAGAATTCAAACCAGAAGGTTGCCCACCTATTGCTGCTAACTATAACTTCAACAATTTATTAAAATGAATACTATTTAATAAAATTTAATCGAAAACAAAATTTAAGTGGTTCTATGAATGCTATAACATTCTAAGCCTTATATTATTGTGCTAACAATGAATAAATTAGAGTCTTATTTTCATTCTAGAGTTACGAGAAATCATTTTATAATTTTACATTCATGTACGGTACTTTGAGTTTTTACCGCGCTGTTAATTTTGTTTTATTCTATCGAGATTACAATTTGACCCGAGTATTTTCCTATTTTAAATGACTATTTTTATATAAATTAAAGCGTAAACATAGAACAGTGTGTTTTTTTTTTTTTTTGGAAAATAAAATCGATAAAAACCTAATCGAGTGGCTGAATACAAAAAATGCTTTAGCTTCATTTTGAGATGGATGAGAAAAAACTTCACGCCATTATGTGCATTGAGAAAAATTGATGTGCACAAAATTGCGATTTTGTTGCGAACCATTTAGCGCTGGATGAAAATTAATCGTCATTCTCGCGTTACGGACGGTACAGTTAAACAACTTTTTGCGTAAGTCTTGCTTTACAATCATGTTCCTTATATATTGAGAATCGAATTTATGTTTGTTCGTTTATAATAAAATACAATACAGGTCCACAGAATTCTCTTTTAAAGCTCTATCGGAAAATAGATTTTAAAATCATAAATAATAAGTTCTTAAAGGAATAAATTTCAACAATAGTTTTTGCTATAATTATACACCTAAAGGACCAACTATAGATAATATACAGAACTTTGTTTTAAAGAAAAAAAATAACAAAAAAGGTGTTACATTTCGAATTACAGCGTACAAATTAAAGAATATCATTTTGAAAACTATACTCGTAGGTATTATTTTTTTGCCGCTCTATTCGTAGTTATTCGCACCTTGGTCTCATGTGTTGTTAAGTTTACTATTAACATATTATGCTGTTTCAAACCCCGCTTTGAGGCAAAATGTAGCAATATTTATCAAAAATCTATTTCTATTATTTACTGGTGCCGACGAAACAAGGCTTGCATTTTATTTAGAGTAAGGTTCTATATAGAGTCAATAATTCTCTTTATTAACTGATTTTTTATTATAAATATCGACAAAAATATACAAACAAAGACTAATACAAAACTAGTGTTATTCTAAGTAATGCAACATTTTACCTCCGGGTGCAACATCCGCTTGACGTTGCGGACGATTAAACAATAAATATTCCGCGAAAACTAGCACGGTTTAATTTACAACTCTATTTTTTAAGTTACAGCCAAAATGAGCAAACTTAATGGTAATAAAATAACAGGTTTTTGTTATTACACATAGGCTAGAGATATACGTCCCACCACTCACGGGCCTCCTCTACAACTGAGTGGGTTTAGGCCTTAGTCCAGAAAGAGTCCTTTAAGCGAGGGTGAAACTTTATAGTTCAATATTTTGTCTTCCGCTTTGCTTGAGAGACAACTCTTTGTTTTCCAACTCCTTTATATTATATCTTTTTTCTGATTAAGTTCGTTGCGGGATCATGACAAATAAGGTTCCCTTAGATTCGCTAAGCTTCAGTGCTCGGCGTCAATACTGTACGTGCCGCTGTTGATCCTGGAGCACAGAAGTTAGTGACGTGTGTGTAATTTTTCATGATCGCGAAACAAAGTTAATCAGAAAAAATATATAATGCAGACAGCAGAGAGAGTCATATATAATAAAGACTATCATAAGAGACATCGCACTAATTGCAGGCATGTTGCTCTCTTTGCGGATTTATCCATCACTGGTATTCTTACTTACCGTCGGAGAATAGCAACATAAAATAATAGGTCTCTACTCTCGAGGAGTGTCTTTTTAAATGAGGTTTTACAAAAAAAAATATGTTTGAACATAAAAATAACGACGAAAACCATAATGTAATTAATTAATAACTACTGCTATTAATACTTATAATTTAAACACATGTAAAATACATTCGAAGTGGGCGCTAAACGTTGTTCTCATTAATTAACTAAATAATTTACAAAATTTAGAAGATCTAACCTGAACTCGTGCCAACTTCTAATAAATCAACCATACTAGTATAGGTAGGTTAGAACAAGCTTAATTGTTGGAATTTTAGACAAAGACAAAATTACCAGCTCATAATGTCTAAAAAATCATTTCATCTAAAGTATTAACTATAGTTTAAATTAAAATAACCAAATACACGACATATAATGGAATGTTAAATATGTCAAAAGGGAATAGGTAAAAGGTTTGAAGAAACTATTGGTTATTTTTTAGGACCATATCCTTTATTAAGAGAATATATTTTTTGTTGCGAACTCACGTATAATTTACTGAGGCGATTATGATCAATTTTAATAGAAAGATATAGAATCCTTTTTTCGATAAATATTTTCATACTTAATGTTTTTTTTTAATGATAATGGTTGATAAAACCCCTGTGACTTTATATTTTAATTTCGTAGCCAAAAACTGTTTAGGGATACCTATATATATTGCCATACATTGCACGTAAAGTCAAATAAATTAGTCTGTTCACACTATATAGGGCAGTCTACTTCCGTTTAGTCAAAAATCAATCAATTAGGTATAATATGAGCTGTAAATTATTAACGTAATAAAAGTCATTGAATTAATAACGATCTTAATTTTTTTATCGAAAGTAAGTTAATTAACCAGAGTAATATAGTACAATAGTTCCACTATTCGATATTTCATATTAGTTTAATAGTAAAGTATAGGTATTTCAAAGTGACCAATTTAGCAAGAGCTGTATCACAATAGAACAGTATTACTACTATAAAAGAAGAAGTCTACCGCCATCATCATTCTCTTGCCCTGTCCCAATTTTATTTGGGGTCAGCGTAGTATGTTTATTCTGCCAAAAATCCCTATCAGAAGCCTGCCGCCATAAACACGGACAATGCAGGGCGACATCAATAATAAAATAAAATAACCTTATTTTTTTTGTCATTAGGAAAATCTCAGTAGCAGCTCGCCCCCTATTACGTGGGACTGCTACATACCTACATACCTGGCGAATTGTGGGTGCTGAAATGCACCTCTGCCTACGCCCTCGAGGAACACAGGCGTTATGTATGTATGTAAAATGGTTATTTTGAGAAACTTGCAATATTCAAAATGGAAAATAGTGGTAGAGACACGCCATGCTCATATGACTAGTAGGTACATAATATGTAGGTACATATGAACTGTGATACGATGGGTCGGCTCAACAAGGGCGCTACCACTGCCTCACCGATATACATTATCAATGTCATCGTCAGCCCATATACGTCCCACTGCTGGGCACGGGCCTCCTCTACCATTGAGAGGGTTTAGGCCTTAGTCCACCACGCTGGCCTAGTGCGGGTTGGCGGACTACACACCTAAGAAATTCCTAAGAACTTTTAGGTGTGCAGGTTTTATCACGATGTTTTCCTTCACCGTTAAAGTACGTGATTATTCATTGTGATGTGAAAAGGCTTACGTTATGTTTTTAACGACCCCTAATATGCTGGTGCAGTAATCCACATTGACCTATGTATATTATAAGCACATCGGGTGTTACCGACATAATTGTTTCGACTACTAAAAAATAATTATTTTTCTCCAATCGATGAAGAGTATTGACCACACTGTGCTAATGCGGTGTTTTTCGGTGCTACTAAGTTGCTAGTGCTAATTGTGCACAAATAGCCGTCAAAGTAGGTACTTTAAATTTCAACTTGTTTAATATTGACTAATCAAGTTATCATGATGTAATTAATTTTAATAAAGCTGAAAAGTACCGTTGATAGTTTACTGGCAATCGATTTTCAGTTAAGCATTACGTAACTCAACAATAGCTTAAGTGTCGCAAGATATTAGAGTCACATTTCAATTCAGCAACAGCACCTATATCGGACTTATAACACAATAGTATCGTAACTCAAAATATGTCGAATTTGAAATAACTTGACTATTTGCTAATTAACAAACTACTAGTAAATAGTCATAATTCCTTCGAACTTACCAATCTAAGGTTTTTTTTAATCTGTTATAGGTAGTTTTTTTTATTATTGGTATAGGTACCTACCTACATTGAAAACCGAATTCGGTACTAAGGTCCGATTTTCCGGCGATAAATTTCGTGCGTTAAAAAGTGCTTTCTTTAAACATATGCGTAGTACCTATACAAATGATTTTTTTCTCATAAAAGCAAAATCTACTTGAAACCTGATTTCGACAGCAAAACAAACATTTAATAAAAAATGCTTATGACGAAATGCATTACCAAATTTAAACACTAAATTGCACACCGCTTTTTGTTCCGTCGAGTTTGCGCCGGCGAAGTTTCTACAATGATTTTATATACAAAAAGCTATTAAATGCACGTCAAATACATTCAAATAGCAATCCGGTTGCTGTTATAAAATTAGCATGAAATTATGGAGCATATAAAACGCGGTTGAACAATATTTGAACGTTAGGCGAGCCGTGAGTCTGTCACGTCCAATCTATACTTAAAGGTAAAAAAAATACGGCACACAATTGCTTTTGGTATTTATTAAACTTTTTTGCCTCTCAATATTCGCCGGACGTGACATCAATTACTGAATAATATAACAGAGGCGTTTTATTACATGCTTTGTATATAATTTAGCATTCAATTTGAAAAATAAATGATAAATGAAATAATATTTGTTGAGAAATGATTGTGGTAGATATATTTATTTACTTAATCTGAATAAGTTATGCTAATTAGAAACATAGCTTATTAGTTTTTCCCAATTAGATTACTTTGGCAAATTGGTTTAAATCAGAATTATCCTAGGTGTAATCGGTAGTTCATTTGCTAAATTAAAGAATTTTTTTTAAGTAAAATTTAAAAAAATGAGCTATAATATATAAGGTTATGTTATATCTAAGGTTAATTACAAAACGTCGTATGAAACGTAATTGAAAACTCCAAATTAATACCTGAGTATTGATTGTCAAAGCAAATAGTTGATTTATAATTCGATATTACATACCAACAAAAGATTGACGACATATTTAACAAAGAAAAAAATATTTTATTTCATTGCTTTTTACCATAACACTAGATAAGATCAGTAAGTTTTATAAGTTTCTTAAAGTAGGTGAGTGCGTGAATTATGTTCCGATGAACCACCCCTTAGGTACCTACATACGATCTCAAAATACATTCCCTACAAAAATAAATAATACAACTAGCGCACTAGGGAGTCGTCCGAAATAATTTGTATAACAAAATACGATCTACAATATAATAAGTCAAGATTAAATAATTAATTATTGAGATTCCAATAAGAATGTGCACTCACCAGAGTCGGTATCGTTGTCATAGTGCGGCCTCCAGTACTGCTCGTCATATCGCAGAGGCACCTCTGACCTCCCCGTGAACTTGTTGGGGTCCAGAATGTTCTCCACCGAGAACGCTATGGCCGGCCTCTCCGGCGGCCTCGTAAGTCCCAGCCGCCGCGTGAGGTCCACGGGCGCCGCCTCCTCCACCCCGACCACGTCCACCTCTCCGTTGGCCTCTGCCTCCGCCTCAGCCTCAGAGTGCCCCTCGTCCCTACGTTCCTCCGATCCTCGTGCCATCGCGAGCATCGTCATAGCAACGTCTATTTTTTTATTATTACTTTCAAATACATTAGTTTTCAGTACATATCGATTGTGAATCGATAATCGCAATGTCACTTCACATCACTAATCGTGTTCCTGTTCAGCAATCGATGTATTTACATCCGAGCATAGAATGTGGATGAGCAAGAGAACCGTGACGCGGCGGCACTGTAATCCGCGGCGTGCGCGTTCGTCCCGGGCCAACACGCGATAGTGACAACGCGCCATCGACTGACTCCGGGAGTGCAAACGGGCGGGACACGAGAGGAGGCCACGGGAGCGAAGTGGGGGCGCCGAGAGGAATCTCGTCAGCCGATTGGCGGCGGCAAACGAGGCGTGCCCGGGGTGGAGAAACGTAATCGAGCAATAAGGTTTAAACAATTTCGTTTAATACGTTGAATTATGTAAGAGAGCGGCGGGCAAGTAATCGCGCACAAGCGATAAGGCCATTTGCGCTACTTCGTTACGTATTAATGGGCCAGGAAATTGACTTATGAATATTAGAGGCGGCGGTAGCTGAAGATCGGGCTAAAGCGGCCCCGGGCGGCCGCGGCGGGTTATTTTCCTAGTTAAGCGTTGGAACAATGATGTTTATTGAGTTTTGAACTTAATGGGTTTCGGTGTGTGGCGACGAGCGATTTACGCCATTAGCGTGTTTGTGGACGGCGCGAGCGAGCAGCGCGCTCAGCGCTACCCACTGCTACCACCTGCTTGTGACTCACTATATGTTGGGTTGGCTTTTCAGTACCGCGATACATGCGTCATACGATCTTTAGTACCTTTTTTCGGGTGTCACGCGCGCTCCTAACGGCCGAGTTTGCGAAGTAGGTCGGTTCATATATTTAATTATACGACCGGGCTCATTTTAGAGTCGTTAAATTGCTGTAATGTCTTTATTATGTTTTAATAGTAAAATTATTATTAAATCTCTTCGTGCATTATAAACCACTACAACTATTAATAAGTTATGAATTTATTCTATCGATTTTTATGTATAATTCGAAGTCTTATGTAGAGCAGTCCTATGGTGGGTTCATCGACTAGAAACTGTTTTATCTTTTGTTAGACACAATTCCTGTCTACCATAAATCATGTCATTGTCATTAACAGCCTGAAACTGTAAAGTTAAATACCAAATTTTTTAATTAGGTAGGTGCCACTAATTTGAATGTGGTAAAATAACACAATAAACCTGGATTTTCTGTCATTGATCACTAAACGGAACATATTTTTAATACCATAATCCTTTAAAGCGCAGTCAAATCATTTAGAGGGACATTACGCGCGGTCATTCCTTAATCGACCGATTCAGACCCCACTATTATGAACTGTTTGATGTCGTGTCCTTTCACAACCGTGATTTGAAAACTTAGAGTGACCACAGTCTTATCATTGCCTGTTTTTCATTGTGATTTTTAAAGATGGAGATATATCACAATTTTTAGAATATGGGTCCTTTACATTTATTTTTTTATTTTTTTATTAAATATGTCCAATAGAATAAACATAACATAACGACATGATTCCACACTAAGATACGAACGAAAGCCGACATTTCGTTACCACATTACTCAGACACAAAAAAATTCATCGCCCAACATGTTTGATTGCGAAAATTGAAGCTAAGGCCGCTCATTTCACGGTAGCTCTCGAAATGTAATGAAAAAAGAAACACCTATTGTGCTGAATACTCTGGGACAGATGTATCCTAATGTGTAATAATCTTTAGCCGCTGATAAAAGTGTAGAGCAACAAAAAACATCAATTATAAAAGCAACTGGAGATTTCAAATTAAAATAAGTCTATTGTTATAGTTTATACAGAACAATTACAAATATTTGAAGTAGTAGAGACCACAGAACAGCTGAATAAGATTAAAATGGAAATAGACAGTATTTTGTATGGAGACGAGTGTCGCCGATTGTCTGTCACCTATTCATTTTACTACGATTACACGACCAATGATAAAAATTTCAAACATAAATGAAGAGCACGGAGTATGGAAATGTGCCCGAAAAACGGCAATAGACTCACTTTCTATTACGAAACCTAGCATGAGGCTATGTATGTATGTAAAAACGAAATTTACTGATCATAGATCTATTGTCTATCATCCAATAAATATGTAGAATAGAGACAAAATAAGGGTGGTGAGGTAATATTTCATAATTATCAGCTTGTTACGTAATAATCTGTTGCATCTCGCTGGCTGACGCGGTCTGTCCTCACTTTTTGTTTATTTTCTATTTACACGGGTAATCGGGCTTAAAGATCTATCGTTTAGAGACACCAATGATATGCACGATTTCTGCTTTTTAGACACGCTTTTCTTGTAAAACATGATCGTTGTACAGGCTGCTCGTTTTGTGACGGTGGAATGCACTGTGGCGTAATCCGACATTTGTAAATGCATTGTTAAATCAACCTTACGAATGGTTGTAAAATGGTGCTTTTTATAAAGTGTATTCTTATTGCACTTTTATCGATTGTCAAAGAATCGGGATTATGAAGTTAGCAGTATAAAAAATTATGTCAAGTACCTACATAATTTATTATAGCTTCATTTAATTTTTACAGATTTTGAATGTTGAAATACTACGAATAGTAGCTAGGTTTAATATAATAGTGAGATTCACAAACATTTATTGGTATTGTTATGTACGCAAGGACAAGTGAAACAGCTCGCAGTTGATTACGCACTGACGTTTACCTAATACATGAAAGCACAGTGGGCGCAGCCACTAACTTTTGTCTATGCCACACAGGTATGATAACTGAGAAGTATCCTATGTTAATCTAAGTCACATGTGTGCCAAATTTCGCTTCAATCCACTCAGGTATTTTAGAGGTTCGATTTCGGAATCGAGCGAAGGGTTATTGCATTTTCAATTAGGAAATTCTCAGTAGCAGCACGTAATCTGGAAACGTATGCGAAAATAGACATTAGCTTCGTCCCCTTTCCATGTTTCTAGTCGTCACAAAACTTTTACACATTATGAAAAACATTATTAACAATATCATCGCTCCATCCTGTACACCATTTGAAATCTTCAACAAAAAGTGTCAAATTCCAACGCGTAGAAGCTTTTATCTGTGCGTGATTAGAACCGCTGCAGGCTGTCATTGTGCGCTCCGGGCGACAATCGGCCCACGCTGGGAGCTCCTGATGGCTTGCTGCGCCTCTCTGTCTACCCCGCACTGCACCTCTCCGCCTTTTTGTCTCATTAATAGCCTCATTATTGAATAAACGCTTGTATACGCATGTTGGTACGTGTGTACCTTTGACGTCCGAAATTAAAATCAATCCTTAATGGATCGATCTAAAAGATAAAACAATCGCCAAATGTTCACCTGATTGGTCTGTTATTGCAATCTACATACATACGTATATAAACTCACGCCTGTATTCCCTGATGGGGTAGGCAGAGGTGCATTTCTACACCCACATTTCGCCATTAATATATCAGTCCCACGTAATAGGGGGCGAGCCTATTGCCGTTTTTCGGGCACATTTCCAGACTCCGTGCCGCTATTAAGAATTTCCTAATGGAAAATCCCAATAACACTTTGCCCGACCCGGGATTCGAACCCGCGACCTCTAGATCGCACGGCACATACATGTACCGCGAGACCACGAGGCAGTAAATTTTTATTGCAATCTATCTATAGATAAGGATAAGTATTGAATCTTAAGTTTGCCTTTTGGGCAACTGTTTGGAAATCGTGGAGTTAATAATAAATCGCAGCGGTAAAAATAAAAAGATAACTTCAAAACGATTATACTTTAAATCTAATTAACTCCCCGAAGTCTTTGTAAGGTGTAGTCAAACTACTTGCACTAAGGCAACTTATTGTAGCCTTCTCCAATAAGTAGTAACGTCCTTACGTTACCCCTGTCGACCTTATGGTGGCCTGTATCTAATGCAATGAGCAGTATCTCATCTATAGCCTGTAGTTATGGTAATATAAGTATGTGTATATAAACTTACTAATAAAATAAACGTAAAACTAACTCTGTAAATTGTGACAAGTTTTCATGAACAGATTTTAATGAATCGTGACTTAAGACAATAATCTTGGAGAAGACCCGAAGCATTTTACATGTTTAATATTTTATTTTAAACGCAATTGGATCGGGCCGTAACATATTATAGAGAAACAGCCACGTTGTAAAAATATATATAAATAAAATGAGAAGTGTTAGCACCATTCTCAGTTGTAAAAAGCCAGTGTTTGACTTATGTAGCCTGATATATATTGATATTTTAATATATGAAGAAGTATGTGCCTAAAGCGAAGCTATAACGGTGCTATTCTCTGTAATTCTGGCAAAAAACTGTTTAACAAACCACTATCAGCTATCAGTCTATCAAAACGTAGTGAATTGATTGAGATTAGTTTCACTCCACAGGAGGTGGACCCCAATGGTTCATTTGCGTAAGTTGAAAAAAAATGTATTAACTTATAACTAGAACGAAATATCTCTTAATGATTGGGTGGCTTTACTTTTTCTGTAACATCTTTGTCGTTTTATTGTTTACTCTATCCCTAGACAAACCTATTCTCAAACTATTCTGAGAAAGTGGTAGGTAGTTAGTCCGCCAAACCGCATTAGGCCAGCGTGGTGGATTAAGGCCTAAACGCTCTCGATGGTAGAGGAGGCCCGTGCCCAGCAGTGGCATGTATATGAGCTGATGATGGTAGGTAGTTGTCCAGGTGGATGCGAATTGCTACACAAAACCCAACTATATTGGTTAACATTGCTCTTTGTCCGACAATGGCATTGACACCATGTCATAGCTCTACCACTTATGCAACCTTACCAATGGATAAATTTAAAATAAATTAAAACAAACGTTCTTTCTAAAATCGGAACTATTTTGAGTTGAAAGGAATTGAATGGTATGGGATCTCTAGGTGATTTCCGAAATCGAACCCATAAAATAGGCGTTCTTTTAGTAGGTATTTTCTAGTAGCAACACGGAGTCTGGAAATGTGCCCAAAACGGCAATAGGGTCATCCGCTATTACAAAGTTAAAAATCACAATTAGCAAAATGTGGATGCAAAAATATATTTCCGGACTTCTTTGTAGGTATGATTGCAAGAGTACAAAGGTGAGTGTGTAAGTATGGTTTCGCTATCAAAGTCGTCATAAGAAAACAGTTTGCGATTTGGCGATATATTGACACCACGGCAACGAGGTTGGATATTTTCAAATTCAATCAACACTGTTCTCACGGGGAACCATCCAACTATATAATCCAATAGATTCTTTTAATCAAATAAATCAACGAGTTGAGGCAGCGTATAATGAAAATAAGAAAAAAAATGCATTAAAAATATTGTTGAGCAGTTTTCAGTAATTTGGCGACAAGTTCACGGAGAGAATCTAATTAAGCGTTAAACCTATTTTTTTCTACTTGAAGCCTTCATTTTGGTGACTGTGCATAATGACAAAAGTTTAATCAGAAAGAAAATTCTGAAATGCTCCATCATCCATGTCGCCTTTTTTTTGTTAAATGAACTGTTATATTAATGAGGTGGTTAAAAATTATAATTTAATTTCTATCAAAACGTTTAATGATTTAATGAGCCTGATGTTTTGGTTAATTAATAATCATTGAGGTAACCGAATATTGTCATTAGCAATCGTTTAGGTTTGTTTCCGATATGAAATTGATATAAATAAATAAATACACCCAACAGTCACATACATACATAGTAGTTCTGACCCCACATTAAGATACGAGTCTTGTGTCGTGGGTATCAGAAACTACGAGAGACTTTTGGGTCTCACAAACACCCAGATCCGATACAAATATTTGTGGATCACACAAACATTAGCCTCGGTGCGGGGGACCCGTGGCCTCTCGTTTCGCAAGCTGGTGTCTAGCCAACTGCGCCACGGGGCTGTCATATGAAACAATTCGTTTTGTCATTTTGTTCATGTGTTAAAAATTACATATCAATACAGTATACATATATAGACAGCCCCGTGGCGCAGTTGGCTAGACACCAGCTTGCGAAACGAGAGGCTGCGGGTTCGATTCCCGCACCGAGACAAATGTTTGTGTGATCCACAAATATTTGTTTCGGGTCTGGGTGTTTGTGAGACCGAAAAGTCTCTCGTAGTTTCTGATACCCACGACACAGGACTTGTATCCTAGTGTGGGGTCAGAACTATGTATGTGACTGTTGGGTGTATTTATTATTTATTATATAGAAACATAGGTCTGGATATGTGATTGAGGTGAGGCAGAGCCTTTAATAATTTAAAAACGATACCTTGTGGATCTCGTGGCTAATGTAGCTTGCGTTTGGTAGGTCACCGGTGCGACTCCCGCTTCAGAAAGTATACTCGCCTCCTATTACCTCGGATTAAAAATCATTGCGTTAATAAAATATGCAGAGACAGGATCTCCCAGATATTTGGCATAAAAGAAGTATGTAATTTTTTGTTGTTCAACTGAACACCATTGACGCACATTGGTTGGTGGACTGTCGTACAAATAGTGTGAATTGTCAGTAGGTACATTTAAAAGACAATGAGCCTGTAGATCTAGGTACATAATAATCTATTTTATAAATGTTCTTTTCTTTAAATTAGGTAATACCTTCAATCTAAATACGTATATAACACTAATTATAGCGATCGCTTCTTATTTCATGACTAATTCTGTACTGAATTAGACATACATTACATTACATATGGTATATGATTATTTTTCTACATTAAGATAAAAATACTGAGTCAGCGCCTCTCTAGCTATGCATTCCCTGTAAATGATATCCAAACGTCCGTCCATTTATCCACAGTTTGTTAGCTGTCCAGCACCAGAGACATAAAAAATAATACACCAATCAAAATACCAGTCTGTGGGTTTAATTGGAACACGGCAAACATAGGTAAAGAGCGGTGATTATGGCGCGTTTTCCCCACCGTGGGATGTCATTGTGGGACAGCCAGCGTCACGCAGCGGGGCGTCGACGGTGGCGCTACCCAGTTAATTAACTAGTTAGCTGGTACTGTGCTGTGATTTATACTTAGATGTTTAAAAAACGGGTGTAATTTAAATATGATCGAAGACTTTTATTCAATCTTTCAAGAGAGAGCTTATTTGCGAGTCTCATACTTTAAGTTCGATATTTAACATAGGTACTTATTTTACGTATTTTTACAGGTAACTATGCTATGATTACTATAATAAGATAATATATAGCATATTTCCATATTTAAAGGCCCTTTTTAGCTTATTTTACGATTTTATTCGTAATATCCCTATTATCTCAACGGCAAGCATTAAATTACCCCAACAAGTTTTTAACATCATTCAGGTTTATTTACATTTTCGGGTGAAATATCACGTTATATATAAATAACTTAAAAGTCATTGCTATAACATTACAAGATATTTATGTTTTATTTACCATCACAGCTTAAAATATTTTTGTACTCGGTAAATTTATAAAATGTTATAACACACGTTTGGCAAAAACATCTGCAAAAACGAATCCATCCACGCAATACTTTTCGACCCAAAGTTTTCGCCAACTCCCAAAACAATATAAAATTGTCTAATTAATAAACAAGCGAGCGACATAAAAACTGACGGCCGTCCATTCCACTGGAGATATTAATTAAAAAGTTTTCACGCGAAAAAAATGGCGACGCACTCCGTCTCGGCGCCAATTAAAATTCTAGCCGTATTCATTACCGACTATTTATTTTCGTGTGGTTGTCGCGAAAAAAAGTGCTGTGATGTATATGACATCTTATGTTTAAGTTCATAAGTCCAGATGGCGAATGACAATGTCATTATGACATCTTAAAAAATATAAATAGCATTCATAATTTGTTCGATATCTGTCGAGAAATTATAAATAAATAAATATAAATACACCCAACAGTCACATACATAGTTCTGATCCCACACTAAGATACAAGTCTTGTGTCGTGGGTATCAGAAACTACGAGAGACTTTTCGGTCTCACATACACCCAGACCCGAAACAAATATTTGTGGATCACACATTATAAAGTTATTTAAATATATTAGGTAATATTTTAATAATTAAATATTTAAATAATGCTTTTAAATTTGTTTGTTTACGTATCTGCGATATATAAATTCGAAAGTTATAAAAAAAACCTGAAACAAATTTGTACGCTTCAGAAAAAAGGGAGCAATTTGAAATGCTTGAGAACAACTAGCGGGAACGGCGCGCAGTCAAATTGTCACAGCGGACGCACGCCAAGAATTTTAATAACCAATTTGTATTTAACAAATCTGTTCGGAGACTTTGTTTTTTTCGTAAAGGCGCACACACTACATAATAAACGACGTCTTCCTAACTTAATTGAATGTTCCTCGTGATAAATCAGAAATAATTTGTGCGTTCTGAAACCGGATTGGATTGTTATTGCTCTGTTAGTGGGCTCTTTGAACGGCGTGAGTAATGGAACACACGCGCGCTCGTACGTCGCGCGTCTTTTATAATAATTGTCTCGTATCATAAAACCAATAAATAAAACACGTTTCTACATTTGGCCACATTGATTCTATTTAATCTGTCCAATATGGGTTCGTGGACCTTTCATGCAGTCAGGCCCACGTTCAACGCTTTTGGTTATTCAGCTGTACGTTACTCAGCTTTCATTTAAGTATAACCAATTCCGATTGTAGAACAGAACATTCATAATATACCTACTTAGTCACTTACCATGGAGTTAATAATGATTATTCTTGGAAGCTATCATTGGACTTTATGCAATAACTATTTCGCAATACACGTATGATAAAAAGTCTAGTTGTAACGCCATTATAACCCAAAAATATGACCATCCCATCTCCCAATAGATGGCGCGGGGTAATTTGTCACACACACCCAACCAGACACGTGACAGGCCCAAATGATTTATCGCTGTCCTCACAGACAAAGACTTCTCCAAATAGGTCCCCCTCGCAATGCAAACACTCAATTTGGGCGTAATTACTGGGCGAAAGTAACCCCTAAGCCGCGCGCCTAAAAGTCAATTTCCCGCCAAAAAGTGTCGGTTGCTGCGCTGTCAACGGGATCGGTTGCGTTCGGAAACATTCCTTCGCTAATTGTATGTATCGCGCGGGCACAGAACGCATTTGTCAATTGTCGCCGCACCTAACTTCGGAACGTAATTAGTTATAACTATTTCTGGAACGCTTTGACGGCTTATTAAGATTTCAAATTGAACACAAATTAGATGTCATGGCTAACTGATCGTTTTGTGAGCTATACACTCGGTTGTTTGGGGACAATGAAAAATTTCCTTCACGATGTGACGACAACTTCATTTTCCGGACATCAAAAAGCTATCTATTTAAGTGGCACACTGGTTATTGTTCTTGATTAATAAAAAATGCTTGACTAAGCTTCTTAAAATAGATAACTCTGGATGATATAATGTCAGGCAAAACATTTGCTTAGTATAATTTCAATAAAGACATCTTTGTATTTGACAGCCTGCGTAGCGCATTTGGTTACATGCCGCTTCTGGAACGAAGCAACGAGGGTTCAATCTATAGGTACCAAAACAAATATTTATGTGATCTATAAAATCTGGTTGAGTTTGTTTTATCAGTTTGTTTACTGATCGTAATCACTGTAATATTGGAAGCAAACGTAGATTTTTGTTATATCGTTCGATTTAACTCATAGGTCGGTAATTAACACTACAAAATTAGTATCAAACTAAATGAGAGCGCATATCGAATTTATTATATCTCTGTGAAGATTGTCTGTATAAAAATTGTGCATATTTCGTGTGTTTTATTTTATTGTTGATAGTTCAGACTTATAAAACGCAGGTTACAATTTTGACTTCTATGCTACCCCAACTAAGCTGGCCAATTCATGGCATTGTCGCAGTTGATAATGGCGTGCATTTACTACTTATTATGAATTACGGTGTAACAGGACCGAGACTGGATATGTGCTTGAAAAACAGCAAACGCCTGCACCTTTTTTCTTGACTTACTAAAACGCCTGGCAAAACGTGAGTATTCTAAAACATCTCTACCTACCCCTTTAGAAATAGCCATATAGTCGTGTATCATTGTATCTGCCTCGTGATCTCGCGGCACATGTGACGTCCATCTAGAGGTTTCGGGTCCGATTCCCAGGTCGGGCAAAGTAGGTATTACTGGGTTTTTCCACTAGGGAATTCTGAGCAGGAGCATGGAGTCAGGAGCACCCCCCATTACGTGGGACTGATACATTACCTGGCGAATTGTGCAGAAATGCACCTCTGCCGGCCCCTTCGGGGAATGCAGGCGTGAGGTTATGTATGTATATGTCATGGGTATAGGACAAGATATACGATACCCATCAAGTGTCTGTGGAACATAATTAAAACCATAATAGATGTGAATTTAAGCAGCGGACACATGTTTGGACCGAACTAATTACTGAGTTCGTGGTTCCCAAGCAATGCCATCTGTGAACGAAGAATCGGCCGGCGACAAGCGTGCACATCGATTCGATATGTCGAATGTTTTTATCGTGCTACCGTCACTCATTGAAATACGTAACGTGCATTTTAATCTGCTGAGATTTCTGACAACTATTGCACGGGTTTAAATACGAGTATACCATTGCAACTGTTTTAACGGTGAAGGAAAACATCGTGATAAAACCTGCACACCTAAAAGTTCTTAGGAATTTCTTAGATGTGTAGTCCGCCAACCCGCACTAGGCTAGCGTGGTGGACTAAGGCCTAAACCCACTCAGTTGTAGAGGAGGCCCGTTCTCAGCAGTGGGATATATTTGGGCTGATGACGATCACGATACCATTGCAAAAGATAAAAAAGCGATGACCCGCTAGGCCAGAATCAAACGTGGTTTGCTAAACCTTGAAGGAAAACATAGTGAGGAAACCTGCATACCTAAAAATTCTTAGTAATTTCTTAGGTGTGTAGTCCGCCAACCCGCACTAGGCTGGCGTGATGGACAAAGGCCTAAACCCTCTCAGTTGTAAAGGAGGCCCGTGCCGAGCAGTGGGACGTATATGGGCTGATGATGAAAGACTAGCCCAGTGGCGGATTTACCAGCAGGCTGAGTAGGCTGGAGCCTAGGGCGGCAGATTTTAGGGGGCGGCAATTTTGCCCCCAATTTTTTTTGTCTTACAGAAATAAAAACCGCCTCCAAAAAAAAAACTATTCCAAAACAAATTAATATGCACTAAAAAGTAAAAAAAATATTTTGTATTCTTCTATAACTTAATAATTATCTTACTTTTTCTCTTCATTATTATGTAGTTACGATCTATGTGTTTACCTAACCTATCCACTTCAAATTTAACTCAACACATACCTTTGAATAATAAACAATGATCAAAATATATTTTAGAGTTCGCCTAAGTAAAATGAAATGAAACATATTAGACTACTTAAAAGTCAAACGAATTATTACGATACTATAATGTAGTTACATTTTTAGAGTCGGTGTCAACCAAGGTAGATTTGTTACTACATATATTGCACAAAGTTATAGGTGAGATGTGCTTGGTTTAATTAGATATTGGTATTCTCTCACAGTATATTGTCAATCGTATAAAAGTTAACATGTAAAAAAATAATCTTAAAGTATTCTCGTATTATTGTTGCTAGGTATATTGTAGTGTTTCCTTGGCTCAGCGACTCAGTGGAGCTGTGTATACAAAAACGCCAAAATGAAAAAAGAAGACCAAGAACAGTATAAGTAAAATGATGAAAATTTACAGTTTTCTTAAAAGTGGAAGGAGAAGCAGTATTGTAAGACCAGGAACTCAACCATAAGCTCGGACTCTATGCCTGTGCTGGTGTACCTTAAGGTTGTGTGCTATCCCCGACTCTGTTCCTTCTGCATCTCAATGACCTGTTACTTAATAATAACATCTATAGTTATGCGGGTCATAGTACCGGGGATGCCTTATATACTAGTCGCGCAAATTCCTCTCAGGAACAAGTCAATGAGGGCCGGAATAAGCTTGTTTCGGAAATCGACTATTTGTTGGATCAAGCCGCAGACTGGGACGGGCAGAATATAGTCCGGGACTTTGGATCGTTATCCTTGGGGGCGGCCATACCGGTTGGCATTCAATAAATTGCGTCCACCGGCGCCCCGCTCTCACCCAAAGTCTCCGACCGGAGCTCCTGAGTGAAGTCGTTGTTGCTCTCTTTCCGGCCACCCCGGATTTTACTCCTCCACCGATGCCACCACGTCCGTGGTCGGTGAGGGGCGGATCGTTGGTGGGATCATTTAAGTGTTCGGCAGGGGAGACCTCGGAGGTTCCAATTCCAGGCGTTACGCCTGAGGAGCTTCAGGCAGCAGTACTGCGGCTGCGGAGAAAGAACACCGCCCCGGGGCTTGACAGCATCCCAGGACGTGTGTGGTTCAAGTCGTCGAGAACCTGAGTTTCAGAAAGACCAACACACGCGACACACGCGGAGGAGGCAGTAGCCCAGGGCAAATGCATGGTGGCGGTGTCACTCGTCATCGTCAACGCCTTTAACACATTGCCCTGGCCCTGCATAGAGGAAGCTCTTCGGTACCACGTGGTGCCGTCCTATCTCCGGCGCCTGGTGCACTCATACCTTTCCAACAGGGATGTAGTGTATCCGGGCGCTGACGGGTAGCACCGTAGAGAAATGTTGTGCGGTGTCCCACAGGGGTTAGTCCTAGGATCCCTTCTGTGGAACATCGAGTATGATTGGGTGCTCCATGGTGCCAATCTCCGGGGCGTCGGCATAGTTTCTAACGCTGACGACACGTTAGTGACAGCGTGTGCTGGGACCTTTCCAGAGGCCGTCAACCTCGCCGAGCTAGGCACTAGCCACGTGGTGAGGAGAATTCGGCGACTGAGCCACGCGGTGGCCCTTCAGAAAGCCAAGGCCATCTGCTTCACGGGCTAAGGAACCAGCCACCTGCAGAGGCCTATCTGACGATAGAGGCGTCCACATCGGCTCCACGACGAAATATCTTGGTGTCGTGTTGGATAGCGGGTGGAATGTTTGCGCCCACTTCGGCAGATTAAAACAGAAATTGATTAGGGTAGCTGGTGCGTTATCTGCTCTGCTGCCCAATCTCGAAGGTCCCGTCATCCCCTGCCGAAGATTGTTCGCGGGAGTCGTGCGATCAATGGCCCTATACGGTTGCCCCGTTTGGGCCGAGTTCCTGGGCAGACGTTGCGTGGCCCTTCTGCGGCAACCGCAGCGGGTAATTGCACAGCGGATGATCAGGGGCTATCGGACGATTTCCCACGAGGCGGCCTGCGTTTTGGCCGGTTTCCTTCCTTGGGATCCTGACGCCGTCTCGTCAAGGGGAATGACCGGCTCCAAGAGAGGTAGAGGCCAAAGGGGCCTCCCTACGTCTGGCCGGCGTCGAGGAGTGGCATTCCAGGCTGGATAATCCCAGAGCTGGTCCGTCACAGCAGTGCGTCCTGTCCTTAGTCAGTGGTTGGATAGGCGCCACGGTGTGATGACGTTCCGCCTGTCACAGGTTCTTTCGGGACATAATTGTTTTGGCTGGTTCCTGTGGCGGGTGGCCAGAAGAGAAGAGTCGGCCGCGTCTCACCACTGTGACAACTGCCTGGAGGACACAGCCCAGCACACTTTGTCGGATTTTCCGGCCTGGGATGAAGACCGAAGCGCACTGCGCGCAGCCGTCGCAGCGGACCTCGCGCTCTCGGCTGTGATTCCTTCCATGGTCGAGAATCGGAGGTCATGGCAGGCGATACTCTCCTTCTACGAGATTGTAATGACGCAAAAGGAGAGCACGGGGCGGATTTGTGAGCAGAACGATCCCGTCCGCCGCCGCCAGCAGAGAAGGAGGCGCAGGGTAAGCCGAATACGGCTGATCCGGCATTTCCACCCTGAGGATTGGGGGCGTAAGAATTCCGCCAGGGCATCCCTTGCCTGTCGTAATAGGTGACTAACAGGGGCCCAAGGGTGGCTGGGCGTACTGCGGGGGCAGTGCGCTATGTCTAAAAGCAACCCCGAGATGTGCAGTAGAGAGCGTGGCCTCTTGACTGTCGCGGACGTTCACAACAAGTGAGCTTCCAAAATAGGGTGAGTGGAGGGCATCTCGAGCCCTCCCAATTTTGAGGTATCTATAATTGGACGGTGTGCTGGGCGGCAAGGGACCATTTAGGGCGCTTCTCGCCCTGAGATGCCATAAAACCGCCCCAATAGCGCGTGATGGTCACCGAGATGTTTTAGACGGTATGCTGGCGTAGGATTTTGGTTAGGGATCCAACTCAGCTATGCGGACAGCTGCTGCTGAATTCACTACCGCACCACACGCCAGAGATTGAAGTTCCATCCCTACCATCTGGATGAACAGCGTTCCTCAACAGTGCGGTTTCCTTCCTCGTACAACATCTTTGTGGAATCAGCTTTCCTCGGCGGTATTTCGTAATGGATACGACTTAGGGACCTTCAAGAAAAAACCCTATATTTGCCTCAAAGGCCGGCAACGCACCGATAATTCCTCTGGTATTGTGGGTGTTCATGGGCGGTGTTGACCACTTGACACCAGGTGGCGCACTAACACGTTTGTCTCCTCTCTCATTAAAAAAAAAACATTTTTAGTCTTTTAATTCTTAAATATTTTTTTCACCTTCGTTTGCCTGTGTAAGCTATTGAAATGCAGAGGTCGGAAGGGGCGGCAAAATTTGAATAGCCTACAGGCGGCAAATGTCTTAATCCGCCACTGGACTAGCCTCCGCTTGTACACGACAGCCCAGCGTTGGGATGTGCTTAATCTGATAAATAACAAACAAGAAGGAAAAAGCTAAATAATCTTGGTGGTTCAATTCTCGTCTTAGGACATTTTAGATTGTCACTACGTAGCCATTCTCTCCTTTTATTATTTTAAAAATGGACTCAGGTTCTTAATAATTATTACGATTATTATTGGGCTTCTATGGAAGTACCGCCACTGATTACGATCTAGTCAGTATAACACTAATAATATCGAAATAAATCCAACTTAGTTTTTCACTTATTAGGAATATTTACATTAATTAATTACAATCTAACTGCATTCTCTTAGTCTTTTATAATGAAAACACTTTGTTCGTGTGTTAGCTATATTATACATCTAGAACAAATCTATAAAAATGTAGGTCTTTAAATTTATTTCATCGCTTAATTTCAATAAGACTTTTCGGATAATGAATGGAGTTAGAAAGCAACCGCAACGCAAACGGGCCGAACGCACCGCGTCGAATTCGAACGAACCATCAATTAGTGAATGCTGTCACAACTCGAGTTTTTTACCAAAAACATACGGCTTTGATACGGATACACAACAAAACTAGATGGAAACGGGCGCGCTCCACGGAGGTGGCGAAAAAACCATTCCGTATCGTCCCGGAAATCGTTACAGCGTTTTGAATGCCTCGATCCGTCCGTTCGTTTGATTTGATTGGAAAACAGATATGCAACCTATTTCTGTTTGGCGGTGCGCTGTCATTAATCCCAGATTGCGTTTGACAAGACTTTAATCTTTAACGCTAAATCCTTAAATGATAAATCATCCCCAAAATATTCTCATAACAATCCAAAAAAAGTATAAACACATTAATATTAAGTAAGACTATACTATTGAGTCAACAAAGAACATGCTCATAATTTAAATTAATGTGATTAATAACACCATCTACCGGAAAACATCAGCAACGCTTATTCGATACTTTTGTCTAGACAAACATTCAAATACGTCTTGTGTTACAAAAAACAAGTGTTTAAAATATACAGCCAGATGTCGCTATTACGTTAAAACTATAATAGTAGATTATTACTTATGATTCGAGTAATATAATTGAATTAATTATTGCAATATAATCGTAGACAATAGTGACATACTTACTAATAATTTAATTTAAGAATATTATGCTATAAAGACTATCGTGTCGATACTAATCAGCTACAATCAACAGACAAGCAATATTCAAAAAGACATCAGACAACGTTTCAGATAAATATAATTAATTGGTTAGCGCGCAAAAAGAATCTCTACAAAATGGCAGCAGTATAAAAAGGCGGGAAACTTCCGACCACAATATTTTCACTTGCACGGCAGGACACGGCGGTAGCTAATTGGATTCGTGTTACAATAAACGTACCCTGCCACCCCCTCGCGATAAAGCCCTCCGTGGTTTCCCACCTCAAAAGATATGAGGAAAAATAAACTTTTTTGGTGTGGAATCACGAAAATTCCATAGATCTTTAAATTTTTGGCCGTTTGTAAAAGTAACGATGAATTAATTCGCTGCGTTTTTTAAATCAAAACGTAAAGGTCCCTTTATGGCCAAGGGTTTCCTCATCCTAGAAGATGATTAGGCCTTAGTCCCGCTCTTGCGGGGCATAGACAAGTGGACATCATTATTACTACTATATCGCTCGATAAACGTCCGACTGCTGCCCAAAGACTTTCTCCACAACATAGAGGGCTAAGGTCTTATTAGCCTAACTGAACATCACGAAGCTAATTAAATCCTCGGTTATCAAGTACACTGGTTAATTCCTGGTGTTTTTGACACCGATAAATTTCGCGATACTTTATTAACACTAGGTACTGCAAAGATTACGTCTCGACAGAGGTAAGAAGAAAACATTTTTTTCTATTTTGTTATCGTTCATATAACCATTGTGATCAAGTGACCTTTTATAACCTCTACATGACACCGAGACGTCAGTACGTCTCAGTGTAGATACTGCATAGGCTATTATATTAATATTAACACTTTAAACCTTAGTCCACTTCGCTGAATAAATGCAGGCTAGTTGACTTTACATACCAAAATTATTTTTTATCACTTAATACTAGGGATGTTACGGATATGATATTTCGGATCTGGATACGGATACGGATATAGGAATAAAATTATATCGGTTTCGGATACGGTTACGGATATGTAATTATTTCGGATTATCCGTAAATTTCGGATAGTTTCGGTTACGGATATTAGATTTAAGTAAAATATAACTGTTTTCGACACTTTTGTAAAGGTGTCAGCTGTTTGGATGTTTTTGGTTTTTGTTGTATAATTTGTTTCAACAATAAGTGTTCTTTGTACTTATCACAGTGTTTTGATTTGAGATGAAGTTTCGGTGAAGTAGTGCTACTTAACACAAGACTTTCTTAAATTAAGTATCGACTCTTAAATAAGAAACTAATTAATTATGAAAGAGGTTAAGTTATGACTAGAAATAACAAACAAACTGCAAGATTCACGTGGCGCCAAAACGGTGAAACAATAACCTGTCGAAAGTCGAAACGTGTCGTTTTTTTTTGGACTCCACCCTTATACAAAACTATCCGAAATTATTCGAAACCTTTTATAACGGATACGGTTACGGTTACGGATATATTTTTATTTCGGATATCCGATAGTTTCGGTTACGGTTACGGAGCTCCATAACATCCCTGCTTAATACAATAAATTGTTAGCCTCAATCCTTTTTTATTTTTTACAATATATAATTAAATTAAATACTAAAAGAGAACTCGATCGATTAGCAATTTTCCTATTTCCAATAGCGGTCACTTCGACCTTGATTGTGCCGACTGAGCAAGCTTAATAACTACAATGCTTTGACCCAGAGTTTTGATACCCAAATAACCAGTTTCAACCTAAGCCGGAAACAAACAAATGTAAATAATATCAAAACGTGTTGCACAATTAAGTATACGGTCGTGACGTGTTCTTATAAAATTATACGAAAAATAACAAAGCTCATGAATAAACATCAAAAATTATTGTTAACACAGACATAAGCTGAGACTATTGCACTGGTATAATGCTTTATAACTATTGTAGGTGCTATGATTTCTCTTCTTGATGATTTTCACCTATTAAGCATCAGCAAGTTGTATGAGAAACTACAGCTGGAAAAGATGTCAGCCTTGGTAGGTTATTCTAGCCATTCCTAAACTCCTGTGCACCTTTCAGAACCGTCATCTTCTGTGTCGTTTCCAGGACCAACAAAATTTTAATAAGTTGCCAAAAAATCAACAAAAATCAATCAGAACTTGTGATTAGTACATAGAAGGCACGAATAAGGTCTACTTAAATGTAGTATTTCCAATATTAGACATTTAATTGTAATCTATATAAACAAATATACTTAGTACGAAACAATCAATGAAAGCAATGAAGCCTGTCCATTGTAAATTAAAAATGACCTTCGTTTACGTGAAGACAATTTAGCACTTAACGCACTTTTGATAAAGTACAATTTTGCTTGTCAACCTGTCCCTATTTGAAGGTATGACTAGAAGTCAAGATCAAGGATACGTAATCGAAATTAAAAACGTTTTTAAATTCATTACTTAATGGAACTAAATACTAAGTTAAAATAAACAACAAGCTGGTTATTTTTAAAAAACATTCGTCTTTTATAAAAATATATATCGTGAAGCTTAAAAAACTATAACATGCATAATAATTATTATGTGTTATATCACTTTATAAGCTTTTTTGAATTTCGATTTAATAACGCAAATTACTTAAATTATTATTTCATATCCCACCATACCAAGTAAAATGAAAATGATTTTCATATACATCTAAAACTCGGGGCTGCCTCGTGATCTCGCGGTACAAGTAAGTGCCGTGCGATCTAGAGGTCCTGGGTTCGATTCCCGGGTCGGGCAAAGTGTTATTGGGTTTTTCCATTAGGAAATTCTCAGTAGGAGCACGGAATCTGGAAATGTGCCCGAAAAACGGCAATAGGCTCGCCCCCTATTACGTGGGACTGATACATAGGTACCTGGCGAAGTGTGGGTGTAGAAATGCACCTCTGCCTACCCCGTCAGGGAATACAGGCGTGAGTTTATGTATGTATGTATCTAAAACTAATCAGTGAACTATGTACTCGTATTGAAAAAATTATTAACAAAAAACATTAAGAATGTCGATCGTTTTTTGTTTAACAAATTGAACGATGAACGCATGCCTAATTTAACAATTTCTTGACAACGACCTTCGAGAAAATGAAACTATCTATTCTTACTTACACTATCACTTTTCCTGGGATAATTGGCTTTTTATAGTCATATTTTTTTAACACAAAACATTGTGAAGGGTAACAAGTCTTAAAACAAAACCGCTGGACTAAGATCACAATCAAACGCAATGGCTGTGCGTTCGCACGTCTAGTGCGTTTTATAATTCCACTTCTTTTTTAGTATTGTGTTAAAGACAAATAGAAAAAAGTTGTGTATTAAAAAGTATATACGCTGGATAAAAAATTATAAAATAAGATAAATAATCTCAATTAAAAAGTTTTAATTTAAATATAGCTGATCGGTAAAGTGCGATTCAATTATGTTCGAAGTATTCAAAAAACAGTTTAAGTTGCAATGGCGGCAATATTTGGCCGCATCCTTAGGTAAGTTAAAACATTTTTAGCTACCATATACTGATTGTGTATTTGTGAGAACTAAAACTAAATTATTAATGAATTTGTGATCACTAATTCTTACGCATCTTTGTATAAGAAAAAACATCGTGAGAAAACCATCCTTAAAAGTTCTTCAGAAAATGAAATGTGATGACTGGCAAACTGTATTCGTCTAAGACTTAATCTTGGCTACGAAAAAGGGTCAGTTAATACGATTTTAAGGCTTATTTTATTGACAGTGCAACCGACATCTACCTTAAGGCTAAATTAATTTTATAGAACCTCAAACGAGGTATATTTCTAAACTCGATTATCGCAAGCTGTTTATACCCCTCTAAACAAGGAAGCGGGCATATTTCCAAGACAGGGAAAGTTCGCTGCCTCCACGACAATGTCAATACTGTTATATCGAAAAACACTTTAAATCGACCCGGGAATCGAACCCGGAACCGATGGATCATACGAGACAATTTACGTCGCGAAACAAACGAGACCAGAATATAAATCTACATGCTTATTATAGTTTTGGAAAAGGCTACTGCAGCCAAGGCCACCTAGTATGTCTAGCAAATACCTAATATGTATTTAGTATTAAATACTAACATTCAGTTTTTTTTTCTCACCCATTAAAATCTAAAAATAATGAACATTGTCCTTAATAATTGCCATAAACCAGGATCATCAAGTACATGAATGTTAAAAGACTACGAATTCACGATAAAATATAATACTTAGCATTACAAACAATATATTTATTTCCATTCATCCTAATTGCTAAGGCGTTTACGTATTCAGATTTTGCCTACAATGCCAAAACTTCTTGGCCATCGTTGTAGGTTTTACTAATCAATTTCTTAATAATAAGAATGCATGTAAAAATTATTAATAATTTAAATACCAAATTGTTAAGCAAATACCTACTATAAAACTTCTATCTTTCTCAGCAGACTGACGCTTATTTATGTTTATAAGGAAATATACAAACGATCCAACATAAATTATTATAAATGACCTCGCCCATTTATTGCAACAAAACTTGTTCCTGCTTCTACGTCCTAATTAGTATGTGACAACGATGCTTAAGTTGAAAACGGAACTGAGAACTGTCTGGGAATTTTGTTTATAATAATGTCCATATACTTATAAAATAATTTTAGTTTCCCTCGCAACTTAGCTCAACTTCTGACATCATCATCATCATATCATCATCAGCCCATATACGTCCCACTGCTGGGCACGGGCCTCCTCTACCATTGAGAGGGTTTAGGCCTTAGTCCACCACGCTGGCCTAGTGCGGGTTGGCGGACTACACACCTAAGAAATTCCTAAGAACTTTTAGGTGTGCAGGTTTCATCACGATGTTTTCCTTCACCGTTAAAGTACGTGATAATTCATTGTGAATACACACATAACTTCGAAAAGTTAGAGGTGTGTGCCTGGGGTTTGAACCCGCGACCGTCGAGATTCTCGACCGCGTGCCTAAACCTCGAGGCCATCACGACTTAATTAACTTCTGACATGCGTAAAAAATATTAACAATAACAACGAAAAAAACATTAGAAAATGCCTTATTGCCATAGAACGATATTTTTATTAACATTGAGCTTATTAACATAGAGTCCTGGAGTTCTGGTTTGAATTGTCTGATCGCGTTAATTGCTATTTTGATAAGACTTTTCAGGGTTCCGTAATTCATGTTTCGAAACCCTTATAGTTCCATCATGTCCTTCCTCAGCTTAACTACCAATCGGTTACTACCAATATGTAAATAACTTTGTTAGTTCAGGAGTTATAGAGGAAAAGCTTGTAAAAAGCGCTTACTTGAAAAACTTCGTACAAAAAAAAACAAGACATTAAGTAAATATTTAATATTTTACGTGTTTATTAAGTCCACGTGCCGTTATGGATGGTTACAGAACCCTATTCTATACTTGGCCGGTTCTTCAAAATTTCTTTAGAATAATTGTTCTTTTCAGCTTTACCTCAACGTTGTGTGTTGTTTGTTGTAGCGAGTTACGGCAGCCTGTGCACGGGGATGTCGATGGGATGGACGTCGCCTGTCCTGCCACAGCTGCGCGGGCCCAACTCCCCGCTGCCCAGGGAACCCACGCTTCAGGAGGAGTCTTGGATAGGCTCTCTTCTCGTACTCGGTGGATTAATAGGTAAGGATTAATTGTAATGCATTTCATAAGTAAAAAGTATAAACTCGTGATTTCAACGAGGATAAAGCTAGTGATTGTAACTAAAACTTGGCGGTCGCGGGTTAAAATCACAAGCCTCCAACTTTGAGAACTTTGTGTGTATCCATAATGAATTCTCACGCACCTTGACGAAGATAGAAAAGATCGTAAAGAAAACTAGACCGCCAACTTTCAATAAGCCTGTGTGGTGAACTAAGGTCTTACCCCTCTAAGTTGTAGAATAGACCCGTCCTTAGTATATAAGTAATATTTACTGATATATGAAAGTCATTTAGAGTTCCTTCGTTTTAAGTATCATAGTGTTGTTCTTGGTTTCAAATAGATTTCCATTCATCTATTACAAAGAATGTAGTGACAAGTGATATTTTTAAAATAGGAACACAGAGTTATGACGTCAATTCCAGACACATCAATAAAATAAAAATCTGTCTGTCCATATTTAAGTTCCATAAAATATTGAATAACTGATTTTCCTTATAAGATTTACTTAAAATACATATACCTAAATTTGTTGTGTGAATATTAGATTTAGGACTTTTCAATCTCACAAATATCCAAACTGGAATTGAGCCTGGGACATCTCAATCACATCCCCCCATAAATACCAACGATGCTGTCTCTAATCATATAACAATGAGTATTTGTGTGAATAGAACAATTGATTTTTCTAATATTAGATCAGGAACTAACTTCAATATGTTTTATTTGCTTATAAATGACAAAGGTGTGCATAATTAATGACTATCATTGCGTGGTGTAATAAATCACTTGGTATCAAGTCGACCACGCAACAGAACCAATAAGTGACCTTCTCATACACATGAATTGCAAAAAATGTCGACATGTACCTACTTGTTATTTTTTATAATTACCATACAGGTTATGATAAGGTACAGAGCTTAAAGAGCCTTGATACAATTCAAAATAACTACAGCTTCCGATAGTTGTCTGTTATCACCTCGAATATTTGGGCGAGATCAGTTATCAAACATAAGGGTAGCTTTAATCACCTAGGGTCGATAACACACGAACTAATAGTTAAGATCGTATGTTACATTTTCCTATGAGTACTCATAGGCAAGATCGGTCTCCAAGGAGTATCTTTTACACAATTTTCTGATGATGCATAAAATGAAATGGGTAAAACTTAGACAGCGAGATACAGCGGGTTCGTTTGGGTTAAAAGATGATTAAAAGTAAACTTTTGTCATTTGAATCTTCGATTGGAAAAACACTGGTAAAAGCTTATTTCAAAAGCTCTTTTCACCTCCAGATAAGGGCCAAGTCATAATCAGCATATATTACGTCCCACTGCTGGGCACGGGCCTCCTCTGCAACCGAGACGGTTTAGACCTTAGTCCACCACACTGGCTCAATGCGGGTTGGGTCAAGTAACATAAGAAATAAGGGTAACGACAGATAGTGTACGAAATTTTTCGATTGAGTTGACAAACATTTAAATAGAGAGTATTTTTTAACTCGATTAATACAGATGTAATAAAGTTGACAGTCGTAATTAATTTTAAAAAGGGGAAAATGATTTTAGTGGATTTGGTAGTTCGACTTTTTATCTTGGGAGTAAAAAAAGTTTGTGATGATTAATTCCGTACATCTTGGACAATATCCAAACTAATATTTATTATAATTTCATAATTAAACATTCAAAGATGGAATTGGATGCCTACACATCTTTTTTCTCTCCTCTCTCCTTAATGTCAATGATTTAAATATTCACACTGTGCATCCTCTATTTACTGAGGAATTATTACTTGCCGCAAGATTTTAAACTTTTATGATTTCTTGATTACTTGATTGATTTCAGAAGTCTTTCTATTTAGAATTGTGACAACATAACGTGTGGCTAAAGTTATAAAAAATATTATCCCATACTAATTTATTTGGAAGTCCACAAAGACGGGGTACAAAGCTAGTTCAACAGTCAATTATTTCCTACACGAGTACGCAATGTAAATATAATAATCAAGGATATCTACATTGCTTGAGGCTTGCCACTAAGACTTTGCATAAATCACAACACAAGCTTGTAGCCACGGAACAAATGAAGGACTTGAATAGTAAATATCAACATATTTCATATTATCATTGATTATGCGGTCGATTTTTTTTTGTTTAGTTTGTCTATCTTGTTTTTGTATCGAATCGAAATCGATTGCCGCCAGTCGATACTTTATTAAACCGTTTCGCGCGTACTAACGAGGACCATTTCTGACTGAGCCGAAAGTAGTTTTCAAAGAAACAGGCTAAGCAACTAGTTTCATAGTACCTATATACTATATAGTATGTTTGTTTAACGCAAAATTCCAGTCTTAAATATACCTAATATTGTCCTATTACCATAAATACACGTGTATGCTAATCGCCGATTTTATCGATGGTTGACATCTATACTAAAATCAATTTGAATATTTAATAGTCATAAGGATGCAACAAAAAAGTATATCGTTGCTGAGATTTTAAATATTGGTGATATAACTAATAAACAAGCATATTATAATAGATCATACTCCAGTTCTATAAAGTAAACACCAGTGGGATATCTTAATGTGTCCATTAAAAAAAAATGAGGTATGTACTCTTATTCATATCATTTATGGTGTATTACTGAAAAACATTAACAGACTAGTCATAAAAAAACACTTTTTCACACATTTAATTTAATCTGATACAACCCTTCCTACGTGGACAATTGAGTGATGAGCGCCGGTCATTGAAGGCATTAGATTTTTACCATAGATTATTTTTTTCTCGAGGGGAAAGCTGATTATGGCTCTACTTCCTGCCAGCCCTGGGGGGAGAGGGGCGGGAAGCGTATGTAGGGGTCACCGGCCTTTGAGCCCGGTGGGTGGCGACGTCACATCCGCTCAGATGTACATAGGGCAGGCCATAAATTATTTATCGTAGGTCTATGATATGCTCTGACTAATCTTGGAATCCAACATATTAATACCACTACAACTGCTTGCCAATGCCAGTCATTTTTGCACCTATAACCTACTTCATTAATTCTTAAGTCAATTGTGAAATAGATACTCAATGGCATCTGTATAAAAAAACCCTAATTTGTATGCTATCCAATGTTTTATTTCGACGTTCATAGAATCAAAGAGCTAATGTTGCAATGCCAGTTCGAAATAACCTAGTTAGCGATGTCGAAACAGAAATTAAACACAAATGTATCCTTATTACAGTCCCAGTTATTTTTGAATGTCATGATAAAATAAATAAAATACACCAACAATCACATACATAGTTCTGACATTAAGATACGAGTCCTGTGTCGTGGGTATCAGAAACTACGAGAGACTTTTCGGTCTCACAAACACCCAGACCCGATACAAATATTTGTGGATCACACAAACATTTGTCTCGGTGCGAGGGTAGAACCCGCGGCCTCTGGTTTCGCAAGCTGGTGTCTAGCTAACTGCGCCACGGGGCTGTCAAATGGACTCAATCAAACGGAATCAATCAAATCAAACGGAATCACGATAAACATGAATTAATTTAAATATTAATTGTGACAAAAGCATGTAGGTGTATTTATACGTCATCCTTTCGCTAGCTATTTTTAAATTTCATGTAACGCGATGCGAAATCATTGCTATCCGGCCCGGGACATAAACCCGGGACATAAACCCGGGACCTCCCAATGGAACGCAGCACATTTATACCAAGGCACTAATGACGCAGACATATAAATATATTGTTTGATAACTATGAGAACATAATCCAAATGTTGTAATCTACCTAATTATAGCTCTTATATGTATTATTGTTCTGATCCTTATCGTGCTGTTATCACACTATGAAAGACGTACTTACGTGACAGAAACTTAGTTTAGTACAATAAAAGAATTCATGACACATTTCTGACATTTAATGGAACGCAAAAATAATGTTTTAAAACGCTAATTAAATGTCATGATGGATGGATAAGACGTCAGGCTGGAAATAAATCTCGGCGGTCGCACGCTCAAACCCCAAGCAAAAGCCTCTGACTCTTTGACGTTATCCCCAAAGAATAATTCATTCGGAAACTCCGAAATACCCCTTTTAAGGCCTTCCTTTGCTCGTAGAAGGGAGCTTAAGGAGCATTCCTTTCGTTAAAAATAAAAAAATTAGTCTGCCCACCTGCACTACCCCATGATGGACCAAGGCCTAAGCCCTCTACGTTGTAGAGGAGGCCCGTGCCCAGCAAAACGACTAATATGGGCTAATAAAGATTCATCATCAGCCCATACCTATACGTCCCACTGCTGGGCAAGGGCGTCCTCTACAACTGAGATAGTATTGTCCTTAGTCCAACATACTGGCCTCCTGCGGGCTAGCGAACGCCACACCTAAGGAATTCCTAAGAACTTTAGATGTGCAAATTTCCTCACGATGTTCCTTCACTGTTAAAGTACGTACGATAATTCATTGTGAATACACACATAAGTAACTTCGAAAAGTTGGAGTTGTGTGCCTGGGTTTTGAGCCTTCGAGCTTTGACTCGACCTTGCGCCTAAACCTCGAGACCGTAACGACTATAACAGAGAGATTACTAAATACAGTGTAACCTCCATGTAACGTCACTCGATTTAACGACAAACTGACTAAAGCGTCGAAATCACTTGGCTTTGATTGGTTTAGCTTGCCTTCCATACAATGATATTCTTCTCTCCATTGACCGACAACTCTCTATAACGCCATAAAACGAACAGTCCCTTCAGTGTCGTAGAGTTTACACTGTATATAAAAAGATTACTACTCTCAAATACTAACCTTCCTTCAACAGGTCCATTCATAACAGTTCCACTATCAAAGTACGTGGGCAGGAAGTGGATAATTATGGGTTCTAACATACCACTGCTGCTGGGTTGGCTGATGGCCGGGGTGGCGACCGATTTGCCCACTTTGTACGTAGCGCGACTGGCCTGGGGATGCGCCACGGCCATGCAGTTCGCCACAGTACCGCTCTACATAGGAGAAATTGCTGAGGTAAGTGTACAAAGCCAATAATTTTTCAAATTCAAATTCAAATTTTCTTTATTCAAATATACTTTTACAAGTTCTTTTGAATCGTCAATTTTACAATATTTTTTTAACTATTGCCGCTTCGAAACGTGTTATAGCCGTGGAAAAGAAACGGCAAGAAACTCCCTTAGCTACACGACATGTCATTTTCTTTTTCTTAAAAAAATAGCAATATATATGTTTTTTTTTTTTTCATTACATTATTTCAATTTTACATTATACATGTCATAACGATACAAACTGTAGCAACAAAACAAAACTCCGATCAATTTATTTTACTAAATAAATGCTTATGTAGCAGTTTTCTGATGATGTAATTAAATTGAACTGGAGTTATTACTTAGTAAACCATTAACTTACGAACTTAGTGTGAGATGTCTCTTGGAAAATTTAAGAAAAAGTATTTTTGTACTTTTGTATAGAGATTAAGAATTTCTTTGTATTATAAACAAGATTTTGAAAATAAAACTAAATAAATAATACTCCGATGCTTGTAATTGAATAACAGCATCTTATTGCAGGGCTGAAGGACAGCTAGCCCAGTAATTGCACGTTTAACTAGTTGTCTGAATGCCAGGTAGTAATTTTTTGTTTAAAGAAACACTTGGCCGATATTGGTCAGTCATCTATAAAAGGCTGATTCTAGTTCAATTAAGTACGGACCTAAGCATCTCATTGGATGCCGGCGTTTAATATAGGGACTAGGCTTATAATTAGCTAGCTAAATTAACCAGAAGCCTGCATTGATATTATAAATGCAAACTAGGCAACTGCTAATGCAACCATTACAATACTGGTATATTATATAATAAGTCGTGATGGCCTCGAGGTTTAGGCACGCGGTCGAGAATCTCGACGGTCGCGGGTTCAAACCCCAGGCACACACCTCTAACTTTTCGAAGTTATGTGTGTATTCACAATGAATTATCACGTACTTTAACGGTGAAGGAAAACATCGTGATGAAACCTGCACACCTAAAAGTTCTTAGGAATTTCTTAGGTGTGTAGTCCGCCAACCCGCACTAGGCCAGCGTGGTGGACTAAGGCCTAAACCCTCTCAGTTGTAGAGGAGGCCCGTGCCCAGCAGTGGGACGTATATGGGCTGATGATGATGATGATGACATGAATATAAACCTGTGTACCTCTACCCGTAGCAAATTTGAATTGGGTAAATTCAATTCAACGAGGCATTGAGTGAATGTCGTGTGAAGTATAAATATTTTTTTTAACACTCAAAACTTGCCTCTAAGCTTTAGTTCGGCATGCATATAATAATGAACAATTAGGATATATTCTTACCGTCTAACTAAGAAGAAAATTTCATTTTCCAGGTTTACGTCGTAGACAAAATTTGTAGGCGCTATGCTATTACACTGTTTTGATGTTTTTAGGACAAAATAAGAGGCGCATTGAGCGCGTTCTTCCTCTTGTTCATCAATATCGGCTTCCTGTTGGCTTATGCGATTGGTCCCTTCACGTCATACTGGGGGCTGACGGCTTGCGGCGGCATCCTGTCTCTCTTCTACGTGCCTTTTACCTGGTTCCTGCCCGAGACTCCATTCTTCTTGGTGTATAAGGGTAATCTTAAAAATATTTCAAATATTTCAATATTATGCTGGTGGTAGGATATTCGTATCCGCCCGGATAAAACCCGCCATAGTGGCACATGCAAGTGTGCCGCGTTCCGAGATCAGCCAGTGTATATCCGGTTTTCGGGGGGGCTTCAATCATGGTGAAAGGATAACCGTGCCGGCATTTTTTGGCCGGTTTCTCGCGGTCGATCCTTTATTCACCATGGTATTAGTCCCCCAAACTTCTTCACAAGATAGGTGAAGAGGTTTTCGGCCGGCATGATTGCGTCGACCAACGGGAGATCATCATCTCTCGCTGGTCGGCACTTTTTCTGGACTCCATTACACTTACCATCAGGTGCAATGGGGGCACTTTGCCGTGCCAGTATAAAAAAAAATGATAGATACGATAATGTAAATGTAATCTTCACTACATGAGAGAATAATGGTCTCGTTCATATTGTCATTTCATTTTACTCTTTTTTCTGGTATGTCATCACGAATTTTAATGCCACTACCAAATTTCACCTTTCAGGTCATTATGACGAAGCGGCTGATGTACTACAAAAACTGCGCGGAGGAAACAAAGAACAGGCACAAACGGAGCTAGAAGGCCTCAAAGCTATGGTCGACAGAGAATTCAAAGTGGATCCGAAAATCAGCGATCTTTGGGCTACCAGAGGAAATGTCAAAGCCTTAGGTAAGTATTCAGTGACGTCCAGTTAATTTAACAGTAATGAATTATCAATAAATAATAAAGTACGTTAGCTTTATGCATACCTATGTCGGTTCGTAGTTAGTACCTTAAAACTAACGCCTATTAAAATGTAAATGTAGTGCTTTATGTCTTACCAAAACGAACGTTATTTTTAAAATCATTTTCATAAACATACAAACATACATAACCTCACGCCTGTATTCCTCGAAGGGATAGGCAGAAGTGTATTTCTGCAACCACATTTAGTCAGGTATGTATCAGTCCCACGTAATAGGGGGTGAGCCTATTGCCGCTTTTCGGGCTCATTTCCAGACTCCGTGCTGCTACTGAGAATTTCCGAATGGCAAAACCCAATAATACTGCCCGACCCAGGAAACGAACCCAGGACCTCTAGATCGCACGGCACATACTTGTGCCGCGAGACCACGAGGCAGTCATGAACTTCATAATAAATATAATCTGTTGAATGACTTACGTAGTTCCTTTCTGTCTATTAGTCTAGTCAACAAGTTCAAAAACGTGTTAAATAGAAATAAAGCTCCTAAAAATATGTGCCATACCTCATTCGATTCGGAATGACGTCTAGAAAAATGTTTTTTAAGGGCATATTAGCACATAAAAAATTGAAATAGTTATTAACAAAATAAGAAAAAAAAAGAAGGTATTTAGTTTTTCATTCATAACTTTTAAAATAATGATATTTAAGGAATTATGAAAAAAGATCCTGAAAGAGGAGGAAATTTCCAATAAAAAAGTCCTTACTCCCGGAACTCTATCTATATTATTTATAATTTTTATTTAACGCTGGAAATAGCGCTCCGCGAGGGCGTTACGGCATAGGCGCGTCGTCTAAAAAGCCGGTATATCACCTAAAATAATTTATTTCTAATATTAAATAACAATTTAAAAATTTGAATAAATTATGGTGTAATCTAGACACTTGAAAGAAAATAACCACGGCGAAAAATATTTTTTTTGACAACTTTTCAAAAAGTTACACCATTGTTAATTAACTAATGTTTTTCCAATCTCTGTTTTTATAAATTACGGCATAAAAGTTTCAAAAATTAGTCTAAAAATATTTCGCTTCCTGGAGCTCTTCTTAATTAGGTACTTAATAAAGTTATGCAGAAAAAAGTTAAGAAAATAAAAAAAAAAAATTTTTTTTCTTAATTTTTAAAAAAATAAAATTTCTTAACTTTGTTATACATGGTTGTTTTTGTAATTTTTTGAAGTTTTCGAAAAAAAATATAACGGTTAATATTATTTGTTTATAACAAATTGTTAAGTTAATAAATAATTAAATTATTTATAAAAAAAATATATTTCTCTGTTATTCCATTGAAAAGGGTCAATGATGATTATTAAGAATAAAATAATTTCTTAACTAATTATTTAAACAATTGAAATATAAAAAAAACGATTATAAACAATAAAAAGAAATATTTAAGATTTTTTTTTCTTTTTTAAATCATCATTTTACTTTTGCAATAAGATAGTAAAAAAAATTTTTTTTTAAATCGCAAAATAGTCTACTTGTTTATAAACAATTTCTTAATAAATGACGTAACATTTTTTTTTCCAATGTTAATTACTACCTATATTAGATGCAAAAACAGCAATAATAAGATATTACCAAAAAAAATTTTTTTGATAACATTTTTTAGAAATTACATTTTTAGTCTATTTAAAAAAAATATAATTAACAAAATAATAAACTTTAATAATTTTTTTTTTGCATAACTTTATTAAGTACCTAATTAAGAAGAGCTCCACGAAGCGAAATATTTTTAGACTAATTTTTGAAACTTTTATGCCGTAATTTATAAAAACAGAGATTGGAAAAACATTAGTTAATTAACAATGGTGTAACTTTTTGAAAAGTTGTCAAAAAAAATATTTTTCGCCGTGGTTATTTTCTTTCAAGTGTCTAGATTACACCATAATTTATTCAAATTTTTAAATTGTTATTTAATATTAGAAATAAATTATTTTAGGTGATATACCGGCTTTTTAGACGACGCGCCTATGCCGTAACGCCCTCGCGGAGCGCTATTTCCAGCGTTAAATAAAAATTATAAATAATATAGATAGAGTTCCGGGAGTAAGGACTTTTTTATTGGAAATTTCCTCCTCTTTCAGGATCTTTTTTCATAATTCCTTAAATATCATTATTTTAAAAGTTATGAATGAAAAACTAAATACCTTCTTTTTTTTTTCTTATTTTGTTAATAACTATTTCAATTTTTTATGTGCTAATATGCCCTTAAAAAACATTTTTCTAGACGTCATTCCGAATCGAATGAGGTATGGCACATATTTTTAGGAGCTTTATTTCTATTTAACACGTTTTTGAACTTGTTGACTAGACTATATATTTATTGACATTTAGAGGGTTCATTCATTATATCACTCAGAAAATGATCAGCTAGTAATGTAAATAAATACTCCATAAACATTACTTCGAAGTATACCTATACATTTCTCGCGTTGTAAGTGTCTGATAATAGTACCACATTTCACTTACGTAGAAATAATAAGTAATTGTGCCGTACTAAAATCTTGATACTTGCGGCCTTGCGTTATACAGCTGCTAGAATGCCCCGAATAGAAGTTAGGTAATTATAGAAAACAATTTATAAATAAAGTAAGTATTAGAATTTAGATATTGTCCTCACTCACAGTTAGTCATAAGCTTAATAAATAACATTAAGATTTTTATGAATACTAAATAGAAACATCTTTGTATCTGCAGGTATCTGCGTGTTTCTGGCCATGTTGCTCCAATTATCTGGTATCGACGTTCTGTTGTTCTACATGGAGGAGCTGCTCGCGAAAGTCGGCACAAAAATATCACCGTCAGACGGCACCATCATCATGGGAGTTGTGCAGGTGACATAACCATACATACCCCACGCATGTATTCCCCGGAGGGGTAGGCAGAGATGCACATACATTTCGCCTGATATATACCTTTAGTCCCACGTAATAGGAGCTAGCCTATAGCCGCTTTATAGAATAACTTTATGAAAAAAAATCCAATGTTGATAAAATTTTACTTATAAATAAAGATCACCATGTCCAATAGCAACTTAGCTTTTTGGCATTGAAAACCTTACGCCCATATCCCCTAAAGGATATGCAGATATGTCTTTCGTACGATAAGTCGCACGTATTAAGTGACAAACATTATTAAACGAGTATTATTAAACGAGATCAACAAGAAATTTAAAACCAATAGAAAAATTAATCTGGTCTTGGACTATGACCAGATTAATAAACAAATAAATCTTAGGAAATATCTATCATACTTTATTTATTGTTGTAGGTAGTAACCAGTTGCATCACGCCAATGGTGGTGGACAGACTCGGCAGGAAACTCCTCATGTGGACCACATCACTGGGGCTCACCATATTCTTGGTAAGTAATCATTCTTGTTCATAACAACTGAAGTACAATTCTTTTTTTTTTCATCTTCGACAAATAGTTTTCCTTTCAAGTATTTTTATGAATATGTTTAACATTTTTTTTATAAATTATATTTGTATTCACAATGATTAGGTAAGTATATGTGTGTGTATCACTTACTTTAACGATGAAGGATAACATCGTGAGGAAACCTGCACACCTAAAGGTTCTTAGGAATTTCTTAATTGGTGGTGAATTTAAGGTCTAAACCCTCTCAGTCAAAGGAGGCCCGTGCCCAGCAGTAGGTTTATCACTTGCTTTTACGGTGAAGCGTTGGCGTTTGTGTGCCTGGAGTTTGAACCCGCGACCGCCGAGATTCTAGACCGCAAGCCTAAACCTCGAGGGTTATGAGGCAGACATGATGAGCATAAAATTTATACTAAGATGTAACAAAATATCTGGAAAGTTTAATAAATTTAGTATTTTGTACTCATCAATTATTTTATTTAGTTTATTTTTGCCTCCCTGTAGTCTATGAAACTAAGATTTTTCTACAAACTATTAATAAAACCCTAGATTGTTGTACCTCGTTGGATAGCTTATGAAACGTAGATATCTGCATCACATCTGCAAAGAAGGTGCCATAATAATATTTTTTGATATCCTTTCGAGAAAAATAAACTTTCTAAATGTTTGTTTAAGTTTTTAAGTTTTAATCGTCTACTGCGACTTATTTATTCATTTCATGTACAATTTTGGTTATTGAGGTCATAAAGCATCTTATTTTACATGTAAAAAACAAATAATAGTAATAACAAGACTTACACATTTCAAAATATCTAAGCTGATAGCTGAAAATCGGCAGTTTTTTGGAAAAATCTATTAATTTCAAATATCTCGAAAACGGTTAGATTTAGGATAGGGTGTATCATAGTCAAATCAGTCAGAAACGATGTAAACTACACGCCCTTAACGGATATAGGTCGACTTAACCAATAACCCTGTATACCTATATGGGCTGATGATGGTGACATTTTTTTTATAATTTTCAGTTCTTTATCGGTATCTACGCGTTGCTCGACAACTACTACAAGTACGACATGGGGTCGGCGGCGTTTATTCCGCTCCTGTGTCTCATCGTGTACATGATTCTCTTCACATTAGGTGAGTCTTACAAATGTCAGAAGAAATTGCTCGACTATAATTTTGATGAGAAGTTTGCTTCTCCACGTGATCTATCCGGTAATCATGGCTCTGTTAATCGTAGCGAGAACAATTTTAGCAGGCCAGTAAAATTGTCTCGATACTGAACCCTATGTACACTATACTATATTTATCATTAGATAATTTTTGCTGTTGAGGAAAAAAACTATATTTCCAAAACCTGATGCTTTATTTTTGATTAATGATGTCGTTGCGAATTAGACTAAGATCTCATGGACTCACACGGTTTCATTTCTCGGTGATAGCTCTGTTTAGTGTTGATCCTGTTGTACAAGGTTTGGAGTAGCGGGCGTGTGGCGCAACATAAAAATGATGTTTTTTTAGCCCAAACCAATATTGGACCCTAATGCGTTTGGTTTTTTTAGGCGTGGGCCCAGTGCCATGGATCTTGGTAGCGGAGATGTTCCCCGTGAAGACCAAGTGTCTGGCCAGCGGTATCTGCTCCGGAATGTGTTGGCTCGCTGGATTTATCTGGACTAGGTATGAACATTTGGCAAGCCTTGGAAACTTTGTTGACAAGCACAGAATGTTGACTTGAAGAGGGGTAAGCTTAACTGGCTCCCCTAATTTTTTTAAAGAAAAAACTCAATTCGGAAGGTAGTATGAAAGAAAAAGTTAATGTTATTTTTATTTTAATCAACAGTGACCTTTAATTCGGGGTTGCAGTAATTTGTTAGAGTAACATCAATGACGGATGAACAACAATGATGATGAAAGGATTGTAGATGTAAACAAAAAGGGCAGAAGGGTACAAAGATGTACGGGCTGAGACGGAAACCCGTACAAGCTTTGGTTGATAGAAATGATAGACTTTTAAATATGATTTTATTTGATAGAAATGATAGATTAATGATAGAATGATAGATTACAATTTGATAGGATGAGTACGCGCGACCGACCGCTTTATGTTCGTGTGACGCACTGCCCAAAACGCATCGGTGTCGCGTAAAATGCTGAATATGAAAAATGTACGTGCTAGCCCGTACATGCTCCCGGGCTGAAATGTGTGGCGTGAGATGAGGTGGACTTAAACTAATGATACAAGTATGAACTTAAGAAGCAATAATAAGTCGAAAGCACAGTTAAAGTAGATACGCGCAAACACTATAGTCTATACAAAGTCTTATTCATTTTCACTAAAAATTGATTCGCGGAACACAGGCGACGTAGCCTTGTTTTGTTTACGCGCACTGATTTCACCCGAAATTGTATTGAGCTGTATTTCACTAGGTCCCGATTGCTCATTTACACTGATCACACTAGCACTCTGACACTGCTGCTGAGGCGAGCGCGCGGACAGAGCCACGCTGCGCACGCGCCGAAGGCGCCGCCACACGTGCACGGCTCCTGCCGTGCACAGGGCGAACACCACTAAGTATATCACCGTGTAGTGATGCACGTCGTGATATGAGAACCCGTTGTCCGAATCTTCATCAATGCTCATTACCCTTCATCTGACTCAGCTTTTCTTGGACTTCCTTCACCAGACCTTGAGTCTCCTTGTGAATATGTTCAGACTGTTCATCGATTGCACCAATAGGTATTGATAAGTTGATTATGTTGTTGATGGGTGGGATATCGATTCTTAGAACGTCTGCTGAAATCTTCAGAGTACTGGACAGCCTTTTATGTGAATAAACTGTGTAAGTATCGCCTTTGATGACGCATCCATCGCCGAGCTTGATAACGCCGGCCTTGTTTAATTGTCCGGCCGTAACTTGAGCCTCACATATGATACGTATGGAGCACGGTCCGCAACAAAAATATAAATATGTATTTAATTCGTTGAGTTCTATCCAACGATTTGTGCAGATAGTAGATGCTGTTTTGCAACCATTGGACTGTTGATCTCTGATGCAGAGGTTTTCATCGGATCTCATTTGATGAATCGGGCCCTTCAAAGGACAAATATATGTTTCTGTGTCGTAAAATATACAAGCTTGAATATCATTATTCGTCATTGGAATATAAGCGTCCTTTTGTAAATTGATTGCGAGAAGATCTGCGATGGGAATTATGCTGATCATATTGCTACCGACCTGCTGTGGCACTGGTACGATTTTGTAGATGTCATAGCTGTCTCTGCTCACTAATGGTATTTTGACTTCGAAGATAATAAATTGCTGCATGACTCTAGCTTTAGTCTTCAGTAAGTGATACAATTTCGATAAGTCCGATTGAATATTATCTATCGGAAGCGTCAATTGTTTTGCTAACTGTCCTATAATAACATTAAGTTGATCCATCAGTTGTTTAGGTGTTAAAAGGTGAATGTTGAACCCTGTGTGGTGTAGGTTCATAATTGTATCCACGATAGTTTCTTGAATGGTTTTTAAGTTCATCAGGACACTGTTTGCAATAATTGATGACACACTAAAACTGCTAGCCATTAGTGATTCTTGAACTCCATCCTTGATTGTGTTGAATTCCCTTTCTAAACTGATCAGGTGCTGATTAAATACCTTGTGATGTCTGTTTGTGGTTGATTTAAAAAATTCCATGCATTTCTGATTTTCCATTGATAGATTCGACTCCTCACTTATATCCTCAATTTCCCAAAACTTATGGATTTCCTCTAAATCATTAATAATAACATTGCATTGCAATGTTTTTACATTCCCAGTTAATATCCAGCCCAAACGAGTGTTCTGAGCTATGGGTACGTTATCGCCGGCTCTGCAGATTCCTTCTAGTAATATCAAAGAGTAAATATCGGCCCCCAACAGTAGATCAACAGGGCGACTTATATTAAACTCAGGATCTGCTAACGTAATGTTATCTAAATAAGTCCAATCTGGTTTAGAAAAACTATAATTAGGTAGCCTCTTGATAAGGTTTTTCATGATATACACCTCTGTCTCAAATTCAAAATTGCTGATTGTGGCTACACACTTGATAGAAAGAGCTCCCTTGCAATTGCTTTCTTTGGCTCCTACTCCTGATATCACTCCACGACATCGAACTCTGGGCATACCCAACAGTTGGGCAGCATGTTCGGTTATGAGTGATGTTTGAGACCCCTGATCTATTAAAGCTCGCATGTTAACGAAAGTCCCATCACAGGTTTGAACCTTGAGTATTGCTGTCGCCAGCAGTACTTCAGGGATGTCACGTTGCAGTGACACGTGCGAGGTGCTCCTTAGTTGCGGCGAAGGCTCCGATTTCGAGGTATTTCCGTCGGTTGCTACCTTTGCCGTGATACGATTATTGATATTGTGATCTATAAATGCTTCATGCAAAATGGTATTGTGCCTTCCATTGCATTCAATACACCTTTTTTCTGAAATACACTTCTTACCGTTATGCGAATAAAGGCAATTCTCGCAAACACTCAATTTCAATACCGTTTGCCGCTTAAGGTGTGGAGTCATATTTAAAAACTGCCGACAATAATATAGACAATGTTCATTGGTTTTGCAAATTCCACATTTATAAAACTTCCATGAATTATTATTTTTAGTTTGTTGCTGTGGAAAAATTTTATTATGCGTTGGAAATGATTGCTTAATCAAGTTTCGATTATATTTGTTGAATTGTTGTGGCGAATATTGGTTATAATTATGCTGGATTTTGATAGAATTATCAGATTTCTTTCTAGAAGACTCTAAACTTGTAAACTTGCTTTCTAGAAATGATAAAAATTCTTGTAGGACAGGTAATTCTCGGGGTTGCTTTACTGAGGCGACGTAGTCATTATGCGTCTCTGTGTCCAATTTTTGGGTTAGAATATGAACAAGTAGTGGATCCCAGGACTCAATGTCGACGCCTAAATTTTTGATTGCGTTCAGTGTTTCTAATGTTGTGTCATGAATCCGCTTTATGTGGTTTATGGAAGTATGCTGCACCAATGGGATGTTTAATAATATATCGATGTGCGAGCGGAAAATCAGACGTTTGTTATTATATCTATTGTTGAGAATGTCCCAACATGTTGTATAATTATCCGATGTTATGGGTAAATGTTGAATTAGCCTCTCTGCTTCACCCTTAACTTTAGTTTTGAGGAACTGCATTTTCTGGGCATTAGACAATGAAGGATTTCCATGTATAGTTTCAGTGAACAAATCTTTAAAAGAACTCCATTGATGATAGTTACCGCCGAACGTCGGTATTTCTACATGAGGTGTCGACTGTTCTCGGTGAGATACAGCCCACATTTTGCGATTGATCGCCTTGATTATATCATTGTACTTTCTTTCGTAATTAAAAAAAGTTGTTTCATAATCTGGGTTCCTACCCCCCAGCTCACTATCTAAGTCCCAATGCATAGTGTCGATGATAGACCAACGCGATTGCAAAGCACGTAGCAAATGATCGAATTCCCATTTTTCATTTACTGATTCTAAATTGATATTAATTACAGTATGCTCGAATGCCTTAAAATTACTCTGTTGCTTACGTAGCATTTCCTCTGTTTTGCTACTCGTTCCCTGGCACTGAGTTAGAGGAACCTGAGGCTTTGACATGATGAGGTATGAAAAAATGGAAAGATCTTACTTGTTTAGATCTGCTGGTCTATGCTTACTGACTGCAACAAATCTGCCCACTGCCTTCCGATGATAATGATTTAACAATCAATGTCCACTGATAGCTCGCTTCTTTTTCTGGTTCAGTCCTCACTCGCGAAGCACATTTACAGTCACAGATCACACGTGAGGACACTAAAAGGCTCGAAGGACCACAAAGATGTACGGGCTGAGACGGAAACCCGTACAAGCTTTGGTTGATAGAAATGATAGACTTTTAAATATGATTTTATTTGATAGAAATGATAGATTAATGATAGAATGATAGATTACAATTTGATAGGATGAGTACGCGCGACCGACCGCTTTATGTTCGTGTGACGCACTGCCCAAAACGCATCGGTGTCGCGTAAAATGCTGAATATGAAAAATGTACGTGCTAGCCCGTACACTTCCAGTGTCGGTAAAACTTTTAAGACAATCTTAATATCCCAGATTCTTCCGGGACGTGGCAGCTTCCTACGGGATATACACAGCCTTCTGGATCCTGGCGGTGTGCTGCGGCATCGGGTTCATATTCTCCATCACTCTGCTCCCAGAGACTAAGGGCAAGACCTTCGACGAGATTCAGGATATGTTGAACAACAGGTGAGAATAGTTTGGATATAAATAAATACACCTAACAGTCACATAAATAGACCCCACGCTAGGATACAAGTCCTGTGTCGTGGGTATCTGAAACTACGAGACTTTTTGGTCTTACAAACACCCAGACCCGAAACAAATATTTGTGGATCACACAAACATTTGTCTCGGTGCTTGGATCGAACCCGTGGCCTCTCTTTTCGCAAGCTGGTATCTAGCCAATTGCGCCACGGGGCTGTCAAATTCAATCAATCAATTTCGGATATACATTGAGCAATTGACTTGAATTAATTGCGGGGATCTAAAACATTTCAGAATTCAATTATATTCTGCTTAAATATTTACTGTTAAATTTTAATTTAACGGTTATAATGTCCAATACCCCTATTTTTATTTGATATCAGTAGTTTCTAATACCCTGATACTTGTGTTAGATTTTAAACAATAATAGTTTGTCACAAACACCAATTAAACAATGATTTTATTAAGAATCTTTCTCTTTCATGTTCTTTATTTACTGTTCTCTCTTTACAGGACGCAGGAAAACAAACCCGTGGACGTGTAGCTTATGTATATAATATAAGAAGTTGTAAATAAATTATTGTTTAAACGTGATACAATTTATTTATTAATTCTATATAAACCTTACATTATGGAAAAAATACAGATTATCTCTGGAACTGCAACGGGCAGATCCTCAAGCCGAGCACATCTTTGCCAATCTCCGCCACCCCACATACTGGGCACAGCTTGCCCTTGTGTTCTGGCATGTAGCTAGCCCCGCAAAGGGAGCATTTCTCCTCTGGCTTTCCTCTGTATATCGGCTTATAGCTTATACCGCATATATTGAAGGGATTGTGCTCATCGTAGAACAGTTGGTGCTCGTCTGTGGGTGTTTTCTCGCAAGCTTGTAATATTTTCCTGGCTTGTTGCGCTACTTCTGGCCTGGGCCCCAGTTCCAGTAGTCTTCTCGCGAAGGAGGCGGCTGTGCGGAAGTTCTTCAGCTTGAAGAACATGTTCAGGGCTGTTCTTAGTGTCAGGATCTGGTGCACTGGTTGCAGTTTGCAATGTGTGAAGTAGGCGGCCATCTCGCATGTTCGTTTCTGTTCATCCAATGTGTTTTTCGGCATTCCTGGAGTTAAATTATGCAGTATTTTAAATCATAATTAATTTTTTTTCTCTAAATTACATTATAAGTAAATAAAAAACATTAAAACATTTATTTCAATATTAACATTATCCTAAAAACATTACTTAAAGCACCGAAACTGGGCTGGTAGCCTGTATCTGGGAAGTTTACTTTTTTTATTTTTTATTTTATTTTTATTACACTTTGGTTACAATTTTTTTTTTTCTTAGCATCGAAAACGGCAGCATTAAAATTAAGTATTAACTTTTTTTATTCATAAAAATAACAATATCATCTAAATTTCGAATTCAGAATGAATTTTGTCTAACTTAAACTTGAAACAAATCTGGGAAATCTATGCCACAGTACTAACAACACAATACAGTGACTACACCAACAAAACAATTTGTGTTCCCTCACCTTTCCTAGCGGTCTCCATCTGCAGGCCGAGCAGGTACTCCCTGCAGATGTTGAGGAGTTGCTGCGCCTCCGTGAGTTCTGCCTTGGAGTCCACGTGCAGCAGAGGAACGCTCTGCACCACGCGCTGCAGCCGCTCGATGGCGTCCGTGAACTTGCCCGCCGTAGTCAGCTGGTAGCACTGCTGTAGCTGGCTTACCAGCTCGTTCAGCTTAGCCGCTGTGTATAGAGATGCATTTATTGATTAAATTTCAAATGCCAGTTTATACAGAGTGTATGAAGAACGTGATCGAAAACTAAGATAGGCAACAGCCACGGTGATTACAAACACCGTGACATTAAACAAAATCCCGACAAAAAATCAAAAATGTTACTTTTTCCGTAGGGAAAGTGGTTGTAGAACCACGAGTATTAAATGTATGTAGTTGTTAGGAAAAAAAAAAATTGTCGGGTTATTTTTAATGTCACGGTTTGTAATCACTGTGGCTATTGCCTGTCTTAGTTTTTGATCACGGTCTTTGTACACCCTGTTTAAAAATATCTTATGAAATTTTTGGTATAATAAAAGTATAGGAATTAGCCTGGACATGGTGAATATGACGACACAATATCAGTGCAATAATTCTGCAATGTTCAAATAAATAAAAACTCCGTCATAATTGAAAATTTTAGAATCATATAATCATCAGCCCTTATACGTCGCACTGCTGGGCATGACCCTCCTCTATAACTGAGGGTTTAGGCTTTAGTCCATCACGCTGGCCCAGTGCGGGTTAGCATCAAATAAAAGTATACAAAAATAAAGAAAAATGTTTTTTCGAGAAATATTGGGCACAATAGAATTATTAAATTATATGATGTCTAGGAATCGATCCAGCGAATCCATAATCGTGGTAATATACATGTATTTTAAGACATATATCAAAGGTAGTAGGAATCTACATACTTGTAAAACTAATTCAGATCCTGTAAAATCCCTGGATAAGTTTTGAAGGATCGAACTCGTAATCATCGATTTATTTAGGAATTTATTTATTCTAATTAGAATCGATATAGAAATCGATTTATATCAGGAAAAATCCCCATAACCGACATAGCTTCATCATATTCCCATGCCACAGGATATATAAACTTAAAAAAGGTAATTTTATACTTAAAAACCGGCCAAGTGCGAAACGGACTCGCGCATTAAGGGTCCCGTACAATTATTTATAAAAACGGCAAATAAATAATGTCTTTTGTATGGGAGTCCCACTTAAATATATATTTATACTGTTCTTTAGTATTTGCTGTTATAGCGGCAATAGAAATACATCACCGATCAAAATTTCAACTGTCTATCGATCACGGTTCGTGAGATACAACCTGGTGACGGACAGACGGACAGCGAAGTCTTAGTAATAGGGACCCGTTTTGCCTTTTGGGTACGGAACTCTAAAAAGTATGAAAATGTGTGTGTACTGTTGTATAGTGTATACTGACTGACGACGGGCAGCAGGTCCTTCCCGCTGGCCTCCTTCCAGTTGCGGTGCAGGTGCGCGGCCAGCGGCGGCAGTGACGTCAGCGCGCCGAACGACACGCGCGCCGCGCCCCACATGTGCACGAACAACTCCAAGTACGGCTCGAACTTCACGATGCCCACTTGCTCGTTCAGCAGCCTGCAATTATATCGTTTTTTGTAAACAGACCGTCATCGAAAACTTAGACAGTTAAAAACTCATTGACGCTAAAAGAAAACCGAAAAAAAGATATTTTCTAACGACCAAAAGTATTGCCTGTTTTCGATCACGTTCTGTTTTAACCTATACAATCCTTTAAAATCTTAGGAATAAATGTATGTTAATATTTTGTAATATTTAAACAGGGTGCAAACAGAGCGTGACTTAAAACTAACACAGGTAATAGTTACGGTGATTAGTAATACGTCAACATTTTTACAAATCTTCCTTCCAAAAAAGTAATTAATTGAAATATAATAAGGCAAAAATAAATGTTACCTAAATGCGATCTCGAACTGTCCGGTGGCGATGTGGTCGTGCGCCGTCTTGAGTTTGCCGGAGAGCATGTCGCTGGTGCCGCGCGTGGGCGCCACGAAGTACTCGGAACCCTCCTCGCCGCCGTCAATATCCGCTGGAACAAACATAGCGATCGGTTAAAACACTGCTTTACAAATCAATAGTCAGAAAATCTGAATTTCAAGAGTTTTAAGCGACAAATCATTTAACATGTAAAATCCTGCATCCCGCACTGGGCCAGGGTGATATACTTAGCCCTAATCTCTCTCAAATATGGAAAAAATCTCACCCAAGATTAGCACATACTTTTATATTGGATAATTATGTAAATGTCATGAAAAAAATATTAAGGTATTTCTCAAGATTTTCGTCTCTACTTAGAATCATTAAGTATAGCATGAAGAAGTTATTCAGGGGCACCCTGGGCAAATCATTGAACTATTGCAGGTTTTGAATGAAGAGAAATGGGAGACTATTGTCACTTAGTCCTCTATTGCTCACCATCAGGTACGGTGTTGGAAATCGGATAGCATCGTCGTTACCATCAGGTACTGTGTAGGCACTTTATCGTACCCGTAAAATAATAAAAAATAAATCATGAGCAATAGTCATCATTTTGTCATAAAGCGACAAAAGCGACTTAGAACTCACCAGAGACAGGTGCCAACTCCTCTGGCAAGTCGAGGTCCTCATCGCCCACATCCCATCCGCCATCATCGCAAGCGTCCTCCATGACCTCTTCCTCGCCCTCTTCCTGTTAAATTGTAATATTTACTTTACTATAACTTTTTGTGTATGTGATTATGGAATCGCGAATCCTTTTCTTTCATATGACCTGATAAGGACGATAAAGGGTATGTACAATATTGACATATGCATAATAGGGTTGCCTGCTCTCTTTTTGTACACGATTGTATAATTGTATATTGTAAAAAATAATATACAGGGTGTATTCAGACCGTAATCGAAAACTAAGGCATGTATTAGCGACGGTGATTACAAACCCATTGGTGTTAAAAAATACCGACAAAAAATAAAAATTTTGACGTTTTCTTAACAATCATAGATATTAAATGGATGTGGTTGTAAGGAAAATGTATTTATTTTGTCGGGATTTTTTTTTATGTCACGGTGTTTGTAATCACCGCAGCTATTATCTGCCTTAGTTTCCGACCACGGTCTAAATAGACCTGTAAATAAATATTTATTTTATTCGTTTATTATACAGTTACATCCATATTAGATTATTATTACCTTGTCAGGGTCGGGCAGCACGTCGTCGTCGTCTCCCCAGGCGCCGGCCGCCTCCAGCGGTTCGTTGAGCGGCGCCGCCACCGCACTGCTCTCGCCCGCGCCCGCGCCCGCGCCACCCGCACCCGACACCTCGAAGAAACTCCTGGCCACACACAACAATTTATTGATTATCATCATCATCACCACAACCATCATCATCTTCATCACAACCATCATCATCATGAACCCATAAACATTCCACTGCTGGACACGGGTCTCACCAATTACTAAGGGGGTTCAGTCCTTAGTCCGCCATGTTGGCATAATGTGGATTGTTATTTGTTTGTGAACCCTCTTCATTATTTTCATAAATATTCAAAAGATATTTTTAATAGCCTTAAGTGAAAAAATAGCGATATCATTTCTATTTTCTATATTTTATTGGTACATTACTTTTAAGTTTGCAGATATCATTAAATAAATAATTGTTATTTATTCAATAAGTAGAACTAGGAGGTAGGAACTCAATATTCTCTACTTCAAAAGGCTAAGTGCCACAAAAACACAAAGTACATTAGTTTGTTGAATATATATTTTTGATATTTATATATTGTAAGATAATTTATGTGGAATAAACAAAAACATAAATAGTAAAATACTGACTTGGACACCGCCAATAAAGGCCAGTTAGGTTGTGCCCTATGCACTGGCAGTGGTGGCCTGAGGAACACTGCATCTGGGTTCGGTTCTGGGATGGGCAAGTTAGCAGCCTCTAAAGCTGCCTTTAATTTCTCCGCCTCTTCAAACTGCTTGTGGTTGATGGCAGTAAGGTATGCCAGGGACAGCTGTAAATAAATTGAAAAATTATAAGTATATTATATAATTTTAACAAAATGTCCATTATAATAAGGTATTATATTTCTTTTTTTTTTTACTTTATCCTTTATTATTTGTTTCTGTTCTGACTGTTTTTGAGACCGAAAAGTTTATTGTAGTTTTTGATATCCTCAAACAAGACTTATATCTTAGTTCTATCTTAGAATCAAAAGTATTTATGTAACTGTAAAATATATATATTTTTGTTAGGTACTTCACACCTTACGGTAGCTAACTATTCTAATATATAAAGCTGAAGTTTTGTTTGGTTGAACAAGCTAATCTAAGGGAGTACTGGTTTAAATAAAAAAAATACTTTAGTGTTGTGTAGTCCATCTATCAAGGCAGACTGTAGACTACATAACATCACGCTGCGACAGAAACCATAATCGTGGGTGAAATCTCAGGCAAAGCTTATTTATGGTGTTTTATAATATTTTTAGAAATAAGTTGGTGTGGGTGGCAACACTGCGTTGGCGGCTACATAACAAGCGAGGGAAAACGAGACGCATCGGTTTGTTTTTTATCGGCCCGAACGTTTTTGACGCGAGTCTCTTGATAAAATTACTTTGATTTAGTTTCTTTTTATTTTGTTGCACTAGTTACGGCACCTGGCCAAAGAAAAGCTATTTAATAATTAAATTCTTACTTTAATTTCTAACAATATTTATATTACGCCACAAAAAAGTTTGTTTTATTTAACTTGTGCCCATTTATCGCCTCTATATTTTATCACCTGTCCAGCATTGGTGAGAAGTCGTATCCTCTCGGTGACGTCACCGAGCAGCAGCGCCCCCTGGAACTGCGCGGACATGTCCTTGCGTATCTCCGCGATCTTCATCATCTTGCGCAGCTTGTCCAGGTTGCCCGTCACCAGGTACAGGAACGACAGCTTGTCGAAGTTCTTAGTGCGCTGGTAGCACATCTCTACGATCTGCAAGTGATACATATGTTGAATGAAAATGTGTTAAGTTCTTTCAATATAGAATATATTTTTTTGGAATGGTACATTCATAAGATGTTAGTGATGTAATTTTCAAAAATTATGTAAAAAAGAAATCGGTGTTATAGCTTAAGATAATCTCAGTAGTGCATTGCTTTCAATTGGAAATAGTAATATGAACGCAACTATTTCATTTTTTTTATCTGTTTCAAATGTAGAATAAGAGCCAAAAGTAGTAACAGATGAAGTGTGTTAGAATTAAAGGATTTTTTAAATCATACTTCTCTTGTCTAGTTTTGGAAAAAATATTATACTAATATTAATATTACTAGTGTGACAAGTATAGTATAGTATGAATGTTCACGGTTTTGTGACCAACTTCACACTATTAATAACTTCTGTGATAATACAGTCATTACAACAGCATGAATGCTAATTTCAATTACGCCAAAACACCACCTTCTGTTTAGTTAATATATTCGCTTCAAAATCAATGTTCCTGTATACATGTTAGCAGCCGGCCGGCATAGCAATGTGTACCTGGTGGTTGCCGGTCGCCAGCGCGGCGCCGGCCAGCTTGTCCCAGGCGTCGGGTTCGTCGAGGCTCTTAGCCGCTTCCAGCGCCACGTCGATGTTGCCGCACTGCAGCGCCAGCGACAGGCGCGTGCGGGCGTCCTTCACGAAGTGCAGCGCCACCTCGGGGTAGCCTCCATCACAAAATGTACTCATTATATCATCGGCAAATTGTACGAACAATCTGACGTCAATAATACGTTGAGAAAAACCAAAAATATGTTTTAATGATTCCAATTATATTTTTAGTATCTTTTTTTTTTAAATTTATAGTTATATGTTAATGCATTTTATTTTGGCTAGAATAGTACAATTAATAGTCCAGAATTATTTTGTAACTGATAACTGTTGTTTTAACTGATTTTTATCGCTTAATAACAACCAGGTTACATAAAAAAGTGGATAAAATTTTCTAAAAAAAACAATGGGTGTTTTTAACTATTATGTAACTCACCTTTCTCTTGCAAATAAGCGATGATGCTCTGCCCCACGAGTTTGGCGGTGCGCACCATGTGCAGCACTTGGTCGTACTGGCGAGTCACCAGCGCCAGTTTGAATCTGCAACACGAGACCAATTGGACTAAGTCTGGATCCTGAACTTTGCGAGCATGATCGACTAAGACTCAACCTTGTTAACTCAACAGTAGAATTGGTCTTTGCTGTATCAAAAGTCCCTTGACAAAATGAAAATTCGAGTGTTATTTTTCAGGCACACTTTTCAACTACACTTAGATCCAACTGAAAATCTAACCTAGGACTTCTTATGCACTCCGTACACGTATGCGACGGACCCAATGAGGCAATGGAAAACTAAGGGCAATTCTGACAACCCTTTTCGAGAAAACAATTTAAATCATTTATCAAATCATTTATTTATTTATTATTTATTTAATTTGATGGCTTGCTAGTATTCGACGATTCCATTTATCCGTTTAATTAAGACATACAATATTTTTAACCTTAAAAAAATGCTTTAAAATGAGAAAGAATATTAATATTGTCGTTTTTTTTTTCGCTATTACCCACGTACCTGTATTCCGTGGGGTCGATGTTGAGCACTTTGGGCCTGCACTCCCTGTCGAGGCACACGACGCGCGCGCCCGTGTCGGTGGCCAGCACCTTCACCGCGTACACGGGCACGTCCAGCGTACGGATGATGCCGTAGTCTCTGCAACATCACAAAATAAACATTCATAGAGTTACGTCGTGATGGCCTCGAGGCTTAGGCACGCGGTCGAGTATCTTGACGGTCGCGGGTTCAAACCGAAGGACACACCTCTGACTTTTCGAAGTTATGTGTGTATTCACAAAGAATTATCACACACTTTAACGGTGAAGGAAAACATCGTGATGAAACCTGCACACCTAAAAGTTCTTAGGAATTTCTTAGGTGTGTAGTCCGCCAACCCGCACTAGGCCAGCGTGGTGGACTAAGGCCTAAACCCTCTCAATTGTAGAGGAGGCCCGTGCCCAGCAGTGGGACGTATATATATGGGCTGATGATGATGATGGTAATGAGTTACGTCATTACACAGGATAGTGTCAGTTTTAGTACCACTATAATCAAGTTTAGTGACAAAAAATTATATGCAATAAAAAATCCTTAACAGTTATCCAATAATTCATCTATGTCACTGAGAGATCATGCGAGATTATCATTGTTATCACAACCAACATTTTGTTTGATTTAAACACATCCAGACCTTGAGCAAAGAATCCACGTAATTGTAAAAAGAAACAATAAATGCTACAGTTTTAACTTACCCATAGGTCTTTGCTTTATCCTAATTTTATCCATGAGTTTCTAAATAGAGTCAATCCACGCGTTAACGTTCAGATTTTAATCGACATAAAAAAGAAATATTTTTATACAACCTGATTTATACTTTTATGAAAATAGATTATAGCTACTCACCCATCCTTACAGCAGTATTTGATATGGTTGGCGGTGGTGTATATGAACACGGGCTGCGGCGTGGAGTCATCGAATGCGCCCGACTTGACCCTGGCGCCCTCTGTCACCGAACATAGCTGCTCCAGCTTCTTGGTGCACAGTGTCACCGTGTGCTTGCCCAGGAGAGCCACCAGCGACATGTCAGAGTTCCAGATGGCGTAGCGGCACTTCGATACTTTCACCTTAAATGCAGATTTATCGATATTTTGTATTTATCGATATTTAAAAACCGCAGCAAAGTCAATTTCAAATTAAATATGGGAAGCTAAAGCTAACCACACTTAGTATACATAGTTCAATAGAAAATTTAATAGATAGTATATTAAATAGTGTCAAGACATAGTATCATATGTATTGAAACTAATATCGATTAACTGACGGCACTAGCACTGGTAGCACATATAGTGGACTGTGGACTCCAAATAGATCCAGTTTTTGTAAATTTATTTTATAATAATAACTTTTATTTATTTTTATTTTAAAGACCATTTACATCGATACCAAGTGATCTAATCGATAGCAACATAGAAGTATAAACTTACAGAAGCGATGGTCCTTTTCTGCTGTACATCAAGTAGTTGCACGCAGTCCGGCTCACGTAGAAGTAGCATGCCGGTGCCCGCGTACATGATCTCCTCGCACGACGGGGTAGAGATCTTCTTCGACACCTCGTTCTTCAGGTTACGGATCACCAACTGTACAAAACGATGTAGAACATGAGTAATTGGTTTTAAATTAAAGATACGCCGAAAGGCATTCTATCAAGACCAACTCTATAAAATCAAATCAAATGTTGGAACTTGGAAGGAATTTGAAAATTTATGCGTGGAAAAAATGTACACTGTGGTGTTTAAAATAAATAATGAGAAGAGTATGTATTTATTATCGTTTTGTCCGAAAGAAAATAGGGAACCAAAATGCTTTTATTACTTTTATAATAAAAAAGGAGCAGAAAAATGTGAACATCTTCAAAGAATTGTGTTGTCCACACAAAATGAGGGGAAGGAAGTTTTATGAGATTGTAGGAGTCTTCGAAACGACGGAATTGGCTCATGTTAATAATGCGATGATGGAGAGACACTGTAAGAGATTGAGAGCGGCGTAGGGTGTGTACCTGGTTGTTCTTGTCGAGCGCCGCGAACCTGTTCCTGGCGACCCAGACGGCGGAGGCGGCGGGCGCGCGCGCGGGCTCGGGCGCGGTGTCGGCGCCGTCGCGCGGCACGCTGTACATCTCGAACGAGCTGCTCTCGCCCACGCGCCACGTCACCAGCACGCACCACTCCGCGTGGTTCAGCGACATGCTACACACAACATCATCATCATCATCTCTTATATGTCCCACTGCTGGGCACGACCCTCCTCTACAACTGAGACAATTTAGGCCTTAATCCACCGCGCTGGCCTAGTGCGGGTTGGTGGACTACGCACCTAATAAATTCCTAAGAACTTTTAGGTGTGCAGGTATACACTTAATAATATAGATTAATCAAATATTCCATATTATTAGCAAATGTATTTTAGAGTTACGTAGCCTATTTTTATAAATACATATGTACATATATGTCACCGTAAAATTGTAAACTATCGAAAGATTTTGAACCGTAATGGATATAAACGCACCTCGCGCGTTGATTGGTTGAATACTAACCTAACGTAACCTAACTCTATGGGTATAGAATGGTCTACTGTAAGGCCGACCAATCAGGGACAGCCTTCGAATAATAACACGTTATATTGTAAGCAGTTCACAATCTTTCGATAGTTTACAATCTCGCTAGATAGATCATAATCAACGGTGTTTACAATTTTACGGTGACATATATACATATATTGCAGTAAATATAATCGCATAAAAATATTATAAATATGAAAGTAAGTCTGTCTGTGTGTCGGTCTATCTATCTGTTACGCTTTCACAACTCAACTGCTGAACCGATTTGAATGATTTTTAGAATGATGATAGGTAGGACGTAGGATACTTTTTATCCTGAAAAAATGCAGCGTTCCCATGGCATGAGAACGGAATTCAAAATTGCGCCTGGACGAAGCCGGGTCCCATCTAGTCTAGACATAATTAACGTACCTGTAAGGTTGATGTCTGCCGCCGCCTTTGATCTGCATAACGGGCGCGTCCCTGTTGGTTTGCATATCCAATTTGCGCAACTGTCTGAAAATAATAGAAAAAAATATTGATTAATAATCGATAATACTATCACGAAAACTTTAACATGTTTTTCCCGCTTTCTCTAACGTTATAAGTCACATAAAAAAGCATGACAAAACATGTTTTTATTGATAAAAGCTCCTTAAGTAGGAGCTATATATTTAACTGTATAAATCAGGGTTGTCTACTCTTGAGCGTTTATACAGGGTGTAATCGTAAACTTAGACAGGTAATAGTTAAGGTGATTACAAAAACATTGACGCCAAAAAAATATTGACATTTTGTCATTTTTCTAACCATTATCTGCCTTAGTTTTAGATCACGGTCTGTTTACAGCTTGTTTAAAATTAAAACAATAACATATTTTTTTCCTTACATTTTTATACAAATGTAAACTGACTGTGATCTTAAAGTGAGACAGGAAATACTTATGACGGCTGAGAAAACGTGTTTTTTTTATCACCATACTTATTACCTGTCTTAGCTTTCGATCACGGTCTATTTACACCCAGTTTATGGAGAAAAGGTAACTATTTTTTATTGTTATACCTGTCCTTAATGTAGAAGAGCATGTTGTTATGCACGGCATAAGCGGGCCTCTCTCTCTGCAGTTTGAACAGGATCATGCCGGCGTCGTGGCCCGCCGCGAACAGGTTCAGGGACGGATGCGAAGCCAACACCCAGTATCTGATGACAATCACATTGATTTAATATGTTGACTGAAAAAATTACAAACTTGGCTTACTATCCACTTCAGAATGACTGGTACGATTATTATTTTTTCATTATATTGGAATTATTATGTTTCCTACAGCTTAGATTTATATCCATATCCATCCTAATTCGAAATGAGAAGTTATAGTTAGATGAGAGTGGAACGGAGTGAGAATGAGTTGGATGGAGTGGAGTACATTTTTTTATGCAAGATGTAAAAAAACCGTGATCGAAAACTAATTAAGGTAATAGTTACGGTGATTACAAACACAATGAAGCTAAAAAAAACACGAAAAAAATTATAAAAATAACGTTCTCCAAACTACCATAAGCATTAAATGTACATGGCGATTAGGAAAACGTAAAAAAATATATTTTTTTCACGATTTTTTTTAACGTCAATGTGTTCGTAATCACCGTAAGTATAACCTGTCTTAGTTTTCGATCACAGTTTTTTTACACCCTGTATTTTTGTAATTGTATATTTTATGTAACTGCGCCCTGGCAAAGTGGCGCATTCTTCATAATTGACAAATCCAAACGAAGTGTTATGTCCACGTTCATGGTTTAGTCCAGAAGCGGTACTTCAATAGAAGCCCAAAAGCCTAGCTTGCCTTACAAAATTCCGAATAATAATCTTTAAGCTTTTAATCATTATTTAACAAAAGCAATTCGACATATAAATGAGAATATCCTGACCCCACAATAAACAATTACAAACTAGACATTGCACAATTAACGTGTAACGTGTTTGGGCTTCTATAGAAGTACCGCCACTGGTTCAGTCCCCCGTGTGACTCACCGCTCGTGCTCCCTGCGGAAGGTGTGCAGACAGGTGCGCTTGGTCATGTCCCACACGCGCACGGACTTGTCCTCGCTGTTGGACAGGATGAGCTCGTGGCGCGCGTGGAACACCACGCACGACACGTTGTTGTAGTGCCCGCGACACGTGTCCACCTCCCACGCCTCAACAAATTATCAAAAAACCATCTTCTTCACCAATATTCATACTTCATATTGGAGTTGGAGCTCTGACTTAACTAAGGGGCCGTCCATTAATCACGTGAGGGCGGGAGAGGGTTTTTGTGCAAAAATCACGAAATATCACAAGTGTAGTAAGATATAACGTATATTTATGTTTTCGTCTAACGCGCTGTTTTTAAACCGAAAAGCTTCAAACATATTGCAAGCTTTCTTACTAGACATTTTTAGAATAAAATTGGATTATACCCATATTTAAAGATAATATTCTAGAAATTTTAAGATTCTTTATAGGTACTAAAAATACACGTGATTTTGGCTTGGGGAAGGGGGTTAATCTTAAACCTCACCACGTATCACCGGGGGGGGGGGGGGGGGGGGTTAAGAATGCTAAAAAAACCACGGACTAATGGACGGCCCCTAATAAGAATCTGTGTATTAGAAAACAGTGTAGTCTCAGTAAACACTGGCACTACTAGTCTTCATTTAATTTATTATTAATTTTAACAATAGTTTGACTATTATTTCTTTTCTGTTGAACATATTCAATATTTGTAAGGATCATTATCACACATTTCGCATCCTAATCACGAAGATGGTGTTATGATATGGTGGTAATTGACAATTAGAGATTGTTGATAATGAAATAAACAGGTCATTGTTTTATTGGCAGATAAGTATCAAAATTAAATGTCTTTTTATGCGCAAATGCATTTTCAAGAGTATTACAACGAATTATACTGATCCTAACTAACAAACTCAAATATGTAAATTTAAAAATCATAATACCTTAGCATCATTCATCCTCCACAGTTTAACTTGTCTGTCATCAGCAGCGGACACAATGAGGGGCAGTGTGGGATGGAACGAGGCCCAGTTGACTCCCCTGTCGTGACCCTCCAGCACATGCTTCACCACCGCATCAGCCTGTATGTACAGTTGCTTTTAGCAACGGAACAGTCCGGTGAATAAATAAACATTCATGTAATACATAATGTATTTGCGGCAGCAATGATGTAGATGGCCGTCACAGTATGAATATTTACATATTTTTCAGGCATAATTAGAAATCTCAGAACTAAAATTTTGGATAATTATTTTAAATTTTATCTCAACTAAGGTATGTAATCTTGTTTTTGATTATCAAAAAAAATTCACTGATATTGTTTCACATAATTTTTTTTTTTCCTTATTTTTTAAATATCCATTCTTATTTAATTTTAGTAGATCATGAAGAAATGACTTCTATTAAACATAAATAAATTGTAGCAGAAAGATCAACTCAGATATTTCATACTGATAAATATTGTATAATGGAAAATAACCACAATTAATTAGTTCCTGTAAATGAGTAAATAGAAATGTGAGTAATATAGATTATAAATTGCAACATCAATTTTTTTATTGCACCACAAATCCGTTTGATACTGTAGGTTGTAGATGTGTTCAAAGACATGCTGAAAAGCTTTGTATCATACAGCAGAGGAACTGAAATTTAATGGAGGATGTAAATATTAGGAGAAGTTGTGTGTACCCATTCATGCACACATTGTTAGAGAAAATTCTTTATCAGTTTTTACTCAGTACCAGATATTTGAATCACTCCTAAAAACCAAAACAGTTGACAATCAGTTTACTAATACACACAAACAATAATATTGTTTCTTCTCTAAAGAGGTTGTAGATTTAAACCCTGCACAGAAATTTGTATTTTAATGCATCTGTCAATGTTTTCAGGAATAACTTCAATACACCTGTATAGTATTTATCAAAAAGAGTGATAAAAATATTAACTGTCAAGTGCAATAGAACTTTCACATTATGGACAGCAGACTCCAAACCTTTTACCATGACCAAAGCATGATATCCCTTTGCTAAACTGTCTATACCTGTCCAAACAAGTCAGTGGCCTGTGGATTTCTCAAGTGCTCAGCCAACCCTGTTGGGCCTGGGGCCACACTCTTCTTACGAAGTCCGGAGAAGTCCCACACTCTCACAGACTGATCCAAGGAGGCGGAAACAAGTAGATCTTCTGTAGGATGGAACTGAGCACACATTACATAGTGGTTGTGGCCTGTGAGTATGCTGATGCATTGCCGTGACTGCCAATTCCATATTCTTATTGTCTGGAAAATGAAAAAAAAAGTAATATAACATCATATAAGTAATTAGGGGGCAATATGGAATTCTGAAAGGCATTATCATTTTATTATAACAATTAACATTAACTTTAATATATCATAAATCAATAATTTCTATAACATATAAAGATGTATTGGCTTCAATTTACATAAAGATAAGAAAAACACTGCAAATTCATAGAACTTCTGCCCTAAACAATCATTAAAAGGACCAAAGAAAAGAAAGGATATACATAAAACGGATACATAAAATTCGCATATACATAAAAAATACAGTAGAGTTGAAACATTCCATTGCTTTTAAATGTAATCTAAAAAACAGATGATATGATTAAGCCATTCAAGTATTAAAATTAAAGATGATCTTAAAAACATTTAGATATTCCAAATGATTTTAACCTATTCCATGCAATAAATTTTTCATACTGTGTGCTTGGTATTTTTTAAATCAATATAAAAAAATATACATTTCAATTATTTAATTAAAATGGGTTTGTTACTATTATACTTTTTCATAGGGGATCAATTTAAAAAGATTTTTTTATAAAAATATGAATATATCAGTGAATATTTTGTTAGACATGACATCATAAATACCTGATCATCTGAAGCGCTCAATATCCAGGGGTACTCATGGTGGAAGAATGTTGTTCTGATGTAATCCAAGTGTCCAAGCAATGTAAACAGACATCTCCTCTGTTTGTAATTCCACACCTGTAAACAATTACACATCTTGATTAGAATTTTTTGTAGAGCTTAAAGGAAATTAAGTGTTACTGAGGAAATTTTTGGTAATTTTAAACCTATAACATTTTTCAAAACAGCCAAAGTATAACCAAGTGTCACAACTCAGTTTTTCTAAAGTAGAAGTTGTGATATTCATGTGATACTAAGTCGGTTAATCCATTCAGTCCTACTTAAGAAACCTTAAGTTATGACATAATGAGTTAACCTAACAACATCTTCTAATAATAATATCAAAAATTGTTTATGCTTTAAATAAAATACATTGAATAGGCCATTGCATGAATCACAGTGTATGTTATATTAAATTAGATTGTTAAGTGTGATGCCCAAGTCAATCTATTTAACAGTTTTCTAGCAGTCTTATTACTTTTCCAAAAAAATACAGGAAATTAATGTATTATAGTAACAGAATTTCTATTAATTTTAATGTCCAATAAAAATGCAAATCTAAGTTGATAAGTCATCATCATCATCAGCCCATATACATCCCATTGTTGGGCATGGGCCTCCTCTACAACTGAGAGGGTTATTATTTAGGCCATAGTCCACCATGCTGGCCTAGTGTGGATTGGCGGATAAGTTGATAGTAAATGAGGGTATTTAGCTATAACTCAAAAATAAAAGCTGTTAGAGAAAATGTACTGCAATTTGAGATAGAAATAAAAAAAACAGGAAATAAACCATTTCTTTTTCTGTATCGACCAGTGCTTTCAATAAAATCAGAGTCCCCTTAGTTTGTAATATGTGATTATTTGATAATTCCTAATACATTAAGATTTCCTATTATATTATTGCATATGAATATCAGAAAAATGCTACATTAATAAAAAAATCAAAGTTAAATAAATTATAACTCTTCCTACAATAAAGTAACATAATAGGTATCTGTATGGGCACAAAACACTGTACAATATTAGTATGTACATTTCATTTTCTGTGCAAATATAACTGATATACAATTGAGGTTTGTCTTGTTAAAATAAATCTATTTACAAAACATATTTCTAAAGCTCTGGAAGACATATATGTCGTCCAGCCTAAATGATACGTGTCAGCCGAACGACGACCTGATGCAAGTTTTTATCAACATAGCATGGGTGGCCATACCTTAATCTTGTAGTCATCTCCACCGGACACGAAAAGCGGCTGCTGCTGGTGGAAGCAGATCCCACGCACTGGGCCGTCGTGTTCATCAAATTTCTCCAGTAATGTGCACATACGATAATCCCACAGCTGAATCACACCATTGTGTAAACTGGCCAGCACCCATGGTCGCTTAGCGTGAAAGGATATACCTTTCACCCTGGCCGACTTTGTTTCGAACTTTGTTAACATTTCCTTGCACTTTAGGGAGGATATTTAATAAAATACACGTAAATTAAAACAAGCTTGATGACAGCCAACCGGCTGACGTGACACGTCTCTCTAGGGATGGCAAGTCTTTCATGATTTACATTTATCGATATTAGTATATACCATCCATAAGTTGTTTTATGAAAATAACAAATCAAATTTTATGTGAATGTTTTGTTAGTTACTTTTTTTGTTATTGCTTCGAAAATTGAAATTTAAAATTGTATAACTGTTATCAGTGGCGTATAAGTTAAGCGACAAAAATGTAACTTAGAAACTAAATTAAATGTTAAGTACTAAAATGCATGCTCAATCCGCGCGTCTCTAAAACTACGTAGTAGTACCCGAAGTAAAATAAACGATCGGAAAAAAAAGAATTTCAAAAGTCATATACCATTTACGGCAACTCCTACATTACTTACAACTTAATCTAGCTAGTTTTAAACAGCATGGTTGTTAAACTCAACAGGGTAGAGGGAATTTTGCCTTTTTATTGGTACATTTCCTAACTCCGTACTCCTATTTATCATTTCCTAGTGCAAAAACTAACAACACTTTGTTTGCCTTAGGAATCGATGTTAGAACTTCTAACTTATACTTGCATTGTTAAGTGAAGGCTGAACAAAACCGTAGTTTAAATCCAATTGGAATGTAGGAATTGTACTAGTGATGTGATAAATGTTAGTGTTTTCGATATAATTAATATTAATTACACATAAAATTATTGCAAGCTTTTTCAAATATTGATTTCCTAAAATACTTTAATCAATTCAATACTCTTAATGTGTTGATAATTAAATATACATATCCGAGATATTCTACCTGAGGAGGTACTTACAGATATTGAAATGTAATTAGGTACTATGATTTACGATTTATTTTATTTATATTTACATTACGACATTTCTTAATTTCATAATCAACCATTCGATATAATTTTTATAATATATAAATATGAAAAAAAAGCGAACGTAAATAAAACATGTGGATGAATGGTCTCACGATCCTTTGCCTTTTTAATTGTTTGTATAAAAAAAGCAATGTAACTTTCTTGTTTGTCAACAGTTGAAAGTTGAATTTTATAAAATTTATAGTAAAATTTGATTATTTAGTTAATAATTAGTAGTAACTTTATGAAATTCTAAATAGTTTCCTTTTTCTTTAACTAAAAATATATGAATGAATTTAGATATAAATAAGTTTTAGAAAATTTAGTGGACCATAACCTCAACGAAAATATGAGTTTGGAAGAGAAGATGAATGAAATAGGGAAAATATGTATTCCTGGTATGAGGTTAAGCATAGCAAGTAAAGATTACGCTGCTGGACCAGGAACGTATGAGTTACGAGGATATATTTATGCTACATTAGCTGGAGTACTAAAAATTGAGGAAGATGACAAGACAAAGGTATCCAGATATGTTAAAAATACGCCAAGTATTATATCTTTTTATTATCTCTATAGTTAATGTATTTCTAGATTTCCTTACATTATTTTGTAGCTAATAGCATTTAGTGACACAACTACCATTTCTTTAAAAGTTAAACCTTTTTATTACAACCTCATTATTTTTCTTACAGGTCAAAATTGTTTCAGTCAACAGTCCAAGAACTCCAAGTGTTCTGCCTAAAACTGGTGACATAGTCACGGCTAAGGTAACTGTGGTCAATCCCCGAGTTGTACAGTGTATTATACTGTGTGTAGGTCCATCAGTGCTGGCAAGGCCTTATAGGGGAATACTGAAGAAAGAGGATATAAAAGCCACAGACAGAGACAGAATTGACCCTTACAAATGCTACAGGCCTGGTGACATTATATTAGCAAGAATTGTATCCTTTTGATAATGTGTTTGTTTGTTATTTAAAAGTTTAATGTTTAAATTTATGTACATAAAAATATCCTTCTTTATAAACTATAAAATTTGTTGCTAAATTGTTTAAAAAAATGTAAACTAATTGAGAATTCAATATTTTACCCTTACATAGAATATCAGCTACCAATGACAGAAATCCACTGGTATCATCTGTCTACAGCAGAGAATGAACTTGGTGTTGTCATAGCCACAGCAGAGGGATCTCCTCAAGGAGTCAGCATGGTTCCTACAAGCTGGTCTGAGATGCAGTGCCCTAAGACATTAGTTAAAGAACCCAGGAAAGTGGCTCGAGTTATACCAGAAAAAATTAACCAAGCCTTATTCCCAGTTGCCAATAATAATGATATGAAGAAGTAATAAATTCTTATTTTTATATATTATTAGTTTAATTTTTATCACTCATTTCATGCACCACCACTTGTTGATTTATGTTATTTTAAATATTCCATTATGCCTGGTTGTTTTTAAAAAAATGCCTACACTGATAAGCCACCATTTATCCACTGTAGTTTTATGTTCTTTCTGTATTCATTTTCATATTTTTAAAGGTGTGTAATAGAGTTATCTATCTATCCTTTATTTTTGATTTTTTTCCCTTTTTATTTAATAACCCTGTTTTTAACACACATAACCATCAATTATAATATAATTTCTCGTTATTAAAAATACGATTTTTAAAAGATACATGTAAAAATTGGACGACTACAAAATTAATTAATGAACTAGTAATTAATAGTCTTTCTGATCTTATTTCTAATTCAAAGCCAATAAAATGTTATGATTATTTTTATATTGATCGATTATAATTATAATAAAACATATATGTAGTCGATGACTATGAATCGATTTCTAGCACAACACAACCGTCACTTGTCAAAAAACACCACTAACGATCAGTATGTCAAAATCAGTTTTGTAAAATTTTCTTTTTTAACACGCAAGATAAAAGAAGAAATAAAATATGATAATAAATTACGAAACTTCCCATAAATCGTAGCATAACACCATAAGCATTCCAGTGTTTGTTTAACTATATGTCCACTTTATCGAGGTCACCGTTATCTATTTATCGGAAGACAAACTGTGTATCAAAGTAGTTGTTTTGTAGTGCATTATTTTAAAGTGTTCGTTGTGATAAAGACGTGTAACTGGTGGGTGCAAGATGAAGTTCGCGGAACATTTAAGTGCGCACATAACGCCCGAGTGGCGGAAACAGTACATAAACTATGAAGTACGTACTATCAGTTATATATTAGTCTCAAACGACTCGTATTTAAATAGGGTACTATTTGATTTATGGTATCTCGTGACCGTCGTCCTGGTATTTATTAATTATCATCGTATGATTGAAATATTTCTATTTATGCGGCCTTATTCATAATCAACACATGAAACTGTTATAATTTTTACATGACACAAGCTACAAAAAATGAAATACCATAATAATCTATCCTTGGTTGAATAATTAAATATACTTATGTCTAACTTATAACATAAAGTATAGGTTTCTTATTTTTTAACTTCATCATCCAAACACACAGTTTCCTCAACTTTTTTTTCTTAAAAGGAATATGCTAATAGTTAGTCATAAATATAAACTTGTTAAACAATATTTGTCATGCAAGTAGCTTAATTTGTACAATGTGAGTCATTAAAGGTACAAAATAAAATTGTGAACTATTTAATTTTCCTTAGGAAATGAAAGCAATGTTATACACAGCAGTGGAGGAGGCACCATCTGCTGAAAATGTGGAGCCTGAGGTTCTTTCTCGCCATTTTGCTAATTTTGATGAAACTTTCTTCCATTACTGTGATCAGGAGTTAAAGAAAATCAACACATTTTACTCAGGTTTGTATTTTTCATATTAATGACTGGTTTCATTGATAAAGTTGAGCTAAAATATAAGTGAATGAATTCCTACATCATTATCAACTGTTGCCAGTTAAAAATTAGTTCAAGCCACAATACACTTATCAGGTGGCAGTGAGGTCACTTTGCTTTGTCAGGATGAAAAAGAATTGTTTTCTTGAGTGAATGCAGGTATGCAACAGTTGGCAGATAGATTTGTTGAACTATTTTGAAGCGTGCACAATTTGTAAATTTGAATCTATCACAGACATTCAGTTTGAAATAAAGATTTACTCTAAAAAGTATTATTATAATGTTGCAATCATTTTCAGAATTCTTATTATAACCAGGTAATTGTAGATTAATTGCTTGCCACTCAGCACCAACCTCTTTTGCTTCTTTCTCTTTTCTCACTATGTAAATGCAAAAGTACCTTGAAGTTCTGATTCACCAATATTCTTTAACTGCAATAACCTATATATGAATGTCTTCCATTGACCACACACCTCCCTTACAATTGACAGTCATTTGGTTTTAATCCATTATGTTAGTCAAATGACAGTTAGCAAATTTTACCTGAAAAAGAAATTCTGTTGTGAAGAACCATAAAATTTGTTGTTAAATTTTCCTTACATTACTAAAAATATTAAGCAATTTACAAACATATATATTTTACTTCTAGGTATGCTTTTTTTTATTGATCTTGTATGTACTTATAAATACTGTTTATATGTGTATTGAAAACATTATTTAAATAGTACTTGGTGTAATTTATAAAGTGCAGCCAATCTGTCTACCATACAAAACAATTGAGATTGATTGCTATTGCATTACTTGTCATTACTTCCTATCATAACTGATTGTGATCAGGATTGATCTATGGATATGTTGAGTTGTCCACACATTGTCATTGATTTTTATAGAAAGTTTTTTTTTCTAAAATGCAATCAATCAATATTTTTCGGATTATTGTTGATTGGTATCCCCTTTATCTTTCTATTTAAATGTGTTCCTGTAATTAAACTTTGTGTAATTTTTTAATGGGTAGATATATGACTGCCTTATGGTCTTGACAATAAATGTGTGGCTTACGTAAGTTCGATTCCTGAATCAGGTTAAGTGCTAGTAAGTTGTTGTTTTATTGCCTAGTCTAGAAATGTGTCCAAGAAACTTAAAACTGCTGGCAAAACTGGGGTGTAAAATCAGTGATGACTTTGAATGGCTGCTTGTTGGTACTGTAACTCAAATGGGCTTTTGCGATTGTGTGGTCGAAGATTCGATCGTCGTATCAAAGTGTTATTAGGCTTCCGGCTTCTGCTATTGGAAAATCTCAGTAGCAGCAGAGTTTGAAAATGTGCATGGTTCAAGCTCGCCCCTGTTTCTTGCGACTTCAAACAATAGCTGGAATAACGTGGTTGCGAAAATTCATTAGCCGATCTTTTCGGGAACTTAGTTATGAATGTATGTATGTATATATTTTTTATTTGCAGAGAAACTTGCCGAAGCGACCCGTAAATTTGCCACGCTACAAAGCGAACTAAAGTCACATTTCGAAACAATCAAACCGAAGGGCAGCGGCGACAGTAAAAAGGCGCCACTACCGCGCCGAAAAGTGCAAGACCTCAAACTGGCCTTTAGCGAATTCTATCTAAGTTTAATTCTACTTCAAAACTATCAGAACCTCAACTACACCGGTTTTAGGAAAATATTGAAGAAACACGATAAGGTGAGATTTATTGATTCATTGTTGTGCGATAAGATTGTTATTGTTAGACGAGTGCGCTTGCGGTTGTATTTGTATAGTTGTATTTGCCTTCTTTATACTCAATTACTAATCATAACATAGCAAAAAAATTTTTTTTTTAAACACGCTGTACTTTAAGCCGACGATGTGTTATAGGCATATATCTGTAATATGATTTAAAAAAATCATCAAAATATTTTTATAATGATTATAATTGATAACATAATGATAAGTATGACTCGGACGTCCGTAATGTATTTTGTATATTATACGGTTGAATCACTCACGCCGAAAATCATTACGTAGTCAAAATGAAATATTAAACTTCAACATTTATTTGTCAGCGATTAGAATAAAAACCATAACTTCCATCCATAAATATTATAAAATAATTTTGCGATAATACTAATCTCTTTGTCTACTTTTAATCTTTTTACGAATTTTTCCATTCACGATTAACATTTTTTTGACATGATGAATAACAACGAGACTGGCCTGCAATAAGCAGTATCTACAGGTCTAATCAAACTACATGCATCCAACAGTCAAATACATAGTTCTGAGTTCTGACCCGATACTAACTTCGAGTTTTGTGTCGTGGGTTTTAGAAACTACAAGAGACTTTTCGGTCTCACAATAACCCAGACCCAAAGCACATAAAAATGTTTCGGCGCGGGGATCGAACCCGCAGCTTCTCATTTCGCAATCTGGTGTCTAGTCAATTACGCCATCGAAGTTGTCATTTAAAATGCATATAAAGTAAAAGAAGTTAAGAAGTCATTTTATGAGTCAGTACTTTAAGTTATTAGCTATTGTAGGCGCCATTGAATGTCCATTGCTGTTGATCTCATAGCCATCCTTTAGTCAGTACAAAAAATATATATTTACATAAGTCGTAAACTATCCATAGTCAGTTATTTACGTTTTCGTTATTAAAAACCCCTTGCAATAATGTTTCCACCTGGGACACAGATTAGCTATAGGTATCTCCGGCCTAGATAGAATCTAAATCAGCTGAAACCGTATAATATTCTGTAATCTCGGCGGGAAGAATTTATCGATGAAATAATCGGTTCAAAATGTTTTAATATTATAGTAGTTTTTATTAATAGCTAGCTGTGGGGTCCGGCTCTGCCCGGGCACAATTTTATAAAATTATGATAAGTGCCGTATGTCCTTTACCCAGGCCCTATCTATATCCATATCAATATCATTCAAACCGGTTCAGCGAGAAAGCTTAACACACACAAATACACAGATGTACTTTCGCATTTAAAACATTATTACATACATACATAAACTCACGCCTGTATTCCCGGAAGGGGTAGGCAGAGGTGCATTTCTGCACCCACATTTCGCCAGGTATGTGTCAGTCCCACGTAATAGGGGGCGAGCCTATTGCCGTTTTTCGGGCGCAATTCCAGACTCCGTGCTGCTACTGAGAATTTCCTAATGGAAAAACCCAATAACACTATGCCCGACCCGGGAATCGAACCCAGGACCTCAAGGTCGCTTGGCACATACTTGTACCCCGAGACCACGAGGCAGTCAAAATTAAAATTAAATAAAAATAAAATAAAATATTATTATTATGGAATTAGTATGCATAATTATTAGTGAGATAAGGTATCGTTGTCGGCAACGTCGCTCTACCTACAGCTTGTCTACCAATTTAATATTTTTAATAATGAATGCTTTGTAAGTGTACTTAAATTTATATAGGCAGTTTTGAAGACTATTGTGTTATTGAATGGTGAAAAATATTCCTCTTAGGCCAATCAATATAGTCTGGAGAATACAATGAGATGCAGTGAGTTTAATTTTGCATTAGAAATGTAAAAAAATATACAGTGTTTAATTTATTGGCCATTCTTTCACAGAAAACGTTTAATAACGTCGAAGTTCCAGTTATCCTAACTTCGTCCATATCTGTCACCTGATATTAATTTTAGAAAACCAGTAACGCACTTAAAATTTCCTAGAGTTTTATATATTCCTTCGTAACATCAATTAATATTTCGCGAGCTGCTGTCCTGTATTTATATAATTAAAAAATGCTAGCATCCGAATTAAATTAAATTTCTTTTGCAGTTATTAAACGTAAGCAATGGTGCGCAATGGCGGGCGGAACACGTGGAAACCTCACACTTCTACACAAACAAAGACATAGATAGATTAATAAGCGACACAGAGGCGACGGTCACCAACGAGCTCGAGGGTGGTGACCGTCAGAAAGCCATGAAGAAGCTGAGAGTACCACCGCTGGGAGAGCAACAGAGTCCATGGACCACTTTTAAAGTGGGCCTGTTTTCTGGCTCGTTTATTGTGCTGGCCATCACTGTCGTACTTTCGGGTAAGTTGTATGAAATCATTTGTTATGTTATGATCTACTAACGGCTGACGATCTCATCAACATCGCTGGAGATGGCTGGATGCAGGCCGATTCCAACAAACCGCTCTCGAAATCTTTGGGGGAGGCCTGCAGTCAACGTCTTATGTCTGATGATTACGATAAAACCAAGAAAGAGTTCTGTTTTTGATATAATAAGTCTTAAAACAGCTTTATAGATCTGGCTGGTCATGTCGTGAAAAGTTTACAAGATCCGAAGCCTTTTAAAATGCTGCGGAACAAATATTTATATGTCGGAGGAAAAGGGGCTTTTAAATTTGTGACTTCAGCAACTCTTGACGTCACAATTGTTGGTTTCATGATGATTATTCATATTTTGTGTTTTCCTTACGAAAACTTCACAACTGACAAGGCTGAAAGCCCAGTATTTTTAAGAATAGTAGTCATATCATTATTATTGGAGGATTCATTTTGAGAAGTGATTTTCACGATCAACTTCAATCAAAATTCCTTTTTATTTCCCAATACATCGGATGTTTGCTGTCCGTGCGTAGACGCACGAATGCCTCGCTCTGCTGCAGCGGGCAGCTTCTTATAGACAGAGTAGTGGGGCGATCGACACCGCAGTGGGGCGACCGCCCGTGAGTCATTCTTGTTTATGCAAGAGCGATGACGTAGCTCTCAGTATATAGTTTTACGCCGTTATATACAATAAATAATACGCCCTAGAGTTACTTAGTTCTGAGACCACACTAAAATATTAGTTCTATATTGTTTAAAAAAGAAATCTATATAAATATTCTCGGCGATCCAATACACGAACTCTCTTTTATCAATCAGTTTAATTAATTTTTTTGGTTTCTCATCCCTTTGTTCTTCGCCAAATTCCAAATAGCTACCATTCTTACACGTTAATACGCAGTGATTGATAAAAATATATCCCTTTTATGTCCTTAAAAAAGATTTCTTGGAATCACAGTTTGGGTGAAGCGTAGGTTTACTCATTTAAATAACCTTGCATCATCAATAGCTTATGAGTAAGAAATAACACATTATCAATCTTTGTAATATGAATTTTATTATTTTAAACAAAGCCTGGTATATATAATATAATGTCTATCGCTAATAGGTATACAAATATGAAATTTAAAATGCAAAAAACATATTGAGATCTGGACAATGAGTAGTGGATTCAGGAATTATATTTAGAATATTAGTGACCGTTAAGAGTAGACTACAAATAAGTCACTAAAATATAAATGCAGAATATGGTTTCGCTATTTTTATAAGTCGTGATGGCCTAGAGGTTTAGGCACGCGGTCGAGAATCTCGACGGTCGCGGGTTCAAACCCCAGGCACATACCTCTGACTTTTCGAAGTTATGTGTGTATTCACATTGAATTATCACGTACTTTAACGGTGAAGGAAAACATCGTGATAAAACCTGCACACCTAAAAAAGTTCTTAGGAATTTCTTGGATGTGTAGTCCGCCAACCCGCACTAGGCCAGCGTGGTGGACTAAGGCCTAAACCCTCTCAGTTGTAGAGGAGGCCCGTGCCCAGCAGTGGGACGTATATGGGCTGATGATGATTTTTTTAATATCGTTCAGGATTTGGGATACTTTTATCCTAGTTCGTAGTTTCTACGTAGACTGTAGCCCATACAGTGTTGAAACTTGAATGCACTAAGGTTCTCACTGCACAAAGTAATTTAAAAAGAAGAAGAAACATTTTGGGGAAATCTGTATAGGACCGGCCGGTGATAAGCCGGTGGGCTAAAGCCTAAAATAAATATAATATACTACAACTATAATGAAAGACAGCGGACAATGTTCAAATACTAAATACTATTTTAATGGAAACACGAATTCAATTGAAGGTTTTTTGAAGGGATTGTTACGATTTAAATTTTTCCTGCCGCTACTGATTGAACCTGTTTGATGGCAAATAACAACACGACAATGTCTCGTATTAAATTTATGGTGACAACTGTCAACCTGAAAGATTACACCAAATTTCTCAAGCGTATAAATTTACAAGGTTAAAGGTCCTTTGATTCTTGTGGACGGGAAATCCAAAATATTTTAGAATGTTCCTACATAAACTAGATCAAAATATGTTACAATTTTGGCATGCCCAATTTTAGAAAACAAGCTAGTACATTTTATAAGCCTAATTAGACGATTTTGGTTTGAAATGTTGCGGCAAAATTTGGGCATAATGATAGAATAACAGCCCCAACGTCTTAGACAGACGCAATAACAACTGAAGTACACACCAACATAGTTATTATAGAAGCGTCGTAGTTAACAATAAAAGTAAATTGTACAATGGTGCTTCGTAAGTTCTTACAACTGTTGAGCTAAGTTCAAAAGTTAAATCGCCCAATTCCACTGTTGGGCACAGGCCTCCTCTACAGCTGAGAGGCATTAGGCCTTATATAGAATAGACAACTTTTAAAGACTAACAAGTCTCAATGATTTCGTTCTAATAAACTTCATTTGTAAAAAATGTGAAGTCATCTCTATGTACGAGTATTTTATCAGTCGACGGTTCCTTCAAGGCTAGAGCGTGATGTGTTACTCAAGTTTTTATGAAATCATTAACGGTATCATGTCATGAAATTAAGGTTCATAGCGCACAATGGGACTTGTTAACATGCGAAAATGCTCAGTTATCAGACGATGTTATTTGTGTAATTGTGATATCAGTCAATTCTCAGTGATGACTTGTAATTTACAGGGGATGTTAATTTAGATTTTTAGAGAACGTGGCGGGGTATACCTATCCATCCGGATATAATTAACTGTAAGGTGTAAAACTCGCTCTATGTATGTAAAATATTTAAAAATGCTGGCATAATGTCCCCTAGTATGTTTTTTAATAAATATACCCAATAGTCACATACGTGGTTCTGAACTCACACTAAGATCCTAATCTTTTGTCGTTTATAGTATTACGCTTATAACAAACTTGATTACCTCAACTCGATAAAATTTGTGTCGGTTTTCAACTAATTATACACGTACTATAAATTGTGATTATCATCATCCGTCCATATAATCCCACTGCTTGACACAGGCCTCCTCTATTACTGAAAGGGTTTAGGCCTTAGTCCACCACGCTGGCCTGTTGCGTGATGACGGACTACACACTCAAGAAATTTCTATGAGCATTTTTAGATGTGCAGGTCTCCTCACGACGTTTTCCTTCATCGTTAAAGTACGTAATACTCATTGTAAATACACACGTAACTTTATAAAGTCAGAGGTGTGTGCCCGGCAGGGCTGGGCAAAATACATGCTTTGCTTTAATTGAAATACAAATTACAAAATACTGTATCGCAAGTAATTAAAATACGAAATACATTTAAGTAAGGTATTTGAAATACAAAATACAGTATTTTAGCTATTTTTAATTGAAATACAAAATACAAATTACAAAATAATGCATATTTATTTGTTTCGAAATATTATTTTTTTTGAAGGCGGTTTTTATTTTGTTATTGCAGGTCCTGATGAGCACAAACTTGATTTTAAATGAAGGCTAAATGTATTTTAATAAATGTATTTTGAAGCCTCGAGTATTTGAAATACTAATTACAAAATACTTCGGCTTCACGTATTTGAAATACAAATTACAAATTACATTTTAAGAAAGTAATTAAAATACAAATACAAAATACGTATTTGTATTTCAATTACAAGTAATTCAAATACTGCCCAACCCTGGTGCCCGGGGTTTGAACTCGCAACCTTCAAATACAATTAACCGAGAAATACACGACCGCGCGCCTAAACTTCGAGGCCATGACTACTTAAATAAATTTTGTTGTAACAATCCCATCTACAATAAATCGTTAAACAAGCTTTCGTGTACCTACTCATTGTGTACAGATAACTGGGGATTAACTAATAGACGTTGTATATGGTTCATATACTTCAAGGGATATTGCTACCTTCAGTTAATTTATAGTAAGTGTTATATTTACGATGGTTGAGGATTTTTCCCGTGCGCACGGTATAAATTGAGGGATTAACGTTTAACTCTGTAATGTCATGTTATAAACGTTTATGGAACATTTATACGACGCGATGACCAGACAGACATATGTATTAGGTGTAACAGAAGGCTTTTATATATAAGTAAAAGAAGAGTTACAAGACACGTAGTCAAAGCCTTGACTATTTGTTATCGGAACATGGAAGATATTTTCGGATCGTTTGGAAATTGAATATTTTGAATCAACACACGTCACAGTACAAAACAGAACCTCATAGTTCAATATTTTGTCTCTCGCTTTGCTGTGGAGGGAAGTGAACTTTGAGGGAAGTTCCAACTCTTCTTTTCTCTCTTTTTTTTATTAACTTCCCTTAGATTCGCTGAGCTTCAGTGCTCGGCGTCAATACTATGTGTGCCGCTGTTGATCCTATAGGACAGGAGTTACAGTGGTAGGTACGTGGTGGGATAAAAAACACAGGGCGAACAACTCGTCACATAAGCCTAGCTCATCTTTATGGGCTAGATATAAACACTTCTTATGCACACAGCGTTTCCAAGTTTATTGTGCGTTTCGTGTGTATATAGTCACTTACTATCGTGGGATGACAACATACATTACGTTTGTGTACTTTATAAAGTAAATTTAGTGGTTTGAATGACATGACTTCAGTATCTTATTCAGATTCTACATACATACATATACTCACGTATGTATTACTCTAAGAGGTAGGCAGAAGTGCATTTCTGCACCCACATACCTATCTCCGATTTTGTTTTCGTCCCACGTAATAATAGTTAGCGATCTTATTGCCGTTCGTTTTGGGACGTTTTATTTAGATTCTATATAGGTACATAAGACACAAAATAGTGGCTCTAGGCACTACTAGTTGTATTCCGGTATCAACCAGTGCACATCCGGTCTTGATAATCGTTTTATTGATAGGCGTGGATATTGGCGAGAAAGAGATGGCAAGTCATCAATTGCCTCATCTCTATCGCCTTCCCGCAACATAACTATATTTTGACCAATTTAAAATGATCGTAAGCATGTAAGAAGGAAGATTTTACATATTGAAAAATTGTCTTTATTTAGGGCAAGGCTTTTTTGGTTAAAAGCCAAAGTGCCAAACGAGAAAACGCGGGTACGAACACAGAGAATTTTGTTAGGAATATAGGAGTTTGTGAAACAAGGAAAAGTCTTTTATTGTTTCTGTTGCTTATGACACAAGATTAATATTTCAATGCGGCAGATTGCGTGTTTTATTAATTTCTTCAAATAAGTTAACAATGGAACAAATATGGCCCTAAGTAATTTTGATAGGATTACCTTATCTTAGTTAACGCATACATTATGCAGTCGACAAACAATGCTAAATATACAGTTTACCTTGAATAACTTATGTGGTCACCTGCACAGGTCACCTTAATCCTCCATTAAATATTTACTCGCGATGCTAGGGTAGGTCGGGTGCTCAAGGGTAGACGGTATGCAAGCGTACTTGGTAAATAATTTGATAACACGTTTGCAATGAAATACTGCACTTAGCCATGTAATGCATACACAACTAAAGCATAATGCATCTGTTGTTCTTGTCATCTGTTTAGTATATTTATGTGGTAATGTTAGGCTGTTGGACTAGCAAATCGTATTTATTTGTTCTAATTGTTTAGTTTAATCATAATGAGACTCAGAATGCAATGAATTTGATTGCTCCCCTTAATTGCATCAATAAAATCACAATGCAAGTACTACCAATCTAGGATTCTCTTTGATTAATCTAGAATAGAATGGAAAACCACGTCATGTTAAAACAAGATTGTGAAACGTTTTACTTAACTATTCAGGACAGCAAATCAAATCAAATCAAATTATCTTTATTCAAATAGACTTTTACAAGTTCTTTTGAATCGTCAATTTTACACTTCTTAATTTTTTTAAACTATTGCCGCAATCGTAAAAACGACCATTATTGCCCATAGGCCTACAAAAATGTTCAATGCGAATCGATAAAAGTGTTATCATATCACTAATTACTATGATTTTATTTCTTTTTAAAAAAGTATTGTAATATATTTTTTTTACTAAAAAAGTTTTTCTTTTGTTCCAGCGTTATTCCACGACGGCGCGACGGAGAACATCAAAACGGCGTTCAGATTGTATCGAGGACCATTCCTTTTAGTCGAATTCATATTTTTAATAGGCATCAACGTGTACGGATGGCGGTCTTCCGGAGTGAACCACGTGTTAATATTCGAGCTAGATCCGAGAAATCATTTGTCTGAACAGCATCTGATGGAGTTGGCGGCGATATTCGGCGTGGTTTGGGCGCTCAGTATACTAAGTTTTATATACAGCGCCAGTCTAAGTATACCACCGTTTGTGAACCCCTTGGCATTGGTGATAATAATGCTGGCGTTCCTATTCAACCCACTGAAGGTCTTCCGACACGAAGCTAGGTTCTGGTTCCTGAGGATATGTGTAAGTTTGACCAATTTTTTTTATTGTTTAGTTAGTTGATGTTATTATTGCTTTGCTATCATTAAGGAGGTGCTAGCTTAATTCGTATAACACTTTGCAAACCAATTTTTTTAGAGTGACATGATTATTCGAAAATTCGGTCCTGGGTTCGATTCCCGGGTCGGGCAAAGTGTTATTGGCTTTTTCCATTAGGAAATTCTCAATAGCAGCACGGAGTCTGGAAATGTGCCCGAAAAACGGCAATAGGCTCGCTCCCTGTTACGTGGGACTGATACAATTACATGCTTGGCGAAATGTGGTGCAGAAATGCACCTCTGCCTACCCCTTCGGGGAATACAGGCCTAAGTTTATGTATGTATGTAATTATGGCGTCTTGGATATCAAAATACATGTGTACATCTTTGAGTAGTCGTGATTAGTCTACAACCGAGCTATAAATAATTACGACAGTTCCAGTTTATAATTGTAAAAAATTGCTTACGTAATAGTTAGTCCCTAGCATATATCAAATTATTGAAGAATCAAAAAAATTTGTCCCAGGTTTCATGAATAATGATATCAAAATATTAAAATAAAAGTTTCTCATAATTGTCGATACAGAAAGACTTGTATCTCATAGTGTATGACTGTTAGTTTTATCTGTTTATATACCATATAAGTAGTGATGGCCGCGAGGCTTAGGTACGCGGTCGAGAATCTCGACGGTCGCGGGTTCAAACCCCAGGCACACATCTCTGATGTCTGACTTTTCGAAGTTATGTGTTATAAAGAATTATCACGTACTTTAATGGTGAAGAAAAACATCGTGATAAAAACTGCACCCTAAAAGTTCTTAGGAATTTATTTGGTACGTAGTCCGCCAACCCGCACTAGGCCAGCGTGATGGATTAAGGCCTAAGCCCTCTAAGTTGTAGACGAGGTCCGTGCCCAGCAGTTGGACGTATATGGGCTGATGATGATGATTTATATACCATATTGGTTGTTCCAGGGTCGCATCCTGGCGGCGCCGTTCATGCCGGTGCTATTCGCGGACTTCTGGCTGGCGGACCAGTGGAACTCGTTCGCGGCGGCCTTTCTCGACTTCCACTATTTAATCGCGATCTATGTCGCCGGCACGGACTTCTATAACGTCCATAGTGGGTATATGAAATTATTTTTCTACACACATTTTACTCATACCGCTAGTTATATGCAGAAGTGTAATCAAGTATTACGGCGTTATAAAAGCCACAGTAAGGATGTGGGTAGGACCTCCAGTCTTGTGGGAGTCTATAGATTTCTTCATATGGGCTCCCGGTACAAGAACAAGCGTAGCTCTAACTTTTTCTAGAAAGAGACTACAAATTCTCTTTAAGGTAAAAGAACAAAAACCGTTTAAGGAGCAGCGGTCAGGTGTATGGAAATTGCTTTAAGCTATGGTCTTCAATTCTGCAGCTTTATTATATTAATGTCCTAGAGACTTAACATGGACCTGCCTCCACCTGAAATTCATCGACCCATATACATCCCTCTGTTGGGCATGGGCCTACTCTACAACTGAGAGGGTTTAGGACTACACACCTAAGAAATTCCTAAGAATATTTAGGTGTGCAGCTTTCCTCTCGATGTTTTCCTTCACCGTTAAAGCACGTGATATTTCATTATGGATACACACATAACTTGGAATAGTCAGAGGTGTGTGCCTGGGGTTGAAGCCCGCGACCGCCCGCCTAAACCTCGAGGCCATCACTACTTTTAATAATATATTATTTTAATAACACTAAGAGTCTGGAAATGTGCTCCAAAACGAATACATTTGCCCCATACATGGGAATTGGGACTTTTTTTTTACTAGAGAAAAGCGCCTTAAGCTCCCTCTTCGGTACCTCGGGGGAGGCCCAAAAAGGGTATGTCGGGGTCACCGGCCTTCCAACTTAACGCGTGGAACTATTGTTCGCTTGGTTGAGTTGGGTCCCTAACCAATCTCCTACGCCGGCATACCGACTAAAACCTTTCCATGGCCGTCTTGCGCATTTTGGGCGGTACGGTAAATACAGGGCGAACGCCCTTAATTGTTTCCCGTTGCCGCCCAGCGCTCTGTCCAAATGTGGACTCCTCTGCGATAGGGGGATTTCAGATATCCCCCACTTGGCCCTATTTTGGACGCTCACATGGTGTGCACATCTCGGAGTTGTGCAACTCTTGTAAGGGTGTACCTCCCCCGTAGTACGCCTAACAACCCCGATAACCCCTATTAGTCGCCTCTTACGACAGGCAGGGAATGCCGTGGCGGTATTCTTACGCTCCCAACCACAGGGCGGATGGGAATTGGGACTAATAATACAGCTGCGAAGTGTGGGTGTGATCTTGATTATCGTCCCTTAAAACTTCAACCAAACCATCAAATAAAATTTCCACATAATACAATTATTCTACCTCATAAATTCTGTATAGGGCTTGAATTTTGATTTTATGAAGTATAAATTGTGTCACCCAGACGCGTTCGAGTCGACGCAGTGGTTCATAATAACCCGCGCGGCGGTGAACATCGTGCCGGCGTGGACGCGCTTCTGGCAGTGCCTGCGGCGCTACCGCGACAGTCGCGAGGCGTTCCCGCACCTCGTCAACGCCGGCAAGTACTCCACCACCTTCTTCGTGGTGCTCTTCTCCACGCTCAGGACTATTTATAGCGGTCAGTATTTGTTTAATAACGTTTTCTTAGTTTTTTGGGGGTATACAAAAATAACTTATGTAAGACATTGCTTTTAGATGCTTATAAAAAATCTGTACTGCCACTGAAAACACCCAATCAAATCGAGGGACCCACTAAGCAATCGAATGTTCCATATATAGAAATAAACTTTGTTTAATTCTATTTAAATAAATAAAAATTACAAACGTATAATAAATTATTTTTAACTTAAATAACGAAACAATAATTTTACAAACTGAACTTGATATCTGCTTTCGTAATGCCCTCGCCGCACCAAGTCATGCCTCTTTGAGCGGACAGACGGACGTCGGACGGACGTCTTTTATAACATTCACACGTAGTAGAAGTGAAACGTTCAAAAATTTTGGCTTTCGAAATATTCCGAAACTGGGAAGGAAGGTCATGTGTGATGTGTACTAAAAGTTACTATTAAAATTAAATTACGGATTGGTGTATTAGTTGAACGGGTGATATCACAGTTACTCTTATGTTATAATATTTAAATTATGCAATCTAAAATATTAGAAATAAAATTAAAATTTACTGTACCTATTGTACGACTCGGTCTTGACCATACGTGACGAAAGCAATACTGTCGCGTTTTCGCTTCATCGACTTTCAAATCACAACGATGCTAAAGAAGTATACATGTATTTTTGGCAGATCGTTACTTGAACTCGTACGACAACCCGTTCCTGTACGCGTGGTTCGCGTGCCAGCTGGTCTCGTCGCTGTACACGTACACGTGGGACGTCAAGATGGACTGGGGACTGTTCTCCTGCGGGCCCGGCGCGGAGAACAAATTCCTCAGGGAAGAGATCGTTTATAGTCCAGGGGTGAGAATACTTTCACATTTCTAGTTTATGCTATTATATTCTGTCTGCATGTATTCGGTATTGGCCCTATAAGGATAAGCTTATGTATGAGTAATAAGACACATTGGATATGTCTTATAGGACGAGTAAAACTTCAATAAAACATTTTAACCATTCGCAGTAGTGCTAACTTCTAATACCTATGTTACTACACAGCTACTGCTAAGCCCTCTTTCAATTTTATTTACATACACATAGTAACACACACACACGCAAACACGACATCCGTTAATAACCTTTTTTTTTTTTTTTTTTTTTTTTTTTGTTCTCGAGGGGAAAGCTGTTTATGGCTCTACTTCCCGCCAGCCCCGGGGGAGGGGGGGGCGGGAAGCGTATGTCGGGGTCACCGGTCTTCCAGCCCGGCGCGCGGCGACGTCATGTCCGCGCAGATGTTAGTGCCGGGCTGGGTCCCTAACAAAATTCCCTAAACCGGCATACCGACCAAAACCCCCCGGTGGCCATCTCCGCGCCGAGTGGGGCGACCGCGGTACGTTGGCGAGAAGCGCCAACCGTAATGCCGCAGCCGCCCGGTGCGCCTCCGAGACGTTAATGTCTCGGCCGTCTCGGAGTATGTGGGGGGCGCAGTTGCACCCCCACTAGCTTGGTTCGGGCGCCCCGGTTGTGAATGGGCGCCCGCGACGTACACAGGCCACAGTGCCGCCGCCCCTCTCGGGGTCACTTTCAGTGAGGACGCGCCGCCCCCGCAGCGCGCCCAGCGACCCCAAGGGCCCCTTTGAGTCGCCTTTTACGACAGGCAGGGGATACCGTGGTGGGATTCTAACGCCCCCTTGCCACAGGGCAGGGCGCCGGGTCTAGTTATCTCTGTCGACCCGGCGCCTCCTTCTCTGACGTCTTTGGCGGGCGGGATCGTTGATCTCTCGATCCCGCTCCGCGCTCTCCTTCTGCGACATGACGTGCTCGCAGAAGGAGAGCATCGCTCGCCACGACCTCGGACTCCCGACCATTGAAGATACGACGGCCGGGAGCGAGAGGTCGCCACATCCGTTAATAACCTAGGATTTTTCGTGAAAAAAAAAAAAAAAAAAAAAAAAAAAAAAAAAAAAAAAAAATGTTTTTTCTTGACATACTGGCACCGCACTGTAACCCCACAGACGTGCAATGGTATGTGCTTAGAATGAGCAGAATAGCACATTGATATCGATAACATACTAACAATATTATGGTATTATTGACTACGAAATATCGATATTTTATATAACGAAATAATGATGAACTATAAAGTCATATGCTAAAAATAATAAAACAAATAACATATAGTACTTTGCCCGACCCGGGAATCGAACTCGAGACCTCACGTTTTACACGAAACTTATACGTAATACGACTAACCAGACTATTAAAGATCTAGAAAGTTATCAAATTACTCGTATCATTTCAGTTCTATTATTTCGCCATAGTGGAGGACTTCGTGCTCCGTTTCATCTGGACCGTGTCGTTCGTGCTCACAGAACACGATTACGTCAGTTCCGAAACTATGGTATCAATATTGGCGCCGCTAGAAGTGTTCAGGTAATACACATCTTAAACTTTTTGAAGTTAAATGTTGTGCTATAAAAAGGAACGTATTTAATATTAATAATCAATCGTTAAAAGTTTGTGTGTCTGAGCACGCAATTTGCTTAGTTACGTGAAGGTTATCAGCCCCAGTAGGCTACAGTACTGGACTAAGACCAATATCGGCAAATGCAGTGAAGGACGTTTAGATGTCCAGACGACCTGTTGAAGTTATCCTGTAGGCCGCTCTGGAAGCCTGGACGAAAACTTTGTTCAGCAGTAGATGTGTTGTGGCTATTGATGGACCTAGACCTATAGACCTGCATCTAGTAAACATTATCCCACTTATCAACGTTCAGCAAGACCCTTGACCCTAAGGTTAAGGACTCAAGAGTGATCCCCTAACATGCGGTAGTTAATAATACACTTCTTACAGATAATTTTTATTCACTATGTATATCTATGCAGACGGTTCATCTGGAACTTCTTCCGGCTGGAGAACGAGCACCTGAACAACTGCGGCAAGTTCCGAGCCGTGCGAGACATCTCGGTGGCGCCGCTAGACTCCTCCGACCAGGCAGACATCATCCGCATGATGGACCATCCTGACGGGGTCATCAACAGGTACACCACCAGCAGCCATCATCATCATTTCGCTAGGGGAAGGGTCCAAAATCCCTGCTCTGGTTGCAGACTCACTTCCCAACCCCTCTGCCTCTGCCTTGCATTACTATGCAGTGTAATATTTGAAAGATCCTATGATATAATATATAGGATATTTGAAATATCCTATATATTACACTGCATTACTATGCAGTGTAATATTTGAAAGGCCTCTAGAACCTTACAGTCGAGTTTAAAAATATTTTGCCTTGTTATAAATCTACTTATTTAGTAACATTTCAAGATAAAAAAAAATCGTAGTTATGCTAAAAAAGTTCTTTTCTTTATTTAAACCGAACCGCTCCCACTTTTGTGAGATATAAAAAAGTTAAAGTTAAAATTTTTAGGTGATAGAACTGCTAAAAAAATTACCTACTTTTTTATAAGAATGGAGAAGATGCTGCAGTAAATCTTATTAACAAGAATCGGTCATAAATATTTCATATTTTGTTACAGATTAACAAAGAAGAAGAATGCAAAAAAGACAAAAGAGAGCGATAGAAGGCCGCTGCTGAAGAAGGAGTCCATCCAGGAGCTGCAGCTGGAACTAGACCTGTCCTCCAAGATGTTGTAACTAACTGTGATACACTTAGTACTTATATTTGTAGCAAATCTTATACATAAGTATTATTCGAATTATATTTATAGTAAACTATCTTTTTAGAACTTCATGAGTTTTATTTACGAAATGCAAAAATGTTAGGAGATACCGCCACAAATACGTGGTTTAATAAATGTCAAGATGTCAGGATCACGCTGTACGGTGAGCAACGAAAGTAGACTTAACATCATCATCATCAGCCTATATACGTCCTACTGCTGGGCACGGGCCTTCTCTACAACTGAGAGGGTTCAGTCTGCCCTGTCAGTAGAATTATATGTATCATAATTTGTCATAACTATTCCAGCCTAATTGGGTCATAATAGGAATAAATAAATATTTTTTACGAAAATATACATATATTCGCGGCGACATTGTGTACAAGAAGCAATTTTAAAATTGTTAATTCAACAAATTTCATTGAAGCCAATAGAAGCGAAGCGTGAGACCGATACAGATCATATAATACTTGATTAAAACTTAATAACGTAACGACCATAAAATTAATATTTATTTACAAAAATGTTTATAAGGCATTTTTCTGAGACTTCTCTTTGCCGGCGTGATATCTTCTTTGTTAACCTTCGGTTGTCTCTGTCATGTTGTTCATGCATCTGAAATTGCAAACAACGACATATCGCATTTAACGTCTAAACCACTATTTGCATTATTTTTGGTGTTGGTATTCTGTATACAGACCGTTAACGAAAACTTAAAGGTAGTAGTTATGGTGATTAGGAAAACTTAATTATTTTTTTTTGCGTCATTGTGATTGTTATTTTCAGTTGTAGGGGAGGCCCGTGCCCATCAGTGGGGCGTATATGGGCTGATGATGATGATTGTTACATACATACATACATAACCTCACGCCTGTATTCCACGAAAGGGTAGGCAGAGGTGCATTTTTGCACCCACATTTCGCCAGGTATGTATCAGTCCTACGTAATAGGGGGCGAGCCTATTGTCGTTTTTCGGGCACAATTCCAGACTCCGTGCTGCTACTGAGAATTTCCTAATGGAAAAACCCAATAACACTTTTCCCGACCCGGGCATCGAACCAGGATCCCTAGATCGCACGGCACATACTTGTGCCGCGAGACCACGAGGCAGTGATGATTGTTATCACCGTAACTATTACCTGTCTTCATTTCTGGTCATGTATGTGACCTGTATGTAGGACATTGGGGAAGGATATTAGGTATTTTTTTAATTCATTCATTAACTATAGATGTGTTGAATTACTTAATCTAAATTAAAAGGTAAAACCAATTTACTATTGCACTCAGAAATTAAGAACCTCAATCATTTACAAATCTGATGTGAGCAAAAAAAATTTTATGTACAAGAATATTTTACAGAGATAGACACGGTAACTATTATCAGAATGCGGTTAGCTCCCCCAAGTTATCGAACGGTGTAAGAATGTGTGATAAGTGACCTGGTGAGGTGACTAGGAGCGCAGCGCCTCGAGGCGGGACTGCATCTCGTCGAGCTCGGTCTCGTCGGGCTCGGGCTCCTGGTCGCGGCTGGTGGAGGGCGCGCTCACCGAGCTGGGCGGCGCCGGCGCCTCGCCCAGCTTGCCCTGCGTCAGCTCCCACAGCACCTGCGCACGGGACACCGCTCAGGAAACATTCACACACACTTTTACAACTTATGTATTCGTAATTAATTATCACGTACTTTAACGATGAAGGAAAACATCGTGAGGAAACCTGCACACCTAAAAGTTCTTAGGAATTTCTTTGGTGTGTAGTGTGCAAATTCGCACTAGACCAGGGTTAAGGCGGACTAAGGCGTTAACCCTCTCAGCTGTAGAGGAGGCCGGTGCCCAGCAGTGGGATGTTTATGGGTTGATGATAAACTGAAACTCCTAACCACGGGAAAAGTATATGAAGTTGTTTTGTGATCTTATATTGTAAGTGGTAAATTAAATATAGATATTTTAGAAAATTATGTGTCTATCTTCTTCGACGTCATCATCACGGGACACAGCTCATGGCAATAGCTGCTGAATGACCTTTATGATATTTTTCAACTGGTCAACGTTAAAACGAAGGTGGCCATATATGAAAGTATGATATCAAAATTAGTCCTACATACCTTATCGACCTCATTCTGCGCCGCTTCCTCCATTTCCTCCTCATCTTCCATACTGGACATAGTGTCGTCCATCATCTCCTCTATAATCCCAGCACGCATCATCTCTTTGCTGAGTTCCTGCATTGTCGCCGCAACCTCAGGCAAACGGACCAACGCCTGCATAGCTCGCATCACCTAAAAATTCAACACATAAGTTAATAGGTTAGCTGCTATTGCCGTTTTTCAGTCACATTTTCAGGGAAAACCTATAACAACCCAACCCAGGATACAAACCCAGGACATCTATATAGCATGGCACATACTTTTACTGTAACACTTTTAGGCAGTCACCTTGTGTGTCATATATAATAAATAATAATAATTGCTTTAATGTTGTATTTGCTATGATTTTACCCAACTTACATAAATATATAAGAAACAGAAACAGTCAAAAACAGTTCAAAAATGTTGATTTTTTTTACCTCTGTTGACTTTTGCAGTGAACCTGCAACTCTTAAAGTAGCTGAAAAGAGAAAAACATGATGTGTAATATCTGCATGATGTAAATTGTGATCCTGATTTGTATGATTCTGAAGGTCAGTAGTATGTAATATGCCCCTTAAATAATAAATAATCCTGGGGTATCAGGAGGAGAGATTGAAGCTTTCCTTTCAACAATTTTTTTTTCTCATTATTATTTTAGGGATTTACAATCAATATGCTAGACCCATAGTACCCTTATATAATTCACATTTTACAGGAAAAATAAAGAACTAATGTGTTAAAAAAACTACCCAAGGAAGTAAATAGCATTTGGAATACTTATAGTGTATAACAAGTACATACACAAATTCAAGACAATTATTTGATGTCTTACTTAAATAACTATTTAAAAAAACTTTAAAAGCTATTAATATATAATTCATATGTAACCAGATTAGTTGCTTTTTAATTGTTTTGTAAATTTTTATTGGTCATTGACAGTAAGTTGTCCAATTGGATATATTATGATTCACTTTGTATTTTTATTATCATTGCTCTGTGTAAATTTTTAAGGATGATGACTTTCTTCTCTTATTTTAATTTCATTTGCCTCAAAAATTGTACTCACCTAATTGGTTTTTCATTTGTAATTGTACTGAATTTAAGTGTGCTTTACTGGTATATATTTTATTTATTGCTTTTCTTGACCTGATGATCTCCTTGGCCAGTATTGTACACACTTGTTTGTCATTCTTTGTAGCCGCTTCTTTAAGTGATCTTTTGATTTTTTCCTCCTCACGCTGTATAGCTATGTAGGATGTTGTGAATTTTTAGATTAATTAGGCAACTTAGTAATGTCTTGACTACTATTACAAGTAATTTTAAGCTTTAGAATTTTTAAATGTCATGAATGTTTTGATACGAAGTTTCAACTTCTTCTTCTCACAGTCTAAGTGTTAATATTTAAACTCTACAGAGATATGTGTAGTTTCACCTGCTTTTTACCACTACCACATACAGTACACTACGATAAACAGAAAGAATACTACGCACGCTACTTTACCTCGTATCTGCCTGTCCAAGTTATAGCCTTCTTTCCTTAGTTTATGTGACCACTCGTTCACCTGAAATAATCAACACAAGAGTGATCAAAAAACGAAATTTGAACCATTTTTATCATAACAGAACACTACTGTACCATTTCTTTTGGGTTTCGTTCCGGTGATTTACCGAATAGACCCATTTTTATTAATAATTTTTATTTAATTTGCCAATTTTTTAACAAAATAATTTGTTTTGACATTTGGTTGACATACATCTGGGAAGGTGATGTCATCGATGTTTCTTTATTCCGCAAGGAACCGGCTAAGGTCGAAGACCATGCTGCCAAGACTTCAGTAATTTAATTTCATGTTTGATGAATGATGATGATGATGAATGATGAAAGAAAAAGGGCGGGAAATTCCCAAACTGAAAGGCGCGCCCCCCGTCCCTCCCACATACAACCCTTAATCCCTTCACTACAATAGTGAACAGAGAATCAAGCAATTCACCCCTCACCTCCCCCTTCCCCGTCCCACCGCATCGGTGGGACCGTCACTCCTGGATCAGGAGGCTCCTCCATCCTCTCGCCAACAATCACCAGAAAAGACTCACCAGATACAGCGAGACAGGGAAGAAAAAAGGGAAAACTAAATCAAACACACCACACACAATACCGACAAGCAACACTTAATCCCCCATTCACCATTATCAAGAAAAAAATAAAAATTATATGTGAGAAAAACAAAAAACGCGCCACTCAATCCGAACACTTCCCGCCCTTTTTCCGATGTCATCGATGTCTCATGCATATTTAAGAAACGGAACGTTTTTTTATAAACTTTTAAATTTATTATAAATATCAAACATAGAAAAATAGTTATTTGTTCTACAAGTTATTGTTAAAACAAATTTTATTGAAATATATTTTCTCTAAATAGCCTATTGTAAATTGTATTTTTTTATTATAAAGCCGTAATCAAAAATCAAAGCGTCAAAATTATTGCTTAAAGTTGACTTGACAGTTGAGTTTTTTTACCTGAACATTGTTGAAATAGGAGACACGAAATTTTAAAATTGCAATTAAGCTATTTTCAGAGTGAAAGTGAATGTGGTAGATCTAATTAAATCATCATATAGATGATTTATATGCTTAACAAGCAAGTTGGAGAAAGCGTTCCTGTAGAGGTAAGTTGATTCATTGTAGTGTTTTAGTCCAATATTCATAACAAAACTTACTTTTTACAACTAACTGTCTTATTTTAAACGTTTAAGATGCCTTTATTATTCCCTTTTTTAAAACTCATACCACCGGCACATTTAGGGGAGTAAAATACTTTACTTTTAAATAAATTTACTTTCACTAATGTTTACACAATACTTGTTTTCATTTCGAGGTTATGTTCTTAGCGGTGAAACAAAACTATTATTATAATAGGCGGAAGAAATTAATACGGTTTCTTTCCTATCAATGTTTGTTGTGGATTGTGATGAAGTATTACATAATCGTCTTTCAATGATTTTAATTCATTAAAGAAATATATAAATCAACTTGCTCAAAATTCTTTTTAATATGAGATATTAAGAAAACGTAAGCTTTATGTTGAAGTTGAACCTGTTTAGGTTTACGGCTGTAGTCTGTTAAAGGACCAGTAACATAAAAAAATAACAAAAACATAGATAAGTTTATAAATAGAAGAAATGAGACTAATTAATATTTCATTGGAAATATCATCATGCAACATTACTAAATAGGTCCTTGGCAACTTGATATTAATAGAAAAACCCTAAATCTTCTCAATAATAATTACCTTGCTTTCAAAGTAGGTTTTTATTTATTTTGGTAAAAGTTGTATCATGTGGGTATTCAAAAAATGTTGGAAAATTATATTAAATTAATACAATCATATTTTAATGTTATTTAGTGATTAGGACATTTAAAAGCTTATAATTATCACTAATCAATCTTAGTGAAGCAATAAAAGGAGCAGGGGACCAAAGAATAATTCATTGGCTTAATTAATAGCCAGACAGCTGTATTTGTCTTTGAATTTTTTATACCACCATTAACCATGGTTTAAAATAAAACATATAATAATTATATTGACTATTAAAAAAATGCAGGATAATTTAAACATACATACTATGTTAGAAAAACTTGGACACTTTATGCCTTACTTAAGAACTTCAATAACATTTATTTAAATTAAGAAATGATTTGGCTAATGAATGTGCTTTGGTGTTGGAGGAGATAAAACACGATTTATAAAAAAAATATGTCAGGTTCATTTGCGCTTGTAGCACAGTCCATAGAAGCTTTTGGGCTTTGTTACACATTAATTTTGTAATGTCTAGTTTATAATTGTTTATTATGGGGTCAGTATATTCTCATTTATATGTCAAATTGCTTTTGTTAAATAAAGATTCAAAGCTTAAAGATTGTTATTTTGAATTTTGTAAGGCAAGCTGGGCTTTTGAGCTTCTATAAAAGTACCGCCACTGAGTCCAATGTAATTGAACGGGGTATACAAGAAAATCCTATTCTGGCATATTGACCCAAACTTCTTGCTGGCCATCATGCAATATGCAATTTGGTATGGGGAAATTTTATATCAATCCTAGGTATGCGTCTGATTGCTCAGCCTGGCACAATGACAGACTTTGGACAGAGAGACAGACCCTATGAGAATAAAATTAGGGTCTTGTTAATCCAGCCTGACAAATGGCTGCTGCATAATCTCAGGGTGTTTGGTTAGATTCTTAGGGCAGGCAAAGGGTAATTGATTTTTTCTGCATTAGAAAATTTACAAAAACAGCACAGTGTGTGGAAATTTGGTCATAAAACAGCAATGAGCTTACCAATTAGGAGAGACTTAAGACACGCCTGGTGTAACATGAGTACAGAAATACTCTCATCAATTAATGTCCTTGTGGATGGGATAGCATAAGATGCTTAAAGATTGGGAATTAAAAAATCCCTACTCATTGTATAAGAGAGCTGTCTGATCACCAATGCTAAGACTGAAAGCTTGCGGCCCTCTCGACTGTCGCAAAATCTCATTCTGGCTCATCATTACTCATAATTGCATTCAGGACACATTCCAACAAATAAATTATTTTTTTTGGTTAATTTTAAAGCTGTAACTACATAAAAGATGTCCATCATATATTAACGAAATGTATATGAACTACTATTATGAAACAGGAATCCATTTTTGGACTTTGCACTAGGCGCCAGCGGGATCCTATTCAGTTTTCTTCCCGTCTTCAGTGATATTTCGTTCCGCTGCTATAACTCGAGATTCGAGATTTTGTGATCGGTATGATAGGGTAAGATTTTGTATAAGAATCCCGTTCGGCTATTCCGAGTTTAGGTCTTAAAATTCAACGACAAACCACATTTCGTTTCTGTATATTTTCCGGTTATGAGAGGTCAGTTTTCCTCGCGGTGCTTCTGCAATCAATATTGCAACAAAACACTACGATTGTTATGTTATGTAATATAAAATACATACGTATGTGAACAGAGCTATAATAATGTACTTAAAACTGACCTATGGAATGTAAATACGATTTATAATATCATTAAAACCTTATCTGAAGGGTCAAATTCAACTTGACTATATAAGAGCGCCAATTGATTTAATTACAGACAGCTGCTGGTATTTACTTCAAATATATCTGTTAACTGGGCATAGTGCAAATGATACACTATCGGCCTTAATATATTTATTTATATAATTCTAAGGATAACATAAATGTTATTAATCTATGTGGAAATAAGAAAATGAAGTGAAACAAATATAATATAAGCTTGCTTCTGAAGTATAAGGTCAAAACAACAAAAAATGTGTTGTAAGTTCCACGTAATATGGAGCAAACCTATTGCCGTTTCGGGCACATTTCCAGACTCTGAGCTGAATTTCCTAGTTTACTATTAGGAAACTCTCTCTTTCTACTAGGAAGGTAGCATTATCGTACAATTATATTGTACAATGTAGTCTACAGGGAGACTACAGCCTACCAATGTGTTTCAAAGTCTGTGTCAAAAGTTATTGTACTGTACGCTATGGCTCCATATGACGTGAGCTAAAAGAATATGGGTGTCAAGCCAGGTGAGTCTGTGTGACGAATAATGCGGTGCGGAAGATTGCATCGGTTGACGATGTCGCATTATGTTTGCGACACTGGTGTGACGCCCCATGTGCAATACAATTGTACATCGTCCGATATATGATTTTTTTTAACAATTTACAACAGATTTTACCATTTTAATAATTATCACAAAATATATATAATTGTAGTTACAATTAGATCTGAGCTAATAATTTCGAACTTATAAGCTATGTATAAAGTCAAGTATGAAATAATTATAAGCGCATCGATGTCATGAAAACTAGTCACCGCAACACAGTTTTTCAACTTTCGATACAGTTTACAAATATATTTGCTTCTTCCTAAAGTTTCACGTCATTATCACCCACGCATCAGCGAATCTTATTCCAGTATAGCTGCTACTATTATAACAGATAGGTTTATTTATACCCGAAACTTGTATTCTCCTCCCAACGGCACCAAAACAAAAACAGATCATCCCACGGACATTTGCAATAATGAAGACAAATATAAACAGACCGGTTAGACGAATTGTTACGTGGAACAAGTTGGAAAATTACCTAAATTGCCACGCAGTTGGATTGAATGAAGGCGTTCAGAAAAAACTCGGCCATTCCGTAATTGTACGTATCCTGCGGCGGCTGTCCGTGTAGCCTCGCTTCGGTACTTATGGTCTTTGTTTTTGTCACGTAAGACCTGAGTAGAGTTTTTATTTTGTCAAGACTGGTTCATCATAACAGTCCACATTCTACGATAATCATTTAAACATAACGATAATGAAGATTTAAATTGAGTTAAATTTTGGCGTGTAATATTATCTAATTGTCTTAAATTAATAAAAAATACATGTAAGTAACAATAACGAACATAGTTCTGATTCCTCATTTTTTGTGTCGAGGGTATCAGAATCTATGAGAACACGTCGGTGTAACAAACACTTCGACCCGGAACGTTTGTGGATCACACAAATGGATATTTTGGTGTGTAAGTCGAACCTACGGCCTCTCGTTTCACAGGCTGGTGTCTAACCAACTGCGCTACGGTGGCATTCAAATAAATAATAGAAAATATTAAACATACCTATTAGAATTTTGATGAAACAAAATTTTAAATTAGCTCGTAGGAAGGACTAATTCTGATCAATTCAGGAATAGCGTCTTTTTCATTCCTTACTTCTTATCCTTACTTTATTTGTAACGTTTGAACTGTTTTGCCGTTTGGTGATTTCCCCAAAGTAGTTTAATAATACATATATTGTCTTCTTTGTTTATCTAATACAATAAAAATACTAAGTTATTTTTTTTTTTAAATACAAAATTTATTTACTATTACAAATACCGTGAAATTAGTATTTACAGATAGACAACACAATTTTATTAATTAGGGTTTACAAACGATTCTATTGCCGGTAAGGAATTATTTTCGTAATATTTTCCATTTTTATTCCACGTGGAAGAATTTGCTTTACCTTTTGTATATTTTTAAAACATCATTTTGATGAGCAGTAGTTGAGGCATAATATAATTTATCAGAATACAAACCAAAAGTTAACTAGGTAAGTGCCATTAGCCAATTTATAATAGTTCAAAAGAAATATTGAAGTTTTAAACCAATACAAGTACAGTTGAAATAAACAAAAAGGTAGATCAAAGAGATAATCAAGAATGATTTTTTATAAAATCACTGTAATCCCATTTCTCTTATCGCACTTATTTTATTGGCGATTACAGTATGCTGTTCACAAGTGCATTACGGACGCGTGTACTAATCTATATGTTTGCGAAACAAGTGATTTCAAGTGCATCACAGAAATTTTATCAGATAAATAATAAGTGATTATATTTTTTTCAATCAGTCGCTTTAAATAAATATGACTATGTAATAAACCAGCCAACCCGCACTAGGCCAGCGTGGTGGACTAAGGTCTAAACACTCTCAGTTGTAGAGGAGGCTCGTGCCCAGCAGTGGGACGTATGTGGGCTGATGATGATGAATAAACCAGATTTCGTATTTTTATACTGCATAGCAACGTAATTCGAATCAACATCTACAATTCTAATGAAAAATAGCCGTATAAGCTCCATTAAAGATATCGATACAAGAGGTGAAGATTGAAAAGGGTAATTAGTTGTGATTAGTAGTCGCAAAACTTTAAATTCACACCGTTTCTTTTGGGTGATTGGAGCGTTGCTCAAGTTGTACTAACTTAATCACTGCAGCCACTACTAGGATGATATGCGTAACGTATGCGTAGATCTTTGTATTTATTAATTTAAAAAAATGCTGGATAAATGACTATAAATGAAAATTAAAAAGATAATATTTATGTAAAATGACTGGTAGAGATTGGTCTCACTATTTACATTGTTTACTTTTATGGTGAATGACTGTTAGGGCGTAGAGTTACTTTCTCCTTTCTCCTCTAACTCTTCTTTTGTGTTTTGAAAGATCTTAAAATTTCAAGTAATTTTGCTGTTCCAATGTGGTTTTGTTCGTTTTTAGTATCTAAGTCAAGCCAATTATAGTTGTGGAATAATAACTTGGTTTGTTGTAAATCATGCTTTATGACAGATAGGAAATTTCTTACGTACGTCAAATGGACAAACACAAAACACATATGAAATATGTTGGTCAATGAGGGTCGTAACATAATATGACGTCAAAGCTATCTATGTAGGTTCCATTATCTGATTGTTTGGAATAATATTATAATACCCAAGGATAACAACGTGATTATAATTTTAATCCTAAACTCTTTATCTGTTAGGAAAACACTGTTATGTTATTGATGTTTTTATCGTAAATTCATTTTCAAAAACATGTAGTTATTTATTATTTTAATCCCTGTTTTAACATTTCTAGATTGTTTGTAAGCTGCCTATAGATTATTTACTTAAAACTATTTGGTATCGGAAATATGTCGTTGTTTGTATTTTTTAATACAACAATAGACGTAAAAAACAGATCATGTTGTAAAATGACTCTTTCCTGAAAATATCACTAAAATAGACACTAAACAGTAAGTTACTTGCAATAGTAATTTTATTTCTACAACAAGGCAAGCAATAATAATTATTAGGCCTGTCAATCAGACTCATAGAAAAAGCGGTTTTATCGTAGTCTTTCAAACGATGGAAAGGTGTCAGATTTTCACATTTGTATATGCAAAATTTGCCATAAACCGGATATATTATTTATGAATTCTGTGTTAGCCCATATAAGCGGGACGCATCCAGAAAGCTTGCGCATTGAGAATTGTTATAATCATACTTAAAAATGTCACCTACCTTATGAAGAGATTTTGTTGTTTTTGAAGAAGACAAACTTAATTATTAATAAATTACTTCAATATACATTGTAAATGTTAGGTTAGGTTTGAACTGGAGACCTCCGTTTATATGCCTCGTTACACAAACTTAAATAACACTCATTTCAAAAATTCATTTTTATCTAATTACGATTACAGGTTATAATTACTAAATAAATATAATCGATCGATTGACGTTAATAATGTTATAAGTACAATGTACATCTTTATTTGTATCTAGGCGGATTTTAATGTTGATAAGGGACTGTTAATGTACTCTTTTTCCTATGTAAAGAATGAACTATTTATTAATCGATATAAATACTTAATATTTTTATAGTATTCATGTAGTTATATTTAATAACTAGTTTTTGTCAATAACTCAATGTTTTTGTTTGATTTCGTTCAGGACTATGGATCTGAATTATGGTGCTTGGCGGTGTTTTGGTACTCTTATAAACATAAGTTGTAGATAATGAGGATAGTCTTTACAGTTTTGACTTATATTATTAAAACCGAATTAACGATACGATATATTTCATGTGACTTCATGTGGCTAACATATTAACAAATCCGCCTTTTGCAGCTAAATTAAAAATAATAACATAGACATCCATCATTCATCTCACCTGTGTAGTGTAGGCATTAAACAGTGAATGATACGTGGCGTGTTATATTTAATAACAACAGCAGAGAGAATTAATGGATTATTAATATATAATCCCTGTCATTACATCAAGCGGAGATCTGCCACATATACATATTTGGGTGGCGTCAATTATATGGATTCATAAACCAAAAGTTATTTAAATCGAAATGTATATAGATTATATTTTCGAATAAGTGGCCAAAGGAATTAAACGACATGATGTGTATATGCTTCAATTCTGTAGTAGACAGGAAAAATTTGGTAAAATCATCATCATCAGCCCAAATACGTCCCACTGCTGGGCACGGGCCTCCTCTACAACTGAGAGGGTTTAGGCCTTAGTCCACCACGCTGGCCTAGTGCGGGTTGGCGGACTACACACCTAAGAAATTCCTAAGAACTTTTAGGTGTGCAGGTTTTATCACGATGTTTTCCTTCACCGTTAAAGCAAGTGATAATTCATTTTGAATACACACATAACTTCGAAAAGTCATAGGTGCGTGCCTGGGGTTTGAACCTGCGACCGCCGAAATCTCGACCGCGCGCCTAAACCTCGAGGCCATCACTGCTTAAAAAAATATATATAGGTAAAATAGTATATAAATTTTCCGTTATATAACATGTTAGGAGACAATTGACATTAACGGCTTCATTACATATCACCGCGTAATAAGTTATATGACGCGCACAAATCGTAAAATATTTATGTTTAAGGTTAGTAGGAAGTCCACGCAGTGATTACGAGTTGATAATAAACTAGAGTAATATATTTTGTGGCCCAATTGTTGTCTGATGCGCAGTTTTGCTACGTAATTTAAATTGTAATAAATCTCATGTACGATAAATTTTAATGTTACTAAATGAAATCCTATAATTCTAGTGAATAATCTAGCTTAATAATGGAGTATCCATTTTCTGTTAAAAATTAACAACAATAATTGGAAATGATTTAACATAATATCATTTTACAATTTATAGTACGAGTATAAGTAAGTTCGTTCGATAGATAACCTTTAATTGATTTAGATTAGTCATTTCATTCTCCCTGTTACAACTAAAATGTTGTAATGGAAAACCGAATAATACTGCCTGACCGGGTAATCTGATCCGGGACTTAATTGAACATTTATATGCCGCGGGACCAACAAGGCAGGTAATATATATTATAATACTAATATCAGTCATCATCATCATCATCAGCTCAAATACGTCCCACTGCAGGAGCCTCCTCCACCATTGAGAGGGTTATATGAAGAATATGTAAGAGGTCAAAGATTTGGATACATAAGACGGATGGATTATATTTTTTTATTATTATAGTCTGTACATCACTCATAAAAATATAAGGAGAAGTAAACGGGACCACGTGAATTGTTTTATTATCTGTATAATGATTACACTGTATAATCGTTTATAGCGCAGGCCGTAATGAGACGGATGAGTAAAGTTCATTGTTAAATTCCTTTTTTCTATCCTACGCGCTTCAGACTGCCCTGTGTTTACCCTTTATATTATTTTCATAGTTGTATGAAAGATATTGCCTACTGCGATAAAGTTCTACGCATATCTATGTTTTTGTAACTTTTATTTCTGTGTATTGTAACTCAAAGAAACTAATAATCAAAACTTGTTTGGTGGTAATCAAATAAAATGTTAAAAACAAAATCTAGCCATTTGATACTCACAGTCACAAGTCACAAATCAATTACGGCGTCAATTTGCTAAACTCTGTTTCTCTGCATGTCTATTAAAATGGATTACTATATACATACATACATAAACTCACGCCTATATTCCCCGAAGGGGTAGGCAGAGGTGCATTTCTGCATCCACATTTCGCCAGGTATGTATCAGTCCCACGTAATAGGGGGCGAGTCTATTGCGGTTTTCGGGCACATTTCCAGACTCCGTGCTGTTACTGAGAATTTCCTAATGGAAAAACCCAATAACACTTTGCCCGACCCGGGAATCGAACCCAGGACCTCTAGATCGCACGGCACATACTTGTACCGCGAGACCACGAGCAGTTTACTTTATAATAGCAGTTAAGCTGCTAATCTTTCTTTTCGTTGGCCCGGAGGTGGCTGCAAAGCAGTATACTGAAATTACGTGGTTTTGAAACTGGCGCATGCGCAAATTGTACACCCTGGTATACGCCATGTGCCAACAGCGTGACCATGACTCGTCAAGCATTATTATCTTTGTCTTTGGTGTTCATGTATTTTTTATCAATGTTTGCTGAGTAGCTTAGAAATATACGAAGAAAAAAAGTCAGTCGTCACGTTTTTTTTAATACTATTTAGAGATACTAATACTCTGGGAAGTTTCTTTGTATATGGTTCACCTTCACACGTTCTTGCGTGTTAACCATTGTGTGATGTGAACTCGTTTAGTTGAACAACTTGATTTATTTGTATAGCCATTTGTTTCGTACCACGCCGCGAATTGTTTTGAGAGTCGATAAACAAATATTCTTCGCTAACGTCTGCGGCAGGAAACGTAATAGATAATACGTTGGAGTTTAAATGTTTTGATATTATTCGGTTATTATAACTAGTATCATGAATTTTGGACATGTAAAAAAATTATATTAAAAAAGGACGGAATCTTTTTATCTAATGATATCATTGAACATTGGCCTAGCCTTTGATGTTTTTAAAACAATTCTATTTTGATGTAGAAAAGTGTCTAGTTGTTCGAGAAGCTTCTACAGTAAAATAGAGTGAGGTCATTTACCTTCAACCAACAATTACAGTCGCACGAGACAACGGCCCTAACTGAATTAATTGTATGACAAATGCAATACATATGTTTTTAAACCAAACACCTTATTGGTTCCCATAGTTTTGTTTTAAATTCAATTAATAACACTGAACTCTGAGTAGTCAGCACTTCATTTACTAAGTTTTTTTTTATGTAGATCTATTTTGTATTAAGAAATACACTCTCCTTCTTCCGCAACTCCATGATACTTTTGTCTTTACCGTGCCAACTAACTACTACTATTTACTGATGACAATTGGAATATTAGTATTGAACATTGCCATATATTTAACTAGCTTTTGCCCGCGACTCCGTCCGCGTAAACTACAGGGTTGGGTTCAGAATGAAAATAAGTTGTAGTCTATTTTACTCCACAGAGTCCCATTTATGTCCATATCAAAAATAGTTTACATCGGTCAATTAATTTAGGCGTGAAAGCATAACAGACATATAGGTACATATACATAGTTACAGTCGTCTACACGTCGTTTCATCATTCTAGCTTCAAAAATCACGAATTTCCACACAAACTTTCACCCCTATTTTTATTTTACCTCCTTAAAGGTAATTTTTTTACACACTTTTAATGTCATATTTATTTATATCTAATCAACAGCCTAAAAAATAAGTTTCAAGCTTCTAGATTTAAAAATGACAATACTTCCATTCAACCTTTCATCCCCCCTTTCAACCCCTTAAAATCCCTTTTCCGGGATAAAAAGTAGCCTATGTCCTTTCTCAGGGTCTAAACTATCGGTGTACCAAATTTCAATTAAATCGGTTCAGTAGTTTTAGCAGGAAAGCGAGACAGACAGACAGACAGAGTTACTTTCGCATTTATAATATTAGTAAGGATTAGAGAGGATAGGAGAGGCCTATGTCCAGCAGTGGATGTGACAAAGGCTGTTGATGAGGATGATGATGTGTTTGATTTATTTATTGTTATTTTTATTGGACTGCAGACATTCACCTCTGCATACCCCTTCGGGGAAAACAGGTGTGAGGTTTGTATGTATGTACGTTTAATAAGACTTCCTCATGGTCTTGCGGCACAAGTATGTATTTGCTGTGCGATCTAGAGGTGTGACGTGTGTCCGAAAAACGGCAATGGACCCGCCCCACTATGGAAAACGTTAGAACAAGGCCATATCAAAAATAGTTTTTAAAAAAGTTACTTATTACTTGTTTTGATGATTTTGTTTTATAGTTAAGATGTTAATTATCGAAATAGAAAGAATTATAACCTTTTGGAATCATGATTTTACTTGATAAACAGATTTGAAAAACTCACATTTACTTTTAAGTAAATTTGTCAAGATAATTTTCGTACAGTCAGTATCAATTTTCAGATTGAAATTGTTAAAAAACACCTAATAAATTATATATTTTTGGAAAGAATGTTTCTTTCTCATAATTTTGATAAAATAATATTTGCTTTAAGTAGCATATATTGTATATAATGATAAAATTTATAAATATAGATAAAAAAATCCAGTTTACAATTTTCAATTAGGTATTTCTTTATTATCGAAGCTTGCCGAAGTTTTGAATTTTGTATTTATCAATAGCTTAGGTCTTTAAAAATGACATATAAAAAATTTGTCTGCTTATACGTGCTTATGTAGAAGTTATGATGATAAATATCAACCGAGTCCCACGTTCGCGAAAACGTTATCTTTGCGGTTAAGAAAAAATAGTGTTCTTTTATGGTCTTATTGACTATGTAATTGCCAGGAAATGGTATTTATATGAGTTTGCACACGTTACATGTGGGAAATATATTGTTTAATTGCACTCTACACTCATAGCTTTCCTACATAAACCTCAGTCGAGGGTGATTATTCTATCACAATAATTACAGTGAAAATGGCCAGTTTTACTTGTTCAAAGGAAGAAATAATAATATATTATATAAACAACCATAGACAACCAGGGACCACATAAATTTCATAATTGAGGATTTCAAAAATCTCTTGCTTTGCAGACTGCTAGACTTTATGTCAGCAAATACAACTGGTATTATATGCCATCCTCCGTGCATACAATATTAATACATGAAGAGAGTATTATAAATCATTTTTCAGTGTTGCCCATTGGACAGCTTTCAGAAAATGCCTAAGAATCCGGGAATAAGGACTACAAGAAATTTAGACTGCATCATGCAAGAAAATGCTCAAGGTCTGCTAGGAATGAAGATGTTTTTCATACTATTTTATACACGTCTGATCCATACATATCCAGTATTCGAAAGCAATACTTTAAAAAATATTAAAGAACTTGACGAAGACACTTTGGTTCTTTTAAAGGTTCATCAACTAATTGTAGATCCAGCAAAACAAGTTACATATGTGTTTAAGTTATATTTAATAGTTATTTCATCGGTCGAATTGTGAATCTGTATATTAAAACCAATTATAATAAATTAATTATAAGATAATATTTTGTAATTTAATTTCTTTGCGTTAAATGTTATACTTAGATAAGTAAGTTTATAAGTGCTATAAAAATGATAAACTTTTTTTATGTTAATTGAAGTTTTAAAAACCCAATAAATTTATTTTTAGGTAGTCCCTATTTATTATAGTCCATATATATAATCCCTATATATTAGTTTAGATAATATTTTCGAAAGTGTAAAATAAATATAGTTTTTTTTTCTTCGCATTTTAACTTTGAACCCAAGCATAACCGGGTTAGAACATTAGTATCATAAATTCATGCAAATCCCTAAATGATTGTACTTTCGACTATATCCATGCAAAATTTCAAAGCGATATCTTTATAAACAAAAAAAGTACAGATTTTTGATATGAGAATGACCTATTTTGCCCATAGTGCGCCCCCTAAAACCTAAGACTGAGATAATGGCGAATTGTGGGTGGAGAGAGCATCTCTGCCTACCACTTCAGGGAATACAGTTGTGAGGGTACCTATGTTGTTATTTTATAACATGTTTTAAATATGTTGTGACTTAGCTCACGATTACGAACACATATGTAAATACATACATACATTGTAAGAACAGTCGTCGCGTCGATTCCTTTTATGATAGGGCATTGTTATTTTGATAAATACCAGTAAAAAAGTGTGTGTGTGTACTCACTCGTATGTACACAAGTTAGAAGTTATACTAAAATTTTATCTTTCTCCTTATTCTACGTATACCTACTCATAAATATTTGACAACTAATAAATATGCCAATCTCTTTTTATTACTGTCACTATTCTACATTTTAAATCTAAAACATAAAACCTCTTTGAATAACTTTTTTGTGAAGTTTTGCGCGCTTCGTAAAAAATTACACTCATAATTTTTCCCTAACGCGCCAAAAGAAGTATAACTTCAAAAGACTATTTATGTTTTAACTCGTACATACCAGTAATCATTGGAACAACGTGCACTTGACCTATTGCTGACCTTGACCTTCGTTTATCATAGTTTTAAGACGGTATAAGCACTGACAATTAGCAACAGCCGAATGTCATGTCCGGACGTGAAAATTATCGCTTAATATCGATAATTTTATTTATCAATTTTCTAGAATTGTCAGCGTGATACTTGGGGAATATTATTCTATTGTATCGAGGAGGTTTCATTGACCTTTTCTACCTTGTCATTGTGTGGATTACTGGCGATAAAGCCGTACTGTATTAGTTTAAAGTCGTTTAAACCACCAATTGATCGACTCCACCTACGTTCTATTAATATCTCAATTACGAATGATGAGAAGTAATTAGTAAAACTCACGCTTCATCATGTGCTAGAGATTTTCACACGCAATAGTCTTTATTTAACATCCTGCGTGGCGCAGTAGTTAAAAGATGATTTAAAACGTAGTTCTCTATAGACGGCCTAGTTGTTCCCGCGATATATAATACCTATGTGTGAGGGTGTGATTTAGAGATGTGGGGTTAAATTTCTTGGGCTGATTACGCGGGTTACACGGATAATGGAGTGTGTGAGCATGGATTTATTTTACCTACCCTTATAGGGACACAAGTGTGAGTTTAAGATATTCATATAAAGATTCATATAAAAAAGTAGGGTTAAATATTAAATGTAGCGCAAGCCATTTCAATGAATAACGATACTAATCCATATAAAGTTGTTAAAAAAGTAATGAGTATGAAAGTTGAAGGATGGACAAGCAGAGGAAAGCCAAAGAAAAGATGGATAGAGTGCGTGAGGCTAGATACGAAAAAAAGGGGTTAATGAAGACATGACGGCTGATAGGGATGTTTGGAAGGATAAAACATACTGCGCCGACCCAAGAGCATGATGATGACTAATCCATATAAAGAGCCGTAAATAACAAAGTAGTCTGATAAGTGAGATCGAAAACTGCACAATTCAAAGGACGTGGTTCATTAACGAGATGAAGATGCTGATTCGAGTTTCCTCTCCCAGCCTCTAATTACACTACATCTATCGGATGCTGTCAAATGATACGGTACACGCGAACCAGCCCGTAGTTCCCACTTATTCTCGACTTGTTAAGTTCTTTTTAATTCTATAATTATCTCTATGTGCATTAGAAATTACACTGTGCGCACAATGTAGGAGTTTTAACTGTTTTTATATTATGGCTATAAATGAAACATTAAAATGGTTATTGATATAAGTTTTTAAGTCGTAATATATTGTGAATTTATGATAATCAATGTATTCGTAATTTATGAATTGTATCATTAATGTATTCGTAATTAGTAGGTATTATGCTTTATGACTTATTTAGTGGTTGATATCTGTACAGATACAGGTACAGAGGACTGTGAAAATGATTTTTTAGAAGCATAAAGATTTTTTTAAAAATAAAATATATGAATGTACGACCATTTATTCAGGTTATTGCTAGATTAATATTTGCTTGTAATAGGTGATTGATGATGATTGATTGATTATTTTTCTTCGTATATTAGAGACATCTATTTGTATGTGTTGAAGTTTTACTTATTCACGGGAAACCGAAATGTTCGATCAGTGTCTTACTCTGTCGAAAGCTGAGTGCTTGCACCAAGGAAGTCGTTCTACTAAAGTCTACTATTTTTACTTAAGTCTTCTGATCGTAACGCTGTTGAAAGTGAAAATGAGTACGAAATTAATATATTCGTATTATTTATCGCATTGATTCAGCGATAATCCGTCAGCATAATCTGTATCGCGTGTCGTGGAATGTTCGAGAGCTATCAATTACACAGTGTTAAGCAATTGACATCGCGCCCGCACCCGGCTACTTTGCCCATTGTCAATTGTAAGCCGCTTACGATCACTTGACGGATCTTGGAAACGTATCAGTATTGGCCTAATAAAATTTATGATCTGACGCGACTGAATCTTTTAGTTTGGAGCTTATGAGATAACTATTGCGCTTGTGACAAGTTTTCTCTCTTTCTTGATAAGTCCAACATGTTCCCTTTTTTCTATTATCGTTAAGCGTTTAAGAATCATCTCAGTAGGCCGGAGTTTCCACTTTTGCCACTCGGTGCTCTGTTTGGACGGATCGTACTTACCATAAGCCGCAATATTGGCACTTTGCCGTACATTTGATTATTTACGCTTTATATATAAATAATGTAAAGGTGGTGTACTTAATGCCTGAGGCATTCTCTCCCAGTCAAACCTTAGGTGGTGCAGGGATGAAAAGCGTAGGTGTGTAAATTAATTTATGATATAATAAAACTTGTCTGCGCCCGTTTGGTTGAATTAGGTGAAAATGAAAATAAATTATTATTTCTATAAAGTACCGTGGAAAAAGTGTGCAGGATGTGATCAGGAGCCACAGGTTCGATTTTTGGGTATTAAATTTTCAGTAGTATCACGAAGTTAAGGAATGTAGGTACTCAAAAAAGGACTGCCGGCCTGCGGCAACAACTGCCCTAGCTTCGACCATCCATATTCGTCCCACAGTATGAAAATGTTTTAAGAAGTTATTTTGGATGGTGATAATAGTTCCAGACTTTTCCACTAAACCAATAATTGAATTATTCTATAGTTTGACCATGATGCCACTTCCTCTTATTCCTTATTTGCAAATTACCTAAATTAATTTTAAGATCTTAAATCAAGTTAACCTTGGTTGTATAAATCATAAAGCAAGGTCGAGTATAAACATGATAAAGTAATATTACTACATTCGATGACAGATTCTACTTTACGTTTACTTATAAAGTTAAAAACGATTGTATTTAGTAAGATTTTTAAATTTCTGATCACCTCGAAGATTAAACCCGCGGTCAAGACAAAACTTCGACGCTTGCTCGTTCAAACCCCAGGCATCTCTTTAACTTTTTGAAGCTATGTGTCTATTCACTGCGATTTATCACCCTTTCTAACGGTAAAGGAAAACATCGTGGAGATATCTGCAAATATTAATCATCTCCACTAAGAACTTCTTTGGTAAATAGTCCGTCAATCCACAACAGGCTATAGCGATATAGGCTTATGCTTTACCCCGGTCCCCGCTTAATTGTATAATAATAAACAAATGTAAATGAGCTGATGTAAATAAAGGCTTTTAATGTAAGAATAGCGCGTCATTACAATAAATATCAGCGAAAAAATAGAACATAACAGAAAATAAACAAAAAAATGGTTTTGTTTTGCATGACGTTGGTCTAGCTGATACAATTAATGCTAGTCTACAGTGGCCTAATTAACTAGCTTTTGATATTGACATGATATTGATATTGATACAATATTTGAAAAAAAGTATGCCTTTAGGAATTTTACTTTTCCGGGGTATAAAAGATAGTCTATAATCATTTTCAGGTTCCTATCTATTTATACCGATTTTAATTTTTTAAGGATTAGTCACGTTATGAATGTTTATTTTATTTATAGAGCATTCCTGACAAAAGCAATGAACTATGAACTATCTTAAGTACTAAAATTTAAGCGCTGGGTCTTAAAAAGTTAACCCTGAACTTAAAGCAGCAGCAAACTTCCATTTGTACAGGTTGAGTTTAGGTAAAAAATTATAAAATAGTTAAATACTAAAAAAAATTAACAAACATCAAAGAAAATAAAATTTTCAAACAATAAAAAAATAACAATAAAATAATGACAAAGAACTAGTAAGAAAGTAATTTTTGATATTAAAATTCCAAAATTACTTCATACAGTTACATGTAAAAAAGAACGAAACAACACTCCTATACATTTATAGTATTAGTTTGCATATTATTACGAATATAAAATTGGATGAAACCGTGTCTTTGCACCCTCTCAGAACCTCAGCTTGCATAAAATTGTTTAATATTGTGAGAATTCTAGAGTTTCATATATAAAACAATAAATGTATTTTTTTTACCTGAGAATTATATAATAGATACACTATCAGGTGTACATTTTACATATTCTTCATTACAATGTGACTAATTAAAAAATATATATGTCGGAGGAAGCTACGAGTGGATTTGATTGTTGTTTGCATGAATAATGTACAAACCTTATTTGATCTCATTTCCTTTTTGTTTCTAAAATTCTCTAGTTTTGTCTTCTAAATTTAAGAACCTTACAAATGTAATAAAAGAATATCGTATTTGATGTAATGACCAATCAGAGCAGAGAACGTATGGAAATTGCTCGGTGTAGTAGTTTAATTCTTTTGTAATAATTTCAATAAAATTGTGATCATTGTGTTTTGTGCTCGCATAACACCCTCATGACGCCCACTAAGCAAGCATCCACTAATGATGATGTCGCAGAGAACCATGTTTCTCCAACATATATATAAACATGTTATTCTCCAATTAGTCCCATTATTCTATAGTGACGATCACTGCAAAGCATATCTAGTAACCGTATAGACCATAGAATTAAATACTCTTATTTCAATTATATCTAAAGAAGCTTAATTACTGGACTTACAATTCAAACGCGGCAGTTTAATGACACACTTTTACGATGGCAAAAAGTAACCAGTACAGGATTAAAAACAAAATGCTTCCACATATGCAAGATTTATAAATGGTCAATATATTACTCCTGTAAATATATAAATTTTGTTAGAAACGTCGTGAACATCGAAAGTCTCGTGTGCAAAGTCGATTATATCCGGTTTTTATCACAAGCATGACGAGGTCCTATTTTACCACTCTTGTAATTTAATTACGTGATGTTCGGAACTTGCAAACGGTCAATATATATTCATGCGGATGTCGCGAATCTTTAATGAAAAGGTCATACAGCTTCCGCTCTATAATAAAATACATTACGCATAACTTGTGCGATTCAATAGACAAAAAGAAGCATCGAGAGGCTTCGAGTTCAGCCCTCACACCAAATATTTTTGCGATTTGATTCGGAGCTAATTATTTTTGAGCTGAAATGCTCCATGTGTATGATATTAAACTTGGCGTGTATGTTTGTATCATAGTGTAAGATAACGACTATGTATTTAAATACATTTTTAACAATGAAATAGATTTACATACAATACATTATATAAATTATAATCATCTGTATGATGTATTTTTATTCTTATTTCTTTGATATAAAAATGATAATTTGGTAACATAATTCAATTGTATTTATTTGTTTATTTAAATTCTTTTGTGTAATTGCAGTTACCGGGTGAAATTATCAAAAATTATACAATCATAAATTTTAAAAACAGTGAATAGTGCAACACTAGTTAGCACTCTCATCATTCCAGATGATATAAAATGTTATGCTAATGTTTCACCTCCGTGTTATTTCGTAACAAAACATCTATTTTGTAATGTTACCCAACCTTACCTTACCTTGACTATTTAGAATTTTAAAATAAGTTGGAAAAAAGGACTGTATTTACGGACAGGAGCGATAGTTGCAAAGATTTTTTGAATCGACATTGGTAGTAACAATTTGCGATGAATGCCCGAGAACTTACCACCAGAATTTCGAAGGTGGAGCATGTCCACGTCTTAATTTAACATTAATAAAATTACCATAGACCAGCACATAATTACGTGACAGACTCACCGGCCTTAACATATGACCTTATCCTTCGTAAAGCCTGTTGGGAAAATTGGGAGCGGCGTTTTCACGGTCATACTGATTCTATGTAAGTATAAACACCAGCTTGCGAAACGAGAGGCCGCGGGTTCGATCCCCGCACCGAGACAAATTTTTGTGTGATCCACAAGTATTTCTTTCGGGTCTGGGTGTTTGTGAGACCGAAAAGGACACACACAGGACTTGTATCCTGGTGTGAGGTCAGAACTATGTATGTGACTGTTGGGTTTTTTTTTTTTGTATATACACACTACTCCACCAAACACACACTATTTCAACTCCAAGATCATCAGCGGCTCGTATAGAAACGACATCGAGTAGTGTAGCTCATTGAGTTTCTGTACTTGTCTTTGTATGGTATGTAGTAGTAAAACAACGGAGTTTCCTGGAGAAGCGACTGTTTCAAGCCGGAGGACGAAGTGATTATAAATTTTAATCGACCGGCTAGTAACAAATCAAAATGTCGCATGCATGCACATCGAGAGATATTCATAGACCTATAAAACCGATCTGCCTTCACTAAATTTTATAAAGGATTAACACCACAGGGCTTATTTTTATAGTATTTATATCAAAATAAAATTAAGATGTGCCAGTATTTTGACCAGCATTCAAAACTACATATGTTTTTACTTGTTCTTGTCACAAAGAAAACAGGGAACTTACTAACATATTTTTAATTTGGCAAAATAGACAGGCCCATCAAAAAGTAGTGGAATTGCTATAAGTAATGTCGTAGTTATTAACGTAGCTACAATTACCCGTTTCTTGTTAATATTTAGAGCGGTGGTTTTCTCTTACATCAAGATAATTGCTCATTCAATGATTCCGAACACAGTGAAACAAAAGAATTTATAAGGGGGTAACATTAATCTTCAAAAAAAGGATTTTAAAAAAAAGAAGTTTATGAAGATTAATGTTACCTCCTTGTCAAAGTCTGATAGAGCGCCTTTGTCATATAAAAAAAAACAACTAAGACCACAAACAAAGTTGTTATTCAAATCAATTCAATCAAACCCATCTAGCTGCGAAAATCTAAAATAATTTAATTTTTATTGCTCAAAAACCTGTGCTGTGACGCAAATTAACAGGAATAAAAAGTAAATGGTTTTTGTTATAGTCAATTTGTGGCTGCAACAATATAAATGCTGAATAGAGACGTAGATATGTAGAGATTGTAACAGATAAGCGTTATTTCATTTTCCCATGGATGGTTTTTTAGCTTCTATGTTTTTTTGTACATTTATCCAACGTCAAATGTACGTAATTCTTGTTATTCTTCATGTGTTTCGAAAGTTGTATAAATGTGTATTAGAATTAGAGCTTTATGGTTTTTTATTTTATTTTAATATTATAATTTTAAAATGTAATACATACTTAAGGTTATGAAACAAAACGTTAGTATTTGCAGTTTACTGTGAAGTATCTCCAAAAGACGTGTGACAATTACCAAACCCAAAACTAATGATTTAACCAAAATTTGATGTTTTTCAGGCTTAATAATTATTAGAGCCTGCCCAATCAATTCCACCATTCCAATTGTCGTAAAAATGTAGTGCAAACGTAACAAACGTATACGAAATCAAGTGTGGGTATGTGCATAACAGGTAGCAAACATGTCACGGCCTACATACTTGAAGTGACGCAAAAAATGTAATACATTCAACACAGTATTGCGAAGAATGAAGAGATGCCCGAGATACCGCTGAGCTTTTAATTAAATTATATTATGATGTATGTTGAGTGTATACATCGTTGATTGCGGAACATTTGCTTCATCTCAGCATTTCCATAAACACGTGCCTGACACAATTTTTATCTTTATTAAACGTGTCCACAAATGCGAGTGGTTTTTGCACTGATAAGAGAATTTCGATCTATATGTACCTACTGATTGTACTGTAATTAAAGTATTACTTTCGAGGATTATATGGTGTATATTGTTCTTTGCAATCTGATTTTCATTTTAAAAGCGTAGAATTGTAGGGTTTCTGATTTGTTGTTTGTTCGAAGCAATAAGAATGATTTGAATATCAGAAAATACAAGAGATTTTAAGCTACATTGCCTTACATCACCCAGACAAATACTTCTGGATTACATAACCTTCTATATAGTAATATTTTTGGCGTATGTATTGTATCGAACGTCGCCCTTGCATGTCACAATCGAATCCTAAGCAACCGCGCAATGGAGGTTGTTAAAATTTGCATAATTAAGTAGTATATTTTTGGATGCAGCTTACATAAGAAAAAAGATAATGATAGGTTTCATGACTTTTCGAAGCTTAATCTGTATTTGTAGTTATTATTAGCGTTTACTTTACTTTTTAAAATATCGCAAGGTAACAAAGGAAAAATCAATATTTTGTTTAGATTACACTGCATTAATTGTCCAGGGTTGGTGTAGTTACTTTGGAGTAACGTGAGTACTTTCTCAAATGTGTGTTCTCTAATTAAAATGCTACTTGTCCTAATAACATCGTCAAGGGTCAATGGGAGCAGTTCTATTTTGTCGTTCATTTCTCTTGGCAGTGGTTTGGAACCCACTGTCGTATCGGTAATAGGATGCGCGCGCGCACGCGTGACGCTCATTGCGTATCGGAATCAGTTTTGCGTCGTCCGCGACTCGGGCCGTACATCTTTATCGTTCGCGCGCCTTCAACAACGTTTACGCGACGGTGTTACATAAATAATCGCTTTTTTACCTCCGAATTCTATTCGTTCCGTCAAAGTGTATCCGCTAAGTCCGCTTAGTTCCATTTCTACTTTTGACATTCCGAACTCTTTGATGAGCTGTGTTTTACTTTCTACGGTAAGATTTCGAATTTCGCTCACCGTCGCGAAAAGTGTTATTTCAATTAATGGTACATTGATAAATGGAATACTATTTCTGTGCTCAGTTAGAAGCGAAATATTTGTAAAAAATATACTATGTTTTCGTTGCGGTGTATGTTATGTGTGTTGAAATGTTATGTCCTAAGCTTGTATTAATTCTTACTAAACGCGATCTGCCTGCTAATTACTTTCGACCTAATTATTTTTGGCATATTCAAATACGCACTCTAAAAAGGTTAAAGCAATGCTACAAAGACGCAAAACTTTCACACAAAATTAAATTTTTGTCAGACCTCATCGCTAAGACAATCATTCTCATTATCTTTAAAACCTAATTTTCTATTTGATGATAAATATTTAACATTTCGTAATAATTATATTATAACAAATCTAAAATATAATTTCTACATCGACTACTGTTCTAATGTCCTTAATATGATTATTGTAAGTAATATTTTCATAAAGCATATACACAAAGACTTACAATCACAAAGCACAATAGTCCAATACAGCAGTTAATGGCCGTTTGACCAACTCTGCTGGGCTTGCTGCACCTAAATTATAGCACAATGTCGAATCGGAGGAGCCATTGTGTGGATGCGTCCACCATGTCATGAGCTGCCTCGTTGTATCATTAAGCGATCTCAATACCATAGATGATACACGGGTGCAAAAAGAGTATACAAAGCTGAAACTCCAATATACTTAAACGTAGAGTTTTAATAACAAATTTCTTGATTGTTATTTATATTACATCAGGCTTACGTTTTATATATCCTGCGTCCTTGATTTATTTATGTCTTTTTTAACTGTTACGCTTTCCATACGATTAATAATTCCGTTTATCTGAATAAGCGGTTCGACAAGTCTTTCGCGCTTGTACTTGCTAGAACCTTCTCTAGATTCTATTCATTATCTTTCCAAAAAATCTTCTAAATTAGTTCAACGTTTGACCCGTTAAAGCGTGATAAACAAATGACAACGCCTATTCAATCCCATTAAAACAATTGTTCCTTGAATAGTAACAATGTTTATATTCAAATTTATTAGTACCTATATCCGAAATATCCTATTTCGTCACAGTTGGGGGTTTCTCCGACCACTTTGACCGCATTTGTGACAATACCGATCGCGATATCAATTGCAACTACTTCAATAAGATTGACTTCCTCTTATATAAAATCGTTTAGATTAGTGACATCCACTTCACTTTATTTGTCTTTGATTTGATTCCCTGCTTATAGAAAGTGATGACGAAAGTTATTCCACACTATCGATATATAATTGACATCAATGTTGATTTATTTTCAATCTTGTCTGTATTTACGGGCTTTAAGTAGGTTTTACGTAAGTTATAGTTTTTAATTCAATTACCTTTTTTTCGAATTATAATAATAAATTAATTAATTATACTAGTATTTTAATTAATTAAAACAGACGTACAATGTAAGTCATTGTAGAGGTAAATAGTAATTTCATCCATGTAAAATTGAAAGTAAATATAATATAAATGTAGTTAGTATGATTATTATTAGTCAGTTACATATCGATGTTCGAGTTAATTTGATGTTTCTTATTCGTACTGTTTCTTTACTACTCATGTAGAATTTAGCAACGGCCATATTATTTTAATTAGGATATGTGTGGAAATGTTACGACATTCACAAAACTTATAAAAGGATAGCGACATAGCGACTTATCTTAAGAAGTTCAGTATATATTACTCAAAAAATGTTTCATCATCATCATCAGACCATATGGTGTGGATTAGGATGGAGGAGGATATCCTTCTCTACAGCTAACAGAGTTTGAAAAAATGTTAATGGCCAGTGTTTTTAATTTAGGTATTACTTATATCGCAAGCCCTTATATTAGTTGCACTTATTTTATTGTGTAATAAGTGTACTCTCATGTTTTGGTTGAATATTACTCTCTATTAACAGTCCATGAAATCTATGACTATCAAAACATAGAGTTTTAATTATAGAAAAGTTAGTAATTGTTAATTAATTTCAAACTCCTGAGAGTTTCCACGTGATGTGTCTGATTATAGTCAATGTTAATCAATAGTTTAATTACTATAATTTGATACGAATTTGAACTGCGTTTTAAATTTTCTTAAAGAATAGATTGCTCGTTGCGAGTTCTCTATATGGGCCACGCGGAAGTGTCGTTTGCCGTAAGCTGTTTTTAATGTTATTATAGACTACACAAGGTCTGTGATTTAAAGAATTTAAATTTGTTTACCATAGTCGTTCTATTTGAAAAAAAAAACAAGATTATAATATAAATAATATAGTCTTGTTGTATGAGTGGACGACCATGTATTGAGGAGTTCTCTAATTATGTCAGTTTGTTTTTTATTTGATATGTTTAAATGTATGTATCTACGCCGAATCGTGGGTGCCCGAATTTACCTATGTAATATATGTAACAAGTACAACAACTTGTATCATAGTGTGAGGTCAGAACTATGCATGTGTATTTATTTAAGCTTTAAAAATTACGAATTGTAGTATCTCATGCGTATTTTTTTCTCATGAATGTACTAACAACACCAAGAGGAATTACTTTAATAAAATTCCCACACTGGGGAAATGTGACTGTGGATTGTGGTTGTCAGCCGCGACGTTGGGTTTTGTCTTGAAAGTAAGAAGATTACGCAAAATGGGACTAGAACGCACTTATACAAACGCTCATTTGCCTACAATGATATTAATTGTAACCATTCTAAATGTTGCAATAATACATATTCAGTGGGCGACTAATGAAATGCGTTAGAAACTCTTGCGTATTGTTTCGTGCGCCAAAGAAGCTTCATCAGCTATATTTTGACTCTAATTGTCCTCAAAATTACCTCTGAATTTCGAATCCATATGATTTTTTTCTTATTATTATTTTTTTTCTATTATGATTTGTTTTAAATATGCCGCTTTTGAAAATTCGAAAATTCAAAATAAATCCGCTTGTGTACTGTATAATACTAATAAAACTGATGTATATCATGATAATGAAATACCATAAAAATCTTCTTTTGTAGCATAAATATTGAGTAGTGTGCAATAAACATGATATCCGTATGTGATTTGCAGAGGAAATTACATAACGTTACAAACTTATGCGATTCAGCGTGTTTACAGATAATGTCCAAAGTTACTTTTTTGTTGTGACGCTTGAGGCTTCTGAACAATTGTATGAAAAAGCCTTTCGATATTTTATAAGAATTTCTCGATCTATTGTGATATATAATGTATGGTATATACATACGTGAATGTTAGCACCTTGCTTCGATGGAAGCAGATGACGCGCGTGAGGAAAACTTGAACAGACAATAGATTTTTCTAATTAGATACATCCATTTGCGTTTGGTTAGATTGTTATTTTTTAATATATTGTCTTTAATTCACACCGCGAAAATGACGCAAATGTGCTTATCTTTCCAGAAAATGACGTTAATGTTACGACTTATAGGTTTATTTATATATGTTTTTAAATAATAAAAAAATAAAACAAAAATATTTACAAAAGATTTTCAGTTGGAACAAAATACACACATGCAATTCACAGCTGTGACGCACGAGTATGTTGAAAAGCCGGTTTTAAAACGAGAGGCCCCGGGTTTGACGCCAATAAAAAATCTTTACAATTAATGTTTATGGTAGACATGTTCGAAAATTGAAAATCAAAATAAGTAGGTCTTGAGTGTTAAAAGCGACCCCAAGAATTTCAAACATGCACTATAATTTTACTATTACAATACATGTAATAGTAAACGCTTTTAACTCTACAAATTTAACTTGACAAACTAGGACAATCAATTATTATTTGCTATTCCGCATAAGACTGGACATCCATTCAAAACATCTCAGAAGGTGGAAGGAAGTCGCTGGATGCAGGCAACTTTCAACATCATCATCATCAGCCCATATACGTCCCACTGCTGGGCACGGGCCTCCCCTACAACTTCCCAGAATTTAGTCTAAAAATCTATGAGTGTAGTTTTTCAGCAGTAAACGTGTTATTGTTACTTTACTGACACAATTATATCGTAATTAATGATATATGATTAGGTGAACTAATATCATCAGCAAACTGTTCTAAAAATAATCTCTTGTTTCGACCAAAGAGGTTCAGAAGCATATCAAATTAAGCATAATCGATATTTTTTATTGCCGGTGACATGTCAACATGCATTTCTCAATCACGCCGTACACCACGCGTGTGTCTGCGGTGGTATTGTCTTTCACTGGAAATATTTGCCACTGGAACACAACGCGCCTTTTGTTGACATTCGAATTAATATTACGCAATATGTACGATTTTAAAGCAATGCCCACGGCTTCGACGCGTGTAATGTTATCATTACACGTGGTGGGTTGGATTACACACATTCATACATAACCTCACGCCTGTATTCCCCGAAGACGTAGGCAAAAGTGCATTTCTGCACCCACATTTCACCAGGTATGTATCAGTCCCACGTAATAGGGGGCGAGCCTATTGCCGTTTTTTGGGCACAATCCCATACTCCGTGCTGCTACTGAGAATTTCCTAATGCAAAATCCCAATAACACTACCCGACCCGGGAATCGAACCCAAGACCTCTAGATCGCACAGCACATACTTGTGCTGCGGGACCACGAGGCAGTCGATTATGATGTTCTGTACGTCCTTAGGGTGGCAATAACTTTCTCGAGGCTTCATGTATGATACGAAGGTGTAAATGGCTTGAATTTAGCTGTTAAAGTTATAGTTAGTGGCTGTTAGTTATAGGTTTGTTCTGAGGATTGTGTTGATACTGAGATATTTTTCCGGGTCTGAAATTTGCAATACTGAAAAATCATTTATGGTTTTTTATGTCAATGTCTTAAATCCACCTATTCATTGATGTCAAATATACAATGATAATTTCGTTACATAAAATTTACATGAAGGTTGGCTTGTTAAGTTTTTAAAAGAGCTACTTTAGTCTTGGCGACGGTTACCCTTCTTTGTCCCTGACAAAAACTATACTCGAATTAAACGTAGAGCAAAAAAAATCATGACATATGGTTTTTTTTACCATTCTCCAAGCAACTCTGATCCTGTTAAGCAAGATTTATTGTTTGCAGTTTGATCTCATCACTCTGTTTCTTTTACGAATCGCGATCGATGTTATTATTATTCATTTTTTTAATATCAAATTCCATCCCATAACAAGATATATGAAATGATAATAAATCGATGAATAATGAACAATATTCTCTCCCGTCAATAGACTGGGTTGATTAATTTAAAAAAATACCTAGGTATTTTAATTTCTTCTGAATTGTTTTGGAAACTATGAAAATATATACATTTTTTACGTACTACGAATGCTACGTAGGATAAAATTGTATAGGTCAATTCTATTTGACTTTGATCTTGTTGCATGCAAAACGCCTTGGGAAAAATTATCTCGCTATTACAGGACTAACAAGCGATTGACTTGTTCTTTCTCCAACCTTTCAATAGACTGTGAGTTTACCTAGCTGGCCAAGAGTCGAAATGGTCATAATCATTTGTTGTTACAATTTTGCAATTGTATAATTTAACTGACAGTAATCTAATGAAAGGAAATCCCATAAATTTTATCACCTACCTCGGTACACAATTGCACTCATTTCTTTTATGTCTTGTCGCATATACACAGTGTCATTACAACACAGCGAATAGCGGGTGGTCGTAAATATTGTTCTTTGTTCACATTCAATTGATAAAGTGGGTGCCAGCGAGATTTGTCGGATCGTTATGATTAGATGTCAACATCTTTGACAGTGCTTTGGTTAAGGTTAACTTCTACAGAAATAAAACGCGGCCGAGTTGATACATGGATGTTGACCAACGTTGAATAATATACTTAACATGGGTACATTTACATACTTCCACTTATTTATCATGGAAGTGATACATCAGAAAAGGTCAAAGATCTATTCGCGCATAAAGTGATGATGCAAAAGGTAGATATCGCGAATATTTCCACCCGTATCTACTGGCATCTGTTGAACTTTGTCCCAGCGGGTCGCGCGATTTATCTACAACCAATTAGGTCGTATTAATTATTGTTTTCACATAGATATGGCGTGCTCGGACAGTGCTCGTTATCTGTCACGCTGTGGCTACTGACCACCACTTGCATATGCGACGATCGCGTTATGTGAACGCACCTTAACACGTCTTTGGGCGTTTGTTTTATTGATGATCTAGCAGTCGACGAGGCGGTACGCGTCGCCTCGCCGTCTAGACATATTAAATATTAAGTAAATATTAAAACATTTGTGTACATTAATTTAAAATACAATTCAAATTTTACAAACAGTTTTGCAAAAGTGACATTTAAATTATTTAAAAACAAAATAAATTTCGCTTCTACTACTAAGCACAAAAATAAATAAAATTACAGATACGCGAAATACTAAAACTGTAAACTATCAAAGCTGTGATCTTTATAAATATATCGATAGACAGTCAAAATCCGACCGAGATTGACCAGTGATAAAACTCAATTTAATAGCGAAGTGTAATCTTTCAAAATTAACGGTGCAAGTGTGTTGTGCAACGGTACGGCGGGTGATGTAGTATCAGGTGTCTCGGACTGCTCGAAGATGGACACCATGATCAGCGTGTGGACGGTGGTGGAGCACGTGCGGGTCGCCAGCGGCGCCGCCGAGCTCGCCATCTTCACCGCCATACTCTACTGGTTCTTCACCTCCAGGTAATTGTCATACCACAATGAAGTTTGAGCTATGGGCGGATTTAGTATATGGATTTTTTTTGTAGAGATAGCTGTATGTGTCAGATTTTTTTGGGCAATTTACGCTCGAGAATAGTATTTAATTGGGGAAGTTTATTTAATATTAGTTTTGTAGTTTCAGAGGTTGTTGGCTACTTACAAGTGATAAGTTGTTTTTTTTCTTTATAGGCATTTTTTTAATCGTTCTTTAAAAATTATTTCGGAAAAAAGTAAAAAAAAAACAGTTCTTCATAGAAGTCGTTTAATGTTTATAGCCATGCAAAACAAAGAAACATATTATCATGTCTTACAGTAATAAATAAAACAGATGTTAAATAATAAAAAAACACATTAAAACACGTGATAAATATTTTTTTTATTTACGCTAGATTAAAAAAAGGATATTTACTATGTGGCGTACATTTATATTTTGATACATACTATTGACCATAGGTACTGTCATAAACAACTATTATAAATTAATAAGACTGACGGATGCGAAAGCTTCCAATAATAATATTTTTATATTATAACTTAAAAATACGATAATTTATTTTAATGCTTGTGTTTGCGGAAATATTGGTATTTTTTTAACGTGAAAATTTTTGTCTGAATTATACAATGTTCAATATTCAAAACGATCTGTTGATATCCTTATTTCTTAATGCGAACTGATTTATTTAATGTTTGTTTACACATAAAGGGCAGAATAACCACATTGCATCTGACGACTATTTAATCTATACAGATTTTCCGGCAGTTGAGCATTCGAATCTCCGTGATCCGTTATCTTTAATATTAATTTATCCAATCAATAACCCGTAGCATTGCCGCTATGGCCACACACAAGACGGGTTACGCATCACAAAAACAGAAGAATAATTTTTGATAAATACAAACGGATTATTTCTAACTTACTTTATTTACAAAAGGAAATTCTCAGTAACCGCACGGAGCCTGGAAATGTGTCCGAAAAACGGAAATAAGCTCGCCCTATTACGTGTATTCTCAGTATACACTAATTCGTCTGTATTCACAGTCGTAAGGTTATCATGTACATATCACTAGCGGTACTTCCATAGAAGCCCAAAACCTAGTTGGCCTTCCAGAATTCCAAATAAACAATTAACGTGTAATGCTTTTGGACTTCTATGGAAGTACCGCCACTGGTACATATGTATTTCTAAATTTTGCAATAAAACATATCAACATTTTTTAATTTTGTTGATAAAGTATTTGTTTTTGTTGTGTGTCCAGCATTGGTATAGTATATACGAGTATATATATATATATATATCTAGTACATATCTCATAGTGTGAACGATAGCAAATGTCGCCTTAACATTTTGACAATGATTATATATTAGTATATAACACAGTATTTATCAAGTAAACAGACATTGAACTGGACGCTCGAGATATTTACACGGCCTGTGGTAACAATTGCATGTAATTAACGTATTCTGTGATAATTACACAGTGTTATTATGTGAATGATGTTTGGGACGCAACTGGTTTCAGATAGATGTTATAGGTTATTTAACTTTATGAGAATTTGTTATAATGTACATAGTTTACTTAGATCGCTTGACGGTCGCAAGGCCGGCATGATAGACTAAGTCTTGATCATCATCATCATCAGCCCATATACGTCCCACTGCTGAGCACGGGCCACCTCTACTACTGGGAGGGTTTAGGCCTTAGTCCACCACGCTGGCCAAGTGCGGGTTGGCAGACTACGCACCTAAGAACTTTTAGGGTGTGCAGGTTGCATCATGATGTTTTCCTTCACCGTTAAAGTACGTGATAATTCATAGTTAATAATACACACATAACTTCGGAAAGTCAGAGGTGTGTGCCTGGAGTTTGAACCCGCGATCGTCGAGATTCTCGACCGCGCACCTAGACCTCGAGGCCATCACGACTAAGTCTTAATAACATCAAACCGTTACAGAGCAGTATTTATGAGGACTGAGATGTAATTAACTAAAACTGGGTATAATGAAAACGTCTAATCTTAAAGAGCAATAGGCATATTTTAAAATACAAATTCATGGAAAACTGTACATGACTTTTTTTTTCTATAACATAATCACTACTTACATAAATTAACACTATATTAATTTTTTAATTCATTCCGGGATTTAGTTTTAAATAAATATATTTATAATATAAATGCGTGTAGGTTCGTATTTTGTTCAGCGATCGAAATCTCCCAAAATGAATATTCGTTGTGAAATAAATAAAAAAAAAATACTCAATCATTAACGTTATCTTCAGAAACGAAAACATGATAATTAATCACGCTCACTTAATCGTTTTGACCACAACGTGCCATATGACGTCATTCACAATAGCTAAGTTATCAGTGTTGAGTATAGAGATGAATTTTCACATTTATGTCGTTTTTTCTTATACCACTATTCTATCTGTCATCAGTGTACCTACAGTAATATTTTTTTTACCAGCATTCGGCACGATTTAGGCTCAATACTTGCTCCCGATTTTTTATATCTATTCTGTAAACATTTGTATCAGAATGTGGTGAATCAAATGTACATACATACATACATAAACTCACGCCTGTATTCCCCGAAGGGGTAGGCAGAGGTGCATTTCTGCACCCACATTTCGCCAGGTATGTATCAGTCCCACGTAATAGGGGGCGAGCCTATCGCCGTTTTTCGGGCACATTTCCAGACTCCGTGCTGTTACTGAGAATTTCCTAATGGAAAAACCCAATAACACTTTGCCCGACCCGGGAATCGAACCCAGGACCTCTTGATCCCACGGCACATACTTGTACCGCGAGACCACGAGGCAGTATCAAATGTAGCAACCATATATTTGAAAGTGGTCAGGAGGTTTAGCTGAGTATTGCACTGGGGTACAAACGGATCGAATTAAGTAGGGTTGTAAAACGTCCCATAGAAGAATACCGTAACGCATTAATTGGATAATAGGCAACACCTTGACTAAACATTTAATCTTGAGAAGAAATCTAAAACAATTAATAACAGGTGTCCTTAAAAACAAATCTGCCCTTGCCTTATGTAGTAAACATATTAAAATCTGCATAGGAGTTTGATGACGTAAGAAACACACCCAAAATTATTAACAAATAAAATAGCCAGCGCCAAGGTCCACTAAAATGAAAGATCAACTGTTGCGACTTATTTTGATCGAACACTTAGTCATAGTGATCTTCCGCTAATTTGATTCCAGATTGTGGAACTGCCTTGATGATCACCTTCGTTTCATATTTATTAACATTTATAATTTATTGCACGAATTTTATAGAGCCTTTCAAACAGCTGTGATGTATGTTGTGAAATTTACGGCTTGACACAGTGACTGATGTTGATTGTTTGTATTCGTACTGATTTATCCCGCACGTGAACGATGAAGGAATCTGAACAATTAAGAAATTGTACTCAAGGAATTTCGATTCAATTCAAAACCCACTGTCGACTTGCATGGCGTACTAAAAGTTTATCTGTTGCACTTTTGGTTAAACGACGTCGTGACAAAAGGTTGCGGTTTCGACATCGCGTGATGACAATTTTTTGTGTGATCTACAAACATTTCTTATAGTACTAGATGTTTATGCGGCGGAAAACTCAAATAATTCTCATGACACAAAAACTTTTTCCTTAATGTGAAGTGAGGAATATGTGTGTGACTGTTCGGTGTATATATTTGTTTATCATTTAAGCAGTAAATAACAATAAAACATGTAATAGAATTTCAAAACTATATCATGACCATTTAATTATATCAACAATTTAGACAAACATTATATATCCCAACTCGACCTCGATGCTCCCTACCAGTTGGTGTTAGTAAATGTTTAGATTTTATATACTTATTGATAATAATTGTAGGACATTGACACCAATATTAAAAACAACATTAAGCCCGCGTAATACACACTTTTGCTACAACATACCGTATCGGATTATTGTACTAAGAGGTTTATCTCACACACACATAAGGACTAATTACAAAATAACATGAAACACATATTCCATTGGCGTAACATATTTCGTATGTAAACACATATTTCGTATCATGGGGGTCTGAGTAGAGTAAGGGGAGTAGCTATGGTCTGTCATCAATGCCAAGGTTTGAAACGAACATTTGTGGATATTTAATAACATCCATTATACTGATAGTTTTTTTTAGCATAAAAAGCGGCCTTACCGCACTGAGCGATGTCTTCTAAGCATAAGTAAATATATAAAGTCTATCTTAAGAGCAAGGCTTCCTGTTAGATATAAAAACGTAATTTTTAGGTTTACCGTGTTTAGTTTAGTATATTATTAATGTATGTACCTTTAAATTCTTGGTGTAGGTTTATAAAAATGCGTTTTTTAACGTAAACTAGTATTTAAATAAAATTGTTAATTATAATTATTATTGGACGTCCACCCACACGCTGAACTGACGATTTAACGAAAATCGCGGAAAGTCGCTGGATGTTGGGCGTTAATATTTGAGGGAGGCCTATGTCCAGCAGTGGACGTCTTTTGGCTGATGATGATGATAAATTAATTATAATTGATCAAATGAAGAAAACGAGAATTGAAAACCCTAAGACTCCATCTTTGTCGGCAAAAAACTGAGTACATTGACCTTTCTTTGTCAATAAATCGTGATTATAAATGTATTTAAAAAATAAACAAACATATACGTAATACTAAGTGAATACAAATGCAATATTACAAATAATTTTCCGGATCTCATAAGCGCGCCGTCAGTGTCCATGCGACAAATGGCGGAAATGATTTCTTTGTCGGATGTAATTGCGCATAGCACGGTATTATTATTCCAGTGGCATTCGCGTTTCCTTTCGATGTTTTCTTTCACCGTTACAAAGTGGTATGCGGTTAACTTTTTTGGAAACGTGAGAACGTAATGGTGGAATTTGGCGATGTAACATAAACTGACACGAAGGAATTGATGTGAAGGTGTAAGAATGAGTATTGATCCATAAGTATTTTCAATTTTTGATTGTTTCCAGTAAATAAGCTATCCATTAGTATTATATTTATTTTTTTACATCCAAAATTGAGACCAATGTCAATAGCGGTCAATTTGCAGTTTAATAAAAAAAATTATACTGCCATTCAAATATCCTTTCCTTATTTTAGTTGTATTCTGAGTTCATCTCTATTTTTGCCGATGTTTTACCTCACAATTATTTTTATTTAAAATTGCATTAATAGCAAAAACATATTTTGTTTATTTCAATTAGTACCTTTAATTGCGTAAAAAAATAACGTAAGCACGTTGTTTGAGTCCATAATAAATTTATTGAAATTTTTGTTTATTGTATTATTTTTATCATTTCGGCTTTTCCATCGGCTTTATTATACTAATACGTCAAAGTGGCAGCAAAGTATCAAGTAATTTTCAAATCTCGGCGTTCGACACGATCATATAGTTTCACTACAATACTCCTTGGCGGATCAAGAATGAAAGGAGAGAGGCAACAGGTGAGTTCGCAAATTGATCCACAGCAGAATTAAGGGCAAAGATACGAACCTTGAAACCGAAATATTTAAACTATGTTTCTTCACAGTGTTGAAGTTTTCGTTAATTAAGTATTTGTCTACTATTCCAATGTCGAGAGAACTTGCGACATGACCGAATAAGTAAAAATAATCGTGTTCTTGACGAGGTTTAAATTATTTGATTGTATCATTATAGCGCGCGATGTTGTTTTTATGTCAAACCGGCTTGACATGAAACTTTATGTATTAGTAAATAGATATAAGTACCTTAGGAATTAGGATCTGTGATTTGGAAATAATTGTCTGCGCTAAGACTCCTATAGTATGCAGTACATAATTTTGTTATTATACCCTTATTACCTTATATTTACCCTTATTGACATAGAAGCTACCCGCTGTAACCAATATACATATACTCATTAATCGATTGGTGTAAAGACACAAATAATTTATTTGATATTTTAAGGATGGTAATAGCTTAGTAGTCTGTTGATTATACTTTTGAGTATTTTTTTTTAGAAACGGACATGGATGTAGACTGTTGAAAAATCCGTACAGGAATTTATTGGCTTAAATTAACACAAGGTTATGTTTAAATAGAAGTATTCGTGGTTTAATGTTAAGGTACTAATTAAGTTTAAGTAGTGATGGCTTCGAGGTTTAAGCACGCGGTCGAGAAACTCGGCGGTCGCGGGTTGAAATTGAAACCCCAGGCACACACCTCTGACTTTTCGAAGTTATTTGTATATTCATTAGGAATCGTCACCTACTTTAACGGTGAAGGAAAACATCGTGAGGAAACGTATATAACGTATAGGAATTTCATAGGTGTGTGATGTGATGGCCTCGAGGTTTAGGTGCGCGGTCGAGTTTCGGCGGTCGCAGGTTCAAACCCCAGGCACACACCTCTGACTTTTCCAAGTTATGTGTGTATTCACAATGAATTATCACTTGCTTTAACGGTGAAGGAAAACATCGTGATAAAACCTGCACACCTAAAAGTTCTTAGGAATTTCTTAGGTGTGTAGTCCGCCAACCCGCACTAGGCCAGCGTGGTGGACTAAGGCCTAAACCCTCTCAGTTGTAGAGGAGGCCCGTGCCCAGCAGTGGGACGTATATGTAATGTACTACAATCATTTGCTTGTTGACTTGTTGATATCAAGTAGATGCATGGCATGCCATGTCGTAGATGTTGTTTTATTGATGGCTACGTCCCAATACATGTTTGTTCAGGAATAAATATAGTCCATGTCAATCAGGAATATAATCGCTATTCGATATTTTTTGGAATCGCTTCAACATTTCTATACATACTTTTTTTTTTATTAGTAGAGTCAAGACAAAGTCAGTTTTAATATAATAATTAAAAAACATTTGGCAGTCTCTTGCTCTCGCGGAGAAGTACCTATGTGCCGTGCGATCTAGAGGTCGCGAGTTCTATTCCCGGGTCGGGCAAAGTGTTATTGGATTTTTCCATTAGGAAATTCTCAGTAGCAGCTTGGAGTCTGGAAATGTTTCCAAAAAACGCCAATTGCTCGACCCCTATTATGTGGGACTGATACATATCTGGCGAAATGTGTGTGCAGAAATACACCTCTACCTACCCTTTCGCGGAATACAAGCGTAAGGTTATGTATGTCCGTAATTAGGAAACATTCAGTTTGCCGTACCAGTGTAATAAAGATAAGTAACCTCCGATAAAAATAAGGTTAAAAGTATTTACATATGAAAATAATCGTGCTGCGACTTAATCTAGAATTAATTCTACTATGCATACAATACTGTAAAAATTCAATATTGGCATTGTGGTTATTTAAATTTTAACATTTATTTTATTCTTGACGTCATTTTGGTGCTTGAAAAAATATTGAATATATATTTTATGCATATCTGCATATTTCCTAATTGTTTATCAAGTTTTTTTTTTAATTATTAACTATTTGTTTTTGCTTCTCCTTGACATGTTAGTTAGTATCACGCATAAATTTAATGTGGATTATTATCCGGATACTCTTGACAACATACCACTTAAATAATCTTGAAGTCCTTGAAGAAATAGGCTCCTCGGTTATCGTCGTGGCCTGAGGTCACTGAAAATTAATATAAATTTGGCCAGCGCCTTATAAGTTACAACCTGTTTGGGAACTTTGTTATAATCTGATATATGAATTTTTTTAATTGTTTGATTTTATTTAGACATAACTTTATTTATTTATTTACACTTTATACAATTACATAATTGGAAAGGTGGGCTATAAGCCTAAAGCATTCTCTGCCAGTCGAACCTTGGGTGATGCAGAGTTGATATACAGCATACATAATTTATGTAAGATTTGTTTAATTCTGACTGTCTCGTGGTCTCGCGGCACATATATGTGCCGTGCGATCTAGAGGTCCTGGGTTCGCTTCCCAGGTCGAGCAGAGTTACTGGGTTTTTCCATTAGGAAATTCTCAGTAGCAGCACGGAGTCTGGATATGTGCCCGAAAAACGGCAATAGGCTCGCCCCTATTACGTGGGACTGATACATACCTGACGAAATGTGGGTGCAGAAATGCATCTCTGTCTACCCCTTCGGGTAATACAGGTGTGAGGTTATGTATGTATGTATGTATGTTTAATTCTTTAACATTAGACCTGTAACTGAGAAGCTCTTAGTAAAAACCAGTTAGTTAATGCGCACTAAATTTAAAGGCTGAAGATCGCGATATTATTGGGCCTGTATCTGAAGGCACTTTCGTTTTTTGTACAAAAAAAAGCACTGATCATATGTACAACCATGTATGAATGGTATGGTGTAAGTTAACATCTTATTTTAACCGTAGTTGTAGAGGAGGGCCAAATATGAGATTTCCTGTTGTGCGATTGTAGCACATTACACAAGACTTGTACCCTGACAGCGCCAAGATAAGTGCCCCAATCAACTTACAATGTTACAAAGACGAGGTTGGAACTGGTGGTACGGAATCAGACACATCGGTTAGCCGCCATCTGTAAACTCATGTGTAAAAGAATAGAAGCGACAATTATTTATATGCAAGGATAAACATCAGAGCCTACAGTTATATCGTAGATATTATTATAATAATCATCTTATTAAAAAACTACCAAAAAGGCTTCGATTTGAAGGTATTATTGCTGACACTTTTCTCTTCTAGATATATTAATTATAATTAAAATAAGTACATGAATACAATCTAGTAATGTATTTATTTTAATTACGTGAATAATGTAACCTATTTGTCAATAAAATATGAACATATGTTTCATTTACAAGCATATGCTTGCATTTTAGTATCTGCATGTAGGCACCATTAAAATTACTGTAAACCTTTCAAGTTTAAATAAAATATCTGAATAAAACACGAAATTTATCTCCGTTTATTTGTTTTTTTATTTATTTTATTTATACCAGTGCCGATACGTCAAAAGTCTATTTCTAATACAAATTGACCTTATATCACGAATTTTTTGCTTTGGATATGAATGACATTAGTGTAGCATTATATTTGAAGCTAGATCTGATCTTGTACGACTGTTGTGTGGATATTTATATTATTTAGAGATTCAACTTATGTTTGTTTGTTTCAGCCGCGTGGCCGATATGCTGGAGGTGGTGGGCGAGCGGGTCGGGGGGTGGTGCGGCCGCGACACGGGCTCGTTGCGACAGGCGGTGCGCGCCCGCCGCAGACACCACCAAAACGACATATACGCCAAGTTGGACGCTGACAATGCGGTGAGTACATACACCTCTTAATGTCAGATCTTTAAGGCCCCTAAAAGAAACGGCCCTCTTTCCTACATTATCATCATCATCATTAGCCCATATACGTCCCACAGCTGGGCACGGACCTCTTCTACAACTGAGAAGGTTTTAGGCCTTAGTCCTCCACGCTAGCCTAGTGCGGGGTGGCGAACTACACACCTGAGAAATTCCTAGTAACTTTTAGGTGTGCAGGCTTCCTCACGATGTTTTCCTTCACTGTAAAAATACGTGACAATTCAGTGTGCATAAACACATAACTAGGAAAAGTCAGAGGTGTGTGCCTGGTGTTTGAACCCGCGACCGCCGAGATTCTCGACCGCGTGCCTAAATCTCGAGGCCATCACTATTTTCTACATAAACGTCATAAAGGACCATCAGTGGCTGAGCATGAGGCTCTGTTAAAAGAATAAGTCAGTAGAGTAGTGTCAAAATTCTGTATCTCTCCTGATGGTCAAGTGAAATATACACGTAATTTATGTTGGAATTTCAGTAATATGGCCTTATATCATGAATAACCGTTACTGGTATATTGGAGCATGATCATTATCACCTACATGATGTCCACTATTGGACATACGCCTCTAATGAATGGAATCATGAATGAAACCGTCAGAATCTTGTCTGTTTTCGCAGCAAAATTTGTCAAAATATTTTGCGATTTAACCTTTTTTTGAAATATACAACTAAACTACCTTTCGTATTTACAATAATAGTTAGAATTAACTGTTGAATCGATCGATTTGATGGTGGGTTTTTATGGTGTTGTTCAAATTATTAAACGCTACGAGAGGCCTTTGGTCATTAATGCTGTATGTATAATTAGACGGGTAAAATATAACCATAATACGGTACATGGATTTTTATGTTCAAAATAGTATATTATTATACAATATGCAAATATTTGGGTTCACCAACAATTAATTATAGAAAGGTCAGTAGGCATATGCGAAAAAAAACCCATGAATCATCATTTAAGTGATGACGAAATTTTTTGGTTACCTTAGATGGTGTCGCCATATTGTGACTACTGAAGGCTTTCGGGTTAGCAATATAAATTTCACTAAACAATGACTAGGTAGTTAGAAAATATAACGAGAAATTAAAGTTTCAGAAATACATATAGGCAAGAATTTTAGAACAGATTATTCCATAAAGCGATTAAATTTAATTCGCGGAAACAAATTAACATGATCACCAAATAACACAAAGGATGAAAGAATGGAAGTTTTCCTAATAGGTGAATAGAAACATTATATTAAATAGCAAACAAACCCAAGAATGAATAAAGTTTAGTAGTGAAGTTCTGTCAACGAAAACGTCTGAATTACTTGGTATCGTTCTCAAAATAAATACATGACTAAGGAAATATGTATGTTTAAAAGACCCTACTTAGTATTCCGAAGCCACTTACATTTTAATATATCGTAATATAACCAAGGTATCCTTAACCGTTACTGCATCAACGAGTAAATTGTATTTAAATTTATCGTATTCAGTTGCCGTGCAGTTTTTATTTATTTTTTTCGAATTTGTTGACTTCAGTCCTTGGGCCTTTGACCCCAGCTCTTTTGTAAAGACAATAGTCTTTTTTGACAGTGCTTAAAAACAGTGATTTGCGGTCGCGGTAATTACGAAGCAAATTCTGTTTCTTCGTCAAATCACGCCATATTCTTCCAGCAAGTCTCGTGGGGACGTCAGCATTTTTTGTGAATACGCTTCTTCTGAAACAACATGTTTAGTCATGATTACGGTCGTTCAAAATCAAATTTGTATACCGAGCTATAATTGCATAAAATAATACAAGGTTGTTATAGCTAATGTGCGTAAATTGTTGGCCATCAATTATTCATCAAACTCGTTCTGAATTGTTGGTTTTCGGCGAGTTCATTCCGTGGTCACGTCATGAAACAGATGTGATTGTTTTGAGAAGCTTATTGTATTTTAGATATTTTTTTTGTATCAATGAGGTTATAGGTACAATAATAATTGATAATAGATTGTAAAAATCAGGCATGCAACGAAAGTTGACAAAAAAAACTTTTTGGCACTGACTGAGATTGGCGAATTGTCTTGGTAAATTTTGATGCTCTCAGCATTTTAAAAACGACCATTTAAAATTGTTGCTGTCTGATATTTTATGTATTTTATATAGTTACTTTACGTTGTATGCGTACACAAATGATGTACTCATTTCCTAAAGATGTGAATACAAATCACCTGGATCTTAGGGCGAATAAGGGCCACAGTAAACTTATTGAAAATATTATTGATTATATTGTTTATTCGAATAAAGATGCTTGAGAGGAACCTTGTTATTAACACTAGGGATGTTATGGATATGATATTTCGGATCTGGATACGGATACGGATATAGGAAAAAAAAAATCGGTTTCGGATACGGTTACGGATATGTAATTATTTCGGATTATCCGTTAGTTTCGGATAATTTCGGTTACGGATATCAGATTGAAGTAAAATATAACTGTTTTCGACACCCTTGTAAAGGTATGAGCTGTTTGGATGTTTTTGGTTTTTGTTGCTTATTTTGTTCCAGCAATAAACGATCTTTGTACTAGCCACTGTGTTTGGATTTTATATGAAGTTTCAGTGGAAGCACTATGCCTTCTTTCCGGCTAAAGTTTTTATCACACTGTTTACATTTTGCACAATCTACATTACCTTGATAAAAAAAATGTCCAAATTAAAGTCAATATTGGTCGTTTTTTGTGTATAAAAAACAATTTAGTACTTAACATAAGACTTTCTTAAACTATCCGAAACTCCTGAAACGGATACGGTTACGGTTACGGATATTTTTTTTCGGATACCGTAAGGTCGGGTTACTTTGACTCTAGAGGGTAACTTTAGCTCAAATAAAAAATAAGTTTAAACTTCCCGCCCTGATGCGTCAGTGTCATTTTTCGATTTAGTTTAAGCCGGGATCGCTACATGGTGTTACCGTGCGCCTAGTTCCAGAAGGATGTAAGATTTGTTCCAACCTAAAGCCGCTATTTGCATTTCGGGTTTGTGTCATGTGCAATGACGGTTATTCTCGCCTGCAAACTTTCAAGTGTAACGGAGTTTTTAAGGTGAGTTTTATTTAACATTACATTTATTCGGGTCAGAAATATATTTAGGAGTAGAATAATTATGGAAATTATTCCTTTTTAACAGGTTCAATTACCGAAATTTTAAATATTAAGTGTGGGGATTCATTGGCTCAAAAAATCGGGTAACATTGGCTCTTGAGCCAATTCCGCCCGATCGTATAAATTTTAGTCAATAAATGATTTCTTTTGATTTCTTTATTGCTTCATAACAAATCAAAATGTTTATAATATAATTTTAATATGTTTTTGGCGTTAATATGTTTGGCGTTAATGTATTTTAATATGGTACGTCGATTACACAGACGCAGAACTGGAGGAATGTCTGAATGTTGTACGATCCAAACTAATGCCTCAACAGGAAGCTGCTAGACGTTGCTTACTTCTGGCCCCTGAAATGTAAATGGCGACAAGTCTTGCTAAACTGGAAAGACAGCCAGTCTGGAAGGAGGCTACCATCAACCCCTAAGGACCAATTTCCAAGTCTGTAGAAGCAAGCTCTTGACTCATTAACAGACACAAAAGAAAATTTAATTTCAGGGCTTAAGAAAACTGGAATATTTCCTATTGACAAAGAACAGCCTCTAAGCCGTTTTGATAAGTATTAAAACTTAGTAATTAATACTGAGTAAGATTTTGAAGAAGTTTTTGTTAAATTTTCTTAGGAAGACTGTTAAAGTTCAATTTAGTGCATTTTTCTATAAATAATTAAAGAATTTTGTATGTCAAAAGGTCTTATCTTTCATTTCAAGGCCTTGCTTTGGCTCTGTTCTTGGTTTAGTATCTATTTTGTATCAAAAAACATCAGCGAGCCAAAGTTACCCTCCTCAAAGAACAACTTTGGCTCAAAATTAAACAAATAAAAAAAGAATATAATACTGATACATTTAAATAAAAAGTTTATTAATAACTAGATAACATCCTTCTTTACCAAATAAAACCATTATTACCCTAAAATTATCCGATAGTTTCGGTTACGGTTACGGAGCTCCATAACATCCCTGATTAACACCTATTTTCAAAATTATAGTTAAAGTGTTCTTTAAAAAACATTTTTAAACGTGCCTTATAAAATGAAGAATTGGCATCATCTAGAAACCATATAAAATATTTTTCTTTGTTTATTCCTACAGAGCCGAGCAGCGTCTTTGTACCGAGTGAAAGAAGGTCCAGTTACACCAGCACCACAACCTCAGACCAAACCGCCATCAGGATTGGCGTGCGGACGATGTGCTCCATTGTCAAGGGTGAGTTTTATAAGTACTTAGCGAAACGACCTGTTTTATTTTTAACATTTTTTTTCTTTAATTAGCAAATCAACAAATGAATTTGTGTCGCGTATCTGAAATGGCCCGAACCATTCAAAACTAAGAATACTATGCTGGCAAATACTTCGGTAAAATTGTTGGTATGTACATACATACCTAGTGTGATTTAAGTGCGTGCGCACCGCTACTCGGTGCAAGTGAACTTGAAAAGAAAGTACGTTAGTGAAATCGGACCTAATAAAGACGAACGATATATAATAAACACTATTTATTACTGGGTCTACAGTTGCAAAAAAGCAAAAAAATCCTTTACCCGAAATTTGATTCTTTTTTTCTTTCTGCGGTCTGGCTCCCGCTCGAGTCAATTTTAAAACCAACCTTATAAAAAAATTGCAACATAATATTTTTCACTCATCAGAGTTCCCACCATCTCATTAAAAAATACCTGGTTCAGTCGTTTAGCCGTGATAGCGTCACAAAGAATACACTAACACAAACATAATCTCATTTTCGCATCTATGAGTTTAGTAATCGATGCTTTCTGTTACGACACTAACTGCGCCATTATCGCTACATCTTTACCCTCATTTCCCACTATTAGGGTCATCGTAACACAAACAAACGATGCATCAGTGAATCGTTGTTGCATATTTACTGTTTTGCGATCTAAAGTGGAAATATTATCGAGATGTCGATAGAGAGTGTAATGGACGGAAGACGAGTAGTTTGTGGAGAAATCATGAGACAGCTTCAATGGAATTCTACGATGAAACAAAACAATGCACAAACCAAATACAGTTGTGTTTGGGTAATTCGGTTTTGCCTGGGATTTGTAGTTTCACCTATTTATAAACTGCTATTTATCTTGGTATTTCCTTTTTTTACCTCACTTACAGTCACTTTTTTACCTTACAAATTGTCTTCCATGACTAGTTAAAACATTTACATATAGTTTTTAATAGTTTATTATACATATTTCAGTAATATTAAGTTGATATATAAAAGAATAATTTATGTTGTTTTTTTTTTTATACTGGCACGGCAAAGTGACTCCACTGTACCTGATAGTAAGCACAGTGGAGTCCAAAAAATTAATACACACATACACAATCATGCCGGCCTGCACAAATGCTTCTTCACGCTTCGCTTAAAGGATCCAGGATCATAGCAAGGAGGGAACACGTGAGCCGGCAAACTATTCCACAGCTTGATGGTGCGGAATTTTTAAAGTAGAGCCTTGCAATGCTATAACTTGTAGAATTATTCGCTTTGCAAATTTTACTATTATTATATTTTGATTAAGTAAGCGATTGATGTAAGTTTGACCAATCATAATATAGAAGGACTTAAACATAATCACATTGATTTGTTTTAACCCTTCATGAATAAATAGCTGTACAAAAGTACCTACATAAAATATCAAGATTATATTATGCAATATAAACGAAGACGTGGCATAGTTAATTTTCACGCCAACAGTTGATAGTATAGCAGAAATAACAGTGTGCTAATATTGATTAGGAAAGAAAACATTTCGTTTAGCACGCGTCATTAAACCTCGCTGTCCGAATTCTAATAGGGTGTTTCATTATGCTCAAAATTGCGTATAAATTTGACCTTGTGAAGTTTTCCTTAAAGTACCTTGAGCCACAAAAAAATTACTCAACGCCTTAATTATAAAAAAAAAATTGACAAAAAAAACGCCTTAAAAAATCAATTCCATAACAAATTAATATGCAATAAAAAGAAAAAAAAAATGAGTTGGCATAATAGTTTTTGATAAATAGACATAGATTTGTTGATAAATAGACTTACACATAGTCGTTTTTCGCTTCGATGCTATTATCGCACTCTACGATTATCACTGCTCACGTGCACGTATGTACATAATATAGGAAATCACTCAATCGAAATTAACAAAGTATCCTTACATTTATAAAAATTATCGTATAAACTTTTTTATATGTCGTAGTTTCTCTCATAGTAACTAAAACATACAGATTGCGTCATATATATCATACATAGTAATGCGGTTACTGTTACGTAGATTTAGCCTTGAATTTACATATTTGGCAAATAAAGAACTGATATATCACCTTCAATGTAAACCGGTAAAGAAACCATTACTGTGAGACCTCACTCCTAAGACTATACTCCTCTACTATTAAGAGGGGACCTTAATCCATCACGCTGGACTACTGCTACTAAAATACATTCGTGTTTTCTCGTTCTGATCTTCCTCGTCTTTTTAGAGTAATTTGTAAAATTCATTTCGTATATCAGACACATATAAGCAGTGATGGCCTCGAGGTTGAAGCGCGCGGTCGAGAATTTCGGCGGTCGCAGGTTCAAACCCCAGGCACACACCTCTGACTTTTCGGAGTTATGTGTGTATTCACAATGAATTATCACTTGCTTTAACGGTGAAGGAAAACATCGTGATAAAACCTGCACACCTAAAAGTTCTTAGGAATTTCTTAGGTGTCCAACCCGCACTAGGCCAGCGTGGTGGACTAAGGCCTAAACCCTCTCAGTTGTAGAGGAGGCCCGTGCCCAGCAGTGGGACGTATTTGGGCTGATGATGATGATGATATCAGGCACATTTTGTAACCTACAATGGTTGTGTGCTAGATAAATAATAAGTAAAATGAAAAGTTGAATTAAAGCCTAATGTCGGCGGATCGCGCGCAATATCTTTTGAGCCACCAAGCACTTGAAACATACGCGTGTAAATTATGTGCTCCATCATAATTTACGATGCTCTCATATCGTTCTATTCAAGGTGTAGTAGTCCATAACAATGTAGCTGGTGCTGTCTCACCTAAACATTCGTACACCGGTCCATCTGTTCCAACATACGTGCAAGCGACCATAAAACTTTATAAAAAAAAAACAAATGCCTATTTTTAATTTGTTTGAAGCTGGGAATAGTTTATCTTTGAGAGTAAACTGGCGAATGTTTGCGGAGTTTTCAAGTAAATATTGCTGAATTCCGTTTTTCGCTCTAGTTATACCATTTTGGCATTTGGATTTATATGAAAGTTTACAAAATAAATATTTCTCGGTACATTAAAATAGCAGCTTAACCACTTAAAACACTAGTGTTCAGTACAATCCATATGTACAACCAACATGTAGTCAAGAGCGCATTTTTATGTATTTCCTATAACAGTCAGTTAAGAAGATTCAAATAAGCTGCCTCCATACGTGTACATAATATGTTGTAGAATAGTCGTATATGTTAAAGAATTCGCACCAACTGAATTGCATCGTGGAAAATTTGGACGAATTTTGCGAGGTTGTGCCTGACGTCAATGCTTTTGCTTTTTAAAACGACCTACATGAATATTGTTGATTTGTAAAACCCGTAGCACTACGCGACTTGGGAATCAAACGTAGGATTTTACATTGCAATGTGTTCACTTAGCCACTTTTGAACTAACGAAATCCTACCATTAAGGACTTTGTTTACCACATCCCAGTAGGATGTCATCTCCAAAATAGCCTCTTCGAATCCCAAACACACTTCACATCACTAACTACATCTCAAATCCTATAGCAATTGTATGACTTTTTATTGTTACGGTTTAGCTAGATCATTCCGTATACACATACATACATATAGTCGAACAAATATTGAGCAAATGGTCATGGTTTTTTTTAACCGGTTTGTTTGAGTTGTTCGTTATCTGTCAATCTATAAACATTTGTAGTGTCAAGTTAACATGCTAAAACGCTAATGAATTATGCATATTCGCAATATTTAGTTTCAATCTAAAGGTCGCAGCTTAAGTTCTTGCAGAGCTGGAACACTTTGTGTGCTCCATAAATATTTAATTCGTATGGTATGTAGTATTTAGCAGTGGCTGTACTTCCATAGAAGCCCAAAAGCCCAATTGGCCTTACAAAATTCCGAATAATAAGCTTTAAATCTTCATTTAACAAAAGCAAATTGACATAAAAATGAGACTATACTGACACCACAATAAACAATTATAAACTAGAAATATCAAATTAACATGTAACATTTTGGGCTTCTATGGAAGTACCGCTACTGGTATTTAGTAACAAGTTCATATTTTATTATCATTTTTCTGATATCAATGTGTATTTTACAAACTTTTTATTATTTATATTTCGGTAAGATTAGTTTGAATGGCAACAAAAGTTTGCGATTATCTCTCACAATCGGCATAGTTATGATGGTCGTTTAGTATCGTATCTGCGTGGATTTTTTTATATTAATTATTAATTAACATTTACTAATAAAGTTATTGTTCCATAATTCTTATTTTCGTCGTTCTTTTCATAATACAGTTGTCAGTAGGATGTTACGTATTAATAGTATTTTCCGCAACTCATGCGTGCACTCGGAAATAACGTCAATAATTGCCTTAATATATAATATACATATCAAAATCTAGACTGTTTTGTCCTTTTCTTGGTCATGATAAGTAGTAATGCAAAATATATTTTTTTGTCTTCCTGTTTTTTAATACTAAGTCCATGTCGAAAATTTATGTTTTCATTTTCCCCTATTTTTTTCTGTTATGCTTTATATGGCATAATGAAGTATGTATATTGTATGTCGTTTAAAAAAATTATATACCACTGTTAATTAAATATGAGAAATATCTTCTTTTATTTGACCGGAACCCATTAAAGTGTGTTCAAAGTTACCCGAAGGTCACGGTGACTTATTGACCTAGAGTTGTGTACGAATGTTTTGTATTTGGGCTGAATCTTAACAAGAGAACATATAGGAAACGAATTATCAACTTGTTTTATTGCCGCAACACTAACTTCCTATATTTTATTATGCAACTAACCTTAGCAAAACGCGTTGAGAAATCAGTCGGATAAATAGTTGTCTTTTTTTACAAATGTAAAAACAAACTTTTATTTGCAAATGACCAAAAAAATATAGCAAAATAATCTCTTTGCGACATTATTATAAGTAAAGATACGTTTCAAATAGAGTATCGAGAGTTTAGAAAATATTACTGCTATCTTTAACCACTCGTCAACAATTAAACTTATGTGGACCCCTGTAGCGGACTTCACAACACATCCTTTACACATTCTGCAACGAGTAAATGTTAACTGTGCCCGTACAGTTGGAATGACAGTATATTGCCTAGCCCTAATCATAATAATCCAACCAAACCAAAAAATATAATGAGCAGAGTTCGGGGGATAGGTAGATTTAAGGCCAAGTCCATCAGTTATAAAAAAATAATTGATGACAAAATTTATAAATAATAATGTTTTTTGTTAATGTCAAAAACGTGCCACCGTTCATGTTCGTAGTGTCATTTAAAATCACGTTTCTTTACAGGTCAATTTATGTTCCGACGACGAAAAGTTGATCTTGCACGTTTAGCCCTTAATTAAGTAAAATATTACATGAAGCGTTTCTCTAATTAAAGGTTACGGGTTCAGAACGCAGTACATATAATTAAACCAAGCATTATTTGAGTTTAGAATAAATGATATTGACATAGTTTAAACTAGCAGGCGTATGCGACTCGGAACGTTTTGGTATGCGTGAATCATGAGGTGAATTTCGTATGTTCGCGCTTTGAGAATGTAAACCTATTACAATAATCTCGGTACAGTTGTTTTCCTTGAATTTATTTTACCGACTATATATGTATAATAGGATTTGAGTTTGTTATTAAATGTTAATACGAGAATTATCCCAGAGTAAAGTTACTATAACATTAAACTTCGATATTCATATCAATATAAAAATCGCCATGACTAATTGATTGGTAATAAAATTTTGCACGGCTTAAGAACTTCAAATGAACAAGGACCCAAAAAATCTATCTACTGAATACGTTTATTTTTATTTATTTATCAAAAACATAATAATTTGATTAGTTTAGCAGGCAAGTACGTCGTCTGTTTTCTTTAGTCTCATTTGTATGTATTTTATCTTAGACTAGTGTTTGTGTTACTTAAATACCCCGTGACCTGTCATACCGAATTGCAAATACCATTTAGAACAAACCTGATTTTTTTTACCTTTACCCTTTAGTTTACACTCGCGTCTGCAGTTACGATTTTATTGCGAAGTAACCGTCAAGTCGAGAACATATCACGTGAAGATTATAAATACATGCTTATTTTTGTCGGGGCCACTTAGCCAGCCACATCGGATGAGGAGATATTATGCTTGGAAAAATCCAGTGTAACATCTTATACTCGCTTAATTGAATATGTATTTATAAGATTTTAGTAGTGTCGCTTTGGCCAAGACATATCGGCGCCTTATGAAGGGCGAGTATCGAACGATAATCGAAAGACAATCGCTCCACCACATCACTAGGTACTACTTGGCAGAAGATAGATATGATATCAAATAATCTAGCATCTTTGTATCTAACTGTTCTATTTGAAGAATATCTAAATGGTATGGTGTAGTGGTAACACCGCATTTGATGATGAGGATGATGTTGTCCAAACAAAGCACCTAGTAACGAAGGACTCCATCTCTTGTCACTCAAAACGCAAGCTGGCCTGCAAATTTGCATCTACTGTACGATGTTTTTACGGCGTCAAAGAATAGCTCTATTATTGTTTTGGTATTTCCCTAGGCATAATTATGTATGTTATTTGTACATCTAGGCTCATAAATTTAAATCATTGAGAAACCTGATATCGTGCATGTCCAGCCTTTTTTTATGCCGCGCTACCAGTTTCATAGATTTGACTCGTGTCGGCAAATGCTTAGATAATTGCGTATAACTTGTATAAAAACTAGTTATCACAATTTTTTTTTTGTTTTGCTAATATATTCGCGAATTTTTTAACTAATATAAAAAATAAGCACGTTTAGAATCGTTTATTTTGGACACGAGGCTTATGTTTTATTACAACACACTCATTTCACCGAAGGTGTGTGTTCACGATAAACTTATTATATATTTATTTCGTATGGAGGAATTATCACTCTACATCAGAGCCTAGCCTTAGTCCACCATCTGCGCACCATGTTATCCTTGCGCGTCTTGATGAATTTTGCATACCTAATTAATTCCTTGAGGAGAACGCATAGGTATGCACTATGCATGTTTCCTATGATAATTTTTATTTTCAACGCTTTTAGTACCTAGTGACCTTTATGTTATTAGGACAAAAATGCGCAGTATAATTATAGCCAGCGTGTCATCGTTTCCGCACAAAGGACACCTTTGTACCGTCACCAATGCCTTCTTTGTTAATCTGAGTACATGATCCATTGTGTCAATCGATCGTTCTTTGTTCGGTATTATCTTTAGGACATTTACATCGCGATCGCGCCCTCTAGTTGTTCCAATAACTTAGTGTTTGTGTGTTCTGTAAGGATTACATATTGAATGCGTGATATGTGGCCCTTTATGTTATTTATAATACTGATGAAAGAGCAAGCGGCTTGAGGAAAATTTATTTATCACACTTTACGATGCAGAAAGCTTGAATAGGAGTAGTGACCACTTTTGGTAATAAGAACTGAAGAATACAAAGATTAGGGAATAGAAGGAATGCGTTATGGAACCAGAACCTTGCTTAAAAGCGATTTTCGGCGTATTCCTACTGAAAGTATGTATGTTCATCCCCCGTAGAGGCCGCCCGTATACATCGCTTAGTTAAGTGTTTTCACTAGCCTCGTCTAATTTACAAAGATAAATACCAAGTTTTTAACAGAAAATATGTCTGAATATTAAAATCTCTCAACAACACTTTGATGCGTATTTTGGTTAATAGTTATTATAACGTTGGTAATAGTATTATTGCATGTGAAACACAGCATGAACGCGCAACGCTCTGTTTTTGTGTATACGTTGCGCTGTAGTAGGAAGACACGTCGCAACACCGAGCCACATCTCGACTGCTTTCACAATATGAGGTTTTTACTTCGCTGTGTTAACCTGTGTGTATCATAGCACTTAGGCTTTTTCAATTCAGTCATTAAGAACTGGCGGTTGATGTTTCCTAAAAACCGTTTTGCCAGATAATTACACTAGTAGGTATCATAAATGCGAAAGTGAGTAGGTTACTTTCAACAGATTTTGATGATTTGGATATGGTCAATATTTTTGTAATACTGACGAAATGGTATACATATTTTTAGAGTAGTGATGATTAAAATTTTAACCCGATCAAAGTCACGGGCAAACGCTAGTTACTCCCATTATATTCGTTAATCGAATACGAAGTGTACGAAAGAACAAAGGAAAGGTCAGAGGCCTGAGAAAAATAAGGAACTCATAAAAGAAGGAACCGGTGTTGTTCTTTGCGGCGTTTGCGAATTATATTTAATAAAAATATTGAAAAGGATATCCTAAAATGAATAAATTAATTTATATTTTCCCCTAGTATACTTTAAACAACGATAAATATTTTCAATTTTGAATCAACGCTTTACGTATGTATACATATGTCCCCTAGTAAGATTATTGAAATAATACAGATTATAAAAAACACTTGTTCACGTGTTTACACATGTGCTTATGAGTAAACAAAGAAAGAGTTTTTTTCGTAATCTAATCGGTTACGCTGTAAATATTTCGGGTGATGTATTAAGAGCGTTGAGTTGAATCACCTCGTTTAGTAATGAGACGTCGCGTCTGTTTACACGCAGTTACGTCGGAACAGATAATAGACCAATTAGGCTAAGGAATATTAAAATACATTAATTTGTAGCCTTGTAGGAGACCTCCTACACCGTTGTCATTGGGAGTATTGAGCCCAGAGTCTCCAAATGCCTCACTATTGGTGCTGTGTCTTAAAATATTGACTTATTTTTTTCATTTCGAGCCTAAAAAACAGTAGTTTCCATGAACAGTTTTATGATTTTTACATGTGTATTTTTATTAAAGGTGCTTTCACATTTTTACACAAAGATCTATTATTAAAAGAACAACCAATTGTTTTCCACTTACCTTTTCTCTTGAATCACTTTCAACAACTTTCGTTGCGAAGTGAAGAAGAGCTCGGAATCCATAGAGATGTGCCAACGAATTACGGTGATGGATCTATAATGGAATAGTATCAAGATTACATTATACTTAGGCATATTTCCAAGTACGATCTCAAAGTTACGGTACTTACGACGCGTGTCGCGCCTAACAATTCGAGAACGATCTAGGCGCACATCTCCTTTACCTCGGCAGCCAGGTATAGAGGTCAACACTACTATAAAATTACGTTATTAGATGGTTTCTTAATACGTTCATGTTAAATTAAATGCGCAGTTATGTTAGGACATTGCGATTGTTAGAATACGATACACATACAACTACAAGGTACGCTTGGTGCAGACCGTAGGATATCTATTTGATGTGCTATACTACAATCATTGTTTGATGAATTATTTTAAAACCTGTTTAATCTTTTAATCTGTAAAGAAATATTGCTTTTATCAATACAAGTATCTAGTAAAATGAAACCACTAATAATTTAATATTTATGAAAATAAATAAATATAATAATTCAATAGCCAGTAAATTATAATACTGCTTATAATATTTAATCCATGTATCATGCCTTAATTTTTTTATTGCGGTTTTATATAATAAGTTATCATTAAAAAAAAACTAACAGGCCATATAATTTAAATAAATATAAAAACTTAAAATATAGTTGAAAACGTGCCAGATATGTTTTACATTTTTAATAACGCATTATTTTCTACGTTTTGTGTTGTAATAATTACTTAATTGATTGTTATTGTTATAAATGACTCGTAACAGCTCGTAATTGAATAATAATAGTTTTGATAATTTTCTCGTTGTAGTAGGCGATAACAAAAAAAATATTCATTAATGTCAGTTATCTTAAGTGAGCTTGTTATGTCTTTTGGTTTATTTCATTAAGAGAGGCTGTAGAATGCGGCAGCGTCTCCAAGATAATGTAAAAACTGCTAACAATTCTGTATGTGCCTAACCGCACTAGACTTGATTAAAACCTTAAGCCATCTAAGGCCCAGGCTTAGGACGTATTATGTGTAAAACAAATGAGTGCATCTAATTATATTGATAATCAATATTTGACAGCCCCGTGGCGCAGATGGCTAGACACCAGCTTGCGAAACGAGAGGCCGCGGGTTCGATCCCCGCACCGAGACAAATGTTTGTGTGATCCACAAGTATTTGTTTCGGGTCTCGGTGTTTGTGAGACCGAAAAGTCTCTCGTAGTCTCTGATACCCCCGACACAGGACTTGTATCCTAGTGTGGGGTCAGAACTATGTATGTGACTGTTGGGTGTATTTATTTATTATTTATTTAATCTTCGTGTATCACTCATTGTAACTACTTAAGGCAAGATGATTCAGCATATTAAGTACCTACGTACAAATTACAATGCTACACGAATCGAACTAAACAAAGAAGATCCGATTTAAAGTACCTACTGTTTCCTTAATTACTTTCCTTCCTTAACTCTTTGCGTATAATGTCACATCGCACCGGAAACCCACGACCTCAAGAGCGTCTCTTCAAATGTTTCTACAAACAAAACCTCATAATATGGCCTAATAAGCTATAATATACATATATATGTACATATATTTATCTAAGAGTTTCGACTGACTTTCGAGTAGATTTTTTATTTCTATGTCATCATCATCATCATCATCAGCCCAAATACGTCCCACTGCTGGGCACGGGCTTCCTCTACAACTGAGAGGGTTTAGGACTTAGTCCACCACGCTGGCCTAGTGCGGGTTGGCGGACTACACACCTAAGAAATTCCTTAGAACTTTTTAGGTGTGCAGGCTTTATCACGATGTTTTCCTTCACCGTTAAAGCAAGTGATAATTCATTGTGAATACACACATAACTTCGAAAAGTCAAAGGTGTGTGCCTGGGGTTTGAACCTGCGACCGTCGAAATTCTCGACCGCGCGCCTAAGCCTCGAGGCCATCACACATTCAATTCCTTCAATTTTTATATATCACGTAATAATTTGTACGAGAAGCAGCGGGTTCGACCTCCGTTTTTTATATGAGAAAATTATTTGATTTAGTAAGGACCGCTGTGTGTGTCATTTGGGTTCATTTAATTTTTATAATTTGCAAACTATAAGTCAAATGGAACAAACGGAAATATTTGCAAGCCGTAAAAAAAAAAATCCGCGACTTTTTGGCCGAAAGCCATTAATCAAAATATATATAACTCAAAGGTTACTGACTGACTGACTGACATAGTGATCTATCAACGCACAGCACAAACCACTGGATGGATCGGGCTGTAATTTGGCATGCAGGTAGATGTTATGATGACGTAGGCATCCGCTAAGAAAGGATTTTGATTAATTCTACCCCCATAGGGGATGAAACTTTGTAAATTTTAAACTGATCGGGCTCAGACTTTGCATGCATAAAGCTACTATGACGTAGGCATCCCCTGAGAAAGGATTTTGAGATGCAGGCTATATAAGATTAGTAACTTCTAAACCCAACCCTGTAGTCTACGCGGACGGAGTCGCGAGCAAAAGCTAGTTGAATACATTCCTGAATAATTTAATTAATATTCAGAGGCTTATGCACGATATGTTGTATCGGCAAATGCGCCCACATCAGTTCATAGTCCATTAAAACGCTGTTCAGGGTCATTTCCGTTCGGATATGTTAATTAATCATATTCGCACTTCGATCGGCTGTTCTCGCATGTTCTGATTGCTTAATGGAAATTTACATTTCTTGATGTTCGTGTATTTGATAAATTATCGGATATGGGTAATAGCTCTGTACAGGTCGAGTTCAAGGCAACAGCTGAAAGATAAGCTAATATTGAAACACCATAATGCAAGAAAGAGATAAACACTGATTCTAAAAATCTCTATAATTACACAACTGCACAAAGCCTAAGCGATTATGGTAATATTTAACTTTGGCAAACCCGAAACAGAACACAATAAGTAATAAGTTGAAGGATGGACAAGCAGAGAAAGGCTAAAGAATGGTAAAAGGTAAATGAAGGCATGACGGCTGATAGGCATGTTAGGAAGGAGAAGACATACTTGCACCGTCCCCAAATAGAATTAGGAACAGGGCAAGAAAATAACCAGTCGAATAAAAATTAGAAAAACCACTATTGCATTTTTACACTTTATTTCGTCTTCAGCAGGTTTTAATCCACGTTTTTATTGCATTTGTATCGGTTTGATTCGTCATGTATTAGACATCCGTATTAGAATAGTCCGTTGACATTTATGTACCGTTAAATATGCGATTGCTGGCAAACACTAGCGATAGTCGTTTTTGATTAGCGCAATATGCTTGATTTCATGTCACCATAGATTTTGATAGAAAATCATAAGTTTTTTGGCATTGCTATTTAGATTCTGAATTCGACTTTCTATGTCCTGAGAAAACGTAAATGCGTAAATCAATTGTAAAATAAGGCCGATAATGTGAATATTTAATGAATAATTTCATGCTGTCCAATGACGTCCACAATCAAATTGATTCCAGGGAACTATATGTATCTAAAAGAAGACGAATGAGTAAGACTACTGGCTGATTTTCTTTTCTAAGGTCTCATCTATAATTACACTAAAATTCACCAAAGTTATTATTGGAGCATGAAATCTTAACATGAAGGCAGACAGCTTTAGCATTTATAGCATTGCTGATAATTTATGACATTCACAACATTATCGTGCAAATCCTGTGCGGACGCTATGAACAGTTATAGTAACCACACCCACGCGGCAGGTTGATTCATTGACCCTACACTACGAGAGCTCCAGCCAGTGCTGTTCGCGAATAACGGAATGTAGACAAAACTTATTCTTAAATTCTAAATGTTTTGACTGAAAACACACCGCGGAAACGCTCGGTCGGAACTAATCCCTGTTTATGTCTACGTTTCTGGATTCTGAATGGAGTTTTTGTTTTTACTGAATATTTATTTGGGCTATTTGTTATACGTCAATCTACTTTTAAATACAGACTTTCTTTATTACACTCCACTCTTTTCACATTCATATTCTGCTCCAACAATTCTGACGGAGACATCTGAATTTGAATCTGAAACCTTTGTTGTAGTCTAAATAACAAAACACGTTATGTGTCAGAGTTAATTCAATCACCATTCTGAGACATAATTTTGTTCGATCCACAAATACTTTTGGAGAAAAGTTTGTCCCAGTATTTCAATATCCAGCAGTGGCGGATTAAGACAACTGCCGCCCGTAGGCTATTCAAATTTTGCCGCCCCTTCAAATCCCTTTTGTTTCATAGACCACTTTCAAAAATTTGATGGATCCGGTGGACCCCCTACAGCTACATAAAAAAAAGACGCGATGCAATTTTAAAATATGAATCTGCCTATATTGATAGGAGAAGTAAAGCCAATATTTTAGTTCGAAACCAAAATAATTTTCATGAACCCCCGCTTACGATTGTGAACCCCGATTTTTTGTCACGCCCAACGTAGACCCCCGTCGAGTCTACCGTGGACTCCTGAGGTTCCACCTGGACCACTTTGGGAATTACTGCCCTACACAGATAAAAAAGGTGAAAAAAATATTTTAGATTTAAAAGACTAAAAATGTTTTTTTTATGAGAAAGGAGGCAAACATGCTAGTGAGCCACCTAATGTCAACTGGTCAACACCGCCCATGAACACCCACAAAACCAGAGAAATTATTGGTGCGTTGCCGGCGTTGCAGCAGATATTAAGCCAAAAAGTTCATCAGAGCACTTCCCATGGTAATTGCGATACAGGACAAATAGTCGCAACGTCTCTTCGCAATGCCAGGGGATAAATTTTGTCAGTAAGAATCTGGTTATCGATGATTCGAGGGGCGCGTCGTTGAATGCGGTCAAATGGAAGAAGCTGGTAGAGAGGGGCTCCAGTCTAGAGATGAGAACAAAATTCAATATGAGGCTGGATCTGCTCCTTATCCAATTATGGACACCTCAAAATTGGGAGGGCTTGAGATGCCTTCCACTCACCCTATTTTGGAAACTTACTTATTGTGAACGTCCGCGACAGTTAAGAGGCCGCGCTCTTTGCCGCACATCTCGGGGTTACTTTTAGTCATGGCGCACTGCCCCCGCAGTACACCCAAGCCTATCCTGGGCCCCTGTTAATCGTCTCTTTCAGCAGGCAGGGGATGCCTTAGCGGAATTCTTACGCCCCCAATCCACAGAGCGGAAACGCCGGATGCTCCGACGGCTCCGTGGAGTGCGCTTCGCTCTTCATCCCAGGCCGGACAATCTGATAGAGTGTGCTGGGGTGTTTCCTCCGGGTAGTTGTCACAGCGGTGACACACGGCGGACTTTCTCTTCTGGCCACCCGCCACAGGAACCAGCCGAAACAACCATGTCCCGACAGAACCTGTGACGGGCGGAACGTCATCACACCGTGGCGCCTATCCAACCACTGTCTATGGACAGGGCGCACTGCTGCCACGGACAAGCCATGGGATTATCCAGCCTGGAACGCCACTCCTCCACGGCGGTCAAGCGTAGGGATGTCCTTTAAGCCTCTACCTCTCTTGGGGCCGGTCGTTCCCCTCGACGAGACGCCTCCTCTCACCAGAGGCAGACTGACGAGAGGGCCCTGGCGTCAAGATCCCAGGGAAGGAAACCGGCCAAAAACGCAGGCCGCCTCGTGGGCAATCGCGCCCTTGATCATCCGCTGCGCAACTACCCGCTGCGGTTGCCGCAGAAGGGCCACGCAACGTCTGCCCAGGAACTCGGCCCAAACGGGGCAACCGTATAAGGCCATTCGATCGCACGACTCCGGCGAACAATCTTCGGCAAGGGATGCCGGGACCTTCGAGATTGGGCAGCAAAGTAGATAATGCACCCGCTGCCCTAATAAATTTCAGCTTTAATCTACCGAAGTGGGCGCAAAAATTCCACCGGCTATCCAACACGAAACCAAGATATTTCATCGTGGAGCGGATGGGGTATCCACGCCCTCTATCGTCAGATAGGCCCCTGTAGGTGGCTGCTTCCGAGGCCCGTGGAAGCAGAAAGCAGATGCCCTTGGATTTCTGAAGGGCCACCGCGAGGCCCAGCCCTCGAATTCTCCTCACCACGTGGCTTGTGCCCAGCACGGCGAGGTTGACGGCCTCCGGAAAGGTGACACGGTGATTCCGGCACACGCTGTCACCACCGTATCGTCAGCGTAACAAACTATACCGACACCCCGGAGATTGGCACCACGGAACACCCAGTCGTACCCGATGTTCCATAGAAGGGGCCCAAGGACAAACCCCTGCGGGACACTGCACGACATTTCTGTGCGGTGCCATCCGTCAGCTCCCGGATACACTGCATCCCTGTTGGAAAGGTATGAGTGCACTAGGCGTCGGAGATAGGGCGGCACCGCGTGGTACCGAAGAGCTTCCGCTATACAGGGCCAGGGCATGTGTTAAAGGCGTTGGCGATGTCGAGTGACACCGCCAACATGCATTTGCCCTGGGCTACTGCCTCCTCCGCGTGCGTTTTCACCCGCAGAATTACGGTGACAGTTGATCGACCTTCCCGAAACCTATACTGGCCTGGCACGATGCCAGGTCTGGTCCGATCCTCTCCAGGTGCTCGACGAGGCGGCCATGAATGATACGCTCAAAGAGCTTGGCTACCTCGTCAAGCAGCACTATGGGCTGATAGGCGGATGACGACTCTGCGGGACGCTCCTTCTTTCTCAGCAGGATCATTTTCCCAGTCTTCCAACGCGACGGGAAGATGCCCTGCTGTAGACACACGGAGAAGAGGCCACGGAACGTCTCACCGAGGTACTCGACGACTTGGACACACACACGTCCTGGGATGCCGTTGAGCCCCGGGGCGGTGTTCTTTCTCCGCAGCCACAGTACTGCTGCCTGAAGCTCCTCAGGCGTAACGCCTGGAATTGGAACCTCCGAGGTCTCCCCTGCCGAACACGTAAATGATCCCACCAACGATCCGTCCCTCACCGCCCACGGACGTGGTGGCATCGGTGGAGGAGCAAAATCCGGGGTGGCCGGAAAGAGAGCAACAACGACTTCACTCAGGAGCTCCGGTCGGAGACTTTTGGTGAGAGGGGGGCGCCGGTGGAAGCAATTTATTGAATACCAACCGGTACGGCCGCCCCCAAGGATCACGATCCAAAGTCCCGGATTAAATTCTGGCCGCCCCAGTCTGCGGCTTGATCCAACAGATAGTCGATTATTCCGACACTCATTGACTTGTTCCTGAGAGGAATTAAATTGCGCGACCAGTATAGTATATGGCATCCCCGCGCCGGTACTATCATCCGCATAATTAGAGATGTTATTATTAAGTAACAGGTCATTGATATGCAGAAGGAACAGAATCGGGGATAGCACACAACCTTGAGGTACACCAGCGTTCACAGGCGTAGAGTCCGAGCTTAAACTCCGAACTTTTCAGATCGTAGTGTATCACTGCATGTGGTTGAATTTGCAGTGGATAGGTACCTACCTACCTTCTTGCATGGTAAACACATAGATCGTAACTACATATTGAGGAAGAGAAAAAGTTAGTTGATTATTAACTTAAATAAGAATACGCATTTTTTTTTACTTTTTAGTGCATATTAATTTATTTTGGAATAGTTTTTTTTTGAAGGCGGTTTTTATTTCTATAAGACAAAAAAAACAATTGGGGCAAATTTGCCGCCCCCTAAAATCTGCCGCCCTAGGCTCCAGCCTACTCAGCCTGCTGGTAAATCCGCCACTGATATCCAGTATCTACGACACACAATTTCGCTCGTGGCAGTTCGTCTTCTTCTTAAACACATCGGTCTTTTTGCTCATGTAATGTAGCCTGTAGGCAGATTTTTTAACGCAGTAATAATACATAACTTATCATTTATGATTAACTAGCTTTTGCCCGCGACTCCGTCCGCGTAGACTACAGGGTTGGGTTCAGAAAGAAAATAAGTTGTAGTCTATTTTATTCCACAGAGTCCCATTTATGTCCATACCAAAAATCGTTCACATCGGTCAAATGATTAAGGCGTGAAAGCGTAACAGTCATAATATAGTTATTTTCTCATTTATAACATCACCAGGTAAAACCAAGGAGTTTAAAAATAAATTTCTGAACGCACGCATAAATATTTGACAACTAACAAATATGTCACTCCCTTTTCATTACTGATTATTCTACATTTTAAAATGTAAAATGCGCAATTGTTCGAATATTGTGGATATATGTTGTCGATTCAAAACTTTTATTTAAATACGTTCATTAATATGAGGGGACCATTAACCGTATTGGCGGGATAAACATAAAATGTTTGACGTACGTGACGCGTACGCCAAAATAGCCCGCAGATAGCAGATTTTTCCCGACTTACTTGACAATTATCGTTATATTTTGGACAATTCACACACTATCTTTAAAAAGTATAGCCTATGTGTTATTCTGATGTATAAGCTATATTATTGTAAACTTTCATTACAATCCATTCGGTAGATTTTGCGTGAAAGAGCAACAAATATCCAGACATCCAGACATCCAGACATCCATACATCCATACATTATTACAAACTTTCGCGTTTATAATATTAGTAAGATTTATCTATCGTTAATGTTTAAAAAATAATCAAAAGTTATTCAACTGCAACCGCAGCTACTCATTTATTTTAGAAGAAGCATTAAGAATCAAAGGTTTGTTTAGGTGTGACTTGTAAAAATGAATAATTCTGTATTTATTTATGAAAGTTATAGACCATAAAGGCAGAATAAACATTGGATTACAAATGGCGCGTATTAACAATTGTGTTTGTTTAACGCGACTTGTATTCGAATCGTAACTTCGCTTTTACTCCACTGTCACCACATGAGACTTGACTTAAGACTTTATCTGAAGGGACCATAATGGTGTACTGTGTGTGAGCCAGAATTGATCCCTCTCAGTTATAAAGGAGGCCCTTGCCCAGCAATTGGACCTTATGGGCTGATGAGTGAACCAGAATAGACAGCAGGCAAAAAAACATGCAAAAACTATCGCTTATAAGAATGATATTACAGTTATATGTTGTGTAGATTTGAACAATATAACTTTATATAATATACTGCTGAGGGTCGTGATCCCCTGTACCAAGACGATATACGTACATACGTAAAACTCTTAATAATTTGAAAAGTTTCGGGTACTTAAGATTCATTTTATGTTACATGTAAGTATTCAACTTGCATAACTTAAAATTCTGTAAGTATTTTCTGTTGTTTTTTTTTAGTTTTATTATGTAAAGTTAAAGACAAAATAAATTGCCAAAGATGTATTGCCATTACCCGAGAATAATAAACATGTTACGAAATGTAGTAAGAAAATGCAGATGACGAGTAAAATGAGATACTCGTGGTCGTCCTTACAATGCAGTGACATCATGCGAGTCAGCGCACGCGGACGCAAGGGCGGGCCACGGTCGCGCACTAGTCAATATTCTGCTCGGATACCGCACTGAGTATGGACGCCTTGGTACTTTGGATTATTTTCCTCTGATGACGTGTCCGAGTTTTCTAAGGATCTTTGTCTAGATGTAATAGAAAAAAAACATTAATAATAAAAAGGTTTGCTCTTATTTGCAACGCACCGTAATACATTTTTGATAGAACGGTGTGTTGCTTTCTGATTATGTACTTATTTATAAGACTATTTAAAACCAATACTAGTTAAATAAAACTAAATAAAACAAAAAGATTACTCACGAGAAGAATTATATAGAACTTTTCTAATTACAGTATAATGTTGGCTTATTTAAACTATGTCTTTGGCAAATAAATCTTTCGCCGGCGTACCAGAAGTATTGATAACACCCATAAAAGGTTTTGGACCTTTGGTACAGAACTTGAAAAGCAGCGCAACTACTATTCACCTACTTTCTCCCGACACAAGACACCCGCATTCTAGCAATCGGAATATATTCACCCCTCTCACTTGTGGGATATATCTGTCCCCATACTGATAGTGTTTTGTTTTTCTGACGCGAACACGTGTTCGCTTTTACACTAACACGAGCAACACATGTTTACAAACGTGCCAACAATTTGGCACATGCCAACAGTCTGTTGTTAAACAATCGAAATTTTCACTTTCAATTAATAAAAAAAAAGTTTCAATTAATAATTTTGTACAAGTAGTGAGTATCGATAATTGATTCTTTCAACTTGTTTAATTGAAATACTAACACTAAGTAATGTAAAAAAATATACGTGCATATCGATTTGGAGAATGGAGACGACGACGCTTATGCTAAAAAAAGAATCTTTTTAGTGATTTCCTAGAAACACATCTCTTTATATTGTTTTTTTTTTGCATACATTAATAACTTTAAAAAATACAGTACATACGTAAATAGTCCATAAGTGTATACAAATCTTACTATTTAAATAATATAATGTCGATCTATTTCAGACGTCTACATGCATACAAGTGATGTTGAAAGTACCCATACGAGCAAAGTTTATTTTATGAATTCGTAGAAAATTCATAAAGATGTCGACTGTCATGACATACGACTTACATGTCTGCAGTATTTTATATTTTTATAGTCAGGCATCACGCAAAAACATGGGAAAGTTACACATATCATTGTCAAGACAGTGTTTAATACTTATACTAATTACACAAACACAAAAACGTAAGCAGAGGTGCACTTTTTCAGCTTGTTATGTTTAAGCTTTTTTATATTCTGTGACTAGCGGGAATTGGTAAGAAATGATTTGTTGGAGGTTTTGCTATGACAAAAAAATTATGTCTGTTGTATGGGAGCCTCCCTGAAATATTTATTTATTCTATTTGTTGTTATAGCGGCAACAGAAATACATCACCTGCCATAATTTTAAACTGTCTATCACGGTTCATGAGATACAGCCTGGTGACAGACGGACAGACGGACAGCGAAATCATAGTAATAAGGTCCGTTTTACCCTTTGGGTACGGAACCCTAAAAACGCGTTTATTGATTTTAAACTACCCACACAGATTGGCTTCCTTTACTACTGAGAAAAGATCGTAGGATAACTGTGAACACTTTACGTATGTCTAAACAGCAAATGTGGGAAACTGTTATACCTACTATATTAGCATAGTATATACCGTTTCAAAAAATTTACTGTTTTCGTCACGCATCACCTGCCAAATCGTTTAATAAACTGCATTTAATGCTTCAATGGCTTTTAATAAGAATTTTCACATTGGAATTTTCATACTTTGTTAAGACGCATTTCAAATTTCTTGCCAATTCTTCTTGGGTTTACTAATTAATATGGAAGCATGCAAGTAAGTAAGGAACGTGTGGAATAAAAAAACTGATCATTATTTAACACAAATGGTTTCATGTATTTCAACGTTCATGTTAATATGATAGAATGCAATGTCTTATTGTGTCATCTTATCACAAAATATAAGTTCATTCGGTGGCATAGTTACGGATAATGCAGTACATAGCGCAGTTAGCGACGTTCATTGATGGGGCGCTCCTCAATGCGGTCGCTTTATATTCCAAATTTATACACAAAGACGCGTGGTGCGCGCGGGGCAGTGCCGCGGTGGCGTGACATCCGTCGGCCAACCAGCGCCCAACCAGCGCCCGCTGCGCACACACGGCCGACGAACTCTCGCACACCACTCACTATCAACACTAGGGTTGCCAACCGTACTATAATATATAGTATTGTACTATATTTCGGGTCGGCGTACAATATACTGTTGAAGAATTATATACTACGCAAAAATACTATATTTTCAATAATTAACGCGCCTTTTCATTAAATTTTGAGTGAGACGAGTTCGTGTAGCCGAATTCCGGACTCCGAACGCATCTACAATCTTTTTTCTTTGGCTCCCACTGATCTCTATTTTCTAAACTAACTGGAGGCACTGGCACTGGCAGCACGTCAAAGTTGTCAATATCAAATTCATATTCATATTGACAACATCGCGTCGAAATAATTTGTTAAGTCTGTTTTATTTTTGCTCGGTTTTTTCCATAAAATACTATATTTTTTAGAAATGTACTAATTTTTTAGAAGTGTACTATATTTTTTTAATAACTTATTTTGAAAAATACTGTATTTCACTGAGAAAATATTGGCAACCCTAATCAACACGCTATTTGATAATCAAGCTTCTGTTTCTACGTATCCATGCTCGATGACTTGATTCGACTTTATATATGCGTGATAGGAAATTGTACAGCTAATTTCTTTGAAATTTAGGAAACTTAAAAGCGATACAAAAATGTAGTCTAGAATAGTTGTTAGAAATACAAGTAATAAATGGGTCAAATTAAAAATTATACGAATAAAATAAAGATGGTAAAAATTCAATTGTTGTATCTTTAGGGATTGTACATACATATATTCACGTCTGTGTCCCTTAGGGGTAGGCAGAGACTATGGATATCCACTTAATCTTTTAGGCATTGTAATAGCGACTAATAGTTGGTAAGTTTCCCAAAACGAGTACCTATGTACACAAAAACGTGGAGTTAAATTAAACAAAAACCTCTTCTTAAAACTTAGGATTTTTATTTAAATCCATTTACGAATAGATGATTCCTTGCATACTGGAGTATTTTTTTTATCAATACAATTTGTTAATATAATTTTAAACATTCCGCTCTTTGATGAGATGATCACGTTTTAAGACACGAGTGTTCATGTTTGAATACATTACAAAGTTATTTCAAGCTATATCACGACAGACAGCGACGCGCAGTGGAATTCAAATTGATTTCAAAATATCAAAAGGTAATTTTAACCGTATACCTTTCAAGGATGAATATGAAATCTCTCCACACATAAGGTATCACGATTTTATATCACTGTCTCCCTACAGATTAGTAGACAGTTGGATGTGTTTTGATTAACAAGCAAGCAAACAAATTTTAACCTCGTATGCTTTAAGGACAAGTTTAGGGTTATGTTGTCATGATATATTCATAGAGTTTCTCCTTAATCTATCCAATTTCGAACACCGTACCTACTATGTATTTTTAATGAGGCATTGGATCCACCAGCGATACCAGAAACATTTTGACAAATAATGGGACAATGGAAAAGATTTTCAGGTAGCATTTCCATATTAATTTGGAACGGTCAGTTTGGATCACTGGGTTTAGGCTTGAAATTAGCATTGCAAATTGTCCAAATTACTTACGCACTGTGGACGAAATGCAAGTCATACACTAGTAATTTTTGTGTTAAGTAAAACATTGTTCAGTCGAAGGTGTACTTCATTATGTGTTATTTTTTGTATTACGTTCCTTAGTCTTTGTATGTCTATATTATTACTTGATTTTTCTAAGGAGTTCAAAGTCAAAGTCAAAATATCTTTATTCAAATAGACTTTTACAAGTTCTTTTGAATCGTCAATTTTACACATCTTAATTTTTTAAACTATTTCATCTGACTTTAACAGTAAAATACCTGGGTTGAAAACCTTAAGATCTTCGAATAGTGTAAGATGGATTGAACTAAAATATCCAAAACATCGAGTCAACAATGCGTGTATTAAGCCATACTTTTGCTACGATGATAGGATTATTAAAAATTCTGAATAGCTGAATTACATATATTTTTCTTGTTCATATCAAAATCTGTTTTAACATTTATGTATTTTTTTAAATCAGTAATTTCATTTCCAATTTCTGCCACATACTACCTAATTTACTTCACTTTGATGGTCGTTGACGCTTTAAATATGTATTATGTATTTTATAATTTAGCAAGAAATAAATTTGCCATCATAAATAGTTTGTGTATCCTGTTTTATTCATTTTCTATTTCTATATAATAAATATACTGATGGTAATTAAATACCTGTCTAAGTGCAAGTTTACGTACATACATAGGTAAGGTAAACGAATCGCAAGTTTAGCCGTTGAAATTGGAAATAAATACCAGGTCAATGATCACTGGTTAGAAGTAATTTCGAGCTGACCTGTGTACTGTGTACTCAGTACTGACCGCGTTTGACTTTTGCTCCTTTTACTTTTTGCTTGTGCTAGCTTCGTAAAAACTCAAGAAGATATTAACCAGCCATTATCAGCCTTTGACTTGCGAATATAGCCACAGCTTAATATGATGATGACCAAAGACTTGGTGAAGGTAGAGTAGGACTATCCACTTTGAAAATCCACAATGGAGGCCTATGTTCAGGAGTAAACGTCTACAGATACAGAAGATAGGAATTTCCAAGCCCGCTAATTTGTTCTAATAATGATTAGCAACATTGTGCCTTTTGCTCAACTGTCACCTTTTTGCCTACACAAGTGGAGCTTAGATATTTTCGCTTTACAAAACACGTGTACATTCCCTTCTGTCGTCGATGCGTGTATTTTAAAACCTATAGGCGACTTTGTTGCGGCCGATCGTAGTATTAGCTATAAATACACCACTCATTACCATTAATATGTCTATCCCTTTCTCGCCAGTTATGAATTGTATAAATCCATCTCTAGCAGTCACAAATCTACGAGTTGTTTACGTGGTAGCCACCAGCACAATTGGAACCTTGCCTCTGACATTCGTAAACCATATTATCTCCGATTGAAATTACTGTGAGGTGTTTCCGTTTTCTATCAGCAGTTTGTTTTATGAATGCTCTAAGGTGAATTCCCATGCGAGCCATTGTTATAGTGCCGAGGGAATTTAAAGACGTCATGGTGATCATAATGTAAAATATTATAGAAGTGTGAGGTATAATTGAGTGATAATCGTATTGTTTGTACTAAGTGACAATCGTCTTGTCTTAAGTTATTAGATTATTATATCAATTTTCTCATCCATAATCAAGAAGTTATAAATAAACAAAAACATTACGTAGTTTTATATTTAGATCTCCATGGTCTATAATAATTAGTATGTTGGCAAGTTACTAGAACCAAATGATTGAGTAAATTCAGCATAAATTATATTTAATACGTTTGTCTATTCTATAATTTAGCATTTTTAAGTATAAAATACACAATGCACATTACGAGAATGCGTTCTAGCCTACTTTCAGTAATTGTTCCACAGCTGTTTCCTTACAGGGTTCGAACTTGACTAGCAATTCCAATGCCGACCGCCTGCCTGGCAGAAAATTTGCTGTTATTTTAATGAGTAATTTGATATAAGTAATTTGTCTAGTTCCATAACATCGTAGTACATTTCGTCCATTGGTCACACTCCATTGAGATAATTGTTATTGGCACGTTTCAACGCATTTGCTTTTGGCGCATAGCTCGACAAATTTTCGCCTTTTTGACGGTCACGCGAAATGTGTCATCATTCTTCGTTGACTGACAACAGGTCGTTGTATAATAGTTACGTCACAATCGACAGTTTATTAGTTCAACTGAAGCACACATTCTACTGTTAATTTAATACGTTTCGATTAATGTTTACAGACCTTAGAACACCTTTCGTATTATATATGTAATGAACACTCATTTTTTTATGATGATGCACATCATCGATTGTCATTTTAATGGACCTAGTGTTTTTTTGTTTATGTTGGTTCGTGACGCCTATTTTTTAATAATAAATAATAAATAATCTTTATTAATTACCAAGTTTTTTACAACAATTATTACAGTGTTAGGGCCTCCTTTTAAGTATTTCCATACTTGTGCTAGGAGACCCTGCTATCTCACAAACATTATAAAAATTTAAAAACTAAATTTAATTATATGTAGCATATACAAGAATATAATAAAAAAAAACTAAAAAATTTGACATAAAGTCAATTCTAACAAAAATTAAAAACAAATAAAAATTTTATCCGTCAAGGCAACCCCACAGTTAAAAATTTGTATCCTAGAACTATTCTTCCACTGTTGGGCACGAGCCTCCTCTACGACTGAGAGGGGTTTTGGGCCTTAGTTCACCACGCTGGCCTAGTTCGGGTTGGTTGACCATGTTTTCTTACGACGTTTTCCTTCACCGTTATAATAAGTGATAATTCATTATGAATATACACATTCGAAAAGCCAGAGGTGTGTGCCTGGGATTTGAACCCGCGACCGCCGAGATTCTCGACCGCTCGCCTAAACCTCGAGGCCATCACTACTTATGTGACTGTATTTGTTATAAATGTATAATTACACAGTGACCTGTTGGAGGCAGCCAGGTCACTGTGGAGAGCATTGCGGGAGGCCTATGTTCAGCAGTGGACGTCTTTGGGCTGATGATGATGATGATGTATATTTACAATTAATTGAATTTCATCAATTTGTTTACATGTGATTGTTATTAAGAAAATCACTCCCAATCACATGCCGATATAGATGCAATCTGTTCATATCTAATCTAAAGTGTTACAACTGTTAGAAGATAAGGCGGGGCAATGCCATTGCCTCAGTTTCGTGTGTTTGTGATAAATAGGGTTGGCAATCTTTGCAAAACTTGTATATGACGTTTCTCAACAAGATTATCTTTACTCGTATATTGTCTAGGAAATACATTGACATCAATATAGTAGAAAAATCAAGTATATTATTCTAATAGTCTAGTAAAAAAAGATTTCTCGACTATCTTGTAAGAAAAACTTAACTACTTAACTTAGATTAAGGCCTTAGATACATATAAAGTCGATGTACTCTACGGTTTTAAGGGAAACAGACAAAAAGAGCAAAAAGTTCAGTTATAATCGGCGCACAAAATATAATACTTGTTAATTTATTTTAACACGCATAAATTCTTATAAAAATATTTATAATCAAAAAATCCATTATGTTACAAATGTTTATGCTAATTTAGGCTCATAAAAATATTCTAATGTTATGTATCCAAACCATTTCCGTTATTCGCACAATTAAAATACTTCCTCACGAATTATTTATCTTTTTTTATAGTATTCTGTCTGAATCAAAGGACATTTCCTCAAATATGTTATTGTTGCGACAATTTTTAATGCTTTATCTAAATATACATATGTATACATACATAACCTCACGACTTTATTCCCCTAGCCTTCGCTGGCCTAGTGCAGTTTGGCGGACTACACACCTATGAAATTGCTAGGAACTTTTAGGTGTGCAGGTTTCCTCACGATGTTTTCCTTCACCGTTAAATAATGTGATTACTCATTATGAATACACACTTAACTTCAAAAGATCAGAGATGTATCAGCATACAATAATTTATTTGTTTGTCACCAGGACTCTTGGCAAGACCCGAAATCGACGGACACTGGGGCGGTGATCAACATCCTGGACATCGGGCGGCAGAAGTACGCGAACGGAGGCGTCGTGTCACGCTACCTGTGCGACCTCGTGCAGTGCTTCAACCTCACCAAATACGACTACAAGGATGTTGTTCCCATGGTGAGTATATTGCGATGTAGTAGTAAAATACACTTTCATGGTCAATATGACGCAACATAGTCATGATAAGGTGCATGGTGCTATAGGACATAAGAAAATGACTAGATTACTGATAACTCGTACGTCATGTTAATATGTTTAGATTTTTACATACATATGTATATTATTTACAAAATACTTAAGCAATAAGTGAAGCCCTCCGAGCACATGTCTAGAGTATTTTATAAATAGCAAACAAATGTGACATTTCAAGTCTTTTTTTTCTAAACTCGATTACAACGCCATCTATTAGCACATGCTTAAAACTCTTACTCTTAAAGGTGATTCCATAATATAGAAATATTGTAAAACTTCTTCCCACAGGTGGAGAAAGACGAAAGCTTCTTAAAAGCCATAGAGGAGACGACACAGGCGGAGTTGAAAAAAGCCAAATCCAGCGGCAATGGCACCGCTAAGAGCAAAACTTCCTTGGATTACGTCACGATCAGGCAGAGGGTCGAGGCCAAAGCGAAGAAGGTTCTAAGCGACATCAGCTCTGCAATGTCTAACAATGTGCTCAGGTAAACCAAAATTTATAACAATAAAAACTATAAAGTATATTTTTCATGTAGAAAAAAATTTCTTGTATGTTGAAAACGTATGAAGACTAATATTATAAATTATTCCATAACCTTATAAAATTATCCACAATAATTCAATTTCAAATCGGACTCTCGACCTAAAGATAATAAATACACCCAACAGTCATACATAGTTGTGATCCCACTCTAAGATACGAGTATAGTGTCGTGGGTATCAAAAACTACGAAGACTTTTGGGTCTCACAAACACCCAGACCCGAAACAAATATTTGTGGATCACACAAACATTTATCTCGGTGCGGGGATTGAAACCGCGGCCTCACCTTTCGCAAGCTGGTGTCTAGCCAACTGCGCCACGGGGCTGGGCTGTGACGGACTTAATCTTGTCAATTAGATTATAAACTAAACCCCTAACAATAAAAAATTCGATTGCGAGTTTTTGTTTCACTTTCATCAATATAGTTCTCCCCTCCTTTTGCCTCTTGCCTATTACATACATACATACATAAACTCACGCCTGTATTCCCCGAAGGGGTAGGCAGAGGTGCATTTCTGCATCCACATTTCGCCAGGAATGTATCAGTCCCACGTAATAGGGGGCGAGCCTATTGCCGCTTTTCGGGCACATTTCCAGACTCCGTGCTGTTACTGAGAATTTCCTAATGGAAAAACCCAATAACACTTTGCCCGACCCGGGAATAGAACACAGGACCTCTAGATCGCACGGCACATAGTTGTACCGCGGGACCAGGAGGTAGTCAGAGAATACAGCAATAAACCTCTGCCAATCTCTTCATGGGTTTTTTTTTCCTGAGGTGAGAAAATACCATTGCGTATCATAAGATCTTGGTGTCTGGGATCCCGTATGTCGGACTCAGTTTGGTAGCAACCTATACCGACTAAAAAAACCACCTCTTCTTCGTCACCTTCATCATTCCCCGTGGGATTACCGTTAAGCATTTCTTCACGGGGGAAGGATTTAGCTATCTCTTCATGGGTGCACAAGATTGAGTGTGGGTGTGTATTACCTAAAAAAACTGTATAACATCCTCAGGCTAGTGGCATGGGTGACCCACAAAGCGATCAGGCGAGTGGCCCGGGGCTGCGGCACGCGCGCCGCCTCGGTGGAGCGACTGCGGCGCGCCAACGCGGCCGGCCTGCCGCTCGTGTTCGTGCCGCTGCACAGGTCGCACTTCGACTACATCCTCGTCACATTCACGCTGTACCTGGTGGGACTCAGGCCGCCGCTGGTGGCCGCCGGTGACAACATGAGGATACCGTTCTTCGGGTAAATCTACATCATACTAAGACACATGTAGTTCAATAAATACACCTAGCAGTCACATATGTACATAGTTCTGAACTCATATAAGATCAAGTCTTGTGTCGTAGGTATCAGAAACTGCGAGAGAATTATCAGTCTCACAAACACTTAAACCAAAAATAAATATTTATGTAATCAAACTAAAATTGTCTTGGCGTGAAAAAATAGAACAAATGGCTTCTTTTACCATTTGGTATCTGACCACCACGATCAGAAAAAAATATACATTTAAAATATTTTAATTAAATTAATTAATATTAATTAATTAATACACCCAACAGTCACATACATAGTTCTGACCCCACACTAGGATACAAGTCCTGTGTCGTGGGTATCAGAAACTACGAGAGACTTTTCGGTCTCACAAACACCCAGACCCGAAACAAATATTTGTGGATCACACAAACATTTGTCTCGGTGCGGGGATCGAACCCGCAGCCTCTCGTTTCGCAAGCTGGTGTCTAGCCAACTGCGCCACGGGGCTGTCAGTTACAGTTGTTTACAGTTTAACTTTAAAGATATAGATGAAAATTAATTCATTCACCTTATTGAACTTGATTGTAACGTCATCTTGTGTCAATGTTTTTAGTTTACTGCTAACGTAGTAAATATTGATTTGTTTCTTTCATTACGGGCATAATCATATGCAATAACATATCAGAAATGTTTTGAATAATAGGAATTATTTATCAAATTGTAATTTTCAGTTGGTTCTTGCGTGGTTGCGGTGCTTTCTACATCAGAAGAAGGGTAGATGGATCTGAATATCACGGCGATCCTGTTTACAAAACAGCCCTTAGGTAAGTTGATGATTATTTAAGTAACGCCAAAATGACAACAATTTCTTGGATGGTAGATACAGTGCCTTTAAAACAGGGCTTCAATTAGTCAAAAATAACTTCTCACGATATAATGGTGCTGCTGTTGAAATGCACTTCACGATATGATCTATAGATGGACAGAACACGTAGTCTGGCAAGTTATTCCGCAGCTTGATGGTATAATGAAATATCATCATCATCAGCACAAATACGTCCCACTGCTGGGCACGGGCCTCCTCTACAACTGAGAGGGTTTAGGCCTTAGTCCACTACGCTGGCCTAGTGCGGGTTGGCGGACTAATGAAATATATTACTGCTTTATTCAGTATTTAAAGAGACATGCCCAGTGCACCCCATCTACACTACTGTACGTAGCACCTCATAAACACAGGCAAGAAACAAATAAATGTTCGTGTAGAACTTATCAATGTAATGTTAAATTCTTATTCCAAAAGGTCGTATATCCTGAACAGTCTAGGAGCCAACAACAACTTAGAATTCTTCATCGAGGGTGGACGCACCAGGACGGGTAAACCTCAGCCGCCTAAAGGTGAGATTTCTTAGATTTACTAAGACAAATGTGTAATTATCATGAGAAAATCGGTAGACTTTATAAAATACCTTGTGAAAACTGATAAGTATAATTCATTCCTCGTCAAAGTTCGTAATAATTCATTAAAAATTCTGAGGACCAATCCATTCCTGTTATGTCCATTTTTTTACATCAATTGAGATAAAACAGCGCCATCTATTAGCCTGGGTATGTTTTGGGCAGTTTGAAAATTTACTCTAAGGCCAAATTTGCATAATTTAAACATGCAATAAATATACATTTTATCTTTGTCCAAGTATCCTTATAGTGTGTTTAGTACAATACGTTTATTTCTTCTATCTATCTTGTAACAATGTGTTTTTATTTGTATTGCTCGCCCGTCATTGGATTATTCAGCTGGTACGTTTTATGAGCTTTTTTATAATAATTTATGGATGGTCAAACAATACAGATGCGAATCGTCGCGTACACAAAGGTTAAAGTTACCTTTACTATTTTAAAATATTTCCCATTAATTTATAAATACACCCAACAGTCACATACATAGTTCTGATCCCACACTAAGATACAAGTCTTGTGTCGTGGGTATCAGAAACTACGAGAGAATTTTCGGTCTCACATACACCCAGACCCGAAACAAATATTTGTGGATCACATAAACATTTGTCTCAGTGCGAGGATCGAACCCGCGGCCTCTCGTTTCGCGAGCTGGTGTCTAGCCAACTGCGCCACGGGGCTGTCGAATGCTGTTAATGAAATGTGACATAAAATGTCAACTATTAACCTAGAGGGAAACGAGACAAAACATATTTAATTTGAGAAAAATCTTACTATTTTTTTTAAATTAATAACAAAAGTCTAGAATTTCTTTAAACGAGACATTTTGTTTTTGTTAAATTCCAATACTCGTATCGTTATCGATATTTACAATCTTAACAACACGAAAACAACTTTGCTGGGACAGAACCCAAACGCCAAAATTGTGTGTATAAACCGTCGGCTAACCACGAGGCCATCTCGCACTAGTTGAACAAAATATCGATATCACGATGTAAATATTTTCCATGATCCAGCGGGCATCCTGTCGGTGATCATGGACGCGTACCTGGACGGCACGATAGACGACGCGCTGCTGGTGCCCGTGACGCTCAACTACGACCGGCTCGTGGACGGCAACTTCGTGCGGGAACAGCTCGGCATGCGCAAGCAGATGGAGACCTTCTGGTCGGCGCTGCGCGGGATCTGGAGGACGCTCAACACCAACCACGGCAGCATCCGAGTCGATTTCAACCAACCTATTTCATTGAAGGTGAGCTTCTGTGGCGATAGTCTCGCTTGTAGTATTGGTACAGTAACGTAACAGTGTTGGTGATTTGACAGAGCGTATCAACAAACTATCGATAAAATTACGCCGTTCCTTTTATATATGGATGTATGTAGGATAATCTCGAAATGCCACACACGTAGGATGTTATGATAAGTTTTATAAAGATGAACACGAAAAATGATTTATAAAAAAAATATGCAGTGACTCAGAGGTGGACAATAGCAGCACCTCCACAGAATAGACAAAATTGCATCTTAATTTCGTCTAGCTATGGAGCAGCTATAAAAGTAATCTCTCTCCCCTTCGATACATTTTTGCAAGCCTTTTTTATTGATAGAATAATCTAAACATTATATCAAATACAAGTATAAAATAACGTCTGTTTCGCTTTTTTTTCAGGAACTAGTAATATCGTTCCAGAAGTACAATCACTACAAAATACCGATAGAGAGCCCGCTCACTCCGCCCAACAACAACTTAGCAGTCAACTTGGACAGACAGATCCTGTACAACCACAGTCACTCGAGTTTGTACGGAGATGACGTCAGCACAGACCACAAGATGATGGTGGAAGCGATCGGCAGGCATCTTGTTTACGGTATGTCATAAATTATCAACTTATATGAGTAATTACATACACATTGGTTTAGTTAATTTGAAAGATTTTTCTTGAAAATGCCCTGTGTAAATTTAGGTTAAAACAATTTAATTAGAATTTCTGATTCGTTTTTCTCAGAGCGATATGAATTGATTTGTTCATCGATAAGTGTATGAAATTACCAAGGCGTCGTATTTTTGTCAATATTATTGAAATTTCATTGGACATTTTGAAATACAAGATCTATATTTTTTTAAACATAATTTATATACGGTCAGAGTCGTCGATATCGTTATTGTAATATCGACATACGAATGTGTAATATCCCATATATGAATAGAACGTACGTTTCCAGACGCTGCGTCTGCGACGGCGCTGATGTGCACGAACGTGGTGGCGTACGTGTTGCTGACGGAGTGCCGCGCGGGCGCGCCGCTGCAGGCGCTGCGCCACGCCGTGGGCGCCCGCGCCGCGCACCTGCGCGCGCACGCTCGCGACCTCGCCTTCGCGCCGCACGCCGCCGCGCCCGCCACCGCGCGCGCCGTACGTACTCTCCCTTACCACACCACGCTGGTCCACCACGCTGGCGTAGTGCGGATTACTACTACTATATATCAATCATCAATCATCATCAGCCCATATACGTCCCACTGCTGGGCACGGGCCTCCTCTACCATTGAGAGGGTTTAAGCCTTAGTCCACCACGCTGTCCTAGTGCGGGTTGGCGGACTACACACCTAAGAAATTCCTAAGAAGTTTTAGGTGTGCAGGTTTCATCACGATGTTTTCCTTCACCGTTAAAGTACGTGATTATTCATCGTGAATACACACATAACTTCGAAAAGTCAGAGGTGTGTGCCTGGGGTTTGAACCCGCGACCGTCGAGATTCTCGACCGCGTGCCTAAACCTCGAAGCCATCACGACAGGACCTCTAGATCGCACAGCACAACTTGTACCGCGAGACACCGAGGCAATAAAAAAATAATGTCTTACTTTCAAATTTGAAAAAACGCAAGCATGATATGACACGCTTTAGGTAGTTCTCAAAACTATATCGATATTGTTATTTGAAAAGGAATATCGATACATCTAAGCGATTTAAAGCAAATAATACATATAAATAAAGGAAACAATCCTAGTACTAAAGCCTCACAAAATATGTTTTACTGCTTACAGCTGGACATGCTGGGTCGCGGGCTGATCCGTCGCGAGGGTGGACAGAAGCAGATGGTGAAGCCGCAGCTGTCGATAGCGGGCGCGCTCGAGCTCTCCTACTACGCCAACGCGGTCGTGGCGCACTACGCCGCACCCGCCATCATAGGTACTTACTACTCGTGTACAATAACTTTATTGAAAACATCACATCATCACCGCAAGGTTACTATCAGCCAGCAGCCATAGCCCTCCGCCTAAATATTGGCTAAATCAATGAACTGTGTGTGTAAAGTGTTTCAAGTTTTAATGAATCTCATATTATATATCTCTTATTAAGAAACTGCCTCGTGGTCTCGCGGTACAAGTATGAGCCGTGCGATCTAGAGGTCCTGGGTTCGATTCCCGGGTAGGGCAAAGTGTTATTGGGTTTTTCCATTAGGAAATTCTCAGTAACAGCACGGAGTCTGGAAATGTGCCCGAAAAACGGCCCCCTATTACGTGGGACTAATACATACCTGGCGAAATGTGGGTGCAGAAATGCACCTCTGCCTACCCCTTCGGGGAATACAGGCGTGAGTTTATGTATGTATGTTATTAAGAAATTTCATATCATCTTTTAGTATAACATAATTTTTGTGAAACCTTTTTAAAAAGTCTCACATAAAGTTAAAATTAAAAACAACAACACTTTTTTTTCTTGTTTCTTACGCTATCACGAATAATTAGCTATTTTATCATCGATTCGATATTTCAGCAACGGCAATGGAAAGTCTTCTTCAGCAGCCCGACGCTGACCAAGACGTGATCCGGCACTCGGAGCTTATGACTGCGGCGCTGCAGCTGTGCGAGATCCTCAGCCAGGAGTTCATACTGTGCCCGCCCTGCCAGCGGATAGAGGAGAAAATGCTCGAGGCCATAGACACGCTGCAGGCAGAGGGGGTGATCTCTAGGGTGCAGGTACAAAACTTTGTCGAATTTCTATGGTGCTCTTGATAGAGACAAAATCTGAGGATCTTTATGAAGTTATGTGTGTATTTATTATAAATCATAGGTACTTAAATGACGTAGACTAAGATCTTGGGGGAACCTAACCAAAGAGTTCATAAGGAATTTCTTAGGTATGTGTAATCTCCACCATAATTTGCCATGGTGGACTAAGGTCTAACCCCTCTCAATTTTAGAGGCCCTAAAGATATAGACTTTCCAAATTTAAAATATTTTTTCTAAGATAAAAAAGCGTAAAGCCTGATCAGATCAGAAGTTGGTTAGATAGTTTTTGAAGCCTGTCTAAGTATGATGTGATCGTTCCAGGCCGCAGATGGTCTCGAAGAGGAGCGTTGGTCCCGTCGGTACGCGCAGCGGCTGGAGGACGACGAGGCCGAGCCCCAAGACCCCGCCGCGCGCATCAAGTACAACGTCTCACACTCGCCAGAAGCACGCGCCGAACGGTCAGTACCAACACACGTTGATCTGTCCCCCCCACTGCCTACTTGTCGTCTAAATAGTTACCAGTCGATAGAAATTGGTGTGGTACAAACAAATTGTACAAAACCGATATGACATGTGTTGTGACAGCCCCGTGGCGCAGTTGGCTAGACACCAGCTTGCGAAACGAAAGGCCGCGGGTTCAACCCCCGCACCGAGACAAGGTTTGTGTGATCCACGACTATTTGTTTCGGGTCTGGGTGTTTGTGAGACCGTAAAGTCTCTCCTAGTTTCTGGTACCCACGACACAAGACTCTTATCTTAATGTGGGGTCAGAACTATGTATGTGACTGTAGGGTATATTTTTTTATTTATTGAGGAAACTTGGGTGTAGAAAAGCATTCCTATCTACTCCATCGGTAGCGTGAGTGAGTGTAATTTCTGGTTCTGCAATATTCGTATTCATCTCGGTAAAGATCACGGCATAAATTGTATATGTTGTAAATCCCACAAACGGGGCGAACCTTTTACACTTATTAATATGTAATGTGTGTATGCGTCAGCCGGCGGCTGGTGCTGACGGTGCGCCCGCTGGTGTGCGCGTACGCGGGCGCGTGCGCCGAGCTGCGCGCCGAGCCGCAGCGCCGCGCCGTGCAGAGGGCGCTGCAGGCGCTCACCGACAAGTACGCCGCAGACGCCATGCCCTACGGTACACTACTACTACTACTACTACTACTACTACTACTACTACTACTACTACTACTACTACTACTACTACTACTACTACTACTACTACTACTACTACTACTACTCTTAACCACACTCGCCCTTCATCAAATCCTTTAGAACTCAGCGCTGATACGAAATCTAGGCCTTTATTGAGACAAAGGTTTTAGATGTCTACCCATATCTATCGCTGGTCAATCAAGGTGTAGTGAAGTTAACAAGTTTATTTCAGTTTCTTATAGTAATGGTGCAAGATTTAAGTTATTGCAAAAATCCATTTAAAAAAATGAAAAATGTTTGCATTTTTAATTTTGAAAAAATAAAAAATATTATTTTGCATGTAGGATTTTTGTCACGTTACTAATAAAATCACTGATGACATTTGTTTCAACTTTTTTTAATTTTGCTAGCATTTTGGAATAAACATAGTGTAATCAATTTTGTTAAATTTAAAATATTTTTCATTTCTAGGCGAAGCGGTCTCCACCGATGCGATACGCAACTGCCATCGCTTGCTGCGCACGTGGGGCGTCATAGAAGTGTACACGCAGGAAAGGGAGCGCATGATACGACTCTGCCCACCCTACGACAACCAACAGAACCTGGACGAGATGTGCGGCAACATCTACAAGTTCAACATGGACACACCACTACTGAAAGAATAACCAAACTATACATAAATCTGGGATTCTTCATTTATGCAATTATAACGCGGGTGATCGTGAATAATTGACAATTTGACGGCAGTGAACTCTCGTGATGACAGTGTAATCTGTGGAATAGTGTTATTTCGAAGTGTGGTGAAAGTGGAAAATGGAAATTGCTAGGAAGTGTAGTGATTGCCCAAGGCAGTAAGGTTCTCATTATTTTATTGTTGTGATTTTTTCTAAAACGTTAATATTGTTAATTACGTAACTTTCTAATATATATGTGTATGGAATACACTGTGATAAAATCGCCATCAGTACACAATTATGACTGTGGTTATAAAAAGCACAAATCACTAAAATGTGCGTGGTAAAACAACTTATAAAATTGACTCTTTATAGTTGTTTTTCGCATGGCGGAAGTTGATGTGTTTTTAACGAATAATTGTATTGTTCGACGTGATCACTAGATCTATGTACATTGACTATATTTTGTTACTTTAAGATTTTTGTATATTATTGTCTCCAAGAGCTGGTTACAGCGCCATCTCGTAGTTAACAACCTAAACTACAATATTTTTTGCAGGACAAATCTTTTTTAAAAGCTAACTGAATTTAAACGATAATTTAGCAAAACCAATGTTTATATGTACGTTTAATAAGGAAATGCATTTTGTCAACTATTAAAATGTAATTTAAGTAAGGGGAAACATTTATCCATGTACTTCTGTGTTGATTTTGTCATGACTGAGATTTAGAATAGTTACCAAATGCGCGAATTAAACATTAAGGTGTGTGGTTTTTAACCCCCAAACTTTTCCGGGAGGCATAATATCCAGTGAAAAAAGAATCATAGATGCAGCTAAAATTATATGTTTATTAAATTTTTGTTTTTTTCTTTATCTCTTAATACTCTTTTTTGTAATTTGTAACAACTATTATTGTTGACTGTTGTACAAATACTATTTTGTTTTAGCAAAGTATCACTTATCACCATTAAAGATTTCAATACTACATGAAAATTTTTGGTATATGAAAGTTTCTATTATTTTGTACTCTTCGTCTTATATTAGTTAGAGACATATCCATACTGTCCTGTTTCCATTGTGATGTATGTTTAAGCAATTATTTAGTTAAAATTGTATGAAACATAACAAATTATTTATTTTTACTTACGGGGCATATGTTTGGTATTAGATATTGGGAGTACAATTGTAGTTTTGTTCGAAAGCTGCCTTATATTATGAAAATATTTAGTTGATATATCATATGCTCGGACACAGCATATTGGAGCCAATTTAGATGGTTATGTTAAGAATTAGTTAATATGTGAGTCTTTAGTGAATTTTTTTACTTGTAAGGAGAGTTCGTTAAATATTTGTTGAAATGGAGCCAACAATCACAGGTGTCATATGAAGGAAAGTCTGCAACTCGCTTCAAGGAATACTCTGCCCAATATAAACGGTTTGATTTATTCCTGGTCGATTTCAGGCTACAGAAACTAAGTGGATGCTACAATTTTCAAAAAATATTTATGTACAAATTATACCCGTGTCATATTCACGGGAATAAGCGTGCTCAAAGAAAGAGCCAAAAAATATTAGTATATTACTGTATTTAGTATATTTATGAATTTAATACTGCAATGCCAAGTGGTTGAATACCGTCAAAGATAACCAAAAAATTAAAAAGGTAAGAAATTTAGCATATCATCACCTCAGTCTTAATAGCCAGCAATTTTCGTAAGGGAAATCACTTGGTATTGCATGGCCTTGTGACACGCGAATCTGTGATGTTCTCGGTAATCTTGTACATACGGCGACGAGTGTATAGTGTCTTAGATATAAATATTATACCGACAATAAGGAACCATCTGGAAGTTTGTCGCAAACGTCTTCTGTGTCGGCAATGTCACATAAACTATGTTTTGTATTTGAAGTAAATAAGTGAAAATCAATGTCAGAATGGACGAGAAATAAAATATGTTAAATATTAATGCCTTTGTTTTATATTTTTTATAAATATTCTTACTGTGAAGCTTAAGTAAACATAATTCATATTTATAATTTTTTAATAGGTATGAATATCTTCAGATTTCAATCAAATTTGTCTTCAAATTCAATGTGGAACGATTTATGTTCTCACAAAGAAAGAATTAGAAGGAGTTTTACCGGCAAAAATCTAATTATTATTCGGCATGTGACGATGCACAGCATCTGTGAGAGTGCGTCATTCTTCTATTCACTCTTCCGGTCAATCAACCATCCTTTTGTCTTCCGTTTCCGCTTCGCTTCGACCAATCAGCGAGCGGCAATGTCACGTGGTCACAGGCGATCTGTATTATATAGTCCAGATCGCACGATTTTTGTTCATAGCGTCGTTCTTTTTTGAAGAGGCAACATCAAGCAAAAGATACTGGTGATCAATATTTATAGATCCTATATTATATGTATAATGGAAGATAAAGCATATGGCGATGCAAGACGCCATAGCGACATATTGGACCTTGATTTACCGTCAGAGGAACGCTCTGCACCAGATGTCGAGGATTTTTAGGGCCTTTGCAAGCGCCTAGCTACACACCCATAAAAGAATAAAATAACAAAGCAATAACGGTGAGTTAATTGATAATTTAGCTTTACTAGTGTGTACTTTAACTTAATTATTGTACGGTGGCATAAATACGCCTCGGAGCCCGTGGCGGATCGTGCCATGCCTTTATCCCCAGGTCCTGGCGTGTTATTACTACAAAAAAGACAAACGCCTGGGCAAGAGCCGATGTACAGTCCTTCTACCCTCGGATTATTAATAAATGGCGACAAATTGAAATAATACCATAGCGGCATTAAAACAATTGTGCAAGTTCCGTCCGAATGACACTGGTTATTTTTTAGCGTTATGACAAACCAGATTGAAAAGATGTCTGGTATTTAGATGCCCAAAAGTAACATAAGGCTTCGTCCGGATTTACAGAGGTAAATTAATGATGAATTACTTCCCTTATCAAGGAGTAAAGATTACACTGCAGATTCAAAAGGAATTGTGGCAGCTATAATGTCTTACTTACTTAATGTAGATTGCTTAATAATAATTTGCAACAATTATACAGATTTTCTTCAGAATACGAGCAGACTAAAAAGAATTTGCGAGAGATACCTTCAAACTCTAGATATTTTTATTTGGCGGGTTTCGACTTCAGGCGTATGTACAAAATACTGAGAGTGACTACAAGTGGGACCCTCCCTGGTACATCCGAGAAAGAGCCGCCGCGAAACCGCCAAGCTTCTGAATATATCAAGTAAACGCATCGAGAGCGTTCCCTTCACACACAGGACAACGGAAACCAAGTTATTAACAAAGGTAACTCCAATTTGAAGCAAATCCTTTCACTAATCTCAACCTTTTCAGAACAAAGGTTTAAACAATCAAAAGAAGAGCTGGTCAATGGGCTCAAGGCCGCCGCTGAAAAGCGGGTTTATGGAGGCTGCCTGCGAGCGTATCGCAGGTAGTGGCTTGCGCTTTGGGCTTCGGAGGCCCTTCTCGATTTAATTACGGGAATGCGCCTGCCATTTAACCTCCCAACCTCTGCTGATCTATATCACAAGGTTGCTACGTCGTTGGTTTCAAACCAAGCAATCGGCCGAAATGTCACCTCAGATCGAATGGTGCCTGTCTGCGAGCGTATCGAATTGATTACGAGAATGCGTCTGCCATTAACCTCCAAATTTCTGCTGATCTACCCATCACAGAGGTTGCTACGCCAGTTCCAAGCTAAGCAATTGGCCGAAATATCACATAGAGAAGAGATATCATATCTCAGCGAGTGAACCTCCAGGTTTCAGATCAGAATCGTCTGGGACCAAGTTTTTTATCGACAATGTTTGTTTCAAAATAGAAATATGGAAGCAACAGGGGAATATTCAATATTAAAAGTTTTCCAAATTCCTCTCTTCTTACAAAAGTGGTGGTGTCGATGTTAAAGATCGACCTGTCATCGCCGTATTTTCACGTAATCAATGCAGAGGGCCACCGCCGATTTTTGAGACTTGTCTCCAAAGGGCGAGTTCTACAAATGAACAGTTTACCCTTCGGAATGTCATGTGCGCCCGGGGATTTCTCATCTCCAACAAATTGGATTGCTCCATATCTACGCTCAGAAGGAATTACGGAGGTTCGTATATTTGGACGATTTTTTAATAGCATGTCAATCGATGCATCTATTTTGGTTGTGAGTGCAAATGATTCTGGCGACGCACAAGTCACTGGAGGGGACGGTCAACTAAGAAAAGTCTGTGATGTATGACCTACTCAGGTAAAAGTATCTCAGGTTGATTCGGAATGCGAAGCTGAATCACAGGGGTTTACCAGAAAAGAAAATTCAAGCATTGCTTCCCAGCTTGAGGGGAGCTATTGTCGGGCAAACGATGTCATTGAGAGGGCTATTAAAATAATAGATTATTTTGTGTTCACTGAAATTCGCCAGTTTTGTTGTTTCCAAGGGACCGACTGCACTGTCGTTTCTTGCATCTGTTCCGTAGAAGTATCTCCAGATTAACGCCATGGAAAGAAACTTGTTTTCCACCTGCAACAAACGAGCAATCTGGAGTGGTAGATGGCAACCTTGGAATGACATCAGGTGGCAGGCAACTTGTTTTCGGGATGAACCCAGCTTATACATCCGAATACGGCTGGGGAACACGGCTGCCTTCGCGACATCAAGCAAATTGAGGCCCCCCTCTGGTGAGTTTTTTGTTGGTTACTGGTGAGGGTTATTTACAGAAGTGGGTGCGATATGGCAGTGCGGTCACTAATTAAGCAGCCAACATATGGCGCTCCAGATATAGGTCGCACTGTCGTATCTTATATACAGAAGAAAAAGAAGGACGAGACCCCTCATACTTTTTGACTACACAAATTCTAGCGCTTTTGGAAAAGACTGGACATGTCAATTTGGGCAGAGTTCATCCCTGGGGGATTGAAAGGAATGTAGCGAGGGAAGCACCCATCCGAGTGGCGCTTCAGCCAGCTGTTGCAGGAATATGTCGTCCCATGAGCGCACCCTATATTTGCCAGCAAAGGTACCTAATACATACATACATACATAAACTCACGCCTGTATTCCCCGAAGGGGTAGGCAGAGGTGCATTTCTGCACCCACATTTCGCCAGGTATGTATCAGTCCCACGTAATAGGGGGCGAGCCTATTGCCGTTTTTCGGGCACATTTCCAGACTCCGTGCTGCTACCGAGTTTTCCTAATGGAAAACCCCAATAACACTTTGCCCGACCCGGGAATCGAACCCAGGATCGCACGGCACATACTTGTACCGCGAGACCACGAAGGAGTCAGTTACTTAATAGTAATACTTAATAATTAATTGAAAAATATGCCAGATCTATGGTATCGGGCACTCTGCAAACCGAAAAAATCATCAACTACAGTAAGTATGGATAAACCAAACCACAGGCCTCCATCGAGTTAAAGGAATGGTGATTTATATCTGGAATATTGGAGCTGGAACAATGTCACCAAGGAATGGGCCGAAGCAGAAAAATCCTTCCTTAAATCAATTGGGGAAAATCAACTTACAGCCTGCAAGGAACCGATGGTCAAAATCGTGTAACTATAAAATCTTATCAATTTTTTTTAGCACATCTGGTTCTTATGATGGAATTAGCATATCCTACCTTTCTTTTGTCCAAATTAGTTGTGTTGACATTTGGACAAGTTCGAAATAACGAAAACTTTTAATTCAATTTTTTTTCGGTAAAACATACATATTAAAAGCTATTTCTCTACAGAAGCCTAATACACAGATGAACATAGAGGAACCGATTTGGTACATAGATGAACCACCAATTTGGGATCCAAGCCACATGTGATCTGGTTGGGAGCTAATTCACCAAAAACTAGAATACTTTTTTGAAGCTCGTGGAGGTTAACAGGTACGAGTATACTTCTTTTAGCTTCAGGAAGATGTGTACGCGATCTTACATAATTTCCTCCGGAATATTTCGTGAGTAATGAGTTATATATATTTCACAATCATATAAGCAATCAGGTTGGAAATTGCTAAGGCATTACAATCCTAATGTATGTCCTATATATTGTGTAGAAAAAGTTATAAGCCCTGGGTCTGCACCCGTGCAGTCTGTCTGCACAGGCGCACTATGGATTGTTATAGTGCCATTATCGTTTCAATACGAGGGCTAAATAGAGGTGCCTCGCCAGCAATCATTGGCGATTGGGAAAAATCTGTGCTTAAAGAAGCAGATATCTCAGCCAGGCAGTATACGTTCCGCAGTAGCATTCTTAGATTGGTACGAAAATTTTTCCAATAGAGATCTTGACACGCGGTAACTGGCGAAGACTTTATCAACAACAAATTAATGGTAAAGCACTACCAGCAAAGTCTAAACTCTCTATAAATTTTGAGCCTGTTTTATAGTCAAAATATTTTTTCTCTATTGTTATTTTTTTTTGTTTTTTATTATTATTATTTTTAAATGCATTTAAATTCACAGTTCTGTATTTTTAACCTGCACCATCACATAGCGTCGTTACGTGGTCACCAGGAGTTATAGACAGGTCTCTCACAGATGCTGTGCATCGTCACATGCCGAATAATAGTACAAGTTTTACATAACAATAAAACTTGTATTATTTAGCAGAGACGATGCACAGCATCCCAGTAAGACCTCCTGGTGTGAGACTTCTATGAACAAAAATCGTGCGATCTGGACTATATAATACAGATCGCCTGTGACCACGTGACATTGCCGCTCGCTGATTGGTCGAAGCGAAGCGGAAACGGAAGACAAAAGGATGGTTGATTGACCGGAAGAGTGAATAGAAGAATGACGCACTCTCACAGATGCTGTGCATCGTCTCTGCTAAATAATACAAGTTTTATTGTTATGTAAAACTTGTACTAATTAATTTTTAAGCAAAAGTCAAAACTTTAATTTACGTAATTCCCAAGGAGTTCGTTCGATCTTCAAAAAATAAACAAAAACATAAAAATAAATTAAATTTGATAACAGTGTTAATTAAAAAAATGCAAACATAAAAACAAAGTTCCTATTATAAAATATCGCAAATAATACATCGCTCCTATTGCAAGGGGTACAAAAGTGACACCACAAGTTACCGAAAATAAATAGGTATCAGTTTCTTGAAGTTGTAAGAACTTAATGTTATGACTAAATTGACAAAAAGTAAGACATTACCCCAAAAATTCCAGTGCATTTAACCTATGACATTTGAGTTATTTAAAGTAATAAAAAAATAAGCGTAAATCAGGTACATTATCTAAATAAAATATCTATGTATGCCAACAAAAAAGCAACTGTTTCATTGTAATTTCAAAGTCATTACGGCTTTTCTCCAAGATATATCAGTATGTACCAGGGATGTTATGGAGCTCCGTAACCGTATCCGTTTCAGAAGTTTCGAATAGTTTTGTATAAAGGTGGAGTCTAAAAAAACGACATGTTTCGACTTTCGACTGGGTTTTGTTTTACCGTTCACGCGCCACGTGAATCTTGCAGTATGTTTGTTATTTCTAATTATAACATAACCTCTTTCATAACTAATTAGTTTCTTATTTAAGAGTCGATACTAATTTAAGAAAGTCTTGTGTTAAGTAGCCTATTTCACTGAAACTTCATTTTAAATGAAAACACTGTGATAAGTACAAAAAACAGTTATTGTTGAAACAAAATATACAACAAAACCAAAAACATCGTAAACAGCTGACACCTTTATAAAACAGTTATATTTTACTTTAATCTAATATCCGTAACCGAAACTATCCGAAAATTTCGGATAATCCGAAATAATTACATATCCGTAACCGTATCCGAAACCGATATAATTTTATTCCTATATCCATATCCGTATCCAGATCCGAAATATCATATCCATAACATCCCTAGTATGTACACAGCCTTCGGCTACCGATTCATATCAAATACTCGTATTATGCAAAATTTATCACAATTTCTAAATTTAAAAAAAATTGGAGATCACATCTTAGACTACTTAATTTTTTATCTTTGCAATAATTTGGCTTATTGTTTCCTCTTTCCCATTCTCCTGTGTTCTGTAATTTCAGGCAAATGAGCGGCCATGCGAGTCTTCATATATGCTTTATTTTCGGCATGACTTTCCAATTTTGCATGTTCTTCATAAGTACTCCAATCTCCTACTACAAGGTGACACCATCCGCAGTGGTATTGGCCGGGTCGAACCTGAAATTCAAGACAATCTTAATGTCAGTTTCTATTATTTTGTCGGCCATGGCAACCGCAGTTTTGTGGGATTTCGAATGTATTCAGAGGTTACGAAACAGTAATTTAAACTCACTTCTCTAACGAATTCGGTGCTATCGAGAAGCACAATGGGCGTGCGATCCATAGATCCGTCATGGGAGTCAGTTTTAAGATGTCGTCTTATATCGGATTCATCAAAGGTTATCTCGCAGGACAGACATCTAAGTTTAGTTCCTTGTTCATGTATCATCAAAAAACTGTTTGCATGAAGACAATATTTATCATTAACAATAACATCGTGTCCTTCGTTCTTCTGCACGTGGATTACTGTTTTTACGAATTCTTTCATTCGCATCTTTGGTAGACAGTCGTCAGGAGATTTCATCTTCTTCCCTGGTACCGATTTAACTTTATGTATAGCTCCTTTGACATGTTTCGTCATATTCTTTAAGGTCGCGATTATTTTCACGTCGCAAACACTGCAGTAAGCTTCATTGTTGCCTGCTACGTATATCAATTTGTTATCAACGGCATAACTTTCAAGACCTGCTGCTTCTGCGTCTCTAGCGGCTTTTTCATCGTCTTTAGACACGCTGTCCCTGTGCATCCGCTCTTTTTTCTCTTTCTTTGGTTTATCTTGTCCCGGCGTGTAAAAGGTCAAACTTTTGATTGTGACTTTATTTTTCATCTCTTTATCATGTTTTATATCGGTCGCTTTGTGGCTGTGCTCAACTACGCCAGGGTTTGGCAGTGACGAAGAACTTGAATTCTTATGTTCATCTATATGTTTCAGTATCTCATTACATTCAAAATTCATATTCTTGCAACATTTTTTGCAAAAAACTTTTTCTGTTATTAAATCAATATTAATATCGTTTGCTTGGAAAAGTGGTATTAAATCCAAAATGTCCGATTTATTTTCAAACAACACAGTTCCAGTGTCGGTAGACTCCTTAACAACAGTCGGTGGATTTTGTGGTCTTACATCTTTTGTGTTCACTATGGAGCTTACTTTCTTTTCTTTTACGGAGTTTTGCACTTCTACATTTGTAACCACTATGCAACTCGCATATTTCGCTTCGTGTTCCGGATCAGCGGAATGTTTTGCAAATGAGTTCGAAGAAAGTATTTTATTACAAGTGAGGCATTGGAAAGACGATTCGTCAACCTAAAATTATGATTAAAATATATGTTAGTTAGTACTTAGGTAGTAATTGCTATCTACAAGAAATATTTCAACCTAATTAAATATTATAATGAACGTTTTTATTTAGATTTTGTTTATTTAGATGTTTGTAATACAATCATGAAAAGGGGGATGATTTTTATGTAAATAAATTAATTGAATTCGAGTTACCACATGAAATACAACGAGTATTTCCCGAAAAATTCTATCATAGCATTTGTTACATCAGGGAACTCAATTCTAGAGTTTATGCGTATTCAATCGCGGGAATAAGCTATTGCATACAAAATATCACTTACATGTCTATAAATCAATTTGTTGGGACCAAAATGAATTGATCCCTGCACCAAATTCAATAAATGGGACTGTTTATTTTTGTGCTCTTTGTAATCATCCACATCGCAGTTGCAAATAGCGCAAGTGTCGCCAGAGAAGCCATGCCAGGCTTGCTCCCGAACTAGGACATTATTAAACGCCACGTCCTCGTCCACATATTTAACGATTGCGAAGCCTCTGTTGTCTATGTGAGATTTTTCTTCAACGTGTAAATTCACTTTTGTATTCGTAGAGAGTAGCACATTACAGTATTCGCAGAAATAGCCCGCTTTTACCTGCAAATTGTCATTTCCATAACGAATCTCCAACCAATTTATAAAAAAACTGAATTTCCTCTCAATAGAACTTTGTCATTGTCATTATGCCGTCTTAGCCTATACTAATATTAAGGAAGCTGAAGAGCTTGTTTGATTGGTTGAATGTGCTAATCTAAATAATGAATAAATTGTAAAAAACACAAAAAGTGTGTCAAATAGTCCATTTATTGAAGAAAGTTCCCTATTGAGGACTATGACAAAATTAGGAGGAAGAGGAGAAGAAACATGAAAATTTGAATGTGATTAGATCAAACATGATGATGAGATAAACGCTAGTTAAAAAGGCATGGGGATAGTGGCATTCCACAGATATTAGAATTCATAAGTTTTTGTATGTATAAAAGAACCCTATTTGATTGCCGATAGTGTTGCTTGTTCAATAATCAGTTGTGATCTGTGATTGGTATTGTGCAGAGACTCCGCATATACTGGTTATATCTGATTATAAAAAAATGTCATTACCTTATGGTTATAAAGTGTTTTGACTTATATGCAAAACAAAAAATATGCAATGCTTGAAAATTGAAATTATCTTTTTATTTACTTAATTAATAAGCTTTTACCCTTTACTTATCATTTTTAAGATTTACATTTACTTCTTTAGTTTTTGGAACTTAATAAATTAAAAAAAAAGATTTCAATACCATTTTCATTAATGCAGTTATCAATCCAACAGCCTCCTACATAACAGACTATTCTTGAAGCAACTCCACCATAAATATATCAGCCAGAAGATCATCCATTCTTAATAAGTGTCTTACTAACCTTCCTAATGAGATCATGTTTGTACTTTTCCAAATATGTTGTTTCTTCCAAATTTGCTTTATGTGTTTGCTTGTGAGTATGGACCTCAGCCTCTTCTTCAGTTTCAAAGTATGAGTCACAAACAAGACAGAAAAAGTCAATCCATCCACTAATAATAGCATTCCTATGAAGTTTTGACACCATGTTTTTCTGGTGGGTAATAAATATAATCATTAATTGTCTATTAAGTCAACTCACATTATATTACTTAGCAAGGGTTTAGTAGCTTAATAATAATTTTTACACCAACAAACCATAGTAGTTTAGATGTTTTAAAATTGCAGTCAATAACTGTTACAAATGCAGATCGACTTATAATGTATCAATTTGAATTATTAGAAATATCAAAATTAAACCTAAGCAACTGACTTTTAAGAAAATTTCTGATGATTCAAATTGATATTAAAAATACACTAATTATTTTGCCTTTTATCATTTTCACCACCAATAGTTATATCAAAAAAAGATATTTTTAATGTAGAAATATATGAGAACAAAAGGAATAATGTATACTTTTTATGTTAATAATATTAAGCATATTATGCTTAATAAAAATACTAGATGTCTACCCAATACTCCCAATACTCCTAGGCCAAACTAATTCTATTAAACCACACAATTCTACTACACTATTCGATTCACAAAAGCTAAAGACTTGAGTGTGGATTTCAGCAGATGAATTATTTTATAGTTTTTAATTTCATTTAATGTATTAAGTTCCGATTAAATAAAAAAGAAAGCAAAAGGTACATACCAAGATCTATATTTAGAAGTAACTTTAATTATTAATTCTACAATTATTTGTTAACATGTTGCTTTCTTTGGAGCAAGTAAATGATAAGCGTTTTTTTTTTAATTGTTATACGCTGTCGCTGAGTGAAAACTCAAATGTCGTGGTCGGATCAATAAAATTCCCAAACCATAGATAACAAAACAAACAAAAAATTAAAAATATGAGGTTATCATAGACTACCCTAGATTATAAAACTAGATAGGTTACATTGCCCCAAAAATATTTAGTTAGTGTTAACCAAATTTGTATATATTAATAGTTAAGATAGCTAAGGGAAATATGGGTAAGGCTCCTTTACTGTCCTGCAAAAAATCAAAAGCTAAAGGTATGTATATTATGTATATTTATGAACAACTGTTATTTAAGTTTGGAGTGTGGTAAAAATAATTTCTACATAACATTACTGGGTTTTTATATTGATACTTACGACAATCAAATATTACAGTGCTTATAACAGTCACCTTCGAATTCAAATTCGTTATAAAATAGGCGTCCAATAACGTTATAACGTCAAAATGAAAATAACACTTTCTCGATCCATGTCGTTTGAAATTGACGTGGATATGGAATGAAAAATAGAATGTTAGTTAAACATCAATTTCTAGAAAGAGATGGAGTGAGTAAGTAACGAAATCTGCCGGGTTTCTCTTGGGCAGTAACAATGCAACGCATTGCTACGATAAAGATTGTTAGTATATGTTAATGTATAGTTATTATTTATAAATTACTTATTTGCACATTCCTATACATATAGAAATGTTTTTTCTAGACTCTAGTTACCTCTATCGTCTCAGGGCAAGAATAATCTTCTTTATTGTCAAATTACTTGGCAACATCACTTACTCACTAAGTAAGACCTGTTATGTGCATATATAAACGCTATTTATTCGCTAACTATAAAGATGTTCTAAATGCTTAAATTGCTGTTAGTTTATGGTTTAGTAAGAGAAACATACTTAAAATGTCATTCGCGTTCGCTAAGCGATGTTGCCAGCTCGAAATAAAATCCTATATCTTAGGAAATACTAACATACCAATTTGGCCCGTGACTTTGCTCCCATTAACAAAGATTTTATAAATCAAGCATTGAAAGATATAAATCCAACAGTGAAATACATAGGACTAATGCCAAAATAAATATCAAAAATCGTGAACTTGACTTAAATTGACTTATGAGACAAATCTATAGGTTTGTGGATCCGAAGGATATTTATTTTGTTAAGAAGATAGAACCCACGAACTCGCGTTTGATAAGCTAGTTAACAGATCCCGGAATAATTCCAAGCCTTCTTTAGTTGCTAATCTCTGTACTAAAATGTATTAATGATGGGTCCGCAATTTGGGCCTGATTAACATTCATATTTTAACGTGAGGGAATCGAGGCGAGCGATGCTCTCCTTCTGCGAGTAAGTCATGTCGCAGAAGGAGAGCGTGGAGTGGGATCGCGAGAGACGTGATCCCTTCCGCCATAGGCGTCATGGCGGTGGGTCAATGGAGACAATTAGATCCAGCGCCCTGCCCTGCAAGGGGGCGATAGAATCCTAGCACGGTATCCCCTGCCCGTCGTAAAAGGCGACTCAAAGGGGCGCGAAGATGGCCATCGGAGGGTTTTCGGGACCCAGCACGGCACAAACATCTGCGCGGACGTGACACTCCGTTCTGGAAGGCCGGTGATCCTGACATACGCTTCCCACTCCCCCCAGCAGCTTGCCCCTCGAGAAAAAAGGTACCCATTATGTACCTTAATTAAACTATATAGATAAATAGTTATGGTCTGATATGACCTCTAAACTAAAATTGTATAATTTTTAATTACGAAAAACTATTTTTATTCATCAAAGTTTAGCAAGTTTGAAAACTCAAGTCATTTTAACGAAAGTATTGAACGAAAATAAAGTCACTAACATTTTTTATCATAAAAATGAGAAATTTAATTTTCTTGGAATAAATGGCATTTGATGCATATCAGGGTAAGTTAAAGTTTTAAAGTGAGCAACACTGGTAGTAGGTTAAAGTTCCAACACCAACAGCCGTCGACGGTCGAACTGATGTTTGGGTCGGTTCAGTTGTTATTTTTATATTTTTTGTTCGCAAACCCAGTCGCGGCTGTGAACGATGCAGACGGATGAATGATGTGCAGTGCTTTGTTGTTCGTACATAGAAACATTAATATTTTATAATAAAATAATGTTGGTTGCTTGTTTAATAAAATAGAACTAGTATTGTGTTTATAATGTCACAAAATACTTTGAGTGGAAATATGTTTGGTGTTGGTGTAAGTTTATGGTGCACCGTTTTGTTAATTTTATTAACTCTGACAAAGGACAGCGTGGAAGCCCAAGAACTGAGTAAGTTTGTTACATATTTATCTGCTTGTAGTTAAAGTACAGTTACATTGCGTTCGATTGCATTTATCTGAGACAGATTTTCAAAAGTAGTTTTATATAATGCTATGGATTAGATTTATGTATAGTATAGATTAGATTCATGTATATTTATGTATTGCTCGAAATGAAATGATTTTTTTTATACTGCTCTAAATAATCAAAATTCAAAATGAATTGAAAGTTAGGATTAAGATTTTTTAAACATATTTATAACTTATCGAAATAAAAATATTTATTTGCCACTTGGTACATATAGAACCTTTAAAATAAAACTATATTTTTTTAGAATGGACAAATCTTAGTTTTATAACAGAAGTTATAAATTTGTATTAAAATCAGGGGTCATTGATAAAACAAGAAAAACTTTTAAGTGAGTTTTACACATAATAAAAAAAACCATGGTTTCATTTTTTTTATTGACATCTTGGAAATAATTTAAATAAAATTGACTTGCCAAACAACAAAAACAAGGCTGATAAACATAGGGAAATGTTCAAATTTTAGTTTAGAATACAATAAAACTTAATAACTTTTATATTTTAATACAACATTTTTGTATGTATAATTTTCCTGAGTAACTCCAATAAGTAATTCAGCCCAATGTCTAGACTTATCAGTAATACCTATGAATCAAGAAAATATCCTGCGTATGTTGGGATTCACTGTTTATTTATAGTTTGATAAGGAGTAAGACCGAATGATGAGGTCAATGTATTAATAAGTTAACATAAAAAACATCTCTGTTATAACTGCAAAAGATCAAAAATTATGTTACAATTAAAATAATATTATAAACAAGATTTTAAAGTCATGGATATTATGTGTGAAGAATCAATGAATGACTTTTCTTTATGGAACTATTGCAGTGCAATATTTGTTTAATCATGAGTCACTGTAATTGCATTTTTGCAACAATACTAGTGGGACTGACATGTTATCACATAGCATATCAGTTATGCATGTTGCAAGTGATAATACATTTATAAAGGCCATTGTTTGATGCTGTTCTACTAATTATTTGGTATGTAACTATCCCAGAATGTAATAAAGTTCTTGCCAGAATTATTTATAAAATTTTCAACAAATGTCTAATTATCCCATTGTCTTGTTTGTTTATCTACTTTTTATACCTCATATAGAGAGTGCTAATGTTTTTGTTAATAAAAAAACTGTCAGTAGAAGAAAGTGTTATTGAGGTTTTTCAAGATGTCTACAGGTGAATCTGAAGATGGCAATAGGCTCGCATTTTTTTACATGGGAAAAGAAATTCATGGGGCGAAAATGAGGTGTAGATATTATATCTTTGTTAAGCCTTTGTTAATCTTTAATTCTCACAGTTTTCGGTGCTTTACTGCAATAATCAAAATATTAATATTATATGTGTGTCCTGTAATATAGTTATTCCGGCGGACGATGACGTAATTGTGTCACATAATTATTATTCACGTAGGTAGCCGTACTTTCACGTTCACGACACGACAATTACAATAATTAATTAGTATTAACGATATGGTAAAAGCTCAGTATCGCGGGACGTCCGGCCAACGGTATCCGCTGTTGCGAAGTACAATCTGACACTTATTGAGGCTATACGATAAACGTGCGCGATAAAAGGACCCTCGGAATCTTTTTGTTGCACTACTAAATTCCGTATGCATTATTTCGATTAACATATTCTGCAATCGTCACTGCTTTTTTTGTTGATTTTGTCAACCTTTGCCAATTTTCCCAAGGTACAAAATAGCATTTCATCGTCTGCAAGTTTCTATGGCTCTGTACGAAAATTTATTAAAATTCCGGCAGTCTAGAGGTAAAAGCGTAAAAATTTAATTCTCGCACTCGTAATGTTAGTATGAGTTAACTATAAAAATAAACTCACAATACCAAGAAAGTATATAAAAAAAAGAGTATATTTGTTTGCAAGAAGGATGTACTACCAAAGATAGCAGATATACAAAGTTCATCCACCTGTGTGCAATAAATTTGCACGTCAATAAATTGTGTACGATGCGGCAGTTTGCACGCTGAGTCTAATTGTGAAGGGAAGTGGGTATCTTGGTCGTGACGCGTGACTTCACGCCAAGAGACCAACTGTCCAGGATATCGGCCGTCGGTTGTCGGAAACGGGCGCGTGCCCAACGGGTTTTTCGTCAGGCTATTGATATTGATCGATGAACGATGTGATTTGATTGGCGGATAATGTAAGCTAATGATTATACATAAAAATGGCACGTGAATACCCGACTTAATAATTCTTTCATTGGAAGGTGTAAGTAAGTACTGAAGTTCATCACACTGGTTTACTGCGGGTTGATGAACTTCACAAAAACATCACATAAAAAATTCCTCGTACAGAATTCTCAAAGCATGGAAAGGTTTCCTCCCGATACATTCCTTCACTGTTTAAGAACGCGAAAATTATCAAAACTATGCACGTAACTTAATAAAGTCATAGATGTATTCCAGAGATCCTAACTCGCGATAAACATAATTAATAAATATGTCTAGTGACCCCGTGCCCAAACCTTAAAGTCATCAAACACTATGCTTTTTATGCTTAATTCCAATAGACTTAAGAACGTTGGCCACGGAATAGGCGTTGTAAGTTGTAAATTCCAAACTCATTCAACTATCTCGAAGAACCAGTAGCCGAGATTAATTAGCATTTCTTTGTTACAAGAAGAATAAGCCTTTGAATGATCATTATATTGAGGACAAATATAGGAAACTTGTTGTATAATCAAACACCGTTGTGTGTCTTTATGTGTGGCCTAGGCTAGTATCGACGGTGACCGTGCGGATGTAGTACGTAGTATTATAATTTTTTATTCAGCACGGCGGCTGTTTTCTAATGATTCACGGTTTCCGAGCGGACCGTGGCCGCGGCGCCAGGCGTGATTCACCGTCGCATCACATTTATGCTAATCGCCACTTCAAACTTGCGCTTGTTTCTTATACACACCAAATTGCATTGTTACGATAATAGACGAGGACTTGGTCGTTTACTTCTGTTAAAAAAGCAAAAATTGATTAAAAAGACTTTTAATGTACTAAAAAATTTTTTTTAAATATTTTTTTGTGTTCTGAAATTGTGAATTAAAGGGACTGTAAGTGTAAAACACTTGAAAATGCATTTATATAAATCTTGCGGTCGGTAGCCTGAGAAGCAGGGCGAGTTTTTACTCAAAATTCCCAATGACAAATCCAAATACCTATATACGTTTTAAGAACCTAATTGGACTTATAAATGACTTTGAAAGTCGACGAATATTAATATAATATGGGATATGTGAACCGGGAAAACACATGTTTACATTTTGTGACACTGTTAAATGCACCAATAACGTAATAAGTACCTAATCATAACTAGGAATAAATGATTTTATCGTAAAACTCTGAGCGCTTTTTGCCCTTGTTTAGACACCATACCACCATACTTACCATCGGGTTAATTTACCTTGCCAGCACACAATAAACAGAAGTAAAAAAATATACAGAAGAAGCAGAAAAGGAAAGGTAGTTTGATTCAGACCGGAAACTATTGGTAGCGTATTCGAGTCTTAAAGAATGCTATCTCAATATTGTAAGCTATAACTTTTAAGGAGTCCAAAGTGAGTCTCGAAAGGGTTATCAAAGGTTGGTCGGTTTACGTCACGGGCCGAGCATATGTACGAGAACGCTTGCGCTTTGACGTATTTATTTTCACTATACATTTTTTTCTTATTACTTGCCATCGACTTTTATGAGCGTGAAACGCTGACTGATATACGGAGAACGATCCATGTGTCCCAGTACTAGGGCTCTTAGACATCTCATGTTTATTGTATGCTTACTGTCTTGTAACTTTAATAATATGCAGTGATTTTTCGTCATTTGAAGTGGTAGAGCTATGCATTCGTTTCATTGTGTCGGGTTATACTCGTAAATTAAATGAAATACAGAATTTAATCAATATACTTTTTAGTATTGGGTTGTCTTAAGTATACTATTAATTTAAAATTATGAATAAATAATTATGCTGTAATTAATATTATGTAGCGGCGTTTAATATCAGAGTTCAGTGGCTGCCAGCAAATAAATCGCAGCTATACGGTTTAGTATCTGCAATTATACGAAATTTGATTGCATTATACATTAACCATGCTGTATTCTGTAATTTAGCTCTAGTTCTTTTTTTTTTATTTTACTTAGCTAGATAAATGGTCGAAAAGTCGAGATTCGAGAGTTTTTTTAGAATTTCAGTTACCCTACCTAGATAAATGCTCGAAAACTCGACTGGACGGTAGCTCTTATTTATTATTTTTTTCTAATTTTAGTTACCATAGCTTTTGTCTAAAAGCTATTAAACTGTCTAGTTTAATTGCACCCGTATGTTTTTGTATCGTATTATACGAAATGTTCATGGATACAATACACCATCCGATTATACATATTTTGTATCCAATTATACAATCTGGCAGCCCTGGTTACTTCGGCAGAGTGACGCGTTTTATTTAGTTGAAAACATGATGTATTCAGCTTCTTTAATAACTCAATTGAAATCAAATTATTCCCTGGAATTGTGAGCAGCTGCATCGTATGCTTTGAAATATATTTTTCTTAGAAATACTTCGATTACTCATTAGCAGTGCATTTTAGTAGTTCATGCATGTAAATTGATAACTCTGCGGTTAGAATAACTAGTAATTATTATACATATTATACTATATTTATACATAATGGGGAATATTCCTGATTAATTGTGAAATATTGTCATATTTAGGGTATTTCTCGATTATTTCAAAAATTTAAGCTTCATATTATTACGGTTTATTGAAAACGGAAAGGTTGTATTTCCTTGTACTTTAATTAATACTGCCTCGTGGTCTCGCGACACAGGTATGTGCCGTGCGATCTAGAGGTCCTGGGTTCGATTACCGGGTCAGACAAAGTATTATTGGGTTTTTCCATTAGGAAATTCTCAATAGCAGCACGGAGACTGTAATTGTGCCCGAAAAACGGCAATAAGCTCGCCCTCTGTTATTTGGGACTGATAGATGAGAAATGCACCTCTGCCTACCACTTCGGAGAATACAGGCGTGAGGTTATGTATGTAAATGTATATATGTTTTATTAATACCTTTAATAATTGAATAAATTTGATATTAATTTAATTGGCCACAACTTTAGTGAATGAATTGTAAGAATTTCTTTTAAACCGTATTATTGTAATAAGAAGCGATCGTATTATCGTCTGTTTGGTACATTTTCAGTCATTTACAGAATTTCCTACGGACAATTTTAAATTTGGAAAACGCAAACTATTTTGTTAGAGCTAAGAATCCAACCCGACGCTTTATACCGCGTGATTATTGAGGAAATTAGTATTTAACTGTATATGCTATATTATGGCTCAATAAATTCATTTTATCTCGTGTTTCTGTATTATAATCTTAGAAATGTATATAATTTGCGTTCGTTCGCGTAGCTAATTGACATCCGTCTCGAAAGACCAGTTTTGCTCACTCGATGCCGAGCAATCATGGGGGAAATTGTGTTTTCTAGATGTAGGGACTAAAAAACTAGCGGCCTGTTTCATCTTTGCCTAAGTGGGATATTTTTTGCACTCCACTCAACCTTATAAACTCTATTTCAAAGGGTGGCTTTACTATTTTCACCTTTTCATCAATTTAATTCATTAACGCTTTATTATACATCAAGTAAATGAATTAAGTAAGTAATAGTAATCTTAAAATAAGGTTGTCGTAACAAATCTTAATAGATTTCGTTTCGTAGGCTTATCAGCGATTTCTTCTAGGCTTTGTTAGATAGTCGTCAAATATCAACCAATTTATGACTAATGCGAAACTAATTATACACCTAAACTCTCGTCGTGAATTAGGTACTCGATATATTAGTGAAAACTGCATGAAAATCACTTTAGTACTTTTTGAGTTTTAACAGATACCTGCGGTGGGGGACAGATTTGTTGTTGTTTTAAGCTATTTACTGTTATCACATACATACACAAACTCACGCCTGTATTCCCCGAAGGGGTAGGCAGAGGTGCATTTTTGCACCCACATTTCGCCAGGTATGTATCAGCCCCGCGTAATAGGAGTCGAGCCTATTGCCGTTTTTCGGACACATTTCCAGACTCCGTGCTATTACTGAGAATTTCCTAATGGAAAAACCCAGTAACGCTTTGACCGACCTGGGATTCGAACCCAGGACCTCTAGGTTTGACGGCACATACTTGTACCGCGAGACCATGAGGCAGTTACTGTTATTAGTTTTTGTGATTACAAAATAATAAGTAATCTAAATTTATTCTGAATAATTGCAGGAAAACAATTACCCATTAACGGCAACTACAAAACGTGTGTTTTGTCACAGATTTATTTATGGTTATAGGTTTTATAAATTATTTGCTTTATTTCCCTGTAAATTATACCTTTCTGATATAATTTATTTAAATAACATTGCAAATTCAACTGCAAAATCATTCGTTTACTTTTTTTTAATAGTTGCCTATTAACTATTATAATAACGCTGCTTAGTTATTCAACAATGAAAAAACAAGTTATTTCTCTCAGTTAATTAAGCCATGGGACATCCGCGTCCGGACTATATTTACGTACAAAATTATTCATTAGAGGATACGCAGACACACTCACACACTCGTTCGTTTCATTTGTTGCAATAAAAAAATAAAATCTCCATTCGGGAGGCAACGCACTCACTTCGTCAACAGCTGTTTATAGATGTGCCAGTGTGTTGTGACCCATCAACCCCCTGGTATGGTGTTTTAAAAGTTTGAGAACGAGACTATGTGAGGGTTCACGTTGTGTTGGCGCTGCTTATTTCTGGATATGGCCGGGATACGCCCGGTATGGGAATGACGACTTCCACGCAGGGACACAGCGCGTTTCCTTCGCGTGACGTCATCGCGATCGCTAGATACTGTTTAGCTTTTTTAATAACAATTTAGATAGGCTATTCAATGGTGATTTATGTACTTATGTTCAAACTTTTATTCAACTTTTTTACCCTACGCTCCGAATGTGTAAATTTAAGCGTGCTAGATTTTATAATATCCACTTAACAAACCTTAAGCTCTAGATAATCGTAGGCCAGGTTCTTAGTATCAGAATGGGGTTTCCATCCGTTTGGGGTAAGACCCTTCTACTTAAGTTGCAGAATGCAGATGTCGCGTGTAGTTCGGCTTACTTAAATATGTTGTGTTTTACCATATTTATGTATCAACCGCCGCAACATATTATGTTTAAGTATTTGGGTTTGATAGATTGGTCAGAATTATATTATACCGCACACGTACCGCTTGGCATGATCTACTTAGATTTGCAACTTCTTTCCAACAATTAGAAGAACAAATAATTAGTTTTAAATTTATTTTCTTTATTTAGGCGCGTACTACATTCATATTGTTATCAGGGTTTTACAGTAATAAATACTTTTTATTTAATTTGTAGTATTAACATAGTGTAGCGTTCTCCGTGATACTATGTGCAAATATTACCTGAATAATATTATTATTATTATACACATGTGACTGTTCTTAATCAAAGAATCGTAGTTTTATTTCCACGTCTTGAGGTTATCGACCTGTGAACATATCTACTGTGTTTTTCATAGTATTTCATTTGAAAATAGAACATTCAGATTTATGTTACGTCAAATGTGACATATTACATTTATGTTACGTAAATATCCCGTGATGTGAACCGACGAATTAAATCGTTCAGATATACTCGTATATTCCTATACACAATGAGAGTAAGTAGGGGGAGGAATTAGGAGCTTTGGTCCTATCAGCCTTCTTGATTTTCATAATCATATACCTTTTTACGTTCAGCAGTGGACGGCGATAGGCTGAGAATAAAATAGAATAGAAGAATACCTTTTCATACACTTTCGTTTGTAATGTTTGAGATACTGTATTTAATCTCTAATGTATGTTGAACATCATCGTTGGTCCTGCTCCACAGGTATGCGAAGACTTAGGTCAGATTCTCGGGACGAAAACAGTTTATTTATTGGATAATTGATACGCTATTATGTAGGTCGTTAATCATAGTTACTTCAAACCGGGTATGAAATACACCACTGCTCACTTCTTCGGCGATACACATGTGAGTATTGTATATGTAAGTTTCTCTAGGATTCACACAGGACAAGACAGTCAAAAGAAATACAAAGAATTAAATCCTCCAGTTTATTCATTGTTTTATGAACGTTTTGTTTGAGCGATGCTGTGTTCATGGCGTAGTGGGTCGCGTGTGAACGACCGTTGGTATTTATTATGATTGTTTTCGCCCATATTTCAGTTTATTACCATCCTACAGCACTCTATTCAGGTCAAATGTGGAGCAGTACACGTTTATAGTGTACAACTCGCTTAATTAATTTTACTTTATGTTGCCGCGTGCGAATTAACACCTTTTGTTGTTGTATTTAAGTGTGGTTATTGTGTGTATTAATGTTGAGAATAAGGAAGAAGTTGTTTCTTGATGTGACAGTACTGCAGGTTTAAAAGTAGTTTAATGTGGATTTACGTTTTGTCGTTTTTATCAAAATTCATAGATACGTAAAGTGCATAACTTAAATACGAGTTACTGTACTGAATATCTGTATCGTACCGGTAACTTACCAAGTACTGATAATGTCGAATGGAAATAGACCTGGGAAGAAAAAGTTATCCCGGTTCTAAATTGTTGTCAAATGAATATCAACATCAGTTTATATATGTCCCATTTGTATTTAATAATTAGATCTTTACATACGTCACCGCATCGCGGTTTTATTGGAGCCTACAAAACTGCTTACGGAAAACCCTATTATAAAGGTCTCTACGTAAACAACAATTAATTAGAACCACATAGACTTTTAAAAATTATTACAAATTCTCTGTGCCGTGAATGCGATCCCGCGACCCCTCGGCAATCACTAACACGCACTTCCAATCTATCATAACCACGATAGCACCTAATAAAAGGTCACTTAACCCTTCTACGATGTTAAGGGTTACTCTAGAAAGCGTCAGCAGAAAAAAACCGCAAGCTAATGACTAATACTTGTTATTTCCCCATACTCGAATGTCGCTGACACTGCCCTGTAGACGCTGCGTCATCTCACTAAGTACTGTAGTACTGAGTACTCGATGCAGTCTTGTACCCAGTGACGGATTCTCATACCGGTCCAGGTGGTAAAGACCGCCTAGTGACGTCAACCGCCATATTGATCTAATAAACCGAACCAGCTACAAAAAATATAATCACAAGCGAAAGTAATATGAAAGTGAAATGTGTACGTATTGTGTTTTTAATTAAGTTTGTATATCAAGTATGATTGAATGAGGTTCTGGCAAGCTTATTTAGATATTTTTTGTGGAATTTAAAGGCGAGGATGTTCAATTGGGGACAGTTTCAAGGGACGTTTTAAAAAATACATATATATGTACATACACCAAAATTCGCAGACTCCCTGTTGCTACTGAGAATATCCTAATGGACGAACCCAATCATTGCCCAATCCTGGAATCGAACCGGGAATCTCTCGATCGCATGACATACATTTATACCACAAGACCAACCAGACAAAAACTGAACGGGGTAACCGAACCAGGACATTTAATTTAACTTTATTAGCTAGTACGAACTAAGTACTATGAATATATATTGGGTCTTGTTTACGACACTCGTAAACCTGTCGATTTGTTTATACTCCAAACAAGTTTTATTGTGTCCGAGCAAAAATAACGGAGCTATAAAATTATAATTAGGTCTGGATGCGTCTCTGGCTGCAAACTCAGACATTTCGATGCAACTGTCGTGTGGCTCATGGTGGGGTTACGTCAGCTGTCTGGCTATTTTTCTGTACGACATTCGGGAAATATTAATGTTCTATGTCAATATAATGTAGGCCAAGAACTTCACACATGACATGACTATGATGATACGACGATTTCGCCTGTGCCGAATTCAGAGTAGGAGAGAAAATTAATAACTTAAGTAATGACGTACCTGTTGCTCGATGATGATCTAATAACTTTTAATTACATATAAAAAGCAGCCTATAAGTCATCTCATCGATAATTCTGTAACAAAATTAATTACAATTTGTTTAAGAATTTTGTCGTGAAAATATAACAAGTCTTAGGCATTTAAATTCTTTGAAAAAATCGGAAAGCTTGATTTGGCAGATTTAATGTTAGTGGATCTCTAAACGATACTCATTCACCACAAGGAAGTCTTAAATGAACCTATTACCTAAGGTTATTGTACTGTACGGGTATATTAGCTTCGGCCTGGTCTAGCCGTTTCAATCGTTCTGCCGTCGGAATAGTCTGAAAAATGGCGCATGTAATGCCCAGGAGTGCGATTGTAATTATGAAGTAATAAATATTTAATTTAATACAACATTAAGCATGACATTTATAAGACTTTTCAGACTGATCTGTTTAGAACAGCTTGCATCTAGCAACTGGTGTACACTCTAATATATTAAATGCTTTAAAATATTAAATATTTGTTTCGGGTCTGGGTGTTTCTGAGACTGAAAAGTCTCTCATAGCTTCTAATACCCACGACACAAGACTCGTATCTTAGTTTGGGGTCAGAACTATGTATGTGACAGTTGGTTGTATTTATTTATTTAACCATTAATACTTATAAATGTCAATGGTTATTCAAGAACCTTCCAATCGGTTATCTGAAAGCTGTCCAGTTTAATTGCCGTTAAAGTTTTCTGCAGCACTCTATTCAATTTCGCTAATGATGATGACGATAAGAATAACCTAGTACCAGGCATTATTAAAGTTTCACCTCAGTTTGCCAATAACAGTTCTAAAGATCAATGCCGTTGGTCCATTTGGCGGGAGGAAGTCGCTAATTCGTATGTACTTAGTGCATGCACATTTGTGGGTATTTTTATCATTACGTAGCGTCTCGTCAAAAATTAAGTATCGTATGATAACAAGCACTTAATTTGCAATTTAACTCATTTACAGCAGCGTACATTCGCAACGAGGACAAAAGGCCAAGCCTCAAAATGGCCAGTCCATTATTCGCACTCAGTCCAAAAAGCTTTGCCCATGAGGCGCGACGACCAATTAGATAATTGCCACTAAACACTGTTAAATAAAAACGGGAATAATATTTCACTTTGCTCGTTAATTGTGGGTGAAAATTGGCTCTAGCATAGAACGTGGCTAATTTGGAGTAAAGTAGGCAATTCTCACGCGATACTCAAACATTATTTATGATAAGTTTTTTCGACTGCCTATTTTCTGTGTCTATTAATAAAGTAGCGGAAGATCTTGTTTATATATTAAAATTTATTAAGAACCACCAATTTGTGCTTGCTTTACGAGGTATTGAAACATGAAAATAGCTTTTATTTTGTTTACTTTATAATATGCTGTGTTAAAATATCGTTTAGCGTTAATCAGGTTAATTGATTTTATCGAGTCAAAACAATGAAACGCAAAGCTCGCGTACCATGACGCTCTGATAAGAGAACTTTTACAACAAAATTATTTGCTGTAATTGGTATGAAATTTACTTTAAGGTTTTGTTAGATATGAACCGTGCTATCTAAGACACTTATGGTTGTTCCAAAATTGATTTTCTTGAATCAAAAATAAACCGTATTGTGATGGACTGCTAAAGCTTAATACTATTGGACCGTGGCCAGCAGTGGGACGTATAGAATATTTATTGTTGCTTGTGTTGTGCCAGCATTTATGCGGGACATCGGCTCTATAGAATTGGAACCAGATAGAAAAAAAACATTTGTTATACCTACCTATCGCATTCACAGCACCCAAACAATACAATTAATTGGAGTGTCATAAATATTTCAAAAGCGCTTTGTGATGAGACGTCGGTCCTACGAAAGGGTTGCAAGTGACGTTTAGTAATGAAGACAAATTTGCAAGTCAATTGCTACAATTAGTAGTTCCTCCTTAGGTGTCGCAAGACAGTGTACAAGTGTAATTGAGAGCCGCTAGCCGCTAAAGTACTATTAATCTCGAGATCTGTCTCGTGTTTCAATTGCGTACAAGATTTCCTGTGTGGTTGTTGCCACGATCACATCATTTTTAAATATGTGAAGCGTAAAAACGATCGGTTCAGTTAAGAGGTTTAGTCATAGCAACTTCTTTTGAATATAGCCGAAATATGTTGGACACAGGCCTCAGTATGTCTATTGTAAACGTTGCTCTGCGAAAATCGTCAATTCTCCAAAGTTACGACTTACTCGTACTCACTGCCACTTCAGTCTCTTCACGTGGGAGGTTTTATGTAACTAAAACTCTATCGAATCGCTTGAATCCATTTACGATCCTTTAGATATCCCAAATATAGCACGCTTCAATATCATGATCTCGAAAATGTTTTGATAAATCACACGTCATAAACCAATTGTCAGGTGCAAGCCAACGGTTCTGCGTCCTCGGTTCAATTTAAGCGTAACTATATTTTATCTCGCCCCGCCGTCACGACTTTATCGTAATCATCATCATCATCATTAGCCCATATGCCTCCTCCTCTACAACTGAGAGGGTTTAGGCCTTAGTCCACCACGCTGGCCTAGTGCGGGTTGGCGGACTACACACCTAAGAAATTTCTAAGAACTTTTAGGTGTGCAGGTTTTATCACGATGTTTTCCTTCACCGTTAAAGCAAGTGATAATTCATTGTGAATACACACATAACTTCGAAAAGTCAGAGGTGTGTGCCTGGGGTTTGAACCTGCGACCGCCGAAATTCTCGACCGCGCACCTTAGCCTCGATCGAGGAGGTAATTATCGTAATAATTACCATAAATTCTAATCCTTAGAAGACGCTGGCGTTCATTATTATGAACACATTGCTTGCGACTTAACCATAGTTCGTGAATAATATATGTGGCATTAAACCCTCTCACTTGACCAAGGTTTTCTACAAAGTTAGCTCCGTTTGAGAACACTCGTGCATATAAATTCAATTTAACAACACTTAATTAAGTGATATTCCGAAGGCCGATTAATTATGCCTTTATGTACTATATTTTTTGTGACCAAACATAGTCTTGCTCGTACCATAACAGTAAGTGTATTAAGACAATGACAGCAAGCATTACTACGCAGTAATTATTTGCATGCTATTTATGTGTTATTGTAAAACGACTACAAAGTCCAGTAGTAGTAAAATATATGCCACTTGTTTTTTAATTAGCAATAAGTGTAGCTTGGCTACAACGGGCGTAAAGTTCATAAGAGTTAAGCCTATTTCCTTCACTATAAAAGTCGTTTGCAAGATTGAATGCCATGAAAACGTAAAATATACTTTCCTTATTCATTTATAATTTAAATTTGGACTTGATTTTTTTGACCGTGTTAATTTTTACATACATATAATTTATGTTTAATTTTGTTGCAATAAAGGTCTTGTTACAAGGTAGCAATTAAGGTTAATAAATGTCCCTTTAGATTTTTTTCCTCAGCTTAGCATAAGGCAAAGTAACATGTCAATTGGAGTGAATTTCTTTACTTTTAAGAACATTGGTATCTACATTTTAAGCCAGATTTTTAGATGTAGGTACTAAGAGCAAGATGTAAAATGTATTTACACTGATTTAACAACAACGATCTTATCTACCCAGAAGGTCATACCAATTGTTACACTTTTCTGTCCACCTTCTATGTGAACATTACGACATCGGGCGTGGTGACATAATGGCACAGTTATAGCAACTTGCAATCATCAGTGCTACTTTATGATCATTTTATCTATTACTCGGAGATATAGGCCGATGTGCACTTAAAACTACTATAATTTCGTTTGATAGTCAATAAACATCAATGATCATTAAATTTACTTGATAGGATTTCATTAATTTATAGCTAATTACGATAGATCTAGTTGAGCTACTAAAAAGATGCAGTAAAACATCGTTCTTGAAGACAAAAGCTCCAAGTTGTGTTCCCTTGTTGCGCCTACTTTTTAAAAACGATTCAAATTTTTATAGCAATACTTATAAACACGCTCTGAAAAGTAATGCCTAGGTTCCTTGAAACACTGGTCGATAACTAAGGCACTTTGTATGCGGATCTCCGCCAGGCGCTATAGTGGCTGATGACAGATTCTCAGGATTCGCGTGTCTTTGAACTACACTAAACATATGTACATATGTAATTTGTAGCCAGAAATTTCTAAACTATAACCTCGATAGACCCATACCGTTCCTGGAAATGGATGTATGAATATTAAGCGTTTATATGGATACTGATATTATGTTAAAATCGCTTTCCTCGATACGGCTGATTCGACACGAACCGGACCAGTGAGGCAGCAATTGCGGCAACAACTTCCATATTGTTTTAATTGTATAGGAAATACAGTCGTAATCTTGACGCAATATTATGGTATTACTATCCAAGAATAGTGTACACTTGCGTCGGCGATATCGCGTAATAGCAATTGCGATAATGTGTTTTTTCGCGTTCTACTAATATTTAGTTTCTCCGTAATCCTTTTTAGGTGTCGAAGTTGATAGAGATGAGTTTTTTGGCGTGTTTGACACACCCATTCTATTACTTAGCTCAAGTTAGGTCACAGTCAGGTCTGATACTTCGTGTGCTATAACCATAACTTAAATATTTAATGTAATAATAAAGGAAGATCAATGAAATAAATCAAAGATTTCAATATGGAATTGTATATACTTTACTAGTGAGATGAAGAGTCACCCTCAAATGAAAAAAAGTACGAACTTTTCCTCACTATAGCTGTTGCTTCAGTTTACTGTGTTTTAGAAACCAAATCAATTCTCAACACTTTTACATTTATTACTGTGAAGTGAAATCAAACATAAACTGTTTTAGATAGATAATTTCCTAGCGAAGTAGCTTGGATATCTAAGTGCTGGGCTTTACGATCGCACCGGTATTGTGCTTCTGGGTGTTGTGAAATGCCAGAGCGGTGACTGTCGACAGCGACGCACGTGTGCCACCGATTGGCTTTGCAAGAAGCATTGGCAATAGTATTCAGTTTATGAATGTTTAAGGTAATGAACAAAGGACCAAAGGTGAATAGTGTTTACGTTGTCGTTTCTATGCATTTCTGTATTGGGATTTCCACGCATAGGTGCGGATTAATTCAATTAAGAATCAACTTTTCTTGAAATTTTTGTATTCTTGACTTTGCATTTTATCGTTCCATCTATAGGTTGCTTAAGTATTTCCGATAAACTCGCTTTAATCATCGATTATAATCGATTCTTGACCAACCCAACTCCCTGTCAATTCACCTCGCTGATTCGCGAAGTTGACAATATAATTGAGCATGTCAGCGTGTGGTAGCCAGTGTGCCATATTAGTGGATAAAAATATGAATAATTTATAGGGAGGGAGAAAATTACCAATCATAGGAGGTCAGGTTAGCCTGGCTACGGAAATGGTATTCGAGCTTTTAAACAACTGTCATTGCTTTGAATGACGGTTGTTACGTCACAAACGGTAATGTTATAAACACCAACGTGCAAAGGAAACGCGTTTTAAATGTTTTTTATATGTCCTTTGGACGGAATGTTCTCGAGTTTTTGCGACAAAAATATTAAGATATAAATACATAACTGTGTATATGTATATAGCCTTGTCTTGTTCTTATTAGTTGGTATTATAAATCTGGAAATATATTTAACGTCTTAAGTGAGTCATAAAATACAGCAGCTTAACTATGTTCTTACAATTTGTCTGGATTAAAATACATTTTTTTTAATTTACTTTCAATTGAGCCAAATATGTTTGTGATCTGTGATGGGTGCCAAATTATAAAGATAAGATATAAAGAATCGTCCTTTTTTTTTAATTTGATGTCCAGAAGATAAACTAATCGACGGATGTAAGTATCTCCAAACCAAATGAAATCGGTGCCAAAATTACACCTCAAACTAGTGTTTGGATCTTTTATGATAATTTCATATAATCACATAAGATTATTGACTGCCTCGTGGTCCCGCGGCACAAGTATGTGCCGTGCGATCTTAGGGTCCTGGGTTCGATTCCCGGGTCGGGCAAAGTGTTATTGGGTTTTTCCATTAGGAAATTCTCAGTAGCAGCACGGAGTCTGGAATTGTGCCCGAAAAACGGCAATAGGCTCGCCACCTATTATGTGGGACTTATACATACCTGGCAAAATGTGGGTGCACAAATGCACCTCTGCCTACCCCTTCGGGGAATACAGGCGTGAGTTTATGTATGTATGTATGTACATAAGATTATATAGAAAAGTTTGTGCAATACGTAATTGCTGTCGGAAAATGTGGAATGGATCATTACACAAATTGCAATGATCGTATGACGCAGTTATCTAGCTGATTACTGGTGTTTTTCTAACAGCAACACTTAAGTGCTCGGAAAGTGTCGGCCGAAGACCCCTTGAAGACCACACGGTAGTAAAAACTTAATGATGCTCTTACTGATATCGCTCACACATGATGAAACTCTTCGTTGATAATTTCCCTCTTATTGCAATTGTTCAAATAAATGTTACTATCGGAAGGTTCGTTGTCTGAGATGTTTTAAACAAAGATTCATTTAGCAGATTTTTTATTGCAACCACATGAAGAAAACAATTGTTTCCTTGAAAGAGTATTTAAAATTTACCATCGATTGTAAGATTCTTTAAGGACTGAGAAGTGACATAAATTATTATTAGCTTTTACAGTGTAGTATTGTTAATTGTTTCCGTCATCGCGTTGGCTTTAGTTGTTCTTTATTATGTTGTAACGTTTGTTTCTCTATTCGAAAACATGCCTCCTAAACGAAACCCGATATGTCACAAAAATATAAACTCTGAAATACCATTATATTTTCTTTTGTTTTCGTTTTAAGAATCAGTCTTTGTACTATATTTTGTCTCAATGTGTTTTTGTGTGGGAAATTTAAGGTAACGTTGAAGTAAAAAATAATTTAATGTTATGCAGTAAAGTAAAATTAATTATTTTTAACAATTGTTATTATTGTTTACAATTATGCACAAAATAGAAGAATTAGCGCAATACACTGCTAGCTATATCAGTGAAATATATATAAGTATACTCTGTTACAAGTGTACTCATGTCCAAACAGATTTTGCTAGTAACTCATCATCTCCTTGCCATGTTACCAATTTCATTTGGGGTCGGCGCAGTATGTTTTATGACTTCATTCACCCTTTTTTCTTTCATATCTTCAGTCACGCACTCCATCCATCTTTTCTTTGCTTCCCTTTGCTTGCCCATCCTTTTCCATCCTTTTTACCTACGTTTGATTCATCCCTCCTCATAAAATGCCCATTTTGCTAGTAACTCGGATAGTTTTAATACAAAACGTACCGCCCGGAAATCTTAATACAGACGCACACTTGCGAAAGTGCGTACAGTTGGCCACAGTCCAACCCTTGCCGATATAGTTTGATGGGTAAACAAAGATGCATTACATTGTTACCGAAATAGAGTGCGTTCATTGATCTACAAATCCTCTGCGGCTCCTGTCGACGAGTAGAAATGTGAACGGTGAAGTCGAACTAGGCGAGCTAAGTGATGTTATTCTAACAACTTGCCGTATATACAGGTACTTCTTTCACCTAAGTTTCATAACAATCGCTTTTTGTGAGTGTCTTTTGTTAATGCTTTACATTGTGAGTTGTTAAAAGTCCATGTTTTCATTGTAAGAAATTTCGTATGTACTTCCTGGGACTTCATAGTTATCTAATGGAGAAAAAAGGTCTGATTAACAGCAGTCGACGACAAAACCTTTATTTTTTGGTGCCAGACATTAAATTAACTTTGATAGTATAATTATCTCAACCTATGAATACTTTTGTAGTGGCTAAGACTTGTAATAGCAAATAAAAGAATTATCAGTCGCGAAATATGCTAGTGATCATTCAAAGACATGAAAAAATGCTTTATGTTTGAAGATCATGTCAATAACAATTTGTACACGACACATAATCAGAATTACAAATAAAAATATTGTTTTTAAATTTATTCTTCGAATTTTTAAAGAGGACGACCAATAACCTCAGGAATATTATTCACCATTTAAAATTGTCGAATTTGAGGGCAGAATAGGTGAATGTGTTTTTTTTATGCTTTGCTTTTACATTAAAGATACCTGAAAAAAAAAACTTGGTTCAATTACTTTTGCGAAGAATAGGGAAGTTATTATAAACAATGTATTGATATATGTGATGACACTTCGTTTCTTTATCCTATGATCACCACATAACCAGTATTTTGATGGAGATTAAGTTTTTATATTAAAACCCATGTATTTAAAATCGATATAAAGGTCAATGATTTAAAATTTTACACGGATTTCGGTGCAAAATGGTCTGTAACGGTATTTTCCGTACCGTTCGCCGCAGTGTTTTAACTCTTCCGAAGTATAAGGACTGTTTATTTTTACATTCGAAGTTGTGTTTTTATTTTTTTGATTTGTGTTTTGTTTATACGATATTTTATCTATGTTTATTTTGTCTTTTATTTATTTTGATATATTTAAAATTGAGATTTATTCTCGCTTTTAATATTTATGATGCGGAAATTCTTTGCGTATTCTGTCGTAGTATGTTGATTGCTAAAGGAGCTTCGGTTGAATATTTATTAACCTTCTTAAGTCTTAAGTTGACATTGGAATCAATGTTTAAAATCTTACAAATTAGCGAGCAAATAAACAAATTAAATTTTATCACAAGACATTCGATATTTTTCATATATTTTGAAAGAGTCGTGAAAAAATAGTTGCGGGAAATATTCATATCGGTTTCTCCTTAGATTCCTTTTAGATTTCAATACATTGCATCACAGTATGTACGATTTGTTTCGATGTGCCTCCGATTACGCGAAAGTCTTTCAACGTTGAAGTTGTAGCAATACTTGGCACATGTTAACTTTGTAACTGGTCCATCTTGTTCGGGTCAAAGTCAACAACGTAATTTTGCTTTTAAGTGTGGTCGTTAAAAAAACGAGCAGCGAACTAGTTCCTATTGCGATAATAATAACAGGTGGAGCTCGCTGTTAGTTACATTTTGAAAACATTACGTTTCTGAATATAAGATTTTGTAAATATAAATGTCGTATTCTTTTAAGGGCTGATCTATTAAAGGTCTCGTGGAAACAGTATGAAAGTTTAATTTAGTAATAGTCCAGTTGTGGTCTGTTTGCTTTTTCTTAAAAAAGTGATGTAAAACTTCCTGGAAAAGCCAAGATCCTGAAAGTTATATTCCTTTTACTTTATGGGTGTGTAAATTTTACTTAACTGCATTGGGCGAACCTAGTAACGGTTCCAACAGATTAGAAAACTTGTACCCGGCCCGTAAGTGAGATTTTTATAGAATAAAGTACTTTAAGCTGTGAAATACATTGTAAGTTATCTAAATTAGCTTATAACTACAGAGTAAATTAAATGGTTTTATTATGTTTCATGAAACTATGCTTTGCCCTTAGCATAAACAAGATGTTCTGTAAGATTTTGAGAAAATATATATACCAGTGCAGAGCTACACACATTCATTGTCTAGCTCTGCATGCACGTAAGGGCCGAAAGCCCTATTTGATTCCCAAAATAAATTCACCGATGGATGCTAAATAATCCATTACGAATGTTGTTTGCGAAAAAACAGCGAATATCGCGTATGTGTTGGTTCGCGATAATTTGTTTCACCTCGAACGTGCTCCCGAGCACTAACATTTGAATGTAAACACGCGGACGTGGCCGAGTAAAGGTCGAGTGGTAATACCGGCGAAGGAAAGGCTTAATCGGTTTCAATAAAAAATCACCTCATTAATATAGCTACGTTAAATCTCAAGCCTGTAATCGAGCAATCGTTTCAATGATGCCAGATTCGATCGTAATTCTTAATGGAACACCAGTAATATATGGAATCCGTATTTATGTAATGAAAAAATGGAAACTCTAGTCACTCATTCAAGGCAATTGATTTGGGACGATCTCAATAAAGATCTTGACAAAATTGAGAATAAGAATTTCAAATGGAGACAGTAAGAATTACTGATAAAGGGCAATATAAAGAGTCCTCGAAACCGACGTGCATGCATGAAGAGGATAATGTCAGTGGAGGAAGCGAAAGTGGTGTGTTTGGACCGTGGCATTTGGCGCTCTATAGTCTCTGCCTACCCTAACGGGAGACAGGCGTGAGTTTATGTATGTATGTATGTACATAGTAAGAAGGAGAGGAACGAAAAATAAAAAGTGACATGATGATTTAATTCTTAAAATATATAGCCTATATTAAGAGTTTAAGACTGAACCAGGGGTAGCTGAAGTAAACTAAAGTTATCAGTATCAAGAATCTGTCAAATCTATGGTTCCATAGAATCAGTTACGTTTTTCTTACCTGTATCTTATTAGGTAACAAGATACAAGTGTATTTTACATTTTAATTGCAGCATGGACATTGGCGGACTGTTTACATCAGATTTACACTACTCATGTTATGAAATAATGATAATTTAATTCATACAATTGCTGCAAACTAGTTTTGGATATCTTTCTTGTTTATTTCTGACGACGGCCTTTTATAGTTCCTTCGCAACTTGCTTTTGATATCTTAAGAACCGTTAATCGAATGTTTCTTTCGAGAACTTGTCAAGGATGTAGATTATCATGTACATGCACTAAAAATTGTTTGTCATTTGTATCTACCAATAAATGGTCATGATTACCATCATCAATTACAGAAGGTCCTCTATGGGATCGTCTTCACTCCTGAGGATTCCCAAGTAGGCTAGAAACCAAAAATGCTTAGAGAGTTTCATTCATGGGTCCTGTGGGCACTCCTCTAGCATTACATTAACTGGTATCTACTAGGGACTATTCCAATCGGCTACCAATTTATGCCCTATTCGCCTTACCCATTGCCAGTTCAATAAGTTTAACCGCAATCCTGTTTTACGTACTTATGTTTTTCCTAAGGTAATCCTCATTCCATTTCATTTTTTATATTAAATCCATAAATAAGTAATCAGTTTAGCAGATGATATGACATCACAATGTAGGATATCTGTTGTTCAGTTATTTACCTTTGAAGAGACATGGAAGGGGAGGGTAGGTGATATGATGTCTGCTATGTTGTATACCACATACAAATGATATAGTGCATGGCAAAGTCAACGCCTACGCGTTGTAATCAAAACTGACATGACCATTAAAAAATGCATACCGCAAATAATTTTTCATGATATCTCGCGTGCCAATGTCGATTGAGATAATCCAATTGTTTTGTAGGAAGTATGTTATTCCGGTTTTGTGTTTTGAAACGATAAATTTGTATCTGTGTCAACGGATTATGTCACGGTGCAGTGTGGCCTGTGAGATAACCGATTCCATATTTCAGGATGTTTTTATTTTTGTGCCATTGATTAACTCATACAAATTCTTAGTTACCTACACTTTACATATAGGTATAACTTTATGAATATGATTTTGGAGTTGATGTTTATTCACCTTAGTTAATATACTTATATGGGTCTACAATTCTACACATATTATATCTATAGTTCTGGTACTAATATCGCCATGAATCAGAGACTTGACTTCATACGTTTTTTTTCAATAGAAGTTTGTGAATATAATTAGTAATTACACAACATACTAACACAAGCATCAAAACTAAATTGTGTCCAGTAATTATAATAATTATTCGCCAAGTGTTACGCCACGTCATTCGCCATTGTTGGACGAAAGATTAAGATCGACTGATAAACTGGGCCGAAATACCTATAGCCCACATCTGCGGGACCTTGTATGCTCTAATCGTTTGTAATAGTTTGCAGCAAGTGGCATTAAATCGACATGTCAATGTGTACGGCGAACGGTAATAAACATAGACCGGGAATTAAGTGTTCGACGAATCGAGAGCAAACGGTCCCGTTCGTTTGATAAACGCATTGCATAGTCTGTCATGTTTAATAAATATTTTACTGCTACTTGTAACCTACACAAAATTCTTAAAATAACGTAATTTTGAGCGCATAATTTATAATATCGAACACCTATTCGGGGCATTTTTCGTATTATCTAAAAAAACATGTCTTTTTTATCTCTATTTTTTTTTGTTAAAACGTTGCATGGAGTTTAAAACTACTTTAGATAAAGTTTCATACTGGCAGCTGTGAAAAGGATGCAAGGACTAAATGTGTAACGTTCAACGTGTCAGATGGCAAAGCGGTTCTAAATTTAAAACAGTTTCATGCGTCTGGGTATGTCGTGTTGCCGCATACAAAAAATATATTCACAGCGTTTTTTGATCATTTTTATTGGCAACACCTGTCTCGTGCATGGGCGGCAGGTGCATAATGTCCTGGCCGTATATATTTCATTCAACTTAATTCTGAAGATTTAAAAATAGAATTTGTGTTTATGAGATGTAGCGTGTGCTTGAAGTTTCCGGCTTGCATCGAAAGTAGTGAGTGTAGTACGTGCGTGTAATAGTAAACAATCTCGTTTATGGCTGTCGTATGTCTGTGTGTTTAGATTGACGTCGTCATGTTGGCACTATTGGTGTAGGATGCGTAATTGCATTGTTGGAAACATTATAGGTGTTGCAAATGTTGTAAAATTGGTAATTTTAGATTTATATTTGTGAATCAATTTTACCATCGTCTTGCCACAATCTAGAATACGACGCCTCCAATTTATTTTGTGAATCCTAGTTACGCGATGCCTGTGAGTTTATATTACAAATGCAACATTGTTATATTTTTTATTCGAATAAATCTAAATTAACCGGTTTCTCCAACACAAACATCAATTCTATAGCACATTATTAAATACAGAGAAAAAAAAATTTTTGTCGTGTTTACATCGTTTACCTGTTATTTGAGGTGAGATTAGTCATACTCGGATACGACATTGCAATCAAAAGAGTATTTTATGTTTTTACGTGAGTCATACAAGATGATTCCGAAATAGATTTAGTATCGGAAGTTGAATGTTGAAGAGAATAGGTAGAATCGTCGGAAAATCCACTCTCGCATTAAAATGAATTATTCATGTAATATTAAATATATGTAAGTTGTTCATTACCATCGTCGTCATCATTAACAACCACTAGATGTTTACTGCTGGACCAACGTCTCCCATTAAGTATTTTCTATGTGACCTGATAAAAGCGGTGTTATTTTTTTATTATTTTTAAACCCAATTTATTCTGCGGTTTCGTAGGGTTTTTAAACATTGAATAAACAATTTCGAGTGTTTATTGGATGCGAAAAGACCTTGATGTTGTTTAATGGATATATGTATACTAGATATAAAAAGTAAAGAACTCTCTAGATGATGACGTATAAATTAAGTAGACTTACGTTGGTAATATGTTCCCCGTGAAGACGTACCTTGAATTGGAAACATATATAATCACGTCGTATACAAGCTATGCGTATACAAGAGACATTTATCAGCATCTTGCAAAGATGCTGATATAAACAAAAATATGCTGGATACAAGTTCTCTCTCAAATGATATAAAAAAATCCTGAGTTTAAGGCAAAACTATATACTTATATATAAATAACTATCACCTCATAGTTAAATATCATTCATCAAATAGGATGTATGAATAGCACGTTAATGGGTTTGGTAATTAATTTGACATGAACGAAAACATTACGCACGTGTGTGGAGACAAGGTGCGAGCGCCATCGCGGTTGTTGAACAAACAAGGCCAAAAGCCTGTGCAAAAAATTGTCTCTCATCGGAGACGTCGTAAGTCGGTCGAGACGTGATAAGAACGGAAAAAACAGCAGATGCCGAGGCATCGGATTGCGACACGACCCGATCGGTGACGGCGACGGAATTCGGATTGACCGTGGGGAAATCATGTAGTTTAATAAAAAAAAATTAAAAAATCAATTTGAAATACATGTGAAAGTGAATATGCTTATTTAATAAGCTTTTACACCTAAGTAGAAGTTCAAACTAATGTCAAAGGGTTTGGTACAGAAATACAGTAGTGAAGAGTAGATAGATGCAGCATTAGGTAGTTGATAGATAGATGTTTTTGAAGCTTTAAAACAGAATCTAATGCGCATGCGAAGCTGCAGCCAAAAGTTATTGATCTATTGCTTATCAGCAAAGTACAAAAGTATATTACACTTTACATTTATAATATCCCACACAAAGTAAGACACGAAATGCATGCTCAACGAAATGAACTGCATTCGGTACATAAATATTATTTAAATCCATGTTTAACACTTTTGAATTCATAAATACATCTCCCAAATATAAAAATGAACTTCAAGATAAGCAAACCTTAATAGAGTCAACATGCCAAGAATGCAGAAACATAATAGATGACAAACAAATGCATGCCGTACATATCAAATTGCAACGCATCTGTCGTATCAAATAAAACTATTTGTATTGTAATCACATCAAGGTGGGAGGTATAGGAACCCTAAAGTCATTCTCAGTGCGAACCAAAGCGATACTTTAAAATGTCCGTTATCTGTACAAATCGGTTTGAGGTTTCGCGGTTACGCACTACGGTAGTACCTGCTGGCTGTTGTGGTTTTATCGAGGCAGAATGTCTTACAGTACTCACGATTTTCTTTATATCTCTAACCATAGAATCTTTAGTTTTATAAGTAAACTAGCTTTTGCCCGCGACTCCGTCTGCGTAGACTTCAGGGTTGGGTGCAGAAACCAACTAAGTGAATCTATAAATCAAAATTACGCTAATAGTTGCTGTACGTCACCACCGGAGGTCATTTCTGCCTTTGAAAATCGTCTTAAGTGACATTATGAAACTTTTCACCAACTCGGATCGTCTCATATATTTATCGCGAAAATGTATCTAATGTCTATGTTCTGTGTCTATAATCTAGATGCGCCTAATGGCACTTAACATCGCATAGTGACACCGAGCGCCATGTAAATGCACATGATAATATTTTACTGTACTAAATGTGACTTAACATCATAATGGCACTTAAAATCACTAAAATAAAATCACCCTTATGACTCATAAGTTCCAAAAATGGCACTCTACGCCAAATAATGGAACCTTATGTCACATATGTTGTATTAACGGTACCAGTCGTAACTAATATTCCTTAATGACACCTATCGTTTTCTAAGTGCCCGAAATGGCATTTATTGAATAATTTAAAAAAGTAGCCTATGTCCCTTTTTAAGGTCTCATTTATGTCCATACCAAAATTCATTAAAATCCGTCAAATGGTTTAGACGTGAAAGCATCACACAGGCAGTGTTACTTTCGCATTACAATATATGCTCATCCCACGGGAACCCTACATATTCCCGGGATAAAATGTAGCTTATGTTACTTCATAGTGTCCCATTTGTATTCCAACCAAAAATCATATAAATCGGGCGAATAGTATAGCCGTGATAGCCCATTCTCACAGGAATACTACATTTTCCGGGATAAAAAATATCCTATGTTGCATCGGTGGGTCCTATCTAGCCCCATACTAAAAATCATCTAAATCATTCAAATGGTTTAGGCCAGAAAGTATAACAGTGGCAGCATTACATTCGCATTAAAATATATGCTTATCCCACGGGAACCCTACATATTCCCGGGATAAAATGTAGCTTATATTACTACATAGTGTCCCATTTGTATTCCAACCAAAAAGTCATATAAATCGGGCGAATAGTATAGGCGTGAAAGCCCATTCCCACGGGAATACTACATTTTCCGGGATGAAAAATATCCTATGTTGCATCGGTGGGTCCTATCTAGCCCCATACTAAAAATCATCTAAATCATTCAAATGGTTTAGGCCAGAAAGTATAACACATGCAGCGTTACATTCGCATTACAATATATGCTCATCCCACGGGAACCCTACATATTCCCGGGATAAAATGTAGCTTATGTTACTACATAGTGTTCCATTTGTATTCCAACCAAAAATCATATAAATCGGGCGAATAGTTTACGCGTGAAAGCCCATTCCCACGGGAATACTACATTTTCCGGGATGAAAAGTATCCTATGTTACTTCTGTGGGTTCCATCTATCTCCATAACAAAAATCATCTTAATCGGTTCAGTAGTTTTTGAGTTTAAGAGTAACAAACATCCAAAAATACAAACCTTTCCTCTTTATTATAATAGTATAGATAGTATAGATAACGACCTCGTCTTGCATTTTAATCAATTATAATTATTATAATGACTACAAAAATAGGGCTTGGAATGAGAACGAACTCTTCCAGCGATAAATATATAATTTTATGAATTATTTTAAGCCTTTAAATAAAATCATCAATATTTGTAATTTGCTGAGAACAATGTGGAAAGCAGCAACGTTGGCATTTAAGATTAGCAACTATAATCTTCAAGATTCATTCCATTCATAAAAGACACATAAGCCGTCAACGGTAAATACTATTGAAGATTGTAAATACTCTAGAGTGCTACTTTCACTGCTACTCGTAGTTAAATGGGCCTACTCTAAAGTAACTTTAACTGTATAGTGTGTAGTAGATTTTCACACATGTTTTATTATAATCATTAAACATTATATATTCATAAAATTTTATTGGATTATTGAATTATATTTATAGGATAGGTAAAATCCTCTCAGTTGTAGAGAAGTACAGTGTCCAGCAGTATGACGTATATGGGCTGATGATGATGGCAAATAGGATGGTTCTAGGACCACGTTTTGAGACCTATTTAAAAGTATTCAAGGAAAGAGACTATAGTAAGTTCTACATTAGTATAATTTGAACTTGTGAATATTTCTGGGAATCAATCAGTTATCATTATTATCTAAGTATTAATTCCTCTATTTTCTCAATAATTTTTTACTTGGGTACACTGTCTTCACTTCAATTATCATTCACCCGGATGATGATTATCAGTTCATTGATAAATATTGACATATCTGGTGCACATTGTATACAACTACAAGTTGTGTATAAAACTTAACAGAACAAAACTGTAGTAGAAACTGTTATCGCGCATTTAAATATTTATCTTCTGATATCGCTGCATTGTTATGACACTCGGCATACATCGGATGTACGCTTCAGTTGGAGAACGTCACATACTGGATCTTTATATGCTTCGTCCAAGGCACTTATTACGTTTTCGAATCAGTACACTGCGGTACAGGCACCGATCTTTATTGGGCCATCATTCACTTGTTCAAAAGTAGATAGTTATAGTACTATCTCTAGTTTCATATTTTCCCATTGGTTTATCATGATCAAGATTTTGATCTTTTATTTCTTTTAGTGAGCGTTAGTCAATAGCTAGGTGTGCTTGATGTGCCCAAGTAATACATTGAATTTTGTGGACGGAGGAAAAGTTTTTTATATTTTATGTCTCCGTATCGCAACGACACAGATGCTATAAAAAGCTCGGTTGTGAAATGAGATGCCGCGCGTTCGATCCCCGATCGCTGTGGCAAATGTTTGTGTGATCCGCAAATGTTTGATTCGGACATGTAGATTTTATGCAGTTTTGTCACTTATATCGTAGAATGAAGTACTTACTCGTTACATAATTTTTGTTGCAGTCACTGTACCAATTTCAGCTGCTGTGATTAACAGAACGAAGAATTTGAGCTGATTATTATTACAGAGCCTAGCGACGGATAGCCTTATTCCTATAATAATGTTCTAAATTTGTGCAGGCCGGCATGATTGTGTCGACCAGCGGGTGACCATATCGTTTCTCGCTGGTCGGTATTATTTTTTTGGACTCGACTGTGCTTACCATCAGGTACAGTGGAGTCACTTTGCCGTGCCAGTAAAAAAAAAAAACAACAATATTTTGCCTTCGTCTTCTTTTTTAAGAACGTTTATGAATATACCAAGTTATGTGTTGTTTGTATACAATTTATAGGCGTAATTGTATTATTTTTATAATTCTTACATGCTAGCACATTAGTTGGCATGGGAGTCGCTGGCATATTTCTGCCTCACGATTGTGACCTAATTAAAGTAATTAAACTAGCCGTTAGCTTTTTATATTCGCGGGGCATGCGAAGTATTTGCTGTCCATGTGCTCAATATATATTTTATAGATTAAACTGTTGTGATGGTCGTGTGTGGTGCGCTTGTAGAGATCATCGCTTGTTGATCAAAACGCTATGGTAATCGTGGTTCGCTACGAGCTCCGGAGGTCTTCACATGTAGGTTAATATAAACGATCCATAATAGGACCAAGTTTATTAGGCCTAACTCCTATAAATTATAGAAAAGCCCTGTTTGTCACCGTAAATGGTGCTTCATCCATGAAGGTAACCTGTTTAACTGAGAGTTTTTTTTTAAATTGGGAATGTCAGATTCTGTGGACTCTGTATAACTCTGACGACTAACCCGTCGGCCGAATTCAAAAAACCACATCAATAACTTCTCCGAGAAAAATACTCATTTGTTCAACAATGCGCCTTAAATCATGTGTTTTGCAGATTTGCACACAATGTAGGTTGGCTTCAGACTTCCTTAAGGTATTCCCGCTTCCCTGCAGTGTTCATACGAATTTTTAAAAATAAATCAGGATAATGATATATTTTGTATATTATAAAGAGATCAAAATTATTATCAGTACAGGTGTTTATCGACCTTTATTGATAGTCCGATAATAATAGTTTTAAAGAGGTCCGGTCATAATATATTAATAATTCGAATAATAAAACTATTACCTTTAATCCACGAATGACTTCGTGTTTTCTTTCAGCAGACTGGCTGCAATCAGATCAATGTTCACACGTAGAAAAATATTTTTGTTAATGTAGTAAAAACAAAAATATATTAGTAGTTTGCATCACCCTCGACTTCAAAGAGATCCCTAGGCGTACATTATTTTAAAACGACATATTACACATTTTAGTACTCGCATCTTGCACAGAGTGGTAAAGTTTTACGGCGCGAGTTGAGATTGTTGAGCGGACATTCCTCGTGAGTCACAGGTTAGTGAGTGGATTGTACGCCGGCTCCCTTCGCCCGAACAGCTGTTTTATTACCACAATAACTTCCCCCCGACATCAGCCTTACGGCCGTATTGCACCTTCCGACCTTTTACTACTAGACAACTATTCCTTTGTTTATCTTGCTATTGTTTGACTGTATTTTAAGGCAGATCTTTATGTTATTTTTCTACGGACAAGGCCAGTATTTTTTGCCGGTTATTTTTTTAATTACACTTCCCATCCTAATGTTAGCGTGAGCTAATAAGAACGATAAAAATTGTATTAATTGGTTGACAATAAAGTAATATCGCTGTGATATTATTTATGGCTTAAATATTAATACGATTAACAAAAAATTAATACGATTCTTAATGTAGTTATATAATTTCACGTGCAAGTTCATAAACTTCACTTTCTCTAATTGCGATGCTTCTGAGAGGCCCTTGCGTTCGCCGTAGCTCTCGTTCCGTCTGAGAGTAGGCCAGAGGAAGTCCCAATTTGAACGCAACACGATAATAGCGTGGTTTCCTCCGAGATATGCTAGGCGCCCGTATGCCTTGCGGATCTCTTGTTCGAGCCAATTTGAATTCGTGTAGGAAGCCATCTAACAGTCGGACGAAAAATTTAAACTAAATGCAATAACTCTCTCTCCGGAATGGTACCACATAATAGGGGCCGAGCCTTTGACCATTTCTCAGGCAAGTATTTGTTTTGGTGACGATTTTAAATTTTTTCAATGAAAAAATTTTATAACACCGACACAGCAATTGAGCCCAAAATATATAGACCTTCAACCATACACAATTGTGACTCAGGACCAAAGTGGTAGTTTAGTATCTTTTTTGCGAAATCTCGTATGGATGAAACAATTTTATTGTGCTTAGTTATGTGATAAAAGTGTAAGTACGCTATTGGAATTTAGGCTTAATAAAAAACACATGTCAATTCGGATTATTGGTGCTTATCTGATCATATAAAACTTGGCATTCTAAATAATGGTTCTTGGATTCATTTCAATTTCATAGTGTATTATCTAGCCGTATTGTATTTCTATTGTCAATAAATTTACTTTAGGATGTTAAAATTTTATATGTAATAAAAGAATGAGACGATAGAGTATTGATTGAATCTCGAAAATTATCAGTGGATGATGAAACCCATTATCATATAGGTAGGTAATTATGCGAGTTTTGTTTAATATGTTTTATTTTTTGAAATATTTTGAAAATATGGAAGTGGCTCTTACTTTGTCGTAATGGGCTATCTAATTTGTGCCACAGCTTCGAATAAATTTTCAATATCACATATTTTTTTTATTGTGAATACAGCTACTTGTGCGTTTTCGCTTACCCAAATATTTAATCGTTATGGAATTTGTTGAGATCCACATTTGATTGACGCATACTGCTCAGCATTGGGTAAGAATGCGTTGCCTTCCACGTAACTACACTGTTAAGTAATCCGATAGATTAATTTAGTTGACTGGTTAACCGCTTCTAACAGCAGGTAATGTCCCGCAAACAATGCCTATACCGCCGAGCTATTTGTACATAGGGTTTTGCCACAAGTTTTGTCGATCGTGAATTATAGCCAATAATTAAGAATAACACTAGGAATTTTTTATATTGACAATTTTTCCCAATTTTATTGTATAATTCGGAAATGGTAAGAAAAATCTACAATAGCGTCTATTATCTACATTGTTATCTAAATATTTTTATCTAATTTTAATTGCTCTTTAGTGTAAATGTAGCACTTCTCAATAAATGTGAGATAGAAATACGATTTTACTGCATTATTATTATTAATTAGGTATGTATTTTGGCCGATCAAATATGTTTTATCGCAGTTATTAATAATTACTTCAGTATGTTCCCTCACCATTAACAGAATATAACCCCATGAAATCTACGCTTGCTATACGTTTACGCAACTCCGACGTCATCGTTTCAACAATTTCTTCATCTTATTTCTAATGTTTCGCAAATTGATCTGGAGCTTGCATTGCCACATATCCGTGCCATTTGTTGCATATTTTTTCTATTTTTGTATAGACAGTATAACCATTGTAGCTTAAATGATAAAAGCGGATTGAGAGCACCTCCCGTGTTCATTGTTTAAACTTATCAATTTATTCGGCTTGAAAATAGACCCTAGTACATATACATTCAATATTTATTATTTCTATTTTCTACTAAGTACCAAAAAAGCAACTATAATAAAATGGATGTTATCGCTTTTTAAACAATTTATACCCAATCATATATATTTTTTATTAAGATTACAATCGGTTCACCTTCGTTTTATTTCATTTTTGGGGCTCGAGTCGCGCAAGTGTTTTAACTCTAAAAGGTCGAATGTGTTGCAACTGCTGGACGTCCGTCTTTAAATGGTAATACCGAAATTTCAAGTGAAAGTAGCACCCGTCGTGGTTTAATGTGCTTTGCATAGTTTTCAATATAGTATTTAATATGCCTGCCTCGTGGTCTAGCGGTACAAGTATGTGCCGAGCGATCTAGAGGTCCTGGGTTCGATTCCCGGGTCGGGCAAAGTGTTATTGGGTTTTTCCATTAGGAAATTCTCAGTAGCAGCACGGAGTCTGGAATTGTGCCCGAAAAACGGCAATAGGCTCGCCCACTATTACGTGGGACTGATACATACCTGGCGAAATGTGGGTGCAGAAATGCACCTCTGCCTACCCCTTCGGGGAATACAGGCGTGAGTTTATGTATGTGTATTTAATATTTAGGTGGAAAGGGGTAAAAACGACATAGAGATGCATACTAACCTAGTATTGCTCGGAATCCCGTCTGCGTGGAATGAAAATGGAGAATTGGATACAATTAGAAATTAAACAATATATGAGTTAAATATAAGTAAACGAATCTATTTTTTTGTGGAATAGAGTCTGTGTCAGTACCAAGATTCATCATCTGTTCAGCTTTTTACCTGTAGAACATCAACATCATCACAAACATCATACAAACTTAATTCGATAATAATTCTAGTTTGGGTTGTTCCGGTAAAAATTAGAGTAGATTAGAGTCATACTTATTTAATTACATTTGTTGTGCCTCATTCATCGAGTTAGGCTTCTCTGTACCACGAGAAATTAAATTATTATAAATTATTTCGTTGCGATAGACTGATTTGTCAGCATTCATTAAACATTGAGTTTATGTGACACAAGAAATAGCGTTCTTGGAATTCACATAAATCAGAAAAAAATTAAAACAGTACATTTTACTGTCACCTGACAAAAATCTTGGCAGTGCACCTAAAACCGTTTCGTTCTGCAAAAATATCATATAATAAACAGTTATGAACTGCATACAAAAGAACTTCACGCGTGACTTCGCGTAAGTGACGTTGTACCGTATATTGGCCCCCGTGCTTGTGATGACGCCTCTAATTGCATTACTGCGTTTAATTTGTCTATCAGCGGGGTCGTGAGGTCGAAACAAAAGAGATTTTTATAGAGCATTTAATTCATATGGTCTTTTTAAGCTCCTTATTTCTACGTCTTTGAAACATTGTTTAACTAATTTTATTTAAGTGCAAACGTTCAAAATCAGGTGTATGAATTTTGCTAAAAAATAATATTACTATCTCATACAATATCCCGTGTACCTAAAGAGAGGGGTATACATATTTTTGAAATCACAAATCAGAAAGATCAAATTTCATATCAGAAAGCCGTAACTTTGCTGTACCTTTGATAAATGGACCTACCTACCTACCATTTTACAATCTATTTTGAACCGCCTACCCATCTTTACTTATATGGATCGTGTTTATTTTTTACAATCTGGTACGACCTGCATGCTTGTGGCAGTTTTTCATAAAAAAGTTACGTACCAAACTGAACTGACAAGTGGCATTCTTTAGTGTACATGCATTCCCCATACTACAGTTTCGTAGTCATCACGATTGATCATAGATTTTTATGAAGCTATTATAAATGTAAGACTGGTGGAACATACTAATTCTATGAACGGAAAAACATCTACTTATAGGTACCTATCTTGAAAAAGCTACATGGATCTCCACCACCGGTATAATCTTTGTTTTGTTATAAAAGAATCATTCCGAGAACTGAAATCTGGTTCGAACAATACGTCTTTATTATTTTCTTATTGCTTCACTCCATTAAAGGGAACGCGTGCGAGGGACACATTAGCTTTTTTATGCGGCGTTTTATTTAATTTTCCTTATGGTAGAAAAGATTGCAAAACTTTATTTCATTTTATTTCTTGCTTGTGGTTTTTGCTCTTTCGACGCTTTATGACACGACCATTTAATGATTGTCCTCAGTGGTAACTTTCTTGTAGATAATAAGTTATCTTTGACTGTAGTATACGAGTATTGCTCCACAAAAGTAAACTACAATAAAAGAATGTTGAAATCTAATAATGTCTAGTGATTATGCGATAGACAATGAGCAGAGGCATTGGCGCATACTTAGTTAATTATTCTTGAAGTTTTCATAACAAATCACGCGAACGTTAAGATACGAAGCAAAATTTATTTTGGAGCCTTTCAATTATAATGAATATAGGTAGGTAGTATGTTGCAAAAAATACAATATATTCAATATTTTTTTTATAACAAACCCCGTTACAATATTTTATTTCCCAATTTGCAAATGAAACTCTTAATATTAAGATTGAATATCTTTTAAAAAAAGATTATTACAAATATTTGGTACCTTCGCGGCAACATGCGCCACATATTTACATCGCAAAATGTTTGCAGTAACTAATTTACTTTGGCTCCTGGCGCTAAATTGAATTTATGTTTAAAAATTAATCACATCAAAGTTTACACAAATTTTCATCACGTCTGAAATTTCTTCCCCATTGTTTTCTATATTTATAGCAGCACGTACAATAACCCCGTATAAATCATAGTTTGGTTCTTTTCACGAATCCTAAACAACGAGCCCGCACGCAATCGTTTAGAACAACGGCCCGGCTAAGATAATAACTGCAAAACTTCCCAGCAACAGCTGGCTGTAAACGAAACCACGAATAACATGGGGTCAAGAACTCCATGTCTAGTCGTATTGAACGCTGACTCACTTACCCCAACACGACACACGAACAAAACACAACAACTGTCGTCTTTTCTCACCTAACCCTTGTGCTCATCACTTTAGAGTTCAACATTGTCTCAATAAAACAATTCTACTTCGCAACAACTTGCGCTTGCATCTTGTCGAAGCTGAAAGTAGCATAATATGTTTAAGCCGAGCCTTTTTTTCCTTTTGTTGTGGAATTGATTAGTTCCATCATATTAGTTGTGATAAATTATCTGAGTTAATGAAACAGCAGTACTCTGCTTGGTTAGCCTATTAAATTCTCGTGTGAAGTTGCAATGGTTTCTTAGAAACTTTAATAAGTTCAATATTGATACACAGTTTGTTATTTTAATTTGTAATTTGTCCCACAATGCAAATTAGTATGCACAATAGTATGATTGTGTATTGATAACACCGTTGCGTTGTTTACTATACCTGCCATATTAAGTACCATACTTCCCACGTCTGAAAAAGGGACCTCCTCTATGGCCGTGAGACTAAAGAAATTTTTCCCCATGAAGGCATGGGGCGGATTAGCGGTCTTGACATGCTTAAGAATTACCTTTCAGAGTTTTCCATGACCGTGTGTAGTAATCATTAGTTTAAACTAGTGGATGTATAATTTATTTTTATGAAGTTTTTACATGCGACGTGTGATATATTTTTTTAAAGTAGATTCATGACCACATGTGCGCGTAATAGACGAGATACACATTTATCTGCTGTAATCTCTATAGCCCAATAAAGATATTACGGCTAAGTACATCGTTTTCACTTTAGAATCCCACACGCAGATCTCAACTCTCGACCTAGTTTTTCGACTGAGTCTCGCATGTCTGTAGGTGCCACTATAGCACAGTTTCTAGGTCGCAATGCATTTACAATTAATGGAGCGTTGTATTTTTTGCACATTTCTGCTTTCCCTTTCAATAATTCGTGTAGCAATGGTGTCTATTATCTAGACTTCATTGAGACTCGATTTCGAAATACGCGTGATTGTGATACGCCAACGCACATCCTGTCGCGGTGCGAGATCTCAATTGATTCACCATTGTTGATTCATAAAGTATATTATATGCTTGTTAATAAGAAGTCATAAAATATAATGGGTTTACAAGTTAGATAACGTGAATTGTTTGTTCCGCAGCGTGTAATTCTGATGTAGTTAATTGTTCATGTTCTTTTCTCTCAACCAATTATATCTTTCTTGGAATAAAACTTTATAGAGTTTGTTAGAATCTCTTTTTTTAATATTAATCGGTTTAGCTACACACATTATTGATTGCTATCTCAATCTCTCTCAAAGTCTCAATTTACGTTGTACATACTTTTACAAGTGATGACATAATTTAAACGTATTATTTTGTCCGCGTTTTATAAAAAAGAGAACCATATTAAGTAGTAGCTTCTGGTAAAAGAATATATAAAAATAATCTTTATTCGTCTCCTCGACAATAAATTCAACATCGGTCCCCTCTATAAATGGCTGTAACCTGTCATTTAGTGGCGCTTGAGTCCAAACGCTTCCTTCAATCTTTATTAGGTCATCTGTATACATTTTGATCATCTTCCGGTGCGTGGGCGCCATTCAAGGAACCTTTTGCTATAAGATTTTAATAATTAAACTAATTATTCATGTGTATGCCCGGAGCGGTTTGTAGCTAGTAACCGGATCCAAGGTTTATTTTTCAGTACTTTAGTATTAATTAAGTGTATCAAATGTTATCTTTTTCGAATAGTCTTCAAAAAAGTTAAAAGCTACATTATTTTTTGAAAGATTTCATAAGTTAAGAGTTTTTCTATGCGATTTGTTTGTTCTACGGTATTTGTTTTTAAAATAACTTTAAGAGTTTCATCTGCGACTACTGTAAAGTTCAATATATGTTGCAGGACCTTGACAAAGTAGTAGGAACCGGTATTTCGCAGCCTTGCGCGTTCGTTAGTAGGATGATTCGCGTTCTTGTGTGTTCTGTGTGATTATCACTAACATATGTAGATTATAGTTTGCTTATTGGTCTTTTAGTTGCAATATTTCCTATTATAATTATAACATCATGTAAGTCATGTGTGCATTCATAACAAATTAGCACGATGTTAGTGGTGAAGAAAAACATCGTGAGGAAACCTACACACCTAAAAGTTCTTGAAAATTTCTTAGGTGTTGGTCCGCCAACCCGCATTAGGTCAGAATGGTGGACCTAAACGCTCTCAGTTGTATAGGAGGCCCGTGCCCAGCAGTGGGACGTATATGTGCTGATGATGATGATATATAAAAATAACACAGCAAAGTAGTAAATATAAAGGAATGATAAATGTCTTCAACGTTTTACTGTTATTTAATACTCGTTAATGTTAAATTTGCGTGCAAATTCACGCTAAGTTAGATTTTAAATCATATCTTTTTTATGATTTATCTTAACGATTCATGCCAGTAACAATTTGTTTTTAATGTAACCGTACTATCTAAACGTCTGTCATGGCTTATATAGTTATAACTTTTGTAGATTTTTTTTTTAAATTGAGAAACATGTGAAGATATTTTTTTATTGATAGAAGGAAGGAAAATCTCGTTATTCACCTTACGTACGATTTTACAGACAGAAATAAAAGAGGCTTAGTAGGGTGGCCCAAAAAAACCGACAATATTTTTTTTCAGTCTCGGGTGAAAATATGTTAGTTTTTGATGTTTTAAGAGCCCTCTCCAAAAGACAGCTCAAAAAAAATTTTTAAGAGGTCGCTCCAAATTTTTTAAAATTTCCAAAATCGTCAAAAATCGATTTTTTTTATTTTTTTTCTCATTATTTTACTTTTTTCTACAAGAAAAATGATAAAGATCCTGAAAATCTCAAGTCGAAATTTTAATATTTAAAGGTCGCTCCAAATTTTTCAAGGTTTCCAAGACAAGTACTTTATATCTTTTCGAGCTACTTCTGAATATGAATATCAACGAACTTGATATTTTTTTTCTTGCATTTGACATACCAAAGAATGGAATTAAAGCACGAGAAACAAAAAAAAAATTAAATAATTTTTTTTTACGATTATAGTGTAATTGTCAAAAAATCTTAATTATAGAAGTAGCTCGAAAAGATATAAAGTACCTCATTGTCTTGGAAATCTTGAAAAATTTGGAGCGACCTTTAAATATTAAAATTTCGACTTGAGATTTTCAGGATCTTTATCATTTTTCTTGTAGAAAAAAGTAAAATAATGAGAAAAAACCGAGAACCCGAGAAACCCGAGACTAAAAAATAAAATAGTCGGTTTTTTTGGGCCACCCTAAGGCTTAGTATGAAAATTAAACAGCCTTTTAATTTTCTCAAAGACTTAGGTCTTAGTTATGTCTGACTTACACGCTATTAAGCCGCTCTACCATATGAACGTAATTCCTTGCGAGTATGCGATAATTAACATTTGCAATGACTTGAAGGTCTTTGTCATGAGTTGGTAATATTGAAAATGGCCACCTATTAAAAAGATTATAGAGTAAAACGTAAGTGTCATAATTTTGTTGTTGGACTCTTAGGACCACTTCAAACGTAGGGAACTTTTGATGACTTCTTTTAAAAAGCCATAATTTATTATTTATTTAAAATCAAACCTTTTTAGCATACCTTTATTTTTATTTTTTCTTTATTTATTTATGGACGGTTTGGTTCAACAATAAAATTAAAATACTATTAATGGACATCAAAAATTTACCCACGTGTATGCATTAACATAATTTTTTATATACTACACACATCCAGACGCGAATATTAGATATTTTGTTCTAAGTTCCGCAAACTTCAGAATAGTAGACTAATTTCGCCATGTATGTACCAATCCCATGACTTAGAGGGCGAGCCTATTGCCGTTTCTCGTTCACATTTCCAGCCTCCGTGTGCTACTGAGAATTTCCAACTAGAAAAACCCAATAAGAACTGCCCGTTATAGGAATCGAACCCAGGACCTCTAGATCGCACAGCACATACTTGTCCGCGAGACCACGAGGCAGTCAATGGCTTTCGTACATATTGTTCAAATGCAAGACAAGCAGATTCGATTCTGAAACAAATCGGATTTAATTTGGAAAATATTGTTACTTGTATTTTCTTTTAAGATCAAGTAATGAAGAGTACAATTTCACAGGTTTTGATGCTGATGATGATGATGATGATATTTTAGATAATTATATGGCAATGGTACTAAAATCTTACGTAACTGTAACTATTTGCGTTGCTGTTTAATTTCATGGTTTTTACGTCGACTCATTCCTCTTTGATTTGTTCAAATGTTACGTTGACTCACCTGATTTTTTCCTTTCTGCCAACGTAAATACGTGACTTTAGTTCAATTTTTCTTTTACAACCTCTTTTTTCCATATCATTTCAAATTAAGTCTAATTAAAATTTATTCGTTTTGGCATGTAGGTTTGAAATAAAACCATTTGTTCGAGAAATACTCTTCGTTTTGCTGTTGTTGTTGTATTTTATGTTTAAATAACGGCCCGTCACAGCTTCGACTCGGTGCAATGTTTTATCTTCTCTGTATTCAACTTCTGCATTTCTCATAACCTCTATTTCTCGTATCATTCAATAACTTTCGCTATCTCTTCGTTTTATAGTGTCTCTTCCGCTCTTAAAGGTCCCAGCTTGATATTAGTTAATATGCCAAAAAATGGGCTATTAAATAACATGACTTTTTCAAGTCCGACTGCAACTTCCTTAGAACCTGGCGATCACATAAACCAACTTTTCAGATTTATATAAATATCATTTCAATATACAAGTAATTGATAATAAAACAATTAGGTACTTGTAAAAGGAAAATCAAGAGTAATAATTGCTTATTTATCCTATCGAAACGGATGTATAAAATTATGCTGTAATGAATAGGTAAAGTTGTAACAATTGAACCGATAAAATATTTATTAAATGATTATGTCGACAGGATGCAAAAACAATATAAATAACAATAGTATTTGTTTTTACCACTGATTTACAATTATGTATATTATGTATCAGAAACTTGTTGGGATATTTCGCGTCTACAACATTTAAGCCTCAAAGAATTATTTGCAGATAACCAAACACTTGTCTCGGCCCCGGAATCGAACTGTTGGCTTCTAACTAATTTCGTCAAGGAGGATTCGCAGATGTATTACGACAATAATATCGTTATAAGGATAGGTAATGATCCAAAAATTTCGTGATTAGACTAATTAAATCGTTTTACAAACGGCACGCGTAAAATTCAATCCAATAAAAATTGCAATAGTGTGACTTGTTACGACTGCTATTAATTAGTAACGGTATAGAAGCTGTATGGCAACGCATTGATAAGCCGACAATAACAATGCAATGTTTGTGTGGGCTGTGATAACCCATCCACAGCGCTGCCAACTTCCTCGTTGACTCATTCATGGTGATTGCACATGGAAAAGTACCCCGATGAATACCACTTCTTGGAGCTGTTCATTGATGTTGGCTGGACTATAATATGATCATCACCATCCCAAAAAATTCGCGCTTTTCTCCCATAAATAAATACATCCAATAGTCACGCATAGCTCTGAACCTCAAACTGAGGTTTGTTTTGTGTCATTCCTATCAGAAATTACGAAACCTTTTCTATCGTAATGAAAAGTAAGATAGACATTTGTAAATAAACATTAGTCTAGGATGTAGGAAGTGGTTTCCTTGATTACCCTTTCACAGGAGGCTGTTAGAAGATGAATAAGTTCACCTATTATTTTTTTTGTTTTTTTTTTTAAATAAATACACCCAACAGTCACATACATAGTTCTGACCCCACATTAAGATACGAGTCTTGTGTCGTGGGTATCAGAAACTACGAGAGACTTTTCGGTCTCACAAACACCCAGACCCGAAACAAATATTTGTGGATCACACAAACATTTGTCTCGGTGCGGGGATCGAACCCGCGGCCTCTCGTTTCGCAAGCCGGTGTATAGCCAACTGCGCCACGGGGCTGTCAAACCTATTGAGTAGAGGGTTAATCATTTACAGACAAACTCAAAGTTTTCATTAAATCGGAATATGTACGCTGATTCCAACAGCTGGGAATTATTGAGAGATGACTGTGTTTGAATAAGGTTTTAGAGAAGTGATTTAGTTACATTCAGAAATAAATTTATTATGCCTTTTAAGAAACTGTCAGGAATCATACATACCTTAAAGTTATGTCACTTGATCTATTTTGGATTGTCGGTATAGGCTCGTGCCCAATCAAATTTATGGCATAAAATTAGTAAAGTAAATAATATATAAGGTCCTACATATAGGTACATCCATACGAGTATGTGCTGATGTAGATGAAAACATAATTGAATAAACTAATGATAAAATAATATACATGCGTTAGGTTTCTAAATCATTTATTTGCGATACCAAAGCACATATATTTAACACAATTTATAATACTGCGTTATTTATTTCCTAGTGCTTATAATGAACCACAATTTAGTGACAATATGAAAATATTCCCGTAATTGTCATTAATCGTACTTCCTCATGATCGTTTTCCGTTTAATTATTTGTATTGTTAACAATTTTATTTCATGACATCATACAAATGGTTTGTCCCGTAGCATATATTGACGTGTGCAATGAAAGCCGTTTTTTTTCCTACATCAACACCAAAAGTTGATAATTTATAATTAATATTGTAATTATTAATTAATAAAGTTGGATTGTTGGTTAATAAAGTTGGATTCGGTCACAGGAAAGCGAATTAATGGAATTAAATGCAGTTATACTTTCAAAGGTTTTATCATCTTGGGGCTATAGTAGACTGCAGTATGTAGTCCACTAATATAGCTCATATATTTTTATTTTGACTCAATTTTATGTCGATAGAGACAGAATGGTGGGTAGAAATAAACATATAATATGTGTTATAGTTATTTTACTACCAATAGCCACTTCCTTATAGCTTAGACTGAGCCAGATGTTATGCCGTTGTCGCCCAGTTAATACCAGCTTTTGCAAATATCTGCTTAATCCGACCAGATTCAATTTGAATACATTTCTTGCCAGTTATCCTCCCACTCCACCTTCGCGTAAACGTAATTCTCACTTCACTATGATAATAAATTGTTTCAGCCTGATGATACACCCACTTAGCGTGTCAAGTGACAATCATTCACATATATTGCTAGTCTGAGAAAACTGAGTTGATTTCAAGAAAACCGATGAGTCATTCATTCATAACATGCACATTTGAACGTAATTGTAATGGCAAGGTGTAAATATGTATGTACATAATCGTCTTTGCAAAGAATGAGCTGTATTTAAGATGATTCGTGGAAATTTTCTATTACATTGTATTTTTATTGACCATTCAGTTTTCCCGCAGAAAAATCATATGTTCAAGCTGTTTTTTATAAATTTTAGTATGGTATGATGATGTATGACATTTCGCCAATCGTGTCTTAAGTCCAGTTTTAGTTGTGTTTCTATGATCTGTACTGCTACTAGAACTTCCTGAAACAGCAACACACACCCAAACCGGGATTTGAATACAAAACTTCTCGATCGCAAACACTTACTAGTACCGCGAGATCAAAGCCAGTTATTGTACCGCACATATTTTTTACTTCCATTTAATTGCATTTGAAAATACAAGTTTGTAGTCAAGTTTGGCGCGTGTGTTTTAAGATTCGGAACGCACCTGGCTCGCAAGGTGCATGTCGTGTGGTCGACCACCTGCCTCCACTGATTTAACATCTCGTTCCGCTCATTACTGTCAGTATTATCATGTTGGTATTGAATTAAAATAATATCTCATTACTCGGCTACGTTCATCAAACTCCACGTGTTTTCTTTTAATTAGTTTGTCAGTAATAAAATCAAAATTGAGGCCCTATACAGAATTTATGAGGTAGAATAATTGTATTATGTGGAAATTGTATTTTATGGTTTGGTTGAAGTTTTAAGGAACGATTACACCCACACTTCGCAGCTGTATTTTTAGTCCCAATTCCCATGTATGGGGCGACTCTATCGCCGTTTGGGAACACATTACCAGACCCTTAGTGTTATTCGAAATTTTACATTTGAAAATCTCAATAACACTGCCCGGGCAAGGAATCTAGTAAAATTTTGCCGCGACGCCAGGCATTAAAATATATTTATTTAATGAAACGCGCGACGAAGCAATATCATGTCGCAACCTTCAGTCTCGTGCCAATTACTCCACATAAAAAACAATCAACATCAATATACAGAAGTGACCGAGACATTGGACATCACAATCGTACGCCGTGATCGTTCACATTTTTTTTAAACAGGCCGAAACTCACGAACCTAAGGCGTTGCGTCGTGCGTCCACCGATTTGCATAACGAATCTATTATGAGCTATTGTGGTAGCGTGACCGGATCCAACCATTGTTTCCAACACCACGACAGGTGGATAAAGTGATTGTGTATTGTGTGTGTTGATTTTTGACGTACAGACACTTGTAGATAGAAAAGAGTTGAAAACTTCTACTGATAGACTAGCAAATTTGCCAAACTTACTATCATTCTGAATACTGCTGCAAAACATAAAATCCCATCCTTATTAGTCATCAGTTAAATATATCTCACTTATTTTAAGTGAAAACAGTTGCTTTAATCAATTAGGCCGTAAAGTTTAAAATTCTAAGTTTATTGATTTAAGTAGGTCACTTTCTAATATCCTGCTCAATTATAGTGATAAGTACAGATTGTACAATTTTAATGAAAATGTTGAACGAATTTGTACTTTTATTATTATTTCACAAAGGTGCACATAAATCGAGTAAATACATATAGCCTGTACAAATACGATAATGGTCATGTACAATTTTTTTGTATTATTTACCTTAGCTTTGAAAATTAACACTCATAATGGACTTCACATAATTGCGTCACGCTCTGTCCTAAAATTAATTCAATATGACCGATATCCTGCTTTGACATATTCTATGAACAAAGAGCATTTGTGTCATAGTTCTCCGTGTGCATTCGCCTTATAAGACCAATAATGCAGTTTCGTTCCATGGATGTGGTCGTTTGTTTTGCTTTAAACGTTGCGGCCTTGTGCCCGATGCCAGATTTGGTTGTCATGGAAATATTTGCGGTTTAAAACCAACGCTTCAACGTAGCAATTTTCACTTTATGAAATCGAGAAAAATACATTTGACATTGAACGTGAATGTGAAAAAATTATACCGTACTATTACAGTCCTAGCAGTGTTTGTTCGTCGTGCGTATTATAAATAGTTGTAAAGAAACTATGATTGTGCTTTCTCTGTCATTTACTTTCAAAATGTTTCTCAGAGACTCACTGGATTAGTGCTCGATTACAATTTTCCAATAGCCACAATCGACCCTGGCTCACAATATCATTATTACAGGATAGCCAAGTTGGTGACAGGGCAGTCCTTTCTTTTAACTACATATTCAAAATTTCACAGTTTTTTAATTTTTTATTTTAAGCGCTTCCTCATCCGATGAGATGTTTTATTGATAAATTTTGCTCATTCATGTACTTCCTACGAATTTACTAGATGTAAAATTAAAATGAGTTGCTTGTTAATTGTGATAACAGCTAACTGTATACAACATTTGCGTATTCTCGTTGTAATGTTGTAGATTCGCGCGCTCATTTCGCTCGTTTCACAACTGTTCCAGAGAAAGTGAACCGGCTACAAGTGGGCGTCCTTGCAATGTCGTTCTGTTCCATCGAAATTGCACTAAATATCATTATGTTGCTGGTAATCTGTTAATGGTATATAATGTAATATTAAAATATATCTTAAAAAATAATATAATAAATAAATAATAAATACACCCAACAGTCACATACATAGTTCTGACCCCACATTAAGATACGAGTCTTGTGTCGTGGGTGTAAGAAACTACGAGAGACTTTTCGGTCTCACAAACACCCAGACCCGAAACAAATATTTTTGGATCATACAAACATTTGTTTCGGTGCGGGAATCGAACCCGCGGCCTCTCGTTTCGCAGGCTAGTGTCTAGCCAACTGCGCCACGGGGCTGTCAAAATTCTTACTACAATAGATACATTTACATTCATATGACAAATATTTAAATGGTTACCAGTTAATTCTGACGTCATAAATACAATCTTAAGTGTTGTTTACTCATAATATTGATTAGATTTTTTTTATGTATCTGTAAATAATGTTTTATATGGGTTTCCATGTAACAAATTATCTTCTATTAAAATCCAATTAATAGTCTATAAAAAAAGGTTTTAATAATAGCTATTGTTGGCGTTATACAAATTATTATCCGAGCGAACGGACGGATCCTTCTCCAGGTATATTTCTCACAATGGAATTTGATCGAAGCAATGGAAGGAAGTTTACCGAGCGTGCGTCATAGCGCCTTAGATCACAAAAAAGCTTTCAATGGGTAGTACGATATCACGTCTAGTGTTCCGCACAAAAATGTGCTTAAAAATTTTTTTTATTTTTTTTTTTCAAAGTGACCCCATTGCACCTGATGGTAAGCGTAATGGAGTCCAAAAAAAGTGTCGACCAGCGAAAGATGATGATCTCCCGTTGGTCGACACAATCATGCCGGCCGAATACCTCTTCAACTTTCTCGTGAAGAAGTTTGGGGGACTAATACCAATAAGCGACAAACCGGCCAAAAAATGCCGGCACGGTCATCCTTTCACCGTGATTGAAGCCCCCCCCGAAAACCGGATATACACTGGCTGATCCCGGAACGCGGCACACTTGCATGTGCCACTATGGCGGGTTTTACGCCCTGTGTACGGTGGTCGCTATCCGGGCGGATACGAATATCCTACCACCAGCATACTTAAAGTAATGGAGTTCATTTTTGCTGGTGGAAGAATATACGTATCCATCTCAATAGCGCTCACACTACATAAGCTGCTCTAGTGGGATTTGGAAGTTTATCACATTTCGGGAGGACCTAGTGTATATCGAGTTAGTATCCGGCCGGCATAATTCTGTCAACAGACCTGGGATAATCAGTCGGCACTTTTTTTTGAACCGCAAGTGTTTTCTTATTTTTGTTAATATAAACCTACCTTCTTGAGACCCTAGCGATCATTTTGCTGAATAAAATTGCATCCCACACACTAAGTAAGGGAATGAAATGAATAGATTCTATTCGATTGTAATTAAAATTGCGCGTCAACTGACGATAAACAATTGTCTCTGACCTGTCGGATTGTTGGTTACTGTAAAATACAAAGGTAATCGATATTATGGGATCTTATCAAATAGGTCACAATTGCGTATTACGGACTCCTAAAATAAGATAGAAAAGGATAAACACAATCACCTACGATACTTCTTTTTTACATAAGGACGCGCGGGATGCGGGCATAAAAAAACTCCTCACGTCCTCCACAACGGTTCTAGTTTGATGTCCGCTTCGTTGCCTACTGACTCGAATTTTGTTCTTGATTTCACTTTAAAATGTGCAGACAATCATCAAAGTCACGTTGGAATTTAGACGCTTATCATGTTATCACAGAACTGTGAATTTTCATCACTTTCGTTCTACATTTTCGCAAAATGCTCAACTGTGTTTAGTAGCTGTACTGAGAGATTTTAGTGATAAATATTTTATAACTTATTTAAAAAGCGGATGTCATGTTCTCAAGTTTTTAGTATATTAAGGAACAGTTCACTTCACAATATTTGAGTAATTTCTCAAGGTATATAAGATCCCTTCAAGCTGTACGTATTACAAAAGGTTTGGAACCATTTTTAATTAATCAGATTTATTATACAGACACGACGAAATGATAACAATTCGCTTTAGCATTTCGACAAGTTCAGCAAGTTTTAATATATTTGTGAGACAGTCTGTTAAGACAGCCAGTCTGTAATTAGTGGAGCTTAATTATCATGAACTTTCCATGTCAGACGTCACTGACCCCCATATCGACTGAAGTTCCTGACAAACTCACCCTTACGTTTAAACAGGCTTTATTTTTACAGAAATAACGTCTAAAATCGCCCAGCATGATTGTACAATTAAGTTGGCCCAGCCGTTAAGGTTCGCCGACTGTCAAAAGTGCAGGACAATGGGAGTTTCGCGTCACACAAATGCATGCGAGGGGTACACGCTTCGATGCTTAGTATTGTTATGTAAAATAATGTTACCATGGTGAAACTAGGGGCGCCATCTACGGATTCATATAGAAAGTGACAAAACGAATTGAGTAATGATTTTATTTTTTAATACCAGCGTCCATTTTTCACTCGTATTTTACTTTGATTCTGATAGATCTAGAGACGGCAGACAGAGAAACGATTGGATACAATTTCAAGTAGGTAATATTAAGAATGTGTTTTTTTCTTTAATGTTATTAGGTACAGTTGACAGCCCCGTGGCGCAGTTGGCTAGACACCAGCTTGCGAAACGAGAGGCTGCGGGTTCGATCCCCGCACCGAGACAAATGTTTGTGTGATCCACAAATATTTGTTTCGGGTCTGGGTGTTTGTGAGACCGAAAAGTCTCTCGTAGTTTCTGATACCCACGACACAGGACTTGTATCCTAGTGTGGGGTCAGAACTATGTATGTGACTGTTGGGTGTATTTATTTATTTATTTATTTATTTATTTACAGTTACTCAAATCACTAGAAAACCGCTCAACTTCGAAACACGTATTTTCCCAATTAATGTTTGAGACGCGATGATTTTATATTAATGCAAAAACTACATCGTCAATAATACTTCTGCTTTGATATCTCACATTATTATTATTTTCTTGATTCAGACGTTCATGCAGTCTGAGCATGTGCGTATAAGCTCATAAATTGTATTTCCAAGACTGGCTTTTATTTAGAGAATCCAAGGTTGTCGCGAAACACAACCAAACTGGCCGCAACGATACATATCTCTTGCAGCTCTGTTATTGAAATACATCGAAAGAATATAAAACATTTGAACGGAATGATTCATGAGACCGTGAACGAATTCGATGCATATCTTATTCGATGAAGGCATTGGACTACGAAGTTGGAACAAACATTTGCATTGGAATGAAATAGGGCTTGACTGTCTCGTTGGTCCTGCGGTATGAATAGGAGCTTACGATCGGGAGTGTTCAATTTCCCAATGGGGCTAAGTGAAAAGAAAAATATTTAATAAAGGCGTCAAGTTAGAGCAACATGTATGTAAAAAATCATCTCTGCCTACCCATTTGTGGATATTGATCCGTTTCGCCTGTGCGTGGCTGTGAGTATCACATACACATTCATAATAATTTAATTAAAAAGTAGTTACTCTGACAATTAACTTGAAAACATATTTAATTTTTGTTTATTTCTATAGATTACCAGACAACACGCAATTAATGCTATGTTGTATTAAAACTCGTTCATGATTGAATTACTATATTATAAAGACATTTTACTATATAAAGACTGCCTCGTGGTCTCGCGGCACAAGTATGTGCCGTGCGATCTAGAGGTCCCGGGTTCGATTCCCGGGTCGGGCAAAGTGTTATTAGGTTTTTCCATTAGGAAATTCTATCCCTATTGCGTGGGATTGATACATACCTGGCGAAATGTGGGTGTAGACATGCACCTCTGCCTACCCCTTCGGGGAATACAGGCGTGACTTTATGTATGTATGTAGACATTTTATAGATCAGTACGGCAGAAATATTTGTTCTAGAAAAGGTGGGGATGCATTGCTTGGGAAAAATAAACCATTAATTACGCCATACATGTTCTGCAAATACAGGTGTATGCAATATGTATTTAATTAAATAATAAATTTATTTTTTTAATATATTTTTGCATCTACATAAATATCTGGAAAGCCCTAAAGTGAGATTGTGATTTCAAAAATCATATATTTTAACAAGAACTTTAGGTTAAACATTACCAAAACAAATCCAAACATTTGTTATTAATATGCAACTTGTCTTTCTAGATCTGCTTAGTAAAACAGTCTCATAGAAATCCGTGGTTAAATATAGTATAGGTAGGGTAGAAGATATTATTCGGTAAGACTCAAAATTAATTTCTTCCTTTTTTTTCCTTTTCTCAGAATAAATATTCTAACATTTTACTTATATCGCAAATACTGGATCTGGGTAAAAGATCTTCTATTTAATTAATCACTGTTAACGAACCCGCCTATCGTTTTATCTTTTCCTAGTATGTCGTGTCGCAGGACAGTTATAAAACGGGATTATTGTAATCTAACTGGCGTAATCTGAACAGGAAAGTTGAACATTTAGTCGGATTTCGGATTTTATCTCAGTTTTACTTTTTGGTATATATTTAAAAAAGTGGTATTAGCGAAATATACATATTTAAATTATTTCAATTCTTAAATATATGCTGTTTACAAATATTAGTATATACATATTAAGCTACACTGAACACACAAATTTCGGTACCCAAGAAATTAAATTATTTTATTGGTATTATGAGCCTTTTACCTGCCAAACGACGATCTTTGTTATGTTTGAATTAAATTAAATATTTTATTTATTTTGTAGTTGACAACTCAGTTTCTATTCATTCTACACCCCAGCGCTTATTTGTCTCTAAAGTTCATTTTAAAAAATCAACATCGCAGCTGCTTTAACTCAACTGTAACGACAAAAAACTATAAGCAGTAGACGAGAAGAACATCTTATGACAGTTGCCATTTCTGGTGTCAATATAAGTACCTGGATGACCGAGCTTTGCTCGGAATGTATTTTTTTTTAAATTGTTTTTTGGAAATTATATTTAAGTACGAATTACTAATAAAATGATGAAATATGAATAATGTTACTTAACAACGCCATCTGCTGTTGTGTCGTTAGAGCAATTAGTTGCTCACAAAAAATAGTATTATTATTCGCCAATTCGCCAATAGATGTCAGGAAGAGTCTACTCAAACGCCTCCTTTTTGTTATTTTTCTTCCAAATGACATTTTCTAAAAATGATTCCTAGCTAGATCGATTTATCGCCCCCGAAACCCCCTATATACTAAATATGAAAATCGTTGGAGCCGATTCCGAGATTCCAATTATATATATACAAGAATTGCTCATTTAAAGATATAAGATTAATGTGATACTCAATGTCGACATTACGGAAGTTGTTAACAAATAAGTAACAGTTAGTGAAGTTTAATTAGTCAAGTGAAATAAGAATGAAAATCGTATCATGTGTGTTTCGTGACGTTGCGTCTCGCTCATCTGTTATACCTAACACACGTCCTACTTTAGAGTCTCTTTTACAGTTCAGTTTAGGTCTTAGTGCAAACCTGGTATACAGTTATAGACCTTCATATCTAATTAGCAAGTATTCTCTGGTATGTAAATGAATGAATAATTTTCCTATGAAAAATGCATAAACTATACATACAAAATTTCCAAAATGCATTATATGTATTATAATCATTATCGTCTGCCCATATACGTCCCACTGCTGGGCACGGGCCTCCTCCAAAATTGAGACCGTTTAAGCCTTAGTCGACCACGCTGGACTAGTGCAGGTTGGCCGACTACACACCTAAAAATCATTTTAGGTGTGTGTTAATTACCTGTGATCTAAATAAACTGCATAGATACTATCATCGAAACCAATTGTTTGGCTTATAAGAAGCTAATGAAAAAACTGACAGGCACGCAAAGCAAAACATTGCAACAATGCATTCAATCACAAGAAATCGCAGTTCGCAAGCCTACAACTGTCACTCGTCGAATGAAGCAATGAGCCGGCTAATCGTCCTGGGAATATTGCAATAAACCCATTGCGTGAACACTCCAGCGACATTTATAACGCAACTACATGGAAATATAACTTCGCAGCTAGAATGTTGAATGCACAAATATAGAAAGCCGACGAGTATACGCTATTCCTGTATCACGCCGCGCCATAAACGCCACATTATGTTCTAATGACTAATAAACAATACCTATTCAGTAAAGGAGTAACTTTTATAAGACTTTATTAGTTAGAGACCTATTATACATGCTTTGTCTTGAAGCGTAATTGAGTGAGTAAATATAAATAGCTATGTTTTGGGAAAATACGCACAATTCTGAAGCACAAGAAATTTGTAGATAGATTATCCTCAGCGCGATGGAGTTTTGCTCTTCAGTTACCATTAGGGAAGCATTACGAAAACTGTTCTCGCATATATTATCCTTTAGGTTTAATTTTGGATACAGTTAGTTTCCTTATTACTTAATATCACCATCAGCCCATATACGTCCCACTGCTGGGCACGGGCCTCCTCTACAACTGAGAGGGTTTAGGCCTTAGTCCACCACGCTGGCCTAGTGCGTATTTTGGATATTGTTTAATATACCTAATGTTTTATATCAGCTTATTTTTCTCATATTCTATGGTAATACGGTTGTAATTTTAATTGCAGAAAAGTTGATGACTAAGCCCGTTTTTAATTACTAGTTTGTTTGGTAAATCACGCGAAGCCGCACGCATCAGTGAATTCTAAAACATATTCAAAGTGGGGTTTAAAAATACCACTGAATTCGTGGTACACGCTCGGTTCGATAAAAAGAAACAATATAATTAACATTCGGCGCTTTAATCATTCTGTTTCGTAGCTAATGAGAAAAATAAAAATACACTCACAATTTTTCCATGTACGTTGTATGGGAACTGCAGGCGGCCTAGCGGAAATCGTTAACACACATAACATGTTTGTATTGGTACCATCTGTGTCTATAGCGTGATGTATACAGCCTGCAGTTGAGATGGTGCGTACAATCAATTGGGATTCTCACTTTTTTCATTCAGCGCTTTTACTCGCTTTAAATACTGAATAAATGAAGGAAAACGGATTATCGAGTCTTGAGAGATTCGACTTCTTTGTAAGTCTTTCGATAGTTTTGAAAGAAATTATATTTATGTTCGATTACACGGTCTTATCTACAGTCTTCATCTAGAATTTAAATTAAAAAAAATATTGAATTTAACTTTAAAACCTGTATTAATTACTGGTATTATTTTTAATTGAGACTATTGTAGGCTTAAAGAATGTTAAGTTCAACAATTTTATTCAAATTATTCCATTTTTTTTGTCTCTAATCTTAATTTAACTAATTTGTCATTCTAGTGTAAGAATACACCCAAATATCCTTATGTTTTGTTTATTATTTTTCGTTTATTATGATCTAGACATGTAAGCAAGTAATTCTATCTAGATCATCAAGTCAAGGTTAGTGGAATTTGATCCTAATCTTCTTAGCGTTTCTTAGCGTGGGAAGAAGCATAACCCTTTGCTGACCCAATAAGCACTTAATTCAATAGTAGGCTAAAGTTGTTATACTGACATGACATAGTACGAGTGTGAAAGTAAGGTAAGACGCAATTTAAAAATAGAATACACGCCGCTAATAGAATAAGCTTATCCAACTATCGATTTAAACTGCAACGCGTTGTTATAATCGATTCCAATTATCTTCCTGAAGTAATCGATATTATCAGTAACTTTTCTAGCGTACAGTAGGTACTGGCTGTACATTAGTGAGTAACATCAGTTTTAATGATTCAACAGGTTATGTGTTACGCAGGTTACTACTCAGTGCATTTTGTCCCTCAACTCACATTACAGTGCTTGCTTATCATTGTATTCGTCTTTTATTCGATTTAAGAGATAGACGCAGTTGTAAATTGAAATGTTAAATCACCTTTATGTTCTTAATAATATCCCTTTTTTGGGTAATCAAATTTTAATACCTTATATCTACCCTACAGAATAAGTTATGTCTGCTGTACCGGTCAGCACGTCGTCATCTTATCAAACGTCATAAATATGAAAGGCTTTTAATTTTGCTACAGATAATGTAAAAAGCCACAGATAAGCCGGATGAGCTCGTATCCTGTTATCCATAAATTATATTTTTTTTATCGTCCTCTCTTATCATAGACGCAACCGTTTATCTCGAAGGTACGTTAAACAGTCTCTTACTCTGTCAAGAGAGTAAGTAAGATGCGTTATTAAATATGATGTTTTTTTTTGGTATCAATTTTATAACCCCGATATTACCACAGTTTTTTTTACTTTCGCTTCACATAATTTTAGTTATAATATATTTTAGTGAGTTGAACCTATTAAGTAATTCTGTTATGGATTACTATGGCAAAACTAAGCAATGATTATGTAAAGTTATGCAAGAATTTGAAATTACGAGAATTGTGAATGACAGAAATGGGGCTTTGTTCCGAATATAATTTAATAAAGAATGGTTCTGTTTGACAGTTCTTTGCTTAGTTACAGTTACATAAGTAACTATGCTTTAAAAATGCCCATTATTTGATAATCACAATGACTTAGGCTATCAGTATCAGTCCCAATAATGACTACTGTAAGGCGTTTAACTCACATCAGTAAGTATCGCGTTCTCGTCAGCATATCCCATCTTTGTCTGGCATAAGTATGGTGATTGTGTTATGATTGCAGATCAATTACAATTAAGTATGTAAGTGCCAATGCGGTCACTACAACGCGCTCGCATAAAAAACTTCATAAAAATATTTCCACAAACATAACAACAGCTTTGTTGGAGTGGCGAACAGTGTTATTATTGTGCATTTCGGGTGTTGATTCAGTGTGTGGTGCCACACGCGACGGCCCGTCGAATGTGTACCGGTTCGGTCCAGCGACTGGCCCAGTTAACAAGTTATTTATGGTCACAATGCCGCGTATCACAATACCATTGTTGATAGTGATTATGGGCATATCGCGTATGAAGCCCGTAAACAGTTGATGCCTGTTATGAGTGACTACATCCGTGTGTCTTTATGGGAGATATTTTGGAGGAGTGGTAAAATGGCAGCGATATTAGAGATTGTATTATTTTTGGATATTATTTGTTTTTGTGTATTTTGCTACATCATCAAATAAACAGTATCGAACAGTTGAATAATATCGATAAAATGCGAGCATAATATTACATTTATAATATAAGAACACGAAAACGGATCGCGGTAGTTGTAAGGCAACTTACACAGCGCCCCCTGGGTGGCTGTGAGAACCGGTGGGCAGTGTTATCAGATAATAATATTATCGTCAGCTGTAATAATGTTGTTGTTTTATTATTTTCATCTCGTTTATAATAAACATTTGAATATGGATTTCGATTAAGTATTTCAAAGGGCGCAAGTCGCAACCCTTTGAATATGTCGCATGCGAATAATTTTTTTCTATTTTCACATACTTTAGAAAATATTATTATGAACCTGGTATTCTACTGAATGTGTCCTACAATTAATAAACAATACTTAAAAATATTATTCTTCACTAGACTTTTTTTCAATGTGTCATCATTAGCGATGTCCTCATCATCATCATCATCAGCCCAAATACGTCCCACTGCTGGGCACGGGCCTCCTCTACAATTGAGAAGGTTTAGGCCTTAGTCCACCACGCTGGCCTAGTGCGGGTTGGCGGACTGCACACCTAAAAAAATCCTAAGAACTTTTAGGTGTGCAGGTTTTATCACGATGTTTTCCTTCACCGTTAAAGCAAGTGATTATAATTCATTGTGAATACACACATAACTTCGAAAAGTCAGAGGTGTGTGCCTGGGGTTTGAACCTGCGACCGCCGAAATTCTCGACCGCGCGCCTAAACCTCGAGGCCATCACTGCCTCTTAAGCGATGTCCTATCGATATTTTTTTTAAATAATAAGGCGGTTATTCTCTAAGTCGCGAATCGTCATTCAGAAAGAAAATGTTCTACAATACGTAATGTGACGTTAATCGCTGAGTACACATGGCGCTATTGTTTAATGTTTGGTACACTCGTAAAAATAGAGGACGGTCGTTGATCTTCGTCTAGACTAGACACAAATTCGGGCACTGATGTCACCACAATAATGTGGCTCTGGATATGTATTTAACAATTTGCGTCAGCACGTTAGGGGGCCAATCTTACTAATATTATAAACGCGAATGTTTGTATGTATGGATGTCTGGAGTATGGATGTCTGGATGTTTGTTGCTCTTTCACGCAAAAACTACCGAATGGATTTCAATGAAAGTTTACAATAATATAGCTTATACATCAGAATAACACATAGGCTATATATTTTTAAGATAGTGTGTGAATTGTCCAAAATATAACGATAATTGTCAAGTAAGTCGGGAAAAACTGCATCTGCGAGCTATTCTTGCGTACGCTGTAAAAATTGTAGAGTTTACACGTATATAATGTATAAGAGAAATGTTTATCTTAATAAGTCCTACAAAAAAGTCCGCGACAGCATATAACTATCTTTAAAATTACGAGGAATATGGTAAAAACAACAATTTCATTTTCTCATATAAACTGTTCTACCTAATTTCCTGTCAAACATTTTATGTTTATCCCGTCAATACGGTTAATGGTCCCCTCAAATTAAAGAACGTATTTAAATAAAGGTTTTGAATCGACAACATATATCCACAATATTCGAACAATTGCGTATTTTTCATTTTAAAAATGCAGAATAATCAGTAATGAAAAATGAGTGACATATTTATTAGTTGTCAAAAATGTATGCGAGCGTTCAGAAATTTATTTTTAAACTCCTTGGTTGTATCTGGTTTAAAATTTACAAACGAATGCAGGCTCGGTAGTCATCACGCTTCGTAATCTAAATAATGATTTCACTGATCCCAACGGATCCCTTTGATTTTAGCATCTATTGTCAATGCGAAAGTAACACTACTGTGTTATACTTTCACGCCTAAAATATTTGACTTATTTGGATGATTTTTGTTATGGATAAAAACGGAAACATAAAAAGGGACATAGGTTACTTTTTTTTTAATTCATTAAGTGTAATTTGGGCACTTGGGAGACGTTTAATAGATTTACTTATTATCTTTCTGCACCCAACCCTGAAGTCTATGCGGACGTAGTCGCGGGCAAAAGCTAGTAATCCATAAATGTATTTTTCTGCGTCCTTCCAGTATGTAAGCTTCATTCATTTAGTATCGTGTTTATTCATAGTATAATGTGCCCACTTCATTTTGCCTTTCTAATTAAATGTTTTTTTTTTAAATAATGTAAACCAAATTAAATAAATACATGTTATTTTTTCTTCCAACCGAATAAATTCGGCGAACTTTTTGTGATTCTTGTTTTGTGACGCTTAATAAAATACCTGTACGAACAACATCTGTATTGTACACGGAATAATAACAAAAATCATTTACAGCTACAGTTCGATAGGTTATTGGTTTTATGTGAGGAGGCATAAAACCTAACAATGGCCTTTGTCTTAGTTTGTATGTACCGTTAATGCAACGTTATAATATGCAAATTGATTAATTCTTTTACATGTGATTCATTGGATTCGCACGCCAAACGTAACTTCCTGCGTGGCCTTCCTGATGGCTATCTGTGTAGTTCTTGGCATCTATTATATCTATTGTGAAACGGAGGATGTTTTGTTTGTGGAATTTTAATATTGTTTTTACTGTGGAACTAGCTTTTGCCTCTGCCTTCGCTCGTTCATTTGCCAGCCAATTTTAGAAAAAATCCTATAAAAAATTACATTTATTGAGATAAAACTATCACCGTCTCCAATATATCTATCAACAATACCATACCAATATTATAAATAGCTCGTTGTTTCTAACATATTTGTATGAAATAATGATTTTATTCGCACTGTTTCATTTATTAAGTATAGTAACTAAAACACACAGACATACTCGTGTACAAATATTTGCAGTTGACATAAATATTGGTTCGGCGGCGATCGAAACCGTAAACTCTTCACAATTTGCGTCAATTCAATGGCGTATTCACCGAAATTTTTGTGTTTATCTGGAAAGTGTTACTTTCTATACAAAGAAAGTAGTTAGAATTAAACCATTAAAAACAACTGTAAAATGTATTATATTAAAATTCTGAACACGGACCACAGCAAATAGTCCTTTTCTTTCGAGTTTGATGACGTTAAGTTGTGTTTTTGTGACACGCGTGGCGCATATGGCGATGTTTCTAAATTCGGATTTCCTCTGTCATATTAGGCATGGCTAATGCTGGAGCTAAATTAATTAATAGTTTTATTGTTCGTAGTGTTTATAATAAAACTTGCGCTTATCAAAGTGGAGTCTCATCTTCAGCAAGTATGGATAGCTCGATCAGACTGCGTCCATATAACAAACTATGTAAATAATGGTACGATACTGGGCGATTCTGATATAAAGCAACGTGTGGTAAGCGCTGTGTGTGACGCATGATACCGCCTGCTCTTGGGAATTTTCAGGTGATATGTACCAGTAATGTCGTCCAAGGATAATCGTAGCGAAGTTAAAAAAACAGCTTTACCTTTCTTCCCTATGTACAATGATAGTCATGATATGAGCATAACTATTATTTACATTAAAATTAGTTACTGGCACGCCTGTTATGGGCTATAAGTCATGAAAATTATGACAATTTCAAAAACCGTATTTCCACTTAAACATGATGATGTGTGATTTGTTTTTGATTTTCTGAAAAAAAAAGAACTTTATATCTACTAATACTGCCTTAATTTTCGGAAGTGTTCCAAATACACACTATTGCAATTAATTTTGTACAAAACATACGATAAGATTGCACGTATAACGTCACATAAACAATGCCCCTATACTTACAATTTATGGATCGATATTTTAAATAGCATACGTACATGCTGACTTTATTTAATTGTACATATTATTCACTTTCACCAATATTAAATGTCTATTTGTTTTTGTTACAGAAAGTCCTGCAGTGGATTTCAGCCGACACAGAATAGTGCAACCCAAAGTACATCATGGCCGAACCAAAAGACAGATATCATCCACCAAGGACACGGTTAGTTACCTCTTTTCTATTTGATTTTGCATACATAACTTCACGCTTAATTCCCCAAAAGGGGTAGACAGAGGCTCATTTCCGCACCCACATTTCGCAAAGAATGTATCAATCGCACGTAATAGAAGGCGAGCCTATTGCTATTTTTCGGCTACATTTCGAGACTCTGTGCTACTGAGAATTTCTTAATGAAAAACTGAAATAACACTACCTGACTCGGGAATCGAACCCGGGACCACTAGATCGCACGGCACATACTTGTGCTGCGAGACTACGATGCAGTCGATATTTGATATTGGTACTATACATAATTTTGTCGTGAAATACATATTTTTGTTTAAACTGCTAAGTAACCGCACAGACTCACGGTAAGTGCAATAGAACGTTTACTGGAAAAAACATTATATTCTAAGAATTCATAACCAAACAGGTACAAAATATGACTTTGAAAATACAAAACGGTGCAAGTACCTACTAAATGAAATCCTGATCGTTGTTCCATAATATCATCATATAATCGTCCCTCAATTCGTAATTCCCATCGTATATACTCTTATAACTCATAAACTGTCTCTCTATAATGTCTCCTAGCCTGAAGATGATATTTTGACATTTATACCTTCAAATTCTCGTGGAGAACAAAGCATTGATATTCCTCATAAGATTTTGTAATATCATTATTGTAACATTGCGATTGGTACAAACCCTAAAATTAATTGCGCTCTCGTAATGAGGTCTGACAGGAAAGGTGCAGTAGCAAAAAAGAGCATAATGCTAATGTGTGCTAACGAATGGTGTACAGATAAAACGATCTAGTAGAGGTCATGCGCATTGTGGGTTTCCGTTCCGTTTGTTAAACCACCGTGTCGCCTATAACATTATATTTTTATTCGCTTTATTATGAACGCTTCTGACCGGCCATTGTCTCGCGCTAAGTATAATTTTTAATTTGTATTTATGTATATTTGTTTTCAAGGTTTCCATTGTTGTTTTGTATATGAAAGGTGTCAAAAAATAATCAGACTGATATATCGTTAACATGAGTCTTGATACCTTTACCTTATGCGCGTCTTAAATTTTTAATTGTAAAATGAAAAGCATATAGGTTGGCATAATTAAGATGAAAAACAAGTGATTGTCAGCCTGTTATAGTTATATACCATCTAATAGAATGTTGGTATTTTTTGTTTGTAATAAACATAGGTAGAGATATACCACGCTGGCCTAAGAAATTCGTTATAAAGTAATATTGGATTTACACTTTCCCACTTGATTTTTTTCGCTTAATATTTATATTGATGTTTCAGAGCGGTGCACATCATTCAGATTTAGTAATAACGATGGAGGTAGACGGCGAGGAGCATCATCTGGAATTGGAACTGAACAGGGACCTCATCACGGACGGGCACGTGTTGCAGTATCAGAAAAATGGCAAAACTATCCGTCACAAACCTTCGAAGGAGGTAATATTATTAAAATCTAACTTTTTAATAATTCGTCGTGTTTAGGAGCTACCGTATTATATTTGATTGGCGTCGTTTGATGTTTGCTTGGGCACGTTTGACTTATAAACGTCTAGTCATCGATAATTTAATCGAATACAATATCTGATTCAAATAACATCTAATAAATTAAATCAATAAAATTTTAATTTTGTCCCAGCAGACCAACGCTTTTTCCTCTTGGCTAATTATTATCAATATAAATTTAAACCAAAGCTTCGATAGGGCAATTACTGTAGTAAAACATTTACTTGTGCAATTAAGTCCAAGGAATCTCTAAGGGATGTGAAGTGTACCAGCCCGCACTAGGCCATATATGTCCTCCATATATGTCCTCCTTATCATCAGCCCATATATGTACGTCCCACTGCTGGGCACGGGCCACCTCTACAACCGAGAGGGTTTAAGCCTTAGTCCACCATGCTGGCCTAGTGTGGGTTGGCCATTGTGTTGGATTAAAGATAAACCCAAAAAATATCTTAAAGATAGTAAGTAGTAATGTAAATGGAACTTTATGGGCTGATTAAAAAGTTTATTCTCTATCAAGATTGTTATTAACTAGTTTGTTTATCCCTTCCAGGAGATAGATTTGTGCCAGTATCATGGAAAAGTGAATGGCAGGCCATCCTCGCGTGTGGCTTTATCAACCTGCCACGGCGTAAGAGGTGTCATATTCGATGGCGAGAAAACTAGATACATCGAGCCCGCTGAAGGTAGGTGTCAATATAGTGTGCCTATATTACGAGTCATATTTATCTTAGGATATTTTACATTCAATTAAACGTTGTATACTAATACTAATACTAATAAATAAATCTTATTTGCAATTCAAGGTGGAGATATCCAGTCTAAACACTACGTTTACGACCATTCGGATCTCAACACTAACTACGACTGCGGCTACGTCGGCGGGGTGACCAACAACGCCAGCTACGATCCACAGCTCTTGAAGAAGTATAACCAAGAACAGCATTTAAAACGAACTGCTAGGAGCGTTGATCGGGTGCGTTTATGTTTTAGTGTTTTGTATACAGTCTAGGGTCGAAAATGTCAAGGTGAAGGTTATAATTAAAGGGTACAGTACAAGAGAATTCACGTAGGAAAGTAGCATTAATGAAGTGGCGAAATGTTAGCTACATTTTTTTGTTGATATTAGCCTACTCACTTAGCGGTGGGCGATTATGAGATATACTAATGGAATCATTCGATTAAGAAGATATCTCGAGATATCTCGATTATGAGAATTAGTAATTACTAATTACTAATTTGAACTCAAATTAGTAATTACTAATTACTAATTTGAACTCAAATTAGTAATTACTAATTTTAGTATCTCGATTATAAATATTACTAATTAGTAATTACTAATGAAATCATTCGATTATGAACATGTCTCGAGATATTTCCAATTACTAATTTGCATTCGCGAGGTATAAAACTGCTAAAAAGAATAAAACAAGAACCTCTATCGAACCCCCAGTTTTGGACTAATATTTAAGTAATAAGTGTAAGTAAATTTCTAAAAAAAAAACAAGAGCCACTCTGGAGCCTGGAGTTGAGGAATTACATTTCTAAAAAAAAAAACAAGACCCACTTCAGTCCCGACGAGATTAGTAGTTCAAATTAGTAACGTCATTCGATTATGAAAACAAATTAATTACTAATTTCATAATCGATTAACAAAATTAGTATTAGTAGTATCATTCGATTATCAAAATCATTCATAATCGCCCACCTCTACCTCACCAGATACTAAACGTCGAAACTATTTGGACGACTTTTCCCTTAATATTAGGTGCTAACTCGGTCTCTTGGCTGTGCCGATAAAGAAATGGTGTTTTCCATCTGTGAAAAGAACTTTTACTTAACCTCGCGACCAGATATCCTAAACAGTCATAATTACACTGCCAGTGAAAGATTTAACTATTGTGCTATCAAAATTCAGAGAGCAATTCAGAATTATAATTTACTCGCTTCGTCAGTCATGCAATTTACCTCCATGCTTCGACTCGAGGATTGTAGGATCTTATAAGTCGGTACGATATTTCCAGTACAAAAGGCAGGCGGAAGACGTGCAAGTCCGCGGGCCGTACAACGAGAAGAAACTGTCTCGATACGTGGAGTTAGTGCTGGTGGCTGACAACAGGGAGTTCAAGGCCAACGGAGAGAACATCGACACCGTGCACAGACAACTCAAGGATGTCGCTAATATTATCAACTCGGTAAGTGATTATCTTAAAAGTAGTGCTGGTCTAGGGAATATCGGCGGACGCGGGTCCAAATCCCAGGCACACAACTATGACTTTTCGAAGTTATGTGTGTATTCACAAGGAATTATCATGTAAATTAACGGGGAAAGAAAACATCGTGAGAAAACCTGCACAGTTAAATTCTTAGGAATTTCTTAGGTGAGTAGTCCGCCAACCCGCCCTGGGACAGCGTGGTGAACTAAGGCCTAAACCCTCTCAGTTGTAGAGAAGGCCCGTGACCAGCTATGGGACGTATATGGGCTGATGATAATTTCGACGTGTAATATCGATAAAAGCCCATATCTATATGTAATCCTTAAAAACAATATTTTTTTGTGGTCTAATAAATTTGTCTCGACGGACGCTTGGGTCAACGAAATTTAATTTTAAACAACCAAAATATTAATTATCTTTTATAAAATCAAAATATTAAACACTTTATTACTTCTGAGACTGCATCGTGGTCTCAGGGCACAAGTATGTGCCGTGCGATCTAGAGGTCCTGGGTTCGATTCCCTGGTCGGGCAAAGTATTATTGGGTTTTTCTATTAGGAAATTCTTAATAGCAGCACGGAGATTGTGCCCGAAAAACGGCAATAGGCTCGCCCCCTATTATGTGGGACTCATACATACCTGGCGAAATGTGGGTGCAGAAATGCCTACCCCTTCGGGGAATACAGGGAGGTTATGTATGTATGTATGTTTATTACTTTTCCCTTATCTATGTTTAACCCTTTTCTATTTCTTATACATAGAGGTATAACTAATTGTATTATTTTATGTATATATTTGTTATAGGTATACGCCCCGCTAAACATCTTCATAGCGCTAGTGGGAGTGGTTGTGTGGAACGAGAGGGACGAGATCCAACTGGAGGAGAACGGAGACACGACGCTCAACAACTTCCTGCACTACCGGCGGAGCAGGCTCGTCACCACCATACCCAATGACAACGCACATCTACTCACGTAAGTAATCAATATGATTTGAACCAAAGAGAAGCAAATAATGGGGTAGAAGAATGAGAATATACTTTATATATGCAATTAAGGAATCATCATCATCATCATCATCATCAGTAGCCTTTCTTACGTCCACTGCTGGACATAGGCCTCTCCTATGGCACGCCACTGGGCTCAATCTTCGGCCCTCCTCATCCAACCGCTGCCAGCCACCCTGCGCATATCGTCACCCCACCTAGCCAGAGGGCGCCCTACACTATGCGATGAAAAAATAAAGAACACTGCTTAAGGATTATTGTGCTTCCACGCGCCGAGTTGGAAGGCCGGAGACCCAGACATACCCCTTTTAGCCTTCCTCGAGGTACCGAACAGGGAGCTTAAGGCGCTTTCCTCCTATTAGAAAAAAGCTTATTGGGCTATTGATAATCCCATTTACCTGATATGAATATAGAGGGGAAACTTTCGCCCCCCTTTAACCGTCCTTCTAACCTATGGGCTTAGTATAATTATTCTTTCTATAGACAACAATCCATGTCCAATTTAATTTAAATCCATAAAGTACTTTTTTGGTGAAAGATAAACAAAAACTTTCGTCTTTATAAAACAAGTATCATTTATCAATACTTCCGTACATTCCAGGCGTCAAAAGTTCAATGACGGGGTCGTGGGCAAAGCGCTCAAAGGTCCGATATGCACGTACGAGTTCTCAGGGGGCGTGGCCACCAACCATTCGGAGGTGATAGGCTTGGTCGCCACCACCATCGCCCACGAGATGGGACACAACTTCGGCATGGAGCACGACACCGAGGAGGACTGCGAGTGTCCCGACGAGAAGTGCATCATGAGCCCGTCCAGTACGTCAGTCATACCCATACACTGGTCCTCCTGCAGCCTCAAGTCCTTGGCGCTGTCGTTCGAGAGGGGCATGGATTATTGTCTACGGTAAGCTGGCGTATAAAAGTTTTGTTTTAAGTTAACTGGTTAAGTTTTTTGGTTTTTAGTTTTGAATATGGTTAATTCCGTTATGAATATCATTATTGTGAAAAATAACTTTCGAGTTCATCAATTATTTCTTTTATTAGAATTTCTTAATGTATGTAAGCTCAAAATATTTATTAATTGTTGATTTGATATTTTCATACTAAGATAAGCTTGTGCTATTTTTTTTTAACAAAATAACTCAATTTTTCATACAAATACATACCTACCCTTTAGCTTGAAAAATGTTTTTTTTTTAATGCAAAAAACGCAATGCAACGTAAATGAATGACTACCCTCTAATTGTGAATTTGCACTATACGCTGTACATTGGTGGCTATGTATGCAGCAACAAGCCGAAGCGTCTGTTCGAGTCGCCGACGTGCGGCAACGGGTTCGTGGAGCCGGGCGAGCAGTGCGACTGCGGACTGGACGAGCGCGGGCCGTGCGCAGCCTGCTGCCACCCGCACTCCTGCATGCTGCGCCACAACGCCACCTGCGGCGCCGGCACCTGCTGCGACCTGCACGTGAGGGACCTCATCTACAATACCACATATACGCAGCCACGTGGCGCAGTTGGCAACACCAGCTTGTCAAACGCAAGGGTTCGATCCCCGCACCGAGACAAATGGGTGATCATCAAACATTTGTTTCGGGACTGGGTGTTTGTGAGACTGAAAGGTTTGTCGTAATTCTTGATACGACACAAGACTCGTATTTTAGTGTGGGGTCAGAACTATCATGTGATTGTTGGGTGTATTTATTTACCTAGTTATAATTTATCCATTGAGTTATAACTCCAATAGGACTCAAATAATCCTCATTTAGGGATTAGTTAGGCTTGAACAGTTTATAAATACTTGTTTGAACTAGTTGGGTTAATCTGCAGTTAATGCTTATAAATATAATACAGATGAAGTTTAAGCCATACTCACTCCGCAATGAATTGAATTGGTGAACGAAATCGTACCTCTTAGATAAAAATTTTCTCAGATGTTTAACCGAAATATCCTTATATATAACACTGTATACACTACCGACAAAAAGTTTGGAAGCACTTTTAATACTCTCAATTACTTTAGAAATAATATTATATTTTATTTATTTATTTAATATGCTTTATTGTGCACTACATACATAAATAAAAATTAAATTAAAGCTACCTTATAAACTATTGTGCCACAAAGGGCGGTCTTATCGCTATTTGCGATCTCTTCCAGACTACCCAGAAAAAAAAAATATATATATAAAAGGGGTGGTCATGGAAATTAATTAAAATAATAATAATAAAAATACACAATAAACAAAAAAAAAAGCATTAATAAAAAAATAAATAATTAAAACTAAATACACAAATATATTTTTAAATTAAAAAGATTATGAGTAGTGTGCTTTAAGCCTAGTCTTAAAAGTAGACAAGGATTTTGCTTGCCTTATAGATAGAGGAAGTTCGTTCCACAAGCGAGCAGCATGGACTGAAAACGAATTACCAAGAAAAGAGGAATTATGCTTGGGAATCTCTAATGACAAATTCTCTAGTGATCTAAGCGGTCGTGCATGGGTATCGCTTAGGAAATGGAATCGTTCCTTCAGGTAGGAGGGGGAAGAAGGAAGGAAAAGAATACGATAAAGAAGAGAGAGAATACGAGTATTTCGGCGAAGGCGAATAGGTAGCCACTTGAGTTTAATTCGAAATTCAGAGACGTGGTCATATTTGCGAAGTCCAAATATGAACCTAATGCAAAAATTCTGGAGTCGCTCAAGTTTTTCAAATTGGGCCTCGGTCAGATCGAGATAGCTAGCATCACCATAATCAAGGACAGGTAAAAGGAGAGACTGAGCAAGTGCAATTTTGGTGGGAATAGGTAGGAAATTCCGAAGTCTTCTCAAGGACCCCGCTGCAGCAAATAATTTACGGCTGACTTCATGGAGTTGGGGACCCCAGGATAAGTTATTGTCAAAAATTATACCCAAATTCTTGACTTTATCACTATAAGGGATAACACAACCGTCAAATAGAATTTGGGGTAGCAGTGTGAAATCAATCCTGGAAACTATCCTGGGGCTGCCGATAATAATGACTTGGGTCTTGGATGGATTTACTATTAACCCATGCGACTTACTCCAATTAGCTATACTAGTAAGGTCCTTGTTAATTGACATGATAGCCTCGTTCACCCTGTCTAGGGGAGCATGGTAATAAATCTGCAAATCATCTGCATATAGATGGTAGGAGGAAATGAGTTGATCAGAGATAGAATTAATAAATAACGCGAAGAGTAAAGGAGATAAAACGCCGCCCTGAGGGACACCAGCAGTCGTATTGCTCCAAGATGAAACAGTGTCATCCAAACGTATGCGCTGCCGACGCCCCATCAGGTAATTATGAAACCAGTCAATTGCCGTTGGAGATATGTTAAAAGAACTCAAAGTACACAATAATACTTCATGGTCAACAGTGTTAAAAGCATTACTAAAGTCAAGCAAAGATAGCACTGTTAACTTTCCGTTATCCATGGCTGCTCGGATGTCATCCGTGATATGCACCAGCGCCGTAGCAGTACTATGTCCATGTCGAAATCCAGATTGGAAAGGATTTAGGAGTTTATTCTTATTAAGAAAGGAATTAAGCTGTAGATAGACGAGGTTTTCAAGGACCTTGGAGAGGAATGGTAGGATGGAGATAGGTCTATATTCAGTGAAAGATACGGGATTGGGACGTTTGGGTAAAGGTATGACTTCAGCGTCCTTCCAAAAGGACGGGAAGACGGAATTGGAGATTGAAAAGTTGAGGATGTGGGTAATGATAGGAAGGATTTCGTCAAGGATGGGAAGAACCATACGACGACTGATGCAATCATTACCAACAGCGTTGGATGAAATCGACAATATGCTCTTTTTAACATCACAATCCGAAAATTGACTAAAAATAAATTGAGGATAGTCAGGGGTTGGAAGTGAAGAAAGATTACTTACAGTTTTATTTTTAATAGCCCTGTCAAAGTGAGGCACTTGTGTAAAATGAGAATTTAATAATTGAATATTTAAAGTATTTGGACTAGAGTTCGAGCGAGATTTTCCAACACCCATGGAACGAAGAAATTTCCAGACTTTTGCTGGATCACCATTTTCAACAGAATCATGGACATGTCGGCGTTGAGCATTCCTACACATCTTATTGCACTGATTACGGATAAGTACATATTTTTCCCAGTTTTCAGGAGTAGGTCGACATTTAAATTTTGACTTAGCGGAAACTTTCTTCAGCATTATAGCTTTAATTTCGTCTGTAAGCCAAGGAGAGGGTAGGTGCTTTATTTTTACCGGGCGAACAGGAGCATGAATGTCATATAGGTTAATTATGTTAGATGTTAGATATTCAACTTTATTATCAATGCAGTTCGATGCAAGTAGAGGGCCCCAGTCAATATTAGCAGCATCCTTACGAAGCTCATCAGAATTTATTCCCCGAAAACAACGTTGCATTAGAACCTTGCCTCTTACCTTAGGAAGACGGATCTTATAAGATAGGAAAATCAGGTCGTGATAGGAAAACGCATCAGCCGGGCACTGGCCATGGCATTCAACAAGATAAGGAGAAGAAACAAGAATAAGGTCAAGTAAAGAGGGAGTGGAATTTGGAAAGTGATGGGTAGCGTTAAGAGGTAAGATAGACAGATTGCAGGAATTCATAATAGAACGTAGAGAAGAGGCGCGATGATCATTCTTAAGAAGGCAAGTATTAAAGTCTCCCATGATTATGGAGTGACTGTATGAGGGAGTGAGATTAACGAGGATAGTTTCAAGAGAGGAAAAGTAATCAATACGAAGGGAAGGACAGTAATAAACGCCAAGGAGAATTTTAGAATGGTGGAGTTCAACTTCCAGGAACAAATGCTCGCCACCGTTAGACGGCGGAGGCTGAGGCGAAGTGTCCACAACGGAGCAACGAAGTCCGTTTCGTAAATACACAGCAACACCGCCACCATTACCAACAGCTCGATCGTTCCTGAAAAGTTGAAAACCTGGCAAAGAGTAAGAAGTAGAAGGCAGACATGGCTTGAGCCACGATTCGGAAACAAGAATAGCGTGGAGATTCATACAGTCAAAGCTAGCTAACATATCAGGAAAATGAGCCGGAATACTCTGAGCGTTAATATGCACGACATTAAAATTCTTAGGAACACTAGAGAATTGAGTTGTAAGTGTGTCGGTGAGCGATGGCACACTAATATAACTAGCATCGTCACTGCAAACTGAAAAGTATTCATCAGAATCGCTATCATGAAAAGACATGGACATATATTTGTATATTTAGGGAACAAAAATATATATAAAGCAATAACAAACCAAAAGAAAAAAAAAACACAATTTTAACCTTTTAAGCTATAAGCTACTATAAGTTTCACCTGCCGGTGTTATTCTACAAAAATTATTAACAAGTCTGAAGAGAAAAGAAAAAAAATATATTAAAATAAAATACTGGTGGGTAATAATATAAAATAGCTAAATCTATACACAAAACAGAAACAAAATAAGAAACAATGTCAAAATAAATAAACAAGGAGAAAAAAATATATGATAAAATTAATTTATAGTGCAACACAGCAATGCTACAAATATTTAAAATTTAGTTTGGAATGTGATTATAAAATGAGTGACAAATGACAATAGACAATATTATTTAACAACTGACTTAAGCAACTGACAGTACGAAATAAAAATCAAAAATAGGGTAGGTACTTATTAACTAACATTTGGTAAACAAACGTATTACCCAACCAGTAGTCACAGGACACACAATATTGACTGTAATCATTTTTTACCGCTAATTACGCGCTTAGATTTAGTCGTCTTGGCAGGAACTGCGATGTTTTTAACCTTGTCCTCCGGATCTATGAGGTTCAAATCATGCAGAGTATCAATACGAAGCCTTACGCCATCGGGACGAATAATAAACACGCTGCCTTCTTGAGTCCAACATTTCGAGACGCCGAATTTCTCCCGAGCTGCCAAGAATAGGTCGTGCCGCGACTTCGTCAGGAATTCAGATATTGTAACGCCAGAACCCTTCAATTTTGTCTTGGCATACCAGACTTTGTCCCGGACTGCGACCTCGTAAAACTTGCATACAATCGGCCGGGGCTTATGAGTGTCTGTAGCGCGCCCGAGTCTATGACACCTCTTAATGTCGCTCGGCGAGAAGTCACCAAGTTGAAGACGATCCTTGAGAAGATTGACCAGTATGAGTGATGTGTCTTCTTTATTCGTCTCCTTCAGGCCATGCAGCAACAACATCTTCCTGCGGCCTTTCATCTCGAGATTATCGACGTTCCGTGCGAGGATCTGAACCTGTTGTTGAAGATTGTTCAGGACATTCGTGATAAAAGTCCTGAATGAGGCAAAATCGGCCACAAGATTGGACGTGGACGATGAGTTGCTCGACGACTTCTGCAGTTCTGCGTCGAAGTCTGACATCCTTTTGTGGAATAGCTCCATCATGTCAGCCAGCGTTTCCTTGATGGAATCCATGATGTAGGACGAGTGTGAAAGTGAGAACAATTGTAGTGTAATAAGGAGAATGCGATAGAATATAGTAGACCGGCAAGTGGTGAACTTAATGCACTAATACATTAAATTATATCACAATTATATACAGTTTTATTATTTTCTTTTGGGAGAGCACAAATTAGCACACGTTACTGGTCGACTACCCGCGAAAAAAAAGTTTCGCGGCGGCGAGTTATTTTATTACAAGTCGATAAAATTTATTATTATCAATTTGCTATTTGGTTTTACAAAAATTATAGGTGCTTCCAAACTTTTTGTCGGTAGTGTATGTTAAAGCAACGTTTGCACGAGACTAACAGTCCCCAACCCCGTAGACGTGTCGGCCCATGTCGGCGGGCACGCCGTGTCGGTCGGCGGAGCGCGAGTGCGACCTGCCCGAGTACTGCACGGGGCACTCGGAGTTCTGTCCCGCCGACGTGCACAAGATGGACACCACGCCCTGCGGAACCACTCACGAGGTGTGTTGTACACTACTACGCCATATTGAATATAATCATAATCAGCCCATATACGTCCCACTGAACGGGCCTCCTCTACAACGAGGGTTTAAGCCTTAGTCCACCACGCAGACCTAGTGCGTGTTGAGGGGCTACACACCTAAGACATACCTAAGACCTTTTAGGTGTGCAGGTTTCATCATGATGTTTTCCTTCACCGTTAAAGTAAGTGATAATTCATTGTGAATACACACATAACTCCGAAAAGTCAGAGGTGTGTGCCTGGGGTTTGAACCTGCGACCGCCGAAATTCTCGACCGCGCGTCTAAACCTCGAGGCCATCACTGCTGCTATTGAATATATTTATATATTTGTGCTGCTATATTATATATTTGTGTATGTTTCATAATATTATACAAGAGTTTTTATAACTAATTTTATATGACTTCCTCGTGATATAGTCGCGGTAATAGTGTGCGCCGTGCGCCTAGAAGTCCCGGGTTCGATTCCCGACTCTAGGAAGGTTATTATCGGCTTTTCCATTAATAAATTCTCACATTGAAAATGTGTAGAAAAAATGGCAATAGGCTCTCTCCCGACTTACGTGTGACTTAAAAATTGCGAAATATTTAAGTGAAAAATTCACCGCTGCCTAGCCCTTTCGAAATACAGGCGTAAGTATGTATGTATGAACAATTAGATATATATTTGTTGTTTGTTGTCAGGCGTACTGCGTGCGCGGGTCGTGTCGCTCGCACACGGACCAGTGCCGCCTGCTGTGGGGCACCACCGGGGAGACCTCGCACGACAAGTGCTATCTCAGGGACAACGTCAAGGGCAACAAGTACCTATGCAGCGTCTAATTTTTTTTTGGGAAACAAACAGAACAATTACAGTCGAAAATATAAAGTAAAAAAATCCAAAACAATTTAATACTATTACACTAATTATAGGTATTAGTGTAATAGTATTAAATTACAGAGTAGTATACAGAGTGTTTGATAACGCAATAGGTTTGACGGGAAGCTTATTTTGTTTTGTTAATTTCAACAATAGTTAAATATCCACATTCCACACATGTTTTTTTTTCTTACAATCCAATTTTATGATGATTGATTAATTAGAACTAGTAGTAAGACTGCCACACGGAGTCTGGAATTGTGCTCGAAAAACGGCAATAGGCGAGCCTATAATACACCTGGCGAAATGTGGGTGCAGAAATGCACCTCTGCCTACCCCTTCGGGGGATTCAGGCGTGAGGTTATGTATGTATGTACTAGTAGTAAGACTGCGGTGTTGATACAGGTCCCCTCATCGCCTCTAACATACTTACGGATCGTTGACTAGCAACGAGCCGTTAGTCCCAAAGTAGGGCTTTTCTTCCCCCCAAAAGCGGAGCTCTTGTGTAAAACAGGAGTCAGTCTTTAGGTTTAGGTTTAGCGACCGCGTCCGCCCTGCGTCCAGTTACGCAGCGCGCGCGGTCCCCCGCTTCCATCAGTCCACTCGCGAGGACAAACCCAATGATCGACACCGTATTTACGGGTCGCATAGATCCCCACAACAGATGGGCTCAGGCCCAGGTTCTTGTATCTTCCACTGGCCCTCTTTCAGCAGAGGCGCTCTGTGAGTGACGTCTCTAATGGTTTGTTACAGGAACGGCAACTGCGGGTACGACCGCGCGCGGCAGAGCTACCGTCCGTGCGCGGAGGCGGACGCGCGCTGCGGCCTGCTGCAGTGCCGACACCTCAACGAGCGCCTCGAGTTCGGCATGGAGTCCGTCGCCATCCTGTCCGCCATGTTCATCAACAACAACGGTACCTACGCGCTGCAGTAGCGTCCCATACACACCTACAATAACACTAATATATTTCATATTTTTTTGACCATAAAAAAGGAGGCCTCGACGTTTAGGCGCGTGGTTGAGAATCTCGGCGCTCGCGGGTTCAAACCCCAGGCACACACCTCTGACTTCGAAGTCATGTGTGTATTCGCAATGAATTATCACTTACTTTAACGGTGAAGGAAAACATCATGATGAAACCTGCACACCTAAAAGGTCTTAGGTATGTCTTAGGTGTGTAGCCCCTCAACACGCACTAGGTCTGCGTGGTGGACTTAGGCCTAAACCCTCTCGCAAATCTCGCAAATCGTACAATGCAAATCGCAAACAATCAACTCGTTATCCACAGGTACAATAATTCCGTGTCGCACCGCCGTCATCGACTTGGGTCTGAGCGACGTGGACCCCGGCATGGTCCCCGACGGCGCCAAGTGCGGGGAAGACAAGGTCAGTACCAACCACTATACCATTATGCTTCTACCAATTCTAATACTACCAAAGGTTTGTGACCAAAACGATTTTATATATTCACTTTTTTCGGACAAAATAAATTAAAAATTAAAGAAGAAACTCATCTTAAAAAGTACAAATGGCGGTCTTATTGCACCGGCCAATTTATTTCAGACAACAATTGGATGGATATCAGAAGAGCAAGATAAAGACGAAAGGTTTTTAAATGTGTGAAAATTTCATGTGGTTTCTAATGAAACATGACACGTTAACTACCCTCCCAGCATTACGTCCATCTTATGTTAGTCTCTAAAAATCGCCTTGAGCTATAAGACCGCCAATTGTACCTCAGTTCCGTTTGTACATTGTTTCATAGTGTACAATAAAGAGATTATAAATAAATAATTGTGGCTTCGCAGATGTGTTTGAATCAGAGATGCGAGTCTGTGGAGAACGTTCGGGCTCGAATAGCGGAGAAGAAGTCATCAGTGTGTCCCTCAAACTGCTCCGGGCATGGAGTCTGCAACTCCGAAGGTCCGTTACTTTCATTGTTTCTATGAATAGACTAGCTGAGCCTAGCGGTTTACCCGTTTCAACTTTAATTACTTTGTACACACTTTAGTCCCACGTATTATTCCTTTAAGGGGTAAAACTTGTAAAATCCTTTCTTAGCGGATGCCTACATCATAATAATTATTTGCGTGCCTAATATAAAAGTATTTTTTTCTGTGGTTTAAGCTGTTTGTTCGTAGGTCATCCAGTCAATCAGTAACAAGTGTCATTTTCATATATAAATACACCCAAAAATAACTCACAAATTATGTGTGTATTCATAATGAAAACTTTAACGGTGAAGGAAAATATCGCGAGGAAACCTTCACACCGAAATGTTCTTAGGATTTTTTTAGGTGCGTAGTCCTAAACCGTACCACCTTACGGTTTAGGACCCTCTTAGTTGTAGAGAAGGCCCGTGCGCAGCAGTGGCACGTATATGGGCTGATAATGAGTTTAAATAATGGTCGATTTGCAGGTCATTGTCACTGCGAGGCTGGGTTCTCTCCGCCACTGTGCGCGTTACCAGGAGTTGGAGGATCAGTGGACTCCGGACCTGCCACGGACCCTACCAGTGAGTACATTTTACCTTCTTACTTTCCTTATAAATACACTGTGTATAGATAGATAGATAACTCTTTATTGATACCCACATTTATACAGTAATTTACATAGAACTTATGAATAAAAAGTCGGACAATAGGCGGTCTTATCGCTGAGAGCGATCTCTTCCAAACAACCTTATACTAAACTTCTGCCAGGAAAGAGAAAAAGTTTTTTTTTTAAATGTAAATGAAAAAATTATTTGCATATCAATAGGATCGGTTAATTAATTTTACAAGTTCAAAAGGATAGGTATGTACACCTTCTACCAACAGTGTAAATGATGTACTTAGACAGTTACAACACATTATTTCGTATACCTTTTTCCCAAAAAACAATATTTTTTTGTTTGTTAAAATAAAATAAAAATATCTATGAGATTTTCTAGATCAATCTCGGAAGAGTAGATTTTTTTTTTGAAAATTGATTTGAATGGATATTAAAACTATGTTTTATTTTTGGAAGAACCGCTATCCTCACAATTTATGTACGTTTCACAGTTCAACGCAACTTCATGGTGGCGATGTACGTGATATTCCTGGGCATCATACCGTCGATCTTGCTCATCCTGTTCATCGTCTACTACTCGCGGCACAACGTGCTCTTCTGGTGGAAGAAGCCGAGGAAATCGTACGTAAACTTCTTGCTATGCACAGGTTCCGAAAAGGGCACCTCAAACTTCTTCGGTAACAAATTCAGCAGGTTCCAAAACAGCACCAGCTCATTACGTAAGCTGATCAGTTTCAAACGTAAGGATAACGTTATTGTCGACAACACGCAACAGAATGCACCACAAACTCCCGAGAATACAGAAAACACAAAACAACCATTGCACTATAATATACTTCATCTGACTAACAAAAATCCTAATAAAAAACCATTGAAGAAACCAACTAGAAAAATCAATAAGGACGACATACAAATCGCCAGTGAGGACGTGGCGAACGTTAAGTCTAAAGCGCCGGTGCCACCGCCGAAAGATTATAAACCTAATGTCGTTATAATAAAGCAGGGTTTGGCTTCCACGACTAACGAGATGGTTGCTAAAGGGCAGAAGAGTAGTCTGTACAATATAGGCAATGGCGGACTGTACGCACAGATGTCCGGGCAGAATGTTAAAGTGCATGGGTTTAAGAAATGAACGCTTTGGGTAACATTTAGTTTTTTGAAACATGTCATATCCATAAATGTCACAAATTTAAGTCATTTCATTATTTTTTTGGACATATTATGTATGTTGAAGTTTCTATTTAAAATGCTTTTGGGAATCATTCTAAGACTGGTATAAAATGATCACACGTTTTAATGAAATGGCATTTACGAATGAAAATTTTCTAATTGATAAATATGCCTCTCTTAGTATTAAATAAATAAATAATAAATAAATACACCCAACAGTCACATAAATAGTTATGATCCCACACTAAGATACAAGTCCTGTGTCGTGGGTATCAGAAACTACGAGAGACTTTTCGGTCTCACATACACCCAGACCCGAAACAAATATTTGTGGGTCACACAAACATTTGTCTCGGTGCGGGGATCGAACCCGCGGCCTCTCGTTTCGCAAGCTGGTGAAAGGTGGTTAAAAAGGTATTTGCTTAAAAAAGGTCGAAATTTTTATATTCTTCGTGAATGTCATTTTCAATAACTACAGCCGTTTCTCTTCCAAGTACTTACACACTGCTGTGATAATTTTGTAATAAGCTTAAACTTTTCTTTACTTTCTAATATTACTTTATTTAGATAAGTAGCATAATTTTAACACGTTTGTAAATTACGTTTCAGACGCAATAGGTTTACATATAATTCCATTCTTTAAAAAAAATTGCATTTACAATTTTTTAAGCTTGAGAATAAGTAAAGCATAAACCAAAGTAAATGCGCATAACGATGATTTTGATCATGAGCCACGTAATGTCTACAATAGCATAATGTATTAGACATATGTATATTGATTGTTATATATTATTTAATTACCCATCCAAAACAGTTCTCATTTATATAAAGAAGTCACATAACATCACATTGATACAAAGTTTGTCGTAATTTACGAACTGTTCACATTCTTTACTCTCTCATTTTACTAATTTTGTAGTTAGTTTTACTATTTAGCAATAATATTTTAATGTATTTAATAAATGATTATGTTTCGCAGTCTCTTTATTTGGCTTTCTCCTCATTTCATCAGAGAGATGTTGCCCTCAGTTAACAGCCAGTTAAGTAATTTTGCAAAATTACTTTACAATAAATGCATACCTTATTAAATATTAATACAAGTATAATTCTCATTCAAACTGTGTAACTATTGGCAAAGTTTCTCGTCACTGGTTTCTTGTAGATATATTTTACTGGGCACGGCAATTGGTGAGTGGTTTGCATACGGTACTCTGTCCCACTAACCAAATAACTTGCATGCACATCGCTTCACTAACATATTCATATTTTAATCCTTGGTTTTTGGGTTTTTAACGCTTGCATGACTTTTTACATTTATTTTTATGTATCTCATAGACACTATACAATAATTAATATTATAATGATAAAAGTTAATGCATGTAAAAAAATGAATAATTGTCAATTATAATGATATATTAACTAATTTAATGAATATTTGCAGCGTCCAGTCACCGAAGAAAGCGAGCCTGCAACACCGGTTGTCACGAAGTGCAAGCAAATTCGCAGCCACCTTCCAAAACAACTCGCAGAATAACGCGCAACCTGTCGTACACACTTTATCCAACCCTGACGATATGAGCTCAAGTCTCCTTCGAAGCGATTCTGACCGGAGTCCCTCAGGTAACATCAACCCTTCTGTCAACTTCTTCGGCAATTTCAAAGGATTCTCTCTCACGCCCATGGACAAAAACCCTCCAATCGCCGAGAAGGAAAATGCTGAAGAAAAGCCAACGAAATCCGCACCAGAAACAAATAAAAGCGCGAAGATAACTCCTGTACACAGGAGCAGCAGTAACAGTCAAAGCATTGTGAGCCAAGTGGTATTAAAACCTGTTTTGAGAACAGCGCCGCCTCTCCCAGTAGTGCCTTCGACGGCAAAAACGAGCCCCAAGACAAGTCCATCAGTCAAACGAACAAACAGTACCGTACAGAATCGTTTGAAAGCTTTAATGAACAATGAGAAAACAGAGGATGTTACACAAACGGCTAACCCACCGCCCAGGCCAGTGATTTCGAGTCCAATACTAGAAGCTTCCACATGCACCGCTAAAGAACTGATATCGCCTTTGCAAGGGTCGAAAACCTTGGGTCCTAGTAGGGCAGCACCTACTATACCGGCAGCATCACCGGACTTCCCGAAACGACCGCTTAGCATGCACTCAGCAAGTAGCGTACCTCAAAAACCACTACCCGAAGAGCCAAAAAAAGTTAAAGAAGGCATCTCACTCAATCGAATAGCTTCCTTCTTGAAGCAAGACAAGCCGAAGGAAAAAGAGAGGAATCCAGTGGAAAGGAGCCACTCGCTGCCGAAGAATTCGAATCACCAAGTCAAAGTCGCGAAGGCTGATAAAGTTGCACTACGCAACTTGCAAATATCCAATCCCATATTACAGAAACAGATTGAGTTGCCAGTTAATACGGTGCCAGTCGTGTCCGATTCGGAAGATGGCGAAGATCCAAAAGCTTTCGTCAACAGAGCTCAAAGTATGAGGGCGCCAACAGGCCAAAAGCCAGCGCTACAAAGCTTTGGTTCGATGAGGCAAGCCCCTGGTGCATCGAGGCCAGTTTCTATCGTCGGCCGGCCGACTGCGCCTCCACCGCCGCTGCCCAACCAGCCAAGCGACCCGTCTTTCAACCATCCTGCAAATACTAAACCACCAACTGATTCCAAGTCTGTGGACTACGTAGACTGCATAGAAGAAAAACAAGCGCCCCTCGCAGACATCAACGAAGAGTCTTCGGATAATATATACGCTATTATTGAGGAAAGTCCTTTTAAAAATAAACCTTTGCCCAGTGTACCTGCTCCCATAAAAACTGCACCTCAGCCACCTCCTGAAGGATACACTGCACCCCCAACAAACTCCGGAAGTACTGAAAGCATGGGCTTATTAGGCGAAATTGTTAACGAAATACAAAACCGAAATTTCGACTCTATTTATTCCACGTCGACACTAGCAAGAAAGAAAGAGAAGGAAAGACGGGAAAGAGAAGAGAAGAACAGAGACAGTACCTACATGAACTCTGATCACTACCGGGCTTCAGAAAGTATATACAGCAATTCAGGGGCAAAATCGAATGCTTCGACGACTAGCAGTGGCTACTTACATCCATCTGCTGTCAATGTGCCTACATATATGAAAAAAGATAACGAAGAAGCGAAGGAAACCGAGCAGTCCCCACCATCGCCCACATTAAAAGGTCCTAACTCGAAAATACCGACGTTTTCGAGACAAGTGACGCCACCGGGACTTAAGAATACAAGTACGTTCAGAAACGTTCCACCGTCGCCGAAAAACGCTATTAAGAACGTTAATCTGACTGCCAGAGCCATATCAAACAGTCCCGACGTTGTGTCGAGTTGCACCGTGCCTGACACCAAGAATATCAAAGCGCCTGACGTTATCAACAACAACAAAATTACGAACGAAACACCTAAAGTACCTACTAAACCAGTTGTGACTACGAAACCCAACGATAACCGACCGCCGCTCCGACCGGCACCGACTGTTGAAAAAAAACCAACTACTAAAGTAACACCGCCTCTTAAACCCGTGAACTCATCCTCAAACATGAACAAACAGATTGATAAGAATCCACCACTAAATCGTGCCAACTCAAAAGTAGACTCTAACGTTAAGGCAATAGCGGACAATTTAAATAAAAATAAGCCAAAAGTAGTGCCCAAACCCACTACGATAGCGAATAAAACCGAATCCGTCAACAAAACCACCGCAACGAAACTGACAGCTAAACCGTCTAATGTAGCCAGTCTACAGCAAAAATTCGAAAATAGGAAATCATTAGGCAAAGAAATTACCGTAGCGAAAAAATGAGCGACGCTAGAAATTATTTTACATTAATAATTAATTTATATAGAAATTTCTAGTCGATAACAATCGTAATCTAAAGTGATTATCTTGATGCGCCGATGGAGAATCGATTTGATGTGCGTAAATCGATAAATTGCTTCAAACAAACAGAATGAACATTCGAATTGTAAAAGTGTTCATATTTTGATATTGTAATACTTTTGACGGATAGACGAACGTATCACCTGTAAAATAAATGTGTATATTATAAAAGGATAGTATGGACCTTACTCCATGAAAACAATCATCCTTTTTGGACGATGGACTAATTTTTGCAACACATTTACGCAATATCCATACTATCCATAGTAAGAGATCTCTGTAAATATTTTTTCTCGTATTCCCATTAGTGATTTAATTAAATATCAAGTGTCTTATATTAACGTACATAAAGGTAAAATAATGTTTGATTTGTATTTTTATAAAGATTATATTAGCTGATGTTTGAGATTTTGTATATTATAATGTTGTGTGCGTGATTCCGGCTGTTTTAAGACATGGAGTAGAACTCTGTGTGTGTGATTTGTTTAGAAGTAAAGTTTCCTTTGAAATCGGATACACAATCGTTTCTTATATTTAATTATATACTTATATATTATATTTTTATAGAGTAACAAGTTAATTAACTGGGCTTTACAATGTAATACACGTGAATAACCAGAAGGTTTATAAAATTAAATAAATATGGTAATAATCCGTTTGTGTCAATTATGTGAATAAATATGTTTTACAGTAAAGAATCGGGTGTGTATCCGCTCTCACATTAATAGAATGTCAGCTTTATGATGGCCAACTCTACGGCTTCCATCAAAAAGTAAAATATTTAAATTATCCTCTTCATAATTTGTTCAAGGTGCTAGAGCATTACTAAACGTGCTTTCTATACTGTATAACTAATTTTATTTAAATGGAAATATGTATATTTTATCGTTGATTAATAATGCATTATTTAGCTTGGCAATTCTGACAGACTAGTTCTTTACTTAGCAACACTGCTAGTGTTACCAGATCGTGTGTATTTTTAGTAAATTTTACTCGGAATGTGCATTAATCCTGAAATTCAAACGTTGTTACGTATAAGACGGTGAAAATGCATTAAATAGTTTATTGTGTATATAAAATACGAGCATATTTCGTCCATAGTCATAACGTCACTGCCATTACAGCTTGGTACAAAATATGGTGCTGATTTGTCGCGAAATATAGATACGATATGTAATTAATGTTGATTCGATTGTGAATTTTTATATTTAATTGAATACAGTAGGCGTCGGTAGGTCAACCCTAATTGGGCGCGACATCTCATTAGTAAAAAATTAGTTACATTTAAAAAAATCGTGTTATTACAATTGTTCCATTGTGCATATAAGTAAATATGTATATCAATAATATTTCCCAATGATACCCAATTTAAATTTTATAACGATTCTAACATAGACAAATAGTGTAAAAATAAGTCTGAAGATTTACCGTTACTTGAGAGTATTTTGATTCATGATACTAGGTGCATTTGTATTCTGAGAATATTTTTATGGGTCGAACTCGAATCGTTGAACAGGTTGCGCCCGATTAAGGGTTAGATAATATAGATAATAGAAATGAATGGTACATTTAGCAAAAATAATTTAAATGTAACGAAAAGGTATTTTGCTATATTTTTCTAAAGCGAAATGATAGTTGTGTCTGATTACCTCGGTATAATGTTCGTGCATGGCAACAACCCTTTGCAGTTGGAATTCAACAACGAATTTGGTTCATATATACCCAGTGTATAATACAAATATTGACAAGAGTTCTACGCGCTACTCAACTGCCAAGGGTTAATAAATTAACAAAAAAATACAAATAACATACAATATTACATCGAAATTAGAACATTGTAGTGATTGTGATTAGGTTTAAGTGAAATATTGGAAAAGAGCAGCTCGGGTGTCTTGATGGCAGAATTTTTGTCTTATTAATAACATTTTGTCACATTTCCTCGCCAAGACTGATTTCGGCACATGTGTTTATATTTAGTGTGGTCCTTTTATTCATTATCTTTTGATGTTTTTGCTACCAAAATGCATTTTTAAAATCACTGTTTGACAGCCCCGCGGCGCAATTGGCTAGATACCAGCTTCCGAAACAAGAGGCCGCGGGTTCGAACCCCGCACCGAGACAAATGTTTCTATGATCCACAATTATTTGTTTCTGGTCTGGGTGTTAGTTACACCGAAAAGTCCCTCGTAGGAAACTACGAGAAATGATTCAGGTATCAGAAATGATACCCACGACACAAGACTTGATCTTAGTGTGGGGTCAGATATTTTTTATCAAGATATACTGTTCGTTTAATATAACTGTAAAATTTGGTAGCAAATGTATCAGTAAGCTAAGTATACTGAGAATATGTGAAATTGGATGTGGGGTGGACTGGCTTTTAGTATTAATAACACTATATAAATTACAAACAATTATAACGAAATATAAGAAAAACTGTTTATAGTCTTATGAAGCTTATAGCGCTTAACCATGAAGTAGCTTAACCAAATTGACATTGCTTCTTTAATTTTTTTAGATAGATAGATTGGTTTTGTACTTTACTAATCCTATTATTTAATGTATAAATTATTTTTTCTAGATATTTCCATACCTAAAAGGTAATTTAATTTTTATATCCTTTCAAATAAAAGTGCTAGGCCACCCTATAACCTCTTAAATCGTATATTAAGTGTATGAAGTGCTTAATTTCTCTTAGCTATCATTTAAAATTGTGATATACGAACTGCATAAAAATGAACGCGAAGTACATTAATTTGTAAATACAACCAAAGAAGTTCGTCTAAGAATTCGTTTTTTTTTTCATGTGACGATATCGTGACTAGACATGATAGTCACGATTGACGAGAATCACAATTACCTTCATTATTAAACTTAGGTAGCTTTTATTTTTTATCGCAAGACTGTGAAAAACAAAATGTGTCTATTTTTTGCACTTAAGTTAATTAAGACATTACATTAAGTATGATATTTTGTCGTATATTGTTAATTTAATGAAAGGGATGTGCATAATAAAACGTTTCATTTACAACTTGTTTTTTCTTTATTTAGATATTGGATATAAATCAATGTATGTCTGTCAGCCCATGTTTCTGCCGTATGAGCTAGAGGTCACCAATTCAGTCCCTGACTGGGGTGAAGTGCAACTGGGTTTTTCCAATAGGAAAATTTCATTAACAGCTCTAATTCTAATCGACATTGTGTCCGAAAAACTGCAATAGACTTGTTCTTCCCCCTCTCATTTTTCGCTGTTCTTCACTCTCCCCCCATTACGTGAGACTTAACTCTAAAGGGCGAAATGCGCACCTTTGTCTTATTATAAGTGAAACCGGTACTAGACACTGAAAAGTGAAAATATTGTCGTTTAGCGGTTAACTAAAATGCTTCTTATATTTAAACAAAGATGTCGCTAGTATCTCAAAGTTGGAAACATTTATCTGAATAACAGTTAAATACAGGGCTGCCAGATCGTATAATTGGATACAAAATATGTATAATCGGATGGTGAATTGTATCCATGATGATTTCGTATAATACGATACAAAAACATACGAAATGGAACGTGTGAAGAAATTTCAAAAAATTAAACTGTCTAAAAATCTAGGTAGGGTACCCGGTACAAGAGCTAGTCGAGTCTCGACTTTTTAACCACTTATCAAGCTAAGAATAATTGTAAAAAACAAAAAAAAAGAGCTACTCTCCATTTTTCGACTATTTATCTAGCTATCTAAAATTCTAAAAAAAAAGCACTACATTATAGAATGGATATGTATAATGCGATCAATTTTCGTATAATTGCAGATCCTAAAACGTAGGTATAGCTGCGAATTATTTGGTGGCAGCCCTGCCCAAAACTGACGTTTTTCCAATAAGGTACGACGTATGAGACTGCAACTGCATACTGCGTAGTTACACTGAGATACTGCCGCGCCGCAATAACAAATCGCAACGGAAAAGGAAAGGTAAGATAGGTGTGGATTTTGCGATAAGTGAAGACTGGGTGCTGTTGTGATTGATTCTTCTTCTTTTAGTGGCATAATACAAAATATTTTATGTTTTAACCCAAATATGTACTGTTAAAATCGTAAGTACAAAATATTACTAACTTAGTAAAGGAAGAAATTAACAGGATATGTTTTTTCCAAATCTACAGTGCCCAGCAGTGGGACGTATATGGGCTGATGAAGATGTAACCTTGTAATTTTGGGTGAACAATGGACTATTCGACATTTATGCGTATTTAGCCGAATCTACAAAGGATCAGTGAGAGACTCACTCGCCAAATATTTTAAAAGGTCGTACAGAAAAGGGTCAAATTTATTACCGCTTATGAGTTCTGCTGTTGAGTTTTTATTAAAGAAAACAACGCAATACGCTATTGCCGCTACCTACGCTATAAAGCCGCGTCATTAATGAGGCAGGCAAACAACAAATGTCCACAATTTATTTGACAGTGAAGTTTTACATTACCCTCATACAGTCATAATTATTGCGAGTCATACTTATCTTATACCTACCAAATCATTCAACTTAAACTTTCGAGCGACAAAGTGGCACACAATTTCGTAGGTACCTACTATGTATGTAGCTATAGGTACACCCTTAACAAAATCTGTTTTGTCGTTTTGTTGAATTAGTCACCACACTGCGTAGTAGCGAGGGATCGTCGACGTATTCAACGTTAACGAAACGAGAACGTTTAATCTGAGTCGATAGACTAGTTGAATTCGTCGACTAGTCCGTAATGTTAACGAATGAACGGTCTACGTAACATTATAAACGTTTTTCCGCGCAACGTTCATCTAGTCGAATTCTCTACTTTTTCACGCACTTACTTCTTTTCTATGGGCAGGGTTGGGCACTATTTGAATTACTTGTAATTGAAATACAAATACGTATTTTGTATTTGTATTTTAATTACTTTCTTAAAATGTAATTTGTAATTTGTATTTCAAATACGTGAAGCCGAAGTATTTTGTAATTAGTATTTCAAATACTTGAGGCTTCAAAATACATTTATTAAAATACATTTAGCCTTCATTTAGTATTAAGTTTGTGCTCATCAGGACCTGCAATAACAAAAAAAAACGCCTTTAAAAAAAACTAATCCAAAACAAATAAATATGCATTATTTTGTATTTCAATTAAAAATAGCTAAATACTGTATTTTGTATTTCAAATACCTTACCTAAATGTATTTTGTATTTCGTATTTTAATTACTTGTGATACAGTATTTTGTAATTTGTATTTCAATTAAAGCAAAGCATGTATTTTGCCCAGCCCTGTCTATGGGCAACCTTTTTCCCCGTAGAACACAAGGTTCTATCACGCTAAATCAACTCAAAGCCCCCGCTGTTAGGGCCCAAATTTATTTGCTCGATGTTGCAACGAATAAATTAACTTATATTATCAAACTAAGTTTAAGTACATGTCGTCGTCGCATTACCGGTCGATAAGAACGTATTGGACTTTAATTAGCCGTCTACGGATTCGACTAGTTTATTGATAGTCCATGGACCGTTCATTCGTTTCTTTAACGTCGACGGTCGATGTAATAAGTTCGTACATTCAACGCCCATCACTACTGCGCGGCGTAGTTACACTAAGATACTATAACAAATTGGAAGGGGGAGAAAAGTTTAAATAGGTGTGGTTTTTGCGATAAGTGAAGACTGGGTGCTCTTGTGATTGTTTAGTGACGAGAGACGACCCTAAATAATACAGTACTGAGTTATTAAAGTGTAGGTATGTGTTTAGAAATATTTATCTTCTTTTATCAGCTTTCTCCTCAGCGTCTTCAGACGTGAGTTGCGTGTCTAGATATAGATAATGTATTTGTTGTACAATAAAGTAATAATTGCTCTTTGTTGTTATGATAGGTCTTAATGACATAATACAAAATATTTTATGTTTTAATCCCAAATATGTTCTGTTAAAATCGTAAGTAAAAAATATTAAAGGAAGAAATTAACAGTATTAGTATGTGTTTTCCAAATATATACAATTAGTCCAGTCAAATTACGGCTCAAAATGGATTGAATAAACATGAAAATACGTAGTTTGGGGCTTATTAAGGATCGATAGGGGAGTGTATTCTGAGCTTAAATTCCAATTTGAGGGGTTCTCCGAAGGTCAGCTCAAGGTCATTTTGTTGAAAACGTGTTTGATTCGATATCTCGAGAATGGTTAGTATTAGGCAAAAATTGTAGAGACCTTTTCGCTTCTTAAAATTCCATAAAATTAAACGGTTGGGGAGAAAATGGCGAAAAATGAAAGATAAGGAGAAAAGAAGTAAAATTTTTGCCTTTCGGAAGTAATAAGTTGAAAAAGATTGACGATAAGAAAAAATGTTTCAGATAAAAAAGTTAGTAAATTTCATTGAGAAGAGAAAAGTTCTACAATTTTTTGCCTAATAATTACCACTCTCGAGATATCGAAGTAAACGCGTTTTCATCGAAACGACCTTGAGCTGACCTTCGGAGAACCCCTCAAATTGGAATTTAAGCTCAGAATACACTCCCCTATCGATCCTTAATAATCCCCAAACTACGTATTTTCATGTTTATTCATTTCGTAATTTGACTGGACTAAATGGAGGAGTAGTGATGACCTCGAGGTTTAGGCGCGCGGCTGAGAATCTCGGCGGTCGCTGATTCAAATCTCAGGCACACACCTCTGACTTTTCGAAGTTATGTGTGTATTCACAATAAATGATTCATTCACTTGCACAACTAAAAGTTCTTAGGAATTTCTTAGGTGTGTAGTTCACCAAACCACACTAGTCCAGTGTGTTGGACTAAGGCCTAAACCCTCTCAGTTGTAAAGCATGCCCTTGCCCAGCAGTGGGACGTAATACGTATATGGACTGATGAATCTTAAAGTGTTGACCATCTTAGTTAAATATAATTTTGGCATACTTCTGAATGCCATAGGTCTTTCTTCAGAGCTACACATATTATTTAGCTAAGTAAGATATCATGAGTGTATAAATGTGAATTGTGCCCCAAATGTTCAATCCTATGGTGTAGATTTTTTTGTAATATTCCAGGTTGAAGAAAATTGTACAAACAGAATTCTTTTGAAGGCTTTGTACACTGACAAAGAGGTCATGGATAGACAAGAAATGGAGAATATGCAGCGCAACACCCAATACTGCAAGGAACTTCATCAACAGTTGGTCAATAAGCAGCAGCAGCAGCAGTGCCAATACGAAGATACCCTCATTGAGAAGAAAATGCTTGAGGAAGTGATGAAGACCAATGCTGATGAGGACCAAAGGTAATGTTTACTTCAACTTGGTATTTAATTGTTGATGGCATTAGGAAGAAGACTACTGGACGGACATTGCTCAGATTTTGGGTTCATTCAAAAGATTAATAATATAGTCAAACAAAAACCCTGGCAATAACTGGCATATAAACTCGGTGTGTTTAACTAGAATAATTCTTTTTAGTGTACTTACTATGTCATCTTTTAAGGAAATATATGTCTACCATATTTCTGATATTTGTAAGAAAAGAATATTTACTTTTCTGGCTATAGTGAGAAACCATTGACAAGCTTATATCTTACCACATGTGATTCAATCATAATTTGGTGTACTGCCCCAGAGAGTTGCAGAAGAAGCAAAGAGATACAGAGGAGCAGTGGCATGAGATGGTGACGTCATCGCAGGCGCGTGCCGCCGCGAAGGAAAAGCAGAAGCAAATGATCATCATCGAGGATAGACAGATCGAGGAGCAGAGGCAATTTGCTGATGACAGGAGTGCTGCTTTGTATGTACCCACATTGTTAACTCATCAAGATCAGCCCATATACCTCCTATCGTTTACAACAGAGAGGATTAATGCCTTAGTACACCACGCTGGCCTAGTGTGAGTTGGCAACTACACACCTAAGAAGTACCTGAGAACTTTTTTAGGTGTGTAGGTTTCCTCACAATGTTTTCTTTCACCATTAAAGTACATGATAATTCATTGTGAAGACACACATAACTTTGAAAAATCGGATGTGTAGCAAAGATGCGCGCCTAAACCTGGAGGCCCTCACTATTATTATTGTTATTGTTAACTCAGGGTCCTAAATCATAAAATCTTTAAATCCCTTCGCCGGCATACTCACTAAAAATCCTCGGATGCTATCTTCGCGCTAAACAAGGCGATAGTAGTGACCGAGAAGTGCCCATAATGATTCCACGGCAGCTCAGGTATGAATTGATCTTTGTGGTGCCACTGTCTCATAGAAATTTGATGTGAAGCAATTCTGTTCCGTTTTAGCCGGCGAGTTTTATTACCAGTGCCCGAATTTGTTTAGATAGCAATCACCTTATGTGAAAGATTCCTAGTGGCTCAAGCGTGTTGCGTTCTTGGGACTAATTATGCCGACTAGTGAAATTTATCAATTTATTAACAATCAAATAAAAAAATAAAATATGTACAAATATCAGACCATAACATAATTAAAAATATTTGTTGATAGTGTTGAAGAAAGGGATCATAAGATGCGCGTCAAAGAAGAATTAAGAGATAAGATTGCCTGCAGGATGATGTCAGATGATGTGAGTATTGGTATCTGAAGACAGACAGTCTAATTGAATGAGGTTTGCGTATATCTATATAAATAAAAGAAAGTCGTGTTAGAACCAGGAGACGGACATAGGATCCCGATCCCGTGGGACGTGTCATAAAACGTGGAATAACAAAAACGAAAAGTTTATACATCTTGTTTTCATAAGAAATGTTTAAAGTTCCAAGTTATTATCATCAAAAGGGTAAAACTGTGGGTAAACAAAATGAATTTCATTTCAGGCAGCTTGTTTAGAACGAGAGAACATTACAGGACTTGTACAAGAACAAGAGTATCAGAAGAAGCACGCACAAGACGACATAGCGGAGAGAGAGAACTCGGTAAGAGCGAAGAAGGAAATGGGAGAAGATCTAACCAACCAAATGGATAGCATGAAGCAGGAGGCGCACAAACAGAGGGAGTTGGATGCTGACTTTATGAAAGCGGTATATATTTAATTAGTTAGGATTTTAGTTATTTATTTAGGGTTTAGTTTAGTTAGATTCAGTAGCCTGGCTTAGCTTTTTCTATTGACTATTTCTCTCAAAATCTGTTCTCCTTACTTTCCAGCTTTTCTTTTCCCTGTGCTCCTTCTGACTTCCATCCTCCTTCACCTTCAAAAAGCAGTTGAAAGAAACAATTTCTACTCATAGAACCCCAAATCTCATGAGAAATTTTATTTGTGTTATAGTAATGGTAGAACCTTGATAAAGTCAGTGAGTGAGTCATGAGTACATATTGTAAAATATTTATATGAAATGTCGAATTACTACTATATTATTACTATTATTGCTATCTTTTAATTTATCATACTGTTTAGTTTGTCATGTTTGAAGTAAGTTGTTACTTACTACTTGGATGCTTCTATTCTGCCTCCATTCCTCAATTCATTGTAGATTATTTTTGTTAGTTCCACATGATAAAAAAATCATTTATTATTTCTGTAGAATCTTGGTAAAATGAAGGATTACTTCTTATATTTATTTCATTTCATTATAGAATGAAGAAATAATGGTAGTGGGCGACCAAAAAGATCATGAAAAGGCTATGAAAATAAAGGAGAAAAATCACCAGTACGGCACAGACCTTCGGCAGCAGATTGAAGACAACACGTGCAGACGTGAAAATGAAAAGAAAAAGGAAAAGGCATTTGAGCAGGCTGTGTCGCACTATGACGAGAATTGGTAACTATCATCAACCCACTGCTGGGCATGGGCCTCCTCTACACCTTGGAATAAGGCCAAAGCCTTATTCCACCACGCTAGCCTAGTGTGGGTTGCGAGATTACACAGATTTTTAAAAACATTAGAATTTTTGGTGTACATGTTTCCTCACGATCAGTGTTGGGCAAAAGTTAATTGATCTAACAATTAATTAATTGTCAATTAACTTTTGCCCAACACTGCTCATGGTGTTTTCCTTCAACATTAAAGTATGTAATAATTTGTTGTCAAAACACACTATATGATCCTATTATTTTTCATTATGATGGATCATGGTTTAAGCTCTGAATCACTGAGCAGCCCGTTGAGGTGTTTTTCCATCATTTAAGAGCCTAAGAAGGAATATGTATGGGAATTGTGGTGCGGGTATCAAGTATATGTGTGGACATATACAGGTGGTACTGGTAACGGGACACACCTTGTATGTCGTTGTTGTTTCTCGCAAAGACATCCAGTGCGTGTTTGTGTGTGTGCAGGCGTTTAGAAGTGGGACTGGAGCACGATCGCGTAGTATCTGCCCACGGCGCTCGCGTGCCGGAGTGTCACTCGGACTTGCCGTTTCCCAGAGATGGCGCAGCTAGCGACCCCGCGCCGTAGTCACTGCACACACCAGCGCCGGCAGCGGACACCCCACGTGCGACACGCAGGGCAGGCCATCAGTAACAATATTAACCACGGGCTTGGCCAACGTTAACCACACGCTTGACATCTTGTAGCAACTCACGGTACAGAGGAGCTTCAGGCGCTTTCCTCTCGATAAAAATTTAAAAATTAATAAAAACAAATAAAAAATATAAAAACAAAAAAAATATATAAAAATATATAAAAACAAATAAAAAAATATAAAAAATACAAAAACAAACAAAGTATAAAAACAAAAAATAAAATAAAAAAGGAATTAAAATTCTTTAATGCTTAATTGTTTTGACTAATTTGCAAATCTTTTTGTTGAAACGAATTCTGTGCTTTTTAAATTTCATATTATAAAAAGGAGCACCTAGTTAGTTATCAATTCATTCAATGAACATATAGGCTGTTTGATCATTTTTACTACTCACAAGTCACACATTTCAGTTTACAGGTGATTACAAATTATTTGCCCATAAAGGATTAAGTTACTAAAGACTGTAAACTCATGATAAAGAAATCTAAAAATCCTTTTTTTTTCATACAATCCAATCAGCTATATAACCACTTGGTTAGTTGACGTAGTATACTTGTAGAAAAAAATATATAAATTCCATTTTCAATTTAAAAAATACAGAATTGCATGCAAAAAAATTTATTGGTATTAATTTTGAAATGATGTAATTATTTAATAAATTTAATGGGTTTAATTTTTTTTCTTAAAAGAGTTTTCATTCTATTTAATAGTCAAAAGAATTATGCTTGATAAGGTTGTCAAAATGATTAAAAAGATGCTAGAATTAATATCTTAACATTTTTTATTGACTTAGCGTTAGACTCTAAAGACCTATTAATCTTTGTCATCTCGCAAGTGTTCTTACCATTGAATGCCAGGAGAAATAAATTGTTGGATCTGAAATAAAGTAGTATAATAAATTTTTGGATATCGATTCCTATTAATTTAAAAATCTGGAGACAAAATGTACATTCACATATCATGATATTTATTAAAAATACAGTATTGGACACCACAGGAACAGAAATAAAATAAAATAAAACTAAAGACATGTTACGTAAAGATATGTTTATTAAATGGATTGTGAATTTTAATGATATATTCTGTCCTTTTATTAAATTATGAGCTATTGCATTGTGTTTTTATAATACCCATATGTTTCCGTAAGTATTGTGGTTGATTGTTGAAGAGGAAAAAAGCATATAACGTACGAAATTAAGGGACTATGGGGAATGCAGAGCTCTGATTTTGGCTTTAGTCCTTAAGAATAGCTTGAGTAAGTAACTGAGTGGCTTTTTATCAATTGAAGTTGAGGTGATTTGTCGTGATATAGAGGGTTTTCTATATAAGAAAGTTATAGGCTGTTACAAAAAGCTACATAAATGAAGCATTATATTTTTATCGCAAAAAAATCTCAGTATCCTTCTTGACGATTGCGACCCGTTGCCTCATTGCTAGCAATGACGACAAGACTTGCTACAATTATTTTGTGTAAGGAACGTATTCAACTTGGAAAATATAAGATGGTTATTTCTAGCTATGTATGAGAGATAGTTATATAGGATTTTCCTTTATTCCGCTAATCCGCACAAGACTAGCGAGTTGGCCTGGATGTGAGATTAATGGAAAAAAATCTATTAAATAAAAATCGATTTCAATAAAAATAATCGGTTTCTGCGTAAAAATCGATTTTTTTCTATTATAATATATTGTTATAAATAAATGGTGTCGGGTAGCAGTCGCCGGCATCACGATTCACGTCGGCTGCCTAGGTATATAACGGGCGCTGCTGCGCGTCACGCTCTGTCCGAACGTCTACGCGTGTCTTGTGTTTTCACTGTTTCAGTTTACCCTCAGTGATGTTAATATTTAGTAATTTCAATTTCGTTGGTTTGTTACGGCCCCTGGTCAAATAAATCTTAATTAAAAAATCAATTAATATTCACATTTCTAATAATATTATATAAAACTAAGAGATTCATATTAACAATTTGTCAGATTAAAAATCAAATAAAATGATATGAATAGAAAAATAACCAATTCAAAACTAAAAATCAAAGCGAATGTTCCTTTAAACTTTCAAGGCAAGGAATATGTTAATTATATGTATGTGGAGGACAGCCAAGAAGAAGATTTTGAGATGAACGGAGATTTCGGTAGTGGTCGGACCCTAAGTAGAAACGAAGGAGTTATGTAAGAAGGTGGATTTGGAGAGTGCAGTAAAAAGTAAAGAGTGGTGAACTAAGGCCTAAACCCGCTCAGCTGAAGAAAAGGTCCATGCCCAGCAGTGGAACGTATATGGGCCGATGATGATGATGAAGAATTATATTATTTTTAATTGTCTAAATTGAGATCACAAACAGTTATTTGTTAATCGTCATGGCGAAGGGAAGACGAATCGGGAACTGAATTCGTTTAAACTCAAATTTGGGATTTAAGTTTGTTTAGGATTTTTAGATTTCGAAGCATAATGACTACCGAGACCACCTTCAGTTCTAAATTGTAAACCAGGCATAACCAAAGAGTTAATAAATTCAGTTAATATATTTTCCTTAGTTAAATCAAAATACATTTCTGAACGACAAATATTTGACAGCCAATATTAATTGACAAATGTCAGAAAAAAAGGGCGGGAAGTGTTCGGATTGGAGGGCGCGTTTTTTTGTTTTTCTCACATATATTTTTTTTTTTTTCTTGATAGTGGGGAACAGGGGATTAAGTGTTGCTTGTCGATGTTGTGTGTGGTGTGTTTGATTTAGTTTTCCCTTTTTTCTTCCCTGTCGCGCTGTATCTGGTGAGTCTTGTCTTTTCTGGTGATTGTTGGCGAGAGGATGGAGGAGCCTCCCGATCCAGGTGGGACGGTCCCACCGATGCGGTAGGACGGGGAGAGGGGAGGCGAGGCGTGAATCGGATGCGCTGTGTGCAATATCGACGAGTGTTGCTTGATTCTCTGTTCACTATTGTAATGAAGGGATTAAGGGTTGTATGTGGGAGGGACGGGGGGCGCGCCTCCAGTTTGGGAATTTCCCGCCCTTTTTCTTTCATCATCATTCATAATTCATACTAATGAAAATAAATTACTGAAGACTTGGCAGCATGGTCTTCGACCTTAGCCGGTTCCTTGAGGAACAGAAACAAAAAAAAAACAAAAAAATTTGACATATGTCAATTCCCTATCATTACTTTAAATAACTGTTATAACGAAATATGACATATAGCTAAAACAACTTGAACCTGCAATGTAAAATCCACAGACAAATGAGTAACGCTTATAGTGATTATTGATTACCTATGATTAGTCAATCTGTGGAGTGTGGAATTATCTGCCAAAAGGGAAAGCTTGTTTTACGCGCGCCTAACAATTTATTTGGAGTTTACATTATTATTCTCTGTAATTTAAAGGATAATATACCAAAATGTAAGTATGCCGATGATCAATATTTTAAGATTTATTAATTTGTGCTAAAACATAGCATAATTCATGTACGAATTTTGTCATCAGGGCTAGCACATCCAAACCACGCTCAGAAATGACTCTAGAAGAGTTAGCCAAAATTGAGGAAGAAGAATTCAGTACGGGCCCCCTATCAGTGCTCACACAGTCCGTTAAAAACAACACACAAGTGCTTATCAACTGTCGTAATAACAAGAAACTGCTTGGTCGCGTGAAAGCGTTCGACCGGCACTGCAACATGGTGTTAGAAAACGTTAAAGAAATGTGGACGGAAGTGCCACGGACAGGAAAAGGCAAAAAGGTACTTTTATTTATACCAATTGCAGGTCATGAGATTAGTATATATTAAACATAACTTTATAAGTTCTTATAGGTTAGGTCTATGAAGTGTTAAATTTGTTGCGAACGCATAATTATAATATAGTATGATATCTAGAGTTTGCAATTCCGCGTTCCCGCATTCCCGCATTTTTTTGACTCGGCAAGGTAATTCAGCTTTTACTGAAGGCCTATTAGCTCCATCACAACAGCGCGGGCGCGTCAGTCAGATCGATCAACCGATCGAGCGAAGTAAAGGATTAAAATTGGTTTATTTGTTTGTTTAGGTAAGATAAGTCCATATTAACACGCAGGAAACCTTATTGATTACAAACCCCCTACCTAACCTCATAAGAACTATGAAAAAGTACTTTTTCTATTAGATATTGTATGAATGATTCAATTTTTTTTTTTTTAATATAGTGTAACTAAACTACAGGTAATAAAGCATTATTATATGCATAGATTTGTATTTTTAAATTTTACTGCGGGATTGCAAACCCTAATGATATCCGTATAGGCAGTAGCCTATACCAAGTATAGTATGGGACACAATCAATATGTAAATATGAAAATTGCATAATATTAGAAGATTTTAAATTCGAAATTATGTTCTTTGTATTAGATACAAAAATTACAAATTTCAAAATCCAAATGTTGAAATATATCCATATACTGACAACTTCTCCTCTATAACTCTTATATGGTAAAGTAATAAAGTTATAATTATTTTCCAAATGGATGAAAATTATAGGAGTATGTCATGAAGTCGTCTCAGTATCTAATCATGTTTTTGTGATGAAATTATACAAACCACATTTTCAAATTGGCAACTTATTTCTCATATTGTGTGACCTGAGTTTGCACAGTGGTTAATAATACAGGTTAATAGTTTGGAATTGTCAATAATATGTTGGTATAAGTTGTCAATACAATTCATATTGTTATTGTTAGGAATAGACCAACATTTTTGTTAAAGCTTAACTCTAGTAGTTTTTTTTTTACTGTAATAAAGATGAGATGAAAAATGAAACACAAGACTTAACTTTTAAATATTTGATTAGCTTATTTACTTTGTTTCACCATGGGCTATGTTAATGATAATGCAATTTTATGATATTTTTAATTGACTATGATTTGATTAATTTGAGATTACCCATATTTGTCTATAATGAAAGTAAAGCTTTAGTGAATTTTTTATTAATATTTTTAAATTATGTGTTTCAGGGCAAGGCAGTTAATAAGGATAAATTCATTTCAAAAATGTTTCTTCGTGGTGACTCTGTGATTTTAGTTCTTAGAAATCCACTGGCTACTGCTGCAGGGAAGTGAAAGAAAATACCTCACCATTAATTATAATATTATCAACCATATTAATACTATGGTCCAATCCTTCTTTATGTCAAACATTTTTTATGTAAGTTAGGATTTATATTCATTAAAATAAGTTGTCAAATGGGTATTTCAAATAAACCAAACAATTGAACAATTGTTTTTATTTTCAACCCAATTATAACAAATAGTAAACATTGTAATAATGATAAATCTAAGATACCTATATATACATTTATGCCTGTATTCTCCTAATGGTTAGGCAGAGGTGCATTTCTGCACCCTCATTTTGCCTAATGTGTTTTCGTTCAACATAATAGGAGTCAAGTCTATAACCATTTATCAAGCTCAATCCAGACCCTGTTCTGCTACGGATAATTTCTAATGGAAAAGGTAAAAAAATAAAATAACCTGACTCGGGACTTCTAGATCGCTCGGCACATACTTGTGCAGAGAGAGCCTTTAGGCAAACTAATAATATATAAAGATACTATTTATGGTATAATTGTGTGCCTTACGATCGAAAGGACACGCGCCGGGTAAATGTAATTGTTTTTTTCATTAGCATACAATATTCTTAGTCTAAAAACATGGTGTCTCAAAATTCAGTTTAAAAATCTCATAAAACTATTATAAACTGTATATGAAAATGCATTTTGGCCTACCCTGTCGAGCAGGGTTGTCATTCAATAAAAATTGATTGCCGTGTTTTGTAGAAAATTTTGAGAAATTGCCGTGTTTCATATTTTATTCAAAATACATTAAATTCTTATCATCTGATGTGTCATAAAACACAGCAGTGAAATTCTGCCGTGTACCCTGTTTTTTTCTCCAACTGACCCCAATTGCCATGTCAATGGCAACCCTGCTGTCGAGTGTACTGGCGCGATTTTACGTAGGTACCTAATATATCGTCGATGAAAATGCTTGATAAATGAAAACTTGTGATATAAAACACATTGCAACTGGCATCGAATTTATTCCTGCAAGCGATTAATTTTTGAACCGATTTGAAGTCGTTTTCTAAAAATATAGTCAAATAATCCGTTTCAAATAAATTTTAGCAATCCTACATTAACACAGACATAGCCAACGATACGTTATTGACAGATATTTTGAAGGATACTTGCTATCTCATATGTATTATGCTTTTTATTATTTTTAAGCGTAATCAATTTAATTCGATCTGGGAAATCAAGTTAAATTTTTCTAATTTGAACATCGATTCTTCATATAATATCGACATTTTGTTGACAAATAATCGATTCCTCGACTAACCGATGACAGATCGTCATCCCTAGACCTTATTATTGTCTCTAGCAAGGGAAGCACCAATTTTATAACAACAAATTAAAAATCTGCGTACCTTTTTTCACAGCTTATTTTAGTTTATATTGTTTTTATTTTTATCACTGATTACATTAGTGAATAGATAACATGAATATAGTGTTTGTGTAGTCTTAGAGTTGTGATTTATATTGAACGAATCTTCTAATAAGATTGCCGACAGGTAAATATTAAAAATACTGCCTAGATCGGCAAATAAATACATCTAAACAACACTTTTCATGTGAAACCAAAACACCTGTTTGAAGAAAACGGAATTGGCAGTAGGATTTAAAATTATCTAGAAATAGTTTTTGATAATAATCAGGAATTAAAGTCTCAAATATGATACTTCGTCTGTCTTCTCAAGACCTTTAGACATCGGACCTCTATAGATATAATGTTACCTTTTTATAATTGCCTGAACTTAACAAAAAAATAAATAATTGCAAATTATGTACTGAATAAATCATGAGTTACAATGTAATAACTGCATTAAAAAAACAGCTTTTCCATCCAACCTTTTAGATAGTCATGAATTGATATTTTTTTATTTAGTTAATAGTGTTCTCCTCCTTTCTCAGTTGATTATATGAGGGCTTATCAGCCCTCAGTTGATATGATTGACTCTAAAGATAATCACATCTGTATTCCAGTGGCTGTACTTCCATAGAAGCCCAAAAGTGTTACAAGTTAATCTGTAATGTCTAGTTTATAATTGTTTATTGTGTAGTAGGACATTCCCATTTAATTATATGTCCATTCTCATTTATATTATGTCAAATTGCTTTTGTTAAATAAAGATTTAGAGCTTAAAGATTATTGTTTGGATTTTTTAAGACAAACTGGGCTTTTGGGCTTTTATGGAAGTACCGCCAATGCTGTATCCAGAAAGGTCAGGCAAAGAGTATTAGATATAAAACCCCTTTACTTTTGTGTTAAAATCACACATAATAAGTAAGTCTGGTTTTCTTCTGCTTATTTTCATGATTTTATAATGAAAAGTAAGCAGTGATGGCCTCGAGGTTTAGGCGCGCGGTCGAGAATTTCGGCGGTCGCAGGTTCAAACCCCAGGCACACACCTCTGACTTTTCCAAGTTATGTGTGTATTCACAATGAATTATCACTGGCTTTAACGGTGAAGGAAAACATCGTGATAAAACCTGCACACCTAAAAGTTCTTAGGAATTTCTTAGGTGTGTAGTCCGCCAACCCACACTAGGCCAGCGTGGTGGACTAAGGCCTAAACCCTCTCAGTTGTAGAGGAGGCCCGTGCTCAGCAGTGGGACGTATTTGGGCTGATGACGATATTTACTCCTTGCCGAAGCCAACTGTCTGAACCAAGTCATATTGCAAGAACAAAAGGCAGTCCACAATCATCATTTACTATTAATTTCTTTTTAAAAACATAGATATACTAAGGATTTAGATGTAGAAACTTCTAATGCCACCACTATTGTGACAAGGTTTAGTTTTCTTATGCATTACTTGATATAATATTTACACAAGCAAAATGTGATCAAATTTTTCACTCTCAGATACAATCTTTGACAATATTACTGTCTTATAAATGTGGGGGCGGCTTTGTCCTTGTTCAATTTTAAATCCCACACTCATTCTTAGGGAATATTGCATTTTCTCAGGATAGAAAGTAGCTTGTCTTTTCCAAGGTCCTATGTATCTCTATAGCAAAAATCAATCCAATTGGCCCAGCACTGTAAGTGTGAAAGTGTAAAAAGCAGACAGAGTTATTTATAATATTAGTATGAATTGAAGGATGAATGTTTGCATAAATGCGAAAGATATTTACTGTGCAGAAGTGAATGGTGAAGTCGGTCGAGGACGGCCCAGGTGCACCTATAAAGAGCATATAGGTAATTTACTGAAAAAGGGCAATATAAAGAGTCCTCGAAACCGACGTGCATGCATGAAGAGGATAATGTCAGTGGAGGAAGCGAAAGAGGTGTGTTTGGACCGTGGCATTTGGCGCTCTATAGTCTCTGCCTACCCTAACGGGAGACAGGCGTGAGTTTATGTATGTATATAAATTTTATGTCTAATTTCCCAAAATACTACATCAAATTTTGTAGGTGTTTTAGTAAAACATGCAACTCCCTTAATGATCAAAAATAAAAAATATCTTAAAGCTATGATTCAGATGTAAGGCTCCTCACATAATATGTTCAATTTCCATGCGGGATAAGGTACCATTTACCAACATAAGACAGATTAATGTGGATAATTTTAGATTTTACGATGAGGTATAATCATATGTAGATATCAGGCATGGTATAAATCTTTGTAAGCAACAATAATAGACGTGAAAGTGTGAAATTAATGTCTCAATTTTTTTTAAATGTGGAATCATAAGGTTCTGTGTTGATATCTAATTATTTTTATCTGTTATTAAACTCTCAGTTGCAGCACATAATCTAGATTAATTCCCAATAAATGAAAGTGTTACTCTCTAATATGTGATTTTAAAATACACAACTAGCGAAATATTGGTGTAGAAACTTTTTTATTACCTCAAGGATGGAAGTTTGGTAGAGTGATCACTATATGTTCTGACAGTAAGTGCAAAATGGTCCTTATAAAATATTAAATGATGTCATATAATCACAATAATTGATTGCTGTAATAGTTGAGAAACATTCTGCCTCCCCATATAAACAAAACTTGTAATGTACAAAAATATTTTATTTTTTACACATTTTGTTTTAAGATAGGCACCATGGTGTCCAAGCTATCAAAGCAGGGAATTTTGAAAGGGTATGTTGACTCATATTGTCTTGTGTGCGAGAGCTATTTCAAATGTCCAACGATACTTGATGGACATGTGCTGAATCCTACTCACAAGAACAATCTCAATAGTGCTGGATATGTGGAGAAATACAAAGACAATTACATCAGGAAGGTAAGTATTACTTTATTACAATTTGTAGTTTTTAGACTTACAATTAGTCACACAATACAAGTATATCAGGAACTAAAATAGGTTTTTTGGTAGTGGAAGGGTCAAACCTGCAAACCCTTATTCCACAGCCTTATGCACACAATTGCACACCAAAAGCTATTAAATGATAATCATCCTTTTTAAAAGCTCATTAACCGTTGTCTTTGAATATTATATTTATAATGTGTTTGCAGGTTAAAAAGGGATATTTTTGCGAATTTTGCAATGCCCTTTTGCCAACAGCTGCTAAAACAAATGTCCACATAGAGGACCCCAAACACATAGCAAAGAAAGGTGCTATGCTCCTTAAACGTGACGGGAATAAAGTGGTGGCTTTTGAAAACATCATAATAAGGGACAAAGCGTGGAACGGTCTTGTAGATGACACTTGCTTTGTGTGCAACGCTGAGTTCGAAGATGAAGAAATGCACAAACGAGAAACATCGCACAAACTCAACTTAGTTCAATGCAAAACTGAGTTTGGAACTTGGGGCACAATCTATCGGAAGGTAGGCGATTTTTAATGAAATTGGCTTTTACTTATTAAATCCTTACTGTACTTTAGTTATTTGTAAAAACAATGTAAATAATAAGCTCGGCCGGGGAATTTTTTAAAGTCTTTACCTTTTATGATACACACCTCTGACTTTTCGAAGTTATGTGTGTATTCACAATGAATTATCACGTACTTTAACGGTGAAGGAAAACATCGTGATGAAACCTGCACACCTAAAACTTCTTACGAATTTCTTAGGTGTGTAGTCCGCCAACCCGCATTAGGCCAGCGTGGTGGACTAAGGCCTAAACCCTCTCAGTTGTACAGGAGGCCCATGCCCAGCAGTGGGACGTATTTGGGCTGATGATAATGACGACATGATGATAAGTAATCATCATCATCCCAAATACGTCCCACTGCTGGGCACGGGCCTCCTCTACAACTGAGAGGGATGATAAGTAAGATGTTTCCTAAAAGTGTATCATGCGATGAGAAGTCACAAAGTATAGAGGAATGTAAAAACCGAATAACCTTTTGCCCGGCCACAGAACCAAAAAGTCTTGAACTCATTCTTATCTTGATATTACTCTTAGTGTGCTTAGCTTTAATTTATATATATTCTGATGCATTTATAAATAACATTTGTCTTAATACAGATTGACGATGATTCCTTCCATTGCCTTCCATGTAATAAAGTATATTCCATGATGACTGTTGCTACACATTTCGACACAAATGAACATAAAGAGAAATGTTTAAAAGGCTGCACAAAAACAGATAATGTTCCAATAACCAATACAAAAAGCAAAACCACTGTTGACATAAAACAATTGCTCGAACCAAAAGTACCTCACCAAGAACCGTTGAAAAAGCGAGTTATACGTCGTGTCGGCAATCTCAATATAAATAGACCTTTTATAATTCGCACAATTACACAAGACTACGAGGATTACGTTGTCACAGTCTTAAAAGCTACTTCTTACTTGGTTAGGAAGGAGTACGATAAAATGTGGTGCATCGTATGCGAATGGCAAATGGATACACAGCCTGCTCTCAACCACTTAAATGAATCCCATCATAAAGCGTTAGTGAACCTCCATAAGACTCGTCTCGAACGATACACTCGAGCTGAACTGGCCGCTGAGCAACAAATTATTGATGCTATTGATAAATTCGAGAATAATAACGTCAATATTGATGTGACTGTAGGAACTGCTGTGTGCCAAATATGTTTCAAAAGCATTTGTTATGTTTACGAGCACATTGACAGACATATCAAGGAACATAAGCAGCAAGCTAAAACGGATAGAACAGTACCAAAAAAATCTAATACAAAAAAAGCTGTTCAAAGAAAAGGTAACAGAGCGTTTGAAAGTAATAAATATAATGAAACAGGTGAGAAGAAAAATGTAATTGTATTGCCACCTCCTGAAGCGACTACAGATGGAAGTAAAATTGATGAACCTAAACAAGAAACAGAACCAGTATCTGACGTGACTGAAACTACTAAAAACGTAAACGCCAAAACTCATAACAGTCGGTCACAAATGAAGAAAGAAGAATTCGTTCGAGAAGTCAGTAGATCGAGCTCCGTCACTTCTTTAAACGATCCAGAAACAATAGAGTGGGCTGCTGAAAACAAAATTACTTTCGATCATATAAACAAAATAGCTTTCTGTAATATCTGCAACTCAAAATTGCCAATGTGGTTGAAGAATATAAAGGAACACGTAGCCGGAAACACTCACAGGAAATTATTTGTTAAATACATCAATAACGAATTGGTGAAACCGAAAAAGCCGAGGAATTTCAAAGTGGCGACGAAAATTTATATAAAGTCGTTCATTTTGGTCGAAACTTTATTCTCCCAGCACTTCATAATAAACAATAAGCTCATGATAAATTACAACAGCATGTGTTTCTTGAAGAAGACTCATGGGGATTTTTTGAAGTGTGCGCTATGTAGTATTGATATAGTGGACACTCCATACGCGATCGAAGCACACAGAACTATCAAGAGGCATTCGGATGCGCAACAAGACGCGCTGGTTATAACTTCGCTGGACTCAGAATTTGTGAGAGAGGTAAGTAGATTTATTTTATAAAATTTATTTTAGCTAAACGAGTTTACATCAAGATATTACAGAAAATGAAAAGATCAAGAAATGACGTCCCCGTGGCGCAGTTGGCTAGACATCAGCTTGCGAAACGAGAGGCCGCGGGTTCGATCCCCGCACCGAGACAATGTTTGTGTGAAATATTTGTTTCGGGTCTGGGTATGTGTGAGACCGAAAAGTCTCTCGTAGTTTCACATATCAACGACGTAAGACTTGCATCTTAGTGTGGTTCAGACCTATGTATGTGACTGTTGGGTGTATTTAACCCTATCCCACCACACACCCGCCACTCTAACTCCTGTGCTCCAGGATCAACAGCGGCACACACAGTATTGACGCCGAGCACTAAAGCTCAACGAATCTAAGGGAACCTAATTTGTCATAATCCCGCAACTAAGTTGAATCAGAAATACGATATAAAAGAATTGAGAATTGTTGGGTGTATTTATTTAAATTACTTATTGCACTTTCGGCCCTGGTTACTCATTATAAAAATTGGTTCTAAAACTTGATGCTGTTATTATTCATCTTCTGTTAGCCCGGCCTAGTTTAATCCCATAGTAGACAGACAGAGTTGCCTCGTGGTTTCACTCACGTCAAGTTTTATTGCCTATACAATTATTCAATATCATCATCATCATCGGCCCGTATACGAGTACGTCCCACTGTTGGGCACGGGCCTCTCTCTTTTCAATATAAAGATTTTTTTAATGCTATTCCAGGCTATAAAATCCCGCCTAAATCTGCTTACAGACGGAGTTCAGCGAGTACCACTGCGGTTTCTGCAACCACATGGAGAAGGACTGGGCGGATCTGACGAAGCATCTCACAACCACTGAGCACAAGGAGAGCAGGACTGCTGCAGCCTGGCGTCTACAGGAATACTCCGCTAAATAGTAGATTAAATACCGCATTAATTACCCACTTCTGTATCCTCGAAGAAAGGCAGAGGTGTACTTACAACCACGGTTTGACAGCTAATTGTTGTTATTCAACAATAACAATAACTGTTGTTGTTACCTATGTAATATGGGATAAGCCTATTGCAGTTCTTCAGGCGCATTTTAGACTCCATGATGCTACCGAAAATTTTCCCATGGCAAAAAGCTTTATCACTTTTTACTATCCGAAAATCTGTTGGTTGCTCAGCAAAAATTTGTACCAGGAAACCAATGAGGTTGTTAATACACTTTTTGTTAAAGTTGTAAGAATTATACTTACTGACCTCTTACAACTTTTTACATCAATATTCAGCATTTACTTGGGCATTTTGGTCAAATAATTTTTTTAATGTTTATAGAAGATATTTGTACGAGAATTTATTGGCAACAAAACCCCCCAAAAGTATGGGAGGCCAATGGTCAGCATTGGGACCTACTCAACATCTCATATACATTAGAGCATTATGATAGATGTGTGCCATATTTATTAAATAAGTTTGCATAAGCATTGCTTGTTTATTCTTGTGGAAAGGTGTAACACACCTTAGAAAAGATAAACTTTATTAATCACTTAATATTGACACATAAAACATAATTATGTATGCCTCTTTAGTTTTGTATTTTATAATTTATGTAACATTCCATTTAATCAAATTGTTTTAGATATTGTTTGTAATTTTCATACATTTGATCTAAAAATTGTACCTGATAATTATGTCTTTAGAAAAACTTCGAAAATGTATTAAAATTAATTTTGGAATTTAAATTTTAATGGAAATTAATCCAATCCCGATAATGATTATGATTACAACTTGTTACTTATTATATGAAAATCGAAATCTTCATTCATTGAAAAACTTGTTTCCTATATTTTATTATTGTTTGTTTTTAAAGATATATTATGTGAACATATCTTTATGAACGAATAGTCTAGTCAACAAGTTCAAAAACGTGTTAAATAGAAATAAAGCTCCTAAAAATATGTGCCATACCTCATTCGATTCGGAATGACGTCTAGAAAAATGTTTTTTAAGGGCATATTAGCACATAAAAAATTGCAATAGTTATTAACAAAATAAGAAAAAAAAACCAAGGTATTTAGTTTTTCGTTAATAACTTTTAAAATAATGATATTTAAGGAATTATGAAAAAAGATCCTGAAAGAGGAGGAAATTTCCAATAAAAAAGTCCTTACTCCCGGAACTCTATCTATATTATTTATAACTTTTATTTAACGCTGGAAATAGCGCTCCGCGAGGGCGTTACGACATAGGCGCGTCGTCTAAAAAGCCGGTATATCACCTAAAATAATTTATTTCTAATATTAAATAACAATTTAAAAATTTGAATAAATTATGGTGTAATCTAGACACTTGAACGAAAATAACCACGGCGAAAAATATTTTTTTTGACAACTTTTCAAAAAGTTACACCATTGTTAATTAACTAATGTTTTTCCAATCTCTGTTTTTATAAATTACGGCATAAAAGTTTCAAAAATTAGTCTAAAAATATTTCGCTTCGTGGAGCTCTTCTTACTTAAGTACTTAATAAAGTTATGCAAAAAAAAATTATTAAAGTTTATTATTTTGTTAATTATATTTTTTTTAAATAGACTAAAAATGAAATTTCTAAAAAATGTTATCAAAACATTTTTTTTTGGTAATATCTTATTATTGCTGTTTTTGCATCTAATATAGGTATTAATTAACATTGGAAAAAAAAATGTTACGTCATTTATTAAGAAATTGTTTATAAACAAATAGACTATTTTGCGATTTAAAAAAAAAATTTTTTTACTATCTTATTGCAAAGGTAAAATGATGATTTAAAAAAGAAAAAAAAAATCTTAAATATTTCTTTTTATTGTTTATAATCCTTTTTTTTATATTTCAATTGTTTAAATAATTAGTTAAGAAATTATTTTATTCTTAATAATCATCATTGACCCTTTTCAATGGAATAACAGAGAAATATATTTTTTTTATAAATAATTTAATTGTTTATTAACTTAACTTCAAAAAATTACAAAAACAACCATGTATAACAAAGTTAAGAAATTTTATTTTTTAAAAAATTAAGAAAAAAAATTTTTTTTTTTAATTTTCTTAACTTTGTTATACATGGTTGTTTTTGTAATTTTTTGAAGTTTTCGAAAAAAAATATAACGGTTAATATTATTTGTTTATAACAAATTGTTAAGTTAATAAACAATTAAATTATTTATAAAAAAAAAAATCTCTGTTATTCCATTGAAAAGGGTCAATGATGATTATTAAGAATAAAATAATTTCTTAACTAATTATTTAAACAATTGAAATATAAAAAAAACGATTATAAACAATAAAAAGAAATATTTAAGATTTTTTTTCTTTTTTAAATCATCATTTTACCTTTGCAATAAGATAGTAAAAAATTTTTTTTTTAAATCGCACAATAGTCTATTTGTTTATAAACAATTTCTTAATAAATGACGTAACATTTTTTTTTCCAATGTTAATTAATACCTATATTAGATGCAAAAACAGCAATAATAAGATATTACCAAAAAAAAATGTTTTGATAACATTTTTTAGAAATTTCATTTTTAGTCTATTTAAAAAAAATATAATTAACAAAATAATAAACTTTAATATTTTTTTTTTGCATAACTTTATTAAGTACTTAAGTAAGAAGAGCTCCACGAAGCGAAATATTTTTAGACTAATTTTTGAAACTTTTATGCCGTAATTTATAAAAACAGAGATTGGAAAAACATTAGTTAATTAACAATGGTGTAACTTTTTGAAAAGTTGTCAAAAAAAATATTTTTCGCCGTGGTTATTTTCGTTCAAGTGTCTAGATTACACCATAATTTATTCAAATATTTAAATTGTTATTTAATATTAGAAATAAATTATTTTAGGTGATATACCGGCTTTTTAGACGACGCGCCCATGTCGTAACGCCCTCGCGGAGCGCTATTTCCAGCGTTAAATAAAAGTTATAAATAATATAGATAGAGTTCCGGGAGTAAGGACTTTTTTATTGGAAATTTCCTCCTCTTTCAGGATCTTTTTTCATAATTCCTTAAATATCATTATTTTAAAAGTTATTAACGAAAAACTAAATACCTTGGTTTTTTTTTCTTATTTTGTTAATAACTATTGCAATTTTTTATGTGCTAATATGCCCTTAAAAAACATTTTTCTAGACGTCATTCCGAATCGAATGAGGTATGGCACATATTTTTAGGAGCTTTATTTCTATTTAACACGTTTTTGAACTTGTTGACTAGACTAGAACGTAGGAATAGAAACGCCAAAAATATTTGTGATAGACATTTTTTAGTTAAGAATCTTGGTTTCTACATGTATTCAATTTCATTGAATTAAAATTTAAAGTTTTGAAGATCTCTAAAAATATATTATTATATTGTATGTTATGTTTTGTTTCGTTCCATTATAGTGGCATTACTTATTTATAAGTTCTTAAATTGTATACAGATAATAAATATAGTATATGAATAAGGGGCATTTCACGTGAAGCGGACATGAAAAAAAAAGTGAGGTCTTCAATTTTGTTAATATTGCGGTCAGTTAAAGTGTTAATAGATGTAAACATGCATACACATTTTTATTCTCGTGTGATGCTTATTTGCCCAGTTATGGGCTTCTGAAGATTTGACAAAATTTGAGACAAGTCATTTTTGGACGTTGCGGTTGGTATCAAGAAATTTATAAAAAAAAATTAAATGGAATTGTTTCAGATAGTAAAAAGGATGCTCTTTCAAAGTTTTTAGGAAAAAAAAATTTTTTATTTTTTTTAGTATAGAAAACCGGAAGTCAACATTTCATATAAGATTTTGACAAACTTCGACCCTTTTAATTTTTTATATTTTAACTTTAAATTAAAGCGTCACGATTATACATTATTCACCAAAACTTGTAGAATGGGATCACCATTACTTTAGAAGTTACAACAAATAAAGTACCATCATAGAGGTGTAATACGTACGGTGTGCACTATCCAGAGCTCACTAAAGTGAGCCAGTATACACAATAACATAAAACAGTGCCGGATATGAGGTTCTATACATAAATATACACATGGACTGCATGAATCGAAATTGATTTTGAAAAAAAAAATTACATGTATTGTTTATTTTCAAATATTTACAATTTCATTGTAGGAACTAGCACTTGTCATTTTTACCATATGCTTACTTTTTATAGAAGACTAGCGTGAACACTTAGTCCCAAGAATGGTAATCGTAATCGTCGTCATCGTCATCAGCCCATATGTACGTCCCACTGTTGGGCACAGGCCTCCTCTACCATTGAGAGGGTTTAGGCCTTAGTCCACCACGCTGGTCTAATGCGGGTTGGTGGACTACACACCTAAGAAATTCCTAAGAACTCTTAGGTGTGCAGGTTTCATCACGATGCTGTCCTTCACCGTTAAAGCAAGTGATAATTCATTATGACTTACCCACATAACTTAAAAAATTCAGAAGTGTGTGTGGGGTTTGAACCCGCGACCGCCGAGATTCTCGAGCGTGGGCCTAAACCTCGAGGCTATCACTGCTGGGAATAGCAGATTCAAAACATTTTATTTGAATACTTAGCGTAATTATACGAGTAGAGTTTCAGTCAGCGATGATTTTGCTAATTCATACTGAATATATGTACATACATAATAATTATTGTAGGTGAATGTAAAGTTGCACAGGTTGCTAAACGTTTCAGACTGCTTTTCAGACCATCACATGGTCCCTTTCCATGAGATGTAGCATGAAAATTACTTCGTGCAATTATATTTAAAGAACAAGTGCTAGTTCCTACAATGAAATTGTAAATATTTGAAAATAAACAATACATGTAATTTTTTTTTTCAAAATCAATTTCGATTCATGCAGTCCATGTGTATATTTATGTATAGAACCTCATATCCGGCACTGTTTTATTTTATTGTGTATACTGGCTCACTTTAGTGAGCTCTGGATAGGGCGCACCGTACGTATTACACCTCTATGATGGTACTTTATTTGTTGTAACTTCTAAAGTAATGGTGATCCCATTCTACAAGTTTTGGTGAATAATGTATAATCGTGACGCTTTAATTTAAAGTTAAAATATAAAAAATTAAAAGGGTCGAAGTTTGTCAAAATCTTATATGAAATGTTGACTTCCGGTTTTCTATACTAAAAAAAAATAAAAAATTTTTTTTTCCTAAAAACTTTGAAAGAGCATCCTTTTTACTATCTGAAACAATTCCATTTAATTTTTTTTATAAATTTCTTGATACCAACCGCAACGTCCAAAAATGACTTGTCTCAAATTTTGTCAAATCTTCAGAAGCCCATAACTGGGCAAATAAGCATCACACGAGAATAAAAATGTGTATGCATGTTTACATCTATTAACACTTTAACTGACCGCAATATAAACAAAATTGAAGACCTCACTTTTTTTTTCATGTCCGCTTCACGTGAAATGCCCCATAAGTAAAGAGAAATATTGACTAAAAGGATTGATTACTCCTAGAATTTTTTATATGGGTCTCTTATTTTTCCTAAACCATCTCCCCATGTCAAAGATTATACAGTTTTGATCATAGAATTTTTATCTGTTGTATGTCTTATTCTTGTAATTTTTATAATAAATCATGTATGTTAATCGAATAAATAGTTGATATTTGGCATTTGTATAAAATATAAATTATTTGAAGACTAATGGCCTTATTTATAAATGTTAGTTAATTTTACTCCTAAACATGCTTTGTTTTGTTTTCTCTAACGCCACAGGTGTCAGGTCAATCAACAAAGTAGATTTAAGTAGTAAGTCCAACTCCCAAACTCTTGTTTCATAGAAAACTTTTAAAATTTTGCTGGATTCGGTGGACCCCTTGCAGCTATATTATTACCAATTTCCAAATTTAAAAAAAAAACAAGAATAAACAACTTCATTGTTAATTTGCACGTTTGAACATGAGATATGAAAGTTTTTACAAGTAACAGTCGCTGAGCTTCTTAAAATATTATCTGCCTATATTGATAGAAGTGAAGCCAACATTTAAGTTCGAAACCAAATTAATTTTCTTGGATCCCCGCTTACGATTGTGGACCCCCATTTTTCGTCACGCCCAACCTAAACCCCCGTCGACCTGGCCTCCTGTGGACCTGGGGTCCACCTGGACCACTTTGGAAATTACTTCTTTAAATGAACAGAATATATAGGTACTAATCGTCACGTATCTTCCTTTATTCCGGCATTGTTCGAATAGCTTTTTTAAATATTGATTTGGCCTAAATATTAAATTAAAACTATGAAGACTTATGACATGCTATATGCATTATTGTTGCGTTGGGGCCTAGTTTGGCCGGTCGTAATTTAATTACAAATAGCCTAAATTCTTTCCAAAAATCGTTCACGGCTTTAAACAATTCATTAAATTGTATCCGAACCTCTTCTATTTCATGCTACAATATAATATGCCGAGAGGCCAACGAGACATGCTTTTTATACCCATAAATTATTCATATTCGAATATGTGATACACTAAATTGGTATTTGGTGTTTTGATTCTATTTTTAGAAACTTGTCTAAAGAAAAGAAAAGTAAGAATTTTCTGGTAAATCCTTGGTAAATATTTTGCGACTCGGCGGTTATCAGTGTTTAGTTATACACTGGAAACAGAGATGGCGTTGATACTTAATATTATCCGTTCAATAGACTTTATTTCGACATGTTCGCGCCACAATCGCGGTCACAACACTGGATTGTTTACGTACGACGTACGCATTGTTGTATTGTAATTCGATGTGAGTGCATGTCGATCACGCGGCTTTTTTATGTGTTGAGTTGAACCAACGAAATATTTGCGTTCTATAATAAATGAAACACTAAGATTGTGATTATTTATTAAAACTTCGAAACTTTGAACTGATATTGTGCTTTCCCGCCTGAGTGTGATAACTGACGGTCCCAAAATGTGCATAGTTTTGTTCGTGGAAGTGATATTTTAGTCAAGAAAAATCAACTTTTACGAAACTAAGGTAAGAAATGAAACCTTTTCGAAGCATTAATTCATTATACTTAGTAGATATTCTAAATGTTATTAACAAACAAACGGATTTTTAACAATTTTTTTTTTAAATAACGTTTATACGTTTATATGTAAATCTTATAATAGTACTACTCAGTAATAATATTCATTATTCTCTAAAACAAGTTAAGTATATGAGATTTTTTTTATATTTCGATACGAGCGCTGAAGAAAATAATATTTTACATAACTTTGAATTTTAAGGTCAATTCGTTGGACGAAACTTTTTACTCACTTCAATAGTTTTTTTTTTAATAACGAGCGCGAACATACATTTGTGTCATAATATTGTATAGTTACACAAAAACATTCAGCTTTGAATTATGCGGTAAGCAAAAAAAGACAGTGTTTATACGTATGGTTAATAATTAACAATAACTATTATGATGTTTTTGAGCTCATTCCCAGTGTTTGGAATATATAAAATATTATTCCGTAAAATTGACGTAAATTTATCCACTATGAAAGTAGAAACCGCACAAAATTGGATGATATTTGAGCACTATAATTAGGGCTTAAAGAAGCACTACACGCAGTATGCCACTCGACCTATTTCAATTCTGATTACGTTCCGATAAAAATATCTGTATATTTTACAATTTTAAAATGCTAACCATCATTTTATAAGTTGATTGCTTAGTGGAAAAGAGACCTAGGGATCGAATTGAAAATTAGCTTAATAAGTAAATTGAGTTTTAGGTCTCATGTGACAGTGCAACAGATTTTTTTTCTGTTTAGAATTTTCTGTAGATAATTTTCAATAGCACAACACCCAAAGCTGAAACAAACATATACAGGGTGTATTCAGACCGTGATCGGAAACTAAGGCAGGTAATAGCTAAGGTGATTACAAACCCCCTGGCGTTAAAGAAAATTCTGACAAAAAATAAAAATTTTGACGTTTTCCATACAACCATCGGTATTAAATGTACGCGGTTTGTATGGAAAACGTCAATTTTTTTATTTTTTGTCAGAATTTTCTTTAACGCCAGGGGGTTTGTAATCACCTTAGCTATTACCGGCCTTAGTTTCCGATCACGGTTTGAATACACCCTGTATACACTCAGCCTATCGCCGTCCACTGCTGAACGTAGGCCTTCCCAAGAGTGTGCCAACCATCCCGGTCTTGAGCAGCTCTTATCCATCCGCTACCCGCCACCTTTCTCAAGTCGTCGGACCATCGTGCTGCAGGACGTCCCACACTACGTCTGCCTAAGCGCGAAAAAAAAACATAAAACAATATACATGAAAAGTAAAACTCTTTTCACGTAAATACTTCATCTAGGTCTAGGTATCGAATTCAAAGGCTGTTATTTCACAGTCGGTTACTAAACAACTGCGTATATAGGGAGTTAGTGCGTCGCTGGTCCAATGTGGTGTTACGAATGGATGACTTTCATGTTATTTATAAATAAATCTGTTATCTAGTTGCATAAAATCTTGTTCGTCAATTTATTTACAGACTATTGATTGAAACTAATATAGATAAAATATTAGCGACTCGTCCCTAGATTCTTATAAGAATGGCAGTAGGTGTTTTTATACTTAAAATTTCGAGAAGATGCTGCGGAATGACGAAGTTTACGTTGGTTGTAGGGTTATAATAACTTGTTTTATATCTAAATTCTACATAAATCCACATTTTTGCCTACATATACTTTGTGGGATAAGCATAGAGGTGATTCTTTTTCTTATTTACGCGGACTGTGTTTTGAGTCTTATGTACTAAGTGGCGAATTTATTGCCGTTTTTCGGGCATATTTCTACACCCCGTGCTGCAACTAAGAATTTTCTTATTGGAAACCATAAACAAGGGCTCCAAATTGGAGGACGTACTGTTTTCACCAGGGACGTTGTAGTCTCATTATATTATTATATATTCTCAGCCTATCGTCGTCCACTGCTGAACGAAGGCCTCCCCATGTAGGGGCCAACCATTATACTCATTATACTCTTAAAAAATATACACATTGCAAAACCATACAAAGATGTTATGCTTCATTGGTGCCGGAAACATTATGTGAATGTACTTACTGAGCGCTCGTATGCAACAGCAAGGCTTTTTTTCACATCAAGCAATCAATGTAAACACCTTAACGGAATTATTCCGGTTTAAACCGGTTAATGCGTTCGATGCGATTGCCATGCGATGTATGATTGTATGCAATACACATCCGCTGGAGCATTTCAATCAATTCGGCGCCAAATTGGCCTTAATACATGCATTACCTCACGCTTGTATTTTCCAATGATTTAGGCAGAGTTGCATTTTTGTACCCACATTTTGTCAGGTATGTATTAGTCCCACGTAAAGTAGGTTATTGACGTTTGTCGGGCACATATCCAAACTCCCTGCGGGTACTGAGAATTTCCTAATGGAAGAACCTAAAAACATGGGAATTGAGCCCGGGACCTCTAGATCACATGCTTGTGCCAATAGACCGCGAGGCAGTCGGTACAATTTGGCCTAACTAGTGACTGATAAAGACATTTCTTTATACACAAACATTCTGTTTTGATAAAAATGCAATAAACAGACATGCTTCAGACGTCAATTGAGATTGTGTATGCGTTTAATAATAAAGCTGTTGAAAAAGAACGTTAAATCTCTTATTAATTTTCAAATCTCTCTGTACGGTTATCAAAGATCTATCATTTTAACGTTTTTGCAAATGACCCATGTTAATGCATGGCGCTTACATTCGATTTTTTCTTATTAGGTAAGATGGTGCGCAGTAAAATTAATTAAAAAAAAACAATTTTTGAAAATATCAGTATTTAGTTTGTTTAGGAATTGGAAGGGCGTTTATTATACACACATCTGACTCTTCGAAGATATGTGTGTATTCACAATTAATAATCGCGTACTTTAACGGTGAAGGAAAACATCGTGAGGAAACCTGCACACCTAAAAAGTTCTTAGGATTTTCTTAGGTGTGTAGTCCGCTTAGCCAGTGTGAAGGACTAAGGCCTAAACCCTCACAGTTGTAGAATAGGCCCTCGCCAGCAGTGGGACGTAAATGGGCTGATGATGATGATGATTTACATAGACGAGATCGTTGAAAATAACATAGACTACTTTTATCCTGGGAAAATTTATTGTTCCCATACAATAAGCACGGAATTAAAAATAGCGTCCGGACGGAGCTCAGCCTCTACGCTACCTAAATTATAAAGCACCGTAATAAAATATTACTAACTAGCTTTTGCCCGCGACCCCGTCCGCGTAGACTACTGGGTTGGGTTCAGAAAGAAAATAAGTTGTAGTCTATTTTACTCCACAGACTCCCATTTATGTCCATATCAAAAATCGTTTACATCGGTCAAATGATTTAGGCGTGAAAGCATAACAGACATATTATAGTTACATATACATAGTTACAGTCGTCTACATGTCGTTTCATCATTCTAGCTTCAAAAATGTCGAATTTCCACACAAACTTTCACCCCTATTTTATTTTACCCCCTTAAAAGGTATTTTTTTTTACAAACTTTTAATGTCATATTTATTTATATGTAATCAACAGCCTCAAAAATAAGTTTCAAGCTTCTAGCTTTAAAAATGACAATACTTATATACAACCTTTCATCCCCCCCTTTCAACCCCTTAAAAACCCTTTTCCAGGATAAAAAGTAGCCTATGTCCTTTCTCAGGGTCTAAACTATCTGTGTACCAAATTTCATTTAAATCGGTTCAGTAGTTTTAGCAGGAAAGCGAGACAGACAGACAGACAGAGTTACTTTCGCATTTATAATATTAGTATGGATGGATAAGTATTTTCTTAATGAACATAATGGTGATATGTTGCTATGTAATATATATATAATAATTTAGCCTACAGATTTAAGTTAGAAATGCTGACGTTACAGAACGTGACAGATCGTTTTTTCACGGATAGCAATCACCGCGCATAGGATGCTAAACTCTGTAGTGTTCCACGCAAGTCTATCGCGATTTGGCATCAGCCTGTGCGTCCGGTTTCAAATAGGCTGCCGTATTTGTATTGACGCACAGATGATGTACATTTACAAAGATATTTGTACCTTAACTATAAATATATAATAAACAAAAATGTCAGGAAAATGTTGCCGAAAATCTTAACTCTCTGAGACATGCCATATTGCTTATACCAACTAATATAATATCTACGAAAGTGTATCGGGTAAATTGCGAACACGTAGATTTTTTAGATGAATTTTCTTACGCATATAAATGAAAGTTTAGAAAGACTATAGGCAAGATTGTTATAGGCCGCACTAGGCCAGCGTGTTGGACTAAGGCCTAAACCCTCTCAGTTGTAGAGGAGGCCCGTGCCCAGCAGTGGGACGTATATGAGCTGATGATGATGATGAAGATTGTTATAAATCGCCACTGGCAAAAGATAAGATAGCTCCTTCTATCACATGTGCGTATTCTTAACATATGATTATCTTTAATGGTGACGAAGACATCGTAAGTAAAACAGGATACTCAATATTCTCATCACGAAAAGGAACTTTGAAAGGAAAGGAAGGGAAAGGAAACTCACTTCTTCTCATCATTATACGGGAGTCTATGTAACATGGGCTGATACAGAAAATCTAAATTAGAGCGAATAAAGCTAGCTGAAGTAATTTAATATAATGTCTAATACTTTCGCAGTGGAATAAAAAATATCATTAGACGCATATCTTAGATCACAAATACAATGTAGGAGAAATTCGTGACATTAATCGCCCCTATTGAAACATACGCCTGGCGGTCACTACCATCCCTATTCGAACCAAAAGGTTCGTAAATTCAAAAATGATCTACCAGCACGCGTGTTCCTTTCTACTTAAGACCTAGGTCTTTAAATGCTCGTTGAAGAAGCATGCCTGTTGACTAACGTGAGTGTATCGTGTGATAAAACAGGTTTTTTCGCACTATTTGGACATAATTTTGCTTACCATCTGACGCGAATTTTTCACTTTGCTAGTCATTAAAAAAGGACAGGAAAGTTTAGTATAAAGAATGAGTACATTAGCAGCGTTTTAGCTCTACATAATTTACCTTATGTTGTCCTTCTGTCAGCTGTTTCCGCGTGTTATTGACAGTATGCCGTAGTATATACCATAGATGACTTGCCAATACCATCGCAAGGCGAACGGCGAACGTGCGAGAAGGAGTGACCTCTTACAACAAAGTTATGCTAGCAATTAGTTTCCAGGATCTTATGTGAAGAGATTTCAATCTTATTTTGTTGACAGGAAAAGTGATAATTGAAAATTTTTATTAGCAGTTTCAATTTCAATTACCTAATAATCTCGAGATTCTAAATGATTATTTCATTAAAAAAAATGTAAATTACTTTAATGAGTATCCGTAAAATATAACATCTTTTATCACACATATAAACTACATTTCATAGGCGTACAGTGTCTCGGTCTCTTTGACTCCTCGGCTTAAATGTCACATTTCTGGATTCAGTCCGCTTGTCGCGCAAACTGTTATTGGATTTTTTCGTAATCGGAAGTAGAACCGCTTGTTGCATAGACACTTCTGTCTACCTTTTCAGGGATGCAAGTGAGAGAGCGTATAATATACACAATATTGTAGTTTCATCCGCTATCCTTCATGTTTCTGTGATAATCATTTATTCTTGCCAGAGGTAACTTTTTATTAAGACTCAAAGCGATCATTTCCGTCAGAATTAAAAAATATTGTTTCACGTCAATCAAATGGCTTATAATGATCGTAATCGATAATAGAGCTCTGATGTAGACCGCCTTTAAAGACGTTTCCAGACTATGTATTTGTTACTCAATTGCTCGAAGGTTTTTCAGTTTTTGAATATTTACGTAGCAATTATAGGATGTATGGTGCGTGAGATTGGTTTAGCCACGCGATCTGCCCAGTTGGCAGTCGTACTGGCGGTTGGTGCAGTAACATGAAACATCCGAATAAATTATAATAGTAGAAAAAAGTAGTAATTGGTTTGACTGCAGATAAAAAATGTGAATTAACCTATGACTGACATTGTTTTAGTCAACGATACGCATTGTTGATACTTAAATGACAATTAATGCTATTCGGTCGACAATTCCAGGCAACGCTAAAAAAATTCAGATGCATTATTGGCTACTCAGGTGGGTGATATTATAAATTTGATTTGTTGACGTAGAGTTGTTTTTTTAAACCCATTTTTTATGACGTATGTTATCTTAAGCCATTAGGGAATTCATCTCGACGGTCACGTAGGCACACGACTTGTTACTCAGAACCAATTAAAAACCAATCACTGTTCAAATATTTTTAACACATTTACGCTAATTCCGACCTGGATACGATGACTTGTTATCTGATAGAGAAATTGGTAAATGATATTAAAATAACTATATTTTTCCTCTTATCCGTTTGATGCGGTTCTTTCTTTTTATCTGGATAAATATTTATATATTTGTCCCGCTTAACAATCAGCTGTTGCCTGATTTATATCTTCTCTTTTTCGTAATAGATATTTAGTTGCTTTTTTGTTTTGTATTTGTATGTATTGTGTTAAAATATACTAATGTCGACGAATCAACAGGTGTACAGAAAACCTAATGTGGTTTATGTATGTTACACAGAATACCGATGTACAAATTGTTGTCTTTTTATATAAATAAATATAGTTTAACCATGGCCCAGGTTGTTAGATTCTTTAAATTTTCAATTTTAATTATGCGCTCTAAAATGCTTTAATTGTAAGTAAAGAAGGTTTCTCTTCAAAAGTAATATGATAATTTTGGGAAAATTAAAAACTAATTTTAAAAACGTGGTCTAATCTTAGCAAGCTAATTAGGATTCCAAAATAAAAGTTAATTGTAAATAATAATTAGAACTCTAATAAATTTTATTCCCATGAAAATTGCACACCTACAAAGGCACAAGAGCAATATAACTTTACGACATACATATGTACATCAGCCACTGTATTTGTCATTGCTGAGCACGAGATTCTTTTTAATGAATGAAACGGATGAGGTCTTGAATCCATTCTAAATTGACACGTATACAAAAAGCAAAAAATAAAAAAAGCGCTAATGCAGGAAATTCAATTTCGATATATTTTGTGCTGGAGAAGAGATAATTTATAATTTTTTAGATGCGTTTTTAATTTTGTAAATGTATTCGTAAGTAGTTTTTTTGAAAGCCAGATTCGAGATTATGTTAATTGAATGCATCGTAATTGTATGCAAAATATCAAGTAACCATTTTATAGACACGATAGTGACTGCACTGTCAATAAAAATGCCGTTTCATTAGTCAAACTGAGATTCGACTTTTGAGAAAACTGCCTCTCAATAATCAACACAATTAGGTTCGTATCTTAGTGTGGGGTATCAGAAACTATGAGAGACTTTTCGGTCTCACTAACACCCAGACCCGAAACAAATATTTGTGAATCACACAAACATTTGTCTGGGTGCGGGGATCGAACCCGCGGCCTCTCGTTTCGCAAGCTGGTGTCTAGCCAACTGCGCCACGAGGCTGTCATAGTCATGTATGAGACTATTGTGTGTATTTAGGTATTTATTATATCCTCATCCCATAACGAGAGATAATTCAAGTCAATATACTATATAAATATAACCTATTCTGATTGATTCATGAATGTATTCACGTGTCTAACGTACTGCAGGAGAGATCCCATGGTTTTAGTTATTTATTATTGCGCTAAACACACAATAGCGCTAGAAATAAACCCAGTGACAAGATATGATAGATTACAACAAATCTATCTAGTTTGGTCCAAGGTGACCGACCTCGGTGTAGCCTTGCGCTCGCTACTACGATGTGTGGAATAGTAAACGGTTACAATTGATTGTTTTTTAGTTTCCGGTTAAATCACGTGACAGTGTATACATTGCGCTATTTGTTTATTACTAATCAATAGCCCACAACACATCAGCATCAATAGTGGTATAATGAAATAAGAGACGCTCATGGAGTCTATCGGATCTTAGCTAGATTTTAACCTGTAATTTAATTATAAAGAAACAATTTGAACAGATAATCTAAAATAGTTGCCTACTGCGTTGTGAAAAGAAAGACTAATATTGAAACACCCCGGCCAGATGCTATACTTTTTTTATAGTTACATCCGTCCATCCAAAAATCATCTAGAAGTGTTCTCATTTATCTATTAGTCCGCAGTTCAACACATACTAATTTTCCATATAAATTACCTTTATTGTGACGTATTATTCTTAGGTATTAAATATAATACATGTATTGCTAACGCTAGTTCCAATGAAGGCATGTAAAATTGTGGTCACCCGTTGGGTAAAATCTGTGGTTAAATAGTTTTTACGTCATCGCTGCGGTAGACCGTTACGATCTGTGTAGGATATTTCGTATGAGAATTCATACAAGCTTAAAGAATTATGGAAAAAAATGATCTGGAACAGTTGTTCAGCTACTGAGTTACCGTAGAATCCAGCCCTTAATATGTAAAGACGAAATTGAGTGGACTTACGTAATTTTGCCCGCAAAGACATCTAACTCTTTTTAATGGTTTCACGAAGGTAGAAGAACGAAACAAACATTTTCTGATCTTTTCCATGTCTCCGCTTCTCATTCTCTGTTATATCCAAATAAAAGAAGTCTTTCTTCTAGATGTGTCCCTCAATTTACGAGCAAACAGCAATAACTTACGCAAACTTAAAACAATTTTAGGAATGGCATTTCGTTTAAGAAAATTCTGAAGAATTAAGTTTCAACCTAGGTTTTTTGAATGCCAATTCAAATGGCGAATAATAATTATCATAACTACTTTTGCGACTGTTTCTATTTATTTTGGAATTGAGAGCAGATAGAAGAAATATGCACGATAAAGTGAGTAAATAAGATTCTTTCATACACAATGAAGTGCCTTTAAGCTATTGTGTTTGCATTTAAGTGGTTCCCATTTCAACACCGGCCTGTGTATACCAGGATGCAACTATAAGAAGTATCTCTTTCAATCATTTCTTGTCAGCAGACTCTATACGGGCCGCTCTGAATTATGCATCAGGTGCCACTACAACTCTTTTGCCGCGCCGCGCCGATGTGAAAAAAGACATTGGCAGACAGCTACTGTGTTATTTCTGCGTTAATGAAGCCGACAACATTTAAATATTGTACTCGGTAAAACAAGGAAATTATTTTCTATTCGTCATATTTACGTTATTGCGGTTATTTGTAGTTCTTTCTTATTGTTTGGACTTTTTGCATTTGTTGACGCAGTGACATTTTAATTATTTTCGCTCTGATTTGATTACCGATTGAAGTAATTTTGACTAGGTTTTTATAAATGGAAACTCTTGTTTACTTTTACTACATGTGACTAAAACAACTGGAGAAACAGGGGTTTGATAACAACGACAGAAATTCATATCTACTACTATTATAAGGATACAGGCACAAGCGTACTACACAAATAATTAAATAATTTACTTTCTGATTGTTGGCAATAAGATTTTTGTTAATAATACATTAATTGAAGTCGTTAATAAAATAAAATACAGCGTTCAACATTTAAGCAGCATGATGTTTTTATTCAATAAAAAGAGCTGGATTATTTACGCACGCTGGATAAACAGGCTCATATCTAAATTGACATGCTCAGTTTAACGTTTTACTTTAAACGCATTGACCGCCAAAATAATGTCGTCGTTGATAACAAATGGGCAATTAATTAATAAACATGAAATCTTGACCCTTGAATTTGATTAACTCGTATTTGTGCTTCATTTTATGGCACTTGTGTCTTGAGTCTTAGAAGCTTCTAGAAAGCTCTCGATCTTACATATAACCAAAATAATGTTGTAAATGACACAAATATTAAAGTTAATGCTGCGATAAATAACCAGGATTTTCGTGTTAAATATGAATAAGGATGGGGCGTTGGCCTATCTTTACTCAGATATTTAGCCTATAAATATTCCGATGATTAAAGCCTCTGTTGCATTAATTTTAGTAAGTTCCTGTTCTATTATCCGCACGTTTCGCGTAGCTTTGCAAGGAAATGCAGTTAATAAGATAAATATTGTCGGCAACCTTCAGACCGTTATTTACACCGTCAAAGGATTTCGTAGCTTAGCATGTAGGATTAAGGATCAAAGTAGTTCGCACTTAAGTTGAAAGTGGGTGCTCCGAGCGAACTTGGCCCAATAACTTGACAATGTCAGGGCCGTGTGACTCGCCTCGGGCCACGGTCAGTCGGACAGCTGGACGGTAACTCACTGATGCCAGTACATTTGCTGATTAAAAACAGAAAATATGTTTGGACGTCGTAAAATCCCTGCTAATGCCAGCATACAAAGCACGGACAGGTCATTTTAATAGAGGTTTCTAAGGTGAAGTAAAACCATAATGACAGTATGCAAGGTAAAGGTGTCATCCTGTAGATGCATTTTTGTTTTTAGTAGACTCTTTATTAACATCAAATGAGGAAATAATGATCTTTGGATATCACTGGGTGCTTAGTGAATGAATGCAGAGAATTTCGATAAAAAAAATACGGACGAAACATTGGGATAATGAAAATGTTTTCGTTAAAAGAAATAATCTACGTGCATGTTACACAATAAATCATAGAATGTAATAATGTACGGTCTACTGGCAACACGGTATTACTGCTAATGGCGTTGTAGCTATTACACAAACGGATAATCTTAATTGTTGCATCAGACGTCCGCTTCCTGTTAACTTCATACTAGAAGTTTAACTTGGTTAACTAAATGTAATTTTTTTAATTAATTATTTTTTCTTTTATAAATGTGTCTAAAATGCTTTCACTTACTATTGAAGCATTGAATATTCCTGACACAATTCTTCTCCTTCTTCAAAATTCATACAACTTCTCATTCATTTGGTCGGCTACCGTGACTTCTAATTTGGTTTATTAGTATCTATGCTTGTAACTCTCAATAGTCTTTGCCTTACCCAGTGGGTTAAAGGCGTGAGTTTATATGTATGTAATAGGATATTCTTAATATAGCCGAAACTCATGAGAAAAACAATCAAACTGACTGACAATGGTAAGTACTCGTATAGTGAGGTTAAAGTATAAACGCTTACGGCTATCTCTCATAGTCGACACAATTATGCTGACTTGTTCTATATATTGCTAATTAGTTTACCACCCTTCATCATCATCATCAACATCAGCCTATATACATCCCACTGCTGGGCACGGGCCTCCTTTACAACTGAGAGGGTTACCGCCCTTACGTCAAGTAATAAAGTATAGTCAATCGTAAAAGGTATTTGATGAAAAGAAACAGTGTTTAAGCTTTCTGACAACTTTTTCTTTGGGTATAAATTTAAGTTCACTGGTTTACTTTAGTATTATAAGTTATTCGATAGTTCAACTGGTTTTGGTATTCAATAACCAAGAGTTCTGGAGACTGCAGATAATCCGCATATTGCGGTGTTCATTCTACTTAGTAGTTACTTCAAAGTTTATTGAATTTAATCTTTGGCAAAGTTTGAGTTCGGCGCTTCTTGCCGCAACACAGTAAAAAAAAGTTTAATTTTTCATCCATAATTCCGTCCTAGCTTTGTCCCTATTATTGTCCATCCCATGCTTGCGTCTATAATATTGTCTTTAGTAACTTCTCTTTACCCATTGGCGTATATCTCGTACTATGAGAAGTAAATGTTCTCACTTTTAATGTATTCAAAATAGCATGCATCTAGCGGTTCCCTATTGTCTTCATAAGATCATCAGTCCAGTTTTGTAAATAAACAATCAAAGTCGTCTTTGAAAAAATAGGCAGTTATTGAGACATTTTGACAGCGTAAATGGCGCAGTTGAATAAACATGTTTGCGTGATTACAAATTTTTTTTCCCATATTCTTGTGTAAATTTTTACTGCAACAAAAACTACTACAACTTACAAGAAATCAGTAACATTTAATTTCTAAGTGTAATATTTTTATACACTCATCTAAACTCTAGGTAGAAATTCTCAAACAACCAAAGCTATTTGGGTCGGCTATTGGATGTAATTAGATATTCCAGACTAGGAGCGAACCAAATTTTTCTAGCCTCGATACAGGTAGAGCATCGCCCTTGAAGGAATTCAGTGTCGTGGAATACGTAGATAACTCACGCAGTAGAATGGCCATGTGCGAGGGAATTGGAACGCTGCGATGCTATTTCTACTACTAATAGTTTATTGAATTGATAAAATATGAAATACATAAATTAGATTTCGTTATATAGCAAAAATGAAAGCACTGATGGCCTCGAGGTTTAGGCGCGCGGTCGAGAATCTCGGCGGTCGCGGGTTCAAACTTCAAATTTATGTGTGTATTCACAATGAATTGTCATTTTCTTTAACGGCGAAGGAAAACATCGTGAGGAAACCTGCACACCTAAAAATTCTTAGGAATTTCTTCTGGGTGTCTGCCAACCCGCACTAGGCCAGCGTGGTGGACTAAGGCCTAAACCCTCTCAGTTGTAGGGGAGGCCCATGCCCAGCAGTGGGACGTATATGGGCGGATGATGATGATGATATAGCAAAATAATTCGGTTTTCACTAAAGAAACACAGGCAAAAACAAATAAATACGCCCAACAGTCACATACATGGTTCTGACCCCACACTAAGAAACAAGTCTTGTGACGAATAAGATTTATAAGTATGTCTACATATTACACGATACATTAATATGCTTTACCGAATAAAACTACCGGACAATAAAAGTGAAAGTGGAATTATTGCCATCTGGCTGGATAACAATAATACTTTTTATACTGACTGCATTTCCAAAACGAGATTTCTTTAAGGAGCACACGCATAAAATTTGATTTATAAGTTATTTTCATAAACGTATGTTGTAAATTGCCGTTGATTTTTGCTTTAAATTATGCTCTTATTTCTTACGGCCTTACTATCTTTCTCAATTGAAACTGATTTTGTCTCCCTTTCTCCAAAATCACAGCCATTCAACAGAGCAAGACAAAAATATTGAGAACGATCTCAGCAACGTAATAAATTATATACATTGTGGATAAATTAGTCTTTAGAACAGAAGCCAGGAACTATAGAAAAAAAAACAATAACACACACACTCCTTTTGAATTCCTTGAAGGCACTTCTTTCTAAAATAGTATAAGTTTTCCACGCCATAGTCAGTTACCACTGCTTCACAAAATCTACGTGTTTTTAAACCATATTACCATAAGCCCAATTTCCTGGCGGTGAGCCCGGTGAGCCCAATTTTACATGATGTGTTTAACTCTCATACCAACTCGATTCGCAAAAACGCGTCTCGATACTGGAACAAATATGCAGGCATAATTGCGTCGAGATAGGCGTAATCAATTTTTCGCACGTCCATAGTCTATTTCAAACGCAGTAAAGTCGCTGATACGTCAGCGTAAAAAGCTTTAAAAAAACGATCTACTAATATTTATTTTAGCACGAGTATTTGGTACAAAAATACTATCTATTCACAATACTTGTGAATTATTAATGTGGTGTCAAATCTGTTCGATATATTCTTTGGCCAATAAATGCTTTATTTGATTAAACTGAGTTTACCAGAGTTCTTAAACATCTACAGTTGTTTTAAAAGCATTGGTACGTAATAAACAAATCACTTATTGATTCTCTGCTAACGAATGACGCATAAAAACTGTTAACAAAGATGCGGTCTCCATGACAAAGGATAATTCCAGGTAAATTATTCAGCATCGAAAGCGATTTACCATCTGGAGCTCTGGCCGAAGTAGGTCAGCCGCGTCGATACCTACCTACATCAAGGATGCGGCGAGCAATAAGGAATGCCATCTCTCGTATTATAAGATAACGTGGCTATAACACGATGATAATGGCCGCTTAATATATCGATGCGCGACCCTCGAACCAGACGCAATAAAGGCGAACGACCGTGTCTGTTTATCGTAAAGATGTACCACGACGAGTTCAAGTATTTTAATGTATTTATTTTGACTCGCTCATCTTTAATCTATAGGGGTAGGGGGACTATTGACAGCTAGGATCCTGACATTTCTCGAATCTTCCACCATCATACATCTCATACATTCCTATTAGCTATGGGTGGTAAAATTGTTCTAACGAAGAAGATCGTTATTTCAATGGTATATGTTCTCCTCAGATGCTCTGTTCTTACTCTTCATTTTACATTCGACCGATAAAAACCCTTCCTAGGTAGTCATTCATCTATTTTCTCTAAAAAAAAACATGATCCTTTTTTGTCGGACTCATTACGTAGTATTTCACACCGGTCACTTATTACCCTTTTTATCTTTTGAATTATGAATATAAGTAGACACTTTTACCCGTATGTATACGGGGAAAGTTGTATTCCCGAGGATGTATATTTCTCCACCCGGTAGCTGCTTAAGTATTATGAGACAAGCCTGTTGCATGCCCGGTACATTTGTAGCCTTCGGATGATACACAGTACAGGCTGATTTACGTTAGGTGTAAACTGTAGACAAAGCTAAACAAATTTCCGCAATATGAGAATCAAAAATACTGTTTACTGTCTGTTTGTCGTTCGTTGCGCTATGAAGGGTATGTGTTACTTTTTGAAACGTAAAACCGTTACAATTAAAATAATTAACTACTATAAAAACAAATGTATTTATTTCATTTATTTTTCAAATCACAGAAGATAAATAACTTGTATAATTGCTAATGCTTAATGAATATTACAAGGAGTTGGTTTCGTCGGTAATTTTAATATAGCGACATCTGTTAACACACGCATGAACTTTTAAAGTTGGCGAATACCAACATAAAACTCACCTAGAAAATATCCTCATGGGATTTATCCATAATTTTCACATAACAAATGGTCTCCATCGCAGTCTAAAATAAATTATCATTAAAAGATAACAGTTCAAGCAAACTTAACAAACGCCTTGTCGGCGACGCAGCGATCTATGGATTCGATCAGGTCGACGGTCTCTTGGTGGCACGTTTCTGCTGTGTACGGCTTCGATCTCACCCTGTAGTCGCAGTCCCGAAGGGCCATGAAAAACTTTCTTACGTCGCAGTTCTCTGGGAACATATTAAAGGCAATTCAATCAACTTAACAAAACTTTGTTTTTTTTAAGAAAGTTATTTAGGTAACACACCGTATGAAGCTAAACTTGGTTAGATATTTTGAGTTATTATGAGACTCAAAATTCTCTCGGTGTATGTTACATTCACGACACTAGACTTGTATCTTAGTGCAGGGTCAGAACTAGTATGTATGTGACTGTTGGGTATAGTTATTATTTATTTATCAGTTTAAAAAAATAATAAAGAATATATTAAAATAAAATGTAATGTAATATGACGAGTCCATTGAAGGATTTGAGCTACTAATTAATAGAAAAAGCCTAAAACTGAAACTGTTGATGTACATTAATGATTCATAAAATCCTCTAAGAAATAAAAGGAAAAAAATCTGAAGATTGGAGTTATAGCTACTAATTTGTTCCAAGATTTTTGAATGATCAAATACTTACGCATCATACAAATGCCACGTTGCTTAGTCAACTGATCTTTCGCATTCTGAAATTAAACAGAAATTATGAATAAGACCTTAGTAAATTAAATCTGAAACGAATCGGCGCAAATCGGTTGGAATCGGTTTATGTGACTTCGTCGCTAATTGCTTTGCGGCCGTCTACTTCATTTCGCGAGCGACTTCTTATAAAGATTCGCTGGCATTATTTCCCTTTTCATTTTATCATATCTTTTACGTGGATTTTTTGTATTACTGCTGGGTTTGAGAAAATAAATTTACGCTGCGACAGTGTTTATCAAATTCAGATAGAACGAATGATAAAAGTTCTATGAGCTCTGTAATGTATGGAATTTCAAAAATATTTATTTCTTTTGGTGTGGTGAAGAAAATATATCATACTCATTGTTCAATAGTGCTGTAATTCAAAGTAAAACATCTTTCAGAATTAATAAAAACATATTACTGATTTCAAAATAAATAAATACTTTAGGTATTTTTTATTAATAAATGTAAAGACATTATGACTATTTACCGTTTTTTAAATAACGGATAATGAAGTTATTTTACTATACAAATGTCTTTTAATAGTAACAACTCTTAAGAATCTACACTTTCACAGAAGCCTTAATCCTGTTAGGAGTTGCAGTAGTTTTTAACATTATGTTTTTTAACTTATTTGTTGCGCCAAGTTGACTAGTACAGCATTTCGGCACAATTGATAAACAATTTTAAGCAAAGAATTATAAAATTAATTAAAAAAAATCCTGACCAAAAGTTCATATTGAAAAAAAGGGTTGTAAATTGTGAGGATCACTTCTGTAATTCACTATGACAGTTTAAATGCGAAAGTAAAACAAAGAGCTTAGACAAAGAAACAATTTTATCGGTCACACGGCATTGTCTTACAAATATTTAAACAAGAAAAATAAGAACAAATTTCTGGGGAATATAATTTTTTATCTTTATTTTAAATTAAGTGAGCGGGAGAGCAAAGATTAAAGTAATATTAAGATGTTAAATCGGCACTGTATTACTTTATATTTTATACAATACTAATATGTAGTGATTGTGTCTTTACATCTTGGGCTATAGGCATAAGGTATGCGATTTTTGGTGTAAGGCCTTCAGAATATGCATTATCCGCCATATAATTACCTATTACTTATCAACGTCGTTAATAGTTTATTTTAATACCTTATGTAAATTGTCTTATTGTTCAATGTACAAATGTGGGAATTCTCTATTTTTTTATTCGTTAAAAAAGCGGGCTTTGACGTTGGCTCGTTCATAAAAACATTCATTCAAACACAAAATACAAGTTTATTGTTTAATTAATTAGCAAATAACTAAGTAAATTAAATATTTCAACTTCTTAGATTTAAAAATTATTTTCTAGACCAGTCTTTTATACTTATTTTATTTTAAAAATGTATTATTCTTGCAGAATAAGGGAATAAATAAATAAAGTAAATAAATACTGCCTCGTGGTCTCGCGGTAGAAGTATGTTCCGTGCGATGTAGAGGTCCAGGCACAAAGTGTTATTGGGTTTCTCTATTAGGATATTATCAGTAGCAGCACGGAGTCTGGATATGTGCCCGAAAAACGGCAATAGACTCGACCCCTATAGCGTGGGACTAATACACAACTGGCAAAATGTGGGTACAGAAATGGACTCCGCCTACTCCTTCGGGGAATACAGGCGTGATTAATACAGTTATTATGTATGAATGTAGGTAAATAAATAATCTGAGAAAACGCACAGGATTGCGTGTGAGGTGTTTTAAAGGTCGATAGTACGGATTGTCAAGACGTCATCATCGCGTGTGTAGTCGAGAACATTCGACATGTGCTTCAGATCGCTTGGTCTCGGTTCTGTCGCGGACACTGATCTTAAATTAAACATCTCAATTATCCTTCTCAGGCATTATTCGGCGGGATCTATTGAAATAGGGCGTTGAGCGTATGTGGAACGCAATCGGGGACGCCTCTCGACTTGGGATGTCAAGCTTTGCCCCAAATACACATCATAGCAAAGATTCTAGGGGGAATGCTGGTTTAGAGTATTGCCCCAGTTCGCACTAATATTAGGGTGCGGATTGAGGTGGAAGACTAAAACACCGTGGGACGTTTTATTACTCGTTGTTCTGAAAAAAGAATCTTCCCGTAGCAAAAGTTCTCTGTTCTAGCTCGTGAAATTGCGCTGCAATCGACGCGAACGGATATTCCGTCGCGTGAAGCTCCATCGATAATTTAATTAGTAGAACTCACCAAGTAATTCTAACTTATAAAAATTTAACATAAAAATAAAATATGACGTCTAATTTAAGGTAACTAAACTCGTTAATGGGTGGATGATGTTGGATGTTATTTAACCAAGCGACTTGATTTTTAAAATTAACTTACTTGATAACACAAGAAAGTTGCTAATGATGGTTGAAATCAATCATTTAGTAGAAATTACTTTGTAGCAACTCACGCATTCTTGTCAAAGTCAAAATCATCTTTATTCAAATCGACTTTTACAAGTTCTTTTGAATCGACAATATTAAACTATTTTTTAAAACTATTGCCGCTTCGAAACGTGTTATAGCTGTGGAGAAGAAACGGCAAGAAAATCCCTCAGCAACACGAAATGTCATATTTTTAATTAGGTATACAGACATTTTAAAACACACGAGAACCCTGCTTCTATCATTTTGTATTACTTGCACACATTTAGGATGATAATATTGACTTATTTAATCTCAGCGTAATGCTTTACCATCAGATTTAAATAAATCAAGGTCAAAGAATCCTCATCGACCTTGCCCTTAAATTTGACGTCAACCTTACCCATTTATAAAGCCGCGACCCACCAATGACAAAGGATTTTATAAGTAGACACATGAATAAACGCCTGGACTGGTAAATTCTCAGAACTTGTGGTATTAAATATTTAAGAAGGCGACCGCAATCGCTATGTAAGGGTAATCTAAACTAATTATATATGACAGGTACTCGCTTCAATGTCGAAAGGACGTATGAATATGTACTATAATGTATATAGGTACGTCTTTTGAAATATGATATTCGTAGTATACGGACACATAATGAAAAACCCCGCGTGCACATTACACACTAAAGAGGATTAAATACGTATTTTTTAACATGCGTTTATTAACACACTACCAGCCCTAACAATGCACATTGCCTTCTTAATTAAGTAAAATTAGGAATTTATCATATTTAAAAAATAATTATGTTTTCATAATGAATTATCAAGTACTTTAACGGTGATGGAAAACATCGTGAGGATACCTGCACACCTAAAAGTTCTTAGGAATTTCTTAGGTGTGTAGTCCGCCAACCAGCAATAGGCCAGCGTGGTGGACTAAGGCCTAAATCCTCTCAGTTGTAGAGGAGGCCCGTGCCCGGCAGTGGGACGTATATGGGCTGATGATGATAAAGAAATTAACCGAGGTGAAGTTAGCAATGAAACTCATTTAATACAAAGTGATCATCGATGTATTCATCATCATCAGCCGATATAGTCCACCACGGCCTAGTGCGGGTTAGCGAACTCATTCGACGTATTAAGGCTCACAGGTAAAAAATTATTACTTAAAAGAGTTATAAGAATAGCCCATTGATATTTTTAACTGCGACAAATGAGGCATAAAGTATGGATGGGGTGTGTTGACTAGGGTGATCAAACCAGTGTCCTACAAATTACTTAAAGCTAAACTTGGCTCTTGTGTTTGCGTTAGTGAGTTTGGTTGCTACAGCCTCCGTAGACACTTCATTTCTAGCCTTCAATTTTATTTTATTTTTCTCATGGGGAAAATCCTCTTGGATCCCCGTCTTTCTACCGGCTAAAAACCCCATGGTATCCACCATCAGCACAACAAAGGAACTCTGGGATCTCGAGTTGTACTCATCAGAATCCCTTCAGTGCGTTGCTTTTAAAGCTCTGCTCGAGGCAGGATTACTAAAAGTCCTAGCCTTCATTAAATGTCACCATTAGTTCTCCTTTTGGTGGCCTGTCAGTTACTTTGGTTTGCGGTGGTAAAGCTCCCTAAAGCTTCATAGCAATTAAATACCTTTTCTAAATGGTTTACCACCGTCTCATACTATTTCGTATATTGGCTATACTTTTTAAAATTTAATTTACATCTTTGAGGAATCAGCTTGCCTCGGCAGTATTTCCAAACAGATACGACTTAGGGGCTTTCAAGAAGAGAGCCTATATTTTCCTCAAAGGCCGGCAACACACCGATGATTCCTCTGGTATTATGGGTGTTCATGGGCGGTGTTGACCACTTAACATCATGTGGCTCACTTGCTCGTTTGCTTTTTCCATAAAAAAATAAATAAAAAAAATTGTCAATAAAACACATATTAGAGGACCAAGACGTAAATAACATGCTCATACTGTGAAACTTTAATGGGCGTATTATGTCATATATTACGATGAGGCATGATATCACATATTATATAATTTATGCAAATGCGCTTTGCACCTCAACAGAGTAGGTTTTATTACACACTACTAGTACCTAATTGTTAGAAAATAAATTAGGGATACATAAATATACGGTTTTAAAGTATGATTTAAAGTTAAAGTAAATTTAAATTTTATTAAAAGTCGTGAGGGCCTCGAGGTTTAGGCACGCGGTCGAGAATCGACGGTGGCGGGTTTAAACCCCAGGCACACACCTCTGACTTTTCGAAGTTTGTGTCTTCACAAATAATTATCACGTACTTTAACATCATGATGAAACCTGCACACCTAAAAGTTCTTAAGAATGTCTTAAGTGTGTAGTCCGCCAACCCGCACTAGGCCAGCGTAGTGGACTAAGGCCTAAACCCTCTCAGTTGTAGAGGAGGCTCGTGCTCAGCAGTGAGACGTATATGGGCTGATGATGATGATGATGATGATGAAAGTATGATTTAATTTTCCACCCGAAAAATTGGTCCACCCGTTTCAGAGATTAGCCGTAACAAACAGACAGACATACAAAAATTGTAAAAAACGTTATTTTGGTATATGTACCGTGTATACATCAGCATAAATGCATATTATGGCATTTATTAAAAAGCGGTTATTTCAATATTACAAACAGACACTCCAATTTTATTTATTTGTATAGATTGCCGACCCTCGTTTTTCCAAAAGTATTTAAAAAAATATTAATGGATCTTAATCCATGTAACAGGGGCGTAACCATATTATGCTAACCGTATATTTCCAATTACCGTTCTGTTTCTGAGAAATTCTTACCTGACCATACTAAATATCACTTTCCCACCTTTGAATCACATTCCGCATACTTTTACCGTTGGGCCAAAGAGGATTTTTTTAAATTTATGATATTATGCTCAATCGTTTCAGCAATTATAGTTGTTAATTAAGTTTATTTATGGCTGGTGCAACGGACCTTGTCAAATCAGTTTATGTAATGCTACCTTCGTGATTTGATACACTGTTTTTACCTGATATGACGTCAACACTTTAATTTTCGTTGCGTGATGTGTTTGTTTGCTTAGTTATGTAAATGATAGGGTCATTCACTTGGACGACTTCGATGTCATATTACACAATGATATAGCACGATACTGAATAGGTACATTGAAAATGTGGTTTCCATAAAACAGTATGAAAAAAAACCATGTCAAAAATCTAGAAAAACTAGTGTATATATATTTACCTATACACTAGTTTTTCAAGATTTTTGACCCGTTTTATGTTTTAAGTAGGACGAATAATAGTTTCCGAAATGTAAAATATGAGCAAAATAAATATATTAACATAGTAGAATGCGTTCAATTAAAAAAATGCCTACATTTCACAAATCGTCTAATAAACATCACGTCTATAGACTATAGTACCAGATTAACAGCCTAATATCATAGACAAATTGTGGATAATTGAAACCTCATTTCTAATAAAAGTAAACTGAACGCTTATAAGTACGACAAACTTTAAAATGAAAATATTTGCTCGGCGCCGTTCGTGCTTGTATGTTTGTAGTCCCAGTTGTGACACACGAGCGTCTGAATGCGCTTGTTTTGATATCCTAACAATAAGGAGCGATTCGATCCGGATTTAATCGCTTTCGACTGGTTGTTACCGGATACGCACAAAAGGTACCTTCGAACTCGGTACAATTGAATGATTCAGTCCATAAAAACATAATATTAATAGTAAACAACTTTGGCAATACACGACACAGGAAAAAATAAATGATGAAAATATTTGTCATATTGATAAACATCATGGATATTGCGTTATTCTAGATGGGAAATCCCTATGAAATAAACACGCTAATTCACAACATATTAATAAAATTTCCTTCTTTTAATATGGTCTTTTTAGTACGCCAGGATTACCTATTCGACTATAACTACTACCGGGTGTATTGAACCGTAAAAGGAAAAGCATAGAAATTAGAAACACCACTGTAAAATATGTTGCCGTCGGTCTCTAGATGAGGCATGTTCTGTAGGTCAAGTTAGGTGCATCGTTACCATCATCGTCAACTCATATACGATCCACTGCTGAGCACGGGCCTCCTCTTCAACTGAGAGGTTTTAGGCCTTAGTCCACCACGCTGGTCTAGTGCGGGTTGGCGGACTACACACCTAAAAAATTCGAAAGAACTTACGCGTGCAGGTTTCCTCGCGATGTTTTCCTTCACCGCTAGAGTAAGTGATAATTCATAGTGAATACACACATAACATTATTTCGAAGTCAAAGGTTTGAACCCGCGATCGCCGAGATTCTCGACGTGCCTAAACCCCAAGGCCATCACTACTTATACACATCCAAGTTAGGTACTCTAACATTAAATAAATTCTTTCTTAGTCGCGTGTTGATGTATTATATAGGTAGGAATGTAGGATCATACATTTCAACTAAACAGAACTTAAAAGCCTTTGCATCTCGTTGCTATTTATATCATTTGACATCACGTGCCTTCTTAATAATTAGTTTAACGTCCTATTAATTAGATGAAGTTAGCTTTCAACTTATTGAACATACATTACCTTAGCCATCCTCCTGAAATCGCAAAACACTGCAAGCGCGAGTGTTACATTTTTTTATAAATCGCTGATAAAAAAATATTACTTAAAGTGTTAACAATGCATTATTAGGTAAATTGTTCCAGGTTCCACATGTACAATGGTGTTGTAAGATGGCAACCTCTACTATGGTAGTGTCACCGCTAGCCGCCCAGTCCTCGCCTAAGAACAAGAGGCGTTTGTTCGCTGAAGCTCGTCAAAACAGTTTGCAGAAGTTGAGCATCATTTTCGATCACTCCAATAAAAACAGTAAGTATTAATCCATTCCCCATGTCATATAACATAAAAAGCCTTGAAAATCCGGATTTATTCATTTAAAAATGGTATTGAAAATAAGAATCCGCCAATATCAATATTATAGACATAGACGGAAAAAAAGATTAAGCGAGTAAGTATACTTCGAAACTAAAAAAATGAAGATGAAAATTCTATTACCATTATTGAACTCGATATACGTCATACCTAAAAAACCTACACAAAAATGAATCGAATAGATTTAGCTTTACTTATTATTTTTGCAATGTATTGTGTATCAAAATTCTTACCGGATCAAAGATATCCGAATCCATTTTGAAATATATTAAAAGTAAAGTAATTCAAAAATGTATGCACTATGCAGCAAACGTCGTGTGACAAATGACATCGTCACCTTTTATTGATAAATAATAATAGTTTTTTTTTTTATTAATTGGAAAATAAAGTATTTACATTATTTTTAACATTTATGGAAATGAAGAAGCTATAATACAATATACTATTATTTTGTACTGAGACTTTTCTTTTCACTAACAAATACAGTAAACTATATAAAGACACTCAAGGGACTATACATTTTATAGCGTTATAGAGAGGTGTCGTTAAATGGAATGAAGAAAAATCAGAATTCTCTCCCGTTCCTATTGCGCGTGTCAGTAAAACTTTTTCGTCAATACACACACACAGTGATTTTCTTTTACTAACTGTGTTTACAGTTTGAAAGTTTGGGAGCAACTAAGAATTATTATGATAACACTGCTGTTTTCACTAATTTTGGCAACTTAAAAAATTATTTTTATTATTTAATTATTATTGCTCGCTATTGAGAGTGAGTGTAATGCTATATAGAGTGTATCATTGTATGGAAGGCAAGCTACACCAATCAAAGCCATGTGATGTCGACGCTTTATGAAGTTTGTCGTTAAATCGAGTGACGTTATATAGAGTTTACACTGTACAGTGTACTTGTGAGTTGTGGATCACACAAACATTTGTCTCGGTGCGGGGATCGAAACAATAAATACAATGATATCAGCAGTTAAAAATTAAAGACGTTGAAGTCAGTTTTAAAATTAGTTGTATGTCGATAAATCAGTTCTAACTTCACTTTCGCAAAGCACAGATGGCAGCACATACTAACGTATCAAATGCGCGCTTTTTCCCTACTGTTTTCAACACAAACGTTAATTTTGGCATTTACTTCTCCGGTGTTGCCGACAAATACAATAACTTCTAAAATAGAAGAAATCAAAAATGATTATAAAAAAGTGCTAGTAATTAGATCCACGTTTTGTACTATATTTTTATGTTGCAATGTTTTTTTCTTATATTTTTACAATTATTGCAATAAGTAATGATATTATACTTATATGTAGTGAAGTTTATCATGTACGAAACCGTTTTACAATACAAGTTAGTTATTACTTTGTTATGTGAACAAAATTTATCCCATAAAAATGTCAGCCGTTAGCCATATCAAAGTGGTACTGCATATTTATTACAGTCTTAATACAGCCCTTGGGGTGATTTATCTGCAAACGTGTTACAGAAAAATATATCAAGTTTTATATAAGTGATTCCCAAGTCCTTATATTTTTTGATAATATCGTCAATTACATACCATGCTTGTGTAATGATCATGCTAAAGATGTGATGAATTAATAGTAATTTTTAGAACCCTCAGTATGGCAACACTGAGTTCTGCAGTAATTATTTGTATGTATTTCTGAGCGCCATTGCTTTTAACCGATGTAATGTTGAAATGATTCTAATCCGTTTTCATCGGCAAAACTGTGTGATGTTTTAGCAAAACATTCAAGTGATTGTGTATTAAAATTATCGAACTTCTTAAAGTTTTTGTGCTGGGCTTTGTCATGGCCGGTAAGTGGTGACTTTTTGCGCCCGCTAGTCAAGGGCGAAATCGGATTTGGAAATCGCAATAAGTCGAAGATGTTTTATCGTTCGAACTCCGACGGTAAATGCAATGTTATTGTCATTAGTTTGGTTTTTTAAGTATTTAGTGTTTACATACTGTGACGATAGCTTATTGTTTGATAATGTTTGGTTATCGGTACCTTCGCCGATAGTTTTAACCTTTTGCTCTTTGATTTCGCTATTTCTGTATACGTTTATATGAGAGAAGGTTCTCGCAACGGTCTATCTTTTCATTAAAGGTGTGTAAATGGATTGCAATTCATAAAAAAATCGTTTGTCAATAATAACGTCCTCGGAAACAGATGATCGCGTTTGCGTCGTTCTAGTTAGTATTTAGCGACATAATACGTATATTTTTGACCTTCAGCCAATAAAGATATGTGCTAAGGACTATTTACAAGTGAATATCTTGTTTACATTGTGAGAAAAGCGTTATTTCAATGAGGTTATTGACAGTGGCGTTTTTTTAGCCGCTAACGATTTTGTGGGCGTTTTTTATTGGCTCTGCCGAGGAGGTTATGTCAGTTGTTAACAATTTGCTTGTTTATTTGGCTATATTTATCAATTTAACGCTTCAATACAGAATGGATATAATAAAACTACCATTGCCGAGATTACGCGACGTTGCTTTAGTAAAATTTATTCATAATGATCGTAAGATGTGTCTTGGAAAGAAAGTAACTCTTACATTGTCTGTCATTTTTTTGTTCAAATTACAATGGACCTCAATATTTTTATAGTTGATCTGCTAATATGCCTGTAACCAAAGTACTAAACGTTATTTTCCATTACCTATTTAATTGATGCAGATGACCTTGTTTCGACATAACTAAGTCATCAATCATATGATCTTCATCTAAACTCCATGGCTTATTGTAGCCAGTGATGTTCAATTATAGGATCACATAAAATATAAAGTAAAGGATGTGTGAATTGCATAAAGAAAACAGCCACTATTTTATTAATCATGAAATGTTCACAAGCTCTGTATCTGTACTCATTAGACATTTTGTGCAAAACTATTATTTATGATAAATATTTCACACAGCTATAGTGGCGGCCTGTGTGTAGAAATAGTACATTAACCAAACTTTATAGTGATTTTATCCTTTTAAATAAGTTTATATAAGACAAGTGGTCTATAATTACTATAGCCACCAAATACTTAAAATAACACAGGAGTATAATACTCAATATAGTTTTAATTATTTATCATAAAGATCTTGTAACCCTCCTGTAAAATTTTAGTTCATTGCAGATAGTGTGCGAATGACTACATCTTGCAAATACTACAACAATAGTAGATTATTCAACATAACCTTCCTGAAGGCACGCAGATCATTACCATATCAATAGAACTGGCTTGTTTGCACACATGCATTTGTGGGGTAATTGTACTTGATTCTGCGATGTAAAATAAATAAAATAGTCCAGTTTTAACTAGAGGTATTCTTAAAAAAAAATTAGTCAATGTTTCCAATATCCTATATTATCTATATTTATACCATAATTAGTTAAAAACCATTTACTGATTTAGAAGTGAAAGTGTAATACAAAACATTCACTTTCACATTTATCATATAAGTAAGCATTAAATATTCTGTACATATAAATATTGATGTGATGGAGTTATCACATTGCCATGTCAAGCTTCAATCTAGTAGGGATATTTTGTAGAGTTTTTATTTATGTTTAATCTATCATGTATTTTTTCCATATATTAAATTTAGGAAAATTTTGTCCATGTATGCTAATTTCATCTAAACAAACATCACTGAATACTAATTAACCATAAATGGTTATTTTTGAGGAATACTGTAGTATTTCTAGTAATACTGCTATATATAGCAGCCATGTTTTTAATAATATCCGCTATAATAGCCAAGAGGTAGATTAAATATCATAGTCAGGATATATATCATTGTTGTTTGAAGGTACCAGGAACATTTTGGAACCACTTGGTCTAGATTTTTTTAATTATTTAATTAATTATTTTAATTGTAAATACTTATAATAATTATTGTTTAGAACTTTTTTATTATAGAAAAAAACAGATGCTAGTTATATAGTAAAAAAATAGACTAGTCTCTGATTTCCTTGCGACTATATAAATGTTTGAGAAAAAAGCACAGGCAGATTGTGATATGTAAAGAATAAAAAAAAAATACTCAAACTCTCTGCACCAAAGTTACTCTATCATTAAATAAAACTATTACATTGTTTTACATTGGTTTTGTTGTGAATTATGTACTATTAATCAAAAAGGGAAAGAATAAGGGGTGGATGAAGACATGACGGCTGATAGGGATGTTTGGAAGGATAACACATGCAACGCTGATCCCAAATGAAATTGGGAACAGGGCAAGGATGATGAATCAATATATGATATATATAACATATACATAATACATGACTTTATTACTATAATTTGCATCTTTATGGATTAAATTTTATAGATATTTTATATGTTCAATAATTTTGATTGCAATCTTTTCTTGGTACTTGTTGGTTGTGATAATTTGTGATACATTATTTTATTTTTTTGTCAATTCATTGATAAATTTGGGGAGGTCTTTTTCCAGTGATTAAAATGTGTAGTTGCAAATGCAAACACATCATTTGATTAAAATATAAAGGTTACCCATAGAAACTCTTTAACTGTACTAAAAAGCTTATTACATAATCATGAACATCTTAGGTTAGTACTGGGATGTGCAAATTGCTCATAATGGCCACTTGGCACATACTAAATGATAATTTGCTTTTGTTAGGGACTTTATTCTTTGTAAAGTGGGTGTTAAAACTTTAACTACCTACATTATACAATTTGGAAATAACTAGTGAAACCACATTTTGTAAATAGCTCCAAAGGATGTGTTGTATTTGCTTGTTGCTCTTAAAAAGCTCTTAGTATGTTGTATCATTTAGTTTATATGTTACCAGATTTTTTTCAAATAAAACATGTCTTGACTCCTATAGACTATAACACTAAGTATTAACTAAATTAATTATGTTCTTATTATGTAGGAATTTTGTACATATTTGATATCATAGGAAATTTTTATTTTACTTATACATTTTTACTTATCGTCACAGAATTACTTACAATCAGAGTAAGATTTGTATATAAGTATTTGACCAATAAAAAACATTGTTTATGTACATATTTTTTAATTGGTTTACTTAAGTATTGTTTCCAGTCATAAACTTAATGTTTACTATACAGTATTATATTTGGAAAACTTAAACTTGAAACAAACTTAATGTTTGAAATAGTAATTGACATCATGAAAAGCCATAAAATATATAATTCAATTATCATATTTTCAGAAATTGAAGTTCAATTTGTTATAAATGTTGAAAAGGCATAATTAATACCCCAAATGATAACATTTTGCATTATTTATGTATATTGTAACACACAGTGTTCCACAGATCTAGAATACACCACAATATCATATAGTATAATTGATGTCCCTGGCACATCAGTGATCTAACATACATAACTGTCACACTATATGATCATGATGTTAGGCTCACATGTTTATGATAGGAAGTAGTTACATACAAGGGCATGCATTTTCATTTAGCATTCTATGTGTGCAGCTTTACTATACTTGATTCTATGCCAAATTAGTCCAATGTAATACTTGGAAGTTTTCCTCTTAAACTAATTAGCAATTTTATTGCTATCAACAAGGAGTGCTCATTTCAACAGAGTTTCAACATGATGTTTATTTTGTGATGAAATTTGACATGAATTAATACATCATACAGTCACATACATCGTTATTACCTCATATTAAGAAACAAGTGTTGTGAATATTACAAACTACTTTTTAATCTCTCAAGCACTCTGTGCAGTAATCCAAATTGTGGGCTCGCTTCACAGCCAAGAGTATAACCAACTGGGGAGGCTATCAAATTATCACTCATATTATTTTATTTTAATGTATTTACAAGATATTGTAAGGTTTTTGTTTAGTATATAATTTGCAAACACTGATACTTGTTACTATATATTTTTATATTTTATACTATCATAAATTGTTTTTTAAACAGAACATTATACACTATTTAACCTGATTATTGTCATAAGTATTGACCTATTGCTTTTTTCATCTATTATGATGAAAATTACGAATTATACACTAAATTATCATTTTTTATTTTGCATTTTTTTCTGCATTTCTATCCCTTATATTATACTATTAAATAGGGTAGATGAAATGAACTATTAGCAACATCAATATTGTTTTATCTTTTTTATTTCATTAAAATTAAGTCACTTGATTAGCTTATTTAATCCAGAACAATACATATGTGTTGTGGTCAGCGGCAGGACTTCCATAGAAGCCCAAAAGCATTAAACATTAATTGTGTAATGTCTTGTTTATATTTGCTTATTGTAGGGTCTTTATTTAACAAATTGCTTTTGTTACATAAAGATTTTAAGCTTAAAAATTATTATTCGGAATTGTGAAAGGTAAACTGGGCTTTTGGGCTTCTATGGAAGTACCGCCACTGGTTGTGGTATGTATTTATGTTGATCCCATAGTAATGGTAATATCAAACTAATGGATCTAGATTAAAGATGAAAATGGATAAAGAAAATCATTGTGTTAAACTACCTAATTAGTTAACTAAACAAATGATGTGCTATATTAACTTATTTTATGTGCCAGGCATAAAATAAGTTTTTAAATATCATCTATTTGTGTTGTTGTTTATTTATATATAAGTAGTAACGTAAAAAAGTGTTGTTGTATAAAAGCATTAACAGTTGTTAGTTGCAAAGGTCAGGGCGCTGTCCGTTTGATTTAGTACCGGAAAAATAGCGCATGAAGTACTGACTGCTGTGTATAAAAAATATTAAATAACGCTAGACACGATCGTTTTTCATTCTGAAAATAACTTTTTGTATTTTTAAGCGTTTATTATTATACAAGCTATTTTTATTTGTAATATTGGCGAGACTTCGCGACATTGGCCAGTGGAGACAGATTCATGCGTTGGGGGATTAGTGCGAAATAAATTCACTTTAATGTATACGAAATAAAATAATGGAATGCTCGGGTAAAATATTTTTTTAAATTGTTTTATATATGTATTAATGTACGTATGTAAATAGTATTCTTAGTCAGCCCAAACTCGCTAGCATGCTGTGCACGGGCCCCCTTTGCGGTTGATAGGGGTTAGATATGAATGCGCCTTGCTGACCTAGTATCGGTTCGTGGAAAAATCACAGAAATACTTGGTCGTAATTGCACAATTTGAGTTCCAGCTGTTGGGTGTTGACACACCAGTAGGACATATTGCATGTATATTCCTTTTAAAGAAAACATTTGGTTGTGTATATTTTTGCATGGATGTCATTGGGTTATACGTTAATAAAAAAATAATTGACCGTAAAATCTACTTTGAACTTGGGGTTAATGCACCTCATATTACAAAAAATGTTTCATTTAATGAACAAGTCTGCGATCTACAAACGTGTTTTTTTAATTGTACGTCTGTCGTGTCCGTTATAAAAAATATAAAGAGATGATACCAGGTGTTACTTTCAAAGAGTCCATTGTTGCTCCACAGGTACAAAAGGTTAGTTTTTATGTCATACCAGCTCTATGTAGGAAACCACTTGTCATGTTTGACGTGAAATAAGCGTGTGAGAGTCACTGTTGCGGTTTGGTTTTCCTCGACATTTCTAGGGATAAACTCTTACATAGGAGGAAGTTGAGACCAAGACATGCAAAACATTAGTTCTCGAGTCATAATAGTCACTGACGTTGAAATATAAGAAAATTGCGTGTAAATAACTTACTGACGGAAGTAAATCGATATTTATTTGCCAACATGAGGAAGTGCATAAGTGTATACGTGATGACTGTGAAATAGAGTTCACGTTTGAATAGCGTCGGGAGATGAAAGAGTTTTTTTTTAATAATCGGCCAAACGATATATAATATTTATATTACAGTAATTGTCGGTGTACTAAATGTGATAGCTTCGAATAATGTAAATGTTCAACTACCCTTGTAATTACATTGTTTTGTATTAATGGCTTACACTCGAACAAGTTTTATCTTTCAACAGCGTAGTAATTTGTTTTTTTGTTGACTTTAGATGTTTTAAATATTGCAAAATAAGTACATTTGATAGAAAAACATAATGTTGGTAATATAAAGTATCAGTTACTGAGTTAGTCTAAGGTCTGTCATTGCGGATGCCAGTACCATAGTATGCGACTCGCTGTATGTTAATGTTATTAATAGTGGGTGCAAGCACACGCCTCTGCAACGTACATTAAGCAACTGATCGTCGCAATTATCATTCTGAACTATTTATATCCACTACATGATGCCAGTTATTCACAAGGTGCTTCCTTTGTTCTGTGACGCGTCACGCGTAGGGTCCATTGTTAGCTCCCCATTGTGTCTGCTCGCTCCACAATGTGGTGAAAAAGGGTCTCCTGTTACCGGGCATGTAAACTCTTTGAAAAATATCACCTTACCGCGTACTAGTTTAAAACTGGTTTCAAAATGAAACTTTTATTTCTCATTCACATACGAGACGTGACCATGTACGGTACGCTCAGGATGTTCAAACTGTACTCTTGTGATTAGTGTATTTATAAAATTTTATATTATTTTTACAAAAATGTGCAATGACCTAAGTTTAATCAGCTTAGCTATTATTAAGTTTGTCTAGTATAGAAATGTTGAAAAAGAAAGAAGTGCCGTGGTATTCCAATCATCGCATACGTATACAAGACAACATCGCTAATTGGCGCAATTCCTCGTGTCGCCTGCATTGGAACTCGAGCTGTGATTGTACGTAATTTAAATAGGTCGTAAAATAATGATGACGCCTCACGGCTCACACACGTACTCCACGTTAGGATTCTGTCATGTAGCGTGTACAATGCAGAATCCCCCTCAAACAGTCAGGTCCGGCATCCAACACCCGCCATCTTCGTCCTAGTTGGAACGGGACCCCTCATGTAAGCGCCACTTTTGGCCCTTACGATTAAACTACATTTACCAATTTCATGCATATCTAAAAGACCGCTGTGAGAACCTCCAAATTAAATAACAGTTTTCTTTACTAATTGTATTGAACAAAATAATATTTTAACAGTCTCTTTGTGTAGTGTTGAGTAACGTAATTTTTAATATTGGTATATAATAATATGTATAGAATACATTGCATTTACATAATTTCCTATACTAACCACTTGGCAAGTCTTCACATCTTGATACTATAGTATATTAATATGTGTAAATAGTAAAAAGTTGATGTTTGTGAAGGTAACATAACGGAACATGTTGAGCCAACACCGACAACAGGTAACGTCAAAAATATGTTTTTATTTTATTCACAATTATTAGTCTCAAGTTCGTATTTTTATTTCTCACTTCACTCTATTAGAATCTGTAAAAATATGTTAAATTTTATTTAAATACATAGCAGTTTTACTTCGTATTAATCCCATGTAATGTTACGAATATTTAAGTAGAAAATAAATTAAATCTTTGAATGCTAAGCGTTTTAGCGTTTGTCAGGCAAATAGTACACGAGGATGTGTTTGATTGTTACAGGCAATGGTGGGGAGACGACGTGGTGTTTCAGCCAGGTGAAGGGCACTCTGGAAGACGATGTGACGGAGGCTGACCTGATATCCTGTGTGGAGTTCAACCACGACGGCGAACTACTTGCCACCGGCGATAAGGGCGGCAGGGTTGTTATATTCCAGGTTTGAAATTTTTTTTTAAATCGCCCAGGGTAGAATTTCGTAGCCTTCGTTTCAGAGTGAGTTATCAATTTACATTTCTACTGCCTCGGTGGCTCAATTCTTAGGCATGATGTGAAAACATAAAGCTACGGGTTGATTGACGCGTTGAGACAAATATTTTTGTGGTCTAAAGTTTGTAAGGAATCTGAATCTTTGTGTCTATGGTAATTAAATTAAATAATAATTATATAAATACACCCCAACAGTCACATACATAGTTCTGACCCCACATTGAGATACGAGTCCTTAGTCGTGGGTCTTAGAAATTACGAGAGACTTTTCGGTCTCACAAACACCCAGACCCGAAACAAATATATTTTGTAAATCACAAAAACATTTGTCTCGGTGCGGGCACCGAATCCGCGGCCTCTCGTTTTACAAGCTGGTGTCTGGCCACCTGCGCCACGGGGCTGTAATTAATATACACGTTATTGGTAATAAAAATATTTTTGAGTGGATAATACAAGAGGCGAGCCCTGTGGTTTTCAGAACGTTGCCTCCAACGTAACTGGATAAACGTTGGTCGATGGTTAATCTCGAAATACGATTAGTAGGTGTCTGTGCTAGGCAATCGATGTACATTTTCAACACTATGATCATAAACAGTTTACAAAGACACTCCATTTCAATACAATGCGACACACTTCCTCGCTAGAGGAAGGATATTCGTATCCGTCCGGATAGCGTTATTGTGCATGAGGTGTAGAACCAACCCACGCAAGCGAGTCGCATTTATGGTTCAGCCTCTGTATATCCCACTACAAAGAGGTCAGCATCATGTGACAACTCGTGCGTGGAAATCGTTTGTTGCTACTCTATAGTTTATTTGAAATAAAGCTGATCTGATTCAAGGGTGTCACGAAAGTTTTTATAAAAGATGGTTAGGGACTAAGAGTATAGGAATGAAAACTGTGATTAGAAAAAATATAATAACTCGCTTAACACAACAGTTTATTGTAATACACACAGTACAACTTTATTGTATGTATAACTATACAATGTTATTAAAACTGTTCAATAAAGTTGTACTGTGTCTATTGTCGTTGTTCCGGCCAATAAACCCAAAAAGAACAACGTCTCGAATGTAGCGTAAAATCTATTTCAGTGCGCATGTGATCATAATAGTGATATTATGCCGAAAATAAATATTTACAACACATCAGCTTTGCAGACGTCGTAAAGTTTGCATCTCTAAAGAGAAAGCGAGACGTCACCTACGCATTTACACTTCAGCCGAGATTTCCCGGAATTATTTTTTAAAGATTTTTCCTCGTGGTTTTCAGAAGTTTGCATTGGTTGAGAACGGAGCTCTTACACCTGTAGTATAATAAATTGTGGTTAGAATTTTTTTTACGTAAATTCTGTTGAGTCATTAGCCCGCTCAGCTGTCGTAGGATACGCTTGGGTAGTCACCGAATAATGAGTGGTCGGGTGTGAGTTACGTTTCATGATGTGTTTTTTTTATCCTCATACTTTTCAGATACTGTGAAATTGTCCTGAAAGTTGTAAAACGACGTGATGATTGTAGTTGAAATGATACGTCATATTATTTTTTGGTCTGTGAACTCGCAGTTTTTGGTATCATTGCACGGAAATCAATAGCGTGATAATTCCGCATTGAATAAATACATTTTTTTTAGAAAATTTAAGGTAAAATAACTAGCTTCAATTTATCGTTCTTGATTTGTGTAAAAAAAGGTATTCAATTATAACTCTTGACATTGCTTTAACGTCCTTGAACTAGAAAATGAATCTATCGGTGCTACCTGCATGTTTTTAAGACTGATGATTACATTCTATAATAATTAATCTCCGTCATTGGTACACACTATGAGTATGTCGAGAGAGAAGATAGTCTTGACGTCTTGACGCAAGATTTAGAGTGACAAGGTATGTTGGGAGAATTTGGCCTGTAACTCTCCAAGAGATTTGGCGTTGTGGCAAGTTATTCTCAGACAGCGTGGGTAGAGGTGAAAATAAAAGAAATATAAGCTCTAAACGGTGGTGTAACCTCACATGATTTGTGTATGTAAGTCTTGTTGCTAGGAGGTACACATGCCGCGCATACATTTAGTGGAATAAAAAAACAGCGTTAGTAAGACATTATCGTGGACCCTACAGTTCATGGTTATGTTAAGTCATGATAATGATGAACTATGTAAAATTTTTACTCTCAATATCCACTACATAAATATTTTGACATAATACAAATAATTGGTACAGTTTCGAATCGGTGTTTGTGTTATTGCAAAATATAACTGATTGATTCAAGGGGTATACATTAAGTTCCCTCCGTAGTAGAAGCAGGATGCTTTTACTAGTTTTTACAGTAATAATTATGTCATGTCATAAATTTCGTCATCATTTATATCTTAATACATATTTTGCTGTAAGATACGGTAGAGTGTAATACTATTAGTACGTACATTAGTGTATGTGTATAGCGATACTCATGTTAGTAAACCAGTCGATCGTTGATTAACGCAGAGCGCTACATTGCTTGTGACCCGCCTGATTGACCCGTCCATGTCATCTCCGTCTGAACTGTGACATTTCACTGCATCGCTTTACTTTACACACACAATGTATGGTGTATTTCACTAACGATACTATTCAATGCTGGATTTCATCGTCAATACATAGGCTTACTAATTAGTGTATAATTTCCAGTTTACATATATACATAAAATGTATGTACAAAAACAATCAAGATTCGAAACAAATATGTATTTTTTATGGATTACATAAACACTTATCTCGTTGCGGAGATTGAACTAACGCTGTCATACCAATGCTGACAATTTGACTAAATTTGAAATAGTGTTAGAGCTTTTCCTATTGGCGTAGTTAAATCTAAAATACAATATATTGAATGATTGTGTTACCTTAAAAGTAATAGGCTGAGTGTAGATTTTATAAATGGTTCCGTTGTATTTAGCTTGGCCTATAGACGCAAAGGGGTCGGCTTCCATGAAGTACCAGCATTTAACAGAAAACAAAGCAATTGTTTTGCGTTTCGTTTCTGCTTGTTGATCCTACGTCCTCATTTCTCTCGACTTCCTCTATTCTACTTTTGTAGTGGTAAAATGTACTCTCTTTCCAACTCTAGATGTCTAGGCTATTATTAATTTCGATTTAATAAGTGTACCAACCCACACTAAATCAGTGTTTTCGACTTAAGCCTAATACCTCTTAACCGGAATAGACCTAATAGCTAGACGTGAATTGCACGAGAGATTTTTTTCCAAGATCTTCACTGATAAATCGGCTTTCTGAACAGAGTGCTAAATAAAAAAAATATGTTTATTACAATTTACAGAGAGATCCAGCATCAAAACAATGCGTGCCCAAGAAGGGTGAGTACAACGTGTACTCGACGTTTCAATCACACGAGCCCGAGTTCGACTACCTCAAATCGTTGGAGATAGAGGAGAAGATCAACAAGATCAGGTGGCTCAGGCGCAAGAACCAGGCGCACTTCCTTCTCTCCACTAATGATAAGACTATTAAATTATGGAAGGTAACATACTTTTCCTATTGTGCTTTATCGTATTGTCTCCTTGTCCACTAGAATGATATGTGTCAATTATGTGATATTTATGTGAAAAAAAATAAGACTTTTGGATCCCCAAAGTGCTCTACATATATTCTATTCTGCTAACTAGTGAACTATTTGCTTGCAATAAATGCTGTCATGATTATAAAACGTCTCAAATATATTGTTTTTCGAAGAAGGGACCGCATTGACATGCGATGGTAAGCCAAGTGCTGTCCAACAGACACTAGACTGTTGAAGAATGATATTGACCTTGCGCACAAGTCGCTATGGCGGATTGAACATCTTTTGTTCGGTGTTCTTTATTCGAACAGATCCTTATATCTTTCCGCTAGAAAATAATTGTGTGGTACACGATGAGTTTTTTTTTATACTGGCACGGCAAAGTGACCCCATTGCACCTGATGGTAAGCGTAATGGAGTCCAGAAAAAGTGCCGACCAGCGAGATATGATGATCTCCCGTTGGTCGACACAATCATGCCGGCCGAATACCTCTTCACCTTTCTTGTGAAGAAGTTTAGGGGACTAATACCATGCTGATCAAAGGACCGACGGCGACAAATCGGCCAAAGATGCCGGCACGGTTCTCCTTTCACCATGATTGAAGCCCCCCCCCCGAAAACCGGATATACATTGGCTGATCCCGGAACGCGGCACACTTGCGTGTGCCACTATGGCGGGTTTAACGCCCTGTGTACGGTGGTCGCTATCCGGGGGGATACGAATATCCTACCACCACTTAGATTACAAAAGACCTATCTATAATATGAATGGTTGATATGCTGAGATCGATGGTCGGAGGCCGCTCTCTACATGTCGTTCTGGTAGTCTTACTTGTCGATGACCACTATAGTGAAGATGATGATGGCAATGGTGATGCTTGTAATGATGATGATGGTGGTGATATTCGTAATGATGATGGTGGTGATGTTGGTAATTATGATGATGATGATGACGGTGTTGATGGTGGTGGTGGCGATGCTGGCGATGATGATGATGATAATGGTGATAACGATGATGGTGTTGATGTTGATGATGATGATGAGAGGTGTGATGGTGCGCAGGTGTCGGAGCGCGACAAGCGCGTGACGGGGTACAACACGCGCGAGGAGGGCGGGCGGCCGCGGGACCCGGCGCGCGTCACGTCGCTGCGCGTGCCCACCGTGCGCGCCGCTGAACTCATGGTCGAGGCCTCGCCCAGGTATGTGCGTACACACGCGCACACACACACAACACATACGCTTATTGCCCTCCATAGGTACAATATTATGTTCTGGGTTAGACAAAAAAAGTCTTCGACTTAGTGTCATTTGCTCAGGTCACTACAGAATACATAAACGTTACTATATTGTTTTATCGAATGCCCAAACGTCACATATAACTTATCAGATCAAGACAAAACACATCGTAGTTGAGAATGATATCGGCAACGGTTGTAAATATAGTAAGTTTTAGTATGGATCGGTTAACATTGGCGACTGTAAATATTAAGTTTTACATAAAAATATATTACGTGAATCATCATCGATTTAGATAAGGTATGGTGATATGTCTACGGATACGAGCTACGTGAAATGGCGATAAAATCGCTGCATGACTATTTAAAACGGTTACATCAATCAGATTTATTTACTAGTATGATTAGTTTTATTGCCCTTCTGTGAATTTTACAATCTGTTTATAATCGTAGAATATCGGCGAACGGAGTTGACTCTCCTGTCTTGGATTATCGACAAACTAAATCGGATTGTAACGGATTATTTTAATATTTAATTTTTTAGGAGAGTGTTATCTTATTCTTAGCGCCGTCTTTGTTTTACAGCAATATAAAGTAGTTACAACGTGGTTCCATTACTTAGTAATCTGATTATACAAAATATTTGTATCGCCAATTTCATCCGATCAGATTTTGAAACAATGTGATAATTCACATTGTATAATAATTAATTTACGTCAGCGTAATCGCTGACGTTCTTCTATCTAAAATAGTCTGATTCATCCGAGAACGACGTACATTGAATGTTGTGTATTGGACAGCGTATTAATTTCGGTTGCCAAAGACTGTAGCGCCGTCGATCTATCAGGTGCTGATAATATTATGGGATTACGCGAAAGATTTAAGGCGTCTCCTTAGTGAAATGTTAACGAGCCATCAGTATATGTAAACATAAGTAATTCTATGCATAAACAATTGTATAGAATGTTTCACGCGTTGACATAACCACTTAGACATGCCTGCTTGTGCGTCTCGCATTGGCATAATATTGTTATTTGAATTATGATATTTAGCGTATTGTTTGTCACCTGTTACGGCGAGAAAAATAAGATTGCAGTACAAAAAATCACTGGCTCTTGATTTTTCGTTTCGACTCAATCGTAATGAATGCCATAATAGATAAAAGTCTGATTTAATGTCTTCTTTTATAATATTTTATGGAAAAAACAAATTAATATTTCACAACGTTCACCCTACACTTGATGGTTTTTGGGTGTTGAATTGCGTTAGGCGTTCACTTCATCCAAATCTGAAACAAATATTTGGTACGGGGATTAATGGCTGAAAAAAATTACTTAGTTATGCATATTTGTCCTGATATTCGTTTTCCTAGAATGTTATCTAAATTTCTAACACAAACAAGACACTTAGCTATTCACTAATAAGCTCAGACAGATACTATATCTTATATCTATGTACATTATGTTGATTCACGTCACGAGAGCACTCGTCCGCATGACGCGTTGTCTTTATCACTAACGCGCCAACTATTGAAAATATTTTATCTAAATGTTATCAATATGCGAGTTATTGCCGATTCGAGTGCTTTGAATTTGTGTTTATTTATTTTAGATAACGGAGTCTGTTCATTTCATTATTATATTTTATTATCGTACATGGGCACTTGACATTTTTTCCGCACGCGTCGAGTATTTGTTTGGCATTGACTTGGTTTATTTTTTTATTGTGCCTGCTGAGTTTTACCTTATATGGTTGCATGATGTTTATTTTATATAAAAACATGATTGATGTAATTTTGTTCTAGATATTGTGTGTTTATTATTATAATCTGGACTGGTTTTATTAGCAGTAGGTACAATTTGATTGCCTTTTCTAAATAGGCTTGCGTAGTTATACATATGTAGTAGTTAAATGACATAATACTTGTGAAAGTATTCCCAAGGTTTTTACTGCATGCATAAATTGCAAGTAAAATTTGTATTTAATTTTCAGCATGTTTTTATAGGTCATTACGCAATGACTAAATTTCGAAATTGAAAAGCCATATTTCAAATGAATTATGTTATAGAAATTTACAGTTAGACGCAGTGTATTAACGTGAGTGATTGTATTTGCAGGCGAATATTCGCGAACGCGCACACGTACCACATAAACTCAATCTCGCTGAACTCGGACCAGGAGACGTACCTGTCGGCGGACGACCTGCGCATCAACCTGTGGCACCTCGAGATCACCGACCAGAGCTTCAACATCGTCGACATCAAACCCGCCAACATGGAGGAACTCACAGAGGTGTGTAGAGTGTGAACTGTGCCTCGCAGCGACATTACTAATTACTATGTGCCGCTTAATATGGTTTTCAATCTTTCTTTTTATATTTATCCACTGTACCGATTTGTCTCTTGATGAAGTAGTGATGGTATAGGGGCTCGAGAATGTCGGGGGTCGTAGGTTCAAATGCCTCTTCACCTCTGACTTGTTCGAAGTTATGTGTGTATTCGCAATGAACTATCACTTACTTTAACGGTGAAAGAAGACATCGTGAGGAAACCTGCATACCCAAAAAATGTCCTTAGATGTGTAGTCACCAACCCGCACTAGACTAGCGTGGTGGGCTAAGGCCTTGAACCCTTTCAGTTGTAGAGGAGGCCCGTGCCCAGCAGTGGGACATATATGGGCTGATGATAATTAGGGATATGATATTTCGGATCTGGATACGGATATGGATATTGGAATACAATTATATCGGTTTCGGATACGGTTACGGATATGTAATTATTTCGGATTATCCGTAATTTTCGGATAGTTTCGGTTACGGATATTAGATTAAAGTAAAATATAACTGTTTTATAAAGGTGCCAGCTGTTTGGATATTTTTGGTTTTGTTGTATATTTTGTTTCAGCAATAACTGCTACTGCTGTTTCAGCAAAGTAGTGCTACTTAACACAAGACTTTCTTAAATTAAGTATCGACTCTTACATAAGAAACTAATTAGTTATGAAAGAGGTTATGTTATGACTAGAAATAACAAACAAACTGCAAGATTCACGTGGCACGTGAACGGTGAAACAAAAACCCGTCGAAAGTCGAAACATGTCGTTTTTTTTAGACTCCGCCCATAATATATAAAACTATCCGAAACTATTCGAAACCTCTGAAACGGATACGGTTACGGTTACGGATATATTTTTATTTCGGATATCCGATAGTTTCGGTTACGGTTACGGAGCTCCATAACATCCCTGATGATAATGACATAAATAGGTCTCTTTTTTTTTTCTTTTTTTTTTTTTTTTATATTTTACTGTGAATAAAAATTGTATACCTAATAGGGATGATGGAGGTTTTGGATATTGCTCCCAATATTTGACATGTGTATTGTAGTATTTGCCTTTATTCTCTGCTAATGGAACAATTTATTGAAATACTTATTGGTCCCATGGCGTTCTCAATAGCAGCACTCAGTCAGACTGATACCTGGCGAAATGTGGGTGCAGAAATGCACCTCTGCCTACCCCTTTGGGGAATACATGCGTGAAGTTACGTATGTATGATAATATGTTGCAGTAGAATGAATTGAGGTCAATAAAGTGTTTTTTTTTTATAATTTCAGGTCATAACCGCTGCGGAGTTCCATCCGACTGAATGCAATCTCTTCGTATATTCTAGTAGTAAGGGTAAGTAAATGCCAAAATGGCGTCTATCGATCGTGTACGGTTTAATATTCCACAATGATATCAATCACATATATCTTGCGATTTGTGATATATTATGCCAGGTATTTTAATATTGGTTCATGCTGATATTAAAGTAATACGCAGTAGGGTTCTATTGCCTTTCGAAATTGATAGCTTATCGTGCGCTGTGAGAGACTAATTTCAAAGGCCTATCTATCATGTCCGTGCGTCATAACAGGAATTTGGTTAGACCAGACGCTGCAATAACAGAAACGCTAGGCTGCTATGTCATAAACAACCTAATTATTTAATCATAATAATTCATAAGGAGTGAGGAGAAATGAGTATCATTTGTGGGGTGTAGGATCCCGAAACAAATGTTTGTGGATGACAAATTTTTGTTTCACGAAGAAAATATTTTTCTGATAAAGTGGTTTAAGTGTAGGGTAGTAATACACTCGCATAATATTGCATGCGTGATAGGTGTGATGACTTTAATAATAAAGTGCGCGGTTTGTGGAACGAAAATCTCAGTGGGCGTAAATTCAAATTCCAGGCACGTATTATGAGCTTTCAAAGTTGTGTGTTTTCACAATAATTGAAGGAAGATGTAGTGAGGAAACCTATACACATAAATAATTCTACGCAATTCAATTTATTAAGCGTTAGTGAGCTAACTATGCCAGCTTAGGGACCAAGGCCTAACTCCTGTCAGTTTAAGTCAAAGGATGCTCAAGGTAGGGTAACGCATAAAGGCGGATACGGATGGAATATTTCATTGTTTACTTCATCAACCATGCCAGCGTGGTGGAGTATGGCCTAACTCCTCTCTGTTGTAGAGTAGGGCTGTATACAGCAGTAGCACATAATATAAGTATCTATATAGTGGATCTATATAGATCCACGTATATGACGTAATTCTAAAAGTTTTTAGGAATTTGTTAGGTGTGTATAGAGTGCCAACTCGTATTTGGCCAGCGTGGTAGACTCAGGCCTAAACCCTCTCAGTTGTAGAGGAGACCCGTGGCCAGCAGTGGGACTTATATGGGCTGATAATGATGATGATGATGATGATGACGATGACGATGACGACGACGATGACGACGACGGTAATGATGATGATGACGATGACTGATGTATATTTGGTGCGTGGCGCGTTGCAGGCACGATCCGGCTGTGCGACATGCGCGCGGCGGCGCTGTGCGACCGACACGCCAAGCTGTTCGAGGAGCCCGAGGACCCGCACGCGCGCTCGTTCTTCTCGGAGATCATCTCCTCCATCAGCGACGTCAAGCTCAGCAACTCCGGCAGGTACTCGCACTCCACGCAACACCACCCACTTACTTCAACTCCTCACATACTCAATTCAATCAAAATTGTAATAAAAAAAATACACATTATTTTGGATCCATGCCATCATACATTTCAAGGACCAACCTGCAAAATGACTGATTTTCTTTCTTACATCAAAGCAAACATATCGACATGTGGCCAATGAAAACCAGCGCTCCGTTGTGGTTCACGCCACAGCGATGTATAAGCGCTGATTTAGATACCTATTTGTCACTGCCTGACGTGCTTACCATATTGATTTTTTATTCTCATTTTAATTTTGCGGTTGCTTTTTGGCATGTCACGTGGCAATAACCGATTTTTCTTTCTTTCTTGTTGTCTCTATTTTTGATTCAAGCAGTCTCGATGGTCGTAACGAACTTGTCATTTATTTATTTTACAATATTTTCTCAGATATATGATGTCGCGAGATTACCTCGGCTTGAAAGTGTGGGATCTGCGGATGGAGACGAAGCCGGTGGAGACGTACCCGGTGCACGAGTACCTGCGCTCCAAGCTGTGCTCGCTGTACGAGAACGACTGCATCTTCGACAAGTTCGAGTGCTGCTGGAGTGGGGACGACCAGCGGCTCATGACCGGCTCTTACAATGGCTTCTTCAGGTCAGTTTATAACAACATAGTAAAGTGTTTAAATATTTTATATTCGTGAACTTTTATGCTCTATGTAGGACATTTAAAAAATTTGGCTAGAGTAGCTAACACACATGGTTCTTATGCCAGCTCCTACAAAAAAAATAATGGGTAAATATTCTAATTTGAACGGTCAGGTAAATTTTTTACTCCCGATAGTAGGGGAAAGGTGGGTTTTAACGCAGAATGATATTGCCTCGATTTTCCGCTTAGCATGAGACATATAAAATCGAGGCATTGTGTTCCGCTCGCGGTTATTATTTGAAACTTTTTTTGTAACTTAACTTAAAATGTTTTGACTGTGTGCAGGGTGTTCGAGCGCGGCGGCTGCGGGCGGCGCGGCGAGCTGACGCTGGAGGCGTCGCGGGACGCCGCGCAGAGACCCAGGCAGCCGCTGCGCGCGCGCAAGGTCGCCGCCACCGCCAAGAGGAAGAAGGTGCGCACTCACACTACATGTCGCGACGCTCTCGGTGGCGCTCTTGCTTACAAACCGGCCTGCCAAATGATCATATCAACTAATGATATATTAAAATAAATCGTGTCTGAGTGTTCGTGAGAACACAATATTGATCAGTTTCTGATATTCATGAAACCAAAGTTGTGTCGATTTATAATTCATCATGTTTGGCAATGTATTAACGTTTGCACGTTGTGTGTGCACAGGACGAAATCAGCGTGGACTGCTTAGACTTCAACAAGAAGATCTTGCACACGGCGTGGCACCCGCACGAGAGCATCATCGCGGTGGCGGCCACCAACAACCTGTTCATATTCCAGGACAAGTTCTAGCGCGCGCCACCCGCCGCCTAGCTGTCCGCGAGCTGCCAGCCGGCCTGCCACCCGGCCTGCCACCCGGCCCGCCACCCGGCCCGCCACCCGGCCTGCCACCCGGCCCGCCACCCGAGACGAGCCACCTACCTATCCACTACAGCTTACCTACACTGTGCACGTATCCTGACTAAACCTCGCACCATCTGCAGAGTTTAGTCAACATACGCGACAAGTATTCGAGTACGGACGGTATCGATGTCCGGCGTGCCGCGTGGCGCCTCGGTATAATCTCAACGCGAATAGCCTGCCCCATTTCGCCGCTTCGCTTGATAGCTTTCTAAAGGAAATTGCGTTATATAAATTTGTATCCACCGACATTTGAAGATTGTGTAAATCATTACCGATGTTATAGAGATGAGGGTTTCTGTTTTTTATTCAGACGTCAGCGGCTTCCTCATTATGTATATTTATCTTTAATTCGTTCGTTAATTACAAACATATGTTATCGATATCACTTTGGATGCAAGTGGAAGATAAGTTACGCAGTCTGATACGTATTTTGTATAGAAATCTTCATCTCGCTAGCGATCTTCGTTCAGGTTAACGTCTGATAACGGTCGATTATATCGCCGATATTAGTCGATGAACATTACTCGATAAAAAAATGATAAAGTAGGATTATTAATGCTCCGCCCGTTTGTTTAGTATACATATTCGATCGCAGTGCTTAAAGCATTATGAGTCGCTTGCAATCTTTCTGTGTGGCTGGAAGGGTCCCAACCTCAGGCCGGCGATGACCTCTCCAAGTTATAAGGCTGTGGTAGCTGTTAGTTAGGAAATGTTCTCATCACAACATTAAATGTTACTTCCCTTAGGATTCGCATTGTGATATATGGCTTAGTTTACATAATTTAACGGAGCTGTACAGGATACTTGTCACACGTAATTTTATCTGTGATGTGTTTTCGATGTAGCAATAATGTTTTAATGCTCTTTTTAAAATATGACTGAATTAGAACACATAAAATTGATCGCTTAAGGTATTTAGATACTGTTTCGTTTGAAGTTAGAAAAGGGTGTAATTTTTTTGTATCCTTTTTGTTGAGTCGTGTCGTCTTTTTATACACGTAAATTGTAATTTTTTAGAATTTAAAGAAACCAATTTCTGTGAGTCACTGCCGATCATTGTAATACTTTGTTTCGCCGCTGACAGCTACCATGGTCGCATTGTTAAAACAATATATATGGTGTTGTATTGTATGGAAGTATTCATTTTGCTGAAGATTATCTGTCCAAACCCCCTTAAAAAATGATCCATAGTGAAGTTTAACACTAATATTTAAATTACCAAGATTATTTGACAAAAAAAAACTTCAGTCTAGTCAAACTCGTACGTAAAATCATTTTAAGCTCTTAAATATAAAAAGTAAAAATGATAAAAAAAACTCGATACCAGTGATTGCGCTCCCATACAATACTCCACTTGTAGTTAGGTAAAAACTAAGTCCGTTAAAACGTCGGATATAATTTATACGCTTTTCATACTTAAGGTTCTAAGCGAATAATTAAGTATTTATTGAGAAAAAAAAAAACTACAATGTAAGGTGACGCTTGACCTTATCGATATGAGATTAGTTAGGTGTAAAGAAATGGTGTCGATGTCGATGAAACATACGTTTTGCGGCGAGCCTGAAATGTGGGCAGCGAATAGCATGTGGCGCTTTTAAATTTGTTTCCAAACACATTTTTAGCACTATTTTATTCGCAATGTATTCTAAAAATGATTGAAGTTACGAAATTTATTTAGTAAATTTCAGCATTAAAAAATACATTGGTTTCTTTTTTAAAAGGCTCAATTTTACCATTTGTAAAACTAATATTTCATAAAAAAAACTTTTTTCCTTTAAAACATCGTAAACACTCACATCTCAAACTCGCCGCCACAGATCAAGTTTGATTTTAGATCGTGAAACACAACATTGGGAATATGTCCATTGATATGTTACGAGTATTCTATACGGATAAGAATTATGAATACTACAAATATATATAATAAAAATAAGGATATTTTATGATGTATAAATGATTCCACCGCAGTACTTACGAGTTGGTATGCGCTGTGTAACATATTGTCTAAATATTTCCATATCATGGGCAAAATGTCTTCGACAAGCGATCTGATTTCGTTCAACATTGTTATGAGTTGATCCCATTTGTTATTTGTTTTATTTTTTGTTTTGATGTTGGCCGACTTATAAAGATGTTTTGAATCATTATCAGGGTTAAGGAGGTCGTTTTTAAAGTCGTATAATTTAAAATTATAGTTACCTGCACTCGTTAATAGCTTTCAAAATTAGGTGTAAACAGTTGAAATATATAATTACATTTAGATATGTTTGAATGAGTCGTGTACACAGCGCATGCCGTCACATCGAGAAACACCACACGTACGTTAAACAACGGAACGCCTATCGCCTGTTTAATTTGTAGGCTCGTGCCTTACTGTCTTAATGTTTTTTGTTGGTAATTCTTTATTTATTATTATTGTGTACTTTTTTTATTAAGTCTTTGTGATTGTTTTATATTTTCGATGAATTTGAACGTTATCGTGTCGGGAAGCAATGGCGTTTGCGAAAGTTTGGCGAGTTCTGATGGGTACACGGATGAGACACATTTTGAGTTTTGCAACCGAACAATATTTTTAGTGTATGCGAAAAATTGTTTTGTAGTGTATTGTTTGCCTTCTAGTTCAAGTGACTTTTTAAAAAGATAAATTAATAACTAAATGATATGTGAATACATCTAGTGGAATTGAATTTTCTCTAGCAGATTTAAAATAATAAATTACAAGCCCATACACTGCACATTTAATTGGTTTATATTAGTGATAAAATTTGAGTCTTGCTTTATGGATCGTAAACTGTATAATACCGTTATAACGGTTGTAATTTCTTGCCAAAGTATCTCACCAGGACTCCGCCAACCCGGGATACAATGGGCATACTATACTTACGGATAATAACAATTATGTGATTTTAGTTCATTTTTAAATTGTACTACAATGTAAGAAAGCTTCGAAAGTATGTTAAAAATTAAACAAAAAAATTGAGTATGGTTAATGTAAATATATAGCGATTTAATGATGGCCTCTGGTTAAATATATAAATATAGTAATATTTTGTCACAATACTTGAGGACTGTGGGCACATTCGCTCGTTTCGATCGCCGACTATGTAAGCTTGTTAGTGACGTTCGCTTAATATTCTCGAGAGTTCTCAGCGAACGAATGTGTCCAGCCCGTAACTGTACAGAGTTATATATATTTGTACTTTAATTGTGTAAAGCTTGATGAAAAAAAAAGGAAAATTATGTTCGTAACGATGAAAACTAATATTTGAAATGAATTTTTGTTTTGTAATGCATTTTGTACGAAGGTAGCGTCGTGTCGTGTTCTCTAGACATACACCCCGTCGTGTGGAGCCGCTAGATTTAACAATAACACGACATTCTGTTGTCGGTCGTGTTGTCCATATTAATCACTATGTAAAATGTATGATACAATATATGATTAACTAAGGAGTGTATGCTCTTCAGAAACGGGATATTCGTTATGCAATATGGACGGTAGAGCGGAGATCTCTTGAAAGATTGTAAGTATGTCGATATTGCAAAACGTATCCACAACTTGGGTTCTTTACGACTAGACCACGTGTGCTTTAATTTTAAACTGTTGTCCGGCGGCAATCACGCACTTCCATATCTTTTCGTAGTAGTTAATATCCTTAACATTTCGTTTTATGATGTTAGGATCGATTTTTGTATAGGTTTCGAGTTAAGTTTTACTTTGTCTTTATGTAAGGGGGCCGGCTCAATTCCTCACACCACGCTAGTTACCCGTTGCGGACACCGCTGAGTGGGTCATGGGCTAAATTGTAAAGTTGTGATAAAAATATATAGTTATTAATTGCCTTGCTGCTTTCGTCCTTCATTCTCAGGCGGTGTGTTGGATTTAAAGACGCAACACTGCGCAGTATTAGCGATATGATTGCACGAACTTTAACGTTACGGGCTCAATACTGCGTTACAGTCGAAGGCAATCAGTCGGACGCTGCGCAGTTCAAAATATAAGTCAATCGCGTGATCTGTGTGTGAAAGACGAAATTTATTTAATAATGCTTCTAAAGCAACATTAGTGACATAGGAATTGAGTGTCCCCTCGATGATATCAATGTATAAATATTGGGAGTTTCAGAGCTCTGTAGTATAAACGCAAAGACAGCGTGCAAGCGAGACGAGTATGCGAGAAAGAGTGAGAATATAATTTAAGACTAGCATATAGTTAGGTAAAAAAGTGAACGTGCAGACGGAGGAAATCAAGTGTTTTTTTTTCTTTCCTGCATCGAGGGATCAACAGAAAAGCGTTGCTTGTTAAATGTGATATGTCGCAATAAGCGGTGTGTTGTGGTACGAGTTGCGGACGAGATCGTATGCGTATAGACGTTTTTGAATATGTGCCGTGATTGAGCTGGGTACCTCGGGCGGTTGTTGACAACGAAACAATGTGCTGTCGGACTGACGCCGCCCGCGCCCTACCTCCTCCCCCGCCCCGCAGCCTCCCGGGAGTGTCGCACGGCCACTTGGGAGTTGTCAATTCCACGCACTCAGAATTGGTCATGTTAGTTAAAGCAGGTCTAAAATATGTGCTACCTATAAAAAGCTGATCGAAGTGGGTCGATAAAGTGACGGAATTTACTGCCCGCCTAAAAAGGCTATGTGCCCTGTATAAATCATACCCATGTCTCGGTAGACTGTTGGCGTACGGGGAGACTTGGAGTACTGATTTTTGCTTGGAAGTGACGATTTCGGTTCCAAAAGGCTGATTAATGTAATGTTATCGTGTGCAAGAGGCTCATAGGAGCAACCGTACGTCAAATCAAAGTGCCATGTGGCGGGGCGCGGGGGCAGGGGCGCGGCCGGCGTCGCTCGGTGAGAGTTGTTGTTGAATCCAAAATATTTCCTAAATAAAAATTTTTATATCTGAATTTTGAATTTTATTTAACACACCAGCTCATATACGTCCTACTGCTGGGCTCGGGCCTCCTCTACAACTGAGAGGGTTTTGGCCTTAGTCTACCACGCTGGCCTATTGCGGGTAGGCGGACCACAAACCCAGCGATCCAAAATCGGTAAGATTGTTTAAAATATCATTAAAAATAAAATTTGAAAGTTCCCCATCTTTCCCCTGTAAGGAAAAAAATTTATTCAAACAATATAAAAATACATCAGACAAAAATTGTAGCTCATAAAATTATCTACAAAAAATTTATTAATACTTTTTTTTCTACGAGCCACCGTTTTTGAGATATAACGATTCAAAAAGTTGTAATCGTCATAATATTATGCACACGTTTCCTCGCCACCTATGAGGTAGTGTACTTACAGTAGGCCTATTTCACGGGTCAGTTTTGATCCTATTTTATTTGAAACTATTGAAAAATAATGGATATTAGCAGAGATTGAAAAGATAAAAGCAATTTAAGTTTAAAAAAAGTAGTGAAATTTAATCGTCCGAGTCGTTCAACTTTCAAAATTCTTCTTCTTGATCTTCTTGTTCTTGTTCTTCTTCATCTTCATCCTGAGTGCATGTAAACTGCGTTAATAGCGATGTAGCGCATGTTGCCTCGTTGGAATCAAACGGATCCTCTACTGTTGGGTTTCAATATTAGAGCACAACCGGCCTTGACAATGTGTACATGCTGGAGAACAGAACAGTCCGACTTTTTTGCAACCATATTTAGCACTGCATCCCTTTTTGCAGTTGCAGGTGGAAGTAAAGTGTGCACTGGTTCTAATGAATTGTTGACCAACTTCCAACCCCAGTCTGTAGGGTCTAGCTGATAACCAAGCCACACTTGAACTTGGTAATTAATATACCCTAAAAAGATGTTGATGAGCAGCTACTGATATTTTATATTAGTAGTGTAAGTTACAATGACCGATAGAAAAATATTTTAACATATCGCACACCTAGATCTAAACTAGGACAACTCAAAAATTGTCAATTTTGAGTTATATTTATATTCGAATGTTGGGTGAACATACGCAACTATCCATGAAGACAGATTCAATAAAACCTTCTAAAATCAATGGCTAGATAGAGTTAACTTTGTTTTGTTGAATCAACGTCAGTCACCGCCTCCCACCTAAACAAGTGTATTGTTAGTTGATCTGCAGTAGCCATAAAGAATGCATGTACAAAGAATAACGAAAACGCAGACATTTAGAATTGTTACTGTTTGGATGAAACGTAATCTTGAGTTAACTAGAGTTGTTACAGTGTTGGTGACTTTTTCTGCAATATTACTTAGGATATTTTGACTTGTTCCAGTTTTGTTTGATAAGGTATGTATATATTTAGTTACTATTTTGATTTGACTCTGTTTAGTTGGATCAATATGTAAATTTCAAGTTATCCTACTTTTGTTGAAACGATTTATTCCAATGTTTTTCTATACAACGGAATGTGATATTCTATATGCATTGCATAAAAATGGTTTACGGTTTCACAAATTGACTATTTCAAAGACACTTTTTAAATCTAAACCATTTACCGCTTTGATTTTAATAAATTTTTAAGTTGACTCACTATTGCTGGATAATTATAACTTACAATAATTGTTTCTTATTATTTCAGGGAAAATACAGCGAGGTTGTTTTCTCGTAAATATTATCATTGAAAGGTATACATAGTGCTCTTCCACAGCTAACAAAGAAGATTTTACTATGTCTATAAATAGAGAAGTACAAAAAAAATAAAGAAAATATCCCTGTAAACACTCGCATGCTGACTACTCCGGACCAAAGCAGACAAACTGGAAGTGATTTATTCAGTTTATCAAGTGAAGAAAGTTTTATTGATAACTCTGACACTGATCCAACTTATGTCCATCAAAAGAAGAAGGCTCTTCCCCGTAAAGTGATTCCTTCTTCATCATCATCAAGTGACTATACGTCATCAAACTCTTCGAACTTTAACGAGAGTTTTAGCAACTGGTAAGTAGTTCTAATTCCAGAACTGAAACCAGGGCTGTTACTGATATCAGCCTCAGAATTATGTTGTTAATATGAAGTAAACAGTAATAATCAGCCCAACGATCTAATATTGTTTAAGTTCTCAGGAACTTTGGTAAGGCCTAATTATCATTATTGATGAACAAGAAAAATGCAGACAATGTTGTAGTTCGAAAATTGACGAAGAAACAAGACAAACCATTTTCATAGTTGTCCCAATCCCACCACACACACCCGCCACTGTAACTCCTGTGCTCCAGGATCAACAGCGGCACGGACAGTATTGACGCCGAGCAATGAAGCTCAGCGAATCTAAGGGAACCTATTGTCATGATCCCGCAACGAACTTTATCAGAAAGAAAATATAGGAGGAGTTGGAAAACAAAGAATTGTGCACGTCCCTCCACAGCAAAGCGAGAGACAAAATATTGAACTATGAGGTTTCACCCTCACGTAAAAAAGACAATTACAATTGGTGAAATAAGACGCAATTAAAGCACTCCCGGTAAATAACTATATGATATTTAATTAATAAATAAATAAAACTTAAAGTGCGAGATGTAAAGTTAGCATTCAATAATAGGCATGGCAAAAACGCTGAAAATCACATAAATTCTTCCTAGATTCAACGAGTTCTGTATAATAAACAACACCAGACGTTACGTGCATACTATTGAGCATATTGTTATGCTCATCCGACCAAAGATTGGGCTCTGAAAGGATATGATGTGTGGAATATTTATATTCGCAGTCATGTGTTGAGCATTGGCACATAGGAGAATCAATCAACTTAAATGATCTTTCCATGGTTATTGGGGCCTTGCACATCTTCAGAGGCAGAGGAATATTTTAATAGGCATATAGAAGAAATCAAACCAAAGTACAGGCATTCTTGTACACAGGACTATAGAAATCTTAACAAAGCATTTTATTTTGAAGTGAATAATAATAAAATCAGAGTATGTAAGGCATTTTTTAAGACCACTTGATTTAAGTAACACAATTATTACCATTTAATTATTAATTCCTATTATACTTCTCATTTAGTTTACTTTTCTTTGAACAATTGTTTATATATTTGTATGACTAATACAGGTATAACTCAAAATGGTCAAATAAAACTGTTTCAAGTCGAAATGTTTTTCATTTTCAATACATAGTAACCAACCAGAAGTGTAACAACTCAAAAATCTGCAATTTTCGATAAAAGGGATTGAAATTAAATCCCAGTTTATATACAATGTCATATTACATGCTATTTATTAACTAGAATAATAATAAATTATATATCTCCCCTAACAAAAAACGCGGCAATACGTTTTTTTCGTCTCCTGAAAAAATACGTTTTTTGAGTTGTCCTAGTTTAGATCTAGGTGTGCGATATATTACAACTATAGAGATGTAGGTATATATACGTGGCGTACTCATGCATATTATGACGATTACAACTTTTACAACTTTTTGAATCGTTATATCTCAAAAACGGTGGCTCGTAGAAAAAAAAAATTTAATAATTTTTCTGTAGATAATTTTATGATCTACAATTTTTGTCTGAGGTATCTTTATGATAAAACTTACCGTTTTGCTGAAAATCGCGAAAAACTCATTTTTTTTACCTTTGACCTTGAATAAAAAAAATTCCTTACAGGGGAAAGATGGGGAACTTTCAAATTTTGTTTTTAATGATATTTTTAACAATCTTACCGATTTAAGCTTGGTGGGAATGTAGGTAACTTTACTCTTATTTTTTGGTCTAATTTGACTGGACTATATAGTTTAAGATCCGAATATAGATTGGACCTTCGCCCAACTGTTTACCGAATGAAGCATTTTTTAAATTAATATAATTATATGTATACGCAATAAACTAATATAAAGAAAAAAAATATTTTTTTAATAAAAAAACTTTATTCATAAATACCCAAATCACATTTGTATCACGATACCTAAAAAAGTCGGCAAAATTACAACTGCTTTTTGGTCAAGACCAATAGTATAAAAATAAGTATTTACTACTTGGGAAGCCCATAAATAGCACCATTTATATATAAAAAAGACTTGTATAGTATATATTCACTGGTTCATAAAAATAAATTTTCTATCCGTGTATTTATGGGCGAGCTATTGTCTTCAATTTCTGACAGTAATATACTGTCAGTAAACTTAAGTAAAACTAATGATGCAAAGAATACCATGTACATGGGTATAAGCATATATTTATCTTCAGCAAATCAGTATTATTTATTAGTCATCAACAGCCCATATACATCCTACTGGTGGGCACGGGCCTCCTCTACCACTAAGATGGTTTAGGCCTTAGTCCACCACGCTGGCCTAGTGCGGGTTGGCGGACTATACACCTAAGAAATTCCTAAAAAAATTACGTGTGCTGGTTTCATCACGATGTTTTCCTTCACAGTTAAAGTACGTGATAATTATTTGTGAATAAACACATAACTTGAGAGATCAGAGGTGTGTGCCTGGGGTTTGAACCCGCGACCATCGAGATTCTCATTCGAGCACGCCAAACCTCGAGGCCATCACGACTTCATTTATTAGTTTCATTTCATCATATTTGTGTTCGGCAAATCAGATATTTTTCGTGATAATGAATAATCGTGTTATCTTCGTGTCGAAATTTTACCGATTTAAAATAAATAAACTCGAAATATAATAATAATTGAATGTTTAAAAATTACAAATGTAAATCGTAATTAGCGAATTTGTTTATCAGTATTATAAATATTCGTATTCATTGCATCACTAAATAATAATAAAAGACCATATCATGGCGATTACAGCCAGATTTTTTTTTACACCAGAAGTCCTTTTAATGCCTCCCTTCGGCACAAAATGGAGACATTTTTAGACAATAATAATAAAGCTATTTACAGCTACCCGAACGAGCTTTAGCTCTTATTAATGACAATAAAATAATTACTAAGATTTTTATATATTTCCAACTAAAAATATGGAAGATACTGACTTAAATTATTTTAACTTGATAACTTACAGTCAAGATACAATTTTAAATGTCAAATAATTTTTATTTATACGATGCTAATTATTTATGTAAATAAACAAAATATCTGCGACGGATCAAATCCTAATTAAATCATTAATTTATATAATAGTCCAGTATCTTTTGATACAATAATTTCATTACTTTATTAACCTAAAACATGACCAATTCGTATAAAAATATAATTCTCTACAAACACATAACTATTATTGCGTTGATCAATAATCCTTTATTATTAATATAAAATGCTTTGATCGCGCAATAATACGTCATTATAACCTAACCAATTATAATACGTGAGCAATAATAAAACGTAGTCGAATTATTTTTTACGTCTTTTTAAATTTAAGTCTTAAAAGAATAAAAGCTAATGTGATAGCAATCCATGCTATCGTTACTAAGAATCCGTTGTAGACAGCGGGTTCGGTGATGGAGGTGCCCTTTTCAAATAGTTCTCGGAGCGCCTTGGATGGGATCGTGAAGGGCAGAGCCAGCGCCACGTACCGGAGGCCCATTGACATGCCTTCGAGTGGCCACAGGATACCTGCAAGTTGAAAAGGAATGTTGGCTTTTTTTATTACATTTGACATTTAGAATAGGCAGGGTTGGGCAGTATTTGAATTACTTGTAATTGAAATACGTAATTGAAATACAAATACGTATTATGTATTTGTATTTCAATTACTTTCTTAAAATGTAATTTGTAATTTGTATTTCAAATACGTGAAGCCAAAGTATTTTGTAATTAGTATTTCAAATGCTCGAGGCTTCAAAATACATTTATTAAAATACATTTAGCCTTCATCTAGCGATCATGAGTGTGAGTGCGAGGCGAGAGTGCAATGATGATAAAGCACCTATAAAAATGTACGTCGTATTGTATTGACAACTGCTTGACATTGGTCAAGCAGTGTAGCCAAGCCGACAGTTTTTTTGATATTCTCTCAGTTTTAGATTAGGCCTCGAAATTTACAGTCTTTTATAATATTGGCCATTAAGTTTGTGCTCATCAGGACCTGCAATAACAAAACAAAAACCGCCTTCAAAAAAAAACTATTCCAAAACAAATTATTTATATGCATTATTTTGTATTTTGTAATTTGTATTTCAATTAAAAATAGCTAAAATACTGTATTTTGTATTTTATATTTCAAATACCTTACTTACATGTATTTTGTATTTCGTATTTTAATTACTTGCGATACAGTATTTTGTAATTTGTATTTCAATTAAAATAAAGCATGTATTTTGCCCAGCCCTGAGATTAGGATAGTAATATTAGGCTACTAGACTGATAATATTTGTATTATTCGAGATATTGAATAGTCATCCTACATTCAGAGTCTATGCGACCTGAAATTTAGACTTGGAACAGACCGGCATAATTGTTTCAACTATAATTACGCCAGTAATTTCAGCGGTACGGCCACTTCACTGGGCCAAGCATAGTGTCGATTTATTAAGAACCAGTTCCAGTCAAACCCACAGTCTACTGGTATTTTAACAATGCTTACTTTGCCTTTAACAAAAATATATTTATTCTTTTTAACACTCACCACACAACAAAATCATGGGGTAGAAGCTTCCTGTGGCTACGAAGAATGCCATGGTGTGGCTGGAACAGAACACGGACAGGAAGAACCCGTAGCACATTCCCGACAGACCCTGCATGAACAGCAGACAGCCGCACGTTATGTTGGAGCCTCGCATCGGTATACCGTACCCAGCGAATGCTAGCACCATCATTTCTATTGTCTGAAAGGAAAATATATTTATAAGCACAAGATATACTTTAAGAGGTCGGCAGAGATGGTTTTATCCATATTTTGCCAATTAGTTTTTTACTCTTAATGTCCCTGGACTTATTGCTGTTATTTTGGCACTCTTTTAGAATTCACATCTCGTATTTTTATTTATAAGAAGTTCATTAACGTTCACATTGAGAGTGATGGAAAAAAGTGTGAAAGAAATTTCTGGTCTCAGAGTATTCAGCCATTAAAATGACATAATGTTAAAGATACCTATAACAATAACATACACTTGCTTGGTCTGTCCACATTTAAATGTGGACACACTCTGTCAGTATAAAACAAAGTCGCTGTCCCTATCAGTCCGTCCGTATATGCTTAAATCTTTAAAACTACGCAACGGATTTTGAAGCGGGTTTTTTAATAGATAGAGTGATTCAAGAGGAAGGTTTATATGTATGTATAATACACGCATAATATTGTAGAGAGACACTGATAAATTTAAAGTTTTGTAATGTGATGTCGTAAAAAATCATTTTTTTTGCGCTTACATTGCAAACGTTGGCTGAACCTCACGAGATAAATCAAAATAATGTACTACAGTATTGTATACCTACCTACCGTAAATAAAAATGTCCGCGATGGTATGTCTATCTCTTAAGAATAGACATATATACACACCACAATAACCATTTTTTATCCTTTACATTTTACGGAAAAAATGGCTTATTCACGAAGTGATTTTAAGCAATACAGCATTCATCCTTATCCAATTAAGTACCTTAAATACATTGTCCATTTAATATAGATCAATATGGCCCTTTACAGCATGTTAAGTTTTAAATGAATATTTCCGAAGATATTACAGATTTAAAATGCAGGGACATAGCGGTGCGGCGGTACCGGCCCGGCTGTAGCACTTTATAATTAGCAGTTATCGGACGCGTTTATCAGAGGTAGCGAGGAAAATAATAATTAAAAAATAACGGACATAAATGGGACTCTGTGGAGTAAAATAAACTACAACTTATATTATTTCTGAACCCAACCCTGTAGTCTACGCAGACGAAGTCGCGGGCAAAAGCTAGTGAGTAATAAAGTAATTTTAGGGGCCTGCACCGCCCGCGGGCAATTTTACATACCCCATGTTCTTTTACTTTGACCTTTCAATTTCCACATAAAGCGGCAACGTTCAATGAAGAAGCGTACCAAACAGATCCACAGACAGAGTTAGTTGGCATTGGCACTGTGAGTGTGTGACGGACCTGCAGCAGTATGACGGCGGCCTGCAGCGCGATGTGCACGTGCAGCATCTCCCCGGGCCGCACGCCCGCCACCGCGCTGCGCTCCCACACGCCCTCCAGCCGGTCCGAGATCAGCAGCGTCGACGTCACCACGCCCGGCAGGAAGAAGATTATGCTGCGGATACACATCAAACCATTACACTGCTGTATCCGCCCAAATGCCTCCTCTTCCACACCAGACCATATCAACAACAACCGGATCAGCAAATATAATTAGACCCAGTGCCCTGCCCTGTGGCCAGGGCTGGGCAAAATACATACTTTGCTTTAATTGAAATACAAATTACAAAATACTTTATCGCAAGTAATTAAAATACGAAATACAAAATACATTTAAGTAAGGTGTTTGAAATATAAAATACAAAATACAGTATTTTAGCTATTTTTAATTGAAATACAAAATACAAATTACAAAATAAGTAATTTCACTAGATTTTTAAATGTACTGTCAGACAAACAGCCTCTTGTTGGAGAGTGAATAAATCCTGCTAAAGAAAACATTCTTTTTAACCGACTTCAAAAAAAGGAGGAGGCTATCAATTCGTGTGTATTTTTTTTATATTTACCTCAGAACTTTCGACTGGGTGGACCGATTTTGATGATTCTTTTTTATTTGAAAGTTGATGCTTCCAGTGTGGCCCCATTTTATTTTAAGTAGTCTAATATTTTTCTATTCATTTTACTAAGGAGAACTCTAAAAAAAATTTGACCATTGTTTGTTATTCATAGGCATGTGTTGAGTTAGATTTAAAGTGGATAGGTACCTACCTACCTTCTTGCTTAGTAAACACATATTTATGAAGAGAAAAAGAAGTTGATTATTAAGTTATAGATGAATACGCATTTTTATTTTTATATTTTAGTGCATATTCATTTGTTTTGTAATAATTTTTTTTGAAGGCGGTTTTTGTTTTGTTATTACAAGTCCTGATGAGCACAAACTTAATGGCCAATATGTTAGCAGATACCTTTTTTGTATTTAGTGTAGTGTAGGGTGTTTTTTTATGCATATGATAATCAATAGATGACGCCAGCACCTAAAATAAAAAGACTGTAGATTTTGAGGCCTAATCTAAAACTGAGAAAATATAAAAAAAACTGTAGATCTACAGTTTTTACACTACAAACTGTACTACAGTACGAACTGTAGGGCTGGCTACACTGCTTGACGATATGACGTACATTTTTATGCGATTTGTGGGCCAATTTTGACGTAGGTACAGTCATAGCGTATAGAATGCATAACAGGTGCAGTGTTGCCAACTCTAATAGCTGCTTAACCATCATTGCACTCTCATCATCTCGCCTCGCACTCACACTCATGATCGCTAAATGAAGGCTAAATGTATTTTAATAAATGTATTTTGAAGCCTCAAGTATTTGAAATACAAATTACATTTTAAGAAAGTAATTGAAATACAAATACAAAATACGTATTTGTATTTCAATTACGTATTTTAATTACAAGTAATTCAAAATACTGCCCAACCCTGCCTGTGGCTAGGCGGAGTTGGAATTCCACGTAGAGAAAGTTGGCGGCACTGTGGCCGTGTGTCCGTTGCGGGCCCCGAACCAAGTCAATGAGGGTGCAACTGCGCCTTCCATAACTTTGAGACGACCGAGACGTTTGACACCTATCGTCGCCGCGCGCTGGACTGGTAGGTGGCCCCGACATACGCTTCCCGCCCCCTCCCCCAGGGATGACGGAAAGTGGAACCCTAATCAGCTTCCCTTCGATAAAAAAAGTCTAGTACGGGTTGGTTAACTATACACCTTAAATAATTCTAAGAATTTGAAAGTGATGTTTTTCACCGTTAAAATACGTGATTATTTATTATGAATACAAAAATCATTGTGTATCTGAGGCTTGACGCTCAAGCAATGAGATTTTGACTCAAACGTATGCTGCCCTAAAAGCCGTCACAAAGTTTGTTTTTATGTAAATACCATACATGTTAATTTAATATCACATTAAGGAAAAAGTCTTGTGACGTGCCGACAAGACTCAGGAGAAACAATTGAACACCTAAAAGCATTATTTATGGTTCTCATAATGTCTTTCGATTTAGACTGTATTTTAGTTTCATACGCTAGTTGTCGGCACCGACTGCATTTTTTACGATTAACAATACGTACTAATAACCTCGAGCCTCGACTAACATCTTCGAAGGCTCTCAATCGGTTGTTAGGTCAAAACTCAGATGCAAAAAGCAGTGTTATTAGACACGGCACGTATCGTGAGGCGGTTTCTAACTCTTGGACCCTAACCACCGGTGGCTTGGGTCATAGACCCCGCCATCGGCGGGTCAAAGTATTTTATTTTTAAATTTATTTTTTTATATAAAACTTTATGTATATATTTTAAAAAAGAGACTAATAACCTTATGATTGTTTATTGCGAAAGCCTTATATAGATAACAGATTAACGCATTATTTTTTAAAGACAAGCGTAAACAGTAAATATAAAAGTTAGACTTACGTGATCAAGATGCCGGGAGCCATGTACTGCACCATCTCGGGTTCCTTATTGCCGTAGATCGGATCGTGGAAATTCACTGGAATCTGATATAGTACAATTATTAATTATTAATTAATTATTATATAATAAATAATAATTTAACAACTTAACACAACAATTAAACAATAACAATTTGTCCACCAACCCGCACTAGGCCGGCGTGGTGGACTAGGGCCTAAACCCTCTCAATGGTAGAGGAGGCCCGTGCCCAGCAGTGGGACGTATATGGGCTGAGGACGATAATGATGAAATAACCATTTTTGGGGTAAAATATATTTTTCACTGCCATATTAAAGTACTTAATTGTAGAGTTTTATGTAGAATAGTGAGAAATAGTAACGATTGTTCTTATTAAACTAAATAATTTTGCTGGCATTATGATAAGTAGAGTGATCGAAGACACACTTGCAAGGGTCATTATGACGGATTTTATGTATTATGTAGCCTGATTGCTATTTGGGCGGACGTAAATATTACTACGTAAAAATTCTTAACCTTAAAACACTTAGTTATCGGTAATAAAATATACGGTATTATTAAAAATGATATGAGATTAGTTAAATGATATATTTGTGTATGAAGAAATAATGAATGCGAAATGGAAGTAATAATACGATAATAATACGACGTTAAAAATGGTTTTCGTCGTTTTAAATACATATTTTACCTCGTGTTGTTACACATTGTGATACTGGTCGAGTCTGAAACTTTACATAATAATGAAAATATATACACATTTTTATGGTAATAAATATATTACAAGATTTATATACATATATGCCTACCTTTCCAAGTACGTTTGGGTTTAAGGTAGACGATGATGGATGTAAAAAAGGCATTTCATAATAATGATTGTTTATGCTAGTGCAATATTAAAATATTGAAAAGCAATTATGTGATATAGTATAAATAAAATATGTTACATCCATATAAATAATAATTAATAATTTAATATGAAAGTGCATCACATGAGAACTGCTGGACCCATTAGCAAAATAAGATTTTTCGTCAATACTTTAAGATATTTTTTTTTATATCGAAGGAAATTAGCTACCAAAGATCTTTTTTGTCGATAAGTGGGTGGAAAAGGGCTATGTGACATTAAGATTAGGGTGGATATGACCGGAATCAAATGGAGTAAAAAGAAATGAAAGGAAAAGGTGTCTGTAGGATAGATAGAATAAATCGCTTTTTGCATATCTGTATGTAAGTACATAGGTACTTTTAAGAGTTATATATTTATCTAATTAGAGTGATTATTAAATTTATAAAATGTAATGTAAAAAATCGTGTTACTAACTTGTATAGTGTTTTCCGGACGTCCACATGCCTTCATCGCTCGTCTCGTGAAACTCTCGTACGTCTTGTGCAGTTGACTTTTGATGAAATACGATATCTGATGATCTGGAAACAATAAAGTATAAAAATATTACATATTTTATTTACATGGAAAAAATATTCCATACTCTACTCGAAATAGAACCTCATAGTCTATGACCGTCATCATCATCATCATCATCATTATCATCACCAGCCTCTCTCGCGTGTTGGACATAGGCCTTTCCTATGGCACGGCACTGGGCTCGAACTTCGGCCTCCTCATCCGACCGCTGCCACCTTGCGGATATCGTCACCCCACCTAGCCATAGTCTATCACTGACCTTAAATCAATATAATTTCTGAGGTGTGAATTAGAAGTTACGATTTTTTTATTACGGAAATAAAATTCACAGCTACACATTTAATCTAACTACTTTTATCAGCACATTATATTGCATATTAACTAAACATTTTTATTTTTTATATAAATATTATATTAAAAATAAAAATAAAGTAGCAGAACTCACTGGTCATGTCGAGCCACACCTTGACGCTGCTGTCGTTAAGGACTGAGTCCTCGGCCTGCCAGTCCACGAGTCTCACGCTGAGCGCCTCGCTGAAGTTGTACCCGAACTGCAGCGCCGCGTACAGCTTGCCGGTCGCTACAGCGAGACGAGCCTCCTCGGATGTGTTGTATACCGTCTGGAAACCAATATAATACGAAGTTTTAGAAATATTATAACAATTGACACGAGACCCACAAATATTAGTTTCGGGTATAATTGTTCGTGGGACTCATAAGTCCCGTAATGTCTGATAACCACGACACAAGGCTTGTATCTCAGTGTGGGGCCAGAACTACGTATGTGACTGTAGGGTTTCTTTATTTCATCATCATCAGCCCATATACGTCCCACTGCTGGGCACGGGCCTCCTCTACCATTGAGAGGGTTTATGCCTTAGTCCACCACGCTGGCCTAATGCGGGTTGGCGGACTACACACCTAAGAAATTCCTAAGAAGTTTTAGGTGTGCACGGTAAAGGAAAACATCGTGATGAAACCTAAACACCTAAAAGTTGCGCCAGCGTGGTGGACTAAGGCCTAAACCCTCTCAATGGTAGAGGAGGCCCGTGCCCTGGTAGGACGTATATGGGCTGATGATGATGATGAAGTGTAGCAATTTACCTGATACAAGAGGTGGTCCTCCATTTCCTCTAGGAACCAACAGCTCATCATGTACATCTCGCAGGTTTCATCTTCCAACATCGTCGTGTACGAGATACTCGTGTTCTTGCAGATGTCTAAACCAACTGGAAACCAACAATTATATCGTTAGAAATGAACAGATCAAGTTATTATGAGAAGATGCAATACATCAAAACATACGATTATAAGAAAACAGAGTCGAAAAAATTAAGGAATTTTACATCTGTTATGATCTAGAGGTCTCGTGTTCCATTTCTGGGTCGAGCGAAGTGTTATTAGGTTTTGCATTAGGAAATTAGCTCAGTAGCAGTACGGAGTCTGGAAATGTGTCCAAAACCATCCATGTGTCTTTTGGGCTTCTATGGAAGTACCGCCACTGGTATGTATATATTTTAAAATATAATTACATGGCGAGAAGGCGGCTTCATCGTTGACGACGGCGATTTGCAGGTCGCGGGGATCGTGACCCACCGCCATGAAAAACGCCACCACCTCGATTATGGGGAACAGGATGGAGAATATCAACCCTCTGTGAACAAATTATGAGTACTTAAATACAATTTCCTGTTACTATGGCGATACTTTGGCAACTTTGCTATTAACACATGCACACTTTTTAACTTGGACCCCAATTGAGATGGTTTATACATAACTCTACGCTTTCCTCTCGTAAAATGAGAGGAAAGCGCCTTAAGCTCCCCTTTCAGTACCTCGGGGGAGGCCGAAAGGAATATGTCGAGGTAGAGGCCCCGACCAGGCCAAAGGCCAAACAACTCGGCGCGCGGAACAACTGTCAGCTGAGCCAAGTTGGGTCCCTAACCAAAATCCTACGCCAGCTTACCGACTAAAACCTCTCGGTGGCGGTACTACAGGATCTCAGGGAGAGAGGCGCCCTGCATTAGTTACCGCTGCTGCCCGACGCTCGTCTAATCATAGACTCCTCAAAATTGAGAGGGCTTAAGATGCCCTCCACTCACCCTATTTTGGGCGCTCACTTTTTGTGAACGTCCGCGACAGTCAAGAGACCACGCTCTCTGCCGCACATCTCGGGGTTGCTTTTAGTCTAGTAGTTACCTTTTACGACAGGCAGGGGATGCCGTGGCGGAATTCTTACGTCCCCAATCCACAGGGCGGTACCTCTACCCTCCTTATTCGGGAATAAGACAAACTATTATAATAAAACGATAACGATATCAATTATAAAGAGAATAAATTTAAATTAAAAAATCTTGGTTTTCACCTTACTACACTTCATCATGACGTAAATTGTATGTATTATTATAATTTTAACTCACCCAGGATGTCTGCAGAATTGCTGTATGCATTTTATGAACACCGCTTTGTACCGCGATCTTGATAAATTCTTCGGCCTTTTCGGCTTCTCTTTTTTTGTTAATACCTGCAATGCAGATGCGTCGTATCTTTAAAAGCTCACAAAACGAACAAATGAATCTTGATTACAACCACCATTTTATTCTTTGACGTTATACAGAATCTATTGACTTTGCCTCTAAAATATAAATAAAAGAGAGGGTATTTATAAAAATGTTTAGAGTTTTTTAATACTGTCAGTGGTATAGCTCATTCACTGCATTTTGAACTTTAGTTCAATTGCTATTTACATTTTAATGTAAATCGGATTTTATTAACCAAATCGATTTAAATATAAATATGAATAAAATAATTCAAAATCGCAAGGAAACTGTGAACAGGGTACAATTTATAAATTATTTTTATAAAATAAGCACTTATTTATTACATCAATATTGATAATTTTCATGAATAAAAAACCTTAACATACGCGGGCAACAGCTCAATTACAATTAATTACAATAACATCGCCTATAATTTAATTACAATTAAAAATGTACTTACATCCGTACTACTAGTGACTAAGTTGAAATCTTCTCGGGATTCATATCGGCTGTCTCCGCCGTTCGCGACCGCTCTGGAATCCGGGATCACGTCGGGAGTGAGGGCTGGAATAGGAATGAAATCTTTTATAAAAAAATATTTTATGTAACCAGAGGCAAAGTTGGTTCTGAACGAAATGATAATGTTTATTGAACAACCAGATTTCACGTTCAACAACGTTAGATAATCTTTTTTAGGAAAACCTGAAAGTATGTCTGGCATAAATAGATTTGCTGGTGACAGAGAAACTTTGTTGTTTATCGATAATTGATATTCCATTTCGGCCATTCAATTTACTATAACATTTTAGAACATTTACTTTGACGAGCCATTGTGAAAAAATAATGCAGAATTGCTTAAAATTATACTAGCTTTTAAATTTTATCCATAATGTGATTTATTTTGTGTTGTGGGCCTGTTCAGAAACAAAACTTAAACATACACTTAAACTCAGACCCGGACAAATGTTAAAAAGGCTATACGAATATTTGTTCGAAATCACAAATTGTCTGGTCTCCAAAACTGATTTTTGGCCTTATTCCTTCTTCAAATTGAAATTCACTTTATAAAGTGTTGCAAATTAAACTTACTAGGTATCCTAGATGGCAGTTCATGCTGCATTAAGCATAGCTTCAAGAAAGCTTCTTCTAGTGTGTTGCAGTCGAATTTGCGAAGAATTTCTTCTGGAGAGTCTTCTGCTAGGAGCTGACCGTCTCTCAGAAGACCGATCTGTGAATAAAGTCCATATTTGAGAACATTGACACAGAGATACCTGAAGATGTGGAATTGAGCTTACTTATGTTTACTTTGGTAAGCAAAAATTTGTTTTAATATTACTCTTAGTGATTTAGGAGTTCATTGAGTCCCCATTAGCTGCAAGTAGATGATAGTAGTATTAAAATAGTTTAGTTTTTATAAACCTTATTTTCTTTATTACAATATTTTGACTTGTTACTTTTCCGCCTCAACTTTTTCTCGATACACCCCGATTGAAAAGCAACGTGCGCTGTAATTTGTCGATGTATCTAATTGGCTTGAATTAATTGTTTAATTATATTGTAATACAGCTGAAGGCAACTAAGTTTGATTTCAACCTGAACTAGATCCATTTACCTAATAGGCTATATTATCATTACTCGTATTTCTACTACATTCAGATGACTACACAAGGTGAAAAAATATTTTTCTTACTACTCAGCGTGATATTTTTAATTATCAATTAATAAAACACGGACGAAAAGACCTAAGACGATACTTTTAGTTGCAATAAAATTAATATGATTTATTAGTTCATTTACTTGACTAATGACTTGGGTAAGGGTTCCTTTGCAACAAAGAGGGTTTAGGCTTTAGCTGACTGTACATCTAAAAAAACGTTGTGAAGTACCTTTGGAACGCAGGTATTCATCATCATCATCAGCCCATATACGTCCCACTGCTGGGCCTCCTCTACAACTGAGAGGGTTTAGGCCTCAGTCCACCACGCTGGCCGGGTTGGCGGACTACACACTTAAGAAATTCCTAAGAACTTTTGATCGTGCAGGTTTCCTCACGATGTTTTCCTTCACAGTTAAAGTAAGTGATAATTCAATGTGAATAAACACATAATTTCGAAAAGTCACAGGTGTGTGTGAGCTTGAAACCGCGACCGCTATCACTACTTTGGATTTGCAATTTACACATACGCAGGTTTTGGATAAGCAATTTTGTGGTTACCTTATGAGCTTGTTTGGTTTCGTCGATGTAGTGTGTTGTTATAATAACCGTTGTGCCATTTCTCGCGAGTTCTGCTAGGAATTCCCATATTCTGCAAAAAAACAATGCGATTAGTAAAAAAATAGAACCACTGTAACAGTTTACACAACTATTGTATTCTTTGAGAACTAGAATAGGATTATTGTATGTTTTGTGAGGATAAGTCTTGTAATGATTTATATGTGAATGTAGAAATACACCTTTTTCTACACCTTTGGGGGATACAGGCGTCGTTTATGTGTGTGACATAGATACAGTGGACTTTGAAACTAAAAAAGATGGCGCTAGTTGGTTTTAGTTTTATATATATTTTTAGAACTTTAAAACATAACAAATATTTTTAGACCATACAAATACTGGCATATTAGACTTAAAAAAGTAACATCCTTCATCATATCCATCACCCTATATACGTTCCACTACTGGGCATGGGCTTCCTCTGAAATTAAAAGGTTTAAGGCCTAAGTCCACAATGTCGGCCTATTGTGGGTTGGCGAACTACACACCTTACAAGTTTTAGGTTCATTCTATCGCTATAAAAATAGCTTATGCCATCTAGCGGTAAATAGAGACATTTTGCTAAGTCTCGTCTATGTTGTGTAGATTTTTCCACATTGTCTCCAACGCATTGAAGACGCAAAGATAAACAGACTACACAGTTTTATTAACAGCATAATTATTGTAATTAAACAATAATTTGCCCTCACAATGGGTATTTTCATGGGATGTAGCGATCGCGTGCGATTGCAACACAAATCGTAATTGCTATGGCGGATAATTATGCGGATGGAACAATGGGCTGACGTGTTATTGAGGCATTAATATTAAAAGTTTATTGCCAGACAATATTAAATGTTTTGTTATCCCACAACATAGCGGGGTTTACGCAAGATGATTTTTAATTACTTATAATTATTCTCCTGTTTTTAACTCAACTAAGAATTGGTGCAGTATATTTTCTATTTTCATACATATAGTCATTATTTCATTGTTTGTAGCATCGTCCATACACAACTAATTTTTTTTTTGTAAAAAACAATTTCTATTTCCCGATCTATGGACAGAATCGTTCGCGCTTCTTTGCAATCATTTATCATTATCTTGCAGTTTAATATTATTTGATATCCTATTTTACGATGCAAGATATGAACAGGGAAAACCGCTTTGAAACATATTGAATACAATTTTGTTGTATACTGTTCCTATACTCTGTTGGACGTGAACGAATTTTAAATTGAAGACGGTCGAGACGAGTCGTGACAGAAATTAAATATATTTTTCTTTGTAAAATATAAACTGCTAGCCGACTTTATAGACATTGCCCTTTTCGACTGGTCTGCCTTCTTGAATCGGTCTTTTTGACAGCCCTTTGATATCAGCTTGCGAAACGAGAGGCCGCGTGTTCGATCCCCGCACCGAGACAAATGTTTGTGTGATCAACAAATATTTGTTGCTTGTCTGGGTATTCGTGAGACCGAAAGTATCTCGTAGTTTCTGATATCCACGACACAGGACTTGTATCCTAGTGTATGTAGTCAGAACTATGTATGTCACTGTTGGGTGTTTTTATTTATTTAAAAAATAAATTGACCCCGATCGTAACGCCATCTATTTTAATTTTTTTTCTCTTTCTTGTACAATAAATATATCTTCATTGCAAGTAAATAAACGGACACTAAAACTGGTCAATGAAAACTGTCTCGCTTCCTTATAAAGCCGGCTTAATGATCTCGATTTGTATACTGTAAATACACCAGGTGATGCAGTAAAAAAACGTTTTTTCGATCAACAATGCCTTAGAATTCAGAAACGACAAATTACAGTTAATAATTCTGTTGATTCTAGAGGATTTCTAGGTACGTTGACGGTAGTTAAATAAATAAATACACCCAACAGTCACATACACAGTTCTGACTCCTCATTAAGATACGAGTCTTGTGTCGTGGGTATCACAAACTACGAGAGACTTATCCGTCTCACAAACATCCAGACCCGAAACAAATATTTGTGGATCACACAAACGTTTGTCTTGGTGCGGGGATCGATCCCGCGGCCTGTTTGGCAAGCTGGTGTCTAGCCAACTGCGCCACGGGACTGTCAAAGCATGGGTGAAAAAGAACAAAACAAAGTTAAAGGTGTTGTTATAGCTGACCGAACGATGTAAGTATTACCAGAGTGTTTTACGACACAAGTATGTGCCGTGCGACCTCTAGGTCCTGGGTTCGATTCCCGGGTCGGGCAAAGTGTTATTGGGTTTTTCCATTAGGAAATTCTCAGTAACAGCACGGAGTCTGGAAATGTGCCCGAAAAACGGCAATAGGCTCGCCCCCTATTACGTGGGACTGATACATACCGGGCGAAATGTAGGTGCAGAATTGCACCTCTGCCTGCCCCTTTGGGGAATACAGGCTTGAGTTTATGTATGTATGTATGTATGTTTCTATTATCGCTTCTGTGAAACAGTCGAGCTATTCCGATGACTTGGATCATTCATGCAATCGTTAGAAGCTCGTTTGGCCTTGATTTGGAAAGTTGGACAATCTTTAGTTCCGTCAGAAGCAACAGAAATCATCAGGTGGAGATAATAACTAAAGTTGCCACATTTATTGCGAATCTTATTCGTCTAGAGTCTAGACTTTCTGTGTTTGGCAACGTACTATTGTACTGAATAATGAACGATATCTTCTGGCTAAATAGAAAATATCTTTCCGCTCAACTAATTTTACTTATCAACATTTACTTATTTATTTATAAACTCTTTATTGTACACTAAGAAATAATGAACAAAACAATATACAAACAGAATGAAGTACAATTGGCGGTATTATCGCTCAAGGCGATCTTTTAGAGACAACCATAAGATGGACATAGACAAGTGATAGAAGGGAGGGTAGTTTATTTGTACAATACAATAATTAATAAGAAAAATACTAACTGCAAATTCCTCGTCGGTCTCGCTCCATAAGTATGTAGCGTCCGATGGAGTTCCCAAGATGGATTATTGGACCGCGAATTTTTTTTTAGTGGAGTTTTCCATTAAACCTGTGTTCGGCAACCTTTTGGCAGGCACGGGCCGCAATGTGGCAAAATAAACTAAAGGCGGGCCGCACTTACGATATTTACTCTAGATTCTAAGTAATCATCATCATCATCATCAGCCCAAATACGTCCCACTGCTGGGCACGGGCCTCCTCTACAACTGAGAGGGTTTTAGGTCTTAGTCCACCACGCTGGCCTAGTGCGGGTTGGCGGACTACACACCTAAGAAATTCCTAAGAACTTTTTTTTTTTTTTTTTAGGTGTGCAGGTTTCATCACGATGTTTTCCTTCACCGTTAAAGCAAGTGATAATTCATTGTGAATACACACATAACTTCGAAAAGTCAGAGGTGTGTGCCTGGGGTTTGAACCTGCAGCCGTCGAGATTCTCGACCGCGCGCCTAAACCTCGAGGCCATCACTGCTTTTTTCTACGTAATACCTATGTATAATTGGTCATATCCCATAGAAACAATGAAAATGCTAACTAATGCTAACATTCACGGGCCGCGCGTTGCCGACCGCTGCATTAAACAATTCCACGACCATCGCTTTCATGTTAGTGTTTTTTCATGTAAATATTTGTACTTAATACGACAATACATCTGAGGTTTAATAAGACAAAATTATGTGTCCAATTCAGATTGCAATCATTTTCTTCACATTTATGCACAAATTTAATTTTACAGGAAGACCACAACTATGAAATTGAAAAATATTTGTATAGTATATAAGCAAGTATAATTTTTTTTTAATTGCATATCTCGGAATTATGTTTGGCTTGATGTTGAAGTCTCATGTGAAAGAAATCAATGATGTTGACAATATAGTGCAAAGTTGTTCGGCAACTTTTGAGGCTGCAAATTACTGATGAATTCTCAACGAAATCTCCAACAACAGTTTGTCCTATTCGGTATCAAAATCAACCACGGAGCTCCATAATCCCACGACATCGGAGATACATTAAACATTTGACATTATCTCAAATTTTCATCATCATCATCAGCCCAAATACGTCCCACTGCTGAGCACGGGCCTCCTCTACAACTGAGAGGGTTTTAGGCCTTAGTCCACCACGCTGGCCTAGTGCGGGTTGGCGGACTACACACCTAAGAAATTCCTAAGAACTTTTTAGGTGTGCAGGTTTTATCACGATGTTTTCCTTCACCGTTAAAGCAAGTGGTAATTCATTGAGAATACACACATAACTTCGAAAAGTCAGAGGTGTGTGCCTGGGGTTTGAACCTGCGACCGCCGAAATTCTCGACCGCGCGCCTAAACCTCGAGGCCATCACTGCTTCATTCTCAAATTTTACATAACGGATATTGCAGCACTAAAGCCACCAAATAGTAATATTCAAATGATTTAGTCTACAATGTTGAAATCAACGATTGACTGTCTCTCAATACAAACCTGTATTTAAATTAATTGCATAACGTTATCAAATACTATGTAGCTTGTGATTAATAACTGGTCAAAGTTTCTTCAGTTTATATGAATGTCTCGGAGTCAAGAAACTTAAACCAGGGTCGAGTATTTTTAAGTCGTTCATATTTGGACACACAAAATATAACTTAAATAACTCATTAGCAGTTTGTCTTTGTTTTTAGTAAGTGAGATTAAAATTAATGTGCGATTTTTAGTTTAAACAATCACTTGTGGCCGGTAGGATTATGAGCGATATATTTTATCGCTGTCTTTTTTTCATTTACCTATAGTTTTTGCAGTATCTTATCTTATTATTTTAATTGATAAATAAATCATTTATTAAATTAACCTATCCCGACTATTGCGACTATGGCATGTACACCTGTTTTTAATATAATAAAAATATATGTATTAATAAAACTCACTGTTCTCTCAGAACTGGGTCGAGTCCAACAGTAGGCTCGTCCAAGATGAGCAGCTCTGGGTCGTGGACTAAGGCCGCGGCGAGCGACACCCGCCTTTGCTGGCCTCCGGAGCAGTTCTTGATGAGCTTTCCACCGCTGGGCAGTTCCAGTAGGGAGCTCAGGAATTCGAACCTCTCCACCATTTTTTCATGTTCCATGCCGTAGATCCGGCCGAAGTAGTACACAGCGTCGCGTACCGTGAACTCGCCTACCAGAGCTATGTCCTATGGAAGAAGAGTAAGTTAAGTTAGTAAGGAAGCATGTAGGTACATATTTAGACCTGTATCCCTGGAGAGTTGTAACATACTTTTTTTTTTTTAATACTGGCACGGCAAAGTGACCCCATTGCACCTGATGGTAAGCGTAATGGAGTCCAGAAAAAGTGCCGACCAGCGAGAGATGATGATCTCCCGTTGGTCGACACTATCATGCCGGCCGAATACCTCTTCACCATTCTTGTGAAGAAGTATGGGGGACTAATGCCATGGTGATCAAAGGACCGACCGCGACAAACCGGCCAAAAAATGCCGGCACGGTCATCCTTTCACCATGACTGAAGCCCCCCCGAAAACCGGATATACACTGGCTGATCCCGGAACGCGGCACACTTGCATGTGCCACTATGGCGGGTTTTACGCCCTGTGTACGGTGGTCGCTATCCGGGCGGATACGACCTACCACCTACCACCTACCACCAGCACACATATACCAGGGGCGGTACTTCCATAGAAGACCTACAGCGTTAATCGTTGATAGTGTAATGTCTAGTTTATAATTGTTTATTATGGGGTCAGGATATTCTCATTTATAGGCTAAATTGCATAAAGAATTAAAGCTTAAAGATTATTATTCGGAGTTTTGTTAGGCAAGCTGGGCTTTTGGGCTTTTATGGAAGTACCGCCACTGACATATACATACATAACCTCACGTCTGTATACTACGAAGTGGTAGGCAGAGGTGCATCACTTCACCCACATTTCGCCAGGTATGTATCAGTCCCACCAGTACTTTCATAGAAGCGCAAAAGCCCAGTTTGCCTTTTAAAATGCCAAATAATATTTTTTAAGCTTGAAATCTTTATTTAACTAAAACTAAAGCACTTTGTTAAATAAAGACCCCACAATAAGCAAATATAAACTAGACATTACACAATTAACGTTTAACATTTTTGGGCGTCTATGGAAGTCTCGCCACTGAGTCCCACGTAATAGGGGGCGAGCCTATTGCCATTCTTTGGGCACACAGACTCCGTGCGGCTACTGAGAATTACCTAATGGAAAAACCCAATAACACCTTGCCCGACCCGGGAATCGAACCCAGGACCTCTAGATCGCACGGCACATACTTGTGCCGCGTGACCACGAGGCAGTCCAGAGTTTCAACTATGTTTCCAACATCTCCTGTTTATCTTCATCTGATCGATTTCGTTGCGCGGTCAAATACAAGTTAGGTTCCCTATAGAGACTCGCTGATGTTCACTGCTCGGAGTCATTTCTTTGCGTGCTACTGTCGATCTTGGTATACAGGATTTACAGTGGTGGGTAGTCCTTATAGTGTATCCCCGAAGAGTTATGTAAAGATGAATTTCTAGACCAAGGTCCTGCCAATTGTTTTTAAGTTCCAAAATATTACTTGCGGACTAAAGCGACCTTCTCCTATTGAAGGCGAGCCTATTACTACTATCAAAATCTAATTTCCTGTTAAAAAAATTGACAATATTATACGTGACCCGCGGATTGAACTCAGGCTGCGTCGCTAACACCCTCCACATTCTTGTCGCGGAACCAATAAGGTGCGGAGGTGAAGTCTATCTGCCGTCAGTGAGCAATGAGACCTTTTGAAATGTCAATACACAATGACATTGCACATGCAGCATACAATCTGGTAATCAGGTCATCCGTTTATTTTGATAATGTGGAATTGATGATTGAAGTATTGTTAATTGGTTTTTATTTCAAATAAAATATATTTAGAATAAATATTGCGACGCTTATTATTACTGTAAGGTAACTTTTAATTAAGACATTTTTAATTATTATAAATGTTATTATTTATTTACTTGTAATACAAAATACATTTATGTCGAATGTAAAGTAACTTGATTATCCTTTGATTAAACGATTGGTAAATAGTCGTAATTCCTTTAAATTTACCAATAAACCTCCTAAGTAAAGTATTCATTTCGTTTGTTAATTTTAAAACATGTTTCAATTCAAATTAATCACTATTATGTGAGTGCGAAACAGATTTTTGGAAGTTTATTCCTGGGCAAAATTATTACAGACTTCTTCTCTAATAGAGTGGGTGAAAGCATAAATAATTGTGGTTATAAACAACATAGAAAAAACAAACAATCTAAACCAACTCCGCGCCAAATCCTCGAACCCTTCACGACTCTTAAAAAAAACTGTAAAATATTATTAAGTTTTTTATCCATAAAAAAAATAAATTTGCATACTTAACGCCTCCTAAATATAAGAATATGCCATAAAATATGAAAAAAAATATTGGCGCAGGTATCGAATGAAGTTTCACAGGCTCCCACGAATTGTAAAAAAAGCCGATAGAATTTTGAAGATTTCTGAACTACACATTTGCTAAGTCTAATTTACCTGAGGCATGTATCCGACGCGAGGTCCAGGAACGCCGCTACCCTTCTCTCCAGGCCTGCCGCCCAACACCCAGACATTCCCGCTGTCAAGCTGCCGCCGTCCAACTATGCACGACAGGAGGGTTGTCTTGCCGCACCCCGAAGGTCCGAGAAGGCCATATCTGTGAAGAAACACATTGATTTCAATCAGAGGCGTATAATTGTACAACCCACCGTCTCTCCACCTATTCCATTTGATAAATTGTCACTTTTTGTCCGCTAACATCCTATTTATATTAATATTATAAAGCTGAGGAGTTTGTTTGTTTGGTTGCTTGAACGCGCTAATCTCAGGAAATACTGGTCCGATTTGAAAAATTCTTTCAGTGTTAGATAGCCCATATATCAAGGTATATCCTTGTAAAGTCTGAAAGTTGTATAAGATAAGGTAAAACATCAAAAATATGTTTTTGAGATTTGGTTACTATTAAACATAGGTTACACGATATAGCTCCTTGTTGAGTGCCTCGTAGTTCCTGCGTCAAAAATGTGTACCGTGCTATCGAAAGGTCCCAAGTTCGACATCCAGACTAGGAGGAGTGTTAATGGGTTTTTCACCACTTATTCATAAAGAGACCACATTTGTGGAGGACACAAACATTTGTGTTTTGTTTTGAAATCGAATCCGAGTCGTCTCGTTTGTCTGGAGTGTAACCAACTGCGTCACTAAGGCTTTTGGTAGTGAAATTAGTAGTTACGTAAATAACTATCACTACAATATATATTAGCATAGGATTTAGGGGGGAAAGGCTACCGCGGGATACGTTTAGGTGACTATCATTTTAGCGCGATGCACTTTAATGAATAATTGAACAGTTTGAACTACGTGGCTACAGTTTGTTATGACGCTAACGCCTGTATCTCCGAAGAGGCAGAGATGCATTCTTACACCCATCATCATCAGCCTATATACGTCCCACTGCTGGGCACGGGCCTCCTCTACAACTGAGAGAGTTTAGGCTTTAGTCCACCACGCTGGCCTAGTGCGAATTGGCGCCTAAGAAATTTCTAAGAACTTAAGAGTGCAGGTTTCCTCATGATGGCTTACTTCACCGTTAAAGTGCGTGATAATTCTTTTTGAATACACACATAACTTCAGTCAGAGAGTCAGAGAAAAGTCAGAGGTTCTTACACACACGTTTTACCAATTGTGTTTCTAGTCCCTCGGAATAGAACCCGAGCCTATTACCGTTTCTCGGTCACATTTCGAGACTCCGTGCTGTTACACTTTGCCCGACCATGGTATCTAATCTAGGACCGGTAGATCGCACGACATATATCGCGAGACGACGAGGCATTCGAAGCATGTTAATATTATTTTTACGTACAATGTATTGCGGGCTTAATGTTTGAGGTACCTATTCCTCTACCTCTTGGTGTTACGACATAGATGTGTGAGCAAGAGGTCCCAAGTTAGATTCCAGGTCCGAGCAGTGTTATTGGGTTTTCTGAGAAGTTTTAGCAACTTGAACTCTGGTTATGGCTGAAAACCGTTTATAGGCAACATGACAAATCAGGTTTCCTTAGATTCGCTGAGCTTCAGTGCTGGGCGTCAATACTGTGCGTGCCGCTGTTGATCCTAGAGCATATGAGTTACAGCGGTGGGTGTGTGGTGGGAATAGGATCAAAAAAGTCTATAGATTGGATTGCTGTTTTTGGTTGTTATTTTTGGATTTACTGGGTATTTTGTACTTACATGATCCCCCTCTCGACTGTCATGTGAAGGTCTTGTAGCACGACATGCGTTCCATAGTTTTTGTTGGCTCGCTCCACCACCACCGCGGCCGGACGGACCGCCATCTTGTCTGTTATCTCGCGCTGTCTAGTACGATGACATGGCTTATCTGGAGACAAAGTAAATATGCTGTTATTTTTGACAACATTGTATCTGATGGTAAATGGGGTTGCTGACTACATAGGAGGTCAAGTACTCGCAGGCATTCGACACAACCACGATTGAATATAATATAGAAAGAAGAGAGAAAGAAGCAATTATCGCTAGCACAATTAACAATCACATATAATATTAAAAGAACAAGAAAAGCAATAAAGACATTAAATTTCGCCATTGAAGGTATCTTCCCTTCCGCTACATGCTACAGTAAAGGTTAAACGGTACTGACAAGGCCACGAAAATAAACTTTCTTACAATTGAGGAGAGCCTTATTATCAACATACATACATACTATATGTATGTCAGACCATATCGATTTTTTTACTGGGCTCGGATCTTGGATCTCTTTTACGGTTCAGTGGGTTGATGCCATTCATTATAGCCCAGCGCGAGGCAGGTTATAGCGATGTTTTCTTTCACCGTTTACGTGTACAACTGCACTCATAGTTTTTTCGGTTTTATATTTCTACTCGACTGCCTCGTGGTCTCGCGGTACAAGTATGTGCCGTGGGATCTAGAGGTCCTGGGTTCGATTCCCGGGTCGGGCAAAGTGTTATTGGGTTTTTCCATTAGGAAATTCTCAGTAACAGCACGGAGTCTGGAAATGTGCCCGAAAAACAGCAATAGGCTCGCCCCCTATTACGTGGGACTGATACATACGTGACGAAATGTGGGTGCAGAAATGCACCTCTGCCTACCCCTTCGGGGAATACAGGCGTGAGTTTATGTATGTATGTATTTCTACTCAACCCCTGACTGCTACTACCCTAATTTAAACCACTCAACATTTTCCGTAAAATAGCGTCTACCTTTCGTGTATAATTTAATTATTAGTTATATGCTAACTTGCTCGTTTGCCTCCTTTTTCCATAAAAAAAAATATATAATTAAACAATAGTCTTTTGCAACAATAGAAAATTGAAGTTTAATTAATGAAATTACAGATTCATGCAATGTTAGCGTTTAATTGATTATAAATTGCCGTCTTCCAGTGCCGAGCAGCCATTGTGAAGTGACTCAATGATTTTTTAATCTTGCGGTATTTAATAGCATCCTTCGTTGCGTTCGTGACATACTGGCTGAAGAGATAATGTCAAGATTGACGATGGAGGTTGCATGTCTTTAAGTGGTCGAGCTTGTAAGCATAGACTCGAGATTGAAAGAGAGGGCGGGCAGCATTCGGATTGGGGGACGCGTTTTTTGTTTTTCTCACACAAAATTTTTATTTTTTCTTGATAATGGTGAACAGAGGATTAAGTTGGTGATGTTGCGTGTGGTGTGTTTGATTTAAGTGGTAAGTCTTTTCTGGTATTTATTGGCGAGCGGATGGAGGAGCCTCCTGATCCGGGTGGGACGGTCCCACCGATACAGCAAGACAGGGAGGAGGGAGGAGGGAGGCGAGGGGTGAATTGGATGCGCTATGTACAGTATCGGCAGGTGATGCTTGATCCTCTTTTCACTATTGTAATGATGGGATGGATGGATGAAGGGATTAAGGGTTGTGTGAGAGACAGGAGTCGCGCCTTTCGGTTTGGGAGTTTCCCACCCTTTTTCTTTGATGGAACTTACTCGAATATAAAATTAAACCTCGCAACACTATTCAAACTTTGACACTGGCAGATGCGCAAACCGCGCCTTGCCATAAAAAAGAATAAAAAGCATAGACTGCGGTAAGTGACGGCTTGAACAGAGTGCTACCACTGTTTTTAAAATCATGTGATTGAAGTGTATAGAGTCATTAAGAGTTTAACAATGTAAAGTCTCTTTTTCTATGGTTCTATGGGGCTGTATAGCCTATATTAGTTGTAAACCTCTTAATAATAATAAAGAGAAAAGAAAACACATGTACGCAATCTCACGGTGCTATCCCAAAGCGGTCACAAAAATTTACCGTGCTATCTAGAGTTCGATTCCTGGGTCGGGCAGCGTTATTAGGTTTTTCTAGATAGATAGTTAATAGTAGCAGCACGGATCCAGAAATATGCCCAAATATGGCAATAGGCTCCTTCCCTTTTAAGAGAGACAAAATCATGATTGACTTTGACTATATGTGGGTGCAGAAATGTACCAACATACATATTACATATATACAGATAGAAAGTCAGCAAGACACGTTATTAATCATTAAAATATGGTAAATAACATAATTGCTGCAAAAAATCTATGAGATACAACCTATGTGCAAAGTTATGTGGCGGAAACGAGGTCGCATCTGACTATAAAATCGAAACCTGTTTGAACGACTGTCCCACTGAACTCTTTACAGCGTTTACTCCGGCCGTGCCTCTATTTAATGAATTTGTTGGTGTGAGTTATGTGTGCGTGTCCATTAGTATACGACATTTTAACGGATACTAAAATTTAGTTGGTATTGACTGATGTAACAAACTTGCAAGCTGATTGTGTTCGGCGTTGTTACGGAGTAGTAATGAGACGAAATTTTGTACAGAAATGGCATTGAAAAAATAGTTTCCCAACCTACATCAATTCATATTAACCGCACCTGGTACAATGAAAAGCTAAAGGCAGTTTAGACTGTAGTCCAAGTCATTCAGATTATACGAGTATTGTAGTAAGACTGGGTTTGGGTAGGTGGTTCATAGAAATCCGATGTGGAGAACAGTATAAGTGTATTCTTCATCCATAAAACAATTGTTCAAAATGACGTCATGTATAATTTATTCTACGTCTATCAGGTTAAGAATATTCTTCCGTGTACAAAATTTTGTAAATTGCTTAAAATAACTCAAAATTGCATATTTGTTTAAAGGTTAACACTATTATATTCAATGGGTATTAGTCATGTTAATCATACTTGACTTAATTGCGCATGTTATTATATCTGCAAAAATTGGAGTTATTTAATTAACATTATTGTTTTACACAATGCGTGTTCGTGTCCATACAATTCTTTCGTAGTGCATGTATTTATTAATTAATTTACGCTTACACGAAATACACTAAAAGGTAATTAGGTCGTTGTGAAAATAAATTGCAATAAATTATAACTTTTGTCGTTGCTGTATTTATCAATGACATAATTATTTTTAAAATATTGCTTAATATATGTGCTGTGTAAACTTTATCTGACTTCATTTGTCGTATCTTATTTTTACCTTATTGTAATTTGTAAAAAATAAGCTTCTAATAAAAGAAGTAAAAACATTAAAACGCTGTACCGAATATGATGGGTAAAGATTTAGATATAGTAAGGTCCCGCAAAAAATAGAACGCTCTGGTTCAGGGAGATAACCATACGACAGCACACATTTTTTTCATTCCGTTAATTCTCACGTCACGACTTCAAACAGAATGCTAAATTGTCAGAGATTTCGTCGATTTGTTACGTCTGACGTCACTGCCAATCCAAGCCGGGCACAATGGAGACGCGCGCAGCCGTAGATACTTGACGCAACGCATTACGTGCACTCGGATGGTCGGAACACTGTGCCAATAGTTATGTCATCGACCCGCGGGCCGATTGTCCATACAACGACCTTTTACGGCGACCTTACTAGCGTCAATTGTTTGCTGCTCTTAAATTAGGCGTGAATTTTTCTTTTGAATTTAGAAAAGATTGTTTTAATTTGCGATTTGTTTTTGTTTCTTTTTAGTACTGACCGTTATGAGATAAATTTGAGTTGGATACCATTAGATACAAGACTTGTATCTTAGGTGGTGTTAGATACACGACTTGTATCACTGTGGTTTTGAGAGTGTGGGTACTTTTTCTTTCTGTGACGACAGTCAAGTACAATGCCGTTCAGATAGAATATTTTTTGTGGAAGTGTAACTATTTTATGACTATTCGTCTGGTTTGGTATTAAAAATTCTGTTGAGATGAAAATTGGTAAAAATCAGCTTTCGAAGGTTACTTATCAAGGAGATGTCGATGACCCTATGGAGTCATAGCGTAACGTCCGTTCTGAATGAGCGACCAAGAAGAAAACACGCAAAAAGAGGATCTTGGCTTGAGATCTTTATAGTTTCTCTCTCCCCATCCATATTCCATACGTATATAAATGCGAAAGTAACTTTGTTACGCTTTGTCGAAGGACATAGAGTAGGTACTTTTATCCCAGAAGAATGCAGTGTTCCCGTGGAATGAGCACAGAATTCACAACTGCGCCCGGGCGACGCGACGTCGAGTCCCACAGCTATAAAGCAATTTTATAGGAAAAATTTTTGAAGTGAAAACTTTTTCAGCGGCGCTGTGCACTTTTTTGGGATGAGTAAAAAATGCTGAACTCGCGTCAGATCACGTGACGCTGATCAAAAATGCGTAAGACGTTTGTTGTCATTCGTTGTTGTCGCGTTGTCATGTTTCTGTTAGCGCAATAAATATTGTATTTCACCACGTAAATAATAGTACTTTTATATAAATGAAGCAATTCGTGCGAAATTATTCCCTAACCATTCCAAAATATTCATAAATGCACAACGTTAATGTTGAAGTTTTTACTTCTGCCGGCACTCCCGGAGTGCCACCCGTTTTTTTAAGCATTTAACGCTGTTCCTGCTACCAAGAACGGTGCAACCAACTTAAATAACCAAATTAAATAACTATTAAAAAGGTAGTGAATATAAAAATATCCGAGGACATAACTACTGCAATATATTACGTAACTTTATTGTATGTGGTGAGGCAATGTTTATTTGTTTACGTCACTACAGCTGACCACTTAACTCACTTATTGACCGACTTACCACTCTGACGGCGAGCCGGTCGAGAGATTATTGGTAGATCGATCGATCATTGGAAATACAGTTAACATAATACATACATACATCAACATGTTATCACGCCTGTATTCTCAAAGAGGCAGAGTTGCATTGGTCCACCCACATTTCGCCAATTGCGTAATAGGGGGAGATCCTTTTGCCATTTTTGGGGCATAATTCCAGACTCCGTGCTGCTACTGAGAATTTCCTAATGGAAAAACCCAATAACACTTTGCCTGACCCTAGAATTGAACCCGGGATCTCTAGATCGCACAGCACGTATGTACTTGTACCGCGAGAATGCTAAAAATATACGTGATGATGCATATACAATATCAGTCCACTACAAGTCGATACAAGTCCCATAACCTACGTGTCGCTAGTTTCCTGTAACATTGACTGCGATCTAAAGGTACCGGGTTCAGTCTCGGGTCGGACACTTAGAAATATTAGTAGCGTCATATAAAGAGGGTGGATCAGGAAGACTAACGTAAGATATTTTTTGTTTTGTAATCGCATATGACAGCGTGGTCTTACAAATAAGAGAGAGAACTGAGAACAAGGTAATGATGATGGAAATCAAAAATAATTATTTAATTTTTTTATGCTTAGTCGATGGTCAACGCCTTTTAAAATAACTAAACCTATTTCAATGTGTTTCTCACGAGTTAATAGTGTTAAGTATGGAACAAATTAATTAATTTAAAATAAAAAATAGTATGTGAATCTTGTGGCCTCGAGGTTTAGGCGCGCGGTGGAGAATTTCGGCGGTCGCAGGTTCAAACCCCAGGCACACACCTCTGACTTTTCGAAGTTACGTGTGTATTCACAATGAATTATCACTTGCTTTAACGGTGAAGGAAAACATCGTGATAAAACATGCACACCTAAAAGTTCTTTGGAATTTCTTAGGTGTGTAGTCCGCCAGCCCGCACTAGGCCAGCGTGGTGGACTAAGGCCTAAACCCTCTCAGTTGTAGAGGAGGCCCGTGCCCAGCAGTGGACGTATTTGGGCTGATGATGATGATATGAATCTTTATTTAAATTACACACGATTTAAGTAGCGCGAAAAATAAAGTATAAATAATAAAATAAAAATATCTGATTGTTCAACTTTACGCTAAGTTAACTTTCTACATCGTTTAAAGATGTACCATCTCATTAAAATTGTGTAAGATATGAGTTACATAAATAGCGACAAATTGACAGGTGGAATTCTATTATAATCACGATATGCACAGGAGAAAGCCGAATGTTACTGCTTTTGTATGTACATATTATGTTATGTTAACGCTTTGACAAAGACTATATAATTATATGTTGGTCATCATCATCATTATCATCAGCCCATATACGTCCCACTGCTGGGCACGGGCCTCCTCTACAATTGAGAGCGTTTAGGCCTTAGTCCACCACGCTGGCCTAGAGCGGGTTGGCAGACTACACACCTAAGAAATTCCTAAGAACTTTTTAGGTGTCCAGGTTTCATCACGATGTTTTCCTTCACCGTTAAAGTACGTGATAATTCATTGTGAATACACACATAGCTTCGAAAAGTCAGAGGTGTGTACCTGGGGTTTAAACCCGCGACCGTCGAAATTCTCGATCGCGTACCTAAACCTCAAGGCCATCACGACTTATAATTGGTATTTACAGTGAATTATCACATACTCCAACAGCGAGGTTAAGGAAATTCTTAGCACGGAGTCTGGAGTTGTGCCTGAATAACGGCAATAGCCTCGCCCCTGTCTTGGGACTGATACATACCGTGCGAAATGTGAGTGCAGAAATGCACCTCTACCTACTTTGGAAAATACAGGTAGATACATCATCATCATCATCAGCCCATATATGTCCCACTGTAGGGCACGGGCCTCCTCTACAACTGAGAGGGTTAAGTGAGGTTATGTATGTATGGAAAACATTGTGAGGAAATCTGTACACCCAACCCGCTCTACGCCAGATTGGTGGACTGAGGCCTAAACCCTCTGAGTTGTAGAGGAGGTCCGTGCCCAGCAGCGGCACGTATATGGGCTGATGATGATGATGATGATGATGATCCCCAAAATGATAGTATGTACGGTGGATTTTGGATAAGGAATCGCGCCTGCCGTTTTATTAGTCTTGTCAATAATAAATTTACTCAACACTTATGTGTGTAAAGTCTAATTAAAAGAAAATAAAATAATAAAAAAAACTCTGTGTATGATTATATTCCTTCATTATTTTCATTTTAAAAAAATGCGACAATTACAATGGTGCATAAATAAAGATATTTTTCATTATTTCAGTAATTAAGATTTAATTACTCTATTTTTATGTTTTTTCAATTTTAAATAATACGAGAACTTAATTTTGAAACTGCTTATACTTTTTGAGTGTTTATTATGAAAAACCAAATTATAAATTGCTATAATTACTTATATCCAATTGAGTGGTTTTAAATACTAAATGAACAATAAGGAAATTCGGAATATTTAAAAAAAAAGCTGATGTTTTCCTCATAAATGTTAAATGTGTTCTTTTATTTTACCTACGCATGTTTGTCCCACTGCTTCGCTTCTCTAGAACTGATAAGGTTTGCGTCTTACTTCTTAGTCTACCATAATAGCCTGATTGGCGAACTACGTAAATAAGAACGATGATTTTCTTCATCGTTAAATTCGTGAGAATTAATTGTGAATATACAAATAGCTTCGAAAATGCAGAGGTGTGCCTGGGATTTGAACCATTTGCCATGGAGCTTGTGTCGACTGCGCGCCTATTCGTCGAGGTGATCAACATTTTTAAATATGTAAATTGTCCCAAATTTTTTTTTATAATTTTTGTAATGAATGATTTGCGCAATAAGAACAAAATAATATAAAACTATTTTATTGTCGAACCTTTGACGGTTTCCGAAAGTTGATTCAAAAAGGGCAACAAGTTTTTATTGTAACAAAAAATATATAATTAATATCAAGGCCAAGCATTGACAGTTTTTGAGATACATACACATTGACACCTGCATCTCCGAAACGGTAGCCAGAAGTGCATATCCACGTTTCGCTAATTGAGATTTGAGTCTACGTAACAGGGGACGAGCCTATTGCCTTTTTTCGGAAAATTTTCCAGATTCCGTGCTTTTTTTTGCCTTCCTTCCCACCACACACCCGCCACTGTAACTCCTATGCTACAGGATAAACAGAGGCACGCACAGTATTGACGCCGAGCACTGAAGCTCAGCGAATCTAAGGAAACCTAATTTGTCATGATCCATGAAATTAATCAGAAATAATATAAAGGAGGAGTTGAAAAACAAAGAGTTGTCCACTTCCCTCCACAGCAAAGCGGGAGACAAAATATTGAGCTATGACGAACTCAGTGCTCCTACTGAAAATTCATGAATCTAAAAAAAAACTTTTTCAAATCCGGAAAGCGAACTCTAGAACGCACGGCAAACTCTTGTGCCACGAGTCAAAAATACAGTCTTCGAAATCATACATTCAGTAACTCTACCACACCACGAAATATCTCTTCGGACCTCCCGATCGCACTTACGCCTTTTTTCATCATCATCATCATCATCATCAGCCTAAGGAAGTCCACTGCTGAACATAGGCCTCCCCCAATGACTTCCATAGTGACCTGTTGGAGGCAGCCTGCATCCAGCGACGACCCGCGACCTTCACCAGGTCGTTAGACCGCCTTTTTTCAACCGAGGTTGTATAGATGCATTGATCTTAAAACAGTATATTGAATAGTTCTTTTAGAACTTAACCGAGACAGTCGCATTGTGCAATTGGTTACAAAATAAATTCCTTACCGCGACCTTAGTCAGTACTATCGGTTTTGTACCTCCTTCTTCACTCACATAATTCTATGCATTTTTATTACCGCATTAGTCTGGCTCTATTAATGTTATTTTTAGTACGGTAAAGACCTATATAATCTGTTTACTCGATACGGTAAACGTAAATGTAAAATAAACTTAACTTCGCGTTTATAATATACGAAGAACACTAACATTTATTACTCGATTGTACAGCATTTTATGTTACATAAAATATTTTTTTATTAGAACACTTACTATAGATTTACAAATCCCGACGGTCGCGGGTTCAAACCCCAGGCGCACACCTCTGACTTTTCGAAGTTATGTGTGTATTCACAATGAATTATCACGTACTTTAACGGTGAAGGAAAACATCGTGATGAAACCTGCACACCTAAAAAAGTTCTTAGGAATTTCTTAGGTGTGTAGTCTGCCAACCCGCACTAGGCCAGCGTGGTGGACTAAGGCCTAAACCCTCTCAATGGTAGAGGAGGCCCGTGCCCAGCAGTGGGACGTATATGGGCTGATGATGATGATTTACTAAAATACATACATTCACTCATGCCTGTTAGTCCCAGGGTAGTCAGAGGTGCATTGCTGCACCCACATTTTGCCAATTGTTTTTTCGTACCACGTAATAGGGCGCGAGTCTATTGCCGTTTTTCGGGCAAAATTCCAGACTCCGTGCTGCACTGAGAATTTACTAATGGAAACGCCCAACAAACTTATGCCCAGCGCATACTTACCACGAGGCAATACAAAAACAAACCAAAAATATATCTTAAGTTGTATCTACGTTTTAATAGCAGAATTTAAGTTTTAATGTTTGCATCGTTAGTAGTTAATAAATAAGCGACACTTTGTTAAAAGATGTTTCCGCCTTAGTTATCCCATTATTTTTTCTTAAAGAAGCCATTAAGCAATTCAATAATGTTGTTTTACCAAGAAATAAAACCTTCATTTTCCTTAAAATTTATTTCGTAATGCAAAAGTGTACTCGTCAATTATTTTTTATTTATGAGCGAAGGTCAGGAAACGCCGTAGGTTACCAGCCAATCGGTTTGTTTGGAACCTTCTCGAACCTTCCATGTTTAAAACCACACCACTATAATTTGGATGTCGGCGTATTGACATCGGAATTGAGAGTGAGTGAAGGGAACGGATTTGAAGTATCGGTTTAAGTCTAACAAATTGTTGGTTGTGCATATAATTACAACGCTTTTGAATGATTGCGCGAAATCAAGTATTCATGACTGGTGATTTTTATCACACGCTGTTTAGAACAGCTGAATAAGATTAGAAGGGAAATAGACAGTATTTTGTATGAGGACGAGTGTTGCCGCTTGTATGTCACCTATTCATTCTACTACGATTACTCGATCAATGATAAAAAATATCAAACAAAAATAAGGGGCTGGTATGCGTTGCCAAACATTTCTAAAAGTCTTGATATTACACGCAACCCGAATGCAAAAACACAACATTCGAAAACAAAAAGCTAATGGTGAAGATCAAAAGTGCGAGGATAACTATTTTTTTTTATAAATTTTGTACTCAAAACCGATTTACAGGTCCATAATGCCATTCTTAAGTTAAATAATACAGGGCCACCTGGAGAGTAAGGAATCTACTTAAGTTATTAACAAAATGCAAATGCGAGATTTTTTTCTACAAAAAACTTACACTTATTAGTAAATTTTTCTAACAATATTAAAAATAAATATTTTTTTTTATGTGATATTTCATAAATATTTTTAATGTTAGTTACATTTTTAAAGTAATCTAGTAACAATTTCCCAATTCAGGAATCAAACTCTGGGATTCTTGATCGTACGTCTCTTGGCGCGGAACAAACAATTTAGATACCAGCCCCGTGGCGCAGTTGGCTAGATACCAGCTTGCGAAACGAGAGGCCGCGGGTTCGATCCCCGCACCGCGACAAATGTTTGTGTGATCCACAAGTATTTATTTCGGGTTCAGGTGTTTGTGAGATCGAAAAGCCTCTCGTAGTTTTTGATACCAAGACACAAGACATGTATCTTAATGTGGGGTCAAAACTATGTATGTGACTGTTGGGTGTATTTATTTATTATTTACATAATCTAATGATTCAAAACAAAGCAGTGATGGCCTCGAGGTTCAGGCGCGCGGTCGAGAATTTCGACGGTCGCAGGTTCAAACCCCAGGCACACACCTCTGACTTTTAGAAGTTATGTGTATATTCACAATGTATTATCACTTGCTTTAACGGTGAAGGAAAACATCGTGATAAAACCGGCACACCTAAAAAAGTTCTTAGGAATTTCTAAGGTGTGTAGTCCGCCAACCCGCACTAGGCCAGCGTGGTGGACTAAGGCCTAAACCCTCTCAGTTGTAGAGGAGGCCCGTGCCCAGCAGTGGGACGTATTTGGGCTGATGATGATGATGATTGATTCAAACCATGTTACCATACCAACAAAAATGTCACCTCCAAAACGTCCAAGACCCTCGTATCGTCACATAATATAATTAGCATAATTTCAAAATATTATGGCCGAATTAACCTCATTGTGTGGTCCCCTTCGAACGCGAGAGTCGGTGAAGGCCATACATTACGTGAATATGGTGATAAAAAATTTATTCACATATTCAAATGCTTTCCATTCTCTTAGAACGTTTTTGATATATTTTGGTCGAAGTAGGAACAAGAAGACGGAGATTTACAGACGATTGAGTCACTCCGTTTTAATGTTATAGAAAGAAAGTAGTGACCTCGAGGTTAAGGCACGTAGTCGAGAATCTCAGCGGTCGCGGGTTTAAACCCCAGGCACAGATCTCTGATTTTCGAGTTATGTGTGTATTCACAATGAATTAGCAAGCACTTTAACGGTGAAGGAAAACCTGCACACCTAAAAGTGCTTAGATTTTTCTTAGACGTGTAGTCCGTCAACCCGCACCAGGCCAGAAACACCCCTCAGAAATTCCTAAGAACTTTTAGGTGTGCAGGTTTCCTCACGATGTTTTCCTTCACCGTTAAAGCATGTGATAATTCAATGTGAATACAAACATAACTTCGAAAAGTCAGAGGTGTGTGCCTGGGATTTGAACCGCGACCGCTGAGATTCTCGACCGCGCGCCTAAACCTCGATAGACATATTGATACAATTTTGTTATTTTCATTAATTTGGTCTACTTGGAATACAGGCTTTGAAAAGAAGAAACCTACTTCAAAAACACTTCAATTGATGGCAGATTGAACTTAATGTTACAATTACTTTGATAATGAATGACTCTTCGGTGCAACCGATAGGTCCTACATTCGACTTTCGACTCGAAAACACATATGCACAGCAGTGGCGGTACTTCCAAAGAAGCCCAAAATTCAAATTCAAATTCAAAATATTTTATTGTGGTACATAGGTGAAGAAGAAGGTGTTACATTGGCTTATTTAGTACAGCTAAAAGAGTTTCACGTTAATTGTCTAATGTCTAATTTGTAATAGTTTATTGTCAGATCAGTAAATTCTCATTTATACGTCAAATTGATTTGTGAAATAAAGTTATAAAGCTTAAATATTCGGAATTTTGTAAGGCAAGCTGGGCTTTTGGGCTTCTATGGAAGTACCGTCACTGATGCAGAGGATGTGTCGGTTGAAAGAAAGAAAGTTTTTTTATTGCTGGCACAATCACAAAATAACAAATATTAAAGAAAAGAAGGTAAGCAGCAAAGACCTATTGCTACAGAAAAGGTATCTCCCAATCAGCTACATGCTGCAGTAACGCTTTAGCGATACTGGAAGTTGTTGCATTTTTTACCAAATTTTGAGTCTTGTTTTTTCAAATTAGATATTAATTTTATGGTAATGTTATATCCTGTTTCACGTTAGGAATATTTTATGGGCTCAAACGGCACCTGTCAATTATATGTCGAGGTTAATTTTGAAAAGGAAGCGATGAAGGTCCAATAAGTTACGACTTTTTGACATTAGCATTTTAGTGTTTTATTCAAATGTTATGCATAATTTATCAATTAAAATTTTATTTTTTTGGTGTTATTTGCAACTTTAGAAATTGTCCGTAATGGCGTTGTGAATCAAATGAGGATTTATCAAAAAAATGTGAGTATCGTTGACCTCACATCACACCCAGTCACCTTACATCCAGAACACCAGTAAGATTTCTTTATATTCTACCTTTATTCTACATTACAGTGAGGGAGGTCAAAGGCCTTTTCCCTATATATTTAACTAATGAAATGTCATCATCATCAGCCTATATACGTTCCACTGCCGGGTACGGGCCCATACTAGAACTGGTTAGGCCTTAGACTAGTGGTCTGGTTCGGGTTGGCAGACTACACCACCGTACATAAGTTGGAAGACCAGCCTGAATATGTCTTGTTACCAACTGACCTTGTTTTTATTATGGGAGACGCTGAATATAATCGTTCATAATAACTACTCTCCTTTTCGATGCAATTCTGGAGTAAGTAGAAGGGTATGACGGGGTCAGCGACCTTCCAGTCCAATCTTGAGAGACATCCCATCCGCACAAAATGTACAATTCGCTACGACAGTATACCTATATACATTGAACTTAAACACTTTTCCATTATTCTAAATTTACCTTTAACCCAGCAATGGAACGAAAACGGAGTAATTACGTCACTGATTAAATACAATGAATTTAAACATGTCTATTGTCCGTCTTATTAACATTGCTTTGTTCGAGTTGCGCTTCACTAGTGTTCATGTTATACCGGAGTGAACGTGGTCATTATGTAAGCATGGTATCATTGAAATCTCGTCTTGTATTTATTTAATCATCATTTTTTTTTTATTATTTATTATTTTAGCTGCTCCTTTGACCAGTAAAATGGCGGTTGTGCCCAGCAGAGTGTATTATGGCCTGATGTAAATTTTACGACACAAATGTAAAATTTATAAAATAACTTCCTTTTAAAAGCAAGGACTGCCTCGTGGTCTCGCGGCACAAGTACGTGCCGTGTGATCTAGAGGTCCTGGGTTCGATTCACGGGTCGGGCGAAGTGTAATTGGGTTTTTCCAGTAGCAGCACGGAGTCTGGAAACGTGCCCGAAAAACGGCAATAGGCTCGCCCCCTATAACGTGGGACTGATACATACCTGGCGAAATGTGGGTGCAGAAATGCACCTCTCCCTACCCCTTCGGGGAATACAGGCGTGAGGTTATGTATGTATGTTTAAAAGCAAATCGCGTATTTTGTATACTTTTTACAACAGAGATTTTTTCATCTTAATTGCTTATTAATAATTTCTTGCCAATTTATAATTACGTGGATATTATATCACTAGACATGAACATGGAAACAAAATGGCGGAAGTGTCGTCTCTAATGCGAGCAAAAAGTGGCGGATGCAGGAAAACTTATCGAGTATTAACGTCGGCCACAACTTTCTTTGTTCGTCGTCTTTCATTGGCGAAATTTGTAGTGTTTATTTCTTGGTATTATGTTGTTTTATTTATTTATTTATTTATTTACACTTTCTTGCTTGAACAAAAATATATGGAGAAAAAATATATATATAAAAAATATATATATAAAAAATAACAAAAACAAGAGGTGGTCTTATCGCTCTAGGCAATATCTTCCAGACAACCTTTGGATGGATAATAGAACAGGAAAAATAAAAATAAATAGGGGTTGTTTTATTCAGTATGTAAAAATTTATTAAAGAAACATTATTTTAGACGCCATAACTTGTGCCCGGAGCAAATACAATCACACAGTAAAAATAAGCAAAGACATAAACGCCAGAGTGATAAGAGCTATCAAATGTAATTAATATATATGTCGAAGCGTAGACGCATCCCCACTGTGCGTCCAACGTAGGGTATAAATACAGCCGTCCGATCGAGAATGATTCATTCTTGCTCGGAACGCCGGACCGAACGGAGCTCTGTACTAAGTTTTTGAAATTACCTCCAGAAGTTTTACTGTCACTATTTAAAAAAAACAATAACGCACAAGACCCTTCCACATATAGATGGATTATAATAATTACTATGAATTACAAGTGTTTTTTCAATCTTGCAGTATAAGTATGGCGTGTGATTAAATAAATAAATACACCTATCAGTCACATACATAGTTATGACCCCACACTTAGATACAAGTCTTGTGTCGTGGGTATCAGAAACTACGAGAGACTTTTCGCTCTCACAAACACTCAGACCTGGGACAAATATTTGTAGATCACACAAACATTTGTCTCGGTGCGAGGATCGAAACCGCGGCCTCTCGTTTAGCAAGCTGGTGTCTAGCCAACTGCGCCACGGAGCTGTCAAATTATTGTTAAATATCTAGAATTCGATTTCTCTGCAGTGGTATTGGGATTTTTGATTGGATTGCTTGAATTACAGCTCGGGGTTTCGAAATTTGCTGAGGACATGGCAATAGGTTCCTATATATATCTCTGCTTATCCCTTCAAGCATAAAAAGCGTAGCGTAACGTGTGTTTGTAATGTTTATTTTATTTAACAATCGATCAGGAAAACCTACCTATTAGGTATTTCAAGTTGAATGACATTAACTAGGCGTAGTTTATAAACCTAAGCTACTAACCTAACTGGAGTCGAGCCAGTGGAGGCATTTATATTTTATAGAAATACCAGCTGTCACCCGCAACTTCGTATGCGAAAATGTAGAGTTCAAAAGGCATATTCTTTTCGTTTTTGTCACATTTTTTATTGCTGATCCGTTCCTATTGGTCGAAGTTTGGTAATATATAGCCTATAGCCTTCCTCGATAAATTGACTATTGAACACAACAAAAAAAAAAACAATTCGGAGCAATAGTTTCTGGGATTAACGCGTTCAACCACACGCGTTCAGCTTCATAATAAAAGTATAGACCTAAATTAAAATTTACATAAAGCATAAGATCATGAGAATGTGCTTATCTTCTATAATATGTTGCAACCGTGCCAACCCGCACTAGGCCAGCGTGGTGGACTAAGGCCTAAACCCTCTCAGTTGTAGAGGAGGCCCGTGCCCAGCAGTGGGACGTATATGGGCTGGTGATGATGATGATGATGATGAAAAATTTACGCCAATAGGTAGACAGAGATGTGTTTCCGCTATCATGTTCCACTATAATTAAATGAATTATAGCTGTGTTAAGTTCAACGTAAGGGCCGAGTCTGTTGCCATTTTCGGGTACGTTTTCCAGACACCGTGTTGTTTCCGAGAATTTCCTAGTGTTAAATCTTAATAACATTTTGACCGACCGGGGAATCGAATCTAAGACCACTTATGCTGAGCAGAGCAAGCATTTATACTACAGTGTATTAATAAATAAATACACCCAACAGCCACGTACCATATGTACATAGTTTGACCCCATACTAAGACACAAGTTTTGTGTCGTGGGTATCAGAAATTACAAGAGAATTTTCAAACAAACACCCAGACAAGAAACAAATATTTGTGAATCACACAAACACCTGTCTCGGCGCTGGGATCGAACCCGCGGCCTCTCGTTTCACAAGCCGGTGACTAGCCAACTGCGCCACGGGATGTCATATGACGTGTTAACTTAGTTTTTAGAACATTTTGTAAATAAGCCGGTATATGTATAGCTTTCATTGTTTTTAAAGCTATTGACCTATTAAAGTACATTTGAATCTTCGTTTATACATATCAGAATTATTTGTTACTACCTGACCCGGCGAACTTCATTCCGCCTAACAGCCGATTCTTTAAAAAAAAATTTTTTTTAAGCTAAGTTATTCCTTAGTACATCAGCTATCTGCCAGTGAAAGTCCCGTTAAAATTAGTCCACCCGTTTCAGAGATTAGCCGGAACAAACAGACAGACAAAAATTGTAAAAAACGTTATTTTGGTATAATATATACCGTGTATACATCCATATGCATTTATTAAAAAGCGGTTATTTCAATATTACAAACAGACACTCCAAATTTATTTATTTGTATAGATGTCTCCATACAACGGTGCTAATGATATGACAAACTGAAGGCTCTCTGTCCATCACCTGATTGTTTATTGATTTAACTCAATTGTTTTAAATATTTGTTTAAGTAATTGAATCTTCGAGTTTGTCCTCTGTCGACTGTATTCTAAGAATCAGAACTAATAACAATATTTTGTTCTTGTCTGTTTTCCTAAAGAGGTGTACAAAGATTCATTAACACCCACGTTTCATCAGTCTTAAGTCTCGGTAATTAAATCTAACAAAAGAAGTTAACCAGGAACCCTTGCAAGGACTTACGAGTTAGTTTTTAATACAGTAATTCCTTTTATATGAAAGTAAACATATTTATATTTTTTTGTAAACTACATACATACATACATACATAAACTCACGCCTGTATTCCCCGAAGAGGTAGGCAGAGGTGCATTTCTGCACCCACATTTCGCCAAGTACCTATGTATTAGTCCCACGTAATAGGGGGCGAGCCTATTGCCGTTTTTCGGGCACATTTCCAGACTCCGTGCTGTTACCGAGAATTTCCTAATGGAAAAACCCAATAACACTTTGCCCGACCCGGGAATCGAACCCAGGACCTCTAGATCGCACGGCACATACTTGTACCGCGAGAACACGAGGCAGTCTTTTGTAAACTATACAATATAAATGTACATATATATAACTTTTTTGAGATAAACAACTATGACAATAAGAAATAGCCACTAAAGGCGGTCTTATCGCTAGCTGCGATCGCTTCCAGACAACCTACGGGACTGACTGACTAAACTAATGGCCAACATACATACCATAAAAAAATAAACTTGTAAAAAAACCCAATATCTCGCAATTCATTTCTTCTACCGTAAAAAGTGAGATCCACGTGATACCAAGTCGATGAATTTATTCAGTCCCCGTTTAAGGGACCTTTTGTCTTAAGTTAAAATATTGAATATGATGCTGAAAATAATTATTTTCAGGAGATATTTATTTTTTAATAATCATCAGCCCATATGTCCCCTACGTACCTATGTCATGCCCATATGTCCCCCCATATAGCCCGTACGTCCCACTGCTGCGCACGAGTCTCCTCTATCATTGAGAGGGTTTAGGTCTTAGTCCACCACGCTGGCCTAGTGCGGGTTGGTGGACTACACACCTAAGAATTTATTTTTTAATATATAAAAAAATTTATTTGCCTCGTGGTCTCAAGGCTCAATTATGTGTTTCGCCATCTAGATGTCACGGGTTCGTTTCCTCGGACGGTCAAAGTGTAATTGAGTTTTCCCCTTAAGAAATTCTTAGTGGCAACACGGCGAAATGTGGGTGTAGAAATGCACTTCTGTCTACCATTTCGGAAATACAGAGAGGTTATGTATGTAATTTAAAGTATAGATGCTCTGTTAAATTCGTGACGGCCTTGAAGAGTAGGCGTGAGGTCACCTATATAGAGTAGTCGCAGGTTCAAATTTCAAGCACACGAGATAGATAAACTAAGGAGATTGTAGGGGTCTTTGTCCATCTATATGGGAATAAATATATGAAACACAGACTGGAAACATCAATGTTCGTATAAGGAAACCTGTCAAGAGCCATGACTGCAGCCTACGGAGAAAGTATTCTGATACAAGTTAGTCTCCGCATCACCGGATATGCATCCGGAGGGAATGACGTAAACATTTTAAAGTATGCCAAAAGGATGTTCGTTTATCACACAAATAGCTAATCGCTTCATGCAATAAGCAATTGCTTATTGTGGTGAACTATAAATATAATAGTATGTGGTAGGGATGTCGGAAATCCAAAAAAATATCGATATATTTAAAAAAATATCGATATATCGGTATGATTTCAGTACTTACTCAAGAATACGCGCGCGTTGAGAGTTGTCAACCAAAACAAAAGAAAAAGGATTTATTAACATTATAATTTTAATTGTTACAAAGAAAAATGTTAATATTAAAAAGGATTCCTTTTTAGGATTTTTAATCATAAAAAATATTGATTTTGGTATCTTTTCGATACTTGGAATTTTATATCGATATATCGAAATATTAAATATCGCTCAAAAATATCAATATATCGAAAAAATAATACCGATAAAACTTTATTTTTATTTTTAGTATTTCACAATCAGTAATTAATTTGAAAAATTAATTTGATTTAATTCTTAAATTTTGAAATGACTTGCCGTGACGTCATGATGGTAGCTGCGAGGTCCAAGTTGAGACAATACGGTTGAATCGATTTGATTGTTATTTTTTTAACGGTATTGGCAAAGGCTACCCGCATTACGGTTCAATTAAAAATGCGACGGGCGAACAACGATTACGGCATTCTCTCATAAATCTATTTATTTATACCAACGGGATTTCGACAAGCTGAAACCGTAGAACGACATATTGCAATCCTACATATCGTAACAGAAATAATCCCTAATTAGAACAGTTTACTTTTCCAGAAAAATATGAGATTTTAATTTTTCGAAAATAATAATTGAGTGGAAACTACATGCATTGAATCCAGTCGACCCTTAAAACATCGATGATTATTTTATGTTATTTTTTCAGAGACAGTCTCATAAAATTATCGTTAAAAGAGCATTTAATAGTTTAAATCGCAACTAAAAACCAATCAACGAAATGAGTTCATCCATACAAATATCGATATTTTTGACCTCTAATCGCCCTACTTTGAAGACATTGCACCACCGTATATCAAATTAATAAGCCCTCCTGCCCCTTTTTAGGACCTATTGCATGCCACCTAGATCGATTAATGTTCTCCTAAGCGCTTATTTCGCAGAGAGCAATACGTATGCTAGGACACGGAGCATTGGCAAATGGATCGCATACGACGCAACTCCGCACAGTGAGGCCCTCTCGCGACAACATTGGGAAACCGATTCGCAACGACAATTTATTCAACGACGTAGTTTTTGTACTTTTTAGTAAGGAGTTTCCGCTTCGTTCCGCGCTATTGCTTTGTCATTAGATTAGACAAAGTGTTCATTTTGCGATGCGATATAATGTTGCGGGTAAAAATGAGAATAGTGTAGCGAGGTTTTAATATTGCTAGGAACGTCAGTTGACAAATGATAATGATGTGATTTTTTTCTCGGATAATATATGAAAGTATTAACATTTCGTGGATTTAATTTTCATCTATTTAGTTTAAAAATAATGGATGAAATTATTACAAAGAAAGTGTTAACATCTCGTATAATTCGTATTCGTATTCTCGTATATGCGAGTCTTTGGTAGCTGATAAATATACCTTATAAGTGTTTACGTCATAGTAAATACCGTTTACAATCATTTTTCCATATAATTATTTGTATTATTATATTTTAATAAAATGACCAAATCGGGCCTAATCGCTTTTCATATCTAGAATCAAAAAAATAAAAGAACCATGTGTGTTGTATTTCAACCTTAAAATAGGTACAGCATATATAGGTGATACATACATTTAAGAATGTATTTAGGACAATATTGTATTTTTCGGGGATTTAAAGAGCAGATAATGGGCCGTTAAATTTTTATTTTTTATTTTTTTAGAACTTTATTGTACACATAATATGACTGCCTCGTGGTCTCGCGGCACAAGTATGCACCTACCGTGCGATCTAGAAGTCCTGAGTTCAATTTCCGGGTCGGGCAGTGTTATTGGGTTTTCCATTAGGAAATTCTCAGTATCACGGAGTCTGGAAATCTGCATGAGAAACGGCAATAGGCTCGCCCCCTATTACGTGGGACTGATACATACCTCGTGAAATGTGGATGCAGTAATGCACCTCTGCCTACCCCTTCGGGAAATACAGGCGTGAGGTTATGTATGTATGTATGTACACAAGGCGGCCTTATCGCACAAGGTGATATCTTACAGAACCAAGAATTGAGATGTAAGAAGAGATGTGAAGGTAGTCGTAAGTGTACAAGGATAAATTAAAAAAATACTTAATTATAGATTAAGATACTAAATTAATCCAATAAGTTATTATTATTTACTAATCGTATGAACTTACAAGAACAGTGATCCTTACCACGAAACATAATATGTTGATTGTTGGTGTTGCGCGAATATATTACATATGTCGAAGCGTAGACGCATCCCCACTGTGCGTCCAACGTAGGGTATAAATACAGCCGTCCGATCGAGAATGATTCATTCTCGCTCGGAACGCCGGACCGAACGGAGCTCTGTACTAAGTTTTTGAAAATACCTCCAGAAGTTTTACTGTCACTATTTTAAAAAAACAATAACGCACAAGACCTTTCCACACATATATCATCTTCATCATCATCATCATCAGCCCATATACGTCCCACTGCTGGGCACGGGCCTCCTCTACAACTGAGAGTATATATTTTACCCTTTTTTTTGAACTTGATTAAGTTCTTATAAGGTGTAAGAATAGCGTCATTCTAAATTTAGACCTCTGTGAAAAATACTCCTAAAGTAACAATTGTTTTCGGTTTTAATTACACGCTGTAAATTTTTTCATTCCTATTTAAACAAAACATATTTTTTGTCTTTTTTATGCATTGTGTAGGACGTCACGATTATAGTCGCTTTAGCCATTTTTTTAATAGGAAATATTTACTTTTTTTTTCCAAATTGCCAGTTATTACCGGAATTTATAGTCTTACGAATCAAAACAAATTAACTTAATCAATGATTGACCGTTACGCGTATTAATAGATTATAAAACATAAAAAAAAGTTGTATTTAATCACGTTTATAGTACTTACCATTAAACGGCTTAAGAAGGAGTCTTTTGAGAAGGGCTTAAAACTTTAAACAGTGGTTCCTTATAATTAACATAAATCTGTAAAACTAAATATTGGTTGAAGTATAGAATTTAAAAATTCAATTTCAGAAACTGATCTTATTATAATATGTGAGATTATATGACTTTATTTATTATAATTAAGCTAATTGTATTTTTTTTTTGAATAATTATTAATATTTGCCAGTAAAACCTCTCAACCAGAGACCGATGTTTATCAGTTAATTTTAAATAGAAACACAACAAAAACACCAAGGTAACGCTTAAATATAATTCCATGCTAATTTATATAACATACAAGGCGTCGGGCACTTCGTGAGAAATTACAATCTACGATCCAAGACAAATGAATATGGATCATCCAAACATTTTTTTTTAGGATTCGAATTCGTAGCATTGTTGTTGTTGTTGAAGCGTGAAGAAGCATTTGTGCAGGCCGGCATGATTGTGTCGACCAGCGAGTGACCATATCGTTTCTCGCTGGTCGGTATTATTTCTTTGGGCTCCACTGTGCTTACCATGAGGTACAGTGGAGTCACTTTGGCGTGCCAGTATAAAAAAAAGAGGCGGCTTCTAACATACAATATCATGAAAAGTGTTAAATTTGCCCCCCTCGTCTAAATTTAGAGTCTAATAGATAACATATCCTCAAGTTTGCACATGGTACAACATTCACTTAAACTAGTATATAAAAGTGAAGAGTTTTTTGTTTGTTCTAATCCGTTAATCTCAGGAATAGCCGGTCCAATTTGAAAAAAAAAATGACACATACATACATACATAACCTCACGCCTATAATCCCCGAAGGGGTAGGCAGAGGTGCATTTCTGCACCCACATTTCGCCAAGTATTTACCAGTCCCACGTAATAGGGGGCGAGCCTATTGCCGTTTTTCGGGCACAATTCCAGACTCCGTGCTGTTACCGAGAATTTCCTAATAGAAAAACCCAATAACACTCTGCTCGACCCGGGAATCGAACCCAGGACCTCTAGATCGCACGGCACATACTTGTACCGCGAGACCACGCGGCAGTAAAAAAAATGAAATAAAAAAAAGTTTAATAATCCATTTATCGAGGAGACTAAAGGCTAATCACGCTACGAGTAAAACGAGTGGAGCGGAATGAAAAATGTGGCATAAACAGAGAAAAGAATTCCTTTTGAAGTGGTTAAATGTTCATAATATAATTCCATACTGATTACACACGGAACCCTAAAACCACGCAGGGCAAAACAGCAATTAATTTTTGTCGGCCTAACAACTTGTAACGGAGATAATCTCCGAATTATTCATAGGTTTATTGAACTAGCAAGGTTTTCTACAAAAAATGTTTCGCAGCAACAAAAACAATTTTTTTCGTGACTTGTGACGAATTAAATCTATGAAATGGGTAAATACGAATGTATATTCTGTTAAAATAGTGACGACATTTATACTAGTGGCTCGAAGTAGCTTTGCCAATCATAATTTTAAAAAAATGTACATAATATATATGTTCTTAAAACCAGATAAAAAAAAAAGATGTTTTCCTTATCAACATATAGGGCGGTGATGTTGGCAATTACTAATCTGTGGGCAATTACTGTACTTTTAAGACTATTTTTATTTAATCGCAATATTTTCTAAGTCATTTAAGTTATTACTTATAAATGTTACTTTTTATAGAAAAGTTTATTAGGTTATAAGAAAATGGTATTAAATAGTTGATAGCTATAATACTTTTTTTTTTTTTATGTCAATGTGATACAAAACCTTAAGTGGGCAATAGCTATCTGGTTTACCCTACTTACATGTAAAATTTATGGAAGTTAGGAAACGTATTTTTTTCGGGATTTATTTTGGCCTCAATAAGTTTGTAATCACCGCAACTATTATAATCCGTCTTATTTTTTAATCACGGTCTTTTTACGGTATATTGTATATAATGGCGTAAAACCATATACTGATAGCTATGTCATCGCTCGTGCATAAAAAAAAATGACTCACGGGCGGTCGCCCCACTCCAGTGTCAATAAAAATAAGAGAAATAAAAGGAACTTTGATTGAAGTTGGTTGCTAAAATTACTTCTCAAAATGGATCCTCCAGTAATAACGATGTCACTGCTATTCATAACGATACAGGGCTATCTGCCTCGTCAGTAATTGTGAAAGTTTACTAAAGAAAACTCAAAGTATGAGTTATCACCATAAACCAACAGTTGCGACGTCGGCAGTGTGACGTCACACATCTTAAAGACACTTCGAAGCCTCACCTGTTCCGACATATATGTTCTTCTTTATAGTTTCATATAGGCTTACACTAAAATTAACCAAAACAATCATGCTGTATCCACGTCTAATATAATAAAGTAGCCCTTGCCTTCTCCAATCCTTCATCTTTGCTTGTACCATCATTTTTTTAAATTGTTTCAATGTTTAAGTCGAGAAATTATGGCAATCATAAAAATTGTGTAGATAGGACATATTACTTACGAGAACAAAAACAAAATGGAGATTGGTTGGGGATTTCTAAAAACCTTTTTTTAATTAATACTGTGGGATAACGTAGATACTGTCTATTAAGTCCATAAAAAAATTACTTACCAGCTTAATAAAGCGCGGCGTCTTTTTCTGAAAACAAAAAAAATAATATTATTTTCTTACATTGTTTAATTATTTTATTTAATTCTTCAAGGTCCGATGACCTGGTAAAGGTCGCGGGACGTCGCTGGATGCAGGCTGCCTCCAACAGGTCACTGTGGAGATCATTGGGGGAGGTCTGTTGTCTGATGGATGGATAATGGATGATTTTCTTACATATATTTTAATTTTAAAAGTATTTTATTGGGTTATTTTGGAAATATAAAATACACACACATTAAGATACAAGTCTCGTGTTAATCAGAATCTACGACAGACAGAATTTAAGAACAACCGGATTTAAATATTTGTAGATCACAGCTGATTTCTTTTCTGATAAAAGAGTATACTAAATACTTTTTATGTAAAAAAAAAACTTAATCTTATGTCAACTTTTATTTTCATAATAAGATGTAAATGACAGAAAAGGTTTTTGCAAATTCATCAATCACATTTAAGTTTTAAATTAACCTTTAAGGCCAATCATCAAGTCTGTTTCGCTTTTCCCTTAATTTATACTAAAAACGGTTATTCAGTAGGTGAATCATCGAACTGCCTCGTGGCCTCGTGGCAATAGTATATGCTGTGCGATCTAGAGTTCTTGGGTTCGATTCCTTGGTCCAGCAGTGTTATTGTGTTTCTTCATTAGGAAATTCTCAGTAGCAGCACGGAGTCTGGAAATGTGATCGAAAAAGGGCAATAGGTTCGCCCCCTGTTACTTAGGATTGAGACATACCTAGCGAAAAATGCAATATGCACCTCTGCCTATATGTTGGGAGAACACAGGCGTGAGGTTATGTATGTTATATGTATGTATCATCGGAATTGGATGTCTCATATTATTAGTAGTCTAAAGTCTTATTATGGATAAAGGACACATGACAATATTCTTCTTTGTGCATATATTTTCGAAGATAGTGTCCGCCTACTTTTCGTTACTTTACGTCTTGCGTAAATTGTGAGGTCCAAGTTTTTATTTAGAATATCCTTAGAGAAAACGTAGACGTAACGTAAGAGTAGTGATGGCCTCGAGGTTTAGGCGCGCAGTCGAGAATCTCGGCGGTCGCGGGTTCAAACCCCACGCACACACCTCTGACTTTTCGAAGTTATGTGTGAATTCACAATGAATTATTACTTACTTTAACGGTGAAGGAAAACATTGTGATCAAACCTGCACACCTAAAAGTTCTTAGAAATTTCGTAGGTGTGTAGTCCGCCAACCCGTACTAGGTCGGCGTGGTGGACTAATGCTTAAACCCTCTCAATGGTAGAGGAGACCCATGCCCAGCAGTGGGACGTATATGCGCTGATGATGATGATGATCCTTAGAGAAAAACTTAAAACTGGATGCGGAATCTCTCCATAGCGTTCTACCAAACCCAATAACACTTCTCGACCGAGGCATCGAATCTGGGACATACTTGTACCGCGAGACTACGAGGCAGCAATAAATAAATAACCCTAATTTCATTCTCAGCCTATCGCCGTCCACTGCTGAACGAAAGCCTCCCCAAGTAGGCGCCAACCATCCCGGTCTTGAGCAGCCCTTATCCATCCGCTACCCGCCACCTTTCTCAAGTCGTCGGACCATCGTGACTATGGCAAATTCCCCCAATGGCAACCCTAATTTACTATTTAAAAATATCTTAAGGTACAATAATATTACGCGCAATATATTTTAATTTTTACGACAAACATTCTAGAATTATTTAGAATTTGTGTTTAATAGAAAAATAAACGAGTATACATATTCTTGAAAAATACTAGTTGTTGAGACGAATAATAAAAATAAAAATATCTCGTATTCAGAATGCATTCACGACTGCATCACGATCATTATTATACTATTCATCACGCTGACCTGGTGCGAGATGGCGGACTACAAACCTAAGAAAATTCATAAAAAATAGTAATGAGAATTTATGAACGTAATTATTTAAAGTAACTAGCTCATATTTTACCGAAGTCCATAAGTGTCATGAATATGCATGTGACGAAACCGACGGCTGAGAAACAAATGAACGCTACATTAGCATCGCCAGTTCTGAGTTGAGTGAAATTAACCTTGGCGCCTCGTATTCGGGGCACGTCGCCGTCCGCCCTTGGCTCGCTTAAACTTCGGATATGTATGCTTCGCGGACGAATTCTTGTGCAAAGTAAAGTCTTGCTTCCTTGCGATACCGAAACGTGTGTCAATGTACTTTATTGACTTTGTTATGATCGTCACGTAAAAATGTATGCTGAGGTCTTGAACTACAGTTATGAGCAGCATATGTTATGTCTTGAGAAGACCGCACAGGGGATTGAAGGAAGGTGCGACTTTATCAGTAATATTTCGTCTTGTTTTGCATCGTCACAGATTAGGTAGTCAACTAGACCCCAAGTCTTGCGGCAGAAAAAAGCACGGAGTCTGTAAATGTGCCCGAAAAACGGCAATACCCTCATTACCTCATATCGTGGAATATAGAAAACAACTGACGTAACTTTGATGCAGAAATACATATTTGCCTAGTCAGGCAAGATACAAGCCACTTTACATTGCATTTGATCTTTGCATGGAGGATCAGATGATCAGATGATACTAGATAGTAAAATGGATATTTGTAGGCCTCTGGCGCTAGTGGGGTATAAAAAACTACTTTTTATTTACATTGCAGTCTCCGCATACATTGGCCAACAAACCAGTAACGTATTCAGCGATGTTTGTACACACACACTACGCCTTAAGCTTACTGAGTACTAACGCTTAATGCACTCCGCAGCAATGCCAGTTGCAGTAATAATCATACGTATTTTTTATTTTGTTTATTTGGATTGTCGACAAATTAAATTAGTTACTTACTTGTATTTAGTATTCGGGTAAATGTAATAATTACGTACAGACAACATCACGACATAATCAAAATAAATTACAGAAAAAAATTATGTTATGGGTACAATAATGATCAGTAGCTTGCAGTGTTTATGGCAAAAAGTATTTTAAATATATGTAATAACAACTAAAAAATCTTAGAAATTTCTTAGCTGTGGAGTCCGCCAATTTGCAATAGGCCAGAGTGGTGGACTAAAGCCTAAGCCTTCGTAATTGTTGACGAGGCCCGTGCCAGCAGTAGGACGTACTCGTGTATGGGCTGATGATGAAGGATGAATAAAGAATTAGGTTGAAAGCATGTACTCATCTCTCTCATTTTATATCCTACTTAGATATAGATAAAGTATAATTCTACATTCCACCATCATGTATGTCATGAAAGATCGCTGTAACAATTTTTTATATTTTAATAAAAATTTACTACAAGTAGTAAAAATTTAAAATAAATTAGGCGATAACAATAGAATATTAAACCATCTGTTTCTATTAACACATACGTACACTGAACACATACTCGTATGTATATTTGGGATATTCTTTGTGTAAAGAATATAATTGTGGGCATGTTAATATTTTCTTTACAATTGAACAATTTTTTTATTAAAATCGCGTGGGAATCAGAATTATTATACATTTTCGTGGAATTAGGTAGTACCGTTTTACGCTTTTTGAATTAATTCGTATTAAGAAATTTATGTTGCCTTATATCTTGACAGCCCCGTAGCGCAGTTGGCTAGACACAAGATTGGGAAATAAAAGGCCCCGGGTTCGATCCCCGCATCGAGACAAAATTTTTGTGAGACCGAAAAGTTAGTGTGGGTTCACAACTAAGTATGTGATTTAAATTTATTATATGGTGTATTTATTTATTTATACAGGAGAAGTGACGACGTACTATCACGGCGAACGAAACATAGTGAGGAAACCGGCACACCTGTATTGTTCGGAATTTCTTAGGCGTGTAGTTCGCCAAACCGCACTAGGACAGCCTGGTGGACTACAGCCCAACCCCTCTCACATGTAGGCCCGTGCCCAGTAGTGGCACATATATGGGCTGATGATGATAATATTTGTATGCATTAAATAAATAAATATACCCAACACTCACATACTACATAGTTCTGACCCCGCACTAGAATACAAGTCCTGTGTCGTGGGTATCAGAAACTATGAGAGACTTTTCGGTCTAACAAACACCCAGGCCCGAAATAAATATTTGTGGATCACACAAACATTTGTCTCGGTGCGGGGATCGAACCCGCGGCCTCTTGTTTCACAAGCTGGAATCAAGCCAACTGCGCGACAAAGCTGTCTTTAAAGTGAAAGGATCAAGCCGTACTTATTTCGGCTGGCTTCATTCAGATGGCAACACTCTTATCGCTGTGGAGAAGAAACGGCAAGAAACTCCCTCAGCAACACGAAATTACGTCGGTATTATTAAATGTTGGTACAATAATAAAAATGCCATTGGCAATATCATTCCTTATCTATTTGAATAAGTGATGCATATTATGTAAATGATTTTGTGTTAAATATGTTAATTTAATTGCGATTTTCTTAATGTCTTTAGGATTCATCTAAAAATGCATTCATTTATCACTTTAAATATTCTTTTATATTATTATTTTGTACTGTCTCGTGGTTTCGCGGCAAAAGTATGTGCCCTGTGTACTAATGGTCCCGGGTGCGATACCAGGGTCGTGCAAAGTGTTATTGGGTTTGTCCATTAGGAAATTCTCAGTAGCAGCGGGGAGTCTGGAAATATGTCCGAAAAGACAAAGACAAAGACTCGCCGCCTACTACGTGGGACTGATACATACCTGGCAATATGTGGGTGCATAAATGAACCTTCGGGGAATACAGGCTTGAGGTAATATATGTATGTATAAAAGTATAATATAATAAAAGTATATAATATATATGTATGTATTAAAGGGTAACACTCGTAGAAAAACATTTTTTTTAAATTCATATGATGGGTTTGCTTGTTTCTTGTCGCAAATGGATTCACTTATAGGAGTAATTTTGGACAATTTTAACCTTAATTCTGACTTTGACGAATTAAGTCGCGCGCGCCTCTATGTGGGCCGCACGTGCCTGCTAGGCATCAAGTCAATATTACGTAAATCTTCGCGAACCCCCTGCCATCGAATGGCGAACCTAGGGGTTCGCGTACCCCACTTTGAGAAACCCTGCAATAAAATATCCATAAATAAACATTCTTACGCTGATAATTCTTTAAAAAATTATCAAAATGCCACTGTAAGCACGAAGTCTGGAAATGAGTTCGAAAAACGGCAATAGACTCAGCACATAATAAGTGAGACTAAAAATTGCAGTCATATTTTAGATAAAAGCTATTGGCTAATATTATCACTGCTAGACAGTGCACGTGTTAATTGTGTCTAATATTAATAACATAATCATATTAATTAGATATTTTAATCACCTGCTGGAAGATTTATTACGTTTTAATTTTGTCTAAATGCGAAATCCTGGTCATTTTTTGGAACGTAATATACCATAATAGATCAAGTTTAATTTGAATTGCATTTTAATTCAAATTTATATAATTATCCATGGCAACTTATAATGAGAACATTTATGCATCAACGATGCATCGCTATTATTTAAATGATCTCATAAAAGAAAAAAATAAATAAGCCAGCGACACAAGACTTGATCTTTTATTTAAATGATCTTATAAAATAAAAATAAAAACCGCGATACAGGACTTGTATCTTTTTGTGGGACCAGAACTTGTATGTGACTACCTGAACTTGTATTTATTCAAAATAAGGAGTAAAGGTATGTAAATGTAACAGTTCATACGACCGCTTGGTTTCGATTCGAAATTACTACCAAGTTAATCCGTAAAATACTGAAGGTAGTTCAAACATTATACCCCTATTAACTTAGTATTTTATGACACAGGACCAACGAGGTAGACTCTACGTCCCGATTCTTCTTGATGCCACGTAAGTGTTCGATGAGTGATCGAAAGGTGACGAGATTGATTCTCGTGTCGGAGAAAGTCTGAGTTTTTCGTGAGGCTATTGTCAGAACTATGGAGTCTGTAAATGAGCTTTGAAAAGTCAATGGGATGAATCATCGAGGGAGTAATTCTTTATGTTTAAATAGACCCGACATATACCTAAGTTTATATAAATATATGAATGTATATATGTAAGTCATACCGTTCTATTCTATAGTAATAAATCAATTAACACCTAAAAGTCCTGCATCTCATAACCGCTACTAAATAATCTATTACATGTTTAACTTAATATTTTAAAATTTATTATTATCATTTTTAGTCTCGGATATCCTTTACGAACCTTTAAACCTTTAAAACATGTTTTCATTCAATTTTAAACATGTACAACATTGTACAAAACTTGAGCGACTTCAAAACTTTTGCATATTTGGTCTTCGCAAATATGACCACGTCTCCGAATTTCGTATTAGACTCAAGTGGGTATCTATGCGCCTTCGCCGTAATACTCGTATACTTTTGCTCCTTTTCCAAATCTTATTTAATCCCACAACTCCATGTTATCTAAAAGAAAGGTTCCGTTTCCTTAGCGCAACACATGCACGACACCTCAGATCTTCTGATAATCTTACGCTCGAAATACCAAAGCATAGCACCACATTCCTCAGCAATTCGTTTACTGTCCATGCCTCACGTTTATGGAATGATTTGCCACTAGCACTACGAAAAGCTAAATCGCTTTCCACTTTTAAAAGGCTTCTCAGAGCTCACTACTCTAAAATTTAAATGTCCTATTTTTTATTTATTTTTTATTATATTTATGTATGTGTATGTATATAGTATGTTTTTATATATGTATGTATGTATATGTATATGCAATTTATATATTATTTATATGTATTTTTCCACAACAACTGCCACAACTACAACTTTTCATTCCGGTACCATGGGTTGTCTGGAAGAAATCGCAGCTAGCGATAAGACCGCCTGTTGTAGCTACATATATAATATATTATTACTTAGTTCTTCTCATAGTTGCTTGTTATTTATGTTACATTAAGTTAAGTTAGTTATTTATGATATATTAAGTTAAGTATATTATAGTGTACAAAAAAGTATAATAAATAAAATAAAATAAACATTTACCTGGTGGCTATATACCTTTTTAAACAAATAACCTATCTAAATGACGGACAAACTGATCCTAGAGCGGAAACTCTTCACTCTTGCATTTACAACAATAGAGAATTACTACACCTTATTTACGACTGTGGCTATCTTTTAAAACCTACGTCCAAACAGCGCTATATCAGTGTGCATTGTCGAAGTGTTTGACGTCATTGTAATCCAATACACTGTTTTGATTACTCACTCGACCTAACTAATGTGTATTGTGTTCTCAGTGCAATTAGCATGAAGCCTTACACAATCATTGAGCAGATTATTAAAACACAAAATCTGCAGGCTTCGTGCGGTCTTCAGAATTAGAAGTAGACGTTATGACAAATGAATTTATACGAGTAGTAATTGAACAATCTATCGTTAGTACTTTTTAATCTGGTTTCGGATAGACCTAGATCCTAGGCGCTAATTCGTCTAAAAAGTAGTCTTCGCCTTCTCCAGCTTTTGTCTATTTCCATACAAATGTAAGCTAATGAAGTTTAAGCTTGAAAGTGTAATAAATTCACATATTTTCGCATTTATAATATTAGAGTGGAACTTGATGTTTATAATGATATTTACTTGATAGGTTTTTAAATAATTAAAAAAGTAAAAGTCACATCCCAAATACCTACTTTATTTCTAAGCGGTGCGAAAAGTAAGTACAACTAAAAATTGTTTTATCTAGCTCTGAGTAAGGCTCTAATTTACCTAATTCAGCACTTGCTTATTTAATCATTATTCTTATGCAATGGAATAATATTTCTACACTGTTGTTATTCTAGTACGCGTCGAAATTTCGTTTAACAAAATATGTAAGTCTGTTGACCACAAGAATAATTGCCTTGTGCAGGGAAGAACTATAGTTGGCCTTTTATTTATACAATATAAACTATATTGACAGCCCCGTGGCGCAGTTGGCTAGATACCATGTTGCGAAACGAGAGGCCGCGGTTTCGATCCCCGCACCGAGAAAAATGTTTGTGTGATCCACAATATTTTTTTTTCGGGTCTGGGTGTTTGTGAGACCGAAAAGTCTTTCGTAGTTTCTGATACCAATGACATAGGATCCTAGTGTGGGATCAGGATTATGTATGTATGTGACTGTTGAGTGTATATATTTATTTATAACGCATCCTCTGTCACGCCATTGACACATAGATCGCATGTTGAGGTGTATCTCTATAACTCCTTTAAGCCTTTTTAACCCATTCCATCTAATAGGAGACGAGCCTCTCTCTCTTATTTTTCATGCTACTTCTAAGATTTTATTGGCAGTAAACTCTGTAATATTCTCTTCTAATAGATTATATCAAATCTAAAACTTCTTAAATGCAAACATACTACGGAGCTATTCAACCAGTATCATGACGTAATTTAATGAAGAATGAAATTAAAGAGCTGTAGATTTCACATCAGGAAGGATCGACGTCACGTCTCAACCGCCATACCTTCCTGTTGCATTGTGCATTGTACTTCCATTGATTTCGGGCAAACATGATCGGCTGCCAAAATGTGACTGACCTTCAGTGGTTCAGCCACTACAATCGTTTCGAAACAAATCAACATGTTCAGTTAAATTGTAAGTGGAAGAGTAACGCGGTAGTCAGACTGTTGTAAGAACGGGTTGGTTACAATGGAGTATAACGACGGTTTAGAGAAATTTGGAATGTAAATTTGTTGGTAGTAGAATATGGACAGATATTTCATTGCTTCACGTGGAAATAGTGTAAGAAGTTTTAATTCGACAGGTCTACCAGATCCTAATGATGATAAACGAAGATCCATACTATAATATTATAAATGCGATTGTAACTCTGTCTGTCTGTCTGTCTCGCTTTCCTGCTAAAACTACTGAACCGATTAAAATAAAATTTGGTACACAGATAGTTTAGACCCTGAGACATAGACATAGTCTACTTTTATCCCGGAAAAGGGGTTTTAAGGGGTTGAAAGGGGGATTAAAGGTTGTATGGAAGTATTGTCATTTTTAAAGCTAGAAGCTTCAAACTTATTTTTTAGGCTGTTGATTATACATAAATAAATATGACATTAAAAAGTTTGTAAAAAATGTACCTTTAAGGGGGTAAAATAAAAATAGGGGTGAAAGTTTAAGTGGAAATTCGTAATTTTTGAAGCTAGAATGATGAAACGACGTGTAGACGACTGTAACTATGTATATGTAACTCTGTTATGCTTTCACGCCTATATCATTTGACCGATGTAAACGATTTTTGATATGGACATAAATGGGACTCTGTGGAGTAAAATAGACTACAACTTATTTTCTTTCTGAACTCAACCCTGTAGTATACGCGGACGGAGTCGCGGGCAAAAGCTAGTACGGAATAAATTTACAAACTTCATTATATGGATTGACGAATGGTAAGAAATGTCTTTAAGTTTGTTTGCACGACCTTTGAAGATGCTTGCATTGTACTACAGCACATCAGGATGTTTGCACTTTAAGTTAGCATAGAATCATAGCAAATACTCGTATATATGCTAAGTGTGGTAGAAGGACTGTAACTTCAAACAATTGTATGCAAACTCTGTTTTTTCTAGCATTACAAAGATCACGCCCGTCTCCCCATACAGGTAGATAGAGATCCTCGTAATGTTCCGCTAGCTGTGTCATGTAATAGGAGGGCCTATTGTTGATTTTTCTTTACTCCATGTTGTTACTGAGAATTTCTTAATAGATAAACCCACCAAGTAACTGAATTAGTGATGGCCTTGAGGTTTAGGCACGCGGTCTAGAATCTCTGCGGTCACGGGTTCCAACAGGCGCACATCTCTGACTTTTCGAAGTTATGTGTGTATTCACAATGAATCATCACGTACTTCAACGGTGAAAGAGCAAACCTGCAGGCTGCACACTTAAAAGTTCTTAAGAATTTCTAAGGTGTGGAGTCCGTCAATCCGCACTACTAGGCCAGCTTGGTGGACTAAGGCCTAAACTCTTTCAGTTGTAGAGGAGGCCCGAGCTCAGCAGCAGTGGGCTGATGATCATGAAACCCAACCACAATGATTGGAAGTCGAACCCGGGAACTTGATATTTGCGTATATAATTTCCATATTCTTGTAGTATACTTGACTATATTTTTGTAAATAGAAGAATCATCAAGAGGTAGAAGTAAGATCAAATTCCAGAAACATACATATGTGATTACATTTGTAATGACAGATAATTGACAGCCCCGTGGCGCAGTTGGCTAGACATCAGCTTGCGAAACGAGAGGCCGCGGGTTCGATCCCCGCACCGAGACAAATGTTTGTGTGATCCACAAATATTTGTTTCGGGTCTGGGTGTATGTGAGACCAAAAAGTCTCTCGTAGTTTCCGTTTCGTAGTTTGATGCCCACGACACATGACTTGTATCTTAGTGTGGGATCTGAACTATGTATGCGACTGTTGGGTGTATTTATTTATTTATTTAGCAACTGCTTATTGGTCTTCCCCCCAATAAACATCTTTTCAATACTCCATAATTCGATAGATGTGTTTAAGGAATAGCTAACGCGTGTTTAGTATTCCGAACGCGGCTAATCTCGAAGTGGCATCTGCTTTACAATTTCGTAAAGGAAACCTGCCATTTGTATTTCTGTCACGAGCTACAGTTAACACTAGCGATGTGTCTGTGCACCCTAGGGCTTGAGTCATTGTGGAGTAATTCATAGATTTTTTCATTAATACCCACGTTTATTCAAATTAATGACCTGCTCTGTTTCGGAAAATGCAGTATTTGTATCAACAGAGTAAACTATTTCTTGACTGGAAAAGAGTTCTATGTTTTGTCAGAGGATAACAGCCCATAGTCTAAGATTTTATAAAAAGTTAGTTTTACTCCCGTCCTTCACGGCATATTTCTAGCATCAATTTGGGTGATGTGTATGAACCCTTTATAAGTTGTAGAGCAACACTTAATATTTACATATAACTAACTCAGAACAGAACGTTTTTCGGCCATGAAAAGTGGGTTACACAGCCGTCGTCACGGTTCCATCTATCTATGCCAAAAATTATTAAAATTGGTTCCGAGGTTTTGGCGTGAAAGCGTAAAAAACGCTATAACGTATATTTTTATCCAGCGGTGGGGTCTAGCTCCGCTCCAACGCCATTTTGAATTCCATGCTCAAACCATAGGAACGCTCCATTTTGTCCGAATGTAAAGTAATTTATTTATTTTTTAAAGTATATTACTTTATTGTACCTACACTATACAAGTGAATACAACAAAAAAATGAGATAAATAACATTGAGAAAAAAAAGCTATTTGTTTACATCAGGCGGTCCTATCGTTAGCTGCGATCTCGTCCAGGCAACATTTAAATGTGGCAGTTGTCTTCAAAAATTATATAAAAAATATATAAATAAAATTATTATCCAAGATAGAATCTTTTATATTTAAAGTTTATTCTTTAAAAACAAACAAAACAAAAAATATTTCTTCTTAATCATAGTAGTACCCATAAAGAGTTTCGGTAAATTGTATATTAATATTTAATTTTAAATGACATCACTCAGTAGTTACCTATTAGTCGTTCAAGAAGCTAAGCTAGACAATTGATGAATGAATAATTCGTATGTCTGGCCAGCTATTGTAAAATCTTGGAATGTCATTATTTTTGCCAAGCTATTCTAAAACCTATTGCATTGACATAAAGTCATTTTTTTTATAAGTATTATGCCATACAATCTAATAAATGCAACCTTATATGATTTAACTTCAGTGTTAAAATACAGATATTTTGAGCATCTCAATGAGTGTGTATCATCATATAAAATCATGCCCTAGTCCAGCCGCTTAATATTATAAATGCGAATTTACTTGTTACGCTTTCACGTCTAAATAGTTGAATATGTGGACACATTTGCGATCTTAAAAACTGTTAGGTGCCTAAAATAATATCATACTAAAATAATTTCGTTATCATATTGTTCGTTTTGTTTGATTTGACAGCCCCGTGGCGCAGTTGGCTAGACACCAGCTTGCGAAACGAGAGGCTGCGGGTTCGATCCCCGCACCGAGACAAATGTTTGTGTGATCCACAAATATTTGTTTCGGGTCTGGGTGTTTGTGAGACCGAAAAGTCTCTCGTAGTTTCTGATACCCACGACACAGGACTTGTATCCTAGTGTGGGGTCAGAACTATGTATGTGACTGTTGGGTGTATTTATTTATTTGTATTTATGATTCGTACGACCTATTTAAATTACATTTACATGTAGATTTTTTCATTTCTGCCTGGACTCAATTTCGTAGTCTAGGTAGAGGAAAACGCATACAATAACAAGCTTGATTTTTTTTTGTAAACATGTTTCATATTTAAGCATAAAAAATACGAAACATAATAAAAGAAATACGATATAGTTCAACATAATATTTTTTATTACGGACGAAGTGCTCGATTAAATGATAATGTTGCATCTGATCGTCGGTAAAGTTGTTATTCCCTTAGCAAGAAAAACATGCTACAGGTCTTAAGTGTAGGTATCGCATCATGCGAATGGCTGTTTTTATACTTAAACGTGTATGTCAAACCTTAGATCTTTTATTTATTAATTTTAAAAATAAACTTTATTCAACTGTGATTCATAAAAATTGCAAGCGTTACAAGTTGTTTTTTAAGTGCGCGTTATTTTTACGACGTGCCCTTATGAATAATTCGTTTTTTTAGATAACCTTGGTATTGGAGTACATCGAAGTCGTGTCTGTAGTTATAACGAAACCTACACACCTAAAAGTTCTTAGGAATTTCTTAGGTGGGTAGTCCGCTAGCTCGCACTAGGCCGGCCTAAACTCTCTCAGTTGCAGAGGACCGTGCCCAGCAGTGGGACGTGTGTCGGCTGATTTTGATGATGATGATGATGGGGTACTTAAATTTGGTAAAGAATATGCCAGCATAATTGTGTCGAGATTGTAGTGATTGTTTTTCGCCCGTCGCCATTTTAATAGAGCCGTATCACTCTTATCAGCTATCATCAGAAGCTAGTGCGGTCACTTTTTCGTGCCAATAAAAAAAATACTTGAGATAAATGATCATCGGTTACTCTCCTGATAGCTAACATTATGGCTATTAATTAATTATAATAGGCAATTAATATTTCTTTATATTTAAAATAACATATGTACAGTAGACTGTAAGCGGAAACTTATGATTTTTGTTCTTTGAGATTTTTTTAGCGTCAATGTGTTGTTATCACTGTTACCTATCATAGTCTGTTTACACCCTGTTTAGTCCGACTCCGACCGATGCCGAACCGAATTACTCGCGTCACTTACCTACTGGGACGGACTGATCAATTTATTATGTACGGTGCTAGCTAGCGGGGCAAACACGAATATTTACCAGGCAGTTGACTGCCTCGTGGTCTCGCGGCATGAGTATGTGCCGTGCGATCTAGAGGACCTGGGTTCGATTCCCGGGTCGGGCAAAGTGTTATTGAGTTTTTTCCATTAGGAAAAGCATGGAGTCTGGAATTGTGCCCGAAAAACGGCAATAGGCTCGCCCCCTTTAACGTGGGACTTATACATACCTGGCGAAATGTGGGTCCAGAAATGCACCTCTGCCTACCCCTTCGGGGAATACAGGCGTGATGTTATGTATGTATGTCTGTTACCAGTCAATTGAAACTGTTAAAACGTATTTTATCCGACTACGGCAAAGTCAAAGGAGGGCTGATTTTGACAGGCTATGTATGTATGTATTATGGAGGGTAAAGATAAAGAGTGTAATCTAGTACATGCAAAAGTGTCCGTCAAAATGTATTAAATTGGGGGCGCCATATTAGCATCAGCATCATAAATTTTAAAGGAAGCGGAAATCAATAAACGTACTATTCACAGTTCAGAATATAAAATCACTCTAGCTACACGCGTTTTTCATAATAACTCTTTAAGGTTATATTTACTACATTATTTTGTAATACGCAAGTAGTTGAAATTTTCAATAAATAACTACTTTAGTCGACAATAATATTAAATTCATACCATGTCCTTTGTCTACACCAGCGCCATTCTGGAAGGTTTTTGAACTGTTATTTACAGCTGACAACTGGACAATTTTTTCGATTTTCTACTATAGGAGATAGCACTCCTTACCTCTACCCTCCATAGTATGTATGTTTAGCTATTCCGTCATATCTCCTCAACTAGGACCGTCTTGATCGTCCGCTAGTTATAGGCTATATGACGTGTCACTGAATCTAATGTGTCGCCCTCTAGCGGTCATAAAGTATCATCATCATCAGCCCAAATACGTCCCACTGCTGGGCACGGGCCTCCTCTACAACTGAGAGGGTTTAGGCTTTAGTCCACCACGCTGGCCTAGTGCGGGTTGGCGGACTAGACACCTAAGAAATTCCTAAGAACTTTTTTAGGTGTGCAGGTTTTATCACGATGTTTTCCTTCACCGTTAAAGCAAGTGATAATTCATTGTGAATATACACATAACTTCGAAAAGTCAGAGGTGTGTGCCTGGGGTTTGAACCTGCGACCGCCGAAATTCTCGACCGCACGCCTAAACCTCAAGGTCATCATTGCTTTTATCATAAAGGTCATAAAGTACTGTGTTAAAAAACAAATTTGAGATAAATATGCCGTGTTTTTTATCACAGTACTCATACTTTCTACCGATATATTATGAGAGCCGTGTGACTGGACATAATCTCGATTCATGCTCGTTTTATTTTAAACAATCATCGTGGTAAAAGTGACGTTAAATTGTAATGGTGTAATGACATGCAACGCACTCTGTGAAGCAACTTTTACTTGAATTTCTCGGAATTATGAAGCAAATATTTGTTCTATTTGAGAACTTTTTTGCATTGTCATATTTTTAATATCGTATTACACAATTTATTCTTAACGATAGTTTATATAAAAGATCATTCATCTTTTCTCTTATTCGCATGGCACTGGTATTTTTACATACATACATACATAAACTCACGCCTGTATTCCCCGAAGAGGTAGGCAGAGGTGCATTTCTGCACCCCCATTTCGCCAAGTATGCATCAGTCCCACGTAATATGGGGCGAACCTATTGCCGTTTTTCGGGCACATTTCCAGACTCCGTGCTGTTACCGAGAATTTCCTAATGGAAAAACCCAATAACACTGCCCGACCCGGGAATCGAACACAGGACCTCTAGATCGCACTACTATACTACTGGTATTTTTGTCTTATCTTATGACGGATCTCTCATTTTATTATTTATGCCATTATATCAATCCCTGTATCCAGAGATGTCTATTTCTTAAAAATATAAATTACACGAATGTTTTTGTAGAGACATCCTTAAATACCTAGTGGATAGTTAGAAGATTCCCTTCATGTGATTTTCATAAATGACTTATTTTTTTTAAATTACTTTAATCATAAATACATACATACATACATAACCTCATACCAGTATTCCCCGAAGGGATAGACAGAGAAGCATTTCTGCGCCACATTTCGCCAGCTATGTATCAGTTCTAAGTATACTCGCTACTGTTGCTGAGAATTTCCTAATGGAAAAACCCAATAAGTTTACCCGACCCGGGAATCGAACCCGGGACCTCTAGATCGCACGGCACATGCTTGTGCATTAATCATTCAATCGAATTGCCAGTATTCCTGTGACTACGAAAATATAAAAGTTATGAAAAAAAATTGAAGTGTATTCCTAGTTATGGAATAGAAAATCTATGTCCTACGACCTTCTCGTTAATTTTTATCTTGAGGGTGAATGTAGCTATAGCTCTTTCGAACGTCTGGAGTTATTCTGGATCTGGTTAAAAGTTGTGAGATAACTGATAACCTAGAGTCTAATTTTAAAGTTGTTAAAAATTCGAGATTTTTTAGTGTCAAATATGTCAAGATTAACAGCAGTTGAGAATTTAATACAAAATAATTTAGGTTCCAAGACCAAAGTTGTAATAAAGATTTCTGGTTACATTTTGTCAAATATAATTTACCTATAGAGATACAAATGTTTTTGGGAATACCTACAAGTTTTTTATTACCTGCAAATATTGCATATAACTTTAATTAGCGTTTAAAACATCTAATAATATCGTTTATTTATTGCTCATTAATTTTTAATTCGTTTTAATCTTTATGTTCTCTTGCATATTTTTATGGATCGATTATATCGATTGTTGATTTATTTTACTTTATTGTTGTCTTGTTGCTGTGGTATTTTTTGTCCTATGTATGGTCGGTAAGGAATTTTACGAATAACATTAATAATTACGTTAAAAAGTATGTACTATATTTTATAGCACCGTTGTAAAGCTTAATATTTTTAAATTGTATATTTTTTAACGCGGGTTTATAAGTTATTTTGTTTTTTAATGTTTATGTTACATTATTATTATACAAAAATCCAGGGTTGTTTCATGATTATTTTCAATTTCTATTAGGACACATTTTAAATATTAAACCTTTCGAAATACTTACAAAAATACATAACATTCATTTAAAATTAGAACATAAAACATAATAAAACAGATTAACCAAACACATGTTGCCAAAAAGAACGTTATGAACTCACCGAAATAACGTTTCACCTCCTTTTACTTTTTGAATTGCACACTCACTTAAACACGGTCAGTGTCAGGTCACAAATAAAATAAAACAAAAATTAAAGATGGCGCTTGAAAAAAATATTTACCGCGTAAATTGCCGCGCGATTTTTCACTTTTCGAAAATGGAACGATAGGGCTTCTGAGCGTTGTGTTAGGTCCGATGGCGGGTTCACACTGCGGGACATTGGCGCTAGATCGCTCTCTCTTGCTTGTCGCGTAATGCTAAGAACCTTGAGAGCGGGCAATGTAACTTTTACCCGCGGGTTTGCGCATGAAAAAAAAAATACTTTATTTTTAAAATTTGATCTGTTTGTTTCTCATGCAACCAATATAATCGATCGGAATGTGTGGGTTTCTTGTGCTGTTTATGAGATTTTCATTATTTTTGACAAACTTAGACAAGGCTCTGGAGACGGCTAATGCTACTTTTATCAGAGAAAAAATAGAATGTACATAAATTTTTTTTATATATTTAATTAAATGACCTGATGATGACCTGTTTTCATGATTTTTTAATGCGAAATATTGACTGTTTCAACATTTATTTTAATAAAGTTTGTTTATTCTCCGTGCATAATTTAGCGATATAAGCGATATGGTGTATACTGTAAGCGTGTGTTGTATTTTAATAAATAAATAACAAAATATATTAAGGGTATTATTTATAATAGGTAAGTAACATAATATGTTGTAATGAAGAAATTCATAGCAGATTTATCTAATTTTGTATGAGTCTTACAGACATTACATTATTATTTATGTATGTCCCTTTTAGGATATTATCGATTAAGTAAAGTAATAGTACTATAAACCGTTCTATTAGTTTATTTTTTGCTCACTTAAAGTTCTTAAGGACAGCCCTTTGCGCAGTAAGCTAGGCACCGGCTTGCGAAACGAGAGGCCGCGAGTTTGTTTCTCGCACCGAAATGAATGTTTGTGTGATCCACAAACATTGGTTTGGAGTCTGGGTGTGTGTGAGACCGAAAAGTCTCTCATAGTTTCTGATACCCACGCCACAAGACTTGTATCTTAGTGTAGAATCAGAACTATGTATGTGTCTGTTGGGTGTATTCATATATTTATTTATTATTTATATCATATTAAAACGTTATGTAATTACTTTAATGATAAATTATAAACACAGGCCGAATTACTTTACCTTTTTTTATAAACGAGTAGGTACATAAAAACCAATCAAGTTTGTGTAATATTTACCAAAATGTCGCTATTAAATTGCGCCAAGTTTAGATGCTTTTCTACGAATGTATTAAAAAGTAATACCTAGATAATTGACATTGAAACATAGGAAAGACCTCCAATCTGATTAATTTAATTTATAGTGCCGTAGTATCTAATATACTATAAAATGTAATGTAAAGGTTAATGAATAGTGTAATACTTTAGATAATTAGAATTCAACATAGATGTAGATATGCATTTTCTTGGCATGCCTTTACTGTTGGTGGCTAAATATGTTAAATCAGCTTAAAAATAAAGCAGCCAACACATGTTTCAAAATATGTATATACATAAATTAACAGCCCCGTGACACAGTAGAAACAAAAGGCCATGGCTTCAATCCCCGCAAAAAATATATGTAGGTATAAATACACCTAACAGTCACATACATAGTTCTGAACCCACACTAAGAAACAAATAGGTATTTGTTTCGGGTCTGGGTGTTTGTAAAACTGAAAAAGTCTCTCGTAGTTTCTGATACCCACAACACAAAACTGGTATCTTATTCTGGGGTCAAAACTATGTATTTCACTGTTAGTTGTATTTATGAATATATTACTACTGAGAAAGTTCTAATAAATCTAATAAATTAAACAACTATATCCGACTCGGGAACTGACCTTGACACCTTATGATCGCACGTAGGTCATTTATAGCGCGGGATCATCGATGCTGTTTAAAATTACATACCGATATAAGTTTTTTTGTGACAAATAATTTAGCCTACTGCCGCGTCTAACGCTGCTATAGTCTATAGCAGCGTGACGTCACGCCGAAAGAGATACCTTTCTCTGTAGCGGCCGCGAACGCACTCGTCCATTGTAGCACGCAGTGAATCACGTTATACGGCCTATATTTGGACCCAGTCCACAACGTTCGCTCGTGTATCCTTAACCTTAGTCCAATTGCCTTGAAACCGGGATGTAATAGAAGGCGGTTCACACAGTATTAGAGTAGGTACATGAAAGTTCGCTATCGAGGCGATCAGGAGCGATATTCATTAATTTATTTATTTACACTTTTTTGTATAAACAAAAATTATATGGAGAAACTAAAGTAAATATGGAAAAGTCTTATCACTCTAGGCAATTACAGATAACCTTAGGATGGATAATAGAAGAGGAAAAATAAAGAGGTATAAATTAATGTTACTAAAAATCCTTTCATAGCATGTCAACTATGTCGTGCGATTTAGAGGCCCCGGGTTCGATTTCCGGGTTTGGAATTGTTTTACTGGGTTATTCCATTAGGAAATTCTAATATCAAATAATATTGCTTATTTTTATACGCTTTATATTAGCTTCATACGTATGTTAGTATGTTAGTATGTAACGGAATCTTTGAACATGATTTTGACCCCCTTCAAGACATCGGATTAACTCGAAATTTGGCATCCTTACTAAGGACCGATGACAATTCAATATTTCAAATAGTTTGACCCGTTATCTTTACTAGGATATCCAGGATTAGCGATTTTTTGTTTACCTGCGACCCGGAGTGACTGCGTCAAGCAGGGTTACCAACTCCCAAAAAAAAATATCCCTAAATGTAAAGTCAAAAACCCCTAAAATAACCACAATTATTTGAAAACCCCCTAAAAAAAAAATACTACACATTCATGTTAGGCATTCCAATTCTAATTTATTAGCTATTAGCATTACGAATTAGAAAAAATTGGATGTGAGCGTGGCGCGTAAAGCCGAGGTCGTAGGTTCGAATCTCACTCGTATCATAATTTTTCGACTGTTTGCATTTTTTCTGATAATTATCTAAATAACATTTTGTAAAAAAACAAAAACAATAATATTCTGCAATATTGTTTAATAGTCTTTATAAATTATTTCATACGTCAAATATTATTTCATTTTATTCTGGTTCTGACTATTTCAATTCATACATGTTGACATTAAAGAAACTTAGCATTTAGGGGATGGATTAATCCCTAAAAATACCCCTAAAAATATAAAGCCCCTAAAAAAATCCCAGTCCACATTTTTCCCTCCCAAATTTAGGGGGAAAACCCCCAAGTTGGGAACACTGGCGTCAAGGAGCGACTACTAGGGGTGTGCGAATAAATCGAACTTACGAATTATTCGTTCCGAATCGAATGTTAATATTCGATTTTCGAATTATTAGAAAATTTACAAATAATTCGCGAATTGACAAATAATTTTGGAATTTTCGAACTATTTGTCAATTTTTCAGATTTTAACATAAGTAGAGAAAAAGTATTAACATAAAGTCTTACAACAAAAAAATATTAGTGATATTTTGAGTATCAGATATTTTTTTATACAATAGAGTACCTACACAAATCACTTAAAGCCTCGATTATTTTTTTAAAATTTACGATTTATTGAGAATATTATTTAATTATAAAAAGAAAAGAATTTTTCGAATAATTCTTAAATTCGATTCGAATTTAGAATCGAATAGTAATATTCGATTAGATTCGATTCGAACGATATTTGCACACCCCTAGTGACTGCGTCAAGACCAATTTCTTCCATACGTCGATAAAGAAGTTTCACTTTAAAAAGTTCTATTATTTGAGATAAGCATAGGACTACTCGCAAGTGACAGCACGTATTGTCAACGGTCACTCCATGTCATGCGCTCGAAGAATTACATATTTGCGCAATGATTCATGTACAATTGTGGGCAGTAGCGTGCACTCTTTCAGGTCCATAGATTCAACTTGAGTTCTTAACGGCAGTGAACAATACGTTCCCGCTTAAACTATTGTATTCTATTACCTCTAAGCATTCATGTTCGGGCGTTGCTCCTATTTATATAGAAACAACTATGGTAAATGAAACGAAAACACAGAGAAGGAGATTGGACAACAAGAGACGGAAGTTAAGAGACAAATATTTAAAGTTCCGACCCGAAACAAATACTTGTGGATCACACAAACATTTGTCCCGGTGCGGGGATCGAACCCGCAGCCTCTCGTTTCGCAAGCTGGTGTCTAGCCAACTGCGCCACGGGGCTGTCAAGTCAAATCATAAAAAGGTACATAATGAGTATCAAAAAATAATATTAAACAAAATAAAATAAATTAGGAAGTAGAACTTTGTGAACTATAACGAAATTAAACAATGAGGAGTCAACAACATATTTAAAAATATAATGTAATTTAAAATAATAAATTAGTTAATAAAATGAAAATCAACACTATTGCGATAAACAATGAAAAATGAAATCACACGGTCTCATATTATTTTTTTTGTAAATTAACATTTAAATACAACAATATTTTAATATGGAATGTTTATACTGAGAAATCCTATGAATAAATGTTTTTTTTATAATGTACCTATGTGGTAGAGCTAAGCCATAGTCTGCTTGAAATTCCGTACGAATGGGCCGGCTCGACTGTGGTATCACTGTCTCACAGAAAACCGATGTAAAGCGTTTCGTTAGGGGAGAAATACTATCAGATGTCTATTCATTGAAAAACGTTTTCAATTAAAAAAACAGCCTATTTTTGTACTAAATTGGCCCTATCCCACCACACACCCGCCACTGTAACTACTGTGCTCCAGGGTCAACAGCGGCACGCACAGTATTGACGCCGAGCAATGAAGCTCAGCGAATCTAAGGGGACCTAATTTGTCACAATCCTGCAACGAAGTTAATCAGAAAGACAAATAAAGGAGGAGTTGGAAAACAAAGAGTTATCCACTTACCTCCACAGCAAAGCGGGTGACAAAACATTGAGCTATGAGGCTTCACTCTCATATAAAAAGAAAGACAATTACAATTAGTGAAATTAGACGCAATTAAAACTTAATTACTTAACTTAACTTAATTATTTTTGTACTAATAAAAACAACGTGTATGTGAGAAAGAAATGACTCTCCGAGTTTCTGATACTCACGACACAAAAATTGTGTCTAAGTGTGTGTCAGTAGTTAGAACTGTGTATGTGACTGTTGGGTGTATTTATTTTTATATACATAGATAACGGCTATATTCCCCGAAGGGGTAGGCAGAGGTGCATTTCTGCGCCCACAATTCGCCAGATATGTACCAGTCCCAAATAATAGGGGGCGAGCCTATTAGGCCGTTTTTCGGGCACATTTCTAGACTCGGTGTTGCTAATGAGAATTTCCTAATGGAAATAACGCTTTGCCCGACTCGGAATCGCACCCAGGTACATACTTGTGACGCGAGACCACGGGGCAATCGCAATTTGTTATACTTATTATAAATACACCCAACAGTCACATACATAGTTCTGACCCCACATTAAGATACGAGTCTTGTGTCGTGAGTATCTGGACTGTATCTGTGAGACTTTTCGGTCTCACAAACACCTAGACCAGAAACAAATATTTGTGGATCACACAAACATTTGTCTCGGTGCGGGGACCTCTCGTTTCGCAACCTGGTGTCTAGCCAACTGCGCCACGGGGCTGTCAAAAATTTACATATTATGTCGAAGCGTCGACGCATCCCCACTGTGGCGTCCAACGTAGGGTATAAATACAGCCGCTCGATCGATAAATGATTCATTCTCGCTCGGAACGCCGGACCGAACGGAGCTCTGTACTAAGTTTGTTATCGAATAAACTTTGAAATTACCTCCAGAAGTTTTGACTGTCACTATTTAAAAAAAATAACGCTCAAGACTCTCCGTTACATAAGTTTGTTTTTTGCCGTTATTAAATTTACATAAGATTATTTTACATTAATGTTCGCGTCTTTTTGTTTTTAAAATAATTAATGATACCTATACGATGCTATCTGTGTGAGGTGGAGTATTACTGAAATGTTTTGCATTTTGAGGAAAACGAAAAATAAACACATAACTTAATCCGCTTACGTCAAGGAAATTAATTTATGGATATAACATGTTTGAGATAAATGATTTTTTTTTGTTTTATACCTAGTTAGTAGTCAGTAAATAAGATAAAATTCATATTTTACATCCTTGGTATAATATACTAGCAAAGTATGAAGTCGTGATGGCCTCGAGGTTTGGGCACGCGGTCGAGAATCTCGACGGTTGCGAGTTCAAACCCTAGGCACACACCTCTGACTTTTTCAAGTTATGTGTGTATTCACATTGAATTATCACGTACTTTAACGGTGAAGGAAAACATCATGATAAAACCTGCACACCTAAAAGTTCTTAGGAATTTCTTAGGTGTGTAATCCGCCAACCCGCACTAGGCCAGCGTGGTGGACTAAGGCCTAAACCCTCTCAGTTGTAGAGGAGGCCCGTGCCCAGCAGTGGGACGTATTTAGGCTGATGATGATGATGAAATTATGTATGCTTGCTTTTTGCGTAAATTAGCAATTAAACTACTGTATTTAGTGGGTTCTAAGAGTTATTTGTTGGGTAATGTTTTGTGTTGGTGTTATAACTTATTTTACTTTTGGACTTTTACATAGAGATTTATAGTAATATCTGGAAAGTAACTTAATTAATAGAACTAAGGAAGACTTTACAGCGCTGATTCGGGTTCAATTTCTTAACAAAAAACGTTTTTGTTTATACGTGTTTGATACAGTAACTTGATTGAAGACAGCCCCGTGGCACAGTTGGCTAGACACCAGCTTGCGAAACAAGAGGCCGTAGGTTCGATCTCCGCACCGAGATCCACAAATAAGGTAATAGCACTAGTAATTGACCACTTAAGGACACATAAATTTATTTTTTAATGCCTAACTTTAATCATCATTCGAATTCAATGAGTGTTTTGTTTTGTTAACTCTGTGCAAGTCTTTTAACGAAACGAGCTAGTATTTTTTCTTGTACAATGGTTGCATTCAAGTAAAAAAATGAAAATAAAACTTAATATAAGAGATTTAGTAGTTGACCACCTAAAAACTAGTAGTTGACCATGTTTTGCATCAGTAGTTGACCATTCAGATTTTTTAATTATTTAACAAATAAGAAGGCAAATTAAGACAACTTTGCGTTTTATTTGAAATATAATAACAATAACATCCCCCGCTCGTTAATAAATGTTCTGGCCATTTCCACAATCGACCATTTGCTTTCATCGATGATATTGTAGCTGTTTTTTTTTTATAGCTTTAAGTACTTTTCCGGGATAAAAGTTATTATCGTACTTCATCATCATCATCATCATCAGCCCATATACGTCCCACTGTTGGGCACGGGCCTACTCTACAATTGAGAGGGTTTAGGCCTTAGTCCATCACGCTGGCTTAGTGCGGGTTGGCGGACTACACACCTAAGAAATTCCTAAGAACTTTTAGGTGTGCAGGTTTCATCGCGATGTTTTCCTTCACCGTTAAAGTGCGTGATAATTCTTTATCAATACACACATATGCAACTTCGAAAAGTCAGTCATGTGTGCCTGGGGTTTGAACCTGCGACCGTCGAGATTCTCGACCGCGTGCCTAAACCTCAATGCCGTACTTAAATATGACAAATTCAACATTTACTTTTTGCCGAGGCTTTTGTCAGATTCTTAATCAGACAACAGTAGTTGAAAGTTTACGCATATTTTCAAGCATATCGTTAGGACCTATGATGTCAAATTGATCTAGAGTGGTTTCAAATATGTCATCAGCAATGCTAATTGCTGGTGATCCTGGGATCGTCACTAGCACTAGTTCGTCACCAACAGTAATATGTACCGCAGTTGCCGATGGTTCCATTGTGGTTTCCAAAACACCATCATTATTGTGAGAGGTTTTTTTTTTCAGCCGCTCTTATGGGTGTTTTATGAAGACGAACGACATTTACTGCTGAGAGCATTGCAGCTTCAGTATAATTTAGGAATGTACCCCTTTTCCCAGACATCTACAAGGTGAAAATTTGGTTTTAGTAACTGATCGTACCTTACAATAAAGGTGGTCAACTACTAAATAAAATTAAGTTATTGTAAAAGTAAATAAAATAGTTAATTCTAATTGATGATGCCCTTCATATATTATTCCGTACAGTACATTTACATGATACAGAAATTCATCAGAAGTTGACCATCCTGGTCAATTACTAGAAAATCGTGCTAAAACGGAATCAGTAGTGGACCACCCCCACATCTCAATCTTGTAAACAAATTTTCGTATTTTAAATACCCTGTTACCTCAATTAATCCCTAACGAATAAGAAAAGCAAAACACTTATCATCAACAAGGTGACAAAGTTGTTAATATTTAACTTCAAACTTTTTCAATCCTTAAGAAAATTATGACAAAAAAACGAATAATAGATTTACGGTGCGTCAATCAACAAACAACTGGAGGCTATTTTTAATATTTGAAAATAATGGAGTCGTAGTTTGCGCGCTTCGTAGACCACATGACAGCACTGACTACTCAATATGGAATTAGTTTAAAAATATGCCGCGAATTCTTATTTTATCTGTTTATGTGCATTGGTGGTCAACTACAGGTACATGGTCTACTACTAGTGCCATTACCTTATTTGTTTCGGGTCTGGGTGTATGTGAGACCGAAAAGTCTCTCGTAGTTGACTTGTATCTTAGTGTGGGATCAGAACTATGTATGTAACTGTTTGGTGTATTTATTTATTTATTCATTATTAGGAACAAAGAAAATCCAACGAGTTGGCTGTATGTCTATAAATTTCTTTGCCTTAATTTCACAACACAGTTAAAAATATTTTTAGCATATTAAGGTTCTTTCACAATGAGATGGCAGAGCATGTTCGACAATATCGTTCGTCGTGTCATACGGAAGTTTTGTTGCGAAAAATATAATTACATAATATCGAACGACTGCGTACACCTTGAGCTTAGTCTTATTCAACTTGTTTTTATGGGCTGTGTGTTCTCACGTCTCACGATTAAGAAATGTCGTTGGCATAAAAAATATTAGTCTTTTTGGAATGTTTATACCAGGCTGCTGCATTCAAAGTGCACCGTGTGATAAGGTTAGGCTACGATAACCGGTTAGAGAAAAACGTAATTGGATTTTTCAATTACGAAATTCTCAGTGGCAGCATGGAGTCAGGACTGGACATGGCCTCGAGGCTTAGGGGCGCGGTCGAGAATCTCGGCGGTCGCGGGTTCAAACCCCAGGCACATATCTCTGACTTTTCGAAAGTTATGTGTGTATTCACAATGAATTATCACTTATTTTAACGGTGAAGGAAAACATCGTGATGAAATCTGCACACCTAAAAGTTTTAGGAATTTCTTAGGTGTGTAGTCCGCCAACCCGCACTAGGTCAGCGTGGTGGACTAAGGCCTGAAAACCCTCTCAATGGTAGAGGAGGCCCGTTCCCAGCAGTGGGACGTATATGGGCTGATGATGACATGGGATAAAGGCGAGAATATATATAAATGCAATTAAATATCTAAATAATATAACTTATGCCGCGTAAATGATACACAAAAATCCCACACGTTCGCCTTGACCGGAATTCGAAGCCGGGACTAGTCGCTTCTGAGACACCGTCACTTCCTCGTGTAATAGAATATTTATCGGTAGGGTCAAAAATTAATGGCATTTGAGGTCAAGTTATTTAATATTAAATATGCCCTTGCTGACCTTATTTTACTGGCACGGAAAAGTGACGTCAAGTAAGAACGATGATCTGATTAAATATTAAGTTAGACCTGTTGGGAAATTTGAGTCCATATACGTCCTACTGCTGGCTACAATTGAGAGGGGTTAGGTCTTAGGTCATCACATTAGTACGTGCCTGTGTGGTGCTTGGCGGATTACACATCTAAGAAATTCTTGGTGAGTGTGTAGGTTTCTTCTAGATGTTTCCTTGTCCGTTAAAGTGCGTGGAATTTATTGTAACTTCGAAAAAGCAGAGATGGCCTCGAGGTTTAGGCGCGCGGTCGAGAATCTCAGCGGTCGCGGGTTCAAACCCCAGGCATACACCTCTGACTTTTCAAAGTAATGTGGAATTTGGAACACCACAGTCAGTCATGAACAGTCAGTGATGAGCTGACGGCCGATAGAAATCCTGCATCGTTATTCCAGAGAAGAGCAACCAAGATGCGGACTCGCCCTGTGGTTTATGGGCGCAATAATACCGCCACGGCAGCCCCTGCCTGTCGTTTGAGGCGATTAATAGGGGTTATCGGGATTGTTAGGCGTACTACGGGGTAGGTGCGCATGGCCTCGCGGATGTCGCGGACGCTCACACCAAATGAGCGTCCAAAATAGGGCCAAGTGGGGGGCACTTGAAATCCCTTTATCGTAGAGAAGTCCACATTTAGACAGAACGCTGGTCGGCTACGGGAAGCAATTAAGGGCGCTCGCCCTGTATTTTCCGTACCGCCCAAAATGCCGAAGACGGCCATCCAGGGGTTTTAGTCGGCATTCCAGCGTAGGATTTTGGTTAGGGACCCAACTTAGCCAAGCGGACAATAGTTTCACGCGTTGAGTTGGAAGGCTGGTGATCGAAAATTATTTCAAAAAAAGTTTATATGTTTTAGATTTAAAAAATGTAGAATAGTGACAGTAGGTAATAAAAAGGGGTTGACATATTTATTAGTTGTCAAATATTTATGAGTGCGTTCAGAAATGTAATATGTTGTGTAAACTAAGAACTATGTATGTGACTGTTGGGCGTATTTATAAGTTTTACTTCAGTCGTGTGGTATAACTTATAACGCGTGTACATAAGTACGCACACACTTTTTTTATATGGTAGTACCATAAAGTAACACCACGAGTCAATGTAAGTGTAGTGTTGTCCAAATAGAGCATTGAATGGCAAGAAATAAATACATACAAATAAATAAATACACTCAACAGTCACATACATAGTTCTGACCCCACATTAAGATACAAGTTTTGTGTACCTATCATCCTTCATTAGTTGGAAAAATATTCCGACCTTATGTTGACTTGATTGCTAACGAGATGTCGTTTAAAAAGTTGAATAAATTACAGCTCACAATGTTATTAATACTAAGAAAGGATTTATGGTCGAGTTAAGAAAATAAAACATCACGTTAAATTAAAATTTTATGGTATGGTCAAGCCACAAAAACAAAATGCTTAAAAGTATAGCTTGCCTTTGTAAAATGATGAATAAAGGTTATCGCAGAAGTGAGCAGTCGTATCTACCCGGACACGATTTTTTTCTATTATCTACATACATACATAAACTCACGCCTGTATTCCCTGATGGGGTAGGCGAAGGTGCATTTCTACACCCACATTTCGCCAGGTATGTATCAGTCCCACGTAATAGGGGGCGAGCCTATTGCCGTTTTTCGGGCACATTTCCAGACTCCGTGCTGCTATTGAGATTTTCCTAATAGAAAAACCAATATAATAAATAGATCGCACGGCACATACATGTACCGCGAGACCACGAGGCAGTCAAGTCAGTTTTTTCCATTATTTTTTTAATATTTCAGGACGTCGAAAAAATAAGGGGCTCATCTAAAGTGGTCAGTAAAACAAAATATTTATAATGCAGGAACGACAAGATGAGCTGGGCGCTCTCGCACGTCTGATGGTGGCGAAAAAAACAAGAATCCAAAAAATTGTGAGTTAGTATTCCGACGGGCTTCAAAAAAAATTGAAACAAAAATAATACTATTTCATTTTTTAGCGTATAGAATTGGATGTGTCGGTCACAAACGTTTTTATATCTATTTTTATTTCTTGCACATTATACATATCTCCTCCCTCCTCCTCGCGTCGTTTTCCTAATTGCTGAGGGTCGTTATCCCCTGCACCAACAGTAGTCGTCCTTCTTACTATGCCGCGCCACCTGCTCCTGTCTTTGGCATCGTGGAGCGCAGCATAGAGTCCCGAATTACGCGTCGAGCAGATTTGGTCCGACCATCTGATGGGGCACCGGCCTCTCGAACGTTTGCCCTGGACTTTGCCAGTGATCATCAGTTGTTCTAGGTTCTCTCCGTATTTTCTGGCTGTATGGCCAAAAAACTTCAGTACGCAGCGCAAGCAGATGGTAGAAAGCCTGGTTTTTATTTGGAGATCCCTTAGAATGGACCCGTTGGTGCGGAATGCAGTCCACGGAATCCGAAGCATTTTCCTCCAGCACCACATCTCGAAAGCATCTATGCGATCTCCCAGGCCTTCTTCAAGGTCCAAGTTTCTGATCCATAGTTGAATATGGAGAAGACTAGGGAATTGACTAACTTAACTTTTGTTTTCCTCGAGATGTTGCGGCCTTTTCTTGCACAATATACATATATTCATTACAATAAAATAAGACACTATAGTGCCTCGTGGTCTCGCGGCACAAGTATGTGCCGTGCGATCTAGAGGTCCTGGGTTCGATTCCCGGGTCGGGCAAAGTGTTATTGGGTTTTTCCTTTAGGAAATTCTCAATACCAGCACGGAGTTTGGAATTGTGCCCGAAAAACGGCAATAGGCTCGCCCCCTATTACGTGGGACTGATACATACCTGGCGGAATGTGGGTGTAGAAATGCACCTCTGCCTACCCTATAAGGGAATACAGGCGTGAGTTTATGTATGTATGTAAAATAAGACATAAATTCAATGTAAAGTATTAGTGGCGGTCTTATTACTCTAGGCAATTTTTTACAGACAACCTTTGGATGAAACAAAGAAAGATGTCACCATGCTATTTACTATATAGCATCGCAACGCTCAGTATTTAAATTTATAATAATTTGAAATTTATGTTCTTGAATTTTCGCATACATTCCTCGTATGGAAACAGGTATTAATTATATCATTTGCACGTGTTTCGCGACATGTTACTAGAGGATTGACCGTTTCAACCCACGCGTAGTTTTGTCAAGTTCATATCTTCGAATTAAAGGTGACATCTCGTAATTTTTTTTGTAGTAAAACATCGTCATTGTAGAATTGCCTCGTGGTCTCGGGGTATAAGTATGTGCCGGGAAAACACGAGGTCCCGGTTTCGATTCCCGGGTCGGGTAGTGTTATTGGGTGTTTAGGAAATTCTCAGTAGCAGCACGGCGTCTGGAAATGTGCCCGAAAACGGCAATAGGCCCACCCCCTATTACGTGGGACTGATACTCACCTGAAATAGGTGCAAAAATGCATGTCTGCTTATCCCTATGGGAATACAAGCGTTAAGTTATGTATGTATGTATGTAACGTGACCATGTTCTAAATATATTTTGAAAAGTAATAATGTTATTATAATCAATATGTTAATAAGAAGTAACTCGATGGGAACCTTGATCTTATTTCCTAATGAGACCTTACAATTTGGGTTGATTTCATGCATATACAATATACAGTCTTATCTGTATTGCCCGAATTGGTGGGCAGAATTTCCTATTTTCCTCTGTTTCCCGACGCCCAGGCGTTTTGATTTAAGTGTGAAATTACCTTAGTATACTCCGTACGGATGTGCAAAGGTCTCCAAATTTTTATCTTGTTCTGTTCTTTCCATGACAAAAACAGGCTTGATGACTACGTGGTCATTTCCATCCCGGCTTGTACCAAAACTTTTCTGAAGATTCTTACTTATTTACACTTGATACAACTATGTATAGGTGGACTTAATGCCTAAGGCATTCTCTTATAGTCGAACCAGGTGTTATCACAGCCCTATGAACAAAATTCCATTCAGTTTTGTGTTTAGTACTAAATATCTCGTCTTTAATCATCTTTATAAGTTTTCTTTAATAAAAGGTAATAATTTTTATGGAAAAAATCACACAATTAATGATTAAATTGCGGTGAAGGTATTTCATTAATTCATAGAAATTGGCGTAATAAATTGACGTAAAAAAAAGTAAAAACTAAAACCTACCTACGACAAAAAACGAGGCTAATAAAGTATGAAACGAGATTTTCAGGACACAGGATTAAATAACGTTACTGAAGCAAGGTAATCGACACATACATAGATTTTATCAAGATCCCTTGGTTGCTATTTGACAGTAATGCCATACGATACGATATGAAAGTTGAAGGATGGACAAGCAGAGGAAGGCCGAAGAAAAGATGGATGGAGTGCGTGACTTAAGATATGAAAGAAAAAGGAGTGAATGAAGACATGACGGGGACGGGGGGGGGGGACATGAGCAGGGCGAGGAAATGATGATGATGCCATACGATACGATACTATAGTTCACAATTATCAGTGTACAGAGATACACATATGTGTACAAGTAGTATATAAGTTACTACTTTTTTTTTTTTTTTTATACTGGCACGGCAAAGTGACCCCATTGCACCTGATGGTAAGCGTAATGGAGTCCATAAAAAGTGCCGACCAGCGAGAGATGATGATCTCCCGTTGGTCGACACTATCATGCCGGCCGAATACCTCTTCACCATTCTTGTGAAGAAGTATGGGGGACTAATGCTAGCCGTATAGTATATAAATATAGCCGTAGTCACGCGCTTGACACTTTAACAACGCGTGACTACGGCTTTTTTTGTCGTAGTTGGGTTTTAGTTTTTACTTTTTTTATTTAAAATGGGTGCCTGTATAAATTTTAAATCCTTTCCTAATGATACGGTATGCTTGTCTTAATTTATTTATTAATCTACGGTTTATTGTCTGCCAAAGGTAGACATTGCATACGTGACACGCCCCACATAGCTTATAATAAGCGGATAATTAATACGCTTCTAACGATACCTCATTTGTCCAGTTCTAATAAGCAGTTGAGGAGCTATGATGGAACAGATGAACATACATACATAGCCTGTCAAAATCATAACCCTCCTTTGGCTTTGCCCTAGTCGGGTAAAAATTATACATGCATAGTAGTTCTCTTAATCCGTCCGTTTGTCATAACCACCGAAAAAAATATCATTCAATAGAGAGAGATTGGAGAAGGATATGCTTAGTTAATTTTTTGTAAAATAAATTATAACGGAATAAAGGAAATGGAAATTTGGAAATTTAATATATTTGTTTATGGTTTGAGAGGGCTGGAGTGAGGTTAATCAGCCGCCACCATCATCAGCCGTAAGACTCAGCCCTTTCTCAAGGACTTCAACGACCTGTTAACAGCGCTCTGCATCCAGCTTGATCCTGGGCTCTTTATCAGGTCTGGTAAATAGAGTTCAGGTTATCATTAAAGGAACAGAGTTCTCTGAAATTTTGTACAGCATGCCAACATAGGGACTATTTTTGTTGGACCCAGACTGGCATTAGAATATGCACAGTTATGGCGTCTCCGCGCGCTAGGCTGGAAGGCCGGTCACCCAAGCCTTCTAGCCCACAGAAACCCACGGTTACCTAGGGAACAAGACTCACATTTAGTTTCTCTCTCAATAAAAACCGCGCTTATATAAACTTTGTTTTTGCGAATAGGACCTACTTTTATGAACAAGTTTTTAAAAGACCCGTTCATTTTTATTATTCTGTTTATTTGATAGGCTGGCTGGTTTTATACACTGACGCACGTATATTTGCAACTTTGGGTATTTAGAAGAATTATATGGGTTCTTTATGTATTTATAATTGGCACGTGAATTTTGTATGTGATTAATAGATATTAAAGAAGGAAAAACTGTTTGTATTTAGTGAAGCCAAAAACTACTGGAAAAATACATACACATACATACATAAACTCACGCCTGTATTCCCTTATAGGGTAGGCAGAGGTGTATTTCTACACCCACATTTCGCCAGGTATGTATCAGTTCCACGTAATAGGGGGCGAGCCTATTGCCGTTTTTCGGGCACAATTCCAGACTTCGTGCTGCTATTGAGAATTTCCTAAAGGAAAAACCCAATAACACTTTGCCCGACCCGGGAATCGAACCCAGGACCTCTAGATCGCACGGCACATACTTGTGCTGCGAGACCTAAGAATGTTTTCATTGACCTAACTGCCAGTCTACAATGAAGATGACTCTATAATTTAATTCCATTGCAGTCATTGTTCTCTTTCAAGACAAGCTCTATGTAGGACCTCTCAACGGAAAAAAAATCAAAGATTTACAAATACACACGGAAAAGATATTTTTTGTCGTTGTTTTGTTCTGTTACCTTTTCCCCATCGTCTTCTCTACATCTTAAAGTATTGCTTTATTGTGCAGCCACGTATACACATGAATATTAAGAAAAAGATAGCCTTTTTATAAAACTAGCATGACAAAGAGACAGCAGCGTATATGATGGTGAGATGAAAAAAAGCTCCATATTTTGTACGAAGAAATTTTGCCATGAGTTTAGAAATGTGCCCGAAAAACACACAAAATTATGTGCGATTCTCAACAAGTGGCACAATTATGTGCGATTCTCGAGTTGGCTAAAGTGTTATTGGGTTTTCCCATTAGGAAATTTATACCAGCAGCACGGAGTCTGGAATTGTGCCCGAAAAACGGCAATAGGCTCGCCCCCTATTACGTGGGACTGATACATACATGCCGAAATGTGAATGCCTTCATCTCTGCCTACCCCTTTGGGGAATACAGGTTATGTATGTATGTATGTTATATTCACTTGCACTTTATTAATATTTTTAAAATATCAATAAAGTAAGAATAAGTAGGTAAGTTATTATAAAAAAATTGAGGTGTTCTTGCCTAATGGAGAGGTTTATGTTTAACTTCTACGGGTCATATATTACCAATAAATTACCTTTAGCCATATCTATACTATAATTATATGTTCCATGACCCTTATTAACAAGGTCAAAAGTATTTGTAAGTCAGTAAAAAGTATAAATAGTACCTATAATATTGATTCGTTTGCCTCGGAATATTTATATTTTCAAGGGCGGTATTTTTGTTTGAGAAGTGAGCGTAAGGCCGTAAATTTCGTTGGCTATCTGTGTCTAAGGAAAACGTCTCTAACTATTAATTACGGAAAAAGGGTCGTATTGCACGATTTAAAAAAGTAATAAATACGCTGGTCACGCTTTAGGGGAAGACATAGATTATTATACAGGTTATATAAAGAGCGTGATCAAAAACTAGGACAGGCAATGGCCAAGGTGATTACAAAGGCTTAGACTTTTAAGTTAAATATTTAATCTAACAAGGAATATTCAAAAATTAACAAATAACATGTTCTTTCTTTTCTTAAACTATTAATTAATTTTGAGCTCACAGCCATTTATAATCTTAACTACTTCAGTAATCAGACTTGTTTCATTTAGCATTATAAACTTTAGGCACGTTATAAAAAAAAAACGTTGACTTTTAAGTTTTATTCTTAATCTAAAAGAAAAATAATCAAATATTAACAAAGACATGGTCTTTCTTAAACTATAAAGGATCTTTAGGCTCACAGACATTTATAATAACAAAATCTCAATTTCTTAAGTTATAATCAGCCTTTTGATTGACGTAGGTAAAATATGAAATCAGTCTTCATCAGAATCACAATTGAGACACACAAATGAGATCTTATTTCCTGTTGCACATTTTACATGTGCCCACATCTTGCACATGATGCATTGTATTGACTGCTCGTTTTAATTTTCATAAGTTTCCCCACAAGCTAAACAAAACCATTCCATGGGTTCAGATTCAGAATCAGAATTTAAAACATTATATTTCACTTCTTCTATCTTTTCCAGACACCGTGTTGCTACTGAGAATTTCCTAATGGAAAAACCCAATAACACTTTGCCCGACCCGGGAATCGAACCCAGGACCTCTAGATTAAATTGACGAGGCAGTCAATTTAAATAAATACGTCCCGCTTAATTACATATAACTTTTAAATAAATAAGGGGCAAGTTGTAACATGTTACCTGGATTTTTCAGAGCGCCTGCACATCACCGCTTCCTGCTCCGTTCTGCAGGGTACTGATCGTGCTTATGATAGAATGGGTATTACGCAGTAGGTTAGGTTGAAAACCAAACGAATTTTCTTCTATTATGTAGGTAAAAAATGCTTGTTACTACTTACCCCTGTTACAACTAGCCCCCCGCTCCCCTACCCTGATTGTCCGAAAAGTTGATATAATATATTATTATTCATGAAGGTCATCGGGGTTATTCATTGAGATTAGTGTTGAGACGGTTAATGGAAAAAATCAATAACACTTTGCCTGAGCTGGGATTCTGACCCGGGACCTCTTGATCACACGGCACATGCCGTTGTCACGAGACCACGAGGCAGTCGGAACTTAAAAGTTATGCTTTAATATTTACATTATTGTTGACCAAAGTCATTTGATAGTGATCTATGATCGAATATTTGGAGAAGCAAGAGATATCCCAAGGGATAAGTGCCTGAAATGATTCACTGCAGCCCTTCGGGTTCCGTTCTTCTAAAAAATAAATAAATACTGTTATTATAAGAGGTTGAGAATCAATAAAAAACTGTTGATCGACTAATATGAGCGGACGTATATTCAATAATGCAATACTGCTTAGTAACGACTAATGACAATACTAGAGTCTACAGTGTTACCAATATAAATAATATTATGGGTGCGTTCTCATTTATTAACACTCCCTCTAGAACGCAATCCCATTTTACTTATACAATACAAATGTTTTGCAAGGGTTACACCTTTGGTTAAGTTGTCAGCTACCATGTTACAACCATTTACAAATAAAAATTTAACTTTACACTTAACAATGTTTTCTCTGAGAAAATGCAACCTTATATCTATATGTTTAGTCTTAGGTTTATAACAGTCAATTGATGCTAATCTTATTGCACTTTGGTTATCACTATATATAAGTATAGCACTGTCCAATCCTCGGCCAAGCTCAGCTTGCAGCTGTTGAAGCCACAATGCCTCCTGGGTTGCAGAAGCCATCGCCATATATTCAGCCTCTGCTGTGGATAGCGCCACTGTCTGTTGTTTACAAGAATTCCAAGATATGCAAGCATTCTGAAAAATAAATGTGTAACCAGTGCATGATCTTCTATCCTGTGGGTCACTAGCCCAGTCTGCATCACAATACCCAGTTATTTCTTCGGAGTCATCTTTGATATAACATAACTTAAAGTTCTTGGTTCCTTGTAGGTATCTCATGACTCTTTTTACTCCAAGCCAGTGTTGATTTCCTGGGTCATTACAGTACTGACTCAATTTGTTCACTGCATATGTGATGTCAGGTCGTGTAACTTGTGCCAGATATATCAGACAACCCATCGCTTCCCTGTATGGAAAATTACTCTCTTCATTCTCAGATTTCTTATGAAATTTCATATTTACCTCTATCGGAGTGCAAACTGGTTTGCATTCAGATATGCCAAAGCGTTCCAAAAGTTGTTTTATATATTTTTCTTGATCTAACATGATTTCACCTGCCTCACGATTTCTACTAATATTTATGCCAATACACTGCTGTATTTCACCCAAATCCTTCATACAGAATTCCCTTTTAAGTTTTTCTTTGATATTTGTTGCTCTTTCACAATCATTTGTAAAGATCATGAAGTCATCAACCCAAACTGCAATAAAAGTCATTTTAGTTTCATTTACACAATAATATATGCATGGATCTATTTTTGATCTCTTTAAACCAATTTTAAGTAGAACATTGTTTAGTTTCATGTTCCATTGACGGCTAGCCTGCTTGAGCCCATAGATTGATTTATGGAGGTGACATACTTGATCACTTTCTTTATAGCATTCTGGTTGTGACATATATATTTCAGTGTCTATGTCACCCTGAAGAAATGCACTTATAGCATCCATCTGAATCATTTCTAAGTCATATTTAGCGGCTAGAGCAAGTAAGTATCTGACTGAGGTATATCTTACCACTGGAGCATAAACTTCATCATAGTCAATTCCTTTCCTTTGAGCACACCCTTTGATGACTAGTCTTGCTTTAAAGCGAACTATGTCCCCTTTTTCATTTGTTTTACTTTTATACACCCATTTACATGGTAAGGCTCTCTTATCAGGTGGCAAATCCACCAGTGTCCAAGTTTTATTCTTCATTAAAGAATCATATTCCTCTTTCATTGCTCTCTTCCACTGAACAGCATGAGTAGATGAAAGTGCTTCATCAACAGTGCAGGGGTCACTCAAATTAAGAACTGGACAAAAGTAACTCACATCATGATCATCCTTTTCTGCACACTGAGCAACTCTGCGTGGACGTAAGTTTATGTTACGTACTGGGGTCGAAAGGTCAACTTCTTCATCAGGCATGTAGGATGGATCATCATCATCTGACATGTACTCTTCACTCGAAGATTGATCTGAACCAATTTGTGGTTTTTCTTCAGTTAATTGTATTTCAGGATCACTGTTAGGCGAGCAAGGTAAGTACACATTATTCTCAATTCTTTGAACATTTTCTAAAAATACTACATCTCTACTTTTAATGATTCTATTAGTGTCAGGATCAAGTAATCTATAGCCCCTACTAGATTCACAATAACCAATGAATAACAATTTCTTTGCTTTGGTGTCCCATTTTTGACGTTTCTCTTTAGGTATTTGGACCATGACCTCAGTACCAAAAATTTTCATATTTGATAAGTTGGGTTTCTTACCTGACCACAACTCTATAGGAGTTTTGCCATTAAGTGATCTAGTAGGTGATCTATTAACTATATAGGCCGCTGTTGCTACTGCCTCTGCCCAAAATTGCTTTGACAATTGAGCATCAAGCAACATGCACTTGGCCCTCTCTACTAGTGTCCTATTCATCCTTTCAGCTAGACCATTTTGTTGGGGTGAATATGGGATACTTGTTTGATGTTCAATTCCATGCTTACTCAGAAAACAATCAAATTCCTTGTTACAGTACTCCTTCCCATTGTCTGATCTAATAATTTTTATTTTAGTGTCAAGTTCATTTTCTACTTTAATTTTATAATCTTTGAAAACTTGTAATATACTCAATTTATCCTTTAAGAAATAAACATGAACCTTCCTGCTGAAGTCATCTATAAAGGTAATGAAATATTTCATACCTCCCAGTGATGTCTGCTCCATCGGTCCACACAAGTCAGTATGGATAAGCTGCAGTGGGCATGAGGTTCTGGTTCCAATGTTGTTAAAAGGCAATCTGCTTTGTTTACCTTTGAGGCAGGTGGTACAAGTGTAATGACCTTTACTTTTATCAGGAAACTGATTGACTCCCTCTGCACACTCCGGTAACTTGTTTACATCTGAAAAATTCAGGTGTCCCATGCGTCTATGCCACAGAACAACATCATTTAAATTATTTGAGCATGTTAGGTTTGAAAAGACTTCTCTGTGAGTATTCAATTTATATAAATTGTTTTCTAAAATTGCTGAACAAAGGAATTTATTATTTTTATCAAAAATATCACATCTTTTATGTTTAAAATTTACTTTACAGCCATTTTTAACCATTGCACTAACAGATAAAAGGTTTGCAGCAAGTTTAGGTATATAAAGTACTTCTCTCACCTGTATTTTATTTTGTTCATTGCCATTAATCAATAAATTAACCTTTCCCATACTTTCCACGGGTAGCGGTGTCTGACTGGCTACAGTTATGGTAGGTATAGGTGGACTTGTTACATCATACATCCAGTCACATTTATTGGTCATGTGCATGGAGGCACCTGAGTCCACATACCAAAGGTCCGGATTCATTGTCTGTGAACATGCTGAAAAAGCTGCAACAAAACTTTTATTTTGTTCTAACTTATCAATATTTTTCTTCTTCTGAGCACGACAGTTCTTGGCAAAATGTCCATGCTTATTGCAGTTGTAGCATCTGGGCCCTTTCTGAACATAGGTCTTTTCTGTACTGTGATGTGTCTTGTGAGCCGCTGTCTTCTTGGTGAAGAATGCTGTACTATCTGAACACTGAACCTCTTGTAGAAGTTTTGTCTTTATAGAGTCAGCACTGATCTTCATCCCTGAGCTCTCCAATCCCATGATCATTGGCTTATAAGTATCCGGTAAGCCAGCTAACATCAAGGTTCCCAGCCACTCATCATTGATGTCGAATTTTATGTTTCTCAGCTTATGAGCAGTCGACATTATCTTATTAATATATTCATCAACATTACGTGAACTGTTTAATGTAGTAGTGATGAGGTCCCTCAGCAAAGCAACTTTTCTGTATAACCCGCTGTCATCGAAAGCCTGCTCCAAGCTGTCCCAGACTTCTTTACATGTGGTAGCACTTTGTACATGCACGTAGATGATCGGATCAAGCAATAATATAAGCTTAGATTTTGCTTTGGTTTCCTTCCTGGCGTCGGTATTGGTCCCTTCAACGCAACTCCACAAATCTTCAAGATTGAAATACGCTTCTACAGCAAATTTCCAACTCGCGTAGTTGTCTCTTCCGACAAGTCTGTCAATGTGAAATGGATTGTGGCCTGTATTGGACATGTTCTTCGGGTAATAATAACTTTTCGGCAATGTGGTTCGCGCCAATGCACACGTGGCCACGCGGTCGCCGTTATCTTCAAAATGTATCGCCGATATACGCCGCTGTCAGATATTGTTCGTTTCTGCGTTTTACTGTACTGATTCTTCTGCAACCGAATTCTTCAGCAACTGCAGCAACCACGCTCTGCTACCATGTTATTATAAGAGGTTGAGAATCAATAAAAAACTGTTGATCGACTAATATGAGCGGACGTATATTCAATAATGCAATACTGCTTAGTAACGACTAATGACAATACTAGAGTCTACAGTGTTGCCAATATAAATAATATTATGGGTGCGTTCTCATTTATTAACAAATACACCCAACAGTCACATACATAGTTCTGATCCCACATTAAGCTACGAGTTGTGTCGAGGGTATCAGAAACTACGAGAGACTTTTCGGTCTCACAAATACCCAGACCCGAAACAAATATTTGTGGATCACACAAACATAAATGTCTCGGTGCGGGGATCGAACCCGCGGCCTCTCGTTTCGCCAACTACGCCAGCTTCTAATTTGTAATATTAGCAATTTTATATAGTATGGCCATCTATCGAGAATATGTCGTATTTTTATAAAACTACGTATACAAGCTGTTGAGCTCGTATTTTAGTTGCGTCGTGTTTTACGAGTCGAAGCATAGATGGCGTAACTATACTTATAAAGAAATGCAGAATAGGCAAAAGGTGGATAAAATTTATAGTGCTAGTCCAACAATTTAATTTTTCACGTCAAACATAGGTGGCGTTAATGGTATGGCATATTATTATTGTTTGGAACTAGGTAAAAAATGTTGCAACTTACTGAAGATGATGCTTTACGACTTCAGGAAAATCATTAATTTATCTCCATTAGCAGCTTAAACTGTATATGTTTTTTGTGTTAGATCTTTTCGTAACAAAAAGGCAGAACTGTTTTTATATTAATAAAATTGTATTTTTTGTTTGTTTTTGAAGAAGATTTCTTGTTCTCAATACCTGGAAATTGAGCATTGATTTTTTTCTTACAATGGAAAATTGTTGATTTTAATTGTACATACATTGATTGGTATTTGATAAAGGTCATTGATAAAGGGACTATGGCCGATGATTTTACATATTTTTTCATTTGTGCTCGGAATACTAGTTTTATCCATTAGCCTAGTAAGTATTCAAAAATTGTTTAGCAATCGACACATTATGACGGTCCAAAGATACAGCCAGCCTAGGATGACCCAACGGGTAGGCACTAGGCAGGGGCATTAAAAAACCTTATTATCTTCTACGATATTATTCTACTATCGACTGCCTCGTGGTCGTAATATGTGCCGTACAATCACGAGGTCCCGGGTTCGAATCCCGGGTCGGGCAAAGTATTATTGGGTTTTTTGGGAGTCAGGAATTGTGCCCGAAAAACGGCAATAGTCCCCTATAATGTGGGACTGATATATACGTGGGTGGAAATGTGGGTGCAGCAATGTACCTTTGCCTACCACTTTGGGGAATACAGGCGTGAGATTATGTATGTATGTATTAACTTCTACGTTTCAAACGACCCTATTATCGCTTTTTTGGGCACATTTCAATGCCATTGAATACATACTTGTTAAATGTATCAACATCCGCCCATATACCTCCCACTGCTGGGCACGGGCCTCCTCTACCACTGAGAGGGCTTAGGCCTTAGTCCACCACGCTGGCCTAGTGCGGGTTGGCGGACTACACACCTAAGAAATTTCTAATAACTTTTAGGTGTGCAGGTTTCATCACAATGTTTTCCTTCACCGTTAAAGTACGTGATAATTCTTTGTGAATACACACATAACTTCGGAAAGTCAGAGGTGTGTGCCTGGGGTTTGAACCCGCGACCGTCGAGATTCTCGACCGCGTGCCTAAACCTCGAGGCCATCACGACTTGTATTTGAAATATAAATGAGAATATATTCACCTCACAATTTATTATAAACTAGGCATTACAAAATTAACGTGTGACGCTTTTTGGCTTATACGGAAGTACCGCCACTGGTATGGAATGTTCGGCGTTTATTTACAAGAGATGGGTTCGCAGTCTTGTGGTTATCGAATCGAAATATCCGGCTTAAATCTGGGCCCGAAATTCTCTCGTAGTTTCTGAAACATACGCCTCAAGACTTGTATTTTAGTATGGGCTTAGAATTATGTAGCTTTGGATGTATTAATTTATAGAGAAATTGTCAGATTTATTCAACTTACTGTTTTTTAGTTTGACCCAAACTAAATTCGAAAACCGTCAATTTGTCTATCACTAGCCAGTTTTAGTAACAAATTTTTGTGTGAACGAACCGAAGGCCGTGTTGAACCTGAACAAACAACAAAAATGTATTTTTAATTACGCCTCGATTATACTTATTTTTTGTTTCGTTTCAAACCACATTTAATTGCTGTAAAATGTAAATTTGATGTGATGTTTTTGTTTGAACATTTGCATCAAAACTAATTATATTTTTTACGTGTATACAAAAAATAAGACTTCATAGTCAGGAAGATGAGGAGAATTGTCTGTCAAGACACCAAACTGTGTGTCGTGGTTTCCAATTTCAGTTATAAATATGACTTTTAGAAGTTGTTTTTGTTTATATAGTAAAAAAAATTGCGCGATAAAAACTTTTCCATTCCTTTTTTATATGTGAAGACTTCTTACTCTCTTTAAGCTATCGTGATGTTTTATGAGCCAAACCCTCTTAAAAGCTGAAGAGTCCTGTATAGCGGCTGATATAGATACATTAATAAAATAACTAACTCAAAGGACTCGACTAAAATGACTACCTCATGGTCTCGCGGGAATGCCTCGCGTTCTCGCGATTCAAGCATGTGCCGCGCGATTTAGAGGTCTCGAGTTCGACTCCTTGGACGGTCAAAGTGTTATTGGGTTTATCCATTAGGAAATTCTTAGTAGCAGCACAGAGTCAGGAATTGTGCCTTAAAACGCCAATAGATTCGCCCTTTATTACATGTGAAATGTGGATGCAGAAATGCACCTCTGCCTACACCTTCGAAGAATACAGGCTTGAGGTTATGTATGAATGTATAAATATGGCTGAATATAGAATAAAGAAAAAAAGAAAGAAAGAGCTGAAAGGAGGACTCTTTCAATTATATGTTTTGTTTCGTGAATCTCAATGTACAAATGTGCATTTTATATTAAGTAATAATGCTGTCCTTGCGAATTTATCGTCTAGCCGTGTTTAATGACATCCCCATGATAATATTTAATGAGTGAGTGCTGAAAAAAACTGGTTTAGACAAAAAAAAAAACCAGTGGTAAGTAGTACGTATGCTGTAATATTAAGTAATAAGAAATGATAATATAAATAAATACACAGTCACATAGTTCTGACCCCACATTAAGATACAAGTCTCGTGTCGTGGGTATCAGAAACTACGAGAGACTTTTCGGTCTCACAAACACCCAGACCCGAAACAAATACTTGTGGATCACACAAACATTTGTCTCGGTGCGGGGATCGAACCCGCGGCCTCTCGTTTCGCAAGCTGGTGTCTAGCCAACTGCGCCACGGGGCTGTCAAATAAGTTTAAAGGTAAGTTTATAGGAAGAAGGAAAGATGCGGGCTAGAGAACTAATCCACTGTTTCAATTATGTTGAATACGAATGACTGTGTTGTGGTCTCGCGCTATAAGAGTGTTATGATAGGAGGTTTCTAGTTCGATTCGTGGATCGAGGAAAGTTTATTGGGTTTTGGCATTAAAATTCTCAATAGTATCCAACAGCGTGGTGGACTAAGGCCTAACCCCTCTCAGTCTTAGAGGAGGCCCGTGCCCAGCAGTGGGACGTATCTGGGCTGATGATGATCCAACAGCGTGCAAAATGCCCTGTATTTCGTGGTCCTAAAACGACTAGCGAAACGGTGTAAACATTCACGTCTGCTTACCCGTTCCGAGAGACCGGCGTGAGTATATACATGTTACTAGGTTTCTTGCTAGTTCTTCTCTTGCGATGACTGCCTTCCGAACATGGTGGTAAACTAAATTTTGGAATGACTGAATCTAAGTGATGTATTGGACATTTTATAGATTCAGTACATATTATTATTTCTTTTCATTTTTCCTATCAACAGCAAATAAGCCACATATTTTATTTTATGGCCTTATCCCACCACACACCCGCCACTGTAACTCCTGTGCTCCAGGATCAACAACGGCACGCACAGTATTGACGCCGAGCAATGAAGCTCAGTGAAACTAAGGTAACCTAATTTGTCATGATCCCGCAACAAAATGCCACAGAATTAGCTTCATTGAGTTGCAAGAGTTTAATAAGTCGTAAGAAGGATTTACAGCTCGTCATGCACCCAACTACAATTTCCACACAATGGCCAAGAAATGTCTACTGGTTATGATAATTACGAGGTCGGCCATCGCACGCCGACACGGATTGCTCACAAACGAGAAAACTACACAATACATCGCCGGTAGAACTTATTCCGTGTTAGGCGCAGTTCATAATATGGGAACAAATCGCCACGGTTAATACAGCATATTATCGGTATTTAAGTTAGTTTTATCTAAAGATTCTTAGCACGTACGAAAAGCGCCGACAAGATGGTCGGACGACATAGTAAAGGTCGCGGGACGTCGCTGGTTGCAGGCTGCTTCCAACAGGTCCCTGTGGAAGTCTTTGGGGGAGGCCTATGTCCAGCAGTGGACCTCCATTGGCTGATGGATGGATGGATGACTATCTAAAGATACTTTTGTTTGTCAGTATGTAGAATGTTGATGATATTTCGTCTGTGCACTCTAGATAAGGTCATGAGAGAATTAAAAAAAATATATGTAGTACATCACTTAGTCAGTGAGTAATGACCTTTTATGAAAACAATAGGCAATAAAATAGATTTAACATAAAATTATACTTATATACAGTCACGCCTATGTCTCTGACGGTATAAACAGAGGTATATTTTTGATTCCATTTTGCGCAAGAAGTATTTTAACGATTCAAGCCTCACGTAAACGTGGGCTCGCCTATACTATATCTTTATCTTATTTGAATCGGAAATTGAACCCGGCACTGTTGGTTTGCGATCATCATCATTTATACTGCGAGAGAATTAGGGCATCGAGCCCGGGTTTACCCGAACCGAAAAAACCCGGGTTTTCCCGGTTTTGAGGATTACAAAAAAACCCGGGTTTGATTTTTAAAACTCGGGTTTTTCGGTTTTTTTTTAATACTTTTGTTTTTGTTATTTATTAAGTTTAATCCACTTCGAATGCAATAATAAGTAAGTAAATGGAATAAAAACACGCTTTGATAAATTATTATTTATTACGTAAACAGTAGCTTCGTTGCTACGTTCCTACCAAAAAAACAAGCCATTCAAGTTAAATGGAACGCGCGCGTCCATTTCATGACATGAATGGGATGAAGTGTGGAGTATTTGTGATTTCCTTTCCTATGTCATCCTCTTCCCACAAACCCTATTCCCTTCCCCCGGTTGATGACGGGCAGTAGCGTCATCAACGCGAGTCCCCTCCTGCGCTCGCCAACCCGCCTGCCAAGCGTGGCGAGTATTGACAAAACCTCTAAATGAGTGAAACCAGGACCAGGCCCTCAGTCCCCGGCAGCCCCGCTATTCCTGGCTACGGTAGCGGCCATGGTTACGGCGGGGCAGGGGGTGCTAAGAATCCCCGGGTTGGCCAATTACGTTCTCCTCGAGGGCTCAACGCCAGAGGCATGGAGCAGGAGCGTGGTGGTACTGTTCTTCAAAAAAGGCGATAACACTTTACTGAAGAACTACAGGCCCATCTCGCTCCTGAGCCATGTCTATAAGTTGTTTTCGAGGGTCATCACCAATCGTCTCAACGCAGGTTTGATGACTTCCAGCCTCCCGAACAATCCGGTTTCCGAAAAGGCTTTAGCACCTAGTCCACATCAATACGCTTCGGCAAGTTATACAAAAAACCGAGGAATATAACTTGCCGCTGTGTTTAGCGTTTGTGGTTTATGAGAAAGCCTTTGATTCGATCGAGGCCTGGGCTGTACTAGTCTCTCCAGCGGTGCCACATCGACTATCGGTACATCGAGGTGTTGAAAGGCATATACAGCAACACCACCATGTCGGTCCGAGTCCAAGGTCAGAGCACGAAGGCTATTCCACTACAGAGAGGCGTGAGACAGGGAAATGTCATATCTCCGAAACTGTTCACTGCCGCCGCGCTGGAAAACGCCTTCAAGCTCTTGCAGTGGAAAGGATTCGGCATCAACATCAACGGCGAGTATATCACACATCTTGGGTTTGCCGACGATATTGTAGTCTTGGCAGAATCGCTGGAAGATCTTAGCAGTTAGCACTATGCTCGAAGACCTCAATCGAGTCTCTCAACAGGTGGGTCTTAAAATAAACATGGACAAGACGAAGATCATGTCGAATGTCCATGTTGTGCCCACCCCGATCGCAGTTTAACTCTCGTAGTTGTAGACGAATATGTCTATTTAGGACAAGTGGTCTGGTTAGGCAGGTCCAACTTCGAGAGAGAGGGGTCAATCGTCGAATCCAACTCGGTTGGGCAGCGTTCGGGAAACTACGCGACGTCTTCTCGTCCAAAATACCTCAGTGCCTGAAGACGAAAGTCTTTGATAGTTGTGTGTTACCAGTAATGACATACGGCACTGAGACGTAGCCTCTCACTATGGGCCTCATTAGACGGCTCAGAGTCACTTAACGAGCTATGGAGAGGGCTATGCTCGGGGTTTCCCTACGAGATCGAATCAGACATGATCCGTAGGAGAACTAAAGTAGTCGACATAGCCCAGCGGATTAGCAAGTTGAAGTGGCAATGGGCCGGGCACATAGCGCGGAGAACTGATGGCCGATGGGGCCAAAAAGTTCTCGAGTGGAGGCCACGTACCGGAAACCGCAGCGTAGGACGTCCTCCGACAAGGTGGTCAGACGACCTAGTAAAGGTCGCGGGACGTCGCTGGTTGCAGGCTGCTTCCAACAGGTCCCTGTGGAAGTCATTGGGAGAGGCCTATGTCCAGCAGTGGACTTCCATTGGCTGATGGATTGGATGGAGTAGAATTGAAGTCTAGAACTATTCGTTACTTAATTGTTAATGCGAAGAAGAGTTTTATTAATGTTAAAATTATTTGTGATACGACAAAAATATCTTTTGAAGATATTATTTTTATTGGCTTTTAAATACAATAAGTGAACGTTACCAAAATAATTCATTTAATGTTAAAACTAATCTCTGCAAGTCTGTGATTTAAAAAAGACTAGATTACTTACTAAGTTTTAAGATATTCTGAAGAAAAAATAAATCTTTAGCACTTTTTTAAACATATTTTTTTTGGAATTTGTAAAGTACTGTTTCATTTTTTTTAATTCTTCCTCATCCTTTATATAGAGTACAACTCATTGTAGGAAATCGATATATAAACGCAGATTAGTGTATTTAAAAAAAAATACAATAAAAAGATCGAAATGCTCGAAAAAACCGGTCTACCCGGGTTTTGATTACTCTTAGACCCGAAAACCCGGGTTTTCAAAATTGAACCGAGTTTCGATGCCCTAGAGAGAATGGTAGCAGTCAATTTAAGAATAAATGATTTAGATTTAATATGGTAATTCCTACGGATGTTGAAAAAAACGCGAGGAAAAAGTTTTAGTATGAGCTTAGCCTTACTTGCTTAATATATTAATAGGCATGTTTTGTAATGTTTGAACTAGTTCTGGTTCCACCAAAAATATTTGTAGTGTTTGATACCCTTGTATTAAATAATTTTTATTTCCTCGGAACACCTGCGTTAAAGGAAAATAAAATGAATAGTGATTTATTTTCTTAAAGCAATGATATTTCCTCAAGATAGTTTTTGTATTTAGCAGGAAAATATTAAAAGTTTTTCTTAGAGTTAGATTTCTGAGACTATCAATACTAAGTTGGATGTTATAATGTCTTTTCGAAATTCTTTTATCTATTCTAATAAGACAGACTCCATAGTCACACGGCATAAATCTCTACAAAGATCCAAATCTCCAAAACTGAAAACGATGACGTTTCTGGTAGTATGCACTAAAATCGAGAAACCGAACCCAAAAATACACTCAGTGGAAAATTTAGCAACATTGTGCATTAAATAAAATTTCTTCTCAATCCTAGGCAGTGAAAAAAGACCTGGGAATTTATTATGCGATAGTTTTCGAAGCGTTGTAGCGTATGTGCTATAGTCTAGGTCGTAAGTCGAAATCGAATCAAAGTATCCCAAAATTATATGCCTCATGGTCTCGCGGTACAAGTATGTGCCGTGCGATCTAGAGGTCCTGGGTTCGATTCCCGGGTCGGGCAAAGTGTTATTGGGTTTTTCCATTAGGAAATTCTCAGTAGCAGCCCGGAGTCTGGAAATGTGCCCGAGAAACGGCAATAGGCTCGCCCCCTATTACGTGGGACTGATACATACGTGGCGAAATGTGGGTGCAGTAATGCACCTCTGCCTACCCTTTCGGGGAATACAGGCGTGAGATTATGTATGTATGTATGTATGTATCCCAAAATTTTAATATAATTTTTTGTATTTCTAATCCTAATTAATTTTGGAAAAATCGCATTAATTTTTAAATTCTCTATAAAATTAAAGTTACTTGCTACAATCACTAGCTTTTAATGTTACATATTTTATTTCTTTGCTTGTGTAATTAAATCCTTTATCGTCAAACATAATACGATCTTTCGTTCTATTAGAGATTGTTTTAAAAGAAAATAGACTAAGCTTTGATTCATAATGATAATCTATTTTTAATACACCGGTGTACGGCCGTAACGGAAACGTTTTATCACAACAATTTTAAACTTTGGACTTAGCGGCGCTGATCAGATATGTCATACGTCATACGGAATTACCGACACCAGTTATTGGGTAGAACCATGCCTTATATGGCACATAGTTCGTTCTTGAACCACAAACGATATTCCAATTTATAATATAAGCGGAAAATACAGGGCCAAATTTTTGTAACGATTGATGACAGATTAGAAATATTTTGTCTGCTAACGTTTACTTCTTCCTATTGATATGACAGCCCCGTGGCGCAGTTGGCTAGACACGAGACAAATGTTTGTGTGATCCAAAAATGTTTCGGGTTTGGGTGTTTGTGAGACCGAAAAGTCGCAGTTTCTGATACCAACGTCACAAGACTTATATCTTAGTTTGGGGGTCAGAACTATGTATGTAACTGTATTATACTAAGTCTTTTGAGCGTCGTGTGAACAGGTGTCCCAACAGGGCGGTCTCTCACCCGCATGTCGTAACAGGCGACCTAATGGAGCGCTAGGCTTACTGCAGAACGACTGGTTAACTGTTTTATTATTACAAAGAATTTAATATTTTTGCTGCCAGCTGCCAGAGTTACCACTTTCTATCGACCTAAGCTGGTGAATAGACGCCTGGATCGATGAGGCTGGAGTCTATAGATGAGATACATTTGGGGTTAAATTGTATACTTTGCTGCCATTTTGTTATAGAATAGTCTGCCGGCCCACGCGTTACATCCTTCCTATTGTTGTAGGTTCTTTAACCGTTAAAGTGAAAATGCATGAGAGCATGTCCGCATGAGAGTCTCAATTTGATGGTATATTGGTGGCTACTGCACTCACAATCAGGTGTCGTTTTCGTGCCAGCATAAAGAATAAAGAAAAACGAACGTCATCATCATCATCATCATCAGCCGATATACGTCCCAATGGTGGGCACGGGTCTCCTATAAACTGAGGGGGGTTAGGACTTCGTCCACCACGCAGGCCTAGTGCGGGTTGGCCAACTACACACCTAAGAATTTTTAGGTCGGCGGGTTTCCCTACGGTGTTTTTAGTCACCGTTGTAGTACGTGATAATTCATTGTGAATACAAACATAACTTCAAAAAAAAAACACGACATAATTATTCTTATAATTCCAAGGATAATCTACGTTTATTGTGGTCAGCATGGATCATTACAAGAAATGGAATTTTCATGCCATGTAATTGTTCGTGAGAATTCACTCAAACTAATGTAGCGGGAAATCCATGTTGGAAATAATTTTATCGCTATTTACTATGTTTCTATTGGCGTTGTTGTATCTTAGTAATATATTTGTAGAAGATAGTCATTTTGTGGCTTGAAGCATGGTCAAACTAGCATCGGATAAGATTATTCTTTTATAAATAAATAAATAAATACACCCAACAGTCACATACATAGTTCTGACCCCACATTAAGATACGAGTCTTGTGTTGTGGGTATCAGGAACTACGAGAAATTTTTCGGTCTCACAAACACCCAGACCCGAAACAAATATTTGTGGATCACACAAACATTTGTCTCGGTGCGGGGATCGAACCCGCGGCCTCTCGTTTCGCAAGCTGGTGTCTAGCTTACTGCGCCATGGGGCTGTCGTTATTTATAAAAAAAAATGTAGTTGCCGTATTAGCTACCTTTATAATTATCGTTCAAAAACGTGATCATGATGATGATGATGATGATTCAAAAACGTACAGCGCGCGATCAAAATGTCCGGGTCGAGCATAGTTTCATTGCTTCGTTTGATTGGGTAGGTAAGTCTCAGTAGTAATAGAACTGGGTATTTTCACGAAATGCGCCTGGCTTAAAAAAATGTTTATTTAAGACATCTGATTTATTAATTTTTAAGTACAATGCAGAAAGTTACAGTTTTTTGCATAATGTCCATTTTGCGAAAAATAACATTTACCTATATATTTTTTTATTTATAATAACATTTGTTATTTTTTCAAGAATTATACCAGCAGATTACATACATAAATTGAAAGCCGTAGTAAAAGTTTAACTGTGTCGCAATCAGCGACGCCCTCTCGTGAACATTTTATTTCTTGCAACAAATTGAGGTGCAATCTGAGTTTAAAACAAAGAATGGTATTTACTCGTATGTATAAAAGTATAGTTATAAAAAAGGAATAAATGAAAACTAAAATTACAAAATTATACTAAGATTCCTGTAAAACTTAAAATGTAGTTTTTTCCTGTTCATTAAAAAAAAAAAAAATATTAGTCCACCTTATTCTTGAACAATATCCTGCAGTTTGACATTCATAACAATCATCTCGTAAGTTGGCCTTACTTGTGGACTAAGGTCTTACCCCTCTCAGTTGTAGAGGAGGTACCCAGCAGTGGGACGTTTGTGTGCTGATGACGATGATGATCTTTTAGATAGCATTAGGGTGTTCTTATGCGCCCTTTTTACATACGCAAACCTACACAAAAAGCGTGTTCTGACATAAGCAATGATTCTGAACAACGTCAATATTAATAATTTTATTAATTCAATAAAATGAACAACAATCGCCGCTAAAATAGCATTATTATTGTTCATTAAACTAGGCCTATTTTCCCGACCAACGAAGTAAATTTCGTCGAAACTATTAATTTAGTTTACGACACGGAATATTAGTCGCAGAATAGTTCGTTATCGAATTATACAGGGCGGTAACTCACGTGCTTTGTGATAGGTATGTGTTTAGAATTCAGAGTGCATTAGGGGAATTCTGTGTTATTTACCGCCTTACAAAATATTACCACATTCATAACATAAACTCACGCCTGTATTCCCCGAAGGGGTAGGCAGAGGTGCATTTCTGAACCCACATTTCGCCAGGTATGTATCAGTCCCACGTAATAGGGGGCGAGCCTATTGCCGTTTTTCGGGCACATTTCAAGACTCCGTGCTGTTACTGAGAATTTCCTAATGGAAAAACCCAACATTTTGCCCGACCCGGGAATCGAACCCAGGACCTCTAGATCGCACGGCACACACTTGTACCGCGAGACCACGAGGCAGTCAAAATATTACCTTTATATAAAATTGTCTTCTAGTTTTTAAAGGACTCGTGAAATAAATTTATCTACTACGGTTGATACATTCACGCTTGTGCTTCAAAAAGGGAAGGCAGTAGTGGTTCTATACGCAAGTTTAGACATTTATATTTTTAGTACGTAACAGTACGGAAATATCTGTTATATCTTTATATAGTCGTACTATATATATAGTATATACGTATACCTAGACGTATATAGACGTATACACTCGCCCCAGTATCTCAAAAGCAGTGGCGGTACTTCCATAGAAGCCCAAAAGCCCAGTTTGCCTTTCATAATTCCGAATAATAATTTTTAAGCCTTAAATGTTTCTTTAACAAAAATATTTCGTTAAATAAAGACCTCACAATAAGCAAATATAAACTAGACATTAGACAACTAACGTTTAACGCTTTTGGACTTATATGGAAGTCCCACCACTGCTCAAAAGTATCATCATCATCGTCATGAATGATCAGCTCATATACGTCGCACTGCTGGGTACGGGCTTCCTCTACAACTCAGAGGATTTAGGCCTTAGTCTTTAAAAGAGGTATGCAAAAGTGTATTCCTACACGTGGTTTTTTATTGAGCGTAATAGAGAGTGACTCCAAAAAATGTGTACGTTTCTAGAGTTCTTATTGCAATTGAGAATTTAATATCTACATATAAACATTATACCTCACTTGAAATCAAACTCGGGACCTGACAATCGCACGTCGCTCTGTGTTGATTTTCATTTTGAGTAACAATAATATTCGATTTACTTTCAATGCTTGGTCCAAAGAGTATGTCGTCTGTATAAACGCAGGCTGATTCCGGAAAGGGACAATGGGAACACTTGAATAAGTCACCCTCTTGAGAATGTCATCTCTTTAAATTATGATTATGAACGCATATTCCTATGCGATGGGATGCACGTACAAATAAAATGACGGCAATTAAAAACTTCACACAATTTAAAACTAGTTTAATTTTTTAAAATGTTCGAGTATTTAATTTTTTTATTAAAACTTTTAATATTGAAAATGTTACAGGCTTCATACGAATGTGTGGATGAGTCGAGTGTTTCACGCTTCGCTGGTTATAATGCAGGTGAATACATATATGACTAGGTCATGAGGCATTTATACAACTTATTTTATTTAAATCCAACGGGAATATTTTGTAGAAAATTACCACCTGGTTTGTTTAAAAATATTTTTAATTTTAAATATAGAAATATTACAAAAACTGGCGTTATTTTTTACAAATTTAAAAAAGATTATATTTGAATTTGTGATTTATAATTTTATGCTCAGCATATAGACGGGATCCTGGAGATGGTATTAGGTTTTCATTTTTAACAAAGTCAAAAGCAATTTTAATATTTTACTCTATGATAGTAACACGAATGTAGAACGCATCTACATAGACTTTAGCTTTTCTCCCGTTGGGGCAGGCAGAGATTATAAGCCGCTAAACAGCAGTGAAACGTATATGGGCTGATGATAACGACGATGATGAAGATTGAATGTATGGTGCACTCATTCAGTGACAAGGCGTCGTAACTGGTTTTATTGCAGACCAATCGGCAGGTAGAAACAAATAAATTTCGGCCATTAAAATGTGCAATGTCGTTGACCTTGTAAAGGGACTGGCCTGTGTCATAAGTTTGTTTCGCAACAGATGTTTTAAGTTGGAAGAAGCTCATTACATTGTTTCTTTACGGCTAAGGCACATAAGTTGGAAAGTGGTATTGAGAGGGCCAATGTATGGTTCTCGGGTCGACGAGGACAGCATGGTAGCAAGGGAAAACGTATTAAAACATTTCTGGCGAAGTACAAGAATATACATGTATAGGTATATAAACTGTGTAAGTATATAATAAATAAATACACCCAACAGTCACATACATAGTTATGACCCCACACTAGGATACAAGTCCTGTGTCGTGGGCATCAAAAACTACGAGTGACTTTTTGGTCTTCAGTTCGGTTTCGGTCGTCAGCTTATTTATATGTGTCGTTAATTTTATACCTCGTGGTCTCGCGGTACATGTATGTGCCGTGCGATCTAGAGGTCCTGGGTTCGATTCCCGGGTCGGGCAGCGTTATTGGGTTTTTCCATTAGGAAATTCTCAGTAACAGCACGGAGTCTGGAAATGTGTCCGAAAAACGGCAATAGGGCCGGCCCCCTATTACGTGGGACTGATACATACCTGGCGAAATGTGAGTGCAGAAATGCACCTCTGCCTACCCCTTCGAGGAATACAGGCGTGAGTTTATGTATGTATTTTATTTCAATACTATACTGAGCCAAATTACTCAATATTTTCAGTGTTCGTCGAGCTAAAGCATTTGCGACATAAAAATCGTTTTTCAAGGACCTTAAGAGCCGGGTGGATCGATTTGTAAATAAAATAACAAGTGTTGCTGAACCGGTTCAAAACACATTCGTGTGGGCCTCACAACATAAAAATAATAAGTAAAAAGTATTCCACAAATACCAGTTTCGGTTTATTTATAAAACAGTATTAAAACATCGAAATGCCCAAGTAGGCTTCTGTTAACTCCGCAAATTTATTTTAGTACAAATGAATGGCGTTTTACATAATATAGTGTATATTATAGTAGTGATTAGACTGCTCAGAGTCACTCAACGAGCTATGGAGAGGGCTATGCTCGGGGTTTCCCTACGTGATCGAATCAGAAATGAGGAGATCCGTAGGAGAACTAAAGTAACCGACATAGCCCAGCGGATTAGCAAGTTGAAGTGGCAATGGGCCGGGCACATAGCGCGGAGAACTGATGGCCGATGGGGCCAAAAAGTTCTCGAGTGGAGGCCACGTACCGGAAAGCGCAGCGTGGGACGTCCTCCGACAAGATGGTCGGACGACCTGGTGAAGGTCGCGGGACGTCACTGGATGCAGGCTGCTTCCAACAGGTCCTTGTGGAAGTCATTGGGAGAGGCCTATGTCCAGCAGTGGACTTCGATTGGCTGATGGATTGGATCAATTGGACCCTTGGGGATAAGCGCGTGAAGATCGCGGCGATCACGGGTTCAAATCCAAGGACGTTAGTCTGAGTATTCGAATTTTTTGTGAATTATAATTGTTATACTACCGCAATTTTACAGTGTAGAAAAACATCGAGAGGAAATCTACACACCTATAAGTTCTTCACAAGGAGCTTCTTAGGTGCGTAGCCTTTTTTTTTTTTTTTGTTCTCGAGGGGAAAGCTGTTTATGGCTCTACTTCCCGCCAGCCCCGGGGGAGGAGGGGGCGGGAAGCGTATGTCGGGGTCACCGGTCTTCCAGCCCGGCGCGCGGCGACGTCATGTCCGCGCAGATGTTAGTGCCGGGCTGGGTCCCTAACAAAATTCCCTAAACCGGCATACCGACCAAAACCCCCCGGTGGCCATCTCCGCGCCGAGTGGGGCGACCGCGGTACGTTGGCGAGAGGCGCCAACCGTAATGCCGCAGCCGCCCGGTGCGCCTCCGAGACGTTAATGTCTCGGCCGTCTCGGAGTATGTAGGGGGCGCAGTTGCACCCCCACTAGCTTGGTTCGGGCGCCCCGGTTGTGAATGGGCGCCCGCGACGTACACAGGCCACAATGCCGCCGCCCCTCTCGGGGTCACTTTCAGTGAGGACGCGCCGCCCCCGCAGCGCGCCCAGCGACCCCAAGGGCCCCTTTGAGTCGCCTTTTACGACAGGCAGGGGATACCGTGGTGGGATTCTAACGCCCCCTTGCCACAGGGCAGTTAGGTGCGTAGCCTGCCAAATTCCACCAGGCCAGCGTGGTGGACTAACGCCTGACCCTTTTGACGTGGGACCACGAGGCAGCCTATTCAATATATAATATATTTACATTGTTTATTATAATCAATTGACTTAAAATACTTTAAGTAACTTAATTCTACACTCTAACTTCCTTTAAAAACTTATTTTAATTGTGAACACATAACTTTATGTTTACTCTGTGTAACGTAGGATGTTCCGCGTCAATTTCCCGTCTTTAAACGTAAGGTTATGTGGAATATTAGCTAAATAAACCAATATGAATATCGCAATGCTCAACGAATACGGATTGACAGATAATGAACCTTAATCGTAAAGTTTTAAGGTATATTTTGCATTTATAGTAGCAAAGACAAAGACTAAGTTTGCGCGTGAGCATTCAAGTTCAGTGTTACTCAAACCGCGCTGACTGACGCGCGGATTCTTGTTTTTAAAAGCGCGAAAGAATTTAAATATCGAATAGTGTTTTTTTTATAAGTGGCCAGTGATCAGTGCTATTGTTTTTAATTTATGGTGTTGTGGTTTATTTTGAAAGGAGTTGAATTAAAAATCGTAAGTTTATATATATTTTTTAATAAATGTCAAACGGTTTTTTTTGCATACAGCCATACGACAAAAAAAAGGAAGCTATAGGAATTTTATGAAACATTAAATAGTTATAGATATTTTTTTATAAAATTAAATTACTTGAAATGTGTTTTTTATTAGATACAAATAACCAAAATATCATACATACCATTTAATATTTTTAATTCAGTATTTATAATTTTTATAACAGCGGGCACGGAGTCGTTGCTATAAAAATTGATTTTAAAAAAAACAGACCTCTTAATAATGTCAACACAAAAGATCGTATCAGACTTACATTATTATATCGGAACATATAACAACATCACACCGTTGGGCACGAGCCTTTACTATTAAGACGTGTTACGCTTTATTCTCGCACGCTGGTCTATGGCGGGTTAAAGGTCTTCATATTCTTGAAAAATGCGGGCTCATCCCTTCAACAAGTCAGAAGTGTGTCTGGGATTTGAATATAATCGCGATATCCCGACGAACATGCGCCTAATCATCGAGGCCGTCTCACACTTTTTTTAAAATAATATCTTAATTTAAGTATTCTGTCCTTGATAACCGGATTATTTATCGTACGATTTTGTTATTTACTAATGTAGTATTAAATTGCAAATTAAATGTTGAGAATTCGAGAACAATTCACATAGAAATAGAAATTCACACACAACCAAAGATCACAACAGTAATAATTATTTAAATTTCTTTGTGTTATAATTTAAAAAAAAAACACTTGACCGTGGTCTATTTTGCCGCCATTCATATTTCGAAATGAGGTTACGTACGCAGCCAGGAAATGTCATAATAGAAAAAAAGAGCAAAAACTACTTACAGTAATTGAGTAACATCAACTTTGCTCGCGGCAGACCTTCTATCGTGACCATCAAGTTTTATCGCATGCTAATAGTTGTTTATGTAGAAAAATATATTTTAATTATGAACGATGATTTTATAGTTATTTCATTGAAATTTTAGAGGTCATAATATATTTTAGCAAATATTTCCTATAGAATTGTAATGATTTTATAAAAATAATAGTACCTATCAGCTCCGTTTTTGTTTTCCACGGATTTTCTTAACGATTAAAGGAATTGGGCCTAATTAAAAAAACGTATACCTAAGGCATTTTGCAGATTTTGCATTAGTTAATCATTAACTAACTTGATTCGATCGCATGCCTTAGTTTTAATTGGCTTTAAAGAATTAGTGGGAATTGATTGAATTTTAGATATCGTCATTGAAATGGATTGTTTTAAAACCAATATTTTAAATATCGGTATCGCAATAGTGACGTCCTCTCATTTTATTATCTTAAGGATTTTTTTTATAAATTAACTCGACTATCATGTGCGGTCCCACCCACCACCTTAGCAAAATATCAAAACAATTGATAAATAATACAACTGTTTCATTCGGAGAATAGAATCTGTCCATCTCGTTCCATGTCTATTTCGCTGCAGAAACATGTTATTTTTACTCCAACCAATGGACAAAATAATCTTTTTCGTTGCTACTTCTAAACTAAATTTAGCGAGAATAGTTTGGAGTCGCTAAATCTAAAAATTATATTTTATATGTATACAGGACGTTAAAATAACGTGATCGAAAACTAAGACAATAATTATGGTGATTACAATCACATTGGCATTAAAAAAAAATCGACAAAAAGTAAAAAAAATATTTCCTAATAACCACAACTTTTAAATGTACGTGGTGATAAGAAAACGTCAATTTTTTATTTTTTTTCGGGGTTTTTTTTAAACATCAATGTTTTCTTTAGTATACATTGTATTGAATTAATATTTTTTTTAATCAATTCTTATTACATTAGAATTTTTGTTCGCCGTTATGCCTCCGTGCCGCAGTTGATTCGAGCCAGCTGTGATTACAAGACTCGTCTGACGTTAACTAAATGTTCACGAAACATTGTTTAGGCTCCAGATGTTTTAAGACTGAAAAATCGCTCATAGTTCTGATACGTAAGACTTGTATTTAAATGTGGAGTCAGGAATCAAAAAATATTGTTGCACTTGTTCCGTAAATACAACCTTAAAGAAATAAGGGTTTTTCCAATGATAGATAGAAAAAAAATACCATCCAAGAATTGTCTTAGTTAAAGACGTCATCACAAATTGTCTAGAACATTCCACCGAAACCGGCCTTCACGCATCGCTATACAAAAAATACAGCCAAACCAGAAACACTTGAGTTAAAACACTTAATAAGATTTTATCTGAGCGTGTCAAATGACGTCACAAGTTACGTTATGCACTGCCTTGGGTGACGCAAGTTGCATTTTGTAATTTATATCTCGAAACTGGGTTTTTTTGAACCTTGACCTTTGTATGGAGACTTGTTGACGAGACGACAAATGTAATATAATTATTACATACATACATAAACTGACGCCTGTATTCCCTGATGGGGTAGGCAGAGGTACATTTCTACACCCACATTTCGCCAGGTATGTATCAGTCCCACGTAATAGGGGGCAAGCCTATTGCTGTTAATACATATAATTAATCTCGATACTAATAGGATTTTATTAAAGAAATATAAATACTTGAACAAAAGGTAGGTATGCGTCAGAATAGATTTAAATTCTAGGAATAGAATCATGGGATTTTTCAGTGTGCATTCGTAATTAATTAATTCGTGATGGCCTCGAGGTTTAGGCACGCGGTCGAGAATCTCGACGGTCGGGAGTCCAAATCCCAGGCACACACCTCTGACTTTTCGAAGTTATGTGTGTATTCACAATGAATTATCACGTACTTTAACGGTGAAGGAAAACATCGTGAGGAAACCTGCACACCTAAAAGTTCTTAGGCATTTCTTAGGTGTGTAGTCCTCCAACCCGCACTAGGCCAGCGTGGTGGACTAAGGCGTAAACCCTCTCAGTTGTAGCGGAGGCCCGTGCCCAGCAGTGGGACGTATATGGGCTGATGTTGACATGATGATGCATTCGTAATTATCACCAATTTTAATGATAAAGAAAAACATCGTGATGAAACCTAAATGTATTTTTTCGTGCCGACGCGACAGTCGAATGTTCAAACCCAAAAAATCATTTGTTCCTAATATCTACAACGAAAAACTTGTGATGTCGAAACTATGTGCGACTTTTGTCAGTTTTTTTGTATTGTTATCACTCGAGTTTGTGTTATTTAGTTTTATTTTTGTTTCTAAATTCGTGAATTATTTCATGATGTTTTTATCCGTCGCAAAAGCCGTGTAGATGTAAAACTACAAAAGTTTATTTATTTAATTTTTATTTATTTAACACATCAACAAAATAGTATGAAATAAATGAATTGGTATATCAATTAATTTCTTAAGTTCTCCTTAATTATATTTAGTGATAAGACAATCTGTCCAATTATTCTGAGACTGTATTTTACCTCACCCTCCTTCTGTGTGCCAGTATCTATTGTTTTTTTTAATTATGCCAAAGCAAAAAAAGAAAATGTTAGTATCCATTTGTTCATGGTCTAAAAATGTGTTTTACATCATCTCTTCCCACAACAATATGTGAGAAAAGATGCAAGGCTGTTATACATTTATGCTAGCCCGGTAACGTTTAATAATGGCTGGAAACATTGCTTAATTATAGTTATTATTTTTGAAACTAAGTACGGTTTATATCTTGTTTAATTACTGTGTGGTTATGTAGATACAGTCATCTAGTTATTTAGTAAACAAGCGGTTGCCCACAACTCCGTAGTTGAAAAGACGTAAAAAGGATTTTTTCCCTCGCTTTTGCCACCTTTTTCTCGCTGGTCCACTCCTATTGGTCGTAGCAGATGGTATATAGCCGATTATCTTTCTCGATAAATGGGCTATTTAACACTGAAATGTTTTTTTTTCAAATCGGATCTGTAGCTCTTGAGATTACCGCGTTCAAGCAAATACAACAAACAAATTCTTCAGCTTTATAATATTAATAAAGGTAAGCTTATTTTATATTTGAAATTATTTTTATTCCATTGTGGTTAGGAAGGATATTTTAAAATTTAAATTTGGAGAAAAACATATTAATTTATAAAATGAATTATTGCTAGTAATAAGGTTTAAGTGTGCGAATCCATGCCACTTTTGTTTTATAACAGATTTCCGCATTTCTGATTCGATCTTAGGAAATACGAAGAACTTCCATAGCTCTCTAAATGACTGTGTTTACTTCTAAGGTTTACAGTTAGAGGCCAGTTTTAATTGTTGTAATATAAATAATTAAATGTAAAAAATTATCTTGGAATTTTAAGGTCAAATTAAGGAGAGTTATTTTCCTATTTCCACGTCAACATTCATCCATCGCTTACTTACGTGGGACTGATACATACCTGGCGAAATGAGGGTGCAGAAATGCACCTCTGCCTACCACTTTGGAGAATACACGGGTGAGGTAATATATACGTGTTCCTCCTTCGGCCGTCTCTTAAACTGAGAGGTTAGGCCTTAGTCCACCGCGCTGGCCTAGTGCGGGTTGACACTCACCACATGTATATTTTACAACATTGTCGATTAGTTCATTCTAAGCCAAGGATTGCTGACGAGTTTCAACAGATGAGTAACGCTAAATGTGACGAGAGCTGACTGTAATCTATGATTAGTTTCATACGCGTTGCTAAATCATTTTGTAACTTAGTGACAAAAGGTTGAGCTTCACGTAGTGACGACATTTGCGATGTAGCTATTGTTATGAGCACGTAAAGATTCGGTATATTTTGTGTTAAGGAAGGCTGTGTGTTGAAGATAATGAATAAAGCCCTTAAATAATTTGAAGTTTGGTGTGTCTCATATACTTGATATATGATTGTAAAGAGTTATTAAGTATGGATTTTTTCCCGATTTACGTCACCGTGAAAATAATTAGACTAAGGTCTACGTAGATCTAGAGCTTAGATATATACATATATTTTTAAACGGCGATCATGGTTTTGACAGTCAAGTCTTGATTGAATAGAACTGTTTTTTATATTTCATTTATTTGATGTTTTAATTCATATTGTTGGCAATATTACGTGCTCTTTTGAGTTCAAGCTACCCTAGAGACTTCAAAAAGCTCAGACATTCGAGAATGATTGGCAAAGATCTAAAAATATTACGATCATCTAATAAAATAAATAGAATTTATGGTATATAGTTCTTCACACACAATGCAACAAGAATCCCATGTCCTCTATAACAATTCATATTATTGTCCATGAACTACTTTCGAATGTGTGAAAGAGAGAAAATCTATTTCAATACAATAACGTCGAGGAATCAGCAACACTCCAAGCTCGTTTTTCACAACTTTTCAGGAGAGACTCACTTTCCTCCATCAAGGCCTAATTGACTGAAGTTTTTCTCGATATCTATGATGAATGAAATAATCTGTTTTCTCAAAGAAAAATTGTATGTAAAATTTGAATTTATAAAATTGAAAATACGAATCCAACGATGGTATCGTTACTCGATAAAAATCGAGCTCGGTGGTGTTGCTGATTCCTCGACGATAAGTGTCAATTTTTTTTTTACTGCATTTAACAAAAGGAAACATCTTTTAATTAAGTTGGATTTTCTCATGGCCAAAAGTAGTTCCTCCATGTGTCGTAAGATGTCGCTATAATTAAAACGCAATTAAATAATAAAAAAATAATGTACCCATAAAAATAACACATAAAATGTTATTGAATATAATTATAATGTAATATCTATTGTATAATAGTTAAAGTTTTTCTATGTGACCCATTAACACGTGACATTGTTGGAAAAATTAAAGACGTTAAAACATGTTTTATCTATGAAACATCTCAATTAAATGGCTTACAGTAGTTATAAAACTTGTTTTCGTGGACAAGTTGTTTGGACTCCCAAAATAGATACATGTTTTTTTTAATTCTCATACACCGTGTTACCGATAAATGTATTCAAAGTGTAAAACCTTCTATAGTAACTTACAAACGAGTTATTTTATGCGTAGAGTTGGCATATTGACAATGCCTGAATGAAATAAAATATATTTATTTTATCATTATTGACGATAAAAAAAAAATTATAATTATTGACGGTGACTGCCTCGTGGTATTGCGGCACAAGTATGTGCCGTGCGATCTAGAGGTCCTGGGTTCGATTCCTGGGTCGGGCAAAGGGTTATTGGGTTTTTCAATTAGGAAATTCTCAGTAGCAGCACGGAGTCTGGAATTGTGCCCTGATACAAACTGATACAAAACCTGGCGAAATGTGGGTGCAGAAATGCACCTCTGCCTACCCCTTCGGGGAATACAGGCGTGAGGTTATGTATGTATGTATGTATGACTATTGACGGTCTTCGTAAGTGTATCTACAGCTCACTGCTCTGTAAATAAATATTCGTGTACTACTTCATTTCTCGCTCATTAAGGTCACACGGACGTGATTGTTAAATAAACAATCGATGTATGTTGATAGTGGACGTCACAGCTGAAGGTCGTTGCGGATTTAAGTGATTTCTGTCATATTTCATAACATCGGTAGTCAGCGAATATTTGCACATACTTGGTATTTGCACAGATTTTAAATACGTGTAATACGGAGGATAAGGAATTTGCAATATTTTCCTGGCGACTGGCGGTCACGGGTTGGTTTCCCGGTTCTGGCAAAATGTTAGTAGTTTTTATCGATGAAAATTTTAAATAGTACCGCGTTGTCTCGAAATATGCCCGAGAAACGACAAAAAGACCGCCCTCTATTTTACTTTACATAGTTCAGAAAAAATCTCTGGCTACTCTTTCATTGGTACAGGCACGAGTGTATCCCACAAATTTGAGTTATGCACTAAATTAAAAAAAAAAAACCCATTTCCAGATTTATCAAGTGCAATAGATTGCAATCTGTTGGTGGTGTGCAACAACATGAGTCAGCGGCGCGGAGTAAGGTCGATACAAAGTGCAGCGATAGTACCAACGATTTCTGTTGCGTAACGTCTTCTGAGGTATAGCGGCAATAACCTGTTCTTGTTTGTCGATATATTTTGTTGACTACCTCGTGGTCTCACAAGTGTGTACATCGCACGGTAGAGGTCGCGGGTTCAGTTGCCGGAAAATATTATTGGGTATTTTTTAATATGTAATTTTCAATAGCGGGTCGGAGTCTGGAAATGCGTCTAAATGGCGAAATATGGGTGCAAAAATGCACCGATGCTTACCAGTTCGAGGACACAGGCGTAAGTGCGTAATTAGAAGTTAGGACGCCACCTTAGGTTTACTTGGAGTTTTCTGGTTTCCTCGATGTCCTGTTGCTGTCCTGGAGCATTAATAAGGTGATGTCTCCATATCCTTTTGCCTGATCAGTAAACCGAACACGTGTAATCCCACCCCGCACATTTATGTTTAAACAATCTTCAGTAAATCTTTGTCTTATGTTTCTATAATTATTTATTTATCTGTGTATATATGTTAGTTATTCTATTTATATGTATTTATTTAACCAGTTAACTATTTATGCACCTACCTTTTTTTTTTCTATCTCTGCATCACCCAGAGGTTGACTGTTAGAGAATGCCTTTGGCATTAAGTCCGCCTCTATACTTAATATATAAAAAGCATAAATAAATAAAATAAATAAATCTTATATCTACTCATGAACTGTTCTAATTATTAGCTCTTCCGGTTAGTTTTGAGGGAACGTGTAAAGTAGCTGTCGCGTCACGTCGGTGCAAATTACTTAGATATTCGATGTTGCACGTTTTAGCTTGCACTTTAATTATTCGAAGTAACTCATTTATAGTAAACCCATGCAAGTTTTTAGTGTGATTGAGTATGGAATGCGATAAATATCACTCTTGTCATTTACTAGTGTTTTTTACTGCATTACAATGCTCGCACACACGTCGCAAAAACTGTAAGAGATACACTTCCAGATCTTCAGAAGGAAGTGTTTCCTGCATGCCGCAAATTAACCAGATTGTGCTCCTTCTGTTTACCATCTATTTCGACCTATGCAATACATACTTGCAGATCAGCACTTATCAAAAATTCTTATGTATCAAAAATGGATCGATGAATGGATAGCTTTAAAAAATGAGATTTTTAAAAAATTATGGAATCCATTTGTTGCCCTTTCGGGCAAAGCTTTTGCTCAATGGCAAAAGGTTGTAGCTAGCAATGGAGCATATTTGATTAAAATTAATTTATCTTTTTTATAATACAAAAGTATTTCGTTTTTAATATATCCCTCAAAATTAACCGGAAGACCTAATATAATTTCTCTGCAACGAAAGAGTTTTTGTAAAAGTTATGCTGAGAATTTGCAATACTATGTATACATGGTCAAATAAATATTTCTTCAGAATCGTCCGAATCCTTACTGCTCGTAAATATTTGAATTATCCTAACTAGTAACTAAGAAGCAACGGATATGCTAAATTACGTCGTGGCGCACGTGCTCGGAATAAAGCAAAAATAGATCTTGTTAGCGACCTCTTTCGTTTGACTAAGCACGTGCTGATGTTGAATGAAGATCCGATGATATTTAATAATCAAGTTTGAAAAAAATATGAAAGGATGGTGACCCTAATGATTAGTTTTCTTATTTCGAAGACTGGTATAAGACGAAATATCACCATCATCGGTCTATATACGTCACACTGCTGGACACGGGCCTCCTCTACATCTGGAAAGGTTAAGGTCTTAGTCACCACGCTGGCCTAATGCGGATTGGCGGAATACACACCTAAGATATTCCAAATAACTTTTAGGTGTGCAGGTTTCCTCACGATGTTTTTTTCATCGTTAAAGTACGTGGTAATTAATTGTGAATACACACAAAACTTCGAAAAGTCAGAGGTGTGTCTTTGCCTGGGATTTGGTATTCTTGGTATGGACATAGATGAAACGGCACTTTTAATAAAATGGGGCCCGGTCGAAGCCGGGCCCACTCACTAGTTATATATTAAAATAATTCATGGTACAAAGAAACAAAATAATGACACCAAGTATGGACTCAGAGACGTGAAAAACGGCACACCATTGTAAATATTGGCACAAGTCACTTGTTTGTGATCGTCTTTAACAAATGTTAAAGTGACGTAATATTTAGCATTATTTAAAAATATGTCTGCCTCGTTGGTCCCGAGGTCTATGTGCGATCACGCGATCTCAGGTTCGATTCCCAGGCTTGACAGTTGTAACTTTTTTATAGGAATTTCTCAACAGCAGCATGGAAAAGTGCCTGGTAGACAGCTATAGGGTTGATGCCTTGGATGTGACGCATAATAACCCTTCATGTACGAAAAACGTGAGAAAGCACTTTATCATGTGTCCGATCTCAAAGCCTTGCTTGTTAATTGAAATATTATTCGCTTCCTGCCCCGAAGGCTCCTTCAATTTCCATAATTGATACTTTAAGTATAATAGTTACTTTCGCTATGTGACATTTCATTGTTTACTTCGGAATAATGTGAAAGTAATGTTACCGGAAGATTTTCTTTCCTCATGAGTAAGGACTGTTGCGGTTAGCCTTATATTTTAAAGCCAATTGGAGTTATTGAACCAGTAATGGACACTGGGAAAAAGAAAGAGTCTATATGTTTAAAATAAACCTTAACAGGACATGGAAATATTTCATAGTCCTTGAAAAACAAATCATAAATTTTTTGTAGTATGATTAACGTTTGATAATTGTTACCAAGTTGGTTTAGAGGGCTGCTCAAGACCGGGATGGTTGGCGTTTTCTTGGGGAGGCCTACGTTCAGCAGTGGACGGCGATAGGCTGGGTATGATGATGTATGCTGGTTTAGCAGAGTAACAGTGCCAACTTAATGTTACATAACATTTTGTAACAAAATTTTACTGATTTACTATCAAATTATAATTTTAATTTTAATAATTATTTTCCGGTGTATAACTTTAATTAACCTCACTAATAAGATCTTTATTTTTTTTATATGAATCATATGAATTTTCCGGCTGTTATTTCAATATTACCTTGTATAATGTTTTATGAATTAACTAAGAAAATTGATTTGATTTGCCACATTCTTTTCGAGTCAATCTGTTTTTGAGTGTAGGCTTACAAATAAACAAAAATAATACTAGGCGTAATTAATAAAATGTCACTTTTCATACTGATATATAACAGAAAGGATGAGGCTTAATTATCTTGATAAAATTCATCTTTATTATATTTTTATTTGACAGCCCCGTGGCGCAGTTGGCTAGACACCAGCTTGCGATACGAGAGACCGCGGGTTCGATCCCCGCAACGAGACAATTTTTTGTGTGATCCACAAATATTTGTTTCGGGTCTGGGTGTTTGTGAGACCCAAAAGTCTCTCGTAGTTTCTGATACCCACGACACAAGACTCGTATCTTAATGTGGGGTCAGAACGATGTATGTGACTGTTGGGTGTATTTACTTACTTATTGACAAATGTTTAATTAATGAGTCAATGGCCCAAGAACTCTTAACCTTAGAGCTGACTGAATTTTCCAAATAATTGTTCGATAGATTTAATATAAGTAATTGGGATTGAATTCCCAGAAGATTCCTAGATCACGCGTAGGCCGTTAACTCAGAGGCAAACAATTTCGCACCTCATTGCTTGTTAAAAAGAAGCAATATTATTTTGCATTTAGTTTAATATGTAGGTGATTATAGTTATTCTTAGGAGTTTCTGGCTTATCATAGTCTCTATGATGACCTTATTATGGTTATTCGGTTTCTGGATCGGGTTTATAACAAAATTCTCAGTATTAGGTACCACTGAAATAGGGAATTTGGAAATATGCCCAAATAAATTACTTCCCATTTGAGATAAAGCTGACGAAATATGGGTGTACAAATACATCCCTACCACCGCTTTGTTTATACACGCACGAATGATCATCATCATCATCATCAGCCCATATATGTCACACTGCTTGGCACGGTACAACTTTACAACTGAGATTGTTTAGGCGTTAGTCCACCACGCTGGCCGTGTCCGGATTGGCGGACTACACACCTAAGAAATTCCTAAGAATTTTTAGGTGTACAGGTTTCCTCACTATGTTTTCCGTCACCGTTAATATGTGATAATTCATTGTGAATACATAACTTTGAAATGTCAGAGGTGAGCCTGGGGTTTGAACCCGCGACCGCCGAACTTTGACCCGATCGCGCACAAACCTCGAGGCCAATGTAAAACTTATAAAAACTAAGACGCGACGAACAACAAGCCAACGCCAGATGTATTAGGCGCGTTTGCCAAACAAAAGGAGTTGGACGTAAGGTCGTCGGCGTTCGACCATGGCTACCATTCACGCAACCCACGTCATTATGCCGGCTAAACATATACCACAGACTGATCAAACATACGAACATCCTACACTGGTAAATTTACTAGTCTTTGAGTATTAATTAGTGAGGTAAGCGAGCGATTAAATAACCTTCTCCGTTGCTGCACGTCTATCATCATCAGCTCATATACGTCCCACTGATGGCCACGGGCCTCTACAACTGACAGGGTGGAGGCTTTAGTCCACTACGCTGGTCTAGTGCGGGTTGGCGGACTGCACACCTAGGAAATTCCTAAGAACTTTTAGGTGCGCAGGTGTCATCACGATATTTTCCTTCACCGCTAAAGTACGTGGTAATTCTTTGTGAATTCTGCAAGTCTAAATCCCAGTTAAAATCCAACGACTTATATGTATTCGATCCTGCAATTGAACCAAAGACTTATACCGAGACACCAAAAGAGCAGATCGCATCCTCAGTTGGTCATCTTTGTAATAATAAGTAAATAAACACACCCAACAGTCACATACATAGTTCTGACCCCACATTAAGTAAGTAATTCTACCCATCCCTTCAGGGTTTCAGGCTTGTGATTAATTAAAATGCGAAAAGGGTAAAAAATATGAACAGCAATTTCAGCATTGTCAAAGTAATTTTCAGTATGGAAATTCCGTGTTTAGTATGCGAGAACGGTAGTGTAAGTGTAATATTTATTCATAAGCTTTAGCCATCTAGCGTGGCGGGGTCGTTGCTCTTGTTTACTCTTACTAATGTCAGCATCTGGAAATCAACCGATTTTCGGACGACGACCCTTGAAACCATTCGGCTACTCGTCTCAGTATGTGGAATATTATTTTTATCGCGTCCAATATATTTGTGAATGTTCAATATATTAAAAGGTTAAAGCCCGAATAATTTTGGGGTCCTTTACTTTTTGTAATATTTTTAACGAACTTTTTTAGGTTCGTTTACAAGAATTTGGTGCAAAGAGAAATGGAACGTATGAATAACAAATAAGGTATATTTCATACAGTCATAATATATTTTCTTTTATGAAGTTTTCTGGTATCAGATTGGACTGGTTGTGTTAAAATATAATGCATGATATACCATATAGCATGAAGAAGTAACTCAGCAAGCCGGCATTAGTGAGTCAAGTGACGAGGGTCTCTCACCATTTGAGGCTTTGTTTAGACAGCGTCGTTCTGTATACTTTGGCGTGCAAGACCCACACTTGTGCCGAGATACCACGAGGCAGTAATGATAGTTGTGGCGAGGCATAATATATACCTAATCGTATGATATTTACTCTGTAATTTTTATACCTTTTGAGTTGAGCTGTTTTTCTTAATATAATATTCTAAAAACTCTAAATGAATTGGCATTATTGCCCGTTTTATAATTTGAAATTATCATATTTTATAATTTGATTTCGATTTTCGGGTTCGATTCCCGGGTCGTATAAATTAGTTTTTGGGTTTTTCCAATTAAATTCTTAGTAACAGCACAAAGTCTAGAATTGTGCCCGAAAAATGGCAATAGGCTCGCCCCCTATTACGTGGGACGAAAACACAATTAGCGAACTTTAGGTGCAGAACTGCACCCCAGCCTACCCCTTCGGGCAATACAGGCGTGAGGTTATGTATGCATGTATATTTATTATGAAATATTATATTAGGCTGGATGCATGCTGCCTCCAACAGGTCACTGTGGAAGTCATTGGGGGAGGCTTATGTTCAGCAGTGGACTTCCTTAAAGACAAAAGTCAAAGTCAAAGTCAAATTATCTTTATTCAAATAGACTTTTACAAGTTCTTTTGAATCGTCAATTTTAAGCTATTTCAAATTAAACTATTGCCGCTTCGAAACGTGTTATCGCTGTGGAGAAGAAACGGCAAGAAACTCCCTCAGCCACACTAAATGTCATTTTTTTCTTAAATAGAAATAGCAATATTATTATTTTTTAAATTATCCAATCCAATCCATCAGCCAATCGAAGTCCACTGCTGGACATAGGCCTCTCCCAATGACTTCCACAGGGACCTGTTGGAAGCAGCCTGCATCCAGCGACGTCCCGCGACCTTCACCAGGTCGTCTGACCATCTTGTCGGAGGACGTCCCACGCTGCGCTTTCCGGTACGTGGCCTCCACTCGAGAACTTTTTGGCCCCATCGGCCATCAGTTCTCCGCGCTATGTGCCCGGCCCATTGCCACTTCAACTTGCTAATCCGCTGGGCTATGTCGGTTACTTTAGTTCTCCTACGGATCTCCTCATTTCTGATTCGATCTCGTAGGGAAACCCCGAGCATAGCCCTCTCCATAGCTCGTTGAGTGACTCTGAGCAGTCTAATGAGGCCCATAGTGAGAGGCCACGTCTCAGTGCCGTATGTCATCACTGGTAACACACAACTATCGAAGACTTTTGTCTTCAGGCACTGAGGTATTTTGGACGAGAAGACGTCGCGTAGTTTCCCGAACGCTGCCCAACCGAGTTGGATTCGACGATTGACCTCTCTCTCGAAGTTGGACCTGCCTAACCGGACCACTTGTCCCAAATAGACATATTCGTCTACAACTTCGAGAGTCGAGCCCCCAACTGCGATTGGGGTGGGCACAACATGGACATTCGACATGATTTTCGTCTTGTCCATGTTCATTTTAAGACCCACCTGTTGAGAGACTCGATTGAGGTCTTCGAGCATAGTGCTAAGGTCTTCCAGCGATTCTGCCAAGACTACAATGTCGTCGGCAAACCGAAGGTGTGTGATATACTCGCCGTTGATGTTGATGCCGAATCCTTTCCACTGCAAGAGCTTGAAGGCGTTTTCCAGCGCGGCAGTGAACAGTTTCGGAGATATGACATCTCCCTGTCTCACGCCTCTCTGTAGTGGAATAGCCTTCGTGCTCTGATCTTGTACTCGGACCGACATGGTGGCGTTGCTGTATATGCTTTTCAACACCTCGATGTACCGACAGTCAATGTGGCACCGCTGGAGAGACTCTAGCACAGCCCAGGTCTCGATCGAATCAAAGGCTTTCTCATAGTCCACAAACGCTAAACAAAGCGGCAAGTTATATTCCTCGGTTTTTTGTATAACTTGCCGAAGCGTATGGATGTGGTCTATGGTGCTAAAGCCTTTTCGGAAACCGGCTTGTTCGGGAGGCTGGAAGTCATCAAACCTGCGTTCGAGACGATTGGTGATGACCCTCGAAAACAACTTATAGACATGGCTCAGGAGCGAGATGGGCCTGTAATTCTTCAGCAAAGTGTTATCACCTTTTTTGAAGAACAGTACCACCACGCTCCTGCTCCATGCCTCTGGCGTTGAGCCCTCGAGGAGAACGGAATTGAAGAGCCTCTGAAGGACTTTAAGTACCGGCGTTCCGCCCGCTTTCAGAAGCTCTGAAGTGATTCCGTCCTCACCCGGCGCCTTGTTGTTCTTAAGTTGCTTCAGGGCCATCTCAATCTCACACAGGCTGATGTCCGGGATATCATCACTGAAGTGGCGGATCAACTCGGCTCTCGGGTCTTCGGCCGAGCTAACAGTCGGTTCGGCAACCGAGGTGTAAAGCTGTCCGTAGAACCTCTCGATCTCCCTTAACACCTCTGCCCCCGTCGACACTACGCTGCCGCCCTCCGTCTTCAGCCTAGACAACTGTCTTTGCCCAATAGACAAGTCTCTTGCAAACACTTTGGAGCCTCCGTTCCGCTCAATTGTCTCTTTAATGCTCACAGTATTGTGAGCACGGACATCGTGTCGCAAGGACTTCCAGATCCGTCTATTGAGCTGACGATATGCTTCGGCGTCCTCGGAAGACTGCAGCGCCATAGATCGACGTTTGGCCATAAGGTCAAGAGTGTGGATCGAGAGTTTTTGAGGTCTATCTCTACGGCGAGGTCTAAAATGCTTAGATCCCACCGTATGGACAGCTTCTACCAAACCGCTGTTTAACTCGTCCACTGCAAGGTTTTCTTCTAGACAATCAAAGCGATTTCGAAGCTCGAGTTGAAAGCTCTCGGGGTTTTGGATATGAGCGCGAGTAGGTCGGAGCGTAGACTTCATCATGCGACGCCTTTCTAGCTGGACGTTGATATCCAATGAGCCTCTAACCATTCGGTGATCACTGCCGGTTTTCACCCTGTTGATCACAGAGACATCACTGAATATCCGTCTATTCGTCGTCAAGATGAAATCTATCTCATTTCTCGTAGAACCGTCAGGACTCAGCCAGGTCCATTTCCTGTGAGGCGGCTTCTGGAAAAAAGAGTTCATCGCGAAGAGTCCCTCTTTCTCCAGAAAGTCGGCCAGCCTCTGACCCCTGAGGTTCCGTTGCCCATGTCCAAATTGCCCCACTTTCAACTCTGCATCGCTTCTCTTGCCCAACTTTGCGTTGAAGTCCCCCATAACAACATTGAAGTAGGTTTTGGAAGTATGTATGGCCCGACTTATGTCCTCATACATCTCCTCTACTTCTTCATCTGGGTGTGTCGAGGTCGGCGCGTATACCTGTATGACCTTCAACGAATATCTTTTCGATATTCTGAGTATAAGGTACACTACCCTGCTCGACACACTTTCGATGGATACGATGTTGTTGATGAGAGACCTGTGGACGAGAAATCCGACACCTCCTCGGGACTGTTGGTCGTCCCCCCGGTAGAAGAGCAGGTTACCGGACTTCAGGGTTATCGTGTCCTCCCCGATTCTTCGGACTTCCGACAACCCCAGAATGTCCCAGTGTAACCCGCTCAATTCTTCTTCCAGTTCGACAATCTTCTCGTCTGTCCTCAACGTGCGTATGTTGTGTGTTACCAGGGCCAGTCGTCGTCGGGGGTGGTAGCCGGGGCCAACCCGGGGATTCTTAGCACCCCCTGCCCCGCCGTAACCATGGCCGCTACCGTAGCCAGGAATAGCGGGGCTGCCGGGGACTGGGGGCCTGGTCCTGGTTGTACTCATTGTGAGGTAATTGCCAATACTCGCCACGCTTGGCAGGCGGGTTGGCGAGCGCAGGAGGGGACTCGCGTTGATGACGCTGCTGCCCGTCATCAACCGGGGAAAGGGAATAGGGTGTGTGGGTAGAGGGTGATATGGGAAAGGAAAGTATGGCCTGTAGGAGTGGATACTGCAGTCACGGAAGGGGAGGTTGGTAGTGACTGCAGTAGCTCGGGGAGGTCGAGGTCGCGTACTCGAAGCACCTATTCTAGGGTAGGCCATGACCACTAGATAGGAGCATCCCTGACCATTTTTAAATTAACATAGTTTCAATTTTACATGATATATGTCATAACGATACAAGTCATAACGATACATGTCATAACGATACAAACTGTAGCAACACAATACAACTCCGATCAATTTACTTACCTACTCCCAAGGCTTATTATCTTCAATAAAGTCTGAAATTTTATAGTATGCTTTTTTGTGAAGTTTATCTGTAATTATTATCTTAGGCTGATGGATTGGATTATATTAGTATTTACAGTGAAACAATACAATTGCCACTTGCTAATTTTTACACGCCTCCTCTGTTGTGTTTCCTGAAAAACATTGCGTAATCCATTGTGTATGTTAAGTATTAGCGTGTGAAGTGGGTATTTTTTATATTTACACGTCAGTTAATAAAAGTGAATTTTAAGGTTGTATGAAGGCGATTTAACAAACGAAAAATGTCAGTACAATAATTTTACTGTGTGGGGACACTAGTCAGTTAGGGGGTAACGAAGGGGTAAAGGTGGTAGAAAAACTAATAAACTAAACAACTAACATAACTATAAAATATAATAAACTAAAATATGTGCCGTGGGATCTAGAGGTCCTGGGTTCGATTCCCGGGTCGGGCAAAGTGTTATTGGGTTTTTCCATTAGGAAATTCTCAGTAACAGCACGGAGTCTGGAAATGTGCCCGAAAAACGGCAATAGGCTCGCCCCCTATTACGTGGGACGAAAACACAATTAGCGAACTTTAGGTGCAGAAATGCACCTCTGCCTGCCCCTTCGGGGAATACAGGCGTGAGTTTATGTATGTGTATGTATGTAACTAGATAATATAGTATTTTTTAAGGCATACAAACGTTTGTCCTCTATAGCTTATCATTGGATGTCGGGGGATGTTCAAAAAATTTGTAGAATATATGAACTTATTGTGTATCACTATAATGAGAAAACTCTTTGCAAAGAAATGCAAGAACTCTATTTCTGACTGACAAATTTAAAGCGATTCAGCTACTTAAACAGATGCCAATGCCAATGTCACCTACGCTTTAGTATTAAAACGCGAAAAAACAATTTTCGATTGAACAACACGCAAACTTTTGCATCTCAACCCGATACATTTGGATCATGATCATGGGCACAATCCCTCAAGGGCAGTAACCACGTCATACATTCCAAACATGGTGATTTTCCATTGATATTAGCATTGAACACGCAAACGCAGCGTTTTTACGTATTAAGGAAATGCGACCTTATTATCTCCGGCTTTGTTGAGGTTGCATTAGTAATTCTTTATAATTGTGAGTAAGTTGAGTTCAGACTTGCGAAACATTTTGATAAATTCTTAATAATAATAATCATCATCAGCCCAAATACGTCCCACTGCTGGGCACGGGCCTCCTCTACTACTGAGAGGGTTTAGGCCTTAGTCTACTACGCTGACCTAGTGCGGGTTGGTGGACTACACACCTAAGAAATTCCTAAGAACTCTTAGGTGTGCAGGTTTCATCACGATGTTTTCCTTCACCGTTCAAGTACGTGACAATTCTTTATGAATACACACATAACTTCTAAAAGTCAGAGGTGTGTGCCTGGGGTTTGAACACTCGACCGTAGAGTTTAGATCACGCCTCTAAACTCAAAGGGGTCGACAGCGACAGCGTTTTTATTCAAGATTCGCAAGCAATTTTAGTTCAACGTAATATAAGGCGATCATATGGGCATTTATAGGGCACATTGCCGGACTTCGTGCTGCTAGTTACTATTTATTGACGGAATTAAACACTTTGTCTGATTCAAGAATCGAGCCTGGGTTCTCCAGATCCAACGGCACTGACATCTAATATACACTCATGCTTCAGTGAGTACAGTCGAGGGCTGTTTTTCGAAATAAAACATCTCCTTATTAAATTATAACTAAACACAAATATCTTCATGTATGATCTCACAAACAAATTTAGACAATGGGAAATAAATCATCTTATTATTCTTTAATTATGCAGTTCCAAACCTTCAACGTTGTACCGTGGAAAGATTTAGAAATATCTAATATAAAAATAATTTTAATGTGGTATACACAAAGTATATTTTAGTTTATTTTTGACATTAATTGTCAACTGTGTAACGTAACTTTAAAATATTTACTAAGTTTTGCTTGTGACTCCATCTCCACAGAATTTGAAATTATGTTTCATTCAGCTCTACTGCTGGGCACGGGCCTCCTTTACAACTTAGAGGGTTTAGGCCTTAGTCCACCACGCTGACCTAGTGCGGGTTGGCGAAAGTAAATGATAATTCATTGTGAATACACACATAACTCCGAAAAGTCAGAGGTCTGTGTCTGGGGTTTGAACCTGCGACCGCCGCTGTTCTCGACCACGTGCCTAAGCCTAGAGGCCATGAAATTTCTAACGTGTATAGTCTGCCAACTCGCATTAGGCCAGCGGACTAAGGCCTTAAACGCTCTAAGTTGTAAAGAACGCCCGTGCCCAGCAATGGGACGTATATGGGCTGATGATGATAAAGTACAAGGTACAAAAAAGGCATAACAAAAAAATACACAGACACAACAGAGGTTAAACACAAAATACTACAAGACTCAAACTAGAAATATTCGCAACGTCACAGTCCTAATAGCTAGGTTAATTTATTATTAATTGACCTCATTAGTGAAAATAGATCGTTACGACAGTTGTATCCATTATTGTATTTCTTGGACGTGGTGAGGTAGTGTCAGTTATATAACTAAGTGGCAGTGCAATTATGGATGTGATACACCAAGATACAATAGCTTTAGGATTGGCTGATTATGGATCAGAGGATGTTGGTTATTACTTTGCAAAAGGTAAGCTACCAAACTACTTGCGTAAAAAACATTTTTTCAGAAAGAAGTACTTCTATCGATGTCAATAAAAATGCTTAATTTTTTTTTTTTTTTATTCTGGCACGGCAAAGTGACTCCACTGTACCTGATGGTAAGCACAGTGGAGTCCAAAAAATTACTACCGACCAGCGAGAAACGATATGGTCACCCGCTGGTCGACACAATCATTCCGGCCTGCACAAATGCTTCTTCACGCTTCGCTTAAAGGATCCAGGATCATAGGAAGGAGGGAACACGTGAGCTGGCAAACTATTCCACAGCTTGATGGTGCGGCAAAGGTAAGAGTTGGCGAACTTTTTGGTTCGAGCCGCGGATGTTGTAACCACAAAGCTGTGGCTTCGCATGCCAGCACGCGTGGTTCTGGTAAGGAAAGGAGAGGATGGGACAAGCTTAAACAATTCTTCAGAGCATTCACCATGATACAGACGGTAGAACACGCTAATTATAATATTTGTGAAGAAGGATGTCGTTTATTTGTATAAAATCATTCAAAAAATTATCGAAGACAACATAATTATATTATGTTTGTTTCATATATGTATCTCTTAATTTGCACCTATATTATACATTCTCTCTTATTGTACATACTGCCCTCCCATATAAATCCATTTTGAATGTCCATCCTAAGTTTATCATAAGGCCGCTATTTGTACTCTTTTCTAGTAGATTTCTTTTTACTACTGTTAGTAAATGACAACAAAGTGTTATAAATAAATAAATCATTACATACTTTTATCGCCTGGTGAGGGATACTAGCAGTGTTTTCTTGCAAATCGAACTGTCCCGCGTCTGTAGAAAAAAAACGGATAGTAGTAATTTTAAGTCTCTCTTATGATTTTATTAGGGATAAATAAACTAAAATAAATAAATACACCCAACAGTCACATACATAGTTCTGATCCCACACTAAGATGCAAGTCTTGTGTCGTGGGTATCAGAAACTACGAGAGACTTTTCGGTCTCACATACACCCAGACCCGAAACAAATATTTGTGGGTCACACAAACATTTGTCTCGGTGCGGGGATCGAACCCGCGGCCTCTCGTTTCGCAAGCTGGTGTCTAGCCAACTGCGCCACGGGGCTGTCAAAGGGATATCATATAATATCTTCATATAGTTATATAGTTTTGACCATAATCTTAATGAAATTAATGACTAAACTTTTGAAACTGTATAGTAAAGAATAAGGCATGGATGGCGGATGTAACAAGGCTAAACTAAACGACATAATTAAAGGCAATTATTCAAATTATTAAAATATGAATTCGAAGTAAATGACTGTTATATTTTATAAAAAATATATGAAATATTTGTCCGGCTTACAACTCGTTTGAAATGTCTTGAGAAATTAGTGTAAATGTCATTTAAAAGTAATTATTACTACACTGGAATATTGCACTATAGACATATTGGGTTTTTACTGTAACGGTTATTCACGGAATATGATTTGAACATAACAGGATCTGAGAGAGTTGACTCATTATTTTAACAAACTGTGTTAAAGTGGTAATATTGCAAGAAGTTTTAAATTTATTCTGTCGGTATATGTATTAAAAAAATAACCAAGTTTGAATTGAACTCGTGTGGTGGGTTTTCTTCACTACAATTAAATATACTGGTATGTTAAATCTGATCCGATCATTTAAGAATTACTAAAATTTTCGAACACTTTAGCCTAGTCGAATAACGTATTTTGTTTTTTTTTACAGTCAAACTTTAACCGTACGCATTCAATAATCTATAGTCACAGACAGACACATAATACTATAGTTTTATGTATTTTTCCTTGAGTTTAAAGCTCTAAAAATTACAGAAAAAGTTCATAATTGATGGTCCACACCCACCAAATAAAAATATTCTGGGTTATATCAAGAACTCCGTATTCGCTATGCTAACCACACATTACACAATTTGTGGCAACACGTTCGAAGAATCATAACTGTGCAACACTCGTCCGACCTTCGGAACGGAAAGTTTTTACAGCCATCGGGATCGTTTTAGATTTGTGAATCGTGCAAGGTTGACAGTAGAGGCGGTGGGGTTGCCAGTTTTGGAGATTTACAGAAATGTTTTGGATTTTGTAATGGTTAGTGCGTGGGCTTTGAATTTGGCGGTAAATGTTAAGGCTTTGTGTCATTGTTGTGAAGATTTTGTTGTTTTTAGATATTGTTTTTTTTTGTTTGGTTTTGCAATAAATGTATAGTGTGTAATATGTGTGTAAGCAATAATATGTGTGACAGTTTTATCCTTATAGTATTGTATGATATAATTCATGGTATTCACTTCTGAGTGGTGTAGTGTCGCCTCGTTTTTTCAGGTGTTTGGTTCTCGTATGATTGATTTATGTTCATTTGCATTTGTTACATGTATATACAATATACTTGCTATGTCGCGTATGTAGAGGCTGCTATTCCCACAAGACTCGATGCTCGGATACGTTTGTAGTTCAGGCAAATATTTGTCTTTCTGCAGTGGGTTGGGAGTAATTGTTGCGCAATTCTCGAAATTCTTACTCGTATGTTGTCTATATCAATTTCGATATAGAATGCCCTATTGAAATGCAAATACTAATAGTCGCACTCACGTCTGTATTCCCCCAAATGATAGGGAGAGCAGCATACACACATTTCGCCAATATTTTTTTTGTCCCACGTAATATTGGCCAAGACTATTGCTGCTTTCTGCAGAATAAGTGCAGGTAATGGAAATTTAATAATATTATCATGAACAGTCATTTTCACGTCCATTGCTGGACATAGGCCTCTCCTATTGCATGCCACTGGGCTCAATCTTCGGCCTTGCGGATATCGTAATTTAATTGAAATTTCCTTAAAAAAAACTCAAAACCACTTTGCTCGACTCGGAAATCAACCTTATCTAGGTCGAACAAAACATACTTGCGCTGCGTGAAACTAGATAATAACATTAAGGAAGTATAAACACCTGACGTCATCATGTTGATAAATATAGGTAACGTTTATGCCAAGTAACTAGGATCAAAGGGAAAGATTAAGCAGTACATTCCGTTCTCGTTGCGAATTTGCACGTATGTTAATCATGCTGCAAATTTAATTACCACTGCTCACTAACCTTCATGGGACGTGGAGTGACTGAAAATTAGTATGATCCGGTTAATTGGTACTGCATTATTGATATTCCAGCATAAACGTTCGACGTAGGGTATTTGATAATTGGATTTTTAAGACGTAATTAGACTTGTCTATAAGAGGATTCTTGGAAGAAGTCGGATATATCCAATATGTCAAAAAATGGGTATACTACGTCAGGCCAAGCTAAAGGGATGCATTACTGTTAGAAGGAGGGAACATTTGAAAGCCCCGTGGCGCAGTTGGCTAGATACCAGCTTGCGAAACGAAGACTGCGGATTCGATCCCCGCACCGAGACAAATGTTTGTGTGATCCACAAATATTTGTTTCGGGTCTGGGTGTTTGTGAGGCCGAAAAGTCTCTCCTAGTTTCTGACACGACACCAGATTCGTATCTTAATGTGGGGTCAGAACTATGTATGTGACTTTTGAGTGTATTTATTTATTTAATTTGGTAAGCAGGAAAAAATACCCAGTAACACTTTACCTGACCGGTTATTCGAACAGAGGACCTTTACGCGCGTACACAGTTGTTACTTGTGAACTGTAAGGCTGTAAGATAGATAAGATATTATGAGGCTTCAAATAGTAGTGCTGAGTTTAGTCTGTATTTTTGAATCTGCATTGTTAATAACTAATTTACAATTCAAATGCACTGTTATCGCGTAATCTGATCAAAGTTGTAAGGTTATGAATATTTTAAAACAAAAACAGGAGGTGTTTTTGGCACTATGACGTGGGGAGACATTTTGGCAACAAGCATTTGTTTCTTTTTTGATTCGCATAGTAATACGATATTGGATTGCTTTGTCACGTAAAAACGTGCTTAGAAGTTTAACATTACGAATTGAAAACCCGACATTTTTCGAAAAATCTTATAATAAAATTATTTTGCACCTGTTTTAACAAATCGAAAATGTGTTAAGTTATCATTACTTAGTACTTACTTAACTAACACATGGCCTTGAAAGTTAGTAACCATTAATTTAATCAATAACAATTTGTTTTAAATATAATAATTTTTAATGCTCTGGCAACATTACATATGTAACTGAGAATCAATTATTATTGACGTGAATTTGAAGATAATTGCTTTATGTTTTTTTTTTTTTAAAGCATATCGCCACTTACATTGGAACATAACAGTACGTTATAATACAAGTTTAAAAAAAGGTAGTGAATAACAGACGATTTCTTATAAAAGTCGACAAAAATACCCTTTTCAATGAAGCCAAATTGAAATTCCATGTCATTAAAAACTTCACTAAGTATTCTTGTGGCATTTTGAAGGAGAACTCTTTTATGTTTTATGTGATAGATGCTTGGTAGCTTAGTTTTAAATGGCAAAGTAACGAAGATTATCGAATATCGCAAATAAGGAGCTTCATTTAACAGGATTAAATCGTTTTCATTTTAAGCAAGACATAGCAGATGAAGATAGCCTTAGTGTTTTGATGAAGCAAGACAGAAGAGCAATACGTAAAGCCATATGTAATCAAAGATTGAGGATTAACACATCAAAATCTACATGATGTGGAAAAAAGTGCTAAGATCCATGTACTTGTGGACTAAGATTAATTTTAGAAGCGACAATTAAACATGGTTGTTAAGGCTCCAGTTTAAGGATAATTTTCTTACTTAAATCGAAAAAAATCTTTAAATAGACTCGTACTCAGTTATTAAAATAATATCATATAATTATAATGCCATATACGAATAATGACCATGGCATCAATTCAAATAATGCCTCTTTTTACGCTAATCTTAAAGCATTTTTTCGTGATTACCTCAAAGTCCAAAATTGTAAAAATTATTTAATACGCTTATAAGATTTTTTATTGTCATCAAAATTGTCTTGTTTTGTTTGTCGATGAATGTTAATAGCTCAGACGGCCTTGATACCTTAAAAAAAATATTAGCTTATATTGTATGTCGATTTTTGGTTTTAATATCGATACCAGTAGTGATTGATTTTGCATATAATATTCATTCAGTCAATCATTCACGAGGGTTGTGAATTATTGTGATTTTTCAATTACATTTGGTCAATAATTCGCGAGGGTAGTCGATATTATATGTAGCTAAAAACGAGTGAAAGAGTTCAGTTGTGCGCGAGCAGTCGAAGTGTTTCTTGTAATAAATTGATTGAACCCTTCAAAATATAGATGACCTGGCCGAATACTGAAATGCTACATAATCTGAGGGCGACTTATATTTAAGTGGCTGTTATAATTTAAGCGGTATATACTTAAAAAATGTCATGTAAAAGAACTTTTTGTGGTAATGTTGCCATTTCTGGAAATTTAAGTGGGCATTAGTTAATCACAGTCTTAAAACCGATAAAATAAATGATGTTTCAGTATACCGCTTAAATTATAACAGCCACTTAAATATAAGTCGCCCTCAGATTAAGTAGCGTTTCAGTATTCGGCCATTAAAGTGGTCATGAAGGTAACTTAATCGAATCGAAATGGTGAATATACACACGCCACTGCAACTCCTGTACACCAGGATCGTACACACTATTACCAGGATAATAGACAATAAATACGAGGAAGTGACATCATACTTCTACACCTAATTCCGCTCCTCGAATAGAAATAACATCGCCTCGTGGTTTCGCGGCACAATTATGTGCCGTGCAATCTAGAGGTCCTAGGTTTGATTCCCGGGCCGGGCAAATTGTTACTGTGTTTATCCATTAGGAAATTCTCAGTAGCAGCACGGAGTCTGGAATTGTGCCTCAAAAACGGCAATAGGTTCGCATACCTGATACCTGGCGAAATGTGGGTGCAGAAATGCACGTCTGCCTACCACTTCCGAGAATACAGGTGTGCCGTTATGTATGTATGTAAGGAATTAAGGTGGTCAATTCCTCCAACTCCTCCTTTATACCTTCTTTCTGATTAATTTCGTTGAGGGTTGAAGAGAAATTAGGTTCCCTTAAACTTGCTTTGCTTCAGTGCTAAGTGTCGGTACTGTGCGTGCCGCTGTTGATCCTAGAGCACAGGTGTTACGGTGCAGGGTGTGTGGTGGGACAGGGCCAAAAGTGTTTTTAAAGTAGATGTCCAGGGGAACATGAACTCCCATTTCCTTTAAAGCAATGGTATTATGCATTGTGTATTGCGTCCACGTCTGACTTAAACGCAGTCCTTTTAGCCACTCAAGAGAGGACCTAACAGCTTTTGCATCATTAGTGTGATATGAGTGTAAACAGGAAAATAAACGTAATGACAATTTTTGCCAACAAGGATAATATTACGCAAAACTATTGTGCTCTCAACAACATAACAAGGAAGATATTGACATCATTTCCATTATCTTAATTCACTTTTTATATTAATGTTGATATATTTTCTTATTTTTTTTTATCATAGAATTATTTAAATCAAAAACACTTTTATAAAATTTTGGAGAATTTAATCCGTTGTAAAACCATATTTTTTGTGTTCAAACTAACTTAAGACTAGCTGAAGAATGAACAATACGCACAGTGACGTCATCAGCGTTAAAATACAAATGTGCGAGTGAGATAGCAAGATTGACAACAAACGATGCACAACAAAGAAATAGAATTTTACAACGGTTCCTCTTTACTGTAATTTAAACAGTACTATGATGTTTCGTGTCCATTGTCTCTTTTGTTTGGGGATTTCCGCAGTCCTGTTTCACAATGGCAGGATGACACCTTTATGTATGATATAATCAACGTTATATTAATTCAACGTGAAAAGGTGAAAGAATTGTGAATTATGAAGTAGAATTAGATCTTTTTATAAGTGCAGTAGTAGATAATAAAGGTAGATTAGAGAAATGATAAATTTGTGTGATGTCGTGATGGCCTCGAGGTTTAGGCACGCGGTCGAGAATCTCGACGGTCGCGGGTTCAAACCCCAGGCACACACCTCTGACTTTTCGAAGTTATGTGTCACATTGAATTATCACGTACTTTAACGGTGAAGGAAAACATCGTGATAAAACCTGCACTCCTAAAAGTTCTTAGGAATTTCTTGGGTGTGTAGTCCGCCAACCCGCACTAGGCCAGCGTGGTGGAGAGAGGAGTGCCCAGCCTGGGACGAGGAGCGCAGCGCTCTCGTAGCGGTCGTGGGGAGAGACCTCTCGCTGCCGACTGTGGTCGCCGCCATGGTCAGCAGCCGGAGGTCGTGGAAAGCTATGCTCTCCTTCTGCGAACGTGTCATTTCGCAGAAGGAGAGCGCGGAGCGGGATCGGGAGCAGACCGATCCCGCTCGTCGCAACAGGCGACGTAGGAGGCGCCGGGTCAACACGTAGCCCGGCGCCCAGAGGCCACACGGGGCCGCCGTCCCTACCTTGGCGGCCCCCCAGGTGTAAATAATATATTTTGGTGTGCCTCTTGGCACCGCGCAGAGGCGGTCCCGGAGCAATCCATAGCTCTGGCTTCAGGGTATTCCGGGGCCGCCTCGTTGAATGCGCTGATGGTGGCCGTCGCGGGGTTTTTAGTCGGTATGACGGCGCATTGATTTTGGTAGGGACCCGGCCCAGCGGCCGCCCGAGCACATTCACGGGCGGTAACATCCATGCTGGGTCGGAAGGCGCCGGTGAGTCCGACACACCCTCGCCCCTCCGGGGCGGGATGGTCCGTAAAAGGATTTTCCCCGCGAGAAAAAAAAAAAAAAAAAAAAAAAAATAAGCGTGGTGGAGATAGGGTTAAACCTTCTCAGTTGTAGAGGAGGCCCGTGCCCAGCAGTGGGACGTATATGGGCTGATGATGATGATGATGAAATTTGTGAGTCGACTACGTATGTTGATAGTGGTCGCATCCTACTTTGGATACAGGAGAAATACTATAAAAAACTAAATATGGGCTGAGGCCTAAACCCTTCCAGTAGAGGAGCCCCGTGCCTAGCAGTGGGACGTATATGGGCTTATTGAAACTTTTTTTTTATTGCTGCTCCTATTGGTCGTATCGTGGTGAGCTTATAGCCTTCCTCAATACATGGACTATTCATACAAAAAATAATTTTTCAATTTGAACCTATGGTTCCTGGGAGTATCGCGTTCAACCAAACAAACAATTTATCATGTTCATTTATAAATTACATACATACATAAACTCACGCCTGTATTCCCCGAAGGGGTAGGCAGAGGTGCATTTCTGAACCCACATTTCGCCAGGTATGTATCAGTCCCACGTAATAGGGGGCGAGCCTATTGCCGTTTTTCGGGCACATTTCCAGACTCCGTGCTGTTACTGAGAATTTCCTAATGGAAAAACCCAATAACACTTTGCCCGACCCGGGAATCGAACCCAGGACCTCTAGATCGCACGGCATATACTTGTACCGCGAGACCACGAGGCAGTCATTTATAAATTATTATACATTTAAGCCCACTTTTAATCTTCTTATAATATTTTGGTTTACGATTGTACAAATTCTAAAACAACAATTTTTTTCTTTACAAACAATTATTTTCTTTTTAACGTTTATGTGACCTCTGCCAAAATAGTCATCGCTGATTCAAAAACAATAGGTAAAAACAGCATTATACTGGTTACTTCACATGACTTGCATAATTGCGTTCTTGTCTGTTAATTACAAAAAAGAAACTTTAAGATGTTGGCAATTACAATATTACCTACATTAACTACAGGATCATCATCATCATCATCATCATCAGCCCATATACGTCCCACTGCTGAGCATGGGCCTCCTCTACAACTGAGAGGGTTAAGGCCTTAGTCCACCACGCTGGCCTAGTGCGGGTTGGCGGACTACACACATATGAAATTCCTAAGAACTCTTAGGTGTGCAGGTTTCAACACGATGTTTTCCTTCACCGTTAAAGTACGTGATAATTCATTGTGAATTCACAACTTAACTTCGAAAAGTCAGAGGTGTGTGCCTGGGGTTTGAACCCGCGACCGTCGAGATTCTCGACCCATACCTCAAGGCCATCACGACTTCAGGATAGTGAGTATCTAATAACAACGCTTGCAGGCATTGACCGAAAAAAGATGAATCTTAAATTTAAAAACATAGAGGATATAATTAAAAGTAATATACAATTACTGTAGACAGTTGTTGTGTTGTTGTTTTTATCATACTATTGGTGATCCCAAAATCATGCTATTAAATATGTTCAGTCAGCCCCGTGGCGCAGTTTTCCAGACATTAGCTGGTCTAGTCTCTCGTGATTTAAAAACTTCTAAGTTGTAAAGGAGGCCCATGGCCAGCAGTGGGACGTATATAGGCTGATGATGTGGGGTCAGAACTAAATAAAAAATAGTAATACCCATAATGCATATATTCACTTAATTTGTCATATAAGCAAAAGAAAAAAAAAAATTTTTTCAAATAAAACTTAACTCTATTGCAATTCTTTGGCACGGCATCGTCATAAAATATATACGGCTATCATCATCATCTGCCCATATACGTCTCACTGCTGGGCACGGGCCTCCTCTACCATTAGTGGGTTAGACCTTAGTCTAACGCTGGCCTAGGGCGGGTTGGCGGACTACGCACCCAAGAAATTCCTAAGAACTTTTACGAGTCCAGGTTTCATCAAAATATTTCCCTTTGCCGTTAAAGTACGTGATAATTCATTGTGAATACACACATAACATGCAATATTCAGAGGTGTGTCCCTGGGGTTTTTATCCCGCAATCGAGGAGATTCTCGACCGCCTAAGCCTCGAGGCCTACTTGTTTTTTGTATGTTTAGTTTAAATTGTTAGGCGATACAATCAAAAACATGTGGATTTAATAAATGTCAAGAATTTGGAATCACTCTGTATACGTTCCCTTGATCCACAAATAAATCAGTTCAAAAGTATCTATTCGCCTTTGGCGTATCTAAGCAGAAAAAAAAACATACCTAAACTCACGCCTGTATTCCCCGAAGGGGTAGGCAGAGGTGCATTTCAGCACCCACATTTCGCCAGGTATGTATCAGTCCCACGTAATAGGGGGCGAGCCTATTGCCATTTTTCGGGCACATTTCCAGACTCCGGGCTGTTACTGAGAATTTCCTAATGGAAAACCCCAATAACACTTTGCCCGACCCGGGAATCGAACCCAGGACCTCTAGATCTCACAGCACATGCTTGTACCGCGAGACCACGAGGAAGTCAAGAAAAAAAACCTCTATAACAATTAAGTTGAATTGAGTTAAAATGATTACGTCATTCGTCAGCTTGCAGAATCAGTACAAAAACAAATAAACAAAACGCTACACAGATATATAATGAAATACTTGATGTAAACTTGTAAGAAGTAATGGTAACGCCGAAATATTAGCAAACATTGGTTTCATAACGTTGCTTAATATGGACATGCCCTGAATGGCACATCCGAGCCGCCGAGTCGTGTCGAGCGCCTATCACTGGTTAGGCGCTGTTCAGATACATAGGTATACTCGCGTTTGGCTCCCCGAAGGGGTAGGCAGAACTAAATTTCTTGTTTCACCAGTGGTTTTGGGGGGAGGGGGGAGTGGGATAGTCTATAGCCGTTTTTAGGGCACACTAGCCTAAATTGCCAATTTATAGTATGTGAAATTTTATTATTTTTGACAGATATATTTATTATACAGGCTCGGCTCCCATTATGTGGGACCGAAATGTGGTTGCGGAAATGCACCACCCCTTGAAACAGGCGTGAGGTTATGTAAAGTACGTCTTAAAGTTAATTCATTTTTTATTACATTTATTATTACATTAAATAAATACACTCAACAGTCACATACATAGTTCTGACCCCACTTTAAGATACGTCTTGTGTCGTGGGTATCAGAAACTACGAGAGACTTTTCTGTCTCACAAACACCCAGACCCGAAACAAATATTTATGGATCACACAAACATTTGTCTCAGTGCGGGGATCGAAACCGCGGCCTAGCGTTTCGCAAGCTGGTGTCTAGCCAACTGCGCCACGGGGCTGTCAAATACATCGTTAAATCACGTGAATTTGCCAGATGCGATGTTCCGCGTCAGTATAAAATACTGTTTTTGTAGAACTCTTTCGAGAACATTACGTGAACAAGTAAAAAACGTGGGAGCTTCACAATTTATGTTTGAATGGAATTTAAAAGTGTATAAATTTATGTTTCCAAAAACTGATTTTAATAGTTTGAATAGTCTTATGCAATATAAAATATTATACAAATCCTATTTATAAAATAAGCGGCAGAATTGGACAGAGTGCGATTTAGAGGTCCCGAGTTTACTTCACAAAACGGACAATTGTTTTTTTTTATTAGAGAATTCTCAGTAGCAGATTTGAGTCTAGAAATGTGTCTAAAACAAGCCTTTCCTTAAAAAACAGATGGCGAATCGTGGTTTGAGATATAAATCAAATGTACAGTAGAACCATTTACGATATTCCGAAATTTATAGGTCTTTTGCTAAATTAATCAATCGTGGATATAATTTAATATCTTTATGGGTCATTAAACATCATTCGATAATAAATGCGTAATGGCCGATGTACATCATGTAATTTAGCGAGTCAATAACCCCTTCTTTGACATAGAATACTACACAATCAATACTGTTGTAGTGATGGCCTCGAGGTTAAGACAAGCGGTCGTGAATCTCGGCGGTCGCGGTCAATCCCCAGCTTCCAGGCATGCACCTCTGACTTTTCGAAGTTATGAATGTATTCTCAATGAATTATCTCTTACTTCAACGGTGAAGTGATCGTGAACCTGCTCACCTAGAAAACATAGCGGTCTTTTATATACCAAGTGTATAGTGTGTGTCTATTTATACTTTTTAATATTAAGTACTATCGATGTGTTCATCATCAGCCCATATACGTCCCACTGCTGGGCACGGGCCTCCTCTACAACTGAGAGGGTTTAAGCCTTAGTCCACCACGCTGGCCTAGTGCGGGTTGGCGGACTACACACCATAGAAATTCCTAAGAACTTTTACGAGTCCAGGTTTCATCAAAATATTTCCCTTTGCCGTTAAAGTACGTGATAATTCATTGTGAATACACACATAACATGCAATATTCAGAGGTGTGTCCCTGGGGTTTTTATCCCGCAATCGAGGAGATTCTCGACCGCCTAAGCCTCGAGGCCTACTTGTTTTTTGTATGTTTAGTTTAAATTGTTAGGCGATACAATCAAAAACATGTGGATTTAATAAATGTCAAGAATTTGGAATCACTCTGTATACGTTCCCTTGATCCACAAATAAATCAGTTCAAAAGTATCTATTCGCCTTTGGCGTATCTAAGCAGAAAAAAAAACATACCTAAACTCACGCCTGTATTCCCCGAAGGGGTAGGCAGAGGTGCATTTCAGCACCCACATTTCGCCAGGTATGTATCAGTCCCACGTAATAGGGGGCGAGCCTATTGCCATTTTTCGGGCACATTTCCAGACTCCGGGCTGTTACTGAGAATTTCCTAATGGAAAACCCCAATAACACTTTGCCCGACCCGGGAATCGAACCCAGGACCTCTAGATCTCACAGCACATGCTTGTACCGCGAGACCACGAGGAAGTCAAGAAAAAAAACCTCTATAACAATTAAGTTGAATTGAGTTTAAATGATTACGTCATTCGTCAGCTTGCAGAATCAGTACAAAAACAAATAAACAAAACGCTACACAGATATATAATGAAATACTTGATGTAAACTTGTAAGAAGTAATGGTAACGCCGAAATATTAGCAAACATTGGTTTCATAACGTTGCTTAATATGGACATGCCCTGAATGGCACATCCGAGCCGCCGAGTCGTGTCGAGCGCCTATCACTGGTTAGGCGCTGTTCAGATACATAGGTATACTCGCGTTTGGCTCCCCGAAGGGGTAGGCAGAACTAAATTTCTTGTTTCACCAGTGGTTTTGGGGGGAGGGGGGAGTGGGATAGTCTATAGCCGTTTTTAGGGCACACTAGCCTAAATTGCCAATTTATAGTATGTGAAATTTTATTATTTTTGACAGATATATTTATTATACAGGCTCGGCTCCCATTATGTGGGACCGAAATGTGGTTGCGGAAATGCACCACCCCTTGAAACAGGCGTGAGGTTATGTAAAGTACGTCTTAAAGTTAATTCATTTTTTATTACATTTATTATTACATTAAATAAATACACTCAACAGTCACATACATAGTTCTGACCCCACTTTAAGATACGTCTTGTGTCGTGGGTATCAGAAACTACGAGAGACTTTTCTGTCTCACAAACACCCAGACCCGAAACAAATATTTATGGATCACACAAACATTTGTCTCAGTGCGGGGATCGAAACCGCGGCCTAGCGTTTCGCAAGCTGGTGTCTAGCCAACTGCGCCACGGGGCTGTCAAATACATCGTTAAATCACGTGAATTTGCCAGATGCGATGTTCCGCGTCAGTATAAAATACTGTTTTTGTAGAACTCTTTCGAGAACATTACGTGAACAAGTAAAAAACGTGGGAGCTTCACAATTTATGTTTGAATGGAATTTAAAAGTGTATAAATTTATGTTTCCAAAAACTGATTTTAATAGTTTGAATAGTCTTATGCAATATAAAATATTATACAAATCCTATTTATAAAATAAGCGGCAGAATTGGACAGAGTGCGATTTAGAGGTCCCGAGTTTACTTCACAAAACGGACAATTGTTTTTTTTTATTAGAGAATTCTCAGTAGCAGATTTGAGTCTAGAAATGTGTCTAAAACAAGCCTTTCCTTAAAAAACAGATGGCGAATCGTGGTTTGAGATATAAATCAAATGTACAGTAGAACCATTTACGATATTCCGAAATTTATAGGTCTTTTGCTAAATTAATCAATCGTGGATATAATTTAATATCTTTATGGGTCATTAAACATCATTCGATAATAAATGCGTAATGGCCGATGTACATCATGTAATTTAGCGAGTCAATAACCCCTTCTTTGACATAGAATACTACACAATCAATACTGTTGTAGTGATGGCCTCGAGGTTAAGACAAGCGGTCGTGAATCTCGGCGGTCGCGGTCAATCCCCAGCTTCCAGGCATGCACCTCTGACTTTTCGAAGTTATGAATGTATTCTCAATGAATTATCTCTTACTTCAACGGTGAAGTGATCGTGAACCTGCACACCTAGAAAACATAGCGGTCTTTTATATACCAAGTGTATGCTATTTATACTTTTTAATATTAAGTACTATCGATGTGTTCATCATCAGCCCATATACGTCCCACTGCTGGGCACGGGCCTCCTCTACAACTGAGAGGGTTTAATCCTTAGTCCACCACGCTGGCCTAGTGCGGGTTGGCGCACTACACAACTAAGAAATTCCTAAGAACTTTTAGGTGTGCAGGTTTTATCACGATGTTTTCCTTCACCGTTAAAGTACGTGATAATTCAATGTGACACATAACTTCGAAAAGTCAGAGGTGTGTGCCTGGGGTTTGAACCCGCGACCGTCGAGATTCTCGACCGCGTGCCTAAACCTCGAGGCCATCACGACTTCTACGCTATTGTTACGCTATTATTATGTGTAATTTTTCTTAAACTCATGTTAGCTAATTATGTAGTTCAATGTATCTTCACCTTGAGCAAGCTCGACATTCAAAGCACAAGTAACTCTTGGAGTAGTCTCAAAGGATTTCACAAGCAAATAGACGAGCTAAATTTGATCGATTGAGTTGTGACTTAGACAGTCACAGTTAGTCACGGTTTAAATGTCTGGCGTGAGATTGAAAGGTCCCGGGTTTAGTGTTATTTCGTTTATATACAAACATACATACAACGAAATGAAATAATATTTAACGAACTTATAAAATGTCAAATATGTAACTTAGATTCGGTCATTTCAAAATTTAGTGTATCACCCTGTTCGGAAGGCAGTCATCACTAGAGAAGAACGGGTAAGAAACTCTAGTGTTGCTCTTTTCCAATCAAGAGTCAGTTTACAATATTGGTACAAAGACTTTTCCCGAATTAGAGCACTGTTGTATTGAATAAGAACCGTTCATTCAGATCGTGATCGGAAACTAAGGCAGGTAATAGTTGAGGTCATTATAAACCCCTTGAGGTTAAAAAAAATCCCGACAAAAAATAAAAATTAGACGTTTTCCTAACAACCATAGATATATAGATAGATTTTTTTTAACGACAAAAGGTTTGTAATGACCTTAGCTATTACCTGCCTTATTTTCCGATCACGGTCTGAATACACCCTGTATATGCGAGGATCGAAATCCGATCCACAAACTCGACTCCTGACACGGAGACTGTTCTCTGCCTATCCACTAATGGTACACTCGTGAACGAATTATAAATTACATAATATTTTTTTTATTTAAAAATCTAGTGCAGGCATAAATCATACATAAATCTATTCTAAATGGATTAACGCAATGAGCTCTCCATTCGAAATGAAATATATAATGAATATAGCGAAAACATTAGCAATTAATCATTTTGTACATTTATTTTCTGAGAACAATTATGGAATCTTTTGTATTTTTTGTGCGAAATACATTAATACTGATAATTGGACGTCGTTCAAAATGAGTTTTATAATTCTGAATGAAGTCTTCATGGATTATAATAACTAATTTGAATAAAATAAATGAGAATGTAGTTAGTTTGTATTTTGTTCGTAAATAACCTCTCTGTATCTCGTAGACTGCTTCGTTCGTACGCTGTGTTGTGTGATCGACAGGGCCCGGGTTCGATTTTCGGGTAGAATAGTTTTTAAATAATAAATACAGTGGGTACTAACACATCCGCTTAACCATTATGGATACAGACGTGAGTTTATGTTTCTACAAATATCTATCATACGTCCTTATTACGAATAAATCATGTTGAAGTCGAGTGAAACTAGTAAATATTTTCTATGATTCATCATCATCATCATCAGCCCAAATACGTCGCACTGCTGGGCACGGGCCTCCTCTACAACGGAGAGGGTTTAGGCCTTAGTCTACCACGCTGGCCTAGTGCGGGTTGGTTTCTATGATTATTATAAAACAAATAATAAAAAACCGGCCTAGTGCGAGTCGGACTCGCGCACAAAGGGTCCCGTACCATTATTTATAAAAACGGCAAAAAAATAATGTCTGTTGTATGGGAATTGGGAGCCCCACTTAAATATTTGTTTATTCTGTTTTTTAGTATTTGTTGTTATAGCGGCAACAGAAATACATCACCTGTCATTTTTTCAACTGTCTATCTACCACGGTTTATGAGATACAGACTTGCGACAGACTGACAGACGGACAGACGGATAGCGAAGAATAGAGTCCCCTTTTACCCTTTCGGTTCGGAACCAAAAAAATTGGAATAAATAAGTTAGGTCGTAAGATTTCTTGAAATCTTTTTTAATCTTGATTAACAAAATGGAAATCAGGGCTTCCTTAGTAAAATCGCAACGAAGAGCATTAATCACTTTGCTATGCTACATAGTAATAACGATGTAAAAAAGTATATATTAACCAAGGAGGTGTTACTTGAACTCAGCGGACTCATTACAGTGCATTAAGACATAATGCAAAGTGTAAGGTTACGTGTGGTAATATTATGTAGTTATTCTGCGGTTTGCGGAATTGCCTTGTATTCCGTATCCGACTTTAGATTAGTCACGAAAACAAAGTAATCTTGTACTTTGTCTCAAGATATTTGTCGGCGTATTTCTTACATACATACATACATAAACTCACGCCTGTATTCCCCGAAGGGGTAGGCAGAGGCGCATTTCTGCACCCACATTTCGCCAAGTATGTATCAGTCCCACGTAATAGGGGGCGAGCCTATTGCCGTTTTTCGGGCACATTTCCAGACTCCGTGCTGTTACCGAGAATTTCCTAATGGAAAACCCAATAACACTTTGCCCGACCCGGGAATCGAACCCAGGATCTCTAGATCGCTCGGCACATACTTGTACCGCGAGACCATGAGGCGTATTTCTTAGTATTGGCTTAATATTTACATATGTATACTTCATATTAAATTGTCTCGTTAGTCGAGCTGTTTATATAGGTGTTAGAAATTATCTGGTTTCAATACTCGGGTCGGGAAAATGTCGGAAAAAAAATCCCGATAAAAGGCAAGTTTCATTGGTCGTGTAATAATATCGTTTCAAATTACTTGGAACGTAATAATTGGCGAAACGTGTGCGTAAAAAAATATCTCTGCCTACCTATGGGTGTATTAGGCGTAAGAATTTATATGTTTCTTTTACGTACGTACAAAATAATATTTTTATGCTGTTATATCTAACTTTTACTCACTTATTCAAAATCAATGAACAAATAAAAGGATGTGTGAATTCACTGCACTTCAAAGAATTCATTGAATGATTATAAATATGGTTATTCCCTATAAATAACAAAAAATAAATTTTAGATCTGACTGTGATCGGGTCGGGCAAAGTGTTATTGGGTTTTTCCATTAGGAAATTCTCAGTAGCAGCACGGAGTCTGGAATTGTGCCCGAAAAACGGCAATAGGCTCGCCCTTTATTACGTAGGAATGATTACGTATACCTGGCGAAATGTGGGTGCATAAATCCAACTCTACCTACTCCCATAAGGAATACAGGCGCGAGGTTATGTATGTATGTAAATTTTAAAAATCATCCAAATTGTCCAAAATGAGTATCAAACACATGGTAGTAACAGCACATAACCTCTGGTGGAATAGGACGAAACTGTTTTAAAGAATGTTGAATAAATTTTAAAGGCCTGTTACTAGTCCCATAAAGCTTTATGAGTGTGAGTTACGGCTAGATAAATTTATTCGCCACCCATAAAATATTAAATCTCATTAATATCCTACGAACTAACAATGAATTATTAATTTATGTCCTTTATCTTGAAATTTTATTTTAACCCTTAATTTCACAGACTTTTTGTTTAATCTTCTTTAATCTTTTTTTATCTGTACAATCATCATAACTCATTCTCATTTTGTTACTTACACTGTGAGGGATCTTAGAAAAATACTCAAAAAATCAACCTATTTCAGTATTCTGAAAAATCTACGTCCATTATGAAGGACATTATCAACTAAGATTTTTGTTACTCTAACGGCATGGTGTCGAATTTAGGGTTAACATATGATGAATAGTAGATTCTACAATCTTTGTATGTTTATCAAGACACGTAATTTTTTTTTTAAGTCACATACATAGATCTGACCCCACATTAAGATACAAGTCTTGTGTCGTAGGTATCAGAAAATACGATAGACTTTTCGGTCTCACAAACACCCAGACCCGAAACAAATACCTGTGGATCACACAAACATTTGTCTCGGTGCGGGGATTGAATCCGCGGCCTCTCGTATCGGGCTGTCAAAAAAATGGATATCCAACGCCATTCCCAGATAATGGGAAATTTCTATTACGAGAGACTTTTCCGTCTCATAAATACGCAGATCCCAAAAAAAATCACTTATTCAATTAATTCTTTTTGAGAACTGACATATGCTTAGATTTTCCCACGATGTTTTCTGTCACCTTTTAAGTTCGTTCTTAATAAATTACTGATTAAACACAAAACTTGGAATACTAATTAATGGTGTCTTAATAAGATCTTATATCCGATGCCATCACGCACCACGATTCTACATTTTTATGTTAATTTAAACTTATTTTAAAATGGTGTACATGAACCGAAAAATAAAGCGATTTTCAATGATTATTAACAAAATGCTTTTTGTTACTACGAAAAAGTACTTAAAAAAATTCGGGTTGTCACATAGTTATAATGCAACATATGCCAGATGTTTTAAGTTGTTAACTAGTTGACTTGGTTGTTGTATATTAGTGGGCTAGCTTGTTATCGGTTCGACGGCCGGAAAAGGAGTGGTCACAACTATTTTCAAATAAGAGTAAATGTGTTAATATTTAAATAACTTGTACTTATAGTTACGGTTTGTTAATATGTGCTCGTATTTATTAATGTTACAAAAGCCATGTTCAGAAAATGTCTTTTATAAATTTGCAATCGTCTTTACACACATAAATTAAACGAACAACGTTGTATTTATAATACACAAAATAAACAGTAGATACCTATACGTAGTTGGGTAGGCAGAGGAACATACTCGTTTCACTAGATTTGTTATACTCGTATGTCCCACATTGTCGAGGGCGAGTCTACTGCCGTCTTTTGGATACATTTCTAGACTCCATGCTGCCACATAAAAAAAAAGAACGGGAGTGCCGGCAGAAGTGAAAACTTCATCGTTAACATTGTGCATTTTTTAATATTTTGAAATGGTTAGGAAATAATTTCGCACGAATTGCTTTTTTTATCAGTATAAAAGTACCACCATTTACGTGGTAAAATACAATATTATTGCGCAATAGTACCTACACAAACATGACAATTTATATTACATAATGCGTCTTACGCATTTTCGATCAGGGTCACGTGATCTGACGCGAGTTCAACATTTTTTACCCATCCCAAAAAAAAGTGCACAGCGCCACTAAACAAGTTTTCACTTCAAATATCACTACGCCCAATGTAGAAATTAGACCTGGATCTCCAGATCGCACGGACACTTGGAGAGGGTTATTATACTATTATCATCACCTCTCTTACGTCCACTGCTGGACATAGGCCTATCCTGTGGCACGCCACTGGGCTCGATCTTCGTTAATGTTGAAGTTTTCACTTCTGCCGGCACTCCCGGAGTGCCACCTGTTTTTTTTACTCATAAGCGTTGTAAGGTTATTTAGACGTATCCGCATCTACTTTTCGCTAGCAGTCTTTTAAGTCCACCCTAATATGAGGTGACCCTATTGCCCCTTATTATATAGAATGTCATTAACCATTTATATAGGTACCATTTGTAGATATTTTCCATTACTTAACAATTTTAGCGAAGACTTGTGGTGAATTGAAAGCCATTTCTTAATTTCAAAATGTGAATTCTAGCGAAAAAAATTGAAACAAAAGAACGCTGCCGTTTACGTAAAAAGCAAAGTTGAAAAAGTCGGGAGCCATCTTGATGAAGTCGATGTTTTTTACATGAATATTAATAAACCAAAACTGATGCATTGTTTGCAAACCTCACGTACGTTCAACCTGTACGTTTCCATATAAATACACTCAAGGCTGTTTTTGAAGTGAAAACTTCTTTAGCGGCGCTGTGAACTTTTTTTGGGATGGGTGAAAAATGTTGAACTCGTGTCAGATCACGTGACCCTGATCGAAAATGCGTAAGACGCATTATGTAATATTAATTGTCATGTTTGTGTAGGTACTATTGCGCAATAATATTGTATTTTACCACGTAAATAATAGTACTTTTATACTGATAAATACAGCAGTTCGTGCGAAATTATTACCTCTCCACTGTCCTATTTTTGTACACTATATTCAACTTTTTTTTAGTTGTTAGGGGTTGCTCTTACTTTTACTGTTTCTGATAAAAATGCGTAAGACGCATTATGTAATATTAATTGTCATGTTTATGTACGAAACCGCAAGAAATATTGTATTTTATCACGTAAATCATAGTACTTTTGTACTGTTAAGTAAAGCAATTCGTGCGAAATTATTCTCTAACCATTCCAAATTATTAAAAAATGCACAATTTTAATGTGGAAGTTTTCACTTCTGTCGGCACTCCCAGAGTGCCACCTGTTTTTCTCTCATAAACGTTGTAAGGTTATTTAGACGTATACGCAGGTGCGTATACGAAAAGTAGGTACTTTTCGCTAGCAGTCTTTTAAGTCCACCCTAATAGGAGGTGACCCTATTGCCCCTTTACTCGCACATTTCAGGACTCCGTGCTGCTTCTGAAATTCTCGTATAAATACCCAATAAAATTTTATTCTCTAGATTGCGCAGTACATACTTGAATCCCGGGACCAATGAGGTAGCCAGTGTCGTTATAAAAAAACTTGTTTAAAGTATCAGAGTTTCATAAAATCAAGGAGTGCACGTAATATGCTGTTTAATCAGTTGTAATTTACAATAATCGGCCATTACCTTAAACTGTTGTCGCGACAGCCTTGCCGGCCCATCTGCTGGCAACATCCGAAAATTATATACTTTTAAGGAAGTCGTAAAAAATTGGCAATGAACTTTAAACGAAGATGGTACCAAATTTGCAATCGCCTTGACACTGTTTGTTTCTTAAATGGTGTATTTATTATTATGACATACATAATATGTTAACTTATCTCCTTGTGCGTGTATATTTTTTATTATGAATCTACATACATACATACATAAACTCACGCCTGTATTCCCCGAAGGGGTAGGCAGAGGTGCATTTCTGCACCCACATTTCGCCAAGTATGTATCAGTCCCACGTAATAGGGGGCGAGCCTATTGCCGTTTTTCGGGCACATTTCCAGACTCCGAGCTGTTACCGAGAATTTCCTAATGGAAAAACCCAATAACACTTTGCCCGACCCGGGAATCGAACCCAGGACCTCTAGATAGCACGGCACATACTTGTACCGCGAGACCACGAGGCAGTATTATGAATCTATACTAATATTTTTAAATTGAAGACTTTCGTTTCTTTGTTTGAACGGGCTTATCAAGGGAACTACCAGTTCATATTAAAAAAATATATCTTGTTGAATAGTCCATTTATCGAGGAAAGCTAAAGGCTATATAACATCACAATTCACAATACAACCAATTGGAGCTGAGCGGGAAAATGATATACAACTTGAAATCTAAGGTATCGAATACGAAGTTTGCGGGCGACAGCTAGTAAGATATATGTATATACATATATATACACTATGTATTGAACAGTGGCGGTACTTCCATAGAATCCCAAAAGCGTTACACGTTAATCGTGTAATGCCCAGTTTAAAATTGTTTATTGTTGGGTAAGGTTATTCTCATTTATATGTCAAATTGTATTGGAATTTGTAAGGCTTTTGGGCTTCGATGGAAGTACCGCCAATGATATTGAACACAAAACAGTTGAATAAGACTAGAAAGGTAATGTGAGCATGCCGAGCGTGCCGAACCTACGATTAGACTATCATATATTGGACACGGCCGCTTCTTAGTAATTCAAGTAGCGTGTAATATCAAGTCTTTTATAAATGTGTATTTTTTTATCATTGCTCGAGTGTAACCCAATGGAATCAACAGGTGACGGACAAACGGAGACACTCGTCCCGATACAAATCTAATTCCCTTCTAATCTTATTTAGCTGTTCTGTGATATTGAAGGCCGAGATATTTTTTGAAAAATAAGTTGCTAGATGAATAGGTTACCATTACTTGTTATTATTTTTTAAAATAAGTTTCAAATGGAGGCATATGGGCAGGGGCGTTGAAGACTGTCTGTTTACTTGATATGTTTTGTGATATATGTGTCATTGGCATGGTTATAAATTTTGACAGCCCCGTGGCGCAGTTGGCTAGACACCAGCTTGCGAATCGAGAGGCCGTGGGTTCGATCCCCGCACCGAGACAAATGTTTGTGTTATCCACAAATATTTGTTTCGGGTCTGGGTGTTTGTGAAACCGAAACGTCTCTCATAGTTTCTGATACCCACGACACAAAACTCGTAACTTAATGTGGGGTCAGAACTATGTATGTGACTGTTGGGTGTATTTATTTATAAAAAAAAATGCATGGGCTTTTATTTTATTTCACGCTATAAAATCCATACCATCCCAACCAATCAATTAACGAGCAGTGGCGGCACATCCATACAAGCCCAAAAGCCCAGATCACCTTACGAAATTCCGAAAAAAAGTCTTTAAGCTTAAAATCTTTATTTAACAAAAGCAATTTGACATACAAATGAGAATATCCTGACCCCACAATAAACAATTATAAACTAGACATTACACAATTAACGTGTAACGCTTTTAGACTTCTATGGGAGTACCGCCACTACGAAGTTGGTACTGCTCAGTTATCTGGAATCTAATATTAGCATATATGTAGGTAGGTACATAAGATATGATCTTTTGCTTTGTACATTGTCCTGTCTAAGTTGGTTTGTGTGCCTATGTAACTTAATTTAGATTTCCTTACTTCCTAACTTCCTAACTTCACGCCTGTTTCTTATTCATGTAGATATGGACTTTAAAATATTCAAGTGTTACGAAGGAGCAAACATCTTTCGCTTCCTCAACTGTCATTAAGAGATTAATGCATAATCAAGCATGCTCGTCGATTCATCATCATCAGCCCAAATACGTCCTACTGCGGGGCACGGGCCTCCTCTACAACTGAGAGGGTTTAGGCCTTAGTCCACCACGCTGACCTAGTGCGGGTTGGCGGACTACACACCTAAGAAATTTCTAAGAAATTTTTAGGTGTGCAGGTTTTATCACGATGTTTTCCTTTACCGTTATAGCAAGTGATAATTCATTGTGAATACACACATAACTTCGAAAAGTCAGAGGTGTGTGCCTGGGGTTTGAACCTGCGACCGCCGAAATTCTCGACCGCGCGCCTAAACCTCAAGGCCATCACTGCTTTTTTTTTTGCACTGCTCGTCGATTACAAAACTCTTTTAAAGTTTTTTATTTTTTCATTTCTGCTTTTAAACCATGAGTCAGTTGGATTGGTATTCAAATACAATAAAAACTTGCTCCCATTTGGAAATTACGAGCTATATTTTCTTTCCGCATCGCTCGAAGGTTACTGTGCATTGTAAAACTGCTGCATAACAAAACACTTAACTTCATACGTAAACAAGGTTGTAGCGGGACGGGAGCTCAATGACGATGTATCAATTACCCGCACTGACGTACATGTTTCATAATTCTACGGATAAATGATTTATATTAATATAATACAATGTTTTGTCTGACTGCCTCGTGGTCTCGCGGTACAAGTATGTGCCGTGCGATCTAGAGGTCCTGGGTTCGATTCCCGGGTCGGGCAAAGTGTTATTGGGTTTTTCCATTAGGAAATTCTCGGTAACAGCACGGAGTCTGGAAATGTGCCCGAAAAACGGCAATAGGCTCGCCCCCTATTACGTGGGACTGATACATACTTGGCGAAATGTGGGTGCTGAAATGCACCTCTGCCTACCCCTTCGGGGAATACAGGCGTGAGTTTATGTATGTACAATGTTTTGATAGTAGCTTCGAGAAACTTCCGCATATGAAGTTTATATGTACATAGCTTAGGATGCAGTGGCGTAAAACATATGGTGAGTAGTGGGCGCAGACTTGTATCTCTGTCTACGCGTTTTGGTAGCTTCATCATCAGCTCAAATGCGTCCCACTGCTGGGCACGAGCCTCCTCTTCCACAGAGAGGGTTTAGGCCTTAGTCCACCACGCTGGCCTAGTGCGGGTTGGCGGACTACACACCAAAGAAATTCCTAAGAACTTTTAGGTGTGCAGGTTTCATCACGATGTTTTCCTTCACCGTTAAAGTACGTGATAATTCATTGCGAATACATACCTACATAACTTCGAAAAATTAGAGGTGTGTGCCTGGGGTTTGAACCCGCGACCGTCGAGATTCTCTACCGCGTGCCTAAACCTCGAGGCCATCATGACTTAGCTTTGGTAGCTGCTTTTTTAATAATAGATCCCACTGCTGGGTAAAACCCTCCCTCTTCTGCTCCCATTCTTCTCTTACGCCACTCTTTCTAAAAGGCGTCTAGGCTGGCTCTCCAGCGCATTTACAGCATGCCACGCTTACGCTACCTACACTAGTTACCACGTAATAGAAAGCGAGCTTATCACTTTTAATCAGGCTAATTTCCAGACTCAGTGTTGCTATTGAGAATTTAATTATGGAAAAATCCAACAGCACTCTGCCCTATCCGGAAATTAAAACAGAGACCTCTTAATCGTACGCATACGTACAAAGATGTAATTGTTAAAGTAATTAACATGCTTTTAAATTATATTTTATCCTATAAATATGTTATTACAATGTCTTACAATTGCGCTGTGACGTTCAAAGTATTAATAATACTCTCCCTATAATTAACATTCGCTATTTGATTTATAGTTGACAGCCTCGTGGCACAGTTGGCTAGATACCAGCTTGCGAAACGAGAGGCCGTGGGTTCGATCCCCGCACCGAGACAAATGTTTGTGTGATGCACAAGTATTTGTTTCGGGTCTGGGTGTTTGTGAGACCGAAAAGTCTCTCGTAGTTTCTGACACTCACGACACAAGACTTGTATCTTACTGTGGAGTCAGAACTATGTATGTGACTGTTGGGTGTATTTATTTATTTTAGTTATGTGACGTAATACCATCATGTAATTAATTGTGTTTTGAACAGTTAATAAGTACATGTACTGCTTAGTTATTTGTTTTATGACGCCATGTATGTTTGTAAGTGCTTTTTTGCCTTCGAAGTCCTACCTAGGAAGAAGATTACCAGAGGCATAATCACTGTTTTTATACTTGTTTTTTGAGCAAGTCTTAAATATATTTTTTGGCACGTGGGTTTTTATCATGTTAAAAGTTCAATCGAAAAAGTAGTCTTTAGTTAATCGAGCCCTTTTTATCTTAACCTAACGAGTTTTCAACATTAGTAACTGTATGAATATTTCAACAAATTAGAACCTATTATTCATGTTTATTGTAAACTGTTTATAGTCAATAGCTTTTGCTCGCGACTCCATCCGCGTAGACTACAGGGTTGGGTTCAGAAAGAAAATAAGTTGTAGCCTTTGATTGAAGAAATTCGTTTATTTTAAACTGAAAAGTTACTAATCTTATATAGCCTGCTCCTCAAAATCCTTTCTTAGGGGATGCCTACGTCATAGTAGCTTTATGCATGCAAAGTCTCAGCCCGATCGGTTTAAAAGTGACAAAGTTTCATATAAACTTTCATCCCCTATTTTATCCCATTGGGGGTAGAATTAATCAAAACCCTTTCTTAACGAATGCCTACGTTATAACATCTACCTGCATGCCAAATTTCAGCCCGATCCGTCCAGTGGTTTGGGCTGTGCGTTGATAGATCACTATGTCAGTCAGTCAGTCAGTCACCTTTGAGTTATATTGTATATTATATTTAGATATTAGTTACTGGTCATATTGCTATTCTGTGTATTGCTACTGAAGATTTTTTGAAGAAAATATTCTTTTCCTAATTCAGAAATAATACCCAGATAGGTACTTATAACACGTACACAATTTCCTCTACAATAAATGCCATCAGATGACACTTCCAAAAGGCTTTTTTACCAGATGTTTCCAAAATTTTTAGTGGAAGTTACTGCCCAGATTTTTGCTAAAGAGAACAATTTAGCACAACACATAAATTACTTGTCTGGCAGATTTCCAGACACTTGTAGCTTTTTTCCCTAACGTGAACGTTTGTCGACCACCAACAAAAATTATAAATTAATGCCGCCAAAAAATGCTATAACTCTGGTATGTTTATTGTCCGTTGAATAATATTTCATCTTCTTGAGATATTAAATTATTACATAGGTGGATATTTTAGGTTATTTTTACTTGTATGATATATGCGAAAGTATCGCAAAGGCTATCTATTACGCTTGAACTGAATTTAGTTAAATTTTGGTATGGACCTTGGGAAAGCTTATGAGCTATTTTACTCTTTTTTTTAAAACCTTATATGGAACGGGGACTAGCTATCCCTCAGCGTAGAGATAAGTATGTCAGGAATCACAGTTTCGCAAAAATTATTGAGCTATGCTTTTTTGAAGTTACTTGCTGAAATAAACGTCTTTTCTGTTGACTAAACAATGTCATATACTGGTGTTAGAAAATACGTACAGCAAATAATTGTGTAAAATAAGAAATACAACAAGTATCTCGGGTTGAACTCAAGTTTATCTGGTATTAAATCGGGTAAGGCAGGGTACTTAGTAGACATTGGTAAATTATATGCCGTGCGATCTAGAGGTTCCGGGGTCGATTCCCGGGTCGGGAAAAGTGTTATTGGGTTTTTCCATTAGGAAATTCTCAGTAGCAGCAAGGAGTCTGGAAATGTGTCCGAAAAACGGCAATAGCTTCGCCCCCTATTACGTGGGACTGATACATACCTGGCGAAATGTGGGTGCGGAAATGCCTACCCCTTCGGGGATTACAAATGTAACGTGACTGTATCTGTTAGAAATTTTTAGTAGCAACGCGGAGTCGGGAACTATGTTGTAAACACGTTAAAAAGTGTAAAAGCCTTCGGAAAAAGTCGTGACGGCAAATTTAAAAATAAGTAACTGGTTAAAATTCCGGCAATAACTTGTTCTCCGTGACATAAGCGGACTCTATTTTGCGAATTCGAACTTGGTATGTGGCATTGGCATATTATTTTAAATGTTTATCACCCATGCGACAATGAAATGAACGTTATCATATACGCTTCGGATTCGAGGTGATTTTAATATACAGATTATTAACAACCCCACCATCAGCAAATGCAACTGTATTTGTATCATCGTCGAAATGTCAATAATTTCTTCAAAGAGAACTGTTTTAAAAAAAGAATTTCCGTGGTACTAAAATCTCGCATAGTGGTTCGAAATTATGACATAATAAATGAAACGGTCATCGTAAAAAATATATTTGAATCACTTAATGACAATTATCATTATTATCGTTGATTTTATGAATATTCATATATTGCAGTAATATTTTTATTTTAAATCCAGGTGGTATCGGTATTTGAATCGTAATTCTATTCTTCAAAATTAAAAAAAATAAATAAATTGAAAAACATTACTTTATTTTTGAATCCAGCCAGAGCTAGTTACAACGCTACTTATGTAACGTAAAACTACTTGAAATAACATCGTTATCCCAAATAACCAGTATCAAGTTCAGACCTTAACTTGAAGGTATTTTTGAAAGCAGGTTTAATATTCCCGGCGCTATTATGTACTTACGAGAACTTGTAACCTTCAGTAAGGTTTATATTACAATCAAGAACCCAATTCTAGTAAAGTAATTTATTCCATAAAATATTCGTGTATTACATTTACGACGTAATTCAACATGGCGGTTGATACTTTCAATGATTTTTGAAGTAAAACTTCTTTAGGCACGCTTGACTTGGGGAGTACCTAAGCTGACGAATACGTGCCGAAAGCGTTACGAAAAGTGTGATCGGGCGAGGCGAATTTCCTGTCAAACATTTAATGTTTATCCCGTCAATGTGGTTAATTAAAGAATTTATTAAAATACAGATTTCGAATCGACAACACATATCCATAATATTCGATTATTTGCGTATTTTACATTTAAAAAATGCAGAATAGTGTCAGAAATGGAGAGGGATTGACATATTTATTGCATACATACATACATAAACTCACGCCTGTCTCCCGTTAGGGTAGGCAGAGACTATAGAGCGCCAAATGCCACGGTCCAAACACACCTCTCCTCCTCTCTCCTCAAATATTTATTGGTTGTCCAATATTTATGAGTGCGTTCAGAAATGTATGTTGTGTAAACTAAGAACTATATATGTGACTTTTGGGTGTATTTATAAGTTTTACTTCAGTCGTGTGGTCTAAATCTAAAGCACACTCGTATTTATGAATTTAGTAAGTATTTAAAGCGAATACTTCCTACTTCGCGTCGCAGGCTTTAAATAGCTTTTATCGGTTGTAATTGTTAAATGTATTTTTGTTCGTTCTTTGTTTGTTGGTTCTTTACTTATATTGTAATAATATTATAAAGAGCGAAAATTTATAAATGTATGTCTTTCATTTCTTCGCGTTCAAACGGTTATTCTAATTTTGATGAAATTTGCTACGAAACAAGCTGACATTCTGGATTATCACATAAGCCTCTTTATAAACCCAAAAATTCTTATTGGACGCAAGTGAAATCGACAAGTATTCCTTAAATTAAGAATTTTTACATTATTAATGGCAGTTGCAGTACATCAGTATATAAAAAAAATATTAATTGGATCAATTTTAACATTTGGATTGGGTTTTCCCCGCTGTTCACTTTTTTATTTGTTCACGGATATTTTTTAAGAACACTGCTTACGACGGGTCTGTATTGACGTCATTGAAAGTGGTTTATACGTAAACAAATACATACATTCAACTGTCACATACTTTTTATCCGCACTAGCATTTAAGTCTTGTGTCGTGGGTATCAGAAAATACTAGCGACTTTTTGTTATTATTTATATGTACAGATTGTATATTTATATGTATTTGTTACGTTTGGTATTCAACGTTTCATAAATTAAATAAATATATACATTGCAGGAATTAAAACAACATCATAAAAAATCACATCATTATAAAACATTATGGCGGGCTACTCGTTTCCCGCCAATTTTTATTCACATGCATAATTTACCGCCTTCCAATGACATTACATGCGCCATAAACAACACAATAGGTTTTTTATGGGTGTTGTGTCAAAGTTTTATTGCTCTATGGTAAGGTGTTATTATGTTCCGTAATATACTTAGCTACTAAAACTTAAGAGCTGTGATACATACGCCTGTAGCCCTTACGGGTTGGCAGAGATGTAGGGTGTTTGAAAGTCACGTAAGAGTGGGACAACCTAATGCGGTTGGCCGGGGATACACACAGCCATTCTTAAATTAGTTAAATATAATTTTTCTTTCATTTACTCATCATTTTATAGTACCACACCCCTAAAGTCATAGAGTGATGATAAAAACCTATAACTCCGCCAACCCGCACTAGACCAGCGTGGTGGACTAAGGCCTAAACCCTCTCAGTTGTAGAGGAGGCCGTGCCCAGCAGCGAGACGTATATAGGCTGATGATGATGATAATGTTTTTTTTAAATCTGGTAGACATGTAGATCTATAGATTCTGCGTTTAATAACAAACGCCTTTTGAGTATTATATTATATGACTAAATATATTCATATATATCTAAATCGTATATTAAAAAGAGAGAGAGGAGTGGAAGATAAAGAAGGCGGCCTTTACCCAGAAGTAGGATCTTCTAAAGGCTATTAACAGAACTAAAACCAGGGACAAACTGTAGTCCAACTTTCCTGCGGGCTTACAACACAATTAATTGGCGTGTCACTCAATGAACGAAATGGAATTCATTTGTAAATAGCCTCTTATGTAAAAAATATTTTTAAATTTGAGTAAACCCCGTTCGCTCATCATAGTCACGAAGTAGCCATTGAGTGAGTTCTTTGAAGCTCTGAGTGCTATTACACGATGCAATGAGACGTGGCGTTGCTTAATTAAATTAATAAATTCATAAGAACTCGGACGCAGCACGGAGTCTGGAAATGACGCCGAAAAAACGGTAATAGGCTCGCCCCACTAAATCATGAATGGTGATTTAGTGCGGTCCCACTAAATCAGGCGTGGTTGCGGAAATGCGCCTCAGACTATGCTTTCGGAGATACTAGCGTGACCGTGTATCATCATCCCATACACGTCCCATTGCTAGACACCTCCTTTACAACTGAGAGGGTTTAAGCCTTAGTCCACCACGCTTGCCTAGTGCGGGTTGGAGGACTACACACCTTAGAAAATCCTAAGAACTTTTAGGTGTGCAGGTTTTTTCACGATGTTTTCCTTCACCGGTAAGGTAAGCAATAATTCATTATGAATACTCACATGATTTGAGATTCTCGACCGCGCGCCTAAACCTCGAGACCATCACTACTTTAAATGTGTAGGTAATAAATTGAAAGAAATTTGAATGCAGCCGGTATTCATTAAGAGGTAGGCAAGGAGCACGCCTTATTAAACACGTTTTACACTAACTTTTTGCTATGATTTTAAGTCCAAAGGCATATAAACAACTACAATTAGAGTCGGTTACTAGACAAATTTCAACACTCCGTACTAACAGTACTATTGCTTTACCCGACCGCAGGCATCGAAGCCCCTTTACCGACGCAAGAATCGAAGCCGGAAGCGAATCCACTAAACTCACGAGTCGGTAATTTTTTTCTTACCTGTGATGGTCAAGCTTTTTGTATGATTTTTTTGTGCATTTATAGTTTCAGTTTTGTCGCCATGTTTCAGTAGAGTTTTGTCCAATATTTTCTTTGCCCAACATTTTTATGCGAAAAACTGGTTTCATTTACAATTCAATACAAGATAAACATAAATTGCGTTAACAAACTTAGAATTTTTGAAAAAAAAAATACTATTCGAGTTTCATATTGTTTTTTATAATTAACATTTTTTTATTTGTTGTTTTGTGGTACATTAAAAACCAGTAAATTAAAAATAGTACTAAATTCAACTTGTAACAAGATACTAAGTGAAAGGTATAAGAATAATAAAATATTTTTAAAATTCTAATACTTTTCAAATTGCATTTTCTTTTTCGTATTTCTATGCCTTTTTTAATCTTAGTCCCCAATCTATATAAACAGAATAATCTTAACTATCCACGTCGCTTTTTCATCGTCAAGCTGAAGAATATCCTGTATTAAACTTTGATTCTTACTACAGAGCTAAATTTAGACGATATGTTCCCCTATTCCCCCAAAATTTTTGAGGTTTTAAATGGAGAAGAATTTGAGTAGATCTGCATAATTGCGTCAAATCATGACAGTCTATTTGTCCATTAAACAATCTGTTTAGTTTGCAGTGTTTCAGTACCAAAAATACATTTGTACAATAAATTTCCTGTTTATTTAATTGTTTATCTATATATATTGAAATCGTCAGAAAGTAGGCACTTCTATTCTTAACCGGTTTTCTCTTAATCAAACATGATAATATGTAAATTCCAAATACAAACGCGATAAATTTAATTATCGCGTTATAAATAGTTTGTTAGTGGACTTTAACACTGCCACATGGTATTTGGCTAGTCGTGAACAATAAACTTCATCATCATCAGCCCAAATACGTCCCACTGCTGGGCACGGGCCTCCTTTTAAAGCACACCGTTAAAGCAAGTGATAAATCATTGTGAATACACACATAACTTCGAAAAGTCAGAGGTGTGTGCCTGGGGTTTGAACATGCGACCGCCGAAATTCTCGACCGCGCGCCTAAACCTCGAGGCCCTCACTGCTTGTCCGATTACATACAGTTTAATTGATCTTTCCAATCCATTAAAAAAAGTTTTATTGTAATTGATTATAATAGTTAATACTATATTATATTTTGATCTTGTTAAATCAACCCAAAAGATTTTGTATCATGTCTTGTGGTCATCACTACCTACGAAAGACTTCCCTATTAAAAACATCTAGATCTCCGACGCAAATATAAACCAACTGCCAAGACCAGTCATAAATATATAAATTCCTCTATATTACCCTTACTAAATTACAATTTTTAGGATAGATACTAAACTTCGTGTTAATCAATCAATAACATCTATTAATTATGATGTTAATATAATATTCTATTAAGGACAGTGATTTCGCATCTTTATCACGTCGCTGACGATGCGGGGTCAGGCTGGAGGTCTCACGTTCTAGCTGATCACAGTCGTATAAAATATTTCACCTTTTGCACTTCAAAGTATTAAAACTACTGCGATTTATTTTTGGAAACAGATTGATTCCCCAAAGGCAAAGTGTTATTGGGTGTTTCCAGGAAATTCTCAGTTGTAGCCCGGGGTTTGGAAACGTTCCAGAATGATGGCATTAAGCTCACCCCCTTTGGATTGCACTTAAACACCATTGGCGAAACGTGGATGAATTGCCCACCTGCCTATCCTTTTGCGAATATAGGCGTAAGGGTGTATGTATGTTTTCGTTTGTTTTATTTTCTAATCTTAGTCGAACACTAAAATAAAGTCGAAGTCGTGATGCCCTCGAGGTTTGGCTACGCGGTCGAAACTCGACGGCCGCGGGTTCAAACCGACTCTGACTTTTCGAAGTTATGTGTGTATTCACAATGAATTATCACGTACTTTAACGGCGAAGGAAAACATCGTGACGAAACCAGCACACCTAAAAGTTCTTAGGAATTTATTAGGTGTGTAGTCCACCAACCCGCAGTGGACCAGCGTGGTGGACTAGGGCCTGAACCCTCTCAGTTGTGGAGGAGGCCCGTGTCCATCAGTGGGACGTATATGGGCTGATGATGATAATTATGGAAGTCTAATACGGATTGATTAAGTACTCACGATGTTGCTCATTACCCTTAAAATAAACCTGAATTGAAATGAACGCAAAACTAAGAGTCAATTGTTTCCTGGATTAAGAATTAAACTGTTTGTCGTCGCATATCTTTTTTATCTTTAAGTTTTTTTACCTCCAGGCGTAAAAGATACAATTGTGTGTAAGTAAATACTTTTTATATAATAGTTTTTTAATGTTTGATGCTCACATATTCCAATTATTAAAAAGATCATTATGTGATGTAGACAATTGATCGAATCCTGTTTCTTACAAGCGAACATACGAAGGTGTGAATACGATGTGCGTCATCAGTTTTTGCTACAAATGCGGTTGTTATTTTCCATGATCTTTGAACTTGGGTTTTTGTTGAGAAATATTCTCGTGGTGCTAATCAATACGAATTGTCTGGGTTTGAGCAAATTGCTTGATATTTTTTATAGTGGTTCCGCAAAGACCACACTACTATAGTAGCGATCCAAGTAACTTGAGCTGAAAAATCATAAGAAATCAACAATTAATATTTCGAATGTATTCAACCAGTGGCGTGCCTAGGGTCTCTAGCTAGGGCAAGCCCAAATTTTTATTACGGTTTTTATAGTGTATTTTTTTGGTCCAGAAAGTCAGAGAACTAATAAATAATATTCCTACCGCAAATTATTTTCTTTCAAGATTTTGACATATTGAATTAGGTATATTATATTACTGGCCTAACAAAGAAATAATTATTTGTCGCTAGTGATAGTTAGTACCAAAAACCATAAAATGTCGGCGAAAATTATTAGAACAATAATATGTCCAAATTGTGCACAAACGTCGTGTCTCTCTAAATTTGAATGCGAGATGTTATAACATAGACACGGAATATATCATATTGAATTTTATTAGACAAATAACTCGACTCGAATTGGTTTCAAACCACATAACTAAAAAGTTAACAGTCAAATTCTAAAAATTACCTATACTCGTAAGTTAATTTTCATGTCGTGACCTTGAATGCAAGTTTTTTTGTTGAACAAAATGATAAATAGTATGTATAAATCTTAGAAATAATACGGTGATGATAACGCGAGAGTTTTGAAATATCGTGACATAATTAACGAGAAATGAATACTTCAATGCGTTGTATACAATATTTATAAAAAAAAAAGTATGTGGTGTTGTAAATTTTAATGCATTCTACAAGAACCAGACAAATTATTTAAATCATTACAACAAGAATTCCACACATTTTAAACATTATATAAAATATGCAACACAAACATAATATAACCTTTTCGTATGGGAACATTCAACTATTCAATTAGTTATGTACTTACTAATCGGATCTATTAAGCGTCCTCATAATTTTTAACAATTAGAGAAATACTCGAGTCTGGCATTATGTAGGTTTTGGACAAGTTACGAGCCGTTTTTTCACAGTACCTAGCTATAATTTAATGAATTTACCTTATCTTCGAAGAGCAAAACATGCACACACTAAGTCGCCACAAGGATTAACAATAAACATCACCATTTATAATCACTGTAGTCTAAATACCACAACAAATTCTATTTAATTTGGTTCTTTCACTCAGTAAACGTAAACAATTAACAACCTTGACAAACTGTGCTTGACTGCAGTCCAGGGTTGCCATTAAATAAAAATATATTGCCGTGCTTTGTAGAAAATTTGAGAAATTGCCGTGTTTCATATTTTTTTTTCAATTACATTAAATTCTTATCATATAATTGCCGTGTTTTATGACACGGCAATGAAATTCTGCCGTGTACCGTGTTTTTTTTCCAACTGACCCCAATCACCTTATAACACGGCAAGTGCCGTGTCAACGTCAATGGCAACCCTGCTGCACTCCCGATTGCAGATTGCACGCACTTCAGACTCAGGGCGAAAGCGGGATTCTTATGTCCATATTAATTGCTATATAAACGGTATTTTGGTTATAATATAACCCAATTATCTATGTTTTAAAATCCAATGGGAATTTCGACGTAGTGCGAAAGAGATAGAACTAGTAAAGTGAAGCCAGGTTTAAAGCCCACGAGATAGAGGGAGATAGATATTATTATTATGTTCAACATTGATGTTTACTCTAAAGTCTAAACTACTGACGTTCGTGCGCCCGCGTTTCGTTTTTTTTGAAATTATATGGGCAGGGATTTGGATTTGGCGCGCGGCGGCGCGGCTGTATGGCGGACGGCGGCGCGGCAAGAATACGTAAATTTCTGTTTTTGTATAAATATTTTGTTGTTTTCATTGAATTATGGAATATCTAGTTTATGTTTCTTATTCATTTTAAATGTTTCTGTGGCCTTATTATTAGCGAGCAGTGAGCAATGGAGAGGTTCCAGGTTCAATATCAGGATCGGGCAATTTATTAATAAGACGGGATACAACTAGTAAACAACAATTTTTTCTTGATCTTGTCAAATAAGATACCTGATGCGCATAGTATCGATCATTCAAAAATTTTTCGTCTCATTATAATCTGCTCACAGCCTGTTATCTGATTCTCTTTCCGTTCTTTACTATGACAGAATACAGATTTTTTCCGCCTTTTCATCATCATCATCATCAGCCCATATATGACCACTGCTGTACATGGGCCTACTCTACACTTGAGAGGGTCTAGGCCTTAGTCTACCATGCTGGCCTAGTGTGGGTTGGCGGACTTCACATCTCAGAAATTCCTAAGAATTTATAGGTGTGCAGGTTGCCTTACGATTTTTTCCCTCACTGTACACACAAAACTTCGAAAAGTCAGATTCTGTCTCTTACTTGGAAGTATTTTAGGTATTTTAACGTCTCACTTTACATTCAACGTTACCTCTTCATAGGTCATTAACCTGCCGCTGAACTTGTCTATTTAGCCTGTTATTGGTCGGTAATTTGTGGACGAGCTATAACAGACTATTTTGTTAATATAACTGAGTGAGGTGCACGTGACTGAATTCTTCAAACGCGGATTACTTTCGTCTGGTTGGTTTTTTCATGTTTTTATAGAGCTATTTTTGGTAAACCAATTTTGATACTGTTATAATTACGAAGGTTAGGAGGAATTATTAGCTACATCCATGCCAGTATTATCAAAATTAGTCTAACCTTTCAATAGTGACGAAGTCTTGGGACTTCGTCAAACACACAAATATACAACTCACCAATTTTTGCCTTTATCATTGTGATAGTAGTTGATGTTGTTATTTAAACTGCTTAACCGTTTCAAATAAGTTAGTATGGGTGTAACAGTCACAGAATTAATGAATAGCTACACATATACGGCTTTACTGATAATGTTAGTTAATAGCATGTTTTTGGCTTCTTTATTCATTGACCTACGATCTTAGAGAAAAAAAAAATAATCATGTTTAAGTAGTAGTTACATTAAGAGCGTTTACGCGCCACGCGGCTAGTGGAATTTCGGTAAATATGAGCGTCGATAGTTAATGATATGCAATAAAAAAGAATTAAACAATGTTTATTGAGCCTATAAAATGTTAAATACATCACTTATATCAGCACTGATCATCATCATTGTTCGGAATGCAGTCAGATAGCCGCATCAAAGCAAGACAGCAAACATCGATAAAACTAAAAATCGACAGGGCGCAGAGCGATACGTCCTCCCTCTGAAAAGCCTTGCGGCGGACTGATGTGATGTGCACCGGGCTGTGCGCAGCGTTTTATAGTAGATTTTAAAATATTTATAAAAAAATATATAAAAGGGAAATTTCTTCAAACCAAAAATTTTACGTTTTCAAGTACACGTTCTTATATTATAAAAAGTTGTTGTTTTTTTTAAATTAAGTATCATATATGGGTTAAAAAAAATACTGTATTGACAGTAATTTCTCAATATTTCGAAAACCTTAGATAAGGGATCTAAATCTTAAAACATTTTTCACTAATTATTTGCTTGGGGATATTTCCGATTCAACAACATTTTATTTTGATCAAATATGTTATAAATAAACCCAAATTTTGAGCCTCGAAAATGACTCTAAAGTGAATTTATGAAAACCTTCGTTCAGTTATCTTGTTATTTATCAAAATTTACACAACAATCTTGAAATGTTCTTCACTAACTATTTAGATAACAATATTCCCTAAAATAATTGGTAATTAACATGTTTGTACGATGAGTCTTTCATCAATCAATTGGCTCGAAAAGTACTGTTTTTGCTCAAATTACGCTAAAACTGCGTAAACGCTCTTAACTAACGTTTATAAGTAAGGCCAGTTATGATGATACTAATGAGTATTGTTGTAAGTATTGGAAAATACGAAAGACTTCTCGGTGACGTAAACACCTAATAGTGAATCACACTATTTTTTTGTCTCAATTTTTTTGAGGCCGAGAAGTCTTAATCTGAAGTCTTTTAGTCTTCTTTAAAAAAAATTGAGACAAAAACTTTTAGGTGTGCAGGTTTTATCACGATGTTTTCCTTCACCGTTAAAGCAAGTGATAATTCATTATGAATACACACATAACTTCGAAAAGTCAGAGGTGTGTGCCTGGGGTTTGAACCTGCGACCGCCGAAATTCTCGACCGCGCGCCTAAATCTCGAGGCCATCACTGCTTCATCACTTTATACTTACTATAGAGTATTAATTTACTTACTATAAACAGACTTGCCGTTTCAGTTAGTACAAATAAATCCCAAGAATTTATTCTCAGTACAATTTAACTGCAATTAAATACACGCTCAGAAACACTAAAAACTAACTCCGATTAGTTAATTGACGGTCGATTAACTTTATTAGCTAACGGATCCTTTCGCAATGCGGTTTTTACCCTATGTGTCATAGTTTGCCTAGATGCTTCAAAGAAACTTGGGACCTTGGAAATAATTGTAATTTGTTTAAAGAATCTTTTTAGTATGTATGGATAGAGTTTTGGCGTCTAGGACATTACGGCTTATTTCCACACCGGGACAGATGTGTGATCCAGTGGCGGTACTTCCATAGAAGCCCAAAAGTGTTACATGTTGATTTTGTAATGTCTAGTTATAATTGTTTATTGAGGGTCAGGATATTCTCCTTTATATGTCAAATTGCTTTAGTTAAATAAAGATTTAAAGCTTAAAGATTATTATTCGGAATTTTGTAAGGCATGCTGGGCTTTTGGGCTTCTATGGAAGTGCCGCCACTGGTGTGATCAACAAAATCTTGTTTCTGGTCTGGGTGTTTGTGAGACCGAAAAGTCTCTCGTGGTTTCTGATACCCACGACACAAGGCTTGTGTCTTAGTGTGGGGTCAGAAGTATGTATGTGAATGTTGACTGTTTAGTCTGATTTAAATTGCCTATTTAGTTACGTTCGCAAGTGCAGTACGGTCTAATTAGTATTGACTGGCATATACCAGGATAAATAACCTTTATTTCATTATCATGAGCCCATATGCGTATCACTGTTAGGCACGGGCCTTCTACGATAACCCTTAGTCCACAATGCTGGTCTAGTGCGATAAACACATTGAATAAAACGTATTCAGTAATTTAGTTTATGAATCTTGATGAAATTTAGTAAATTTAGATATAATACGTCAATAAAATCACGTGTTAAGACGTAGCATAATAAGTTAGGTGATCTAGGTTTCATAAAGTCCATTATAATAATTACAACACAGGTGTTTTAGCTACAGTTGCCCGTAATCGAAGGTCAATGAACCGTAATACATGTATGTAGTGTCTATACACTTCAAAGTCTATAATAAATTCTACAAATTATTTATATGGCGTATTATTTTCTTATAATGACATGACGCAGAGGTAAATTGGCATGTCACTGGCTGATATTTTTTAAAGGAAAAAAAGGAATAAAAATGGAGAAGTGGGATATACTACAGATTGACTTGGGAGAAAATATTAAAATCGTTTCTGATCAGTTGACACAAATTGAGTGCCTCGTGGTCTCGTGGTACAAGTATGTGCCGTGCGATCTAGAGGTCTTGGGTTCGATTCCCGGGTCGGGCAAAGTGTTATTGGGTTTCTCCATTAGGAAATTCTCAGTAGCAGCACGGAGTCTGGAAATGTGTCCGAAATACGGCAATAAGGTCTATTTCGTATACGGTCCCTATTACGTAGGACTGATACATACCTGACTAAATGTGGGTGTAGAAATGCACCTCTGCCTCTCTCAGAGAATACAAGCGTGAGTTCATGTATGCTAGACACCAGCTTGCGAAACGAGAGGCCGCGGGTTCGATCCCCGCACCGAGACAAATGTTTGTGTGACCCACAAATATTTGTTTCGGGTCTGGGTGTATGTGAGACAGAAAAGTCTCTCGTAGTTTCTGATACCCACGACACAAGACTTGTATCTTAGTGTGGGATCAGAACTATGTATGTGACTGTTGGGTGTATTTATTATTATTATAATTATCCCAGGATGTTCGATGCACTGATGTTTTGTTCTCATATGTCCTCCAAAAGCATAGAATCTGTTTTTTATGGGCTCTTAGAATGTTGGGAACATAAAATAATTGTCATTTAACATTTGCTTTAGTTAGAAACAACCATAGCGATTTTCTTCGTGGATTTTAGAATACGGACAAGAGACAAATGAAAAACGTAAAAGAAATTATAAACTGTAGATGTATCTGCTAGATTTTAGAAAATCTTTCGAAACCAAGATAAAAGGCAATTTTTTGTCGTATCGAGGTTTTTGTGCTATATAAATATGTAAAAAAAATCATCAAAATTGATTTACAAGTGGTGTTTATTCACAACAAACAAACACTTGAACTTGTAGTATCATGTAGGATTGTACCTTTCTATGTTCATTTAATAGAATTCCAATGGCAAATCCATTGGAATTACTGGATTATTGGCAAATTCAATAATTGATAGATGAGATGAATGGATTAAAATTTTAACATGAGAATGAACACAAAGCTAATTATGCTTGTTAATGTAATGAGACTTATGAAGTAAATCCTTTTCGATCAGAATCACATCGATTCAATAACCACTTGCATATTGGATAATTCTGGCATAAATGTGTCTACTAGTATCTTCATCATCATCAGCCCATATACATCCCACTGCTGGGCACGGGCTTCTTCTACAACTGAGAGGGTTTAGGCCTTAGTCCACACTCTGGCATAGTGCTGGTTGATGGACTACACACCTAAGAAATTCCTAAGAACTTTTTGATGTGCAGGTTTTATCACGATGTTTTCCTTCACTGTTAAAGTACGTGATAATTCTGAGTCACACACATAACTTCGAAAAGTCAGAGGTGAACAGTCAGAGAAACTAGGATTAGATAGTCCTAATCGTTATTACTGTTGATTTCATTTCATACTAGCTGACCCGGCAAACGTTGTTTTGCCATATACCTATATAAAATTCTCGTGTCGCGGTGTTTTTTGGCAAACTCCTCCGAAACGGCTCGACTGATTTTTATGAAATATTGTGTGTATATTATAGGTAGGTCTGAGAATCGGTCAACATTTAAGGGTTTAACATTTAGGGGTATGTTTTTTTTTTCTATTGACTTTATTTTCTTTATTTTTTATGATTCAGCATTGATAAATTATTATAATCATAAATTTTCACCCTTCTACGATCAACCTCTATCTTATACTGACCATTTTAATTTGTTTTTTTTTTATTAAAATGTAAATAAATGATAATAGCACTGAAAAATTATAATGATACGTATAACAGTCATTGCTTTGATTGATATACAAATTAAACAAAAAAAATATGGTCAAAATTGTATAGAGTGAGATATACATATACATCTATATATATATACCTATATAAAATTCTTGTGTCACAGTTCGAAACAGCCTCCGAAACGGCTCGACCGATTTTGATGAAATTTTATATGTATATTCAGTAAGTCTGAGAATAGGTTATCTATTTTTTATACCCCTAGGGTGGTCCAACCCGAAAAGTTTTTATTTTATTTTGTGGACATTTTTTGTTTTTATTTTTTTATGATTCAGCATTGAAAAATACATATAACTCCAAATTTTCACCCTTCTACGAACAACACCTGTTTTGTAATCGCAATTTTTATATTTTTATAGCTTTTGCCCGCGACTCCGTCCGCGTAGACTTCAGGGTTGGGCGCAGAAAGATAATAAGTGAATCTATAAATCGTCCCTCAAGTGCCCAAAATGGCACTTACTGAATTTAAAAAAAGGTCAAATCAATTCAAATGGTTGAGACGTAAAAGTAAAACTCTGACAGTTATATTCGTATTTTTAATATGTTTATCCCAATGGGAACATTACATTTTCCCGGGATAAAACATAGCCTATGTTACTTCACAGGGTCTCATTTATGGTCATACCAATTTTTTTGTTTTTGCGTGAAAGCGTAACAAACATCCCTACATTCACATTTATATAATAGTAAGGATAACCATTCCCACCTATGTTACTTCGGTGGGTCCCACCTATCTGCATACCAAAAGTCATTCAAATCTTTTTTATCCTCCGTATTTTTTTAATAAGAAGAATCCTATGTCCTTTTTTTATATCTCGAAAACTATGTGTACAAATTTTCATGATAATCGGTTAAGTAGTTTTGGCGTGAAAGCGTAACAAACAAAACATTAACATTTATAATAGCTGACCCGGAAAACTTCGTATCCCCTAACAGTCATTGAATGTTACATATTTACATATTAACTTAATTTAATTTTTGATTGTATGGAAATAAATATTAAGTTCAGCACTTTATTGAGATAAAAATACAGAAATAAATAAGTACGAAAATTAAATGCATCAATCGTGTCTCCGCAAATCATGATTTAATTAAACATGTACATATGGGATGGGATGCAGTCGGTTTCAATTCTCTTCATTGAAGCATCAGTGTGGTGGACTGAAGCCTAAACCCTCTCAGTTGCAGAGAAGGCCTATGCCAAGCAGTGGGACGTACATATATGGGCTGATGATGATGATGCACCTTGTGATATACATTTTTAATATATTTTTTAATTGTCTAAAAGATCACAAACATATTTTGTTAATCGTCATTGCGAAGGCATGACGAATCGGGAACTGAATTCGTTTGAACTCAATGGTCATACCCGTTAGGATCAATGAAATCTTAGATCAATCTAATTGATGAATTCTCAAGCACCAATTCATCTCTAAGTTGTCTTTTCAGTATCGTCACGTGAATAACATTACTCAACAATTTTCTAACACCAAGCGCATTCCATTGCATAGTTGTGGGTGTTTTAGATTTCAAAGCGTGATGACTGCCGAACCTGCCTTCGTTTGTAAATCAGGTACAACCAAGGAGTTTAAAAATACATTTCTGAACGCACGCATAAATATTTGACAACCAATAAATATGTCAATCCCTTATTATTACTGACATTATTCTACATTTTTAAAATCTAAAATACTCAATTATTCGAATATTCTGGATATATGTTGTCGATTCAAAACCTTTATTTAAATACGTTCTTTAATTTGAGGGGACCCTTAACCATATTGACGGGATAAACATAAAATGTTTGACAGAATATTAGGTAGAACAGTTTATATGAGAAAATTAAATTGTTGTTTTTACCATATTCCTCGCAATTTTCTTAACTTTTTCTTTCATAAGAACCTTCTCCTAACAATAGCAAACACAACAAAAAAAGAATTAGCGAAATCGGTCCAGGCGTTGTTGAGTTATGCGCTTACCAACACATTTTGCGATTCATTTTTATATATAAGATATATGGCGATCGAGTAGTGGGTAAATTTGTAATTCTGCACCAACGTTTTGGCATCTGTGCTTTTATGTTCCATCTAATAGAAGGCGAACCTACTGCATTTATCGGTTTTATTGCCACACTTCGTGTTGCTACAAAATTTTTCTTAATAAAAAACCCCAATAACTTTTTAAGTTGGAAATCTAATTCAGGCCTTTTAGATCCCAAGGCATATTTTTATATCATGGAACGAGGCGAGATAATTTTAAATACTCCATGTGGTAAAATGATTAAAATTTAAATTAAATCCAACGTCTAATTAAGTCTTAGAATGATTCTTCGAATACGGTCGAGGACTGTTTGCAAGATCGCGGGAAATTTGTATGAGTCATGGAACAGAATGATAAAAACTAAATAATGATTTCAAACTGCCTCGTGGTCTCGCGGTACAAGTATGTGCCGTGCGATCTAGAGGTCCTGGGTTCGATTCCCGGGTCGGGCAAAGTGTTATTGGGTTTTTCTATTAGAAAATTCTCGGTAGCAGCACGGAGTCTGGAAATGTGCCCGAAAAACGGCAATAGGCTCGCCACCTATTACGTGGGTCTGATAAGTCGTAATAAATATTCTAAAACAATAATGATTTAATAACAAATATTCTGAAGACTTGACATACATACATACATAAACTCACGCCTGTATTCCCCGAAGAGGTAGGCAGATGTGCATTTCTGCACCCACATTTCGCCAAGTATGTATCAGTCCCACGTAATAGGGGGCGAACCTATTGCCGTTTTTCGGGCACATTTCCAGTAAAATTCCGTAAGCAAATACTTAAAGAATCTGATTTATGCTATTTTAAGACGGTACAGAGAATAAATGTCAGTAATGTGTATAATTCCAATCCTTACGTCAAGTTTCTAAAAATATACAATGACCTTTGAAACGCAATTTAAATTAATTGTCATGACTGGTATCATAACTTTTAAGTGGTTTATTTGTGATGGAAGGTGTTGGTAATTAGCCTCTAGAATTAAATTGTTTATGTGCTATTGACATTATCTATGAAGAAGAAGTTAACCGCATTTTGAGTTGAATTGTAGTATCAATAACCGTATATTTTGCGAAAGAAGTAAAATAAAGAAATAATCATCATCAATATCAAATTTAATTTTACTTTGTAGCTAAATTAAAAACACTTTTTTTTATGTAACTGTCTATGAATCAATTAATCGTATTTGACAATTTTTAAAAAACCGCCATAAAAAAACTATTCCAAAACAAATTAATATGCTCTAAAAAGTAAAAAAATAATTGAGTATTATTAAGTTATATTTCTTTAACTTAATAATTAACTTACTCTTTCTCTTCATCAATATGTAGGTAAGATCTATGTTAACCACGCAAGGAGGTAGATAGGTAGCTATCCACTTCAAATCTAACTCAAAACATACCCATGAATAAAAAAAATGATCGAAATATTATTTAGAGTTCTCCTAAGTTTTTACTTAAAAAAAATTTATGAAAAATATTACTATTTAAAACTCAATCAAATTATTTCGATGATATAATGTAGTTACAATTATTGTTATTTTTGGAGTCGGTGTCACCCAAAATGAGACCACACTGGAAGCACCAGCTTTCAAATAAAAAAGAATCATCAAAATCGGTTCACCCAGTCGAAAGTTCTGAGGTAAAAAACATTAAAAAAAAATACCGACGAATTGATAACCTCCTCCTATTTTGAAGTCGCTTAAAAATGAAAGACATGAGCTATTAATATTACATAAGCGAATTTAATCAAATTAAAATTACCTAATCAAAATATTTATAAAATACCCAAACAATAATCCAATCTTTTCTTTCCAGGAAATATGCCAGCGTACGACAACGAAGGAGCGACGATCTCCATGGAGGACGTCCGGGACACCGACAGGCCGATCACAATAAACACGATACAGGAGGAGCTGATAGCCAGGCGGAACAGAATGTTTAAGACGCAGAAGTCTACGGTGGCCAGCAGAAAGCAGCAGGCCGTGTGCGTGAGAAGAGCCCACAAAAGATACGGCTCTGCCAAGAATCCTAATGTCATTCTGGATGGTCTGAACATGACAGTTCCGAAAGGTTCTATGTGAGTATTATATTAACTATATTTGGTTCTTGAGATCTTGTCCGCCAATCCACGCCAGGCCAATGTGGTGGAAAAAGACCTAACCCGACGAGGTTTGTGCCCTGCAGCGGGACATATATGGGCTGATATTAATATAGATGGATAGATTTTATTACAAAGGTTAAAATGTTCAAGTTCTACAGGAATGAATTAATAATAATGATAGAATTCGTAATGAAGTCATCGCCATTTTTGGTTATCACAAGATGTATTATGCACGTCCGTGTCTATTTCGATCCCTATCCATTTCTAAGACGTTTTGTAAGACGCACTAGACAACTCTAACGGATTTAACAAAATCATCCTCTTTAATAGGTAACTCGCCATTACTTTTTGCATGTAAAGAGCACTTATAAAAACGTGATCTTCCATTGAAGTCGGCACATTTTTAAATAAAACACGTGGTCGACGGCCTTTTGGTTTTTAACCGACTTCAAAAACAGGTAGGTTTGTAACTATATGCGTAGAAAGTTATAGGTGAGATATGCTTGGCTAATTAGGTATTGATATTCTGTCACAGTAAGTTGTCATTCGTATACTCGTAAAAGTTAATATGTAAGAAAAAAATATTTCTTCAATTATTCTCGTATTATTATTGCTAGGTATGTATATTCTAGTTTTTCCTTGGCTGACACCGACTCCCAAAAATAACAATAATTGTAACTACGTTATATTATCGTAATAATTTGATAAAATTTTAAGTAGTCTAATATTTTTCATTTCATTTTACTTAGGAGAACTCTAAAATATATTTTGATCATTGTTTGTTATTCATAAGTATGTGTTGAGTTAGATTTTAAGTGGATAGGTACATACCTATCTACATTCTTGCGTTGTAAACACATATTGATGAACAGAAAAAATAAGTTGATTATTAAGGTAATACGCAATTATTTATTTTACTTTTTAGTGCATATTAATTTGTCATGGAATAGTTTTTTTGAAGGCGGTTTTTGTTTTGTTATTTTACCGACATAAATATTTTGTTGCGTCTACTGATTTCAATTTTTGTATTTGTGACTCATTGCGACACGAAGCACGATTCCAGATTTCCAGATTTTTAACGCCAATAATTTGGAAACCGTCATCACTAGGCTTAATCGGTTTCATTACCGCCTGCTTCGCAGCAGATGATGACGAAAACTCAGCTGACCGCTCCGCAGTGGGGTATGCTAGTACACACTACAGCGGCACGCGCGACTCCATTGCCGGTGTCGGTTAAGTTAAAAGCAACTTTAGGCGGTCCTCGTAAGTTCCATTTAACAGTGTAACTTCGCGCTCATTTTTATTGTTATCTAGCTTCCTTTGCAAGTTAGCTAGTATAGTTTTGTTGCAAAACGATTGCACGACCAAATAATACCTGTGACTCGTTGGCTGATATCCATAATTGCCGATTTGTTCGCCACGTTTATTCACGACCCCTGATCGTTGACGAGGTCGTTAATTTAACTTAAAAAAACTCGAAGCGTCGGACACTAAATCGCAATAATTATTTCGACCTGCATCGCAGGTATCCTCGATAGACGGTGGATAATTGCTTCTCGAATCGGACGGTCATTATAACACGCCATATTTTGAATAAATTAACCTAAAGAGATTTAAAACACATAAGACCTAATGTGTAAATTAATATATTTATCCCACCAAGCCTACCCTCACATCAAAATCAGAACCACGCGTGCTGGCATGCGCAGCCACGGCTTTGGGATCACAACAACCGCGGCTCGAACCAAAAAGTTCGCCAACTCTTACCTTTGCCGCACCATCAAGCTGTGGAATGGTTTGCCGGCTCACGTGTTCCCTCCTTCCCATGATCCTGGATCCTTTAAGCGAAGCGTGAAGAAGGATTTGTGCGGGCCGGCATAATTGTGTCGACCAGCGGGTGACCATATCGTTTCTCGCTGGTCGGTATTATTTTTTTGGACTCCACTGTGCTTACCATCAGGTACAGTAGAGTCACTTTACCGTGCCAGTATAAAAAAAAATGACTTACCGATGAACACTAGCAAAATCACTAAAGACACTAAAATAACTTATGCGCTGTAACAGCACACTACGCATGCGCGGAGGGAAACATGAACTTTTAGTTTATTTATTTATTTATATCAACTGTCCAATATCCGGTCACTTTTATATGCGATTTTTGCACTATTTAAGCTATTAAAATGTTATTCTAAAAATACATATAAGGCCTTTATGGTTCTAACTTCTAGCGTCAATTGCCGTCAGCGATTAATAGGTTTCGAGTTTTAAGCCCTGGCCAGAAAAAGCCTACGGGAATGTGAATATATAAATCTGGAAATATAATCGGTTCAAACAAAAGTTTCGCTTCGTGTTACGTGTGACTCACATGCTGGCAAAACGTGGGCTTAGAAATACTCTCCTCCTTCATCTTACGTTAAATTTGCGCATAACAGTATTTATCTTTTACTGAATAATAATGGCTTTGTATTATTTGTGTCTTCGTATAAATTCGGAAAACAAAATATGCCTATAGGTAAATTCGTCTCAAAAACATCACGATTGTAAATTGTAGTCTACAGTCCAATGGCACGATTTAAATTAAATCCTAAAAAATAAACAATTGCTTGATATACAGCATTTTTCTTCTTTTTATACTAACTTGTTTTCCAAGTAAAGAATTAATTCATTTATTCTAAATAAAACATTATTTTCATTAAAGCGTTTAAATAAAACATGTTAGTTAATTTGGTTTGGCTGCGTTAATGCGGCTTGTAAAATAAGTTTCTTTTTTTAAGCTAAATTTGTTTTGGTGCTTAAAGTTTCATTTACAATTGCAATCACATGACTAAAAGAACGATTAATGGGTTGAAGACCTCTTGGTAGAATTTGCATTACCCACCACGCTTGCTTAATGCAGGTTTCAAGACTTGAATTTTTTTTTTGGGTTAGTGGTACCCCACTAACCCTGTAGTTTGTACAGTTCTGTTGTACAAACTGCGAGTACCTCTGTATTAAAATAATTTATACGCCTTATTCTTGGATCGCTAAGTACGTTGGTTTCACGTAGCATAATAGTTGAGTCCTCTAAAAGGATTATCTTAAGTATACCTCTATATATCTTCCATCTTCAATCATCATCATCATCCTTGGTCCATATATGTCCCACTGCTGCGCACGGGCCTAATCTGTAATTGAGAGAGTTTAGGCCTTTGTCCATCAAGCTAGACTAGTGTAGGTTGACGGACTACACAACTAAGAAATTCATAAGAACTTTTTAGATATGCAGGTTTCAACGCGATGTTTTCCTTCAACGTTAAAGTACTAGATAATTGTTTGTGAATACACAAATAACTTCGAACAGTCAGAGGTGTCTGGGGTTTGAACCCGCTACCGTCGAGATTCTCAACCACGTGCCTAAACCTCAAGGCCATCACGACTTACCTTCTTCAATAGGCCACCTTGATTATCTAATCTTAATGTCTCTCAATAGTAGAGGTGACCTATGTCCAGCAATGGTTGGTCTTTTTCAAGAGCGAGACCAGGTAAAGTTAAATAACTATAACAGTCTGCTTAAAATGTCACCCGCATGAATAAGAAACTCTCCAATTTTTTTTTACAAAAAACTCTAATTCTTCATCTTTTTGCGTTCTTTTTAACACATTTTGAGATTACCAGTTCGTCACAGTCGATTACATTTTAGAAAGAAGTTTCCATAACGTTTTTCCTTCCTGAAGATGGCCGCGAAATTGCTTCAGCGCCCTTAATTTAGGCCTTTTATAAAATTATTTTCTTAGCTCCAACCTTTGCTGTATTCAGAATTTTGGGGAGTTAAAAGTTTATTATAAGAAAGACGTTGGTTTGACGGGAAGACTTTTAACTTGGAACGTTGAAATGACATTTCATTGCAGACGAGAAAAGTTTTTAGCGAAAATTTCCTTCCGTGATGTAGTGTTCCGGGTCATTGTGGGTTTTGCAGGCGAATTATTTTTGAGTATATATCGGAGGAAAATAGGCTTTGAAATGTGTGACGTCAGCAACTCTGACGTCACAATTGTTAATTTGTGATTATTATGAATATTTTGAGTTTTTCCTTAGGAAAATATTGTTGGTTTCATGATAATTATTCATATTTTGGGTTTTCCTTACGAAAACTTCACAACTGATAAGGCTGATAGCCCAGTATTTTTAAGAATAGCAGTGACATCGTTATTATTGGAGGATTCATTTTAAGAAGTGATTTTCACAATCCACTTCAATCAAAATTCCTTTTAATTTCCCAAAACATCGGATGTTTGCTGTCCGCGCGTAGACGGACGAATGCTCCGCTCCACTGCAACGGGCGGCTTTTTATAGACAGAATATCGGTGATCGACACCGGAGGGGGGTGACCGCCTGTGAGTCATTCTTATTTATGCAAGAGCGATGACATAGCTCTCAGTATATAGTTTTACGCCGTTATAATATAAGTTCAAACAGCTTCATGCCCTAAGAAATTCTTAGAGGCGGTTGGGTATCAGTATCGTCTCAGATGGCAACCACATTACCTAAGATCTAACCGCTAATAATTCAAGAAGTAAGCTATAATATCAACTATTAAGATCATGAATATCTCTTTTTGAACATTATTCATATCTTATTATATTAGGCTTTCTATTGATCTCGACTTTAAAAAAAAATATGTCTTATATTTATTTTATTATATCATTATCAATTATTCCCTACAATATTCTAGATTTTAGTTATTAATGTTGGTACGATATATCTTTTCAGATATGGTCTACTCGGCGCTTCAGGCTGTGGTAAAACGACTCTTTTATCCTGCATTGTTGGTCGGAGAAGGCTAAATTCTGGAGAAATATGGGTGCTTGGTGGTAAACCTGGAAGCCCTGGGAGCGGTGTTCCAGGACCCAGAATAGGATATATGCCACAGGTTTGTATTTTTTTGCATTGTTATTTGCTTACTGTCAATGTTCTAAGTCGATTAAACATAGTTTTCAATACAACTTTAAAAGAAGGATAACAACTAATAAAGACTAAAATCTAATGTACTAAATTTTGGCCACTCTTCATTAAAGGTATCACATGAAATTTTTGTTTTCTATAATACATTGACACGCGGTATGTACCATGCGATCTAGATTTCCCGGATCTGATTTACCGGGTCGGGTTTTCCATTAGGAAATTCTCAGTAGCAGCTTGGAGTCAGCAATAGACTCTCTCTCTACTTCATGATACAAAAACACTAATGGCGAAATGTAGGTGCAGAAATGCACCTCTACCACCCTTTAGGGAATATAGGGGTGAGTGCGTATTTATATGTAATTTATGGTCGTTTAGGGAGTGCACCCCTAAAGAATCACTTTCTTAAAGTTCAAGATAAATTGAACCGAATGAATCGAAAGACAGTTCAAAGACATTTATCTTCATACAATTATGAGTGGCATCTTAAATTAATTGGGTATTATGGTACATTCAATGCGCTATTAATGGAACTAATCCCAAATAACGAATTCGTTTCAAGCACCATTTTGTTTTTCTTGTTAATTTTGATAAGTCATCGGAATCTGTTTTGATATGATTAATCGTAGCTTGAATTATATTAAAGTCAAAATTATAAAAGTCGAGCTTGATAATGTAAATTTTTTGTTTGTAGTAGCCGTACTACACTTAGAATTATTTTTTATTATTAAAGTGGGTGAGACATTAACTAAGTGCAAAGACGTTCAAATTTCAAGAGAGTCTAATTTGTTTAGTTATACGTGTTCTTTATACCTAGGTATATCATTTCCTGGATAGATATCTCTTCCTAATCCTGAATATCATATAAACATTTATATGAAATCACTTAAAGATAATGTTATATCTAAGACAGGAAAAAAATTAATAAATAACGTTGATACAGCGATAGAAATAACTAGTCCATTCTTAGTTTCTGCGAAAATGAATATACCCTGTAACTCCCAAGGTTCACGAAGATTAATAGTCCGGCCAGCCACACGTTTTCGATCGCCCTCATCAAGTTAATACAGCTGGAACACTTGGAACACTGCCGGTTATTGTTAAACAGGCGAAACCACTATCCACTAACATCCATTAATCTACAAATTTACTGTGGATCGGTGGGATGGATTGCATGGGAGTTGTGTGGCGTTATGGTCTGGTGACGTTCTTGCTAAATAACGATTGGTATTGTTAATCTGGACATATTATAACGTTATCTATACTAATATATAAAGCTGAAGAGTTTGTTTGTTTGTTTGTTTGGTTGAACGCGCTAATCTCAGGAACTACTGGTCCGATTTGAAAAATTCTTTCAGCGTTAGAAAGCCCATTTATCGAGGAAGGCTATAGCCTATAGGCTATAGGCTATATAACATCACGCTACGACTAATAGGAGCGGAGCACGAATAAAAAATGTTTCAAAATCGGGGGTATTTTTTTCCTTTTGAGAACTTCCGCTGCGTGCGCTGCGGAAACGGTTAAAGTTTCGCTACAATAATGTATGACAGAATTGTTCCTCTTTAAAAGTTCTAAAAAAACTCCACAAAAGCATATGTCTATCTTTTAAGGTTGGCTCACTATAACCTTTTTTATGCTAACCAAATTTGTTCTAAAATAAAGCATTATTTGTGAATTTGTTTTCATAAAGATGATATTAATCCTTATCCAAATAAATACGTTATTCATCACAAGTGTTTAATTTAAAAGAAATTTGCCCTTTACATCATTTGATTTCAATGAGTATTTTAGAAGAGTACAAGGCGCCGCGGCCGGCCGGTGCGCGGCGGCACACGTTTCACATCTATTTAACCGATTTGAATGATTTTTTGGTATGGGCATAAATGGGACTCTGTGGAGTAAAATAGACTACTATTTTCTTCCTGAAACCAAGCCTGAAGTCTACGCGGACGGAGTCGCGAGCAAAAGCTAGTTATAAATATAATCCTAATTACGCGAGGTGATATAAAAAAAAAGAGAAACTTGTTAGTAACATCCTAGTTCACTACTAATATTACTTGTGAATACATAAGTACCCAGAAATAGAAGATATAAGTCTAACAACGATATAAGTCAACTGTTTCGTAAACTAAACTGTTAAAAAATACGTTTTAATAGAGGCTGTGCTGTCGCGGTGTATTGTCGTTATCAGGCTAATTTTTAGAATCGATTTTTGAGACTTCTTGCTTACACATCTCAGATCGCACACTAGCTGTCCATTCTTTATTGTTACGGTTTCAAAGTACAAAGTTTTATCCATCCAATTCACCATCCAAAATCCAAGAACAACATTTATCCTTGCTAAGAATAGTTACTCATTTGTCTTTATTTGTACGAGGTTATTACTGCTTAAGTAGCCATTATTCTTACTTCGAGGAATAAGTTTTTTTATATCTCATTAAAATATGCAAGATGTAATCTTTATTTAGTTTTTTACGTTAGTTATTAAGCTTGGAGATAAAGTTGTGGGTGGTAATTTCGAGAAACTCGATCTCATCTCGTATTCTCCGCTTGTTTATCAAGATTTATTATTTATTTATTATTAATATTTTTAGGTATTTTGTCTTAATCAGTTTTTAACATATTTTTTTTGATGTATTAAGTTTTAGCCTTTTTTAGGTATGTACTTTGTAGGTAGATTTTTCGTAGCGATATTCGGTGTCGTGATTTCATTAATTTTTAAATGTGCATAAAATTGGGGCTTAGTCTTGCAAAAAAATATATATATATTTTAAAACAAAATAATGATAATAGAATCTAATGTAATCTTAGTTTATAGGTCAATACATAATAAACTAATAGGCATGAGCCACCTTTGTAGCAGAGTTGTCGCACGATATACCTACCTATAGAAATATGGTTTATGGCTGTGTGATCCCTATTACTTTTTAAGTTTTTATATTTACCAATAAGATGTCTTAGTTTGGAATATTGCTTTTAGGAAAGTCAAAGGTACCATCCTGGCCGAAATGGCCTCTTCATACCGTAATTCCATCTAGCTATGACGTAGAGAGCTACGTTGGTGGAGACCAACTCAACAGTTTGCAGTTTCCTTAGTCAAAGTCAAAGTCAAATTATCTTTATTCAAATAGACTTTTACAATTCGTCAATTTTAAGTCAAATTTAAAATATTAAACTAAACTATTGCCGCTTCGAAACGTGTTATCGCTGTGGAAAAGAAACGGCAAGAAACTCCCTCAGCAACACGACTACAAGACTTATACCTATACAGGTCTATCTTTATAGAATGTCCTATTAACATTGTCAGTAACAATTTGTCTCGAATTCCTCTGTTAGAAGCAATAACCGTGTAATCATCGTTTGTTCCTATAATTTGGATCCAGAAAGCGGCTAGTATTATTTTCCATACTTACACAACGTCACATAACTCTATCCATTACGCAAGAATCTCGAAGGTTAGGGAATTTCGACTTTGTAGCTATAAGCGTGGGATCTAAATTATCTTGAAGGGATTCTGTAACACAATAGTTGAATGCGTCCGACAATGCCACTTATGTGAGGTGGAGTGGAAACTTGTATGGAAGGTAATCTAATTGGCATGAAATGACCTACATTTGACTATATTATGGTGTATACGGTGTGCTTCCGAAACTGGTAGTTTAATAGCTACAATTACCGGAACGATATGTTGATTGGAATTTAATACTTACATTAACATGAGTTTATTCATGCCTGTATTCCCCGAAGGGATAGGAAGAGGAATATTTCTACACCCACATTTCGCCGGGTATGTATCAGTCTCACGTAATAGGGGGCGAGCGTATTGCCCCTTTCGGGCACATGGCAATAATATTTAATTAATTGGGTACTTCGGTAACCAGCAATGTATAGCAAAAAGCTGATTTTACGAGTAAAATTATTTGAAATCATTAACTCATACAAGTATACAGTTAAGATTGGGTCTTCTCTTCATCTAAGAGAAGCAAAGCCTTAGGTCACCAAGCTTACTTGACATATAAATGACCCCATAATAAGCAATTATAAACTAGACATTACACAATTAACGTGTAACGCTTTTGGGCTTCTATGGAAGTACCGCCACTGGTACGTATGTATGTATGTAAGCAAGGAAGTAGAAGTAAAGTTACACAACAAAACTTAAGTACGTTAATTCACAAAGTTTATAATCGAATGTCTGTGAGTTTAAAATAATATCCGACTGCCTACCCTGATGAGGCGTCAGTACATCCTTAATGGTACTAGGCAAACAATCGAAATTTCGGCAAAATTTATTCGAAGTGACAAGGAAGCGAGCTCCGTAATCGCAAGATATTATCTTAAAGGGTAGCGCAGCTGTTTCAAAGCGTCGCGGCCGGATGTGTAATTGTCCAAATTGCAATATTTTCCGTGTTACGTACTTATGGACAATAAATGTTCCCAGTTTCGAGATAACAATGTTTGCACTGATTTATCGCTCGCTTTTGTCCATAAAAGTTATGGCAGAGTGCCAGGTATTGTGATTTTATGACAAAGTTAGTTTGTTATGCATGTTTTGAAATATATATGTACATTTATTTATTTATTTACGCTATTATATTACATATAAGTATAAAGCCAGACTTAATGCCTAAGGCATTCTCTAACAGTCAACCTCTGGGTGATGCAGAGATAAAAGGAAGGTGCATAAATAGCGAAAAGGTTTTAACAATATACAAAACAACCATAAATAAAACAACTAGCAAGATACATACATACTAACATATTATATACACAGATAAATAAATAATTATATACACATACAAATACACATACAAATAGTTTTACTGTATTTAATTACATTCTTCTAAAAAGTAGTGATGGCCTTGAGGTTTAAGCACGTGGTAGAGAATCTCGGCGATTGTGGGTTCAAACCCCAGGCACATTCCGGGGCCTTCTCGCTGAATGCGCTGATGATGGCCATCGCGGGGTTTTTAGTCGGTATTACGGCGCAATTATTTTTGGTAGGGACCCGGCCCAGCGGCCGCCCGCAACAACTACGGGCGGTAACATCTATGCTGGGTCGGAAGGCGCCGGTGAGTCCGACACACCCTCGCCCCTCCGGGGGTGGGATGGTCCGTAAATGGATTTTCCCCGCGGAAAAAAAAAGGCACACACCTCTGACTTTCAAAGTTACGTGTTCTTAGGAATTTCTTAGGTGTGTAGTCCGCCAACCCGCACTAGGCCAGCGTGGTGGACTAAGGCCTAAACCCTCTCAGTTGTAGAGGAGGCCCGTGCCCAGCAGTAGGACGTTTATGGGTTGATGATGATGATGACATAGGTATATGGGCAATGCTTCAATCTAATTCCGTGGTGCCCAATACACAAGTTAAATCATTATTTGGACACCAAATTTCATGAAAAAACTTTAGATTGCATTTGACATTGCACTATGAAATATAAGTTTTAAAAGTACTAGACTATAAATTTAAGTGTTTTGCATGACATTGTTTTTAATTTAACTAATTAACCATTCTATTCCTCTTATCGTCCAAGAAAATATAACTTAGACTTTTCAAAAATTCTCCATATTTAAATAAAACTGCAACCTATCCGTAAGCCTTTATCGTTCAAGGTTAATCTGAATTAGACGCGTGAGGCATTGGGAAAAACGAATCATATAATAATTTGAGTTAATCAAGTTTTAAAATGTAGCATAAATCTAATACTATAATAGGATTGCTAATGGAACAAGACGTTTTATATTTATTTTTTTCTTATTTCTTTTGTTATTTTTTTATTTATTAACAATAAACTGTCCCAAACATGTGACAGCCACGTGCATTCCCATTCGAATCCCACGCAAAGACATATTTCCTAAGATATCTGTGAATTCTTATTTTTTGTTACTATTCAATGTATTAACAATTTTGTTAACAGGAAGTGGCGTTATTCGGCGAATTCTCCATCCGAGAGACGCTTATTTACTTCGGCTGGATCGCCAACATGTCCACCACAGACGTGGAAGATCGCATTGATTTCCTTATCAAACTGCTGCAGCTGCCGAATCCTACGAGGTTAGTCCTTTTAAAAACCTTTAATTTTGATCCAGACATTCTTTGGTAACAGCACGGAGTCTGGAAATGTGCCCGAAAAACGGCAATAGGCTCGCCCCCTATTACGTGGGACTGATACATACTTGGCGAAATGTGGGTGCAGAAATGCGCCTCTGCCTACCCCTTCGGGGCATACAGGCGTGAGTTTATGTATGTATGTATGTATGTACATTCTTTGGTCCGCTTCATAAGGCCGCAGTGTATTAAAAAAATCTATAGAAAATTTACTGACTCGTGGTCTCGCGGTACAAGTATGTGCCGTGCGATCTAGAGGTCCTGGGTTCGATTCCCGGGTCGGGCAAAGTGTTATTGGGTTTTTCCATTAGGAAATTCTCAGTAACAGCACAGAGTCTGGAAATGTGCCCGAAAAACGGCAATAGGCTCGCCCCCTATTACGCGGGACTGATACATACCTGGCGAAATGTGGGTGCAGAAATGCACCTCTGCCTACCCCTTCGGGGAATACAGGCGTGAGTTTATGTATGTAGAATAAATGTTCATGAAGTAATATTTAAGATGTAGTCAAGTCTTCAGAATTATAACATATATTAAAAAAATCATTATTGTTTTAGAATATTTATTACGACTTATATTTTAGCGAGTGGACGAAGTCAGAATAGGACAGTCAGCAACGTATAAATCAAATAGCTGTCCTATTCATACGCAAAGCTATAAATATGTTAATATAGCAACACATGTAATTTATATTTGTGTAAAAATATGTTTTAAATTATTTTTGAGTTAGGTTCTATCATAAATCATTTTGCATGTCACAGATGCGATTTTGCGCGTCGTTCTGATGTTTTATTTTTTTTATCTAAATACTAGCGTTGTTTTGTCCAAGTGGTAGGTTAGCTGTCATTGTTTCCATTAAAAAATAATTTAATAAATATCTCTTTATATTGTTAAGTTGAAAAAAATGTTTAGGTGTGATTCCCGGATCAACGTAATGCTAAGATTTTGTAAGATGGCGGGTATTGAATTTAGAAATAAAACGCGCATTTTGCTTTTTGAATGTAATTTTTTATCCGTAATGTAGATAATTATTGCAAACCTACGTGAAGTAAATTTCATATCTCTTAGTTTTCTAAATAATTTTAAGGTTGACGAGTCTATCATTCAACACTGGGCTTTCATAGTGCCCCAAGAACTAGTTTCCGTATAGTAGAGAAATACCTTTCCCCTAAGTAAGATAATGTACCTACGTATACAAAGATGCCTATCAGGTAGGATAGGCTATCATACTATTTTATTACAATCATCATCATCATCAGCCCAAATACGTCCCACTGCTGGGCACGGGCCTCCTCTACAACTGAGAGGGTTTAGGCCTTAGTCCACCACGCTGGCCTAGTGCGGGTTGGCGGACTACACACCTAAGAAATTCCTAAGAACTTTTAGGTGTGCAGGTTTTATCACGATGTTTTCTTTCACCGTTAAAGCAAGTAATAATTCAATACACACATAACTTCGAAAAGTCAGAGGTGTGTGCCTGGGGTTTGAACCTGTGACCGCCGAAATTCTCGACCGCGCGCCTAAACCTCGAGGCCATCACTGCTATACAATATTACAATAATATTCTACAAATGATTTATTTTCAGACAAGTGAAGAATTTATCAGGGGGTCAGCAAAGACGTACATCGCTAGCCGCAGCCCTAATCCATGACCCTGAACTGTTGATCTTGGACGAGCCTACTGTCGGAGTGGATCCAGTACTCAGGCAAAGGTAAACGACATGTTTTACGTCTTACTGATTGGAAATTTACAAAACTTTAAGTAGTTATACAAACAGTTAAATTTGTGTCGAATTTGAAATCGTCATTTATTCTTATAGTAATTATTTATTTCAGACTATTTAGAATCCATTTTGCTAACAACAAAATTTTTCTTAACCAAATGTTAATTTATAATTAACTAGGGAGCTAATTTTTAAAATAATATTAACAGTATATCAATCAGTTACGTTGGAAATTGCACAACAGTTATTGACCTTTTTAATATTTAGGTCGTTTTCAAATTGAGGGCCAAAAACATATAATCTGATTATATTCCCATGTTGTAATTGCTATCAAAATTAACATTACTATTAATAAACAAGTTCTTTGAGGCGCTAAAATGCTTAATATAACAAATCCCACACCTCTATTATTTATGAAGATTAATTAAGAAGACCCATAAAACTAACTGAAATCTCAGTAGTGAGCCCTAAGCCAAAGTATATTTTTTTTTGTTATATGCTTCATAAATTAAAAATGTGTGCTGAAAACTGCACATTTCATTTTCCCATTATAAAAACATCAAATACAAATTGATAACTAATATAAAATGTGCACAAAATAAATAAAATAAAAATAAAATGACGACCGATCGAGTAAATAATTCGAGCAAATAAATAATAAGAAGGCAATTTGTATTTGGCAGGTCATATAATATAATTATGTTATCCTTACTGGACCAAATACATGCCCACTGAGTTGGACTCGCTGGATCTACTCAGGTGTGGGTCGCGCCGCGTAAATTTCAGTAGTAAAGTGATCCCGCTGAGTTTGTTTCGCCGGGTCTTCTCAGTCAGGGTCGCGTTTGGATCCGGTGGTACCATTAAAATAATACGTGACGTTTCGGAAATACACAAGGTCCAACTCGTTATTTACTTTAAAATAATAATAATAAGATATTATGTATTTCCTGATGAAAACTAAAAATAAATTATAAAAAAAAACCGTAAATATTTTTGTACAAATTATATAAAATAAAAGATTTTTCTTTTCTGTATTGACTTGTCATAAGTGCTATTTGATTGCCTACGTGACCAAATAAAGCAATTTCATTTCATTTCATTTCATTGTCTAATATTGTTTTCTAGGAAGAATATTAACCGTTAAAACAATATTAAGTATTAAAAAAAAGGTTTACAGCTAAATAAAACTGATTCTTTTAAAATTATCATTCGTGTTACATTTTCAAACTCAATTAAAAAAATAAATTGGAACCTCTCTACTATACCGCATTCAAATAAAAAAAGTGGTATTTTTGTTTAAAATGTGTTTTATTTACAAAGTAACGCACACGTGTAATAAAAAAACACGAATTTCTCATTTATATTTATTTCATGAAATTTTTGCCTTTTTGGCCCTCAATTTGAAATCGACCCCTTTATGTTTGCGGCATTATTTAAAGTTCATATAACTGTACAAAGGCGGACTTGCCATAGGTATTCTCAGCCAATCTACCTTTGGGGGATGCAGAGATAAATCGTAGTAGGTGTATTGTGATATTTTAGTAATATATGTACATCAAATTTGTTCATTCGAAAACATGCATATAATATTATACTACATATTATTTTATTTCAAATAATGTTTAATGCTCCCGAAAAACAAATGATGACTATTCAAAACTTTGGAATCAAACAAACATAAATAATACACTTGAAGTATACAATTAAGCAAGTATACCAATGGTGGTGTCTCTATGGAAGCCCAAAAGCCCAGCTTGCCTTAAAAACCCGAATAATCTTTAAGCTTTAAATCTTTATTTAATAAACGCAATTTGACATACTCGTACTCGTATTAATGAGAATATCCTGACCCTGGATAAACAATTATTACACAATTAACGTAAAAAGCTTTTGGGCTTCTATAGAAGTACCGCCACTGCAGTACACAGAATTCAATTTCAGTCCAAGCATTTGCATTATGCTGTAAGATATTCAGGACTGGAACTCGTGGGTTTATCTAAGCGATTTTTCAAAGTTCTTTTTACAATTCTCCGCAGAGCAGTCGCATTCTCGACATTGCAAGAAAAAGTTACTTTGAATGCATTATTCTTATTTGTTTTCGTACCGCTAAGCGTTGATAATGTTGACTGTCGACTTTTATGAGTTACACGGAGTCTTTAAACTGTCATTACAAGTTGCTATGGAAATCTTTAAGGAAATGTTTCCAGATGGGGTCGACTATTGCGATAGTTGAGTATTGCGGTCTTTTCCAACCAGATATAATCATCACCATCAGCCCATACACGTCCCACTGCTGGTCACGGGCCTCCTCTACAACTGAGAGTGTTTAGGCGTTAGTCCACCACGCTGGCCTACTGCGGGTTGGCGGACTACACACCTAAGAAATTCCTTAGAACCTTTGGTGTGCAGGTTTCATCACGATGTTTTCCTTCACCGTTAAAGTACGTGATAATTCTTTGTGAATACACAAATAACTTTGAAAATTCAGAGGTGTGTGCTTGGGGTTTGAATTCACGACCGTCGAGATTCTCGACCGTGTGCCTAAACCTCAAGGCCATCACGACTGCAGATAACCAGATATGCATAAGGTAATCCGGAAAATATCACACTTCAGGCGAATTCTAAAGATTGCTGTTTTGTTCCAGCATTTGGGACCATCTGGTGGAGATCACGAAGGGAGGCCGCACTACAGTTATCATCACTACGCATTATATAGACGAGACAAAGCAGGCCAACATAGTGAGTACAATTTCTATATTTAGAGTTAGATTACAATGTTGGCCCAGACAGTTTTTTTATATTGCGACTGCAAAATTACAACACGCAGTTTTTCCTGATTAATTTCTTTGTGTCATAACGATACCACATATATAGTAAAGACAACACAAGACTGCCTCGTGGTCTCGGGAAAATTCCCAGTCAAGTCACGAGAACCGAGTCTTGAAATATGCCCGAAAAAGGCTACAGAACTGCCATCATCTAGTCATCATCAGCCCATATACGTCCCGGCACGGGCCTCCTCTACAATTGAGAGGGTTTAGGCCTTAGTCCACCACGCTGGCCTAGTGCGGGTCGGCGGACTACACACTTAAAAATTCCTAAGAACTTTTAGGTGTCCAGGTTCCATTACGATATTTTCCTTCACCTTTACAGTGCCTGACAATTCTTTGTGAATACACACATAACTTCAAAAGTTAGAGGTGTGTGCCTGGGATTTGAACTCGCTACCGCTCCCCTGTTCGGTACCTCGGGGGAGGCCGAAAGGGGTATATCGGGGTCTCTAGCCTTCCAACTCGGCGCGCGGAACAATTGTCCGCTTAGCTGAGTTGGGTCCCTAACCAAAATCCTACGCCAGCATACCGACTAAAACCTCTCGGTGACCATCACGCGCATTAGGGCGGTTTTACGGCATCTAAGGGCGAGAAGCGCCCTAAATGGTCCGCTGCCGCCCAGCGCGCTATCCAATTGTGGACTCCTCAAAATTGGGAGGGCTTGAGATGCCCTCCACTTACGCTATATTGGACGCTCACCTATTGTGAACGTCCGCGACAATAAAGACGTCACGCCCTCTGCCGCAAATCTCGGGGTTGCTTTCATCATTGTGTACTGCTCCCGCAGTACGCCCAGCCACCCCAGTGGCCCCTAGTAGGCGCCTCTTACGATAGGTAGGGGATCCCGTACCTAACTCATATGGGGTTAGTCTGTATGTTAAACACAAGCTCGCATTACGCGACATTCATGCATGCGTCACTAAGACAGGATTCACGGCGCTCGCTGTAAAGAAACGAGCATCCACCAACAAGAATAACTTGGAATATATAAAAAGTAGCACAATGGAACTATACATCAATTATTGACGAGCGCTGCGCAGTATAAAAGTAGCGCGAACTAGCCTCGCGGACTTTTCTCAACATTGAATATTTTATTTCTTTAACAAACTTGCAGTCGGAGATTCTAGATGCAGAGCGAAATGGGCCATCCATTCCTGTTGTTTATGTTAAATAAGATGGTATTTCTTTGGATGTGTGAGATGTGAGTGAAATTTGAATGAAAAAGATTATATTAATAAACTTCAGACATGTACATAAGCTCTTCTAGTTTCGCAACAAAATTAGTTTAAATGACTACGATTTTTTTGTATTTAAATCAATTTTATTTCGATTTCTTACTGGATCTACGAGTATTTTCCATGGGCCATAAAGTCTACTCAAAGAAACATGATATAGTCGCATAGTTTTTTTAATGTAAATCAGACTAAATAAAATGGAACTGTTGAAACATTTAAACACTTAATTGACACATTAATTTTTACGAATGTTATTTTGCGCTAATGTGTTATATGTGTTTTCGTCTTTCAATTTATCCCGAACATAGATTAAAAAATTGTGTGCACATTTTATGTATTTTATTTAAGTAATTTCAAAAATATTTGCTCGAATTAAGCGGCGCGTCACATTGAAAATTGATTTTTAACACCGTACATGAGGTGCCATAATTATGTGGAAGAATAAGAACAAAATTATAATTGTCATGGGCGCCGTATCGAAATTCAACATCTTTCAAACTAATTATTCAGTCAAGATATTTAGTAGTGTCTAAATTCTAACAATCTTAACTGTTGTGTTGCTGTTAGGAAACATTTGAAATGCTGAGAATCCATTTTTTTTTGTTCAGATTGGGCTGATGCGAGGAGGTAGGTTCCTAGCAGAAGAAGCGCCAAGCGAGCTGATACAAAGATACAACGCAGAGAGTCTAGAAGAAGTCTTCCTGAAGTTATCGGTCCTTCAAAATCTGGGAAAGAGGAGAAGATCCAGTATTCTCGCTGATGTGGTGGAGAAGGTTGAACTTCCTTCGATACCGGTAAGTTATTCAGTATGTACTGGGTACCAAATATCTGCAGTTTCTATTTACTTATTCGGACATTTTGACTAACATAATATACAATCAGCACCTAAATTTATCGTACGTTATTTGACATGTTCAAATGAGTCGCAAAAGAAAAACAATTTTCTATCGTTAGTAACATAATTTTTATTTTAAATAAATATAATTTTAAAGAAACATTCTTTTCCAAACATATTTATTTTATTTTTAAGACTTTTATCAATCTATTTGCTTTGTAAATACTTTTAGAATTTTTAACCTTGCTTTATTTCTTTAATTCTTCAGATTTAATTCATTTTTTATCGTGAAATAAAAAAATTGTAGTAAAAGAAATCCTTCTACAGGATCCGTCAGCAATAGACCTAGAAGAAGCAGAAATAGGTGAAATCTCCGGTGAATTTGGAGATAATGTGTCAATGAGCAGCAAAGGACGAGTGGTTGTGACGCCAGAAGTGCCAATGCCGGTTGAAGCGATCCCGCCAGAAGAGAAGCCGACGAGGTCATTCATGGAGACGATACAGCCGATGAAATGGCATCACATGAAAGCCTTAATATGGAAGAACTTCTGGAGTTTGTTCAGGAACTTTGGGTGAGTTTAAATTGATTTTTTCTACGTAGTCTATTTAAAGAGTTTACATTAGTGCTTAATGAACTTTGGACCTAGTTAGCGTTGTATAGAGTAATTTATTCTATTAATTTCTCGGTATACCAATTACATATTTATAAGACTAACATACCTGTTGTAAGAACATTCTAGATAGAATGGGTTATGATTAACTTGGCATTTTATCATCAATTAAGTAAATAATTTTCTTAGAAGAATCTTTTACTGGTTTATGTCCAAATAGAAAAATAGCTATTGCATTGATAGAGCTACTGTAATTTATTTTAAATGGATAAATTTTTTGTCTTACTTTAAATTTTTCACAATTCCAACAATTTATCTCTTATAGCATTGGATGTTTTTTGTTAATCTTTCTTTAAAGAACATTAATGCATATTTATTCCGTTCAAAGATTAATAAATATTTTTATAATTTTACAAAAAAATATTTTTGTTCTTCTAGTGTCATAGCATTCATCATGGGTCTACCTGTATCGCAAATGGTGTTCTTTTGTCTGGCCATCGGTCACTACCCTGTTGGTCTTCCTATCGCCGTGGTCAACTATGAAGTGAATACCACAGAACCTCTCTGCCCATATGACAAGAATACGTGTCCGCAAAACACTACGACTTACGAATGGAACATTTCGAGATTCAGCTGTTTGTACCTGGATTATCTTACAAAACGGCAGGATAATTTGGTAAGTTGTTTATTATATATAAATTATATTCTAAGGAAATTCGATCAGAAGTGAGTTTTTAAAAAGGAAAATACTTTACACGTTTTTACAATTTCATTAATTACATTTACTCAATATCAAAGTAACATTAACATTCATCGATTCCGACACAAAACTAACGCTAAATAATCCAGATTACAATTTACAATAAAAGAGCAAAAACTAACAGCATGACAAATTATCCTAATCCTAACCAATGACAATTGTCTCAGACTGACGCGACGGAAGGAGCGCAACCAAAGGAGGTCCGCCAACACTCGACACCGGCCTATATAGAGTTACTCCTCCACTATCCTTATGTATTCTAACACGGCCTTTCCTGACGAGAGGCCGTCCCCGGACTCTTCTGTCTGCAGATTTGCTGTGGAGACTGCCAACCAGAGATTCTCTGTATCCCGGAGTTACTGGGTTGTGGCTCAATTTCTTCCAAAGGCAGCTCCAAGTCGAGAGGCAGGCTGACACCAGCAGCTGACTCCTCCCCTTCGTTGTCTGCGTCTGTAGCAAAACAAAATAACGGCAGTACCCATTGCGCATTTTGACCCAACGATGGTATCAGTGATGATAACCCACGTAAGCTAAGCTAACCTAGTATGGATTTACACAAAATAGGTGTAAAACATTGCAATATATGAACCAACCACCCGGGGCGGGACTTGTCGGAAGATCGCCACCTCACGACTCGCCAGAGGACCTACGAGGACTTACGTGAGGCATGGCTTTGCGTGTGTGTTAAGTTCACATAAAGATATGCTTCAAACCAAACTACGTTACAAAACACAGACTACGATTGCCGATAAACATGTCTCACGGTACACGAACAGTCACAAACCAAAGCATGGCGTGACCCTTCGGTACCCCCAGCTCTAGTTCCAGGACAACTCAACAACAGAGTCAAGTTTCCGAACGCATCACAAAGCTGCCTAAGGCATGTTACATATATCAGGATCGCATGCCTGAGCTCACTCCTAGACAGCATCCATCAACATGGAACAATACCCCACTCAAAGCGCATCCCTCGGCCCAGATAGCCCATCCGAGTACAAAACTCCGAGATTGGGACTATCCAAGGTAGCTAGATCACACTTCAAATACAACTGATTGTACTAATGTAATATGATGTACTCCCTTGTATTATTATGATGTGTACAATAAAGTTTTAAATAAATAAATAAACTGTCGCAAGGTACCTAGTACAATAATAGACGGTTGCTACAAAAATTGTCCAAGCAGGAATTATAAAGCCATACTAAATAATTCAATCGCTCACCACCGAATAAATCAGCACACACATCGGGCGTCCACTCTCCATGCCATGGAGTCATATACCCCGCGGCTGCTTGCGTAGACTTCCCGTACGAGCCGGCCAGAAGCTGGAGCTCGTAGCGTCCATGTGGGAGAATCTTCACCACTCGATGCGGTCCTCGCATGCAGGAGTCAAGTTTCCCAGTTGATTGTGCCTGCTTTCTTACAAAAACTAGAGAGTTAGGTTCAAAGACGCGGGGCGTCTTACGATAATCCAAACTGAAATTAAAATCCTGTAGAAATACCCAACACCGAGCCACTCTAGGTAACAAATCTTTCTTACGCTGAGTTAATTTCAAGGCATTACAGCCAGTGACTACGGTGAAGTGTACTCCCACAAGATAATGCCTAAAATGACGAAGAGCTTTGACAAAAGCCAAAGTTTCTAATTTGTACGAGTGGTATTTACTCTCAGCCCCCTGAGTAAGTCTACTAAAGTAAGATACCACTCGCTTACGATTGCCCTCATGCACTTGCATCATAACAGCTCCATAACCGATAGAACTCGCGTCTGTGTGGACTTCTATCGGCAATGAAGGATCAAATATCGCAAGTACCGGCTCACTCGTTAGACATTCCACAATGTACTTTCGAGCAACCCGTTGTTCTAGTCCCCAGTCAAAATTAACTTTCTTCTTTGTTAACGCTGCAATGCAGGCAGTCTTCTGGGCAAAGTCAGCTATATACCGTCTGAAGTAGCTGGCTAAGCCCATAAACTGACGAACTTGTTTAACATTTCGCGGTTCAGCTGAGTCAATCAAAGCTCTCACCTTCTCATGACTCGGCCTAACCTGACTCTGACTAATTATTTGCCCCAAGTATTCAATTTCAGTGGCTAGAAATGAGCACTTCTTCAGGTCGATCGAGATACCGGCCTTAGTCAGGGTTTCGAAAACCCTAAGCAGCAAAACAAGACCCTGATCCACCGTTTTGCTCAAAATTAAGCTGTCATCAACGTAAACAAGAATATTACCGGATTCTATGAACTCACGAAGTGTTTTTACAATAATCCGCTGATAAACGACTGGAGCATTTACCAAACCGTAAGGCATCTTCAAGTATTGATAATGTCCTTCAGGTGTGACAAATCCCGTAAACGGTACTGAATCCTGACTTAATCGAATCTGGTGGAAACCAGTAGCCATATCTAAACTACTGAAGTAACTATTGTGCTCTAAACGTTCTATTCCACTACGGAGAGGCGTGAGACAGGGAGATGTTATATCTCCGAAACTGTTCACTGCCGCGCTGGAAAATGCCTTCAAGCTCTTGCAGTGGAAAGGATCGGCATCAACATCAACGGCGAGTATATCACACACCTTCGGTTTGCCGACGATATTGTAGTCTTGGCAGAATCGCTGGAAGACCTTAGCACTATGCTCGAAGACCTCAATCGAGTCTCTCAACAGGTGGGTCTTAAAATGAACATGGACAAGACGAAAATCATGTCGAATGTCCATGTTGTGCCCACCCCGATCGCAGTTGGGGGCTCGACTCTCGAAGTTGTAGACGAATACGTCTATTTAGGACAAGTGGTCCGGTTAGGCAGGTCCAACTTCGAGAGAGAGGTCAATTGGCGAATCCAACTCGGTTGGGCAGCGTTCGGGAAACTAAGCGACGTCTTCTCGTCCAAAATACCTCAGTGCCTGAAGACAAAAGTCTTCGATAGTTGTGTGTTACCAGTGATGACATACTGCACTGAGACGTGGCCTCTCACTATGGGCCTCATTAGACGGCTCAGAGTCACTCAACGAGCTATGGAGAGAGCTATGCTCGGGGTTTCCCTACGAGATCGAATCAGAAATGAGGAGATCCGTAAGAGAGCTAAAGTAACCGACATAGCCCAGCGGATTAGCAAGTTGAAGTGGCAATGGGCCGGGCACATAGCGCGGAGAACCGATGGCCAATGGGGCCAAAAGGTTCTCGAGTGGAGGCCGCGTACCGGAAAGCGCAGCGTAGGACGTCCACCCACAAGATGGTCCGACGACCTGGTGAAGGTCGCGGGTCGTCACTGGATGCAGGCTGCCTCCAACAAGTCACTGTCGAAGTCATTGGGGGAGGCCTATGTTCAGCAGTGGACTTCTTTGGGCTGATAATGATGATGATGATGAAACGTTCTATATGGTCATCAATACGCGGTAATGGGAAGCGATCCTTAACTGTGATGTCATTAACCTTCCCAAAATGCCCTTATCTAAAAGATCCTTAATAATCTCGCGAACACGAAGAGTCTCAGCAAGAGAAAGACGATACCGGCGATAATTGACAGGGATGTTGGAATTGAGTTTAATTGTCATACACCCTGTATTTACAGTTGAGGTCGCGGTACCAGAAATGAAAAACTTTGAAAACGCGTTAATAATCTCTAACAATTTTTGTAACTGTTTATCAACAAGACAAGTATTGATTGAGATTGAAGTCTCCGATTGAACCGTCATCACTCTGTTTGAATTACGATCATCCCTCGTAAGCAGCTGATAGTCCTTAGTACGAACATACCTAACGCAGTCTCTATTCAAAACATCTGTACCAACAATGACTGGAGTGTTCATGAATTTGGCTGCAACCACAAACAGATCAAACTCTATTGTCAACGTAACGTAACAAGTACTTTCTACTTCCTGGCTACCTAAACTCTTAAAAATTCGAAAAACTGGTTTGCACGTATGGCTAAAATGCTTCAATAAAGACGATAAAATAAGGAATACGGTGGAGCCACTATCGATTAAAACATCTACTGAAACATCCTGAATAATAACTACAACTACGTCACTATTAACAGACTTAACCAAAGAATTACAAAAATGAACGGTCTCCTTGTTTGATGTCTCTGAACTTTGTTTGGCAACGTAGAGTATTTGTCGGAGTTCGTGTTAATAACATCGGCCAAAATATTTGCAATATCGGGCTTCCGTGGACATAACGGCCTGAACTCTTTTTTTTTAATTACTCCACGTACAATCGTTCGTTACCCATTCGTTCAGCCACGAACGCGCGTCTCCTTTTAAACAATTACTAATACACGAAAGACACTCGTAATCATTCCAATCGTTAAGAAATTTAGCGCGATCTACTTCTGAACACCAATCATCTATGTTATGAAGATTCGGATCAAAATTTGAAATGTAAAAATGTTGACTAGTCCTACTCCCACGGCTAATACAACGAATCGCATCGATAATCCAATCAGTAACCGTGGAGTGACCCGAATTCTGTTGTGGCAACCTAGACCGAGAATGCGAACGCCGATCATGATATGAACAACGACTGCCGCGGTGACTCGCGCTACGCGCATGCTCACGATCCGACATTTTAACGAAATTAAAATAAGAAGACGTAATCCAACAAAACAACTATACAATTCAAAACATAAATAAAAATATTCAAAAACGACTCACCCAGATCGGGAAACAAGACATAAGTATGTAGTGACATTTGCACTAAAAACTGCATTTCTTCGCAAAGCTAAGAAATTTAAAAAATATTTTAACTACACACAGAAACTAACTTCGACAAAATAAAGAAAGTGGGCAAAAAGGGCCTATCCCACTTCTGATCTAAGGAAATTCGATCAGAAGTGAGTTTTTAAAAAGGAAAATACTTTACACGTTTTTACAATTTCATTAATTACATTTACTCAATATCAAAGTAACATTAACATTCATCGATTCCGACACAAAACTAACGCTAAATAATCCAGATTACAATTTACAATAAAAGAGCAAAAACTAACAGCATGACAAATTATCCTAATCCTAACCAATGACAATTGTCTCAGACTGACGCGACGGAAGGAGCGCAACCAAAGGAGGTCCGCCAACACTCGACACCGGCCTATATAGAGTTACTCCTCCACTATCCTTATGTATTCTAACAATATATAAATTACTGTAATGGTCGATATTTCCCTTGGAGAATAAATAGAAGGAGAAATAAGGTTTCTGACAACTCAAAAAGTAAATTAAGGCAGCAGTTGTGACTGCTGTCGTGTACGACACGCTGCACTTATTGACGATAGGTCTATGGGTCACATTTCTGGATTATATGTCATTTAAAAATTTCTTGAAAGTAAAGTCTATTAACATCTTGCCTGACCGAGGTATTGAACCGGCGACCTTTTATTCCGCGGTATCGAAATAATCAAACAAAAAACATCCGTAGTTAAAAAATACGAAATCAAACAACATTCATTATTACTGTGTATCCTAGCTATATTTTTGGCCTTTTTTCTAGATATATTATCCAACGAAGGAAGCAGCGATGTATGACGCGTCTCATGGCAAAGCCCGGTTGGTCCTCGTCTTTGCAGCGAACTTCTCCACCTGCCTTCAGGACAGGATTACCGATCCCCGACGAGCCGACGTTTACACTATCAACAACTCGGAGATGGAAGCCCATATGGACGAAACAGGTTAGAATTTTATTATAGCTTGTGATTGGATCTAAAAAAGCTTAAGTTCTTTCCCAAGTTCCCGTCTATTTTCATACTAAAAATCATCCAAGATAGGTTTGTTTATGGGTTTATCAGTAACCACCAATTTTACGAAGAACTAAATCTCCCCTCATCTTATTTATAATTAGAATAAATATTAATCCATTTACAATTCGAATGTTGGATACGAGTCATCATCAGCCCATGCACGTCTCACCGCTGGGCACAGGCCTCTTCTACAACTGAGAGGGTTTAGCCACTAATCCACCACGCTGGCGTAGTGCGGGTTGGCGGACTACACATCTAAGAAATTCCTAAATAGTTTCAGGTGTGCAGGTTTCATAACGAAGTTTTCCTTCACCGTTAAAGTACGTGATAATTCTTTTTACTTTGTAATACAGACATAACTCGGAAAAGTCAGAGGTGTGTGCCAGGGGTTTGAACCCGCGACCGTCGAGATTCTCCACCGCGTGCCTAAACCTCGAGGCCAGCACGACACGCGTCCTTTTTACTATTAGGATTAAGTAGGTGCTAGTCCACCTCGTTAGCATGCACATAGCATGCATTGGTAGACTACCCATAGCTTAGGAATTCCTGCTCCAAAGCTCTTATTAATGCAGATTTCTTCACAATCCTTGACCGTTAATGTCAGTTACATAAAACACGAAAAGAAAATCTATCTATTAACGCGATTGTTTTTAAATGGCCGTTTAGAAAAGTTGCGGTATCTTAACAGCTCAGTAGAAGCATGAACAATAAAAAAGAAGTTGCTCTTCGCTTTAGCTTTTTACATCAAACGTTTATTAGGTGGTAAATTTAATTTTTTTTTCAGTTTTATAATTATGTCTGTTAATTTTAGCTAGCATAAGGATAATTATTAAGTTAAATTAATAAATACATACACCCAACAGTCACATACATAGTTCTGACCCCACACAAGGATACAAGTCCTGTATCGTGAGTATCAGAAACTACAAGAGACTTTTCGGTCTCACTAACACCCAGACCCGAAACAAATATTTGTGGATCACACAAACATTTGTCTCGGTGCGGGGATCGAACCCGCGGCCTCTCGTTTCGCAAGCTGGTGTCTAGCCAACTGCGCCACGCGGCTGTCAAACAAACACAAACAAATTGGGTGAAACTTGCACAAATAACAGGCACGATTCAAATTAGTGAGACTTTAAGCAGCTGGCGAAACGTGGGTGCTGAAAGTTGAAACGTACCTCCGCTTTCCACTTCGGGAGTATAGGCGTGGGTGTTTGTTTGCGGTTTTTAGAATAAGATCAATAATTCTGCTCAATCTGTATATTTGATACCATTCATTCATCATATTTTTTTCATACAGCTACTTTTCGTAAACTTTGTTATCTAATTTCAAATCAGCCAATTCTTACAAAACAAGATTCAATATTAAATTAATTTTGCGCTATTCCGCCTTCTTAAACATGCAAAAATTCCAACATTTTCTTAATTTCCATTTCCGCATTAAATTCCCTTCGACGCGGGGTGTATTTTAACAATATTTTCTTGTATAATTTTGACATAAATTCGTTTAATTAAGGACCTTCCGTCATATTGGCTACCTCACAGAAGACTCGCATAATTTGCATACAAATTAGATTTACAACGTCCGTCTGATCGGAGTGATTGCGTATTTCCCATGATTTTTTCACGGGATGAATAATGGTATTTTGTACTTTAAATTCAGGGAGATAGAGTCTATATTAGAGTAAGAGATTATGGAACGTTAAAGCTTTGGCCACTTCTCTCGGAATTAATTTGAAATAACACCACAAAAGTGCTTCCCGTTGCTTGTGAAATATACTTCCAACCACTGTAATGTACTTTGGATTTTTTAATTGTTTTTATTTCGTGTACATCGTAAATTATCTTATGAGATACACAGAAACTGCCCGTGCAAAATGATGCAGACTTTGTTTACATACATACATACATAAATTCACGCCTGTATTCCCCGAAGGGGTAGGCAGAGGTGCATTTCTGCACCCACATTTCGCCAGGTATGTATCAGTCCCACGTAATAGAGGGCGAGCCTATTGCCGTTTTTCGGGCATATTTCCAGACTCCGCGCTGTTACTGAAAATTTCCTAATGGAAAAACCCAATAACACTTTGCCCGACCCGGGAATCGAACCCAGGACCTCTAGATCCCACAGCACATACTTGTACCGCGAGACTACGAGGCAGTCTTTGTTTATTGATATCCAAACTTACATTTACATCAACAAAACCGGTATTTGAACGACCTCGACTCTTTTAACCATATTTTTAATCAAGCATCGAGCAAAAACATAATATTACAATTGTGCCAACTTTGATGCAGCAATGCTTTTGCACGCTTTTTATTAACAGAATAATAGGTAATTGGATTGTAAATAAAATAATCTAAATAAAATACAGCTATCCAATTGGAACCGCTGCCAATTAAAAGCTAAATATTTCCAAATTCACGTGATTTTGCTTGCGGTTTGGCTGTATGCGGTACTTATCGCAAGAGGTCAACCAAAATCCAATTTTAAATTTGACGAAAATAGATCTTTGGAATATAGGCTGCTTGAAACCACTATTACTGTTACAATTGGTTACTACTGTTACCTGGTGTATGTTCCTTACTTGGATTTAATATCTGCGAATACGCCAACACAAGGTAGTGGAACTTACGAATGAAGCGGTTTCATCACTTCATATTCAATTTTACGGGATAAAAATCCTGCCTCGTGGTCTCACGGTACAAGTATGCGCCGTGAGATCTAGACGTCCTGGGTTCGATTCCCGGGTCGGGCAAAGTGTTATTGGGTTTTTCCATTAGGAAATTTCCAGTAACAGCGCGGAGTCTGGAAATATGCCCGAAAAACGGCAATAGGCTCGCCCTCTATTACGTGGGACTGATATATACCTGGCGAAATGTGGGTGCAGAAATTCACTTCTGCCTACCCCTTCAGGGAATACAGGCGTGAGTTGTTAAAAAAAACACGTTGTTTATGTTGTGATTGGCGTCTGTGACAAATTTTATCCAGACTGAGTCTAAAATATCAAAACACAATTTTCATATAAGCCCAGCTCAAAATGATAGAAAGTATCATCGAAAGACCTTTTATATTATAGTTAATGCGTCCTTTCTACGACTGTTTCTTCGGCCTCCTTTAGTTGTATCGTTTATTGCGTTTTGCCAAAATAATGTATCTTCAGCCCTTATACCTCCCACTGCTGGGCACTGGCCTTCTTTGCAAGGGTTTCCTTTCCGTACTTTAACGGTAAAGGAAAACATCGTGATGAACCCTGCACATCTTAAAGTTCTTACGAATTTCCTAGGTGTGTAGTCCGCTGACCCGCACTAGGCCAGCGTGGTGGAATAAGGCCTACACCCTCTCAATTGTAGGGGAGGCCCGTGCCCAGCAGTGGGACATATATGGGCTGATGATGATGATGATGATTACATTAGTGGAGTTTACAGTATATTGCATTTCTTACCAATTGAAACGACTTCAGGCTTCTTCACCTAATAGGCGAGAATGCAAAACCCACTCATCTTTGCCATGTTTTTAGAGTAGGAAGCTAAAAGGAAACCATTTAAACTAAGCCTGAAGCTATATGAACGGCGGGAAAAGTTTTCCAATATCAACTGACCACTTTACAACTGGTATAAAAATTAAATGCTCCAAGTTTAAAGAGATAAAGATGTAAGGCTGTAGGTACATAGCAAAGAAAATATTTATAGATCATCTTTGGCTCTCATAGTCTGTTTTAAAAGTCGTGATGGCCTCGACGTTAAGGCAGGCCGAGAATCTCGGCGGTCGCGGATACAAACTCATCTTGAACTTTTCGAAGTTACGTGTGTATTCACAATTATCACGTACTTTAATGGTGTAGGAAAACATCGTTGGAAAACCTGCACACTTAAAAGTCCTTAGGAATTTCTTAGGTGTGTAGTCCGCAAACCCGCACTCGGCCAGCGTGGTGGATCATAATCCTCTCAGCCTAACCCTCTCAGTTGTAGAAAAGGTTCGTGCCCAGCAGTGGGACGTATAAGGAGTGATGATGAAATGTAGTGGGTACAAAAATACACCTCTGGTATAGGACCTGCGATAATACAAGCGTAAGTGACTATCTGCTCTTTAGTTGGAAAAAATCAGTTTTCTGTGCACATAATTTGCTTATGAATTGAATGAATTATATTCTTTACGTGCATTCTTAAAGTTTTATAAGATTAATGTTTTAAGGAACCAAGTTAAAAATTATCATTACAAGTAATTAAATATATTAAATAAATACCCTATCTACAAATGTGTATTTTTTGGCGTACATTATTGCAATAAATTGAGTTTAGTTGATAAGGAAATCGTTTCAAATCCATTTCTAACCTGAGTCCACTCAGGCAAAGAATAATAATTTAAAAGATCAGACTGGTCAGCTCCGCCACCTTAGTAAACAAACGGAGTGTTAATACTGAAGTTTGTGTGAAACCAGCCTTATCCATTGTAAGTGTCAGCTATAGAAATATTGTTTTATATGTCGTTAAAAGTAAAACTTTTACTTATCGTTTTATATAAGACTGTTCGCAATTGGATAGAAATATCTCCTTGAATTATGTCGTTGATTATCACGAACGAAGTAGGTACTTGTTTTCTGGTTAGTTCCTGTTTTCACAGGATATTGTTAAGGGTTTGTTTTGCTTCTATTAAAGGATATGGCTGTATTGAAAACCACCTACACGTGGAATTTAAATTTGATTTGCATTTAAGTTAATACTGTAAAGGTGAATGTTTAATTTTGGGTAGTTACAAGTTTTTATCAACTTAGAATGCTTAGTCTTTAGCAGTGAGATGATAAGAATTATCATTGAATCTATTTTTATTTTTAAATACCAACTACACTTTGAGTGATCCAGAATAAAGGGTCACCAGTCACTACAGTATACAACATGTAAAACCTAGACTAGACTAAACCTATAACTATAGCATAAATAGTTTTAAACAAAATTAGCTTGAGATCACGTGTTTTTACACGATTTTTCTGACTTTTTGAAGTTATTCACAATGAATTATCACTTACTTTAACGTTGAAGGAAAACCTTGTGAGGAAACCTGCAGACCTAAAAGTTCTTAGGATTTTCATAGGCGTGTAGTCCGCCAACCGGCACTGGGCCAGCGTGGTTGACTAAGACCTAAACCCTCTCAGCTGTAGAGGAGGCCCGTGCCTATCAGTGGAACGTATATAGCTGATGATCATAATGATGAAATCACATATAACAATTATTACAAACCTACCATAATATACTACGGATTATTCTCATTAAATACATAAAAACTTTCTCTATAATAATGTGGGAACTATAATGACAGTAGTCACAGGTTCCACGTCATTAAACATAATATACTTAATCCAGTTATATTTGCTGGGGTGACTAGGTCACTGGTACTTTACGCGTCATTCATCAACATATTTCCTTTCTTCAACAAAATTAATATTCACCTAATTAATTGGACGCAGAGGCTTTTGTGCTGAAATTTTAATAAGAAACAGCTAATTACGTTAATGAGATGAGGGTTTCTGGTTCAATGAAAAATATGTAACTTAAAATTATTTTGTTAGCAATAATCCAATCTACTTTCTTAATCTGTAAAATCAGGTTTTTGTTCTGAATGCTATTGGATATTACTCCTAAAATGTTATTAAGCATATACAAAAATCTCGTCTTTAAATAATATGAAACAAAGCCACAAGTCACTTATTTCCTTTTATGTTTCTTCGATAACTGATTTCGATGCCGTTTTAATCACAAGAATTACTGGTTAGAATTAAAAAAACGTTTTTCTGTTGAGTATTCCACTCGTCTAAGAAGGTATAGGCATCATTACGCTACGACCAGTAAGCGCGGAGCAGCAATGTAAAATGTGTCAAAAACGGGGAAAAAATATTAATTCTGAACTATAAATTTACGCATACGGAATTGCGGGTAACAACTAGTTTAGTTATAAAGTGATATACTATATCCTACAAAGAAAACGATGTAATAATGATATGACTGATGATTGATACTCGTATTAGGCTATATTTTGTTTATGTCGATGGAAAAATGCGGGCGTGGGCGTACACATGTATTCGTATGAAGTCGCACCTGTATTTATTAGTATGTGCATTAAATAACTGCCTTGCGATCGTCTCTCAATAAATTCATGAATATGGTTAAATTCCGATGATCTCTATCTGTATTCTTGTTCATCATCAGCCCATATAAGTCCCACTGCTGGGCACGGATCTCCTTTACAACTGAGAAGGTTCTCTATTCTTTAAATTTCTATTCTTGTATATGTATGTTTTTGGTATTTGTATGTTGTGCTATTTCGTTTATTAATATTAGAATTGTGCGTCACATACATATATCGATTTATATATCATTATTGAGTAACCACCCGCTCTATACTCCTGACACTTCATTCCATCTAACGATTCTCTGAAAGAAATCGCATGCAGCGATAAGACCGCCATATGTTGCACTCTACTTTTTGTTTTTGTACTTTTTCAATCAAGTTTTTGTTCATTTGTATTTCGTGTACAATAAGTGTGATAAATAAATAATTTTCTAACCCATTCCTCCTAATTTCTTAATAAACATGTCTAATGTGCCAGAATAATTGTAATAACCTTTGTTTTGTTAACAGACAAGCAAGTGGAATGGATGTTGAGCCGCGACATCCAGCTCGCCTTTATGGAAGCTGCGGAGCATTTAGCAGAAATCTGTGATCTGCCTAAAAGGATCATGTCGATTCCAGTACACGTAAGTATAGGAAAAATTATTTTTTTATTAAATGAATTGCGATGAATTGGTGAGGCGATCTGAGTTGATTAATAGTGTCGTTATGTCATTTGAGACGACTTTCGGAGACGTAAATTACTTCAGGTGACCCACTACAGTTATAGAAATTATGATATACAGATTCACTTATTTTCTTTCTGAACCCAACCCTGAAGGCTACGTTGATAGAGTCGCATAAGCTAGTTATTATATATAATATAGCTGACCCGGCGAACTTCGTTCCAGCTAACAGATTTTTTTTATCCTTTTTTATTATTATTTTCTGTTTTTGTAGCCTAAGTTACTCCTTATTACATCAGCTATCTGCCAGTGAAAGTCCTGTTAAAATTGATCCACCCGTTTCAGAGATTAGCCGGAACAAACAGACAGACAGACAAAAATTGTAAACAAAACGTTATTTTATACATCCATATGCATTTATAATAAAAAGCGGTTGTAGTACTCGTGCCTTCACAAGCGTAAAGTATTGGCTCGTTACGTCACCAGCAGTCAGGGTAACACGTCCGCTCTCGCCAACGGCTCTCACGAGACTGTCCCCACTACCCGTGTCCCCGAGACATTTATACAGATACGATATTCCCCACTACTCGTGTCCCCGAGACTATTATACTACAACGGTTATTTCAATATTACAAACAGACACTCCAAAATTAATTTATTTGTATAGATTAACACGTAAATGAAGTGAAGTAAAATATAATTTCAAGTCATTTTTATCAACTTCTGCTTATGATAAAGTTTTATAAAACCAATATGTTTATATGAGGCTATTAAATTTTGCTGGGTTGTAGTATTTAACGCTAATACAGTATACATTACGTAAGAGTTGATATTACAATTTACAAGTTTGCACAGACTGAGGGTACTCTGTTTATTTAGGTTCGTAATCGTAAAATTTCATAATTAACACCAGTCGCAATATTTGGTATAAACAGACTCTGCTAAGGCGTTTTTCGTTTTTCAGTTCAACAAACCCATCTACGGATTGGACGTGCCCAATTTCACGGATTTTGCTGGGCCAGGCGTCATTCTTACGTAAGTATATCGTATTAATTAGTTTACACTTTTTATATAATGGAAATATTATAATATTAGCACAGGAGTTCCAGTGACGGGTGTGTGGTGGGATAGGGCCATATGGAAATATTATCAGCACCTGTTGCTTTAAATTCAACAATATTTAGAACCTTTGATGTTTATTTTTTCATTTTTGTTACTTTGATCGTCTTTTACCACGGCTTTTTTATATTTGATATAGTTATCGCTGCTGCCTATTAAAATATAAGTATGTTCTATTGAGGAAATTTGTCGAAGTAATTGCATCTTTATAATTTTTTTATCCGAACCCGTACGCTCTATCATCTCGGGTTTATAAAAAATGTGTGTAAAATGTCATGCAGATATCAAGAATTGAACAGAACATTCCTCTTGCCGCAATAAAAAGGTTTAATATTACTAATTTTACCAGTATGGAATACGTACTTTCATCTACAACAATTTCCAAAGGCCTCATCCTAAGGCAATTTCTCGCGTACGAAAGCCACATTTACATGCGTTCCCAACTTTTTATTCTTTATGTTTAACACAAAAAACTTGGCACAAAGATGTACAATATAATATCGGAATACTTCGGGGAGAAGTTTGTGCCTTCCTTTCATATTCAGTAAGAACGCGATGTCTCAATAGAATATTTATGGTCGTTCCGTCTTTGTGTGCGGAAACATGATCTTGTTAAGATTTCTTTTAATGAGATGTGTGTGTGTGTGTGTGTGTTTTGATTGTTTAATGTACGAGTTTATGACTGTACCATGTTTTAGTACTACATTAATGGGGTCATTCGAGACAATTTGCTATTTCTTAAGTTTATGTCGCTGTTGATGAGGAAAAAAGCAGCAAATATGTGCATGTGTTAAAAGAAATTATTAGTTAGAGTGAATAATGCTTATTAACATATAAATTTTTGATCTCATTAGTTTAAAAAAAATACCAAACAGATCGTATCTGTATCTAATGTTCTTTGTATGTAGGCTGCCTATGTCTATGTATAATTTTCCAGAACATTATGTCGTCATACATGCTAAATTATAAGATTTTTATTTATTTATTTAAATCTTTATTGTACAGATAAAATTAAAACTACTGTACAGTAGACTAAATTAATACCTACAATAGGCGGTCTTATCGCACAAGGCGGTCTCTTAAAGACAACCAACAACAATGCAGATGTTTTTAGTATAATTTACAAGTTAGGATAGGTACTTATAACTTATAACTCTTATAATAATAGCCTACGGCGCGCAGTTGACTATTTGTCAAACAGCGTGAGAAACAAATGACCGCGGTTTCGATCCCTTAACAATTGATAAGTAAAAATAAAGATATTTTTCTATGATTTTATTTAACCATTGAGACCGTACCCGTTTCTCACCAGATTTTTATAAGAATAATATTTCACTGAAATCTTTATTCCTTTTAACTTCATTTTACTGGTTTCTGTGTATTTCAGAATAATATTCTTCTTGGCTGTGGCTTTGACGTCGGGTTCTATGTTGGCGGAGCGCAACGAAGGCATACTTGAGAGGTCTCTTGTTTCCGGAATAACTGGTGAGTGTGGTGTAACGATTGTTGAGCATTTCAAATTCTTGGGAGATATTTAAGTAAAAGAATTCAGTATAAAGAGATGTGTTTTACGTTAGGGAGGTTTCCCATTAAAGGAGAAGGTCTTTAATTGTGAATCTGACTGTGACTGTGTAATTGTAAATTTTCATACTTTGGGGGAGGCGACGCGGAACAATTGTTGAGTTTTGAGTTGGGTCCCTAAGCAAAATCCTTTGCCAGCATACCGATTAAAACCTCTCGGTGGCCGTCACGCGCAATTGTGGCGATACTACGGCATCTCAGGGCGAGAGGCGCCCTGCATCAGTTCCCGTTGCCGCCCGGTGCTCCGGCTAATCATGGACTCCTCAAAATAGGGAGGGCTTGAGATGCCCTCCACTCACCCCATTTTGGACGCTCACTTATTGCAAACGTCCGCGACAGTCAAGAGGCCATGCTTTCTGCCGCACATCTCGTGGTTGCTTTAAGTCATGGCGCACCGCCCCTGTAGTACGCCCAGCCACCCCTGGGCCTCTGTTACTCGCCTCTTACAACAGGCAGGGGATGCCGTGGCGCAATTATTACGCCCCCAATCCACAGGAAGGAAGTTCTGTGTGATACTACCCAGCGGAGTCGTTTTAGTAACCTTAATATTCGTTAATTTTGGCTTGAGTTGTACTCCTTATTAAGATAAATAAACTTAGAAACCAGACAATAAAAATGTAAAAAAAACAGACGTAATTCTGTTTCGATAATAAGACAATTTACTCTTAATTTTCAATCCTTTATACCTAAGTATTTCAAAATGGGACTACTAGGAAGGACTCGTTTACACTCGTTAAGAAGGGAATTTCACAAGTGCTCTCCTAATTACCGTTTGAGGAACCTTAATTAGGTTTTTACAACGCACCCGACACGACAATGGCACTTAGCGAGGCAAAAATTTTGCCGAAATTTTAATTACTGAATTAAGCAGAGTTTTATCGCTTCATGTTCTGATTAATAAGTAAGTGAAAATACCTACACCGGAAACATACTAATTGATATTTTCAATTGTAGTTCGATTTAGTCATATCTATACATCTATACAAATAAATAAAATTAGAGTGTCTGTTTGTAATATTGAAATAACCGCTTTTTAATAAATGTATATGGATGTATACACGGTACATATACCAAAATAACGTTTTTTACAATTTTTGTCTGTCTGTTTGTTCCCGCTAATCTCTGAAACGGGTGGACCGATTTTAACGGGACTTTCACTGGCAGACAGCTGATTTAATAAGGATTAACTTAGGCTACGTACATATATGTATATAAAATTGGAGTGTCTGTTTGTAATATTGAAATAACCACTTTTTACTACATGTATATATATGAATATATATGTATACTAGCTGTGCCCGCGACTTCGTCCGCGCGTAATGTAATAAGGAGTAACTTAGGCTATTTTTAGTTTATAAATTTTCTTATTAAAAATAAATTTTCCGCGCGGACGAAGTCACGGGCACAGCTAGTCGTAAATAATATTTCAAAGACAGCCTACGTAGCACAGTTGGTTAAAGTAGTCTGAAAAACGCCACGCCGCGGATTCGACCCCCGCACCGAGACAAATGTATATGTGATCTACAAAAATTTGTTTCGGGTCTGTGAGACCGAAAAGTCTCTCGTAGTTTCTGATACACATATTATCTGCCCAAACATCGGAAGCAGCCAGACTGGTATATTTATGTATATATAAAATTTTCCATAGTTAAGTACTTAGAATTAGATAATATTAATATAAATGTATATACAACGGGACTGACATGATCGAAAATGATTCAAAGTCCCTAAACTAAATAAAGAATAAAAAAAAAAAAAGTTTCTGATACCCACGACTCAAGAGTTGTATCTTAGTGTGGGGTCAGAACTATATATGTGACTGTTGTATTTTATTTAATGATTATTTAATGATGATTCCTATCACCAGGCACCGAGATCCTGTTCTCCCACGTGTCGGTGCAAATGCTGGTGATGATCGCGCAGTCTGTCATTGTTCTCACCATCGGCTTTGTGTTCTTCGGATTGACCATGACAGGACCCCTTGGCTGGGTCACCTTCCTCACTCTGATCACTGGCCTGTGTGGAATGACTTTTGGTGAGTATTAAGTTTTGTTTTTAAGTTTATATTAATATGTTTTGTAAGGCGCAAAGTTAGAACATTCGATGGATCAGATAATGTATTTGCGTAATGGCACTAGGCTAAGACGGTGGATTAAGTTATAGTTCTGGATTGTAGATGAGGGCGTGCCATTAATTATTGTGTTCATTAATTATTTTTACCTAAATATGACCATATCACCGAGGTCTATGATTTCGTAAGATCCTGTTTGTTTCTTTAATGCACTTCTGAACAAGAACAATTGTTGCAATTGGTAAAATGTTGTTATGATCGTTTCCTGCAGTTTTTCGGCAGTAAAGAGCCTAAATCACAGGGAACACCACTTACTTAATAAGTATGTGTTTATTTAACCATTATATGACTGCCTCGTGGTCTCGCGGTACAAGTATGTGCCGTGCGATCTAGAGGTCCTGGGTTCGATTCCCGGGTCGGGCAGTGTTATTGGGTTTTTCCATTAGGAAATTCTCGGTAACAGCACGGAGTCTGGAAATGTGCCCGAAAAACGGCAATAGGCTCGCCACCTATTACGTGGGACTGATACATACTTGACGAAATGTGGGTGCAGAAATGCACCTCTGCCTACCCCTTAAGGGAATACAGGCGTGAGTTTATGTATGTATGTATGATCAAGTATTAAGGCTGAAGGAAAGCCTTCAACCTGTCAGTCAGTAAGAAATATCTTGCAAAAACTGCCGTATATAATTATTGTAAAAAATATATATAAGTATTTCAATTGAAGTTTCAAAGCGAATCGAAAATCAAATAAAACCATCTTTAAAATAACTTTTGATGAAATAAAAACTCTTGGGAACTAACCTTTTCTCAAGTTGAGTATTTCAAAATTTGCCGATGAATTCTTCGCAATGGATTTTGATAGACTACTCAAGGGTTAAACTAAATTATTAGTATGCTACATCTTCCATTATAACTACGAGTATAATGAATGGAAACCTTAATGCTACGCCGTATCCCAGTGGCCTACTCGTTAAATATTAATAGTATAATAAAAATATATTTAGGTCTTAAATAGTGTTTGACTTAAGAAAAATACGCGCAGAATTCATATGTTTATAAATTTGGTTCGACTATTGAAAGACTATTGAACTTCTTAGGTGTGTATCCTGCCAACCCGCACTAGGCTAGCGTGATTGACTAAGGCCTAAACCCTCTCAGTTGTAGAGGAGGCCCGTGCTCAGCGGTGGGATGTATATGAGCTGATGATGAGTATCAGGATGTTAAATGATTTTTTCAGTAATTAAAAGTCTGCGTTTTTTCAGCTATATACTGGGAGTAAAAGACTATATTATATTGTTGTTTTTTACAGCATCTTTCATATTACTCTCTCTTTTCTTTTTCTTCTCACCTCTTAACAATTATAATGGTCAATAAATATTTATAAGAATGTCGTCATGTCGTGTGAGTCAAAGTGTGAACGAAAGTTTAGAAAAATGTGTCTCACTGCTATTATTATTATTTATTCCCAGGTTTCGTCGTTTCGTGTATTTGCGACACGGACAGAACTGCTACGTACTTGGCTCTTGGCTCTTTTCTACCCATGGTGTTGTTGTGTGGCATTATCTGGCCAGTTGAAGGTATGGTTAACTTTGACAACAAAAATTAATATTCCACCAGTTTTGGTACAGTGACTACTTACACCATATTTTTGTAAACCTTTAAAATGTTTAACCTTGAAATACTATGCTTTTATTAAGGCAGACAGAAAAGTTAATTGCAATGAAAATAGTAGATATTTTATCGAAGTTAATGGAAAACAAAAAAATATTAACATAAGTTATAATGTATTTTAAATTTAGAACGGCATTTGGCTGTGTTGCCAGCGAAATTAACGGCTGTAAAATGTTATGTTGGCCTCATTATTATTTTTTAAGCTTATCAGGATGAAAGTAAACCAAAAACTAGGATTAAAAAAATACAAACTAGAATTTAAAAATAGATATTTGTTTAACATGACAAAATCATTTTTCAGGTATGCACATAGTGCTTCAATGGATCAGCTATGTCCTTCCATTAACAAAATCGACGGAGTCTCTTCGCTCAATGCTGCAGAGAGGTTGGACCATTTCTGTGCCCACTGTCTATTCAGGGTTCATTTCCACCGGCATCTGGATCGTAGTTTACCTCACTACAAGTATCCTACTCCTTAAGTTTAAGAAGGGATGAATGATTCACCTTAGATTTAGTTTATGTGTTGGTATTGCTCAATTTCACTTCGAATGTAGTTTAGACTGATTGATCACGTTTAAATATTAGAATAGGAATACAGTACTAATTTTGTTAAGGTAAAATAATTTACAAAACAAGTTTTGTGGTGTTACCAATTATGTATTTTTCTACCACTTTAGTTAATATCTTGAAAATTTAAAGAGAAAGACATAAAAAAGGTTTTATTAAAAAAATACAGTTGTATTGGCAATTTAAAAGAAATAATTATTATTAGTTAACAATGAAAGTAAAAAGAAGATTAATGTAAAAATAATATTATTCGTTATTGACAGCGACAAACTGTTTAACAGTCTCGTCTTTTATTCATAAATGTTATCTATGGGTTGGAAAATAACAATTTAGACACATTTATTTATTTATGGATCTTAATAAGGGTGTGCTGTAAATACTATAATAAGTAGCTTTACATATGTAAAATTCTTTTTGTTGACGACTTTAATTCAAAACTTTACTTATTATAATCACTTAAAAAAACAAGAACAACTGGATAGAATTTCGCTCGATTAAACAGCCTTCACGATTTCTAATTAGTGCTTGAAGCGCTTAACTAGTGTTTGAAATGTGCTAATTAATTCAATTTGCTCCATTTTATTATATTGCAGATGGATATCTACGCCACGGGTTGATAGACTTAATAGTCTACGCTAATGCGTAGGAGTTACAAATGATAGTTCAGATTATAAAAATAGATTTGTCGAAATATAATTTTTTATGGAAAAATCTAATAAATAACTAAAAATAGTTAAAATTGGCAGCCATATTTCAAAAATACTAATAAACACCCAACTAGTTACTATATTAGAATCATTTTATTTTAGTTTTAATAAAATATATTTTGCACTTTACAATTTTATATACAAGTACATACACCCACGCAGGCACCTCTGAAGCAGTAAGCAAAGGCGTATTTCTACGCCTACGTTTCGCCAGCTATGTACATCATTTTCACTATAGCAATATTCCAACATTAATTTTAGGTTAAAATAATCCTTTTAAAGCATATTACATGAATAAATAATTATCCACTTATAAACGTTTTAGTCTGTGTGGGACTAACTGAAATTCAAATCACTTGACCACTTTATCATACCATATTTTAAAATTATTGAATTTGTGACATAAATCTAAAGATTTATGAGATAAGTCTCGTGCACTAAATAATAATATTGGAATACATCCCTCTAACAAAGAAAAGTATAATGAATAAAACCGGTTTTTGGTACAGATGATATGAAAAGAAAATTGAAAAGATAAAAAATACACAATAACTTATTAAACGCATATCATAAGTAAAAAATTAATTTAACAAATCTTGAAACTGTTAAAAGTTTCAATATCTAAAAAATACTATTTACATAATACAAGCAATACTATATAGGTACTTTATAAATTGATTTGTAAATCTAAATAATATAAAGATATAGACTGCCTTGTGGTCTCGCGGCACAGGTATGTGCTGTGCGATCTAGAGGTCCTGGGTTCGATTCCCGGGTCGGGCAAAGTGTTATTGGGTTTTTCCATTAGGAAATTCTCAGTAGCAGCACGGAGTCTGGAATTGTGTCCGAAAAACGGCAATAGGCTCGCCCCCTATTACGTGGGACTGATACATGCCTGGCGAAATGTGGATGCAGAAATGCATCTCTGCCTACCCCTTCGGGGAATATAGGCGTGAGGTTATGTATGTATGTATAAAGATATATCTCTTGTGGCGCATGAAAATCCCATATTTGTCAATTAAAGTCGTCAACAAAGTGTTTTAACTAAATAGAGTAAGATTTTGTACAAAACATCGAACTTAAGTGGTTCTGTATTTCATAATTTTGCTTGGACAATAATTGTGATAGTACATTTTAAGGATAACAATAAAATATATTAATGAAATAATACTGTGTCATTTGTGTTTTTGTTTCGGGTGGGGGTGTTTGTGAGACCGAAAAGTCTCTCGTAGTTTCTGGTACCCACGACACAAGACTTGTATCTAGTGTGGAGTCAGAACTGTGACTGTTGGGTGTATTTTATATTAAAGCGATGGCGGAGTCGATATAGGGTTTACATATTTGTTGCATTTCGAGCATTGGAACCAAAACTATCGTAAATGCTGTTTCAAAGTGTCTATGGGACATGTCCAATTTTAGAACAAAGTACTTAAGTATTTTTAAGTAGAGATACTTCTTGTTAGAGATGAAAAACAAAATTTATCGTCATAATTTTACCAGACTGATCCCTGGTATGCTAATATAACAAAAGAATGGGGAATCTTTGGCCTGGAAAGCTAAGAGCTGGTACTTACAAAAATATATATTAAAAATTATTTAGCATTTCATCGCGGCTCTAGAAACGATGAGGGATGCAATTAAACGAAAAAAAAATGAAATGTAAAATATTAAATTAATTCGGAAATTTCTTTTATTTTTATCGACTTAACGAAATTGTTGCACGTATAGCCAATTGTTAAAGTTAATGCCATTTTATTATTAGGTTACCAAATAGGTACCTTGCTTACCTAGTGCAGGTTATAAGAAATGACATGAAAAAATCAAATTCTAATTTTGGATCAGTGATGCCTATTAAAAATAACAATAGGCAAATACAATCTCTCACAATTCATCCCTAACATTCCAACATTTCCGAACACTTCTAATTGCATATTCCAAAGTTTAAACGAAGGAAGATACATCGCTGGATGTTCCGGCGAAAGTAAGTAAATGCTGCTTATTTTTAACTTGTAGTCTTTTACGGTCTTTCGTGCTTGCATCCGAAGACCGCGGCGTAAGTTTCTGTCAACCTGAGCTGACACGTCGCTGCGTTGTTGTGGTAACTCTGCTCTGCAACCCTGGCGTGGGGATTAACTGCTACCTGCATATGAATATAAAGGAACTTAAAGAAGCGAGAAAATTTTATATCTTCTTCTTAGTGTTATTGGTTTTGTTATTCTTTAGGTTTGGCATCAGTTTTATTTATGATTGATGATGGTATGTTTTATGATGGCCACCACCACGATGGCTTTTTGAAGTTTGAAACATATTAGTCATTCTTTCAGGTAACTTTGAAGTTGAGACGCTCAAGTTATAATCCCATATATTATACATACATACATACATAAACTCACGCCTGTATTCCCCGAAGAGGTAGGCAGAGGTGCATTTCTGCACCCACGTTTCGCCAAGTATGCATCAGTCCTACGTAATAGGGGGCGAACCTATTGCCGTTTTTCGGGCACATTTCCAGACTCCGTGCTGTTACCGAGAATTTCCTAATGGAAAAACCCAATAACACTTTGTCCGACCCGGGAATCGAACCCAGGACCTCTAGATCGCACGGCACATACTTGTACCGCGAGACCACGAGGCAGTATATATTATATATTTGAAGTTTGCGATCGAGGGGGGCCTCTGTTCGATATCCAGATCAAAGTATTATTGGGTTATTTCGTTAAGAAATTCTCACTACTAAACTAGCAGAATGGAATCTGCAAATAAAAAACGTAGCTGACGAAACGCGAATTTACTTCAAAAAGTTTTTTTATAAAAATCATCACGTCAACGTATCACTATTACATCACATTAGCTATTTCTATATCACGAATGATGCTAAATATAATTGAAATTGTTGTTTCAAGCCCGAAATAGATATAGAAATTACGAAAGTGGAGCTCGGTGTTAACTTTTTAATTTAACGAATTGTCTTTCCAGCGACTTTCCGAATTTGTTAATTCGAGTTTGCAAGTCACAGTAACTATTATTGCTTCAATTTGTTGTCTTTAATTTTATTTTCTAATTGGAATAAAATGTTAGCTCAGCGATTTTAATGCTCATACTAGTCAGTCAGTCCGCATACATATTAAGTCTCTTGTATTGTTTATAGGACACGAGCCGGCAAAGGTAAACAGAGTTCTGGCAGCATTTAAAAATATCTATCCTCAACTGCCAATCCTTCAATCACCCAAATACTAAATAGTATAAAAGTGAAAACCTCTAAACCGCTTTGAATGATTGTTGGCATGGAGATAGATTAATATCTATCCAAGGTAATCCTTGGGGAAGGACATAGGGTACTTTTTATTTAAATTAAGGATCAGCAGGAGCAGAGCAGGGCCAAATTCAATATAAGAAACGTGGATCACATTGCCCAGATAGTTATGACAGGCGTTATAAATTTATACTAATATTATAAAGAAAGAAAGAAAATATGACAGATTTTTTCGTGTTCCCGTAGGAAAAACACGGGATTCAAAATTGCACCTGGTCAGAGACGGGTCCTACAGCTAGTTTAAAAACATCTTCGAAAAATAACACCAGGTTTTCAGAATATTTATAGAAACTACACGTATAATTCCCATTGGCAGATATAATACCATTAAACAGTACCTTGAAAGTGTAATCTCCGGGCGCGACATCCGTCACATCCACCCACTGGCAGTCTATGTTGTACTGGTACACGTCGGAACAGTTGATTGATATACCTGCAAAACAATATGACTTCCATAGTGACCATTTTATCATTGTTTTATTATATATTACAATTCTATATAGCTCTTTTGAGAATTACCACGCAATTTACCAGTGAAGGGGAACTGAGAAATCGATCCTAAATCGTTTTCACGTTTTGTTGGGTATACGAAGATCTGTGGATCGGAATGTTATAATTCCGGTAATAGCCTATATAACAGATAATTTAATGAATCTTTTAATTCGTTTTTCTTATCATTATCGGTTCAGAAAGCAGATTTCATTTGAGAAGAACAGGTAAGCAGCTCGTAAGAGGAGATAGCATGTCATAAGACTGATAGAGGTCCCACCGAAAGCGATCCTAGAATAGCGACGCTCGTTACTGACGCTTAGCATCTATACAAATATATAAAATTGGAGTGTCTGTTTGTAATATTGAAATAACCGCTTTTTAATAAATGCATATACACAGTACATATACAAAAATAACGTTTATTACAATTTTGTCTGACTGTCTGTTTGTTCCGGCTAATCTCTGAAACGGACAGACCGATTTTGACGGGACTTTTATCCAAAATGACAAGTGGGGAGTATTGTGATACTCCCTTACTTATACTTGTCTTTTCTAATTTAGCGGTGTCGGTAACATTGTTCAATGTTCTGGGTAGAGGTTGGGAGCCATTCGGGGTACTAGTACTTCTCACTGTGATATTTCGCACTACTCCAAATATGCATGATTACCATCGTTAAGCTGGCTGATGATATTGGTTAGGAAATTGGGTATGACACCCGTGACATAGAGAACGTGAAATCAAATAGAGATTGTTTCTTCAAAAAAATGTATGGCACTTTTCAACAGTAAGTACTCGTTTCTTTAACCGAGTACTAATAAAACTTTCCATTTCATTGAAACAGATTATCTCAGTTTTAATTAAACCAGAACTATAATTGCATTCATAAGCTAGTTTTTGCTTTGTTTTCTCAATGGCAGATATTTTCTTTCTCTTGTCCGATATGCGGTTATCTGCAATTTCATTGTTTTGTAACAAAAGTGCTTTAGATTTTTTATCTTGACGGCGATTGCTGGCTTATTGTTCTTATATGAAATTATACCTTGTTAATGTTTATTATGAGTATTCTTTTAAAAATTATGTGTAGCCTGTTTTGTACATTTCATACAAATGGAGTGTCGTATTATCTTTAAGCTTCTATAGGCAGTTGTATTTTTAAATAACTCTTGCAAAGTGACCCGCCGAATCTAGAGCTATGGAAATTATAGGTAATCACACTAATTTGCGGAGCCAAAAGTTTGTCTAGATATTTGTTACTTTTTCACGCAAAAACTAATAAGTCGATTTTAATTAAATTTGGTAAATGACATTCTGGATTAACACATAGGCTACTTTTTATTCCAGAAAACGGTGTTTCTGTAGGATGAGCATGAAATTCACGATTGCACTCGGGCGGAGCTGGGCACCACCGCTAGTCCAAAATAATGTCAATATTCTATTTATTAACACTTTGCCGCTTATTCTGCTAAACAAATTTTGATGGATTTGGCTCCACATTGTGAAATCGTGGAGGATCGGCACTCTATAACTTATAATTAATATGAATAATGAAACCATTGGTTAATTTCCAGGCTCTTTAATAACCTCTGCTGTTAAATGTAAGAAAAATATCACCTAACTAAGAAAAAGAATATTTCTGGCCAAAAATATTAACAATAAACATACCTTGATCGCCATAGTTCTTGCAAGAATACCTCTTTTCTATCCCAGGTTGACATGTGTTGTCTTCTAAACAGAAGGAAGCTTTGTGACCTTCGGCGACTCTCTGACCAGTTGAGTCCAGAACATCAAAAGTTGCGAATACTTCCATACTGTGGTAGTGCCTAGGTTCAAAGAAAGCAAATAGTCTCAAATATCTTAGCATCATTTCTTTTATAGCATCACTCACCATTGAAATACTAAACACTTCATAAGAATTGACAGCCCCGTGGCGCAGTTGGCTAGATACTAGCTTGCGAAACGAGAGGCCGCGGGTTCGATCCCCGCACCGAGACATATTTTTTTTTTTTTTAACTGGCACGGCAGTGACTCCACTGTACCTGATGGTAAGCACAGTGGAGTCCAAAAAATTAATACCAACCAGCGAGAAACGATATGGTCACCCGCTGGTCGACACAATCATGCCGGCCTGCACAAATGCTTCTTCACGCTTCGCTTAAAGGATCCAGGATCATAGGAAGAAGGGAACACGTGAGCCGGCAAACTATTCCACAGCTTGATGGTGCGGCAAAGGTAGGAGTTGGTATTGTTTGTGTGATCCACAAATATATGTTTCGGGTCTGGGTGTTTGTGGGACCGTAAAGTCTCTCGTAGTTCCTGATACTCACGACACAATGTATGTATTTAACTGTTGGGCGTAAAAAAAAAATCTCAAGGAAAGCTTCTGTTGATTTAAAAAAATAGAAACTAAGTAATATTCAGATGCCAGTCATTCTTTTTCTACGATTCTCATATCTTTGTGATATCTAGGACTATCTAAATATACTAGATCTTACCATACCTATACCTTTTGCTGGTCTGCCGTACTCTCTTGCTCTTTCTTATATAAAAAAAGTACATAATTTTATATTTAAACATACAATTGTTACACGAAGACATTACAATATGTTATTTACATGACTATGATAGTAAAACTTCATATTGTAAAATCTAAAGTAACATTGGTACTATTATTGTCGAACGTTTCATTGCCTGCAGCGATACTAACATATGGCACAGATGCCACTGCCACAAATGCTTTGGAAGGTACGGTCTGAAGTCAGCATTGCCTTTGTTCAGTGAAGAGGCTGTGAACCGAAGAAGTCGCCGAGTCTCGAACTGCCAATCTGGGTTGTGCTTTTGAATCTGAAAGTAATTTTGTCACACTGTTTGATAAAGTAAGCCATGCTTGATATTTGTTTCTTTTTTACGAGCTTCGCGTTCTTTTTATTGTCGGGGTAAGTTTTTATGGTATTCTTTCTTAAATTTCCGTAACCTAAATAGTTATCTCCGGGTTGATATCTATTTGAAAATTCTTTAGATTCTCTTACTTAGTCCTAACTTGTAAGCATTAGAAATGTCTATAAAAGATCGGCTTAACTACTGATTTTAATGTTACACATTTTTTAAACTTACTCTTCTCAATGCCTTAGTTAACTATTGCTGCTTATATTTGCAAATCTTGTATCTTTGTAACGACTATGAGGAATCATATTGAGTAATTTATATAAATGAGTTGTTACCTCATATGCTGACTTGCTCAAGCAGTTCTCTTCCATAGCACACTGGAGTTGGAACATCATGACATCTTGAAGATGTGCCGTGCGTTCTATTACTAAGAAATCAAGCTCCAAATCCGCCATATCGTGAGTACATACAACCGCTGCCACGTGACCTGAAATAAAATAATAAATACACCCAACAGTCAAATACATAGTTTACACCCCGCATTAAGATACAAGTCTTGTGTCGTGGGTATTTTTCATTTATTTATTAATGCTTTTTACACATTGCGTATAAAGGCGGACTAAATGCCTAAGGCATTCTCTAACAGTCAACCTTTGGGTGATGCAGAGATAAAAGGTAGGTGCATAAACAGTGAAAAAGGGTAAAATAATATACAACAATAATAATAATAAATGGAACAACTATATATATTAATATAAATACACAGATAAGTAAATAATTATAGATAAATACAAATACACATACAATATAAAAATATATATGCAATATATAATATATACATAAATACATAAAAAGAGGGGAAAACAGGAAGGGGATATCAGAAACTACGAGAGACTTTTCAGTCTCACAAACACCCAGATCCGAAACAAATATTTGTGAATCACACAAACATTTGTCTCGGTGCGGGGATCGAACCCGCGGCCTCTGGTTTGAAAGCAGGTGTCTATCCAACTGCGCCACGGGGCTGTCAATAAAATGAAATCAATCAATGATATTAAATTATTTGACAGGTACAGTAAATTGCAGGGTATTGACCAGACCAGCTGAAAAACGACCGTTGTGTGATATTCATAATGATGAATGTGTAAGAAGATTGTACTAGTACCACAGTCTCTTTGAAAACCGACATAAAATAACCTTCGATGTACTCGTAAAGTGTATAAATAATGAATAAGGTACTTAATAGTGTCAGATAATCTTTATTCCGCTGAACGTTTTTAAAAAATAATACTTAGGTGCTAAAAATTATGTGCCATTCAACAGACATTACACTTTTATAGTGAACAACTGCATCCATACGTCTCATTTAGACATAAGCTACCCGTATTCCCCGAAGGGGTAGGCAGAGGTGAATTTCCGCACCCACGTCTTGCCAGGTATGTATCAGCCCTACGTAATAGGAGGCGAGCCTATTGCCGTCCTTCCAGACTCCGTGCTTCTACTAAGAATTTCGTAATTAAAACCCAATCAACTTAAAAACTCTTTTTTATACCCACTTTGGACTCCATGTCCCTCCTACTAGCAAAAAGAAACATTGAATCATATTATTAAGCCAGTTTCAATTATCTATTAAAAAGTAATCAAACTGCTTTCCATTACAATAGAATTATTGTTTGTGATCAAAATTAATTTTTGTGATAAAAAATGTTTATTATAATTTTTCTCATGACACCTTGTCTTTTTTCTTTTTTTCAATAACTTTTAAGTTAATATCCTTTGACAATGACTAGGTTTCTAAAGGTTCTTTAGCAATTTGAAAATACCTTTTAGTAATAAATCTTGGCTTTTAAAAGCGATGCTGTTTATTGCTTCGTTTATAGTTGCTTCACATAGTGGGGCTTTATGCTCGCTCAATATTGCTTGCAACGGTGTGCATGAGATTTTACGTAGAAATAAGACTGGATTTTAAATATCTGGACTCTAGAAATACAATCATAAACTCTAAACCCAAATATGAGTCTGTAAATTGCTCTGCATTTTTTTTTGTTAGAAACAATGTACAATGTAGAATGAAGTCGTGATGGCCTTGAGGTTTGGGCATGCGGTCGAGAATCTCGACGGTCGCGGGTTCAAACCCCAGGCACACACCTCTGACTTTACGAAGTTATGTGTGTATTCACAATGAATTATCACGTACTTTAACGGTGAAGGAAAACATCGTGATGAAACACATTTTTATTTCTCAATTTTTATCTATATCAGCCCATATACTTTCTACTACTGGGGACGGGCCTCATTTACAACTAAGAGATATAAAACCGCGCGCTGTAAACTTGAGGCCATTACGACTTAATTCATTATCTAGATATTTGTCATACCATCCTCCCCTGGGCACGTAACACGCCCATACTCCTGATGTCTGCAGAAGAATAAGTTCGTCTCGTTCCCTTCACAATGGACTCCACTTAACACCAATTTAGAGTTGCCAAAGTAATCAGTTTGAAGAGCTTGCTCAGCGAATCCAAGAGCCAGATGACGACAAACGGCCGAAGCTTCATACAGCGTCCAGCCATCTGGGCTAATGCTGCCCCAAGTGCCGTTGTAGTAGACCTGGAATTATATTACATACGTCCTACTCCTGGGCACGGGGCAACTAAGAGTGGTTAAGCCTTATTCCATATTATGTATCACTTTAACTAAGAAAAACAAATACAGCTAATCGTGTGTAAAAATCTTTGGGATAAGGAGTCATCAAGGAGTCGCCTTGGCCGTAGCGCCTTTGTGGTGCCGTCAAGTACAGCTTTCCGAATGTACGAGTAATTATGTAGTTTTTACCCTCAGCTACATCGCTTAATATTATAAATTCTGTCAACCAATTTAATGGAAAAAGGACCTCAAGAAAACAATAACTTTCCGCGATAAAAAATAGGTTACACTACCAAAATGGATGCTACGGTTTAAACTTGAAGGCGTTACAAAGTAGAATTCTTAATTTATTATCATGCACGTAAAATCATTAAAAATTAATTTCACCTCTACTCGTCCTTCACGATTATTTCTCCCACCACTCAGTCTTAAGCTCATACTTCGTACATCCAAAACCTCGTGTAGTTTTGCGCCAGGCTGCTTTTTGAGGGTAGCCGGAACATTATAATCTTCTTTATCTATACATATAACACCCGCTGCTTCGGTTGTATCACAATCAGATGACCCCCAACCGGTGAAGAGGCATTGTGATAAGGAGGTTTCATCACCTTGACATACTACATCGTCCATCCAGTATTTTTCTGTAAAAAATATTAAGTTTTAAGATTATAGCCTCCAACGCCTACAGACTTTGATTTTGATTTTCACCAAATTCATTTCTTAACACTAAGACATTATCTAAGTGTCATTACATTGTTGTTTTTTTCTAGAAAATTTAATTATAGTACAGAATGTTACATAAAATGTATTTTTACTTCCTTTCATCTTTTATACCAATTAATCATCATCATCAGCCCATATACGTCCCATTGCTGGGCACGGGCCTCCTCTATAACTGAGAGGGTTTAAGCCTTAGTCCACCACGCTGGCATAGTGCGGGTTGGCAGAGTACACACCTAAGAAATTCCTAAAAACTTTTAGGAGTGCAGGTTTCCTCACGATGTTTTCCTTCACCGTTAAAGTACGTTATAAATCATTGTGAATATACACATAACTTCGAAAAGTTGGAGGTGTGTGCCTGGGGTTTGAGCCCGCGACCGCCGAGATTCTCGACTGCGTGCCTAAACGACAGCAGTAATAGCAGTGATGGCCTCGAGGTTTAGGCACGCGGTCGAGAATTTCGGCGGTCGCAGGTTCAAACCCCAGGCACACACCTCTGACATTTCAAAGTTATGTGTGTATTCACAATGAATTATCACTTGCTTTAACGGTGAAGGAAAACATCGAGATGAAACCTGGACACCTAAAAGTTCTCAAGAATTTCTTAGGTGTGTAGTCCGCCAACCCGCACTAGGCCAGCGTGGTGGACTAAAGCCTAAACCCTCTCAGTTGTAGAGGAGGCCCGTGCCCAGCAGTGGGACATATATGGGCTGATGATGATGATTATAATCCCTTACTTATGGCCCTTCCGAATTCTCCTCCATGTGTGGCAACTCCAGTTTTGTTGAAGAATCCACAAACGACTCGAGCTGCAGCATCATCCCAAGAATCATCGCACACGGCGCCCCACTGTCCGCCATGATGGATATAAACATTACCTAAAAGTGGAATTAATTTAATTAATCATTATACCCTACCATTATTTATAACGTCTAGACTTGTATTTTAGAAGAAGAAGTCGTACTTAGAACCCCTATTTTGTAAGTTACTCGTTTAATAGGTAATGATCTAAGTTATGCGATGGAGTAAAGGAATAGCAAAATGACTTATACATACATACATAAACTCACGCCTGTCTCCCGTTAGGGTAGGCAGAGACTATAGAGCGCCAAATGCCACGATCCAAACACACCTCTTTCGCTTCCTCCACTGACATTATCCTCTTCATGCATGCACGTCGGTTTCGAGGACTCTTTATATGACTTATAATTTTAAGTACCTGGATGACGGTTTTTTTTTTAAATTGTGTTTTTTGGAAATGATATTTAAGTACGAATTACTAATAAAATGATGAAATATGAATAATGTTACTTAACAGCGCCATCTGCTGTTGTGTCGTTAAAGCAATTGGTTGCTCACAAAAAATAGTATTATTATTCGCCAATTCGCCAATAGATGTCAGGAAGAGTCTACTCAAACGCCTCCTTTTTGTTATTTTTCTTCCAAATGACATTTTCTAAAAATGATTCCTAGCTAGATCGATTTATCGCCCCCGAAACCCCCTATATACTAAATTTTATGAAAATCGTTGGAGCCGATTCCGAGATTCCAATTATATATATACAAGAATTGCTCATTTAAAGATATAAGATAAGATAAGATTAAGTTTTTATTTGCCTACCGTATTGACAAATTATTTTAATTTTAATTGTCATCAGTACAATATTAAAATTAGAACAAAGACTATCGTTTATAAGGAGAACACGGAGTTCTTCGAAAGACCCAGTTTCACGATGTTTTCCTTCATAGCTTACTTACCTTTTCCTTCACAGATAATATTCCACTTCACCTATTCAAAAGTGAAAGAATTTAAAACATTTAAAAAAAAAATTACCTTCATATTTGTCTGAACCTCCGACCAACCGTACATTCCCCTCCAAATATTTGCGTTTGTTCAAGAGTCTTTGAACGAATGCCGCTCTCGAAGCCCGTTCATTTTCACTCACATCCCTACTAAGCACTCCCGCTGTCCTTATCAATACGAACAACAGTACTAGTAGATTTATCGATATATTTAGTTGCAACATCTTTCAATGAAATGCCTGAGTCAATTAAAAACACGTCATCGTCATCAGTCAAAAATCATCCACTAAAATTTGCTTTCTCCAAAGGATTACTAGCAAATACGCCATAAGTTAGACATTAGGGACAGCACTAAAATTTCATTGGGATCATAGTTTTATATCTTCATTAGATATATGTATATACAGCCCCGTGGCGCAGTTGGCTAGACACCAGCTTGCGAAACGAGAGGCCGCGGGTTCGATCCCCGCACCGAGACAAATGTTTGTGTGATCCACAAATATTTGTTTCGGGTCTGGGTGTATGTGAGACCGAAAAGTCTCTCGTAGTTTCTGATACCCACGACACAAGACTTGTATCTTAGTGTGGGATCAGAACTATGTATGTGACTGTTGGGTGTATTTATTTGTGTATTTATCTTTCAGTGACCGTCTTTTGGCTGATGGTAGTTTTATGATAAATGACTACACCGCACGTGATAATTGTAGCAATATGCAGATAGATCGTTTACTAAATGAAGATTGTCTGTCGACGTTTAATGAAACGGAGGTGTGACTAATTGCATCTAACTAGAACAAACTACGTCCTTCGAATCGTTTAGTGCTAAAGCAAGACAGTTTAATTTAAATCAAATGTCTCAAAGCAATCCACACATGCTTATGACATTTAAAGGTAGAAAATAATTATAATATGAATTTGACAACACCAACTACAAAACTTTTTCTATTTTAATAAAATGCTACAATTGAAACTTCCAACTCAATTTCAAACTTAAAAAATTAGAACCTCGTAATTCTGAACATTCAACATTATTATTACAAGATAAATCGATAACCCACAACTTCAATATCTTTTAACGCGTTTACTGCAATTGACAGGATATATCCTTTGTACTTGCTCGGTGTCACTAACAAAACACGTAAAAGAAGTCTAATGCAACAAAAAAGTGACAACAGCAAATTGTCCTACATTTTGATAAATAAAAACACCCAATACATAGTAACATTAATATTTTTTACACTTTAAAATGCATTTTGAAATCCTATTAACAAAATCTACAAAAGATTTTCGTTGCCACAAATACTAAGTCTCGAAACAAATATTAATAGGTCACATAAATTGAGGACAAAATTAACGGATTCTCGTTTTACATAATGCTCTCCAACAAAATAACTTTGTAGGCTGAGAAATATTAAAGAAAACTCAATGATATATTTTTTATACGACAGAGTGACAACACTGTACCTGATGGTAAGCACGATGTCGCCCAAATAGAGTATCAAATGGCAAGAATCTTAATATATATATTTTTTATTATGAATGACGTTCAAATCCCTGAACTTAGCTCTACAAAGACAATATTTAAAGCCTTGATCACAATAAATATCGATGAAAATAGCCATGCCCTTCAATCAGAGTAACCAATCAATCAATCTGAGCAGACTTCCTACAGATGTTCACAATTGATTCCATTCCTTCAGGGTCCACTAGTTTTCTCAATTTACATGACGTCACACACCACAAATACACTTCGAATTTCAAAATAGCGTTTTTTTTTTAATTTGCTATGTTACCAGATTTGTTTACGTTTGCTTAAGAGATACGGGTTTCAATGGCAAGTTCAAACCACAGAGCCGCCTCAATATGTACTGTTTCTTTGAAATGTTAAGGACGACTGATAGGAACGCGTTGTGGTCTAATTGTTTTGAACGCTTTTCGTAATAATAGTTCAATGTCAGCTGATGATGATTTAGATACATGTGCCCCAGCAATATGCTTGTTAAGGAGAATATTTTCGGTATTATTTATTTTTCCTATATACCTAATACCTGTGTATTTATTGATTTTATCAAGGTACAGGTAATTATGTACTATTTATTTTAGTAATTTCTGTACCTTGAATTTGGTGTTCGGATCGCGAAAGTGGTAAGCTGAATGAAACACATTTTGAAATAAGAATTAGTACATGAAATACAGTCGAAACCCGATATAACGACATTGAAGGGACCGTCGTTATGTCCGATAGTTGGTATAAGCAATAACAATGCAGTTATTAGTTTATATAGAGATTTGGGCGGGACCTTGCCATTCGGTTGTTATAACCGATCTGTGGTTATAAACGATGTTGTTATAATCGGTTTTGACTGTATAATATCATAAATATAATCCCCAAATTGCGATCTATTGGATCAAATTAATATACATATATACTATAATAAAACAAGTAACAAACTATACATAGGGCAACATGAAATATGGAGTAGGTACGTGATAATAAATTTATAATTGGCAATGTCCTGAAAGCACAACCTATAAGATTAAATCAATAGCATCTAAATAAATGGTAAGCCACGCTTCCCGGACTGGACAAGCAACAAATACTAATAAACGGATGTAGATTTTTAGTCAAATTATTTTTCTAAAATAACGACATAATTAAGAAGAATTCTGAATTACTTATAACAACTTAGCCTATGAAAGAGAGTATTTCTTAATTTAGGCACGTTCCATAAATTCAGCTAGATCTTTCTGTGATATTTTGGCTGCAAAAGGTTAGGTCATCGTCGTTCCAATTATATTTTCGGCGACGATTGAATTGAGCGATGAAAATTGCAGTTATTGCTTTTTTTGGGCACGCGTTCTTGCGTAAAGAAAAACATCAAAGTAGTGTTACAAGCCTCGCTTTTGCTTTGACTTATACGTTTTGATTTTAATTGCAATTGCGACCTCATTTTGGAGGTAGAAATGCATTATAGAGACTTTGAAATTATTCTATTGAAATCAATAGATATATAAATGTTATTACCGTATTAATTGCTTTCCTACTAAAATTAAAATATTTATTTTAGGAACATTCATGTTTTAACATCCATTTGCTTATCATGAAGTCCTGGTAGATATTTTCCGTATATGTTGGTAAGGCAGGCAATATACTCATCATCATCATCATAATCAGCCCATATACGTCCCACTGCTGGGCACGGGCCTCCTCTACCATTCAGAGGGTTTAGGCCTTAGCCCACCAAGCTGGCCTGGTGCTGGTTGGCGGACTACACACCTAAGAAATTCCTAAGAACTTTTAGGTGTGCAGGTTTCATCACGATGTTTTCCTTTACCGTTAAAGTACGTGATAATTCATTATGAATACACATATAACTTCGAAAAGTCAGATGTTCGAAATTATCGACCGCGTGCCTAAACTATACTCTAATATACTCCACTATGTAAAATATATTCGCCTTTTTATATGACGTTCTTGTGGTTCCAATAGCAATATGATAAGCGTTCGATATTCGCTTAAATTAATACTTTTTTTGTTGTGTTACTGCAATTAATCTCATACTATTTGTTAAAATATAATTGGCATTCGCTATATTGTAAAAAAAATCTCTTAAAAAAATAATTGCCATTAAGCAAATAAAGTAAACAAATTTGTCCAAACTAAAGTCCAGTTCGTAACTTATGAGACACGAACTGTCCAGCCAGGCCCCTTTAACCCGGCGTCATGGGGGTGGAAAAGTGTTACACGGACGTTGGGGTGGGTCTCACAGACCCGTTCATTAAAGTCAAAATTATTCCAATATTTTATAAATAATAATATCATTATTTATTCGTAATTAGTTTTTTAGGTATTTATTTAATGAAATGAAACACAAATTTCATATTATATTATGCTTTAATTATATTTAATAAAATTTTAAAAAAAAGAACGACAAATGTCAACAAAATTTTTCTCTTCTACTTAAATGTAATTATATTATTAATTTACAATCAGGCAACATGCTACGTCGCCTTAATTACAGTAATAAATACGCGGAACAATTTAAGGAACATTGTTCCATTTGACCTAAATTACTTTCCATCGCGAGCAAATATACGGCACTGAGTTGTTTATTCTCTCAACAAAAGATTGTCAACTCTGTAGCATGGATGTAGAGTCGATTGTTGCATGAAGGCATTCAAAGACAGAATGACGGAATCAGCAGAAGGCAATCGTTGAAAAAATATAGTGTAATTGTATAAATGATATCATCTTTCAGGTTTTTATGCATGCTTTGATTGCTTGTTATTAGGTGAAAAAGTAGCGAAACTTGTATAATAAGTTTGGAGGCCATAACACTTCGAAAAATGTATTTCAACTGTTCATTTTTAGAATTTTAAGCAACCAATAACGGCAAAAACACCAATAATCATAGGAAATATAAAAAAAATCCTATATTTAACACTTCGATAAATGTGTATTTACTAGTTAGTGTTAGAACTTTGAAGCAACCAATATTGTTTTAGTATGATTAATGCTAATCAAAAATGTCTTGTATTTAATAAAACTACAATGTCTTGGGTATGATCATAAAACAGATACACAAAGTTTCTTTTTGATAGTGGCTTTAAAAAAAATTCAATAACTCTGATACCTATAAGATATTACGTCATTCAGTATCTTTGATTAATTTCTATTCCGGACGTATCTTTATAATATGCATAAAGACATACATACATAACCTCACGCCTGTATATCCCGAAGGGGTAGGGAAAGGTCCATTTCTGCACCCATATTACTCCAAAAAATTTTTTGTCCCGCGTAATATAGGGGCACAATTTCAGACTACGACTTGCTACTGAGAATTTCCTAATTGAAAAACCCAATATCACTATGCCCGGGAATCGAATCCAGGACCACTAGATCGTACAGCACATACTTGTACCGCGAGACAGTTAAATAAATGTTTTAACATAGCCCCTAATGAGAGGTACTTTTTAAGTACATATTAAAAACTTCTACCGAAACCGACAAATCTCGACACATATAACACAAATTGCTACGAATGGGAAATAATATAATCCGTATTAATATTCACGCAGCGGATATTCGCTAACAGAATTTCAAATGTGTTAAAGCGATTTCAGCTATTAACCGCTTCATAATTTAGGAGACTAAATACCGGATTATTTTCTATAGCGATATAATGATTTTCCAATTCATTAAATTGATACTAATATCATAAATGCGATAATTAGTTTTTTTTTAATTAGTTCTAAGCTGCCGTGTGTGTGCTGTGGTGTGTGCCGTGCAATATAAACGTTCCCGGCTATATTTCCGAGTTGGGCAAAGTTTTCTTCGATTTCTCATTTAGGAATTTCTCAGCAGCAGCACAGAGACATTGTCTGGAAAACGGCAATACGTTCGGCCCTTAAAACGTTATTGACAGGACTTAAAACAAGATTCTCCTATGTTCCCAAATGCACCTCTGTCTACTTTTACCGGAATACAGGAGTAAGTGTGTCATCATATTCATCATCATAAGCCGAAAGACGTCTACTGCTGGACATAGGCCTCCCCCAAATACTTCCAAAGCGCACTGTCGGAAGCCACCTTGTAGGTGGACGTCCAACGCTGCGCTTGCCGGTATGCAGCCTCCTCTCGAGAACCTCTCTGCCCCACCGGCCGTAAGTTCTATGAGCTATGTGCCCTGCCCATTGCCACTTCAGCTTGGTAATTATTTGGGCTATGTCAGCAACCTTCTTTCTCCTACGAATCTCCTCATTCCTGATTCAATCGCGTGGGGAAATACCAAGTGTGTTTATATTCGTTTTTATGTATGATTGTAGCTGTCAGAATCAAGAATTTTACCTACCACCTTTTTTAAGAACCATATCACAAAAGTAGCCAAGAAACCGAAGATTTACGCCAATAAAACACAATCAATACGACGCCTCCCTTAGAAACCCTTCAACGTTGTCATTCTTTAAATAGAAGAGAAAAAACGATTTCTTTTCGCACGTGACTCTCGATTCCAGATAAGTCCTTCGTAGACGAACGATTATAAATCGCTGGTACAGTGCTTTTATTTGGAGGGCGTAGAAAATGGCGGCACACTGCCATCTGAAAGTAAACTAGACCGGTCCAACAATCATGTGTGAAAATTATGATTATCAATTGTCAGTTGGTACAATATTGTTGAACAAATCGATAACAGACCTACAAACAGGACAGTAAAAAGATATAAATGAACAGGTCACTGTAGCGGATTATACAGTCGTAGACTGTGGCCGATCATAATAGCGGTAACAAATGTGCTTTCACTGCAAACTAAGCCTTTGGATATCTTACTCAACTGACAAGGCACTGTTTCATATTGATTTTCAGTCAGACAATCGTTACTCTACCGCAAATTATCAAGTACTTTAAGAGTAAAGGAAAATATCTTGAGGTACCCTGCACAAATAAAAGTTCTTAGGAAATTGTTAGGTTTCGCTAACCCTCACTAGGCCAGCATGATCGATTAAACTGAAGCCAGTTTCCAGCAGTGGGACGTACATAAATATATTATTCAGGTGTAAACTGTAAACAAGCCGTGATTGAAAACTAAGATGGGTTGAACAGGGTTTTGAACAGGTTATTTCATGTTGTAATTTGGAAAACAAAGTTTAATCCGTCTTGTTTCGATTTACGATGTTATACAGGTTGTAAATGGATCGTGGCCGAAAACTAAGACAGTTAATAGTAACGGTGATTAGGAGACCGTCGAAAATTTTTTTTCTCTCGGATTTTTTAGCGTCATATATTTTGTAATCGCCGTTACTACCAGTCTTAGTTATCTATCACGATCTATTTACAATATATATATAATCAATAACATGCAGTGTTGCAGTGATGGCCTCGAGGTTTAGGCGCGCGGTCGGCGGTCGCAGGTTCAAACCCCAGGCACACACCTCTGACTTTTCGAAGTTATGTGTGTATTCACAATGAATTATCACTTGCTTTAACGATGAAGGAAAACATCGTGATAAAACCTGCACACTTAAAAAGTTCTTTGGAATTTCTTAGGTGTGTAGTCCGCCAACCCGCACTAGGCAAGCGTGATGGACTAAGGCCTAAACCCTCTCAGTTGTAGAGGAGGCCCGTGCCCAGCAGTGGGACGTATATGGGCTGATGATGATGATAATCAATAAATCACTCAAAACGATCAGTTATGGACTATTTTTCCCAATATTTTCGAGAAAAAGCAGCGGTCTAAATCAAGCATGATATGAACAGTCGAAAGTCTACACCAAACATTAGATTTCCACGTATTTTCATTGCGTTTTTCACGTTCGAGTAGGTGATCAAATTGAGACATTCCGACCCGAAGGAACGGACCTTTGACGGGTCCGCGTCAATGACACGCGGTGTTCAATGAGGAGAAAAAGGTGGCGTACTAAGTATTTTCATGCGACGACTCTTGTATAAAAAAATGATATTTTACAAAGTCGCAAATAGGACGATTTTCCCCTTGCACTGATATTATCTATGGCAGTCGTCCTGACGATGTGTCATGGGCATCAAAAACTACAAGAGAGTTTTGGTTTTTAATAAAACTGGGAAGTAAAAATATACATACACGCGCGGCCTTTGCTTTACCCTATCAAAGGGTAGTTCGACAAGTTGAGTTATAGAAAAGCCACTATAGTTATAGCAAGCAAGAATGAGGAAACTAGTGACAAGAAAACTGAGTCTCTCTCAACTTGATGCTCTATTTGGAGAGTATCGTCCTTGCAATCAGTCCTCGTCATCACATTTCACGCCAGTATTAAAACGTAGGTTTATCTATAAGACTCATCTTCATCATCATCAGCCCATATACGTCCCACTGCTGGGCACGGGCCTCCTCTACCATTGAGATGGTTTAGGCCTTAGTCCACCACGCTGGCCTAGTGCGGGTTGGCGGACTACACACCTAAGAAATTCCTAAGAACTTTTTAGGTGTGCAGGTTTCATCACGATGGTTTCCTTCACAGTTAAAGTACGTGATAATTCATTGTGAATACACACATAACTTCGAAAAATCAGAGGTGTGTGCCTGGGGTTTGAACCCGCGACCGTCGAAATTCTCGACCGCGTACCTAAACCTCAAGGCCATCACGACTTAAGATCTATAAGACTGTAGCACCACAAATCGAACGAATTCATAATTTATTCCAACCCGAAACATGACTCGGTCACTTCCAAACTTACTGTTGTTGGATCCACAACCGTTTATGTTTATATCAGAGAAACAAGGAAGCACCTGTGCCCCAAACATGAATATTCAATTCAGAAATTTTGTTGGAATGTTACTGAATGGCTTATTGGTACAAGCAATTCAGAGTGCGATCAAGACGCCACGCGTTCGATTTTAGCAGAACTGCTTTTTTCATTGGAAATTAATCAGACGGTGTTGGAAATATTTCTGAAACACAGTAATAATCTCGCTCTCAATAACATGGAAATAAAAATACACCATCACATCAGTCATGATCCCAACATAAAATACATACATAACCTCATGTCAGTAATCCCCGAAGGGGTAGGCAGAGGTGCATTTCTGCACCCACATTTCGCTAGGCATGTGTTAGTCCTACGTAATAAGGAGCGAGCTTATTGCCGTTTTTTGGGCACATACCCAGATTCCGTGCTGCTGCTAAGAATTTCCTTATGGAAAAACCCAATAACACTTTGCCCGACCCGGGAATCGAACCCAGGACCTCTAGATCGCACGGCACATACCTGTGCCGCGAGACCACCAGGCAGTACCTTACATAAAATGTAAATCAGAGTGGATAATGTATTAAATAAATGTTGTTTATTTATCGTAACAACGCTGTTAACTAAGGCCATGTCGTTTATCAAGAAGCGAATACAACTTCATATATTCAAGCGATTAATAAACTTGTACGCTTAAGTTTATTACACGCGTAGTTAACTGAAATCTCTCGTATGCTTACGGTATTACTAGATATGGTGTTATTTTTATAAATTCAAACAAAATTAATTTTATTTCAAACTAAATAGGTAATTAAGTTATTAAAATATATCAATTTTTTTTTTCATAAGAGTTAATTAATCGAATAACATCATCCATCTATCAGCCATAGGAAGTGCACTTCTGAACATAGGCCTTTCCCAATGACTAACCCAACCATCCCTTCCGTGATTGCGGTATCCACTCCTACAGGCCATACTTTCCTTTCCCATAACATCCTCTCCCCAAAAACCGTATTTCGTTTCCCCGGTTGATGATGGGCAGCAGCGTCATCAACGCGAGTCCCCTCCTGCGCTCGCCAACCCGCCTGCCAAGCGTGGCGAGTATCGGCAAAAACCTCACAATGATAAATCGAGTAAAAAATATATTTAAAAAATGGCTGTTAAATATCTCTGCTAAAATAAAAATACACAATATACCATCTTCATTGAAGGTATAAAAACACAACAAATAAACAATCACAGCAAAAGTAAGATCTAAATTCAAGAGATCAATCCACAATAACAAATTTAATTCCTCGGGTGTTCCATCCAGTACATTTGTATCGTTAATTAAAACACTCTGTTTGGGAAACTAAAGCCAGATGAATTATAATAGATATTACCTTTCCTTTAACGGAGCCACTGAGGGTTTGTGGCTGATTACCATTATTCATGGGGAGGGGGGAGGGGTCGTTTAGATCAAGGAAATGGTGTCTGATATAACCAAAGTATAGTTTATAGATAATGTTATACGCATCGCATAACAACAGCCTGTTTCCGTCTGCTGGTATATTTTTACGTATTAAATACTTATATTTTTTCTAGAGACATCTGAATTTGTTATCTATCAATGTCTGTATCGGCCCTATTATTGTGGCTGGTTGGGCTACAGCTACGCCAACCTTGTGCCGGTGGAAGAACTTTTTGTATCTAAAATCCAATAGTCTAGTAATTCAAGATGGAACATTTATCAAAATTATAAAAAAGAACTTACTGATTTAAAAAATTTAAAACACTTAAAAAAAGTGATATTCAAGTTAATTCACTTTCGACGTATTTTGAGTTACAATTTTTTGTATTATTACCGCGATGTTATCTTTGCTAGTAGTGATGGCGTCGAGGTTAAGGCGCACGGTCGAGAATCTTGGCGTTCGCAAGTTCAAACCCCAGACACTGACTTTTCGAAATTATGTGTGTATTCACAATGAATCACGTAGGTACTTTAACGGCGAAGAAAAAATTCGTAAGATAAGTTTCTTAGAAATTTCTAAGGTGTTTAGTCCGTCAACTTGCACAAGGCTAGCGTAGTGGACTTAGGCCTTGACCCTCTCAGTTGTAGAGGAGGCCCGTGACCAGCAGTGGGACGTATATGGGCTGATGATATTATTATTATTCTGCACTTATCATAAATGCCTATAATCCCAAAAGTCACATACATAGTTCTACCCCACACTAAGATACAAACCATGTGTCGTGGGTATCAAAAACTACAAGAGATTTTTCTGTCTCATGGACTCTAGTCGAGACCCATGAAGAATCAAAAAGGACAAAAAAGAAGATAAAATCGGTTTCTAATTCAGCTATTTTACATGTCTGAATAAGAAATTAGAATAATAATTTTAAATCTCCATTTCAATTGCTACCACCAATCAATAACAATCTCCAACCCAAACGACAACTATAAGGCGCAAAGTTTGAAGAAACCGTAATCTCTCTACTAGTGATCTACTGGGGCATTAATTCAGACAATTGCGTCTGAAATTCAGGCCGAAAGTATCCTCTAGTCGATTGCCTCAATTTTTAACCTAACTAGGGCGACGTTTTAGTGTCAGCGACAAAAATTATTCGGCTCCATTATTTGTTAGATGCTATAAAATGTAAGGTTTTGATGATAGTTTTAAATTATGGTAGAGGATATTAATATTATGCTAGAGAATTTTATTGCTTTTTTATGTTATATGCGTATATTGTTTACGCTTTTCATCGACGAGGAAGGCAAACGTTTATTTCCATACTTTGTCATGTTATATCCATTAATAAAGAGTATGTCATTTCCCGAGTATAATTGTGAATTACCAAAAATTTGTAAAAACCTAATAACACTTATTGTTAACTCGACTCGGGAGTGGATTCCCGGACCTCTCTTTTGAACGCTCCTTTTATGTTGCGAAATCAACGGGGTCATTCACGAACCGATTTATTTTATTATGAATATCGGTATTCTTATAGATAAAACAAAAGTTGACAACCCCGTGGCGCAGTTGGCTTGACACCAGCTTGCGAAACGAGAGGCCGCGGGTTCGATCCCCGCACCGAGACAAATGTTTGTGTGATCCACAAATATTTGTTTCGGGTCTGGGTGTTTGTGAGACCGAAAAAGTCTCTCGTAGTCTCTGATACCCACGACACAGGACTTGTATCCTAGTGTGGGGTCAGAACTATGTATGTGACTGTTGGGTGTATTTATTATTATTATTTATTATACAAAGCAGGTTTTAAGAAAGTTTAATGTTTAAGAAAATTAGGAATTCTTTGGTAACTATTTTCTTTTTTTTTCCGGCTCAGTAAAATAACCATGATTAAGATAGAGGTACCATCCACTTCAGCTCGTTTAACCATCTTTCCTAAAAATATTTTTAATCGTCACCTTCGATTTTGCAGTCTATTATTCCATATAATTCGATTTGAAAATTACATTTCCCGATTTCAATGGCATCCAAAATGAAAACGAGCAATCAATTACTTCCTAAACACAAATTAACCAGCTTCAATAGACCTTTTCGTTTCTAAGCACATTCTTTTTACAACACAACTTTTCCCTTATCACATATCCATGGAGAGGTCTTGTTAATCTGGAAGCTATAAAGTTTATGGGACAGATAAATTGTATGAGGATCTATGGCTTGACGTTTTTATTGCAACTTCGGGCCGTGCGGCGTCGAGACGGTCACAGGTAGTGTCATTAGGGGCCTCAGACGTAATTTAGGGTCCAAATACAAAAGCCATTCGTAACTTCCGTACAGTCGACCATGGCTTTAATTTGATAAGAGATTAAATTTCTAAAAGAAATGTTCTGATTCCTTAGTGCAACACATGCACAACCTCTTAGATCTTCAGAAAATCTGACGCTTGAAACACCTAAGCATAACACCACATTCTCTCCTAATTCATTTACTGTCCATGCTGCATGTATGTTTTGTATATTGTATGTATATTACGTGATAATTCATTCTGAATACACACATAACTTCGAAAAGTCAGAGGTGTGTGCCTGGGGCTTGAACCCGCGACCGTCGAGATTCTCGACCGCGCGCCTAAACCTCGAGGCCATCACGACTTTTTACTTCCTTTTTATTATTCACAATGAATTATCACGTACTTTAACGGTGAAGGAAAACATCGTGATTAAACCTGCACACCTAAAAGTTCTTAGGAATTTCTTAGGTGTGTAGTCCCCCAACCCGCACTAGACCAGCGTGGAGGACTGAGGCCTAAACCCTCTCAGTAGTAGAGGAGGCCCGTGCCCAGCATTGGGACATATTTGGGCTGATGATGATGTATATTACGAGTATAATATTAATGCATCATAGTATATTTTACATATCATAAGTTATTTACGTACCTACGCCTTTCATCTCTACATCACCTAAACTTCAACTCTCAGAGAATGCCTCAGGCATTAAATCCACCTTAACATGTTATGTATAAAGGGCAAATAAATAAATTACAAGAAATTAAAGATCAAAGTAATTCTAGACAATTTTACCGAGGTCTTAACATTCTTATATTATCAAAGAACGAGACGATGCTATATTTTGTTATAATATTCGCAACAACTGAAATTGGCTTAAAGTTATAACACACTTTGCATAATTTAGTATCTAAGTTTCTAATAACTAGACAGAAGCAATCGATTTTTAAGTCGTAATGGCCTCGAGGTTTAGGCACGCGGTCGAAAATCTCGACGGTCGCGGGTTCAAACCCCAGGCACACACCTCTGACTTTTCGATGTTATGTGTGTATTCACAATGAATTATCACTTACTTTAACGGTGAAGGAAAACACCGTGATGAAACCTGCACACCTAAAAGTTCTTAGGAATATCTTAGGTGTGTAGTCCGCCGTCAGCGTGGTGGACTAAGGCCTAAACCCTCTCAATGGTAGAGGAGGCTCGTGCCCAGCAGTGGGACGTATATGGGCTGATGATGATGATGATGATGAATGGCCTTGAGGTTAAGGCGCGCGGTCGAGTCAAAACCTCGGCGGTCGCAGGTTCCAACCCCAGGTACCTTTGAAATTATGTTGCAATTATCTATCGCGTAGGTACTTTAACGTTGAGGAAACCTGTACTCCTAAAAGTTCTTAGCAATTTCTTTGGTGTGTAGATTGCCAACCCGCCCTACTCCAGCGTGGTGGACTAAGGTATAACCCCTTTGAGATGTAGGAGAAGCCAGTGCCCAGCAGTGGGACATATGTGGACTGATATAGAATTATTATAATCGATGTTACATGTTGCTACAATAATTTGGAATTTATTGTAAAAATACTCGGATCTTAGTTCCCAGTATTTTTTTAATGTCCAATCAGAATTGATATGATCCATAAAACGAAGATTTCGACTTAGCCAGCAAAATTCATTTTCTTAAATTAAAAGTAAGGTTATTCCTCATTAAATCAGGAAAATCTATTTAAATAAATTATTTAATATATTTATTGTTCGTACCGCATTTTGAATTATCCACATCGTACATAAAATCGTAAACAGATCTATAAATGTCCGCGTTTGATATTCATTCAACATGTTTCAAAAGAACGCAATTTCCTTTATATTTCAACATCTCTCGTATTTAAAACTTTTTCCATTCCGCGAAGATCTAAACTTCTGAGATAGATTAATAACAGTATTACAAACGCATTTGCATTGTGTCAAGTCTTGTTTTATTTCGGACACGCCATTTGTATTCCTGTCGGATAATCCCCCGGGGCGGATGTTTTCGGCTACCTAGCGGTTCAATTTAAATATCCGAAAACAATTACTGTCTTCTTCAAGGGAGCCATGGGGTAGGGAAATCATAAAGATTTTATTGTTTTTAATCGTTTTTATCTCAACAAATCATTTCTTATTTCTAATGTGAGGATAAGGCACAGATCAGCTGAATAAGATTTTGTATCGGGGTGAGTGTCGTCGCTTGTCCGTCACCTATTCATACTATTACGATCACACGACCAATGATAAAAATTTCAAACAAAAATGAAGGGCTGCTATTGGTTGTCACAATTTTTTTTTTTTTTTAAAGTGTTGATATTACACGAACCTGCAATTACTAAGAAGCGGCCGTGTTAAACATATGATAGTCTAATCGTAGGTTCGGCACGCTGAGCATGCTGAAATTTCCTTTGAAGTCTTATTCGACTGTTCTGTGATATGACAGTGTAGTCCACTATATTGTCTTCGTTATTGGTGTAGAGGGAAGTGGACAAGTTTTTTTTTTGGTTGCAAAAACAGAAAAAAAAAAACAATGCTCGAAACATTAAAAGTTTATGAAGATCCTCTGAATAACTTTGTGAACATTACAGACGTGACTGTGTATATGTTTTTATTTATACATCTTAAAAAACATAAAAATTAAAAAAAAAACTATAAACAGATATATTTGAAGAAAACAATCAAATCCCGCAGTAAATACTAATTTTGAGGAAGAGTGATGTAGTGCTAGAACCCGAAAGTCTTATCTTTTAGTATTAATTATATCTGTAGGACTAATCATTACTCAACGTCACAGCTGGGCCTAATCGATTCGTTGTCTGTTATAATAGAATTGCGCTCTACTGGAACTTATGTGCAGGTTTTCCTAGATTTTGAAAAAAAATCGCGTAGTCGGAAAAAAGTTGGGAATCGAGGTCACGTGTTGGATTTCAAACGAGACAAATAATTTTATGAACTAGTATTTATTACAGTCTCATCAAAATCTCATGTTCGACTCCTGGGTGGGGAGAAATGTTAGTGGGTTATTCCGTTATGAATTCTTCGTAACAACAAAGAATTTAGAATTGAGATCGCCTTTTATTATGTGCTACTTAAAACAGGTGGCCAAAGATGTAAATACTCATGATTTGAACGTAAATAATACATGTATACATAATATGACAATATTTACGGTTTACGTGGTGGACTAAGGTCTAAACCCTCTCAGTTGTAGAGGAGGCCCGTGCCCAGCAGTGGGACGCATATGGGCTGATGATGATAATAATTATACTGGGTTGAAAAAAATGAAGGCATCGCTCCTATAGGTGTGTACATAGATATGTACAGTGCCCAACCAGAGTGTGTAGTTAGATTAAGGTGAAAAGTAAAAGCTATAAAAATATTTGGTTATTATTTGGTTATTATAAGGTTACTTGGTCAAAAACATACTGAAGAAAACTAATCTATGAATAAAATATCCGTATAATACCTTTAAATATGCGATAGTCAAATGTATTGACACTTTAGTTCTAAATTATACTCAATTAAGTGTTTATTTCTCCTTTCCCACTATTCTATGTAAAATTCACCATAATATTTATTTCTATTCACAGAAACAGCTACTCTACGCTCCCCCTCATTCAAACGCACAAGTCCGAACTAACGACTCACACAATTGTTTGCCGATAACACTTCACGACATTTTCACACGAATAGAAAAATATTATTGTATTCAGGCCACGTGAATATTAGGTATATTTTTTTTATAGAGGATCCCTTATATTCTATGACATCCGCTGACTCTTCATTTTAATGGATAAAAGTATGGCAAGCTATGGAGAGGGCTACGGTTTCATTACGAGATCGAATTAGAAATGAGGAGATCCGTAGGGGCTTAAGTAACTGAAATAGCCTAGCGGATAAGTAAGTTGAAGTGGCAATGTGCCGGGCAAATAATATGGAGACAGATAAGGCCTTGAGAAAGGAGGTAGGATACTTTTCATTTCGGGAAAATGCAGCGTTTCCCATGAAAAACCACGGAATTTAGAATTGCGCCCGAACGGTGCCAGGCCCCACTAGACTATAATTTTAAATTTGTTTATTACCGACTGGTTCCTGAGCTAGTTTCTAAGATCACAACAAACAAACACTTAAGCTTTAAATAATACAAGAACATTGCATAGACAGCCCCGTGGCGCAGTTGGCTAGATACCAGCTTGCGAAACGAGAGGCCGCGGGTTCGATCCCCGCACCGAGACAAATGTTTGTGTGATCCAAAAGTATTTGTTTCGGGTCTGGGTGTTTGTGAGACCGAAAAGTCTCTCGTAGTTTCTGATACCCACGACACAAGACTTGTATCTTAGTGTGGGGTCAGAACTGTGTATGTGACTGTTGAAATTGAGAACAGATTAAATTGTATTGTGATTAATTAACATAAGCCAAATCCAATTAATGCTTCGAATGCATTAGAAATACGATCAATATTGTTGGGAGCTCGACCTGTCTATTCATTCCAATCAATTAAATCGACAAATTGGCGCTGTGGTTGTATAAACGACTTTTACCTATTATTTTAACTATTAGCTTATTTACAATTGCCTCAAGGTAACGTAGCAAATTAATGATGAGTGATCTAGATGTTCTGGCTTTGATTCCCGGGGCGAGCTTTGGTTGCAGATGGTTTGCGCAACCAGGATAGTACCCTTTCACAAAAAATCATGTAAAACAGTGGCTTTGTGTTTGATCGCTGAATATCCAGAAGTAGTTATTTTTTCTTATCCTTTATTCCCTCTTTTTCTACCTTATCTTTAATGTCCTTTACGTATAGGAATAGTAAAGAAACCGAACTGGCAACTGGTAAGTGTAGTATGTTTCAAATAGAACTGGCGTAAAATTTCCCTACATCATTCTAGAAGGTGAAAAAGTCACACTTCTTAATTCTTCCTGCTATGTCAATATGAAGAATGTATTACACTTTATCAAAGAAATGATGTGGATTTATTCCTACTCCAGTACTTTTATAATATAAATGCAAATTAAAGTATCTCTATAAATCTAAGTCATAATTATGCGTCAGGAAAAAATAAACGTCAAAAATATATTTGAAATAAAAAACGCTCCTTTTGCCCGCTGCCTGTCTGCCGGGGAACACCGGCAGCTCAGACGAATATTACGTTTTAGGGCTGGTACACTAACAAAAATATTATTGTTTAAATTCTGATACGATACAATCTGGACAAATTCAAATCAAATGTGAATAAGCTGCTACTAGACAGGCATGCTCCATCGTCGACCGCATCGTCACTTAACACCAGGTGAGATTGTAGTCAAATGCCTGCACTAGTTTTTTAAATTAAAAAAATAAAACAAAATAACCTACCGTAGTTACAATAGTACTGATTCGTTGGTTTCGCAACATTAATTTCTGCATGTGAACTTAAGTTTCCGGGTCGGGCAAGGTGTTATGGGCCTTTCGGGTACGGACCTCACTCAAAACTGATAGAAGTTGAGTCTTAGTCCATCCCCGTGGCTTATTTATTTAACACTTTATTGTACACTTAGTTGTAAATCATAAAAATACTCGATCCGAAACATATTAAAACCTTTCTGATCCATTTGACACTTACATTTAACATAGGCAGCTTCGACCTGTGATTTTTTTGCGTGACAGTGATGCGCGCGCATCTTAAAATTTCACACTTATAATTTTTTCATAACGCGCCTACAGAAATATAATTTAAAAAAATATGATAGATAGACACCTGAGGTATTCCTAAGAACTTTTAGTTGTGCAGGTTCCTCACGACTTTTTACTTCACCGTTCAAGTGTGATAAATTCTTTCATTGACATTCACACATAATTTTTAAAAGTCAAGCAAATGTTTGCGTGGGTTTTGAATCCTCTCTTTTCAAAATTTTGTCTCGTCTGATCTTCGATGCCATTCCGAATTATGTTTAAGTGTTTAAAGACTGCCTCGTGGTCTCGCGGTACAAGTATGTGCCGTGCGATATAGAGGTCCTGGGTTCGATTCCCGGGTCGGGCAAAGTGTTATTGGGTTTTTCCATTAAGAAATTCTCAGTAACAGCACAGAGTCTGGAAATGTGCACGAAAAACGGCAATAGGCTCGCCCCCTATTACGTGGGACTGATACATACTCGAAATGTGGCTGCAAAAATGCACCTCTGCCTACCCTTTCGGGGAATACAGGCGTGAGTTTATGTATATGTGTACAAACATGTGTCTTAAATATTTCTAGATCACACAAACATTTGTCTCGGTGCGGAGATCGAAACCTTATAAGACCTAAATCGCTAAACCTACTGAGTCGAATTAGTGACATTTGAATGATTTTATTATAAAGCGACGCTTAATTAATTCAAAACGTTTAATTAATTGTATGTATGTTTAAACACCCATATTTATTGTGAAAAGATGACCAGAGATGGACCAAAAAAGTTACAACATGGAAAGGCCCACTCGGTAAGAGGAGAAGAGGAAGACCCTGCGCACGATGGGAAGATGACGTAGTTAAAGTCGCCGGTGTGGATTGGTTTGAACTAGCCAAATCTAGAGAAGACTGGACAGCCTTGGAGGAGGCCTTCACCTGCAGAGGGGTTCTAGCGGAAGAATAAACACAGAACTTCTATTTCTAGTTACTTCTATTTTTTAAATCTTTTTAAGATATTTTTGTTACTTTTAATTTTTATTTGCTGTTTATTACCTTCTAGCTAGAAATAAAAGGCTTTTTATTTTATTATTTATTGTGAAAATAGCGTATGAACCCTAGCGCGAATGTTTCATTTTCACCTCGCGGCAGCCGCCGGTATATTCAGCGTGCTTTCCTCCGCATTATTGCTTTAGTAATCACATTCACATACTAAGCATTATCCTACAGTTTTTTAATAGCCCCTTTTGAGAGACCTGGGGAGAGTGGACAGGAATTTATAGTGCTCTAATTGGACTTGATTAAGTCCGTTCTTTTTTGTTAAAGCATTCTGCGGTTTTCGTGGCATTGTCTATATTTTTGTATAGCCTATTTACGCATGCACATTTTAATATAGAAGTGGGCTTAATGCTTAAGGCATTCGCTTACAGTAAATATTATCCTAAATAAATATCTGAAGTTTTATTTCTGAGACTGTTTTTATAAATGTATAGTGTTTTATTAATAAGGAATTATTTATTAAATTTTTGATAAATTAAAATAGTTTTGTTTAGCTTTAATTCTACTCAATACTCATTATGAGAATTCTCAATTCTTATGCTTTTATTTATACATTGCAGTGCTCTATAAACAAACTAAGGAATTAATGTAAATAAATAATAAGACAAGAGTCACATACATAGTTCTGACCCCACATTAAGATAGAAGTCTTGTGTCGTGGGTACCAGAAACTACGAGAGACTTTTCAGTCTCACTAAGACCCGAAACAAATATCTGTGGATCACTTGAACATTTCTCTCGGTGCGGGGATCGAACCCGCGGCCTCTCGTTTGGCAAGCTGGTGTATAGCCAACTATGGCACGGGCGATGTCTTACAATACAAATGTTTGCCCCAATTTCAGGCCAGTCTCTCCATCTGTCGCATGGGATGTACCAGGAAATGGGTTTAAACAAACAACATCATATAACGGTTCATCGATCCCGGAGCGTTGTTTGATAAAATGTTTTGCTCAAAGGTCAGAGCGTGGCGTAAACACAAAACGCTTGATTTATGATATATTTTGCGCGAAAACGTTTTTCTCTTTTCATTTGATTTATAATGACATCGATGGATCCGCTATAGCAGATGAATTTATGTATTTTTTATTCTTATAATTCTGTACACGTGATAATAATGTTAATAAAACTGTATAGCATCTGATCTTACCTGGTTGTCTTGTAGAGATAGAGATCGCTTTTAGCGATAAGACCGCTAATTTATTGTGCCTAATTTTGTATATATTTTTTGTCTATATTTTTGTTGTGGTTTTTAGTAAATAAAGAGTTAATTATAATTATCTTAGGAATTTATACAAATTCACATAGTTTATAAATTGTTTCCTGGGATAAGCTGCCTCTGGCCGCTCTTAATTCCGTAAATAATTCTTATCAGCATTCCTTATTTATGCTGCTGGACTAAATGGATGAATTTTAGTAAAAAAATGATGGTATCTTTAAATATCACACGAGTTACATCTTGTAACAATTTTTTAATGTGTTACTTGCTCTCTTTTTGACTTTACTCATTATACTAATAAGCTACTTTTTAGCGTCCTAGATGAATGATCAAATGACATGAGTTTCTATAAAGGCTCCATGCCCAAAAATCATTAATGAATAAAAGTATTGACGCATATTATATGTAAAAATTAATCTGAATAATAAACTTTTTGTGGAGAAATTTCAGGCACGCAGCATTCATCTCACGATGTTTTGACATGAGATAATTCATAAATGTATATACACACATACATGTATGTATGTATGAAATGGACCTCTGCCTACCCCTTCAGAGAATACAGGCGTGAGGTTATGTATGTATGTATGTATCTTCGTATAGTGCGCCTGTGGATTCAAAATAACTAGTATAAAAAAAACAGACATTTCACTGCCTCGTTGTCTCTCGGCTCAAATACCTATGTGCCGTGCGACTTAGAGGTCCCGGGTTCGATTAGTGGGTCGGCAAAGTGCTATTGGGATTTTCATTATGAAATTCTCAGTAGCAGCACGGAGTCTGGAAATGTGTCCGAAAAATGTCAATTGGCTCGCCCCCTATTATGTGGGATTGATACATACCAGGCGAAATGTGGGTGCAGAAATGCACAGGTTATATTAAAAAAGAAACAATACTAATCAGTTTTATAAACATCAGTTGCTTAACAGCCATTGAGAAACATACAAAATTGCACCTGACTTCATTAGTGAATTAGCATTTATCTTTTATACAAACGGTAGAATTAAATTCAGTAACAATCCCGATTTCATCTATCGTCAGTAACAAAGCCATTTCATCCAAATAGATTGTTGTGTTCCGCTTAATAGACTTTTAGATTGATTTTAGTGTGACCTAATTTTAGCGAGCCGAATGAGACGTGTTTGACTGACAGACCGATTAGCGTTCATATTTGCTTGCTTATAAAGAGCATGAATTCTGGATATGCCCCGGAAAACGGCAATGAATTCTTTCATTTTAAGTATATGGTGAAAACTACCGCAGGTTTCGGTTTCGACGACTTAATAACCCTGCAGATTTATACTTAAAAAGGTTTGACAGGTGGTCTTTTATTCAAAATCATTGTGACTATTTTTTCTCGTGACAGTATTCATCATCGTCATCAGTCCATATACGACCCAATGCTGGGCACGGGCCTCCTCTACCATTGAGAGGGTTTAGGCCTTAGTCTACCACGCTGGCCTAGTCAGGGGTTGGCTGACTACACGCCTAAGAAATTCCTAAGAAGTGTTAGGTGTGCAGGTTTCATCACGATGTTTTCCTTCACCGTTAAAGTACGTCATTGTGAATACACACATAACTTCGAAAAGTCATAGGTGTGTGCCCCAGGCTCGAACCTGCGACCGCCTAAATTTACGACCACGCGCCTAAACCTCGAGGCCATCACTTCATGTGGATTTGAGTATAAGTTTTTAATTTAAACACGATACTTCTCCACGTTCTCGAGATAAAGGATCTTGACAGACAGACAGACAACAAAGTGATCCTATAAGGGTTCTGTTTATTTCTTTTTGAGGTGCGGAACCCTTATCTGTAACAAACAGCAGAGACTTCTAATACAAGTGAGACTAAGTGAGCGTACATACTGCATTAAAAAACTATAAAAGCAAAAAATATATACTATGATTCTTAGTCTTGTTCTTATACAGGGTGTAAAAAGACCGTGATCAAAGACTTAGACAGGTAATAAAATCATAAAAAAATTCATCAAAAAAAAATTGACGTTTTCCTAATCACCACTTATTTACATTTAGGTAATAATTGTTGGTTGTTAGGAAAATGTAAATTTTTTTTGGCGGGATTTTTAATATCGTCAATGGGTTTGTAATCACTAAAACTACTGCCTGTCTAAGTTTTCAATTACGGTCTTTATACATCCTGTATATTGCTTTGGATTTACCAAAGCACATTTATCGCCAAAGAACAGGCACATAAAACAGCACAGTAGCTAGCTATAGACAAGCTCATGCTCCAAATTGAATTCCATTTAACACCACACATGAAACATTCAAAGGAATTTCAATGCGACTTGTACACTGGAGGCCAAGAAAAATGTACAAGCAATTTTATTTTATTTTCTAAAGCAAAATGCATTATTTATTTATAAACTCTTATTGTACACTAAGAAGTAATAGAATGGAGGGTAGTTAATGTGTACAATATTATAATTATTAAGAAAAATAAATAAATATATACATATACATAATTAACTTACACACCTACATACATACATAAATCCATACATGCATATACATATACATAAGAATATGCGGTTGAAGGATCAAATTATTATAAGCATTACTGACCTTATAAGCCATTTATGTACAGTTATGTCTTGCGAGCCTTTACTGTCTTTTTTATGCTTAGAACAGTGAGTTAAATCACGGGAGGTCTATTAACACAGCCTATTGCTTTCGGCTACTACATGTTATAGGATAATGCACCTTAAAGATCGAGCGTTTAAATTTAAAACCAATGTAAACAATAGCTCATCTCTAATGGGGTAGTACAACAAGCAAATAAATAGAATTGCTTTTTGTTCGGTCAAAATTTTATTGTAGTAGGTTACTTGTATCCGCTTTCCAAGTGTTCATTCGATGCAAAAAAAAGGATGCACTTTTGAAACCGTATCAAGTGTCTAAAGTCACGGTTTGTACGTAAAAATCACTAACAAATAAAAAACTAAAAACTAATAAAAGAAAATTAATTCTGCAGTCGACATTATTGTCCGGCACTGCAAAACTCTTTCCCAAGAGATTAATATTTCATAGCCGCAGACACGAACCGTTTGTTCAGCGACACACTCGCTCGTTCCTCAGGGAAAATATCTGATCATTTGGAAATGTCTTTTTTTCATTATTTAGAATGCGTTGAATAATGACAGCGCGGGACGTGCTTTAATTACTGCTGTTTGGATTCTCTGGAATGGCTTGTGCCATATTAGATTTCAGAATTGTGTCGAGAGACAAGAGAGTCGTGAATGGAATATAAAGAGAATAATGATGCGTTTTTTATAAATATTTTCTATGTTATTATGAAGTATTTTTTTATGGGTTTAGAAATAAATAGGATCTATAAAACCACATAATTTAAACTTGGGTACCTTGTTTTTCCACGGTATACATGTGAACCTACGATCGAGAGGTGACGGATTCTATTCTCAGGTCTGACAAATAAGTAAATACACCCAACAGACATAGGCTTGGGTTGGGGGTAACAGAAACTACGAAATACTTTTCGCTCTCACAAACACTCAAACCAGAAACAAATATTTTGTGTGTGTGCATTCAATTACAATAGGCCAGCTTTGTGGACTAAGGCCTAATTGAAGAGGACCGTGCCAAGCTATGAGACGTGTATATGGGCCGATGATGATAACCACTTATATAACTTAATATGAATAGCCTCACCTAATTTTGCAAAATCCCTCAGGTTTTAATCAAATTCGTCAGCCAATCAAATCGCATTAAACTCTTGGGACAGCAAGCCTCCCTGCTGCGAAGTGAATGGAATCGATGCCAATAAATATTACTATGAAACTGGCTTATATTTCAAGCGTTTTAGACCATAAAGTGACCTATTAAATCGGTTATGGGCGTATAGTAAATTTGCTAGGTTTTTTCGATCAAAATTACGAAAAAATATACATATTATCTAACACTGTTCCAGACTCAATGTTGGTTGCTATAAAATTCCAAAAGGAAATACCGTTTTGTGATATGCATCTCTGTCTACCTCTTCTTGGACATAGGTGGGATTGAATAATTGTAGACATTTTAATTACTTAAGGATCGTCATCTCAACTTAATCACAGATATTTTCCCATGGATGAAACGATTCCCAAGCGTCTCAATTTCTTTACAGAACGGAAAGCATTGGAAATCAAATAATTGTACGAAATAATCGTAGCACTTTGTAGCTGATAGGATGGCATTCATTTTAATATTTATTTAATATCTATAGGGAAGCAATATACCAACAATATACGAGTCTAGAAAGATTAAAGACAGCCCCGTGGCGCAGATGGCTAGACACCAGCTTGCGAAACGAGAGGCCGCGGGTTCGATCCCCGCACCGAGACAAATGTTTGTGTGATCCACAAATATTTGTTTCGGGTCTGGGTGTTTGTGAGACCGAAAAGTCTCTCGTAGTCTCTGATACCCACGACACAGGACTTGTATCCTAGTGTGGGGTCAGAACTATGTATGTGACTGTTGGGTGTATTTATTTATTTATTAAATTTGTATAGTATAAACACCTACACACCCAGATCTTCATCAGTGGTGGTATTTCCATAAAAGCTCAGTTTGCCTTTCACAAAATTTATAATCTTTATGTAACAAAAACGATTTGACATAAGTATATAAATGAGAATATCCTGACCCCACAATAAACAATTAAAAACTATACATTACACAATTAATTAAAAGTATGTGCCGTGCGATCTAGAGGTCCCGGGTTCGATTCCCGGGTCGGGCAAAGTGTTATTAGATTTTTCCATTAGGAAATTCGTGCGGAAATGCACCTCTGTCTACCCTTTCAGGGAATACAGGCGTGAGGTTACGTACGTACGTACGTATGTACATTACACAATTAACGGGTAACGCTTTTGGGCTTCTATGGAAGTACAACCACTGATCTATATAGGTTCCACAAATTATGCGCGAAATGTACCTAAGATTAACCACACCTTTTTCTAAATTTAGAAGGAATGCATCACTATAATTACAACACAGTTAGCAGAGCCAGCAAAACAGACAACTCCGTAGTGGCATCATGCATGAAATCGAATAGTTTCCACGGAAGCTCAACGATATTCTGACAGGTTGAAATCCACGTGAAGTCTGAACGCGTAGCTTCAAATTAATAGTTTGGCAAGCCAAATTGATTCAACGGCCTGTAGCCGCTTTGTGTGTTTTTGTTTGGTGTTTCTGTTGTTCTACAGTGATAACCAATTTGGTGTGTGCATTCCGTTTTTTAGGAACGCTTTTATTGCTAACGGGGCTTTCCCTACGTTTTTGATCTTGTTTCGGGCTGAGAATCTGTTATCCCCTTTTCTCTCAATATCATTGCTTAGATCTACTGTGCTATTATCCACAATGCGGTTACTATTATATTTCCATAATTAGTACAATAATATTGTTAGTAATACTGCAACTATTTTATGGTGGCAATTCTTTAATTATACCAGTTAAGGTTACTGCGCGATAGGCGCTTTTATATGCATAATAGCTACTATTTAATTTGAGACATTTTACGCGTAAACTGTTAAGTAGTTTTTTGCAATGAAAACAAAAATTACAATATCATAGAATAGGGGCCGTTCAAGTATTACGTAAGCAAATTTTTCATAATTATTAACCCCCCGTCCCCCATGTCCGCAAAAGTAAGCAAATATCGTACTATTCCCCCCCCCCCCCCCTACTTCCCTCATAAGCTTACGTAAGCATTTGTATACATATTTTTTAATCTGTTCTAGTTTATTTTTTTATTTATGGAATCGGGACAACTTATTGTAGAAAATCCGAAAATGAAAAATAAATATTACTTTCGTAATCACCATCCTGACCCCCATTCCCAGATGTCATCAAAAATAAGCAAATGGCATACCCCCATGCCCCTTTAATGCTTACGTAATACTTGAATGGGCCCATAAAGGCCCATTTACATGATGCAAGTTTCTTGCTTGTTGCATACAATTAAATTGAAGCAATATATGACTTGCATGGTCTAAACAACACGTAACATTCTTGATTTGTTATACAAGTTTTGTTTCAAAACTTTTCTTGGTGTAAACAGCACATGCCATAATTTTTTAAGCAATTCTTGTATTCATCAAATTGAGCCCATTGAATCTTATATTTTCCACCATGATACTGGGTCCTTAATTTTTTTGTTATTATTTCCTTAGGTCCAAAACCGTCAACTCCAAATTCCTGTGCAAATGCTGCTAGTGCTAGATTACGTGCATCACGATCCTTAGAATTGACATTTTCAGTATCCCATAGACACTCATGATTTTGATAAATCTCAATGAACGTTATTAAATCAGTAAAACTGAATTTTAACACTTTTTGACTCATGTTTTTTAATAACCACAGCTTCTAAAACGTTCAACACTTGAATGAAAAATTCGCCAACGCAAATACGTGCAATACTTGAAGCAACCCGTAAATAAATGGTACACGCATATACAAGTTTGTGTTTAGACAAGTCAAAACTTGTAGGCAATAATCACCAAAACATAATTGTATTGGTGTAAACAAAAGACGTTTTCAATAATTTTTTGGCAAGACTTTCATACAATAATTGCATTCCATATTTTTACTAACTAACTACTAATAGCCGCGTGTAAACAGTTGCTTACAATTATTGAAGATCAATTATTGCGCGTAACGTATTGCATTCAATTATTGTCCTTGTATGTACAAGAAACTTGCATCGTGTAAATGGGCCTTAAGCGTTGACGTCCGCAAGAGAATTCATACTTTGTCGTGGATCTAAACTGTAGTAATTTTTCAATGGATAGAAGCGGGGAGAAGTGAAGGAGAGAAAGGGAAATGATAGCAGAAAGAGAGAACTTTAGAAAAAGATATGAGAACGAATTTTCCGGGATTATGTATCTCAGTAAATCACATTGTTGTGTTGATTCGTATTCGGTAATCGTCATATTTTCTCTTCTTCCTTCTGACTGCGTTTGTACCGCTATACAGTAAGCATTGCATTAGTCCAGATTCAAAACAAAACTTTTTAAGTAAACAACGCTAAGAAAAAAAATATATTCCAAATTTCTTTCACTAATGTTCATTTACCGTGGAGTTAATTAGCAATAAGTTATCAAAAGAAAAACCGTGAGACTGGGTGCAAAAAGTGGGGGCGAATCCCTCTTGAAGCAAGAAATCCGATAAGGAAAAGGTCGTTAGCTCGTTAAGATGAATGACCGCAATTTTATTTTTATCGGAGAAACAGTACAACTTAATTTGAGAGAACGTAGGTTTTAGTGTTGTTGCGAAAGAAATATCCAATGTATCAATTGATTTTATTTATCTTTAGCAAGCTACAAGTCTCCTAAAATTCTCTCGCAGTTTCTGAAACCCACGACACAGGACTTGTATCCTAGTGTGGGGTCTGAACTATGTATGTATGTGACTGTTGGGTGTTTTTATTTATTATTATAAAACAAAAATATTTGACATTTAATTAGCTCATAATCTAATTACATTTCATTTTATTTTACTAATTAAATAAGTGTGTGACATATTTTAAAAGCTACAATACAACGAAAACAGGAAAACCAAATGCTGCTCCCAAAAAATCTGAGTTTAGGCATAATTATGCTTCATGCGATCTAGGTGTCGCGTGTTCGACTTCCAAATTGGGCAGTGTTAAGAGGATTTTATTCATTAGAAAATTATATTATTCTCCCGATTTTTTGGGTGTGTACAACTAAGTTTCCAACTCTTATTTGTTTCTATTCTATTCTATTCTCAGCCTATCGCCGTCCACTGCTGAACGAAGGCCTCCCCAAGTAGGCGCCAACCATCCCGGTCTTGAGCAGCCCTTATCCATCCGCTATCCTTATTTGTTTACTTACTGATTAATTTCATTGCGATTTACTTGCTAAGCTTCATCACTCTGTGTCATTCTGTGCGTGCCACGATTCGAGTGTGTGTGGGAAGATAGTCCTTAGATAAAAGGAGTAGCAGCACTCGGTCTGGAGAAGTACATACATACATACATAAACTCACGCCTGTATTCCCCGAAGGGGTAGGCAGAGGTGCATTTCTGCACCCACATTTCGCCAAGTATGTATCAGTCCCACGTAATAGGGGGGCGAGCCTATTGCCGTTATATGTTGGGACATACCTGGCGAAATGTGGGTGCAGAAATGCACCTCTGCCTACCCCTTCGGGGAATATAGGCGTGAGTTTATGTATGTATGTATGTCAATTTTATCCGTATATAGTCTATTAAGGTCTATTTTTTTTCTTTGATTACCTAGAAGTTGTACTGTACTTATGCCGTATTGACTACCTTTAATTTCTCTTCCTACATCTCCATCCTTGGTTGTCTGTAGTGATCGCCTTGTGTGATAAGGCCGCCTTTTGTATTTGCTTAGTTTACTGTACTCCTTATTTTTAATTTTATGTGTACAATAAAGTTTTAAATAAATAGATAAAAATAAGTATTTTATCGAGTCGTGTCACCCCTCCTGCCCACCTAATCATTTTAGAACTGCGTCAGTATTCGGCAAACAAACAGAAACCATATAACAGCAACATCGCATCTCAAAGAAATTCATTTCCTCGAAGCCATAGTAAAAACTTCAAAGATGTGTTAAATAATTCATGAGTGGTTCAAACGCGTTGAAATTGTACGATTACGCACCACAACTAGAGGCTGAATTCCATTGGGAAACTTGTAGGAAACTACTCTTTCTAACACGAAGTGCGTATTTCCAACTGACTTCCATATTCACTTTGACACTTACATACTGTAATTTTCATGAAAACGTGATTAGCAATGTCTGATCTTCGAGGTTCTTAGTCTTGGGTCGAATTAGAATTTTATCTCTAAATCTAAGGCCTTAATGAACTATAAAGGATTTGTTGCTGTAGCGATAACCCTTAAGTCCAAAAAATAATGGAAAACATAATAATTGGAATCTTCTTAGAGTTTTTATCTATCAGCTGTGGTACCCGGCTCAAATAAAAACCCCAAAACAAGTGAATATCAATGATAGATGACTATTAAGTTAACAGATCGAGCCCCAGTAGCATGCAAGAAAGGCTGTTGATGATTATAAAGCTGCCAGTCTGCAGTACTGGCCATAAAACAAAAAAAAATGGTTAAAAAAAGAAATACGTAAAAATTAAATTCCAAAAACCGTCTCTATTGACAAACCAATTTTCAAGCTCTCAATTAATTATGAATACTTAAAAATTCAATCATTTATGGAATTTCAGTAAATATGTGATTTGAAAGCAATGCAAAAGGCACGCTACATTGACATTTAATCGTTTTTTTATCAGCTCAATTATGAAGTTGCGTGACGACCAAAAATACTTTCCAAATATCTATAACTTATCGCTTTAAAATGCTTAATTAATTCATTATTCACATATTTCATTAACCATTTAAAATGACGTAGGTACCTAACCATAGAGTCAATGTCTCGAAGAAAGCCATGATCACATTAGACATAAGAAAGAGAGGATCTTATTTAAATGTTGGTGTATACAGTATAAAATTTAACATTCATAAATAAGGCACATAATCTTTGGGACTGTGTCCTGCACGAATTGCGATGGAAAGCTATACTTTAAGAAAATGGAGGCTGGATTCATGGAAATAATTTTTGTTTATCGAGGAGCTGATTAAGGTATTTTCTTTTTTACAGCCCTGTGGGAGGGAATAACAAGTGTATCTTAGGGTCACCGGCCTTCCAGACTAGAATGCGGGTCTAGTCCTTGTTGGTAGTGTAGCATATCGAGTGACGAGAAACAGGAGTCTCCAGCTACTTGATGCTGTATTTAGACGGCGCTGTGCACTCTACCAGGTGCGATGTTATTACTTTGACGCGACAGTACAAAAATAGATAATATTATCTTCAACCGATACATTGACCTGCTGGGTTTGGTCTTCCCCTACGGTTGAAACCACATACCTATTTGGTGCCCGTTGACATTATCATCAGCTCATACACGTCCTGCCGCTGGGCACGGGCCTCTACAACTGAGAGGGTTTTAGGCCTTAGTCCACCACGCTGGCCTAGTCCGGGTTGGTGGACTCCACACCTAAGAAATTGCTCAGAGCTTTTAGGTGTGCAGGTTTCCTCACGATGTTTCCCTTCACCGTTAAAGTAGATGGTAGTTCAATATGAATACACACAATCAGGAAAAGTCAGGGGTGTGTGCTTGGGTTCGAACCCGCGACCAACGAGGTTCTCCACCGCTCGCCTTTACTTGAAATAACATCGCCTAATCCCTGAGGCCAGCCAGTATGATGGCCGATGTTTAAACATCATCAACATTTTACATCGCTTTAACATTTAGGTAGGACAGAACCTAGCTTAGCATGTCGTTGATGCTTATTTGTCAGTTATGTCAAAGGCCTCGACGTGTGCATTCGCATAAAATTTGTAATGCATTGTAATTATGTACATACGGGCTTAGGTTTCAGAGAGGGTTTATCGTACCTTTAAAGATATTTACTGTTATTATCTTGACTTTCTGATATTATACTATGTATAATGGCTTACAGGCTTCGCAGCTGTTTCTACTTAAGGGGGTGGGAAAAATATACTTTCGTTTTTTATTGAAAAAAATACAATAAAAAAAAACAATTAAAACGAAATTTGCAATTTCATATATTTTGCTGGTTTTAAACTTTAAACTTGTGTCTGTGACTAAAAGATTTTCTTATTTTTGTTTCTTCTTCATTTATGCTAGGATATTCGTATAGGTAATCTGCTATAGTTAACAATAGTATGACACTATTGTTTAATATGGGCAGTATATAATTTTTTTTCTCAGTCAATATTGTATATTATTGTATATTGTATTCTCGCGGTACAAGTATGTGCCGAGCGATCTAGAGGTCCTGGGTTCGATTCCCGGGTCGGGCAAAGTGTTATTGGGTTTTTCCATTAGGAAATTTTCAGTAGCAGCACTGAGTCTGGAATTGTGCCCGGAAAACGGCACTAGGCTCGCCCCCTATTACGTGGAACTGATACATACCTGGCGAAATGTGGGTGCAGAAATGCACCTCTGCCTACGCCTTCCGGGAATACAGGCGTGAGTTTATGTATGTGTATGTATGTCAATATTGTATTTAAGGCGGCTTCGGAGCCAGTATTGTATTTATCATCGGGTTTAATAAAGTTGTCTGCATAGAAAGGTGAAGCAAAATTATCTGAGTGCGTACGTAAAGTAACATTCTACAAACCGAATACTAAACGAAAAATATGAAGGAATTTGACGAATGGACAAAAAGTGATTTGTCATGTAAACTGCATTCATATTGCTTTATTACGATTTTGTTTTTTTATTTCGTTTTGGTTTTAGTGAGCTTGTGACAATTATTAAATCTTTTATTTTCAGTAAGCATTGTATCGAAAGCATTCAGCATCAGGTTTAAATTTCTTGTGCCTTTTAGAAAAGAAAACAGCTTGATCCACTCGTGTGCTACACTATAATTTTTTCCCCGAGAATAAAAATACACAGTTCAGTCTGCGGGTAAAAATAGAAACGATAAGACAGTAGGTTTCACGTCCGTGTGATCCGTATATCGGATATCCGGACTGAAATGGCTTCTTAATCGGAATATATAAGAGCTTCTAGGAAAATTTTGTACGTGAAATGTTCAGTATATTGTTCTTACATTAAAAGATTTATGTGTTTTATTGAAGATCGTTTATTTAAACTCAACATTAGATTTTTTATGCACTTATAAATGTTGTTGGTATCAAAGTTGTAGGTATGTTAGCAATTCCATATTTCACTTTGCTAGCTAGCTTATACTCGTAATAGGGAATGCCTATTGATGGCCATAACCCAATAATAATATCTATTAAGAACTTTCTTTCCGTGAAATTACTATTCGAGTTTAAAATTATAGTCATTTTGTTATTTTTATTGAACACAATTTAATCTACAAATGACATAATGATTGGATTTTTTCTTATATTGAAATTTGAAACCACCTCAATCTACTTGCTTACGTTCTTAGTACCTGTTGACATCTACTTATGTATGTTCCTACATGTCGCAAAAAAAAACATAATTCTAATTCATGTCTTTCCATTTGATACGTTGTCGATATACCAGGTCACAGTGTAGGAACCGTAAAAACAGATATAAAAACATATTTCTATGAAAAAATCTCCTCTCCAATTACCGTATGCGGTGTTTCTCGAAGCGATACTGCGCCGAACACTCGTATCAAATTAATCTCCAGACCTGCGTAGCCTAAGTAAGTGTACACAAGATTGATTGATAGTACATGTTGAGAAAATTCACTACGAGCAAGGAAAAATGTTCGCACATAAATTTACAAGAGCTGTTTGTGTGACTGACACGATCACAATCACGCATAGGGTACATTATTTGCTTGGTAACAGATGGGATAGTTTTTAAAAGTATTTTTTTATCATCATCATTGACAGCTTTCTTCAAGTCTACTGCTGGACACAGGCGTCTACTTTTTTTATCTATACATCTATACAAATAAATAAAATTGGAGTGTCGGTTTGTAATATTGAAATAACCGTTTTTAATAAATATATACACCCAACAGTCACATACATAGTTCTGACCCAACATTAAGATACAAGTCTTGTGTCGTGGGTATCAGAAACTACGAGAGACTTTTCGGTCTCACAAACACCCAGACCCGAAACAAATATTTGTGGATCACACAAACATTTGCCTCGGTGCGGGGATCGAACCCGCGGCCTCTCGTTTCGCAAGCTGGTGTCTAGCTAACTGCGCCACGGGGCTGTCAATGCATATGGATTTAAATGCATATGGATGTATACCTACACGGTATATTGAAATAACCGTTTTTAATAAATGCATATGGATGTATACCTACACGGTACATATACCAAAATAACGTTTTTTTTTACAATTTTTGTCTGTCTGTCTGTCTGTTTGTGCCGACTAATCTCTGAAACGGGTGGTAATCTCTGAAAGCTGATGTAATATGGAGTAACTTAGGCTAAAAAAAATAAAAAAAAATCGGCTGTTAGGCGGAACGAAGTTCGCCGAGTCAGCTAGTTATAAATAAATATGTACATAGATCTGATCACACTAAGATGTTAAACTATTGTCGTGGGTATCAAAAACAACGAGAGACTTTTGGCGTCAAAGCATTTGTCTCGGTACAGGGATCAAACCTGCGGCCTCTCATTACACAGGCTGGTGTCTTACTATCAGCATCCATGCAATTTGTCAATTAAGCTATTGGCAAAGAAACAAGAGAACCACATTATTTGACTAGGTATTATAGAATGTTACTAGTCATTAAATACAATTGAAAAAAGTGAAGTGGTTGTTAGAGTTTAATTTTGTCAACCCATTATTGAAAATAAGTCATTGGGAGAGGCCTATGTCCAGCAGTGGACTTCGAATGGCTGATGGATTGGATTGGATTATTGAAAATAGCGACATCTAGCGAAAAAGACTATGCTTCATCACAATGACACCATAAAAATCCAACTCACTTTCAACTTCGCTAATCGCTTCCACGTGAACATATCCATAAATCCCTAAGGAGATAAGAGCGTCCCTAAATAGCTCGTTTCAGAGTTTCACAATGCTAGTTTATCATTCAGATGGGATTACTTCCTCCGCTTTTCGTTGCCTTGAGGGTATTAACGAGATTAATGAAAATTTCATTTAAAGTGTGCAATTGGGCGATTGAGAAGACATAGCACGTGGTAAGTAAATAAATGGTATATATTACAATATTATGTGCCCGAAAAACGGCAATAGGTTCGCCCCCTATTACGTGGGACTGATACATACCTGGTGAAATGTGGGTGCAGAAATGCGGGAAATACAGGCGTGACTTTATGTATGCATGTATGTATAACAATTATATCATCATCATCATCAGCCCATATATGTCCCACTGCTGGGCACGGGCCTCCTCTGCTACTGAGAGGGTTTAGGCCTTAGTCCACCATGTTGACCTAGTGCGGGTTGGCGGAGTACACACCTAAGAAATTCCTAAGAATTTTTAGGTGCGCAGGTTTCTTCAACTTCGAAAAGTCGAGCCTGAGCTGGGGTTTGAACATGCGACCGCCGAAATTGTCGACTGCGCGCCTAAACCTCGACGCCATCGCTACTTTTTTATACCTTATAATAATTTTTAATGGAATAAAATACTAATATACACTTGCAGCTTCACCATATCTATACCTGAAACAATGGAAGTTCAGCATCTGAAATTCTTAAATGAAAGTGTCCATAAAAATGACACCCTAAAAAGGTGTAACACATGTTTCGTGTATAAAAAGTGACAGAGGAATGATAGCGATCGGCGCTTGTTTTGACAAAAACGCCACTTTTTCACTGGTTACCTATATTCCAATAACGTAAATAAATTGCGCGCGTGAGATAATAAATCCTTCAAGTTTTCACAGCCACAAATGGAGTTCGAGAGACACAGAGCTGGATTTGCGGGGAATTTTAAGTGTCATATAAATTTTTCTAGTTTTTTTGGATGGCTCAATAAATCGTAATTTACGATGCAATTGCTGCAAAAGTGACAGTGTCGCTGTTTTTTTGCGCTTTCACTAACAAAATAAAACTAGAAGTTCTTTTTGGGCAGGATCGAACTTTCCATTAGGCACAGTAAAAACGGTGTGCTCGTTTTATCGTGTCAGTATAAAAAGAGAAACTATATGGTTTTATACATATGTACATCCACACGCAGGCCTGTATTTCCCAAAGGGTGTAGGGGTAGGGTAGGGGTAGGTGCATTTCTGCACCCATTTTTTTCCAATTGTTTTTAAACCACAATACTTGTTGGTGTGTTATAGTTTACACAATTTTGAGCTATGAATCTATGAACACAGATGACTAAGTTAATATTTCTTTTTTGTCTTATGTATCGTAGCTAAATCTATTTGATAAAATGTGCCCGCCATAGCAACAGGAGCAACCCCTATAATACGGACTTAAAACATTATTGACGTTACGAGGATGTAAATCGACACCTCTGCCTTTCCTTTCAGTTACAGTCGTGATGAATGTGTGTATTCACAATATATTTTTGCTTGACACACCTATATTTTAAGATATGTAGTAAGCTGGTAATTAAGAAAACTTCGATAGAAGCTTCAGAATCGCTGTAAAATGATTTAAAATTACTTAAAAGTAATAATTTCTTCGAAATATTAGTTGAAGAAACGGTCATAATTTTTTCATTAAGCACGTATTTAAAGTTGTAACAGACGCTGCAAAGATTTAATCTATAAAATATGAGGATAATTTTCATCGAATTTTTGCGCACGTTCTTCAGCAAGTATTGGAAAATATAATCTTTCAACTAACTAGTTATTACTTAGACCACATGTTACTTGGTAGTCTAGTGTTTTTAAACGAAAAAGCGATCGAAATATTGTCTGGAATGTTTTATGGATTACGTACTTGATCTACGTTCAAAACATGATTTATTTACACATAAGGTTTCATTTATACTTATTGTTTTTTTTTTTATTGTAATGCTTGTGTAGTACATCTAAATAACATTTTCCTAATCAGGCATAATCTAATTCAAACACATAGTTTACGCTGCTGTTATAGTTTGTTTATAAAACTTTTTGGTACTTTTTCATGCCACATGTTTTGCTAAAGAGCGAACATCACATATATTGCTATATTCTATTTAAAAAAAATGACATTTCGTGTTGCTGAGGGAGTTTTTTGCCGTTTCTTCTCCACAGCGATAACACGTTTCGAAGCGGCAATAGTTTAGTTAAAAATAGTTTAAAATTGACGATTCAAAAGAAGTTGTAAAAGTCTATTTGAATAAGGATAATTTGACTTTGACTTTGACTTTCGACTTATCCAATCGAATAGTAAGTTAATTAAACAATATAATCATGGTCATGGGTATTACGGTCATTTAAAAAAAATAAAGAAAGGAAAAGTGAAAAGAGAGAATTTATGTCTTATCAATTCAAGTTTTCTAGTCTGCAACGACAGAATAAAATTTGACGTCGATGCCTGACTATTCCTTACAAGATACAACAATTTTGAAACAAAATTGTAATTTACTAGAAGTTTTATTGATGATATTTTTTTTTTCTTAAACTGCACAAACTCCTCCTTTATATTTGCTTTCTGATTAACTTCGTTGCGGGATTATGACAAATTAGGTCCTCTTAGATTCGCTGAGCTTCATTGCTCGGCGTCGATACTGTGCGTGCCGCTGTTGATCTTGGAGCACAGGAGTTGCAGTGGCGAGTGTGTGGAGGGATAGGGCCAAATAAACTTTGAACCTTCCGAGTTTTATATCGCGTTAAATAAAATCAATCGCTCCCAATCCTTCCCTGGGGAACATCACGCCGCCCGGAAACGTGGGTGGGTGAGTTATGATTTAACAAATGAGTTTACACGTCACTAACAAAATCCCGAAAAACGTTCCATCATCACAATTCTTCAGCGATTCCCAGGAAGATAACAGGCGTTTGATTTATTACTTTTTAAGTTGAGATAAGGTAGGTTTAGTGAAAATCACTAAATTCTGTAATGGATTTTGTACTTTAGATATGAATTTTGTCAAAAAGGTATACCCCGCTAAAGAGTTTTTTATGGAACTAGTGTAGAAAGGTATATAATAATGGATAACAGTTAACAATTGAAATATACGAGTGTCCAGCCGAAACTCCGGCTAAATCTTATCGAAATAAACTAAATACTGTCAGCGCATATAAATACTGCCTCGTGGAGTCGAGGCACGAATATGTATGTGTATTCCTTGGTTGGGCAAAGTGTTTTTGGGTTTTTATTATTTTTTTTACACTTTTTACAATTTGCAACGAGGGCTTATTGCCTAAAATCAAAATAAGTACACTTTGATCGAGCCGGTAACCACATCCGGGACCTTCCGACCGTAATACTACGGCCATGGTAATTTTAAGGCAGTTATTTTAATATTGGAAATTAATGCTTTACAGAGTACACAATAAATTTCTCATTACGTCCGAGTATATCAATCGCATAGCTTGCAACCAAGCATTACTCATTACAGAACCATTCCATATTTACCATGCAATCATTTTGGAATATTCCGGTTCATTTTCCGATTCCCACAGCATCGGAACAAATAATGAAACGAATAAGCCTCAGTAACTCCGTTTGACGCGTACAAAAATTATAATTCAGAAATGTGAGTGTTTGAACATTTATATGAGGGCGCTATTTGCCTTGACCATCGTTATTAAATTCTGACGCCCGATTCTCATACGATGACGTAAAATAACATTATGCGAGCCAAATATTTCCCTATGTCTGGATTGTTTTTTTAGCATACATCTTCAAAATCTAGTATTTATTAATATGTTTTGCGCCTACATCAGAGAAGAGTAATTCTTCTCCAAATTCTAGGTAGAATATTAGAAATAAACTAGGGAAACCTAAGTTCTTAAGCTGAACCAATGAGATTAATCTTAAAACAGCAGAAGATTAACCCAAAACCTGACTCACATTTGTGTAGCTCAGTGGTCGGCAACCTTTTGGCAGGCAACGGCCGCAATGTAGCAAAATAAACTAAAGGCGAGTCCGCACTTATGATATTTACCCTAGATTGCGCGTTGCCGACCGCTGGTGTAGCTCATCAGCAGCCGAATGACGTCTACTGCTCGACATAGGCCTCCGCCAAAGACTTCCAGAGCGCTCTGTCAGAAGACCACTGCATTTAATCTGATATCAATTCAACCGAGTACGAATGATCCACTAGGGAGCACGATGCGAGCGCGGCAGAGTGCACACTGCTAAGCAGATAGCAGGTTCCGCGCTCGTTCTCCCGCGATTGGGCCCATATAACCGATCAGGTTGGTTGGGCCATGGGATGGTGGTGGGTTTGTACCTTTGTATGTATGCATAGTAATTGAAAAATGTAGGCCGTTTTCTTTAAGATTCCTAAGTCAATGCAGATACTCTTAGGAGACAATAATTTTTCAACTGCCGATTTAGGCAAAAAAGGCATGATACGACACAAAACAGGTGGTAGAAATGCTTAGTATCTAAAACACGAGAGATTTTATCAACAGAATTCACCATTAGTCATTTATTTTCTTATAAAACATTTGGGCAAGTTTATTCAGGCGTTATTTGGAAGTTTTTGTTACGGAGCTCGCGGCCCTCATTAATAAAGGTCGCTTAGGGTGTCTTCTTAGCAGGAACTAGAGGATAGTTTTGCTTAATAGCAAGGTGATAGCCACAGAAAAACTTAGACGTAATGCACACTTAAAACCAGTTAAATAGTTCTGACATAGTTGCATGACCTTATCCTTATTATTCGTTTAGACCATACTTACTAGGGATCATACCTACATTAAATTTACATTTTTTTTTGTGTAATGAGTCTTATGTAACTTAAAGAAATTAATTAAAAATTATAATTGACAATGCCTTATTGGTCATTGGCATATCTCTGCGGTGTCTGAATGCTGGCCCAACACGAAAGTATCAAATTTAATAGGTAAGGCCGTAAACATTCCAATAGTGTAGCCATACGCTAACGTTTTATCTTTATAGTGATTGAAATATTAGCGTCTATTCCAAAGCATTAGAGTTTAAAATTGATTGTTATCATATAGTTGATAATTTAATGATAGTAGTTTTAGTATCGTAGTGAGAAAGTTTTTGTATTGTATACCACTCCATATTGTATCCACAAGATGCGTGATTGTTATGCGATTGTAATAAATCTGGTTTATGCAGAATGTCTATTTATTGACTTTTAATGTTTTTATTTCTGATAAATACAATGAAAGTGTATTGATTCGAATGTCACTTGAACGACATTTTGCTACAGTTGGCATTAGTAAATAGGAACTCGAGCGAGCGCAAGTGACTTATATATAGTTGTGCCTGCTGAAGACTGTTTGTATTTATTTAAAAGGAAGCCACTTATTTATACATGTTATACATACTGTTATATGATAGAATCTAATGAAAAATTATCGCTTTGATGGTCTCTGCTGTGTGTTTGGCAAATAAATACATAGATATATTTTATTCTGTTTTGCTTTCTTTTTATCGTTTAAGTATAAACGTTTGCTGTATATTTAATAATGTTATTTGCCTTTTAGATCTACGATAAAAACATATGAAACACACAAAGTTTATTTTATATTTACTTACAATTTTATTTTAAAAATATAAATAAGTGGCTGTGTCTCGTAGTTTTAGCCGCGTTCATTTTGTGTCATATGTTCTATTCTATATCATAATTTGTCGATGTGACAAAAAAGTAGTATTAAATTTGCAAAAAAAATATATATTTCATTACTTTAAAATCAATAAAAAAAATTAGGTCTAAACGTAGAAAACAATCTATTGGACTGTTCAAGTATTCTTTCAATAACAAACATCTAACTTAAACAATGCTAAGTCAGACTGCTACAGTACAAAAAGCTGATTTTTTTATTCTAAAAATGACAATTTTAATTCTCTTTTTTCATATCAACCCAAGTTACGCTATATCTTAAACTGAGGTCTAGGCATAGTAACATTCTACTGACGAAAACGTAATAAAACATAATATAAAAAGTATTGCATTGATATTTTTATTTCTTTTTATTATTATTTTTCTAAAATTCATCCACTTTTATCGTTTCTATAATATGCGATTTCGCTTATATAACGGTATTCAGTCTGGGCTAAGCTATCGATTGGGACGAAAACAACTGATATGAATAAACTAGGAGTGAAAATAGACCAGACTGCGACATCTCCGGACAGTGGGAAACGGGTCGTTCCATGTACAGGTATTTTAGGTACATTCCTAACTATTCAGCGTCGGTTCTGACTGCGAGTAGGAAATAGATTCCTCTGATTAATGCTATTTTCGCACCGTTTTAGTCCAAGCTTGTGTATGTTAGCTAGCTTCTAAATCACAACTTGAGACCACGACTTGGGGTGACGATATCCGCAAGGTGGCTGGAAGCGTTTGGATGATGAAAGCGTGTAATAGGAGAGGCGTATGTCCAGCAGTGGACGTGACAAAGGCTGTTGATACACGATGAAGATAAATACTTACAAAGAAACATATTAACGACTGTTACTTTTCATGTCAAAATTATAAAAGTAGGTACCTACTACCATAAACAGATATTATGAAAATATTTGGCTCCATTGGGGTCCTAATATTTTCGCAGAAAACTTCTGCGAACTCTTATGTTACTATCGATACTTTATTCGGCCCTGAAATATAACTTCCATTCATTGATATCAATCACCTTATACATTTTCTACGGTTCCTAGGTACCAAGGGATAGGATTCAGAAGTTTTATAATTTGAGTAAACTATTTTCCAGTCAAATTTTATTTTTACTTTAAATCTCATTCGTATTTTCTTCTAGTTTAGTCAATATGTCTGCCTCGTGGTCTCGCGGTACAAGTATGTGCCGTGCGATCTAGAGGTCCTGGGTTCGATTCCCGGGTCGGGCAGTGTTATTGGGTTTTTCCATTAGGAAATTCTCAGTAACAGCACGGAGTCTGGAAATGTGCCCAAAAAAACGGCAATAGGCTCGCCCCCTATTACGTGGGACTGATACATACCTGGCGAAATGTGGGTGCAGAAATGCACCTCTGCCTACCCCTTCGAGGAACACAGGCGTGAGTTTATGTATGTATGTTTAGTCAATATGTCTATATACATTTGCACCTACGAAGGGATAGGCAGAGATGGGTAAAGTCAAAGTCAAAATAATCTTCAATTTTAAGCTATTGCCACTTCGGAACGTGTTATCGCTGTGGAAGAGAAACGACAAGAAACCTTCAGCAACACGAAATTTCATTCCCTAATTCACACCTAAAGTGAGCTCAAGTGAACAGTCTAGTATATGTTTATAATATATACCACAGCCATCGTTTTATGACTCTTTTATTTCACAAAAGTTTTGGCTTGACGTCAAACGTGTCTCACCACTATTTTATGTACGCAAGTTGCGCCTTAATATAGTCTGTCCAAAAGCTATAACTTCGTATAATTGACTCGTAACTTCGTGGTACACATTGTACGTGCTTTGAACGCTAACCTTCTCATTATTTGTAGTTGATAACTCTATTATAGTTTGTCAAGAGATTATATTACCAATATTTCTTTGATATTTCTTGTTGTTCATTTAAATTCTACATCAAAGTTTATTATGAAGATATGTTTTTACTTTATTTTGTAAGCAATATGGGTAGATCTTGCTCACTAAAAATTATGGACATGCGACGGCGGTCAGTCACTTCACTTCGGCATATTAAATGAAGCCGATAGCTAGAATATGCGTCATACTCGAGAACGGGTATTGCTTAATAGGAATGATATACCCGATTTACTTATAAAATTCAAATGACATGAAATGTATTCCAGAAAAAATGTACATATTTGAGTATCGACCGGTCCCAATATAGGCAAGCCCGTAGCTTCCACCCTGTGGATTGGGGGCGTAAAAATACCGCCAAGGCATCCCCTGCCTGTCGTAACAGGCGACTAACAGGGGCCCGGGGGTAGCTGGCCGTACTGCGGGAGCGGTGCGCCATGACAAAAAGCAACCCCGAGATGTGCGGCAGAGAGCGTGGCCTCCTGACTGTCGCGGACGTTCACAATAAGTGAGTTCCCAATTTTGAGGAGTCCATGATTGGACAAAGCGCCGGGTGGCAGCGGAAATTAATGCAGGGCTTCTCGCCCTGCGATGCCGTAGTACCGCCCCAAATGCGCGTGGCGGCCACCGAGAAGTTTTAGTCGGTATGCTGGCGTAGGGTTTTGGTTAGGGACCCAACTCAGGTAAACGGACAATTATTCCGCGCGCCGAGTTGGAAGACCAGAGACCCCGATATACCTACCCCTTTCAGCCTCCCCCGAGGTACCGAAAGGGCTTTCCTCTCGTTAAAAAAGAAGCCTGTACCTTGGGTACCTCTTTATCTACATTAAATAATTATACGGTACATATGCTGAACGTTATCCCAAATAAAAGTAAAACAATTAAAATCATCTTAAAGAATTCATAAACAAAATAATATTAAATAAAATAAAACACAATGAAATAATTTAAATACTTTTGTGTGTATGTGTGTGTATTTTAAATGCAAAACTCTTCGAAAATAGCTAGAGTTTTTGCCCAATTTTTTTTATATCAGCGATGTATGAATATATGGGTTGATACAGACACAGCAATATACACATTTATTCTCGAAACGACATCGACTATGCAAAGTATCGCTCAACGTCGAAATGTCGCCTATTTTTACTGCAGCCAGGCTAATACATAGCTCTGTCACTATAAATGTAGATTACTTTAAAGCAACAAAACAAGAGTTGTAAAGATTCATCACACTTTGTTGTATAATTTAGCACTAGTTAAAACTAACGCGAGAAAATCCTATTTTAAAAGTGCTGTAGTTGAGCCACGCTGTGGTTGGATTCTCACTCAACGAGCCGGACACGTATTGGACTATTATAAAATAGAACGTGGAATTCATCAATGCCTTTTTTGGAATTGGTTTTTTTTTAGAGAAGTCACGGACACATACATACATACATAAACTCACGCCTGTATTCCCCGAAAGCGTAGGCAGAGGTGCATTACTGCATCCACATTTCGCCAGGTATGTATCAGTCCCACGTAATAGGGGGCGAGCCTATTGCCGTTTTTCGGGCACATTTCCAGACTCCGTGCTGTTACTGAGAATTTCCTAATGGAAAAACCCAATAACACTTTGCCCGACCCGGGAATCGAACCCAGGACCTCTAGATATCACGGCACATAGTTGTACCGCGAGACCACGAGGCAGTCACGGAGTTTGGTAATATGTCCGAATAACGTCAGTAACCTAACTGTAATAGTAAACTGACTGTACTACAATAAGTCAAGTATATACACATAATAATAAATACACTCAACAGTCACAAACATAATTCTGACCGCACATTAAGATCCAAGACTTTTGCCGTAGCTATCATAAACTACGAGAGACTTTGCGGTCTCACAAACACCCAGAACCGAAACAAATATTTGTGGATCATACAAACATTTGTCTCAGTGCGGGGATCGAGCCCGCAGCCTCTCGTTTCGTAAGCTGGTGTCTGGCCAACTGCGCCACGGATGTCAAAGATATGATAATAGAGATTTTATAACTATAAATGTACGTATACTCAAATATTTTTGTAGTCAGAAATCTGTAGTTACGCTTGCTTAAATCCATAAAAAATAAAAATAAATAACCATTTGAAACAGTATTTTATCAACAAATCGGTAGGTGTGAACTGACCTTTGTAAGTGAGTTAACTCTTGTTTGAGCTCGGTTCAACTCAGCGCAAGTGGTAAACTGTTAAAATATAACTTTTGATTATACCTGAGTCCGTGTACATTAATCAGGTCATCAATTTTGATAAAATTTTACTCAACAGAATAGGGGAAGTGAAACTGATTATAACTTTATTGATATTGATAATTATCAATAAAGAATCACCATACATCTCGCCTCTTGGATACAGGGTTTAAGGGATAAGAGATTAAGAGTTGGCGAAAGTGTTATTAGTATACAGATTCAATTATTTAACAAATGAAATAAATGACGATAGGTATATAGTAATTATAAATAAATAAATACACCCAACAGTCACATACATAGTTCTGACCCCACACTAGGATATAAGTACTGTGTCGTGAATATCAGAAACTACGAGAGACTTTTCGGTCTCACAAACACCCAGACCCGAAACAAATATTTGTGGATCACACAAACATTTGTCTCGGTGCGGGGATCGAACCCGCGGCCTCTCGTTTCGCAAGCTGGTGTCTAGCCATCTGCGCCACGGGGCTGTCGAATTTTACACAAATAATATCATATTTATTATAATTAAAATAAATGCTGAGGGCAAACTTTATTTTAGTTACACACAAACATATACACAGATAAATAAATAATTATAGACACATACAAATACACATTAAATGTATGTAAAATATAATATATACATACATAAAAAAGAGAAAAACAATAAAAAACATCACATACATTATACTGCCTCGTGGCCTCACTACAAGTATGTGCCGTGAGAACTAGAGGTCCTGGGTTCGATTCCCGGGTCAGGCAAAGTGTTATTGGGTTTTTCCATTAGGAAATTCTCAGTAACAGCACGGAGTCTGGAAATGTGCCCGAAAAGCGGCAATAGGCTCGCCCCCTATTACGTGGGACTGATACATACCTGGCGAAATGTGGGTGCAGAAATGCACCTCTGCCTACCCCTTCAGGGAATACAGGCGTGAGTTTATGTATGTATGTGTACATTATTTTGTAATTTCATTGAAATACACCTGGAATAGTGGGGTGGTCGAGAATTAACAAAAAGTCGACAAAAATAACAAGTGGGATGGGGGGGGGGGGGGGGGATTCGCCATTGGGACGAGGAACGGTAAAGACGTTCGATAAGGACGAGTCGGAGTTTCATTAACTTCGACAAGTTGTAATAGAACTCAACTCCTCCTTATAATTATTGTCTTTCTGATTAACTTCGTTGCGGGATTATGACAAATTTAGGTCCCCTTAGATCCGCTGAGCTTCATTGCTCGGTGTCATTACTGTGCGTGCCGCTGTTGATCCTGGAGCACAGGAGTTACAGTGGCGGGTGTGTGGTGGGATAGGGACATAGGGAAAAAGTTGTAATAGAATCTTACAATATCTTATATTCTGAGGTGTCAGAACCGTTTTAACCAACAGGTGCGATATTGTCACTTCGTTGTGGTTTGATTCCGGGCTCTTCTTAGCCTTAGGCTATCAAAATAAGTAACTGAACTATAATTACTGAAACCTTCCAAGTAAATACCGTTGCCCTTTACGATCCCACGCCTTGTCATTGCCCTACCCACGTTATTGAAACAACCTGACACTTCTTACCTTATTACGTTCATTTACTTTCCTAATTGTATTTCCATTTATTATATTAAATATAAAGACGAATTTGATTGAATTAGATGATAATTAGATTGATTTTGAATTTGATTGCATGATTTGTTGGTTTATTTACTTGAGGTGTTTAAAGATACACCAATATTATAACACTGATCTAGTTATATGTGTTAGTTATCTCTGTTATCTACTAAAAAAATCGTGATGGCCTTGAGGTTAGAAACTCGACGGTTGACCTTTGACTTTTCGAAGTAATGTGTGTATTCACAAAGAATTATCACGTACTTTAACGGTGAAGGAAAACATCGTGATAAATCTGCATACCTAAAAGTTCATAGGAATTTCTTAGGTGTGTAGTCCGCCAACCCGCACTAGGGCATTGGTGGACTAAGGCCTAAACTCTCTTAGTTGCAGAGGAGGCTCGTGCCCAGCAGTGTACGTCTCACTGCTGATGCTCATGGGCTTATCTAGCGGTATAAATGTGCGCTGTTCGATCGAGAGCTTCTGGGTTCTATTCCAGATTATTAGTTTTTTACAGAAGGAAATTCTTAGGAAAAAAAAACCATTTGTTTTGTACTGTAAATTTGACGGAATGGTAGCAAAAGTCTAGCCCCTTTTAATGAGAGAATTATAGAGACACACCGAACAAATAGTTAACTTTCATCGTAAGAAGAATGCTAGAAGCACCCTGAACCAGTGACGGTCGCGGGTTCAAACCCAGGCACACACCTCTGACTTTTCAAACCTGCAAACCTAAAAGTTCTTAGGAACCAACGAAAATGTATTATTATAATATGTATGAATGCGGTCTAATCAAGAGCGGTATGACAGTAGTTTTAGTTATAGTCTCTGCCTACCCCTATTGGAGAAAGGCATGAGTACGTATATATGTGATTATATTAAGAGGCGAGAGAGTACGTGTATATTAAGAGACTATTCAATAATATACATATGTGTGTACTGTGTACGTGTTATCATTAACGCAAGTTATTGGATTTTATTATTGTAACAATGTCATGTTATTGACAGCGTCACTTGAACCAACATATCCAGTAATGACATCAAAACTCGTCAAAGGTCGACCCGTCATTATTGTCTTGTAGAATTAAAGACCGTTTACATTATGGTCTTTCATTAAATATTTTAAATAGAGTAGGTAGTTAGTTGGTTGCCCGCCAACACGTTCTAGGCCAGCGTGGTGGACTAAGGCCTTATCCCACTCAGTTTTAGAGGAGGCCCGTGCCTATAGTAAAACGCATTGGGCTCGTAAGATCTTTTAAAAGTCGAATTGTCTTTTAAGTAGCACGTTATAGAGGTCCACCTATTGCCGTTGTTCTACCAAGAACTAACTTATTGAAAACCTAATAACACTTTGTCCTTCCTGAGAATCGTATCCGGGCCTTGAAGATTGTGTGCACATCTTGTGCCGCGAGACAAGAAGATATTTTTGCGTGTTTTGTTGATTGTTTCTTTGTTAGAGCAGTGGCATAAAGTTTTGCGTTAATTTTAACTTACTAACATTTATTCTCAGTAGCAGCACGGAGTCTGGAATTGTGCCCAAAAAGCGGCAAAACTTATCTGGGACTTAAATAAACAATTGGTCAAGCATGTGTATAGATATATATTATACACTTCTATCTACTCCCTTAAAGATAAATACGTGAATGAAATTATACATGAGCAAAAATATCCAGTCTCAAATTTATAAAATCAGAAGTGTTGCGTTTAATCGGCAATTATTCTTCTACTACTATGTTTCGAGTATCGTTCAGCGCATAATTCTTAGACAGCTGACCATTAATACCAAAAATCACGACACTAATGAGCTATTAATTAAATTTATTCAGCAACTGACGAAACTTAAGTTGAAAACGAAATCCCTTGTACATAGAATAAATAGTTTTGTAAAACCATTTGGAGCATTTTATTACAGTAGGTACTACAAACTAATGTGTCTTGTTAGAACTTAGAAAATATTATTATTATTATATGACTTTTTGTTTGTTTTTTCTGTGGTAATTTTATTTTCCAATATATAACAACGTTGTTTTGCTATTTAAGGACAAAAATTGAAGTCGTTCCCGTGGATTAGAAGGAACCGTGTTCTTTTCATCATCATCATCATTATCAGCCTAAGGAAGTCCACTGCTGAACACCTCCCCCTATGACTTCCATAGTGACCTGTTGGAGGCAGCCTGCATCCAGCGACGACCCGCGACCTTCACCAGGTCGTCAGACCACCTTGTGGGTGGACGTCCTACGCTGCGGTGTGGTTATTTTCATGAGTAGGTCTATCGTTGGATTTTCGATTAGAGATTTCCTAATAACAGCGCAGAGCTTGGAAGTTACCGGAGGCATTTTACAGTGGTGGGATAGTTATCCGCGCGGATAACGAATATCGTGCACAAGTTTCCAAACACGCTATAGTGATACTTACAGTGATACTTGGAGGTATGTCGCATTCCGGTATTAGCCTTCATATATCTACTTTGTCTAAATCGTGTGATGTGGGATCGTAGTCGTTTCTTAACAGTCGAGACCCTATTAGAAATGCACTATAGTATAGTGACTATATTATCAAACTATAAGTCGTGATGGCCTCTAGGTTAAGGCACGCGATCGAGAATCTCGACGGTCGCGGGTTCAAACCCCAGGCACACATATCTGACTTTCCGAAGTTATGTGTTTATTCACAATGAATTATGACGTAATTTAACGGTGAAGGAAAACATCGTGATGAAACCTGTACACCTAACACTTCTTAGGAATTTCTTAGGCGTGTAGTCCGCCAACCCGCACTAGGCCAGCGTGGTGGACTAAGGCCTAAACCCTCTCAGTTGTAGAGGAGGCCCGTGCCCAGCAGTGGGACGTATATGGGCTGATGATGATGATGAATTAAACTATGCAGTTTTTACACTTAACCGTGCTATCAGAACAAAAAAGGAATAGTCTTATCTTTCGTCACACGATAAATTATTATGCTCGACTTAAATATATGTGGTGACACGTGCATATAGAAATGGACCTCTGACTACCACTATGTAAATTCAATCTTGAATATTTATGTTACTTTGTGTTTCTTAAAAGGGTAAGTGTGTAGTCCCTCTACAACCGAACTATTTGACGAACAGACTAAACATTGAAAGAAATTGATATTAATTTGATACACTTTAACATATTAGGCAAATACTATTATACTTTTATCAGTTTAATGGACACTATGTGATATAATATAATAGACTTGATGGTGAAATTGACCTTTATACTGTTTGTATAATTTTCCTTCTAATCCCATAGAATTTAAAGGATGTTAATCAGCCACCCAAAGATGGCTTAACAAATTTAGATAACATTCGTCACTCAGGTAGTTTGGTACCTGGATTTGCAGTCTCCGTGGCGCAATTGGAAACCAGCTGGTGAAACGAGAGGCTGCGGTGTCGTTCCCGCACCACGACAAATGTTTGTGGGATTCACAAATATTTGGTTCTTGTCTGGATGATAAGAGATGTATCTTGATGTGGGGTCAGAACAAATGTCGTAATTTGGTGTTAGTAGGTAAGTATTTTTTGGCCTGACTCTTCTCAGGCATCAGTAAAATCTACAATACTATACTATCCTTTACTGTCAAGGCCGTTCGGTTGTGGAATGCACTTCCAGTCGAGATAAGACGTGCACTAACAATGTCAAGAAACTTGTCAAAGAACATTACTACTCTCAGTCTTTCTAAAATAAAAGCCATTTTTTCCGAATACATACTTTTTTGTAATATTATATATATTTATATATTTAAATTATTTTTTAGAATTGTGTATGTATTTTTGTATATATGTATGTATGTTGTATAAACGTATGTATGTTGTACACACTGACTACCCTCTCATCTATGCTTTCTTTGTTTCCATCCTATGGTTGTCTCTAAAAGATCGCCTTGAGCGATAAGACGGCCAATGGTACTATTTTCTGTCTTGTGTGTTCTTGTTTTGTTAATTTTATCCGTGTGTGGTGGTAGGATATTCGTATCCGCCCGGATGGCGACCACCGTACACAGGGCGTAAAACCCGCCATAGTGGCACATGCAAGTGTGCCGCGTTCCGGGATCAGCCAGTGTATATCCGGTTTTCGGGGGGGCTTCAATCATGGTGAAAGGATGACCGTGCCGGCAATTTTTTTGGCCGGTTTGTCGCGGTCGGTCCTTTGATCGCCATGATTGATAGTCCCCCAAACTTCTTCACAATAAGGTGAAGAGGTATTCGGCCGGCATGATTGTGTCGACCAACGGGAGACCATCATCTCTCGCTGGTCGGCACTTTTTCTGGACTCCATTGCGCTTACCATCAGGTGCAATGGGGTCACTTTGCCGTGCCAGAAAAAAAAAAAAAAAAAAAAAAAGTGTTAATAAATAAATAAATAAAATCTATTTACAGGGGTCACTTGTCACCATTCGGTATTTCATTTTTATGTACATCTTTACGCTTTTAATCAACATGCTTTTATTCAAAAGTATTTATCTTAATAAGCTGTAGATACTCAGGAAAGCGATACTCTGACCTGAACTACACGGAAAATTAATCTTTAGTTTTCTCATCCAAGTGTAATGGATAAAGGCGAGATTGCTTCGCGGTGTCGTGCGAAACTTTACAATCGGAAGTATTATTTCTATTAGATATTAATTGCAGTCGCCCTCTGTGGCTATATTTGAAGACTGAAAGAAATTTCACAGCACCGTGGCGTTAATTAGTCACCAGCTCGGGAAATGAGTGGATTCGATCCCCACACTGAGACAAATATTTGTGTGTTACACAATTCTGGGTGTTTGTCAGATCGAAAAGTCTTTCGTAGTTTTTAATACCCACGACACAAGACTTGTATTGTTAATTGTATTTACTTATTTTTAAATTCCTTGTGAAATAGATATGCAGGTTTCCTCACGATGTTTTCGCACACACACGTACACACACACAGGCGCGTACAAACACACTTATAAGTGTAATTAAATGTGTATTTCTGAATCCACGTTTCACCAGCTTTGTTTTAAGTCCGCCATTAAATTTGTCTATTATTGCCTACTATTTTCGGGCACATTTCCAGCCTTCGTGCTGCTACTAAGCACGTTCTTGGTCATTGGTCGACCAGAAAGCTGAAACTGAAATCTCTAGATTATAAAACTCATTCTTGTACCCCGAGTTGAAAGAGGAAATCGGCTAATTGTTTCCTCATCACAAAATTGAAAAATTTGAGCAAATATTTTTTCAAATTAAATATCACCTAGGGCTTTATTCAAATAAACAACGAAAGGCATTTTAACGTGAGAACAAAACACACTTCACATCCACCAACAATTCTAATAATACAACAGGATTATCATAACACGCGCTGTCAAATTTACGTGACAAGGGATTTTTGTGTTTACGTAACAGGCGAACCTTCCATATACTGACAGAAATCGAAATTACCAGCACCTACTATATAAGCTTGGTCTTCGGAATACTCGTGGAATTATTTTGATATTGTGACGTTAGGTTTTGTAAATTTAGTAAATATTGTATAAAATAGGTGTTATAGAAGTTTTAATAGCCTCGAGGAATCGGGACGCGGTCGTGACAAAACCGGTCTCGGTTCAAACTCAAACACCAATCGGCACTTTTCGTGTATTGACAATGAATAAAAAGGAAAAAGGTGAAGAAAAACATCGTGAAGAAATCTGGATATTGCATACCTATGAATTTCTCAAAAACTTCGCCAACTACTTGAATAACCCCTCTTAGTATTCGAGGAGGCTCACGCCGAGTAATGAGATATATAAGACCAGAAAAATAAAGGAATTATAAAAATTTGGTCTTTGAAATTCATGGCATCATATATTTTTGCTATTTTATGTTTTTAATGTTTGTGACCCAGAATAGTAGGAATTTACTTGTATAGGCAAAGTCGGTAAATAAGGTGAATACTTAATAGTAATGGACGTAAGTAGGAATGACTAAAGGCGCACGGGCCTCCTGTACAACTGAAAGGTTTTAGGTCTTAGTTCACCACGCTGGCTTAGTGCGGGTTGCCTGACTTCACATCTAAGAAATTCCTAAAAAAAATAGGTGTGCAGGTTTCCTCACGATGTTTTCCTTCACGGTTAAAGTATGTGATAATTCATTGTAAATACAGACATAACTTCGAAAAGTTACAGTTGTGCCTGGGGTTTGAGCCCGCGACTGCCGAGATTTTCGACCGCGCGCCTTAACCTCAAGACCATTAGTGATTACCTAGCTAAAACTATAAACTGTGTTTTGTAGCCAAATTAAGCTGTTGTTGTTGTTGTAACTCTCGCAACTGATTTCATGGTTTTGAACTTTGTGACTGCCTCGTGGTCTCGCGGTACAAGTATGTGCCGTGCGATCTAGAGGTCCTGGGTTCGATTCCCGGGTCGGGCAGTGTTATTGGGTTTTTCCATTAGAAAAATCCTCAGTAACAGCGCGAAGTCTGGAAATATGTCCGAAAAACGGCAATAGGCTCGCCCCCTATTACGTGGGACTGATACATACCTGGCGAAATGTGGGTGCAGAAATGCACCTCTGCCTACCCCTTCGGGGAATACAGGCGTGGGTTTATGTACGTGTATGAATTTTGTCTACCATCCCAGAGATACAGGCGTAAGGTTATGCTAAAACTAGCTACATGTAAATAATAAATAAATACACCCAACAGTCACATACATAGTTCTGACCCCACACTAGGATACAAGTCCTGTGTCGTGGGTATCAGAAACTACGAGAGACTTTTCGGTCTCACAAACACCCAGACCCGAAACAAATATTTGTGGATCACACAAACATTTGTCTCGGTGCGGGGATCGAACCCGCGGCCTCTCGTTTCGCAAGCTGGTGTCTAGCCAACTGCGCCACGGGGCTGTCGCTCTACATACTAAAACTTATAGCAAGACTGCAAATCATGTCGAATGGATGCCTCTAAATCTCACACAACGCGTTCATAATTTATGGATTGTAAATTGTACTACGCTACTGAATACACATATATGTAACGCATACTTTACGGTAACTGCGAATTCATGTTAATGAAGGACAATAGTGTATTTGCTTCGTAATCTGTTTATATAAAAATGAATTTTAGTCTGTATGTCATCGAACTGCTCTTTAACGGCTGGACCGATTGGGATGAAAATCTTTGTGTGTGTTCGAGGGGATGCGAGAATAGTTTAGATTTACAATTGGACCTGATATATGGCGCCGTTATCGGTATGTCAAACGGCTGGACCGATTGGGATGAAATGATGAAAGAACTGAGCCTCAGTTCTGTTTGTTATGCTCACAGTAGTTTTCAATTTCGGAACAGTTTCATACTTTTTTTTTTTTTAAACTGGCACGGCAAAGTGACTCCACTGTACCTGATGGTAAGCACAGTGGAGTCCAAAAAATTAATACCGACCAGCGAGAAACGAAGGTCACCCGCTGGTCGACACAATAATGCCGGCCTGCACAAATGCTTCTTCACGCTTCGCTTAAGCACTCCGTGCTGCTATTAAAAAAGCTTACCTGTTAACCTTAGCACAGGAATCTAACTTAAATATTATAAATAGATAGGTAGATGAAACACCATTTTGTACACTATAATGAAAATAACAATAAAGAAAATAAATGTCTTAAAATAAAAACCTTTTTTATTTGTTTTTTATTTTTTAATCGCTTTATCTTTTTCAGTACCTAGATATAGATTAGAGATTCTGAAAAAGCTTACGGGCTTCTTTTGAGGTCAAAAGAGAGATTCTAGAGGATTTATCGTAAAACGTATCAGATTCATACGCTGTTTTATATTCTTACGCATTTTCATTCCAGCGGTCTATGATAGACGGGAAAAAGATTAACATATATATTAAACTACAGTGCTAAACCCTTAGGTGAGGCTTATATCCAGCAGTAGACGTCTTGTGGTGATGATGATGAAAATATCCCTAGCGAAAACGAGCATTGCATTTGGTGTGAAATTTGCATAATGATCAAGGCGATAATGGCATATTCCAGAATCAGTCTTTTTAATCCGGTCATCACCAAACTGGCATTATTCTGTCAATTAGATTTATGATTATCGATGGATGGATGATTAAAATTGCTTTCTGCCAGTGACCTTTAATAACGTATACCAATTAGTATAAGAGTTCAATATAAAATTCTGGCTAGGTGGGGTGACGATATTTGCAGGGTGGCTGGCAACGGTTGGATGAGGAGGGCCGAATATCGAGCCCATTGGCGTGCCATAGGAGAGGCCTATGTCCAGCAGTGGACGTAAGAAAGGCTGATGGTGATGATGATGATAAAATTCTATCTAACAATAAAAAAAGTATATGTTGAACCCAGAGCCCACAAAGCAGATCTTTAATTAACATATACAAGACCCCGTAATTAACTGAAAACTTAACACAAAATCTAAAATCATAAGTTATATGAATTCTTCTGATAGTCTAGTCAACATGTTCAAAAACGTGTTAAATAGAAATAAAGCTCCTAAAAATATGTGCCATACCTCATTCGATTCGGAATGACGTCTAGAAAAATGTTTTTTAAGGGCATATTAGCACATAAAAAATTGCAATAGTAATTAACAAAATAAGAAAAAAAAAGAAGGTATTTAGTTTTTCATTAATAACTTTTAAAATAATGATATTTAAGGAATTATGAAAAAAGATCCTGAAAGAGGAGGAAATTTCCAATAAAAAAGTCCTGACTCTCGGAACTCTATCTATATTATTTATAATTTTTATTTAACGCTGGAAATAGCGCTCCGCGAGGGCGTTACGGCATAGGCGCGTCGTCTAAAAAGCCGGTATATCACCTAAAATAATTTATTTCTAATATTAAATAACAATTTAAAAATTTGAATAAATTATGGTGTAATCTAGACACTTGAACGAAAATAACCACGGCGAAAAATATTTTTTTTGACAACTTTTCAAAAAGTTACACCATTGTTAATTAACTAATGTTTTTCCAATCTCTGTTTTTATAAATTACGGCATAAAAGTTTAAAAAATTAGTCTAAAAATATTTCGCTTCGTGGAGCTCTTCTTACTTAGGTACTTAATAAAGTTATGCAAATTTTTTTTATTAAAGTTTATTATTTTGTTAATTAAAATTTTTTAAATAGACTAAAAATGAAATTTCTAAAAAATGTTATCAAAAAAATATTTTTTTGGTAATATCTTATTATTGCTGTTTTTGCATCTAATATAGGTAGTAATTAACATTGGAAAAAAAATTGTTACGTCATTTGTTAAGAAATTGTTTATAAACAAATAGACTATTTTGCGATTTAAAAAAAAAAAATTTTTACTATCTTATTGCAAAGGTAAAATGATGATTTAAAAAAGAAAAAAAAATCTTAAATATTTCTTTTTATTGTTTATAATCGTTTTTTTTATATTTCAATTGTTTAAATAATTAGTTAAGAAATTATTTTATTCTTAATAATCATCATTGACCCTTTTCAATGGAATAACAGAGTTTTTTTTTTTAATAAATAATTTAATTGTTTATTAACTTAACAATTTGTTATAAACAAATACTATTAACCGTTATATTTTTTTTCGAAAACTTCAAAAAATTACAAAAACAACCATGTATAACAACGTTAAGAAAATTAAAAAATAATAATTTTTTTCTTAATTTTTTAAAAAATAAAATTTTATAAACAATTTCTTAACAAATGACGTAACAATTTTTTTTCCAATGTTAATTACTACCTATATTAGATGCAAAAACAGCAATAATAAGATATTACCAAAAAAATATTTTTTTGATAACATTTTTTAGAAATTTCATTTTTAGTCTATTTAAAAAAAATATAATTAACAAAATAATAAACTTTAATAAAAAAAAATTGCATAACTTTATTAAGTACCTAAGTAAGAAGAGCTCCACGAAGCGAAATATTTTTAGACTAATTTTTTAAACTTTTATGCCGTAATTTATAAAAACAGAGATTGGAAAAACATTAGTTAATTAACAATGGTGTAACTTTTTGAAAAGTTGTCAAAAAAAATATTTTTTGCCGTGGTTATTTTCGTTCAAGTGTCTAGATTACACCATAATTTATTCAAATTTTTAAATTGTTATTTAATATTAGAAATAAATTATTTTAGGTGATATACCGGCTTTTTAGACGACGCGCCTATGCCGTAACGCCCTCGCGGAGCGCTATTTCCAGCGTTAAATAAAAATTATAAATAATATAGATAGAGTTCCGGGAGTAAGGACTTTTTTATTGGAAATTTCCTCCTCTTTCAGGATCTTTTTTCATAATTCCTTAAATATCATTATTTTAAAAGTTATTAATGAAAAACTAAATACCTTCTTTTTTTTTCTTATTTTGTTAATAACTATTGCAATTTTTTATGTGCTAATATGCCCTTAAAAAACATTTTTCTAGACGTCATTCCGAATCGAATGAGGTATGGCACATATTTTTAGGAGCTTTATTTCTATTTAACACGTTTTTGAACATGTTGACTAGACTATGAAGCCTCCGCTTCATTTCACACGAGTTTAAACTTGAATGAGCTACTCCATTATTCATTGTGAATAAAAAATGACCGACTTGCCATTCAGTTGGGCATTTTTAAACATTGTAGGTCTACGCGGATGGAGTCGCGGGCAAAAGCTATATTAGATAACTTTAGCAATCCCAGCTGTGTCAAAATTTGGTCAAAAGAAACACAATTTTCTACTTTCTTACTATACTTGAAACGCAACCCTTTTCCTAAGGCCATTCTTTAATGAAAGATAAATTGTATTCAATATTTTCTATGAACTAAGGCATACAGGTCCCAAGGGAGAGGGGTAAACTGTCCAATTATTGGCACAACACAGCTCCGAGGCTAGGGTCAGCCATCCATCTTCGACGATAACTGAAGCAACAGACACTCTTAGTTCCATTTACCCCATATTTCAACTGTATGAAAAATTATTATAGCCCAAGTCTTCGATAAGCGTTCGAAATTTAGGCTGGGCTATAAATTAGTGTTTAAATTGATTTTCGTTCGTAAATTTGGTTTTATGGTTCGTTTGATAAAGTAATAATCGGGCGTGAAAAGTATCAAGATTCTGGAAAAGTTGTGGAATTTTGATGCGATTTTTCTTTTTATTTTAATATTAGAGCGTTATTGGTCTGTGGTAGGGCTGTCAAGCGTTATAGTTGGTTTAATTCTTTGGGTAATTTGCAATTAATTTCATTAAAAATTTATTGCTCAGACATTTATATTATTACAGAAAATATAGACGCCTGGCAGTGAGGCTTTTAATTTATTCACCCATTTTTCAACAATTTATACCGCACTGGCTAAGAATGAAAAATTATGTTATAGTATGTAATTCGATAATACATACCTACCTAAAGCAATAATTAGTATTAGTCTAACTTTGACTGAAAAAATAAAAACTGTATTTTAAAATATAATTAATACCTCATGGTAGTATTGAGAACTTTCAAATATTTTTCCATGAAGGATTCGAACCTTAACCTCTAGATCTCGTGCCACAGGATTAAATCCGAGGCATTATAGAAATGTACCAACCCGCACAAGGCCAGCGTGGTGGACTAAGGCACCTCTCAATTGTAGAGGAAGCCCGTGTCCAGCATTGGGACATGTATGGGCTAATGATGATGATGATATAGAAATGTGCCGGAAAAACGGCAAGATACTGTGATTAAATGATCATAGACATACATCTCTGTCCTATCTACTCCTTCTGTGATGCATGACATATACATAGCGTACTATGTATTTGTGTAGTTTCTTATTAATTAACGATCCCTCCAGGTGTTCTAAATAGCAGTGGCGGTACTTCCATAGAAGCCCAAAATCGTTATACCTTAATTTTGTAATGTCTTGTTTATAATTGTTTATTCTGGGGACATATATACTCATTTGTATGTCAAATTGGTTTTGTTAAATAAAGATTTAAAGCTTAAAGATTATTATTCGGAATTTTGTAAGGCTATCTGGGCTTTTGGGCTTCTATGGAAGTACCGCCACTGCTAAATAGCAGATAAGTTAACAATCACATGATATTTTTTCACAGAATTATTTCGACTGAATAATACAAACAACAAAAACACCAATAGTTCATTAGTATTGTAATTGAAAATATGTGAAGTAACTTGATTATCCCTTATTTTTAAAAGCGATTCTATTCATAAAGCACCCATATAAGGAAAAGTAATCTTATTATTTTTTAAATCACAAATAGGAAGTTAATAATCGAGTTATTTTTGAAGTGTAAACATCTTTAGCGGCGCTGTGCTTTTTTGGGATGGGTAAACATGTTGAACTTGTGTCAGATCACGTGACCCTGATCGAAAATGTGTAAGACGCAGTATGTAATATAAATTGTCATGTTTGTGTGATAGCGAAATCATTTTTTGTATTGTATTTTATCAAGTAAATTTTAATACTTTTATACTGATAAAGAAATTTGTGCGAAATTATTCCATAACCATTCCAAAATATTCAAAAATGCACAACGTTATTGTTGAAGTGTTCACTTCTGCCGACACTCCCGGATTGCCACCCGTTTTTTAATTCTTAAAAGTATTTCATTTTCAAATACAACACTATTATATTTTATGTGCGACATATATGTTTTCTTTATTAGACGATGACCTAATTTCGAAACAAAAAACAAAACATAAATCTTCAGATTAGATAGAAACCAATCCGAAAAATGGCCATTAAAACTCAATACGATACACGAAAGTGATGGCTATAACCGTAACTCAAGTAAATGAATAAAAATTTGCGAAGCGCGAATTGCTTCTCCGAAATTAAAATTGAGGGATCATTTTATCTTCCGGACGCGGCTGTATCAGCGAATGTGTGTTCTATACAGTGTAGAATATCATCAGCCCTTAAGCGTCCCACTGCTAGGCATAGCTAGATGTTAGTCCATAGTGGTCTGACGCGGGTTTGTTTAATCTATTTTTTTAAGGAGAAAAAGGTTGATAAATGATAAAATCACCCAAGAGTCACACAGTCCAAGCCTTTTTTTGACGTAATTGTCTCGGTCGTCTCGGAGTTATCGGGGGCGCAGTTGCACCCCCACTAGCTTGGTTTGGGCGCCCCGGTCGTGGATGGTCGCCCGCGACGTACACAGGCTACAGTGCCGCCGCCCCTCTCGGAGTCACTTTCAGTGAGGACACGCTGCCCTCAAGGCTCAGGACCTCAAGGGCCCCTTTGAGTCAACTTTTACGACAGGCAGGGGATACCGTGGTGGGATTCTAACGCCCCCTTGCCACAGGGCAGGCACAGTCTGAGCAAATTTGAGTCGTGTCGTAACTACGAGAGCCTTTTAGGTGGTACAGATACTCCGAACAGAAACAAATACACACATACACAAATATTTAAGAGAAAAAAAACTGAATGATTTCTCATATCTTATAGTAAAACTAATTTGACGTGTTTTTGACATAGATATTCCGCTAGGTGGCGCCGTAAAGTAAACATTGCATTATAAGTGCTCCGTAATCTTTAAGTGAAATAAAATAAAACCTGTGACTTTCCCGCCTATACTGAAGATAAATTTGCTAATCGTGTTTTCGGGCAGCTCCGGCATCGATTGTGAGACATTTAAAGCGTTATCTTCTGAATAAATTTAAAATTACGTCTGTGGGACCGTTATAACATTTAAAACTGAAGTGTTCTAGTGAGTGGCTAATCAATCACTTTCCCGTAAGTGAGCGGTGTGTGAAACCTTAAGGACCCTTTGTGAGTATTTGACCCCCGATTACTCAAGAATTTTTGATAGATTTCAAGGATCATACTCTTAGAGATTGTATGACTGACAATCACTAGCGCCATCTCTTGATACTTCGCGGTACGCGGTTGAGTCGCTCGGAGATCAAGATCAATACTTTAGTTCGTAGTTTATCACTTGACCGATAGAGGGCCTGCCGAAGAATTAATTAAATTTGACACAATATATTTTGGTTTTTAATATGATTTGTGGAGCCTGTAACAAACAAATAAGAGAGGGCCGAAACACTGATGAAGTTTCGTCCATTAACTGCTCAGTGTGTAAGGCCTCTTACCATATTAATTGTCTAAATTTACCGAGAGATGAGTCTCGATCTGCAAGAATCGGCAAGCTAGAGAACTTCCGTTGCCCTGTCTGCAAGTTAAAAACGAAAGAGCGTTGCACGGATGCGACTCCGATCCGCTCCAGAGAAGTAGCCTCAAGTTTTGAAAAAGAAGATCCTTGTACTGATCATACGGACATACTTAAATCGTTTACTGATACCATTTCACAACTACAATCAGCATTCAATGTCATGAAACGCGAAATGAGTGCCTTCACATCATCGCTTACATCCACCACTAATGATATAGAGGACTTTCGAAAAGAAATCACTGACATGAAGAAGGAATTGAAAGAATTAGACCACTATAAAGCGGAAGTAATTGAGCTCCGTTCAGAAGTCTTTGAGCTTCGGCAGGAGCTCGAATCTCGACAACAACGCCAGTTCCTACGTGACGTCGAACTAAATGGTATTACTGAACACAAGACCGAAAATCTAGACCAAGTTGTTAATAACTTATCAGCAAAACTTGGAGTCAACCTAGATCCTCGTGATATAGACGATATAAAAAGAGTTGGAGTCAGGGGAAGCAGCGAGACGAGCGACGCGAGGCCTCGCCCGGTAATTGTCACGTTCACGCGACGTGCTCCGCGGGACCAACTTCTACGCGCTGCCAGAGTCCGACGGGGTATCACCACTGACGCGATCGACGTCCCCGGCAACTCACGTCAGGTTTATGTTAACGAGCACCTTACCAAACCTAATAGAATACTTTTCAGTAAGGCTAGGTCTCTTGGATCTCGACTCAAATTCAAGTACGTGTGGACAACTAATGGGTCCATATTTATGCGAAGAACGGACATGAGCTCCGTTCTCCGCATTACATCAGAATCAGTGCTTGACAAGTTGTTGAATCAAAACTCAAAACTCACTGAGGCCTCCACACAGGATTCCTGATTATTCTTGTCAAGTCAAATTCGGTGATATACTTTTTCACGCTTGTATTATCGTCTTTTGTTTATGCTATTTCACATTATTTTTTTGTTTTTACCAATCATTTATTAGTGTAAAAATAACTGTTCTCTCGTTGGTTGTTCATATTATTATTGTTAGATTAAAAATCAACCATAATTCTACTACTAGTCGGCACAACGCCCTGCTTGCGATTGCCTTACAGTACTATAACTGGAGAATGTATCTAATTGTTAACTGCTACACAAATACTGACGAGACTTATACTTTAGTTTTACTTTACAACTCATGCTTTAAATTATCTTTTTCTTGGCCAACAAAAATTATCGAGAAACTCACCACTTACTTCTACTCAACTGTAATGAAAACACTAATGCGAAATTATAATAATCAGCTCCTTTACACAGCTCTTACTCTATGTGAACTCTGTGGACAACTTGCACAACTAACATTACAATGCACACTTTAGAGGATCTTGAAAAATCTCTATCCATAGAATGTTTTTCTCTGGATAACGCCGATAATTGCGGGAAAAATCTGTCATCTCAATTAAACTTTAAATTACTCACCCTCAACATTAGAAGTCTTCAACAAAATTTTAATTCTTTCCTAGTCTTTTTAAAACGCTTAGACTTAGACTTAGACGCCATAATTCTCACAGAATGCTGGCTTGTTCCGAACTCTTCAATTCCTCATATTAGTGGTTTTAGCGCCTTTAAAACTCAAAAATATATAAACAAAAGTGGTGGTGTCACCGCATACATTAGAAATCGCTGGAACGCGAAAGTAATTGAATCATCTTGCCAGGATTGCAACTGTCTAGAAATAAACCTAAATCCAGACATGTTAATACTCGGTATCTACCGGTCGCCGTCTTTTAGTGACACCACCAACTTTTTGTCCTCTCTTGACACAATACTCCGTAAAGCTAGTGTTATTAAAAACATAATATTGACTGGTGACATTAACCTGGACATAAGCGCCAACCCTATAAGCGCTCAGTGCTCTGACTATCTGTGTTTGCTGACAGAACACAAGCTTCTCCCTGCCGTCACTCTCCCAACGAGAGGAAAAGCCTGCATTGACCATATATTCGTAAAAAACTCGACTCTTACGCAGGGCATAGTTTGTTCCACAGACATAACTGACCATTATCCCTGTATACTAGGTATGTCATTGCGCAAAAGTTCTATATCTCACAGACGGACCCGATTAAAAACGGATATAGATGCGGTTGTCAGAGACCTTTCGTCGGCTGACTGGACGCCGGTCCTTTCCTGTTCGAATGTCAACGAGGCGGTTACCCATTTCTGCCATACTCTTGACTCTGTCATTTCAAAAAATAGCAGAGTACAAGTTATCACCCGCTCGAAATTTAACTTAAAGCCTTGGATTACTCCAGGGCTCATAAGGTGTCAAAAACACCGAGACAGACTTCATGCACAAGCCAAACAGAACCCGGCTAACGAACATTACCAAATTATTTATAAACGATATAGGAACTTCTTGAACTCCCTTTTACACAAACTAAAAACCAACTACGAAAATAATAAACTCATGTCAGATAGAAATAATCCCAAAAAGTTTTGGAAGACCATCAAAGAAATTTGCCACATAAATAAGGCTTACAACGACCCGATACACCTGGTCTCCTCTAATTCACACACCCAATTTTCGCTTAATTCCTGCAATAAATACTTCGCCAACATTGGGAAAAATTTAGCTGATCGCATATTGCAAGATCTTGACACAACTCAATACTCCCTAGCGACACGAACACAAGTGACAAGGCAAATATCTCACTCATTCTTTATGTACCCCACAGACTCTATCGAGGTTGCTAAACTCATCAGGAACGTTAAGCTTGATAGTGCCCCGGGACTTGACAATTACACCCCGTATTTAATTAAATGTATTAGTAACACTATCCTAAATCCACTGGTACACATCTGTAATACTAGCCTATCGTCTGGGATTTTTCCAGACAAATGGAAAGTGGCAATGGTTACTCCAATATATAAAAATAATGGAGATAAGAACTCCCCAACTAATTACCGACCTATTTCTCTTCTGTCAATTATTTCAAAAATTCTTGAAAAATTAGTCAATGAGAGGCTAATGGCCTATCTTGTAAAATATAACGTCATTCCAGAGAGACAATTTGGCTTCATGAGGGATAAATCCACAGAGGATGCCGTTCTCTTACTGACCAATACCATTGCCAAAGCGATGGACAAAAATAATAGGTGTGTGGGGGTATTTTTGGATCTCGCCAAAGCTTTTGACACAGTATCTACTCCAATAATGTTAAAAAAACTGTATTCCATTGGTATCCGTGGATCCGCACACGATTGGTTTCGTAGCTATCTCACGGATCGCCGCCAGTGCGTCAGAATTGGTGGCAGTATAAGTGACGAGAGGCCAGTTACATTCGGTGTTCCGCAGGGCAGTGTCCTGGGACCCACACTCTTCATCATTTATATGAGCGACATTTTTGATTTGCCTTTACAAGGAGCTGACCTTATTAGCTATGCTGATGATACCGTGGTATTATTCCAGGATAGCTCCTGGGACAACGTTATCAAACTGGCTGAGCAGGGTTTGACGGTTTTGTCAAAATGGCTCAAGATGAATTTGCTTACGTTAAACGCCTTAAAGACCCAAACTATATTTTTTCATAAAACTAAAGCTTCTCAACCTCCCTCTGCTCTAAGACCGCTGAAATTACACACCTGTGCAACGAATTCCACCTCTTGTAGTTGCCAGCCAATTAGCCGAGTTAACAATACAAAATATCTTGGTGTCATTCTTGACCAAAATCTGTCCTTTAATGACCATGTCCACAACCTCGCAGGTAGAGTTCGGAAAACAATATTCATTATGAAATGCCTCCGCTACTCTGCCAGCGCCGATACTCTGCTCTTAGTATATAAAGCTCTATGTCAGTCTTTGCTCCTTTACTGTATCAAAGCGTGGGGCGGCACGGCTAAGTCTCGACTAATTGAACTAGAAATAGCTCAACGTGCCGTGCTCAAAGTCATGCTCCGCAAGCCTCGACTCTTCCCCACGAATGATCTGAATAAGGAGTGCAAAGTGTTACGAGTCCGACAGCTCTTTATATTAAGAGCTACTTTAGCTACTCACCGTGCCATTATTACGTCCAATGAATACCCAGCTCTCCTTAAACGCAGAGTCTTCCGAATACCCGTTCCCCCAGTTCGAACCTCCTTAGCTAGACATTCGCCGTTCTTCCTATTGCCTACTATCTACAACTCTATTTGTCGCCATCTTCCACTAATACACACTAAATCTACTCGTGAAGTGAAGCTTACCACTGAGTCCTGGTTGATGAGCCTCGATTATTTCCAAACCGAAAAGATTATGTTGAATACTTAATCACGTAATTCACAAATCACACCTAAATTCTGCAGACTTTTATCTTCTTTGCAAACCCACACATTCACACAGGCACACATACATACACACAAAAAAAAAAAAAAAAAAATTTTGAATCGTCTCCAATTTGCTATTGTGTGAACAATTATTATTATTTTATTATTTTTTTTTTTTTTTTTAACTTATTTTTAAAATCACATATGTGCTTTATTGATCTCGTGTTATTTGTAAGCGTCTTGTAATAGGATTAGTCTCCTCTATTTTATTTAATTTTTTATCTCATGTTTAGTTTTATTTTAAATTTTATCAAACAGTGTTTTCTTTTTAGTTTTAAACAAAGATTGTTATTATTTTTATTTTTATCCTATTTCGTTATTATTAATGTTTTGTACTTGCCTATTTTTATTGTACGGATTGCCACATCTTGTAACACATTTTCGATAAATTCCTGCAAACAAAGGCCACTGCGACACAAGCTTAGCTTAGTGCAGGGCCCATGTATAATCTGCTTGTTCTTAATTTTACACTTGTAGCTAATACTTAAATTTGTAAATGGTGTAATCTGTTTTTAATAAATAAGTTATTATTATTATTATTATTAGATATGTAAAAAAATTGGAAGATATTGTAGCATTTTGTTGAAATATTAATCTTACTATAATATGTATAAAACACATTTTCATATCTCATCTATACAATACAAATAAATAAAATTGGAGTGTCTATTTGTAATATTGAAATAACCGCTTTTTAATAAATGCATATAGATATATACACGGTACATATACCAAAACAACGTTTTTTAAAAATTTTGTGTGTCTGTTTGTTTGTTTGTTCCGGCTAATCTCTGAAACGGGTGGACCAATTTTAACGGGACTTTCAGTGGCGGATAGCTGATGTAATAAGGAATAACTTAGACAAAAAAAAACCCTGTTAGGCGGAACGAAGTTCGCCGGGTCAGCTAGTTGTATTATAAATGTCAAAGAAAATAAACAGTACAAAAAATAAAACCCAGTTCCTGATTCACGCGCCTCGCTAACATATTGTTTAACAATTCACGTATTCTGAATTGCTCAGCGCTTAACTTTATGTGAGTGTAGACTATTTGATGTGGAAATACGAAATTATGCGATATTTTCTCGCATACAATGGTGCGAAACGGTACTTGAATAAAACTAACCTTTTATTGCATATCATTGTGATTTATGGTAAAAATTACCATATGATCTTTCTTTTTTTCTGATATTGGAATTATTATATAATCATCGTAGTTGGTTTTTCGTTTCTCAGTCGTCTCGTACCAGTCGACATTCTACCGAGACCGAACAGCGCTTACCATAAGGCTCGATGTCGAACCATTTTCGTGACAGTACTAATAATATTATAAAGAGGTAAAGTTTGTGAGTGTGTGAGGTTGTAGGGAGTAATCTCGGATCTACTGAACCGATTTTCAAAATTATTTTATTGTAAGATAGCCCATTTATCGAAGGTTATCATGGCAACGCCTAAAAGGAACTGAGCAATAAATTAAAAGTGAGTCAAAAAAAGCAGTGATGGCCTCGAGGTTTAGGCGCGCGGTCGAGAATTTCGGCGGTCGCAGGTTCAAACCCCAGGCACACACCTCTGACTTTTCGAAGTTTCGTGTGTATTCTCAATGAATTACCACTTGATTTAACGGTGAAGGAAAACATCGTGATAAAACCTGCACACCTAAAAGTTCTTAGGAATTAGGTGTGTAGGCCGCCAACCCGCACTAGGCCAGCGTGGTGGACTAAGGCCTAAACTCTCTCAGTTGTAGAGGAGGCCCGTGCCCAGCAGTGGGACGTATTTGGGCTAATGATGATAATGATGATGATGAGTCAAAAAAGAAAAGAAAAAACAAATGAAGTCTGAAGTTTTACATACGGAGCTATATTTTTATAAGACGTGTTCTCGTGGGATGAGTACGCAGTTCAAAACTGCGCCCCGGAGGAGCCCGGCTCCACAGCTAGTTTCATATATGAAAATCTGAGAGTCACCTGATTTTACTTCTAACACACCGTATCTTGAAACTATAATATAAATATAATATAAATATTTTCACATCACTATTTAGTGGATAAAGGTTGTTATTCAAAGAATGCATAATTTTATTTTAGATAGCTGACCCGGCGAACTTCTTTCCGCCTAACAGTCGATTCTTTATATATATATAGTATATGTCGCCGCGAATATTATTAATCTAATGTTTAAGTTAACTTTGGAAATATTTAGTTACCATTCATTGGTTAATTTAAATATCACGAAAAATCTGTTTATACAATATAGTAATTTAGAGATGTCTCATTAACGTAATTAAATAATCTTTTGATTTTATTAGTCTTTATGTTGACACTTGTTTGTTGAAATAAATCTGAAATAATTCTAATCAATATTTCATAACTTTAGGACACTGAAATGTAAAAAATAAGGTTTAAAAATATTAAAATTAATTGTCATGATTTGTGACATTATCAATTTGTTGTTAAAATACTTTGCTGATGACGTTCGCCAATGGAGGGGCGACCGTATCTTTATAAAGGCGAGTGTTGCGCGTGGAGCGCTCTCTCGCCGCTGGTATTGCGAAGGAAACATTGTGAGTAGAACCACTGTTGGTTTTATTAATTTAATTTAATTATTTGTTGTTTGTGGTTGTGTTTGCTTATTTGGCTTTGATTATATTTCCCATAGTTTCCAATAAATCTAATTACATAGCAATCATGGTTATAAGCTAAATATTGGCGCATAATAAGTATTAGGCGTAATGTAGTAAAGCAGAGCCGATGACCAAACAAAGGTCAACGGTTCCGCGTTTTTTTAAAATAACCGCCCTGGCCGATATTTGACATACCTGTTATGATAATGTCACTAATAAAATATTATTGTGTCATGCTGAGGGAGTTTCTTGCCGCTTCTTCTTCACAGCAAAGACACATTGCGAAGCGGCGCTAAATTTAGTTAAATATATTGAGTTACATATTTAAGACTTGTATTATTTCCTACAATGTTCTCCATTTCCATAATGATTCTTCTTTTGACCCTGTATTTTACATGGAGTAGATAACTCACTCCGATATCAGAAGTGGGATACACACAGAGTTCCTATAGCTTTGTGTGTATCCCACGCCTACTCTCTGGTGAATAGTGCGTTTTACGTTGTTTTGTGCAAGTGGTTTCTAAATCGCGAAACATGTCGAGCCGTTCAAAACGTAACAATAGCGGTGGAAGGTGAAAAAAAAAAGTAGGTATCGTGATATTATTTTCAGTGATAGTTCTGTCGAGTGTCAGCGTAAGCCACCTAAACACGCGTGGGTCCTGCGGTTGCCGGTTCTTGTCGCGGCCGCGTAGCGAAAGTAATATTCAACCGATTCCTTTAGTTGTGACAGTTAGTGGGCATAACGGGGGATATTTCACACTTTGTGCGATGATAGTAATACGGCGGGAAAAGACTCATATTTCATATTTGTTTCTACATATCGCCGTTTGATCCCAGTATCCATTAATTTGACGTGTGGTGTGTAGAATCGGAACGCGGTTGCGAAATAAAGAGGTGAAATGATCGCGAGTGTCTCGAGCGGATAGGTAGTTGAGGTAAAAGAGTGGGTAACATAATTGAGGGACGTGGAATAATTTTAAAAAACTGAATTGCGCTCATTGTGTCCGCGAAACGAATACGTTTAGTGTTTAATATGAAGTGATGTGTACTAGCTGTAATAAGTGCATCACTTGTGCAGAATACCCTCGTAAGTCTCTTTTACGTTTGAATATTGTCAAGGGTTTGTCGGACGAATTAAAATACAATTTAGACTCTGATAGACACGGATAGGTTTCGAAATTACATAGACGACGTTTGTTGTGTCTAAGTAGATGATGGTCTTGAAACTCTGCGTGAAGTTTTACGTGTACTTACGGAATCAAGGTTTTAAATTAATTTAAAGAAGTGCACGTTCTTAGATACTGAACTAGAATATTTAGGACGCTTAATTGGCCATGGTCAGGTTAGACCGAGCCCTAGAAAGATTTGTCAAGTCCCACGACGGTCGAGTTAGCAAACTCGTAGTAATAAAAGACGCGAGCGTTCGCTGAGCCCTGGGCTACACCAGCAACTTCGGGCGATAATAAACTGAGTGTGTTGTAAGATATTTCCAGGTCAAGCGCAGCGAATGTTATTGGCGGACGACCGCCGATGTTGGGGTTGTGGTGTAGTGTGTGTGGCCCCCACACCTGCATGGATCCTGACTACGGGGCTATCCACGTTAACGCCTGCAGCGGTGCCACAATTTCCGAGCGACTGCATTGCTACGGAGCTGGCGGATAAGTTTAAGAGATAAGTGGTTTGAACCCGGTAAGGTCCAACAACTGTTATACTTCAACTTTTGATCAGTCCTTAAATTTAGTGTCTTAAGAGAGTGTCTTAAGCACGTGTGTGGCTGTGAGTAGGTCAATTGCAGCTGGCCCAATTTCAAACACGAGTTTAAACTTTGTGTCCACGTGACTTGGATGTTGCTAATATCATTTTAATGTTATGAAAACTAATTCTAACAATTATCCCACATTAATATGCAAAATACGCAAGGCGATCATTGTTGCTCCTTCGTATAATAAATAGTCTCAGTGAATAATAAATTTCATGTATTACAATTCGTGTTACAGTGAACCCGATACGTGCGGCGGCGGCACGTGTGGCGGCGGCGGCGCAGCCTACAGCGGCGCAGCCAGGCGGCGGCGTAGCCTTGGCGATTGCGCAGCGCGGTTCAAGAGATGCCTGCTTTGATGAGTTGTACAACCACTGACGCTCACTTTAAAATGGAATGATGGTCTGTAAACTTTTAATTACTAAAAAGGATTTACCTTAAATTTAAATGGTAAACGTACTAGTAATGTTGTTGCTATGAATGGTATCTGAAAGGCACGAATAGTTATTACTGAACAGATAGTGTGCAGTGTAATTATAAAGTTTTGCAAGGGGACCGTATGGTGTTTCAAGCTTCGAATTTAAAATTCCTATTCACACACGACCTTTACTAATATTACAAAGCTGAATAGTTTGTTTTCTTTTGTTTTTGCTTAAACACGCTAATCTGAAATATAATAATACTAGTCCGATTTGAAAAAATAAAAAATAATAATAAATTGTGTGAGATAGTCCACAATGGAAAATGTAGTAAGCAATGTTCTTTTTGAAGTGTAATGTTTCACATACGGAGTTACGAATAACAACTAGTAGTAAAAAAAGATGTCAGTGTCACGTACCAGTCGAAGTTAATGTTGACAGTAATCCTGATAATTACTGATGTTGATTCAGTTAGTTATGATGTAAGTTGAGACTCGAGTAAGGGGACTATATCGGGCGTATTGCGTATGACCGTACCAGGGGTTACTTCGTAATCGTAGTACGCGATTTGCGTTTAACACTGGCGGAGGTCGGGATCCAATGAGTGGATTGGGGCAATGTGATTGCCGGTTGGCTAAGGAGCCGTAGCTCGAAGGAAACTTACTTGGAGACTCTCTTACGATAAAATTTTAAGTCATTATCATAAGGTTGATTTGATGGACTGGCGTGGTACGTGGCTCAGGTATTGAAATAGTTAATGCTATTCACATAATTAACCGAAATTGTTACTGGCAACAAGTCGAGTTATGTTTCATGCGATTGTAAAGACAATAATTTCTAAATTTACTGTAGGCGAGTTTGTATTAATTGAATTTGCGGGTATTCTCTACAATCAAAGTAACGAATGAACTGTCATATTGTTAGTTACAGGGATGACTATCAAATTTATGGTATAGTCACAGAGCTGACCAAGTGTGTGTACACGTATATCGCGTTTAGGGTCATCATTACTGTTAGTATTGATTGCATGGAGATTTTGCAGCAGTTGTCAGTGTCTAGTTTATCTAAGTTTATGATAATTTAATTTCAATAATGATGTAAAATAGTTATCGCTATACCTAAAAGTTACGTAACTTACAAGTACGCTCATGATAGGTTTAGAAAAATGCCAGAGGGGTCAAAGCATACCTGATGAACTTGAGGAGGACCAAGTGACAGCGTCATAAGTGATGACATTTTGGGTAATGTTTAAGTGCACACGGTGATTGTTGGGGTTCTGTAGGAACCATGTGCGATCCAAAGGGGATACGCAAAAGAAATGGCTGAGTAAGTGGTGTTACTGGATGGCCATGAATCACGTGTATAGCTTGATTGTTTAATTTAGTGTGATAATTGGAGGTCATGAATCAAGTAATCAGTAGTGCTTTGAAACTGTCTTTGATTTGTGTTAAGAATTGATGAAAATTCTTCTTTGAGTAGATTATTAAGAACGATCTAAACCTCAGTATTATTGTATGACCTTTACCTGGGCTAAGTCAGGACTAGCCGAGCTATATGATACTTTGCACATGAATTTTGTTTACAGACTAACACACAGAGACGTGTGTCCTGTAGGATGGCCGTGTCGGGTTGGTCAATAGTACGGGACTTCAACTGACAGCCGTGTCGCCTCCCAATGACCAGCAAGCTGGACCTTCTGGCAGTTATGGCACTGCAGCAACCCTGCAACAGCTGACTACATCGGAAGTATAGTGACACTTTAATTCTCGGCGGACAGTGGTCCGCTGATAGCAGCAAGTATTTTACACTTTCCATTTGTGTTGTCCCTCTAATTGTTGAATTTGTGTTGTCCCTCTAATTGTTGAATTTGTGTTGTCCCTCTAATTGTTGAATTTGTGTTGTCCCTCTAATTGTAAAAGATGAAAAGATGCTATTGGCGTGTGGAGCCGTCCAATAAGCCACTGAAAACATCTAAAAGATGAAAAGATGCTATTGGCGTGTGGAGCCGTCCAATAAGCCACTGAAAACATCTAAAAGATGAAAAGATGCTATTGGCGTGTGGAGCCGTCCAATAAGCCACTGAAAAACCTATCCTAAAAGAATTATAGTCCCCTGTGTACCACGGCGTACGAGACCGCCTAGAGCACAGCATCGACCTGTTCTATTATCCCTAGGGCCTCTGTGGTAACACAGCATCGACCTTTACTCGCCTATCCATTCCCTCTTTTTGTTGTGTTGTTTGTGTTGTCCATCTAATTGTTGTCTATATCACAAATTAAAAGATGAAAAGATGCTATTGGCGTGTGGAGCCGTCCAATAAGCCACTGAAAAACCTATCCTGAAAGAATTATAGTCCCCTGTGTACCACGGCGTACGAGACCGCCTAGAGCACAGCATCGACCTGTTCTATTATCCCTAGGGCCTCTGTTGTAACACAGCATCGACCTTTACTCACCTATCCATTCCCTCTTTGCATGTATTTTTAATTACTATTGTCATGAGGAACGAGGAGTAAAACCGAATATGATAAATAATCTGTTGTCACGTGGAGTGAGCAGACATTTTCAAAGTCAAAGTCAAAGTCAAATTATCTTTATTCAAATAGACTTTTACAAGTTCTTTTGAATCGTCAATCTTACACTTTTTAATATTATTTTTTTTAAACTATTAAACTATTGCATTGTGGAAGTACTTAGCCTCACAATATTTTTCCTTTTAGATAAGGTGATGTTTACTGTGGAAGTACATAGATAGCTCACAATATTCTATTTAACGGAAGAGCCAGGAGCGATGCAGAGCACGCATCGCACATCAGTATGGCCGTGTCGCCGCGAATATTATTAATCTAATGTTTAAGTTAACTTTGGAAATATTTAGTTACCATTCATTGGTTAATTTAAATATCACGAAAAATCTGTTTATACAATATAGTAATTTAGAGATGTCTCATTAACGTAATTAAATAATCTTTTGATTTTATTAGTCTTTATGTTGACACTTGTTTGTTGAAATAAATCTGAAATAATTCTAATCAATATTTCATAACTTTAGGACACTGAAATGTAAAAAATAAGGTTTAAAAATATTAAAATTAATTGTCATGATTTGTGACATTATCAATTTGTTGTTAAAATACTTTGCTGATGACGTTCGCCAATGGAGGGGCGACCGTATCTTTATAAAGGCGAGTGTTGCGCGTGGAGCGCTCTCTCGCCGCTGGTATTGCGAAGGAAACATTGTGAGTAGAACCACTGTTGGTTTTATTAATTTAATTTAATTATTTGTTGTTTGTGGTTGTGTTTGCTTATTTGGCTTTGATTATATTTCCCATAGTTTCCAATAAATCTAATTACATAGCAATCATGGTTATAAGCTAAATATTGGCGCATAATAAGTATTAGGCGTAATGTAGTAAAGCAGAGCCGATGACCAAACAAAGGTCAACGGTTCCGCGTTTTTTTAAAATAACCGCCCTGGCCGATATTTGACATACCTGTTATGATAATGTCACTAATAAAATATTATTGTGTCATGCTGAGGGAGTTTCTTGCCGCTTCTTCTTCACAGCAAAGACACATTGCGAAGCGGCGCTAAATTTAGTTAAATATATTGAGTTACATATTTAAGACTTGTATTATTTCCTACAATGTTCTCCATTTCCATAATGATTCTTCTTTTGACCCTGTATTTTACATGGAGTAGATAACTCACTCCGATATATATGTTTTAATTTTTTTTAACGTAAGTTACTCCTTATTACGTTACTCCTTATTACATCAGCTATCTGCCAGTGAAAGTCCCGTTAAAATTGGTCCACCCGTTTCAGAGATTAGCCGGAACAAACAGACAGACAGAGAGACGGACAAAAATTGTAAAAAACGTTATTTTGGTATATGTACCGTGTATACATCCATATGCATTTATTAAAAAGTGGTTATTTCAATATTACAAAAAAAAATAGTTTGGAAACGTGAGTGCAGTAGTGCACCCCTGCCAACCCCTTTCGGGGATACCTGCAGAAATATGCATAGTATATGTCATCATCAGCCCATATACGTCCCACAGCTGGGCACGGGCCTCCCCTACAACTGAGAAGTTTAGGCGTTAGTCCACTATGTGTAGTATCTACATATTTTGATATCTAAGTTTGCTTCTATAGAATAATGTGCGCGCTAGAATTGTAATAAGTATACGCTGTTGCATAAAATACATAATAAAATAAAAATATACCCTTGCTCAATTAATAAACATAAGAAAAAATATATAGTAGTATTGTTTCGGTTCTATTGAAGTTCGATCTATTGTAGCCATATTGCTAATAAAATTATCTGTATTTTCTAGTCTAGTATTTCTTTTTTGTACAAGCCTTCAATGTAAAAACTTATTTGTTCAATATTCAATACAATTTCTTCAACATGGAAACCCTTCTACACACAATAATAATAATAAGCTCTATCATACAGTCTATTTTAACATGTTATTATTTACACATTATGAGCCCTTTTTGTAGTAGTGACGACATCGAGATGTAGGCGCGCGGTCGAGAATCTCGGCGATCGCGGGTTCAAGCCTCAGGCAGTCACCTCAGAATTTTCAATATTATGTACACATACATAAACTCATGCCTGTATTCCCGAAGGGGTAGGCAGAGGCGCATTTCTGCTTCCACATTTCGCCAGGTATGTATCAGTCTTACGTAATAGGGGGCGAGCCTATTGCCGTTTTTCGGGCACATTTCCAGACTCCGTGCTGTTACTGAGAATTTCCTAATGGAAAAACCCAATAACACTTTGCCCGACCCGGGAATCGAACCCAGGACCTCTAGATCGCACGACACATACTTGTACCGCGAGACCACGAGGCAGTCCATGGCATGTATGTATTCATAATTAATTATCAAAAACTTTAACGGTGAAAGAAAACATCGTGAGGAAACCCGCATACCTTAAATTTCTTAGGAGTTTCTTAGGTGTGTAGTCCGCCAACCTGCAGCAGGCTAGCGTGGTGGAACAAAGTCTAAACCCTCTCAGTTGGAGAGGAGGCTCGTGCCCAGCAGTGAGACGTATATGAGCTGATGATGATTATGGGCACTTTTTGTAAACGCTAAAAGTTTTTGGTGAACGCTGGACAATGTTTTGTCCACAGAGTAAAAGTAAAAAAAAACAAAACTTGTAAAAACACCCAAGTCTCGCAACTCAGTTTTTCTGCCGTAAAAAGTTGTGAGACCCATATATACCCCCACATTTCGCCAGGGGGCGAGCCTATTGCCGTTTTTCGGACACAATTCCAGACTCCGTGCTGCTACTGAGAATTTCCTAATGGAAACGCCCAATAAAACTTTTCCCGACCCGGTAATCGAACCCAGGACCTTGTGCCGCGAAAAAAGACAGATAGATACTAAAATAAAATAATAGAATCTCACCATCGATCTGAAGATTGAGCCAAATGTTTTGATCATTAAAACATGACTTGCAAATATAACTGAAAAACTTTAGAGACAACTTCAATTGAAAGTCAATTATACGAAAGAATTCAAATAATGTCTTTGAAAGCAACGTTTATGCTACTAGAGAAATAATTTAAAATATTTAACAAGTTTTAAAATTTTATTTTAGTTAGCGCCTTTCTTAGCAGTTTGATGGGATTTTGCACTCTCGCATATTGTTTTAAATAGCTTTGCTTTTCTTAGTCTGTTCGAGTTTTATCTTACACTGTTATCTAAACTAAGATAAAATAAATGAGTAAAGTTACTATCATTCTACTTTATGACATCCACCGACCGTCAGTTCGACGAACTACGAGACCAGTACGAGACTGTTTTGGAAGTCTTTGGGAGAGGCCTATGTCCAGCAGCGGACGTCTTTCGGCTGATGATGATGATGATTATACCCATTGGCGGTACTTCCATAGAAGCCCAAAAACCCAGTTTCCCTATAAAATTCCGAATAATAATCTTTAAGCTTTAAATCTTTATTTAACTAAAGCAATTTGACATTTAATGAGCATATCCTAACCCCACAATAAACAATTTTTAACTTTTAGAATTTTTAAGGCATTACAAAAATAGACTGCCTCGTGGTCTTGCGGTACAAGTATGTGCCGAGCGATCTAGAGGTCCTGGGTTCGATTCCCGGGTCGGGCAAAGTGTTTTTGGGTTTTTCCATTAGGAAATTCTCAGTAGCAGCACGGAGTCTGGAATTGTGCCCAAAAAACGGCAATAGGCTCGCCCCCTATTACGTGGGACTGATACATACCTGGCGAAATGTGGGTGCAGAAATGCACCTCTGCCTACCCCTTCCGGGAATACAGGCGTGAGTTTATGTATGTATGTATGCATTACAAAATAAGGTGTAACGTTTTTGGGCTTCCATGGAAGTACCGCCACTGATTATAACATCCATACTACTATTATAAATGTGAAAGTAACGCTGCTTGTCTGTCTATTACGCTTTCCAGGTTCAACTGCTTGACCGATTTGAATGATTTTCGATATGAAGATTGATAGCACATTGAGTTCTTTTTATCCTGGAAAATTGCAGTGGTCCCCGTAATGTCGGGTCTGGGCGCAACAGCTAGCCCTTTTTATGCTACAATCAATATCAATTCATTTTGCCCTCTTATTAAAATAAATGAATAAAATAAATACACCTAATATATAGTTCTGACCCCACATTAAGATTCGAGTGTTGTGTCGTGGGTATCAGAAATTACGAGACCCGAAACAAATATTTGTGGGTCACACAAACATTTGTCCCGGTGCGGGGATCGAACCCACGGCCTCTCGTTTCGCAGTCTGGTGTCTAGCCAACTGCGCCACGGGGCTGTCAAATATTATTATTAATATATTAGGTACATCTTCTGCAATCTACATCTCATGACATTTGTAAAAGATCGCGTAAAATGTGCTGGAATTGTCAAAAAACTCGCTCCTTATTTGAGACATAAAACCACCTTCCAAATGTAGGTGTAGGGAAACGTACCCACGCCTCCACCTTATATTATTATTATGTATTTTTACATCATCATCATCATCATCAACCCATATACGACCTACTGCTGGGCACAAGCCTCCTCTACAACTGAGACGGTTAAGGCCTTAGTCTACCACGCTGGCCTAGTGCGGATTGACGGACTACACAAAACATAAAAACCAAATTCAAAAAGTGACAGACCAGATTGAACCTGCCTTACACTTAGATTTTTCTACGTTTAAATTAAATTAAATTAAATTTCAAAAAAAAAAAGGTTTATACGCGTAGACAGCAGTAAAATACGTAACAAAGTGGTAGCGGGCCGAAACGCGAACTTGTGTGTAAAAAAGGACAGTGTATTTGGAGAGATTGGCAGCACGTTGACGAGGAAAAATCGATGCCAGCCTAACATTGACCAGTATTCACCAATGGATACGTAAGTTTTTACAATTTTATATTTTTTCTTTTTTTCTTTGGGAAACATACAATTCATTTTATTCTTATATACTAAGTTTTAAATTAAATACACACATCACAAACTTTCCAATTATATAAAAACTTACAGAAAACGGTAACACTTACAGAAAACTTTTTTTTTCTTATTTTATAGTAATGCACACGACTAAACATGTGATCTAACCCCAACTATTGGTCGAACCTCTCAAAAACGTGAAGGAGACCTGATAATTCGGGACCTAGCTGATGAAGTAATATCTTTCTATGCATAAAATCGACGAAGGCTCGTCTCATATTTATAACAATAGCAAGCTATCTGGAAATATGAGCTTTAGTTCAGATATTAGTTTATGAAACCATTATAGACCAGTCAAAGGTCGTGTCGACAGAACCCTATCGGTTACAACGTCTTCGATACGTACGGAAATATGGGGAAATTTGTAAATACGGGTATATTCTACTTCCAATAACTTAAAGGTTGAAATGTAAAGACTCAACTAAGAATGGCAGTTATTTGTTAAAATGCTTTTAACGAAACAGCTGAACGAAGAGGAAGTAAGTAACGTAAAGGGACGCATTTCTTATAAAATAATTTCTTTTTACATGTTTGTCTTCTTATGTGTAAACTACGTTCTCTTTTGGCGTCGAGTATTTATATACCCTACTTAATAGTAGGTATTGGCGTTGTGGTAAAGATAAGTATATTATATTATATAGTATATTACATATGACTGCCTCGTGGTCTCGCGGTACAAGTTTGTGCCGTGCGATCTAGAGGTCCTGGGTTCGATTCCCGGGTCGGGCAAAGTGTTATTGGGTTTTTCCATTAGGAAATTCTCGGTAACAACACGGAGTCTGGAAATGTGCCCGAAAAACGGCAATAGGCTCGCCCCCTATTACGTGGGACTGATACATACTTGGCAAAATGTGGGTGCGGAAGTGCACCTCTGCCTACCCCTTCGGGGAATACAGGCGTAAGTTTATGTATGTATGTAGTATATTACACTTAACTTCAGGTGCGGCGTCATTTTGCCGTATCCGTATAAACAAAAGATCACTATCTTTCCCTGTTAAATGCCTTATACAATAAAGATTCAAAACTAGTACAAACCAGACGCAAAGAGTTCATGAGAACTGGCACAAAATATTTTGAAACACAGAAGTATTCTCGGACACTATCAGAAGTTAACTTAAGTGGCACGGACAGTTCCCGGAACAAACAAGGGACAATGGAGAAAATCCGAGGCCGAATGTCAGTACTAATTTTATAAACAGCCCGAAATTAGTTCGATAATTGGATTTCCACAGAGCCGGTGTAGTTCACGCACCATTAGTCAGTGAGCTTTTTGTTTCGGCTGAGTTTTGGAAAGCTTTCTTTATGGCGTCGGTTATGGGCGGTAGCGGTGAGTGTTTTTGAAGTTATACCTCTTTTGGCGCGTTAGGGAAAAATTATGAGAGTAAATTTTTACGATGCGCGCGCACAACGTCACGAAAAATTATTAAAAAAAAAAGTTTATATGTTTTAGATTTTCAAAATGTAGAATAGTGACAGTAATAACAAGGGAATTGACATATTTGTTAGTTGTCAAATTTTTATTAGTGCGTTCAGAAATGTAATACATTTGTTGTGTAACTATGTATGTGACTGTTGGGCGTATGTAGGTATAAGTTTTAATTCAGTCGTGTGGTCTAAACACAGACAACCTAACCTATAGACTCCGCTTCTCTTAATTTTAATATGAAAACAAAATCGCTAAATCGTGGCGGGGTACGGGGGCAGTCGGCTAGTTTTCATTGGACGCTTCAAGACACTGATAACATTCTAGTGCGCACTAGAGATGGGATAAACTAATAATTATCGATAATCTACGAAGTTTTACGAAGGAAAAATAAAAAAACATATTAATTTTCATATAAATTTTTAATACTTATAAGTTAAACAATCATCAAAGTCAAAGTCAAAGTCAAATTATCTTTATTCAAATAGACTTTTACAAGTTCTTTAGAATCGTCAATTTTACACTTTTTTTAAACTATTGCCGCTTCGCAACGTGTTATCGCTGTGGAGAAGAAACGGCAAGAAACTCTCTCAGCAACACGACATGTCATTTTTTCTTTAAAAAAATAGCAATATATGTTTTTTTCATAACATTATTTCAATTTTACATTATAAATGTCATAATGATACAAACTGTAGCAACAAAACAAAACTCCGATCAATTTACTTACTCCCAAGGCTTATTCATCATCATCAGCCCGAATACGTCCCACTGCTGGGCACGGGCCTCCTCTACAACTGAGAGGGTTTCGGCCTTAGTCCACCACGCTGGCCTAGTGCGGGTTGGCGGACTAAGGCTTATTATCTTCAATAAACTCTGAAATTTTATAGTATGCTTTTTTATAAAGCTTATCTTTAATTGATTTCTTAAATTTTGTCAAGGGAAACTCCCTAAGAGCCTTCGGAAGTTTGTTATAGAAGCGTATACATTTCCCCATAAAAGAGTTATTAACTTTCCGGAGACGAGAAAATAAATATTCGTTACGAAAGTAAATATTCATCAATTAAAAGTAAATATTATTTATCAACTATTGACTTCTAAAATGTATTAATTTTGTATAAACTCTCCTTATTGATTTTGATTCAGTTTTTTTTTTTGTTAAATAAGCCAAACGTATGTCGATATATATATTAATTACGCATTTTATTAAATCAATCAAATGATTGACGTTTTCAAAGTCAAACTGATGGTGCAGTAAGTCGGGGAATAATTCTAGGTTTGCTAAAGAATTCAATGTTTTACAAGAAAGATACATTGGATAGCTCTTTGGTTTATTAAATTTCAAATTATTATTATTTATTCAGTTTCAAATAGAAAACGTCGAGATCTACCAACAATTCGGAAACAATCCCCAGTAAAATGTCGCGAACAAATAACGTGATTTTTCCAGGAAACCAATTATCATCTCGTTTGGTAGCGTCAATCCATTTTTTTTTCACTTCAGGGCACTTGGGAAACCTTTTGAACAACAGACAAACAACGATATACAGTCTATAAAAATATCGATCTCATTATTATTTGTCGATAAAACAATAATTATATTGTGTCTCATTACTAGTCTGCGTGTCAAAGAAAGAGCGAGATAATGTTATATGAATTCAAATAAGAAAGAAAGAGATGCAAATACGACTTAAACGCCAGAATTTTTAATATTTTATTTTTAGTATATAGTTATTTTAGTGATTAATGAAAGAATAATAACTTACCTGTGAAATGTAATACGATCTTTTGCAAGACTAGATGTTGTGCTGCTCTTTCCACAAAATTTCACTGAACAATACGGCATTATGACAGTTAATATTTTTAAAACAGGGACAATATGTCACTGCGACACTCGGCGGCGGAATGAGTCACGTTAAGGGGCGGGGCCGGCGGTTATGTCGTGTCAGGGCATAACGTCGGCGAAAGAATGTCCCCAGTAATGCGTCGTCTATAGGTTAGGTTGTCTGTGGGTCTAAAGCACACTCGTATTTTTTGAAATATTATTTTATAATATATTATTATATTATTTGAGAAAATATATTTATGTATGAAGTATAACTTCTAACGCGTGTACATAATTTTAAAAAAAACATTTTTTATTTAAGTAGTCATCTTGGACTGTGGGTCGAATGTCCGGGATGTCAGTACCACAGTCCTACAGAATGTCGTGAAGTTTTAATTTCGTACGGCGAGTGACATTACCGGAGGTCCAATTTTCTGGTAAACTTCTTCATGTTCGAGATAAAAAGTCGGGATGGCCTCGAGGTTTAGGCGCGAGGCTGAGAAACTCGGCGGTCGCGCACCTCTGACTTTTCGAATTTATATGTGTATTCACAATGAATTATCACGTACCTACTTTAACGGTGAAGGATAACATGTGATGGAACCTGCACACCCAAAAGTTCTTAGAAATTTCTTAGTTGTGTAGTCCGCCACTATTCGTGATAATTCATTTGTTACTTAACATATAACTTTGAAAAGTCAGAGGTGTGTGCCTTTGGTTTGAACCCGAGACCGCCAAGATTCACGCTCGCGCGCCTATACCTCGAGGCCATCACTACTTACTTAGTTTATAAGTCTAATATCACACCCATATCCCGTTTAGACAGTCCAAATCGCGTTCTTTACGGCCGCGCCCGCTTTAGCAACTTGAATGAACTTCCAAATAACAAACAAAACAAAAAATTGAAGTCTTTAAAAATGTAATGAGGCGAGACCTATCCGGAATGTACTCACGATTAATGGAAGGTAAATTGATAGTAAGGATTTAAAACTCCAACGAATTTTTGCTGTATTTTTGTTTATAAAAATAGCATTAAAAAATTGCTTACTCTTATTTTTTCACGGTCTGGGGAGTAGTATTTACTGGTGGTAGGATATTCGTATCCGCCCGGATAGCGACCACCGTACACAGGGCGTAAAACCCGCCATAGTGGCACATGCAAGTGTGCCGCGTTCCGGGATCAGCCAGTGTATATCCGGTTTTCGGGGGGGGCTTCAATCATGGTGAACCGTGCCGGCATTTTTCGCCGGTTTGTCGCGGTCGGTTCTTTGATCACCATGGTATTAGCCCCCCCAAACTTCTTCACATGTAAGGTGAAGAAGTTTTCGGCCGGCATGATTGTGTCGACCAACGGGAGATCATCATATCTCGCTGGTCGGCACTTTTTCTAGACTCCATTACACTTACCATCAGGTGCAATGGGGTCACTTTGCCGTGCCTGTATATAAAAAAAAAAATATCTTAGCGATGATATTAAAGAGAAGTTTTAAATGTATCACGTACATTGTTTTATCTTCTCAATAAGATATAGGGTCGAGGGTAACAGACACTACGAGAGACTTAACAGGTATTTATAGATCGCACACATATTTCAAGTAGTGATGGCCTCGAGGTTTATGCGCGCGGTCGAGAATCTCGACTGTCGCGGGTTCAAACCGCAGGCACCCATCTCTGACTTTTAGAAGCTATGTGTGTATTTACAATGAATTATCACGTACTTTAACGGTGAAGGAAAACATCATGAGGAAACCTGCACAAAGTTCTTAGGAATTTCTTAGGTGTGTAGTCCGGCACCCGCACTAGGCCAATGTGGTGGACTAAAGCCTAAACCTTCTCAGTTGTAGCGGAGGCCCGTGCCCAGCAGTGGGACGTATATGAGCTTATGATCACATTTGTCTTGACGCGGCGATCGAACGCACTGCCTTTCACAAGCTTCGTTTTAAAGTTTTAGCACTCCTATTTCATGTCACGATGTATAGGTACTTTAAATGTCATTGTTTTTTATCTGATGTTCCAGACTAATCTAATCTATTCTATTGACAGCCCACGTGGCACAGTTGTTCGACACCTGTCTTTGTCACGAAAGGTCATGCGTTCGTGCCCTTTACAGCGACCCATTTTATTTTCAGGTGTTTATGACATCGATATGTCATGTGTTTTTGTTATAATACAATATTTGTATTTTAATATTGGATACAAACTATATAAATAAATTAATACACCCAACAGTCACATACATAGTTCTGACCCCACTAGTCTTGTGTCGTGGGTATCAGAAACTACGAGAGACTTTTCGGTCTCACAAACACCCAGACCCGAAACAAATATTTGTGAATCACAACAAACATTAGCCTCGGTGCGGGGATTGAACCTGCGGCCTCTCGTTTCGCAAGCTGCTGCGCCACGGGGCTGTCAAATAAAAAGATATAATGCACATATATAATTTACTATAAATTTGTAAGACTATTTCGCGAACTGCATTTAAAATCTCGTGTAATAGTGGGCAGCATATTTCCAAGCTCTGACAGACTTGAATTTCCTTACAGAAGAACCTGATAACTTCTCTCCAGACCCGGGAATCGAACTTGAACCCTCGTGACCACGCCACGCTCAAACAAATTTGCCTGGTTAAGAATTCAGACGGTAAATTTATTTAAAAGAACTTCTGACCAACAGTTTTGACAGTGACTAACAAAAGGCGGTGTTGAGTACATCGTAAACAGCACTAGAAACTTAAAATTGAATTCGTCTAATATTTCATAGCTGGCCGTCGTCCAAGGCAACTCGAGTGGCTCGCTAAATTTATTATATTTGTTAACTGCAGCGACGTTATATAAGACACTGTCCGCCTTGAAGCTCTTTTATCCTCTTGTTTTTAAGTTTTCAATAAACTTGGATTATCTCGCTGTTTTGGGTTCTATAGTTTAAAGTTTTATGAATGGCTTTGTAGTGCGTCTATTCGACTATCATGACTAAGGTCAATCAGGTTCTTGTCCTTGACAAATTAAATTTATAATAAAATGCTTGAGTATTAGAGATGTGACAAAATTATTTCAAAACTAAAGCATGTATGCATTTTAGGTCTCGACTTTAGTCTTTCAACGGTCACACAATCATAAAAAAATATTGTCCACCCTAAAGACAAAAACGATAACAGATAGAGAGATTTTAAGACAAAGGATTTTGAGCGATGCGACCCTAAGACCCCACATAAGAGTTATAGTTAACAGGATTTTAATTATTACAAGTATAATAATGACTTCCTCGTGGTCTCACCGACATGTGCCGTGCAACCTAGAGGTCGCAGATTGGATTCATGGGTCGGACAAAATGTCGTTGGGTTTTACACAACCCTTGGTTTGTACCTCTGACATTTCGAAGTTATGTGTGTATTCACAGTGAATTATCACTTGCTTTACGGTGAAGGAAAACATCATGAGCAAACCTGCACACCTAAAAGTTCTTAGGAATTTCTTAGGTGTGTAGTCCGCTAACCCGCACTAGGCCAGCGTGGTGGACTAAGGCCTAAACCCGCTCAATTGTAGGGCAGGCCCGTGCGTAGCAGTGGGACGTATATGAACTGATGATGATGATGATTACTGATGTATTTATGTATGTATGTATATCACTATAATTTGTGCGGAACCCACTGTGCCCGAGTGCAAGTCGCACTTGCCTTTTTTTTATACTGGCACAATAAAGCGACTACACTGTACCTGATGGTTAGTAAGATGCTATCCGAAGAATCAAGTAATGAGAGAGATCTTTTCTCATCACTTAAGGCCGAATACTGAAACGGTACTTAATCTGAGGGAGACTTATATTTATGTGGCTGTTATAATTTAAGCGGTATATACTTACTTAAACAATGTCATGTAAAAGAACTTTTTGTGTTAATGTTGCCATTTATAGAAATATTAAGTGGGAATTAGTTAATCACAGTTTCAAAATCGATAAATGATGTTTCAGTATACCGCTTAAATTATAACAGCCACTTAAATATAAGTCGCCCTCAGATTAAGTAGCGTTTCAGTATTCGGCCTTTAACATATTAACACAATTTATAATAATATAAGAGCTATTTATTGCGTTTTATATTTTTATCCAAGTCTTAGTTCATTTTGAAGATGTTAAGAGAGATGCACGCCGGCCTATCTTTTAAATATATATTTATTTTAATTAAAAATAAATCTTAGTGTTTTACAGTACAGCCTCTTTAAATGGAACTGCAGTTAGCTCGTGGTAGTAGTATAAACACTAGGAAATAAAGTATAATAAACCTGGAAGAAATATCTGTCTTCCAAAAAGACAGCTTTGAAAATGGATGTTCTCGTGAGAACAAATATTGAATTAAAAATTATTTTACATAATATAGTAAATATTTATGAAAAAAACATTATTAACGATGCACCAATCGTATCCTAGAGTAAATGCCAATATGTTAAGTTTGGTTTCAACAGTACTATATCAAAAAAACGGGTGTCAAAACGTATAGACGTATCCGTAGATCGATTGATTTTAAATTTCACAATTTTAATTAATTTCAAGTTTATTTATACATTAGGACTTCCTAAAAGAGTTGTGTAGCAGTTCTATGTGACAAAAACATAATATATACACCACCTGCCGGCACATACACGTTATAATCACTCGTAACGGACAAAACTTTTATCTTACCGTAACCGTTATGGCGCAACTGGCTGAGATACAGGAAGCACAGAGCAGGCTAGAAGACTGTTTTGCGACCAGGATGACTGTATGTGTGCTTGCTGGACACAAGACGGCATCATTGTGGTAAAAATAGCTGATGACATTGTGAAAATCACCACTCAGGAGGAATTCAACGCACTGTCACTGAAGCACAAAAAGGCCACAAACACCACAACGCATGCAACCAAACGCGGGACCGATCGCTCAGGGACATCGAATTTGAACGCGAAACCGCGGAAAACTTAACAACATGCGAGTATACGAAACGCGTATATCTCAATGTCGTTCACGTTGTGTACTGCGCTAGTCTTGTGTTTTTGTTTTGTTTTTATTTTATTAATTTTTTTGGTCTACCCCAGATGTCATCCAGATGTTATCGTGTTAATGTTTCGTTCAGAAACTAAGTTAATTAATTGAAGAAAGCAATAGTTGGTACGTTTTATTTTATTTTATTCTTTATTATTTAAAATTTATAAACATAGATATACATTTTAGATTCTGTATTGTTTTTTTATAGCTTATTTTATTGATATATTATATCTGTGTCGGTATATATATTTTATATTTATTAGAGATAATGATATCCGATAATGATTCTTTTTATTCTGCTAGTAATTATGATTCTTCATGCAATGACAGCAGTTTTTGTTCTGTGACTGATACGCTAGGTGATTTGGTTCGCCAAAATTTTAACAAGCCCAATAGCAAGTTTTTTTACGTATGTCACATTAATGCACAAAGCGTAGCGAGTCACTATAGCGAACTGTCTGAAACTTTTGCAGATGCTAATGTACATGCCATCCTTATCTCTGAAACTTGGCTCAAGCCTCAACTACTCTCCACCACTTAGCTTAGCTTCCAGCTTGCGAAACGAGAGGCCGCGGGTTCGATCCCCGCACCGAGACAAATGTTTGTGCGATCCACAAATATTTGTTTCGGGTCTGGGTGTATGTGAGACCAAAAAGTCTCTCGTAGTTTCTGATACCCACGACACAAGACTTGTATCTTAGTGTGGGATCAGAACTATGTATGTGACTGTTGGGTGTATTTATTTATTTATTTATATGTAATTTGTTTACAGTATTGTTTTGACATTTTACACACCTGCTTCATCTCATCTCTGCATCACCCTAGGTTCGACTGTTAGAGATGCCTTAGGCATTAAGTCCACCAAGTATACAAACTTTGTATGAAGTGTAAATAAATAAATAAAAAAACAACAGAAAACACGATAATTCAGCTATTTTTTTTTCTATTTATATAACGTTAGCGCCAGATGATACTTGCATGTAATTCAACTTAACGATCCATTTACCCAAAAGGAAAACAGTGCACACGCAGTAATGTGTTGAAGGTGAAAAAAAAAACTTTTTTGAGTGCACCAAAAATTGTATTAAATAACTGCGAATATTTACAAGCTTGTACAATATTTTCCCAAAAAAATGTCAATATTTTTTCCTCTTGTGGACGTAAGAATTGAACTGAAACTTTATCAAATTTTGTTGCTTTTTTTCTTTTCTGATGGTCAAATCATCATGGATCATCATTTATGGGCTTTTGTTAATTTTACTAATTATTTACTATCATAAAAAATTATGATGTTATAAATAACATCAATTACATTTTTCTCGAATACTTTATTGTGTATTATTTATGATCATAAATAATACACAATAATGATAGATTCAGATATTAAACTATATTATAACTCTTCCATCCGTCATATTACAATTGAATTAACAGATATCATAGATACAGTCAGTGGTGGTACTTCCATAGAAGCCCAAAAGCCCAGCTTGCCTTACAAAATTCCCAATAATAATCTTTAAATATTTATTTAACAAAATCAATTTGACACATAAATAAATAAGAATATCCTGACGCCACAATAAACTATTATAAACTAGACATTACACAATTATAATGTAACGCTTTTGGGCTTCTATGAAAGTACCGCCACTGAATACCGGGTATAAAACGAAACGCTAAAAAAAATACAAAAAATAATTTAACGTTTTGACGATTTTCTAATCACCTTAACTATTATCTGTCTTAGTTTTCGACTTCGCTCTGTTTAATTCTGTATATAATATTCATCATCATCATCATCATCATCAGCAGCCTTTCTTACGTCCACTGCTGGACATAGGCCTTTCCTATGGCACGCCACTGGTCTCGATCTTCGGCCCTCCTCATCCAACCGTTGCCAGCCACCTTGCGCATATCGTCACCCCACCTAGCCAGAGGGCGCCCTACACTACGTTTGCCGAGTCGCGGTCTCCACTCCAGAGTCCGTTTCCCCCAACGGTTGTCGGTTCAGCGACAAATATAATATTACAATAAATTTATTCCTTAGGCTTTAAACAGGTTTAAAAAACAATCCGTGATCGTAAACTTAGACAGGTTCTACTTATAGTGGTTGGGAAAACGTCTTTTTTTTTATTGTTTCAGGATTTTTTTATCGTCAATGTGTATTTTTTTTTTTATACTGGCACGGCAAAGTTTGAAATTACTGTAACTATTACCTGTATTAGTTTTTGATCACTATCTGTTTATATGATATATATTTAGATATGAAAATATTAATTGATTTTTAAATAAACATTTATTCGGCCAGGGGCCATTACAAACATAAGCCAACTTGCAATTACAAAATGTTAACATTACTGAGGGTAAATTAATAACAAAAGACACGCGTAGCCGTTCGGACAGAGCCCCGCACTGTAAGCCGGCCGATGAGAGAGTGCGCCTGATGCTCAGCAACACCCGTATATACATATAGGCAGCCGACGTGATGATCCAACAATATTAGATACATATATGAAAATCAACATCATTACAACATTTCAGCATAATCCATTCTCGGACTTGTTACAACTAATTAATTTAAAAAAAAATATTACAAAATATAACCTTATACAGGGTGTATTCAGACCGTGATCGGAAACGAAGGCAGGTAATAGCTAAGGTGATTACAAACCCCCTGGCGTTAAAGAAAATTCTGACAAAAAATAAAAAAAATTACATTTTCCATACAAACCGCGTACATTTAATACCGATGGTTGTATGGAAAATGTATTTTTTTTTTATTTTTTGTCAGAATTTTCTTTAACGCCAGGGGATTTGTAATCACCTTAGCTATAACCTGCCTTCGTTTCCGATCACGGTCTGAATACACCCTGTATAAGACAAGTTAATTTAAAAGTTCGTAAAAATGGCCTTTTAAGATCGGAATAGCCGTTTTAAAACTTTCCCCTCTGAAATAGAGCGTTGCATAACTTCCACAATGTTCCCGATCACGATGTTTAATGGAGTGTGAAAAATTTACTTACTCATTGTGTAAAAAACGCTGAGTCACCTAGAATGATTGATATCGCCTATACGGGTCCTTTAATTATTGAGATTTTTCGTATTTTCCTTGATCTTTTACTAGGTTGTAAGACATTATGGTACTGGCATGTCCATAAAGTAAAAAAGGTCCCTAAATTCAATAAAAAGAAAAAGAAAGTTGTAAGACACTATGAATTTCTCTTAGTATTATTATATTTTTTTGTTTAAGAGAGCGAAAGTCTCTCTTACTTCGACTCATGATTTCAATTTTAGTATGGGGTCAAAACTATGCATGTGACTGGGTGTATTTAAATGTACGTGAATAGATTGGTCTATTCAATGATTCTTATTTTTTAGTAAACGTGGTGAATAATAAAAAATGTATAGTTGAATATCCGCAGGCTCGCGAAGGAAGTAAAAACCAAGATAGCGAATTTGCATAGGAAGTCAAATTTAAGTATAATAATAATTTAAAAAGCGGGAGAACTCGCGGGTACGTCTAAACACCACAACACACTACAAGAAAATAAATAAATAATACTACACAAAAATAAGGAAGAAATAATATTAAAAAATATATCCGCAAGCGTTCACTAATTTATTTTTAACTTTTTCATTCACGCTTGCTATTTAAATTGTTAACGAAATCTATTTGTATTTTACAATTTTCATCATCATCATCATCATCATCATCAGCCCATATACGTCCCACTGCTGGGCACGGGCCTCCTCTACCATTGAGAGGGTTTAGGCCTTAGTCCACCACGCTGGCCTAGTGCGGGTTGGCGGACTACACACCTAAGAAATTTCTAAGAACTTTTAGGAGTGCAGGTTTCCTCACGATGTTTTCCTTCACCGTTAAAGTACGTGATTATTCATTGTGAATACACACATAGCTTCGAAAAGTCAGAGGTGTGTGCCTGGGGTTTGAACCCGCGACCGTCGAGATTCTCGACCGCGCGCCTAAGCCTCGAGGCCATCACGACTTACATTTACAATTTTACATATAACAAAAATCCTCAATTTACATTTCGTTATATATGTGCTTAAATATTTTCACAACAACCGCAGCGAGATAAGACAAAAATGTCCGCTAACCAAAACTTTATTTTCACCCGAAAACCGTTATACACAACAATCTTTTGTCATCTAAATCTCTGGCTCTCAACCTTTTTCACGTGGCCTAAAGTTTGATCCAAGCATCTACTTGAGACCGTATTGTTTTGAAGAAAGGATTTTACCGAGCTCGGTGGAAATCTATGTATGAATCATATAAGAGTAGCACTTAACGTTGAAGGAAAACATCGTGAGGAAATCCGCATAACTGAAACATATGTCCATACAATCTATTAAGGTCGGTTGATATTTAATGCAAATACAGACTTACTCTCCCATTTGCGTCTTCTAATTTCGGTCATATTTATTGCCTAGCCGCTACCGAAATTTTCGAATTGGAAAACCCGTCTCGGAGTACGAATTATGGCTTTGAGATCAATTGATCGAGAATGATTGAAGCAGTTTCACGAATCCAAACTATTATTAATCATGCAAAAGTTGATTTGTTTTTTTATTACTTCATTTTATTTTACACTTTCGCATCTAGTTTATAAAATATTTTGATTGCAATATGTATAACCAATATTCAAATCAATATATTTGTGTGTATATTAATATAATATAAAAACGAGCGGAGTACCGCGGAACATACATAATATGTAGTTCTATAACATTTTAATACACAAAATTACGAGTAGATTAAATCCAAAATGTAAAAAGAAATCCTCAGCTATCTGGTGGGGAGGAAATAAAAATATTTTTATTTGAATATTTTAGAAAATCCTCGGACCGGGACGATTCTATTTGAAATTCAGATTAGCCAACGAAAAATGGGAGCTCTTAAAGTGTCTTATTTAGTGAATGCCTCATAATTATGTGTTTTTGGGATTAGGATATTGAAGTATATGCTTTTAAATCATGAAATGCAAAGGGGATGGAATGTAAGTGCTTTTAATGTTGTAATTTCAAGTAACACGCAACTGCTTTTAGGCAGTTCGAAATTAAATTTTTTTTCTGAACAAAGAATTTGCTTTGTCTTTTTTAATCTTTTCTCTTATTGCTATTAATTGTTTACAGTTTCTAAAAAGGTTTCCTTTGTCTTTATTTACGCGGACATAACTGGTCTCCTGGATTTTCTAAAAAAGGAATTTGGTAAAAACTGTTTTAGCTGCTCAATTAGTCTTGTTATACGTATTGTAATCCTTTTTTTTTCTAAGCTAATTCTATTAGCGAAAGTTCTTAATTTTTTTTATTTACTTTTACATGCATTATACATATGTTTTTCTTTAGTTTTTTGTTCCTGTTTTCAGGTTCAAATTCATTGGTTTTAATCTCAATGAACATTAAAGTAGTTTAAGCTTCAGTCCACCACGCTGGCCTAGTGCGGGTTGGCGGACTACACAGCTAAGAAATTCCTAAGAACTTTTAGGTGTGCAGGTTTCATCATGATGTTTTCCTTCACCGTTAAAGCAAGTGATAATTCATTGTGAATACACACATAACTTCGAAAATTCAGAGGTATGTGCCTGGGGTTTAAACCTGCGACCGCCGAAATTCTCGACCGCGCGCCTAAACCTCGAGGCCATCACTGCTTACTGCTGCTGCTTTTTACAATTACTACACAATATTTTATTTTTTTGAAACTTATTTTGAGTATATAAATAGTACCAATACCCACTTAATAATACGTAGGACAAATTAAAAAAAAATCATGTTAATGCCGCAACTTGTAGAGCTTCATCACTGCCTATCCTTCTACACCTCTACATTATACACGAAAATAATTCTTCCTTATACTATCAAACTCCAACAGACTAGTCACGTTTTATATATACAACGTGCATTATACATACAACAGCCCATTACCCAAATATCAGTGTCACAAGCAGAGATTACCCGTCGACACCCCAAGTTCCGTTCGGGAGCTAATCGTATACATAAATAAGCGGGTCTCGGCGTGTGCGAGGATTCTGACTTCGACAGCCCGGAGTTTTTTGTCTCAGATGTCACTCAGCCTGTTGGTACAGGAAGGTTTTACATAAAGCTCTTAGTGAGATATAAGCGAATAGCGGTTATGTCAATTTTTTTTATTATTATAACTAGCTGCTGCGCAACTTTAGTCTTTAAAAGGAATATTTTTCTCCGTTTTTGGCAAATTTTATTTTCAGTAAAAATTTCCCATAAATTATATGTAACGATCAACATTATTAATTACATATTCATATCATTTATTGATTTAGAATATAGCGACAACTTTAGTGTCGGATGAACTCCTATTATGTAGATGGAATTGATACTAGTATTTTTTATAGCCTATGTTAGATCCTATGTGATGGCCTCGAGGTTTGGTCACGCGGTCGAGAATCTCGACGGTCGCGGGTTCAAACCCCAGGCACACACCTCTGACTTTTCGAAGTTATGTGTGTATTCACAATGAATTATCACGTACTTTAACGGTGAAGGAAAACATCGTGATGAAACCTGCACACCTAAAAAAGTTCTTAGGAATTTCTTAGATCCCACTCCCTCTTTTTCTTCTGACGGGTTACTAGTATTATAAATGCGAAAGTAGTACCCCAGCTCTTTACGTCTGTATCCAGGAAGGAGAAAGCAGAGAATTATTGGTTCCAACGTAAAAGAGGACGAGCTTATCGATGTTTTTCGTAGCATTTTCAAATCCAGAATCCGTACTGAAATCAAAACGAACGCAGGACCTCCGTTGTATGCCGTAAAATTATATCGAGAGATTTATTTGCCATGTGGTTTATATGTGATGAATTCAGCAAAGGGCTTGTTTAGCCAAGGGGCAAAATGACATTCTTGAAGTAAGCATTTATTCAAAGTAATAAAAATCCTCTGGTCTCTTACATTTTGTACCACCATCGTCCCATCGCTATATTGGACGGGTTTCCTGCCGGCTCCAGTGTCTCTCACAGATATATTTCGGCCATTAAGGTCCTTTGACGCTGTTGACAGGACCCCGATTGTTTACTATGTTTATTGATGACGGATAAGTCGTGTTTAATAGCTTTTAGACCTATAACTTTGAATAGTATGAGATTGATATGAGAGTTACTCTTAATGCTCTGTTTCGATAGCACCACATGAGAGTTGTACTTTGCCATGCATACAGGTTATCATCATCATCATCATCATCAGCCCAAAAACGTCACACTGCTGGGCACGGGCCTCCTCTACAACTGAGAGGGTTTAGGCCTTAGTCCACCACGCTGGCCTAGTGCGGGTTGGCGGACTACACGCCTAAGAAATTCCTAAGAACTTTTTTGGTGTGCAGGTTTTATCACGATGTTTTCCTTCACCGTTAAAGCAAGTGATAATTCATTGTGAATACACACATAACTTCGAAAAGTCAGAGGTGTGTGCCTGGGGTTTGAACCTGCGACCGCCGAAATTCTCGACCGCGCGCCGAAACCTCGAGGCCATCACTGCTTTACAGGTTTTGCATACAGGTTATCACGAAATATAAAAAGTTTTATAGGTATTTTCTATCGTTCATCCCTCTGTAGAACATTTACAAGTGATTTCAGGGTGATAAACATTTTTAAATGTCAAAAATGTTATTTTATGCAATCTTAATTACAAAAACAGTTTTATTTATTTATTCATTATTGTACACCATATTATACAAACAAGTACATATAAGTAACTCTAAATAAGGTAGTGTCACAAATGGCGGCCTTATCGCTGTCGGCGATTTCTTAGTTAGATTGCAAAAACAGTTCTCAGTTAGAGAATTCTTGGAAGAAGCATGGAGTCTTGCAATGAAATCTGGTAAAGGACGATAGGTTCGTCTCCCTTTAAGCGTCATTTAAAGATAAGATGCATAATCGTGGGTATAGACTTGTGCTCCTGCATATCCCTTCGAAAAACAGGCTAACTTTAATGAACTTCCTCGAAATATCTGTAAGCCGTAAGTACCAAAGTCTAAGAATTCTCGTCTAATTCTCAGTGCCGTGCTACAAAGTAACGCAAATGGTCCTTTGAAAGTTAATATCACAGATGTGCAAGACATTTACACCTGCTGTATCGCGTTTGCGGTATCCGACTATATTCTCAATGTTGCTACACCAAAATTCGTTTTTAGGGCTGAGATTTGCTGAGTTAGATATTTGTGCAGATTAATTTTAAAGATTGACTGCCTCGTGGTCTCGCGGTACAAGTATGTGCCGTGCGATCTAGAGGTCCTGGGTTCGATTCCCGGGTCAGTAAAATACTCAGTAGCAGCACGGAGTCTGGAATTGTGCCCGAAAAACGGCAATAGACTCGCCCCCTATTACGTGGGACTGATACATACCTGGTGAAATGTGGGTGCAGAAATGCATCTCTGCCTACCCCTTCGGGGAATACAGGCGTGAGTTTATGTATGTATGTATGTATAAAAATAAAAATAAATAAATAAAACTAACATACAAATAATAAAATTAACATACAAAAGATAATAACAAGAAAAAAAGGCACTTGGAAACTCATCGTATTAAAATGTTACAATGAAAGCGACATAAAAGACGAATTACCAAGGAATCTGTGATAAACTGCCGCGCGACATTAAATGAATCGTTCGTTAGCAATTTTCTTTTCATAACAATTTTGCCCGAGCTTTTTATAAAGATGGTAACAATAAATAGGATTTAGTTGACAAAGTAACAATAGTGGGCGTGTCTACAAAAGACGCCGAGACGCGCTGACCGTTTTAAGTCTACTTAAATTTATTTGGTATTTTTTACTTTAACTGCTTGTCGATCTAGATAGTTGGGTTTGCGATCTGCGAAGACATTATGTCGAATTGCTGTTTCGAATCCAAGACACGACAACCAAACGTGGTAGGAGTAACTATAAGTATCACTGTATCTCCAGTGAGCCAGATTTAATAATTCAAAACATAGAAGTCAAAAAACCTTTCAGACCCCTTTCATATTGGTTCACCGTCTTAACTATTTGTTTCTACTAAATTAGCTCCTGATATACCTACCCTTCTCGCAAAAGATCATTCATTTGACGAAAGATTCTCTGTGGATCAAGCGTAGATTTCCACGGGTCACTAACAACTATGAAGCTATTAAAAAAGATCGTTAAAAACAGATTAAAGTGTCGGCTCAGATCATGCACGCTGACGCAAATAATTGAACGTCTAAAGGTCATATTTTGCCTCAGGGGCTTACGAGTTGAATGCAGTCTGTTGATACGTGGATTTTCTATTATCTCCTATCTTTAACCGCCCCTGCGATCATTGGCTTAGACATGTCATGACATGACATGTATTAAATCCTCTTTTTATAACTTAATGTTGTTAAAGTGATGCTGGAGAGCAGTGATGGCCTCGAGGTTTAGGCGCGCGGTCGAGAATTTCGGCGGTCGCAGGTTCAAACCCAAGGCACAAACCTCCGACTTTTCGAAGTTATGTGTGTATTCACAATAAATTATCACTTGCTTTAACGGTGAAGGAAAACATCGTGATAAAACCTGCACACCTAAAAGTTCTTAGGAATTTCTTAGGTGTGTAGTCCGCCAACCCGCAGTAGGCCAGCTTGGTGGACTAAGGCCTAAACCCTCTCAGTTGTAGAGGAGGCCCGTGCCCAGCAGAGGGACGTATTTGGGCTGATGATGAATGATGAATGATGATGATGTTGTTAAAGGGATATCTCGATTAACTTTTTTGTAGTCTACCGAAAGTCTTTTGTTTATTATGTTTCAGAATAATCTATGGCCGAATACTGAATCGCTACTTAATCTGAGGGCGACTTATATTTAAGCGGTATATACTTAAAAATGCCATGTAAAAGAACTTTTTGTGGTAATGTTGTCATTTATGGAAATTTAAGTGGGCATTAATTAATCACAGTCTTAAAACCGATAAATGACGTTTCAGTATACCGCTTAAATTATAACAGCCACTTGAATATAAGTCGCCCTCAGATTAAGTAGCGTTTCAGTATTCGGCCCATAATCAATTTAGAATATACTCGTATCTATTTTCGTTTTATTGCTAATATATTTCTGCCAGGAGACTATGGTTAATGTTTCTTAACTTTACTAATGTCATAAATGCGAATGTATATCGTTGGATCAGTTAGGATGATTTTTAGTATGGAGACAGATACGACCTAGGGAAAGCACATGCTACTTTTCTTTATAAAATTGAGCCCGGGCTAAGTAAGGCGCGGCAAATAATATTTTTCCATTTCTAAGTGTAAAAATAAATTGAATAATGTATACAATGAAGTGTTAAATAATTAAGATAAAGCATCTTTGCCGTCGTCACTTTGTTTATTTTTAGAATACCTATTCTAAAATTTAAAATCCAGGACATAATCAGTAGCTTAATTTGATTTTTTCCGCTGAAAATATCACACCCACATGATTCATAAAGTTTCCCGACGCTTCAATAATGACGTGAATAGACAAAAACCAGTGGAAACAATGCGTGTTCGTTTGAAATATGAATCCTCTTTATGTACCGGCAAAAAGTTGACCGCTTTTGTTATAAAGTGTGGTGGATTTCACTTTTTTGTTTGACGCAATGAAAAAATAATTTATTATAACCCATTATTTGATTTCTTGTAGGACATTATTACTTTAAAGTTTGTTCGTTTTTTCGTAGGACATTATTAATTAACGAAATTAAACTATGTTGGAATAAAGGATTTTTTTATTTTTTTGACTTTTGATTAATAAATCGTCAGTTTATATATGTAACTATAATCGCTAAGCCAGCGATATGTTCTTAAGATTTTTGTCCATAAAAAATACTATTAAAAACTACGACTACTTCCACGACGTGTGTATATTGTGCGACATCATTATGTCTGGGAGGGTATGTCAGTGTCCATAGTCTTCTAGCTTACTACTTCACACCTACTAAAGCTCACTTCTATACGATAATACAGGGGGTATTATCGCTTTCATCGCCGTTGGATGGTGTAGGTAAAAAGGGAAAATGCCCTATTTGTTATTTTTTTTTTTAAACTGACTAAGCGTCGTTATAGAAATACAGCTCCACCTACCCCTGAGTTAGATTCCCGCCACAGTTAACCCTGCCTGTCGTAAAAGGTGACTCACTGGGGCCCTTGGGGTCGCTGGACGCGCTACGGGGGCAGTGCATCCACACAGAAGGTGACCCCGAGAAGAGCGGCAGCACAGTGGCCTGTGTCCGTCGCGGGAGCCCAAATAGGGGCGCCCGAATCAAGTTCAAATCAATCAAGCCCGTGGGGGTGCAACTGCAACCCTTAAAAATCCGAGACGACCGAGACGCTTTCGTTTCGGAGGCGCACCGGGCGACAGCGGCACTATTGTGGGTGCTTCTCGCCCACGCACCGTGGTCGCCCCACTTGGCGCGAAGATAGTCACAAAAAAAGATGATACACGTGTAAAAGCATATGTGTAATTGACGTTATTTCTGCTTTCTCACACATTTTTTTATTTCGCTCTGAATTCCTTCATTCAAATTTTAAAATGCACCAAAGACCACCGTCAAAAGCTATTAAATGTATTTTTTGTTGATACTTCCATTTAGTGGGTCCGCGTTTTGCTTCTGATGTGAAAATAAGACTGCCTCGTGGTCTCGCGGTACAAGTATGTGCCGTGAGATCTAGAGGTCCTGGGTTCGATTCCCGGGTCGGGCAAAGTGTTATTGGGTTTTTCCATTAGGAAATTCTCGGTAACAGCACGGAGTCTGGAAATGTGCCCGAAAAACGGCAATAGGCTCGTCCCCTATTACGTGGGACTGATACATACTTGGCGAAATGTGGGTGCAGAAATGCACCTCTGCCTGCCCCTTCGGGGAATACAGGCGTGAGTCTATGTATGTATGTATGTGAAAATGAGATCTCATAACATTCAATAAAATAACCGGCTATCGGCACAAATAACTTAATTTATACAATATGACATTACAAGTAACCCGACTGTGTTTTTTTTTTACAAAAATATCTATTTTATATTTGTGTTATTTTATTATGATATTTGTTAATTGCTGTTTTTTATAACACTTTCATTGGGTTCTCAATATTTACAAGCAAGAAAATTATGTTGATAATTAAAAGAAAATAAGGCACTATAAATATTACCACAACTTTAAAATATTTTTGATGAGTTCAATTACAAAGTTAGATGTTAGTGGAATATTAATTGAGTTGTGGGTTTATTATTGATGGACGCTTCATTTTAAGAAATATACTGATGTTTTTAATATTTAGAAATATCATAACAAACCCGATAGAAGTATTGTATAGTATTATATAGAAGTATATTGTGCCCGAAAAACGGCAATAGGCTCGCCCCCTATTACGTGGGACTGATACATACCTGGCGAAATGTGGGTGCAGAAATGCACCTCTGCCTACCCCCTTGGGGAATACAGGCGTGAGGTTATGTATATATGTACCCGATAGAAGTGAGGTTAATAGCCCTAGCTCCTGGCGGTCAGGATTCCAGAGCGATGATGATGAGCAATACACAACGCATTCTCTACAACTGAGAAGGTTTTGGTCACGACTCCCATTATTTCTATGCTAGGTGAAAAAACCCAGGCAAGTATGGACAACAAATAAAACAAGTAATTTTGAGTCCAATCTATCATTTATTTCGAGATTTTTTATCACAAATTTCGCCTAAACGACTACTGTACGTATACATTACAATAAAGTTTATAAAATGACTAGATCACCTTAATCTATTATAAATTTACGTTATTCTTATAATATAAACATATTTAAAAAAATGAGGTAACAAATGGAACACAAAATATACAATCTACATACTTATGTACACTATACTAAACATTTTTAGTTAATAAAAATTAATGGTAACTTCTCGTAGATAAACGACTGACGAGACGCAATTAGGCTTATCGGTAGCTAGTCGAAATAATTATTCTGTCTTCTTAGTAACCAAATGTGCCAACCAGCGAAAAAAATGCTTATACTTAATGGTTTTAAAAAAGAGAACACATGATTTCATACTTTTAAAATAATATCTTGCATCTATGCAAAGAACATCAATATTAATGTAGCTAATTCATTGTGCTTCAAAAAATACCCTTTAAAAGCTTTGATGGTGTCAAATCGATTACTAAATTAAACTACAGTAATTTATAACACCGGTGTGCCAGACAATTTCTGCTGACGTTTCTAGCATTTACGACATAGTTCCCCGAACATATATCCGTCCGGGCAAGGAAGCTATAATTGCAGTTCAGAGACAGCTTAGAATTGATGCTTTAGCATTGCGGAGAATTTCAAGGAGATATATAGCTCCTTGCCCCTAAGGTGAAGACGAAAAAGAGATAAAGGCTAATACAAATTGAACTAGTAGCTACAGGAGATCTTGTCAGTGACAGAGCCAAGATATAATCCGACCTGATTGGCACTAAGCAATCTATATGAATCAAAAGCGTTGCTGCTGATTCTTGTCGAGAAAGAGATTGTTGAAGAGCTACTCTTATCTTTTTTTCCCATATCTTAAAAAACAAAAAGACAGTGCAAAGATGTAAAATGATTGGTAGAAGACTGAACTGTTAAGTCATGACATAGAGACCAGAGGAATAATCTTTCGTTTTGAGTTATCATCATCATCAGCTCATATACGTCCCTTTGTGGGGCACGGGTCTCCTTTGCAACTGAGGGGGTTTAGGCTTTAGTCCCCCACACTGGCCTAGTTAGGCGGGTTGCCAGACTACACACCTAGAACATTCCTAAGAACTTTTCCTAAGATTTTTTTTTTTTGAGAAAACTTAATCTAGATCAATGTAGAATAAGTAATGAGAAAACCCGCCAATGAGAAAAATAATTCTCTACGAGAAATTTGGTGAGTGTAAAGTCTATCAACTAGCATTAGGACCGCATGTTGGTCTAGATCCTAAACCCTAATATTCACAAAACGGCTGTGACCTACAGTGAAACGAATATGGTCCGATGCTGATAGACGCAAAGATATAATTGAACTTGTACTGGTTAAAAATTGTTCTCGTGCATTATAATTTGTTCTTGCTTAAGATTTTTTTATGTAATACTAAGCATTGAAACGAGATTGTAATTACCTTAAATTATATCAAAACAGTCTTAATTATTTAATTATAAATTTAAATCTTTAAAGGCTAAAAGTTTTAGGGTTCCCAAAACAAATTACTTTTTCAAATGAATAACAATAGAAATTCTCTTTGTTACAACACCTCTTGGCGGTAGTAAGGGAGATCTGGCTAATTAAGTATTTCCTGAATTTTAATGCCACAAGGAAACAAGGCAGGGAACAAATTTTACTGAATACTTATATTAAATAAGATTACGTTTAGTTCCACATTGACTGGAATAATAAAAATTGTCATTGAAATTCGTTTAAAAGTTGTTGAAACAAAAGTTTGTAATTTCGTCAATAGAACTTAGGCGTTTGAACTTAATTGTTGAGAGTTAAGCGAAGTAATTTAATTAGTGTTTGTCGTTCAAAATAAGTTACTATTTTAGGGAAGAATTGTAGATGTTTTTTTTTACAAAGGTAAAAAGCAAGAATACATAATATACAGTGCGTAAACAAACCGTGATCGAAAACTTAGACAGGCAATCCAAAAAGAAGAAATAAAGTGTCATTTTCGTAATGGTTATGTCATTACCTGTTTAAGTATTCGATCGCGGTCTGTATTCACCTGTATAACATTACAAAAAATTAACATACGAGTACATTTATTCCTTAGGTTTTTATTAAGATGTAAACAGACTGTCATCAAAAACTGAGACAGGAAATACTGGTAGTGGCTAAGAATAGTTTTTTTTTTCGTTTTTTTATCGTCAATGAGTTTTTAATAACCATGCCTATTATCTGTCTTTGTTTCTGGCCTTCTTAAATCCTATGTAGCTTATTTTACAATCAATCAATTGATAATGAAGATTGAAATGCATCATCATCATCATCATCATTGATAATCTAAAGTTGTGATGTAAATAAATATTTCTTAGAGAAATAAATAAACGTAGCAAAACTTTAAAAGTATCGTTAAATCTTCACCACCGAAATTAGCTCTGTTACAACTTCCTGGCATTTAAAATGAAAGTTCGGCAGCTGTTTTTTAAAATAAATAAATTATTATTATTTGTCTTGTACCTATTTATAATATATGTATTTTGTAAGAGGTCTATGTTATACTGTTTCACCAACCTTTATTTATGCAGCTCATGTTTAGCCCTTCCTCACCGTAAGGTCGACTGTTAGAGAATGCTTAATGCCTTACTGCCTTAGCATTAAGTCCACCTTTATACAAACTGTATATGAAGCAAAATAAATAAATAAATCTGACAAGAGAAAAAAATTATTAAAGACGAAAACAAATTAGCAATTATTTATTTCCATACACCTGGGATCGTATTTTATAATACAATCGAAAGAAGAAAACAGACGTGCTTCGTTTTCGCGTTAAAAATAACTCAATATTTTTTTTGAGATTGAATATTTTTATGTTTATCTCTTTAATGGAAATTCTCTCTTCTTTCTCTCTCTCTCTGTTCTCACTTTAAAACTGTCAAATTCAGTTAATTTGCTGTTGTTAAAAAATGGACAAACTACATCGGAAAAACATCCTCTGTCCTTTTAATGATGTAAACTAAAAATGTCTTGCATATTGTATAATTATGCAAAGTAATTTTTCTATATTTTATAAACTCTAGTAAGGTTATTAAACAAGTGAACATAATCATTATTAACTACAAGGGTTCTCTGCTGGAGTGTGTGCTCTTACAAAAAATATGTAGTAAAACCTGTCAAAATCGTTTAGCGTCCTATAATTTTCAGTGATGAATTCGGATCACATTATTTTTGTTGAATAAACGACTTTCTTGTCTTTTTTGATGTCTAAGCTTAAATATTAGTTAAATTTGTAGAAATTTTCATCCTACTGAATGGTATATCTGATGCTACATATTCTGCAGTTCACAGAATAATTGTGCTTCTAAATAGTGTTAATTGTTACAGGCATAAAATCTTTATTTGGATATGTTGGTAATTGAAAACTATAAAAATTATGACTGGTAACACGCATTTCTTAAGGAACAGTAGATTTAATGTTGAGATCATTCGATAATAATTTAGAAACTACTATTTTATGTTAAAATTATCAACTTAACATCTAAAAGTCTTAAACGAAAAATAGAAAATGTGGGTGGAATTATTAATACCATTAATAACAGTGTAAATTTGACTGCCTCGTGGTCTCGCGGTACAAGTATGTGCCGTGGGATCAAGAGGTCCTGGGTTCGATTCCCGGGTCGGGCAAAGTGTTATTGGGTTTTTCCATCAGGAAATTCTCAGTAACAGCACGGAGTCTGGAAATGTGCCCGAAAAACGGCAATAGGCTCGCCCCCTATTACGTGGGACTGATACATACCTGGCGAAATGTGGGTGCAGAAATGCACCTCTGCCTACCCCTTCGGGGAATACAGGCGTGAGTTTATGTATGTATGTAACAGTGTAAATTTTCGAATCGCCATTATTTAAGTCGATGTAGTATTAACAACTATGAACTTTAAACTACATGACAATATTTAAGAAATATCAATTTTGACTTAGGTAACAAAATCAGCTACTCCTAGTATGTACAAAAATGTAATATTGTTCATTACCATTATCACTAATACTCGTATAATTAAGAACGTACTTAACTATGTACAAAATTTATTTTCGTTTATTCCTCATACATTTTCTAATAGTAAGCCTCCAGAACGCTAGTCTGAAATCTGGAGAGTAGAAAGCGTAAATGAAAGGATTTATTGCTGAATTGAACCAGCCCAGCCATGTTAAAACATACATTAGCACTGGATTTACATAGCTACTTGGAATGAATGGTGTAAGAAGGTAATACAAGAAGAACGGAAGCCAGCAGGCCACGAACCCTCCTACCACCAAGCTGAGAGTTTGAGCAGTTTTCGTTTCCCTTCTTAATGACGACACACGATTATTTTCTTGTTCTTTCACTGACTGAGTTCTTCTAGTAGTGTTTTTATATTTAAAGTTCGCCTTAAACGTTACCTCGTTGTAAAATCTTGATTCTTTCTCTTTGCTCCTGTATTTCTGTCTTGTTTTCTTCTCTTTGAAACAACAGCATTTGTGGTCGCCTTGAGATGAGCTCTCGCTTAGTTGGTTCGAATTTTTGAACGTCTGTTTCGACCCACTTTGTCGTAGAGAGAGCTTGTCTGAACCAGAGTCGGATTCTGTTCGTATGCACGATAGCTTGTCCTTCTGTAACAAAAGGAATTGTTAAGATTTCAGTTTTACGATACTATGGTTCGACATATATTCGATGAAGACACACGTAAGTTTAAAACAGAGACCAGCCTTCGGTGCTAAACTAAATTATAGCTTTGTGATACAAATACTTCGGAGTGGCATCATCCGTGTTTACCATTATGTACAAAAAAAATCATGTTACTATAGGACCTATATATAAAGCAGAAGGTTTGTTGAAATGTGTTCACCTCTAAGAGACCGGATTTTTAATAAATAGTGTTTACACACATTTCTCTCATTATTATTTTTTATTTTCTAGATTAAGCTCAACCTGATCAGATCGACCGCTAAAAATGAATGGCCCAACACGATCGCGATTCAAACTCAAAGTGACAAAAACAAATATGATGATTCCGCCCCTGGAACTTTTATCCTGGATTGTGGCAAGGATGGCGAAGGGAAAGTATGCAAAAACCGTTGGGATAACCCGTCACCGGATCTCATTTCAAATAAGTGAGTGTTGGTGATTTAGTTGGTTACGCACTGCGGCATCCTGCCTTCGATGTACCCCGTGATTTATGGGGTAACTTACGTAAGGAAAGAAGCGAAAATATTGCGCAGTTGCCATGGAGAGAGTTGAGAAATAGCTTATGTTTAGATGACGATAATATATTTTATGATCTTTTATCATTACAGCGGGCGTATAATCATAAATTTGGTGTAAGTAAAGTTACTATTACTGTATAATGTATAATTATACATAATTTCATGTTTGTATCTATGAAAGGATAGGCTGAGGTAATTCAATACACACGGTTCGACACTTATTATGGTACCACGTGATAGGAGACTAAGCTGTTGCTGTTTACATAAGAAATTCCTAATGAAAAATGTGCAGTTACTGAGAATTTTCTATAGGAAAAAACCCAATAACACTTTGCCTGACCCAGGATTATAATTAGTACATTTATGGTACCCTATTTAAATGACAACTTATTATTGTTTACCCAAAGCTTAGTTACAACCTAGTAGGTATATTCGTTTCTGTTAAAATGGTCTTATTTATTTTAGAAATAGTTATTTGCGAGAAATGAAGAACGTTGACCACACAGGTATGTTTTATCAATTTTATAAATGGGATTATCTTGTCACACCACGATAAATATCCTCCATTGTCAATCTAAGTGTGTCTTGTACAGTTACCACAAAGGATGCTTCTTTGTGTGAGATCTTTGTGTATCAAGATGTGGCCACTTTTGTTACGAGTTGTTATCAGGTGAAGCAGGTTTACGGGTAAGTACTTTGGAACTTGCTTAATTGTTTTTGTTAGTTGACTAAACATTAAAAAGGAAGTACAACATGGTATGCTTATGCATTGTTGGTATGTCAAAAACGAAAATATGTTATAAATTTTATAATGATGACGATAAAATCAGCCCATATACGTCCCACTGCTGGGCACGAGTTTCCTCTACAATTGAGAGGGTTTAGGTCTTAGTCCACAATGCTGGCCTAGTGCGGGTTGGCGGACTACACACCTAAGAAATTCATAAAAACTTTTACATTAATTTTGTTCACGGTTAAAGTGCGTGATAATTCTTTGTGAATAAACATATTACTTCGCAAAGTCAGAGGTGTGTGCCTGGGGTTTGAACCCGCGACCGTCAAGTTTCTCGACCGCGTGCCTAAACCTCGAAGCCATTACGACTTATATCATAATATAAATATAGAGCATAACAAAAATTGTCGCATAATTTTAGGAAGACTGCCTCGTGGTCTCGCGGCACAAGTATGTGCCGTGTAATCTAGAGGTCTTGGGTTCGATTCCCGGGTTGGGCAAAGTGTTATTGGGTTTTCCCATTAGGAAATTCTCAGTAGCAGCACGGAGTCTGGAAATGTGCCCGTAAAATGGCAAAACGAATAACTCGCCCCCTATTACGTAGGACTGATACATACCTGGCGAAATGTGGGTGCCGAAATGCATCTCTGCATAACCCTTTGGGGAATACAGGCGTGAGTTTATGTATGTATGTTTTAGGACTACTATACCGCAGGACGACAACATTGCTCAAGACTGATAAGACAACAGTCATGACGTCAGTTAGCTGAGTAAATAAACGTCTATAATATTTATATGGTATTAGATAAGTTATAATTCTACTTATCGAGCTCATAAATGCAGGAATACTAGTGTAAATCATCGGTCAAATTTTCTCTTAAGGCAGCGCGCACTTTGGACACGAATTCGTGCCGTACGTTATACGTACGATCGTGGTCGTACGAATTGAGTGCGCACACTGTATACGTTTTTATAAGTCAAATGAGCAGTGTCAGGTTAATTAATTATTCTACGTCCATTTCTTATGTCAAAACGTACGAATGATTTGTAAAATCCCAACGAGTTCGGATTGTTTTCGGACGTCTGAACAACACGTACGTATACGCACGACTTACTCGCACCCAGTCTGCGCACTCCCATAGTACTTGGAATGTCGGGATCGTTCGTACGTGTGCGCACGAGTAAAATTCGTACGAAAACGTGTCCAAAGTGCGCGCGGCCTAATGCATCTTTTTTTTTTTTTTTTTGTTCTTTAGCTTACTCAGCCGTATGACGTGATAGAATGACAGCTTAATAGAAAAACCTCTCGACTTAAAAAAAAATGCAGTATAATTTACCTTACTGCACTTGGTACTGCTGGCTAGCTGCTGATGCCTCCTGGCAACTACGCAGGATATCCTAGCGTACACGTACACCATCACGGCCATCGGGAGGAAGAACGAGCCCATGGCGGAGAAAACCACGTATCCTGGATTCTGGTTGTACCGACAGACTCCGCCTTGGTTGTGGTCCGGTTCATACCTGGTGAAGATATTGATTAATGTGTAAGAAGCTGGATGGCTCATTGGTCTCGCGTTATAAGTATATGGGTAGGAACGAGAGGTTCCAGGTATTCTCGGGCAGTGGCGGTACTTCCATAGAAGCCCAAAAGCGTTACACGTTAATTGTGGAATGTCTAGTTTATAATTGTTTATTGTGGGGTCAGGATATTCTCATTTATATGTCGAATTGATTTTGTTAAATAAACATATGAAGCTTCATAATTTTGTAAGGCAATCTGGGATTTTGGGCTTCTATGGAAGTACCGCCACTGTTCTCGGGATAAATAACACGTTATCATGTTTTACAATTAAATTTTTTTTCATCAGTGCTGCTAATCAGGTCTAGGCATAAGCCAACCTGTTCCTAGGTGGTATTATGGGATAAAAATGCAACCCTATTTACTCCTTTGGGGACAACGAGTAGATGTACCTATATATTTTGTACAATGTATGAATATATTTTAACTCAAAGGGGTGAATGAAGACATGACGTCGGATAGGGATGTGCGGAAGGATAAAACATACTGCGCCGACCTCAAATGAAATTGGGAACAGGGCAAGGAGATGATGATGATGAGGGTTTTATGATAACGAACATTATTAGTATAACAAACTTAAAACTTTGCTTTATCGAAGAAAAAGTTGTATGTCAACTTGAGGTGAGAATCCTTATCATGCATCGGCTAAAGGTACTTCAACATGTCTTCTTTATTTAACAACATAATTCTTAAGAGACCTTTTATCCACGCGATCAGCTAATTGCAAAATAGCGGCAAAGGGTAATTATTTTTTAACTTAAAAGGAACTTTGACATAATTCTTCATAAGATCCTACTTTAGATATTAACTTTTAATGCAACCTGAAATTAAAAAGGAGGAAACTTCCAATTTAGCAAAAAGCTTACTGGTTTTTCTTTAAAGGATAGTTTTTCTTGCTAAGATTAATTTTGAAATTACTTTTAAGGCCCCGTTGCACTATCTGCTTCAATTAGTTTTATTTTAATTGCCATGTGGAATCTTACAGTATATTAAGATACAGATAAAGTGGAATGTGCCAACTCTTTTAAAATATTAATTATTACCTTAACATAAATGTAAAACACTATTGATTTTTTAACGACTGCCTCGTGGTCTCGCGGTACAAGTATGTGCCGTGCGATCTAGAGGTCCTGGGTTCGATTCCCGGGTCGGGCAAAGTGTTATTGGGTTTTTCGATTAGGAAATTCTCAGTAACAGTACGGAGTCTGGAAATGTGCCCGAAAAACGGCAATAGGCTCGCCCCCTATTACGTGGGTCTGATACATACCTAGCGAAATGTGGGTGCAGTAATGCACCTTTGCCTACCCCTTCGGGGAATACAGGCGTGAGTTTATGTATGTATGTAGTATTGATTTTTTACCATTTTATCAATTACAACTGTATATTGGAAATGCTAAAGAGGTTTGTTAGTTACACATTCACGCCTAAATAATTTAACCGATTTTTAGTTCAGATGTATTCTAATTATGTGATTCAATGTGAAAATGTGCCTTGTGTTCTGGATGTTAGAAGATTTTGAAGACAGCCCCGTGGCGCAGTTGGCTAGACACCAGCTTGCGAAACGAGAGGCCGCGGGTTCGATCCCCGCACCGAGACAAATGTTTGTGTGATCCACAAATATTTGTTTCGGGTCTGGGTGTATGTGAGACCGAAAAGTCTCTCGTAGTTTCTGATACTCACGACACAGGACTTGTATCCTAGTGTGGGTTCAGAACTATGTATGTGACTGTTGGGTGTATTTATTATTATTATTATTTATTACTTTTGGTGAACATTTTAATACTTTAGGTGCGTAGATCGAATCTTCTCATATAATATTTTTAGCAGCATTATTAAATTTCTCATGTTAAATAAGACTATTTTAGGTTATTTTTTGTTTTGGTTACAAAATACATTTTTCATCATCAGAAATTTCATCTTCAGCTTACCACCCAAACATAGGAGGGCACGTGATGGCCCCAGCTGCGATCCACACAAACAGAATCATTGTCAGAGCGAGTTTCTTGGACCTCCGTCTTCTGGAGTACGTCAACGGCCTGGTCACAGCGAGGTAACGGTCCACACTTATAGCGCACAGGGACAGAATAGACGCGGTGCACAGGAGGATGTCCAAGCTGATCCAAATGTCGCAGAGGACCCAGCCGAGCTCCCATTTACCTGTAGAAAAACAAGTGAGCATCAGAAGATAATACAACTTATTCAAATATAAAGTCGTGACTCGTGATGGCCTCAAGGTTTAGGCGCGCGGTCGAGTCTCTCGACGGTCGCGGGTTCAAACCCCAGGCATACACCTATGACTTTTCGTAGTTATGCGTGTATTCACAATGAATTATCACGTACTTTAACGGCAAAGGAAAACATCGTGATGAAACCTGCACACCTAAAATTTCTTAGGAATTTCCTAGGTGTGTAGTCCGCCAACCCGCACTAAGACAGCGTGGTGGACTAAGGCCTAAACCCTCTCAGTTGTAGAGGAGGCCCGTGCCTCCAGTGGGGCGTATATGGGCCGATGATGACGACAAATACAAAGAGCTCAATAGACTGTAAAAGAAATGTGTGGAATAGGCAAAAGGTATAGTCGTGTCTTCAGCAATTTACAGAAATATATCACTGCAAGACAGGTCTATTGTATTGTAGAATAATGCTTACAATTGTGCTACTCTTGTAGCATAGAAGATAAAAACCAATAACAAATCTTCAAACGACACGAATCATATTTTACGAACCATATTGTAATAACAGTAGTATTATATTTATATATTTTATATATTTGCGAGTTGAAAAAGAATTTCAATGACACTTAGGTTGTTGGTTGTAGTCTTTTTAATTGCCTGGACCAGGTGAAAAGCCGTATTGTGTGTTCAGTTCACACAATATTTAATAGTTTATATTACAATAATTCTTTTTAAAAATATGGACAAGTAATGAAGGAAAATGGAGGGGATGAGAACAATCACTGTTTGTCTGGCAATCACTTTGCCAGAAATTACGTAGATGCATATTCATTTTTGGGCACATTTTTAGACTCCGTGCTGGTACTAAGAATTTGCTAAAGGAAACCCCCAATAACAATTTTCCCGATCCGTGAATCGAGCCCTGGATCTCTAGATCACACGGCACACACTTATGCCTAGAGATGAGAAGGCAGGCATTTTTATATCTATTACATATTCGCCCCTAATTACGTGGATGAAAGTAGCCTTTTACGTTACCTGATTGCAACGTTGCATGCAGAGATGCTCCTCTGCATACTCTTTCAGTCATATATACAAATAAATAAATACACCCAACAGTCACATGCATTGTTCTGACCCAGTGGCGGTACTTCCATAGAAGCCCATAGCGTCACACGTTAATTGTGTAATGTCTAGTTTATAATTGTTTATTGTGGGGTCAGGATAATCTCATTTATATGTCAAATTGATGTTGTTAAATAAAGATTTAAAGCTTAAAGATTCTTAATCCGAATTTTGTAAGGCAAAGTGGGCTTTTGGGCTTCTTCTGACCCCACATTAAGATACGAGCATTGTGTCGTGGGTATCAAAAATTAAGAGAGACTATTCGGTCTCACAAACACCAAGACTCGAAACAAATATTTGTGTATCACACAAACATTTATCTCGGTGCGGGGATCGAACCCACGGCCTCTCGTTTCGAAAGCTGATTTCTAGCCAACTGTTAAAATATATAAAAATATATGAGATATAAAAATGAATAGTGTTGGATTGATTGCCAGCCATGCCAGAAACTGCCGATCTAAACCACACTAGGTTTCCAGAGCAATTAATAATTTACCCGACTGGTTGCCGCGTTTCACCCACATGTCTGTGTTAAAAGGCTATAAATAAGTGAGCAGTTATCTCAAAGATGTGTCTTGAGGCTTTTTATTTTAATGAAACGGGTGAATAGTACATAACGGCCGGTAGACGGGAGCTGATTAAACTTCCAAGATTTATGAATAGAAACATATCTATAACTTTACAAGGTTATACATAGTTACTTATAACTTGTGACATACTCGTATTCACACCTATATCTCTAAAAGGGTTGACAGGGGTCTATTTCTACATACAGCAGTGATGGCCTCGAGGTATAGGCGCGCGGTCGAGAATGTCGGCGATCACAGGTTCAAACCCCAGGCACACACCTCTGACTTTTCGAAGTTATGTGTGTATTCACAATGAATTATCACTTGCTTTAACAGTGAAGGAAAACATCGTGATATAACCTTGTGCAGGTTTTATAAGAAAAAAGTTTTTAGGAATTTCTTAGGTGTGTAGTCCGCCAACCCGCACTAGGCCAGCGTGGTGGACTAAGGCCTAAACCCTCTCAGTTGTAGAGGATTCCCGTGCCCAGCAGTGGGACATATTTGGGCTGATGATGATGATTTCTACATACGCCAGTTATTATGCCCTACGTAAAAGGGGTAAACTTATAAGCTCGCCTTCAATAACATTTATTGTCTATAGCCAATAACAGGTAAAACTCTAGACTCCGTACTTTAACTGAGAATTTTAGAAAACTCAATTATGCATTTCCCGTCCCCAGAATCGATTCTAGGACCGTTTGACCACACGCCGCATACTATGTCGTGTGAGCAAAGAAGTAGAAACTTAATTTGAAACCAGGATAATTGAAATCCATTAAATGCAAAAATCATTATTATCTAAGAAGTAAGAATAAATGGAAACAATTATGGAAATGTTTCGAATTTATAAACGAATTGGAACATTAGGCGGGCCATTGCCGAAAACTTTTGTTCGTCTTCCGGCTCACCATATAATATTTAACATCGAATTAAGTTAGGAAACATTTACTTGGCATACAAATTCTGTTTTAATTTTATTGTAAGTAGTAATGACCTCGAGGTTTAGGCGCCCGGTCGAGAAGAAGTCATGCTATCAAGTATCTACATAGTTCTTAAGTTGGATTCCGGCTTTAGGTAAAAGCTTAGTGGGCTTTGAGATTGGAAACTGTTTTTTCCATTAAAAAAGGGCAAGAGGCTTGTCTCCAATTACGGGGGACTTAAAAAACTGCCCCTTAAACTGTATAAGTGTGAATGTATGTACCTATACGATATTGAGTGATCTAAAACTAACAAAGGCAATAGATAGGGTGATTACAAATACACTGACGTAAAAAAGTTTCAAAAAAAAATTAAGATTTCCTAATCGCCATAACTATTAGGTAACCTGTTTGAGTTATCGATAACGGCCTGCTGACACCTTAATATCGAAAAAGAAAACAAGACAGATTATTTTATATTATTAGCTCTAAATTACCACATGAATAAACAGGCCGTTATTGAAAGCTAGTCTACAGATAATAGGTATGGTGATTAGGCCAACGTCATATTATTTTTTTCCAGTTTTTTTAGCGTCAATGGGTTTGTAATCACCCTAGCTATAGCCTATTTTGGTTTTCGATGGCGGTCTGTTTACACGATGTATGTTAAAATATCAAGTAGGTCTTTTTTTTTCTAATATTTTTTACTAAATCGAAATAAACGAAAGCACTCGAATAAATGACAGGGAACAACGTTTATTAAAAGGAATGACATTAATCATGTACAATAGCCGTAAAGAGCTGCTTTTAAAACAATCAAGAAACACGACCAGATTACAAAAACCGTGACTCATTCAGCTTTTCATAATTCTAGGGGCCAACGAGGTTAGCCATTTAAGCGTTTAATAAGTATGGAGTATAAAAATAGGGCTACCAAGTACTAAAATAAATATTGATAAATATGAAATGAAATGCAGTCAAAATTTATCTAATTAATTTTACTTTTTTCACTAGGTACTCAATCGATATACAAATCGATAATCGTAAACGATACAATTTAAGTAGAGGTGGTATTAAGTAACCTTCAATAATGATTCCTTCACCGTTAGTGTGGGATAATTCAAATTCGATAATTTTGAGCACATTTGAAACAGCAGTCGTCGAGATATTGTTTAGACTGCCGGCCCAAATTTTTATTAACACTTCTTATTAATATGACTATCATCATCATCATCATCCATGAGCCAATGGAAGTCCACTGCTGGACTTAGGCCTGACTTCCACAGGGACCTGTTGGAAGCAGCTTGCATCCAGCGACGTCCCGCGACCTTTACTATGTCGTCCGGCCATCTTGTCGAATGTAAAAATATGACTATAAATAGCTATATTTTTACAGCCCATATACGTTTCACTGCTAGGCACGATTTTTCTCTACAGGGTTTGTCCTTAGACCACCACACTGGCCTATATCGGGTTGACGGGCTACACACTTAACCCATGTTTACCCATCGTTGCGCGAGCGCAACATTTCAAATTAGATTTTTTTTTGTTTTAAAAATAAGTAAATATATCTATGATATGTAAGCCAGTCGCGAGAAGAAGAAGTATGAGATGGATTCCAATTTTTTTATCTGGGGGCACGGCAGTGCCCCCGCCAAGTCGAGCGAAAAAGCGGCACGGCCGTACTATACTTTTCTCGAAGCAACTCAGGCCATTTTCGACACCCTATAACTTCGTTGTGGATAAACCTAGAAACCCGATTTTTTAGTTACCAAGCAAGAATGGTATAAACTCTGTATATTTCAAATTTCATTCAATTTGAACCAGTAGTTTAAGAATTATAACTAGTCAAACTTCGCAGTTTTGGTCACTCACTGACCGATCATCAAAACTCTAAGGCACTTCTAGCCGACATAGAAGCTTCAAATTTGGAACACAATTAGGTTTTAGTGTATAACTTAAGGAAAAATTATAATATCTTGCAATTTCGGTCTAGTTTTCTAGATACACAAACTGCATAAATAACTTTGTAATCCCATATAAATATATACGATTACAAAGATACATTTGCAGTAAATATATTAGTGTACCTGTATAGTATAAAATAATGGAATAATAGGTGTAGCTAGATAAGTAGGGATGGTATTGAGGTTTAGGCGTGAGGTCGAGAATCCCGGCGGTCGCGGGTACACACCCTAGGCACACTTATCTGACTTTTCGAAGTTATGTGTGTATTAGCAATGAATTAGTATTCGGGAAGAGCTTACTATAGAAATGACCCGTGGCGCAGTTGGCTAGACACCAGCTTGCGAAACGAGAGGCCGTGGGTTCGATCCCCGCACCGAGACAAATGTTTGTGTGATACACAAATATTTGTTTCGGGTCTGGGTGTATGTGAGACCGAAAAGTCTCTCGTAGTTTCTGATACCCACGACACAAGACTTGTATCTTAGTGTGGGATCAGAACTATGTATGTGACTGTTGGATGTATTTATTTATTTATTATTTATGAAGTAAGTTCTTTAAATTAAGGACTGCCTCGTGGTCTCGCGTTACATGTATGTGCCGTGCGATCTAGAGGTCCTGGATTCGATTCCCGGGTCGGGCAACGTGTTATTGGGTTTTTCCATTAGGAAATTCTCAATAGCAGCAGGGAGTCTGGAAATGTGCCCGAAAAACGGCAATAGGCTCGCCCCCTATTACGTGGGACTGAGAGGTATGTATCAACATACCTGGCGAAATGTGGGTGCAGAAATGCACCTCTGCCTACCCCATCAGGGAATATAGGCGTGAGTGTATGTATGTATGTAGCAATGAATTATCGCGTACTTTAACGGGGAAGGAAAATATCGTGAGGAAATCTGATTAATAGGGTCAAGTAATTTATTCATTTCAAAAAAACTGAGTGCGGCAGTTAATGCCGTAAATTAGTTCAAGTTATACCTCTAATAAGCTTTATGTTGTAAATTTCTGTTAGGTACATTGACAGTACCAATTTATAGTGAAAGAGAGATAAAAACTTTAAAATAGGATTAACTCCAACTGACGTATGACGCGTGCGGCCCTAAATATTTCTAACTAACGCAAAAAATAACTATAATTTTAAAATAAAGATCACGACGCGGCCGCTCTCGTCTCGTATGTAGAGGAGGAAGACTACCTACAAAAGTAAGCAAAGCTCATAAGGCAGAGAGTGGGCTTTAAGAAAATCCGTTGTTAGTACTCAAGAAGTAGAAGATACCGAAAAGAAAAAAGTAGGACTATCTACAAAAAGAAATGAGATCCCATAAAAAACAAAACTTGTAAAAAACCCCAAGTCTCGCAACTCAGTTCTTTTGCCGTAAAAAGTTTTGAGATCTATATGATACCAAGTCGATGAATTTATTCAGTCCCCGTTTAAGGGAACTTCTGTCAGTTATTATGCACTTAGCTTATCAGACACCATCTTATAGTGACCATATCAATGTTAAAAATCTTTTATGTTTTAAATAAAATAGTTTTGACTTGGCAATCGCACTAAAAGTGAGATACATTGTGTTTTCTTAAAAACTGCTAATTAAGTCATCTCAAGACTTACAGATTAATCCAGTCAGTCACTTAGGAAATATTTATTTGAAATTAATTTAAAATACGTTAACAGCCCTGAATAAGGCGACGACATTGGATTTCCTAGTAAGTTGGCGTAGTAAAAAAGAAACGCTGGTGGTAATTACCCAAAGCCCTTTCTGAGCCGGCCATCAATCATTTATTTAAGAAGGCAGCTCCGTCACGTCGTTTTATGCTATAATCGAATTCATTTCATAAAGTATTTGCATGAAAGGTGTTGGCGATGGAGCTACTCTATTTATTTCCGTAGCAACAAAATAAGTAGCACTTTTGCCCTTATTTTATTCATTTCAGGTTTTTAGATGATTTTCGTTTTTGTGTAAGCACTGTTATGTTTTTTATTTAATTTATTGAAATATTCATTGTACACATAAGATAAAAACTATGAAGTATAGTAGACTGAATTAGTACAAAAAGCCGTCTTATTGCACAAGGCGATCTATATTTACTTTGATATATATTATAATATTATATATATCTATATTTATTTTGATGACGTGAACGCAAAACTGATTGCTGATGCAATCATGAGTAATAGTAATGTGCCTTGGAACACAAAACTTTTTTGTCTGAAAATGTGCCCGAAAAATGCTATAGGCATGTGGCATTACGTGGTAATGATACATACCTTGCGAAATATGGGTGCAGAAATGCACCCCAGCCTACCTCTTCTGGGAATACAGGCGTGAGGTTATGTAGGTATGTATTGTAGTTATCATATTATGCCACCATAAAGATAGGTCTTCAAATTCTTAACTAACAATTGAAAAGTATTCAATTGATCAATAAATTCCATTCAAAAGGTTCTCATTCCGTCAACATAAATGGAATTTAAAACAGCAATAGTTTATATCATTAAACGAATGAAATTGGAGCACGACCAGTGAAATGACACGCGAATGCGATACCCTCGTTTTGTGGTTATTGAACATCGTTGCGTCCATAATGCCGGACATACCTCATTCCACAATGATTTCATTTCATTTCAAGATCGATTCAATGGAGCCACAATGACGTTGATAGAATTTTACGTTTAACTACGAGAGACTGGTAAGATTTGCAAATAGCAGACCTAGAGAAATTTGTGGATCAAAAACATTTGACGCAGAGATCGAACCAGCAGCGTCCCGATTCGCGCCATAGACTGCATTACATTTTGCTTATGGAGGTAATGTTTGATTTTACTTCATTTATTATATTATACTACTCACTAATAACTATTTTAACTCTGCAAATCCGAAGCAAACATCAAAATTTACAAGTGAAGCCATAGACATTTCGTGTTGCTGAAGGAGTTTCTTGCAGTTTCTTCTCCACAGCCATAACACGTTTCGTAGCGGCAATAGTTTAAAAAAATAGTTTAATATTGACGATTCAAAAGAACTTATAAAAGTCTATTTGAAAAAAGATGATTTTGACTTTGACTTTGACATAGCTCTTAAAATATTTCAAAGAATCGCAACAGAACAAACATTTACGATGGAGAAAAATACTGGCAAATAAAAAGCAAATTAGAGATACAGGCACAAAGAAATACTTTGCCTTGAAATTCGTTCCTACATGTAGAAGCTTTCACAATGCCATTTACGTGAGTCGACAAAACGTATGGTAATTTGGAAGCATTCAGCTACGTGACGAAGCAAGGACTTCAGACAATACAAGCTAAGGATCATTTTGTAGGCATCTGGTATTTTAAGACCTCATTATTCCTTGCCTTGTTGGTACTGCGCTATAAATTGCCTTACGGAGCATACCAATTCTATCATATTTAACTTTTAGGGGCGCAGGTGCCTTCCAATTTGCACTTTGTTGGTTTTGAAAGTCACATGACTGGTATCTTTCTGTGCGATCAAAATTATTTTAGTATTTTCAGTACTATTTCAATGCTCTATGTGCTATAGACGTCCCGGGTTCGATTTTAGCGACGGAAAGTTTTATTTATAAGAGTTTCTGTTTCGAAAATACCAATTACAAAAAAGTATAACATTGTGGTTTAAAGTATTTAAAAAATGTTAAATTAGCTTACGGATTTTAAATCTAAGAAATCGTCAGGTAAACAACGTGCAAACTAAGTCTCGGAATCACATAAATTCCGAGATATATTTTGCACGTGCACTCTGGAATTCTTTTGTATTTTTCCCGGCCAATCATAGACGATACACGAACCCCCTCTCCTTTCCTATTACTTACGACTCACTTCAGTGACTTGCTTACTGCTTGTAACTACATACGTGTTTCTCTCGATCCCACTACGATTATTACTCCTTGTTGAAGTGCGCTTGAATTGGACCTCAAAAGCAAGTAGCAGTAAGGTGACTGTAATATTTTTAGAAAAATGACGACATGCTCTCATCCTTATTACATAACATTTAAAAACATATTTGGCTTAATGTGAATGCAGAAATGCACGTCTGCCTATCCTTTCGGGAACACAAGCATAACTGAGCATGTATATTCGTATGTATACCTATGTCTAGATTTTCTGTTTCTAAAAATATTCTACAGAAAAATAATCATTGCTTGACTTTGTAAAATACCTCAATTTCTCCCGAGATAATCCAATGTGTTGAATTTGGGAAAATGTATGATATCAATTAAATTACGTGGCGTTTCATGTCCTTTTATTATGAATATGGCATAACAAATGTAATCATGGCATTTCGGAGCTTGAGTTGAGGGTATTGTGGTGCAATTTGTACAAACCGCAAGGGTTGGATAATTTTATTTACATGGATAGAGACCATCTTTATAAAGTGTAGAAACCGTAAGCAGCAGTGATGGCCTCGAGGTTTAGGCGCGCAATCGATATTTTCGGCGGTCGCAGGTTCAAACCCCAGGCACCCACCTCTGACTTTTCGAAGTTATGTGTGTATTCACAATGAATTATCACTTGCTATAACGGTGAAGGAAAAACATCGTGATAAAACCTGCACACCTAAAAAGTTCTTAGGAATTTCTTAGGTGTGAAGTCTGCCAACCCGCACTAGGCCAGCGTGGTGGACTAAGGCCTAAACCCTCTCAGTTATAGAGGAGGCCCGTGCCCAGCAGTGGGACGTATTTGGGCTGATGATGAAAACGGTAAAATTGCCGTATTTAAATTTGGTGGTTATAACAAAAACATTAAGTTTTGCAGGGAAGCAGAACTATGCAAAGCAAAGCTCTCGATTCCAATGAAAACAATTGCTCTTCTAACCTTTTCACCTTTTTACCTTTATTCTTTTAACCTTTTCGCTATTTATGCACCTACCTTTTATCTCTGCATCGCCCAAAGGTTAACTGTTAGAGAATGCCTTAGGCATTAAGTCCGCCTTTATACTAAAATGTATCAGAAGCGTGAATTACAAATGTTTCTGAAGTTTTATAATATACGAATTTCCTTAGAGATATCGGGTGCAAGTCAGGCTAACGGTTATTGGCTATTGTTGGGTTTTCTGTTAGGTGGATCTTTTCCAGAAAACGGTAATAGATCTGTCTCTGCTACGTGGATTCTAAAACATAGAACATAGAAGTGGGCGTCGAAATTCTTCTATGCCTATCCTTTTGGAGATATATGGGTGATATAATTATAGGTGTCATACTAAGACCTGATCCCTCGACGTGTGTTATTTTAAAAAGTACTCAAAAAATTCTGTGGTAAAATAAATTTTATCCAAAGGTGAATTTGATTAGAAATATATCGGTATCGAAGCCATCCCGATCCACTCCACAGTACTCGCAGATAGAACGCAGTGACCATGCAGCAAACAGTATTAGATTCTTACAAGATTTCCATTCGAATTGGAGTAACTTCCAGAGGATTTTCTTGGTTTTCGCAAATAAATTTAAAACTCGAGACATTCGGTGGATAAACCGTTAGATGTTTTGAAAACATAACCTTATCATATCTTTAGGAATTACGACTAAATTTAATAAATTATGAAAAATTATCGTGATAATAAAAAAAACTGAATTTTCATTATTTATTAAATTTAGTCGTCATTCCTAAAGTATATGATAAGCTTAAATGTTCCCTAGATACTAGGTGTTTGAGAACTAATTGCTTGACACTGAAATGGAACCGTTGAGACCATAAATTCTTTCTATTCTGTTGTACTATGTCACTGTCTACTCAGGACTATCCTTCCTTAATTCATCATCATCAGCCCGTATACTTCTAACTGCTGGGCATGGGCCTCCTCTACAACTGAGAGGGTTTAGGCCCTAGTCTACCACGCTGGCTTAGTGCGAGTTGGCGGACTACACATCTAAGAAATTTCTAAGATCTTTTAGGTGTGCAGGTTTCATCAAGATGTTATCCTTCACTTTTAAAGTAAGTGATAATTCATTGTGAATACATGAATCATCCTCAATTGAGCTTCGTAAAAATGGGCACCCTGCGTGGATATTTTTCGCGCTTATGTAGTAAGTAATCTTGAAATCCGGAGCACCTCTCTTGACTGATGTTACTCCGCCGTTCTTACGAGTGGCGGGTGGGGCCTCTCTCGCTCAAGTTTGATGGCTGCCCATGGAAAACTTTAAATTATCTGCTCAAAAACAGCCCGTTACTTAAAACTACGATATTGGTGTTTATGAAGTATTTGCATAAATACATACATAACCTCACGCCTGTATTCGCCGAAGGGGTAGGCAGAGGTGCATTTCTGCACCCACATTCCGCCAGGTATGTATCAGTCCCACGTAATAGGTGGCGAGCCTATTGCCGTTTTTCGGGCACATTTCCAGACTCCGTGCTGCTTCTGAGAATTTCCTAATGACAAAACCCAATAACACTTTGCCCGACCCGGGAATCGAGTCCAGGACCTCTAGATAGCATGCCACATGTGTACTCGTGTCGTGAAACTACGAAGGAGTCAAAAAGAGTAAATGTACTTTTTCATGGGCTCAATTATATTAGTAATACGTATCCCTTGTGTGACTCTGCATTATTGATTATATTGTTACCTAAAATCACATTTTGGCTTATCGTGAGAGTTAAAGCGACGCGGCAAAAATAATACAGTTGATACAAAAATACAAATCATAAACTCGCAAATTTATCGTCGATTGCTTCTTTATGAAAGCTAAAACAAAATAAACATGAAGAAAAATCCTGTGCGTGTTCGTAATCTATAAAGACAACATTTTAGTTCTCACCGAGGAAAGGTCACGGCTAATTCCTAATTGATGAGTCTACTACCAAATATTTTAGATATCATATTAGGGTCCATTATACCGTCTGGATCCAATGGGCGTTTTAACACCAGGTCTATAAATATGTATACTATTATTTATCAATTGAGAGGGGTGGCGTCATAGTCTAGCTTAACAATTGTATATCTTCAGAGGCAGATTTTTAAACTTTTCTGCAATAGCATTCAACTATCATCATCATCATCATCAGCCGAAAGACGTCCACTTCTGGATATAGGCCTCCCCTAAAGACTTCCAAAGCGCTCGGTTAGAAGCGGCCTACATACAGCGGCTTCTCGCGATTTTCGTGACATCGTCGGTCCACCTTGCGGTTGAACGTCCAACGCTCCGCTTGCCGGCTTCAACTATAATATATCTTATCTAAGCAGTGATGGGCTCGAGGTTTAGGCGCGTGGTGGAGAATTTCGACGGTCGCAGGTTCAAACCCCAGGCACACACCTCTGACTTTTCGAGGTTATGTGTGTATTCACAAAGAATTATCACTTGCTTTAACGGTGAAGGAAAACATCGTGATGAAACCTGCACACCTAAAGTTCGTAGGAATTTCTTAGGTGTGTAGTCCGCCAACCCGCACTAGGCCAGCGTGGTGGACTAAGGCCTAAACCCTCTCAGTTGTAGAGGAGGCCCGTGCCCAGCAGTGGGACGTATATGGGCTGATGATGATGATGATGATATCTTATCTGAGACGATATACCAAGGTTGAGAGCTTATCACTCCGGCAATTATCAACATGACTCACTTGTTGAGGTCTCTTCTTACGGCGACAAGTAGAAAGAGGCTTAATATTCAGTTCGCAATGCTGATAGTTCACTTACATTGAGTTTTTCTCAATTTTTTAAATGAATCTAAGGTAAGTAATCCTGGAACGCGGATCATCATCATCAGCCCATATGCGTCCCACTGCTGGGCACGGGCCCCCACTACAATTGAGAGGGTTTGGGCCTTAGTCCACCACGCTGGTCTAGTGCGAGTTGGCGGACTACACACCTAAGAAATTCCTAAGAACTTTTAGGTGTGCAGGTTTTATCACGATGTTTTCCTTTACCGTTAAAGTACGTGATCTCCAGCTAAGCCAATAACAAATAGGCTGTCAATTGGCGAATAAAATGGGAGTCAATAAGTCAAAAAACATCATAACAATTGATCTCATTAGGTATCCAAAGGTTGATTGAAATAACTATCAGTAAACAGTTGGATCGACTGTTTGTCTGGCGCTTCCCATTATCTTGAATTCAAAGGGGTGAAAAAGGTATCGTAACAAAGAAAATCTGTTAATGTTTTTCACTGATTGGAGTATTGAGTGCGAATATTATTGTGGACATTATTGAACATTTTCGCATTGTTTTTGTCTTTATTTTATTCTAATCCCTAGCACATACTTTGGAATTATCCAAGCTGTAAGTGTATTCAAAATAAAATAACACTTTTTTACGGTGGAGAAAAACATCGTGAGTAGTCAAAGAATTATTTTCAGTGAATTTCTTAAGTATATGTTGTAGTTTACCGACCTACGCTAATCCAGCGTGGTGGAGTAAGGTCTTATCAACCTTAGACGTAGAAAAGGCATGTATTTAGTAATGGAACGTACGTGGGCTGATATCAACGTACATTTAAAGTCAACCACGCCAATTGAATTAACTGAATGACTGGCTTTCTCTCATCTAAAAAATGAATAAAAGAAAGTCTTGTATCCAGCAGAATTATGCAAATTAGCTGTTTATCTATACAAATAAATAAAATTGGAGTGTCTGTTTGTGATATTGAAATAACCGCTTTTTAATAAATGTATATGGATGTATACACGGTACATATACCAAAATAACGTATTTTTACAATTTTTGTCTGCCTGTCTGTCTGTCTGTTTGTTCCCGCTAATCTCTGAAACGGATAGACCGGTTTTAACGGGACTTTCACTGGCAGATAGCTAATGTAATAAGGAGTAACTTAGGCTACGTACATATAAATACAATTTTAGTGTCTGTTTGTAATACTGAAATAACCATTTTTACTACATGTATATATGAATATATATGTATATACGGTACATACATTAAAATAACATTTTATACAATTTTTATCTGTCTGTCTGTCTGTTTGTTCCCGCTAATCTCTGAAACGGGTGGACCGATTTTAACGGGACTTTTATTGGCAGGTAGCTGATGTAATAAGGTGTCACTTAGGCTACGTTTATTTTAGATAAATTATTTTATTTTAGAAAAATAAAGTAATGTTGCAATGTCTAAGTACTGTTCAGTACCGCGCGCAGCTCACGCGCATGCCCAGCTATTGTCAATCTTATATATACATCTTCTAAACATATGTACATCTATACAAATAAATAAAATTGGAGTGTCTGTTTGTAATATTAAAATAACTGCTTTTTAATAAATTCATATGGATGTATACGCGGTACATATACCAAAACAAAATAACGTTTGTTAAATTTTTTGTCTCTGTCTGTTTGTTCCGGCTAATCTCTGAAACGGGTGGAGGAGATAGCTGATGTAATAAGGAGTAACTTAGACTACTTTTAGTTTAAAATTTTTCTTATTAAAAATTAATTTTCCGCGCGGACGAAGTCGCGGGCACAGCTAGTATATAATAATAACAAACACGCCCAACAGGCATATACACAGTTCTGACCCCACACTAAGATTCTTATGTCGTGGATATCAGAAACTACGAGAGACTTTTCGGTCTCACCCGTAAAAAGTATTTGTGGATCACACAAATATTTGTCTCGGTACGGGGATCGAACCCGCAGCCTCTAATTTCACAAACTGATGTTTAGCCAACTACGCCACGGACGCTGCTGCGAACTCTAACTCTCGTTATAAAAATAACATGAAAGATATATCCATATACCAAGTTATTATCACGGCATCAGGTAATCCACAAGGTGTTGAAACATATAATCAGTCTGAATAAAATTCCAGGACTGTTAGGTAATAGATAAGCTGGAGACTTTCAGAGCTCCTATTTAAGCCTTTTATCTAGACATGAGCGTTAGTGAAGTTAAACCTAGTGCCTCAAGTTGGGATCTAAATCGTGTTATTTAGAATAAATAATTCAGCCTAGGAGATGGAAAGTTGAAATGTTGAATACTCTCGTACATTTTCGTTAAGTTTAGACCAAAATTCTGAACTAAAGGAATTTGGATAATAGAATAAGCTATTTTTTTACATATTTTAGATGTCTATTATATAGTGAGAGGGTGAGACCCTCATCCCTCTCAGTTGTAGAGGAGGCCCGTGCCCAGCAGTGGGACGTATATGGGCTGATGATGATGATTATATAGTGAAACCTAAGAGATCTTTGATCAACCGTCTTAGTTGTAGAGGAGGCACGTGCCCAGCAGTGGGGCATATATGGGCTAATGATGATGATCTTTGTTGTCTACACCGACCGTAAAATTATTACAAACAATTTTTAGATGATCTGTCTCATTTGAAATGTTTTTTTTTTTTTTTTTTTTTATTCTGGCACGGCAAAGTGACTCCATTGTACCTGATGGTAAGCATGTGTGTTATGGAAATAAGAAAAATAATTTTAGTATTCATACAATCACAACGTCATGAACTTATTACGCTATGGCCGTTAGAAGATGAGGAGTTGTCTATTATAATGGTAAACTTTGAAAGTCATCAAAAAGAAAAACAGTAGAAATAAAGTCAAAACTAACTCACCACTAATATGTACAGCGATCGCCGGTGGCATAACAAAAATGCCAACCAGCAAGTCAGCAACAGCCAGACTCGTCACAAAACAGTTGGTCACCGTCCGCAACCGCTTCGTGGTCACCACAGCGGATATGATCAGCGTATTACCGATCACTGTTACAACTATCAGCACACACAACACAATAACCACACTTATTTCTATACTATCATAGTCGCTTTTGCTATAGCACTCTTCAACGGTAGAATTGTCTAAGAGGCATGTTTGGTTGATTTTATCGTCAGATCCTGATACTACATGGTAAACGTTCGCTGTTAGGTTGTATTGTTCGTTCTTGTCGCTTTCTATGACGATTTCTGTCTCTATGGTCGTCGCATTCCATTGTGCGCTGTTGTCTATGGATTTCATGAGATCACACAGGTTTTCGACTGCCCGTAGGTGCGGTTTGTGATAGCATTTTCTGGAACAAAAGGAGAATATTTAATATTTGAGTAAATATAATAATAATTAAATCTGTATGTATGTACACATACATATATACATTTTTCTATTGAATATTTTAAGCTGCTCGTGTTATAAAAATGGAAGGAGATTTTTCTCGAATGTTCACTTATCAAGTCACCCATACATAATGCGGCAACAGTTGGCGAGAGCAATCGGAACAGTCTTTGTTCGTACGTGATACGGAAGGCAATTAGAAGCGACGACGCTTCTTATCTAGAACCCGACCAAGAGAAATATGTGTGGCTTCTGCACTGAATGTAGACTTTTCTTGCATTTAGAAACAATAGGGTTTTTAGAAACTAGCTAAATCTCCTTTTCGAGTTGGTATATAAGAAAAATAACTGACCCAATAAATTATATTCATTTTATATATTTTCTATGATTAGGCTTCAATATTTTGTTATTTTTTTATACGACACGGCAAAACGACAGTTCTGTAACTGATTGTATACAATGCCGATTTATTTGTATTGTATTCACAATGAATTGTCACGTACTTTAACGGTGGAGGAAAAGGTTTTTGGTTAATAATTGGCAAAATCACAATATAATATCAAAACGGCACGTAACAATATGTAGTTTACAGTGTATGCTAAATGGAGGCGACTGTTAAGTACTGTCAAATATTATTACGAAAAATTATAATTTAAAATATATACAGGTATGCTTTGCAATCTAATGTTTCTGGTTTCAATCACCGGGTCAGGCCGTATTATTAAGTTTTACCATTGGAAGTTCTTAGTAGTAAAACGGCAATAGGCTCGAGCCTTATTACACGGGTCATAAACACAATTGGCGGGATACCGGCGTGTGTGTAATGTGTATGTATGTAGAATTAAATTAATGATATAAATCAACCAGGGGCGATACTTCCATCATCATCAGCCCATATACGTCCCACTGCTGGGCACGGGCCTCCTCTACTATTGAGAGGGTTTAGGCCTTAATCCACCACGCTGGCCTAGTGCGGGTTGGCAGACTACACACCTAATAAATTTCTAAGAACTTTTAGGTGTGCAGGTTTCATCACGATGTTTTCCTTCACCGTTAAAGTACGTGATAATTCATTGTGAATACACACATAACTTCGAAAAGTCAGAGGTGTGTGCCTGGGGTTTGAACCCGCGACCGTCGAGATTCTCGACTGCGTGCCCAAACCTCGAGGCCATCACGACTTTATACTTCCATACAAGCCCTAAAGCCCAGATTGCCTGACACAGTTCCAAATAATAATCTTTAAATCTTTGTTTAACAAAAGCAATTTGCCATATAAATGACCCCACAATAAAAAATCATAAACTGATGAGATATTAACCATAACACGACCATCCAAATGTTGACTGCTTCTCGAAATAATACCGCCAATATACCACTTGTAATCACGTTTAATCCTTCTTTTCTTCGTTTACAATTGTTCCGTCACTATCGTACACAACCGTCCGCCATTTCAAAATCAATGTTGCCAGTTATATATTTATACAAATCAAATATATTAAACTGCTTAAAGACTATTACTTGTCCTGCTAATTGAAGACATGTCGTGTAAGTTGATGTTTGTGTGTATGTATAATATGTATGTATGTATGTATGTATGCAAGTATGTATGTTTGTTTAAGTATATATATGAATATTTATTTATATGTTCTATCATATTTATTTATATATTATACCAGTACACTTCGGCTACCTTTCATCTCTCTTCCTGCATCTCCATCCCAGGTTGCCTGTAAGAGATCGCCACGCGCGATAAGGCCGCCCATTGTACTTCTCTAGTTCTCTGTACTCCTTAGTTTTAATGTTGTGTGTACAATAAAGTTTTAAATAAATAAATAAATATATTTACATTTACACTTTTATATAAAATAATGAAGTAATTAAAATGAGATAATTTACAAACAGACATAGGTACATATAATATGATGAAGTCTGTTATCATAAATAAATTTTGGAATTTGCAAACACGCATTAATGTTGCCAGATTATTTTTAAACAAATCAATAAATCAAATAGTTGTATACATTAAAAAAAGGATAATTTAAAAATATAATATGATGAAACCTGTAATTGCTAACACAAAGAAGAAAAGAAGGTGGTTTTTATACGTATCTTAAAACTTACGGCAGGAACAAGGAAGATGATAAATAAGAATAATTGCTAATCCTATAAAGCAAAAGGGATTTATTATTCATTAAAGAATATTTTACGGCCCACGAATAGATTTTATCGCGTTAAGTAATTTATAAACTAGATGGATGTTGCTGACTGCGGATAAATTGCTCTCGCTGCGCGTGGGCGCGGGTTCACATCCATGTTTGATTTTGATTAATACTCTGTTTTATCTGTTATTTTGCGAACCATTTCCACAATTTAAAACAAGTTTTTGCCTGCGACTTCGTCTGCATATATACCTTCGAATTGAGTCTAAATGTAATATAACGGCGGAGACACCTGTTGTTTTTCCATTTTTTATGAACTCATTTTTCTGGTATAAAAAAGTTATGCCTAAACGGCGATGTCGTGGGACTGATACATACCTGGAGAAATGTGGGTGCATTAATGCACCTCTGCCTACCCCATCGGGGAATGCAGGCGTGAGGTTATGTATGTACCTATGTATGTAAAAATGTAATATTTTAAGGGTTACAGCAATTGTCACTGAGAAACGATAAAAAAACAAGTGAGCGTAACAGTCACTTTCGCATTTTAAATGTTCAATTAGAAAAAAAAAGGATTACCTACTGTGTGTTTAATTTTTTATTGCTTGATGGATCCGCGGCTTATTCGCGTATATTAGACAGAGCAATGATGGCCTCGAGGTTAAGGCGCGCGGTCGTGAATTTCGGCGGTCGCAGGTTCAAACCCTAGGCACACACCTCTGACTTTTCGAAGTTATGTGTGTATTCACAATGAATTATCACTTGCTTTAACGGTGAAGGAAAACATCGTGATAAAACCTGCACACCTAAAAGTTCTTAGGAATTTCTTAGGTGTGTAGTCCGCCAACCCGCACTAGGCCAGCGTGGTGGACTAAGGCCTAAACCGTCTCAGTTGTAGAGGAGGCCCGTGCCCAGCAGTGGGACGTATTTGGGCTAATGATGATGAGACAGAGAACACGATATCTCGTCAGCCGTGGGATCGATTCCAAGGCGCACATTTATAATATTTCAAATATATGTGAATAAAGTGCATGTATGTGTGTGTATTGCCAGTTATAGACTGTACACAGCAATAGACCTAAAAATTCAAATGATGGTTATTACAATATTTAAACTTTTCTAGAAAATTTGTTCCTTCGTGCAGTAATATTAAGAAAAACTGAACCAACTTACAGTATTGTCAGTCAGTGAAACGTTTTTCACTTGACCGACTTTTCTTTTAAACTTTCATTCGCGAAGCAAAGTTTTACCGCGTTCGGGAAAGTGAAATAGAAATGAGTTCAATGTTTTAATTTCATGATTAGTCATATTCAGGGAACTCCGTCAGGGCGTATGGAAGAAAACGCAGTTCTTTTGCTGCTTTTTCCGCTTTCTTTCCTGTGGTAAAGATGAGAAAGAAAAAAGAGAAACAGAAAACCTTTCACCGCCGCGTTGGTCCTTCGACACATGTGCAATGTACGATTAATATGGTTCTAGATTGCTAGGTTCACGCAAATTGGTTTTGAGTTCCTCCATAGGATGATTCTATCGCGCCACGGAGTCGAAAAATAAAAAAAACAGCTGCCGTAATGTGTGTGTAGAAGTACACCTATAACTAACCTTTAATATTTTTTTAGAAAATACATAAAATAAGCATCTATACAGGGTGTATACAGACCATGAACGAAAACTAAGACAGGCAACAGCCACTGTCATTAAAAATACCGTGGCATTAAAAACAATCCCGGCAAAAAAATAAAAAAAATACGTTTTCCTTATAACCACGAGTATTAAATGTATGTAGTATATAAGCATATACATATATGTATATAAGCATAGCCTCAGGAAAATAGCGGGCCCAACATGGTCTCGAACAGCAAAAAACAGGACAGAATGGCGATCTTTAGAGGAGGCCTTTGTCGCAAGACAAGTTGAAGAATAAAATTACCGTTTACCTAATTGAAATAACGCTTCATTATATGTATTAGTTAGGTTCATAAAATTAGCATAAAATCCTATAGTTTAAAAATTAAGAGTACAATATATATAGTAGTCAATAGTACCTACAATAGTTAATAAGTTAATAATAAGGTTAAATAAGTAATTGTAATATCTGAAACTAAGTTCAACAATAAAGGCTTTTTATTTATTTTAATTATTTTATATAAGTATATAAATACCTACATAAACGGTCAGTATTGACCATTTATGAAAGGTATAAGTGTATTTCTGAGGAAGTTTAGCTATGAAACAAAACAAACATAGATAAAAAGCAAAATCAGAATTTTTCTGAGATCTAGAACCTAATATAGAATTCTCCATATTAAAGCTATTCTATACGCGGAATTTCAAATACAGAATATTACTGCATTGCACAAGCACTGGATATGTGTCAGCAATGTTCGTTTTATAATGAACTGGGAATTCCGCACTAGAATATTTTTTACTGTGCGGTTGTTAAAACTTTATTTGATCTGGAGTGTGATATAAAAAACTGATAGATAAAAAAAAGTAGTTTTGTACACAAGTAGAAATATACGAGTACGTTCATCATCATCAACGCATATACGCCCCACTGCTGCGCACGGGCCTCCTCTACTACTGAGAGGGTTTTGGCCTTAGTCCGCCACGCTGGCCTAGTGCGGGTTGGCGGACTACAGACCAAAGAAATTCCTAAGAACTTTTAGGTGTGCAGGTTTCGAAAATCAGGTTCCTTCACCGATATAATTCGTGATAATTCTTTGTGAATACACACAAAACTTCGAAAAGTCAGAGGTGTGTGATTCTCGACCGCGTGCCTAAACCTCGAGGCCATCACGACATCTACGTTATTCCAGCAATATTTTAGTTTAACGTAATATAAGGTAATAGGGTCCTGCTTTTTGGGTACATACATTTCTAGGCTCAGAGCTCCTTTGAGAATTTTTTAAAGAAAAACTCCATAATCGAATTGAACCCTGGATCACGCTTCCGGTATGCTTCTCTATATTACATTATAATCTATGTAAAACGTTTATTATACGATACACAATTTCATGTCCATTTAATTTGACCATGATAAATAGATAATGAAAAAAAGTTATTTATCGACTGGCTCCCAAAGAATTTAATTAAGAAAGACTTGAGAAATGAGGTCGTAAGATATTTGCTTATGTTTGCAGAAAAAATTGCGTATATTAAAAATTTATTCCAGTATTTGCTTATGAGACTGAAACTAGAAATGACAGAAATATGACTGTTACTGCACGTTTCTATTCTTATCTATTATTTTATATTATTTTCATATTACAGTTAATCAGTATAGTTCACTGCGCAACGTTGATCCAGCGGCATAAGTTTGTAGGTCAGTAATGTGTTGGGATTTTCCTATATATTTTTTAAAAGAATTTTTCTAAAATTTTCGCCATAAAATATATCTGGTCACTATAAATGGAAATTGATCAGCCGTCACTAATAAGCAAAGTTATATAATACCGCTTTTAACCAGACTACTTGCTCGGACTTCGAAGAAAATTCGCTATTTTTGTTCATGGGTGCTCGTGAAAAGCTCTCAGGCTTTCCTCTTGATTCTCTTTTTGTCGTTTTCATAGTTAATTATTATGTGACTTCCAAAATGTAGCAACTATTTCCTCGAATTTGAAACTACAAATGTATATTAGTAACCACTTCATGATCATCAGCCCATGTACGTCCCACTGCTGGGCACGGGCCTCCTCTACAATTGAGAGTGTTTAGAGGCCTTAGTCCACCACGCTGGCCTAGTGCGGGTTGGCGGACCACTTCATCCTTTCTATTACGCAATTTCATTCCTATTGTCAACTTTTACTATTTTTCTCGCCACTATAGAACTGTCGCACTTGATAGTAAATACTAAATCTAAATTAATATTGACTTTTTAAAAAAATGCTAGAATTATAAATAAAGATGTCAAAAACAAAAAAAAATATGCACTTAATAACACGATTTATTTAAACCCACACCCGGCTTCGAAGGACCAGAAAAAAGATGAAAAGATTATCCAAAAATAACCGTCAAGAGCGGCTTCCTGGGTATTGGAGTATTTGAGGCGGAAAAAATTGTCGCAGCATTATGCTGGCTTAACGCCCAAGGGCGCTTATGAGACGATCAAAGCTGTCAACCGTTTCATCAGTTTTATCCAAATGTCTTTGGCACAAAAAGTCTTGAATGCATATTTTTCAGGAAACGTAAGAATAATAGGAAAATGTCATTGAGTAATGCGTTTTGTGAGGTTATGTCTGCGTTGTGGAAATAAATTGAAATTTGGAGGGTAGATACCGGCCAAGAAATGGTTGATAAATATTTACTGGAATTAGATGACTAATGGAATTGTTTTGATAAAATTTCCAAAAGATTTTATATCCATGCTTAATGGTGGATAAACGGGTACGCACACTTTTTAAGGTCATACCGACATTTATAACAATTCTCTACGCACTTTGTATACGAGTATGTATCGTAAGATTGAAGATATTGAACCGTATCTTTTTTTTATATAATGGCACGGCAAAGTGACCCCATTGCACCTGATGGTAAGCGTAATGGAGTCCAGAAAAAGTGCCGACCAGCGACAGATCATCTCCCGTTGGTCGACACAATCATGCCGGCCGAATACCTCTTCACCTTTCTTGTGAAGAAGTTTGGGGGACTAATGACATGGTGATCAAAGGACCGACCGCGACAAACCGGCCAAAAAATGCCGACACGGTCATCCTTCCACCATAATTGAAGCCCCCCGAAAACCAGTATCTACACAAATATTTTTTGTAGGAGAATCTTTTATCAACCCGCATTAGATTAATTTCAATTTTGTAATTACTACACAGTTCCTAATTCCATCTATATATCAAACGAATCCATCAGCCAATGGAGGTCCACTGCTGGACATAGGCCTCTCCTAATGACTTCCATAAGGACCTGTTGGAAGCAGCCTGCATCCAGCGACGTCCCGCGACCTTTACCAGGTCGTCCGACCATCTTGTCGGAGGACGACCCACGCTGCGCTTTCCTGTACGTGGCCTCCACTCGAGAACTTTTTGGCCCCAATATATCAAATATCAAAAGAATACAAGTGTTTTAAATACACAAGGCGTTCTTATTCCCGCGGAATAAATATGCGGCGTGTGATCAAGAGTTCCTAATGAGTTTTTAAATTAGAAATTTTTCAGCAGCAGCACGAACTCTGAAAGTTCGTCTGAAAAACGGGAATCGTTCTCTGTAACGTGAAACTTTAATCACATCTGGTGAAATCTGGGTGTAGGAGTATAATTTCGGGGATACAGGTATGTATGTAGCAGTGGCGGTACTTCCATAGAATCCCAAAAGTCCAGTTTACCTTAAATAATTCCGAATAATAATATTTAATCTTTAAATCTTTATTTAAGCATACAGGTAATTATGTATGTATGTAGCAGTGGCAGTACTTCCACAGAATCCCAAAAGCCCAGTTTACCTTTAAAAAATTCGAATATTAATCTTTAAATCTTTATTTAACAAAAGCAATTTGACTTACAAAAGAGAATATGCTGACTCCACAATAAACAATTATAAACTAGACATTACACAATTAACGTGTAACGCTTTTGGGCTTTCATGGAAGTACCGCCACTGGTATGTGTAGCTCTGTGTGTGTTTCTTTTTTCTATCTACACCTTTTCTGTACACACGACGCAACCGTCAGCTATGTTATCACACGAGATTTTAATTTTCCGCTTCAATAGCTCGAAAATATTAAAATCCATCATTTCATTGGCACGGAAAATTTTCACCGTTAAAAAAATCACATTTCATACAACAATAAACAGGGGTAAAGATTGATATTATCCTTTGAAACGATATCGTTGGTTATTCTGATATGTTGGAGTTTTCACTTCTGCCGGCACTCTAGGAGTGTCACCCGTTTTTTTAAACTCCGAGCTGTTACTGAGAATTTCCTAATGGAAAAACCCAATAACACTGCTCGACCTGGAAATCAAAACCACGCACGGCATACGACATACGTTTAACACTGCACAATAAAATGTCTACCCAAAACCCCGCGCTCCAAAGATTTATACGCAACATGAAATCCCGATGAAATATCAATGAAATCACACGGCGGTTGCTCTTAAAGAACAAATCGGTTCTCTGGCCCGGAGGGAAAGGGCACTCAATTCAGTTACCCCTTTTTGTGCAAATGTAAAATTAGGCGGCGATGTGGGACCGGAGGTCTATTGTCAATTCGATTTCGAATGACGTTAATAGACAAAATCGAAGTGGGATAACGTATTTCGATTCTGTTTTTACGGTGTTCATTCGGGGTGTGTGGAGTGTTATTGAATTTCGTTCAATAACAGTCACATAGATTTTAAGGTGTCGATAGAGTATAAGAAAGTGCTAGGGACTTTTGGTTTAACAATCATAGCCGAAACAAATGTTTGTGGATCACAATTTGTGCATCTTACAGGTCGTTGTCTTTACGATTATATATATGGCTTTCGGGTGTATTTATTTAGTATGGTTTGTTTAAATGTATAGTGATACCAAAATGTTATTCTAAAACATTTTTATGAAACCTGTACACTTAAAAATTCTTAGGAATTTTTAAGGTGTGTAGTCCGCCAACCCGCACTGGGCCAGCGTGGTGGACTAAGGCCTAAACCCTCTTAATGATAGAGGAGACCCGTGCTCAGCAGTGGGGCGTATATGGGCTGATGATGATGATGATGAATTTGCTTTTTAATTATATCAGTAAGTTTTCGTGCTTTGGTCACAATTCCAACTGGTTTTTTAATCGCCTTTGTTTTCAATTTTCCAAACTCTGGCGACTGTCTAGCTGAATCCAATCAATACCCGGGAAAAAAGTTATTGGTTTTATCTATTAAGAAACTCTTGGTAGACACACGTGGTCTTAGGTATCCCAGTACAGTACTAGTAGTAGCGTTTAAGACCTAGGTACATGATTAGGAGCGAACCTCCTAACGTTTGTTTCGCCGGGTCTTCTCAGTCAGGGTCGCGTTTGGATCCGGTGGTACCATTAAAATAATACGTGACGTTTCGGAAATACACAAGGTCCATCTCGTTATTTACTTTAAAATAATAATAATAAGATATTATGTATTTCCTGATGAAAACTAAAAATAAATTATAAAAAAAACCGTAAATATTTTTGTCCAAATTATATAAAATGAACCATAGTTAAATTATAATGTAATAATAAAAGATTTTTCTTTTCTGTATTGACTTGTCATAAGTGTTATATGATTGCCTACGTGACCAAATAAAGCAATTTCATTTCAATTTTATTTCATTTTCGAGCACGTATATAAAATTTATTTTATTTATTTGGGCCATAAATAAGAACCGTCGGTACAAAGATATAACTTGCACCTAACCAGATTTTACGTAACGACATATCCACAGAGATATTTTTAAAGACACTTTTGCACAAAGAATATCTTCCGGAGACGTCCCAAGTTTAACAATCCTCCGCAGACGTGAGGAACTCCTAAAACGAACGTAAATTTCATACTCTTCTGGAACATTTACATACAAAATCGTCGAGTTTGGTCAATTCTACCGAGTCACTTCTTGAGTAAACTTGGGCGCTAAAAACAACAGAAGTGTCGTTTCACTTACAAACACTTTAAATTAGTTTGCAAACATAATTCTGAGATGTTTCATTCCGACACGCGTATCTCTCAGATTTTTTTATTGCTCAACATGAACACGCCTCGTAATGTTTAGAGAAATTCTAAGAATGAGTAAGCTTATGTAGACGGCTCTGTAAGTATTGCGTCAGACTGTCTAGGTATTGTATTTGTTATACTAAGTTTTAACGCGGCAAAAGTAGGTATCACACTTAAACTTACAACTCGTGTATTGTTTGTATAAGAACCAGAGAAGTTACACACATACATACATACATACATAAACTCACGCCTGTATTCCCCGAGGGGGTAGGCAGAGGTGCATTTCTGCACCCACATTTCGCCAGGTAGGTATGTATCATTCCCACGTAATAGGGGGCGAGCCTATTGCCGTTTTTCGGGCACATTTCCAGACTCCGTGCTGTTGCTAAGAATTTCCTAATGGAAAAAATCCAATAACACTTTGCCCGACCCGGGAATCGAACCCAGGACCTCTAGATCGCACGGCACATACTTGTACCGCGAGACCACGAGGCAGTCTAAGAGAAGTTACACAAAAATAATTTTCAGAACCATCCACATATTTGCGAACCAGTAAATAATCGGGTTAGGAGATTGAATCCGTAAACTTGCGTTTCGTAGTCTGGTTAATGATAATGCGCCACGTAAGCCATCAAAAGAGGAGAAAAGGGGATCGAAAAAAGTATACTGTGGCTTTATATTTGGTTAATAAATCATATCAGAACATCTATAACATTTTTGACCTTGAACGCTTCATTTTAACAGTTTTGTCTTAGCGGTTTTCTTAAATTTTAATATTGGCATTAAATTGTAGTCATTTATCATTATCAGCCCATATGCATACGTCCCACTGCTGGGCACGGGCCTCCTCTACAACCGAGAGGGTTTAGGCCTCAGTCTACCACGCTGGCCTAGTGCGGGTTGCTGGACTACACACCTAAGTTTCTGAGAACTAACTAAGTAACACCTAAAGTGTTCAGGTTTTGTTTTATATATATAGGTTTTAGTCAAAATGCCGGTGTAGATTATATGTTACGGTCCCAACCGAAATGTACGTTACGGGATGGACAGCTAGAAACACTGGCATACCCCTTTCATTCATTCCTGTAAGCTACAAAGGGACTTTAATAGCTTTCCTCTCCTAAAAAAGGATCAGGACTCACGCCTGTATTCCCTAAAGGGGTAGGCAGAGATGCATTTCGGCACCCACATTACGCCAGGCATGTATCAGTCCCACGTAATAGAGGACGAGCCTATTGCCGTTTTCCGGGCACATTTTCAGACTCCGTGCTGCTACTGAGAATTTCCTAATGGAAAAACCCAATAACACTTTGCCTGACCCGGGGATAGAACCCCAGACCTCTAGATCTCACGGCACGTACTTGTTCCGCGAGACCACGAGGCAATCACGATATAGATACTCGTACACTATATAACGTTTGTCTGTTTAACTACGGCTGTAAAATTTAAACTAATGGACCATAATACAGTAAGTAATTTCTCTTGTTAATCTGTGGCCGCGGGACTAGTAAGCCAGATATATTGCTAAACCTCTTGTTGCTACATAAATCTCGAAGGGCTAGCTTAAGAGCCCTCAGCGGCCAAACCGTTAAGTTGGTAAGGTCCAAACGACCTTAAGGGAGAAGGTCAGTATGTAAATTGAGGTCGGTTACAACTACCGGGATTATTTGTGCACTTAATTGGAATTATTATAGGTACTACAAGAGTATAACTGGTTGAGAAGCGTAGATTTTTGCGATAAATTATTTTACTAATCTCTATGTATGATACATAATAACTGCCTCTGTGACGTAATTAACTACCGAGACCATTAAAAATAACTGTATGGTCCACAAGAATTTGTTGTATGACCGAAAAGCCTACACACATATACACACACACACACGCAGACTCACTTGTTCAAATGTCATGCATTTCTGCACGCTCGTCAAGCCAGCTAGTGCTTTTAAATGCTACGTAATAGTGGATGAACACAATAATGGAAGAATCTACTAAGAATTTTACAATGAAAAAAAAAATAACACTACCCCATCAGGGCGTCGGTCCCAGAATCACTAGATCATCATCATCAGCCCATTAACGTCCCACTGCTGGGCACGGTCCTCCTCTATTACTGAAAGGGTTTAGGACTTAGTCCACCACGCTGGCCTAGTGCGGGTTGGCGGACTACACACCTAAGAAATTCCTAAGAACTTTTAGGTGTGCAGGTTTCATCACGATGTTTTCCTTCACCGTTACGTGATAATTCCTTGTGAATACACACAACTTGGAAAAGTCAGAGGTATGTGCCTGGGGTTTGAACCCACGACCGTCGAGATTGTCGACCGCGTGCCAAAACCTCAAGACCATCACTAAATCGCACGGCACATAATCCGCGGGATCAAAAGAACATAAAAATTTTACCCTCAAGGACTTGTGTGTAGCTGTGTGTGTGAATTATTATAATAATATAGTATGTAACCACTTTACAAATTTCAAATAATCATATAACAAAACAAACCCAACAAGCGAACTGTTTATAAAATGAAAACACTTTCATAAAAAGCGCTCAACACGCTCCTATACCGTTGAATTGTCAGCTGACGTTTCCAACTTTTTATGAGCCGTGTCAGTCAAAACGTATTGTATCAAAACACAACATGCGAAACAGGCCTCGTGGATGTTACGTAAAAGTTATATAGAATGTATATAAGATGGTTAGTTATCCAAGAAGCATGCGAATTGTATTTTCTTTAAGCCCACGTCTCTCCTTCATCGAATGTTTTTGATCAAGTTTTTTTATTTATAAATGATATTATAAGTGTTCCTTTGTTCTCTTGAATGTACGTTGTAAATGCTCCTTTTTATTTTATGTTATTTTTTTCTTTGAATTGTTGTTTTTATCCTTACTAATATTATAAATGCGAAAGTAACTCTGTCTGTCTGTCTGTCTCGCTTTCCTGCTAAAACTACTGAACCGATTTACATGAAATTTGGTACACAGATAGTTTAGACCCTGAGAAAAGAAATTGGCTATTTTTTTTCCTGGAAAAGGGGTTTTTGGTCATTGAAAATCAGCGCTGTGCCATGATTCACGTCATGTCGCAGTTTAGTGCTGAATTGGCCACCAGGTTGTTGCGATGTGGACATGCAATACTCAATTATGTTTTTTGCAGGTCATTTTTTATTTCTTTTTGGACCTAGTAGTTATTTACTGCATGTACTGAATTGTAATAATAAATATATATTTTTTTCTTGTTTCAGAGATTAGACGAAGGATTTGGGATGTTTAGGTATGCGAGGAATTACGTCATGTAAGCATTTAAAAAAAAGGATTCGCACATAAGTAATGTATTGAACAAAGAAACAAAGAAAGTATTAAGATAAAAAAAAATGTTTGTCGTGGTTGCTATGCATATAATTCGAGATTTTGTATGTCACAATGATTTTAAGCATATTGAAAATAAAAACTTGCAAATGTTTAAATTTTTGACGTATGGAAATGGAAAGAGCATTTGAAGCTTTGCCAAATGTAATTGAGTAACCGCAACATAAATACTTGCCAACTGCCGCAAATTTTGAAGACAATAGGTAGGTATATTAACAAGTATTCACTTTTTAACTCTGCTGCTACTGAGAATGGAAAATTCAATAACTCTTTTCTCGAACTGGGAATTGAACTCGGAACCTTGTTTCTTTAATGTTCGTGTGGGAATATATATATAGACAGTTTTTAATTTACACGTGTTTATAAATCAATTTAAATATGATAAAATGTTCTCTATGAAAACTTACAATACTAATCCTCGTCTAGTAATGGCATTAGGGAGAATAACTTAAGCTGTTTTAAATGAAGACCCATTATTTAGCACTACGAAAATGACAGCCTTTAATGAAGCCTTAATAAATAATAAATAAACAAATAAATACACCCAACAGTCACATACATAGTTCTGACCCCACACTAGGATACAAGTCCTGTGTCGTGGGTATCAGAAACTACGAGAGACTTTTCGGTCTCACAAAAACCCAGACCCGAAACAAATATTTGTCGATTACACAAACATTTGTCTCGGTGCGGGGATCTAACCCACGGCCTCTCGTTTCGCAAGCTGGTGTCTAGCTAACTGCGCCACGGGGCTGTCACTGTTAATGACCGTAACATGTTTTTTAAGACATAAAATCCAACACAAGTACAAAAAAAACACAAATCTAAACATTTCACACAAGAGGAATATTGTCTGATTTAATCCGAAAGACACGAAAAAAGCGTGTCCGAAAAACTGACACCGTAAGTTGTAAGCGTAGCAGAATATTCCGCCGGCTGAAAAAAAAACCTAATCTGCGACGTGACATGAAACTCAAATTCCTTGTGTCTGTTGTTGGAATGCATAAATTGTGTAGACATCAATACAAAGGCACGGCTAATTCAAACCTCAGTACTCCGACGTGCGTTGTTAACTAAGTTAGGTGTGAATTGCGAAGGCTGAAAACAAAGTTTTTTGTGCTTTTTTCTACTGCATAGGGGTCGTTTTTGAGTGGCACGTAGGGTTAAAGGCTTTTTAATGGGAGCATGTCTATTTTAGTGCGAGGAACAAATGTAGTTCAACGCTGATGGTTTTTAGTTGCGTTTGTAATGAATCTGTAATTTCTCGAATGTGTATATCCGGTTTTCGGGGGGGCTTCAATCATGGTGAAAGGATGACCGTGCCGGCATTTTTTGGTCGGTTTCTCGCGGTCGCTCCTTTGTTCACCATGGTATTAGTCCCCCAAACTTCTTCACAAGATAGGTGAAGAGGTTTTCGGCCGGCATGATTGCGTCGACCAACGGGAGATCATCATCTCTCGCTGGTCGGCACTTTTTCTGGACTCCATTACACTTACCATCAGGTGCAATGGGGTCACTTTGCCGTGCCAGTATAAAAAAAAATGTCATAGTTTTTCTATTCATAGGCAAAATTAACTCTGCAATTTTTTTTGTAAATCTACCCTGTAAATTAGGTGTAGTCAGTATGTAATACCTCGCATTAGGTACATTTATGTCTACATAAATATCGTAAGTTCTCAATAATTAACAAAAATTACTTGTTCAAGAGTTATTTAATTAGAAAAAGATAAGAAAGAATTGACTACTAAGAGAGAGAGAAAAGAAAATGAGATAAACTGATGACAATGAATTTTGATATTTCATAATCTAATGTCTCTTTGAAATCATAATTAAATGATCATCATCAGCCCATACACGTCCCACTGCTGGGCACGGGCCTCCTCTACAACTGAGAGGGTTATATTAATTATATGATACTCTTATTATAATCTCAAGCCTAAAGCATTTTATGTAATTTTAAAATTTTCGAAAAAGCAAAACTACTTTCAAGTACAAGGCAAATTTGACTTTTTGCAAAAGCAAATTCCGTCACAAAATCACTTTCATCGTTAACCTACATCAAAACGAATTTAGAACTCCTTAAAGTTGCAGATCAATACCAGGAATTAACCTTGTTAACGCCGTAGAAAATCTAGATAATAACCACCTAGAATATCGCAATAATTGGTATCCAAGAAATATCAAGTGCTTCCAACGATATTTCACGTTACTAGAAACTTGGAAGATCCAAATTCCACGTAAAATTGAAAGCCACTGTTAGTCTCTGCGTACTATTTGCATTGCTCTCAAATTCGTCGACTTTAACAGATAATATTAGATCTTCAATTGGAAGAACTTATCCTTCGATTCGAAATTCACTTGTCATCACGAGTATACCTCTACATATGAATGTCAGCCAGCTTTGTTTGCCCTGAGTTGCAAGTGTGTGCTGTGCGACCGAGAGGTCCCAAGTCCCAAGGTGTTATTGGATATTCTTTCGTTAGGAAATTATCAGTATAGGGTTTAAAATTGCATCTTAAAAACAGCTGATGAAATATGGACGTAGATTTCCATCTTTGTCTACGTCTTTGGGCGTGAAGATATTGTCACAAGACCAACAAGGCAGCCACAACATAAAATAAAATGTCTTAAAAAATATTAGGTATCGGAAAAGATTTCATAATTACTTGATATCGATACAGCATTTGCGATTAGCACACTGAAGTGGCACTGGAAAATGGCGGATAAACGATAGCTGGAGTTGAGAAGGCACTTGACTCAAGGTTACGCTCATTAGTGCAGCGTTAGGCGACCAGCCTCAAGGTTACCAGACGTCTAGATAAAGGTCACAGTACGTCTCTGCAAGTCACTTTCATCACATTGATTACCTTGAGGTCCTGCCGTGTAAAGGTGTAGCCTGAAACAGCTAGGTCTTTATTTCCTTTTCTAGGTAGGATAAAGACTGGAAATGTTGATGAAAAATTTCTTTAGCGCCCTCCATTATATGGGATTTAAAGTAGGGTTGGGGAAACGTTGGTGAACTATCCCACCACACACCTGCTACGGTAACTCCAGTGCTCCAGGATCAACAGTAGTATTGACGCCGATCAATGAAGCTCAGCGAATCTCAGGGAACCTCATCAGCCATGATCCCGCAATTAATTTAATCAGAAAGACAATATAAAAGAGGAGTTGGAAAACAACGAGTTGTCTACTTCTCTCCACAGCAAAGCGGGAGAAAAAACATAGAACTATGCGGATTCATCCTCACCTAAAAAAGACAATTACAATTAGTGAAATTAGACGTAAATAACGCACCACGGGTAAATAAGGTAAAAAAAGTTAGTGCAGAAACCTCTGCCTACTTTTTGGGGACTCATGCGTGTATGGTGGTATTGTTCAGACCAACATCTGAAGTCTTAACGAGCAAACTGATATTGTCTCGATACTGTGGATATAAGGCTACCCAAAAAATCCAGAAAACTCTGTAACAAATAAAAATTTGCATAAATTTCACCAACTTTTAAAAATAACTGTACATTTTGTGGAGTCAAAGATGACTTGTACCATGTATTGATGGCGTGTGACCGAAATGCATGTGAGAGACAACAAGTATTGCGTGGGGGATTTGGACTTGGAATATGCAACAGTATCTTGGCCTCTCCCTTTTCCGGAGAGGCTAGGAGACTTTGCAAACTCTATTTTAAAAACATGGTAGGAGATTAAGTATAAGTATTGGTTAAAAAATATCAATTTATAGTTATATACAATTAAAAATGTTCCTATATTATATGCATAAGTAGTTAGAATTATTGATGTACCTATATATATTCCTAGTATAATTAGTGAATATTAAGTAGTGGTTAATAGGGTAAGGTTGCTTAAGACGTACCACGGCTTTAGTCGTACCCCGGCAATATCTCGTCTGATACTTATAAGTAGCGTCAGCTAGTATTGTCAAAATGAACATTCCAGTCGAGTAAGCAAACGTTAGCAAATACACCGTCGACTGCCTCCGTGAAGCAAAAATATTGAAAAAGTAAGTTTTTTATACAGTTTTCATTACATTTTATGATACATTTGTAAGTTTTTTTATGGCAGGACTGTGATATCGATCTTTTTTCTTTATTTACATCAATTTGTATCACTTATTTGGCGATCGTTTAGGCGTATTCAAACGGTCGAACTTTATGAGGTTATGTCTATATTTTAGTTTTAAACTCGCAAGTCCCCACTGCTTAAGTCGTACCTGTACAAAATTCCTTACTCGTACCGGTACGACTTAAGTAGGTATTAATAAAATTGTTTTACAATTTACGTTATTGTTTATCAGGTAATTCTGGTGGAACCCCATTCGGTTGCCAAAAAATGGATGGATCACATCAGAACTTTTTTTTCAATGGATCCAACATTTCATCAAATGAACAAGATTAGAAAAAAGTGATCAAAAACAAATTTTGCTTTTACTAGAAATTTAAAAGTGAGCAAATCGGCTCACGAGTATGGCATAATAATGCTATCTTTCCCTGCTCACATGACCGATCGCCTACAACCGTTGGACAGATCGTTCTTCAAATCATTGAAACGCGGTTATAATGATGCCCCATCTTCGTGGCTCCGCTCAAATCCTGGTAGTGTCATAAAACAAGCCAATGTTGCAGAGCTGCTTAGAAAAGCGTACCATAGGTCGGTTCGTATGGATATAGCGCTAAATGGTTTTAAAGCAACAGAGCTTTGGCCTTGATTACCTTGGCTATGACCTATGTACTGGCGTTGAAAGCAAAATAAAAAAATATATTTGTGATATCTGTGTATCTCAATAATGTTCTAATTAAACATTACCTACTTTTTTTGAAGAGATTTTATAATTTGACCTATTTTTATTTTCTGTTAAGTATAATTTAGTATTTTTAGCTTCGACTTTATACCCAATAACCATTTTTTTTTTATCTCGGACTAAATTGTTTGTATTTTTTAGTTGTGCAAGTGATCTTTGAATATTTAAGTATTTTTCTTAAAGAAAATTAATATGTTTACTAACATTTGTTTTCTAAGTACGACTAAGGCTATAGGTGGTACGAATTAGGCGACTAGGTGCCTTAGTCGTACCGAAGGTATGTTTTTCAAAAACGATAAAATACATATTTTAATTAGAAATATCCAAGTTTCTATGATTGTTACTTAAAAGCCAATTAAATAAAGATTTTGTAAATGTAGAAGATTTTGTTTTATTTTAATTGCAGTGAATATTGCAGTGTACAGGCGTGACATAATCATATTTTGGTTAAACTCCCAATAAAAAAATAAAGCGTAAAAAATAAAAAATACTTAAGCGTAAGCGATAAAAAAGGAGAGTAAAAAACGAAAGCTATGAAATGTACAATAAGTCACATTCTAAAAGACAGTAATGAAACATACTAACGTATTCATGTGTAATACTGTCGAGAACAAAGCACATTTTATGCATAAATTGTCCGTTTTTTACAATGTATGAAAACCCTTCTTCAAAGCGTCGATAAAAACTCTTTTCATCCCGATAAGCGACGGTTTACGATTATCTCGGTTGACGCACGCGAGCCCTTTGAGCTCAAGTTGGCGTTTCCGGAGTGAAATACCGAGGTAAAAACTCTTTTAAAATGCCATATACTTTTTTGACGGGTTGCGAAAGATGTGTGTGAATGGCCTAATCTGTAAACGTCATATAGATACACATTCTCGTTTAATCTTTTGCAAAAATTCATGATCTTTTCAATTATTTATGTTTTGTTTTTATCAAATTAAATAGAAATGATTATAAAATTAATTTTCTGTTTTATGGGTTGTCTGGAAGAGATCGCTATTAGCGATAAAACCGCCCTTTGTGGAACACTAAGAATTGAGCTTTATTCTAACTTAATTCTGTTCTTGTGGTGTACAAAAAAGCATAATAAATATTTTTTATAATTATACCATTGTGTTGTTATCTAAGTCTCAAAGTCGTGATAGCCTCGAGGTTCAGGCACGCGATCGAGAATCTCGACGGTCGCGGGTTCAAACCCCAGGCACACACCTCTAACTTTTCGAAGTTATGTGTGTATTCACAAATAATTATCACGTACTTTAACGGTGAAGGAAAACATCGTAATAAAACCTGCATACCTAAAAGTTCTTAGGAATTTCTCAGGTGTGTAGTCCGCCAACCCGCACTAGGCCAGCGTGGTGGACTAAGGCCTAAACCCTCTCAGCTGTAGAGGAGGCCCGTGCCCAGCAGTGGGACTTATATGGTCTGATGATGATGATGTTGTTATCTGCTTCAAAAACACTCGTGTTTAGACTTGGCAATCAGTCTACTATTTCCCCCGAAGGTAAGAGACAAAAAATAAATTCACAAACATTACGGAATTTTTGCGCCAAGCCAAGCAAACAAGTAGCCAGTTTCAGCGTACAAAAAGGGCTATAAACACTAATCGCCTCGTGCAACATTCGAGTACTAATAAAAAAACAACAAAATGCCCAAACGGCCGTCAGAACATAGATAGCCGAAAAGAGTTGGTACTAATTATTGTTCCTCCAAAAAATTGTGTGATCAAAAAATTTTTGGCATTCTGGCATAAAGTTACTTCACTAGCAACTGCAGTTCAAACAGTGTCGTTGGAAAACTCACCTAAGCTTTAAACCTCACTAGTTTTTGTACGCAGCTTCGCTTATTATTAAACCCAACCATAACTTTTGCATTGTATATAACGGCGTAAAACCATATACTGAGAGCTACGTCATCGCTCTTGCATAAACAAGAATGACTCACGGGCGGTCGCCTCTCTCCGGTGTCGATTGCCCCCACTATTCGTCTAAAAAAGGCCGCCCGCTGCAGCGGAGTGGAGCATTCATCGGTCTGCGCGCGGACAGCAAACATCCGATTTATTGGGAAATAAAAGGAACTTTGATTGAAGTTGATTGTTGAAATTACTTCTCAAAATGGATCCTTCAGTAATAACGATGTCACTGCTATTCATAACGATACAGGGCTATCTGCCTCGTCAGTAGTTGTGAAAGTTTACTAAAGAAAACTCAAAGTATGAGTTATCACCTAGACCACCAGTTGTGACGTCTGCAATGTGACGTCACACATCTTAAAGACACTTCCAAGCCTCTCCTGCTCCGAAATATAATATTAGTAAGAATATGCAAGTACATACTAGTAGAGATATGGCTTCGAGGCTTAGATGCACGGTCAAGTTAAAATTTTAGCGGTTGCGGGTTCAAACCCAAGCACAAACTTCTGACTTTTCGAAGCTATGTGTGTATTAATGTGACTTATCACGTATTTTAACGGTGAAGGAAATTATCGCGGGAAAACTCGCATACGAGTACCTAAAAGTATCTAGGAATTTCGTAGGTGTGTAGTCCGCCAACCCGCACTAGGCCAGCGTGGTGGACTAAGGTCTAAACCCTCTCAGTTGTAGAGGAGGCCCGTGCCCAGCAGTGGGACGATTATGATGATGATGATGATGATTAAATAATACTAATACATCCTGCAAAGCCTTTGACAGCCCCGTGGCGCAGTTATACCAGCTTGCGAAACGAGAGGCTGCGGGTTCGATCCCCGCACCAAGACAAATGTTTGTGTGATCCACAAATATTTGTTTTGGGTCTGGGTGTTTCTGAGACCGAAAAGTCTCGTAGTTTCTAATACCCACGACACAGGACTTGTATCCTAGTGTGGGGTCAGAACTATGTATGTGACTGTTGGGTGTATTTATTTATTTATATTTATTAAATCGACACATTAAAATAAATACGAAACTCAACTCAATGAATTAAATAGCCATCAATATGAATATCCGGTGCTCGATGGCAGCAATGAAGCACTTGAATATTTAATGTAGCGAATGAGAGAGTGAATGCGCTCCAAGTATGAAGTGCGGGCTTTTAGATGCAGATGTTTAGTATCATTCTTCAGAGATGCATTGACGAGTATGCAGTATAACCATGATTAAGGAGAAGAAAGACCCCGGTCTAGGTATACAGACTTGTGCTTCAATGTTTTTTCTTATCGCCGCCCATTCATATGGTTTTTGATATATCAAGTATATAAGCACGTATGGAAGGGTTAATAGGCAGAGGCGCTTTACCGGTCCAGTAGTTTTTGAGCTATTAAAAACAAAAATACAAATCTTTATTGGACCCGCGGCATCTGATTTACTAAGTGTTGTCTAGCAAACTGCGCCACGGGGCTGTCAAATCTTCTATCTTCTATATATATAAAAATGAATTGCCGTTCGTTAGACTCGCTAAAACTCGAGAACGGCTGGACCGATTTAGTGATTTTGGTTTTGAAGTGTTTGTCGTAGTCCATGGAAGATTTAAGTGGTGAGAAATTATGACAAAATGGCGCGGAAAATAGTAAAAACAGCAATTTCATTTTCCCATATAAACTGTTCTAGCAAATTTCCTGTCAAACATGTGTTTTTATCCCGTCGATACGGTTAAAGGCCCCGTCAAATTAAAGAACGTATTTAAATAAGGGTTTCGAATCGACCACATACATATATCCACGATATTCGAATAATTGTCAGTAATGAAAAGGGATTGACATATTTATTGGTTGTCAAATGTTTGTGCGTGCGTTCAGAAATGTATTTTGTGTAGCTAAGGAAAATATAGGTTGTACCTGATTTGCAATTTACAACTGAAGGCGGCCTTAGTAGTCATCATGGTTCTATATCTAAAACACCCGAAACTATGCAATAGAATGCGGTTTATGTTAAGAAAGCTGTTGTTGAGTAATTATGATTCACGCAACGATAATCAAAGGAAAACTTAGTTGGTTTGGTTCTCATTCTAAGGTTTCAAGTTTCTAATTTTATGGTTAGGGCCATGATTCAAACGGATATGCCTGGGGTTTTAATTTTTAACGGCTGGACCGATTTTTATGAAATTTTCTGTGTATCTTCAGGTAGATTTTAGAATGGATTAGATTGAAAAAAAAATGATTTTTTTTTTCAATTTAAAATTGTACACAGGACAACTTCTGTTGGGTCCACTAGAATAGTATAATAATATTAGTGTAGTTGACACGAAATACTAATGCTATATATTTACCGCTACTTCTTGTCTTACAAGTACTTCAAAAACACAAAAACCTTAGCCTTGAAAATAATATGTTGAGTAGCAACAATTCTAAACTTAATTAGCTGGGGTGAAACGTCGAGGGCTTTTCATTGTTATGATAATGGGTATCCGAGCTACAAGCACCTTACCATGTAATTCAACAATTGAATGCTTAAAAGCAAAATGGTACTACTGAAACGGTTAAATTAATTAATTTAAAAAATTAATATTAATTTAAATTCAAAAAAATATAGCAAAAAAGGTGAGCAAAAATTTGAAAGCGCGATATTTAGTTCGGCAAAAAAGCATCAGATATACGTACCTAAATCCACTTTGCACTTGCAATTGCACTCTCTATAGATTATGCAAACACAAAAGAAGTAATAGAAAAGTTTGAATTTTCGTAACATCAGACACGTTAATTAAGCTGACATACTATAAAAGGAATCTTTCCAACAGCTTTATTTACTGTCGGCGCACTGCGGATGATGTCACTGAAAAATTTATAATGGAACCTGACTTTCTAGACGCCACGCCTGTCAAATTCTTAATGACAATGTTTCGACAGCTTATTTCGAGACGTTGAAGTTATGACATTATTTACATTGTTAAGAGGCATGATAAATAAAGGAAGTCTAGAAAGTTACGAGAACTAAATTATCTTGCTTATTGAAGTGAAAATTTCTTTAGCATCGTCGTGATTTGAAAGTTGATGAAACGAAAACGCGACAGTAAAAAGAGACCGACTCATAAATTCATAAGATTTAATACATACATACATAAACTCACGCCTGTCTCCCGTTAGGGTAGGCAGAGACTATAGAGCGCCAAATGCCACGGTCCAAACACACCTCTTTCGCTTCTTCCACTGACATTATCCTCTTCATGCATGCACGTCGGTTTCGAGGACTCTTTATATTGCCCTTTTTCAGTATATAATAATCAGTATAAGATCAGTATAAGATTTAATGTGGGAGAAAATGAGATGGGAATATACAGTGTTTCTTACATTGGTGATTCTCGTTGTGCTCTGCTTCGTAGGTACCCCTTTCATTGCTTGGGCCTCAGCGTTGTACGTGTATTAATTAATAGGTATGTATTTGTGCGCGCATGCTTGAGAAAAAGCATCACAACAATCGTGGTGTTTTGTATACGTGGACGTATTATACTTTTATTATCTTGAAGCCATTTTTTTAAATTTCATTTCTACCACATGTGCATTCATCATCATCAGCCCAATACGTCACATGTGCATTGCACACATGTTTTTTTTTAATAAAGTTATCTATCGTCTTACTTAAATTTTATTAGGAATTTTATTAGAAATACCTAAACAAATCTGTAGTCTGCAGTCTGATTTTATATTTTAAATATTTAACATGTACGTACATACATTATTTTTTTATGTTCTTCTTTCAAAAGCTTCGGTGGAATATATTATGAGTTGCTTTCTCGCGAAAAGGAATCAAGTTTTGGTAAAGGCCAAGACAGTCTTACTTTGCTCGGCTAAGCCATAAGCATTTTCCAAACAGTATTGTTCTTACCTTAATGTGTTGTTTCTTTGTCGTGTAAAAGAAATTATGGACATCTAAAGAGCCGGTTTTAAAATATGTTATAACATAGAAGATTTTGACTTCGTACTGATGTAAATGAATAAAGATAAATTGCCGTAATTTTACTAATTATACTATTGGATGAAGGTTTTATCGAGCGCGGCCCTGTTGTTTTCCTGATTATAATTAATCGTTTTTATGTAAAACAAGATATTTGCAAATGAATATTTGTTTCAACTTTTCTTTTGATACTTAAAAAAATACGCATAAGACGACAATTTGTCAAAGCTCAGTAACATTTTGTTTCGCTTTTTTTTGTTCTACTTAGACAAAAAAACATTGTTTAGTACACGCACTTCTAATAAACAACACTCACTCACACACATACTCAACAATAAAAATGTGTTTTTATTGAAACTTCGAGAAACATTGGTACAACCTCACAAGAACAACAATAAAAAGGGAATTTTACTTTTAGAAATGAAATAAGCAAAATCAGAACAATTCTACTGAAACGGACCTACGTCGTGGGAACAAATTGCCCCGTGCGGCCTGCTTCAAGGAAATTTATTTCTTTCGGGGCTGGAAACAAAGTTAATGGAGGGAAACAAAAAGCGCAGATAAACAGGTTTAAATTCCTACCAACAAGGGAGGGAGCGTGATTCAAGACATTTGGTTTGGCTATTTAGTAAAAAAGGGTGCTTGTAAATTAATTAACGTTAGACGAAGAAGACGACTGCTCGCTCAAAGGATGAAAGATTTTTCGGGTATATTTCTAAACGCCGTGCTGCTTCTGAGAATGTCATACAAGATTAACAATAACAATTAACCTGAACTCAGCCGAAAGCGGAACAATTGTTCTTCAACACATACATAAACTGAGATAATATTTTCTATTTGATTATAATTTAAATTAACAGCATCTTCATAACACTGCATTATTAATTATAAATCTCCATAATATGATTCGTCGGCCGCTTAAAAAATTAATGCCAAAAAATTTAAAATTAATTTCATCATCATCATCATCAGCCCATATACGTCCCACTGCTGGGCACGGGCCTCCTCTACAGCTGAGAGTGTTTAGGCCTTAGTCCACCACGCTGGCCTAGTGCGGGTTGGCGGACAAAATTAATTTGATTTGATCAATTTAGAAGTTCTATAATTTTTCACAAATTTGTATCTGAGCTTTTTTATTATTGTCATTTTTATTCATTACACGCCTTACGCGAATTTAATTATTTTTTATTTGATTTTTTTTAACTCTTTAAAGTTATTGCTAGCTCTTAAAAACGCAATACAAAAAGAATAAGGAAAACGAGGAAGAAACGCGAACTAAGAGCTGTTATTTCACTACGATTTCTCTTAAGAGACTGTGTTACTGCCCCAGCCGCTTTCGTTATAGACATTCCGAGGGTAGAAAGGTCGCGTGGTCAATTCCTGTACGAGAAAAGGAACCACGAACCAGAAACCACGGTGGCATACTAACAAAATCATGTGATGACCATTAGCCATTAACTTGGTCATAATAGACAAAACATATGACGTCAGATGCAGATATTTTCGATGTCAAATTATTATTAATATTCAGTCTGTGGGTCCCGTCTGTCCGGTTGAAAATCAGCAATGCGGAATAACAGTTCGTCACATGCGCCACCGGACGTACACACCGGACGGTTGGCACATCGCAAATATAATAAAAGCAATAGTATATATATAGTAATTCAGGGTGATATGGCCTTATTTTTTTTAAGATAGAATTTTATATAGTTATTGCAAATATAAATGAAAAATTCCACTATATAATTAATCTTATATTAATCAACTTTGGTTTTACAGACTTTGGTTACGATTGATCGATTAGAATTTTAGTAATTAAATTTTTAAAAATATATAGTAAGTGGCCATCTTATCCGACCTATCCGTGTAAGATGGCCATAGCAAATCGTAGAAGATGGCCATATTATTTCTTCGACTTTTTCCCCTTGCCTTTCCCCTTGCCTTCATTTTCCTTGTTTTCACTCTTTGCCTTTGCCTTTTTCCCACATGTGTCACAAGTGTTTTCAAATGGAGTACAATTTTCATGCATCCATTTAAAGCAGAAAATGCATTGAATCCAATCTTCGACTTTTTTGGTTTTAGAGTAATTTCTAGGACTGTTTTTCTTCAAACGCCGCTCCAAAGTTTTTCTAGGAATATTAAACGTTATTGCAGCCCTATAAACTGACATATTATCGTTTTTTATAGCATTTAATGCATTTGATAGCTGTTCTTGTGTCCAGTTACCACGGTTTGATATTCGCACGTACTTTGGCATCTGAAAACAAAAAAATAAATTAGTTAACCAATAAAAATAATATGGCCATATTACCCTTAAAAAATGTGGCCATATAAACCAGATCTTTAGGATAAGATGGCCATATAAACAAACACACTGTCACAGTAAAATAACTTTGATAGTTTTGAGGTTATAATAACAATGGAACATCAGACGACAAGGTAAAAGTAAAATTAAAACAAAATCGATTATAAAATCACATTCACAACGTGAGAAATAACATGCACTTAATTTTTTTGAGGTAGTTTTAAAATTAAACCAATAAAATACTTGCCTTTTTATTTTATTTCTTGACAACAAACTGCACTACGTACGATCACTTAGAAAGGTCAACAGCGTACTGCCGATACACAGCGCCATCTATTAGCGAGAAGTTAATTTTTTTCGACTGGCCATCTTAAACGACTGGCCATACCACCCTGAATTACCCTATGCCTCGTGGTCTCGCGGTCCAAGTATGTGCCGTACGATCTAGAGGTCCTGGGTTCGATTCCCGGGTCGGGCAAAGTGATATTGTGTTTTTCCATTAGGAAATTTTCAGTAACAGCACGGAGTCTGGAAGTGTGCCCGAAAAGCGGCAATAGGCTCGCCCCCTATTACGTGGGACTAATACATACCTGGCGAAATGTGGGTGCAGAAATGCACCTCTGCCTACCCCTTCGGGGAATACAGGCGTGAGTTTATGTATGTATGTATGTATATAATATAGTCTATTGGCCCATATAACATATTATACAATAATATATTTCACGGCCCACGGCTAAACATTAGCTTGTATTGCTTTAGAAGCGGCAATAGTTTAAAAAATATTAAAAAGTGTAAAATTGACGATTCAAAAGAACTTGTAGAAGTCTATTTGAATAAAGATAATTTGACTTTGACTTTGTAAAACGAGAGGCCGCGGTTTCCACAAATGTTTGTATCATCATCATCAGCCCAAATACGTCCCACTGCTGGGCACGGGCCTCCTCTACAACTGAGAGGGTTTAGGCCTTAGTCCACCACGCTGGCCTAGTGCGGGTTGGCGGACTACACACCTAAGAAATTCCTAAGAACTTTTTAGGTGTGCAGGTTTTATCACGATGTTTTCCTTCACCGTTAAAGCAAGTGATAATTCATTGTGAATACACACGTAACTTCGAAAAGTCAGAGGTGTGTGCCTGGGGTTTGAACCTGCGACCGTCGAAATTCTCGACCGCGCGCCTAAACCTCGAGGCCATCACTGCTTAACTGCTGCTTTGCTGTTTGTATGATCCTCTAATATTTATTTCTCTCTCATAGAAAAGTCTCTCATAGTTTCTGATACCCACGAGACTTGTGTCTTAGTGTGGGGCCAGAACTATGTATCTATATGTATGCGAATATTGGGTGTATTTACTCGTATATATAGGTACTAGGTTTTAGAACTAGACCCAAATTAGTCCGACAGCTTTTGAGGTCATAAGGATTGTACGATTGAAACCGAAGACAGAATCTTTGGCGGCTTCTGTCTACTACCTTTCAAATACCTAATCCCCAACAGTAATTTTGTACATACGAAAGAAAGGTCCTAATTTCAATGCTTATGTGGGAAAAAGTATTATTTAGTTTTTCTGTTAGAACAAACAAACACTGCACGGCATATTATATTTACATACGTAAGCTTCCCAATATATATATATCTGTCAAATAACTAGTCATAAAACCATGAGCCAAATTGTTCAATCTATATGGAAATAGCACGAACCATTGCAGCAAGAAAAAGGCCGAAGAGAACAAATTATTAATCATCACGACTTATTCTTACTTATGATAAGTAAGAATGATGAATAAAGACTTATGATAAGTCGTGATGGCCTCGAGGTTTGGGCACGCGGTCGAGAATCTCTACGGTCGCGGGTTCAAACCCCAGGCACACACCTCTGATTTTTCCAAGTTATGTGTGTATTCACAATGAATTATCACGTACTTTAACGGTGAAGGAAAACATCGTGATGAAACCTGCACACTTAAAAAAGTCTTAGGAATTTCTTAGGTGTGTAGTCCGCCAACCCGCACTAGGCCAGCGTGGTGGACTAAGGCCTAAACCCTCTCAATGGTAGAGGAGGCCCGTGCCCAGCAGTGGGACGTATATGGGCTGATGATGATGATGATGATAATGTTATTAATCAATATGTAACTAGAATTATATACATTTCTATATGCATAGAAATATATTTAGATAAAGAGGTCAAATGGGTTAGGAAGCTGCGCCAAAACAATATCCCATAATATAATAAAAACTTAAGTAATACTTTGCTAAACGCTTACTTATTAAAACAAAAATAGGTATGTGAGATCAAAATCTCTGGTAGTGTTTGATTCCACAAGTGATGACACAAAACTATGTCTATGATGATATTTTATATAATGTATGTATTTATATGCTATATTGAGGATAAAGGAATATATAGGAATAGCAATTGGACATCAAAAAGGTGACTTTCAAATTTTTTTATGATTTTGACTTTGACTTTTATAGAAGTAGTAACATACAAATATCTAAGTGAAACCGCGATCATAACCATTCTATTCTGAATTTCTGTGACCATATGCAATATACTTCGCCCCGACATCTTCTTAGTCGACCCGACAATTCTTTGGTTCTCTTTGTTACTTCATCGTTACTACATCGCCATTTGAATTTCCGGATTCTCGGTCGCATATTAGATAACACTCCTTTCTTAGAATAACATATCTTGGGTTTTACGTAAGCTTCCCGATTCTGTCGGAAAACTGCAATGATTTTGCTTGCAGCGGAATCCGTAGAATTTCGGAGTTAGACATATTCGTGGAAAATGTTATTAAGTTCTTCTTTTAGAAAATTCTCAGTAGCAGCGAAGAGTCATGAAATATGCTTAAAATAAGAAATCAGCTCAAACTCTATGGTATGTGTATGATATGGATATATGAAAGCATAAATATGGTAGTGTGAGTTTCAAAATACATCCTAATACTAATAGTGTTTTTTTCCAGTTTAATGATTTTATGCAGTGTTTGGCCCCGGTTGTGGTTTGGGCGCCCACGACAGACACAGGCTATGGTGCCGCCGCCCCTTATGGGGACACTTACAGTGAGGACGCGCTGCCCCTAGCAACGCGCCCAGCGGCGGCAAGGGCCCCTATGAGTCACCTTTTACGACAGGCAGGGGATACCGTGGTGGGATTCTAACGCCCCAAGATGGCAAGGGCCACAGTGCAGAAGTTTACCGGTCTAGCACAATCACATTGCTCCATCAGACAGTAGGTTGGCAAACTACCCTATTCAGTCAAAAATCTTTCAGCTTGATTCCAGACACATTATACCAATTCATTTATGCTAATATTTCACGGAAAAATAATAGATCTATTTTAAAAAAAGAAAAAAAAACTTTCAAGTGTCATAATTATATTATAATATTCGACAGCCCCGTGGCGCAGTTGGCTAGACACCAGACTGCGAAACGAGAGGCCGCGGGTTCGATCCCCGCACCGAGACAAATGTTTGTGTGATCCACAAATATTTGTTTCGGGTCTGGGTGTTTGTGAGACCGAAAAGTCTCTCGTAGTTTCTGACCCACGACACAGGACTTGTATCCTAGAGTGGGATCAGAACTATGTATGTGACTGTTGGGTGTATTAATTTATTTATTATTTATTTATATTTAACCTGTTGCATACTTCAATTGCGATAAATAAGGTCGTTCGCCTTTTGAACACGAATAGCTGAGAATACAAATACATTTTACATTCCGACCGAGCTTTTATTCAACCGCTGCACAATATAATGATCTGAGCGGGCTTTTTTGAGTCAATTAACTCAATTAAAACTGGCTATTGTTGTTTCAGTCAATCCTTTTTGATTTTGTTCATATTTGAGTTCACTAAGCTGTAAAGTGCAGTTCGCTCAAAATAGAATAGGGATTGTCGACCAACGACTGAATTCTTTTATTCATCATCATCATCATCAGCCCATATACGTCCCACTGCTGGGCACGGGCCTCCCCTACAACTGAGAGGGTTTAGGCCTCAGTCCACCACGCTGGCCTAGTGCGGGTTGGCGGACTACACACCTAAGAACTTTAAGGTGTGTAGATTTCATCACGGTGTTTTCCTTCACCGTTAAAGTACGTGATGATTCATTGTGACACACATAACTTCGAAAAGTCAGAGGTTTGTGATACACTTTATTTTATTTGTTTATTTAATAAAGTCTCGGGTTATAGGTGGTGACCCTATAACATAACAATTAAAACCACAATCGGCAAAGCGTGGTTGCAAAAATGCACTTCTACCTACCCCTTCGGGCATACCGGCGTGATTATGATTTTTTGTTTTAATATAATTACTAGCATTTCTTTTTTTCATAAGTTATTGTTCTATACCTGTAATTGATAAATTTTATGTCTTAGATAAAAGTGTTATTTCAATGTAACAACATCGATTTTTTGTTTTGTATTATAACTAGTATTACAATAAATGTTTAATAATGTAAATAAAAAGTTGGTAAATCTTAAATGCGTTATTACCAGCCGCGCCTTTTACACACATATAATATGTCGACAAATAAACCTTTCATGCAGTTGCCTTATTGAAATGTGAAAATATGAATCCCGCTATATTTCATTAAGTCGTATTATGAGTGACGTTTACTTAGGATCTAAATGAAAACTGCGCTGAAACGTGTCCCATATTTCATCACGATGAAACACGCGGAGAATATTAAATCATAAAGCTTATTGTTTAGAAACATGCACAACGAAATAAGTCATTGCATGAATCAAGTAAGACGAAATTAGTTTCTGCCTCCGCACAGAGCGGAACAAACATGACGCAACCATAATTTTACAAATTACTCACGCTTTGCTCAACAGGGCTGCCAGATTGTATAATTGGATACAAAATATGTATAATCGGATGGTGTATTGAATTCACGACCATTTCGTATAATACGATACAACAACATACGGGATGAAATCAAACTGTCTAAAAGCTAGGGTAACTAAAATAAAAATAAAAAACAAAAGCTACCGTCCAGTCTCGACTTTTCGACTATTTAACTAGCTAAGTAAAAAAAAAAAAAGAAACAAGAGCTACTCTCGAGTCTACTTTTCGACCATTTATGTGGGTAAAAAAATTCAAAAAAAAAGAGCTAAATTACAGAATGGTTATGTATAATGCGATCTTTCGTATAATTGCAGATACGAAACCGTATAGCTGCAATTTATTTGCTGGCAGCCCTGTTGCTCAACGCCATATGTTTTCCGAAATATGATTTATCGTCGTTTTGTCAGGCCTAGGGATTTAGCAACCGTTTAATAGGAAGGCATTTGTCGGTTTCATAAGTGTGATGTGTTGAAGGAATCGCTTTCGATTCTTCGACAAGTGTTGTTCGGTTTTTCCGTGTGTAAATTCTCGGCGGCACGGAGGCTGGAAATGAGTCTGTTAATTCACACTATTGCGTAGCAATTCTAAAATCTTGTGAAAGTTAGGTGAATCCGAATTAAGAGGCATTATACATAATTATAAACACTACCTATCAAAATATGTGGCGGCGCAAAAACTCCCTCAGCAACATACAATGTTATGTCGTATTACATAATGTACCTACTGTTTATTTCATTTGGTTACAATAGTATCATTTCCTTGAGTTATATAATAAGTTTGTGATTTAATATTTATTTAAAGGAGTTTTGTAATTATAGTATATTTTTATTTATTTATATACATTATTCTCAAGAGATATTTTGTGGCACATACCTATAATATTTTTTGTACCATTGAGAGTTAAATAATTTTAAGTATAGATTTTATGTTCATGTACAAAAATTGTTGGTGTCAAAAATAAAATATATGTTATAGAAACACTTTGCCTTTCCTTTTAGCCTACAGAAGTGGAAGACGGAAGTATGTGTGTTGTACATACTTTAATAAGTTTATACATTTTTTTTCGTATACGAATGTCATCTTGTTTGATCTAATATGACGTCATATGTCATATTATGTAAGGCTTCTGAACTTCTCGTATTCGGCGACGAGAAAAGCAGATTGAATTAAGCCAATAAACATTCCACAGATTTATGATAAGAGATTGCGGAATATCAGAAAATTCGACAAGATTATGGTATCCACAATTTATCAGAAGTTATTGCGTTACTACAGATTCGTCGAAGAAAAAAAAACCGGAAAACAAGGGTTTAATAATGCGAAAATTATACTAGTACTCTTATAAATATGAATATAAGCATCAATCGTGCACTAAGTATTTAACTTTGAAAATGCTGAACGATTCATATTCACATTCACATTGAATTATCACGTACTTAAACGGTGAAGGAAAACATCGTGATAAAACCTGCACACCTAAAAGTTCTTAGGAATTTCTTAGGTGTGTAGAACCCGCACTAGACCAGACTAAGGTCTAAACCCTCTCAGTTGTAGAGGAGGCCCGTGCCCAGCAGTGGGACGTATACGGGCTGATGATGATGATGATTTTTTTCATCATATATTTACATACCAGTTTAAATTGTAAATTAAAAATATATCTGGGGGCACGGTAGTGCCCCCGCCAAGTCGAGCAAAAGCGGCACGGCCGTACTATCTTTTCTCGAAACAACTCAAGCCATTTTCGACACTCTATAACTTCGTTGTGGATAAACCTAGAAACCTGAATTTTTTGTCACCAAGCAATCATAGTATAAACTCTGTATATTTCAAATTTCATTCAATTTGAACCATTAGTTTAAGAATTATAACTAGTCAAACTTCTTAATTTTGTCACTCACTGGCTCACTGACCGATCATCAAAACTCTAAGGCACTTCTAGCCGACGAAGAAGCTTCAAATACACACACATACATAAACTCTTGCCTGTATTCCCTTAAAGGGTAGGCAGAGGTGCATCTCTGCACCCACATTTCGCCAAGTATGTATCAGTCCCACGTAATAGGTGGCGAGCCTATTGCCGTTTTGCGGGCACATTTCCAGACTCCGTGCTGTTACCGAGAATTTCCTAATGGAAAAACCCAATAACACTTTGCCCGACCCGGGAATCGAACCCAGGACCTATAGATCGCACGGCACATACTTGTACCGCGAGACCACGAGGCAGTCAAAGCTTCAAATTTGGAACTCAATTAGTGTTTAGTGTAAAACTTAAGGAAAAATTAAAATATCTTGCAATTTCGGTCTAGTTTTCTAGATACACAAACTGCATAAATAACTTTGTAATTCCATATAAATAAATAGGAGTACGGTCGAGATTCCTGGCGGTCGCGGGTTCAATACCTAGGCACACTCATCTGACTTTTGGAAGTTATTTGTGTATTAGCAATGAATTATCACGTACTCTAACGGTGAAGGAAAATATCGTGAGGAAACCTTCATATAGGGTCAAGTAATTTATTCATTTAAAATAAAACTTTTAGTGTGGCAGTTAGTGCCGTAAATTAGTTCAAGTTATACCTCTGATAAGCTTGATGGTGTAATTTTCTGTTTGTACATTGACAGTTCCTATTTATAGTGAAAGAGAGATAACAATTTTACATAAGGATCTGGTGAGCTAAATGCATAATAACTTAAGACAGAAGGTCCTTTAAACGGGGACTGAATAAATTCATCGACTTGGTATCACATGGATCTCACAACTTTTTACGGTAGAAGAACTGAGTTGAGACTTGGGGGTTTTTGCAAGTTTTGTTTTTTTATGGAATCCTTTTTATGAGTAGAAACACTTCACTCTACATCTTTGAGATCACAGACGAATATATGTTAAATAAAAGACGAAATCTCAGTAATAGGGTAGTTAAAATTACTTCCTAACATACAAAAAAAAGTACAAATAACAAACTAAGGATCAATTTAAAACATTACAAAGCACAATAAATAATGTTAAAGCTCTTTGTGTAAATTCGCTTTCTAAATATAGACACATTATTCCCGCATCCGAGTATTTTTGTAATATCATCCTGAATTTGAACTCCTGATTTTGTACAAACAAAATCAAACTTTATTTGAATATAGTTTGCGTCTAAATTTCTATTTTGAATGCGGCTTATGTAATCGAGCTTAATGGATGCTTCTAGACAGGGCGATGCGTATGACTATTATATTTTTTCCTTTTATAATTTAAAACTATATTTTATGGACTGCTTCGTTGCTTGCAATCGCGAGGTCCTGGGTATAATTCATGGGTCTCCCCGGTGCCCGGGTATAATTGTTTTTTTCAGCAGCAGCATGAGGTCGGGAAATGTGCCCGATAGACAAGTCGACCATAGACTGACTTCTTAATACACCTCTACCTATAACTTTAGGGATACAAGCGTGAAAATGTGGATGTATTTCTATCGAAACCCCTTAGCTAACTTTCCAAAGAATAGATGACAAAGATAAACAAGGTTCTGGCGTGGCCAAGAGTGCGAACAAAAATATCCGGTTGTAATGTCAAAAATAGGAAATTTATGTTTCTTTACTCCGAAAATGAAAGCATTCACAAACAAAGGAAGTCGTATTTAGTACAACAGACTTTTTATATTGTACCAAGTTCATGATTCAATAAAACCCAATGAAATTTCTGGGTATGCGGCCTTTATTATCAGACATTCAGACAGATAATACACATAAGCGAACATGTATGTATATATGTACGTTTGCACATGCCACGACTGTCTTGTGGTCTCGCGGAACAAGTACGTGCCGTGCGATCTAGAGGTCTGGGGTTCTATCCCCGGGTCAGGCAAAGAGTTATTGGGTTTTACCATTGGGAAATTCTCAGTAGCAGCACGGAGTCTGGAAATGTGCCCGAAATAATGCAATAGTTTCACCTCCGATTGCGTGGGACTGATACATAGGTACCTGGCAAAATGTGGGGGCAGAAATGCACCTCTGCCTACCCCATCAGGGAATACAGGCGTGAGGTTATGTACATGTATGTGTGTGTTTTCACATAATACAGTTTGCATTGTACATATAACTGCAAACTAGATGACGTACATCTAGCCAGGTGTCAGAACTTTGAAAACGAAAAATATCAGGTCAATACTAATCGCAGGACCAAAATATTAAACTTAATTAAAACTAGACGGCTTATGAAATATCCAATCCGGCGGTAGTCGTGTTAATTGGAGTTGCACGTGCTATAAGAACGAGGCCAGTGGTCTCTGACAGACAAATGTATGCAAATTGTTAGAAGAACAGCAATTTACGCCGACTAACAACATTTTGTATTCGCGCTTTAAATTTAGTGCGGGCATTTTTAAAGAGTTTACTACGATGGTACACTTGTTAATGGTCTTCGCTAATATATGCTTTGCAATTCAACTGCATGAGTAGAATTGAGAAATGTAAAAATATTTCTTAATGGGTTTTTCCATTTATTATTCTGTCAGTAGCAAGAAAGATTCTTGTTAATACGAGTAATATGTGTGACACAAATGGCTTGGCTCCTCTTGGTAGTGATGGCCCTGAGGTTAAGGCACACGATCAAGAATCTCGGCGGTTGTGGTTTCAAATCCCAGGCACACACCTCTGACTTTTCGCAGTTATGTGTGTATTCATAATGAATTATCACGTACTTTCACGGTAAAGGGAAACATCGTGAGGAAAACCTGCGCATCTAAAAGTTCTTTGGAATTTCATAGGTGTGTAGTCCGCCAAGCCGCACTAGGACAGCGTGGTGGGCTAAGACCTATATCCTCTCGGTACTACTCCTCTACAGGAGAAATATACAGGCCTAACATCGCACATACAATCAGACTTATCCAAGAAAAATAAACACGATCATGTGTAGCAGATTTTATATCATACATACATGTATAACCTCACGCCTATAATCCCCGAAGGGATGGCAGAGATACATTTCTACACCCATATTTCGCCAAGTATGAGAGAGTTCCGCGTACTAGGAGGCGAGCCTCTTACTGTTTTTTTTTCGGGCATGTTTCCAGACTCCATGCCATGTTATTGAGAATTTCCTAAAGAAAAACCCCAATAACACTTTGCCCGACCCGGAAATCGAACCCAGGATATCTAGATCGCACGGTACGTACTTTGAGAACACGAGGCATTATATAGTATATGTATTAAACCTATCCAAGCCTTTATCGAAGCGTGCGTCTATTCTTACAGTGTCGTTTAAATTTTAATTTGTTTACACACGTGTAAATGAACCCTCCGCTTTCGCACGTAACGGCAATTACTTACAACTAGGTCAGAACGTTACCAATTGCAGGTACCCACTAGTTTGCCAGCCCAATTCGCTAAACGTGTTGAATTCTTATCCGATATCGAATTGAAGATTTGAAACTGGTTAAAAAGTATTGTAGTATGGGTCAAACAGTACTTTAAAAAATTTAAAATATTGTCTTAGAAGCCACTGCTTCGATTTTTTGTGATCCACATTCATTTGTTTTTAGTTCCATACTTTTTGGTTGAATCTCATCGTCATTTTATAGCGTTACTAAGACGATAAAAGGCTTTCAAAAAACGTTGTATGTTCAATTCCCGATTTATAATTAAAAAAGTCATTGATTTTTCAAAACTAAAATGGGTCTTTCAGAAATTACGAACCGTGACAAGTATTTTGAGGGTCAGACTTTGTTTATGAATTTTTAATAAATTTCATAATGGCTACATTTATAAAATAAATAAAATTAAATTGAATTAATTTGTGTCACTAACCCCCAATTCTATGAAACAGCTAGCGCTGGGATTGAACGTTGAACCATACATAATTATAAAAAAGTACCCTATGTGACTTCCCAAGATTCCAGCTAAATATTTCCATACCATAATCATTCAAACCAGTCTAGTCGTTTTTAAGGTAAATGATAACAAAAAAATCAAATCTTTCCTCTTTTTATAAAAAATATTAATATTATTATTAGCGAAAATTTGGCTTAGAAAAACACTTCCACTACACCTATGGGTGAACAAAAGTGTATTTATTGTATACTAGAAAACAAGTATTTGCAACCTAAATAGGACAAAATTATTATGTGAAAGTAGCTTATTAGGATACAGTTACTGAAAATATAATAAGAGCACCAAATATTATTAAGCCAACGGTAATATCTCCGCTAGCTCCGAAACAGTCACTTACAGATGTTGCGTCGACTACAAACACGCGAAATAACCAGCCATGAAATTAATTTAGATAATATTTTTTCTCAGCTACATATTTCTTGGTTTTATAAATGTAATCGTATTTGGTAGAAGTGCATGGCGTAGAGGGGCGCGACTTCATCATCATCATCATCAGCCCATATACGTCCCACTGCAGGGCACGGGGCTCCTCTACATCTGAGAGGGTTTAGGTTGAGGGACTACACATCTAAGAAATTCCTAAAAAAAATATGTTTCCTCATATTTTTTTTACGAATAAAGTATGTGATAAGCCAATGTGAATACACGCATAACTTCGAAAAAGTGTAGGCACATGTGTAGGTATGTGCCTTGAACTCACGACCGCCTTGAATATATTTCGACCTTGCACCTAAACCTCGAGGCCATGATGACTTCTAACAACGTAACATAGTTTCCTCAACTTTTTAGTGCCTATAATGAATATTTTAAAGCTACCATAAAACTCAATTACAATTTTATCATGCTAAAATTAGTTTATTTATTGAAAGAAACTTCACAGCACGTAATCGCGGCACGCAAAGGCAGTTTATTACAAATTCCTACACCAATATTGGGTAGAAGCATATCTAATCAACCGTATACTAACGTAAGCACCAATTTGCTAAGCATTTTAATTTAAAATAGTATGACTGAACATGTTATACTTATCTAACCAGAAGTAGGCCACGTAGCTACGGCGTAACCCCTCTACGGCGTAGAGGAAGCTCGGGCTTGCTGTTCGTAGAGGTCTACGCGATTGTTTTAGAAAATGTTGTGTATAATAAATGCAAGAGTGGTTTTGTGTATTATGCTTTTACGGCTATATCGCTAAATCAAATAAGTAGTTTTATATACAGTAATAAAAATATTTCTGAAAAAAATATCGTTTTTGAAAAATTCAGCTATAATTAATGTTTTAAAGACAAAAGAGGAGTTGTGTGAGAACATCTTGCTATCTTTCTTTTACGCATGAAACAAGCTGTTTGTTTTTGTTGCTGCCATATTAACTATCTGTTTGACTGTCTCGTCATCTCGCAGCACAAGTATATGCCGTGTGATCTAGAGGTCTGTGGTTCTATTACTGGGTCAGGCTAAATGTTTTTTAAGATTTTCCATTAGGTAATTGTCACTACTACAGTAGCGTATTAGAGATTGCAAACCGGGCCCGGTGCCCTTTTACGCACCCACCGGGCCCGGCCATTCTTACCGGGCCCGGTCAGCGGACCCGATAAGTAAATCGCGGCACGGGAGCGCCTACTCGTAGTAGTTACTGTTGTAAAAATACTCGTATCAATCATTCTTTCAGACTGAAAAATAATTGTTACATGTTATTTTGTTATATTATACTTGTGAAGCCTATGTATCGTAACCAATTTTACGTTACATTTTGTTAGTTAAGACTAAACAAGTTTGGTTGTTTGTAGTTACAGTACAGCCCAGCCAATAAGATTTCGCTATTTGCTCAATTAGTAATAATAACATTAATAGCCAAAGTTTAAGAAAAAACATAATACATAGGTACTTTACTTTTAGCAAATAAGAATTTGTTTTGTTTATAGTATAAACCAATTATACCAAAGCTACCATACCTTATTTATCTATCTTATTTAAGTTGTTATGACACGTTTAGTACTTTAAGCTGCGTTATTAGTTTCTTATTATAATAGGTACTATGTTTTCAAATAGACACGATAAGGAGTAAAGAGAAAGACCTGCTTGTTTAAACTTATAAAAATTAATAATTACCTTTTCCGTTCAAAGTCAAAGTAATCTTTTTTTTGAGATTAATTATTGTGATTATTGTCCATAAGCCAGTTTGAAATGAATATTTACCTTGCATCATTGTCTTTTCCATTTATATATAGAACATTTTCATAAAATACTTTAAAGGTTTCATCGCTAACAAACCCGGCCGGGTTGGCGACGGATGCAACCGGGCCCGGCCGGGTTGGGAAACATACCGGGTTGCAATCTCTATAGCGTATACAGGCGTGAGGTTCTATGTATTATATTATATATTATGTATGTAGATCTTATTCTTCCCTTGATTCCGCAGCGTAAGATTTGGTATTCATAAGTAGGAGTAGTCCAGGAACGACAAGCTGACGAGCAAAGTATTCTGTTCTCCCTATAATATTTTTTTAGTTCTCAATCGTGGATTTTGAAAATGCGTCCAAAAACGTCAATAGACTAGCTACCTTTTACTTTTTACTTTGCTTTTGAAGCAGCTGGCAAAACGTGAAAATCTCTACTTATTCCTTAATTGATACAAACCTGAGTGTATTCATTTTTATAAATATCTTCATTACTTTTTTAGGTATTGTGGTTGAGACACCTACTGCATAGTATTCCAAACGTAGTAAAGCTTTATAAGGCACGTGGGAAAAGAACCATCAGCAAAAGTTAGTTCTATTGCGCATGAAACAATTGAAACTAGATATCATGGCCTACAAGTTCGCGAGTTTAGTACTATCCAGCAAAAACAGGCCGAACAAAGTTCTGTTAATGAATTGTAAATAGTCCAATGGCTTATACAAGTGGTTTTAATTTAGTTGTGTGGTATAATTTTCAGTTGGAGGTAGCAATTTCATGTGGATATTCGAAAGCCTCGGTGGTTCCGCGGAATAAGTGCGCGCGATTTAGAGGTCCCAGTTTTGAATCTGGGATGGGCTAAATGCTTTTGGGTTTTTATATTTCGAATTTTTTAGCACGGCACGGCGTGTCGAAAAGTCCCGGAAATCCATAATCAGTTCGCACCTTATTACGTAAAAAGCAACTGCCGAAAAGTCGGTATAAAAACATTCTGCATAAATTTATGGATACGGTCGTGAGTGTATGTATGTACCAGTGGCGGTACTTCCATAGAAGCACAAAAGCGTTAAACGTTACTTGTGTAATGTTTAGTTTATAATTGTTTATTGCGGGGTTAGTATATTCTCATTTATGTGTCAAATTCCTTATGTTAAAGTTTAAAGATTATTATTCGGAATTATGTAAGGCAAAATGGGCTTTTGGGCTTCTATGGTAGTACCGCCGCTGGTATGTACAATGTACATATACATATAAACACCGAATTCTCTTTGCAAATGCACATTACGTGGGAGAGTTAAGCATAGAGCGCTCAGAGCTTTGGTTCAAACGTGCATAAATTGTTAATAGAAAATTAACATATGATTTCTGATCGAAATTATAGTATTTACTCGATATTTAACTTAACACTTATTTTATTAATGCCAGCCCATACTATTGGAATCTGAAAGCAACTAAGCCGTCCGGCACATTAGATAACGAGACATTGTCTCGCTATTTAATTCTTAATATTGTAGAATGGTCATTTTTAGGTTTAAGTTTTTACGCGTATATTTGATTGTTTCATTGCACCTTTGTACATAGAAGCAAGTAATGTTTATAGACACAAATAATGCCTTGAACGTTAGGGCTGCTCTTTGTAGTTTGCGCTCTATTGTATTTATTTGTTTATATTTCTGTAAAGTCCATGTTTATTGCTGATTTAACGTATTCCTTTAAAAAATGTTGTAAAAAAGGGATTTGGGAATGGTCCCTAAATGAATAGTTGTTTAGCAGATGTTAGAAGGGATTTTAGAAAGTAATTGTATGCGTGGGAACGTAAGGATGACCGATGCGGGGGCGAGAAGCCCGGGTAGTATAAGAATGAATTGTATTGGGCTCGAAAGGGAGTCCCAAACTAACTTTGACGTAAGACAGACCTCTGTCATTTTATCTCTGTAATATTAACTTTAATAAATACTCACTTGATTTTTAACCGCCCCGTGATTCCTTAATTAATCTTAGTATCCGACCTTAAAATCCGATACTACAATATTATAAATTCAATATTATTATATTAATTATAAGACGAGCGGAAACAATTTACTCATTCAAAAGACAAGTGAAAGATCACTACCTTTCTCTCTGATCTAACTTTTCTCCACTCATTTGTTTATATGCTATAAATTATATATGTATGTATGTAGATATTTGTACATATATGTTTATTTAATATATTTTGTTTTTATATTGCATATGTTTATTTATGTATTTAAGTGTAAGTATATGTTTAATAATATGATGACAATTTTTATTTACTCAAAGTTATTAGTATTATTTATTTTAGTTGTTTTTTTTTCTTTTACTTCCTTCTTACCACTTTATTCTACCCTCTTTATTATTCCTATTTTATTATCCATCCTAGGGTTGCCTGGAAGAAATTGCCTAGAGCGATAAGGCCGCCTCTTGTTTTATTTTTTAATAGATAAGTTTCTTTATAATTGTTGTACAAGGAAGTGTAAATAAATAAATAAATATTCGATAGGGACTTTTCCTGTCACTTACCACCGCCGCCTAAATCGCACATATTATTGTGGACCTAGGTCTTTCCCCATAAATAATAAACAATGTGAACGTGGAACGCACCCATCAGTAGTATAAACATGATCTTAGATACATTTATAATCTTTACCACGTTATGTGAGACCGACACGTGGTCTCTCAGCACAAGTGAATTTTTGCTAACATTATCAATACATATGTCAAAACATACTAATTCGCGTCGGTTGCGAAAAACATTCATCAATATGGCACAGTAAAGCAACACCGATTGGTGGTGGGTACGAGTACCTATAATGTCACTTTGGACTGTACAACACTTCGTATGTACAAAAGCTGGTCCAAGAACACGACACATATCTAGCCTCCTGAGTTCCAGAGCACAATTTTTCTGGATTTTCTTTTGATTTTTGGCTAAGTACTTCTAGATATGATACACAATTGAGAAGTATTTTTTTTAAACCCTTATACATATAGGTATGTTTTGTTTCATGGAGAAAAAAAATGGATTGATCTCTTATTATCTGTCACAGATTTTTTTTTGTTAGATGTTCTAAATTAAGGACATAAGTACTCAGGAGGCTACCTATACTATGACGAATTACGAGTTAAACCTCATTTACTGACGTAGCTACCCGGACGTATACCAATTTTCAACTATAGTAAACTATTCATGTTGATCAGCAAATAAAAGTTAGTTTGTTGGGAAAGCAAAGGCGATACCGGCATTATGTATCGCTAGACAAATTTCATCAAGATCTTCATATCTCGGCAAATACATGCACGAAATCATATTGTTTAATGGAAGGTTGTTTATTAATAAAAAACTGAAAAGACTCTTCAAACCTTTAACGGCAAAAACACGAAATTTCAGATTTTTTCATTTGCTTTCGTAGTTTAATATTGACTAAAATGTTAGCATTGCACCAATATTAAAATGAAACCCGCAGATCAATGAGAAACTGATAGCAAAAAGACAGTACAAATTCTATCAATCGAAGGCACATTTTGTGTGATTCACAAAAAGGCGCAATATTTTTATTTATAGGCGCAACAAAAGACAATACAAACAACACGAAAATATGCAATATTTTTATTTCGCTTTTTATGGCTTGATAGACGAATACAATTAAACAAAAGATGATAGATAGAATTATTTACTGATACCCACATTTATACAATAATTTACATAAAATGAATTATCAATAAAAAAGTGGAACAATATGCGGTCTTATCGCTGAAATAGATCTCTTCCAGACAATTGAAGATCATAGGTGTGAAGAAGAAATTTCAAAAAGGGGTAAATAAATCACTAAATCATAGTGGTAAAGCGGTTGAAAAACATTATACTAACATTGTATTAATACATATGTGGAAGGTAAGCGTGATGTTTTTCGTCATTCTATAGTACAATGTGAGCCAAAAAACTACCAAAAAATGAACACCTCATCTCACCCTAAGATCGTAACGTCAACGCATCAACATACTCATCATCTTCAGGCCATATACGTCCCACTGCTGAGCACGGGCCTCCTCTACAACTGAGAGGGTTTAGGCCTTAGTCCACCAAGCCGGCCTAGTGCGGGTGGGCGGACTATACACTTAAGAAATTTCTAAGAACTTTTAGGTGTGCAGGTTTCCACACGATGTTTTCCTTTACCGTAAAGTACGTGACAATTCATTGTGAATACACACATAACTTCGAAAAGTCAGAGGTGTGTGCCTGGAGTTTGAACCTGGGACCGTCGAGATTCTCGACCGCATGCCTTTCCTACACGTCAACATACTGCCTTACTTAATTACTTTTTCCTATCATTAACGTCGTATACAATAACATAGCTACGTACTATAGCTTCTAGAGCTTCTATCCAAGCCTTCGAGTTTATTCGTTATAGAGAAACAATAAAACAGGAGGAAATAAGCAGGTTAATACACCTACTCTTGTAAAAAGGATCACGTCGGTTCTTATTTCTTAAAGGCTTGCGCACATTATTGACTGTTGAGCGATTATATTTCTTGCTTAGAAATTTTTGTCTCCTGTTTGTGATGAGCATGGTTAACTCATGGCATATATTTTTTTACCTGGATGGCAAAATAGCAAATAATCACTATATGGTAAGTGCAGGACAATCTATAAAAAATACCCATTGATATCTCCTATTTCAGCCCTTGCATCAAATTTTGAGGTCAACATAAGTACATTAACTGAATTACCGATTTCAAAGAAACTGATAATTCATAACCTCACGCCTGTATTTCCCGAAATAAAATTAAGTGCTTATGACGTCAAGAAATTGACAAACCTACATTTAGCTTCCACAAGCTATCCTCCTCCCATGATTTGTCGGCAGGCAGTGTACTAACTAAACTTACTCTTTACTTTCAGCCTTGCAATCAGGTGAAATGACAAAGCCTGTAATCAAAATCTTTTGATTGCGAGACCGTGAGACCATCGTTCATTTGGGCACCTTTTTTTTTTTTTTTTTTTTTTTTTTTTTTTTTTTTTTTTTTTTTTTTTTTTGTTCTCGAGGGGAAAGCTGTTTATGGCTCTACTTCCCGCCAGCCCCGGCGGAGGGGGGGGCGGGAAGCGTATGTCGGGGTCACCGGTCTTCCAGCCCGGCGCGCGGCGACGTCATGTCCGCGCAGATGTTAGTGCCGGGCTGGGTCCCTAACAAAATTCCCTAAACCGGCATACCGACCAAAACCCCCCGGTGGCCATCTCCGCGCCGAGTGGGGCGACCGCGGTACGTTGGCGAGAAGCGCCAACCGTAATGCCGCAGCCGCCCGGTGCGCCTCCGAGACGTTAATGTCTCGGCCGTCTCGGAGTATGTAGGGGGCGCAGTTGCACCCCCACTAGCTTGGTTCGGGCGCCCCGGTTGTGAATGGGCGCCCGCGACGTACACAGGCCACAATGCCGCCGCCCCTCTCGGGGTCACTTTCAGTGAGGACGCGCCGCCCCCGCAGCGCGCCCAGCGACCCCAAGGGCCCCTTTGAGTCGCCTTTTACGACAGGCAGGGGATACCGTGGTGGGATTCTAACGCCCCCTTGCCACAGGGCAGGGCGCCGGGTCTAGTTATCTCTGTCGACCCGGCGCCTCCTTCTCTGACGTCTTTGGCGGGCGGGATCGTTGATCTCTCGATCCCGCTCCGCGCTCTCCTTCTGCGACATGACGTGCTCGCAGAAGGAGAGCATCGCTCGCCACGACCTCGGACTCCCGACCATTGAAGATACGACGGCCGGGAGCGAGAGGTCGCCACCAACAATAGCGCGGAGAGCGCTGCGCTCCGTCTCCCAGGCTGGACACTCTTGTAGTGTGTGCTGGGCTGTGTCGTCCGGGCAGTTGTCACAGTGGTGACACACGGCCGACTCCTCCTTCAGAGCCACCCGACACAGGTAGTGGCCGAAGCATCCGTGCCCCGACAATACCTGCGTCAGGCGAAACGTCGCCGCACCGTGGCGCCTGTCCACCCACTGGTCGAGGACAGGACGCACTGCCTCGACGGTCCTAGCACCAGCACTGGGATCCTCCAGCCTGGTTCGCCATTCCTCCACGGCGGCCGTACGGAGGGAGGCTTTTATTGCCTCAACCTCTTTCGGGGCCAGTCTGTCCCCGCGACTTGACGCCTCCTCCCGCTGATGATAAAGACGCGAGAGGAATTTGGCGTCAAGATCCCACGGCAGGGACCCGGCCAAGACGCAGGCCGCTATCCCCGGCAATGGATAAATGTGGAGAAAAAAGGAACATTGAAAACAATTAACTGTTAAATTACGCCACAAAAAGTTGGGTAATGGGTTTCTAGTGTGCGACGCCCCGAATTTCATTTAGGAATTCACATTTATTTTATGTCCGTTACTAATGCTGACGAAGTAGTTCATTGTTAAGTGCTTTCTACTTTATGTAGGTTCCTAAGTTGGTGTTAATGTCGTTTTATGGAGCAATGACGGCTGAGCGTGATGTAATTTATCGATTATGAAATGGCTTGACAAACCCACTCATTTTGATGAGCACGAGTTGAAATATTGTTTCATTATGATACATGAAAGTAATCGTACAAAGATTAATCAAGTTTTTAGAAATTGTTTAAAGAACAATGCAGTTCAAATTTAGTGTCGTTTCTAATAAGTTAACTATGTTTTAGGTCGTCATCAGGTTAGATTGTTGTGTCATTATGTTCATTGTTATATTTAAGTATAGGTACTAAGTGTTTTGTCCATCACTTCATCCACAAATTATTATCTACCCTTCAAAATTGTCAATTGTTTCTACTTCACAGCCAACCCCGTGGCGCAGTTAGATAGACCAATAGGTGGAAGTAGAGGCAACGGATTCAATCCCCGCATCGCGACCAATGTATGTGTGATCCACATAATTTTTTTTCGGATCTGGCTGTTTGTTAAAAGAAAAAAATTCTCGTAGTTTCCGATACCCACGACACAAGACTCGTATCTGAGTGTGGGGTCACAACTATGTGACTTTTGGGTGCATTTTTTTTTTATTCATTGATTTTTTGGTATCCTGCACAGAAAATCTTAAAACATAGCTTGAATAGATTTAAGAGTAAATCTACACAGAAAAGATAAAACTAACCTTGCTTAACCACCTCTAGACCTCTAGTCCCATGTTATATGGTAAATTCTAAAATATATTGTTCTGGATCGTAAAAGTGAACGATACTTAACTACATTCTCGTGCCTCTACTAAACGCCATAAACTTTAGTTTTACAGCGTTGTCCGACGACGGATAAGTGCTTCGACCGATGGCAAGTGAACTCACTCATACCTTCTGCTAAACAAAAACAGTACTTAGCTTTTATTTTGTAGACTGCCAGTGAATGTTAATTTAAAAGAATGTAAAGTATTCGAGATTAATTTTTCAGTTTACCAACAATGAAACAAAATGGCGTGAACAGATAACACATCAGTGGTAGTACTTCCATAGAAGCCCAAAAGCCCAGCTTGTTTCACAAAATTCCGAATCTTTATTTATTTATGCTTTTTATACAGTTTGTATAAAGGCGGACATAATGCCTTAGGCATTCTTTTACAGTCGACCTTTGGGTGATGCAGAGATAAAAGAAATAGGTGCATAAATAACGAACTGGTTAAGATACATACATACATATATACTAACATATTATGATTAACAAGAAAATAGGATAAAATATGAAATATACATATAAAATATGAAATATAATCCAGTATACATACACACAAATATAAATATATACACATATAGAATCATACTCATATACATACGTACATATCACATATATAAACATAAATACATAAACGATATATATTATCAGCTCAATTCCTTAAAAACATTAAATCTTTATTTAACAAAAGCAATTTGACATTTAAATGGGAATATCCTGACCACACAATAAACAATTATAAATTAGACATTTCACAATTAACGTGTAACGCTTTTGGGCTTTTGAAATTAAACTAGTGTCTAATATAGTTTGCTGTTAAACAAATATAGTGTTTAGGTTTTATTTAGACTGCCTATGAATGAAGCAGAAGTTATGTCTTACTTGAAGTTAGCAACACTAATGTGCCACGAATTGAGTTCACTTCTTATCACCCTTATCGCGAATTTTCGTCCCGATTCCTCGTTAGCTCCCTTTAACAGCATTTTTAATATAAGGTTTTCATTTTATATGGTGTGCAAAACAGTGGCGGTACATCCATAGAGGCCCAAAAGCGTTACTCGTTAATTGTGTAATGTCTAGTTTATAAATGTTTATTGTGGAGTAAGGATATTCTCATTTATATGTCAAGTTGCTATTAAATAAAGATTTAAAGCTTAAAGATTATAATTCGGAATTTTGTAAGGCTAGCTGGGTTTTTAGGCGTCTATGAAAGTACCGCTACTATGCAAAAAAGCAAAATTGCAATATGTCAGGTTACAATATCACGATATATCACCCGCACTTTTGAATACAATTAATTTTGATTTGTTTTCATAGTAGCATCTGCATAACGGCAATATGGAAACACAAGCCGTGCAGAGCTCTATAAGCCGATTAGTTAAGATTTATCCACACAAATCGCTAATCGTATTAGAAAGACAAATCTATGTCAACGTTTATTTTGGCTAGATGGCCACGTATTTGCCGGACTGATGTTGACCCAGCCTTGTTTGGATTTCTTTAAAGTCAATATCACCGTAACAATTACCTGTCTTAGTTTATCACGGTCTTTTTACACCTAGTAGGTATACACTCAACCTGGTCATTGAAGAGTTAGACAGAGGCTTATTCCTACCTAAGAAGCAGTGATGGCCTCGAGGTTTAGGCGCGCGGTCGAGAATCTCGGCGGTCGCGGGTTCAAGCCCCAGGCACACACCTCTGACTTTTCGGAGTTATGTGTGTATTCACAATGAATTATCACTTGCTTTAACGGTGAAGGAAAACATCGTGATGAAACCTGCACACCTAAAAAAGTTCTTAGGAATTTCTTAGGTGTGTAGTCCGCCAACCCGCACTAGGCCAGCGTGGTGGACTAAGGCCTAAACTCTCTCAGTTGTAGGGGAGGCCCGTGCCCAGCAGTGGGACGTATATGGGCTGATGATGATGATGATGATGATTATTCCTACCTTAATTCTGTCATTTATTGTCAATATTAAACATTTAATATTGTGATAACTGATAATATTTGTAGAATACACTCTTCAAAATTACCTTAGATTCGAACTGGCAATCGCCGGGTTTATATGTCGACTGCAAAACTTACTCTATAAAGCATCACGCACTTAATATATTCAAAAAAGGATATCATAGTCGTAACAAATAGTATTATAACACTACAAACCCTTTTATCGGCATAATAGTGGAATTGCACAAACCATTTCGACTCAACCAAACACAAAATCCTTATTTAATCCTTTAGGCGAAAAAAGGCGGCGAAACGGAATTATAAAAAGCCCTATTTCCGCCCGATACCCTCGTCCTAATTCTGATCTAAATAAAAGAACTGGACCGCAATAAATCCACTTTCAATTTGAATCCGATATCCAAGTGAGTTATGCTCAGTAACAGTCAATACTTGGAAACTCCATTAGGCAAAAAATCTGGTGTATATTTACCTAAGACTAAGACTAGTTGATATAGTAAATTAATAGTCTTATTGGTCCCGAGAAACTCGGACTCGATACCGGATTGGGTAGTATTTTTCATTTAGGAAATTCTCAGCAGGAGCCCTTAGTCTGAAATGTAGGTACCCGAAAAATGATAATAGGCCTCCTTTTAAGTGCTAGTCTCGAAGTTTAGGCGCGCGCTCGAGAATCTCAGCGGTTGCGAGTTCAAACCCCGGACGATCACCTCTGATTTTTAGAAGTTATGTGTGTATTCCCAATGAATCATCACGTACTTTACGGCGAAGGAAAACATCGTGAAGCAACCTGCACACCTAAAAGTTCATAGGAATTTCTTAGGTGTGTTGTCCGCTAGCCCGTACTAAGCCAGTGTGGTGGTCTAAGGCCTAAACCCTCTCAGTTGTAAAGGAGGCCCGTGCCTAGCAGTAGTCTGTATAAGGGCTGATGATGATGATTAAACTGTGTACGATTATGCTGCTTCTTTGCAACTTTCTAAACCGCAAATCCTTACACACAGACCATAAACACCAATCAAGTGTCAAGTCACTTGCCATAACAATGCCTTTATGCAAAACTTATCTAAAAACGTTGCAATGATCCCGATTTTTCCCACTCAAAATAGCCTTTCAATCGAAGCTTTTATGATCCTTATCTCTACACGCCCGTCAACTGAGTTATCTCAAGGCTGGGGCTAATAGTTTTACCTCAATGCGTTTGATCTATCTACGTGTAAAACGATCGGAGGTCTGTGAAAGGACCCTAACGATGTTAGAAGACGCTGCTAAATCGTTTTAAGGTGGACAGAATAATTGAAAGCCTTGATGGTCTGACAGGTCTAATGGGTACGTGCGTTCAGAGGCCCCAGGTTAGTACCTGTAGTAGGTAATAATAGTACCTGTAGTAGGTAGTAATACCTAGTATTAGGTTGAATAATATTGTAGAAATTCAGTGCCAGTACGGAGTCTCGAAATTTGGTGAATAAAAAACGATTGGACCGCTATTAAGAATGGCAAAAAAATGTTGCCAAAAGTTTGATCTAGAGATGGAGGAAACATTGGTGACAGTTATAGGCTATTTATATTCTGGAAAGATGAAAATTCCTTAAAGGATGATTTTTAGTTACTTTGTTCATAAAATCTATATTAATAATATCAAAGCCACGGCCAAACTTAAAAATTTTTTTTCACTGCTAGGCCCGTGCCTTCACCACAATTGAGAGGGTTTACGCCTGAACGCTGGCCTAGTGCGAGTTGGCGAACTACACGCCTAAGAAATTCCATGATGTTTTCTTTCACCGTTAAAGTAAGTGATAATTCATTATGAATACACACATAACTTGTCTTGTTGCTGTTATATTTATAATTTTATTTTGTTGTATGGAAATGTGTTGTCATGTTATTGTCTTGTAAATTTTTAAAAATAAATTTAAAAATAGATTTGTTATTGTTTTTGTGGTATTTAAAAATAGATTTTAGTTTGTTTTGTATAAGCGAATAAGTGGTACCGAATTGGTTAATTGTTATAAGTTTACTCGTGAGCGAATACGATAGACTCATACTATTATATCGATACAATGGGACTCCTCGATACAGGCTTGCCTAGTGAGGGGACCATTTTAGACTGTTACTTGTGGGTCAATAATTAATTGCATACGTTATCATTGTATACTTTTTACTACTTGTACGTCCTGTACGTGTGTAATTTGTATTAAAATAAATAAAGTATTAAAATAACTTCGAAAAGTCAGAGATGTGTGCCTGGGGTTTAAACCCGCGACCGCCTAAATTCGCCATATATCGAAAACGATGAGATTACTCGTAAGTTGTCTTAATAGATTTTTGAAGCAGTTTTATTGTGCATGCACATGTATATAATATATTCCGTGTACATATGTGTATATACATATAGGTTACAAAGAGTATGCGATGGGAAAATGTAGATAAATCAACAACCTGATAAAACTAAGATGTTTAAATATGGCATTTCCTAAGATATGAAGCTTGTTGAAGATATTAATTATAATCACACATTGTGCGTTGTTAATAACCTCCTATTTTTAACCCCCGAAGCAAAAAGAGGGGTGTTATAAGTTTGAAGTCGATGTGTGTGTGTGTCTGTGTGTGGCATCGTAGCTCTCAAACGGATGGACCGATTTCAATGCTTTTTTTTTCATTTGAAAGCCAGTTTCCTCATGATGGTTCTTTGCTACGTTTGATATCCATCCAGTAGTGTAAGAGTATTGAGTATATTATGGTGGTATTGGGAAATGGAGAACTCTTTGTTTTCCAAGTCCTCCTTTATTTGTCTTTCTGATTGACTTTTGCGGGATTACGACAAATTTAGGTCCCCTTAGATTCGCTGAGCTTCATTGCTCGGCGTCTATACTGTGCGTGCTGCTGTTGATCCTGGCGCACAGGAGTTACAGTGGCGGATGTGTGGTGGGATAGGACCAAAAAAAAATTAAAAGTATCAGCTCTTTTCCAAAATGTTGTAAGGCATTTTTGGCCTATTATGTATACCTACCTAGATTTTTTGTAGTGATTTAAAGTCGCGGCGGAGTATCGCTAGTTCAGAATTGATATTGCTGCTTGTCCATAAACATGTACATACACCAGAGGAGTTCATGAGCGCCTCTGAGAATGCAATCAAGGTGCCAGCGTATTGGGCCAATTTTAAAACTGACATGCCGCCGATGCGATAGAAGAATCGATATTTAAAGTTTGTTACATAGCGATACCCCGCCGCGACTTTAAATCACTACTAAAAAATCTAGGTGTATTTCGTGTTGAAAATATATTTGTTTTTCTGAATGAAACTTAACAATAAACTATATAACTGTATTTATTTCTATAGTGTATTGTTAAGTTTCATCAGAAATTATAATGTTTAGACACGGCTTGTTAAATATTGTTCAATTCAAATTTCGATAAACATTTGTTTATTTGGTTGCTAACAACTTTCTTTTTATTTTTTTAAAGTAGTTCCTTAAACTACAAGTATCTTTTTCTTTACTTCTAATTAGGTTTATTTTTTCGACGATTTTCTAAACTTGTTCGTCTTCCCTACAACTTGTTTTTAAAATATTCAATTAAATTTAAAAATCATTAAATAACTTTAAAGTGTATAAACACACTATATATTTCTATATTTTATACACAATATTAAGAATAACATTACTGTACATTTATTATTTTCATATAAGTTTATCAACGAAACTGTACTACCCGCCAAATATAACTTAATACGACGCAAAACTCCACATAACCAAAAATATGCAGATAAAATAATACTACTAATAAAAACTCACCTTTAAAACTATTTGGTAAAACTAAAACCTCTTTTTTGACACTCACAGCACAACACAAACACAACTGCACGATAATTCTTGAGTTGTATAAGTTCGCACGAACCTCCCTCCTTGTCGGACACAACCGTACCCCGCCGTATTTCATGTGCTACTGGCTTGCTGTAACTTTTGACAGCGGGAGCGGATTCTGAGGGCCCCGAGATCAGATTAATGACCTATAGGCCTTGCAGTTTATACACGAGTGATGAAAAAGTAATTATTAGTAAGTCGATACAAAATTGAGTATGTAATTTAGGCACTAATCAAAATATAATGTGATAACATAATTATAGTATAAATTACTTATACTTATCTTATCATCAGCCCAAATACGTCCCACTGCTGGGCACGGGCCTCCTCTACAACTGAGAGGGTTTAGGCCTTAGTCCACCACGCTGGCCTAGTGCGGGTTGGCGGACTACACACCTAAGAAATTCCTAAGAACTTTTAGGTGTGCAGGTTTTATCACGATGTTTTCCTTCGCCGTTAAAGCAAGTGATAATTCATTGTGAATACACACATAACTTCGAAAAGTCAGAGGTGTGTGCCTGGGGTTTGAACCTGCCACCGCCGAAATTCTCGACCGCGCGCCTAAACCTCGAGGCCATCACTGCAGTGTAAATATATAGTATAAATTAATAAATAATATATTAAAATAGAATTTATTTAAGTTAAAGGAAAAAAGAGAGACAATATTATAATTTAAAACAGTCTGTGCCTTCTGCCGATAAATCGAAGCCGAATTTTCGACTAAAACTATTAGAAAATGGATATAAGGAGACTGATGGTTGGCTATGCGCTTGCCTTTGCCACCACGATAATCAACCAGAGAGGAACTTTTACACCTTCATGTTAAATCCATATAATATATTAAATTAATCATTTTATATTTTACTTGTATTATACCGCTCTGTTCGCAAGGCGGCTCCAGTAGACAACAACAGGCAATAAACTAGTATTAATGTTTTAAAAAAAAATTCAATAAAAAGCAGTGACGGCCTCGAGGTTAAAACCCCAGGCACACACCTCTGACTTTTCGAAGTTATGTGTATTCACAAACAATTATCACGTACTTTAACGGCAAAGGAAAACATCGTGATGAAACCTGCACACCTAAAAGATCTTCGGAATTTCTTAGGTGTGTAGTCCGCCAACCCGCACTAGGCCAGCGTGGTGGACTAAGACCTAAAAAGACATTAAAGTTTAATCAGAGATGGAGAATGGGATGGAATATTGCCTTTAGGTCGATAGTTACCATTGATAATATAGAAATGATGAATGATTTACTATACCTATAACAGACACTGTTTGAGTAAACATTCAAACCGAATACGGAAAATGCGGAGTATGCGATTAACATATGTACACACATATACTTGTATAGGCACAACCTTCAACTTAATAGACCCTCCAATCCTAATGAAACCTCCATCCCCGGTTACTCACAGTACGACTGTCGTTTGTAGAACGATGTACATATTCAAATTCACCTAAACAATTAACCTGTATAGTGGATGCCTAACTACACTGAATATTAATGCCTGAAAGCGCCTGTTAAGACCGCCTTAAAATTAGTCGCTTCGCTACGACGCAGTAATAATTCATCCTAATTACAATGTAATTTATTGTTTTCATCTAATTAATCACGAAAATTAGAGACGTAATTCTGGCTGTTTACGTGGGGGAAACTAGAATCATTTGTTTGAGTCTGAGTTTTAGTCGAAATTTCTTTATTTGTGTCTACGTTTTTGTGTATCACGATACGAACACATAATGAAAAAAGGCATTTCTGTCTAACTTTCTCTGCCTGTTTGTTTCCGCATCATAGATATCCAGAAGTATCAGGTTCATTTTCCTTTCTAGGAAGTGCAATTGGATTGTTCCCATAGATATTTATATTAATAGTACTGAGTCTAGATAAACGCTAGAAAGATGTGAGATTAGACTTAAAACGCTATTGGTTAAACGTGAGCGAAGAGGTACTTACTTCTTCGAGAGTAGTTACCTATGCCAGGTTGAGTGTAAGTCAATTCCAATTTTTTATTGTCTAGGTCAGGGTTTTTCAAACTTTTCGTTTCACGAACCCCTGTTAAAGTTTCGAGGTGACAGCGAACCCGTTAAGCGTTAAATGACTAATCCCCCCCCCCCCTAAAATAATAAAAAATTATGTTAAAAAAAAGGATTTTATTTCAGTAAAAGATAACAAAGTGCCAAAAGAAATATCTTTTCAATATTAATGCTAATTTTAGCCTCAATTTTGACTCGGTATCAAGTCGATTTCTGTATTTAGCTTTTATTATGACCAGGTGTGAAAACCCACTCTCACATGCGTATGTTGTAGCCACTATGTGTGCCGCACGTGGCTGCTAGGCATCAAGTCACTATTATGTAAATCTTGTCGCGAACCCCCTGCCGTCGAATGGCGAACCCCACTTTGAGAAACCCTGGTCTAAGTGTATGCATTAACTGTCTTCATGGCTGGCTGTTAAAGATGCCCACACGTCACATCTATAAAACAATATATTTAGATAATGGACATAACGACTCCCACATCCCTAGATGTGTCCAGAGAGGCACTTATCTTTCTGTGAACGTTTCAACCCTACATTATCACTAGTAAAAAGGCAGCTTGATTTCCCACGAGGTCGCCTCATATTATCACGACACTATGATTAATTCTTAAGACGTGAAGGGTGACAAAGGTGTATGAAGGTCTTTTGTCTATGCGTTGCTATTCGGAGAATCAAAAATACTCGTACCAGAGATACATGTCCGAACTCGAAAGTAGTAGGCAGAGGTGCATTTTTGGAACTCCGTGTTACCGGGTTTTTAGGTCAGCGCAGAGAATTTCTTAAAACTTTACCCGACCCTGAAATTAAATTCGGGACCTCTATCGCACGGTATTACCTTGTCCCCAGAGGTATAATACCTATAGTCAAGAAAAATCTACTATAAACCTTTCTGAAGATAATGCTAATATATTTTGTACTTCATGCTAAAGCATTCAGCCTTCACTGATTTTATCTCTCCCTAAAGGAATTCCTGAAAGACACATAACTCCCAAAAGTCCGATAGCGAAATGGCGCTTTGAATAGCAAAAACCTCTAGAAAATTCGGCGAGAGCGCTCGACGTGTTTTTTAAAAGAAATACGTGCATAAATAATTCTGCCATATTTCTACACGAATACGGTGAAGGAGACCGCGAAGGCATTTTGTAAGTGCAATGCGATTCGAATAGAGCATGGATTTGTAACAAACAGCCAAGAGTTAATACAAGCTGATAAAATTTCATCTGCTTGCTGGATTTACACACAATTTTACACTCAGTAGTGACAGTCTATTTTTATCAGCTGTATTACAGTTCAAGGTAATTGGGGACGAGTCTCTTACCATATTTCGATCTCATTTCCAGCCTCCACGCTTTTACTAAGAATTTGCTAATTAGAACCTTCGGTCCACTGCTAGATCGGGAACCATAACATAACCAATGCAGGAAACGATCATCATAGGGGTAGTCAGAGGCCATGGATATTGGCATTCATCCTGTCTGTAATATGCTTTTCATCTAAACATTTCATTCAAATATTCGTAGATTCTCTCCCTTTTTAATTTTCTCATCTTTAATGCTTTGAATTTTTTAAAGCTCGTTAACGTTGGAAACATATAACGATAAAATTTGACAATGTCTGAAACTACCGTGCAAATATGTGTACAATTAAAATAAATTATCCTACACAGCAATAGCCATTAAGCGTGGTTGCCCACGTTCGCTGTACGATACGATAGTGCTGCAACCACGCAAACATCGACTATAGCTATCGATCAACGAATATCGTGTTTGGTTTTGAAAATTGAAATCGATGTATATTGCATCTGTTTTTACGGTTGATGTCCGGTATGGGTCATATTATTATTGGCGTCTGATATAATCCTTTAAAAAAAAACAATGTATTGACAATGCACTCAGAAATATTAGCAGAATATTGCATATTTTTGTTTTAACCGTTTAGAGTTTAGTTCGTTATAAAACTATTGATATAGTTTAAGATATTATTGAAACAATAGTCTCTCGTTTTATGCCACAATGGCCGTTGAAATCAACAACGACTCAGAAGTGTTACAAGCATATCTTAGTTAGAGGGAAAGAGTTTTTTTTTAGATTTTATTAGTTGATTACGCAAAATAGTGGAACAGTCAGATAAAATTGGATACAGAATAAGCCCGAGACAATTCGTTAAAAGTTACGTTTTAAACCACGGAAAAATTAAATAATCTACAAGCAAAATGATTTTATCGATAGCGCGTAAGGTGCATCACTACATCCCGTAGTATTAAATTAATTCGTCGGTAATAGAGGCAGCTCTAAACCCGGATATTGCTGACAGTTTGTTGCCTTTGAATTTTTTCCACTGTACTACAAAAACTCTGAGTACAACAATAAATAGATTGATTAATTGATTCACTAGCTCGGACGTATTGCGCGTTTTTTAACTGATTGCGTTGGTATCTAAAGGTAGAAATCTAAACAGAGTATAAAAAGCCAGATACGACTAAAATTGTATAGATTTATCAACATAATTATGACCAACAATAATATTAAATTATAAAAAAGAACAAAAACAATTGGCAAAAAGTTGGTGCCATGGGAGATACATAGGTACCTAATTATTTCAAACGACACAACTTAAAAGCATTTTCTCAACATACGCAAATCTCTAAATATTTTTGAAACAATTCACAGTTGGGTATGGGTCATAATACCTAAAACAGTGTGCTAAAAGAAACTTTCTATAGTTACATTAAGAGAAACCAATTTTGGTATTTTTTACTAAGGGCCCTATTGTGATATAGGCTTCAAGTTTAATAACCTCCACTTATTTAACCTTCCGCGTGGTCAATGACACCATTGGCTTCAAATATAGCTGATTCGAATTCAAATAATACAAATCTATTATAGAAATCCTAAATATAACAAAATTTTATTCAGGACTCAACTGTCAAAGTATTGTTTTATGAAGTCTGAACGTGCCCTAAAGAATTGTACAATAAATTGTTGGAATCAGCTGTAAAATAAACGGCCTTCACAATGCGAGCCGTTTACGGGCACAAATACAGATTCTGTGCTGCTACTGTAATTTTTCTAATCATCATCATGGTCATCATCATCAGCACGGGCCTCCTCTACAACTGAGAGGGGTATTTATAAATTAAACTATTTGTGACTTACATAATGAACATAACTAGAGGAACAGTTAGCCTTACCCGTCTAGGTGAACAAACAGTAAGCTTACAGAGTGAAATATACTTGGCCCATTGTTCTTGCAAACAATTGTCTCGAGCCCTACATACATATTTCGGTGACATATTAAAACGATAAACGAGTCAGTAATTGTATTATGAATGAGGTGCGAGTGAAGTTAAAGACATAAGTAAAGTCCACTAAGTAAATGTTACACGGCCAGCGCGGTGAACTTAGATTTATTCATTTTTGAAGTTAGAGGGAGCACGATTCCAGAAATAGAAAGAATTGGGACTGACAATGATCAGATGAGTCATGAGTGAGCCAGATGACTCACTATATTTTTTTAGACCTATCTTGTCATTGTAAACGGATCATCATCAGCCCATAAACGTCTCACTGCTGAGCAGGGGCCTTCTCTGCAACTGAGAGGGTTTTAGGCCTTAGTCCACCACGCTGGCCTAGTACGGGTTGGCGGACTACATACCTAAGAAATTCTTAGGAACTTTTACTTTTGTGAAGAGATATTATCTGTTAATTCGAAGAATTAAATTGTGCCATTAATTCTACATTTTAGTTTCGGCGTTTTAAGACTGCGTGCTGGCATTGAAAATTGAATAATGAAAAATCCCTATAAGGCTCGTAAATCAAAGATTTATTCAATTAAAATTAATTAACTCGATGTTTTTGAAATGACTAAGCATGTTAAAATTCTGATATTATTAATGTTAGATATAATGTGATCTTTTGCATGCACATTCCTTTACACTCCCATGTAAAAGCTGTTGACATAATATGTAATTTTAATAATAAATTCCTATCTCTAACTGCTGGAATACCGTTCCTCTTACATCCATGTGTGGCTTTTGTTTATGAAATGTGCAGACGGAATATTTAATGCAGACAGAGATATTGGTCAAGTAGAATTATCTCAGACATTCACCATTTGTGATTATATAAAAATCGGACCTTTTATAAATAGTAGTAAGTGGCTTCCTTGGAAATTCATCAGAAAAATGATGGGGTTTTAGTAGCCTTTCACGAAAAAAATTATTCGCAAGCCAATTTTGACATGATTTTCTGTCAAAATGACTCTGGAAAGGTATGTATTATGATTTTTATACGATGTAGATAAGCTTAATAAAGTTGTTTAATAAGTACTGGAAAACAAAGTAACGATACGAGTTAATAAACTTAACTTAATAAAGAAGATTTCATCAAATCACAGTTTATTCAAAATCACAGTTCTTGAACTCTTTAAAGACCACCTGTTACATAGAACTTCTCTTTAACAATAAAATAAAAAATGTACATATATTGGAACCGTATAACATAATAGAACAAGCATTGTTTATTTAGATAATAAATTTTTAGATATTTAATAATTAAATAGATACTTAAGTAGAAAGTTTGCAAGGTTTTGCTTTTTTATTTTGAAATTGAATATCAATTTTCTAGTAAAAATATTGCTACTACGGCCCTTTATTGCTGTTGATACGTAAAAGTCGTGAAAATATACTTAAGTATATTTATTAAGGCATATTGAAATGGATGGACAGTATCTTATTTCAATAATATTTATTTCAATATATTTACATTAACTGCCCCATATGAAAGGCAGTTTTTACTAGAGAAGAACAGACCAACTAAAAAATATGGGTGTATTTATTTATAGAGCCACATACATATTTAAAATATTATTCACAAAAACAAAATAATGCGCAAGAAATGAACTATTTGAGGAATCCACTGCCACAGCCAATGTAGAAGCAAAATAAGAATTTTTAAACAGTTCGTGGCATTGCTTGGTCTCTTTCTACCCTTATGGGACCGTAACGAAATGATAAATTTAACGTTCTGAAATTATACATAAATATTTAAATTTTCACAAAGTTTGGATAAAATTGACCCGTCAACCCTAGATTAAAATTGAATAAATAAGATACCGCCGGAAAATTGTTTTATGACTCTGTTCCAAAAAAACTCTGGGGAAAAGCTAAGAATGATTTTTATGACCAACTTTTTTCTTCGAGCAGCAAACAATCTCCATAAATTAATCATTTGCTTCTGATAATTTCGCGTATTTTTATTTCATTAATAAATAAGATTTTTTTGGTAGAATTGACGATTCTTTCAAATCTGCGGATAAATAATTTGTTGCGTAACAAAGTAATATTTTATAAAAGAAAACTGTAATAGACCGTATTTATAAAATCTACCTATCTAGTGCGGGTATTATTATTGTTATGAGGATTTTACTTATTTTTTATTTTACTTTTAGTCTACTATTAACCAATCCCATTTTTGGGAGATGTCCCACTACAAACAGATACTAAATACTACGAGCTAATAGCTTTTACAAGAATATTCCTGATATCAGGGTTAATTTCTAGTTCTAGTCTTAAACACTGTTAAAATATCTATGAATTTACGTTTCTTTATGGAAAAATAACAAATGACCGACTTTTGAGAATCGTTTTAAATCTGGAATAAATTTACTTTCCTCCGTTTGTAAAGTTAAATCAACCAGTAACTGAAGAAACTCTTTAAAGACAGCATTTCTAAAGAGAAAATGCCCCGGAACATCTAATTAATAGTATAGTTGCACAAAGTAGCAGCTTTGTTCTGGTGTCTGGGGAATTTGCTTTAAACGTGTATTTTCATTTTCTATTAGAACTTCGTCTATACCAGCAAGCTAATCTTGGACTTGTACAAGTTTCGACTAATTGCTAAAGCGATTACCTATGTCTGAGATCCACACGGGCGGTCATTAAAGACTTAACTCTTAATCGATTGTTTTGTTATTAGCTTAGTACCTTTAAATCTATTAAATATTTGTTCAATTCATCGACCCCACTTTACTTGTTTACTTTTCATATTATGATCAATTTCCTTTTTGAGATATTCAAATCGATAGTTATAAAACTACCCAATGTGATGTGTTAATTGTGTGATCTCTTCACTCATAACAATAGTCATTTCTATCATCAAATCCAAAAAAAATAATCGGCTTTCTACCAATGCTTATAGAACCTACTTTAAAATTTTCAGGATTTCTAGCAGATCGAAGGTTTGCTGCAATCCGTTTGAGGTCATCTAAATACCACAATTCAGTTCAAAATGAGTGCAAAACCACGTGTCTCATTAACTGAGTAAAGTTGGGTTAAACCGCAGTTGAATGTGCTGACTGTTTGGCAAACGAATTTTGGGCCAATGAAAACGAAGCTTTTAATTGTCGCATTGCTTTGTTTCCGATCATTTTTAGGCTTTTGCTTGTTCCTAACGAGACCGACTTCTGATAGTTATATTGTTATACCCTAATACTTAGATTTATTTGAATCTAAAATTTACAATAGATGTATTGTTGAGTTTGAAAAAATAAAAGCAAGCTTTCCGGACTGAACTGTGCTTACTATTCAAAGTAGTAAGAATAACCAAATTAAAAACTTTATTTATTTGTTTTTCATATCGTAATATCGCTTTACTTATGTAGGAATATATTATTTACGTACCTATAATCTAAATTGTAGTTCAGTCGAAGGGATTAAGACGTCATGTAAAAAATCGGTATAAGAATTGCTCCGAATTACTTGAAACAGCTGCCGATACGTGAAGGCCAACTCAGATGTTGTATGTATGTGGTAAAAACACCGTCTTTTTCTTTATTTATAAATATATAATTAGCTTTTTAAACGTTTCGTTAATACCTACTTTTATTCCTGAGCATAGTTTATCCCTTCAAGCGCCATATTATAATACTTCGAATTTATGAACTGTAAACCTTAGAATCGTAAATAGAGGAAAGTCATATATGATTGAACGTTGTATCTGTCACTTCTGTCATTTGATCAAAATTATAGACTGGATGTAAATTTATCATTATGAAATTAGTTAAATATTTATCGACAAATTCACCAGTGTTTGTGCAAATTAAAAACGCTCATTGTGCAGTGTATGTAGTTTTTCATGATGTAACATAAAATTAATTATAGAATAAAATTCAATTAAACATACACAAACATATTTTCGAAAACATCTCCTGAGATGTATTTCTACAGCCACGTTGCTAGTTATTTTATTTTAAGTGATAGCCTAATGCCATTTACCGCCCTCATTTCGAAACTACGCTATTGAGAATTTGCTGACGGAAAAACTCAAGACCAGGTTTCCCGACCGGGGTCTCTTGATCGCAGAAGATAGCGAAGGAACAGTGCTGATACTAAAGACAACTAAATCAAAGCAGAAGAATCATAAAATCTAAGAAACGGCTCCTATTTTTTCTGTTAAACAGAGTTCCCAAAATGGTCAAGTTAACCTATTCAAGCTGATTACTTCGTGGGCTTGTCTTACAACGTTCATACTATAATCATGTGGAACCATTCGTGCTATCTCTTAGTCACATTCAGGAATTCAAATAAAAGTAGATAATGAAATGAAAACGCATGAGAATAGAGTTTTTCTACAAAAACTTTTTATTTTATTTTGTCACAGATGTTCGAAACCGCAGCATTTAATATGTTTCAAGGACTGGACAGCGGAAATGGTTATGAACATCATCAACAGCGCGATCAATCTGAAATGTCGCTACAGGGACACGCATCAGAAAAGACTGGTATTTAATACATCGATCTTTAACTGGTATTATGATGTAAAGCCTATTTTTAGACCAGTGGCGGTAATTCCATAGAAGCCCAAAAGCGTTACGTTAATTTTCACTTAGGGTCAGTATACTCTTATTTATATATCAAATTGCGACTGTCAAATAAAGATTTAATGCTTAAAGATTATTATTCAGAAAATTGTAAGGCATCCTGGGCTTTTGGGCTTCTACGGAAGTACCGCCACTGCTTTAGACCTATTGAAATTTAAAGTAGGTACTTAGGGGCACATCATTGCACCCCGCCTTAAACCAAGGACTAGACAAGGTGTACCTTGTGCCTTATATGAAAAGACCCGTGCCTCGCAGTGGGACGTACATAGGCTATACAAGTATACATCGTGGCCAAATTGAACAAAAGCCAGAGCACCACGAGCACAGCGCTGGACAAATAAAAAATGCAGGAGAAGCGGTTGGAAGCTTCCGAGGTGCAGTTAGATCGACCAAAGACAGCCTAACAAACGAGAGTTCACGGATTCCATTACCTCTCGGAGATAAAATTGTATATGTAAATTTTCTCGCGTGTAGGTGTTCAAGTACTTACGACACATCATCATCATCAGCTCATATACTGCTGGGCGCGGGCCTCTTCTACCATTGAGAGGGTTTAGGCCTTAGTCCACCACGCTGGCCTATTGCGGGTTGGTAGACTACACACCTAAGAAATTCCTAAGAACTTTTAGGTTTCCAGGTTTTATCACGATGTTTTCCTTCACCGTTAAAGTAAGTGATAATTCATTTTGAATACACACATAACTTTGAAAAGTCAGAGGTGTATGCCTGGGGTTTGAACCCGCAACCGTCGAGATTCTCGACCGCGCGCCTAAGCCTCGAAGCCATCATTACTACTTACGACACAAAAAATGTATTTTTAGTGAGCGCCAGAACAATGGTTAAGGCATTGTTGTATATTATTTATTTTTACAGAATGTTTTGCAAAATGTGAAGGTAACAATACTACAAGAAGTAAACGAACCTGCATTAAACCTCGCCGTATCAAAAGCAGCGACGTTCCTCGGGGCGTATGACGTCAGCGTCACCGACAACCTGGTCTGGGATTATGATTACAATGGAAGGTATCTTATTGTAAACCCGACTGCTAGAGACAATGAATTAAAATACGACCTTAAAACTGAAAGATTTTGAACAGTTTTCACGATATAATCTTTTCTTAGTAGGTAGGTACTTACTTATGTACCTACATACATATGTTTTATTTGCCCGAGGCTTCAATCTCATTCATATAGATTTTACCAAACACACAAACTCACGCCTGTATACTAAAAGGATAGGCAGAGGTTAGCATTTCTACAACCACGTTTTGCAAATTGTGTTTTAAGTCCCAGGTAATAGGTAGCCAGGCTACTGCCGTCTACGGGTACAAATACAGACTCCGTGCTGCTACTGTAATTTTTATAATCATCATCATCAGCCTATATACGTTCTACTGCTGGACACGGGCCTCGTCTACAATTGAGAGGGTTTAGGCCTTAGTCCACCATGATGGCCTAGTGCGGGTTGGCGGACTACACACTTTAGAACTTTAAGGTGTGCAGGTTTCGTCACGATGTACAATAATACTTACTCCAATCCGGGAATCTACAGACTCATATAGATAAACTTGTGCCTGCAGACCTAGAAGTCGTCGCAATATATTTAACGTGTATTTATTTTATTTCCAGCATATTTTCGTTATTGACAGACGTTATATTTGTGTCGACGGCGACTCATATGTGCGTCCAACGGTTTGCAAATAAATCTGATGTTCCAGTCCTTTGCATGAGGTCCAGAACACACGCAAGTATACAAGCTTTGTCCACCGTTATGGCTATCATGGTAAGTTGAGAATTTATTTCCTTATTTATGAACGGTATTAGGTCTGTTTATTAAATTATGTATCTTCTCTAACACCAGTCTTTGAAAAAAAAAAACAAGACCAAACTAATTTTTAGTTTGTAAATGGAACTAGGTAAACGACCTTTAATATTTAAATTTGAAGAAACTGACTACCTTGTTAGTGCCACAGCTTAACGGCGTATCTGGTATCATAGATAATAGGTTAATCTACATAATCTACATCTGGTTCGATTCCCTGGTTAACAGGACAAGTGATACCAGGCTTTTCATCAGGATATTCGTAGTCACTGCACGGAGATTGGAGTGTAAGGTTACATTTGTAAAGTTTATTATTTTGTGTAAATATTAATAAAATGTGGGTATAAAAATAACAAAAATGGGGTTTTAAAGTGGGGAATTGGTGGAAGGAGGCTATAAATATGGGCGACACTGACAGATTGGAGGATCTTCGGTACCGAACGGTTGTAAGATTCCAAACTGATGATTGTGTTGAAAAGTTTAAGATGTTTACACAGTTTAATAATCGAGTGATTGTGTATAAAAAGTAAAGGAAGTAGTTACAAGTTTGTGGTATCATTTCTGGATGGTGTTTATTACAATTCAGAAGCGGGATTCGACGACGTAAACTGCGTAAGTACACCCCTAGTGTATTCTATTTACTGTAAGGATTATGGATAATAATACTTACACAAATCAAATCAAAATCATTTATTTACGAATATGGGATACAAATAGTTCTTATATAATACAAATAGATACTATTACGCATCACTTTTTCAAATATTTTTGGTATGACTAGTACAAGGACTATGGGACGATAACAATTCATGACATTGTGGTTTAATTATTGTTAATTTTAATTTTTCTGGAAAGATACCAGCTGATATGCATAAATTTATTATAAAGCTGAGTATATATAAAAGTTTGATTGATACATATTTTAAGATTTTTGTTGATATATTGTCATATCCAGTACTGTGTGTATGTTTAAAATCTCAAATAATTTTATATATGTATATCTATTGGTTCAGTGGGACGCACAAATATTGAATCTAGTATAGACGGGATATGATATCTTGAGGAATCTGATATAGAGTTATTACTTTGACTTGATCATTTATTGTCATATCATTTATATTTATTTGCTGTATTTGATCCCTTCCATGTAGCTTGCAATTTATTGTGAGCAGCTTTAATGAAATAATCATTACGCGATTTTTGTAAGTTTAATTATACGGTTTAATCTTGACGATAAAGATGTGAAATTACTTTTATTTTATTTTCTGTGTGCCCTTTTTCTGTATTCCCATAGAAGCTGCCGTTTACGTTTACAGCATACTTTAAGACCTTTTGTAACCCATCGTGGGCGAGATCTAATTGATATTTGTACTTTTATTAATGGAAAGCAAAGATTATAGAATAGAGAGAACAATTCATGAAATTCATTAAATGCATGTTTTAGTTGATGATCGCGTTGGTTCGTTAATGGCTAATATTAAATTATAACTATACAAGATTTGCCTAAATTCCCTTGTTTCATGGGTCTTGTGAGAACATTTATATAAAAATCACCGCAGATTATTATTTTCTTTCTGCTGTGACAAAAACGGTTTAGGAGAGAGTTAAAGTTAGAAAGAAACTTATTTATATCATCTAATTTTGACCTCGGAGGCCTATAAATGCATATGATATATATATTGTGGTCTAATAGCTCAATGCCAGAACATTCAATAATAGTTTCTATGAAAAAAAAATACAGCTGGTTTAATAAGAGTATAATGTTTCACAAATTACTTGTATTTTGCCTAATTTTGTGCAGATATAATGCGGAATAGTTAGCCATATAACACGGAATAGTTAGTTATAGTTAAGTCATTTCCGGAAAGTTAATAACTCTTTTATGGGGAAATGTATACGCTTTTATAACAAACTTTCAAAGGCTATTAGGGAGTTTCTCTCGAATAAGTTTATAGACAAACATTACAAAAAGCATTCAATTTTGTATAGACAAAAAATATATATATATATGACATTTAGTGTTGCTGAGGGAGTTTCTTGCCGTTTTTCTTTACAGCGATAACACGTTTCGAAGCGGCAATAGTATTAGGAAATATTAAAATATTGACGATTCAAAACAACTTGTAAAAGTCTATTTGAATAAAGATGATTCTGATTTTGACTTTAGAAAAAGTTAAAAAAACAAGGTTTAAAATTAACGATTCAAAAGAACTTGTGAAGGTCTATTTGAATAAAGATAATTTGATTCTGACTTATAGTTCCTGTATATAATTAGTTATTTACCATTTCTTGGCATCAAAGAAACCAACTTGTTGTCGTGAGTTTTAGGAAAATGGAATCGAGTCGTGAAAATAGTTCTCGACGTCTAGAGACCACTAGTCGCAGGCGCAGCGTCACGAGACGCAGTCGTTCTCGTGGCCACATTCGCATAAGCAGGCGAGGTGGCAGTCGAATAAGCAAGAGAAGATTTGTACAAGGTCACGTATTCCATCTTTTACTTAAATGTTACGATGACATGTTAGGCAATGATAATGAAATTATTGATTAAAAGTTGTTACTTTGCTTTAAGGTCATGGTGCGAGAATGGATTGGTTCGCAACGTGACAACTGAGAAGATTTGTACAAGTCATGGTGCGAGAATTGATTGGTTGACAACGTGACAACTGAGAAGATTTCTACAGCGGTACAAGTTGCAAGAATGGACGGGTTTGCAACTTGGATCCGACCAGGTCATGCTGCGAGAATGGATTGGTTCGCAACGTGACAACTGAGAAGATTTGTAAAGAGGAACAAGTTGCAAGAATGGATGGGTTTGCAACTTGGATCCGATCAGGTCATGCTGCGAGAATGGATTGGTTCGCAGTATGATAAGCTCAAAGTGTTAAAAATGGAACAAGTTGCAAGAATGGATGGGTTTGCAACTTGGATCGGACCAGGTCATGCTGCGAGAATGGATGGGTTCGCAGCATGATAAGCTCAGTGTTGTAAAGTGGAACAAGTTGCAAGAATGGATGGGTTTGCAACTTGGATCCGATCAGGTCATGCTGCGAGAATGGATTGGTTCGCAGCATGACAAAGTTCAAGTTCTGTACGGGGGACCAAGTGGCAAGAATGGATGGGTTTGCCACTTGAATCCTATCAGGTCAGACTTGATTGACAGGCGAATTGCGAGAATGGATGGGTTCGCAATTCGATTTTGTCATCCTAGTTAAAGCGAGCAAGTTGCGAGAATGGATGGGTTCGTAACTTGTCTCGTCAAATGATCGGAAGCGAGAATGGATGGGTTCGTTTCCGACATTTACATTTACAAATTGATATCTAATATAAAATATGCACAAAATAAATAAAATAAAAATAAAATGACGACCGATCGAGTAAATAATTCGAGCAAAAAATAATAATAAGAATACAATTTTTATTTGACAGGTCATATCCTATAGTTATCGTTATCCTTACTGGACCAAATACATGCCCACTGAGTTGGACTCACTGGATCTACTCAGGTGTGGGTCGCGTCGCGTAAATTCCAGTAGTAAAGTGAGCCCGCTGAGTTTGTTTCGCTGGGTCTTCTCAGTCAGGGTCGCGTTTGGATCCGGCGGTAGCATTAAAAAAATACGTGACGTTTCGGAAATGCACAAGGTCCATCTCGTTATTTACTTAACAAAAATAATAAGATATTATGTATTTCTTGATGAAAACTAAAAACCGTAAATTATTTTTATATCGTTATGATTCAATCTGTGCCGAGTGTAAGGTTGCCAACAGAGTCGTGTATGGGGACATACACGTTATCAGGATGGACGAGTGTAAGGTTACATTTGTAAAGTTTATTATTTTGTGTAAATATTAATAAAATGTGGGTATAAAAATAACAAAAATGGGGTTTTAAAGTGGGGAATTGGTGGAAGGAGGCTATAAATATGGGCGACACTGACAGATTGGAGGATCTTCGGTACCGAACGGTTGTAAGATTCCAAACTGATGATTGTGTTGAAAAGTTTAAGATGTTTACACAGTTTAATAATCGAGTGATTGTGTATAAAAAGTAAAGGAAGTAGTTACAAGTTTGTGGTATCATTTCTGGATGGTGTTTCTTACAGGAGTAGTAGGCTAGGCGATGAACTCACTCTCTATAACGTAGGCTAATATGTAGCCTATGGGTTGCCTTTCAGTTTGAAGTATAGGCTTCAAATATTATGTAAGTAGATATTTATATGCTAATTATTTTCAGGAGGAATTTGGTACGCTAAAAGGTCATAATGTTTCGTATGTGGGAGCTCCACATCCAGTTTTGAATTCTTATTTACTGTTGTGTCCTATGCTTGGAGCGAATATCAAGTTTAAATGCTGTTGTGAGGTAAGTTTTACACCGCAAAATATCGCGCCATGTCATAATTTAGAAACATCCAAAAGTCACATACACAGTTCTCTGCCCATGCTAAGAAGGCCTCGATGAATCAGAAACTCCGAGACACTTGTCGATCACACCAAACAATCTGACACGAAACAAATATATGTGGACAACATAAATGTTTGTCTCGCTGCTAAGATCGAACCCGCGGCTACTCGTTTCGCATGCTGGTGTCCACAGACAACCTAACCTATAGACGACGCATTACTGGGGACATGCTTTCGCCGACGTTATGCCCTGACACGACATAACCGCCGGCCCCGCCCCTTAACGTGACTCATTCCGCCGCCGAGTGTCGCAGTGACATATTGTCCCTGTTTTAAAAATATTAACTGTCATAATGCCGTATTGTTCAGTGAAATTTTGTGGAAAGAGCAGCACAACATCTAGTCTTGCAAAAGATCGTATTACATTTCACAGGTAAGTTATTATTCTTTCATTAATCACTAAAATAACTATATACTAAAAATAAAATATTAAAAATTCTGGCGTTTAAGTCGTATTTGCATCTCTTTCTTTCTTATTTGAATTCATATAACATTATCTCGCTCTCTCTTTGACACGCAGACTAGTAATGAGACACAATATAATTATTGTTTTATCGACAAATAATATTGAGATCGATATTTTTATAGACTGTATATCGTTGTTTGTCTGTTGTTCAAAAGGTTTCCCAAGTGCCCTGAAGTGAAAAAAAAATGGATTGACGCTACCAAACGAGATGATAATTGGTTTCCTGGAAAAAATCACGTTATTTGTTCGCCGACTTACTGCACCATCAGTTTGACTTTGAAAACGTCAATCATTTGATTGATTTAATAAAATGCGTAATTAATATATATATCGACATATGTTTGGCTTATTTAACAAAAAAAAAACTGAATCAAAATCAATAAGGAGAGTTTATACAAAATTAATACATTTTAGAAGTCAATAGTTGATAAATAATATTTACTTTTAATTGATGAATATTTACTTTCGTAACGAATATTTATTTTCTCGTCTCCGGAAAGTTAATAACTCTTTTATGGGGAAATGTATACGCTTCTATAACAAACTTCCGAAGGCTCTTAGGGAGTTTCCCTTGACAAAATTTAAGAAATCAATTAAAGATAAGCTTTATAAAAAAGCATACTATACAATTTCAGAGTTTATTGAAGATAATAAGCCTTAGTCCGCCAACCCGCACTAGGCCAGCGTGGTGGACTAAGGCCTAAACCCTCTCAGTTGTAGAGGAGGCCCGTGCCCAGCAGTGGGACGTATTCGGGCTGATGATGATGAATAAGCCTTGGGAGTAAGTAAATTGATCGGAGTTTTGTTTTGTTGCTACAGTTTGTATCATTATGACATTTATAATGTAAAATTGAAATAATGTAATGAAAAAAACATATATTGCTATTTTTTAAAGAAAAAATGACATGTCGTGTTGCTGAGAGAGTTTCTTGCCGTTTCTTCTCCACAGCGATAACACGTTGCGAAGCGGCAATAGTTTAAAAAAAGTGTAAAATTGACGATTCTAAAGAACTTGTAAAAGTCTATTTGAATAAAGATAATTTGACTTTGACTTTGATGATTGTTTAACTTATAAGTATTAAAAATTTATATGAAAATTAATATGTTTTTTTATTTTTCCTTTATACTATAAACTTCGTAGATTATCGATAATTATTAGTTTATCCCATCTCTAGTGCGCACTAGAATGTTATCAGTGTCTTGAAGCGTCCAATGAAAACTAGCCGACTGCCCCCGTACCCCGCCACGATTTAGCGATTTTGTTTTCATATTAAAATTAAGAGAAGCGGAGTCTATAGGTTAGGTTGTCTGTGCTGGTGTCTAACCAATGGAAAAACCTTATAACACCGTCGGTCTTTTAAGAAAAATAAAATCATAAATATATCCAATCAATCCAATGTATCAGCCAATGGAAGTCCACTGCTGGACATAGGCCTCTCCAAATGACTTCCACAAGAACCTGATGGAAGCAGCCTGCAACCAGCGACGTCCCGCGACCTTTACTAGGACGTCTGACCACCTTGTCGGAGGACGTCCCACGCTGCGCTTTCCGGGACGTGACCTCCACTCGAGAACTTTTTGGCCCTCTCCCAGTTCTCCGCGCTATGTGCCCGGCCCACTGCCACTTCAGCTTGCTTATTCGCTGGGCTGCCATAATCATAAATATATATTCTAAATAAAACAAGTAACACTAGGATGTTTGTAATACCTATATTTTTCACACTTAAAACGTTATTTTTTTGAAGTTATACTTCTTTTGGCGCGTTAGGGAAAAATGATGAGAGTGATTTATTACGATGCGCGCGCACACCGACACCAAAAAGTTATTCAGAAAAAGTTTGTTTTAAATTTTAAGAATGTAGAATAGTGACAGTAATAAAAAGGGATTGACATATTTTTTTAAGTAGTTTTGATTACGTCACGTACTGTTCACCTTACCCCCCCTCCGCCCCTAGCCCGAGACACCCCCCCCCCCCCCCCTAGGATACCCGAGTTTGGTATCATTGGAACCGGCGTGACGTAAGCTATCGATTGGCTCCATTGGAATCGGGAATTTCGTTCATCCTAATTTTAAGATTAAGTAAAAAACTTATTGAAGTTATTACGATGCGCGCGCACACTGTCATGAAAAACCGACACCATGAAGTTATTAAAATATTATTTTATAATATATTAATATATTATTTAAGAAAATATATATTTATGTATGAAGTATAACTTCTAACGCGTGTACATAAGTACACACACACACTTTTTTTTTCAGAAATGTCCGATTAGTCCTCTGCTATACAAAACAAGCGAGGATATGACAACAAAGTCTTCGACAGAATCGAAACAATGCACTTCCAAGGGAGAAGCGTTGAAACAAACCAGTGTGGTTATCGCTGGCCCTACTACCAGCAAGAAGGACAAGATACCGGAGTTCAAAATTACGTGCGAGGTTATTGCTCGTTACAATTCATTTAAATATCTGAGCTGTTGTTGTTTTGCCGTGCCAGCATTAAAAAAACAAAACATGATGTGGCAAAAAAACACAAACTTTAAAAAAACTTAAATAAATAAATACATCCAACAGTCACATACATACTCGTAGTTCTGACCCCACACTAGGATACAAGTCCTGTGTCGTAGGTATCTAAAACTACGAGACTTTTCGGTGTCACAAACACCCAGACCCGACACAAATATTTGTGGATCACACGAACATTTGTCTCGGTGCGGGGATCGAACCCGCGCGGCGGCCTCTCGTTCCGCAAGCTGGTATCTAGCCAACTGCGCCACGGGGCTGTCAACTCACTTAATAATAGGAAATATTACCAAAAGAAAATAGCTTACCATAAAGTGAAGTAAAAAAAAGGCTCAATCTATCTACCTTTTAAAAACTCTATTTGAAATTCCTTCCTTACCATCTGGATAAATTGAGTTCTTAAACCGTAAAGTTTTTTCGGAGTTTTGTTCCTCAAAAAATATCATTGTCAAGGCAAATTTGTAATGATCGTACTTAGACATCTCAGAGAAAAAGGCCACATTTTCTTTAAATACTTGCATACACCGAAGATACCTTGTATTGAGGGCGGCAGTGACCCTTTATTAGGTGAGCCACTTTCTCGTTTGCCCAACAAAAAGTCGCATTATATCCAACTTTTCTATTGCACCTTTTGGACACCGCAAACGCCATTAAAGGAATGTTTAAAATACAGAAGATATGTAGAGACCAATTGCATTAAAAAAAAATCTGATTAAACCAGTACAATGCTAATTCATTAAAAGTACAAATAACTTCAAAACCGTTGGTTGCAATTGGTGACACAAACAATATATTGTAGTGGGTATCAAACCCACAGGCTGTTTCTCAGACAATTTGTTATTCTTTCAGGACATAATGAAGAACACACAATGCAACTGGTTGTTCTTTCACACTTGTCCCAGGGGTGAAGAAGTGGACGATCAACTCTTCAACCACTGCAAAGCAAGGACTTTCACTTCGTTTCTCAACATGCAGTATATAGCCGCTGCATTGATGGCTAATGCAGTCAAGGGTCATAGATTTTAGGATGCCAATACCTCAGGCATAATGTCACCCTATTATTGTGTCTTTTTATAAACATTGTATAAAGCAACCACACTGTAAATTGAAGTGTATTCTTAGTATTATGACTTTTAGCAAGTAAAAAAAGACAAAACATTATGGAGTTATAACAGTTGTATGCACCATTAACAAATAAAGCCTATTAAGAATAATGTGTACATTTTTATGGAAATTGGCCATACCCCTATAAAACATGGGTTCTAATATATTTTTCATAAAATTGTTTTGTCTTTATTACTTTTTTATAAATTTCTCATATAACACATTCATCAATACACAGAATGACTTTGTCATATTTAATTGTCTTACATGGAATTTTTACTCACTATTATTTGATTGGCAAATGTTAAAAATAAAAAAAATGTTCTCACATTTTCATTACTTTCTCTATATTTAATAGCCGTGACGGTACTTTCATAGAAGCCCAAAATTATATATTAATTTTATAATGCCTAGTATATAATTGGTTATTGTGGGGTCAGGATATTCTCATTTATATGTCATATTACTTTGTTAAATAATGATTTAAAGCTTAAAGATTATTATTTGGAATTTAATAAGGCAAGCTGGGCTTTTGGGCTTCTATGGTAGTACCTACCGTCACTGTTCAATAGTTAACTTACCAATGGCACTCTATCAATATCAAAATCATTACTGCAATGCCTGCTTTCATCTCTTGTTTGTTCTACAAATTTTTTAAACAAAAACTACATAGTAAAAGTAACAAGAAACCAGAAAATGAGATGAGGATTATTATTAATGCTCCAAGACCAATCACCAATATGGAAAATATTTCTAAAAATTAACTACATAAATAAAACTACAATTTCAATACATTATTTTAATATAATTTACAAATACTAACTTAATTAATTCTATCTACAAGACTTATGATATTTTGTAACACTCATATTGCCTTTAGGTAACATTTTATTCCTCAATGCTTTTTAAAATTTTGAAAAATTTCAATTACATAATAATGCACAGATATAATATTATAATTAAGTAACTTTAAGATAGTTCTCTTTAAAATTACAGTATTGCAGACTGAAGTACTGTCAAAAGATGTTAAGGTTAGTATTATCTTTTATTTTCAATATAAAATTAAATTTTCTATTCATGAGTGGTGAAGTGGCTCTACTGACACCTGGTAAAACAAGTAGTAATAAATCAAAAATAGCAATATAACCATTACAAATATGTGAGATTTTCTAATCCCTTTGGTTTTTGTACTTCCCTCTCATGAACTTTGGTAATGGCACTACTCCAGGACATGGAACTTGACCATAAACTTCACATATACATGGTCTCTCACACCCAATGCCAAAGTTAGCTGGATTGTCTTTCTTTTCAGCTGCTATCGCCTCTAATTCCAACACATTTTTGGATTTACCTGCACAGAAACAAATATTTATTAAATAATATCAGAGCCATTCATTAATCATCTGAGGCTCAAAAGGGGGTGAGGGTTGGTGAAAATCACAAGGAGAGGTGTAGTAAGATATTACATGTATTTATTGTTTTGTCTAATGCACTATTTCCAAGCCAAAAAGTCTTAAACCACCTGCTAGCTTTCTGTCTAGACATTTTCATTATAGTCCTTAATTTCAGAATAAAATTGGATTTAACTTTATACCACTGTACTTAAAGATATTATTATAGAAATTTTAAGATTTTTTGTACGTACTAAAAATAAATGAGATGGGGAGGGGGGGTTAGTCCTAAACCTCACCATGTATCACCAAGGGGGACGGTGGAACAGTGGGGGATTAAAAAATGCTAAAAAACATCATGTGATAAAAAACATCACCTAATGGTAGTGGATCAGTAATTTACAAAGTTTACATTAAAATCAAGAGAATAAGTATAAAATTAATATTGGTATTAAGTAAAACACATATATTTACCTAACTTAACTAAACATTCAGTTCATTTAGCCTTTTATCCTGAGCTCCTTTTTATGTTGATTCTATTTTCTTATAGTATGTCTCTGAGCTCAGTGTGCCGGTTGGCATAGGCCTCCTCTAACATTTTCCATTAGTCCCTGTCTCTAGCAACCCTTCTCCAGTGTTAAGTGTTAGTCCAGTGTAACTTAACTAAACATAAACCTACCCAAATTGTTGTGTACAAGTAACCTGTTGACATTCAAATTATTGTATACATGTTTTTCTAAAAAAAATGTTTCTTTTCTTTTCACGTGTACCGTGATATTAAGATGACTAGAAAATACAAATTCAAACCTTTAAACTGATATATTTTAATTTAGACCAACATTAAGATGGCATAAGTACCTATAGTACGGCAAGTTTACAATGACATCACTTGATGTGCTTTCATATAAACTAAGAGTTACACGCAAATTATTCTACCTCCGAATATACACCAGTAATTGAAACATACCAATAGTGTTTATTAAATGCTCCAAAATATCCTCCTTAGATTTATTATCAATATCCACGATGATTTTGCGTCCATCCTCAAAATAACATTTTATGAATGGCGAAGGCGTCAAATTTTTCAGAGTCACGACTTGTACATCTGGATTTTTATACTGTATTTGAGGAAGATGCCAGAACACAAACTCTTTAGCTCCGGTATTGTTTTGGCCTGTTATGTTGTATGCTACGGAAAACACCTTAATGTTTTCTTTAAGTACCAGTCTTCCCGCATTTAAATAGTTCAATGTACGCCTAATAGGCGCTCTTCCTTTCATGAACGGCATTTTTTAAGTGTTATTAAATAATATTTTTTTACTGTAATGTAATCTATATAACCTAGTTTATAACCTCCAAGCAGACTTTGACAAATACGAGTAATTTTTTCGTGGGAAGGCAAAGGGTTCTCGCTCATACAGCTTCGTCATAAAATAAATAAAATTTAAAGATTATTTCATTCTTCATAGGTACTCATTCGTGTGATATTAGCAATGTAAGTAAATGAAACTAAAAATAATGCTTATTTTATCCCAGCTCATATTCAGGTTGTTGGCTTAATAAATATACAGGAACAATTTTTTTTAACTTGTACGAAGCTGTGAACAAGTGACATTCCCAGAAGTACATAATCGTGACGTTCTTCATATCCGTCAATTACACTATCCGAAAATACAAACATGTAAAAGTCTAATACGTTTCACACACAACAAATCTGGGAAGGAACATCGAAATGAAATAGCTGGTATAACATGACTTCTCGTTTAAAAGTTAAAAATCCTTGCAACATCTGCTTGCAGGGCGTTACAAATAAGACTGGCATTCAGTGCCGAGGCGCTTGCCGTAAGTGGGCTCATTTCACCTGTCTAAACTACAGCCCAGGGAAAGTCAAGGACATCAAATCCGGAGCCATCAGCATAACTTGTCCATGTCCAGATTGCATCAATGAGAAAACAAAGGAGGATCTTACCAAGCCGCTGAATCCGTGCACCAATCAAAAATTTCCTGGTGGCAAAGACCCTACATGTGATGAACAGAGCTGCCCCTCTAAAATAGCGAAACCAATACCATCAGCCCCACGATCTACGTTTGTGTCGCCGCCATCCACACCAGAGACCACACCACCATCTTCAAGTTCAAAGTGTTCTCCACGAATCAATCAGACTCAAAAAGCGAGAGAACCACCGTGTGGACCAAAGCCTCCTTGTGCTCAGCCTAAATCAGCAAAAGTATCAAAATCTCCCCAGGAATCGAAACCGGCCAAAGCAGGCAAACCACCACAGGTTTCTCCTACAAAGTCACCTCCGTGTTTAGTATTAAGACCTTGTCCAAGTAAAGAAAAAAAGCAGCCGGTACGACCACAACCGTGTCCTTGTGTGGAGAAACATTCTCGTGAGTGTAATTGATTTTAATGTAGGGTAATACTTACTAATGAATTTTGATCGCAAGCACTGAATTTTAGTAATAATAATGACTTTTCAAAATATTTCTAGTGCATTGCGAACTGTTTGCATCCAGCGACGTCTGAAACGTCGTTGTTGGAACGCTTTTCTAGATAAAATTTATGATTTGAAAAATAGTCAAAAATGGTCAATGATTATAAAATTGGTACCTATAATGTAAGCTATGCTTACTAAATAATAATTGATACCCAAAATTATCCGTTTTAGAGTACAAGCAAATCAAAATCATAAAGTAATAAATAATAATTAAAGTAAAAACTATCAAGTGGGAAAACATATCAAATTAATACTTTAACGACCTTTTTAGACCCGCGGCATAAGTGTGCGATCAAACAGGTCCATATCCGATTCGAATCATAGCTCGTAATTTTATACAAGCGCCTACATAAAGTAATAGTCAAGCTACTTCCAAGCATATTGTGTTTTCAATCAGGCGCTGTGAACAGCTTTTTAATTAATAGATTTCATGCCGTATAAGACGAGACTTGTTATTTCTATTTAACATACATCTAACATACATACACACACCTGTTTTCCTCATGGGATAGGCAGAAGTTTATTTTAACACCTACGTTTAGCTATGGCGAATGTTCATTCGATGATAAAATGTTTAATATCTTTATTAGATTCTTGTAATATTCGTTTCAAATAGTTTAAACAGGTATTTTTTTTAATAATTAAAAAACTACGTTAGAAAAAGTTAAAATTATAGTAGATTTTAAATAAGATTATTGACGCACTCTGTCGTGAGCTCGAGCTCAGGTGTCATTATTTTTTTTCAATTAACAAAATCATAAATAACAACAAGAAATATCGAAATATACCCGACAACTATTTGGCAATTGTAACATCTCAAGTTCCTCAATTACACCCTCTTACTAAATTAGTAGATTATTTACTAAGTACGACCTTACACGAAACAACCTGTTTTATAATAGACGTAATTAATAGTGAACAATTGTCATTAGTAAAATGTCAAACAGAGATAAAAACACAAAATGTAGGTAAATTGTTTACACACAAATCACATAATCGTTCAAATTCAAATTCAAATTCAAAATATTTTATTGTGGTGCATAGGAATGTTACAAATACAAATATAAAATGCAACAACACTCACACGATGAATTGTCATAACTGTTCAAACATTGAAAACGCTTGCAATATCTGTCTGCAACCAGTTAGCAGGAAGAACGGGTTGCAATGTCTCGGTGCTTGCAAAAAATGGGCTCATTACGAATGCCTACGCTTCTCTCCAGGCAAAGTGCAGGACATAAAAGCCGGGATTATCAAAGTTAACTGTCCTTGTCCTGGTTGTGCGACGGTCCAACCAAAAGAATATCTTACAAACCCACCTTATATTTGTGACAATCCTATATGTCCAGCCAACAAACCTCCACACTGTGAAACTCACGACTGTCCAACTAAACCAGATCCGTTATCAAATGTCCTACCAGCTCCAGGACCAATGAGTCAGCCACCAACGGGGTTCAAGCTGGATGTGATACCATCGTCGTCGTCGTCTTCCTCTCAGCCACATCGTCGCTTGCCAAAGCCTCCGTGTGTAAAAACTTCATCGTCTGAATCATCAGTGGCAAGTTCCCCTCCTACGGCAGCTAATAAATTGGTGAAGAAAACAAAATCATGCTCATGCGCGTCTCAGGACAGTGGTTAGTGAATTATAATTCATTTGAGCATATCATTATTATTTTAAGGACTATTATAGGAAATTAGGTTTCGTTCATTACCTAAGTGAGCTTGCTAGCGCCCTAACAAACTTTTGATCCTTTATTGTCTTTCTCTTTTGTTGACTGCCTCGTGGTCTTGCGGTACAAGTATGTACCGTGCGATTTAGAGGTCCTGGGTTGGATTCCCGGGTCGGGGAAAGTGTTATTGGGTTTTTCCATTAAGCACGGAGTCTGGAAATGTGCCCGAAAAACGGCAATAGGCTCGCCCCCTATTACGTGGGACTGATAAATACTTGGCGAAATGTGGGTGCAGAAATGCACCTCTGCCTACCCCTTCCGGGAATACAGGCGTGAGTTTATGTAACAAAAGACATACATATTATACGAGCTGCTATTGAGAATTTCCTAATGGAACACCCAGGAATCGAACCTAGGACCTCTAGATGGCACGGCACATTCTTGCACCGCGAGATCACGAGGCAGTTATTGGGTGTCATTGGTTTCATTGTAGTTTTACAATAATAATAGTAGGTACTACTAAGCTAAGATTTCTCAGGTTTTCACGATTATTGATTTTTTATGTTAACATTGTTTCAGGGATGAGGGAAAAAGTTCCCAAGACATCATCCGATCCAAATATATCGTCAACGAATAGTCTTTATGTGACAATACAAGAAATGTGCAAAACAGTGGGCCAATTGTCTAATCAGCTCAAACAGCTTATGTGCAAAATGATGGATACCAATGCTTAATTAAACATTTGAAAAATCCTTCTATTTTTATTTAGGTTCAACTTGCTAATCCGCTGGGCTATGTCGGTTACTTTAGTTCTCCTATGGATCTCCTCATTTCTGATTCGTTCTCGTAGGGAAACCCCGAGCACAGCCCTTTCCATAGCTCGTTGAGTGACTCTGAGCCGTCTAATGAGGCCCATAGTGAGAGGTCACGTGAAGTGGCAATGGGCTGGGCACATAGCGCGGAGAACCGATGGCCGATGGGGCCAAAAGGTTCTCGAGTGGAGGCCGCGTACCGGAAGCGCAGCGTAGGACGTCCACCCACAAGATGGTTCAACGACCTGGTGAAGGTCGCGGGTCGTCGCTGGATGCAAGCTGCCTCCAACAGGTCACTATGGAAGTCATTGGAGGAGGCCTATGTTCAGCAGTGGACTTCCTTAGGCTGATAATCATGATACACATACCTATCAATCTTATCTTAATTTAACAGCCCCGTGGCGCTGTTGGCCAGATACCAGCTTGCGAAACGAGAGGCCGCGGGTTCGATCCCCGCACCGAGACAAATTTTTGTGTGATCCACAAATATTTGTTTCGGGTCTGGGTGTTTGTGAGACCGAGAATTCTCTCGTAGTTTCTGATACCTACGACACTCGTATCTTAGTGTGGAGTCAGGGCTATGTACTTATATGACTGTTGAGTGTATTTATTTAAGGCCTAGTACGGTTATGCAAATGCTGCGTTTGCTAATTTGCACGATCAAAAAATCATCTAAATTATTTTTTCATGCATTATTGAAGTTTAATGTTAAAGACAAACTTATCCACACTCATCAAATATTGGCATGTAGTGACAAGAAATGTAAAATGTGCATCAATACTATAAGCTACGAACTACTGTCGAAATAAAACTATACGGATTTTAAAAAGGTTTTGGTTTAATTTTAGCTTCTCAAAAATATAAAATAATTAATTGTGAAAGCATATAACATTTTCCCATAAGTGACTCTCAGATTCAATATGACCTTATTATGGATTGTGACATAAAGATTAAAGAACAGCTTAACGTCACTTGTCTTACTTATTTTACTATACTCTTTGGTCACTTGCTACCGTCAATCAAAACTAAAATGGCATGGTGATCACATCACAGGTATTATACAAGTCCTCCATCAAACAACAATCATGATATATGTCTGCCGATGGATACTAAGGAAGTCACCAATATGTCAAAGTGCAGTAAGCCGAAAAATGCATGTAAGATCTGTTTTGGTCAAGTTACTCAGAAGAACGGTCTAAAGTGTCAAGGAGCTTGCCAAAGCTGGGTCCATTACGCTTGTTTAAACTACACCCCAGGACGCATCAGCGACATCAAGAAAGGAATCATTAGAGTGACTTGTCCTTGCCCCGATTGCAAAACCTCGCAGCCCAAAGAGTACAGAACCGACGAACCTTTCGTTTGTGGCAACAACCAGTGTCCAGCCAGCATGCCACCGCGGTGTGAGAATTTGAAATGTCCCACCAATACAGGAGATGCTATTAACCAAACCTCGTCCCATAAACGTCCGCTTGGTATATGCGGTAAAGATTGTAAGCAACATAGCAGCCCTCAAATTCCAAATATACCGCCGATGAGATTGTCACCACCTTCCTCTCTTACTTCTTCCACCGTTCGAGGAAAAGTGGCGAAATGTCCGTCGGGTTGTACCAATGCCTCAGCCGATATTCCTGGAGACCGAGGAGGTAATAGACCTGATCTACAAACTATGAATGCTGTGGCTCAAATGTGTAATACTGTTGGGCAGTTGACCAAACAAGTGAACGAACTAATGATTAAAATGAAAGAAATAACAGGTAAAGCCCCTGTAGGCTCTCCGGCAAAAAATATTAGAAGCATTGAAAAGGTCAATTGCCCTAAACCATGCCATTGTCCAGAAAATCCTGGGAGGAAGAAGTAAGAGCCTATCTATTGATAGAGTACAAAAATCCAGAGAAACCACACAGTTTTTTAGATTGTCATCAGTTTTGTTATAATATACATTTAAAGAAAATATGGTTTTAATAAACGAAATGAAAACAAAGTATAAGTATGGTATTTTTAAAGCGCTGTCTCAAGATGTCCATATCTTAATAAAAGTTTACCAATCTTGTAGACAAGATCTGACGGAGCACGGTATGATTTTTCCATAATCAATAGAAATTAGCTGAATTTCATTTTACGTTGCATCTGAGGTTAAGTTCTACTTCTGGGGTGTCCACGTGGAATTATGAGTAGTAAAAACGACTATACAATACAATGAAGCCAGCGTGTTTAGCTTTTGACGCTACGCTAAAACCTAATGTAGATTTCTTTATCATAATAGTTCTAACGATAACCATTTTAGTTTACTCTTACAGTTCAATTTTCGATTCCGTTGAAGACTTTGTCGTCATATCCTCGCTTGCTTTGTATAGACAAGTACTTATTAAGCAATTTAAATAAAGTTTACCATTAGTATTAGAAAGATTTTTTGCTGGGGTGTCTTGTTAGTCCCAGCATATATGTACGGAGGTCTCGGTTTGATACCAGGGTTGAGCTAAGTGTTTCCAGTTTTGTCTTAAAAAAATCTCAAATATCAAAAGACCTCATAATTATTACGAGAGCCTCATGAAGAAAGTTGGCGGGCCGTTGATGATGAAATACTGCTCTGCCTTCTTTCTTGGGTAAACAGTAGTGAGTGCGTATTCGAAGAAGGAAGCACGTGCCTCAACAAAGTTAAATAACAGTTAGCTGTCTTTGGATAGACTTTGGACTGTCTTTGGACAAAGGTGAAGCTTTAAAAGGATAATCAGCATCTAAATTTAAAACTATAATGAGATTTGATTTAAAATTCATGTAATGTTAATTAGAATCTGATATGATTATTTTTGTAGTTTATCAGTCTATGATCATATAAGTTTTAGTTTTCATTAGATTTGGAGATTTGCTTATTGTATGACGGAATTATTTCGATCACTCAACTTCTATAAATTGTTTGCTTTCTGCGGCATAGAAAATTTTATTAAATTTGGAAAAAAATAACAGAGTGCTCGATCCGTGAATTAAATCGAAGATCTCTTTTTTTTTAAATCTCTCAATCACACACCGCACATCTATGTCGCTGAACCAATGAGGCAAAAATAATATTGAAGATTAAATCAATCGTAGTAAAACCCACACCCCATAGGTGCCTTGGAAAGTTACGGAGTTATGACAAAACTTCAAAACTATCAGCGTCTGCGGCTACGCGTGAAATTGAACCTGTAATGATGTACTCGCATCTATTTGTCAGATGGCTGACTTATTCTGACTATTTACCTATAAATTACTCAGTTAGTTGGAATTATAACACATTTTTTCGATATAATGCCTCACGAGGCACGGACCACGGTCCCGCGGCACAAGTAGAAGGTAATGTGTTATTGGGTTTTTCCATTAGGAAATTTTCAGTAGCAGCGCGGAGCCTGGAAATGTGCCCGAAAAACGGCAGTAGCCTGGGCGAGACTACTGCCTATTAAGTAAAAAGGTTATGTATGTATTAAGTATGCATGTTTTAGTTATAATTTGATGGTTGCTTATGTTATCAGATTATTTTGATAAATACGACGAAAAAAATCATGACGAAATCTGCACTTACAAATAACTCACAAAAAAGTCTACCGATATAGCGCGCCTACAACACAAAGTAGCTCTCGCACCGTACCCGTCCGCCCCACGGGCTCCCGCACTGCACCGGGAAGCCTACGAGTTGCGCCCGCGTTCATTCCCCCGCCCTTCCTCAGTGCCGAGTCGGCTTTCTTCCGGGGTAGGTGCGTGCGCGGGCGTGGCTCGTGCGCTTCCGCGATAGACATTGTTTTAAACCGCCATTTTTAAACGTAATTACATTTAATTATTATTAATATCGCGAGTGTCTCATTTTGAGTTCTTCCCTAACCCTGAGCCCGGTACTCACATTGCACACTGGGAATAGATTTACTATTTGTTCCCCGATAAGTGGCAGCCCAACGTTCGGCCTACGAACATATTATTATAAAAAGTACATAAGTGTATGTGTATCGAACATTGTAACTGTGTTGTGAGTGTGTTGTGATCGTATATGCAACAAAAGTCAGCTACGCGAACTACACCACGCGCGCTGGGAAGCGTGGAAAGTTCGAGAGTTCGAGGCGCGCGCGGCGCGACAAGTCGAAACCTGTCGAAACACGTGCCGACAAAGAGGGACGATAGTAGGTACACTTTTTTTTGTGATTGAAAGTTATATTGTGTTGCTATGGACGATGTATATTGGACATTCCGCCTAGCCATAATTAAAGTGTTTGACCGTGGACTAGTTGTCGAACTTTTGTTGTAGTGTACACAGTTATTGAATGGTTTTGTGTTTATATGTGATATAATTGGCGATATACAAGACAATTTTAACATTCTGTCATGGCTCCAACCACACGTCAGGGAGTTAGAGACAAGGGGGAGGAGTGAGGATTCGTTATCAACCGCCGACGCGCATAGCAACACGGCCAACCCGGCCGCGTCGTTCGCGACTGAGGCAGCGCCGTCACACGCGCCGCCAGTCTCGGCGACTCCGCTAGTAATAACAGACCAGCAACTTATTCAACTGGCGCATTTGCTTCGAGTCCAGTCAACAACACCTTCATGTGTTTCACCGACGCCTACATTTATGCATGGCAATTTCGCCAAGTGTACGGCACGGTTCGACGGCGCCAAAGATAGCGACGTTGTACCGTTTGTGGACGCTATAGAAATTTACAAGGAGTGTGTCGGCATAGAGGATAGTATTGCGCTGCGTGGGCTACCCATTCTCCTCACCAGGTTTCAGTGGCGGATTTACCAGCAGGCTGAGTAGGCTCCAGCCTAGGGCGGCAGATTTTAGGGGGCGGCAAATTTGCCCCAATTGTTTTTTTGTCTTAGAGAAATAAAAACCACCTTCAAAAAAAACTATTCCAAAATAAATTAATATGCATTAAAAAGTAAAAAAAAAATTGCGTATTCTTATTTAACTTAATAATCAACAAACTTTTTCTCTTCATCAATATGTAGTTACGATCTATGTGTTTACCATGCAAGAAGGTAGGTAGGTACCTATCCACTGCAAATTTAACTGAACACATACCGCTGAATAATAAACAATGATCAAAAATATTTTTTAGAGTTCTCCTACGTAAAATGAAATGAAAAATATTAGACTACTTAAAAGTCAAACGAATTATTACGATAATATACTGTAGTTACAATTATTGTTATTTTTGGAGTCGCTGTCAGACAAAGTAGATTTGTAATGTAACTACATATGTATGTACGAAGTTATAGGTGAGATGTGCTTGGTATAACTAGGTATCTCCTACGAGGCGGCCTGCGTCTTGGCCGGGTCCCTGCCGTGGGATCTTGACGCCAAATTCCTCTCGCGTCTTTATCATCAGCGGGAGGAGGCGTCAAGTCGCGGGGACAGACTGGCCCCGAGAGAGGTTGAGGCAATAAAAGCCTCCCTCCATACGGCCGCCGTGGAGGAATGGCGAACCAGGCTGGAGGATCCCAGTGCTGGTGCTAGGACCGTCGAGGCAGTGCGTCCTGTCCTCGACTAGTGGGTGGACAGGCGCCACGGTGCGGCGACGTTTCGCCTGACGCAGGTATTGTCGGGGCACGGATGCTTCGGCCACTACCTGTGTCGGGTGGCTCTGAAGGAGGAGTCGGCCGTGTGTCACCACTGTGACAACTGCCCGGACGACACAGCCCAGCACACACTACAAGAGTGTCCAGCCTGGGAGACGGAGCGCAGCGCTCTCCGCGCTATTGTTGGTGGCGACCTCTCGCTCCCGGCCGTCGTATCTTCAATGGTCGGGAGTCCGAGGTCGTGGCGAGCGATGCTCTCCTTCTGCGAGCACGTCATGTCGCAGAAGGAGAGCGCGGAGCGGGATCGAGAGATCAACGATCCCACCCGCCAAAGACGTCAGAGAAGGAGGCGCCGGGTCGACCGAGATAACTAGACCCGGCGCCCTGCCCTGTGGCAAGGGGGCGTTAGAATCCCACCACGGTATCCCCTGCCTGTCGTAAAAGGCGACTCAAAGGGGCCCTTGGGGTCGCTGGGCGCGCTGCGGGGGCGGCGCGTCCTCACTGAAAGTGACCCCGAGAGGGGCGGCGGCACTGTGGCCTGTGTACGTCGCGGGCGCCCATTCACAACCGGGGCGCCCGAACCAAGCTAGTGGGGGTGCAACTGCGCCCCCTACAACTCCGAGACGGCCGAGACAAACACGTCTCGGAGGCGCACCGGGCGGCTGCGGCATTACGGTTGGCGCTTCTCGCCAACGTACCGCGGTCGCCCCACTCGGCGCGGAGATGGCCACCGGGGGGTTTTGGTCGGTATGCCGGTTTAGGGAATTTTGTTAGGGACCCAGCCCGGCACTAACACCTGCGCGGACATGACGTCGCCGCGCGCCGGGCTGGAAGACCGGTGACCCCGACATACGCTTCCCGCCCCCCCCCCTCCCCCGGGGCTGGCGGGAAGTAGAGCCATAAACAGCTTTCCCCTCGAGAACAAAAAAAAAAAAAAAAATGGTATAACTAGGTATTGGTATTCTGTCGCGGTATATTGTCATTCGTATAAAAATTAACATGTAAAAAAATATATTCCCTAAAGTATTCGCGTATTATTATATATTGCTATGTATAGAAAAACGCCAAATTGAAAAAAGAAGAACAAGAAAAGTTTATCAGTAAAACGATGAAAATTTACAGTTTTCTTAAAAGTGAAAGGAGAAGCAGTATTGTAAGACCAGGAACTTCAACCACATGCAGTGATACACCACGATCTGAAAAGCTCGGAGTTCAAGCTCGGACTCTATGCCTGTGAACGCTGGTGTACCTCAAGGTTGTGTGCTATCCCCGACTCTGTTCCTTCTGCATATCAATGACCTGTTACTTAATAATAACATCCCTAGTTATGCGGATGATAGTACCGGCGCGGGGATGCCATATATACTGGTCGCGCAATTTAATTCCTCTCAGGAACAAGTCAATGAGTGCCGGAATAATCGCCTATTTGTTGGATCAAGCTGCAGACTAGGGCGGCCAGAATTTATACCGGGGCTTTGGATCGTGATCCTTGGGGGCGGCCGTACCGGTGAGCATTCAATAAATTGCTTCCATCGGCGCCCCCCTCTCACCCAAAGTCTCCGACCGGAGCTCCTGAGTGAAGTCGTTGTTGATCTCTTTCCAGCCACCCCGGATTTTACTCCTCCACCGATGCCACCACGTCCGTGGGCGGTGAGGGACGGATCGTTGGTGGGATCATTTACGTGTTCGGCAGGGGAGACCTCAGAAGTTCCAATTCCAGGCGTTACGCCTGAGGAGCTTCAGGCAGCAGTACTGTGGCTGCGGAGAAAGAATACCGCCCCGGGGCTCAACGGCTTCCCAGGACATGTGTGAGTCCAAGTCGTCGAGTACCTGGGTGAGAGGTTCCGCGGCCTCTTCTCCGCGTGTCTAGAGCAGGGCGTCTTCCCGTCGCGTTGGAAGACTGGGAAAATGGTACTGCTGAGAAAGAAAAAGCGTCCCGCAGAGTCGCCATCGGCCTATCGGCCCATAGTGCTGCTTGACGAGGTAGCCAAGCTCTTTGAGCGTATCATTCATGGCCGCCTCGTCGAGAACCTGGAGAGGATCGGACCAGACCTGGTATCGTGCCAGGCCAGTATGGGTTTCGGGAAGGTCGATCAACTGTCACCGTAATTCTGCGGGTGAAGACTCACGCGGAGGAGGCAGTGGCCCAGGGCAAATGCATGGTGGCGGTGTCACTCGACATCGCCAATGCCTTTAACACATTGCCCTGGCCCTGTATAGCGGAAGCTCTTCGGTACCACGTGGTGCCGCCCTATCTCCGACGCCTAGTGCACTCGTACCTTTCCAACAGGGATGCAGTGTATCCGGGCGCTGACGGATGGCACCGCACAGAAATGTCGTGCAGTGTCCCACAGGGGTCGGTCCTTGGGCCCCTTCTGTGGAACATCGGGTACGACTGGGTGCTCCGTGATGCCAATCTCCGGGGTGTCGGTGTAGTTTGTTACGCTGACGACACGGTAGCGACAGCGTGTGCCGGGGCCTTTCCGGGAGCCGTCAACCTCGCCGCGCTAGGCACAAGCCACGTGGTGAGGAGAATTCGGGGGCTGGTCCCCGCGGTGGCCCTTCAGAAATCCAAGGACATCTGCTTCCACGGGCACCGGCAGCAGCCACCTGCAGGGGCCTATCTGACGATAGAGGGCGTGGATACCCCACCCACTGCACGATGAAATATCTTGGTTTCGTGTTGCATAGCCGGTGGAATTTTTGCGCCCACGTCGGCAGATTAAAGCTGAAATTGATTAGGGCAGTGGGTGCGTTATCTACTTTGCTGCCCAATCTCGAAGGTCCCGGCATCCCTTGCCAAAGATTGTTCGCCGGAGTCGTGCGACCAATGGCCTTATACGGTTGCCCCGTTTGGGCCGAGTCCTTGGGCAGACGTTGCGTGGCCCTTCTGCGGCAACCGCAGCGGGTAATTTCGCAGCGGATGATCAGGGGCGCGATTACCCACGAGGCGGCCTGCGTTTTGGCCGTTTTCCTTCCCTGGGATCTTGACGCCAGGACCCTCTCGTCAGTCTACCACTGGCGAGAGGAGGCGTCTCGTCGAGGGGAACGACTGGCCCCAAGAGAGGTAGAAAAGACTGAAAGGACGTCCCTACGCTTGACTGCCGTGGAGGAGTGGCGTTCCAGGCTGGATAGTCCCATGGCTTGTCCGTCGCAGTACTGCGTCCTGTCCATAGCCAGTAGTTGGATAGGCGCCACGGTGTTATGATTTCACAGGTTCTGTCGAGACATGGTTGTTTCGGCTGGTTCCTGTGGCGGGTGACCAGAAGAGAAAGTCCGCCGTGTGTCACCACTATGACAACTGCCTGGAGGAAACAGCCCAGCACACTCTATCAGATTGTCCGGCCTGGGATGAAGAGCGAAGCGCACTCCACGCAGCCGTCGGAGCAGACCTCGCGCTTTCGGCCGTGATTCCTTCCATGGTCGAGAGTCGGGGGTCATGGCAGGCGATGCTCGCCTTCTGCGAGATTGTAATGTCGGAAAAAGAAAGCACGGGGCGGGTTCGTGAGCAGAACAATCCCGCCCGCCGCCGCCAGCAGAGAAGAAGGCGCCGGGTAACCGAATACGACTGATCCGGCGTTTCCGCTCTGTGCATTGGGGGCGTAAGAATTCCGCCAAGGCATCCCCTGGCTACCAAAAGAGGCGACTAACAGGGGCACAGGGTTGGCTGGGTGTACTGTCTCCTATCAATATAGGCAGATTCATATTTTAAAATTGCATATTCCATAATCAGAACAACGCGTCTTTTTTTTTTATGTAGCCGCAGGGGGTCCACCGGATCCATAAAAATTTTGAAAGTGGTCTATGAAACAAAAGGGGAACCAGAGGTTCCCTCTGGTGTAGGGTTTCGAAATGCAGAGGGGCGGCAAAATTTGAATAGCCTACAGGCGGCAATTGTCTTAATCCGCCACTGCCAGGTTTGCAGCAACTTGGTGGCAAGGAGTTAAAGCTTCGGTTGAGAGTTGGTCTGAGGCTATGAGCCTTTTGATACAGACATATGGGCCGCGTCTCCCACCTCATAAAATTTATAGAGAATTATTTTCTAAGGAACAAGGCGACGAATGCACAGACATTTTCGTGTGCAGGGCCAGGGCCCTAATTTCTCAGTTGCCTTCCGGTAGCCTTAGTACTGAAGTACAGCTTGATATGGTGTACGGGCTTCTAAATACAAGAATAAGAGAGAAGATTGCACGAAGTTCCTTTAAGTCTTTTTCTGAATTACTATGCCAGGCGCGACGCTTGGAAGACTTATTTGATGAAGGTCGTTCCAGACTTCGTAAAGCTGAGAATGTGAAGGATGGCTTATCTACAACCATTGTAAAGAGTTCAGCCACAACTTCTTTAAGTGGCACTACGCCCAAAATTTCAAGGCCACGACCACTTTGTACATACTGTAAAAAGTATGGTCACGACAAAACAAACTGTTCTCGCCTGCGGGACCGTAATCAAACTAAAGAAGAAGAAAGTAACGCATCGCTGCGGAAATCCACGCCGATCATATGCTTTGGGTGCGGTGCCCCGGGCGTAATCCGCGCCAACTGTGCGACGTGTAGAGAGAGGAGCACGTCTGACGCGCCGGCTTTCCATTGCGTGGCGGCACTATCGACGGCGCATCCGCCTCGCAGCAGACCTGTCATGCGTGTGGAGGTCTACGGAGAGATAGGAAAATTGCTAGTGGACACGGGTGCGAAACAATCTATCGCGAGTGTCTCATTTTGAGTTCTTCCCTAACCCTGAGCCCGGTACTCACATTGCACACTGGGAACAGATTAACTATTTGTTCCCCGATACCAACTCCTTTTATACGATAAGCCGGAAAGGATGCTCTTCCAAAATATTTAGCGTTCAACGTGTTATAATGTATTCCTCAGCAACAGAATACGGATTCGAATTTGTCCCCAACATGTCTGTATTGTGCAACTCTGATTGGCAATCAAACTCGCGGGGAACTTTCCAGGCCCATGTTGTGTTTACCCAAAGGTTTGTTGGTTCAAGACGCTGGGACCTTCGGGCTGTGTTAGTTTGTCACTTGTCCGTTGAAGGGCAGGTAAGTTTTAATCATTTCAGACCTAGTATTATTATCTGAGACGTGGCTTATGTGCTGGTGATCTAGTGATACCTGGTTAAGTTTTCGGATGAAGCAGTGCTATTGTTTTTTTTTTTTTTTTGAAATATCCAACTAGTTGCCCGCAGTTACGTTCAGTCATTCATTCATCAGCTCATATACGTCCCACTGCTGGGCACGGGCCTCGTCTACAAGTGAGAGGGTTCAGGCCTTAGTCCACCACGCTGGTCTAGTGCGGGTTGGTGGATTACACACCTAAGAAATTCCTAAGAACTTTTAGGTGTGCAGGTTTCATCACGATGTTTTCCTTCACCGTTAAAGCAAGTGATAATTCATTGTGAATACACACATAACTTTGAAAAGTCAGAGGTGTGTGCCTGGGGTTTGAACCCGCGACCGCCGAGATTCTCGATCGCGTGCCTAAACCTCGAGGCCGTCACTGCAATCACGTTATAAGCCCCAAAACCAGCAATAAGCTTATCCCTATTACGTGGGTCTTAAAATTGGCTAAACATGGATGCATATTTTTTCAGTGAAAGTTAATTTTGATAATCTTATCTCATTGATTTAAATGTGAAGAACAATCAATATAATCTTGATAATTTTGTTGCAATGAACTTAAAATTTGAACTTTATCAGATTTGATATTACAATTGTTGTTAAAATTTATCATGATGATAATGACCTAAAATCTAAAGCAGTAATACCCAACACACACAACACCTCTTATTATTAAATAAAGACCTCTTATTATTAAATATTATTTTAAAAATTCATCATCATATTGACATCATAAATATCATAAATCATCATCAGCACATTGACGTCGCACTGCTGGGCACGGGCCTCCTTTACAACTGCGAGAGCTTAGGCTTTAGTCCACCACGCTGGCCTAGTGCGGGTTGGCGGACTACACACCTAAGAAATTCCTAAGAACATTTTTAGGTATGCACGTTTCCTCACGATGTTTTCCTTTACCGTTAAAGTACGTGATAATTCAAAGTTTGTCAGTTACTAATTTCGAATAAATTGGGGCTAATTTTGACGAAATAACCAATCTAATCTTTTCTAACTTCATTTCCACTGAATATAATTTCCTAAAAAGAAATTCGTTAACATTTTGCCTGACTCGTGAAACGAACTTGGGAGCTATCGATTACCACTTATACGCGGACACAATGAGGCAGTTTATGGTTTTCTTTATCAAATATTGTGACATTAAAAAAATCCCGACAAAAACATACATACATACATAAACTCACGCCTGTCTCCCGTTAGGGTAGGCAGAGACTATAGAGCGCCAAGTGCCACGGTCCAAACACACCACTTTCGCTTCCTCCACTGACATTATCCTCTTTATGCATGCACGTCGGTTTCGAGGACTCTTTATATTGCCCTTTTTCAGTAAATTACCTACTTATATACTCTTTATAGGTGCACCTGGGACGTCCTCGACCGACTTCAATAAACCGACAAAAAATAATAAATAAATTACGTTTTCCTAACATACATACCTACATTTAATACTCGTGGTTGTAAGGAAAACGTTTTTTTTGTCAAGATTTTTTTTTATTGCCTGTCTTAGTTTTCGGTCGCAGTCTTTATACACATGTAGATGTTATTGAGTCGGTGTAAGAACTCACAATTGATGAAGAATGTTGTTTTGTAAAAGTAAATTATTTAATGGTGCCGTTATTTACTATAATGTAAATAATGATGTATTTCTAAGCATATATTTACATACATAAACTCACGCCTGTATTCCCCGAAGGGGTAGGCAGAGGTGCATTTCTGCACCCACATTTCGCCAAGTATGTATCAGTCCCACGTAATAGGGGGCGAGCCTTTTGCCGTTTCTCGGGCACATTTCCAGACTCCGTGCTGTTACCGAGAATTTCCTAATTGAAAAACCCAATAACACTTTGCCCGACCCGGGAATCGAACCCAGGACCTCTAGATCGCACGGCACATACTTGTACCGCGAGACCACGAGGCAGTATAATTACATTATATATTTAATGGGTTTTTTTATTTACAAACTTTTATTTACCTTGCTTTGTTCGTATGTAACTAAAAAAAAATCTGATCTTATTGTTTTCAGATGAGTTGGGAACAAGAGCATGCGAGATGGACAGCTTTGTTAGAAGAAATAATATCGGATAACGAAGACTATGTTGCAGTGGATAGTGATGCTACCATGGATGAAGACTTTATTCAAAAACCTGATCATGATTGTCAGAACAAGATATTTTATCGGTTGAAGAGTCTGAAGTAGAAGAAGCTGAAACTGAGGATCGTCAACGTGGTTACATCGGAAAAGACATGACACAAAGTCAAGGGTCGTACAACAATTAGTACCCGCGCTCACAATATAATTACTGAAGCTCCCGGTCCCAAAGGTATGGCTAAATCTTGTAAATCTCACATCTAGGGTTACCCAAAGCACTCAAAGAGGATGTTGAATGCTCCTGGATCAAACACCGAATGTCACCAACAAAAAAGCTGCACTGTATACTTTGTCCACGGTCTAAGACTTTAAAACGTTGAGTCACTGCAATTTTTGCCCACAAACCATGTGTCAAAAACACATGAAGTTAATTTGCAGTTCTTGTTATGAAAACTAAGAAAATTTTATTTAATTTTGTTAATTACTCCTTATATTTATGTTTTTCAATGAGAAAGTGTATGTTAAAAACGAAGAAGTGTTTTTTTTTTGGGTTCTTTGAGGAAAGAACTCAAAATTATAACTGAAAAGGCTGACAATAATAAGGTTGATTATAAAATTTATGTTAATTATATACATACTTCATACAACACAAAATAATAAAATGCTGGTATAATTCTATTAACTGATATTATATAAATGAAAATGCACTTTGAGTATGTGGGGTGGCCACACACCCCGCGAGTGCTCACGAGGCTAAAAACCGCGCTAGTGATCGAGGGTTAAGGCGCTTTCTAGCATAAGGTAAATTTGATATCAGTTATCATCGGCATCAATTAAATCGCTAAGATCCTGATGACTGATACGGGATAAGGGTACGAACTTTCGTAATCAGTCAATCCACGACAATACAGTCCAAAAACTATTTAAAATTTGTTTCAAAATACAACTTATTATTTTGTCTTCAATTTCACAAGATAGACATGTACTAAAGTTATGGAACTGTGATTGATCGATGTGCTTTTAAAATATTATAAATGGAAAAAAGGAAACACGAATATAGAAGTTTGAGAATGGAATCATCAATTGTTAAGCAGTTACTTGTAGTTGGGTGCAGTAAGTTCTTACTATTTATTATTACTTTTATCTTTGAATTTTATTTCATATTTCAATATTTATGATGGTTTAATAAAAAAACTGTCAGTTGCATTTATAGCTTTATTAATATGAAATAAATAGAATAAAAATTAATATACTCAACATAGGTAATATAAATATAGAATTGTATATTCAATAATAATAATTACACCCAGCATTCACATAAATAGTTTTGACCCCACACTAAGATACAATTCTTGCGTCGTATGTGTCTGAATGTATGAGAGACTTTTTGCTCACACAAACACTCGGACCCGAAACAAATATTTGTGGATTACAAACATTTTTGTCTCAGTGGCACGGTAATAGTATCATACAGTAGTTTAACTCGGCCGCATTTTTGAAATAAATACCTACAGCCGCGCGGTACGTAAACATGCGATAGGGCTGTGAACCTGCAGAATTTTAATTCAATCTGCCTACTGTGACTTTCTATCTGTTTTTGTGATTGTAAATATTTTTTATTTTTATTTAAACTAATAAAATATTTTGTGAATGGAATAGGAAGTGTTCAATAAAAATGCATGTTATTTTTTGATTGGAACATTTCATGCAACCAAAAACAGCACAATATATAAACACAATATATACATGTCATATTAAATAGGCACTTGCACTTATTTTGTATAAAAATCGCGCGATTACTGCTTTAAAAACAACACCGCCCGTTTGTCACTGCGGCACATTCGCGACTGCCTGCATGCCTAGCGCATTCCGCGATCGAGGCGCGTAGGTATAACTCGCGTTTCGCCCGTTTGTATGATGTTAAACTACTGTATGTTAGTATTACCGTGTCAGTGGGGAGCGCGACCCCGCGGCCTTTCGTTTCACAAACTGGTGTCTAGCCAACTGCTTCACGGGGCTATGAATGATATTTCTGATAGGACATTTTACAAGACCACTCTTGAATTATTATCCCTGTTTTCAGTTAATATTGGTCAAATCATCGTGGGTTACAGTGTAGGCTGGTCTGCGCCAATTATACCGAAGCTACAAAATGCTACCACCAGCCCCATACCAGAACCCATCACTGATGAGCAGGCCTCCCTGGTCGGATCATTACTTTACATTGGAGCCATGATAGGTAAGAATGCGATTTTTATACTGCTAAGATAAAGTCTTGAAGTCGTGATGGCCTCGAGGTTTAGGCACGCGGTCGAAAATATCGACGGTTGCGGGTTCAAACCCCAGGCACAGTTATGTGTGTATTCACAAAGAATTATCACGTAATTCAACGGTGAAGGAAAACATCACGATGTTTTCATCACGATGAAACCTGCACACCTAAAAGTTCTTAGGAATTTCTTAGGTGTGTCGTCTGTCTACCCGCACTAGGCCAGCGTGGTAGACTAAAGCCTAAATCCTCTCAGTTGTAGAGGAGGCCCGTGCACAGCAGTGGGACGTATATGGGCTGATGATGATAATATAAATAAAATAAATTTCAGGTCCATACGTAACTGGGATCCTGTCGAATCTGGTGGGCAGAAAGCCGTGTCTACTCATAGGGGGATTGCTCAACATCCTAGCTTACATTTTGGTGGTCAACACGAGCAATATAGCTATGGTCTTCGCTCTGAGGATCATCAGCGGACTCGGTATGGGCATCACCGTAGTCTGCAATATAGTCTACGTCGGTGAAATTGCGTGAGTACTTGATATTTGGGATACGAAGGGATAGGCAGAGATGCATTTAATAAATAATAACAATAAATAAATACACCCAACAGTCACATACATAGTTCTGACCCCACATTAAGATACGAGTCTTGTGTCGTGGGTATCACAAACTACGAGAGACTATTCGGTTTCACAATCACCCAGACCCGAAACAAATATTTGTGGATCACATTAACATTTGTCTCAGTGCGGGGATCGAACCCGCAGTCTCTCGTTAGCCAACTGCGCTATGGGGCTGTCAAACATGGACTTTTATACACACTTCGTCAATATTATGTTCATCCACCTGATAGGGAGCGAGCCTGTTACTATTTTCTCTTGGAAAAAACTGGTTACATTTTGCCCAACCCGGGAAACGAATCTAGCACCTTTAGATCACACGGCCCACACTTGATCAGTGAAACCACGAGGCATTTGAATACCATCAGTATTATACTTTCTGACACTACACTTCAATCCACAAACAATACTCGAAACATTTTTTAAAAGATTGTGTCACTGCGGGAATCGAACCCACCGTCTCTCGATTCACTTGCTGAGGTCTCACTAATTGCGTCACCGTGGTTTTTATTTTGGAACTACTTACACATAATAATATGGCGTTTTTATTATAATTATTTATTCTTTATTGTACACCATATAATAAGAAAACAACATAGGTATAAGTAACTCTAAATAAGGTAGTGTCACAAATGGCGGCCTTATCGCTGTCGGCGATTTCTTCCAGGCAACCGTTAAAGGGACTGGAGAGATCGGAAGCATAGAGTGGGTGGTCATAATTTATGTAAATGATTGTAATTATAAAATAAATAATGCACGCAAAATATTTTTAGCGTTTTTTTTTTGGCGTTTATAGTTTTAAAAGTCGTCTGGACTTGTTTACAGCGATAATAACCTGTTGAATATGTAATTTATCCTTATCGTGGGGTATTTTAAACAATAACGTAATTGTGGTTTCATTTCATGACAGCTTGCGAAACGAGAGGCCGCGGGTTCGATCCCCGCACCGAGACAAATGTTTGTGTGATCCACAAATATTTGTTTCGGGTCTGGGTGTATGTGAGACCGAAAAGTATCTCGTAGTTTCTGATACCCACGACACAAGACTTGTATCTTAGTGTGGGATCAGAACTATGTATGTGACTGTTGGGTGTATTTATTATTATTATTTATTATTTTCGCAATGTTTTTAAAAAGATGTTAATTATTTCAAAAAATAAGTGACTCATGTGGCAGTTGATAAGATTTTAAGTGGAAGCTTGTCAATCCGTATCATAATTTAGTATATTGTTTATGTACTGCCCCGGTAAAATTATTATATTCCCGGGTCGGCCAAAATGTTATTGGGTTTTTCAATTAGGAAATTCTCAGTAGCAGCACCAAATCTGGTGTTGTGCCCGAAAAACAGCAATATAGAACAGATACATACTTGGCGAAATATGGGTGTAGAAATTCATCTTCTCCTACCCCTTCGAGGAATACAGGCGTGAGGTTATGTATATGTATACAAAAGACGTATCTTAGTCATCAGAACGATGTATGTGATTGTCGGGTGTATTTCATCGTCATCATCATCAGCCCATATTCATCCCACTGCTGGGCACGGTCCTACTCTAAAACTGAGAGGGCTTACCTAAAGAGTTTCTAAGAAGTTTTAGATGTAGAGGTTTTCCTCACGATGTTTTCCTTCACCGTTAAAGTACGTGATAATTTATTGTGAATATACTCGTACAACATATCTTTGAAAAGACAGATATGTGTGCCTGGGGTTTGAACCCGGGCCGTGCACCTAATTCTCGAAGCCATCACTACTTATTGTTGTTTTTTTTTTATGATTATTTTTTACTTCCAGTTCAACCCACATCCGAGGTATCCTATTGACGTCGACTTCTATAGTGGGCATCTCAGGAACTCTTCTAGTGTATGCTGTGGTTCCGTATGTGTCTTATGTGACAACAGGGTATATCCCTCTGGTTATAAGCATTTTGCACGTTGTCGGAGTATTTTTTGTTCCCGAATCTCCTGTGTACCACGCTATGAGAGGTAAGGAGACATAAAAATGGACTTAGTTTGTTTTACTAATTATTTTTTGTTGTTTATTTGCTAAATGTCAACAAACTGTTGGTATTGTTCAAAAACATTCAAAGCAGATTAACTTTCTATTTGTGATAATGGGTCAATGACTTTTAGTTGTCAAGACGGGGTTACCTTTAAATAACGTTTGTACGTTAACCTTACGCCTGTATTTCCCGAATAATTTCCAGGGTACGGACCCACAAGTGTAACGTACATAGATAAAGACAGTAAAATTAATTATCATTCCAAATCTTTTAGATGACAACATCATGGCAGAAAAGACACTCAAGTTACTTGGCAGGGGAGCAGATATCACTACAGTTATGGAAACCTTTGCATTCAAAAAAGAAGACAGTAACAAACTAAAAGACTGGATAGAAATATTTACGATTAAATCAAACAGGATGTCATTATTGGTGACGTTCACGATTGGTGCCCTACAACAGACTAGTGGTGTGGCTGTTGTTTTATTTTTCGCTACAACTATATTCCATCTTGCCGGGTCTTCAATCAGGCCTGATGTGGCCACTATTATTATTGGATTGACAAGATTGCTGTCAAGCATCATAGCTCCGACGTTTGTGGAGAGGTCGGGCAGAAAGTTCTTGTTGCTGTGTTCAACCATGGCTTGTGCTGTTAGCCTGGTAAGTTCCTTGTTAGGAGTAAATTGATATTCATCATCAGCACATATACGTCCCACTGCTAGGCACAGGCCTCTTCTACAATTGAGAGGGTTAAGGCCTTAGTTCACCACGCCGGCTTAGTGCGAGTTGGCGGACTACACACCTAATAAATTACTAAGATTTTTTTTAGGTGTGCAGGTTACCTCACGTTTTTTTTCTTCATCGTTAAAGTATGTGATAATTCTTTGTGAATACAGACATAGCTTCGAAAGTCAAAGGTTTGAACCAGCGAACTTCGAGATTCTCGACCACGTGCCTAATATATGAAGCTACTTCAAATTGATATTAAACTAAAATTTTTTATTGGCAAAACAATGGAAATTTAGTTTGGGAATTTGAAAGTAAAAAAAAGGAGGGCGAATTTTTATGATTGATTTTGGAATTCGTCGTTGTCTCTCGGTGACTTTTTTGTTAGGGTCCATACCCTAACAAACGCCATGAGCATCTCTACTAAATAAAGTATAAACAATATAGAATTGTTTTTTCCCAGCAGATTTGGAATGTGCGCATTTAATTTTTATAGAATTTCAAATTAATCGATCGGACGTAAATAAAATTTAAATCTGTAGCTTTTTACTACAAATGAAGATGGCTCGTTTGCCTCCATTCCCATAAAACAAAATGTTTTGTTAATTATAATCCATATTCTGAATTAGAAATACTCGTTTTTTTACTTTAACAGTAAATAGATCTTGAAGAAGAAAATGTATTTGTGTCATCTCAACAGCTTCTTGTAATTGTTACAGACGGTACTAGGTCTTTATTTTTACTTGGATAGAATAAATAGTCCTGCTATTGAGGTCATTGGATGGCTCCCAATGGTGGCGTTGATATTCTACTTCTTCTTTTATGAAGCAGGTAAGTAAATGTTTCGAAATGCCTATATCATCATCATCAGCCAATATACGTCACTTTGCTGTGTACGGGCCTCCTCTACTACTGAGAGGGTTTAGGCCTTAGTTCACCATGCTGGCCTAGTGCGGATTGGCGGACTACATACCTAAGAAGTTCGTAAGATGAAGGTGTGCAGGTTTCCTCACGATGTTTTTCTTCACCATTAAAGTACGTGATAATTCATTATGAATACACACATAACTTGGAAAATTCAGAGGTGTGTGCCTGGGGCTTGAACCCGCGATTGCCGAGAATTTCAACCGCGCCTTAAGCTCCAGGCCATCACGACTCACATGACCGCTAATATACTACTAAGTCTCAACTGTAAATTTACTCTTCCATAAACTACAACTAACAAATCTTTTTGTCCGACAACTACATTAATCTAAATACAAAATATAATTTAGCATTATTAATTTATTATACTTTCATTCCTTCCAGGTTTTGGAACGATACCCAACGCAATAGTAGGAGAGATGTTCAGGGCAAACGTTCGGGCCAATGGATCGGCGTTGGCTATCACCCTTACCTGGCTTGTTGGCTTTGGTCTGACCACAGGATTCAACTCCATGATAGACCAGCTGGGTGGTGACGTCACATTTTGGCTCTTCGGCGGCTCGTGTGTCGTCGCCTTTCTGTTTACGTACTTCTTCATACCTGAAACCAAAGGGAAGACGTTAAATGAGATTCAAGAAATGATGAGTTAATGAATTAATTTGTTTTATTGGTACCTATTTTGTCTAAGATTGATATCATCATCATTGATCGTCATCAGCCCAAATACGTCCCACTGCTGAGCACGGGCCTCCTCTACAACTGAGAGGGTTTAGGCCTTAGTCCACCACGCTGGCCTAGTGCGGGTTGGCGGATTGATCATCAGCATATATATCCCACTGCTGGGCACGGGCCTCCTCTACAACTGAGAGGGTTGATTGATATCGAAATCGGGAATCTAATGGTTATCTGGGATTGAGTAGCTTAAAACTGCCACCAAGATCCCATGCAACTCTGTGCCTAAAATCTGCAATTTAGGCGTGAAAGCGTCATGAACAATGATTGTCGGCTGACTCACTCAAGTCCACTTTGTTTAACAAGTAGTCATGGAACCAAGCTTCACTCGAGAACAATTTTCTTAAATATAATCGTAGAAACTATAGGTCTGAATTAAAATAAAAAAAATTTGTGTCAGTCATTTCACTTATCCAGGATGAGTATAGGCTGACATCACACTCCGACCGATAGGAGCAGAGCAGACATGCAAAACGTGGCAATAACGGTGAAAAGTATTATATTAGAGTCTAAAGATTCGCATACGGATATGCGGGATATAGCTAGTTGTTTTTTATATGTATATTTTTTTTATCTGGCACGGCAAAGTGACTCCACTGTACCTGATGGTAATGTATGTATGTGATGTTTTTCTCGTTTTCTTAGGCGGCATAAGTCATAAAACAAAATAACAAAATTATTTAGTACATTAAATACACCCAAGGCCCAACAGTTCGGACCCCACTATAAGATACAAGTCTTGTGTCGTGGGTATCAGAAACTACGAGAGACTTAACGGTCCCACAAACACCCAGACCCGAAATAAATATTTGCGGATCACACAAACGTTGGTCTTGGTGCGGGGACCGAACCCGAATCCCACATATCGACGCTAAAAATATTCATAAAGAGAATAATTTTTTTTACGTTTTCCTAATCACCATGATTGTTACCTGTCTTAGTTTTCGATCACGTTCTGCTTATACCTGTATAATCCAGGCGGAGGTGGGCCGGAGTGCTTGGTTGTAATTTTTCATAAATTCAGTTACTCATGAGAATAATTACACAGTAGCAAAAATAACACAAACTGTAATTACGTGGAAATTTTAAAGTGTTTATATAAATGTAAATATTCATGTACACAGTACAATCAATTTGGCCTTTAAAATTCGTGAATTTTACCATTATCTTTAAATATACTGTAGAATACTAATGTTAAGAACTAGGTTTACCTTCTTTAATGTTCTAAAGAATTTTGACCTTTTATAAGAAGAATTCATTCTGAAGTAGTGACGGCCTCGAGGTTTAGTCGCGCGGTCGAGAATCTCGGCGGTCTCGGATTCAAGCCTAGGTAAATGTGACGTAATGTAATTTGACATGACTTTTGGAGACATAAACGACTTGAGGTGACCTACTACAACAATTAGAGAAATTTTGATTTATAGATTTTATTATTTTCTGTCTGAAATCAACCCTTAAATCTACATGGACAGAGTCGCGGGCAAAAGCTTGTAATATATATACATTTTAATTATTACAAAACGGGAATTCTGGCATGCGAAAAGCATACGAGTATATAACGTGAACTAAGATTACACTACCGACAAAAAGTTTGGAAGCACTTTTAATACTCTCAATTACTTTAGAAATAATATAGATATAATATTATTTAATTAAGAATGATTAGGTACTTAATTAAAACAACAATTAAACTATGAAACAAAACCATATTTTTATAACTAAAATTTTATTACAACATCGATAAAATTTGTTATTATCAATTTGCTATTTGTTTTTACAAAAATTATAGGTGCTTCCAAACTTTTTGTCGGTAGTGTATATTCATGAACAGGAGAAATTACATAATAAATAAATAATAATAAATACACCCAACAGTCACATACATAGTTCTGACCCCACACTAGGATACAAGTCCTGTGTCGTGAGTATCAGAAACTACGAGAGACTTTTCGGTCTCACAAACACCCAGACCCGAAACAAATATTTGTGGATCACACAAATATTTGTCTCGGTGCGGGGATCCAACCCGCGGCGTCTCGTTTCGCAAGCTGGTGTCTAGCCAACTGCGGGGCTGTTAATGAATGTAAATAACTAAAATTATAGTCAAGAAATAATTCAACAAACTAGGCCGCGAAGGCTGTCCAGTAATTGATTATGATAAAATATTTATTTTTGTATCTTTTGCTTTCATAATTTCTTCAAAATATGTAATCTTGTTTAAACATTTTATATTAAATACAACAATGACTATTTTATATCCTAATGACGGTTCATATCCTAAGTTTGGAAAATTTTTAAAACAAAAAAATATTTTTACTACATTACAGTTAAATTTGAATCCAAAAGTATCAAAATGGTTTGGTGTGACGATCGCGATCGATCCCGCGCGCGCGCTTCTCGCTTTATTGGTGTGGGTCACCACGAGCCGCGCGGCGCGTAAATGCTCTAAGCAGGGTTAAGTTAGATACTGTGCCCACCGACAAGTTTTATTTGCAACTGTTTGTTTAACCAGTTGTGCATCTATCGTGGTATATTGAAGTCATTGAATTGATTCCAATCATTGTTATCGTTTTACAAAACAGAAATAACTTCAATATATTATGGTTTAATTTCATTCGTGTAATATATTCGTAATGAATTCTTACGTAAGAACGCAAATTTTGATCGTTGTCTGTGGTAAGTAATTTACATAATACAATAATCGTTTGTAAACAGTAAACGCAAATAACAATTAAATTTGAAAATAATAAACTTTAACGGTAAATAAACTTTAAATCTCACAATATTATTAAGTCAAATAATCTATTATATCACCGCGAAGATTATTAAACTAATATTTAAGTTAACTTTAGAAATATTTAATTACCATTCATTGGTTAATTTAAATATCACCAAAAATCTGTTTATTCAATATAGTAATTTAGAGATGTCTCATTAACGTAATTAAATAATCTTTTGATTTTATTAGTCTTTATGTTGACACTTGTTTGTTGAAATAAATCTGAAATAATTCTAATCAATATTTCGTAACTTTAGGACACGGAAATATAAAAAAATAAGGTTTAAAAATATTAAAATTAATTATCATGATTTGTGACATACAATTTGTTGTTAAAATACTTCGCCAATGGAGGGGCGACCGAACCTTTATAAAGGCGAGTGTTGCGCGTGGAGCGCTCTCTCGCCGATGGTATTGCGAAGGAAACATTTTGAGTAGAACCACTGTTGGTTTTATTAAAAATTGTTTGTTGTTTGTGGTTGTGTTTGCTTATTTCGCTTTGATTATATTTCCCATAGTTTGCAATAAATCTAATTACAAATAGCAATCATAGTTACAAGCTAAATATTGCCGCATAAGAAGTATTAGGCGTAATGTAGTAAAGCAGAGCCGATGACCAAACAAAGGTCTACGGTTCTGCGTCTTTTTAAAATAACCGCTCTGGCTGATATTTGACATATTATATTAAAATTTATAAAAATATTGTTTTTTTTTGTTTTAGGAATTTACAATTACATTTTATTATTATTTTTCTGCGAAATTAAACAAAGGAGAATTTTAATTTAAAGGTTTGATGTCTTAAGCCACTACACTGGCCAAGGATTGTTTGGTGTACTATACAATATACTCATATGAGACGAAATTCCTTGCCAAGATCTCGTTAAAAAATTTTTTTATGTTATTAATGTTATATTATTTAAAAAAATTAAAATAAATCATAATTTGGAAAAGTTCGTGTATAGCGGGAACTGATTAAAAAAATTATTGAATTGAAAATAAATGAGAGTCGATTAGACTGCCTCGTGGTCTCAAAAGGTGAATGCCATACGAAATAGCGATCCCGGGTTCGATACCCGGATCGGATAAAGTGTTATTGGATTACAGGAAATTCTTAAAACAGTTCGGAGTTTAGACTCCGAACATAATACTAGTATTATGCCTGAACAATGGCAATAGTCTTGAACTTTAAAAAACTGTGGATATAGAAATACACCATTGCCTACATTTCAATTACAAAAAGTTTGACTCAAACATTACATCAGTCATATCTATTGGTAATAGGGTAAATTTAAAGAAAAATAAATTATTAAAATACTATGAACAACTTTGTTTATTAAGTCTGAAGACTGAAGGAGGTAGTCATAGTTACATTACCCTATACCTAGTAGAAACTTGTCAGCGGAAGAAAATAACATTAGATATAAGTACATAGGTTGAATTATAGCAATGTGCACTAATCATAAGTCATTTCATTATTGACACTGCTAGTATGTTAGTAAATTATATTCTAAGACAAGAGATAATTTATATCTCCCATTTTATATTAAAAGAGAGAGATGTGCTATACCATTAATCTTAGAGTATCAGCCGAAAACTTGGCTTATTAGCCAAAGTGTATTGACTATGCTCTATTTAGCAGATTCATGTAAATTCAGATTGTAGTAATCTGAAAAATAATACTTTTAATTTAAATTACATCATAAGACAACGGAGACAAACTCTGGTTTTATTAGTAAACTCAATATACATTTTAGCAATAATAAACAGGCTAATTAATATGGTCGAACAAAATATTTAACGATTAAACAGATAACTAGAAGTAAAACTATTTTTGAATACAAATAACATTGATATTTTATGCATAATTGAACATTGGTTAAAGTTAATTTTTAACATAGATAACCATCATATTTCATAGTTAATAGGAAAAAATGTGGCACATGGCAACTCCTTAGTAATTATAAATTAATTAATAAAGTTTAAAGAAAGAGTTGATATAGTGGAACTTTCTGTGGAACATTTTACAGAATTGGCTTGTATTGAATCTATTCAGTTCATTGTTCTGTGTATAGTTATGTAGTAGCTGCAACAGCTTCAAAACTGACGATTCAAAAGCACTTGTAGAAGTCTACTTTGACAGCCCCGTGGCGCAGTTGGCTAGACACCAGCTTACGAAACGAGACCACGGGTTCGATCCCTGCACCGGGAAAAATCTGTGCGATCCACAAATAATTGTTTCGGGTCTGGGTGTTTGAGAGACCGAAAAGTCTCTCGTAGTTTCTGATACCCACGACACAAGACTCGTATCTTAATGTGGGTCAGAACTTTGTACGTGACTGTTGGGTGTATTTATTTATTATTATTATTTGAATAAAGATTATTTTGACTTTGACTTACCATTTCGGAAACATGGGCATTTATTTATATTTATGTTTACCCTTTTTAGTGAATATCGGCCAATTTATAGACGGATACAGCGTGGGATGGTCCGCTCCCATCATTCCGAAGTTGCAGGATCCCACACAGTCACCACTTCCTAATGCTATTACCGAGTTTGAAATTTCCATGATCGGGTCGCTGCTGTATATAGGAGCAATTGTTGGTACGTACATTACATGTGTGTGTCGTGTGATGTAGATGTCTCGCATTCGATTCCAGAGTGAGACAGTGTTATTTCAGACAGTTTCAGAGACGATGCGTCTCTATGCGTCCTTTATCGCATTCACCATGGGGAGTGCTCTGATGAAATTTTTGGGTTAATACCTGCTGCTGAATTTCACTACCACACCACACGCCCGAAATTGAAGTTCTATCCCCACCATCTGGATGAATGGCGTTCCTCAACAGTGCGGATAAACGGTGTTTCCTTCCTCGCACAACATCTTTGTGGAATCAGCTTTCCTTTGTGGAATAATTCCTTTGGTATTGTGGGTATCCATGGGCGGTGTTGACCACTTAACATCAGGTTGCTCACTAGCCCGTTCGCCTCCTTTTCCATAAAAAAAAGACAGACAGTGTTATGTTAGACAGCCCCGTGGCGCAGTTGGCTAGACACTAGCTTGCGAAACTAGAGGCCGCGGGTTCGATCCCCGCATCGAGACAAATATTTGTGTGATCCACAAATTCTGATACCCACGACATAAGACTCTTATCTTAATGTGGCGTCATAACTATGTATGTATGTGACTGTTGGGTGTATTTATCTAATATTATTAGATTATTCGAAAAGAAAACACTTACTGCAGTACTCGACTCAATTTTTTAAGGGATTTAAGACAGTTCGCGAAACATGGGTTTGTAGAAATACACCTCTCTTATCCTAGGGAATTTTAACGGCATTAAATAAATCAAAGATGTCTTACAAAAAATAATTCTTGTGTTGGCTGCTGGGCACGGGCAACCTCTACTGCTGTGAGGGGTTAGGCCCTAGTCCATCACGCTGGCCTAGTGTGACTTGGTGGATTACACACTCAAGAAATTTCTAAGAATTTTTCGATGTGCAGGTTAACTCACGATGATTTCTTCACCGATAAAATAGGTGATAATTCATTGTAAATACACATCTAATCTCCAAATTCTGTTTCAGGGCCGTACATACCAAGCTACCTTTCTAATATAGTTGGGCGAAAACCATGTCTGTTCGTGGGCGGTCTGTTAAACCTGATTTCTTTGATCCTCATTGTGGCTACTACCAATATCACTATGGTGTTTGCTATAAGGATTATAAGTGGGTTGGGTATGGGAATGGTGACTGTCAGCAATTTAGTGTACGTTGGAGAAATTGCGTAAGTGTACCTATTTTACTGGCACTGCAAAGTTACATTGGCACCTGATAGTAAATGCAGAACCGTCTAAATATTGGTAGAGCTTATTCCACTTCTATTTCATACAATCATGCCTCCTTGGTAACTGGATATAACCAGCTTGAACAGTATTTTTTTTTATTAAAATTTGAGTTTATGTTTATATCATGTTCAACTGCCTCGTGGTCTCGCGGCACAGCTCTGTGTCGTGCGATTTAGGGTTTCTCGGGGTCAAAAAAGTGATGTTAGAAAATTCTTAGTAGCAGCACAGAGTCTGGAAATGTGTCCGAAAAACGGCAAAAGGCTCGCTCCCTAGTACGCGGGGCTGATAGATACCTGGCAAAATGTGGGCGCATAAATATGTCTTTGCCTAACCCTTTGGGGAATACAGATGTGAGGCTATATATGTATATACATATAATATACATATATAAACTCACGCCTGTTTCCTGTTGGGGTAGGCAGAGACTATATATCGCCAAATGCCACGGTCGAAGTTTATATACATATGTATGTATACATATACTCGTATGTATCTTTAAATAATTTCACATCTAAGAAATTCTCGATAGTATCACATGAGAATGAATAACTGGCGAAATTGGATTACTTTGGTGGATTTTAAAGTCCTCCTCACCACTTTGAGTATACAACGAAATGTAAGAAGTATTAACGTTTTTTTCCAGTTCGTCAAATATCCGCGGAATACTCTTGACTTCGACGTCCATAGTGGGAATATTTGGCACATTGGCAGCCTATACAATTGGTCCATTCGTGCCTTATGCTGCAACAGGCTATATACCATTGATCATCAACATGATCCACGTCATCGGAATTTTATTCATACCAGAATCACCTGTTTACTACGCTATAAAAGGTTTGGGATCATTGATATTACATACACACTCGCGCATTCATGCCTGTATTCCCAGAAGAGGTAGAAAAAGGTTTAGTTACATAAACTACGAGACTTATGTCATGGGCATCAAAGACTACGAAAGACTTTCGGGAACAAAAGCACCCATACATAAAACAAATGTTTGAGGATCACACAACCAGTTTTCTCGTTACGAAGACCAAACACGCGGCTTCTCGTTTCAACACATGTTTTCTAGCCAACTACGTCACGGAGGATGTCAAAGCATTAGTCAAGGCCTATTGATAATTGCTAAATCCATTTAAGTACATTCGAGGCCAGAGTCCTTTTTTTTAAATAGGGCCTTGGTTCTAGTTTCCAGCGATGATGACGATGATGATGACATTGAACATCCCAACTCCTATTATACCCATACGTACGAATCTAATATCAACCTTTAAATCTGCAGAAATACAAGGAACGATCATCTGGTTAATCTAAAGGACGTAGAGATAACATATTAAATGGGGGCCAATAGTCGTTTACTTGAGGCCTCTATACCTACATGAAGAAGAGATCATTTGTTAAAACCAACAAACGCATCTTATCAACAAATTTGTTTCACGTCAGATTTTCACTCTATGGGGTAATTGGGAAATGATAGTACTGATGGATAGCGGTAAAAGAAGATAGATAAAATAAATGAAAGATATGGATATTTCCTTCGTTCCGCACAAACTTATATATTTAAATTTATTTTCATCACCTCCATATCTTAACCTGCCTTTTCCTATCTAAGTCACGGCATCTTTTAACTCAATACGATCAACTATATTGACACCACTTATACTCCGGAATCCACTGGTGTTTCCACTGCATTTACCCATCCGTTATTTTTCTTCTAATAATATTATTATGCAAGAATAAATATTATGCAAAACATAAAAAGTCAGTTACTAACCATAACTAGAAGGCATTATTGTAGAATATGTATTACTACTAACTTATTTCTCAAATTTAGGAAAACAAACAGAAGCTAAGGAAACCCTACGATATCTAGGCAGGCTGGATGACCTTGATAATGTCTTCGAATCAGTCCGGGGCACGAATCCTAACGAAGGGTACACGTGGAAAGCATGGGTCAAGATTTTCACAGTGAAAGCTAACAGACGATCTCTATACATTACTCTATCGCTTTGTACTCTGCAGCAACTGAGTGGAGTAGCTGCATGTTTGTTTTTCACAACCACTATATTTCAACTGGCTGGATCCTCCATCAGGTAAGTAGTAGATCTACATTCATTTGATTTGCTTTCAATATTTTTCTCTATGGTCATGGCTTTGACGGTACTAGCGTAATCTTTTTCAGTGGGACTATTGACCTTACAGAACCTGGTAGTAAGTATAGTGAGTTGAGGGTGTTAAGTGATAAAATTAATACGATTATTTCTCACCAGTTGACAAAATAGAGCCGTCATGGTGGCCAATACCCAAGAGTTCTCATAAGTCTTAAATAGTTGAAGTACTCAAATCCATACTAGACCTGCGTTATGGACTGATGGCTAACGCCTATCAATAGCGGAGGAACCCCGAACCCATGGATCGGCTCTTTATTATTATTAAGGATCCATAGAGAATTTTCAGGGAATAGAGAGCTCAGTGGTACCTAATTGTAAAGGCAATGTGATCCAAATAAAGTACCTGCTGGAAAGAACCAAATTCAATCATCCTTCTCTAATCGGAACCATAGAAACTACGTATTAAATATATTTTCTGTTAATTCAGGCCAGACCTCGCGACCATTCTTGTTGGTGCTACTAGGCTGGTAGCGAGTATCATTGCGCCTTTCGTTGTGGAGCGAGCAGGACGGAGGATATTGCTGCTCGTATCCACCGCTTTTTGCTCATTGAGTTTGGTAAGTTGAAAGCTGAATATTGAGCACGTGTGACGCTTAACAAACTTTCTAGGACGTTGTCTAACAAAAAAATTATGTATAATTTAATGAAAACTTCTACGTAGTAATGCAAAATCATTTGTCGAAAATTATCAAGAATAAATTCTTCAACGTCATCGATTTTGTAATTATATTTCACTGCAATTAAATAGATACAAATACTTATTTTGAGTGTACTCAATGGAACACGGGTCATTTTAACATCTTGCTGGTACATAGAAGGTAATTCAGCGAAATCTTGTGAAGGGATCTGTCCTAAAATGACAAATTAAAAAACGATAGGGCAGTTCATCATTCAGAAAATTATTTTTATTACGTTACCTTGATTCAAAAGTCGAGTCATTTTTATACCTCTATTAAATAACAATAAGATAGAAAAGATTCTTACTACAGAACTCTGAAGCCAAAATGTTTTTGCTCCATTTACTTTGTACAGCTTTTCTATTCAATGTCTATCGCCATAACAGTTTCCAAAAACGCTACCGAGTCAACTAATTTACAACATCTTATAAATGTCTGCATAAGTTAAACCACTATTCTTTTAATTTGCTGTACTTCTATACATTCCTTATAAAGATGCTTTTTGGGTATTCTATTAATAACACGTACCTACATGTAAACATAACCACATTGAATCTGAATCTAAAATTGAGCTCATTATGTTTCAATTCTACAATATTTATTTATTTATTTATTTATGCTTTTTATACAGTTTGTATAAAGGCGGACATAATGCCTTAGGCATTCTCTTACAGTCGACCTTTGGGTGATGCAGAGATAAAAGAAGTAGGCGCATAAATAACGAACTGGTGAAGATACACACATACATATATACTAACATATTAAGAACAACAAGAAAATAGGAGTACACATATAAAATATGAAATATAATCCAGTATACATACACACAAATATAAATATATACACATATAGAATCATACTCATATACATACGTACATATTACATATATAAACATAAATACATAGAAGATATATATTATCAACTCAATTCCTTAAGAAATAGCTGCCGAACTTTCAACTTAAATGTCAGGCGGGTTGTAACCGACCTAATTTCAGCGAGAATATTGTCAGTTCTACAATTTTGTTTTAGTCTGTGCTTGGTGTTTACTTCTACCTTCGTCGTGTGGACAGCCCTATAGCCGAGAACATTGGCTGGCTACCTCTTATGGCCCTTATTATGTATTTCTTCTCCTACGAATTAGGTAAGCATATTATCTACTCTAAGTAGACTTAACCTCGCCCGTAAATTATACAAAACAACTATAATTTTGATAATTTTCTATAAACATTATTTATTTTATTCAAAATGTTTCCTCTCTCATATTGCGAAATAATAAAACCAGCTGATCTATCCATCCTAATAATATAAAAAGAGTAAAAGCAAAAATTATTTGACGGATTTGAATGATTTTTGATATGGATATACAATAAGTATATATAGATGGGAACTTCCGTAGTAACAAAGGCTACTTTTTTTAATAAAACTTCGCCCGGTCTGAGAGATACCCGAAACTATATGAACCACATTACTCAGAGAGGCGTTATGCATTAAATGTTTCCGTTGAATGAGCACAGTTTCAAATTGCTTCCGGGCGAAGCTGAACCCCGACGCAATTTTTTAACATTTTGGTATAACATACAAAATAATTATACAAAAGAAGAGTATTGTAGAATTTGTTGTATTGGTTTTATTGATATTCTATGTGCTTTACGCAAATTAAAACTAATTGTCTTTGTTAGAGATAAGAAGTAAGTTGGTGATTGTGATAATTTATACAAATATATGCACATAAAGTTAATTAAACATTGAATTCCATTCACAATACTTAAGAACGCAAAAATAAAATATATTTTACCAAACACATCTTTGAAAAGTCTGAAATGTGAGCCTGAAATTTGAACTGGTGACCACCGAGATATAGTCTAAAGATCGACGCCTATTCCTTGAGGCCCTCATAGCCTTTAAATATGCAATTAAAATAAAATAAAATTACGTACTCGATGTATCGAGAAGTAAATTTCCAGAACAAAAACCTTTTTTGCCACTAAATAGAAAATTTAAAAATTAATCTTCGCTGTGAGTTAAAAATCCGATTCATCCAAAGCAAGAATTCCATTTCAGTTCAACTGAGACGAGGAATCAATATTTGATTCAACTGACAAAGCTAACATCTTTATAGGTTTTGGAACGATGCCCAGCGCGCTGGTGGGTGAAATGTTCGGAGGGAACGCTCGTAGCACCGGATCCGCCGTTTCCATGACAACGGCTTGGCTTATCGGCTTCGGCATTGCCACCGGCTTTGGGTCAATGGTAAAGAACCTAGGCGGCGACGTCACTTTCTGGATTTTCTCCTTTTTCTGTATCGTGGCGTTTTTGTTCACTTACAAATTTGTTCCGGAAACCAAGGGAAAATCTTTGTTCGAGATCCAAGAAATATTGGGAAGGTAATGTCCGCTACACAAGACCGACAAATTACTAAGCAGATATTGATGAAGTCAGTCGCGGTACTTCCATACAAGCTCAAAAGCGTTACACGTTAATTGTGTAATACCTAGTTTATAATTATTTATTGAGGGGTCAGGATATTCTCATTTATTAAGTCGAATTGCTTTTATTTTATAAAGCTATAAACCTTAAAGATTATTATTCGGAAATTTTTAAGGCAAACTGGGCTTTTGGGCTTCTATGGAAGTACCGCTACTAGATGAAGCAACGAGAAAGACAATTATGAAGTGGATGACTATTACTGTCACCTGCGAAACAGTTAGCCGATATACATATGACTGTGATTGATAATTTCTTTAAATTTTGATAATAATAAGTCAATCCTAATCCCTATATCCAGATTGATCGCAATATTGAACCAGTGAGGCGAACTTGGATTATTCGCCAACAGTGGTCTCGCGGTACAAGTATGTGCCGAGCGATCTAGAGGTCCTGGGTTCGATTCCCGGGTCGGGCAAAGTGTTATTGGGTTTTTCCATTAGGAAATTCTCAGTAGCAGCACGGAGTCTGGAATTGTGCCCGAAAAACGGCAATAGGCTCGCCCCCTATTACGTGGGACTGATACATACCTGGCGTCCTGGCGAAATGTGGGTGCAGAAATGCACCTCTGCCTACCCCTTCGGGGAATACAGGCGTGAGTTTATGTATGTATGTATGTATGTAGATTGTGACTCACCGTGTTTTCGTAAGGATTGATAATAATTAATTTCGGCAGTAAAAGGAGTGACTTAAACTAATAAGCAGCGTGTTGTCACATCGAACGTGAAATATGATCGTTTTGGTATAATTGTTATCTCTAAATGGATGGCACTCCATGACTCCACTTATAAAATGTTTACTACACTTTGTTTTAACAAGCGTAGAAGTAATATTTCAGATTGTTTGAAGTTATATTGTTCATTTCACCGCCATCATCATCATCATAAATCCATATACGTTCCGCTGCTGGGTATGGGCCTCTTCTACTACTGAAAGGGTTAAAGGTTTTAGTTCGCCACGCTGGATTAGTGCAGGTTGGCTACACACCTAAAAAATCTTTGATTTTCTGAGGTGCAGGTTTCCTCAGGATGTTTTTCTTTACTGTTGTAATGTAATAATTTAGAATTTTGGGTAATTTATGGTTGAAGAGACTTATAATATAAATAAAAATATTCTGTCAAAGTACTTAATATTTAAGATATATTTTTGTTGTGAGAATTTTAATCATAATGTTATTCCTAATGTTTCAAAGTTATGTTACAGTAAGTTTTAATATATGTTCGACAATATGTTTACTTGTTTTTAAAATGAAAACTTCTGTAGCGGCGCTGTGCACTTTTTTGGGATGGGTAAAAAATGTTTAACTCGCGTCAGATCACGTGACCCTGATCGAAAATGCGTAAGACGCATTATGTAATATAAATTGTCATGTTTGTGTACGATAGCGCAATAAATATTGTAATTTACAGCGTTAATGATAGTAACTTTATACTGTGAAATAAAGCAATTCGTGTGAAATTATTCTCTAATCACCCCAAAATATTCAAAAGTTTTCACTTCTGTCGACACTCCTGGAGTGCCAACTGTTTTTTATTGTCCGGTATGCCTGATTTAATAACTAATGTAAGGTTACCACCGTCAACTGAAGACCTTCGTTACATCACCCACAAAATTTTTATACGTTCCACCGCCTTACTCAAAGAAATGTGTAAAAAACACTTGTATCATAACTAATAAAAAAAAATCCAATTAAAAAGCCAGACACGAAACAAATTTTCTCGTTTTGTACTAGGCTAACGTGTTGGACTGCACTCTTTAATGTAGAGGAAGACCGTCCCAGCAGCATATTGATGGATAAATAAGGACCATCTGTACGAGTTTTGCCGTTATTCGATAATAGTGATATTGCAGCGTCCAATAAGCTAAGTGGTAGTGGTTCTTTTTTATTACTATTATGCCTTATGGTCTTATGTGCCGTCCGATCTAGAGGTCTTTGGTTCGATTCCCGGGTCGGGCAAAGTGTTATTAAGTTTTTCCATTAGGAAATTCTCAGTAGCAGCACGGAGTCTGGTATTGCCCGATAAACGGCAATTGGCTCCCACCCTATTACGTAGGACTGATACATACCCGGCGAAATGTGGGTGCAGAAATGCAACTCTATCTACCCCTTCGGGGAATACAGGCGTGAGTTTATGTATGTATGTATTTCCATTTTTCACACAATTTATTATTAAAATGTTGCCAATACTTAAAACACATTTGTAATAATTTAAATAGCACCTATCCTCCATTACGGTGAAATTGTTACCAATTTCACTTACACACATAATGCTTACACATTATCGTGCAAATTATAAGATTTTTTGACGCGATTATAACCTCTAATCACTAGAAAATAATCTCGATTACTGAGTGCTATAATCGTGATTTGATTGCTATAATTGTGATATTTTTCGTTGTAATTGTTATCTAATCTGTTAGGACTTGTTTTCGTTGACTTAGAAATATTACATGGGGCTTAAACACAGCTGCCGAAACTTCGTTGCAGTAATATATCTCTCCTTACCCCATCAGAGTTATAGGAGTGATTGTATGTATATAAGGGAAAAATTATATTAGCACTTTTTAGTAAAAATACGGCTTACAACTTACGCGTATCTATACAAATAAATAAAATTGGAGAGTCTGTTTGTAATATTGAAATACCCGCTTTTTAATAAATGCATATGGATGTATACGCGGTACATACTTATACCAAAATAACGTTTTTTACCATTTTTGTCTGTCTGTCTGTTTATTCCGGCTAATATTTGAAATGGCTGGAATATTTGGAATGGCTTTTTAACAAGACTTTCACTGACAGATAACTGATGTAATAAGGGGTAACTTAGGCTACAAAAAAAATAAAAATAAAAAAGTCGACTGTTAGGCGGAACAAAGTTCGACGAGTCAGCTAGTCTACCATATCAGTCAATGATATGTTACATTCTCATCTCTCAAACACCTACCTATTGAAATGAAATTGCTATGAAAAAGATACATACATACATACTTAAACTCACGCCTGTATTCCCCGATGGGGTAGGCAGAGGTGCATTTCTACACCCACACTTCGCCAGGTATGTATCAGTCCCACGTAATAGGGGGCGAGCCTATTGCCGTTTTTCGGGCACATTTCCAGACTCCGTACTGCTATTGAGAATTTCCTAATGGAAAAACCCAATAACACTTTGCCCGACCCGGGAATCGAACCCAGGACCTCTAGATCGCACGGCACATACATGTACCGCGAGACCACGAGGCATTCGCGAGGCAGAAGGAAAAAGATCATTTTATAATATTGCCAAGAGGGCTGGGTGGTATACAGTTCATATTTTTCGGGGTAAAATCTGAATAGGGAGCCTTCGCTCTCCAATGCAGTAATATTAAACGTGGCTCAAGGTATCTTATCTGCAAATATTTGATGAAGAATCTCAATGCGCATTCAACGTAAACGTGAATGCATACACGTGAACACGTTATTTGTATACTCAGAGGTCATTATGATCGTACAATGATAATATTGTGATAACATTGCGAGGGGAGACTGGGTCTTGATATTAATTTTATTGCTATACATACATACACACTCTCCTATTTCCTTGGGGTAAGCACAGGTGCAATTTTACACCCACATTTCGCAATATCAACTATCGGTCCCAAGTAATAAGGGGCGAGCCTATTGCCATATTTCGGGCACATTTCCATACTCCATACTACTGAGATTGCTTACTGGAAAAATCTAATAACACATTGCCCGACCCAGGAATCGAACCCGGGACCTCTAGAAACCACGGCACATACTTATACCGCGAGGCCACGAGTCAAAAATGAGCATGCTGTTATTTTGGTTGTAGAATTTAGCGTAACTACTCCTTTCTATTATTAAGGACTAAGGAGTCATTGACACTGTAATTTTTGTGTTTCTATACTTTACAAATAACATATATAAAATCATTTTCATTTAGAAATTCTTAGGAATAGGAATTGTGCCCGAAAAACAGCAATAGGCTCGCCCCCTATTACGTGGGACTGATATACATACGGTCTGGCGACATGTGGATGCAGAAATTCACCTGTGCCTATACCCTTTCGAGGAATACAGGTGAGGCTATGTATGTATGTGTATATAAATCACAAGGGGCGAGCCTATAGGCTAATTGTGAAATTTATTTAATAGAAAAACTTATGCCATAGGGCCATCTTATAAGGCAATAAGTACTACGTGTCCTTATTCTCCTGGGTCTTTTAAGCTCCGCGTGAAGAAGCGTCTCCGGCCGCCATGAGGATATTCCGTGACGAGATATGGGAGTCTCTCGCCATTTAATACTCTATTTACCTTCAGGTATTACGTGGTGAGGCTTTAGACTATACCCCCTCCCCCACCCAAATTCACGTGTATTTTTAGTATCTACAAGGAATCTTAAAAGTTTTAGAATATTATTTTTAAATACAGGTATAAAGTTTAATTTAATTTTATTCTGAAATTAAGGATCATGATAAAAAATTATAGACAGAAAGGTTGCAGGTTGTTTATGACTGGATTTTTCGCGCGTTTGACGAAAAAAAATACACGTGATATCGTACGCGTACTACAAACATCTGTGTGTGTGTGTGAGTTTGTGTGGTAGAATCACATGAATAATATATTATGTAAAGTTAAGAACCTTTGGTATCATCATCATCATCATCATCATCAGCCCAAATACGTCCCACTGCTGGGCACGGGCTTCCTCTACAACTGAAAGGGTTTAGGCCTTAGTCCACCACGCTGGCTGGCCTAGTGCGGGTTGGCGGACTACACACCTAAGAAACTCCTAAGAACTTTTTAGGTGTGCAGGTTTTATCACGATGTTTTCCTTCACCATTAAAGCAAGTGATATTTCATTGTGAATACACACATAACTTCGAAAAGTCAGAGGTGTGTGCCTGGGGTTTGAACCTGCGACCACTGAAATTCTCGACCGCGCGCCTAAACCTCGAGGCCATCACTGCTTTTACCTTTGGTATGATAAGTCATTTATTGAAGTGTAGATACCTAAAAGTTGATCATTCTAAACACAGTTTAATTACTACTGAGCATCTCAACAGCTATAGAAGGGTATACGGCTGAGAGCAAGATTTTCTAAACTGGACACAAAAAGTGTTCTGGTCGTTTGGAAAATTTTCCCCAGCATCCCCCCAAGCAGATAAGATAACTTTTACAGCCAAAAATATAGATATATCGCTAAATGTTTTGATACCCTGATTAACATCGCAATTATACAACTGAGTAAGCAAGATTCTCTTCTATTATAAAGTGGTTAGAGGTTAAAATCGCGTCAAAAAATCATATTATAATTTGCACGATAATGTTTACCAATTTCATCGCAATGGAGGACAAGGTGCTATTTAAATTATTACAAATGTGTATTAAGTATTGGCAAACGTTTTGATAATAAATTGTGTGAAAAATGGAAACGTATTTGAAAAAGCAGCTTCCTATAGCAGCATGCAGTAAGTCAACGATACTTTCATATTCTTTAGCAAAGTGATCATTTAGTGCAGATGTTGACGTACTGTCAGTCCCATATTTGCCTTTTTCCTGTTAAAGACATTATTTTCGTTGTAAGCGTGTCTCAATGTGAATTGATTTTGTATCTATACTGTGGAGTGTGAGTAAGAAATCAGTGACGTTTTCGTTCTGCTAGATCCTTGTCTTCACCATTCTTAGTAATTCGAGTTGCGTGTAATATCAAGAACTTTATAAATGTGTGACAACCAATAGCAGCCCTTCATTGTTGTTTGAAATTTTTATATTGGTCGTGTAATCGTAGTAGAATGAATAGGTGACAGACAAGCGGCGACACTCGTCCCCATATAAAATACTGATTAAAGGTCTATTTCCCTTGTAATATTATTAAGCTGTTCTGTGGGTGAAATGCACCTCTGTCTGTCCCTTTTCGGAATACAGGCGTGTGTGAGTACGTAAATTTATGTTAGGCTAGTCAAAATTATTCAGACCACACAGAAATTACCGTAACTTCAGTTTAAGTTCTCCAGCCACCGTAAACAACGTCCTACGCTGTTTACACAAACCCAATACAAAATCAATGTCAATGAACTTTACAGGACGTGCTTTTTGCATAAAATGATTCTTGAATGACTGCCTCGTGCTCTCGCGGTACAAGTATGTGCCGTGGGATCTAGAGGTCCTGGGTTCGATTCCCGGGTCGGGCAAAGTGTTATTGGGTTTTTCCATTAGGAAATTCTCAGTCGCACGGAGTCTGGAAATGTTCCCGAAAAACGGCAATAAGCTTGCGCCCTATTACGTGGGACTGATACATACCTGGCGGAATGTGGGTGCAGAAATGCACCTCTGCCTACCCCTTCGGGGAATACAGGCGTGAGTTTATGTATGTATGTGATTCTTGAATTATATCATCATAAGTTCCGTGCACTATGATGGCCTCGAGATTTAGGCGCGCGGTCGAGAATCTCGACGGTCGCGGGTTCAAACTCCAGGCACACACCTCTGACTTTTCGAAGTTATGTGTGTATTCACAAATAATTATCACGTACCTACTTTAACGGTGAAGTAAACATAGTGATGAAACCTGCACACCTAAAAATTCTTATGAATTCTTAAACTAAGACCTAAGCCCTCTCAGTTGTAGAGGAGGCCCGTGCCCAGCAGTGGGACCTATATGGGCTGATGATGATGATGATGTCATATCACCATTGTCATTAGTAGTTTAAATTGGACACATTATGGTTTAGATTTGTTTGTTATCAGTCATAATAACTTCACGTATTTAGAATTATCATCATCATAATCATCACATTATCAGTCAGTAGGTACTTTAGAAAGTCTGGAACCTTGATTTATCGGAATTATCACCACGGCTGTGTTCATTCATGTATTCATCAGTTGGATCTACGTAATGGTATCGGCCTATTATGATTTTCATCATCATCATCATCATCATCAGCCAAAGAAAGCAGCCTGCATCTAGCGGCTTCCCGCGATGTTCGTTATAACGCCAGTCCACCTTGTGGGTGGACGTCCAACGCTGCGCTTGACAATACGCAAATATGATTATAATATGATTTTACATATTAGGCTCGCCCCCTATTACGTGGGACTGATACATACCTGGCGAAATGTGGGTGCAGAAATGCACCTCTGCCTACCCCTTCGGGGAATACAGGCGTGAGTTTATGTATGTATGTAATAAATAGTATACCCTCCGTCTTAACTGAGGCATAAAAATCTAATCTAACATCTTACCCTACTCAGTTGTAGAGAAGAACCAGGTCAAAAAAGTTTTTTTTTTTATGGAAAAAGGAGGCAAACGAGCAAGTGAGCCACCTGATGTTCAAGTGGTCAACACCGCCCATGAACACCCATAATACCAGGGGAATCATCGGTGCGTTGCCGGCCTTTGAGGAAAATATGAAAATCATACAAGTGGATGTATGTGGGCTGAAGTAGATAAAAATTTGTCGTAATTTCACGTCCCCCCATACAAATGGTGATAAATGTAAAATAATAAATAAATACACCCAACAGTCACATACATAGTTCTGACCCCACACTAGGATACAAGTCCTGTGTCGTGGGTTTCAGAGACTACGAGAGACTTTTCGGTCTCACAAACACCCAGACCTGAAACAAATATTTGTCTCGGTGCGGGGATCGAACCCGTGGCCTCTCGTTTCGCAAGCTGGTGTCTAGCCATCTGCGCCACGGGGATGTGCAAACAAACGTGTGCAGTTGGGTTCATTATTTTTATTTTATTTTACAGTTTTTACCCCGTTCGATTCAATGAACTCCGTTCGATCCAATCGATCCGTGTGAGATCCGTCTGGTTGTTTGTGACACCGAAAAATCTCTCGTAGTCTCTGATACCCACGACACAAGACTTGTATGTTAGTATGGGGTCAGAACTATGTACGTGATGTTGGATTTGTTTATTATTATTATTATATTTCAGTATACATCGGGCAGATGCTGGTTGGTTACTGTTTAGGGTGGACAGCCCCAGTGATTCCAAAACTGCAAAATCCTGATGAAACTCCACTTCCTGACGTCATCACAGAAGGTCAAGCTTCTTGGATAGGATCTGTGTTATACATTGGTACCATAACTGGTGAGTGTTGTTTCTACGATTTTTTGCGTTGTAGTACGCAAAGGTGTATTTTCTTTTTCGCCAACTATGTATCTTAAGTAGACTTCTTAATTTTCTGCACTGCCCCTATACATGGCCACAAACAAACCTTGTACATCACTTTGGTACAGGCCGGGGCATTTACATTATGTTAAGATTTAAATATAGGTAATAAGGCAATTAGAACAGCGACCTTGAAACAATCGAAATGTTATCTAATCTGGTCCTTTTGATAAAATTACATAATATATACGCAAATTAAGTTTATCGTATTACGTCTGGGAAGCTACCTGCATACCAGATAAGGTAATGATAAGACGCTAATCGGTTTTTTACAACCGAATTTTTGCACGCAACGATACGTATAGAAAAGCCAAATGCATATAATGACAATTGACATCCAACATTTTCTAATGAATTTGATAATCCCAAAAATAATTCTTGCTTAAAAAAATGGAATCAGAGCTTTATTGAATAGGTGTGGTGGATGTTGTATGATCTTCATATCTTGAGAAATAATTTCAAAGGTCGTTTCTAAAATACTGCTTACTTAGACTTATACTATAAAGCTGAAGAGTTTGTTTGCTTTAACGCGCTAATGTCAGAAACGACTGGTTCCATTTAAAAAGAGTCTTTAATGGCCGAATACTGAAACGCTACTTAAGCTGAGGGTGACTTAAATTTAAGTGGCTGTTATAATTTAAGCGGTATACTGAAACATCATTTATCGGTTTTAAGACTGTGATTAACTAATGCCCACTTAAATTTCCATAAATGGCAACATTACCACAAAAAGTTATTTTACATAACTTTTTTTTAAGTATATACCGCTTAAATTATAACAGCCACATAAATATAAGTCGCCCTCAGATTAAGTAGCGTTTCAGTATTCGGCCATTAGTATTATTATAAATAGCCTATTAATCGAAGAAGACTATAAGCTATAAATCATCATGCTACTATCAATAGGAGCGGAGCAGTAATGAAAAATGTGGCACAAACCGGGAAATAAGAACGAAGAAAACAATAAAATATTCTCATGTAATTCAAACCCATTGAATTCCTCTGAAAATCTGCAGATCAGATTAAATTATGAACTAGTACTAGAAAACCATAACAAAATGGTAATCCGGACTTAAATATCGATCAAGGTTTTTTTCACGCTGCTATTTAATCATATCATATCAGAAAAAGAGATACAAATAATAATATTTGTATCACATTTATAAAAATGTGAAAGTAACACTGACTGTCCGTTATGGATTCACGGCTATGCCACTGCATCAATTTGTATGAATTTTGGTATGGAGATAAATAGGAGCTCGGAAACGGACATAGGATATTTAATTTCTACAAAATTTGCTAAATCGGAGCCAGGTCCCACATTTGCATTCATAACACAAAAGACAGTAGAATAGCATTTTAAATCTGCAGTATTCAGACCGTGATCGGAGACTAAGGCAGGTAATAGCTAAGATGATTAAAAATTCCTTGGCGTTAAAGAAAATCCCGACAAAAAATATTATTTTTAAACGCCAGTGTGTTTGTTTAGCTATTGCTATTATAGCCGTTGGCTATTCGACAAGCGCCATCACTGAATATTTACAGAAATCAGTTAAAGAAATATTACCTTTCCCAACTCTGAGTAGTCTTTGTTATTGTATAATATATCATTGGTATTTTTATGTATTATTTGTATATATATATTTAAGTATATATGTATGTGGTATGTATATATATATCATATAAGTAAAATCATTTAAACACCCCCACATCTCGTTGATCGCTTGTTAAATATTCCATCATGCCCGCTGTCTGGAAGAGATCGCTTATGAGCGATAAGACCGCCGATTGTCCACTTTGTTATAAGTTGTTTCTTCTATTGTTGTTTCTCTGTTTAAATGGTGAACAATAAAGTGTATATCTATCTATATATGATATATCTATCTATCTACCTTAGCTATTACCTGCCTTAGTTTTCAATCATGGTCTGAATACACTCTGTATAAGAAGTTAAAAAACCTCTGTTCTTTTTCAGGTCCATACGTCACTGGATACTTATCAAACGTAAAAGGAAGGAAGCCATGCTTGTTCCTGGGAGGCATTGTCACTGTTATCGCATTTCTCTTCCTAGCTCTTGCAAATAATTACGCTCTAATAATTGTTGGAAGAATTTTAAGCGGTTTAGGAACAGGAATTATTTTCGTCGTTAACCTAGTTTACATCGGCGAAATAGCGTAAGGATAATTTGTGTACATACATATAAATATTGTCTGAAATTATAAAGATTTCTAGTTAATTTCTAGTTAAGTTCTTTAGAAAAACGGGTTATGGTTGGCGAATTCGATCCCGACATTTGAGTGTTTTTAGATAAAAAAAATCTAGCATTGTTACTAATGTCCTCGACAGAAGCCTTATATCTTAGTGAGGGCTTAGGCGCAGGCCAGACAGAAGAGACGTAAGACGAGGACGCGTCGCGGAAAGGGCGAAGACGAGACACGGACGCGACTTTTGCAGTTATAAATAGAAGAGACGGGGCGGGGACGCGGACTCAAAACAGGACGCAAACATTCAACCCTCAAGACGGTACACGTGACTGTGCGAGCGAGCGAGCGAGACCCGCCCGGCAGGTATGTCATCCTGCGCCCCGTCCTCACCCCCGCCGCGTCCGCGCCCCGTGTCTTCTGTGTGTTTTGAATAAAAGGCGCAGACGTAAAAGCGTTGCGCCCGCGTCCCGTCTATTCTGTATGTTTTGCGTCGCGACGCTTCTATACATTTTCTATGAAAGGGACGCGGAAGAGACGAATGTCCGCGCCCCGTCTGTGTCTTACGTCTTTTCTGTCTGGCCTGCGCCTTAGAGCTACATATCCGTGTATTTGATTGGTTTATGTATTTGTTTATTTTACTTTATTACAACCTCTACAGAATCAGCTCAGCAGATTTTAAAGTTACTTAAATTTTAAATGATCGTGTTTAGCCACCGATCTTTTGCATTTTAAAAATATTTTGATAAATATTATTTCAGATCGACGAATATCAGAGGGATATTGCTCACAGCTACTGGAATATTTGGAACTTTTGGAACATTGGTCGTCTATTCAGTTGGTCCTTATGTTCCTTATTCGGTTACTAGTTATGTTGGCGCAGCCATTGCTGCCGTATACATAGGTGGTATTTTTTTAATACCAGAGACGCCAATATATCAAGTCCTAAAAGGTAGGAGTTTAGACCAAAAATTCATCTAGAATTATAAATAAATAATAATAAATAAATACACCCAACAGCCACATACATAGTTCTGACCCCACACTAAGATACAAGTCTTGTGTCGTGGGTATCAGAAACTACGAGACACTTTTCGGTCTCACATACACCCAGACCCAAAACAAATATTTGTGAATCACACAAACATTTGTCTCGATGCGGGGATCGAACCCGCAGCCTCTCGTTTCGCAAGCTGGTGTCTAGCCAACTGCGCCACGGGGCTGTCGGTAATTAAGTCCATATTTTTCCATGCTAAAATAACGCTCTGACGACTGCCTCTCGGTTTCGCGGCACAAGGATGTGATGTGCGATCTAGAGGTCACGGGTTCGATAGTGGGGCCGGGCAAAGTGTTATTGGCTTTTTCCATTGGGAAATTCTCAATAGCAGCCCCAAGTCTAGAAATGTGACCGAAAAATGGCTATAGGCTCGGCCCCTACGTGGGGCTAATACATTTTTGACGAAATGTGGGTGCAGAAATGCACCTTCAGGGAATATAGGCGAGAGGTTATGTAAATATATGTCCAAAATAACGCCTTAGCTGTCATCATCATCATCATTAGCCCAAATACGTCTCACTGCTGGGCACGGGCCTCCTCTACAACTGAGAGGGTTTAGGCCTTAGTACACCACGCTGGCCTAGTGCGGCTTGGCGGAATACACACCTAAGAAATTCCTAAGAACTTTTAGGTGTGCAGGTTTTATCACGATGTTTTCCTTCATCGTTAAAGCAAGTGATACTTCATTGTGAATACACACATAGCTTCGAAAAGTCAGAGGTGTATGCTTGGGGTTTGAACCTGCGACCGCCGAAATTCTCGACCGCGCGTCTAAACCTCGAGGCCAATTTGTTGTTCTCATTGTAATCAAACAGTGCCTATTTCTATTTTTTAAACCATTGATAAAAATAGACGACAGTCTCAATAATTTTAAAGAACATTGTCTATTTGAACCTAAACGCACGTATTAACAATTATTTTATTTTAGGACAACAAGACGAGGCCAAAGAAACACTTCTAGCGCTCGGAAGGCAAGATGACGTCGACAAAATCCTTTCTGCAAAACACGACATACCCGAAACAGACCGAATGAAAGAATGGACTGAGATATTTACCATCAAGAGCAATAGAAAAGCGTTGTTTATAACATTGTCTCTAAATATCCTGCAACAGATGAGTGGAGTGATCGCTGTAACGTTCTTTGCAACAACCATTTTCGATCTAGCTGGATCGTCTATTGAACCCAACATAGCCACAATTATTATTGGATTAACACAAATATGCGCTAGCAGCATAACGCCTGTATTCGTCGAAAGAGCTGGAAGGAAATTCCTGTTGTTGTGGTCCACAGGGGCCTGCTGTGTGAGCTTGGTAAGTTTCCGATAATGTATAGCAATTGAAAGTAAATATGAGGTACTCAAATGCTATCTCAGCTAATCTCAGTTGTAGGGGAGGCCCGTGCCCAGCAGTGGGTCGTATGTGGGCTGATGATGATGACTCAAATGCTAGATTATATTATAGATGCCTTCACAACTTCGTCCAGATACGAAATAAATCATGTTAGGATTATAAAAATTAAGATTATCTGGCAATGTGATTATATTTAAACGGACTTTAGGTTTCCATTTATCTCATCTACAATATTAATGAAGCCTGATCAGCCACTTTGATTTGAAAGCGTAGTAAAATTACCTTCCTTTTTTTAATATCAAAAAGAAGAAGAATTTAAACTAAAATGTGTCGTCAATGCCATCTATTCAAAATTAAACGACCTTCATAGAAATGAATCTTTTTTTGCTTCGCATCCTGTAAATAGCGCTATGCTCTGAGGAGCATGAGCAATAAAAAAAATCTATAAATACTTAGTATTGTAATATTTGTAATTGTACATACATAGGTATATTTACATAACCTCACGCCTATATTCTCCGAAGGGGTAGGCAGAGATGCATTTCTGCATCCACATTTCGCCAGGTATGTATCAGTCCCACGTAATAGGGGGCAAGCCTATTGCCGTTTTTCGGGCACAATTCCAGACTCCGTGAATGGAAAAACCCAATAACACTTTGCCCGACCCGAGAATCGAACCCAGGACCTCTAGATCGCACAGCACATACCTGTGCCGCGAGACCACGAGGCAGTCCCCATGTAATTGTACCCATTATTAATCTAATTACTACTTTCCAGGCTGTTCTGGGCACTTATTTCTACTTAGATGACATCGGCCACTCATCAGTATCCAGTATACAATGGCTGCCACTGCTGTCACTAATCATTTTCTTCTTGTCTTATGACTTAGGTGAGATTTTGATTTTTAGTAATTGGAGAGTCCAGTAAGATTATAATTGACTAGCTTTTGCCCGCGACTCCGTCCGCGTAGACTACAGGGTTGGGTTCAGAAGGAAAATAAGTTGTAGTCTATTTTACTCCACATAGTCCTATTTATGTCCATATCAAAAATCGTTTATATCGGTCAAATGATTTAGGCGTGAAAGCATAACAGACATATAGTTACATATACATAGGTCGTCTACACAACATACAACCTGTCATCCCCCCTTTCAATCCCTTAAAACCCCTTTTCCGGGATAAAAAGTAGCCTATGTCCTTTCTCAGGGTCTAAACTATCTGTGTGCCAAATTTCATTTAAATCGGTTCAGTAGTTTTAGCAGGAAAACGAGACAGACAGACAGAGTTACTTTCGCATTTATAATATTAGTAAGATAAGATAACAGAAATAGATGAACATTAAAAAAAATCATCATCGCTGGATTGTAGTTGTTTGGATTGTACTTATCTAACCTACCTTTCCTTAGAACAAAATAAAATTTTAATACGAAAGTCGGTTCATCAATTAATTGTAAGATATAACAGTGTTATAATTACCTAATAGATTTCTTCCTATATGATCATCATACTGAGTGATCGCGTCCTATTTCCAGGTTTTGGAATCATCCCAGGTACGTTTATAGGAGAAATGTTCCGCTCAAACGTCAGGAGTTCGGGATCCGCCGTCACAGTGACTTCAGGCTGGCTCGTGGGTTTCGGAGTATCAACTGCCTTTGGCTATATGCTTAACGCAATTGGAGGTCATTATACCTTTTGGATCTACTCTACATCATGCGCCCTGGCCTTCTTATTCACCGCCATTTTCGTACCAGAGACTAAAGGAAAGAGTTTGATTGAAATTCAAGAGATGTTGAGCAGATAATTTCTGCTGATTACAACGAAATAATGACGTCATTAATCCTATTTATTGTACACGTAGAATATTCTAGACAATAATATGTGAACAATCATTGCTAAATCATTTTTGGGGTAACATTTATGATACGGCATTTAAATTATTATTTCTTCTTCGATGCTGCATTTTGCAAATCTTGAATTGTAATAACTTTAAACTATTCGTTGTTCTTCTCTCTAAATGATTTGTAAATTAAATAAATTATATGGTTATGTGTCTATAACTTTATTTTAGTCGTATTACAAAATGTCGTTTGACAAAATAGTGAGTGGTGACAGCTATGACGTAAGAAATAAAATAAAAATATAAAATAGTATCACGGCGGACGGACCTTCGACGAGACGATTAGTTACATTTTGTAATTGCTAAAGTAGAATAACATCAGTTTTTTGTAGAGTTTGTCTTAATAATTTATTTATTTATTTATTCTTTATTGTACACCATATAATAAGAAAACAACATATGTATAAGCAACTCTAAATAAGGTAGTGTTACAAATGGCGGCCTTATCGCTGTCGGCGATTTCTTCCAGGCAACCGTTAGATGGACTGGAGAGATTGGAAGCATAGAGTGGGTGGTCACAACTTACGTAAATGCTTGAAATTAAAAAAATAAAATAATAATAATAATATGATGTACGCAAAATGTTTAAAGATATACAAAATAAAAATAATAAATACAAATATATGAATTAGTAAGTACTACATACTAATTCAGTAAATATAAACATACGTACTATGAGATATACATATAATATGATATGTGTATATAATATATTAATCAATAAGTAGGAAATAAGTAAATAAACATATGAACGGAAGAAAGAAGAATAATATACTTTATATAATAATATATTTTACTAACCTAACATATAAGCATCCTTTATCCCCTCATGGATAGGTAGATCTGTTTCAGTTCAGTTCAAAGAAGCCTAAAGTCGTTTATCGGAAACAATTTCAGCCATCGTGCTGTTACTAAGAATATCGTGAACGAAAAACCCAATAACACTTTAACCAGGAATCGGACCCGGGACCTCTAGATCACACGGCACATATTAGTGCCGCGAGTCCATGGGGCAATCAATATGCCAACCTAATGAAAACATGTCTTTTCTGAACTGATGAATAATAAAAAACTGTGTATGTACTTATGTACACGCGTTAGAAGTTATAGGTAGGTACCACACGACTGAAATAAAACTTATAAATACGCCAACAGTCACATACCTACATAGTTCTTAGTTTACACAACATATTACATTTCTAAACGCACTCATAAATATTTGGCGACTAATAAATATGTCAATCCCTTTTTATTACTGTCACTATTCACATTTTCAAAATCTAAAACATATAATCTTTTTTTGAAAAATATTCGATCTGAAACATATTAAAACCTTTCCTTCGACACTTAAAACATTAGGCAGTTTCAATCTGTCAATTATATTGGAGCACATAGGCAGCTTTAACGTCTTACTTTTGTGTTACAGTGATGCTCGCACATTCAGAGCCTTTATATTTTTTTTACTCCTGTTCCCAAACATGATCGTATTTAACTATATTTATCGTTGCCATTATGTCCTTGAGATACTGTGGCAGCAACGTCGTTTCTGATTTATCAGTCATTGGAAATCCGTGCACGTTTATTGAAGACGCTAAAAACGTGAACAGGTGCTACTAAAATACCTGATATCGCAAATTTACAACTGCAATGTCGAAGGCCGATTAACAAGGAATCGATAAAGGCTCATTGATTTCTAAATATGTAGTTCTGAAGGGTTTGGTTAAGCATAATAAACATTAGGTTTTATAAGAATCCAACTGAGTCCAAAACGAAAAATATAATTATAATATAATATTTGTTTCGGGTTTGGGTGTTTGTGTTTTTGTCAGATACCTACGTCACAAGACTTGTATCTTAATGTGGGGTCAGAACTATGTATGTGACTGTTCGGTGTATTTATTATTATTATTATATTTATTTTATGAATCAACAATAAAAATCAAGATTTTCAGTAAATGATCCCCACCATTTAATTTGGCCTATGGAAAACTTGTGAAATCAGAAGAATATTCGCTTTGAAGTCTACATTTTCGCATACCAAGTTATGTGCAATAGCTGCTTTATGGATAAAACAAAAGAAGCTATTAGCTAACAAACCTCTAATTTAATATTCACAAATTTGCAATACTAAAGTCACGCCAATCGATCGCCCACCTACGTGATGTTTAAAAACAAATGATACTAGTAAAACATGAGTGTTTACATCTACGAGTAATCCAAGATAATAAAAGATATATAAGTTATCGTTTATATAATCGGTTGTGATTGTATTGCTTACCATAATTGTATTTTAACCGTATAATACAAATTCTGTTTTGTATACTACGAATTCGCCATTCAACGTCTCTCTTTTTTAACCCTTAATTCGACGGAGTTTTTTGTACCAAAGAAAACGGATTTTTTTAGTAAAGTCATATTTTTGGATATGAAATAAGTACAGGAAAAATGCTAAAAAAATTTAGTGCTGTACAGTTTTTAATAAAACACATGTCCGTCACAGCGAACATTGTCAAGTATGTAACGAATTACTTTCGAAACAACATGTCCGTTGGGGCGGACTCTACCAAATATTAAATAAGACAAATACACATCAAAAACAAAAAGAAATGTAATTCTAATCAAATATAACTATGAATATAATAATTATTTTGTATGAAATTTCAAATGGCAATTACGAGGGTTCTTTCCTGTTACAAAACATAGTCTTACGTCACATTTTATGCAAAAGACAGCAGACTTTTTACTGCACTCCATGCAACGACCTTCTTCCTTCGTCGATAAAAAATAACCAATGTTGTCAAAACGCACACAATCTACTGGTCTGGGCTTACAAGGCTTCCTTATCGTGGTCTATTCTTGGTTAGTGCGCTTAGCTGACCTGTTAATTTTGATCAAAGCAGAAAATATCTCGTATCGGAAATCTTTCAATTTAAGCTGTTTTCAGATTTTCTTTGGGAGTGGTGCTTTCTGTACAAAATCAGTAAGCTGAATAGATTTGCCTGTACATTGGATGGAATAAATATTTGTTTTACTGACAATATCTTCAATAATATTACAAGAAAAGAATCTGTAGAAAAAAAAAGGTGATTCAATTTCTTGTATGTCATGATCTTCAAAGTCGTCCTCTGGGGTCGCCACTCTCGTGATGAAATGGCACCTTCTTCCATTTGTATGTCAGACTGAACTTGTTTTGTGGTTTCTTGGCCTTTTTGGCTGCTACAACAGGAACTTTAGATCTTGTCTTTCCTTTAACTGTAACTGCTACTGATGGAGGAGTTGGTAAAGATGGTAGAGATGATATTGACGGGAGATTTCTGTAGACTGATTCTTGCGATGGACTAGGGATAACTTCTTGCAATATTGGAGTAAAACCGGCAGTTAAGGGCTCAAAATCTCTTTCACGTTCAAATGCATCACTGTCTAATAAATTAAGCCGTTCCAAACAAGAAGCTATTGAAGGTGCAGGAGATGAAAAATATGAATATGGTGAAGGTAGGACATGCAGTTCTTCGTCAGAATCTGATTTATTACTAGCTTCAGATGGGGCACGATGTTTGGGTACTAGAGCTAATATCTTGTAAGTGCGTCCATGCAAATGCTTCTGTAAAAACGCTAAACAAAAAAAGTAAGCATACACACACCCACACCAAGCATTTATAGAAGAATGCATTCAACCACATGCGATATTATGCAAAAAAACAATAATTGTAACAAAAAAGTGTCATCGTAGCGTATTTGGCAATGTTCGTCACACCGGACAACTTGATAAATATATACTTCACGTAGTAATCGACAGTGTCCGATGTGGCGGACCAGAGATTTAAAGTGAGATAAAATAGTGAAAATGAGAGTAGAAGCTCGTGATTATCTTATTTTCCAGATGTATATAATATCATAAATATAAATTAATACAGAAATCGTCTAAAAGTTAGTAATAACCAATAGAAATGAAATAAAATACTTTGAGCAAAACATATGACTTGGGCGTCGACGCTATTTTTGACGAAAACTGACATTTTGAGTGCTGTCATTATTCAAATAATATTTTCTACTATATCTTTTATATGTCACCAACACACTAAAATCAAAATCTCACGTATTTTTCTCTAAACTAGTTCAGTAGATTTTTTTAAATCAGTTGTTCGTCACACTGGACACTATCGAATTAAGGGTTAATACAGGGTTACTGGTTAAGTCGACCTGTAGGGCTACCATCAGCTCTTATTGCGATTCATTTTACGACCTAAACTGAACTGAATCTTTATTTCGTACCATGACATCTATAAAGCGATCCAGTACCAGTATAGGCTCAAATGCTTTGTAACAATTCAGTTTAAGAATTGAATGAAATTTGGTTCGTAAAGTATTATTGTATTTGACTGCCTCGTGGTCTCGCGGTACAAGTATATGCCGTGCGATCTAGAGGTCCTGGGTTCGATTCCCGGGTCGGGGAATAAGTGTTATTGGGTTTTTCCATTAAGCACGGAGTCTGGAAATGTGCCCGAAAAACGGCAATAGGCTCGCCCCCTATTACGTGGGACTGATACATACCTGGCGAAATGTGGGTGCCGAAATGCATCTCTGCCTACCCCTTCGGGGAATACAGGTGTGAGTTTATGTATGTATGAAGTATTATTGTTCGTTCATTTTCGTACCATGACCCTCTGAAACGACCTAAACTGAATCGCTTAACTGTCAAAAAGTAATCCATTTTAAGTTACTATTTTTTCAACAGAATTTAATAGTTTCTGTATCTTTTAGGACTTCTGTGTAATTTTTTAACTTTTTATGGTAATAAGTGATCAATTGAATTAAATTTTTGTAAAATTGTGATTCTGTGATCATATTGTTACAATATTCATTTATACATTATATAATAATAACAAAGGTGTCTGAAGCTGCTGTAAAAGACGTTCCTAGATCGTTTTTAGATGACTGAATATTTGATTCTTTTCGAATTTATGGAATGTGACAATGAAGCCAGCACGTCAAGCCGTAAAGAAAGATGCAAAGTTAGGGAACAGTCGGAATTCGACTGACGGATCCATTTGTTTACTTCGGTCATCGGTGGTACTGAATTTACCAGTATCGGCTTTCTAAACATTTGGTTTTAAGTTTGTGTGAGGAGTTAAGACCCTTGTTCAAGGTGCCGGGTAAAATCTACCGATCTTTCTGTGGATAAAGAGGTAAGAAACATTTTAGAATTAAATAAAAGAAAGACATTTCATTACATGCTGTATTTTATTTCATACATGTAATTCCAACAACTCATAAATATTTTGTATGTACAAAATAGATTAATATGTGTGTTTTCTTGTTAAAGATATTGACTGCATTGTAATTTTATGCAACTGGGTCCTATTAAAGACCCATTGGGGACATCAAAGGACACTTAATGGCACAGCAGACAGTATCATCCATAATAACAGAAGGGACCGCCTGCATTTTTTCTAAACAGATGACAAGAAAATATGTATGCTATCCTAAAACCCTGGCTGAAAGAAATAATACATGGGATAGGATTTTTTTTTATAAATATTACCTTTTCATGTGCATTACACTGCTGATCAGAAACCTTAAAATTGAGGGTGTAAGGACTTGTCCACCACACTGCCTTATTGCAGGTTGGTGTTGTAATACCTAAACCTATATCTTTTATTCAAAAAGCTGTTAAATGTACAAGTTTCTTAAATTTTTTTCCTTTATTGATGTAATGTAAACAATAATAATTTGGTAATTTTTTATTACAATCTATTATAAAAACCAATAATTTGTTGCAGGTTTTATAAGAATTTCAACTTTCCAGGTGTTTTGGGGTGTATAGACTGTACACAAATAGCTATAATAAAGCCTACTGAACATGAAGAACATTTCTATTGTAGGAAACATTATCACTCATTAATTGTCCAATTGGTGAGATTGATCATCTATAGGTAACTTAACAATCATTGTAATAAAAAAAAAATGTCTATCCATATGAGTGTGTCATGTTTTTTCTAGATATGTGATGCAGACATGCAAATCACCAGTGTAGATACTAGCTATGTAGGTGCTACTTGCCTTAAACATTATAAATAATTTGCTTAGAACATTAAGCAATGTATTTATACACTTCATTGGTGTAACCCAAAACAGATTATTTTTAAACAGACAGCCACTATACAGCTCTTCATGTTCGGACAAGGAACATAATAGAAAGAACAATTGGGCTTCTCAAAGCGTGTTATTGTTGCCTTTTGGTGCACAATGTACTACAAACCAAATGTGGCAGCATCTATAATAAATAATATTTTATTAACTATATAATTTAATGCATTTTTATATACCACCTTATGTGTATTTCATATTTTATAGTTGTAAATAAAATATGTTCAGTGCCTTCCTCGCATAATTTCTTTAATTTCTCTTATTTATTTTAACAAAAGTTTAAAAATGTTATGTACTCGAAGTTTCGCCTGCTTCTGGGTTTCCGAAATTCCCTCGCTTGTGATGTTTTTATTATAACCCACGGCTATATCCTTGTGCTTATAAAGAAACTCCCATATGTGTTCGAGTTCGCCATAAGTAACTGTACACGGTACAGCTTTACTATATTGAAAAAAAAAGCACTTGAAATACCAATGGTGATACAATGTTTTTGTAAGCGAAACGGGGTAAAAATTATAAAAACTCAATATATAAATTGATAATGCTAAATATGAATGTTCAAAATATCAATTACCCCATTGTTTAATACTATTTTAATTCTAAGTTATTAAAATCGTATAATTAACAAATTAAATCAACCTCGACTTGATGCGAATGTTGAATAACACATGTTAGAAACTTGAACCAATTTTTAATGTCAAATTATTTAAAGAGTTATGTACCGATATCATTTATTTCACTACAATCAAAATAATTATAAAGGCCTTTATACGTCACTAAATATTTTTTTTTACAAATTAAGTATATAAAAATAATAAAATAAACATAAAAATAGGATTAAAATAGTAATGGTAAATACCGACAATTTAAAATGTGTTTCAGAACGCACTCTACTATGGTGGATGAAAGAAACGATAAATGTATAGCGTTGTCTCTTTCAATCAAAGCGATTCAGTTTTAAGTTTCGTTCATTTACTGGCTGCGAAACAATTCAAATGCGACTTTGTTTAAAGAACGTCATGGTACCAAAATAAACGATTCAGTTTAAGAACCTAAACTGAACTGCTCTGCAATTGAATCGTTTGTTAAAAGGTCATGGTAGGCCTACTGTTCCCGTTAAGGGCGTGTAGTTTCTGACTGATTTGACTATGAGACACCCAATCCTAAATTGAACCGTTTCGAGATATTTGAATTTAATTGTTTTTTATAACAATTTCCTGATTTTCAGGTATAAGCATCGATATTTTGAAATGTGTAAGTCTTATTATTACCATTATTCTATTTTTACATGTAAAATAAGATGCTTTATGACCTCAATAACCAATATTGTACATAAAAAGAAGAAATAAGTCGTTATAGACGATTAAAACAAAAATAAATAAATAGAAAGTTTATTGTGAGTACACACATAAATTCGAAAAGTCCGAGGTGTGTGCCTGGGGTTTGAACCCGCGATCGCCGCGATTCTCGACCGCGTGCCTAAACCTCGACGCCATCACGACGTATTACTGGGTTTTCCCATCGGGAAATTCTCAATAGCAGCATGGAGTCTGTAATTATTGTGCCCGAAATAGGCTTTTCTTTCGCTTTTCTGCAGAAAAACAAATAAAATATTAAAAATTCTGATTCCATTGTATTATGATACCCTGTAGCAATGGCCAGTTTTGTTCGGTCTAAAAGGTCAATTGATGAACAAAGAACGTTCGAGTTTTAGCAATCAAAACCAGACTTCTACCTAATCATTAAAACGTAAATCGCATATAAATCGTTGCAGTCAATCAAATTTATCTTTGTGACTGAAGTTTATCATGGATATTGATTACAGAAATGCATTTAAAGAAATTAAAACAGTATATTACACGATAGGTAGTACGATTGCAGTGTGATTAAATAATATTTGTGTCTGAAAATATTAAAAATGCATATTTATGTGAAGAAGCAGCTGTTGGTAACATTATGCGGTAAGTTATAAGTAATATTACCTTATTTATTTGCGTATATTGTTATTAATATACAAATTAACCTTTTTACTCCAAGATACATTTATATACATTTTAATAATTATATTTCCCAATGAAATGAAAAAAAAAGTTATGTTGGGAAGAATACAAGCAAATATTTTTTAAGTGTGCAAAATTTACAAAGCCGCACCATGCCTACTAGCGTAGCGGCCTGACTTTAAGTAAATTTATCCTACAATTTTGGAAAAATTTACAGTGTAGCAACGATACCTGTTAGATAAACTGATACTAGGAGACGAACACTTTAATAAGCGCCAGGAAAACTAATAAAACTCTGCTTGGTTGTAAAACATAGGGTCCCTATATCTTTTATTATATTAATTTCAGTATACATAGGCCAGATCCTATGCGGTTACGTAGGAGGATGGTCTGCACCAATAATTCCTCAACTCCAAGATCCAGAGCAAACCGTGCTCCCTGAGCCTATCACAGAGGCCCAAGCGTCTGTGATAGGGTCGTTTCTTTATCTTGGTGTCTTGTTTGGTATGTTATTCAAGCAATTTTTAATATCATTATCATCATCAGCCCATATACATACGTCCCACTGCTGGGCACGGGCCTCCACAACTGAGAGGGTTTAGCCTTAGTCCACCACGCTGGCCTGGTGCGGGTTGGCGGACTACACACCTAAGAAATTCCTAAGAACTTTTAGGTGTGCAGGTTTCATCACAATTTTACCTTCCCTGTTATAATATTTGATGATTCATTGTGAATATACACATAACTTCTAAAAGTCAGAGGTGTGTGCTTGGGGTTTGAACCTGCGACCGTCGAGATTATCGACCGCGCACCTAAGCCTCGAGGCCGACGATACATAGTTCTAACTCCACACTAAGACACAAGTCTTGTGTCGTGGGTATCAAAAAATATGAGAGACTTTTCAGTCTCATGGACACCCAGACCCGAAATAAATATTTGTGGATTAAACAAACATTTTTCTCAGTGCGGGGATTGAACCTGCGGGCTCTCGTATTTCAAACTCATCACTAACTAACTGCGTCACGAGGCTGTTACGTGGAACTTCAATCAAATGGCGAAATGTTGGTATAGAAACGCACCTCTGCCTGAATATGCCTCTACAAATAGATACATATAGATTAGAATTGAATATTCAAAAGAACTTGTAAAATTCTATTTGAATTAAGATAATTTTGACTTTGACTATGTTCGTGACTTTGATTATGTTTCCTTTTTCAACTTCCATTCTCATTTCAGGTTCATTCATAGCAGGATATATTGCTCACAAATTTGGGAGAAAATTGAGTCTGATGATCGGAGGCGCTTTTACGTTCGTAGGGCAGTTGACGGCCTTATTATCAGGGAACTTTGGCACGCTGGTCGCTGCTAGAGCCATCAACGGATTCGGCCTCGGCACTATTTTTAATATAAACCTTGTGTACCTGACTGAAATGGCGTAAGTAACATACTCATCAACTCTGTCATCTTAATATGGAAACAGATGTTCTAGATTTTTTTATAAGTCGTCGTAACAAGTATTATGATAACTTCAATATTCCGTTAAAAGATTGTGAAATTATAAGGAAATGTGGAATAGGAGTTGGACAACATTTCGTATAATTTCAAATTAAGCGAATAATTTAACCCGAGCTGAATGTGTCTTAAGATCTACCAAAATCAAAATTATGGTCCACCAAAAACCCACTCTCATAAAGTTACTTTTGTTTTTACAGGCTAAAAGTAAAAGTATTTTAATGGGTTTTACTGTTAACATAAATAAGAATTCTGTAATTAAAAATGCCTAATCGTATCAAATACTATATAATATGAATTACACTACAACCAACTTTAACATTATAGTGCAAAAAAAATGTTTCTTTGACCATTATCCGTTCCTAAAAGTTCTTGGGAATCTTTAACAGTTACATACGTCAGTTTCAAAATATTTCTTGCCTTGTTACTACATTATAAATTTATATTTAAAAAAATCATTAGCATGAAATCAGTCAAGGTCTTATTTCATTTATAAAAAAATCTAGGTCTACTACTATAAGAGGAGCGGTATTGACTGGAACCGGGGTTTGTTTGTCCTTGGGAACGCTGCTGGTATATAGTATAGGACCATATGCACCTATACCCGTGACTCTCTACATTGGTATGGCTACTAGCCTTGCCTACATAGTGGGATTATATTTTATTCCTGAGTCACCTATTTTCAAAATGTTACAAGGTATGTTTAATTTTATCATCATTATCATCATCAGCTTCATATAAGTCCCACTGCTGTGCATGGGCCTCCTCTGCAACTAAAAGGGTTAAGGCCTTATTGTTAGTCCACCACGCTGGCCTGTTGCGGATTGGCCGACTACACAACCTAAGGAATTCCTAAGAACATTTAGGTGTACAGGTTTCGTTACGATGTTTTCCTTCACCGTTAAAGTAAGCGATAATTCAGTGTGAATACACATATAATTTCGAAAAGTCAGAGGTGTGTGCATGGGGTTTGAACCCGCGACCACCGAGATTCTCGACCGCGCACCTAACCACCTTTTTTTACTTTCACGTCCTTATTCTCAAAGAGGAGAACAGATGTGCGATTCTGTACTCCCATACGCCAGGTCTGTTTTTGGATACATTTTCAGACTCAGTATTGCTACTGCGAATTTCCTATGAGCAAAATCCTTCAAACCCCGGCGTAACTTGAGAATCGAACTGGTATTTTTAGATCCGACAGCGCACATGAGACGAGACCACGAAGCATTTAGAATTTTATGGCCATCGTGATTAAGGCTTTCGACCAGTTCACTAATCTACACAAAGGCTTTACGTAAACCGCACTTAGACATTCTAGTATATTGCCAGGGATATCTAACTTATTAAGCACATTTTTCTCTTCACAGGAAAAGACGAAGAAGCTAAAGAAATATTAGAGTCATTAGGCAGAATCGATGATCTCAAAGACCTTATGGTTTTGAAAGTTGAAGACAAAGCGAAAAAAACTACTAATTGGGATATAATTAAAGTGAAGAGTAACAGAAATGCCTTATTAATTTTAATGGTTTTGTTTACTTTAGTAAGCATGAGTGGTTCTGTTGCTATGGTGTTTTATGCAACATCTATATTTGATTTGGCAAATATGCATTTGGATTCGAACATATCAACTATTGTAATTGGAGTAACTTTGTTGGTTTCTAGCTTCCTTTCTCCAATATTTGTAGATAGGATCGGGAGAAGGATTCTTCTGATTGTATCCTGTGGTCTTTCTTGCATTTGTCAGGTAATCCATACTTTAATATTATAAATGCGAAAGTAACTCTGTCTGTCTGTCTGTCTTGCTTTCCTGCTAAAACTACTGAACCGATTTTAATGAAATTTAGTACACAGACAGTTTAGAGCCGGAGAAAGGACATAGGTTACTTTTTATCCAGGAAAAAGGGTTTTAAGGGGTTGAAAGGGGGGATGAAAAGTTGTATGGAAGTATTGTCATTTTTAAAGCTAGAAGCTTGAAACTTATTTTTGTTGATTAGATATAAATAAATATGACATTCAGTTTGTAAAAAAATGTATCTTTAAGGGGGTAAAAAAATAGGGGTGAAAGTTTGCGTGGAAATTCGTCATTTTTGAAGCTAAAACGATGAAACTTTTTAATTGGCTGTTATTACACATATATAAATATATATAGGAAATAGGGGATCAAAGTTAGTACGAAAAGTTGTAAGGTTTGCGGCGCGGGGTGGGGAATATGCCTAAGTGAGCTTGCCCGAACGGGCACACACGTAAGGGCAGACGACTGTGTCGCCCGCATGTAAATATTGAATTTTTTACGCTTTGCTTTGATTACGTTCATTAGTTAAATTAAGTATAATATTGTATGGTATAAATGCGAAAATAACCATATGTCTGTTACGCTTTTACGCCTAAATCATTTTACCGATGTGAATGATGATTGTCTAGTAATATGTACCTAACATATTCATGCATTAAGAAAACTTTAGTAATTCATCTAAAAAATTAGGAAAATTAAACAATAAAATGATTTATCTATCTATCTTGAAATAGATATTAGTAGGTATCAGTTAGTTTCCTAGGAAATGGTTGTACTTTTTTCGAGCCTATGATTGGCTAATTACGATAAGCAAGTAAAAGTTCACCTTTACAATAACAATTATTGTATAAAGATATAGGTTGAAGAAGTAATTTAAAAAATATATATATTTTCAAAATTAATATTTAAGACACTTAAGCATAAAAATAATTTTCTAGTGTCTGGATGCAATATTTTCTCCAACATTTCAACGAATATCATAGGTTTCATACAGTAGTGGGCATGTAAAAATACAGCATGTTTATTATAGTATATTTTTTACGTGTTTCAGGCTGTCATGGGTCTCTATTTCTTCTTAGAAGCCGGTGATTATCCAGTGGTGGAGAGCATACGATGGCTACCTCTTGCTTCTATGATAAGTTTCTTCATAGCATTTAATGCTGGTAAAAGTTTTCATATTTGTATGTTTTAGTATCGTGAGAAAATAGTAATTGTCATTTTTATATAAATTTGAAACGTATTTAAACTTATAATATATTTAGAAATCACTTTAAAGGTTTATTCGGCCAGGGGCCGTTACAAACATAGACCATAGACCAACTTGCAATTACTAAATAATTTACATTACTGAGCAGTGGCGTAACTATGCCATCTGAGGCCCGTGGCAAAATCTTTGGATGAGGCCCTCCCGGTAAAAATCGTCACTTTGTAATTTAATTTTAATAAACCACCCAAGTAGTTACCCAACACTATTGATAAAAATATTATTTAATTGCGCGCCTGCGCCACCAATGTTAGCAATAAAAAAATTAAGCAACTAAGGGATACGTTTAAAAAATTGATTGACATTTTTGTTGTTTTGAATATTATGCTGAAATCTTAATGATTAGTTTGAATTTGTATGGTCTTTACTTGTATCTGACTTAAACTGATTTTAAGTACTTAAAAAAATATAATTCGGTACATTTTTTTTATATATGTAAGGTTATTTCTGAGCTTGTGGCCTCTTGTTCCTGGGCCCCCTCGGGTCGGGGGCCCGTGGCATTTTGCCAGCCTTTTATTTCTAACAATATGTATATGTTTAATATTTTAATAATTATTTTATAGTTTTATAATATTTTATGAGTTTTAAAATATTATTTTTGTGCTATTGTAACTTCTAAGTGTGTAACAGTAAACTAAGTTGAAACGAGCGTAATTTGTACATAACTCCAATGTTCCTACAAAATATTAGGGTCTTTCCAAAAAGTATTTGATTGGCAGGATATCTTAAAACTTTAATATCGTTTGTGCAGGTATGGCAATAATACCATCAACGTTGATTGGCGAATTGTTTACATCAGAGGTTCGAAGCTTGGGATCAGCTGTGACCCTCACCTTTAACTGGTTCTTTGGCTTCGCCACCTCACTCGCATTTGGGCCTATGATAGCAGCGCTCGGAGCTTACATCACTTTCTGGATGTATTCTGGAATTTGTGCCATTGCATTCATATTTTCCATTATATTTGTACCGGAGACTAAAGGAAAGAGTTTAATAGAAATACAAGATATGATGAATAAATGAATCTTACAATGAAGTTTTTTTCTATATTATTTTATTTCGACGAATGACGTTGGCGAACCATTTTATGGCACTTTTCGTTTCATCGTTCAAAATGTTACGAACGTCAAAAAAATAATGTTTTTTTCCGTATTATTATTATTAGTACATACTGACTGGATAGACTGGCGACTGACCAAATAGAATGTATCATCATCAGCCCAAATACGTCCCACTGCTGGGCACGGGCCTCCACAACTGAGAGGGTTTAGTCTTAGTCCACCACGCTGGCCTGGTGCGGGTTGGCGGACTACACACCTAAGAAATTCCTAAGAACTTTTAGGTTTGCAGGTTTCATCACAATTTTACCTTCCCTGTTATTATATTTGATGATTCATTGTGAATACACACATAACTTCGAAAAGAGGTGTGTGCCTGGGGTTTGAACCCGCGACCGCCGAGATTCTCGACCGCGCGCCTAAACCTCGAGGCCATCACTCTTCTATCTCTCATTAAGCAATCAATACTTATTTTATTATATTCCTATCCATGGGAAAGTCCTACCATGATTTCTTTTATACTACTCGAGATTCGCTGTACTGTCGTATTCATCCTTTGTGATAATTTCGTCTGGAATATAAATTTCATTACGTTTATGATCTTTATCTCTGTATGCACTGTGTAGATAAATTTCAGTATTCCGCAGTTATAATAATAGAGCGTATAAGGTAATTAGAATTTTATTTGGCAGCTATTATGGTCAAACATTGGTTTGTGTTGCGTTTATCAAAAAATCACATGACCCGTCCTCCTCTGTTACCTGTTTATTTAACACGATAAAATAATATATAAAGCTACCATGACCGAATTAATTGCACAAATAAGGACCCATACTCATTTTACTGCCTCGTGGTCTCGCAGTACAAGTATGTGCCGTGCGATCTAGAGGTCCTGGGTTCGATTCCCGGGTCGGGCAGTGTTATTGGGTTTTTCCATTAGGAAATTCTCAGTAAAAGCACGGAGTCTGGAATTGTGCCCGAAAAACGGCAATAGGCTCGCCCCCTATTACGTGGGACTGATACATACCTGGCGAAATGTGGGTGCAGAAATGCACCTCTGCCTACCCCTTCGGGGAATACAGGCGTGAGTTTATGTATGTATGTATGTAATAGTTGATAATTAAGTAAGGGAGTATTTTTAAGATCTGGGTATCCAGTTGGTTAATTTTTCAAAAAGCTACGTGGTTTAAATTTTAGAATTATAGAAAATGTTAGTTTTTCTTATAAAATTGTTAGCCTTTATCAGCAAACGTATTTATGATAGCCGTTTATGGGACGTATTTTTAGACTTGGTTATATGATGCCTGGGGCGGAACGGGGACATCGGGACTCGGATCCCTTACTCACAAGCGCCATCCAATACCGTAGAGCCAACAGAATAGATTAAATCGATTTTTTTTTGTAGGTACTTTAAATACAGTTATGAAAAAAGGAAAAATATCGTATGAACGGAACTGACACAGTACGCCTGACACAAAAACGAAATATTTGAAATACGTCCCCATTGTTCTTAATTTTGTATGAATTGTATACCGTGAACTGTTTATTGTATAAAAGAAAAGACTCAAGAATCGTCTCGTCAAATATTATTAGTAACCAAAACATGCTTGTTACAAAAACAAAAAATATTAACATTTTCAAATCGCCTTCATTTCAATATCAGATATGCAATAGCGAACACAACACTATAAATTTTGCTCGGAATTTTAAATAATGCAGTAGCCTAGTGTTATTGAAAAGATATTTTTTACCCGTATTTTATTTTAGCTCGAGACCATCTGTGCCACAAATAAAAAATGTTGTTTTTTTGGGTTGATCTGTTAAAATCGATGTGATCAAGATACGAAACATTGGGTCATATTATATTGGTAGGATTGACGTCTGATCCAGTTTTAGATCACAAAGATATTGACTTGGCGAAATATTATTGGAACTGAACGTACAGAACCCTGAAAATTTAGTGCATTTTATCCGTCTACAAACAAAGACTTGCGTTAGTGATCGCAGCAATAAGCGGCTTTAATTAAACTTGAAAAACCAGTTCGTAACAACATGTTCTTTGCGAAAACGGAGACTTATATAACGAAACAAGTGCTGATTACGGCTTGCTGTAAGTATTCACTTTTATTTTTACCAAAATTGAAGTACAAATTTTAGAAAAAAAATTGATGATCCTGGTGACACAAACTTACAATTCTTAGAGCGCTTTGGTAGACTAAGAAAAGATTGCAGCAAGAATAATTGACATACATACATACATAAATCACGCCTGTATTCCCCGAAGGGGTAGGCAGAGGTGCATTACTGCACCCACATTTCGCCAGGTATGTATCAGTCCCACGTAATAGGGGGCGAACCTATTGCCGTTTTTCGGGAACATTTCCAGACTCCGTGCTGTTACTGAGAATTTCCTAATGGAAAAACCCAATAACACTTTGCCCGACCCGGGAATCGAACCCAGGACCTCTAGATCGCACGGCACATACTTGTACCGCGAGACCACGAGTAATTCATAAAATGGATAGGCCCGCGGGGTAGTTGGCTAGACACGAGATTGTGTAACGAAAAGTCGTGGGTTAAACCCCGCACCAACACAAATGTTTGTATAATCACAAATATTTGTTTTAGATCTGGCTGTTTATGTGTGAAGCTGAAAAGTCTACGCCATAAGACTTGTATCATAGTGTGGGTTCAAAAGTATGGATGATACCTACTATTGGTATCCTTTGCATAGGCATAAGTCAAGAGCTCTTTCGCTCGGCTTATTCTATTTAAGAAAAATATTAGAAAGTGACAGTATGTGCAGTCATGCTGCTAATAGTGATAATTCACAAAGTTAAACTTGTCACTTGTACTGTTTCATTGTTCATTCGCTTTATTATCTACATTTATGAGACTATATTATATGAATGTACATCAAACTACTGAGTACGAAACTCCACTACCACTAACAGAGATAAGTCCTTTGTGCGGGTTGGCGGATTTCATATTCTTAAGAAATTTTTGGGTATGCAGTATTACTTGCAATATTTTTTCCTTTATTAGATACTAACGCGTGTGATAATTATAAGAATAAATTCTAACGTAGTTAACATCAAAACGCCATAGGTTTCCATATTTGAATTACATGCACACCCGCCATTTTACTTTTATATTTCAGTAAACTTAGGACAAATCTTAAACGGCTATGGAGTATTCTGGACTGCGCCTGTTATCCCCAAATTGCAGAATATTGACGAGACGCCTCTCGACCACTTGGTCTCTCAGGCTGAGTCTTCTTGGATCGCTTCTTTTGTTTTCTTTGGGACCTTTGGTAAGAATAAACACATGTTATGGACTATTAATATTACAAAAAGGTATCTAAATGAAAATGAACTATTTGCAAATGTCATACATATGGTTGTCTAGTCCAAAAAATGATAAGTTATATTAAATTCTTTCATTTGGTGGATGCTGATTTCAATGACCTTTAGCTATTGATGACCATAATGCAAATTTGGTCTCTTTTATTATTATTACATGCATATTGATCGCAGTAGTAGTGTTAGAGTTTAAAAACGTTTTATAGAGAATCTTGGAAATGTTCAATACCAAAATTTAGATAGTGTCAAAATTTGAAACTGTTTCTTTTAACACAGAAAATTGGCAACATCAAATCTATTTGATTTGGCTAATTGTAAGTGCTGTGGTTCAAGAAATGTGGCCTCTGGTAAAAACGACTACGATAATCTCTCACCAGTCGACACAACTATGTCTCCATAATATATTTATCAGACATTGTTTAATTTGTTGCTTTATAAAAGATCTTTTGACTTTCCACAGTGGCTTTTTCAGTGGGTTACTTAATAAACTTCTTTGGAAGAAGGGCGTGCCTAATCCTCGGTGGACTTATAAACATCACCGCATATTTAATCCTGACATTTGCCAATAATATCGCCATGATTTATCTTGGAAGATTCTTAGTTGGAGCTAGCATCAGTTTCTTATCTATTGCTACAGTCACTTACCTTGGAGAAATAGCGTAAGTACCTTCGAATATGACATGATTTCAAAATTATTCTGTTCAAAAATATTTATAAAGGAATCATCTCCAGAGACACATTTTTGTACCTACTTACAAAAAATAAATGGAGAAACTACAATAAACAAAAAAAAAACAAGAGACTGTCTTATCGCTCTAGGCAATTTCTTAATAACCTTAGGATGGATAATAGAAGAGAAAAAATAAAGATGATAGCGTAAAGTGTATAGAAAAGAAGTAAAAAGAAAATAACTTATATAAAATTATACAAAACTATGTGTTTTGTATGTATCTAAGATTACCGTACACGTTTTGTAAATGTCACAAAATTCAACCATCCAAGTGTGTTGAAAAAGACATCAGTATATCCCAAATGGTCTATAACATTAACAAAATTTTCTCCATAACGATGACGTATTTAAAATCAAACCCCAGGCACACACCTCTGACTTTTCGAAGTTATGTGTGTATTCACAATGAATTATCACTTGCTTTAACGGTGAAGGAAAACATCGTGATGAAACCTGCACACCTAAAAGTTCGTAGGAATTTCTTAGGTGTGTAGTCCGCCAACCCGCACTAGGCCAGTGTGGTGGACAAAGGCCTAAACACTCTCAGTTGTAGAGGAGGCCCGTGCCCAGCAGTGGGATGTATATTGGCTGATGATGATGATGATGATTTAAAATCATTTTACAGGTCTCCTAACATAAGAGGGACGTTATTAACATCAACAAGCATCTTCCACTCATTCGGTGGGTTTTTGATGTGCTGCGTCGGTCCTTACGTTTCATACGCGACTGTCGGTTATGTGATTATGTGCCTATCTGCAGTTTTTATATTTACAAGCTTCTTCCTACCAGAATCTCCTCTATACTATGTGATGAAAGGTATGAAATATTTTAAACACCATGACGCGACATATCTATACAAATAAATAAAATTGGAGTGTCTGTAATATTGAAATAACCGCTTTTTAATAAATGCATATGGATTGTATACACGGTACATATACCAAAATAACGTTTTTTACAATTTTTGTCTGTCTGTCTGTCTGTTTGTTCCGGCTAATCTCTGAAACGGGTGGACCAATTTTAACGGGACTTTCACTGGCAGATAGCTGATGTAATAATGAGTAACTTAGGCTAAAAAGAGATTTTTTTTTAAAGAATCGGCTGTTAGGCGGAACGAAGTTTGCCGGGTCAGCTAGTTTTAAAAAAAAATCTAGAAACTCATTTTGTCTATCTAAATTTGATGACGATTAATAGTCAAAAAAATCGGTGTTTCAATAGCTTCTTGATTTTTTTAGTTTAGCTATAATACCCGATTATTTCAGGATGATAAATAACTTTCCTTATGAATACTATAAAAAGGGAAGAGAACCTTAGTGACTTATTTTTACACGTCTTTATCTCTGAACCGAGCCTACATTCAAATGCATTCATATCGGTTTTTATATTACGTTTTGCATATAATCAATATTTGACAGACAAAAATTTTAAAAAACGTTATTTTGGTATATGTACCGTGTAAAAGCGGTGATTTCAATATCACAAACAGACACTCCAATTTTATTTATTTGCATAGATGTATAGATATACCCATTTATATGTGATGTACTTACAGGTGATGAGGAAGCTGCGAAAAAAATCCTTAGCAAATTAGGACGAAGTCAAGACATTGATACGGATCTGAAAAAAATGATGGAACAAGCTTTAAAGACACAAAATAATGTCTACCTCTGGAAAGAGTTGTTCACAGAAAAAGTAAATCAGAAAGCTCTTCTAATCACTGTTCCATTGTTCTTCTTCCAACAATCAAGTGGAATAATAGCTGTTATATTTTTTTCAACAAATATCTTCAAAATGGCTGGGTCGTCTGTGGAGCCTAACATAGCCACTATTATTGTTGGAGCCACGATGCTAATCAGTTCAATATTTTCTCCTATGTTCATTGAAAAGTATGGACGGAGGATATTACTGATTATATCTACGGCTGGATGCTTCGCTACTATGGTATAAATCATTTTGAACAGATTTTTTTAAATATAACGCAATATATCTGACCAGCATATACACTTACTTCTTCGGACAGCCTTTGTAGTGCAGTTGGTGGGCTTGTGAATCGAGAGGCCGCGGGTTTAATCGCCGCACCGACAGAAACATTTGTGATTTTAAATATCTGTTTCGATTTGAATGTTTGTGTTCAAAAAGTTTTTCATAGTTTTGGATATCTTCGACACAAGTAGGTACTGTATATTAGTTTGGGGTTTGAACTATATAAGTAGATGTTGCATCATATTCAACGAGATAGTAGGTACCTACCACTTCAATTCAATTCGTGCACAATCTAAGACTGTAGTGAGAATTATTTTTGAATTATAACTTCTCTGTTGCAGTTGGTAATGGGCACATACTTCTACCTCGATTACATACGCAATCTAATCATCCCCTCGCTGGGATGGCTCCCATTGACTTGTTTGGTGTTGGCATTATTTTTTTACGGAGTTGGTAAGTAACTCAATCGAACTGATAACCTAATTACTGAAATAGAAATATTATGAAATTATTATGTGAGCATAGTAATTAATGCCTATGAAGAAGATAGAAAGCATTGCAAATGAAGGCAAATACACTGCATTGAACAGCATTCACCAGCACTGACCAGATACAGAAGTAAATACAAACAAACCCACTTCTCTCGAGAAAACCTGTAAACCGAGATGGTCTCGCTTGTTAATCCCTTTCCTTTTTTTCCAATGAAATTATAATAAAACAAATAGACACACCAACTAGTACAGGTGAGGTTGCGAGTTTAATCTACGCACCGAGACAAATGTTTGTGTGATCCTCAAATATTTGTCTTTGATTTAGGTGTTTGTGAGATCGGAATTTCTAGTAGTTTCCGATTTAACACAAGACTTAATGTGCCATAACTTTGTATGTATCTTTAATGTACTCAATTCTCTCCTCAGGTTTGACCATAATCCCAAACACGCTCAGCGGAGAGATGTTTGCTCCCAATGTGCGAGGACTCGGATCTTCTATAGCTTTAAGCGCGGGCTGGATGTCTGGACTCCTGTCTACCACTATTTTTGGCTACATCGTCGTAGCTATTGGTACTTACGCCACCTTCTGGATCTTTGCAGCCGTCAACGCGTTTGCTCTGGTGTTCGCCATCATCCTCGTACCGGAGACTAAAGGGAAAACTCTAATGGAGATCGGTGTGATGATGATGGAATGAGTTTAAATTATGCAGCTATACCTGGAATATATAAAGAAAAAACAGTATAAACGGCATGCTTTTGACTCTATAATTCTATGTACATACATACATACATACATAACCTCACGCCTATATTCCCCGAAGGGGTAGGCAGAGATGTATTTCTGCACCCACATTTCGCCATTTAATTCTATGTACTATTTTGAATAGGAAGTGATTTTTTAAATAACGGTTTCATCATGTTGTTTTGTGAAGTTACAGAATTTACTCAATGTTATGTCGGAATGTTCATACGGTAGTTGTAGATTGGATGCCTGAGCTAAATTTTTCTAAGCCATTTTGTGTAATAATAATTTTGATATATGTATACAGCAATTTTATTAAGAAGTTGAGTGAAGTCAATTCAGAGTCCTTACTCCGAATAAGGACAGTGGCGGTACTTCCATAGAAGCCCAAAAGCCCAGCTTGCCTTACGTAATTCCGAATAAGAAACATAAACTAGATATTCCATAATTCAATACAAACAACAAAATATTTATCCAAAAACAGAAATTTTCAAATCAATGTTGAACATAATAATAATATCTATCTCCCTCTATCTCGTGGGCTTTAAACCTGGCTTCACTTTACTAGTTCTATCTCTTTCGCACTACGTTGAAATTCCCATTGGATTTTAAAACAAAGATAATATTATAACCAAAATACCATTTATACAAATTAGTATGGACATAAGAATCCCGCTTTCGCTCTCAAGTGCGTGCAATCGGGAGCGCAGCAGGGTTGCCATTGACGTTGACACGGCAATTGGCGTGTTATAAGGTAATTGGGGTCATTTGGAAAAAAAAAACACGGTACACGGCAGATTTTCTACAAAACACAGCAATATATTTTTATTTAATGGCAACCCTGGAGTGCAGTGAAGCACACTTTGTCAAGGTCACACGTTGTTAATTGTGAAAGGGCGGGAAAAGTTCGGATTGGAGGGCGCGGTTTTTGATTTTCTCAAATATAATTTTTATATTTTTCTTGATAATGGTGAACAGGGGATTAAGTGTTGCTTGTCGATGTTGTGTGTGGTGTGTTTGATTTAGTTTTCCCTTTTTTCTTCCCTGTCGCGCTGTATTTGGTGAGTCTTGTCTTTTCTGGTGATTGTTGGCGAGAGGATGGAGGAGCCTCCTGATCCAGGTGGAATGGTCCCACCGATGCGGTAGGACGGGGAGCGAGGAGGCGAGGGGTGAATCGGATGCGCTGTGTGCAATATCGGCGAGTGGTGCTTGATTCTCTTTTCACTATTGTAATGAAGGGATTAAGGGTTGTATGTGGGAGGGACGGAGGGCGCGCCTCCAGTTTGGGAATTTCCCGCCCTTTTTCTTTCATCATTCATCATCATCATCATCCATACTTATGAAATTAAATTACTGAAGACTTGGCAGCATGGTCTTCGACCTTAGCCGATTCCTTGAGGAACAAAGAAAAAAAAAGTTGTTAATTGTTTACGTTTACTGAGTGAAATAACCAAATTAAATAGAATTTGTTGTGGTATTTAGAATATTACTACAGTGATTAGAAAAAATGGGTGATGTTTATTGTTAATCCTCGTGGCGACTTAAAGTGTGTGCATGTTTTGCTCTTCGAAGATAAGGTAAATTCATTAAATTATACTGTGAAAAAACGGCTCGTAACTTGTCCAAAACCTACATAATGCCAGACTCGAGTATTTCTCTAATTGTTAAAAATTATGAGGAAACTTAATAGATCCAATTAGTAAGTACATAACTAATTGAATAGTTGAATGTTCCCATACGAAAAGGTTATATTATTATGTTTGTGTTGCATATTTCATAAATATAATGTTTAAAATGTGTGGAATTCTTGTTGTAATGATTTAAATAATTTATCTGGTTCTTGTAGAATGCATTAAAATTTACAACACCACATACTTTGATTTCTTTTTATAAATATTGTAAACAACGCATTGAAGTATTCATTTCTCGTTAATTATGTCACGAAATTTCAAAACTCTCGCGTTGATCATCATCGTATTATTTCTAAGATTAATACATATTATTTATCATTTTGTTCAACAAAAAAACTTGCATTCAAGGTCACGACATGAAAATTAACTTACAAGTAGGTATAGGTAATTTTTAGAATTTGACTGTTTGCTTTTTAATTATGTGGTTTGAAAGCAATTCGAGTCGAGTTATTTGTCTAATAAAATTCAATATGATATATTCCGTGTCTATGTTATAACATCTCGCATTCAAATTTAGAGAGACACGACGTTTGTGCACAATTTGGACATAATATTGTTCTAATAATTTTCGCCGACATTTTATGGTTTTTGGTACTAACTATCACTAGCGACAAATAATTATTTCTTTGTTAGGCCAGTACTATAATATACCTACATCAATATGTCAAAATCTTGAAAGTAAATAATTTGCGGTAGGTATTTTATTTATTAGTTCTCTGACTTACTGGACCAAAAAAATACACTATAAAAACCGTAATAAAAATTTGGGCTTGCCCTAGCTAGAGACTCACTGTTATAATATTGCTAGAGATGAGTTGCTGTCGTGGGTAGCAGTCGTTATCATCACGTCGGCTGCCTATATAACGGGCGCTGCTGAGCGTCACAGGCACTTAGTCATCGGCCGGTTTACAGTGCGGGAGCTCTGTCCGAACGTCAACGCGTGTCTTGTGTCTTATTTCAATTTCATGATAAATGTCATGACAATTTATAAATAAATAAATACACCCAACAGTCACATACATAGTTCTGACCCCACACTAGGATACAAGTCCTGTGTCGTGGATATCAGAAACTACGAGAGACTTTTCGGTCTCACAAACACCCAGACCCGAAACAAATATTTGTGGATCACACAAACATTTGTCTCGGTGCGGGGATCGAACCCGCGGCCTCTCGTTTAGCAAGCTGGTGTCTAGCCATCTGCGCCACGGGGCTGTCAAATGTTTGTTATGTTTGTTACGTTCCCTGATCGAATAAATCTTTATTTTTAAATCAATTAATATTCTCATTTATAACAATATAATTAAATTATAATATATAATAATTAAATTTAAGGAAATATTCACTCATTATTCACTACCATAATTTTAAACTTTGAAAACCCCCTATGATATCCATTTGAATTAGAATTATATAATGTTATATAACATTGTTAAAGTTACATTTACGTAGGGTTGCCTGCAGTCCGGGTTTCCCCGGATTTGACCTAGTTTAGAGGGCATCCGAGGAGCGTCCGGAGGGGGGCATTAATTTATAGTTCGAGCTAAAAAAATCGGGTTTAAAGATTCTGTATTGTAAGGTACATTTAAAATGATGATAAAAGATGACTAAATTTAAATTTAAGATCTAAAAATAAATAAAAAGGTAATTTATGACTTTTGCAAATGTGTTGGATTACACTGACTATGATTAAAAATGTATGTGCCGTGCGATATAGAGGTCCTGAGTTCTATTCCCGGGTCGGGCAAACTGTTATTGGGTTTTTCCATTAGGAAATTTTCGGTAACAGCATTGAGTCTGGGAATGTGCCCGAAAAACGGCAATAGGCTCGCCCCCTATTACGTGGGACTGATACATACTTGGTATACATACATTGTAATTTCAAAATATTAGCAGGTATGAATTTAATCACTGCTTCATCAGCTATCAGGTGACAGGTGACTTATGATTTTAATCGTCAATTTGTCGAAAACAGACTGTAGGCGACGCACTACTCATTATTTGTATTTTATGTTTGTATTTTACATTTGTATTTTTTTATTTGTATTTATATATAAGTAAGCTAGATATAATTAGTGTTAAATTAAATAAGTTTAAATTAAATAAGTTAAGTATAAGTTACCCTATGTAAAAAGACAATTAAAAATTAAATGGCAACACAAACGCTGGCGCATACGGCCATTTTGACCGTTAGTTCGATTTGCGATTTGTACGTGCACGCCATTAGTCTCAACACAAAAAAGTCTTTTTATTTCTATCATCCACAATTACGCTGGTCCTTCGAGCCGGATCTGTGCCAGTCTGAGGCATAATGTTTAATTCGCCAACAATTAAAGATAAAAAGTACTACACTTTGCGAGACCGGAACAAGATGGGCGAAAGGTTGGAAAGTGCATCCGAACATGTGCTCGCGTCGGCCTCTAAAAATAAAGAGGAGCCGCGACCGCTCAGTCTACAGAGCTGCAACACATGCACCACGAAGCAGGAGCTCAAGAGAACCCCGTCACGACAGCAATCGATGGCATCACGAGGTACTACGTCGTCACAAGCTCGGCGCGCGCAACTGGAATTGGAAGCCGCCAAAGCTAAGGCCAAAATACAGCTAGACCTTATTGATAAGCAGCTGCAAGTGGACATAGCCATGATAAACGACGGCGACGGTAGTACACAGTCAAGGTGCTCAGATTGCGACCCAGCACGTACACAGGAGGCAGTTCAAGATTGGATGAGCAAGAGTATGCAGCCATTGGAGTGCCCTGATCCTGCCGCAGCAACTACGACAGCTCCGGAACCAGCGCTGGCAGCAAAGGTGTCAGAATCAAGCCGCGCACCGGATCCCGGACCGCCTGTCGACAGTATTGTATACCTAGCGGAAACGTTGAAACAAATAATGACTGCAACACCTTCCCAGCAAGATAATCGGCTATTAACGCGACTGTCTACACCACGGGAACTACCAACATTCGATGGAGATTGTATTGAGTGGTTACACTTCAAAAGCGCGTTCAAAGAATCTACAAAAATATGTAATTATAGTGACGCGGAGAACATATGGCGATTACGCCGAGCACTCAAAGGCCAGGCTAAGGAGGCGGTCACTGATTTGCTAATTGGCAATTCGCCGCCAAATAGTGTGATGGAAGCCTTGGAGTTAAGGTTTGGTCGTTCTGATATAGTGGTACAACACTTAACCATGCAGATACGTAAGTTACCTTCATTACCATTAAATTATCAACAAGACCTTATCAACTTTTCCATAAAAGTTAATAACTGTGTAGCCGCCTTACGCGCAATTGATCAATATGACTATTTAAGCAGTCCCGAATTATTATCATCTTTAACATCCAAATTGCCCAGCCCTCTTCTGAGCCGATGGATGGATTATGCTTTCAAAAATCGAGATCTTAATGAGTCTAAGCTTCAATTATTAGCGTCATTCCTTAAGACTGAAACAGACAAGATGGCCGTCGTAGGTATAATACAGCCCTGTGAACAGAAAAAGGCGGAACCATTTCTACATACCAAGAAAACTGCATTCTATAAATCTCGCCATAATGACAACAAACATACTGTGTTCGCCACTACATCTTTTAATGTGGACCAAAAATGTACATATTGCAAAAAGTCTGCTCATTTATTGCCTGATTGTCGTATGTTCAAACGTGCTATGAGAAAGGATCGGTGGAAATATGCTAAAAGCAATGGTCTTTGTTTTTGTTGTCTATTAGATCGACACGACAATAACATATGCCCGGCACCTGTGTGTGATATAAATAATTGCGGCCGCGCACATCATAAACTGTTACATTTCAATAGGCTTACGCCTCCTAGCACGATACGCACAACAACATGCGACAGCGACGAGCCGGCAGCCCCGGCCGCGGCGAAGGAATCGTCAACCGTGGCGCACGTATATACTGCGCCTGTATCCAGCGAGGTGCACGGAACACAAGGACACAGCAGCATTACCGTGCCCGCTGCCAGTCATGTCGCAGTAAAAGTGGTTAAAGTGCAACTATATGGACCAAGAGGTAATGTGACTACTTATGCATTACTAGATGACGGTGCTTCGATATCTATGATTGATAAGGATTTAGTAAATCAATTAGGTCTCACAACTTTCCAATCTAATTGTATAAAATTGGTAGATGCATTCGGCTTAGAGGTGTTTCAACCAGATGCTCCGAAAGTGTCTGTAAAAATGTGCGGTAGTGATAATATTAATTACGATGTTTGTTTACGTCAAATTGAAAAGTTAAATTTACCTATGCAAAACCTGTCATTTATAAAAAATGTTAATTGTAAGCATTTATTACGTGTTAAAGATATTGTTTGTAATGAATGTGTGGTGCCTCGCATACTTATAGGCGAAGATAATTATTTTCTTATCGCTCCTTTAGAAATATTACATAGCGATAATAAATACGAGCCATATGCTACGAGATGCCGATTAGGATGGTCCATTCACGGTTGCTATGGTCGCACTCTTTCTTCCAGTGATGGGCATATTTTTCATCTCGCTCACTCGGATACGCAGGTAAGTAACATCGAACAATTAAATAATTTAGTAAAGATGTCATTCGATTTAGATTCCATTGGAATATCAACCTTACGTCGTGAAAACACGGCGCAATTGCGAGCTGTTCGCATATTAGACGAAACGTCACGTATTGTGGGTAATCGTTGGGAGGTTGGTTTGCCTTTTGTTAAAGACGAATTCACAATGCCGGATAGTTATAATTACGCACGATCTCGTTTACAAGGTTTGATTAAAAGGTTTCAGACAGACAGTGAATACGCAGATAGATATAAAATAGAAATGGAAAAATTATTTACAAATGGCTACGCTCGAGAACTTGATGTCAATAATCTTTCGACTAGTCATGTATGGTATTTATCACATTTTGGTGTTCAAAATCCTAATAAACCCAGTAAATTACGCTTAGTGTTTGATTGTGCAGGCAAAGTGAACAATGTCAGTCTCAATGATTATTTATTGACGGGTCCCGACTTATACAATTCACTATTGGGAATTATGATACGTTTTCGAGAACGTAAATATGTATTAATTGGAGATATCAAGGACATGTTCCTCAGAATAAAAATCCGTCCTGAGGACCAGGATGTATTGCGATTTTTGTGGCAAGAAAGTGTGGACGCACCCTTAAGAATTTGTGTCATGCAAAGTCTTATCTTTGGCGCCACATGTTCCCCCTTTATTGCGCAATATATTAGGAATAAAAACGCGCTTAAATATCAGGACTTGTATCCAGAAGCTGTGGACGTGATTGTAAATAATCATTACATGGATGATTGCTTACACTCATGTGAATCAGAACAAAAAGCGATACAACTGATTAAAGATATAACTACGATACATAAAAAAGGCGGGTTCGAAATGACGCGTTGGTCCAGCAATAGTAAAAATGTATTGCAAACTATTGCGCCCGAATCGCTCGCGCCGACCGCGCTTGAATTCAAACTCGGCGCTACGAACACCACTGAGCGCACGCTCGGATTGATGTGGCATCCGAGCACTGACGCGTTTGGATTTAAAGTTTCTTTAGATCGTATCCCTACAAATATTTTAAATGGAACTGAGCCGCCTACAAAGGCAAAAATGCTTAGTATTATAATGTCTGTTTATGATTTACACGGATATTTATCTCCATTTATTATAAAAGGTAAAATAATATTTCAGAATGTTCATCGTAGCGGGGTTGAGTGGAACTGCCGCATCCAGAGTGATGAGCACACTAGATGGATGAACTGGTTAGATGACTTGCAAAATGTATGTTCATTGAGTATTCCGCGATGCTACATTAACGCAGGTGAGTGGACGGCGTGCTACTCGACCGAGCGATGTATGCCGTGTCCTTCCGATTGTGACATAATAGATACACAGATGCACATATTCTGCGATGCATCCACGAAAGCCTACGCAGCTGTTATCTATTGGCGGTTTGTACGATCGGATGGATATGTATTGGTTAGTTTTGTTGCAAGTAAAAGTAGAGTGAGCCCTTTACGGCCTGTATCTGTTCCGAGATTGGAATTACAGGGGGCGCTGCTAGCCGCTCGACTTGCTAGTAACGTAGAAAAAGAACACAAGTACTTGCAAGCAAACAAACGGTTCTTCTGGTGTGATTCAAGTACAGTGCTGCAATGGATCCGCAGTGATCCACGTACTTATAAACCGTATGTAGCTCACCGGTTAGGAGAAATCGACGAATTGTCGAAGTCATGTGAGTGGCGTCATGTACCATCGCAACAGAATGCCGCAGATGTGGCCACAAGAGAGGACGCACCCCCCTTATCGTATTCAGACGTATGGTTTCAAGGCCCAGCCTTCTTACGGCGTCCTGAGGATGAATGGCCGAAAGACCGCAAATTCACTACACTATCGGAGGATAGTGTATGTGAGCAGCGGTGCGTAAATGTAGTAGTCACTCAAAATTCAGGGTTATCTTTACCTAATGAAGATAATATCTCGAATTGGATAACATTAGTTCGTGCTACGGCCAGAGTGTTGTTCTTTATTCGAAGGTGTCAGCGTAAAGTCGTACGTCTTGACCTTACTTTAATTAAGGAGGCCGAACATTATGTAATTAAAAAAATCCCAGCTATATTCCTTTGAGTCAGAGTTGTCTTGTATTATACAAAATAAACCTTTGCCGCGTAACAGTCGTTTATTACAATTGTCCCCATATCTCGACGAGTTAGTAATCGGTCGTATAGACAAGGTTGTTGGCGTCATGGGGTAGTGAGTGCGACCATGGCAGGCTCGGATGGACGTGTCCGCATAGTAGACGTTCGGACACGCACCGGTGTATTACGTCGGCCCGTAAAACGCGTCGCATTATTGTCACCGCGGGACGATAGTGCTAATTGATTAGCACTAAGGAGGCAGACTGTAGGCGACGCACTACTCATTATTTGTATTTTATGTTTGTATTTTACATTTGTATTTTTTTATTTGTATTTATATATAAGTAAGCTAGATATAATTAGTGTTAAATTAAATAAGTTTAAATTAAATAAGTTAAGTATAAGTTACCCTATGTAAAAAGACAATTAAAAATTAAATGGCAACACAAACGCTGGCGCATACGGCCATTTTGACCGTTAGTTCGATTTGCGATTTGTACGTGCACGCCATTAGTCTCAACACAAAAAAGTCTTTTTATTTCTATCATCCACACAGACATTAAAACATAAAATAATGTGAATATATATATAATATCACTAAAACCGCAGCAACAGTTAACAAACAAAACTAACTTAACTTCGGTTCACAATCACAGTAGAGAAGTGTATTAACTGACGCAAAACCAAACAATTTTGCGAAACAAAGTTTTTCCTTTCCCTTTTAATATAATTTAATACTATAACCATTCACGAGATGGCGCTATTTAGTGAGCGAGCGGCGCCTGAATCGCGGTGTAAAGATTCGTCTCCGTTGGAACTTATAGATCTGAAGCTATGTTCTGTGGGTAGGCCAGTCTTAACTCGGCACCTACTGCTGGCGAAGTATAATTTTTGAAGGTCCCACTGGGATCTATAACGCTCGTAGGAGGTTAAATTTAATGATATGTTTGGCAGCTAACAGCTTCCGCAACACAGTTGGCTAGATATCAGTTTGCGAAATAAAAGGCAGCGGGCGCGATCCCCGCACCGAGACTAATATTGGTGTGATTCACAAATATTAAGTTCGGGTATGGACTATGGGTATTTGTGAGACCGAAAATTACCTTCCTACTTTAGTGTCGAAAGAAGGCAACAGTGAGTCATTTATTATGCAGGACTTATCGCAACCAGCACTACGTGTATGTAAAAGCACACCTTAAGGGGATATTAGAAATTAGCATCAGTATGTATTTAAATTTGATTTTGGTATGGCAATAATTGTTTTAATCATTGGTTTCATATGTAATCTACGCATGTGCCAACAATAATTTAGTGGATGTAAATTTGCCTGCAAACTTCATCCAAAAACTGCTTTTTATTTGCATTGCGATTAGATTAATGTCTTGTTACATTAACACCGGCCGTATCACGGTTATAGCTGTTTACTTTGAAGATAAGTTTTAGTATTCAGTCAGAGAATGGATTTTATTCTCGATGACTATTTACATACTTTTATACGGTGAACCAAGTGATAACATGTTTTCGGTACCTCGGGGGAGGCCGAAAGGGGTATGTCGGGGCTCTGGCCTTCCAACTCGGCGCGGGGAACAATTGTCCGTTTACCTGAGTTGGGTCCCTAACCAAAATCCTACGCCAGCATACCAACTAAAACCTCTCGGTGGCCGTCACGCGCATTTGGGGCGGTACTACGGCATCGCAGGGCGAGAAGCCCTGCATTAATTTCCGCTGCCGCCCGGCGCTTTGTCTAATCATGGACTCCTCAAAATTTGGAGGGCTGGAGATGCCCTCCACTCACCCTATTTTGGACGCTCACTTATTGTGAACGTCCGCGACAGTCAGAAGGCGACGCTCTCTGCACATCTCGGGGTTGCTTTTCGTCATGGCGCACCGCCCCCGCATTACGCCCAGCTACATACAGACAAACATTGATTTTTATATAAATAGATAAAATCAGACATTACCCACTCATTTTTTACTTTATTATCTAATTTATATTATTATTAATAGCTTTTGCTCGCGACTCCGTCCGCGTAGATTACAGGGTTGGCCTGCGTCATAGTAGCTTTATGCATGCAAAGTCTCAGCCCGATCGGTTTAAAATTGACAAAGTTTCATACAAACTTTCATCCCTTATTTTATCCCCTTGGTGGTAGAATTAATCAAAATCCTTTCTTAGCGGATGCCTACGTCATAACATCTACCTGCATGCCAAATTTCAGCCCGATCCGTCCAGTGGTTTGGGCTGTGCGTTGATAGATCACTATGTCAGTCAGTCACCTTTGAGTTATATATATTATTTAGATATACAAATTTATTACACCAAATAGTCCGGTTGGAAACTAAATGCTCATGGAATCGAAGTGCCAAATATTAACATACATTCAAACACTGTGACCAAAATGCAAATTGATAAAATTACTTCACCATACGTCACTCACTAGTCTTTGTTTAGTATGTCACTCCGATCCGGTTTGAAACACTTAATGGAGTGGCACTTACACACCGAGAAAACAAAATCATTATAGAATTTACATAATTAACAGATAATTATCTATCTATTCTAGAATCACATACTTTCCTTCAGAATCAGGAGTAGTAATCTCATATTAAAGATGTCGTCAAGAATATAATCACATTTTTTTTCTAATTTCGAAAATTTATTGATATTTTTGCTCCTTTTGAATTGGCATATTTCCAACTACCTAATTATATCTCATAAGTTAACAATATGAAACAAAAAATGTTGTGAATTGGATTGCATCTACCCTTGTGTGCAGATGACGGAGATGTGTCACTATCTCACCTAAATTACTGTACCTATATTGATGACAGGCGGGGATACTGACCACTATACTACCGAAGAGCAGTGATGGCCTCGAGGTTTAGGCGCGCGGTTGAGAATTTCGGCGGTCGCAGGTTCAAACCCCAGGCACACACCTCTGACTTTTATGTGTGTATTCACAATGAATTATCACTTACTTTAACGGTGAAGGAAAACATCGTGATAAAACCTGCACACCTAAAAATTCTTAGGAATTTCTTAGGTGTGTAGTCCTCCAACCCGCATTAGGCCAGCGTGGTGGACTAAGGCCTAAACCCTCTCAGTTGTAAAGGAGGCCCGTGCCCAGCAGTGGGACGTATTGGGCTGATGATGATATTGATGAACTTTGGTAATGGGATAGATCAGGCCTCAGAGGCGAATTATTAGCTACTTATGCGTTCTCAGTCGAATAGGTACTATTTTACACATGTCATTATGAACTGAAACAGTGTACAAGCATCTTAAACCATCAAATATTGTGTAAAACATAGGCATTCTTATACGGAACCTTGTACGCGTACAACGTACGATTCACTCGTTTCATTCTTAAAATAAACAGTTGTTCTCTTGTTCTTTGTCTGCAATTATTAGTAGCGCAAAACTTTAGGTAGAAACATGTACCACACAAAATTTGAGTCATATCTGACGCGACAAATACTTATTTCGGCATGCTGTAAGTACATTTATATTTGTTTCGGGTCGGAGTGTTTGTGAAACCGAAAAGTGTCACGTATTTTTTGGATATTAACAATAATATTGATTATGTTCTTGTGTTATATAATCTCTTATTTAATATATATATGCATATGGCAAGCTTTAAGGGGTAGATGGGAGAGCTGTATTATTATTTATTTATTTACACTTTACGCCACTTTGTATTTTTTCCCTTCTGGTATCTTAATAGGGCGGTGTAGAGATATACCGATGCTACATGACATCATATATTACGCTTTATACAGAACCTTGCCGAAACATCCTGACAGAAACTCTCAGTGTCCAAAACGATATAAAAGATATAGAACATCCCTAGATATATATATTTAAAATAACATTATTTCATTTTTTTATTATAAATGTCATAACGATACAAACTGTAGCAACAAAACAAAATGATCAATTTAGTAAAATCCTAATTCGATCGCTCCTGCCATGAAAAGGCGTTACTTACGCTTTTCTTCTAATTTTTCCGGTTAGGGCACACTTGAAATAGAGTTCGCTCAGTGATCGCTATAACTTCTTCTCCTTAAGAAATTTCTCAGCATTTTATATCCTTATTAATAAATTTAAGACGACTAGAAAATGGGTTTGCTTGATACGCTTTCAGGCTTAGGCCGTTAAGTGGATTTCGATTAATTTTGATGCAGAGTAAGAGACGAATTTTGTGTTTCTGAGATATCAAAAAAAAATATTACCAAATAAAGCTGATCATAGGTTTTGCTATACCACTAACATTGTCGAAGTTAATGAATTAGTACAATTATTTGTCCTACCTCGATAAAAACTAAAAAAAATATATTCAAATTTGTTTTCTGTTTTCCAGTAAACTATGGCGTTGTGTTAATCGGCTATGAATTATTATGGACTGCTCCAATTATCCCTAAACTCCAAAACATTGAGGAGACGCCTCTGCCTCGCGTCATATCTACTACGGAGGCCTCGTGGGTCGTTTCAGTCGTTTACTTCGGATCTTTTGGTATGAACATTCACATATGTATGTTTAAATTTTTTGTTAAATATTTCAAATTGTTTAAAGAAATATCTATTATGATCTTATTAATTTGCAACTCCAATTGTCTGCGTTACTACTTTTGTTTATTCCATTTTTATTTTTTTTTAAGTTAAAAAAAACTCAGCTTAATAGGTTATTACTACTTAATTATTTACATCCCAATAACTTATTTAAAACCTTACTGATTTCAGGGGCCTACATCGGGGGCTACCTATCAAACTTGATAGGTCGTCGAACCTGTCTCATTCTTGGTGGATTCTTTAATTTAATCTCATTAATCGTTCTGAATTCAGCCACGACCCTCGTCATGATTTATGTCGGAAGATTTCTCGTAGGAAGCAGCACTTGTTTCTTGTACGTGGTTATCCTTGTTTATCTGGGAGAAATAGCGTAAGTACTTTAAAATAATATACAAGTTAATATTCTAGATACATACATACATAAACTCACGCCTGTATTCCCCGAAGGGGTAGGCAGAGGTGCATTTCTGCACCCACATTTCGCCAAGTATGTATCAGTCCCACGTAATAGGGGGCGAGCCTATTGCCGTTTTTCGGGCACATTTCCAGACTCCGTGCTGTTACCGAGAATTTCCTAATGGAAGAACCCAATAACACTTTGCCCGACCCGGGAATCGAACCCAGGACCTCTAGATCGCACGGCACATACTTGTACCGCGAGACCACGAGGCAGTATTCTAGATGTAATAGGCAAAGATGATTCGTCATGTCTTATGTTACTGGGAGGAAACCTATTGCTATTTATCTAGCAAAATCTAACCTGCAAATGCTGATACAATGCTAATAAAATGCAAGTACTGAATAATTCCTAATGGAATAAAGAACGACCATAGAATTAAATCCAAAACCTCTGAATCGCACGCTGCATACTCATACCGTAGAAAACCAACAAAAAAAATTGAAGATTAATGCAAATACTAAAATACGAGTAAGTTCTTATATTCAATTTCTGTTGGGTCCGTCCACATATCCTTAGACAACTGATATGACTGTATCAAATGTCAGGTTATCTTTTACCGCTTCATACTCTTTTCGAAGACTCTTTATCTACCATCAGTTACTGCGTGGTGATTGCTTTATCAAGTGTACCACATACTAATATAAACTCGTCAAACACAAATTTTTTTCCAGGACTCCAAACATTAGGGGTATTCTGGTGTCATCAACTAGTACTTTCTACGCTCTGGGAGGTCTTCTAGTGTACTGCGTCGGCCCATACACATCCTACGCTGGCGTTGGATACGTCATTATTGGCATGAACATTGTTTACATCGCTGCAAGCTTTTTCTTGCCTGAATCACCCTTATATCATGTTATTAAAGGTTAGACCAACAATTGAGTTATAAGTTAGATTTTTAACGGTGTGTTTACAATGAAAAAACACACCAAATGAAGGATCACATCGTGAGGAAATCTGCTTGATTGATAATTCAAACGTTTTGGACGAAAACCTTATTCCTTTCTACCGTTATGAAGGCCTAATGGATATTAGTTTATACAGATTAATTTTATATACACAGTTTTTTTCTACTATTATCCCACCACAAACGAAACGTGTAACACATCCCCCAAAATTCAATATAAAAATATCAACTCAAATTCCTTAGGTAACGAGGAGAAAGCAAAAGAAGCTCTTCGCAAGCTTGGTAGAACTAAAGACATGGACTCAGAACTAAAGAAGATGATGGAGCAATCGCTTGGGACACAAAACAGTACTCAGCTCTGGAAAGAATTACTGACAGAGAGAGTCAACCGAAGAGCACTTTATGTCACTATACCCCTGTTTATATTCCAACAAACCAGCGGTATAATACCTTGTGTCTACTTTGCTACCACTATTTTCCAACATGCTGGATCTTCTGTAGCTCCTCACATAGCTACTATAATAATTGGAGCAGTGTCGCTAGTCAGTACTGTATTTTCCCCGATGTTTATTGAGAGGTACGGCAGAAGGATATTGCTGGTTATTTCAACGGCTGGATGTTGTATATCAATGGTAATTATGTTTTTATAATTATAGATTGACTACACTACAAAAATAATTCAGACAACTAATTTCTTAGCAATTTTTATTATTTTACTACGACAGAGAGTTGATCTCAGACATGCCAGCCATTATAGAACCAAGTTTCATTTTTCTTTGGATCCACGTTAGCTTAATCAAAAGAGGTTTAAAATTTGAACATTTCAAACCCCAGGCACACACCTCTGACTTTTCGAAGTTATGTGTGTATTCAAAATGAATTATTACTTACTTTAACGGTGAAGGAAAACATCGTGATGAAACATGCACACCTAAAAGTTCTTAGGAATTTCTTAGGTGTGTAGTCCGCCAATCCGCACTAGGCCAGCGTGGTGGACTAAGGCCTAAACCCTCTCAATGGTAGAGGAGCCCCTGCCCAGCAGTGGGACGTATATGGGTTGATGATGAAATGATGAAATTATATTTATTTTATTATTTAATTTTTCTTACAATGTTTTATTAAATAAATAATAATGTTGTTCACGCATAGGTTGCACATAATAAGTTAATAAGTTTCTCTAGATATATAAATAATTCTATAATATTTATTTATTTATTTGTGTTTTATATACAAAATATAAAGGAGGATTTAATGCGTAAGGCATTATTTTCCAGTGAACCATAGGGTGATTCAGAGACAATCGAATAGTTGCATAAATATTATAATTAATGCAATGATATTATTTGCTCCTTTGCTGTCCAAGGAATGCGGTTATGGAATGCGCTCCCGTTGTATATAAAGCAATCGCCTTCGCTGGTTTCTTTCAAACGAAGGGTTAAAGCTCATTACCTATCGTTAGGTGAATAAGTCCTTTTTATTGTTCGCTGTACTTGTATATATATAAGTATAAGTATTTAGTAAGACTGCCTCGTGGACTCGCGGTACAAGTATGTGCCGTGCGATCTAGAGGTCCCGGGTTCGATTCCCGGGTCGGGCAAAGTGTTATTGGGTTTTTCCATTAGGAAATTCTCGGTAACAGCACGGAGTCTGGAAATGTGCCCGAAAAACGGCAATAGGCTCGCCACCTATTACGTGGGACTGATACATACTTGGCGAAATGTGGGTGCAGAAATGCACCTCTGCCTACCCCTTAAGGGAATACAGGCGTGAGTTTATGTATGTATGTATTTAAATATTTGTATGTGTGTATGTATGTACATGTACATACGTTATGTATGTGTGTATGTATTTATGTTATATAAATATATATGTAGGTATAGTAATATTATGTAAACATACATTTAGGTATATATTCTTGAGTACTTTTATTAATTTTTAATCCTATAATTATTGTAAGCACCGTCCCATCTATCAGTAACATTCCTGTCCTTGCCTGGTTGTCTGGTAGAGATCGCTTTTAGCGATAAGACCGCCAATTTATTGTGCCAATTTTGTGAATTCTTTTCTATTGTCTATGTATTTATTTTGGTGTTAATAAATAAAGAGTTTATTACATTATATTATGAAATAGATAAAAAAATGCACAATAGTGTGGAGTACTGTAGTGGGTGTCGTGGTAGATGCTAGTATCGTGTGTCCGATGTGGATAGCCGGGTCGTTGAAAGAATAAGTCCAAGATCACGTAACAGTTTATTGACACCACACAAGACAGTACAGAAGGATGATGAGCGATAGATGAAGAGTATAGAAGTACACAGAAACTAATAATGAAAAGCGAGCGTAATACATAAAGCGTGGCACAGTAAATAGCGAGCGTCTGGCGTCTCAAGCGAGTTGGAGCTGACTGGCGATCGCGTCGACCGCACTGATCGTCGCTGCGGCCCGGAACCGGTTTGACCGCTTGTGCCGGGGCTCGCTATGTATATACAAAATATTAATAACGATCAGCCGGTCCATCTGTTTGTGTAATAAATATTTATTTATTTTATTTCATTTTATTTTATTATATTTGTATGTGAATGTGTATATGTGCGTGTTCTATGTGTGTGTGTATGTATGTTTGTTTATATGCATTTTTAAGTGGAGGAATATCCACAGTACTTTACACAGAATAAGGGCAAATATACCTAACGACTATTTGCTTTCATGCTTACTAATTATATACATACTCGTATAAGGCGTCAAGGCGTTTATTTCTATGTTCCACTAGGGTCTGCGCTCAAGCGAAAATTTAATATCATAAGGGGACATTTAAAAAAACATTTTGTTAATGATGTATGATATTTATTTGTTTTTCTTATTAATTATTTTATTGTACACATTATCCCTTCTATCACTTCTCTATGTCCATCTTATGGTTGTCTCTAAAAGATCGCCTTGAGCGATAATACCGCCAATTGTACTTCATTCTGTTTGTATATTGTTTTGTTCATTATTTTTTAGTGTACAATAGTGAGTTTATAAATAAATAAATAAAATTTCAGGCTATTCTGGGATCATACTTTTTTCTGGAAGACCTTCGCAGCTCCTCGGTGGAATGGTTGGGTTGGCTTCCTCTTGCCTGTTTGATATCAGCGCTATTTTTCTATGGCTTGGGTAAGTAGAATAATCGAATTATTGTAATGGCAACGAAAAAGACATCATTGTCAGGAAAGGAAAACGTTATCATCTCTTGGATTTTTGACTGTTTCTTTGGTCCCGTGGCATACTCGTATATGTGGGGTGTTCGATCGATTTATGAGCTCTATTCCCGGGACGAGCAAAGAGTTATTAGGTTTTTGTATTAGTAAATTCACAATAGCAGGCCGGAGTCACTAAATAAAGAGCTTCCGGGGCACATTTGACAAAACACCAGTTTAAGAAACGAGATGCCGCAGGTTCGGTGTGGGGACACCGAGACAAAATTTTGTGTGACCCATAAATATTTGTTTCAGGTCTAGGTATTTGTGGTATTTCGGATCTTAGTGTGGCGTTAGAACTATGTACATATGTGACCATTGGGTGTAATTTTTTATTTAATTTTCTTTCCGCAGGTTTGACAGTGATACCAAATACCCTAACAAGTGAAATGTTCGCTCCCAAAGTTCGTGGATTGGGATCTTCCGTATCTCTATGCACTGGATGGTTGTCCGGCTTCATCATCACATCTATCTTTGGCTATGTTCTCGTGTCCATTGGAATCTACGCTATTTTCTGGATTTTTACAGCTGCTAACGCCATAGCTTTTGCATTTGTCATCTTATTCGTTCCTGAGACTAAAGGGAAAACTTTGCTTGAGATCGGAATTATGATGGAGAAGTAATAAAATAGGACACACCAAGCCTTTTATTTTTATTAACTTTAAAAACTATCCAAATATAAATATGTCGAAGCGTCGACGCATCCCCACTGTGGCGTCCAACGTGGGGTATAAATACAGCCGCTCGATCGATAATGAGTCATTCTCGCTCGGAACGCCGGACCGAACGGAGCTCTGTAATAAGATTGTTTCCGATTAAATTTGTAATTACCTACAAAAGTTTGACTGTTTGATTTAAAATCAATAACGCCCAAGACTCTCCGTTAAATATATTTTAAGCAGATCAAGTAAAAGTAACAACGAGAAATCCGGTACGGACATGGTAAATTGGTATGGACAAAGTAAGTCAAGTAAGTGACGTGCCATTGAGAGGTCTCGGTTGCGATACCCCGGTCAGACAAATTGATTTTCAGTAGCAACATGAAGTCTGGAAGTGACAAGTGTGGCTGGTAAAGGCAATATTTTATAGAAGTGCTACATTCTAAATGTATCTACCCTTACCGGGATACAGGTATGAGTGAATCTATATCACAAAACTGCTTTATTTCACAAGAGCGCACTTCATGTAATTCCCCAGATTTATAATAAATAACCAAAGTCAATCAGAGATTTAGATGAGATAAATAACTATAAGAGCAATTTGTTTAGATTTTTAATTAGTAAATGCTACTACTATTTAAATGACAAGAATAATTGTTAAAATTAAACGATAAGAATAATTGTTAATTTGCTTATTTTATTGTATTAATTTTTATTTTTTTATTTTTGGTTTTGGATATTATGTAGTTTTGTTTTTATTTGTTGTTATGTCTTATACTTTTGATTATTTTGTTGTAAATTGTAAATCGGATTTAAAAAAAAAATGTATCCTATACTATTGTATGCCAATATGGCGGGTCATAGCTGTACTAAACAAGCCAATGTAACACCATCTTCGCCTATGTAACACAATAAAATAATTTGAATTTGAATATATCAAACATCAAAGAAAATTATCTAATACCACCACAGTGTCTTGGAGTACTTGGCAACACGAGTTCCATGCCGTTACCTCTGGCATTGGCTTTTACAGCATTGTAAAAGAGTAATGTTTATTTTGCGATATTACGCCGGATTTTTACTTTATTTTAAGAAATACATATGCACACAGGCACGGTTCACGCCGCACATTAGTGCTAAAGACAATAAGGCATGCAGAATATATTTCCATCATCTGGGGGCACGGCAGTGCCCCCGCCAAGTCGAGCGAAAAAGCGGCACGGCCGTACTATACTTTTCTCGAAGCAACTCAGGCCATTTTCGACACCCTATAACTTCGTTGTGGATAAACCTAGAAACCTGATTTTTTAGCTACCAAGCAGGAATGGTATATTTCAAATTTCATTCAATTTGAACCAGTAGTTTAAGAATTATAACTAGTCAAACTTCGCAGTTTTGGTCACTCACTGACCGATCATCAAAACTCTAAGGCACTTCTAGCCGACATAGAAGCTTCAAATTTGGAACACAATTAGGTTTTAGTGTATAACTTAAGGAAAAATTATAATATCTTGCAATTTCGGTCTAGTTTTCTAGATACACAAACTGCATAAATAACTTTGTAATCCCATATAAATATATACGATTACAAAGATACATTTGCAGTAAATAAATTAGTGTACCTGTATAGTATAAAATAATGGAATAATAGGTGTAGCTAGATAAGTAGGGATGGTATTGAGGTTTAGGCGTGAGGTCGAGAATCCCGGCGGTCGCGGGTACACACCCTAGGCACACTTATCTGACTTTTCGAAGTTATGTGTGTATTAGCAATGAATTAGTATTCGGGAAGAGCTTACTATAGAAATGACCTGTGGCGCACCATATCAATGTTAAAAATCTTTTATGTTTTAAATAAAATAGTTTTGACTTGGCAATCGCACTAAAAGTGAGATACATTGTGTTTTCATGCGATTGCCAAGTCTAACTATTTTATTTAAAACATTAAAGATTTTTAACATTGATATGGTCACTATAAGATGGTGTCTGGTAAGCTAAGTACATAATAACTTAAGACAGAAGTTCCCTTAAACGGGGACTGAATAAATTCGTCGACTTGGTATCATATAGATCTCACAACTTTTTACGGCAAAAGAACTGAGTTGCGAGACTTGGGGTTTTTTACAAGTTTTGTTTTTTATGGGATCATCATTAGCCCATATATGTCTCACTGCTGGCCACGGGCCAACGCTACAGCTGAGAGGGTTTAGGCATTAGTCCACCACGCTGGCCTAGTGGGGGTTGGCGGACTACACACCTAAGAAATTCCTAAGAACTTTTAGGTGTGCAGGTTGCCTCACGATGTTTTCTCTCACAGTTAATGTGTGTGATAATTAGGAATACACACATAACTTCGAAAAGGTAGAAATGTGCACCTGGGGTTTTAATCCGCAACCACCGAGTTGAGACTCAACCTAAACCTAAACGCGCCTAAACCTATAGGCCATCACTTCTTAAGAATATATTATAAGACTCAAATTTTATGTATAGATGATAGATGCCAATATGGAAAAACCCAAAAACACTTTGCCCGACCCGGCAAACGAACCCGGGACTTCTAGAATATACGGCACATACTTGTGCCGCGAGGCTAGGAGGCAGTTAGTTATATTTAACTACTAATAAAACATACACATGTATACAATATACATACATATTTTCTCAAACGTCCGAGTTCAATCAATAGACCACGTCAAAGCATGCTTTAGTTGTAGTTACATCAACTACAATGGTAGTTAATGAGGCAAGGCAAAGTAAGGCATAGTAAATGCATTAGATTTCCCAGTGCTCGAATCTCATAATTACACATAACGATTATATATAACAAGATTGTTGAATAAATCCAATGTAATCTTAGGCAATAAAAGATAAGATTTAGAATTCCGCAGTACCTTTATAGGCAGAACTGTCGCCGATCATCACAATTTTAAAACACGGTTTTACACACTTACTCTTGTCTATATTCCCGAAAGGGTAAACAGAATTTAGTCGGTGTGCGGCGTATGATTTTAGTTAACGACCCAAATTAGCCAAGCGGAGAATTTTTGCTCGCGCCGTGTTGGAAGGAAAACCGATGTACCCCTTTTGGCCCCAACCAAGATATCGAACGGGAAGCTAAAGGCGATTTATTTTCGTTAAAAAAAGGCAGAGATGCATTCTTATTTCTTGCACCAATGTTTTGCCCGATGTGTTTTGAGTCACGTAAAAGCGGGATCCCCTTTTGCTGTTTTTCGAGCACAAATCCAGACTCTGTGCTGCTAATAAGAATTTACTAATGGAGAAAACCAGTAACACTGTCCAATTCGGGAATCGTACTCAGGAAATCTAGATTGTACGGCACACACTTGTGCTACGGGACCATATGTATGATAAAAGTCAGCTTTCAGAAATACTAATTTTATAAATTGTTAAATTATCTTCTAGAAACACTGGCATATCCCTGTACTAGCCTAAGCTGGATGAAAACTCCTTTCGGGATAAAAAGGACAGCTTTCCTCTCTAAAAACATTTATTTACCAATTTTGGAATTTTACGCCATCTTTTGGCAGTTTTAATAAATGTTTCATAAAGAAAAATAATACAGTTTTAAAACTGCTACTAAATTGATAATAACCTTACACAATTTACAGAACCCTGCAATGTAGGAAATGCGTTTATCAAAGAATAAATACGGATAAATAAGTAACTCCATTCTGGTTTTAGCTTGCTTGAACGCTACATCCACTTAGTTTCACTATCTTGAACTATCAGGAAAGAAATAGTTCGAGAATGTATTTCGGAAACTTCGAGTGCTACATGAAGAGACAACTTCTCATCACTCTTTGCAGTAAGTTATTTCATTTTGTTTGATAACTCGATTTTATAATGAAGCAATTTATACGAAGATATCTAATTTTTTAAGTGCAGACGCGACTTTTGCTTGGTTTTATTTTATATCCCTCGGTAAATACCAATAGCTGTGTTGGACGCTAGGTCATTTTGAATTACTTAAACGTCCGACCACGACTGGTAGTCAAACAAAATGACAAAGATGATTAGATGGAGACTATTCTCCAACCCCAGAGAAGGGAAAAGAAGTAGAGGAAGGTAAATTAAACGTTGGGAAGATGACCTTAAAAAAGTGGCTGGCCCAGAATGGATGAGAATGGCTAGAGAATGAGATATATGGAAAACTCTAGAGGAGGCCTATGTCGAAGGAAAAGCTGTGGATTTAACCAACCGTTTATGATAAATTATACTTACCTACATGCATACATAAACTTACGCCTGTATTCCCTGAAGGGGTAGGCAGAGGTGCATTTCTGCACCCACATTTCGCCAGGTATGTATCAGTCCCACGTAATAGGGGGCGAGCCTATTGCCGTTTTTCGGGCACATTTCCAGACTCCGTGCTAAATTATACTTATAAATTATACTTATTATACTTAGTTTGTAATTTTTTTTTTTTTTATCTCTGCATCACCCAGATACTTACTACACTCTATACTTAATGTATAAAAAGTGTAAATAAATAAAACAGCAATAAAGGCTTATTTTATTTTTTATTTATTTTTATTCTCCAACTTTGTAGAAAATTGCTATGACTAGTAGACCGGCTGGTTTCAACATCAATATATCTCATTCTGAGAACTCTCCTAACGTGTTTGAGATAGCCACCAAACCTAAGTAGTCAGTTCTACAGTGTAGGTTTAATACTGTCCTGTTCGTCCCATGGCTTATCATGTAATTAGTTTTCTAATAAGTAATTGTCATCACCAGAAGAATCCTGGTAATGTTTCTGAAAAACGGCAATGTGCTTGCTATTCAAGGAACTTACACAACTGGCGAAACGAGACTAGGAAATAATCTCCGCTATACCAGCGTATGTTCTTATTACCTTCAGACCAGTGGCGGTACTTCCATAAAAGCGCAAATGCGTTAATTATGTTATGTCTAGTTTAAAATTGTTTATTGTGGGGTCAGGATATTCTCATTTATAAGCCGAATTGCTTTTGTTAAATAAACATTTAAAGATTATTATTCGGATTTTTTTCGGATTCGGACTGCCTCGTGGTCTCGCGGTACAAGTATGTGCCGTGGGATCTAGAGGTCCTGGGTTCGATTCCCGGGTCGGACAAAGTGTTATTGGGTTTTTCCATTAGGAAATTCTCAGTAACAGCACGGAGTGTGGAAATGTGCCCGAAAAACGGCAATAGGCTCGCCCCCTATTACGTGGGACTGATACATACCTGGCGAAATGTGGGTGCAGAAATGCACCTCTGCCTACCCCTTCGGGGAATACAGGCGTAAGTTTATGTATGTATGTATATTCGGATTTTTGTGGGGCTAGCTTGGCTTTTGGGCTTCTATGGAAGTGCCGCCACTGCTTCAGACGTTTTCAAATTGACCTGAAATTGCTCATTTTCCACAGTAAATATAGGACTCGCCATAGTCGGCTATTCAGTATTCTGGACCGCACCTGTAATTCCAAAATTGCAAAATATTGATGAAACGCCGCTGGATCGGGTTTTGTCGGAAACTGAAGCATCGTGGCTTGCTTCTTGTGCCTACCTTGGATGTATTGGTGAGTTAAAGAGTTTCTAGAATAACCACCAGAGGTTCATAACTCCTTACCGTCGCACAGATATTAGACATCTGTGTCTAATACAATCGCATGCCTTCTCTCTGCCTGGTCCCGCGGTACAAGTATGTGCCGTGCGATCTAGAGGTCCTGGGTTCGATTCCCGGGTCGGGCAAAGTGTTATTGGGTTTTTCCATTAGGATATTCTCGGTAACAGCACGGAGTCTGGAAATGTGCCCGAAAAACGGCAATAGGCTCGCCCCCTATTACGTGGGACTGATACATACTTGGCGAAATGTGGGTGCAGAAATGCACCTCTGCCTGCCCCTTCGGGGAATACAGGCGTGAGTTTATGTATGTATGTATGTATGCATGCCTTCTCTCTTATTAACTTCTACACGCTATGATTAAATGACCCAGGATTATTGGCAAGACGAAAAATGTGAGTCAATAAATTATTCCACATCTTGAAGGTCCGATAAAAATACGAATAAGTAAATAGGTATTTGCGTTTGACGCGTGTGTTTGCTATTACCACGAAATCCTTGCACCGCATATTATAACTGATGAATGAATTTAACAAGGAAGGATCTGATGAAACATGACAACTTACAACATGTACAGATGTATTTGATTTTATCTAAACACATCCTCAGAAATATATTCAATACTAGCTGACCCGGCGAACTTCGTGTCGCCTAAGAGTCGATTGTTGATTTTTTTTTAAGCCTAAGTTACTCCTTATTACATCAGCTATCTGCCAGTGAAAATCCCGTTAAAATTGGTCCACCCGTTTCAGAGATTAGCCGGAACAAACAGACTGACAGACAAAAATTTTAAGAACGTTATTTTGGTATATATGTACCGTGTATAAATCCATATGCATTTATTAAAAAGCGGGGAAATGTACAATCAATACACGCGACTTTAAAATGCATATCATGCATGGATGCGCACAAAGCATATTATCTTGTTATTATTTCGTATCGACAACATCGTATTAGACTGGATTCGGTTTCATAGTGTTGAAGTCATTTGCATGACTAACATACCTATACCAATAAATCATGTATTATATTTATAAACATAAAGGTTTTAATATGGTAGTAAAAAAAATCGGAATTAAATAAAATGTATGTTATGAAATAATAATTCATCATCAGTCAATATACGCCCCACTGCTGGGCACGGGCCTCCTCTACAACTGAGAGGGTTTAGGCCTTAGTCCACCACGCTGGCCTAATGCGGGTTGGCGGACTACACAACTAAGAAATTCCTAAGAACTCTTAATTGTGCAGGTTTCATCACGATGTTTTCCTTCACCGTTAAAGTGCGTGATTATTCTTTGTGAGGTGTGTGCCTGGGGTTTGAACCCGCGACCGCCGAGATTCTCGAAAGCGCGTCTAAACCTCGATCCAATAATAATAACATAATCATAAATTTTTACAGGAGCAAATTTATCTGGATACCTATCAAACTACATCGGCCGTCGACCCTGTCTCATACTCGGCGGGATTCTCAACATAATTTCAAACATCGTCCTAACTTTTCCTGTTTCTATCGCCATGCTTTTTGTTGGGAAAATTCTCGTTGGCATTACCATAAATTTTTTGTTTATACCTTCGCTAATATACCTTGGTGAGATCGCGTGAGTATTTATATATTGTAGATACGCCACAATTTCAACCTTGTTAACTGGAGTTATCTCCATCGACAGTATGATATCCTCTCTTCCCCTATTTTGCCTGCTTTATCAATGACCTAACAGTTTCTTGTAAGATCAGATACCTATGTCTTGATGTGGTTATTTTATACGCTATTTTTTTTTATAAATAAATACACCCAACAGTCACATACATAGTTCTGACCCCACATTAAGATACGAGTCTTGTGTCGTGGGTATCAGGAGCTACGAGAAACTTTTCGGTCTCACAAACACCCAGACCCGAAACAAATATTTGTGGATCACACAAACATTTGTCTAGGTGCGGGGATCGAACCCGCTGCCTTTGGTGACTAGCTAACTGCGCCACGGGGCTGTCAATTTACTGCGACTCAATTTGTCTGGACAAGAAAATCTTAAAAAGTAAATTGTTACTTTTTTGATTATTCCTCAAAAGTCTACTTTTTTCGGCATTACAAAAAACTTTGTACCTTTGGCCTACAAATATCGCATCGCAACAACCATCAACAAATTTGGTCTACAAATATCGGGTCGCATATATTTCTGTATTAAAAATGGTCTCCGCGCTTTAGGAGTGAAATTTAAAAAATTAATTCACCTTCATTGACAAAAGATTTATATAAAAAGAAATGTATCACATAAACGGTTTTTTTTCCAGCGAAGGCTGAAGAGCTATTAACTCTTTTCAGATCCCCTGACATACGAGGTAGGATGATGTCAACAACGGGAATTTTCCAAGCGTTCGGATGTTTTGTCGTGTATTGTGTGGGTCCCTACGTTTCATACCAAGAAGTTGGATATATCATCATAGGAGTGTCTGCCCTTAGCTCTGCTGTAATCTATTTTCTGCCTGAATCTCCCCTGTACTATATGATGAAAGGTAATTTATATCTCTCTATAGGTTAATACTATTTGTTGGCTCGTTGATGTTAGTACTTATGATCCAGACGTCTTCGAGTTCTCTCATTGGTACTGTCTAGCACATATTCCCGTCCCTTCTCATAAAATATGTGCTTAGTAAGGACAGCTGGCAATTTAGAGATATGGATGGTTTACATGTGCTAAGATACCTGTGTGATCTATTTATGCAATGAAATGTTAAAGGTAACGAGGAGGCAGCTAAAGAATCTCTTCGGATATTAGGTCGAACTAAAGACGTTGATGCAGAACTAAAGAATATGATGAACCAAGCACGAGAAACAGAAAACAATGTCTATGTGTGGAAGGAACTTTTTACAGAGAAACGTAACCTAAGAGCTCTCTTTATAACTGTTCCATTGTTCATGACACAACAATCCGGGGGAACTATAGCGATTGGATTCTTTGCCACTAACATCTTCAAAAATGCGGGATCGTCTTTGCCACCTCACATAGCAACGATTGTCATTGGAGCGACTTCATTAATAAGTTCTATATTTTCACCAATGTTTATTGACAAGTATGGTAGAAAAATATTACTGATTGTTTCGACTGCCGGATGCTGCGCAGCAATGGTAACTTTTTATAATTTATTTGAATCTATCAATCACTGTACGTCCCACTAATATATACAGACATGCTCGACTATTTTGAGGGATATATATGATGTTGGTAAAAGTCGTACCGGCTAAAACTTTACTTTATTTATTTTAATATATTTTTTTGTATTGTATTGTTTTTTTTTCAGGCAATCTTGGGTGTATATTTCTACTTATATAAAATAGGGAGCCCATCGGTTGTATCGCTGGGATGGCTGCCACTCTTCGCTATGATAACAGCTCTATTCTTCTATAGTGTTGGTAAATGATTGAAGCTTTTTAACTCTTGATACCAATTCCAAACTGCAGTAATCTAGCTTGATGGATTAAGGTCAAAGGCCAGGTTGATTGAAATTACGTTCCCGCTTATAGAAAATAACGTTAAGGTTCTAGGAACCTTATTTGATTCACAACCGATCTCGAAAATTGGCACTGCAATGGATCTCTATAATTTTTAAATTTCATGAAGGCAAAATTGCCGAAAATAGACTTATCAACGTCATAATCGCGGACCCTTTCTATCTCATTGATGGCCGTTTACTACTCGAAACTATATCATTAAACTATATATTATGTAGTAGTACCAGGTCTGGCCGGACATTACTGGGTTTTTTCAGGAGCACCACGAGTCGCGATAAATGATCTAAAACGGCAATAGACTCGCTTTCTATCACAAGATAATAAAATCGAAACTGACGAAACGTGGATAACTATCTCTCTCCCTTACTTTTGTGTTGATATTATATTATATTTATTTAAGGCCTCTCAGTTGTAGAGGAGGCCCGTGCCCAGCAGTGGGACGTATATGGGCTGATGATGATGATGATGATGATGATTATTATATTTTTTTCACAGGTATTAACATAATTCCATTAACGTTGGCGGGTGAAATGTATACTCCTAAAGTTCGTGGAATCGGAACCTCGACATCTCTATGCGCTGGATTTGCGTCAGGATTCGTCACAACCACCATTTTTGGATATATTGTGGAGACTATCGGCATCTACGCTTCCTTTTGGCTCTTCGCGGCTATAAATTTTATCGCTTTCATTTTTATCATAGTATTTGTCCCTGAGACTAAAGGGAAAACGTTACATGAAATTGGAAATATGATGGACGATTAAGGTAAAGGAACCATTGTTTTGAGCGATAACATTGTTGAATAACCATCGACGGTACCAGTGTTTTTGTACTTTGTAAATAGAATAAGAGGATTAATTAACTCGAACATTTTTTTCTGTTTTTTCTTACCGTGATCACCTTACGATTTTTACGTGCAAATTAAGACAGACTGTGAAAGGAGATGTCGCGGGTTCGACCCTTGCCCAAACACATATATTTACGTAACCCACAAATATTTGTTTAGATGTAGGTGTTTGCGTAACTGCAAAGACTTACATAGCCTCGGAGGCGGAGAGATTTAAGTCTGGAGCATAATAGGCGGTTACGGAAACTCACATATATGTCCATAATTGCATTTCATGGAACTTGAAACCCGATTGGCGAAACGTGGGTGCAGAACTAAAACTTAACTCTGTCTTTAGATGAAATAAAGAAAAAAGATTTTCTATTAAGTATATTTTTATTCACAACACATAAAACATAATTAAATTTGCCTGCCATAATTTCCAGTTCCTTATAATAATTGATAAAAACATCATCACCATACTTTCCGACATTAATTATAATTAATTATTAGTATCTAACATTAAACTAGGACTCAATATTTCACTAAAACTACCTACTTAGCATCTCTTGGATCTCTAACAAACTTTTGCCTTTAGTTTCCGGCACAAAGGCGATGCTGAAGACGAAGGCAAGGAAGCAGACAACCCCATAGATCCAGAAAGTGGTATAACTCCCCACAGCGTCCACCATCATGGTGAAAGTGGTGGTGACAACGAAACCAACGCCCCAACTGACGGTGATACAGAAGACTGACCCAGGACCGCGGACTTTGGACTCGAAAATTTCTCCCGTGAACGTTCCAGGGATAATTCCGTATCCTGTAAAAGAATTGCTGGAGTGAGAATTCTGTTCGAAATTTTTTTAAAAATGATACGAACACAAATTATTGTGTGTTAGAGGGACTGACTGATTTAAAGAAAAGGAAAGTACATGGCTAGTGACATGAAAACATCATTGATGTATGTAGTACGGTATAATAACTTTAGATGCCACATGAAGCAGTAGATTTCATAACAAATTAAACTTTAGGTGTGCTTGGTTATAAATACAAATTATCGTCAATAAATTAAAGATAAAGATTACATTTCAAAAACATTGATTAGTCTAAAACCTGATGAATTGAGATTTAATAACATGTGGTCGTGCTCTCTGAAAACTATGCGGAGTTTGTCGAATACTCATAGTGTTCAAAAGACATAACAAATGACTGGTAGTTCCCAGCTTGTGGTGCCTGTTGATAAGTTATTTATCCGCGTTTGTTTTTTTAACGGATACCGATCGCACTAATTTTATTAACCTAATAAAACCTGCCTCGTGGTCTCGCGGTACAAGTATGTGCCGTGCGATCTAGAGGTCCTGGGTTCGATTCCCGGGTCGGGCAAAGTGTTATTGGGTTTTTCCATTAGGAAATTCTCGGTAACATCACGGAGTCTGGAAATGTGCCCGAAAAACGGCAACAGGCTCGCCCCCTATTACGTGGGACTGATACATACTTGGCGAAATGTGGGTGCAGAAATGCACCTCTGCCTAACCCTTCGGGGAATACAGTGAGTTTATGTATGTATGTATGTATGTAATAAAACCTTAAGATTACTTAAACAGTGTGACAATCGCTTCGATCATTGCTTGTCGCGGCTTACTGTGATGCAGTCCGCGGGTTTTAATAATTCAAACTTCGAACGTCGAATACGAAATATGTACTTTGGATATTGATTCAATCGATCGTCAAAATTTTTGTCGTACTACGCGCCGCGTTTGTTATTGTCGCGGCTCGTGACTCACGTATAAGTCGTGTGTGGTAGCCAGTGCGTTGACCTCTAGCGCTAGTCGAAATCATATTCGCATACTATTGCTTTGTTCAAAATGTCGTTTTTTTTTTTATCTCCATTTATAATTATTAATCAACGTTTTGCCGTATCCGAATATGGTAAGTGAAAACCTAAAAAAGAATGCCAATTCTAGATATTTTTTTTCGGGATTTGTGTACGTAATTTTATTATTTTAAATTAAATATTACGTTTCCAAGTTTTCGATCACGGTCTATATATATTTAAGTAATATGTTTGTATGTATGCAATATCCAGGATGTTAGAGATATTTTAACAAACCTTGATATTGGCATCTAGGCACGGAATAATAGATGAAAGCTCACGACACCTAACAAAAATTCCGGATCTCAGAACGCGTTGGAATTTTTTAAAAGCCGCCACTACGAAATTATATGTTCGTGGCACAGTTGGCTAGTCTTGTGAAACGATAGGCTACGGATTACCCGACCGAGACACAACACTTATATATGAGGGTGGGGTAAGCATTATACATATATTTTTATTTTATTTTTTTTATGGAAAAAGGAGGCAAACGAGCATGTGAGCCACCTGATGTTAAGTGGTCAACACCGCCCATGAACACCCATAATACCAGAGGAATCATCGGTGTGTTGCCGGCCTTTGAGGAAAATATAGGCTCTCTTCTTGAAGGCCCCTAAGTCGTATCTGTTTGGAAATACCGCCGAGGCAAGCTGATTCCATAAAGATGTAGTGCGAGGAAGGAAATGTGTGACTATTGCGTTTCTTATGGAAATATATATCAATAACAGTTTGTATGTTTGCTTGAACGCGCTAATCTCAGGAACAACTGATTCAAATTTAAAAAAAATCTTATGTTCATTTATCGAAGAATGCAAAAACGAAGACAATACTATTCATTTTTAAAAGTAAAGTTTCGTATACTGTGTTGCGGACAACAGCTAGTAAACTAATACAATTCCTCTTACCGGAGTTATAAAACATGACGAAACCGATAAGTGAAACCAATGGAAGCCACTGAATGGAGTCCGTCGACGGATGTTTAATGTGGTCTAAGTAAAAATACGTTCCCAGCAGCATCTGAAATCATTAAATTTGTATAAGCTAAAAGAACTACGTTCAAAAAGCTATTTAATGCGGCACCTCCTAACACAAAGAATACCTGAAGATTTCAGTTTCAGTTCTCAGTTCCAATGATTGGCTCAGTTGCTATAATTTAGTACTTAGTTTAACGGATGGGATACTAAATGTGACTGCCTCGTGGTCTCTCGGCACAAGTATGTGCCATGCAATACGGGTCCCGAGTTCGATTTTCAGATTGGGTAAAGTGTAATTGGATTTTTATTTATTATTTATTTATTTACACTTAATAAATCGTGATGGCCTCGAGGTTTAGGTACGCGGTCGAGAATCTCGAAGGTCGCGGATTCAAACCCCAGGCACACACCTCTGACTTTTCAAAGTTATGCGTGTATTGACAAAGAATTATAACGTACTTTAACGGTGAAGGAAAACATCGTGATGAAACCTACGCACTTAAAAGTTTTTAGAAATTTCTTAGGTGTGTAGTCCGCCAACCCACACTAGGCCAACGTGGTGGACTAAGGCCTAAACCCTCTCAGTTGTAGAGGAGAACCGTGCCCGGGGACGTAAATCGACTGTTTATGATGATGACTTAATAAAGTTTGCATAGGACAGGTGTGTAAAAAATGGATTAAATTAGGTTTTTCCATTAGGAAATGCTCAGTAGCAAATTTGCCCCATAAACTGCAAATATAGGCTTGTCTCCTATTATAAAATTATTAAATACGAATACAAGATCTTTACCTACTTAGAATCTGGTATCCTTTAAAAATCTATGTTACTAACAGCATTACGTACCAAGCACACGCAGCATGCAGCAGTAGTGACCAGCATAAGAATTCTCCTGCCAGATCTCTCCACGAATATAGGAGTAATGGAACTGGAAATCAACTGCGTTAATCCAATAATGATAGTAGATACATGAGGTTCTAATGATGAGGACACCAAGTTAAAGATGGAAGTGGTAAAGACTTGTACCACCACCGCACCGCTCAACTGCTGCATCACCAATAGTGTCAGAATGATGAACATCGCCTTCCTGTTGCTTTTCACGCTGAAGATCTCACCAAACCCTTGAAGCATGCCTATAGGCTCGTCCAATTTAGTTGATAGTAAGATATTAATGTCATCTTCTCTTCCTAATTTGATCAGTGTGTCTTTCAGTTCATTTTCTTTACCTGAAATAGTTTTTTTTGTCTGATTATTATCATATCTTGGTTCTTGCATCATCAGCCTAAGGACGACTAATATATAATCTAAGACTAATAATCTTATCGGGTAAACACTGCTAAGACTATTTAGTTTATTACACCGCTATTAACAGTTAGATTTACATGTCTTACATAATGATATTTATCATAAGTTTATTTACACCTACGCATTACGAAGAGAATATTTTAGGCATTTAGTCCATCTTTACATATTTTATGTATAAGTCAAAAATCACAATTGAATTCAAGCGAAACCGGTAGATAATGTCTGTTAACGCATTATCTTAATATCAAACCAATCTGAAAGACACATCGCCGAAAATCAACAACCGCTTATAGGCTTAAGAATAAGATTGAAAATCAAATACATTTACTTATTTGTATGAGTCTTATCTTCTATTTGACAAAACAGATGATAGTATTAGATTACGATTAGTCTAGGAATTATCTCAATAGGAATTTTTACACGTGCACGTTGAGTGTTTTTTAATTTTGCCTCTTAAATTCGCCTGCGTCAATGTGTGTGTGTGTGTGTTGGGGTTTTTCCATCAGGAAATATAGCAATAAGTAGTCATTAAAGAACAGATAGGGAAACGTGGTTAAGCTGGTTACCAATTCTGGCACATGTATAGGTGTGATCATATTGAATCAAGGAAATTATTATCAAGTAGCTTTTAGAAATAAAAATTACCATTTAAGAGATAGAAGATCGGCGTTTCTGGAATTAAATACGTAGCTAATGCATACAGAGCGGCTATAGCAAGTCCAACATACGCAGACACAGCATAAGAAATGAACGGACCAATTGAAAAAGCAAATAACATGCCGAGAGAGTTGCAGAAAGCCGTTCCCACTAGCAATATTCCTCTTATTTTCGTTGACCTGAAAAAAAAACAGAGCAACTTTACCTAATAAATAATTAATTAATAAAATATATGATGGTACCATTGCAGAAGATGACGGAATAATCAATCATCACAGTGCGTTGTAGGAAACAGAACTCCCACACGGCATCATCATAAAAGACGACTAATATTGTTTTGTGGGGTTCTAGATAATATAATATCCCTTTAAGGAAGGAAGGTATATATACCCACATAGGGGTTTTCCAATATATTATCGGTGGTATTCCAGTTATACGAGTATTATTATTTCCTGTTCGATTTGGCGAAAGCTGCTGAACATCGTCGAGCAGTAAGAGTTCAAGTGACTGACAAAATTGAAATGAATTATGATACAAATGCAGTGATGGCCTCGAGGTTTAGGCGCGCGGTCGAGAATTTCGGCGGTCGCAGGTTCAAACCCCAGGCACACACCTCTGACTATTCGAAGTTATGTGTTTATTCACAATGAATTATCACTTGCTTTAACGGTGAAGGAAAACATCGTGATAAAACCTGCACACCTAAAAGTTCTTAGGAATTTCTTAGGTGTGTAGTCCGCCAACCCGCACTAGGCCAGCGTGGTGGACTAAGGCCTAAACCCTCTCAGTTGTAGAGGAGGCCCGTGCCCAGCAGTGGGACGTATTGGGGCTGATGATAATAATAATAAAATGATACAAATGATCCTGGTGTTGCAGCTAAACCTCAATAAAATTTATAAAGTGCAGCATTTTAAATTAAAATAAACATCGAAATTCACCATACTCACGATATCTCAGCTATATAAACATAGGTGATGATGAAGATGATGCCAGATGCCTGAGCAGTTACAACTCGTCCAATGTATATCATAGCTGCATTGACGGCCAGGGCTTGTAGTAGGAAACCCACCAGACCGAACGCAGCACCAAGCATGAGGCATGGTCTGCGTCCTTTGGCGTTTGACAAATATGCTGCGCTGTAAGGACCTGCAAAACGAGTGTTTTTGATATCAATTTATTCTAATACTGCCTGATTAAATAAATAATGTAAATGAACTCCAAATCATGATAATACCTTCGTTTAGCTTCTTATGATACCAGAATTTATGTTTCATCATCATCATCATCAGCCCATATACGTTTCACTACTGGGCACGGGCCTCCTCAACAACTGAGAGGGTTTAGGCCTCAGTCCACAACGCTGGCCTAGTGCGGGTTGGCGGATTTATGTTTATTTGAACTAATTAAGGACTTAAAGAACGTTAAACCTTTCTCCTTTTAGAGGATGGAAATGGGCTGCCCAAGTACGGAATAGTTTATATTTCACTCTTCAGAAGGCGTGCCCTACGCTGTCACATGGTTAGGCGCGCGCGAGCAAAATGCTCACACTACTTTAAAGTGTATTATTTACATATTTATTTCAGAAATTGTCATAAAAATCGAGGGGTATAAATAGAAACACATATATTTTGTATTAAAATATCTGTATTGTTAAAATTACACAACAGAAATACCACTTTAATTTGCAAACAAAATATTATCTAACTTTGGTTATTTACAGTCTTTGTCAAAAAAAAAGATGGGCTGATGATGATGATGATGATGATAAGTGATTTGTGTACTCTATTGTATAACACAAAAATCTGATACTCAAAATATCACTAATATTTTTTGTTGTAAAACTTTGGTTTTATTTTTTAACTTAAAAATTCAACCCAAAAATAGTATGTTACGCTTTTCACATCAGCACTCGATTACTTAGGTACTGCATTATTATTATTTTCGAATAATTATAAAATCTTCGAATAATTTTAAAATTTTCGAATTATTCGGGAACTTTTGAATAATTCGAATATTTGAATTATGCGATTCGAGTTTTGAATCGAATATTAATATTCGATTCGGGACGAATAATTCGCAAGTTCAAATTATTCGCACACCCCTATTGGTTCTCAGATATGCTTGAACGAGTTTTCTATTGACCTACTTGAAAAACTTACCAACAACACTAATGAAATTCAAAGAGGCTACTAACGAAGCTTCCGTCTCACTTAACGCTTCTGGTAGTGGTGTTTGTTTAGGGTCTTGCAACTTAATGATCACACTGCTTGGCCAGCCTCCTAGGTATCCGCAGAAAAACGTTCCTATATAGGCTGAAACCATATAAATACACTTAAACATGCACGCCTATAACATTGACAGCCCCGTGGCACAGTTCATTAGATACCAGCTTGAGAAACAAGCTGAGCTGAGACAAATGTTTGTGTGACACACAAGTAGGTATTCGGGTCCGGGTATTTGTGAGATCGAAAAGTCTTTCGTAGTTTCTGATACTCACGACACAAGACTTGTATCTTAGTGTGGGGTCAGAACTATTTACGTGATCGTAGAGTGTATTTATTTATCTATATCCATACTTCTATACTAATAAATAAAATTGGAGTGTCTGTTTTGTCTGTCTGTCGGCTAATCTCTGAAACGGGTAGACCAATTTTATCGGGACTTTCACTGGCAGATAGCTGATGTAATAAGGAATAACTTAGGGTAAAGAAATAAAAATAATAATTAAAGAAACGTCTATTAGGCGGAATGAAGTTCGCCGGGTCAGCTATAAATGCATATGGATGTATACACGGTACATATACCAAAATAACGTTTTTTTATCATTTTTGTCTGTCTGTGTCTGTTTGTTCCGGCTAATCTCTGAAACGGGTGGACCAATTTTAACAGGACTTTCACTGGCAGATACCTGATTTAATAAGGAGTAACTAAGGCTACTTTTAGTTTATAAATTTTATTATTAAAAATAAATTTTCCGCGCGGACGAAGTCGCGGGCACAGCTAGTTTATTTATAAGAAGTAGCATATTTGCACCCACCTTAAGCGCATTGTGCTATAAGGCCCACGTAACAGACCCTATTTTCAGACTTCATGCCGGTAACCATTTCTTAATGGAACAACCCATAAACGTTTGCACGACTAGGGAATTGAACCCGTGAGCTCTAGATCGGTCAGCATACGCTTGTAAGGCCACGAGGCACTTTAGTTTTCTTTATTATACAGCATAATTTATTGACATTGTCATGCTCATTATAGGCTTTCTGTCGGATGCAGTTGCAAAGCTACATTATAACAGCTTATGAAACTAAAGGCGGTGGGTTCGATCCCGCACCGGGGCAAATAGCTGTGTGTAATCCGCAAATATAAATAAATACACCCAAGAGTCACAACATAGTTCTGATCCCACACTACGATACAAGTCGTGTGTCGTGGGTATCAGAAACTACGAGCGACTTTTCGGTCTCAAAAACACCCAGACCCGAACGAAATATTTGTGGATCAACCCGCGACCTCTCGTTTCGCAAGCTGGAGTCCAGCCAACTGTGCCACGGGGCTGTTGAAATATATTTTTTGAGACTGAATATTTGTAAAAGCGATATGTCTCGATAGTTTCTGATATCCACGACACTTGTAGCTATCAAAGAAAAGACTTGCAAGTAAGTGTGGGGACAGAACTGTCTATGTGACTGTTAGAACTTAATTTAAGGAAAATACCGTCCATACTATAATGGTTCTGTTCCTATATTTGCGTATCATTAAAAGACCAATACTTACCTCCCACAGCCACTAGCAGTTGTTTCTTCACATAATCCGGCATACAAAACATATTTAAGAATAACCTCGTTTCAACTAATATATAACTCAATTATCACAACTGTAATATTCCGAATTAAATAAGATATTAATTTTCCTTTTCTTCTATCCAAACTTTTTTTATTCAATAATTACAAAATGAGAATATAGTCCGACTTCTATGCTACTCTATCAAAAATGTACTTATAATAGTACTAGCTAATCTACTATCTAGCAAGCAAATATTGTCAAAGTACAGCCTAAATCGTAAATTTTCGTTTGTCTTTTTCTTAAAATGTTATGCTAAAGCAATAGTACAATTTACCTTATGATATAAAGATATCCTAACCATATAAGTAAAGAAATGATGGCCTCGAGGTTTAGGCGCGCTGTCGGGAATTTCGGCGGTCGCAGGTACAAACCCCAGGCACACACCTCTGACTTTTCGAAGTTATGTGTGTATTCACAATGAATTATCACTTGCTTTAACGGTGAAGAAAAATAACGTGAGGAAATCTTTATATAGGGTCAAGTAATTTATTCATTTAAAAAATCTGAGTGCGGCAGTTAGTGCCGTAAGTTAGTTAAAGTTATACCTCTGTTAAGCTTTATGTTATAATTTTCTGTTAGGTACATTGACAGTACCAATTTATAGTGAAAGAGAAATAACAATTTTACAACGGTGAAGGAAAACATCGTGATAAAACCTCTGCACACCTAAAGGTTCTTAGGAATTTCTTAGGTGTGTAGTCCGCCAACCCGCACTAGGCCAGCGTGGTGGACTTAAGGCCTAAACCCTCTCAGTTGTAGAGGAGGCCCGTGTCCAGCAGTGGGACGTATTTGGGCTGATGATGATGAAATTTGACAGCTACATAACGCAGTTAGTTAGCCACCAGCCTGGGAAACCCGAAACGACACAAATGTGTGTGTAATCCACAAATATTTGTGTCAGGTCTGGGTGTTGGTGGGACTGAAGTTTCTCGTAATGTCTGATACCCACGACTCAAGACTTGAATTTATCGTGGAGTCAGAAATGTATGTGACTGTTGCGTGTTAATTAAGTGGTAAGTTAGATTTAAATGGACTGTAGACAATCTGTCACTTATCTGTACTGTTACTTATCTCGACACTATTACAGCCCATATATGTCCCACTGCTGGGCACAGATCTCATATACAATTGTGAGGGGTGAGAGCGGGCCTCATGCAAAGTGGTGCACTTAATACACTTAAGAAATTATTTGTGTAAAGTCTTAAGTGCACTACCCCTCAATGTTTTTACACCGTTAAAATGCGTGATTGTTAAATGTGAATGAATGATTATATTGATAATGATAATTGATAATAATAATGATGTATAATAATAATGCAATGGTTTTTGCATTGCTAAACTTTCGCCATTTCGATGACCCTTCAAAGTATTTAAAAGATAATTATCATCATCATCAGCCCATATACGTCCCACAGCTGGGCACGTGCCTGCTCTACAACTGAGAGGAGTTAGGCCTTAGTCCACCACGCTGGCCTAATGCAAGATGGCGGACTACACACCAAAGAAATTCCTAAGAACTTTTAGGCGTTCAGGTTTCATCACGATGTTTTTCTTCACCGTTAACGTACGTGATAATTCTTTGTGAATACACACATAACATCGTAAAGTCATAGATGTGTGCCTGGGGTTTGAACCCGCGACCGTCGAGAATCTCGAACGCGTGCCTAGGCCTCAAAGTCATCACGACTTATATAATTAAAAGATAATTATGCTTAAGCATATTAAAAACAGCGAGTTTTTCATAACTGAGCCTGTAATTAATTCGAGATTACAAAATCCTGCAAATGTAATACGTTTTATCAAAATCTAAATAAATAACGTCATTCCGGTTTAGTATACTCGTGCGAATCTACGTCTTAATCGTATCTTGTAGTAAGAAGAAAAAATCAGAAAATGTATTTCAGAAAAATAGAACCATACGTTAAGAGACAAGTTCTCATCACACTTTGCTGTAAGTTTTTGTTTTTTTATTTATGGATCCCATCTGATTTTTTTTTATTTTTATTTATTAATACTGCCAGTGACACCCCAAAATAGTAAGCATGGTGTTGTGCAAAGAAACGAGTTCTGAGAGAGGCCCATCTCTCGTTATTTGATACACTAATGCCGCTCTTCAATTTATAGTAATGTATTTGTTACCTTAAAAGTTTGAATTATCATAAAAATAATTATCGAAATTATTTAAACTGTGTTCCCTGATGGGGTAGGCAGAGATGCATTTCTGCACCCACATTTCGCCAGGTATGTATCAGCCCCACGTAATAGGGGAAAAGCCTATTGCCGTTTTTCGGACACATTACCTGACTCCGCGCTGCTACTGAGAATTTACTAATGGAAAAACCCAATAACACTTTGCCCGACCCAGGAATCGAACCCAGGACCTCTAGATCGCACGGCACATACTTGTGCCGCGAGCTCTGACCCCACATTAAGATACAAGTCTTGCGTCGTGGGTATCAGAAACCATGAGAGACTTTTGGTTTCACGAACACCCAGACTCGAAACAAATATTTGTGGAGACACACAAACATGCTAAGATCGAAACCACGGCCTCTCGTTTGAAAAGCTGATGTCTAGCTAAATGCGCCACAGAGCTGTCAAGTCTGGTGTTACGCTTTGGGTCTGAACCTACCACCGTCATATAACCTAAACCACTAAACCAACTGAGTTGAATTAGTGACATTTGAATGATTTTATTATGAAGCGACGCTTAATTAATTCAAAAGGCTTCTAGATAGAAACTGAAGTGGTCCATCCAACTAAAATGGGGTTAGAGTCCACAGTGCAATCACCCTGTGACCGCATATCTTTTTTTTATACTGGCACGGCAAAGTGACTCCACTGTACCTGATGGTAAGCACAGTGGAGTCCGAAAAAATAATACCGACCAGCGAGAAACGATATGGTCACCCGCTGGTCGACACTATTATGCCGGCCCGCACAAATGCTTCTTCACGCTTCGCTTAAAGGATTCAGGATCATAGGAAGGAGGGAACACGTGAGCCGGCAAACCATTCAAGTTAAAAACATGTCAAATACTATGTGATCTCGATGTAGATTAGGGCTAGACACTCCCCCGGAAAGGGCGTGTTATTGGGGGTTTTTAATTACTAAGTTGTCAACAGTATGGAGTCAGGAAAGACACACACTTTAAATATAAAAACTATATGTACATAATATACTCGAACATAATGAATTATTACGCACTTTAACCGCATAGGAACACATAGTAACTTAATAGGGAAAAAAACGGGCCAATCAAAAGGTTCTGCCCAAGGAAGTTCTTGGGTTGTCCACAAACGAAAATTATAGACTAAGGCCTGACCCTTCTAAATTGTAAGAGAACCTCGTGCCCAGCGTTCAGCCAAAGATTATGTATAATTTTAAGGTTTATGATTGGTGATATTGGTACACCAAACGATTATTTCATAAATTGTAAATACAAATGAAGGAAGTTTCGTTTTCAGTGAACGTAGGATTAATAATAATTGGATATTCGGTGTTCTGGACTGCACCTGTCATTCCAAAGCTGGAGAATATCGACGAAACACCTTTGGACCGTGTTTTGACTACAACAGAATCCTCATGGGTTGCATCGTGCATCTATTTTGGTTGTGCAGGTAGGTGGAATTCTTACTGAAACTCTTTAACGCCAACGGCCATTATGGCCCAATTGTTCATTGCAAGAGAAATCGAGTTGAAGAATTATTGTATTTTTCCGCCTTCGGATATAAATGTTAGAGCCATGCCGTAGTATTATGTATATAAGTGTTGAGTAACAAGAGAAGGATGTCTCTCGTCATTTGATGCCACTTGATTTTTTGGAAAACATCGTGCTTGCCACCAGGTGCTGTGATGTCACTTTATCTTACCTTTATAGGGAAAAACAATGCTTAACTGATGTATAAGGAATATTCAATTATTTGTCACTAGGCCAGCGTGGTGGACTAAGGCCTAAACCCTCTCAATAGTCTACAATTTGGATGGAGGCGCGTGCCTTGCAGTGGAACATATAGTAACGGCTGATAATGATGTATGAGAGATTTACATTTTCTGCCAACATCATTTAGGAAGTAAATAAACGATCTCTTTTCAGGAGCATATATATCTGCATACCTATCAAACTACATCGGCCGTCGTCCCTGTCTCATCCTCGGCGGGATTCTGAACATAATCTCCAACATTATCCTGACCTTCCCTACCTGTCTCGGCATGATATACGTAGGAAGGTTTCTCGTCGGGGTCACATTAACCTTTCAGATGCTTCCATCGCTCATATACCTCGGGGAGATAGCGTTAGTATCCTTGAATTTTATTCAAACATATTATATGTAGTAAAATAGCGGACGAAACAATGACAAAAAAATTAAGAGATAAAAATTACATTAAGCTTATGACTGCGACTACCATTTTCCTTGTTATACTTGTTGTTACCAACGGAACGAATCGAGCATATTTTGAAATTGGTATGACAAATTGACCCCACTTTTTTATCGAGGTGAAAGCTAATTATGGCTCTACTTCACACCAGTCTTCAGACCAGCGCGTGATGACGTCATATCCTCGCAAACGTTCATGACGGGCTGGGTCCCTAACACAAAATCCCTACCACAACATTCCGACCAAAACCTCCAGGAGCCATCTTCGCGCCAGAGAGGGCGGCCACGTTGTGTGGACTAGAGGCGTCCACAATTGATCCACAGCCACCCAAAATTTCCCACATTAGCATCAAATGGTTATTGCAGTTCTATCTAAGCAAGAAAAGGCTACACTCTCGTACTAGTCGACACAATTATCATCGGTCTATGAGTAAGATGATACACAGTATGATAAGTTACTAAGCTGTCTGTAAGGCAGTGGTAAGGTTCGATTCTAGCCAACCGCTGCTGATGTGTGAGTGAACCGACGATTTGATGGGTCATAATATATATTTATTTATTTTGTTTATGTTCATTATATCTATTGTGTTATTATGACAAATTTAGGTCCCCTTAGATCCGCTGAGCTTCATTGCTCAGCGTCAATACTGTGCGTGCCGCTGTTGATCCTGGAGCACAGGAGTTACAGTGGCGGGTGTGTGGTGGGATAGGGCCAAATATCTATTGTGTTAACCACGTTATTTTGTTTGGGTTGTTGGATGTGACACACTTAAAAAAATCTCATAAACACTAAGGTATGTTTGTTGTCTCATAATATTTTCCTTCACCTATGTATTGCGTTACAATTTATTGGACTAGTAATTGGCAATGTTAACTATTTTCAGGTCTCCTGACATCCGAGGTATGTTAATGTCAACGACAGGTATTTTCCAATCTCTGGGAGGCTTCTTGGTTTACTGCGTGGGTCCTTTCGTTTCATACCGAGGAATCGGATATTTGATTATGGGAGTGTCGGCTCTTAGCTCGTTTGTCAACTATTTTCTACCTGAATCTCCTTTGTATCATATGATGAAAGGTAAGACATTTTTTTTATTTGGGATTGCCACTTAGAAACTGAACTAGTAATGCATAAATAATGAATTAATTGTTGCTGTAGAATTCTAATACTAACGTAGTGATCCGGTGACAACTTGAATGCCTCATGTAAGTTCTGTCTGTTTATGAAAACCCTAATATAGTAAAAATTAGCCTAAGATTGTATACCTTCGAAATTATTAACTGCAACATCTTCTTTCACGTTTTAATGTATTTGAAGGTGACGAAGAAGCAGCGAAAGAATCTCTCCGCATATTAGGCCGAGATCAGAACATTGATAAAGAACTGAAGAATATGATGAATCAAGCATTAGAAACGGAAAATAAGGTTTATATCTGGAAGGAGCTTTTTACGGAAAGACGGAACAAAAGAGCCCTATTTATTACCATTCCATTGTTCATATCACAGCAATCCAGTGGAGTGATTGCCATTGGGTTTTTTGCTACAACCATGTTCAAAAGTGCGGGATCGTCTTTACCACCTCACATAGCAACTATTATTGTTGGAGCGACTTCATTAATAAGTTCTATATTTTCACCAATGTTTATTGATAAATGTGGTAGAAAGATATTACTGATTGCTTCAACTGCTGGATGCTGCATAGCTATGGTTTGTACTCTTTATGATATTTTATTCCTATCTTTTTTATTAGGACTTTCCCTGTGATTTTTTGTCTGAGATTTAATCTCATGGGTGATAATACTTTACATACAGAGTTTCTTTTTATTATTTTAGAACATTAGTTTTTTTTTTATTCATCATGCAATGGAGAGAGGAGAGATATGTATGCGGTCTTTTTTTTCACAGACAATTTTAGGGGTATATTTCTATTTGGACAAAATAGGAAACCTGACAGTTATATCGCTTGGATGGCTTCCTCTGGTCTGCATGATATCATCTTTATTCTTCTATAGTATAGGTGAGTAGGGTACTTTGTTGGTATTATATCTTATCCTATTTTACTAAATTTTTATTTACTGTGAGTCCACTTATTTATGGAATCATATTCACTAGTCTGATATATGTTAATTTAGTCACTTGATTGTTAAATAAATTTAAAGCAGAAAACATAAATATTACGGCACGACAACAACTATTACAATAATTTGTAGTAATAATTTTTTTTGATTTTTCTTATCAAAAATATATTTGTGTAAGTATTTGGCTTATACTCGGTTTTACTTAATTTTTGTTTGTTTTTATTATTGCTTTTTAGATTTCCATTTCTTTTTTTATTTACGTAACCATGGAGACCACCTCTTTTTTTAATTCACATTTATTTTCTGGGTTGTCTGGAAGAGATCGCTAATAGCGATAAGAGCGCCCTTTGTAGCACAATAGTTTATAGCTTAGCATTGTTTTATATTTTGTTTCTGTCTATGTGGTGATAATTAAAGCATATAAAATAAAATAAATTAATATTACCCTCTACTTTCTTTACAGGACTCAGCATTATACCCGGAACACTAGCAGGCGAAATGTACACTCCAAAAGTTCGAGGGATTGGTTTTTTTATTTCCTTATGTTCTGGATTTGCTTCAGGAGTCACCAGTACTACAATTTTTGGATACATTGTAGAGTTTGTCGGTATTTACGCCACCTTCTGGATGTTCGCAGTTGTTGATTTGATTGCATTTCTTTTTGTTATCATATTCGTGCCTGAGACGAAGGGCAAGACTTTAAACGAAATTGGGAAAATGATGGACGATTAAACAAAAATAATGTCGATCAAAAATATGTAGGTAAATATAGTTTTGTATAATGGAACATTTATAACCGTCAAATACTGCATTTACTGGCAGATAAACTCAAAAAGGGATATAAAGTGGCCAAATGGAGCTACATACGCAAAGTGATTTAAAAAAAAATTCAATCTGCCAAAAAATATGCTCAAGAATAAATTAACCCATACAAAATTACCCTGCATTCATCATCGTCATCATCATCAGCCCATATACGTCCCACTGCTGGACACGGGCCTCCTCTACCATTGAGAGGGTTTAGGCCTTAGTCCACCACGCTGGCCTAGTGCGGGTTGGCAGACTACACACCTAATAAATTCCTACGAACTTTTAGGTGTGCAGGTTTCATCACGATGTTTTCCTTCACCGTTAAAGTACGTGATAATTCATTGTAATGTCGTGATGGCCTCGAGGTTTGGGCACGCGGTCGAGAATCTCGACGGTCGCGGGTTCAAACCCCAGGCACACACCTCTGACTTTTCGAAGTTATGTGTGTATTCACAATGAATTACCCTGCATTATACACATGTAATGGATCTATTTGCACAACTTTAAAACTGTAAAGGCCCTAATTGTAATGATATTTTTGTATTATTACATTTTAAAATATAATAGTAGTTTGACGTGTGTAAAAATTGAACTAAACTGTTGTTGCTGCTGCATTTATTTATCTGTAATACCTTGACTTGGACGTTCGATATTTTGAGGTCCTAATATACAAATATATACTCCATGCGAAGCGGACAGAAAGAAGAAGAAAAAAAGTGCAAACAACATTTTAAAAAACGGGACAAGTGCAAGTTGAACTCGCGTCAAGTTTTTTTTTAAATCGACGCAAATTTTTGTTTATGGTAACTAAAAAAGTGTGAATGGTCCTTTATTAAATACCAGGTAAAACCAAGGAGTTTAAAAATAAATTTCTGAACGCACGCATAAATATTTGACAACTAACAAATATGTCACTCCCTTTTCATTACTGATTATTCTACATTTTAAAATGTAAAATGCGCAATTGTTCGAATATTGTGGATATATGTTGTCGATTCAAAACCTTTATTTAAATACGTTCATTAATATGAGGGGACCATTAACCGTATTGGCGGGATAAACATAAAATGTTTGACGTACGCGACGCGTACGCCAAAATAGCCCGCAGATAGCAGATTTTTCCCGACTTACTTGACAATTATCGTTATATTTTGGACAATTCACACACTATCTTTAAAAAGTATAGCCTATGTGTTATTCTGATGTATAAGCTATATTATTGTAAACTTTCATTACAATCCATTCGGTAGTTTTTGCGTGAAAGAGCAACAAATATCCAGACATCCAGACATCCATACATTATTACAAACTTTCGCGTTTATAATATTAGTAAGACTAGTAAGATTCATCTACAAACCGATTCAACATTCCCTCACACATTCCAATTTCGAACTGCAAATGTAAGTTGGTACGCACAATATTGAGTGATTTACCATGTTATTTTAAAATCATGGACTTCTCATAGGTTTTCCTATTAATTTATAAGTAGGAAACTAATTTCTGTATTATTATTTTTCAAAATTTAGTTCAGTAGTTTCGGAGATAAGGGGTGGATGGTCAAATTTCATCTATTTTCTTGAATAAATTAGAAACTATTTATTATAAAATTACAAAAAATGCATTTAAGATCTTCACAATAAGATCTTCCATTTGATATGTGACACGATGGACTTTTCAATTATTTTTTTCCACCTTCCCCCCAAAAAAATCCATTGCGGAATTTTGGTCATATTTACAGACTCCTTGCTACGTGCTATTAAGAATTTCCTTGTGAAACCACCACGAGGCAGTCAGGTAATAAATAAAAGTCACTAATTATACTATTGAGTATATAATTAAAATATGAATAATTATTAGAAACATTCACAAACAAACAATAAAAGGATACTAAAACATCATACACTAATATTTAACAATAAGACTAGTCGTTTCTGTAAACAATTACGCATTTTAATCTGTTCATCATAGCAATCAAATCTTTACTTTGTTATTGTAATGATCAGAATATTGTAAAAACTACTAAGTAGTAATATATATTTTTGTATAAATATAAAGATTGCGTATACATACATTTTTAATGCCTAACACAATTCATATTTCGAAGTTCTACCTGCATATAACTGTGCCGAAAACTATGCTCTTTTTAAAAAAGATATCACCTTAATATTATGTTTAAAAAAATCCCCTGCAACTATAATCATCTACTTAACATCTTTTGGATCTCTAACAAACTTTTGCCTTTAGTTTCTGGCACAAAAACGACGGTGAAGGCGAAAGCGAGAAAACAGACGAGTGCGTAGATCCAGAAAGTGGTGTAACTGCCAAGACCGTTCAACATAGTAGTGTAAGTGCTGGAAACGATGAAGCCGACGACCCAACTGACGGTGACGGTGAAGACAGAACCAGGACCGCGGACTCTCGAGTCGAACATTTCACCGGTAAGCGTTCCAGGAATAATTCCGTATCCTGTAAAAGAATTGCTGAAGTGATATTTCTAAACTAAACGTTAATATGGTATTAAAAACCTAAATACAATGATAGATGTAAACAATACTCTGGAAAAATTGGCACCATCGACTTACAGATGACAAAGTGAATTTTATAGGAGAAAAATCTTAATGTTTTCTGCAGCTCTGATCAGGTGGCTGCAGTGCACTAGGCTTGTCATGTTTGCATTACCAATGAAATACTGTGTCATTTCATTTTGATAGTTTGCAACAGCGGTTACTTAGGAGAATAAGGCGGAATGTTACTTACCGAAGTTATAAAACATTAGGTAGCTGATAAGCGAAACCAACGGCAGCCACTGAATAGATTCTATTGATGGGTGTTCAATGTGGTCTAAATAGAAATAGGTTCCCAGCACCGTCTAGAAGTACAAAAAACTTAACTGAATTCAATCAAATTTTTTTAGTATTTTCATCATACAGTATAATATGTCTATACAAAGAAATAAAATATTATTTGAGCAGGCTGGTAACTTAATGATAATTGATTAGATTTTAATATATGATTTTAATTATTCAGAGTAGACTTAACACTTGAGGCTGTCGTTAATTCTGGTAAAGTAAATTCAGATAAAAGGGTAATTGTGCTTGGTGAAAATATGAGCTGAGCACGGGCCTCCCCTACAACTAAGAGGGTTTTAGGCCACAGTCCACTACGCTGGCCTAGTGCGGGTTGGCGGACTACACACCTAAGAACTTTTTAGGTGTACAAGTTTTATCACGATGTTTTCCTTCACCGTTAAAGCAGGTGATAATTCATTGTGAATACACACATAACTTCGAAAAGTCAGAGGTGTGTGCCTGGGGTTTGATCCTGCGACCGCCGAAATTCTCGACCGCGCGCCTAAACCTCGAGGCCATCACTGCTTCACAAACTGTTGTAATACTGCAACTACGTTACATAATCAACACCTTTCTTTAGCAATCAATTGTGTTATTTTCTATTAACTACAACATTCGTACTTAAAAAGAATAAGGTAATATACTTTTAAAAATTTCTATATACTTTTTATCTCCCTAATATGATAACATAAGGAAAAATATTGACTATTTAAATGTTTATCTTTTAATCTTTTCCTTACTTAATTGCCTAATAATAAAGTGAACTCACCAAACTCACGCCGCAAGCTGCAGTAGTGATCAGCAAAAGTATCTTCCTGCCGGCTCTCTCAATGAATAGCGGTGTGATACATCCGGATACTACCTGTGTTACCCCAATAATAATAGTAGACACGTGAGATTCTAGTGATGACGACACCAAATTGAAGATCGATGTGGCGAAAAGAAGTACTATCATCACACCGCTCATCTGCTGCATCGACATTAGGGTCACAGTGATGATCATGGCCTTCCTGTTACTCTTTACGCTAAAGATTTCACCCCACGCTTTAAGCACTCCAATAGGCTCTTCTAATTTTGTCGTTAGTAAGTCTTTTATGTCATGTTCTCTTCCTAGTTTGACCAGTGAATTTTTGAATTCATCCTCGTTGCCTGAAATTGAAATGTCTGCATTAGTCATCATCATCATCATCAGCCCAAACACGTCCCACTGCTGGGCACGGGCCTCCTCTACAACTGAGAGGGTTTAGGCCTTAGACTGCATAAGTACTTGGTTTTTAATTCAATAGTTTAAGTTGTATTGCTAAAAGACACTGATAAAAGACTATACAAACCTTGCTTTTGAATGTTTTTCGACTAGACATTGGTTGATTTCCGCTAGTTTTTTTTGTTTTTAATAAGTCTATGACCTGTCCTTCAAATTTAATAATTTATTTATATTATAAGACAACAAAAAAAACAAAGAATGATTAAGAACTTTTGATACGATACAGTGCTGATAATGTTAATATATTTAATATAACAGCCATATCAAACTTAAATACAGGTAAAATAAGATTCAAGAATTAGTAAATAAAAAAGTTACCTTTCAAAAGATAGAAGATCGGTGTTTCCGGCATGAACAATGTAGCAATTGCAAACAAAGTTACTAGGGCGACGCCAATGTATGCAGTCGCAGCATACGACACGTACGGACCAACGGAATAAGCAAACAACATGCCCAGGGAATTAACAAAACCCGTTCCCACTAACAATATTCCTCGTATGTTCGTTGATCTGAAAAAAATAATACAAAGAGTGATACTAGATAAAGAAGTATCAGAACAAGGTACAATAGGTAAAGATAAACAAATAATAAATATATAATAATACACCCAACAGTCACATACATAGTTCTGATCCCACACTAAGATACAAGTCTTGTGTCGTGGCTATCAGAAACTACGAGAGACTTTTCGGTCTCACAAACACTCAGACCCGAAACAAATATTTGTGGATCACACAAAGATTTGTCCCGGTGCGGGGATCGAACCCGCGGCCTCTCGTTTCGCAAGCTGGTGTCTAGCCAACTGCGCCACGGGGCTGTCAAAAAAGAAATAATTGACTGAAAATTTTAGTGACTTGTTGGGTAGCAAGGTCCACTTAATGAGTGTCGAAGGAGGGGATTAGCTGGGCTTTACATATACATATGAAGAAAACATCATGATTTTGTAGAATTATAATAATTAATCTTTACACGCTAGTCGTACGCAGTATACTTTTTTTTCACTTATTTTTATTTATTTATTACAGTTAATAATAAAAATAATTGGAACCTAGTATGCCGTGCTCGCATAAAAATAAAATACTTCTGGAATTGGAGATCCATAATTTGGTTAACAGGTATAGAGAAAGTAAGTAAGTCGATATTGACATTATTTGCTTGTGACAAAATGGCGATGGCTCACGTAAATTTTATAACAACATTTACAGCGAAACAACCATGTACTGTATATCTAATCTTATTTATAATTATTATTTGAAATGCCGTTATAAATTATAATTATTGATAACATCATATCAAAATTTATGAGAGGGAAATCTAAATTGTTTATCAGTTTACCATTCGCCTTCACTAACATTAATTATAAAACTATATTCTTGTGAAATAAATATTTAAAATAAAATAAAAAATCATTTATAATTTAATAATAATTCATAAAATAGAGAACAGTTCACAATTCAGGTACAAATTTCAGTAGATCCTTAGGATGTAGATACTTTTACAGATATAGGGAAGGAAAAATTATGTCAGCGATGGAACCCAGGTCCCTATGGAAGTCATTGGGAGGGGCCTATGTTCAGCAGTGGACTTCCTGTAGCTGTTCGATGGATGAAACCTAAATGATTGGTTAACATCAATAACATTTTCACATGTTTCACCCGTCGTCGACACTGAGCCCAAATTTAAATTGCTTAGTAACCACTAAAAATCCAAACTATTTATTTTTTTATTAATAATTTTCAACCCATAAAAACTGAAGAAATATACTACAGCAGCACTTTTCAGCTAAATATTTACGGAAGTAATAAATTCGCATACTCACGATATCTCAGCTATATAAACAAAGTTGATGATGAAGATGATGCCAGATGCCTGGCCGACTATCACTCTTCCCACGTAAATCATGGCTATATTGACGGCCAGGGCTTTCAGTAGGAAACCCACCAGACCGAACGCAGCACCAAGCATGAGGCATGGTCTGCGACCTTTGGCGTTTGACAAATATGCCGCGATGAATGGACCTGCGCACAGTAAGGATATAAAATGCTTGTTTAGCTTATGTTTTATATGCCGCGTACATGAACTACCAAGTCAGCAACGTGAATTGAGTAATATTTTATAGAGGTTTTCTACGTCGCAGCCCAGCCAATTAAGGCAAGACCCTCGGTCCTGGATAAGACCAGGACGCCTTACCCGAGATCGACAGTGGATAAGATTTACCTAAATCTGCCCGACGGCAATGTTTATCACGCCGAGCCCGTCCATAGTCATCCACAATGCTTTCTGCTATTCAGAGGGCATGTTGAAAACTTAACCTCACTGGTTTTGGTCCACGTCGTTTCCGAGATCTCCCTTATTGGGAACTTCCCCTATCTGCCACCCAGGGGACGCGACCGAGGTAAGACCAGGAACTCCACACGGTAAAAATATTTCGAGTTGTCCACTATAGATGCTAGTTCAGGTGAGTTGGAATGGTAGAGAGTGGGATAAAAAAATACTTACCAACCAAACCAAGGAAGATCAAAGAGCCTACTAGCGAAGCTTCCGTCTCACTTACTGGTTCAGGTAAAGGAGTTTGCTCAGGGTCTTGCAGCTTAATGATTACATCAGTCGGCCATCCTCCGATATATCCACAGAAAAACTGGCCGAGATAGGCTGAAACAATAATCATTACATATGTTCGGTATTTATGATTGTATTTTTAGCATACATTTGCAACCCATCATAGTGTAAATTAACCATGAGAGATAGTCAAACCCTCAATTTATCCTGAATTTTACCTGCCTGATGTTTCTCCACACTACAATGGAGACTAGGCATATGAATCTACCGACTTGCCTCAATGTGTTTGACTTAATACTGATTCTTCACAACCTATACCCAAAAGTCTCCTTGCCCAATAGTGCAGAGATACCTTATAGTTACTATTCAACAAAAAAAATATTCAAATCGAACCAGAATTACCTGAGATTTAAGTAATTATTATTATTAAACCAAAACACTTCAGCTTTATATTTATTAGTATAGTTATAAATATATATCATCAGCCAAAAATCGCCCAATGCTAGACATATTCGATACGACATATTCGTGCGTCACAATTTAAATCTACCCACTAAATAGCAGTCTTCCGTCCTTCGCGAAGGATTGGGGAAATCCAATCCTGATTGGACACGAAAGGACACGTGTTAAGAGATAATAATAGTTTGTGCATGGAGATAATCAACAAATACTCCAGAAATCAATATTATGGGATCTAAGTCCTTGCTAACATTAACATTTTTCACTTGACTTCCGCGTTGATACCACGACATTAAAGATTACACGTAATAGGCCACTAATCTCTTCAAAGATTAGTAATCTGTACTTTGGTTTGATATAGACAGTATCTGGGGCCACGGCAGTCCCCCCGCAAAGTCGAGCAAAAAAGCGGCATGGCCCTACTATACTTTTCTCGAAACAGTTCAGGCCATTTTCGACACCCCTATAACTACGTTGTGGATTAAATATACAATTCAATTACAATATGGATAAGGAGAACTAAAATGCGTACATTAATTATCAAAATATCCTGAACTTAAACAGTATTTGCTAACATGTATCAAGTAACTTCGAAAAACGTTCTGGAATTTGGATTAATAATTAATATTAAAGGAATCCTCTGTAAATGAGACAGATATTTACACTTGGATATTTGAGACACTAGGTAATGAACACCTTTGTTAGTGAGACAAATTTTCAAGTCCCTTGATGTCTCACTTAACCAGGTTTCACTGCATAAGGATCTATTGCGTGCATATCATTACAGTTAAGATTAAAATATATTTAATACATTTACTTCCACAAATCATTATTAATATCATAAATTGTATTAATTATTATTATTATAGCCATAAGGTTGATATATTTCTAAACTCTTTGCTGTTTTGTGCCACGACTAAACTTAATTTTTTTTTTACTTTTGTTTCAAATTTAACATATGCTTAAATAAAGAATATGCATTATCATCATGCTGGGCATAGCCTTCCCCAAATAATACTATATACTATATTTCTCACTTATACGAAATAATAATATAAGTAGTACAAAAGACTGCCTCGTGGTATCGCGGTACAAGTATGTGCCGTGCGATCAAGAAGTCCTGAGTTCGATTCCCAGGTCGGGCAAAGTGTTATTGGGTTTTTCCATTAGGAAATTCTCGGTAACAGCACGGAGTCTGGAAATGTGCCCGAAAAACGGCAATAGGCTCGCCCCCTATTACGTGGGACTGATACATACCTGGCGAAATGTGGGTGTAGAAATGCACCTCTGCCACCCCTTCGGGGAATACAGGCGTGAGTTTATGTATATATGCAGTACAAAATAATATTCAGCCTAATGTTTCTATGTAAATATAATGTGCTAAATCCTATCAAAACCGGGATGTAGGCTTCTATTATAAACTGTTTCCGTCGGTCTTCTTGATATTATAATGTTAGTACCTGGATGACCGAGCTTTGCTCGGTTTTTTTTTTTTTAAATTGTGTTTTTTGGAAATTATATTTAAGTACGAATTACTAATAAAATGATGAAATATGAATAATGTTACTTAACAACGCCATCTGCTGTTGTGTCGTTAAAGCAATTAGTTGCTCACAAAAAATAGTATTATTATTCGCCAATAGATGTCAGGAAGAGTCATATTTTTCAGTTGAGACTACTCAAACGCCTCCTTTTTTTTCTTCCAAATAACATTTTCTAAAAATGATTCCTAGCTAGATCGATTTATCGCCCCTGAAATCCACTATATACTAAATTTTATGAAAATCGTTGGAGCCGATTCCGAGATTCCAATTATATATATATATACAAGAATTGCTCATTTAAAGATATAAGATAATACTCGTGTGTACTACGAATAGTAATGAAATTTTGCCTTAATATATGCCTCGTCTTTCCTATGGTCCCGAGGTGAATTTCTGGGTAGGGCATTTTATTGCGTTTTCCGTTTACCGATATACCATCAAGTAAGCCCAAATCTTTAAATAAGATTAGAAATTTAAAAAACCCCCGTGACAAAAAACCTAAGTTCTCTTTAAAAAGTAAAAAATAATAAAAAAAACTCAATTTTAAAGTACATTATAAGTATTTATTAATAATTCTAAAAAAAATACGTCGCGTTGGGGGACCGCGCCAAATTATTTATTATCTACGACTTGTTACTTGTATTGTCTTAATTTAAGATAGGTATTCTAAGATTGACTTTTTTTTTATTTTTTTTACATTTTAACAGGAACTTAGGTCTTTGTGTCGAGGGTTTGTTGAGTTTTTAATGTTTTTCTTTTTACTTTTTAGAGGGAACTTAGGTTGTGTCGGGGGTTAAAAAGAACATCTACAACCATTCGGTATTTAAATTCTAAATTTTTTATACAATAATATACTTACCGCCTGCTGCCACTAGCCCTTGCGCCTTCAGATAACCAGGTATTCCTATCATTTTGAAGAATAACACTTTAAAACACAAACGATTACTGCACAAAAAGGAATAATTCCTTAATTAAAACTTGGATATTTTTCGACACTAGGTCAAGCTTTTAGCGATCATCGCCGGAAGCAACTGTTAGGCTGGAAAGTTAGATTTTATATGAATCCGAGTTAATTATCTTTCAATAAATCAATAGTACTGATAAATGACTAGAGTATTTTTATCATATATGAAGCTCTAGTATTATCATCATTTACACACATAGTCATTTAATTAGCTTCATACATACACGAGTAGGCCGTCAAATATTAGATTTTTTTACAAAGTCATGTTATTAGATTAGAAAAAAAGTATCTTTAATGTAGGTATCTAGTAGGTATTAAATGTTTTTGACGCTTTATTGAACGCATTATCATTTTTGTTGGAAAGCGTTTATCGACGTGATAAGCAATTTAGCGTAGTTAAGGTCGCTTGGATTTTTATAGGCGTAGGTTTATTGTATCAAACGAGCTAGGAGATCAACATCTAGAGCATTTTCAGTAAACCTTGCTGATCTATACCTACTAATATATAAAGCTGAAGAGTTTGTTTGTTTGTTTGGTTGAACGCGCTAATCTCAGGACCAGTAGGTCCGATTTGATTAATTATTTCAGCGTTAGAAAGGCCCATTTATCGAGGAAGGCTATAGGCTATATAACATCACGCTACGACCAATAGGAGCGGAGCACCAATAAATAATGATTCAAAATCGGGGGTATTTTTTTCCTTTTTAGAACTTCCGCTGCGTGCGCTGCGGAAACGGTTAAAGTTTTGCCAAAATAATGTATGACAAAATTGTTCCCCTTTAAAAGTTCTAAAAAAAGTCCGCGACAGCATATGTCTATCTTTTAAGGTTGGCTCACTATAACCTTTTTTATGCTAACCAAATTTGTTCTAAAATAAATAAATTTTTGTGAAGGTGTTTTTATAAAGATGTTATTAATCCTTATCCAAATAAATACTTTATTCATCACAAGTATTTAATTTGCCCTTTACATCATTTGATTTCAATGAGTATCTTAGAAAATATCGCAGTTTTAAAATAACACCGCAGCGAAAAAATTATCAAGCGCGCAATTATGATGTACGAGTACAAGGCGCCGGCCGGCCGGTGCGCGACGCGGCGGTTCACGTCTAAATAGACGGTTAAATAACCGATATGAATGATTTTTTGGTATGGACATAAATAGGACTCTGGAGTAAAATAGACTACTATTTTCTTTCTGAAACCAACCCTGAAGTCTACGCGGACGGAGTCGCGAGCAAAAGCTAGTATATGATAAATCAAGATATGTATTGTATTGAAATGAAATAATATTTATTGAATATATTAAATGTCAAATACATCACATTAGATTCTGTCATATCAAAATTTAGTGTACGCGTACATGAAATGGATCTATTTGCATTACTTTAAACAGTGTAAAGGCCCTAATTATAATGATTTTTTTGTATTATTAAGTTTTAAAATATAACGTTTGACGTGTTAAAAAAAAAAAAAATAACTGGAGTGTTGTCTGCTGCGTTTGTTTATCTTTCTATCTGTCGACTTGGACGTTCAATATTTTGAGCTCTTAATATTCTGTATTAACCGAGGGGGCATACCACACGAAACGGACAGGTAAAAGAAGAGAAAACTCCCGGCTCCTAATCCACTTGTACGTTCATTATAGAACTTAGCAAGAATGTTCTACACAATATAAGTATAAATCGCATTTTTTTAATAAAAAAAAATCCTATTCAAAAATGCAATTAAAAAAAACATTAAATGAATTATTAAATCCAGTGGTTTTAATTATTTTTATCTAATAATTTAATGACCTTGTAATCGGTTTTGAAGTACCTATACTGCATTCTAACCGATTGGTCAAAATTTCATAGTCCCTTAAACTCGCTTCCCCTGAGTGGGCCGACAGGTCCACTGTTGGCGCAGTCAGAAAAGATTGCTCCAGAGTCAGCGTTTGGCGTTGATATTTTTGTGTAAGGCGTACAGAACTGTTAGTACTGAAGCTTTACCTGTTCTTGCGGGTGTACTTTCAGCAAGTAAAATATTGATAAAGATTTTCTTCCATCGTGCGACCTTTTAAAAATTACTCGATTGTTTAAACCATACTCCGAGACTTACTTACAGTTAATAGAAGAATGGCAAAATCTATGGAATTTCTCTATGAAGGGACGCCATCTTTATCAATATTTTCCTTCGGTCAGCGATCGTTGGCAAAAACTTGGCTTGAGATTGATAATTACGTGTCGCAATTTCCAACGGCTCACGGCCATTTCCGTAGCAAATTATTCTCATTTACGTTGATTGATTCTCCTGTGTCAATGCTCAACACATGATCGCGAAAATGAACAGTCCGCACATCATGTCCTTTGGGAGTGCAATCTTTAGTGGAATGAGCGTAACAATATGCTCAATAGTATGCACGTGACGTCTGGTGTTGTTTCCGAAGAATTTCCTTGCTATTCAGCGTATTTGCCGTGCCTATTATTGGAAATCAACTTTACAGCTCAAACTTTAGGTTCCATTTATTTAAAGATGAAATATTACCTATATAGTTATTTACCAGTGGTGCGTTAATTGCATCTTATTTTAATTCAAATTCAAATTCAAATTCAAAATATTTTATTGTGGTACATAGGTGAAGAAGAAGGTGTTACATTGGCTTATTTAGTACAGCTATGACCCACCATATTGGCATACAATAGTTTAGGATACACTTTTTCAAAAAACACAACAAAATAAATTAAAAATATAAGACACACAACAAAAAAAAAAAAAAACAAAACTACATATCCAAAACCAAAAATAAAAAAATAATACAATAAAATAAGCAAAATTTACAATTATTCTTATCGTTTAAATAGTCATTTAAATTATAGTAGCATTTACTAATTAAAAATCTAAACAAATTGCTCTTATAGTTATTTATCTCATCTAAATCTCTGATTGACTCTGGTAATTTATTATAGATCTGGGGAATTACATGGAGTACGCTCTTGTGAAATAAAGCAGTTTTGTGGGCTCCATATGTCATTTTGTCTCTGTGTCTGGCTCGACTGCTATGTTTATATAGGTGAGAGTGTGTCTTAGCAAAAATAGCACATTCATAAATATACATAGAGGGTAGCGGTAATATTTTCAATTCTTTAAAGTATGGAATACAAGAGGTAGTTGCATCAATGTTAACCATAGATCTAATACACCTCTTCTGAGCTTTAAAAGTGTGTGGAATTGCCCCAAAATATCACACCATACCTCAAAATAGAGGCAACGTGTCCGTGGTAAGCGCAGAGGACTGCAGATTTATCGGATATTTTGCGTAGATTGTAGAGAGCGTATGATTGCTGGTTAAGACGTCTGCATACAAAATCTACATGTCTTTTCCAATTTAGCTTTTTATCAATATAGAGGCCTAAAAATTTTATTTCATCTATTTCCTCAATGGCAGTATTTTGGAATGTTATGTTTAAATTAGCTCTTGTTTTATCCCTTTGTCTGAAGTTCATAATTTTAGTTTTTGCCACATTTAGTTTTAAATTATTTGAGGAAAGCCAGTCGGTTTTATTAATTAAAAAAGTGTTAATCTACTTATTTATATTCGTCTGTACTTGGTTGCCCGTAAATAAAACTGTGCTATCATCGGCAAAAAGTGTGATATGATGATTAGTTGTATACGGTAGCTTATTAATGTATACAAGAAAGAGTTTAAAAAATATAAAAAAGTGTAAAATGGACGATTCAAAAGAACTTGTAAAAGTCTATTTGAATAAAGATAATTTGACTTTGACTTTGACTTTGAGTAAAGGACCTAACACGCTACCTTGTGGCACACCAAAGTAAATATTGCTGTACTGTGATTCATAAATAATTTCTTTTTTTAGTACTGGACACACTCTGCTTATTTGAGTAGCTTGCTGTCTACCCGTTAAATATGATTTAATTAAATTATTTACATTTCCTCTAATACTGTAATTGTCTAATCTTTTAAGCAAAGTATCATGGTGAACGTGGTCGAATGCTTTTGTCATATCTAAGTATAGAGCTACTGACGATTTTCGTTTGTCTAAATTGGTGATGATAGTATTAATGAAATTGTAAATAGCTGCATTAATTGATTTTGTTTTACGGAATCCGTACTGTTCGGTTGCTAAAATATTGTTAGTTTCAAGAAAAGAATATAAGGAAGAATATAGAACCTTTTCATACACTTTCGCAAGGATAGGTATTAGTGCTATGGGTCTGTAACAATTTAAATCTTGAGTGTCTCCCTTCTTGAACACAGGTTTAATAATAGTAAACTTTAGCTTATCTGGAAATATACCGTATTCTATGCTAAGGTTAATGGTGTAACATAAAATTGGGGAGATAATATGTGCAACGTCTTTTATAACCTTAACTGCAACTTCATCAAAACCAGTACTGGAAACATTTTTCAAAGATTTAATTATTTAAAAAATGTCATTTGGTCCTATAGGTGTCATATAAATAGAATTTAATTGTCTTTTTTTCGACATGGCAGGTGTTGTGTGATAATTATTTTCGCAATTAGCTACGTTAATAAAGAAATCATTAAATAGTTCTGCTATATCTTGTGGGTCTGATACTACTTGACCATTGCTTTTTATTGAGTTAATATTGTCTCTAAGTTTAAGGGTTTTATTTTTATTTATAATTTGCCACATAGCTTTACTCTTGTTAGGAGAATTTTTGATATAAAAGCTATTTTGCAATTTTTGGGTAAAATTCAGTACGTTTTTATACCTCTTTGCGTAGGATATAAAAATATTTTTGTTTATTATCGTTGGAGATGCTCTGTATTTCCACAAAAGTTCTCTCCTGCGTTTACTACACAGCCTAATCCCTCGTGATACCCATTGAGGTCGTTTATTGGCCGTTATTTTTACATTTATGATTGGAAAGCAAAGGTCATAGAACATCATAAACGTTTCATGGAAGCGCGAAAAAGCATCATTAGGATTGATTGTTTCAAAAACCTCGCTAAAAGTCACATTACTCAAACATTCAATAAATTTCTTTCGGTTTTCATTTGAAATATCTCGCTTCCGGACATGCCAATACTTTATGGAACAAGTTTTTTTTACAGGACATGTCAATATTTGAGCCATATGGTCTGAAAGTGCTAATTCAATTAATTCTCCTTTACAGCCTTTAATGTTATGAGCGATATTATCTATGCATGTGCCACTGACTAACCTTGTTGGTGTATAAAATTGGAGATTTAAATTATAGGATGCAAGTAAATTAACGAGTTCGGATGTTATTTTGTTTTTCTTAAGAGTATCAATGTTTAGGTCTCCTGAAATTATAATTTTTTTATGACTCGATCTATATTTATTTAGAATTTTGTGTAAAGTTTGAAAGAAATTATCAAAGTCAATAGAGGTATTTTTTGGGGCTCTATATAAGCAAACGATAATTACGTTATGTTGCAATAATTCAACACCTGAACATTCAATAGCATTGGACATTGATAGTGATATTACATCATTGAGCTCTTTATATGAATGTATATTCCTGACCAACACACAGGAGCCACCACTTCTGTTGTTTCTACAAGAAACCCAAGCTAATTTATATGATGGGATGTGTAACCGTAGTATATCGTCTGTAATCATATTATGCTCTGTGATGCATAATACATCTATAGTTTTAGAAGAAGAATCGTTTAGACAAACTGTTAACATATTAGATTTACTTATCAACCCAGCTATATTTTGATGTAATACATAAATATAGTTATACACGAAATAAATTGTTGCTTGGCTTATTGTCACCATTTGTATTAAAAGTTGTAAAACCCCCGAGTCTTACATCGCATTCATTTTCAATAATCTGGGGAAATTCGTTGAGTGAAGTTTTCTGTTTTTTACTTTCTAATCCTACTAGACCCTCTAAGTTGGAGGGTCTTCGGTTTAATTCCTCGTTCGTCGAGACAGGTAGAGAATTGTAAAGCTCTTGATCTATCATTATATTGCACATAATTTGATCGTATATATTTCTCCATCCATATTTATTTATTTTCCCTGTATTGTATGAAAACATTTCATGAGTCAGGGTATAGTTAGTATCAAAAAAGTACACGTTTTTCATATTTTTTAAGCTCAGATAGAGAAGGCTATTCAACATCTCGACTTTGTAATTATATATTAAAGCACCTTTTATGTATGTTGGAGCGCATATAATACTAGTACCTGGATGACCGAGCTTTGCTCGGATATATTTTTTTAAATTGTGTTTTTTGGAAATTATATTTAAGTACGAAATACTAATAAAATGATGAAATATGAATAATGTCACTTAACAACGCCATCTGCTGTTGTGTCGTTAAAGCAATTGGTTGCTCACAAAAAATAGTATTATTATTCGCCAATTCGCCAATAGATGTCAGGAAGAGTCTACTCAAACGCCTCCTTTTTGTTTTTTCTTCCAAATGACATTTTCTAAAAATGATTCCTAGCTAGATCGATTTATCGCCCCCGAAACCCCCTATATACTAAATTTTATGAAAATCGTTGGAGCCGATTCCGAGATTCCAATTATATATATACAAGAATTGCTCATTTAAAGATATAAGATTTGTATGGGTAACGTCCCGAAGTGAGATTTTTAAGTTTTCTAGAATATTCATATGACTATCACAATTTTTTAAATCATTTTCTCCAATAAAAATTAGGCAATAATCATTCAAAGTAAAATCTTGTAGTTTGTGTGTAATATTATTTAGCAAATCTTTGGTTGTATTATTTGGCAGTAGATAATGACAAAAATCAAAGTATTCAGAGAAAATGTTATCTATAACAGTTAGGGTTCCCTTGGTACAATGGCTACTTATGATACATAATTTATTTTTTTCTTTTGGTGTGATTGTAGGATTCTGTAAATATATCTGCGTCTTGTTATTTTGTTTAGTTGATCTTAACGCTCGTGGTAATGGCAAATTTATCTCAGCGGGACAACTGGGAGTTTGTGTTTTTTCATTTATTGTCTCGACTTTTGCTATTTCTTGGGAAATAGTACATACCCTGGAATCATTGTTTGATGTACGATTTCTACTAGTCTGCTTTTTGGAGGATCGTGGTGTATTTATCTTGGGTTTATCAGGCGTAGAGCAAATGTTCTTATAGATTTTTACAGTTTTGAAAGATTTTTGTAATTCAGATTGTAATCGTGAATTCTCGCTGTTAAGGTCTTCTATTTCTTGATGAGCGCTTATCAGCTGCAACTTGAGTAATTTTATTTGTTCATGTAATTCATCAAAAATAGTGCTATCAGTATTCCTATGTAGACTGTCAGGTACGCTTAATTTTGTAGTGTCAAACATCGTGTCGTCATCGTCGCTTATCAGATTATATAGAGATATAGAGATATATTATACAGATAAATCGTTCAAAGATCCGCTTTTATACTGTTTCCTGTATGTGATGTTACTATCAGCTGTATCCATTTTTTTAAATCTTTTGTTTTTAATTTGGATTATAGAATTAATCTTATTTTGATAGGCAGGCGCGTATACTACGAGTAAATATTTAATATGAAGAAAAAACTCACAAAAAGACATACGATTTTCTGGGTGAACAGGTTTCGAACCATGCGTTATTCGTGCGCTGCTTCGCTACAGGTGCGTGCACGGGCGTTAGGCCACGACGACATCAGTGATAGTTGGCGAAATTAGATGTCGGAATGATATACGGCGACAAATTTAAATTTAAAACAGACGGTTAATTTTACTAATTGGTGACGGTGTCACTGATTGTTGATCTTTTTGTTGATTGTTTAGTCACTTCATATTATCTTACTTGATCATTTTGCACACTGTTTGGTAATTGTTTATATTGTTTATGGTGTGATCACTATTAACTAATTGTTATTGTCACTTTCACTGATTCAATTAAAGTTTTAGTTACACTATGATATCTTTATAACTGTTGTTTTAATCACTATGATAACGTTAACACTGATGAATCGGATCACTAACTATACTTTTATAATGCATACAACTCTAATAAAAATTGAAAACCATTTTTTCGATTATTTTAAATACGGAGCTTCTTATTTTGTATCTTAGCTAGGTGGCGCTATCTTCTTTACCAATTGTAATTGTCTTTTTTACGTGCGGGTGAAACCTCACTGTTCAATATTTTGTCTACCGCTTTACTGTAATGGTCCCTATCCCACCACACACCCGCCACTGTAACTCCTGTGCTCCAGGATCAACAGCGGCACGCACAGTAATGACACCGAGCAATGAAGCTCAGCGGATCTAAGGGGACCTAAATTTGTCATAATCCCGCAACGAAGTTAATCAGAAAGACAATATAAGGAGGAGTTGAAAAACAAAGAGTTGTTCACTTCCCTCCACAGCAAAGCGGGTGACAAAACATTGAGCTATGAGGTTTTACCCTCACATAAAAAAGACAATTACATTTAGTGATATTAGACGCAAGTAACGCACCACGGGTAAAAACTGTATGAGTTTTATTGACTAAATTGGACCTAAAGTGCGAGCTGTTATGTAGACTTCCAATAATAGGCATGGCAAAAACGCTGGAAAGCACGGAAATTCTTCCTGGATTCAACAAGGTCTGTATAATAGACAACACCAGACGTTACATGCATACTATTGAGCATACAGTTACGCTCATCCGACCAAAGATTGCACTCCCAAAGGATATGATGCGCGGACTGTTCATATTCGCAATTATGTGTTGAGCATTGGCACATAGGAGAATCAACCAACTTAAATGAGAATAATTTGCTACGAAAATTACCGTGACCCGTCAGAAATTGCGACACGTAATGATCGATCTCAAGCCAAGTTTTTGCCAAACGATCGCTCACCGAAGGAAAATATTGATAAAGATGACGCCCCTTTATAGAGAGACTCCATCGATTTTGCCATTCTTCTATTAATTCCGAGTAAGTCTCGGGGTATGGTTTAAATAACCGACTAATTTTCAAAAGGTCGCGCGAGGAAAGAAAATCTTTATCAATATTTTGCTTGTTGGAAAAATATAACGCGGCGCGACGTTGCACTTCCAGGTCGACTGGAAGTACTCCCGCCAGAACAGGTAAAGCTTCAGTACTAACAGTTCTGTACGCCTTACACAAAAATATCAACGCCAAACGTTGACTCTGGAGCAATTTCCTTCTGACGGCACCGACAGTTGCCCTGTCGGCCCACACAGGGGAAGCGTAACAAATGCAACCCAAATATGTAGCTCCATAAATTACTTTTAAGGTGTTAAACGACAGACCCCAAGTTGACGCTGATATCCTTGTCAAGGCATAAAAGTTGTTTTTTGATTTTTCACCGACGCATTTTATATGTTCTATAAAAGAGAAATTACGTTCTAGAACAAGCCCTAGGTAACAAACAGACTGTTTATTTTTGATCGAGACGTTATTAAATTTTATACGCGGCGGGGTTTTCAGAGAGCCTTTCAGCAGCAAATGAAATGATTTTTGGGGTGCGAACGAGAGACGGTTTCTTTCACCCCAGTGAGTAATTAAACTAAGACACGCGTCTGCTAACTTTTCTAGACCTGATCTGCTATTTGACTGTATGAGCAAGAGTCCGTCATCCGCATATCCTATTAAAGAGCAACATGGAGGTAAAGGAATCGCGAGAAAGTCGTCAAAGCCTAGATTCCATAAGTAAGGGCCGACTACGGAACCCTGGGGACAACCCATTGTCAGTGTCTTCGACACTGCGTGGTGACCTAAGCGCAACTTGGTTGTGCCATGGATAAAATACGAATAAATCATAGAAAATATATTCCTTGGGCAACCGCGAGACTTTAATTTCAGAAGTAACATAGGCCACCAAGCATTGTCGAATGCACCAGAGATATCTAAAAATATCCCCAACACGTACTTATGGTCCGATTTGTTAACTGTTCTCCTAACCGATAAAGCTGCGTCCACGGTTGATTTACCAATCGTAAAACCGAATTGATTTTCGTGAAATTTCGGTCCGCCCGGTAGTAAGCGAGGCACGATAAGACGTTCAAGTAACTTGCCTAACGACGGTAACAACGTTATTGGACGATACGATTTTGGGTCTTCAGGGGGCTTATTCCCTCCTTTAGGTACGAGTTTAATAAGACCGCACCGCCAAATTCGCGGAAAGACGCCCTCAGCTATACATCGATTATAAACGCACATTATAGCGACACTAGACAACTTACACGCCTCCTTTATCATTTTATTGGAAATTTTATCATCCCCAGAAGCCTTATTAAGAGGCAGGGAGCTAACTACTTCAAGAAATTTGTTAAGAGATGGGCTATCCGAATCGGGAGTAGATGGTGAAACGGAGGCCCATAGCCTTACTTGACTATGATATGCGGAATCGTTATCAAGGCTATCGTCCGGGATAAGTGAGTTTAATAAAGTTTCCGTGGTCTCCTCAATACCAGTAGTGTATGTGTCATTAACCTTTATATTTTCAATATATGCTGAATCAATTGATTTATTAGCTTTAAACTCATGGTAAAGAGGGGACCAAGGACCCTCAGCGTTCAGACGGTCAACAACTCTTCGTAATAAATCGCCTTTTGCTTTAATAATCGCGGCTCTATAACGCGACCTGGCTGTTTTTAGAGTGTTAAAAGCACTTTCAAGTAAATTACTATTGTTACACCGTTTTTTATGCGAATTGAACCTCCTACGCGCTCGACGAAATAGTTGACGAAGGTGGACTAAGGTATTATTCCACCAATCACATCTACGAGTACCAGTTACAAATGAACGACCGAATGTTATATCCGCACAGTACGTAAAGGTATCTGTCATTATTTCAGCGCAAGCTTCAGCTGAAAGTTCATTGCGAGTGAAATCCTTAGTATGATGCGCAAAAAGCGAGCCAAAAGACTCCCAATTAGCCCCTCTTAATTTATATTTAAAGTTGTAATAATTATTATGATGTCCTCGTGTAAATCCAGGTAAAAACTCGTACACTATCAGGCGATGATCACTACAAGACACGTCTGGTATAACACGCCATTTATCGATATGGACGTCTCCACATGAAAGTGTGACATCGATTGAAGATTCGCCCATAGGGCTGCAATATGTTGGTGGTGCGTCAGATGTATTATGTATTACAAGATTTAATTCCGCAATAAAATCTTCGACGGCACAGCGTCGCTCTGAATCGGTGGATCTAAATTTGCCATACCAAAGAGGGGAAGACGCATTGACATCTGCGCCAACAACAATTTTGTTTCCCGAAAGAGACCTCAGAACATGTCGCAAATGGTGTAAATGTGGACCCACAGGGTCCGAGTATTGAAAATAACAGCACACAACGTATAATTTAGTTGAGGGTGTTGTAACCTCCGCGACCGCACAGTGTGACGTCATAAGATTACGCACTGATGTGACTGTAAATACAGAACTCGACACGTAAATGCCTGCTCGTGAGCTGTTATCTAGTTGTATTAGTCTAGTACGTAACCGAGCGTGTTGGTACTGCTCTTGGACGAGAACAATGTCAAGCTTATATTCATTAATTAAAATATTTAACTCCGACGTTGCCGCCCTATCATTATGTAAATTCAGCTGTCCGATCGTGAGATTATCCATTATATAATCAATAATTTGTTGAAAGGATTAGCATTTGCAGTTTATGCTTATAAGATGGGCACTCCTGAGACCCACAGCGGTGGTCATGTGGTTTTTTAAATTTTTTACACGTCGCGCAAATTGGTTTAAATGTGGCATCGGCCTTATGGGGACAAGATTTAGTTTCGTGTTCGCCGGCGCACAAAGCGCAAGTTGGGGATTTTGTAGTGCAGAATTTATGAACATGTCCGTATTGTTGACAATTAAGGCACCGGACAATCTCGACGTCATCAACAAATCGGCACGTCGCCCAATCAATGAACAACTTGTCTTTGGTGGTCACAAGATGTTTACGCACGTCCGCGTCTAATTCGATGCCTATCCATTTCCGACCGTTATCTAAGACGCGCCTACGGACAATTCTAACGGATTTAACAAAATCGTCCTCTTTAATCGGCAACTCGCTCTTAATATTTTGTTTGTAGAGAGCATTAATGAAAACGCGATCTTCCATTGAGGCCGGGACGTCTTTAACTAAAAGACGGGGTCGACGGCCTTTTGGTTTTTCTAATCGCAAACAGGCGGATTTTATTGCGTCTACAGATCGCAATTTTTTAATTTGTGACTCGTTCGCGACACGAAGTACGACTCCAGATTTCGCGGTTTTTTTAACGCCAACAATTTGGAAACCGTCATCACTCGGCTTAATCGCTTTCATTAGCGCCTGCTTCGTTGCAGATGATGACGCATACTCAGCTGATCGCTCAGCTGTGGGGTATGCTACAACACACGGCAGCGGCGCGCGCGACTCCATTGCCGGTGTCGGTTTAGATAATCTCAACTTTAGGCGGTCCGCATAAGTGCCATTTACCGGTGCAGGTTCGCGCACATTTTTATTCTTATCTATCTCTCTTTGTAAGTTTGCAAGTTTTGTTTCGTTGCAAGACGATTTTATCGCGAGTAAAGAAATAATGCCTGTGACCCGTTGAGTGAGGTCCATAATTGCAGATTTGTTCGCTATGTTTATTCGCGACCCCTGATCGTTGACTAGGTCATTTATCTTACTCAAGTATGTCGACGCGTCGGACACCAAATCGCAATAATTATTTCGACCCGCATCGCAGCTGTCCTCGAAAGAAAGAGGAGAAGTGCTACCCGACCCGGACGGTTTCGATCTTTTATCGTCGGGAGTTATTCGGTGACCTAGGGGTCAACAAACTTTTGCCGAAGGGATCCCTGCCTCGGTCAGGGGGATCGTCATTACAAACCGACATTGTTTGAATAAAATGAGCCAAAATCTAATGCGCAAATTTAAAAAGATTAAAATTTATCGGACTTTGCCTACCCTCACAACAAAATAAAACGACTTACCGGTAAACACGAACAAAAAAGTATTAAATCCAACGTAAAACACTTGAATAACTTACGAACTGTAGAGCACAAACCAACACAACACAACTGAAAACACTCACAAGCCGGCAATCAAACCCGAGACACGAAAAAAACACAATTTTAAAGCACAGTGTCAAACCGTGTCCGCACAGTACGCGTGCGCGGAGGGAAGTGAGTTTACTGTAGCGGGAAGTGGACAACTCTTTGTTTTCCAACTCCTCCTGTACATTATTTTTCGTTAATTTCGTTGCGGGATCATGACAAATTAGGTACCCTTAGATTCTGTGACTTCAGTGCTTAGCGTCAATACTGTGGGGGCCGCTGATCCTGAAGCACAGGAGTTACAGTTGCGGGAGTGTGGTGAGTTGTAAGGGATACTAAAAAGTCCCTTAACTCTTTAACCATTCATTATATTCCAAAAATATTTCATACTCATATCAAGGACATGTATCGGTTGAAGTGAGTTTTTTACCAATCCACTTCGTGTGGTATGAATGCCCCTTCATCATCAGCTCGCATACGTCCCACTGCTAGGCACAGGCCTCCTCTACAACTAAGAGGGTTTAGGCCTTAGTCCACCACAATGTGTTTAAGTTGTGTGTCGGATAATGGACTAGTACGAAAATTATGGATTCATTTTATCTTTATGCACATGTAATAAGTGTGTAATTTTTTGAGGGTTTAGGACTTAGTCCAGAATGCTCCTTAGGGTATAATAAATATTGTTTGTTCATTTAATATTATCGCGAGTTTTGTTTTGGATTTTAAAAAAAAAAAACTATTTTAGTGATATGGCAGTGTGTACAAATACTGAGAATCTTAAAAGAAATTATTGCTCTTAATTTAGGCTTTAATTATAGGTTGTTACATAATCTCACGCCCGTTTTGCCTGAATAGGTGGGCAGAGATGCATTTCTGCACCCACATTCTTCTAATAATAATAATAGCTAATGCAAGCATAATAGCCAACTGTGGATTTTCGGTCACATTTTCAGACTCCATGCTACTATTAAGAATTTCTTAATGAAAAATAAAATCAATAGCACTTTGCCGACCCGGGAATCGAACCCGAGAGCTCTAGATCGCACGGTACATACTTATACCGCGGGACCACGAGGCAGTTGGTAAATAAATAAAAGTCACTTATTATATGATTAAGAATATAATTAAAATATAAATAATTAATTATAAGCATTCACAAACATTAAACAATAAAAGGATACTAAAGCTTGTTTCTGTAAAGAATTACGCATGTTAATCTGTTCATCATTGATAGCAATCAAATGTTTATCTTGTTATTGTAAATAATGCTAAGTAATAATTATATTTTACAAATTAAACTCTGTTCCAAAGTATAGGTTAATATAACAAATCCTCAATGACCTTTGTAATCAATCAATTTTCATCATCATCAGCCCATATTCGTCCCACTGCTGGGCACGGGCCTCCTCTACCATTGAGAGGGTTTAGGTCAAAGTCTACCACGGTGGCCTAATGCGGGTTGGCAGACTGGCAGAAATTCCTAATAACTTTAGGTTTTCAGGTTTCATCACGAGGTTTTCCTTCACCGTCAAAGTGCATGATAACTCTTTGTGCCTGGAGTTTGAACCCGCGACCGTCGAGATTCTCTACCACGTGCCTAAGCCTTGAGTCCATCACGAATTCAATCAATTTTATTGAAAGTTAATTTAAATCAATCTTGATTGTCGCTTAATCACTGCTAAGTATCGTAAATTAAATTTCTGAAATAGCACGATAAGGTAATGACAATATTCGATTTCATGTAACTGGAAAACGAAAAGTAGAAAAGAAGAGTAAGTTATGACTGAGCTACAGAATCAATTGATTCTTAAATCTTCGCGGCTATTGCCGTATACGAAAACCATAATTCTTTCAAGTGTTATATATATTGGCAGGCCCGTGGCGCAGTTGAGATACCAGCTTGCGAAACGAGAGGCCGCGGGTGCGATCTCCGCACCGAGACAAATGTTAGTCTGATCCACAAATATTATGAGACCGAAAAGTCTCTCGTAGTTTCTGATACCCACGACACAGGACTTGTACGTAGGGTGTGGGTTTCAGAACTATGTAGGTATTTAACTAACCATGTATTATGCGACTATTGGGTGTATTTATTTTATAATTATTGCAATTTGTAAAATATAATTACATTAATTTATTCCTTAAGAAAAAAAATTATATCGAGGAAACTTCGGAAGAAATGTTACCTTCATATCTATCCTCTTTAACAACATTGCGTAAATCTTTCGAGACATCACTGGATCGCTACTTTTAGACCTTATCGGACAGCAAAATATGTGTTTTTTTAATAGATATAGAGATTGCGCATATATTTTTTTGCCTAACATAATTCAGATTTTAACGTTCCACCTGCAATAATAATAATAATTGTGCCAAAAACTATGCTCTTCTTACCAACATTCACATATTTCGCCATTCATATCACCTTAAAATTATGTTTCAAAAACTCCACTACAAAAATTATCTACTTAACATCTCTTGGATCTCTAACAAACTTTTGCCTTTAGTTTCTGGCACGAATACGACGGTGAAAGCGAATGCGAGGAAACAGACCAATGAGTATATCCAAAAAGTGGTGTAACTGCCTAGACCGTTCACCATAGTAGTGTAAGTGCTGGAAACGATTATGCCGACCACCCAACTGACGGTGATGCTGAAGACAGAACCAGGACCGCGGACTCTCGAGTCGAACATTTCTCCAGTGAACGTTCCAGGGATAATTCCGTATCCTGAAAAGGAAACAATGATAGATATAAATAAAACTCTTGTAAAATTGGCACCATTAACTCATTTGGCATCAGTATGTCGAAGCGTCAAAGCATCCCCACTGTGCGTCCAACGTAGGGTATAAATACAGCCGCCCGATCGAGAATGATTCATTCTCGCTCGGAACGCCGGACCGAACGGAGCTCTGTAATAAGTTTGTTTCCGATTAAATTTGTAATTACCTCCAAAAGTTTGACTGTTTGATTTAAAATCAATAACGCCCAAGACTCTCCGTCAAGTATATTTTATAAGTCAGAGGAAGTGAGAAATCTTAATGTTTTCTGCAGCTAAATACTATTCTAATAACGTGGATTTAGTGCACTAGGCTTGTTATGTTTGCATTACGTAATGAAATACTTTGTCATTTCATTTTAATTATTTGATACAGCGGTTACTTAGGAGAATAAGACGAAATATTACTTACCGAAATTATAAAACATTAGGTAGCTGATAAGCGAAACCAATGGCAGCCACTGAATGGAATCGATTGATGGGTGATCAATGTGGTCTAAATAGAAATAAGTTCCCAGCGCCGTCTAGAAGTAAAAAAAAACTGAAATGAATTTAATATATTTTTTGTGTTTTCATCATACAATATTGAATACATGTACATGTCGTGGTCTCGCGGTACAAGTATGTGCCGTGGGATCTAGAGGTCCTGGGTTCGATTCCCGGGTCGGGCAAAGTGTTTGGAAATTCTCAGTAACAGCACGGAGTCTGGAAATGTGCCCGAAAAACGGCAATAGGCTCGCCCCCTATTACGTGGGACTGATACATACCTGGCGAAATGTGTGTGCAGAAATGCACCTCTGCCTACCCCTTCGGAGAATACAGGCGTGAGTTTATGAAGATGTTATTTTGTTTTTTAAAGATTTGGGCTTATCTGATGGTATATCGGATTCGGAATACCAGCTGTGTTATTTTTAAGTATTGTTGATAAAACAATATTCAAAATTTTCATACAAAAATCTCATTTATACCTAGTCCAGCCATAAGTTCTTTTACAAATGATGAAAATGATTTTTTTAAATGAAGTAATGTAATGTTATTAAAATGTATACCTACATATTTATTAAAGCAAAAAATAAAAATATTCTTTTCGAAATGTCCACCTTTACAGAGCAGGCCATGTCCTCTAAAACTGACTGAAATGCACCTCCTACCCCTTCGGGGAATACAGGCGTGAGTTTATGTATGTATGTATGTACGAAGAAATAAAATATTATTTGAGCAGGCTGTTAACTTAATGATAATATTAGTAATATTTTGATTAAAGATGTTAATTATTCCTAAATAGTAGTAAACTCAAGACCTTAAGAGAATGTCGTTAATTCTGGTAAAGTAGATCAAAGACAGCTACAATATTTAAATTTCTTTAAGACTAATACAGATTAAATACTAATTGTGCGTGGTACTGCAACTACGTTACGTAATCCAAACCTTTCTATAGCAAAATCTGGTTCTATGGGTTATTTTCTATGAACTACAACATTCGTACTTAAAAAATGATAAAGTAATCTTATTTATATATTTTTTATCTTCCTAATTTAAAATAATAAAATAAGGAAAATATTGAATGTTTCTCTTTCAAAATCTTCCTTACTGTATTGTCTAATAATAAAGTAAACTCACCAAACTCACGCCGCAAGCTGCAGTAGTGATCAGCAAAAGTATCTTCCTGCCGGCTCTCTCGATGAATAGCGGTGTGATACAACCGGATACTACCTGTGTTACCCCAATAATAATAGTAGACACGTGAGATTCTACTGATGACGACACCAAATTGAAGATCGATGTGGCGAAAAGAAGTACTATCATTATACCGCTCAAATGCTGCATCGACATTAGGGTCACAGTGATGATCATGGCCTTCCTGTTACTCTTTACGCTAAAGATTTCACCCCACGCTTGAAGCACTCCAATAGGGTCGTCTAATTTTGTCGTTAGTAATTCTTTTATGTCACGTTCTCTTCCTAGTTTGATCAGTGTTTTTTTGAATTCATCCTCTTTGCCTGAAATTAAAATGTGTGCATTGGTACTTGATTTTGTTACGAACAGTAGTCCGCTTAGCCAAGTTGGGTCCCTAACCAAGATCCTACGCCAGTTAACCGACAAAAACTCTTGGTGGTCGTCACGGGCCTGTTTGGGGCTGTACTAAAGCATCTCAGGGCGAGAAGCGTCTGGAGCATCGTCTAATTGTGGATTCCTTAAAAATTGCGATGCCCTCCACTCAACCTATTTTGGACGCTCACTCGAGGCCACGCCTTCTGTCGCATATCTCGGTGATGCTAGTTGCCCAGCCACCCAGTCGCCCCTTTTAGTCGCCTCTTACGGCAGGCAGGGGATTTTCATATATGATCCCTACATATCAGTACGTCGAGTATTGCTAATATCTCACCAGTCACGCTGTATATCATAACATATTCGAACTTTCTTTAAGTAGAAGTCCTGTCTGTTTGCCCCTCCAGAACCTTAATTGGCCTTCCCTTGCTTGGCCCCCCTTCTCCAGCTGGCCCCAAAAATACTTAAAGGATTGACATATTGAAGTAATACCAAAAAATATTTAAAATATACAATGTTTACATGCTACCTACAATCTGCTTGCAGTCAAATATTTGGAGCCGATACATACTATATCAGATATTTACGACATTTCTCCAGACGGATTTATCGCAAATTGGTAATTACAAATTGCTAAAGATGATATAAAAGGAAATAATTATTTAGCAAGCATGTTTAAATATTCTTAGTTGTATTGCAAAAAAAAATATGTATATTTTTTATACTGTCATGGTAAAGTAACACCACTGACCGTAATGTTTAACACGGTGCTGTCCAAATTGAACATTATTACTATTTTACATAATTTTGTAAATGCAAATCTACAACATTATTAACCATGTATAAAAGCACCCACAAAACTTCAATCGTGTTATCTCATGACTATGAAAATTATCAACAATAAAGTCATACAATTACATAATTTTTGAATATATTTCGATTAGATATGGGTTCCTATTCGCCAGTTTTTAATAAATCTATGAACATCCCTTCAAATTTATTTAGAAGATAAGATAAAACAAACGAAGAAAGATAAAGAACAAATATGATACGATACAGTGCTGACAATGTCAATATATCTAATATAGCAGCTATCTCAAACCTATGAATAGATAAAATAAGATTAAATATTTAGTAAGTATATATAGTATTAATAACACATCTGCTGGCGTACCCCAGGGCGGCGTGCTGTCTCCTTTACTTTTCGCAATATTTATTAACTCAATTAGCCTTCATCTTTATGCTGATGATCTCCAAATATATTCACAGGCCACCATTGAGGGAATTGACGAGGCAGTTTCCACGGTTAACGATGATATAGCACGCATTTGTGAATGGAGTGGGTCCCATGGCTCAAAGATTAACCCATCCAAAACACAGGCTATTATAATAGGTAGCCCTAGAATGGTAGCCAAATTAAACTGGTCCGATTTGCCCACTGTATCTTGTGATGGTGTCAAAATCGCATACAGCGATACCGTAAACAACCTTGGATTGCGCCTTGACAGATCCTTGTCTTGGGGTCCGCAGCTTCGTGAGGTTAGCCGTAAGCTTTTTGCTTCTGCCAGGTTCTTGCAGAGATTACGCAGCTTTCTGCCCTTTACCACTAAAATTACGCTTGCACAAACTCTTCTTCTCCCCATCCTTGATTATGCCGATGTCAGCTATCTAGACCTCACTGAAGAACAATTAAACAAACTTGAGCGTCTTCAAAATTTCTGCATCAGATTCATATTTGGCTTGCGCAAATATGATCACGTTTCCGAATTTCGTACTCAGCTCAAGTGGTTATCTATTCGATTTCGCCGGAATACCCACGTTCTCTCTCTTCTTTATAACATACTCTTTAATCCTGCCACCCCTTTCTATCTTAAAACCCGTTTTCAGTTTCTACACGATTCTCATTCTAGATTCTTGAGGTCGACAGATAATTTAAAACTTAAAACGCCAGTGCACTCTACAATTTTTATGGACAGTTCCTTCACCGTCAAAGCTACTAGACTATGGAACTCACTTCCAGTGACAATAAGAAGAGCTAAGTCATTGTCATCTTTTAAAAAACTGCTTAAAGACTATTACTTGTCCTGCTAATTGAAGGCATGTCGTGTAAGTTAGTGTTTGTGTGTATGTATTATATAAAATGTATATATATGTATGCAAGTATGTATATATGAATATTTATTTATATGTTTTACCATATTTATTTATATGTTATACCAGTACACTTCGGCTACCTTTCATCTCTCTTCCTGCATCTCCATCCCAGGGTGCCTGTAAGAGATCGCCTCGTGCGATAAGGCCGCCCTTTGTACTTTTATAGTTCTCTGTACTCCTTACTTTTAATGTTATGTGTACAATAAGGTTTTAAATAAATAAAAAAATAAAATAAAAATAAGTAAAAAAAATACCTTTCAGAAGATAGAAAATCGGTGTTTCCGGCATGAACAATGTAGCAATTGCATACAACGTTAGCATGGCGAGAGCAATGTACGTAGTCACACGAAACGACACGTACGGACCAACGGAATAAGCGAACAACATACCCAGGGAATTAACAAAACCCGTTCCCACTAACAATATTCCCCGTATGTTCGTTGATCTGGAAAAAATACGAAATAGAAATATACTAGATAAAGAAAAATCAGAACGAGGTACAATATGAACAGGAAATTAGACGCGACACAATATTTTAGGGATGTGTTGAGTACCATACCAAGTAGTGGCCATAATCGATGGCCTCGGGTTGTAGAAGTAAGGTCGAGAATCTCAGCGGTCACGAGAACAAACCCGAGGAGCAGACCTCTGACTTTTTTGACAATTAATTATCACGTACTTTGACGGTAAAGGAAACATCGTGGGAAAAAGTTTTTAAGCGCACCTTAAAGTTCCTAGGAATTTCTCACGTGTACAGTCCACCAACTCGCACTAGGCCAGGGTGTTTGACTAGCTTTGTTAGGACGCCCTGGTTGCAATTGGGCACATTGCGACATTATTAAATAATATTTCATTTTTATTTTCTTATTTAATTTCTAACCTTGAATGACAACATTTTCAACGCATAAAAATTAAAGAAATAAACTACGGCGGCACTTTTAAGCCAAAGCTGTAGAGGAATAATAAAATAACTATAATATACTCACGATATCTCAGCTATATAAACAAAGTTGATGATGAAGATGATGCCAGATGCCTGAGCGACTATTACTCTTCCCGCATAAATCATACCTGCATTGACGGCCAGGGCTTTCAGTAGGAAACCCACCAGACCAAATGCAGCACCAAGCATGAGGCATGGTTTGCGACCTTTGGCATTTGATAAATATGACGCGATGTATGGACCTGCGAAGAGTAAGAATACATGAATAAATAAATAAATAAATACACCCAACAGTCGCATACATAGTTCTGACCCCACACTAGGATACAAGTCCTGTGTCGTGGGTATCAGAAACTACGAGAGACTTTTCGGTCTCACAAACACCCAGACCCGAAACAAATATTTGTGGATCACACAAATATTTGTTTTGATGCGGGGATCGAACCCGCGGCCTCTCGTTTCGCAAGCTGGTATCTAGCCAACTGCGCCACGGGGCATAACGCTTGTTTAGCTGATGTTGTAGGTACATATATGCATTGCAGCGTAAATGAACTGCCAAATCAGCGATGTGAATCGCGTGAATATCTTTGTTTATAGATTTGAAAACTGGTTTTAGGACGATCAATGTAAAATAAGAATTATCTTCATGGTTGTCGACCTTCGATATATTATAATTATTTTATTTACATTATTTAACCACAATAAAATTACTTCTGCAGCTCTTCTTACAATTAAAATTTACAATGAATCAAAGACAAATTAGGATTCTTCAGAAACATTTCGTGATATCGAATCTAACTCAGGAGTGTTGTAAAAATAAGGGAGCGGGATGAATAAATACTTACCAACAACACTGAGGAAGGACAGAGTGGCTACTAGCGAAGCTTCCGTCTCACTTAATGGTCCAGCTAGTGGAGTTTGCTCAGGGTCTTGCAGCTTAATGATTGCTTCAGTCGTCCATCCTCCGCTATATCCACAATAGAACTGCCCGAGATAGGCTGAAAGAACAACCATTACATCTGTTTGGTTTTTATTATCGTATTTGTAGCATTAATTTTGAACTCATCATAGAGCTAGTACGTGAGATTAACCTTTATTATTATTCAACCAAGAAAACAAACAAACTTTTCAGTTGTGTATTTATTAGTATAGATATAAATATGTATCATCAGCCAAAAACCGTGTGTTCAAATTTAATTCTACCCACCAAATTGCATTCCTTTGCAAATGATTGGGGAAACTCAACTGTGATATGGAATGGCACGTGTTAAAACATAATAATCGGTTGTGCTATCAACAAACAAATCAGAAATTAATATTGTGTGAGCAAACAACCTTGCGATGCTTAACGAATATTTTAGATTTTGTTTCGCATTTATATCACATCATTAACGATAACTTGAAGTACAAAATCATTGTAATCAGTACTTTAGTTTGATGAAAATAGGATTGCTTATTTCATTTCCCATTTCCATTGAAACTCATTATTTAGTCAATTTAAAGTAGTAATATTTAAAGCTATTTCTTAGTTGGACTGCCTTGTTGTCTCATGCCACAAGTATGTTTTTTTTTATGGGAAAGGAGGAAACCGACTTAGTGAGCCACCTGATGTTAAGTGGACAACACCGCCCATGGACACCCACAGTACCAGATGTGCCGTGTGATCTATAGGTTCCAGGTTGGATCTCAGATTGGGCAAAGTGTTATTGGGTTTTTCCATTAGAAAAAAATTCACAGTAGTAGCACGGAATAGTAGTACCTCTGCCTATCCCTTCGTGGAATACAGCCCATGTATGTATGCAACTAGTCTGGCCATAAATACTGTTACATAAAAACTTTTATTTTTTTCAACTTTTTAATTATTTTTAATTTGGAACCCGTAAGATCATTTTAAAATCTTCTATCGATTTTGCGCATATTTTTTCGTGTTCATTATTAATCGCTTTGCACAAAATGGGTATGGAGCCGTCGCGTCGGTCATATTCCAGACAATTCAAAAGCTTGGTATCAGCCGTATGGTACGTGTATCGTAATATACAACAACACTTCGTCCGTCGAAGACCAGAAAAGATCGGGGCGGCCGCGTGCTGTTAGAATTACAAAGTATGTTAATACTGTTAAAGCTAGCATTCGTCGAAACCCCATTAGGAAACAAAAAATCTTATCGCGAGAAATGAAGATTCCCGCTAGGAATCTGTCGTATACTATAAAACAAGACCTGAAGCTCGGTGCTCATCGTTGATATACAGGACATGCCCTGAATCAATCTTTACAATAATTAAAGCAAGTGGATCGATCAAAACGCCTTCTGTCGCGATACGCAGGTGAAAAGCGCAGAAATATCCTCTTTACCGAGGAAAAAAATTCACGATTGAAGAACACTACAATAAGCAAAATGATAAAGTGTACGCTCACAGTCCTAAAGAAGCTGTTCAAGTGTTCGGAAAGATACAACGTGGTAATCATCCTGCGTCAGTGATGGTTTGGTGGGGCGTGTCTTATCAAGGAGTCACAAAACTACATTTATGTGAAAAAGGAGTGAAAACTTCAGCCATAGTGTATCAAGATACAGTCTTGAATCATGTTGTGAAACCTCAGCAATAGACTTTTTAAAAATATACCGTGGACTTTCCTGCAGGACTCTGCACCTGGTCACAAGGCACGAACTACCCAAGCCTGGATTGAAACCAACGTTCCGGACTTTATAAGAGCTGAATACTGGCCTTCATCTAGCCCAGACCTCAACCCTTTAGACTTCTAATTATGGTCAGTTTTAGAGGACATGGCCTGCTCTGTATAAAAGCCAAAGGTGGACATTTCGAAAAGAATATTTTTATTTTTTGCTTTAATAAATATGTAGGTATAAATTTTAATAACATTACATTACTTCATTAAAAAAATGCATTTTCATCATTTGTAAAAGAACTTATGGCTGGACTAGGTATAAATGAGATTTTTGTATGAAAATTTTGAATATCGTTTTATCAACAATACTTAAAAAAAACACAGCTGGTATTCCGAATCCGATATACCATCAGATAAGCCCAAATCTTTAAAAAACAAAATAACATCTTCATAAACTCACGCCTGTATTCCCCGAAGGGGTAGGCAGAGGTGCATTTCTGCACACACATTTCGCCAGGTATGTATCAGTCCCACGTAATAGGGGGCGAGCCTATTACCGTTTTTCGGGCACATTTCCAGACTCCGTACTGTTACTGAGAATTTCCTAATGGAAAAATCCAATAACACTTTGCCCGACCCGGGAATCGAACCCAGGACCTCTAGATCGCACGGCACATACTTGTACCGCGAGACCACGAGGCAGTCTAGAACATCTTCATCTATTCAGTATTTAAATTCTAAATTTTAAATACAATAATATACTCACCGCCTGCTGCCGCTAGCCCTTGGGTCTTAAGATAACCAGGTATTCCAATCATTTTGAAGAATAACTTTATAATACAAACGATTACTGCACAATAAGGAATATTTCCTTTAAAAAAAAATATTATTTTTCGGCACTAGGTCAAGCTTTTAGCGATCATCGCCGGAGTAAACGCAACTGGTAGGCTGTAAAATTATCTTTTATATAAATCCGAGCTTGTTATCTTTGTTTCATTGCGTCTGTGTAGGCAATCGTATTGATAACCGACTATAGGGAAGGTGGGCATGAAAGAGCCAGTTTTAGAAAAGGACTCGTTTTAATATCTAAAACATAATAAAACCACATTTTTTATATGTTAGTCCGAAACTCATTTATTACTCTATGACATCAATCAACAATTACTCCTTAGATCCTCCTTAGATATGTTTCATTATAAAATTCTACCTTTTTTAAAAAGAGGGAAAACGGCTCTTTCATAGCATGTGGTTATTGAAAGAGCCGCCACTTTTTATGAAAGAGCCATGCACGATATTACCAACTATTCACTAAATTTCTCCAAAAGTTAAACAACATTAACAAAAAATGACATTTTTTTATTAGAATACCGTAACAAAAACTAACTAACATTAGTTAATTAATAACACTCATTTCAAAACTCGTAGCTCTTGAAAGTGTTTCTGGTTTTTCTAATGGCTCATATTTATTTCGGTGCATAAATCCTCTGAAACAATTGTCACTACTACTAATAGCTACTGTATAATCGTATGTAAATTTTTTATATGCGGTTTTTAGGTAATCAGTCTTTTGTACCTGATCCAAAATGAAAATACGTTTATTGCTTGTATTTGGACAATGTTTGTAGGTCGGTTCGCCAGAGGATTTATTTTTTTATTGTAGAAGTTCTAAGTTCTTGCGTGTTTTTTTTAGGTTTTGCTGTTTCTGATAAAATTTTAATGTCTATAACAAAATAAAACAAAATATCCTAGGTCCAAAACAGGTTGTTATGAAAGAGCTTGGCATGAAAGAGCCGGCTGTTTCATCACATATTTAGTTAGCTCTTTCAGAACGGGTAGCCAGTAAATGCAAACCCGCACTAGGCCAGCGTGGTGGACTAAGGCCTAAACCCTCTCAGTTGTACGAGGGGGCCCGTGCCCAGCAGTGGGACGTATATGGGCTGATGATGATGATGGTGAATTAAGAATACTAGACTATACTAGAAAAGTAATATCAATTTCAGTTATATTCATCAGTGGGTTCATAATGGATCGTTTTTGACGAAAGACAAGTCTCTTGTTGCAGTTCGTGCCCCGCACAGTTTCATACTTACTGTACCTGTTCGGAAGTCGCGCTCAGATAGTTTTGCTTCGGCCGAGGCAACTGTGGATTTGCTGACAGTATCTAGACACGCGGTAGCGTGTCAAGCCAAGTTCAAGTAACAGAAGTGGCGTGCAGCACCGTGTGTAATATTACACGAACCATTTGGAGCCACTTTTGACCCCCTCAAAACTCAAAAACTATTTCACATAAACGTGTCAAATTTGGCTCTTATATTGAAACTTGTGAGATAGATATGTGCTCTAAATTTCATAAACACATCTCATACGGTTTAGATATTGATAGCTATATATATATAGATAGATAGATATAGATACTTAATCCTTTAATAGCGAAATATCCTAAGACTTCAAGATCTTCTCCTTCAGCAGCTAAAGCGTTAAAGTAGCGGGATATCTAAGCGGACCTTGTTAGGATTTTCATAACATCTGTCACTGATGCTTACGCGCTATCAATATGAATGCATTTATTGTCTTGTATCTATTTATTTATAACTTTTGTATTGTCCACTATAACTTCTTGGTGTGCGTTGTTGTTTGTGATACTTCCATTAGTCTACCGTCAGTCCAGGTCTTAATTTTTGTGTTTATTGTTATTAATAAATAATATTAAATTAAATGTCAACTTGAATTTGACAGACTTTAATTTTCCCTATAATTGACTATGGTGATGTGTGCTATTTCGATCTGAATGCAGAATATCTCAATAAACTTGATCGTCTTCTTAATAACTGCATTCGATTCATTTTTAACCTTCGTAAATATGATCATGTGTCCTCCTTCCGCTCCCACCTAAAATGGTTGCCTATCCGTCAGCGTCGTTCTCTGCGTGCCCTCACTACCCTATTTTCTATTCTTAACTCTCCTTCTTCACCCTCCTACTTAACTCCCCATTTTCAATACCTCGGTAGCACCCATTCTAGAAATCTCCGCTCTTCAAGCAATCTTCTCCTTAAGTGCCCTCCCCACACCTCCGATTTTGTCCATTCTTCATTTTCCATACAATCTATTCTCCTATGGAATGCACTCCCCCTCGAAATCAGGTCGGTTACAACTCGCTTGGCATTCAAAATGAAAGTCCGGCAGTTATTCTTTAATGAAATTACTGAATGATATGTGTGATATCTGATTATTATCTCTCTTTTATGTATGTATGTAGACTGCCTCGTGGTCTCGCGGTACAAGTATGTGCCGAGCGATCTAGAGGTCCTGGGTTCGATTCCCGGGTCGGGCAAAGTGTTATTGGGTTTTTCCATTAGGAAATTCTCAGTAGCAGCACGGAGTCTGGAATTGTGCCCGAAAAACGGCAATAGGCTCGCCCCCTATTACGTGGGACTGATACATACCTGGCGAAATGTGGGTGAAGAAATGCACCTCTGCCTACCCCTTCGGGGAATACAGGCGTGAGTTTATGTATGTATGTTTTATGTATGTATGTGTATATATATATATGTTTCTATAATTATTTATTTATCTGTGTATATATGTTAGTTATTCTATTTATATGTATTTATTTAACCATTTAACTAGTTATGCACCTACCTTTTTTATCTCTGCATCACCCAGAGGTTGACTGTTAGAGAATGCCTTTGGCATTAAGTCCGCCTCTATACTTAATGTATAAAAAGCATAAATAAATAAATAAATAAAATATTACCGTCCAAAAATCGTCATTTTTAACACTGACTGACCTATAGATCAGAACTCTATCCCAGTTTCAGATAACCTACAAAGTTCAAATTTGGCATGCAGATAGGTAATTAGGTGAATACAAAGGAATAAATCAGAAACTGGTAATTTTTTATCATTTTAATATAATTTTTCACTTAATTGATTCTATTAAAAACACTGAACTTATATACTTATTTATGTACAGAAAGTAATGATATCCTATCAAAAACATAAATGTGAAATGAGAGCCAAGTTCAATATTATTATATATGCCTTGGTTGTTGACTTCAACGACAAAAGAAGTGAGATCTAAATTGGTGCCAAGTTCAATGGACACTCCTGAAATTTATTCATAGCAACATAAAATATCATTTCTTCTGATAACTTATTCTATCCTAAGGTTTGACTTGGCTAGTTTTCATATACGAATTAGGTAAGTATATTATAGCCTTCGCAAGTTCTAAACCTGTTACTTGTCGGTTCTTATTTTATTATTCCGAAAATTTGGCTTGCTGATAGAAACTAGCCATCGAACATAATAATTCTTATAATGAGAACTAGCCAAGTCAGACCTTAGACTAAAATATATTATCCTTTTTTTTTTGTTCTCGAGGGGAAAGCTGTTTATGGGTCTACTTCCCGCCAGCCCAGGGGGGAGGGGGGCGGAAAGCGTATGTCGGGGTCACCGGTCTTCCAACCCGGCGCGCGGCGACGTCATGTCCACGCAGATGTTATTGCCGGGCTGGGTCCCTAACAAATTCCCTAAACCGGCATACCGACCAAAACCCCCCGGTGGCCATCTCCGCGCTGAGTGGGGCGCCCACGGTACGTGAGCGAGAAGCGCCCACCGTAATGCCACAGCCGCCCGGTGCGCCTCCGAGACGTAAACGTCTCGGCCGTCTCGGAGTTGTAGGGGGCGCAGTTGCACCCCCACAAGCTTGGTTCGAGCGCCCCGGTTGTGGATGGGCGCCCGCGAAGTACACAGGCCACAGTGCCGCATTTCTCATTCCTCCACGGCGGCCGTACGGAGGGAGGCTTTTATTGCCTCTACCTCTCTAGGGGCCAGTCTGTCCCCGCGACTTGACGCCTCCTCCCGCTGATGGTGTAGACGCGAGAGGAATTTAGCGTCAAGGTCCCACGGCAGGGACCCGGCCCGAAGGCCGCCTCGTAGGAAATCGTGCGGTAGCCCCTGATCAGTCGCTGCGCCAGCGCACGCTGAGGCCTGCGCAGAAAAGCGACGCAGCGGCTGTTCAGAGACTCGGCCCATACTGGGCTTCCATACATGGGATGGGAATTCGCACGCCCTGAACCTCGATGTGGGCCCCAGCAGGTGGTCCCATCCGAGGCCGGTGAAAGCAGATGGCCTCGGATTTGTGGAGGGCCACCGTGAGGCCTAGCCGCCGAATTCTCCTCGCCACGTTGCCAGTACCAACCGCGGCGAGGTCGGCGGCCTTCTGGAACGTCCCGCCCGTCGCAGTGACGAGCGTGTCGTCGGCGTAACAGAATACGCCGACGCCCCGGGGGTTGGCACCACGGAGCACCCAGTCGTAGCCGATGTTCCACAGAAGGGGTCCAAGAACCGACCCCTGCGGAACACCGCACGACACCGCTCTTCGGTGCCACCCGTTAGCGCCCGGATACACCACGTCCCTGTTAGAGAGGTACGAGTGCACCAGACGCCTGAGATAGGGTGGCACCACGTGGTACCGCAGTGCTTCCTCGTTACAGGCCCAGGGCAGAGAGTTGAAAGCATTGGCGATGTCCAGGGACAGAGCAGCACGATGGACCGGTAGGCCGATGGCGACTCAGCGGGTCGATTTCCTTTCTTGAGCAAGACCAGCTTCCCAGTTTTCCATTTCGATGGAAACTGGCCCTGGTCTAGGCACGCGGTCTCTCCCCCAGGAAGTCGACTACGAGTACCCAGACACGTCCTGGGATGCCGTCGAGCCCCGGGGCGTAATTCTTGCTCCGCAGCCGAAGCACTGCTGCCTCTAACTCCCCGGGCGACACGCCCGGGGGAGGACCCACCGAGGTCTCCCTTGCCGAAACGGACGACGACGACGATGCCGCCGGAGATCTCGGCGGCTTCCGTGGAGGAACGACGACGACATCGGTGTCCGGAAAGAGGAGGGCGGCGACCACGTCCCCCAGGAGCTCCGGACGGAGACTCTGGGTGACGAGGGGCGCCGGCGGGCGTAACTTATTCAACGCCAGCCGATACGGGCGCCTCCACGGATCGCGGTCCAGAGTCCCCAAGAACTCCCTTCTGGCCGCAGCCTTCGCCTCTTTGATGGCCACCCGCAGCGCTCTCCTGGCCTCTTTATAGAGGCCGCGGAGCAGCCGCTCCTGGTCCAGGTAGTCAGCCTAGCGTATCCGCCGGCGCCTGAGTCTGGTGAGTCGGCGGCGCGCCACCTCACAATTATACTTCAACTACGCGAGCTCCGCCGACCACCAATATACTTGGCGCCGCGGAGGGAGGCGTTGGTCTCGGGGCATCGCCGCATCGCAGATACTAGTTAGTGCTGCCCCAAACCATTCGGCCTCCTCCTCAACCCGCACCGTAGATTCCGGCGCGGGGAGCCAGGCTTGGACCAGAGCGGCCAGTTCCAAGGCCTCTCTATCGAGGCGTTTTTGAGCCCATCGCGTGCCGCCCCCAATCGGGGCGGTCGGTCTGCCGCCGGACTGATTGGCGGCGGGCGCGGAGACATCGAACCGTATGTAGCGGTGGTCCGACAATATCTCCACGCCCACGAGGACCCTCCAGCCCCGGACACGGCGTGCGACGGTATCGGTGGCAAACGAGATATCCACCACCGACCCGCCATTGTGTCTCACGCACGTGTCCACCGACCCCCGATTAAGAACGGCCAGACCGAGAGATCGCCCACTCCTTCAGGACCCTGCCACGAGCGTCAGTCACCGACGAACTCCAAGCTCGAGACTTGGCGTTGAAGTCGCCAGCTACGACTATTGGGCAAGGTTAAAATATATTATCCTAAGTTATAAGAAGAAATGATATTTTATGTTGCTATAAATAAATTTCAGGAGTGACCATTGATATGCTATTCACCGTACACTTCAGAAATTACAAACGTGAGTATGAATTTTTTAGCGGAAGTACCATTAATTTTCGCAGACGTTTTAGGTAACATGCATTTTTAATGTATTGCCCGATCTTCGAAGATGCTATCCATTAACGAACAGGTTCTCATTTTGAAATAAGTTGTTAAAGAGGATCCGAAACGGCCCTACCACCGATACTCTCTTTTATGGCTCTAAAACTCTACAAGATGTGATTTTTATTGATCTTTCCCTCTAAAAGCGTTACCCTGCAACTAAATAATATTCATACCACAGCAATAAATAAATAATCTTTTGTCCAATGGCATAAAAAATATCGAATAATTTTGGAATCAATTCAGGAAGCCAATATCGAGTCAAATCGAGGTTTAGGCTTTTCGAATGTTATGTGTGTATTCAATTATCACTTTAACGCTGAATCGTGATCAAACATCGTGATGAAACCTGCATACCTAAAAGTTCTCAGGAATTTCTTAGGTGTATAGACCGCCAACCTGCACTAGGCCAGCGTGCGGACTAAGGCTTAAAACAAAGTCCACTACGCTGGGCTAGTGCGGATTGGAAGACTACACACCTAAGAAATTTCTAAGAACTTTTAGGTGTGCAGGTTTATCACGATGTTTCCCTTTACCGTCAAGGTGCGTAATAATTCTTTGTGAATACACACATAACTTCGAAAAGTGAGAAGTAGGCGCCTCCCTGGGCCGCTTCTTTCCGACTTTATCGGGCACCAAAATACATTTTTGTTTTTAATATAGAGATTGCGTATACATTTTTTTTACTAACATAATTCAGATTTTAACTTTCCACCTGCATTAATAATTGTGCCAAAACTATGCTCTTCTTACCAACATTCGTATCACCTTAAAATTATGTTTTAAGAACTCCACTCTAAAAATTATCTACTTAACATCTCTTGGATCTCTAATAAACTTTTGCCTTTAGTTTCTGGCACGAATACGACGGTGAAGGCGAATGCGAGGATACAGATGAATGCATAAATCCAAAAAGTGGTGTAACTGCCAAGACCGTTCAACATAGTAGTGTAAGTGCTAGATACGATGAAGCCAACGCCCCAACTGATGGTGGTACTGAAGACGGAACCGGGACCGCGGACTCTCGAGTCGAACATTTCTCCAGTAAACGTCCCAGGGATAATTCCGTATCCTGAAAAAAAAAGTTTATGTCGTATTAAAACCTAAATACAATGATAGATGTAAACAACACTCTGGAAAAATTGGCACCATTGACTTACAGATGACAAAGTTAATTTTATAGGTGAAAAACTTAATGTTTTCTGCGGCTCTGATCAGGTGGCTGCAGTGCACTAGGCTTGTCATGTTTGCATTACCAATGAAATACTGTGTCATTTCATTTTGATAGTTTGCAACAGCGGTTACTTAGGAGAATAAGGCGGAATGTTACTTACCGAAGTTATAAAACATTAGGTAGCTGATAAGCGAAACCAACGGCAGCCACTGAATAGATTCTATTGATGGGTGTTCAATGTGGTCTAAATAGAAATAGGTTCCCAGCACCGTCTAGAATTATAAAAAAAAATATAACTGAATTCAATCAATTTTAGTATTTTCATTATAACATACCTATATCAGCACGATATCGTGGTCTCGCGGTACAAGTATGTGCCGTGCGATCTAGAGGTCCTGGGTTCGATTCCCGGGTCGGGCAAAGTGTTATTGGGTTTTTCCATTAGGAAATTCTCGGTAACAGCACGGAGTCTGGAAATGTTCCGGAAAAACGGCAATAGGCTCGCCCCCTATTACGTGGGACTGATACATACTTGGCGAAATGTGGGTGCAGAAATGCACCTCTGCCTACCTCTTCGGGGAATACAGGCGTGAGTTTATGTATGTATGCATACCTATATTCCAGACCGTGATCGGTAAATTGAACAGGTGATGTCAATGGTGATTACAAACACATTGACGCTAAAAAATCCGTGAAAATAAAATAAAAATAATCACTTTTTTTTTGTTAATTTTTACACATCATCGTATTTGGATACGGCAATACGTTGGTTGTTCTTTCCTCTTTTTGAATAAAGCAATAATTTGCGAATAATGTTTCAACTAGCGCTAGAGGTCAATGCACTGGAAACAACACACGACTTACGTGAGCGCTAAGTAGTAAGTACCAAGCGCACCCCACCACCCCTCCTTCAGCCGCGGTAACGCGGCCGCGACAATTACAAACGCGGCGCGAAGTACGAGAAAACTTTTGAGTTGACGATCGATTGAATATTATCAAAAGTAGCTAATATTTAAATTCGACGATCGGCGTATTCAAACCTGCGGGCAGCAACACACAGTAAGCCGCGACACGCAATGTTCAAAGCGATTGCCACACTGCTTAAACAATCTAAAGGCTTTATTAGGTAAATAAAAGTAACGCGATCGATAACCGCTAACAACAAACACGTATAAATAACTTACCCACAAGCACCACGAGCTGTAGCGAACAGCCAGCCATTTGCCATGCCTTATGAACACTAAGATTATTCAACTAACTTCGCATAGGTTTCAGAGAACAAGATCACATTTTTGTTACGAGTTTTTGGTAACACTCACTTTAGTATTTATTTGTATCCACGAACACAAAAATGGAAGTCTCAATACCTTGTACAATTAACACCAAAACAAATGTTAAAAACACAAATATCGCAAAACTATAAACGTAATAGTTTTATCTAACTACACAACGCCCGATCACTTAACCTGCTGTCGCGCATTATTCACATTTTGATAACGCACAAAATAGAAATTATAATAAAAAAACTATGGCTCATGATGACGTCGTACATACGATAATAGTACAAGTTTTACATAACAATAAAACTTGTATTATTTAGCAGAGACGATGCACAGCATCTGTGAGAGTGCGTCATTCTTCTATTCACTCTTCCGGTCAATCAACCATCCTTTTGTCTTCCGTTTCCGCTTCGCTTCGACCAATCAGCGAGCGGCAATGTCACGTGGTCACAGGCGATCTGTATTATATAGTCCAGATCGCACGATTTTTGTTCATAGAAGTCTCACACCAGGAGGTCTTACTGGGATGCTGTGCATCGTCTCTGCTAAATAATACAAGTTTTATTGTTATGTAAAACTTGTACTATTATTCGGCATGTGACGATGCACAGCATCTGTGAGAGACCTGTCTATAACTCCTGGTGACCACGTAACGACGCTATGTGATGGTGCAGGTTAAAAATACAGAACTGTGAATTTAAATGCATTTAAAAATAATAATAATAAAAAAAAAATTAACAATAGAGAAAAAATATTTTGACTATAAAACAGGCTCAAAATTTATAGAGAGTTTAGACTTTGCTGGTAGTGCTTTACCATTAATTTGTTGTTGATAAAGTCTTCGCCAGTTACCGCGTGTCAAGATCTCTATTGGAAAAATTTTCGTACCAATCTAAGAATGCTACTGCGGAACGTATACTGCCTGGCTGAGATATCTGCTTCTTTAAGCACAGATTTTTCCCAATCGCCAATGATTGCTGGCGAGGCACCTCTATTTAGCCCTCGTATTGAAACGATAATGGCACTATAACAATCCATAGTGCGCCTGTGCAGACAGACTGCACGGGTGCAGACCCAGGGCTTATAACTTTTTCTACACAATATATAGGACATACATTAGGATTGTAATGCCTTAGCAATTTCCAACCTGATTGCTTATATGATTGTGAAATATATATAACTCATTACTCACGAAATATTCCGGAGGAAATTATGTAAGATCGGGTACACATCTTCCTAAAGCTAAAAGAAGTATACTCGTACCTGTTAACCTCCACGAGCTTCAAAAAAGTATTCTAGTTTTTGGTGAATTTGCTCCCAACCAGATCACATGTGGCTTGGATCCCAAATTGGTGGTTCATCTATTTACCAAATCTGTTCATCTATGTTCATCTGTGTATTAGGCTTCTGTAGAGAAATAGCTTTTAATATGTATGTTTTACCAAAAAAAAAATTGAATTAAAAGTTTTCGTTATTTCGAACTTGTCCAAATGTCAACACAACTAATTTGGACAAAAGAAAGGTAGGATATGCTAATTCCATCATAAGAACCAGATGTGCTAAAAAAAATTGATAAGATTTTATAGTTACACGATTTTGACCATCGGTTCCTTGCAGGCTGTAAGTTGATTTTCCCCAATTGATTTAAGGAAGGATTTTTCTGCTTCGGCCCATTCCTTGGTGACATTGTTCCAGCTCCAATATTCCAGATATAAATCTCCATTCCTTTAACTCGATGGAGGCCTGTGGTTTGGTTTATCCATACTTACTGTAGTTGATGATTTTTTCGGTTTGCAGAGTGCCCGATACCATAGATCTGGCATATTTTTCAATTACTTATTAAGTATTACTATTAAGTAACTGACTCCCTCGTGGTCTCGCGGTACAAGTATGTGCCGTGCGATCTAGAGGTCCTGGGTTCGATTCCCGGGTCGGGCAAAGTGTTATTGGGGTTTTCCATTAGGAAATTCTCGGTAGCAGCACGGAGTCTGGAAATGTGCCCGAAAAACGGCAATAGGCTCGCCCCCTATTACGTGGGACTGATACATACCTGGCGAAATGTGGGTGCAGAAATGCACCTCTGCCTACCCCTTCGGGGAATACAGGCGTGAGTTTATGTATGTATGTATGTATTAGGTAACTTTGCTGGCAAATATAGGGTGCGCTCATGGGACGACATATTCCTGCAACAGCTGGCTGAAGCGCCACTCGGATGGGTGCTTCCCTCGCTACATTCCTTTCAATCCCCCAGGGATGAACTCTGCCCAAATTGACATGTCCAGTCTTTTCCAAAAGCGCTAGAATTTGTGTAGTCAAAAAGTATGAGGGGTCTCGTCCTTCTTTTTCTTCTGTATATAAGATACGACAGTGCGACCTATATCTGGAGCGCCATATGTTGGCTGCTTAATTAGTGACCGCACTGTCATATCGCACCCACTTCTGTAAATAACCCTCACCAGTAAACAACAAAAAACTCACCAGAGGGGGGCCTCAATTTGCTTGATGTCGCGAAGGCAGCCGTGTTCCCCAGCCGTATTCGGATGTATATGCTGGGTTCATCCCGAAAACAAGTTGCCCGCCACCTGTTGTCATTCCAAGGTTGCCATCTACCACTCCAGATTGCTCGTTTGTTGCAGGTGGAAAACACGTTTCTTTCCATGGCGTTAATCTGGAGATACTTCTACGGAACAGATGCAAGAAACGACAGTGCAGTCGGTCCCTTGGAAACAACAAAACTGGCGAATTTCAGTGAACACAAAATAATCTATTATTTTAATAGCCCTCTCAATGACATCGTTTGCCCGGCAATAGCTCTCCTCAAGCTGGGAAGCAATGCTTGAATTTTCTTTTCTGGTAAACCCCTGTGATTCAGCTTCGCATTCCGAATCAACCTGAGATACTTTTACCTGAGTAGGTCATACATCACAGACTTTTCTTAGTTGACCGTCCCCTCCAGTGACTTGTGCGTCGCCAGAATCATTTGCACTCACAACCAAAATAGATGCATCGATTGACATGCTATTAAAAAATCGTCCAAATATACGAACCTCCGTAATTCCTTCTGAGCGTAGATATGGAGCAATCCAATTTGTTGGAGATGAGAAATCCCCGGGCGCACATGACATTCCGAAGGGTAAACTGTTCATTTGTAGAACTCGCCCTTTGGAGACAAGTCTCAAAAATCGGCGGTGGCCCTCTGCATTGATTACGTGAAAATACGGCGATGACAGGTCGGTCTTTAACATCGACACCACCACTTTTGTAAGAAGAGAGGAATTTGGAAAACTTTTAATATTGAATATTCCCCTGTTGCTTCCATATTTCTTTTTTTGAAACAAACATTGTCGATAAAAAACTTGGTCCCAGACGATTCTGATCTGAAACCTGGAGGTTCACTCGCTGAGATATGATATCTCTTCTCTATGTGATATTTCGGCCAATTGCTTAGCTTGGAACTGGCGTAGCAACCTCTGTGATGGGTAGATCAGCAGAAATTTGGAGGTTAATGGCAGACGCATTCCCGTAATCAATTCGATACGCTCGCAGACAGCCTCCATTCGATCTGAGGTGACATTTCGGCCGATTGCTTGGTTTGAAACCAACGACGTAGCAACCTTGTGATATAGATCAGCAGAGGTTGGGAGGTTAAATGGCAGGCGCATTCCCGTAATTAAATCGAGAAGGGCCTCCGAAGCCCAAAGCGCAAGCCACTACCTGCGATACGCTCGCAGGCAGCCTCCATAAACCCGCTTTTCAGCGGCGGCCTTGAGCCCATTGACCAGCTCTTCTTTTGATTGTTTAAACCTTTGTTCTGAAAAGTGTGAGATTAGTGAAAGGATTTGCTTCAAATTGGAGTTACCTTTGTTAATAACTTGGTTTCCGTTGTCCTGTGTGTGAAGGGAACGCTCTCGATGCGTTAACTTGATATATTCAGAAGCTTGGCGGTTTCGCGGCGGCTCTTTCTCGGATGTACCAGGGAGGGTCCCACTTGTAGTCACTCTCAGTATTTTGTACATACGCCTGAAGTCGAAACCCACCAAATAAAAATATCTAGAGTTTGAAGGTATCTCTCGCAAATTCTTTTTAGTCTGCTCGTATTCTGAAGAAAATCTGTATAATTGTTGCAAATTATAATTAAGCAATCTACATTAAGTAAGTAAGACATTATAGCTACCACAATTCCTTTTGAATCTGCAGTGTAATCTTTACTCCTTGATAAGGGAAGTAATTCATCATTAATTTACCTCTGTAAATCCGGACGAAGCCTTATGTTACTTTTGGGCATCTAAATACCAGACATCTTTTCAATCTGGTTTGTCATAACGCTAAAAAATAACCAGTGTCATTCGGACGGAACTTGCACAATTGTTTTAATGCCGCTATGGTATTATTTCAATTTGTCGCCATTTATTAATAATCCGAGGGTAGAAGGACTGTACATCGGCTCTTGCCCAGGCGTTTGTCTTTTTTGTAGTAATAACACGCCAGGACCTGGGGATAAAGGCATGGCACGATCCGCCACGGGCTCCGAGGCGTATTTATGCCACTAATAATAATTAAGTTAAAGTACACACTAGTAAAACTAAATTATCAATTAACTCACCGTTATTGCTTTGTTATTTTATTCTTTTATGGGTGTGTAGCTAGGCGCTTGCAAAGGCCCTAAAAATCCTCGACATCTGGTGCAGAGCGTTCCTCTGACGGTAAATCAAGGTCCAATATGTCGCTATGGCGTCTTGTATCGCCATATGCTTTATCTTCCATTATACATATATATAATATAGGATCTATAAATATTGATCACCAGTATCTTTTGCTTGATGTTGCCTCTTCAAAAAAGAACGACGCTATGAACAAAAATCGTGCGATCTGGACTATATAATACAGATCGCCTGTGACCACGTGACATTGCCGCTCGCTGATTGGTCGAAGCGAAGCGGAAACGGAAGACAAAAGGATGGTTGATTGACCGGAAGAGTGAATAGAAGAATGACGCACTCTCACAGATGCTGTGCATCGTCACATGCCGAATAATAAACTATTTTTTGTTTAATAATATTATTACCACACTCACATTAGTATTTTGCCATATTAACAATCACTGTGTGCCGATACGGTAGAGTTTACACTTAAACATGATTAACTTTAATAATAAATAACAACAAGAAGATAATAACAACCAGCTAACAAACAGATTCAAAAAGTTCAAGCATAGATTCACTTGCGCACGTATTACTTCAACTCTAATTTATAAAGTCAAGCCGCACTAATGTTACTATGGCGTACTGTTTTAACTCACTTCCGGTATGTAAAACTATTAAATTCCATTTAGCCATTATTTAGTGTTTTAAAATTGAAATCTGTTTTATGTAAAAATTGTGTTAACATTGAATATCACGAAACTTATAGTTACCATTAAACTTATTTTACAATTTGAGTACCTATAATTATTGGATTGAGTCATTTGTTATTAAGTACCAATGTCGGTATCATTAAACTTTCTTACGGCCAACCTAGAATTATTATTTGGATCTTATCGCGTGCATTAAAATCTGGTAGATTAAAATCAATAAATTTTAAATATGCAAATACCTAGTATTTTTTGTTATGAGTATAACAATAACTTTGTACGGAAGTTACTAATTTTGATGAATTGCAGGACGCTGTTCGTAAGTGGGTTTCTAAAAAAAAATACGTCATCTATAAATTTTCAATCGTATAATTGAAGTTCATCAATAAGCTAAATTAAACGCCACCTATGCTGTAACTTTGAAAAATTATTGTCAACCATAAAAAAAGATGGAGGACATTCGTAATATTTTTAATAGTGGTGAGAGATTATGAATGATTTTGATAATCGAATGATCTAACATTAGTATTACTAATGTTGATAATCGATTATGAAATTAGTAACTAATGTATTTTCATAATCGAATGACGTTTAAATAATTTGCACTACTAATCGCGTCGAGAGTAGGTCTTGTTTTTTTTTTAAAGATTTTAGTTACTCGCAAATGCGACTACTAACTAAATTAGTAATTGGAGATATCTCGAGACATCTTCATAGTCGAATGACTTCATTAGTATATCTCATAACCGCCCACCCCTACTACTAAGTAATTAGTAAATACTAATTAGTAATTAATAGTAGTTATAATCGAGATATTTCGAGATATCTTAATAATCGAATGATTTCATTAGTAGGTATATCTCATAATCGCCCATCTCTAATTTTTAAACGAAAATAAGTTTGTTGTTTATCACGAAGTATAGTTTTTATTGTAATTTATATTTTATGCGTTTTCAAAATGTGAATAATGCGCGACAGCAGGTTAAGTGATCGGGCGTTGTGTAGTTAGATAAAACTATTACGTTTATAGTTTTGCGATATTTGTGTTTTTAACATTTGTTTTGGTGTTAATTGTACAAGGTATTGAGACTTCCATTTTTGTGTTCGTGGATACAAATAAATACTAAAGTGAGTGTTACCAAAAACTCGTAACAAAAATGTGATCTTGTTCTCTGAAACCTATGCGAAGTTAGTTGAATAATCTTAGTGTTCATAAGGCATGGCAAATGGCTGGCTGTTCGCTACAGCTCGTGGTGCTTGTGGGTAAGTTATTTATACGTGTTTGTTGTTAGCGGTTATCGATCGCGTTACTTTTATTTACCTAATAAAGCCTTTAGATTGTTTAAGCAGTGTGGCAATCGCTTTGAACATTGCGTGTCGCGGCTTACTGTGTGTTGCTGCCCGCGGGTTTGAATACGCCGATCGTCGAATTTGAAATATTAGCTACTTTTGATATTATTCAATCGATCGTCAACTCAAAAGTTTTATCGTACTTCGCGCCGCGTTTGTAATTGTCGCGGCCGCGTTACTGCGGCTGAGGGAAGGGTGGTGGGGTGCGCTTGGTACTTACTACTTAGCGCTCACGTAAGTCGTCACCTCAATAAACTTGACCGTGTTCTTAATAACTGCATTCGATTCATTTTTAACCTTCGTGAATATGATCATGTGTCTTCCTTCCGCTCCCAATTAAAATGGTTGCCTATCCGTCAACGACGTTCTCTGCGTGCACTTACTTACTACCCTATTTTCTATTCTTAACTCCCCTTCCTCACCCTCCTACTTAACTCCCCATTTTCAATACCTAGGTAGCAACCACACTAGAAACCTTCGCTCTTCAAGCAATCTTCTTCTTAAATGCCCTTCTCACACCTCCGATTTCGTCCACTCTTCCTTTTTCATTCAATGCATTCTCTTGTGGAATGCACTCCCCCCCGAAATTAGGTCGGTTACAACTCGCTTGGCATTAAAAATGAAAGTTCGACAGCTGTTTTGTAATGAACTAAACAATACGTGTGATGTTTGATTATTTTTTCCCCTCTTTTTATGTATTTATGTACGTATGTATATATTATTTATTACATATATATTTTTATAAATTGTATGTGTATTTGTATTTATCTATAATTATTTACTTATGTGTGTACTTATGTTAATATATATAGTTGTTCCATTTATTATTATTGTTGTATATTATTTTACCCTTTTCACTGTTTATGCACCTACCTTTTATCTCTGCATCACCCAAAGGTTGACTGTTAGAGAATGCCTTAGGCGTTAAGTCCGCCTTTATACGCAATGTGTAAAAAGCATAAATAAAAAAATAAATAATAACTTAAGACAGAAGGTCCCTTAAAAGGGGACTGAATAAATTCATCGACTTGGTATCATATGGATCTCACAACTTTTTGCGGCAGAAGAACTGAGTTGCGAAACGTGGTTTTTTTACAATTTTTTTTATGGGATATTATTAAGCAAGCTGTAAACTTAATGATAATAAATTAGATTTTTATTAATGATGTTAAAAATTCCAAAATAGTATACTCAAGATCTTTTTACAGCAAGGAAAAGATTAAAAGATAAACATTTAAATAGTCAATATTTTTCCTTATATTATTATTCTAAATAATGAAGATAAAAACGTATAAATAAGATTACCTTATCATTTTTAAGTACGAATGTTGTAGTTAATAGAAAATAACCCTAAAGGTTTGGATTATGTATTAAGTAAACTCACCAAACTCACGCCGCAAGCTGCAGTAGTGATCAGCAAAAGTATCTTCCTGCCGGATCTCTCGATGAATAGCGGTGTGATACAACCCGACACTACCTGTGTTATTCCAATAATAATAGTAGACACGTGAGATTGTACTGATGACGACACCAAATTGAAGATTGATGTGGCGAAAAGAAGTACTATCATCACACCGCTCAAATGCTGCATCGACATTAGGGTCACAGTGATGATCATGGCCTTCCTGTTACTCTTTACGCTAAAGATTTCACCCCACGCTTGAAGCACTCCAATAGGCTCGTCTAATTTTGTCGTTAGTAAATCTTTTATGTCATTTTCTCTTCCTAGTTTGATCAGTGTTTTTTTGAACTCATCCTCGTTGCCTAAAATTGAAATGTCTGCATTGGTATTTGTTTTTTTTTTACATATTTGTTTTAAGTAATTTATTGGACAGATTTAATAGACTCGTGATTAAAACTTAAATAATTTAGGTTAACAGGCTTGAAGTTTTATTATATTATAATAAACCGAAAACTCGTGAAGCAGCCCATCCTCGGCAAGGGATAAGTAAAATTAATAACAAATAAGCCGGTGAATATAACTGCATCATCAGTTATCGCAATCAAATGTAATGTAGGACGCCCTCTGGCTAGGTGGGGTAACAATATCCGCAAGGTGGCTGGCAGCGGTTGGATAAGAAACATCGAAGATCGAGCACGGTGGCGTGCCATAGGAAAGCCCTATGCCTAGCAGTGAACGTGACAAAGGCTGTTGATGAAAGGTACCTATGTATATCTAACGCAATTTGTAAATTTGAAATATTAACATACCATCTATCCTAGCCTCATAACAAGTAATGAAGGCTAAGATGCCATTATATTATTTGTATTGTTTCACCATTCACCGTCCAAGTCCTATCTATGGGTATTACTCGTGACAATATTTCTATCCCGCTTATTCTATAAATACATTCGTTTATGCTACAAAATTTCGATACTAGCAAGGTAATCAAAACCTACCCGTGAATTCAGAATCTTGAAATTTGGTACGAAGCAACGTCTTATAGCACAAATAAAGATAAAATTGTTAAAAGCATAAATTTTTATTTACATCCTAGAATAAAAATATTTTTAATAATTTCAAAAATACTACCCTTTTCCTCATGAACCCGTAGGGGTTTTAAATTGAAATACATATCTAATACTCAGGTCTAAAATACCTTTAAGCCATATCAAATCAAACTTCTATGGGGCAATAGAGGTGGGTCGAGGTCTCTTGCCTTCCAACTCGGTACGCGGAACAGCTAACTTAGCTGAGTTGGGTCCTTAACTAAGATCCTACGCCAGTATACTGACTGAAACCTCTTGGTGGCCGTCAAGGGCCTTTGGAGCCGTACTAAAGTGTCTCAGGGCGAGAAGCATCCGGCGCATTGTCCAATTGTGGATTCCTTAAAAATTGGGAGGGCTTGATATGCCCTCCACTCAATCTATTTTAGACGCTCACTCAAGAGGCAAAGCCTTCTGCCGCATATCTCGATGTTGCTAGTCGCCCAGCTACCCAGTGGCCCCTGTTAGTCACCTCTTACGGCAGGCAGGAGATTTTCCTACGTGATGCCCACATAATATCAGTACGTCGAGTATTGCAAATTGTAAAAAACTTTATTTTGGTATATGTACCGTGTATACATCCACATACATTTAATAAAATTTTATTTTAATTTCAATATCACAAACAGACACTCCAATTTTATTTATTTTTATATAGACTAGCTGTGCCCGCGACTTCGTCCGCGCGGAAAAAATATTTTTAATAAGAAAATTTATAAACTAAGAGTAGCCTCAGTTACTCCTTATTACATCAGCTACCTGCCAATGAAAGTCCCGTTAAAATTGGTCCACCCGTTTCAGAGATTAGCCGGAACAAACTGATAGACAGACAAAAATTGTAAAAAACCTTATTTTGGTATATGTACGTAAAAGTTGTACGTATGTATGTAAAAGTTTAAAGGATTGACATATTGATGTAACATATACAATGTTTTCATGCTACCTATAATCTGCTTGTAGTCAAATATTTGGAGCCGATACCTACTATATCAGATGTTTATATACGACATTTTCCCAGACGGATTTATTGCAAATTGATAATTACAAATTGATAAAGTGGATATGAAAAGAAATTATTAATTAGCAAGCATGTTTAAATAGTTTAAGTTGTGTTGCAAAAATAAATATATGTACCTGTTTTTTTTTATATTGGCATGGTAAAGTAACACCACTGCACGTAATGGTTAAACGTATGGTGCTGTCTAAATTGAACATTAAGTTAGTTAATTATTACTATCTAAATATGTGTATATATGTATAACTCAAAGGTGATTGACTGACTGGCCGACTGACATAGTGATCTATCAACGCACAGCCCAAACCACTGGACGGATCGGGCTGAAATTTGGCATGCAGTTAGATGTTATGACGTAGCCATCCGCTAAGAGAGGATTTTGATAAATTCTAGCCGCAAAGGGATAAAATAGGGGATGAAAGTTTGTATGAAACTTTGTCAATTTTAAACCGATCGGGCTGAGACTTTGCATGCATAAAGCTACTATGACGTAGGCCAACCATGCACCCAACCCTGCAGTCTACGCGGACGAAGTCGCGAGCAATTTTACATAATTTGGTAAATGCAAATCTACAACATTTATCCATGTATAAAAGCACCCACAAAACTTCAATAGTGTTATCTCATGACTATGCAAATTATCCACAACAAAGTCTTACAATTACATTACTTTTGAATATCTTTCGATCAAATATGGGTTCCTATTCGCCAGTTTTTAATAAATCTATGACCATACCTACATTTTTTTTTTTTTAGAAGATAAGATAAAACAAACGAAGAAAGATAAATAACTAATATGATTCGATACAATGAAGATAATCTTAATACCTCTAATATAACAGCTATCTCAAACCTAAAATAAATATTTATTAAGTAAAAAATTACCTTTCAGAAGATAGAAAATCGGTGTTTCCGGCATGAATAATGTAGCAATTGCATACAACGTTAGTATGGCGACAGCAATGTACGTAGTCACAGTATACGACACGAACGGACCAACGGAATAAGCGAACAACATGCCCAGGGAATTAACAAAACCCGTTCCCACTAACAATATTCCCCGTATGTTCGTTGATCTGGAAAAATATACGAATTAGTAATATACTAGATAAAGAAGTATCAGAACGAGGTGCAATATGAACAGGAAATTAGACGCGATACAATAATTCAAGCAGTAATGGCCTCGAGGTTTAGGCGCGCGGTCGAGAATTTCGGCGGTCGCAGGTTCAAACCCCAGGCACACACCTCTGACTTTTCGAAGTTATGTGTGTATTCACAATGAATCATCACTTGCTTTAACGGTGAAGGAAAACATCGTGATAAAACCTGCACACCTAAAAGTTCTTAGGAATTTCTTAGGTGTGTAGTCCGCCAACCCGCACTAGGCCAGCGTGGTGGACTAAGGCCTAAACCCTCTTAGTTGTAGAGGAGGCCCGTCCCCAGCAGTGGGACGTATATGGGCTGATGATGAAATGATGATGATGACAATAATTCAGGGATTTGCTGAGTACCATACCAAGTAGGTCGAGAATCGGCGGTCACGGGATCAAACCCGAGACGAGGTAAAGGAAATATCGTGGGAAAACAAAGTTCGTAGGAATTTCTCAGGTGTGCAGTCCGCCAACTCGCACTAGGCCAGCGTGTTATATTTATTTAAAAAAATACTTAACACATATGTAAACTTAACATTAATACAATAACTTAAATAAACACTTAAGTAAAATTGTTATCGATAGCAGTAGTGCTAGTTTCTGAGACCTGCGTTACCCTGTTTTCATTTAGCTTACATACAAAGTATACATACGAGTGTTGGACTAAGGACTAACCCTCTCAGTTGTAGAGGAGGTTTCAGAAGTGGGACGTACTCGTAAATGGGCTGATGATGATGATGGTGATGATGTTGAGTACAAGTTACCCAGAATAGACTTACTGATGGTGAAGTATTTGCATTTGTTCTAATAATGAGCACCATAATCTATGGAACTAAAGTCAACAAAATTGGTGTGTCGTTCGGGGATCAGCGAGTCTTTATACAAATGAATAGAAAGTAATGATTTTGCTTACTGGTGAGAATATTAATCCTGGCACGCCAGTTGACACTCTATGTGGACCGCACTGTTTTTTTTTTATCCAGGGAAAGCTAATTATGGTACTATCTCACGCCAGCTTTTGGAGGAGGGGGGCAGAAAGCGTACGTCGGAGTCAAAGGTTTTCCAGCCCGGCGCGCGGCGACGTCATGTCCGCACAGATGTTTGCGCCGGGCTGAGTCCCTAACCAAATCCTAACCTACACCGGTATACTGACCAAATCCCCCGGCGGCCAATCTTGCGCCAAGGAGGCAGCCCACGATGTGGGGGCGAGAAGCACCCACCATGATTCCGCAGCTGCCCAGTGCGGCTCCGAGACGAAATGCGTCTCGGCCGTCTCGAAGTGATACACCCACAAGCTTTGTTAGGACGTCCTGGTTGCAATTAGGCGCCCGCGATTGGCACATGCCACCGTGCCGCCGACCCTCTCGGGGTCATTTTCAGTGAGGATGTACTGCCTCCGCAGAGCGTCGAACGACCCCAAGGGCTCCCATAAGTCGCCTCTTACGACAGCAGGGTAGACCGTGGTGGGATTCTTACGTACCCTTGCGACAGGGCATGAACCGCGCTGCACTTAGTTTTAGAGCCTACTGCTTAGTGTGCCATTCTCTGATAGAAATAATATACTTCTTACCTTGCAGATGTTATACTCATCCTTTATTTGTTTAACAACTATTGAGAGAAGATAAAAGAACACTTTTAAGTCAAAGCTGTGGGGGAATAATAAAATTCTCATACTCACGATATCTCAGCTATATAAACAAAGTTGATGATGATGATAATGCCAGTAGCTTGACCGGCTATTACTCTTCCCGCATAAATCATACCTGCATTGACGGCCAGGGCTTTTAGTAGAAAACCCGCCAGACCGAATGCAGCACCAAGCATGAGGCATGGTCTGCGACCATTGGCATTTGACAAATATGACGCGATGTATGGACCTGCGAAGAGTAAGGATACGTAATACTTTTTTAGCTGATGTTGTACATACATGTAGCGTACCTGAACTACCAAATCAGCGCTGTGAATCGCATGAACTTTTTTTTTATAGGTTTGAAAACTGGTTTCAGGACGATCATATGTAAAATAAGAATTATCTTCATCGTTGTCGACATTTCGATATATAATTATTTTATTTACATAAAAAAATTATCATCAGAATTATTATTAAAAATTAACAACAGCTTAATTACTTCTTCAATTATATTACGAGTAGTATAACAGGCGCATTTTTTTTTTATATAATGAAGCAAAGACAAATTAGGATTCCTCAGAAACATTTCGAGCTATCGATTCTGGCTCAGGAGTATTGTAATAGTGGAGAGTGGGATAAATAAATACTTACCAACAAAACTGACGAAGGTCAAAGAAGCTACTAACGAAGCTTCCGTCTCACTTAATGGTCCAGATAGTGGAGTTTGCTCAGGGTCTTGCAGCTTAATGATTGCTTCAGTCGGCCATCCTCCGCTATATCCACAAAAGAACTGCCCGAGAAAGGCTGAAACAACAACCATCACATGTTTGGTTTTTATGATCGTATTTTAGCATAAATTTTTAACTCATAGAGTAATTGAACCACGAGAGAGTCTCTATTTATTTTTTAAATTGAACCAGAAGTGCCTGAGATTAGCGTTTATTATTATTCAACCAAGAAAAGAAACAATAGTCTTCAGCTTTATATTTTTAGTATAGTTATAAATATACATAATATATCATCAGCCAAAGAACTACCAATACTAGATATATTCGATACTATATATTCGTGTGTTAAAATTTAATTCTACGCACTAAGTAGCAGTCTCCCGTCCTTTGCAAAGGATTCATCATCGTCATCATCAACCCATATATGTACGTCTCACTGCTGGGCACGGGTCTCCTCTACAACTGAGAGGGTTTAGGCCTTAGTCCACCACGCTGGCCTAGTGCGGGCTGGCGGACTACACACCTAGGAACTTTTTAGGTGTGCAGGTTTTATCACGATGTTTTCCTTCACCGTTAAAGCAAGTGATAATTCATTGTGAATACACACATAACTTCGAAAAGTCAGAGGTGTGTGCCTGGGGTTTGAACCTGCGACCGCCGAAATTCTCGACCGCGCGCCTAAACCTCGAGGCCATCAATGCAAAGGATTGGGGAAACCCAACTGTGATAAAAAATGACACGTGTAAAACATAATAATCGTTTGTGCTATCAACAAACACATCAGAAACTAATATTGTGTGATCAAAGTACCATCGTAATATTATCAAATATCTTAGATATTTCCGCTCGGCTTCCGCGTTGACACCACTACAGAACGATAACTTGTGATACCAAATAACAATACGATTTTTTTTATAATTTCTGACTTGAAAAGATGTCTGATTAATGAAGTACAACACAAAATTTGTCTGATTTTTTTTTCTGCATCCAGGCAACTGTTTTCATGATGTAGAACAGTTTTCAGACGGAATGCTATGGAACATATCGGTAAATTTTTTCAACACGTTCAAAATGGTTTCAACACATAAGATGCTCCCACTTTCTTCTGAAAAATGATTAATTCGCATCAACTGACCAATGTTCACTTGAAAACAAGATTTCCAGACGGTTTGCTATAGGTTTTTTTTGTCTCATTTTTAATTTTCTCAAATGGTCTCCTGGGTACGTGCGACGCTTGTGGTGTCTGAAAATTGTGTTTTCGGCATTTAAAATTTATCGTTCAACTAATTTCTGAAAATCAGACAGATTACTATGAAACAGTTCGGTAAAAAAAATGGACATCTTGTTTTTTTTTGCAATCAGAATCACCAAATCTATCGATTTTATACAGCTTTGATCGTAAAACGATGAGGCAAAAATTTTGATCGTGGGCTCTCGTACTACATATAAGATAATGGAATAATAGGTGTAGATAGATAAGTAGTGATTGTATTGAGGTTTAGGCGTGCGGTCGAGAATCCCGGCTGTCACGGGTTCTAATCCTAGGTACACTCATCTGACTTTGTGAAGTTATGTGTGTATTTTCGATTAATTATCACGTACTATAACAGTGAATGAAAATATCGTGAGGAAAGTAATTTATTCATTTTTATATTTACTTGCTAATTGTTAGTATTTTTAACCTTATTTAATCATGAGTATTATTTAAAGTAAGTGATGGCCTCGAGGTTTAGGCACGCGGTCGAGAATCTCGGCGGTCGCGGGTTCAAACCCCAGGCACACACCTCTGACTTTTCGGAGTTATGTGTGTATTCACAATGAATTATCACTTGCTTTAACGGTGAAGGAAAACATCGTGATGAAACCTGCACACCTAAAAAAGTTCTTAGGAATTTCTTAGGTGTGTAGTCTGCCAACCCGCACTAGGCCAGCGTGGTGGACTAAGGCCCAAAAACCCTCTCAGTTGTAGGGGAGGCCCGTGCCCAGCAGTGGGCACGTATAGGGGCTGATAATGATGAATCATGAATGGTTTTTATTCATTACTTGTAATTTTTTAACTTTGTTTAAACAGGCATTGTTCTATTTTTTAGATATGACTGCAGACGTTTAACCATTAACATCAGCGAGTTGTAAAATTTATCACAACAAGAATTTTTATGTAGGTATCATATTGTTAAATATTAGTAAATGCTGTTGTAAAATATTTTGTTAAATTCTCCAATTGTAAATACTCGCTCATGCCGGTGCAATAAAACTATATTACTTAGTTAAGCTCTTTAGCGACGGCAATCCTTGGAAATGGGTACATCGTTTTGAAAATTATGGCACCTGTCGTAGCGTGATTTCCAATAACGGCACTTGTAGCCTTATAGATTCGACTAATGGAATCTGATGTCACTTCATCCGATAATGGCACCTGACGTCACTCACCATCCACTGATAGCACCTAACGTCAGTTAACATACACCAATAACAGTTATCGTCACTGAATTGAATTTAACTGCACATAATCTTCCTTAAAGTTACTTTTGTTTTAACTCTTAAAAATCACATAGGAGAACTTAAAACCACCTAGTACCAATCTTATTTACCAATATAATTTCAATTAACGTGATCTAAGTGCGTTTAACGTCACCTAAATGAACTTTAGACTACCTTATGACACTTAACCGCATTTAACTACATTCAACAAGACTGATTGAATCCTTAGAATCTTGAATTGATTGAATTAATGATTTGAAGATTAAAAATTATTATTCGGAATTTTATAAGGCAAACTGAGCTTTTGGGCTTCTCTGGAAGTACCGCCACTGCATCAAATAAGCCCAAACCTTTAAAAAACAAAATACAATCTTCATCCATTTGGTATTTAAATTCTAAATTTTAATATAGGTACTTACCGCCTGCTGCCGCTAGCCCTTGCGCCTTCAGATAACCAGGTATTCCAATCATTTTGAAGAATAACTTTACAAAACAAACGATTACTGCACCATGAGGAATAAATATTTCCTTAAAAAAAAACTTAACTATTTTTCGACACTAGGTAAAGCTTTTCATCGCCGGAGTAAACGCAACTGTTGGGCTGTAAAATTATCTTTTATATAAATCCGAGCTTGTTATCTTTGTTTCGTTGCGCCTTTATAGGCAACTAGCTTTTGCCCGCGACTCCGTCTGCGTAGACTACATGGTTGGGTTCAGAAAGAAAATAAGTTGTAGTCTATTTTACTCTACAGAGTCCCATTTATGTCCATACATAAAAATCTTTCACATCAGTAAAATAATTTAGGCGTAAAAACGTAACAGACATATAGTTGTTTTTGCATTTGTAAAATACAATATTACTCGTACCTATACTTAATTTAATTAATGAACGTAATCAAAGCAAAGCGTAAAAAATTCAATATTTAGGGTGACTGACCCAAACGCTAGCACTGCACCAAATAATCAGCACTCTGAATAAATTGTTAAATTCTAAGGTTTTCATTTACTAATTTGGGTTACCACTTTAAGAAATTAATAAATTAGTATTTTTGGATTCCTACTCTCGGTAATACCATACTTTCCGACTTCAAAATGGTGAAATTAGTGTGAACAAACATTTGTGTTCTGCGGTTTGTCCTATTTTTGACTGTTCCTTGTGATCGCAGGTAAGTTCACGTGTTTACATTTTATACTATATTAGATATTTTATATATCTTATATTGAAACTTTCGATTTCTCTGATTTATGAGATAGTTTATGAAGATAATTTGAAAAGAATATTGGAAGTTATGGTGATATATTGGTAAAAAATGTTGTGCTGATAAATGGATATAATATTTTGCGAAATTCCAAATTATCAGCACTGGTGCTGATAAATGGGAAATATTAAGTAAATACTTATTTCATATTTTTTTATTGTAAACCGTGTCTATTTTATGCGTAGAATTCAATTTTATCGATCAAAGTAGTTTATACTTTCAAAATCCAAATTTTAGCATGGTGCTGAAACTGCATTTACCATTTGTCAGCATAATGCTGATAATTGGATCAAAAGCATGCTGATAAATTGGTTTTCCTAGCATTACATCATCTTTTCTTTTTTCAGACCCACTTACCATGAAGCCAAAGGAAATGACTAAACAAAATAAAAGAAAATAAGTGTATGAAGTAGACCACGCTGCAGCTAACACAGGCCTTACTGAACTTTTTACATTTTGCGCCAACGGAGATATTACACCTCCACTAGATGTGTTTCCCAACAATAGGATATAACATCATCAGTTCCAAATGAGTGGGGCATTGGTTTGAGCGATACTGGCTGGATGAAATCTGAACTTTTCTATGATTATATAAGGAATGTATTTCATCTTTGGATGACAATGAATGAAAATGAAAATAAATACCTATCTAACATCAAGAAAAGAAAAGCTGAAGAGCAGCATATGTTTCCACCAAATAAAAAAATCCAAATTGTGTCCGACATTAAACTTAAGTTACCAAACATATCCAGAACTTCGCAAGTTGGTCCAAGAGATGACAACCAAATTAATGACCCACTGGGCAAAATAATCAACAATGATAGAAAGACAAATTACTTTTTACTAGAACTAGAGGAGATAGTTTCTGAGGATTAGAACTGATTGAAGATGTGGAGCAAGAACTTTTCTTTTTTACTTAATTTTTATTTTCTTTTTTCTTGCTATATTTTATTAAGTGCAATTTTATGTGCCTTAATGGTTGTACCTACTTACGTATTTTCTAGTAATGGTAGGCTACCCTATTATTATGTAAGACACTTTCTAGTGAGATTTGACTAAGTCTAAAAAAATATTAAAATTCCCACCTACACATTATTAATGTTAAACTTTATGAAGTTTATAATTACTATTAGAATCAGTAGCGGTACTTCCATAGAAGCCCAAAAGCGTTACACGTTATTTGTGAAATGTCTAGTTTATAATTGTTTATTGAAGGGCCAGTCTATCCTCATTTATATGTCAAATTGCTCTTCTTAAATAAAGATTTTAAGCTTTATGATTATTGTTCGGAATTTTATAAGGCAATCTGGGCTTTTGGGCTTCTATGGAAGTACCGCCACTGATTAGAATAAAAGTAAAAACATTAAAAGAAGGATAAACATTATTTTATTTCGATCCCTGCCAGTGATAGTGATATTTTCAATACCACTATCACAGTGCTGATAATTGGCTCGCTCTATGCTATTAATTGGTGGCGATGGTGCCAGTAAATGGAGTGATAGTCATTTTTTACTCTCGCCTATCTAAAAAACATTGGATAGATATTAACTAAAATTTTTTATTAATATCATCTTACTGATTAAATATTGAAACTAGAAAATTCGCCTTAACAGGTAAAAAAGTATTTTTCAATGTGATAAATGGGCTTAAGTTAGGACTAACTCTTAAAGTGCTGATAATTGGATCATTCACCCTACATGCGTACGACACAGTCGTCTGCCCTTAAGTGTCTGCCCGTTCGGGTAAGAAAATCATCCCACCCCGCTCCGCAAACCTTACAAATTTTCGTACAAACTTTCATCCCCTATTCCCTATAATATATATATATATATATATATATATATATATATATATAGTTAATAAGTTTCATCGTTCTAAGCTTTAGTATTTTCATCATTTATACATGTAATATGATGCACTTAATTAGCTACATATGTACATACATATATAAACTCACGTCTGTATTCCTTGAAGGGGTAGGCAGAGGTGCATTTTTGCACCCACATTACGCCAATTGTATTTTTCTCCCACGTAATAGCGAGCCTAATGCCGTTTTTCGGGCACATTTCCAGACTCCATGCTGCTAGTGATAAATTCATAATATTACGAGACCTCTAGATCACGAGGCCGCCAATAAAAAATGTAGAATCTGCAAACTTGAAGGTACTCTATGTTTCCCTTCTTTTTATAAAAGATCTAGATAGGCATATTAAAATTTATGTTTTCAATTTTTAAATGTATGTTTTCAAAAAGGCAATATCAAAATCATACGATTTCGTCATGTCAATTGGTTGGTGGTTTTCTGCATTTTTCTTTGCGGTTATTAATAAATATATATACACTCAAGTCACATACATAGTTGTGACCCCACACTATGATACGAGTCTTGTGTCGTGGGTATATTAGATATATTAGAAACTATGAGAGATTTTTTGGCCTCACAAACACGCAGATCACAAAAACATTTGTCTCGGTGCGGGGATCAAATGGGCCTCTGGCTTGGCAAGTGGTGGCTAACCAACTGCGCCACGGGGTTATCATATAGGTACGAGTACAATATGAAAATTAATATTATGTTTTATGCACTTTTTTTACTGATATAGCAAAGTGAAATGCTGTCAAAACTGTGTATCAAGTGGTGAGAGACATGAGACTCCCAACTCTTGTCTTTCGACACTCTCGTGACTGTTCAGATGGTTTTTTACGCTACTTCCAAAGAACCTAGAAGTTCTCGTATAGGGAAAAAGGAATTGTAATAAACGTGTATGATTTGAAAATGCTTTCGAATTTTGGAATTAGAAGTCTAAAATTTGTTTACGAACACCAGTCTATCAATAAATATTTTATTTTTAGTTTGTACATAATTTTTATAGATTAAGATTACTTTTTGCATGGCATTTAGCTGATAGGCTATGGACTCTTTTACGATGACAATAAAAGTAGCATTGGCTGTCCACCTTACAAGCCTCGTGCGGCTTAGTAGTCGTCATTGTCATAAGCCCAAATACGTCCCACCGTTAAAGCAAGTGATAATTCATTGTGACTAACTTCGAAAAGTCACAGGTGTGTGCCTGGGGTTTGAACCTGCGACCGCCGAAATTCTCGACCGCGCGCCTATACCTCGAGGCCATCACTGCTTAGTAGGTTTAGTAGATATCACATTGCAAAAAAAGAAAATTTAAATTTATATAATGTATGTTATTTAATTAGAAATTAAGTACACTTACTGTGTCTAAGTCCACTATACGCCAATAAAATTTTAATGATGTTGTCTTAAATTGCATTATACAGGGTGTATTCAGACCGTGATCGTAAACTAAGGCAGGTAATAGCTAAGGTGATTACAAACCGCCTGGCGTTAAATAAAATCCCGACAAAAAATAAAAAAAATAAGGTTTTCTAACAACTACATACATTCTATTTACATTAGGAAACCTTCAAAATTTTTAACGCTATTTTCTTTAACGCTAGGGGGTTTGTAATGACCTTAGCTATTACCTGCCTTAGTTTCCGATTACGGTCTGAATAATATATTTTCGTTCCGAAGCATTTATCGACGCGATAAGCCTAATACCCTGTTATCAATTTTTTTTATTTTCATTCAACTTTACCAAAATTCATTGCTGAAAAGACAATCCACAATTATGCCAATAAATTATCGGTTTTCCGCGTCTGTGATGTCTTGATAATGTTGTTTTCATAGATAACTCGGCTAATTTAGATTAATTTAGAATCTAAGCCGCTTAAATTTTTATAGGCCTAGTGTTAGTGTATCAAATTATCTTTACATAACAAAAAAACATCACTTTATAGACGTTGCTGAGATCTGATAAACCAAGATAATGTATTGTTTAGGTTACTCATAAGATTAGATTAACTCCCAGCCTATCGCAGACACTGCTCAACTTCCTCAAGTAAGTAGTTTGTACGAGGCCCCACTATGAAATACGAAGTCGTTATCTAAAACCTAGCATTAAATAATCTCATAAAACATAATTATTCATATTATTTAATTATTACATATCTGAAAAAAAATATTGTGTACCGATATATTTTTTTACTATGACAGAGACTTATTAACAGGCTATACGGGGGTTTTAGATCAAAGCCGGTAAAACAGACAAGTGTTGGAGCGGGAGAAATCGATTAGGCAAACGTAGCTTAGGACTTCTTGCAATATGGTGGACCAACGACTTGGAAAACGGACGGATGCGGGATGCTGAAGACTTGGAATGTTCGCTAACATTCGTGGAGCCTCATAAAAACTACTACTTAGTAACTGAGGATAATATGAATCATACAGTACGATCCAGTGAAATTTGTAAAAACAAAAAAAAAGTTCGTACTTTAAATAATAACTTATATAATAGAGTATTTTTTGCAGCGTATACTAACTATATTAATGACGTTAAAGATCAAATTACTTTTTGATTATGTTTTAAAAATCAACTATTTGTTATCATCCTCATCAACTCATATACATCCCACTGCTGGGACTGGTGCTGGGTCCACCACGCTGGCTTAGTACGGTTTGGCGGACTACACACCTAGGAAATTCCTAACAACTTTGAGGTGTGCAGGTTTTCTCACGATGTTTTCCTTCACCGCTAAAGTACGTGATAATTCATAGTAAATACACACATCATTTCGAAAAGTCGGAAGTGTGTGCCTGGGGCCTAAACCTCGAGGCCATCACTACTTTGTTATCGTCGTGTTATTAATTTTTATTTATTTTTTGTTAGCCTTTGTTGGAACATCAATAGATTATACGGAAATTTTGAAAATGAATTTTTGAGGAAAATGAACATTTCAGGAATTAAATGCTACTTTACGTGGATGGAACATATTACCTTTGCTTGCTTTTTAATTAAACTGTTGTTGCACTGCGCAAAACACACGCGTACGTTCGATTCCCGGATCTGGCAAAGCTTTTTTCGGTTTTCCATGAAGCAATTCTTAGTGGCAGCACGAGTCTAAAATCCCAAGAGACTCATTCCCTATTACGTAGGACGTAAAGCTGGCGAATAATAGTATGAATGCACTCTGTCTTCTTCTAAAGTCTAAAACTTTGCCACCCTATGTTCAGTAAAAAACCAAAGAAACTCTTTTGCCCCACCGAGAACGACTGTCGGTTCTGCAACTTTTATATGTAGCAATTATCAACACGTTTAATTACTGCTTTATCCTAATATTGTGCAATATTTTAATCCTTGTTTTGGCTGATAAATAACTAACCATGATTAATGTTTTCACGTTTTGATTGCTGCTTTCTGTTCTGTTATCATTTTTTTTAAGGAACTCGCAGACAAGATCGAATGATAAAGTCCGTTTTGTATTTACTCGTCTTATTAAAGTAGTGATGGTGTCGAGGTTTAGGCGCACGGTCAAGAATCTCGGCGGCCGCGAGTACGAGCTCCATTTACACACCTCTGACTTTTCGATGTTAAGTGTGTATTCACAATCAATTATCACGTGCTTTCACGGTGAAGGAAGTTTCTTAAGTGTGAAGTTCGCCAACTTGCAAGTGGCCTAGTGGCCAGCGTAGTGGCTCCCGGCCGTCGTCTCTTCGATTGTCAGGATTTTGAGGTCGTGGCGAGCGATGCTCTCCTTCTGCGAGCACGTCATGTCGCAGAAGGAAAGCGCGGTGCGGGATCGAGAGATCAACGATACCGCCCTCCAAAGACGTCAAATAAGGAGGCGCCGGGTCAACAGAGATAATTAGACCCGGCGCCCTGCCCTGTGGCAAGTGGCGTTAGAATCCCACCACGGTATACCCTGTCTGTCGTAAAAGGCGGTTTAAAGGCGCCCTTGGGGGCGCAGGGCCCGCTGCGGGGCGGCGCGTCCTCACTGAAAGTGACCCCGATAGGGGCAGCGGCACTGTATGCGGACGCCCATCCACAACCGGGGCGCTCGAACTAAGCTAGTGGGGGTGCAACAGCGCCCCCTAAAACTCCGAGAACTTAAGCTATAAACAACTTTCCCCTCGAGAACAAAAAAAAGCCCAGCGTGGTAGACTAAGACCTAATACCTCTCAGTTGTAGGGACGTAATGGGCAGATGATAATTTTAAAAGCACTTAAAGAACTTTTTGACCAATTAAGTGTATAAAGGAATTATTTATTCGTTTGTCCATGTTAATGTTAAAACAACCTAAAAGTTATGTTATTAATATCAATGAAGCTGTCTTTTTATAAAGAATCAACACCACAATTGATGGTAAACTCAGTACCGTCCAAACAACATCGAAGATGAGAGACTTCTATGCTATGTTTACAGTAGTGACGATACTTCTATAGAAGCGTTACACGTTAATTGTGTAATGTCTAGTTTATAATTATTTGACAGCCCCGTGGCGCAGTTGGCTAGACACCAGCTTGCGAAACGAGAGGCCGCGGGTTCGATTCCCGCACCGAGACAAATGTTTGTGTGATCCACAAATATTTGTTTCGGGTATGGGTGTATGTGAGACCGAAAAGTCTCTCGTAGTTTTATGATAGCCACGACACAAGACTTGTATCTTAGTGCGGGATCAGAACTATGTATGTAACTGTTGGGTGTATTTATTTATTATTATTTATTGTGGGGTCAGGATATTCTCATTTTTATGTCAAATTGCTTGTTAATTAGGGATTTAAAGCTTAAAGATTATTCGGAATGTTGCAAGGCAAGCTGGGCTTTTGGGCTTCCATTGTGGGAATTGGTTTACAAGTCCCAGGATATCATAAAATTGGAACTTTGGTCTGGCCAAATATTTCACAGCTTTATGGAAAGACGATCGGTGTCGCTTCTATATTTGCACTGGTCATTGCACTGTACTTACCACGAAAGGCTTAAGATAAGCCGACAAAAAATAATTTCTATCAAAATAAAGAAAAACGCAATAATTCTTTTCTGCTTTACGTATGTTTTATATAATAAACTTATTTGTACAAAAAATAGAAGTTCATAATTCTAATAAATAAAACGTGACTTTGTAAATCATGACAAAAAATAATAATATTACGTCAAAAGATTTACATCACTGAGGAACTCAGAGATAATAGAGCAAGCAAATATGATAAACTTTTTATTATGCCTTTTAAGAAATTATTATACTTATCATTTCTAAGTAGGTATGTTACCTATTACCGTTTTTGTGTACCCACATTTCCAAACTTTGCGTTGGTAACCTTAAATCCCGGAGTCGAACCCATTTCGCTCGATGCATTTAAACAGAATGTAAACGCAAGCAACATGAAATACAATAAAGATTACCCACCCAAAAGACAAACGAGACTTAAGAAGGTGAAAAAGTTAATTGCATTCAGTCCTTAGTCTAGTCAACAAGTTCAAAAACGTGTTAAATAGAAATAAAGCTCCTAAAAATATGTGCCATACCTCATTCGATTCGGAATGACGTCTAGAAAAATGTTTTTTAAGGGCATATTAGCACATAAAAAATTGCAATTGTTATTAACAAAATAAGAAAAAAAAAAGGTATTTAGTTTTTCGTTAATAACTTTTAAAATTATGATATTTAAGGAATTATGAAAAAAGATCCTGGAAGAGGAGGAAATTTCCAATAAAAAAGTCTTTACTCCCGGAACTCTATCTATATTATTTATAATTTTTATTTAACGCTGGAAATAGCGCTCCGCGAGGGCGTTACGGCATAGGCGCGTCGTCTAAAAAGCCGGTATATCACCTAAAATAATTTATTTCTAATATTAAATAACAATTTAAAAATTTGAATAAATTATGGTGTAATCTAGACACTTGAACGAAAATAACCTCGGTGAAAAATATTTTTTTTGACAACTTTTCAAAAAGTTACACCGTTGTTAATTAACTAATGTTTTTCCAATCTCTGTTTATATAAATTACGGCATAAAAGTTCTTAATTAGGTACTTAATAAAGTTATGCAGAAAAAAAAATTAAAGTTTATTATTTTGTTAATTATAATTTTTTTAAATTAACGAAAAATGAAATTTCTAAAAAATGTTATCAAAACAATTTTTTTTGGTAATATCTTATTATTGCTGTTTTTGCATCTAATATAGGTATTAATTAACATTGGAAAAAAAAATGTTACGTCATTTATTAAGAAATTGTTTATAAACAAATAGACTATTTTGCGATTAAAAAAAAATTTTTTTTACTATCTTATTGCAAAGGTAAAATGATGATTTAAAAAAGAAAAAAAAATCTAAATATTTTTTTTTATTGTTTATAATCGTTTTTTTTATATTTCAATTGTTTAAATAATTAGTTAAGAAATTATTTTATTCTTAATAATCATAATTGACCCTTTTCAATGGAATAACAGAGAAATATTTTTTTTTTAATAAATTAATTGTTTAATAACTTAACAATTTGTTATAAACAAATACTATTAACCGTTATATTTTTTTTCGAAAACTTCAAAAAATTACAAAAACAACCATGTATAACAAAGTTAAGAAAATTTTCTTGTTTAAAAAGTTAAGAATTTTTTTTTTTTTAATTTTCTTAACTTTGTTTTTTTAAATCGCATAATAGTCTATTTGTTTATAAACAATTTCTTAATAAATGACGTAACATTTTTTTTTCCAATGTTAATTAATTACTATATTAGATGCAAAAACAGCAATAATAAGATATTACCAAAAAAAATTTGTTTTGATAACATTTTTTAGAAATTTCATTTTTAGTTAATTTAAAAAAAATATAATTAACAAAATAATAAACTTTAATATTTATTTTCTGCATAACTTTATTAAGTACCTAATTAAGAAGAGCTCCACGAAGCGAAATATTTTTAGACTAATTTTTTAAACTTTTATGCCGTAATTTATAAAAACAGAGATTGGAAAAACATTAGTTAATTAACAACGGTGTAACTTTTTGAAAAGTTGTCAAAAAAAATATTTTTCACCGAGGTTATTTTCGTTCAAGTGTCTAGATTACACCATAATTTATTCAAATTTTTAAATTGTTATTTAATATTAGAAATAAATTATTTTAGGTGATATACCGGCTTTTTAGACGACGCGCCTATGCCGTAACGCCCTCGCGGAGCGCTATTTCCAGCGTTAAATAAAAATTATAAATAATATAGATAGAGTTCCGGGAGTAAAGACTTTTTTATTGGAAATTTCCTCCTCTTCCAGGATCTTTTTTCATAATTCCTTAAATATCATAATTTTAAAAGTTATTAACGAAAAACTAAATACCTTATTTTTTTTTCTTATTTTGTTAATAACAATTGCAATTTTTTATGTGCTAATATGCCCTTAAAAAACATTTTTCTAGACGTCATTCCGAATCGAATGAGGTATGGCACATATTTTTAGGAGCTTTATTTCTATTTAACACGTTTTTGAACTTGTTGACTAGACTATTATCTCTCCAAAAATAAACGTCTCGTTGACATTTATTACATGTGCATAAAGATGAAATGAATCAATAATTTTCGTAGCAATAAGCAGTGATGGCCTCGAGGTTTAGGCGCGCGGTCGAGAATTTCGGCGGTCGCAGGTTCAAACCCCAGGCACACACCTCTGACTTTTCGAAGTTATGTGTGTATTCACAATGAATTATCACTAGCTTTAACGGTGAAGGAAAACATCGTGATAAAACCTGCACACCTAAAAGTTCTTAGGAATTTCTTAGGTGTGTAGTCTGCCAACCCGCACTAGGCCAGCGTGGTGGACTAAGGCCTAAACCCTCTCAGTTGTAGAGGAGGCCCGTGCCCAGCAGTGGGACGTATTGGACTGATGATGATGATCATATATTAAAACAATACGTTGTTTTTATTCTTGGTGCTTCTTTACTACATGCACAATTTCTTACTTATGTTCATAAATATTTGTTTGGTTAGATTCCTAGATGAAATGCAGGGTTTTTCTGTTAGAATTTGAAAGTTTCGGTTAAAGAAGCAATAGTTTCGCCTCCAACTACATGGAACTTAATAACTAGCTAGCGAACACTTCTGCTTATTTCTTACAGTGTACAATGTTCTGACAAATCAAAGTGATCGCCTTGCACAGGTCATCATCCTCAGCCCATATAGGTCCCACTGCCGGGCGCGGGCCTCTTCTACCGTTGAGAGGGTTTTAGACCTTAGTCCACCACGCTGGCCTAGTGCGGGTTGGCGGACTACACACCTAAGAAATTCCTAAGAACATTTTTTAGACGTATTTTAAACGCGTGTATGTTCACTGGTTTAATAAATATGCGCCCCGTGGCGCAGTTGGCTAGACACCAGCTTGCGAAACGAGAGGCTGCGGGTTCGATCCCCGCACCGAGACAAATGTTTGTGTGATCCACAAATATTTGTTTCGGGTCTGGGTGTTTGTGAGACCGAAAAGTCTCTCGTAGTTTCTGATACTCACGACACAGGACTTGTACCTAGTGTGGGGTCAGAACTATGTATGTGACTGTTGGGTGTATTTATTTATTATTTATTTATTTATTGTTTTTCAAGAAAAAGAAAGCTCTTGAGCAAAAGTGCTTGAGCGGGCCATTAAAATCAATGGAAACCCATAACACTTGTAGATTGATAGTGGAGTGTCAGCCTATAGTATTCGCGGGGCTTTTTACACAAGGGAAAATTATTGGTAGAAGATCTTTACGTCTATTTTTCTAATCTCACTCGACGAAAAACGTATGGAATCAAAATCTGTGTTGCAGGACGAATGGACAAAGCATTAAAAATTATTATCACATTTCGTGGATCAGAAATTGTTGCTAAAGAGAAAATCAAGGAGTATTCATTATATATATCAACGCCAAAGCAAAAAAACATGATATTTTCAAGGAAAAAATAATTGTGAAATCTATTGTGCTGGTCATAGCTATTGGGTTTGCGCTGACAGGTAGTGTAGGTACTTTAATTTTTTTTCTTATTATTTCATATACATATGTAGATAGAAACTTTAAATCCCCATCCAATGGAAGGTATAACGATCAAATAAAGTCCGTGTTTTTTGCCTTTTCTGTCCAACGGGCAGGTCTAATGCAAAGGCAGGACTGAATGGCAGGAATAATCAAGAATGAACTTCTGATTTTCGTAAATAAACTAGGAATGCCCTATTAAGTTGTGTTTTTAATTGAAAAGATTTTTTATTAGCCCAAACAAAAATATCCTGGCCTTCTTTACAACTGAAATGGGTTATGTCCACCACGCTGGGCTGATGCAGGTTGACGGCCCTTATTAACAGGGATGTTATGGAGCTCCGTAACCGTAACCGAAACTATCGGATATCCGAAATAAAAATATATCCGTAACCGTAACCGTATCCGTTTCAGAAGTTTCGGATAGTTTAAGAAAGTCTTGTGTTAAGTACTAAATAGATTTTTATATGAGTAGACAAAAAGCGACCAATATCGACTTTAATTTGGACATCTTTTTTTTAAATAAATAAATAAATACACCCAACAGTCACATACATAGTTCTGATCCCATACTAAGATACAAGTCTTGTGTCGTGGGTATCAGACACTACGAGAGACTTTTTGGTCTCACATACACCCAGACCCGAAACAAATATTTGTGGATCACACAAACATTTGTCTCGGTGCGGGGATCGAACCCGCGGCCTCTCGTTTCGCAAGCTGGTGTCTAGCCAACTGCGCCACGGGGCTGTTTTATCAAGGTAATGTAGATTGTGCAAAATGTAAACATTGTGATAAAAACTTGTCTTACAAGAGTGTCGAAAACAGTTATATTTTACTTCAATCTGATATCCGTAACCGAAAATATCCGAAACTAGCGGATAATCCGAAACCGATATAATTTAATTCCTATATCCATATCCGTATCCATATCCGAAATATCATATCCATAACATCCCTGCTTATTAAAGGCCTTAAATAAAAATGTTGTACAAGTTTTCCATAACTATGCAAAGTATTACAGCGTGATGTTCCATAACTTATAAAATCTACAATTTATTAGTACGGGATCCGACTGCAACATTAGTGCGTTCATCAATAGGTATTTTTTTTTTTTTATTAATATGAGAATATACTTTTAGCAAGGTGCTGTTCAAAAAGTGGCAGCCAATAATTTTAATTCAAGTGTTAAAGGTTCAAATCCTGTATCGTTCTACTTGCAAACTATACTGCAATCAACCAAAACCGACGTTAGTCCAGAGATGTCATCCCCCGTAATTGGAATGCATGCAACTGCTCGGATGTTTGTGCACCACCTTAGTCACTGATAGATTTGGGAGGAAACCAATATTGATCAGTTCTTGATTGGAAAGTGGAGGAAGTGAAAGAGGTGTGTTTGGACCGTGGCATTTGGCGCTCTATAGTCTCTGCCTACCCTAACGGGAGACAGGCGTGAGTTTGTGTATGTATGTATGTTTGATTGGAATGGCAGCTGGGTTAGTGAGTAAGGTTTACAATATTTACTGTACCCTGACGCACCTAATTAACAAACGTTGCTCCTTTATATATATTTTTTATGAAAAACATGAATAGAGCTTTTTACCAAGATTTTTTTATATTTGGAATCTATCACCTTAACCAGGCTGTGTAATAGATTAATGGCCGAATACTGAAACGCTACTTAATCTGAGGACGACTTATATTTAAGTGGCTGTTATAATTTAAGCGTTAAACTGAAACATCATTTATCGGTTTTAAGACTGTGATTAACTAATGCCTACATAAATTTCCATAAATGGCAACATTACCACAAAAAGTTCTATTACATGACATTTTTTAAGTATATACCGCTTAAATTATAACAGCCACTTAAATATAACTCGCCCTCAGATTAAGTAGCGTTTCAGTATTCGTTCATAAGTCCTATATTTTCTTGAAGTTGCTTGGAGCCCCGTAATGTTAATAGACGCTGTGGATTCAAAGCGCCAATAAAGTTGTTTGTGTGATTCTGCTTGTAGTTTTACAAGCACTGAATTAAGAATTATTAAGTGTAAGTTGTATTAAAATTTAATGTAAGACTCACATATTAGTTTTTTTCGTAACCAGACATGACTTCCAGACTTACCATAGTTCTAAAATTAAGAGAATTGTGCGAAAAAAATAAATTTAATCTATACATCTATAGAAATAAATAAAATTGCTGTGTCTGTTTGTAATATTGAAATAACCGCTTTTTAATAAATGTACATATATATGGATGTATACACGGTACATATACAAAAATAACGATATTTACAATTTTTGTCTGTCTGTCTCTCTGAAACGGGTGGACCGATTTTTCACTGGCAGATAGCTGATGTAATAAGGATTAAGTTAGGCTACTAACATATAAATAAAATTGGAGTGTCTGTTTGTAATATTGAAATAACCATTTTTTACTACATGTATACAGGGTGTCCCAGCAGTCGACGATAACCCGGAAACGGGGAATAGCCCAAGTCGTAATAGTTATCAGAAAAATATTTAAAAAAATATAAGTTATGTATTTAGAAAAATATAGGGTTTTAAAAAAAATCTAGAAAATCTACACCCTGTGACGGTTTTTTCACTACTGTTGCTGCAAATCTCTACTTTTTTAAATTTTTTTTTTTGTTATGTAATCCTGAATAATGCCTCTGTAAACTGTTATCCAACATTTAGAGCCACCTTGCTATACTTCGGAAGAAAATGACATTGTTTACCAAACCGCATATTTAAAATAAATCATACGCCCAAATTTAACTGACTGTCCTGAAAAAAAAATGTACTATGAGAGTTTGGCAAGTAACTTTAAAAGTTGGCGCATTTAATAAGGAATCTAAAATGGTATAACACTTGCTACATTATTTTTTAAATGTGGCACAATATTTTTTATTTTGCGAAGAAACCCATTTGATCAAATTTTCTTATTAACTAAAGATGACATGATGATGAACTGATAAGTGAGATGGAGAGAATTGTTTTACGATGTGTGAGTGAGACAGATACTCCATTGTCAGGTAGTCCATGGGCACCACGCATCGGAGCAATGATCACTTTTTTATTTTAAATTTAGGCTTTTTTTATTTGTATATCTTAGATTTATTAAGTAATTGCTTAACATCAAATATTTCTTTAGTAAAATTTACAATACATGTTCAAACTGCCTTCCTTCAGCCGCAATACACGCTCGTCATCTTCTTTAAAAAAGATCGGGTTGTCAGGGGCGAAAATCTTCTATTCCTAACAAATTCAGCTACTTCCATTTATTTTTTGCCGTAGCTCAGGTAAATTTTCACTTGGCTTTAAACAAAATTTTTCTTTCACCGTTCCCCAGTAAAAAATAGCCTAAAGGATTTAAGTCAGGTGAATGGGCTGGCCATTGGATTGTGCCAGCTCGTCCTATCCATCTACTCCGGTATTCCTAATCGAAATATTCTCTAACTGAACTAGCGTCACTATCTGTCTCGCTCACACATCGTAAAACGATTCTCTCCATCTCACTCAAATAGTATCTTAAAATTGCTGTCTCGAAGAGCCGAATAGAAACATCTTTAGTTAATAAGAAAATTTGATCAAATGGGTTTCTTCGCAAAAATAAAAAATATAGTGCCACATTTAAAAAATTATGTAGCAAGTGTTATACCATTTTAGATTCCTTATTAAATGCGCCAATTTTTAAAGTTACTTGCCAAACTCTCGTAGTACATTTTTTTTTCAGGACAGTCAGTTAAATTTGGGCGTATGATTTATTTTAAATATGCGGTTTGGTAAACAATGTCATTTTCTTCCGAAGTATAGAAAGGTGGCTCTAAATGTTGGATAACAGTTTGCAGAGGCATTATTCAGGATTACATAACAAAAAAAATAATTTAAAAAAGTAGAGATTTGCAGCAACAGTAGTGAAAAAACCGTCACAGGGTGTAGATTTTCTAGATTTTTTTTAAATCCCTATATTTTTCTAGATACATAACTTATATTTTTTTAAATATTTTTCTGATAACTATTACGACTTGGGCTATTCCCCGTTTCCGGGTTATCGTCGACTGCTGGGACACCCTGTATATGAATATATATGTATACTAGCTGTGCCCGCGACTTCGTCCGCGTGGAAAATTAATTTTTAATAAGAAAATTTATAAACTAAAAGTAGCCTAAGTTACGTCTTATTAGTAGGAGTAACTTAGGCTAAAAAAAATGAGAATGGACTTGTTAGGCGGCACGAAGTTCGCCGGGTCAGCTAGTTTAAAAATAAAGTAAAAATTATACTATGTGTTCAAATAAACTATCAACATGTGTTTCAGGTTTATTTGATTTGCAGTTCTTACTGAGTTGAGTAATAAATATCCAACGATTCACTTTTATAATATAGTATGTATACAACTTGTTATTTTTCTCTTTTCAGATCGGCCTTGGAGTATCTTTCAAACAATTAGAGAACAATGCTCAAGCGACTGGTGTCATGAACTACCTTCCTCTCAAATCATTGATTCTTGACATCTTCTGTTACAGTGTAGGTAGCTTGATCCTTTTAAGAAATTGTCAAAACTTGTGGATATCCATATGCTCGTGAGAGGTTTGTACAATAGTGCAGTAACTACAAGTACGGCATACTAAGCTCGGATAGGTGTAATGATAAAAAACATATTATGTATGAATGTCTAAACCCAAGTTCTGTATTTTTAACGCAAATATCAATTTTTTTTTTTTTTATTAGCTCACCGCAGCTATTATCTGCTTTAGTTTCCCATCACGGACTGAATACACCCAGTATAAATAAAAGCCTGTAATTTTAATAAAATAATGAAAGCTATTTTAAATAAAATTCTAAACCGCCTTTTCCTGTACGTAGCAAAAAAACAACAACACACGTTTTTGTCACGCAGGCTTTTCATTCCTCAACTTGGACTGTAACATACCGGTCCTTAAATTATTTAATCATTTAAAATCTAAATCATCATCTACTCAACATTTTTTAACTCTCCAGCAAACTCTTGCCTTTATTTTCTAGCTCGAATATAATCCTGAATACGAAAGCAATTGCGCAAACTCCAGAATAAATCCAGATTGTGGGAAAGCTGACCCAGCCTTCCACCATGGGCGTGTAAGTACAGGAGACGATGAACCGAACCGCCCAGCTTACTGTGATTGAGAATCTGATCCAGGACCACGGACGTTTTAGTCAAACATCTCCCCCGTGAAGGTCCCGGGAGTTATCCCATAACCTGGAATAAAATAATTAAGAATTATAAGAAAACATTGTGAAAACGGCGAAGGAAAACGTCGTGATGAAACCTGCACACCTATAAGTTCTTAGGAATTTCTTAAATGTGTAGACTAAGGCCTAAACCCTCTCAATGGTAGGTAAACTAGGCCTGTGCCCAGGAGTGGGACGTATATAGGCTGATGATGATGATAAGAAAACATTCTTGTAGTAAACCCAAAAATACCCTTCCACACTTGAATTCCTAAAAAAACAGGTGGAGGAGTATTTCCACAATCACATTTTGCCAGCAATTATGTCCCAAATAAAAGGGGGCAAATTTTCGGAATCTCTTCTTTATCTTTTCCGAGAATTTTTCAGAATCTTCTGTTACTAACTATTTGCTAACGAAACACCCTAAACTATACTTTGTGGTTTGTTTCTTTGATCTTTAAGCAGGCCCGGTCAATTATTTATAATACTTGAATCTAATAAAGAAATAAATACACCCAACAGTCACATACATAGTTCTGACCCCACAGTACGATACAAGTCCTGTATCGTGGGTATCAGAAACTACGAGAGACTTTTCGGTCTCACAAACACCCAGACCCGAAATAAATATTTGTGGATCACACAAACATTTGTCTCGGTGCGGGGATCGAACCCGCGGCCTCTCGTTTCGCAAGCTGGTGTCTAGCCAACTGCGCCACGGGGCTGTCGAACGAATGTGAAAGAGTTGACATAGGGCACCCAAGGGAGTGCACAGACAAGTATAATTTTGAAGCCGTGACCAGAACATATCCTGAGAAAGCGCTTATCCTCAAAGCAACCACGCACTCTACAAACGAATGCGTGTTCCGAATCTGATGAATATCGAAATCTAATTAAGGTTATTTAAGGAATTAAAATTAGCGCGAAATTGACAATATTTCTCACCAAAATTGTAATTCATGAGGAAAGTTATTGAAGAAGCTAATGGCAGCATATTTATCGTTTCTGCTGCTGGATGGTTGAAGTGCTCCAGGTAAAAGTAGGTTCCCGATTCCACCTGAAATAATAAACAATAGTAAAAATTACAAAGCATCCATCATTACACAACACAAACATACCAGGCAAAAAGCTTATAGTAAATTAAGTAACACATCAGAAATAAACAAATTTATACTAATATTATAAGCAGTGATGGCCTGAAAGCAGTGATGGCCTCGAGGTTTAGGCGCGCGGTCGAGCATTTCGGTATTCGCAGGTTCAAACCCCAGGCACACACCTCTGACTTTTTCAAAGTTATGTGTGTATTCACAATGAATTATCACTTGCTTTAACGGTGAAGGAAAACATCGTGATAAGACCTGCACACCTAAATGTTCTTAGGAATTTCTTAGGTGTGTAGTCCGCCAACCCGCACTAGGCCAGCGTGGTGGACTAAGGCCTAAACCCTCTCAGTTGTAGAGGAGGCCCGTGCCCAGCAGTGGGACGTATTTGGGCTGATGATGATGATGATGATACTAATAGTATAAAGTGGAATGGTTTGTTTTTTTTATGTTATTGTCTTCGTGGGTTGAGAATGAAATTCAAAATTGGTCGCGGGCGGAGCCGGGCCACACAGCTAGTTAAAGATACATCGTTTCTTCATCAGACAAAAATAATCCCCAAAATATTTTCCTTGCAACCAAAAAGCCTTGCTATCTCTACAAATATGTCTTCTTTTCTGAGAACAACGCCACTATCCATAATTTTCAAAAAACGATTAAAGCATTTATAGAAAAGCTTTGAAATTTACACATTTTAATATGTTTTTGATGTAAATAAAAATAGTACCTATAGAAAAATAAAGATTTGTAGGGAATACTTGACAGAAATTAAAAATTTGACCTTGACGTTAACGCAGAAAGGCTCACAATAGAAGGCAATATTTCAGCAAAATATTCACCGTCAAATTGGATTCAAATTTATCAATGTAGTTTTACTAATGATAGAGCTACTGCACTACTTACCAAACTCAAACTAATAATTATAGTCGACACGTGAGATTCCAACGAACAGTCCACTAGGTCGAAGATAACACCGCTCACCACCGCTCTTCGCCTTCCTGTTGCTCTTCACTTCTTAGCTTCTTCTTCTCCCTGCCCTGCAATGACAATTCGTAAGTTTAATTAGCCATTAACTTTTTAAATTATATCGTATATAATTTTACATAACCCGGTGCTGAAAAGACAAAGTTAGAAAAGGTCTAATAGACGCTAGTAGTGTGGATGTATGGCAAGAGAGCGTCATGCTCATGCATTGCTCAGTCACGACATATGACTCCGTTCCCACCAATAATTTCGATTAAAAAAACGATTCAAATTAGGGATCCCTGATCGAATACTAATTTCACGAATATGTATGTAAAACAAATATACACAACAATCAGGAAATGATGATGTCATCTGCCAGAGAACCGGAGTCACTGACATTGCCCGCACGACACATTAAAGTGGAAGTGGGCCGGCCATGTCTGCCGACGGACGGACGGCCGTTGGAGCAGACAAGTGTTGGAGTGGAGACCGCGCTTAGGTAGACGTAGTGTAGGACGTCCTGCAGCCCGATGGTCCAACGACTTAAGAAAGGTGGCGGGTAGCGGATGGATAAGGGCTGCTCAAGCCGGGATGGTTGGCACCTACTTGGGGAGGCCTTCGTTCAGCAGTGGACGGCGATCGGCTGAGAATAATCAGGAAATTCCGTGCCAATAATGTTGTTCCTTGACGTACGGTCAATCGGAGGCAATTAAACAATTTAATCACAAGGGCACAATCTTATCTAATTAACATACTTAAAATTCTATTTCACAACTATTTCATAAATTACATTAATTCCAAAATGGATATCAATACTGACTGCCTCGTGATCTCGCGGTACAAGTATGTGCCGTGCGATCTAGAGGTTCTGGGTTCGATTCCCGGGTCGGGCAAGGTGTTATTGGGTTTTTCCATTAGGAAATTCTCAGTAGCAGCACGGAGTCTGGAAATGTGCCAATAGGTAATAGGCTCGTTGGCGTCGATGTTGTTAGCTCGTGGAATGTTAATGTTGAAGTGAGCTTTATTTACAGGAAATAGGACAGTGTGTTTTACCTGTTTTATAATTCGGGTATGGTGGATAGATGAACGCTTTTGTATCGAATATCAAAAATTAGGAACTATTCATTCATTCATTCATCATCAGCCCATATACGTCTCACTGCTGGGCACGGGCCTCCTCTGCAACTGAGATAGTTTAGGCCTTAGTCCACCAGTTTTTTATTTTTATTTTAATATTATTAACAAAGATATCTAAGTCGTCCGTTATAATTTTTCCGTTTAAAGTTTATCGCATGAACTTCTTGAATGCATGAAAATCTTGAATATATTTAGATTTTTCAAACCAACCGTATAACTTTTAGAGGCGGGGACGTCCTGTTTTAACAAAATATTTTTTTCGTGTTTTTATTTTACCATTTTGTCGACGTGCTAAATACACATATCCTTGTAAAGTTTCATCTTTCCAGCACTAACCGTTTGAAAGGTAAGCCGAGGACGGACGGACGGACATGACGAAACTATAAGGGTTCCTAGACGTTAACTACGGAACCCTAAAAAGCGACACTCATTAGCTGTATTTTTAACGGTTGTTATGTGAACACTAGAGCTAGTACTTAAAAATCACAAGATTTTATCTGTTTAATCTTTGTTTGCGTAATTGATACGATATCAGAAACTTTGTACAATTATCTTGTACACTAGTAATTAATCGACAGAACCACGCGGACGCTAAATAAATGTGATGCAAAATGTTGCTTGTATATGCGACATAATATGTCTGCATTAATCCAGACACGATTAGAATACGATTTCATTTTTAGGGTTCCGTGCCTCAAAAGGAGAAAACGGAACTCTTATAATATGTAGGATCACTTTGTTGTCCGTCTGTCCGTCAAGACCTGTTTTCTCAGGAACACGTGGAAAATTCATGCTGAAATTCATATCAATTACTCAGATCTACTGTCCTTTGGAACGTGGAACATTTTTTTATAATAATAAACTTATAACCCTTTTCCTCATGAACGCGTGGAGGTTTCAAGTTGAAATTCATATCAAATACCTACATAACCTGACGCCAGCATTTCACGAAGGGATAGGCAGAGGTGCATTTCTGCACCCACAGGGCGAGCTCAATTTTTTTTTTTTTTATACTGGCACGGCAATGTGACTCCACTGTACCTGATGGTAAGCACAGTGGAGTCCAAAAAAATAATACCGACCAGCGAGAAACGATATGGTCACCCGCTGGCCGACACAATCATGCCGGCCTGCACAAATGCTTCTTCACGCTTCGCTTAAAGGATCCAGGATCATAGGAAGGAGGGAACACGTGAGCCGGCAAACTATTCCACAGCTTGATGGTGCAGCAAAGGTCAATGTCAATGCCGTTCTTAAGGCAGATTTCCAGATTTCGTGCTGCTACTGAGAATTTCCTAATGGAAAAACCAAATAACGCTGGCTGTCCCGGGAATGTCACCTACATACGTGAGTATGTCTACATCAAAAATTTGCTAAATGAGTCCAGTAGATAGTTATTGAGTTTATAAATTACAGACAAACGTTAGAATATTGTTCTAATAATATAAGTTAATGTTAAGGATAAAACAAGGATATAAATATTTCATTTAATTTCATATACATCTGAAACTCAATTATATAATAATTCATGTTTCATAATATGGAATTGTTTAAATGGGTTTTCAGCCGCAATAAAATATGTCAAAAATCTAATATTTTAAAGCATAAACTTTAAGTCGTGGTAGTGGACTAAGGCTCAACCTCTCTTAACCTAAGATGGCCTAAACCCTCTCAATGATAGAGGAGGCCCATGCCCAGCAGTGGGACGTATATGGGCTGATGTTGAATCGAATAATATGTAACTAGTTGCCACATATGTCCGAATCGGATTCTTCAGTTGGTAATGCAGTTTCCTGAATCTCGCGATAAGCAATTGAGAGGCCCCGAATTCGATTCCTAAGTCAAGCTATGATTATGTATTAGGATTTTGTCAGTAACACCATAAGGTGTAAAGAAATGCCCGGAAAACATACAAAATATAATTTTGCTTACCTATTCGGTGATAAAAGCGTAAATGTAAGAATATCCATCACTAATATCAGTACCTGTTAATAAATTATTATTATCGCTTATTGTAGAATAGATAGCACAGATTTGGTGGCGATTATTATTGTTTCACAAACATTACACAAAAATGTATTTAACGTCGCAATTTTAATACATAACCTCACGCCTGTATTCCCTTAAAGCAGAGATGCATTCCTGCACCCACATTTCATTAATAATTGGGTTTTCGCCCCATGTAATAGGGACCGAGCCTATTGCCGTTTTTCGGGCACAACTCCAGACTCCGTGCTGCTACTGAGAATTTCCTAATAAAAAAAACACATTAACTCTTTGCTCGACCCGCAAATCGAACCTGTGACGAGGCAGTGTACCTTAGTGACTGTTTTTAGTGACAAAAAATTCCCTGACAAAAAGTTGTGGAATAATTTGCAAGCGTTGATCTTTTATATTATTTTTCTTCTTCTTGGTTCCCGCACTACTGAGGATCATGACCATGTACAATCAGTTGTATGGCCATAGGTGGAATGGGCCGCACGGTGCATGCTACCACCCACCGCCTCCCTCACTGCGTCAGACCTTCTTGTAAGCGCCTTCCACGAGCACGCCTACCGTCAATTCTGCCCAAGACAATTTGCTTTTGTAAATGGGAGATCGTATAATTTTCACTATCTTCATATTTTCCTGGGCTTTGAAAGTGTAGCGTGAGGAAGCATCTCAACAGGCCGCCGCGCCGTGAGGTAATCGAGTGACGAGAAGAGACCCTCGCCACTTTATGCTCTGTTTGGACAGCACTATGCTTACATACATTTGTTTTACTACTTTGCCGTGGGAGTAAAATAGATATTGCAGTAAATAGAATCTTTATTCCATCACGCTGATCTAGTACGGGTTGGCGGACGACACGCCTAAGAAAATCGTGAATGATACTTTTATGTGTGCAGGTTTCCTCACGATGTTTTCTTTCACCGTATGCCAGCTTTTTTTACCTATTATTCGAAAAATAACGAACTGACTCGAAACTTAAATTAACTTGAAAATTGTCAACAGTATAAGCTTCACAAAATGACATAATTTGAACAGAAAACATGATTAGGATTTTGAAGTCACAAAATTGCGCACAAAAATTTTACATCAGGAAAAACGCAACAAGTTAGGTCGTAAGAATAAATACGAAACCAGGTGTTTGGTTTCGCTTATCGCTCAGATATTGTATTCAGCCAAAATCATTGTGACCGAGATATCATGTTTTGATAAAAACTGGTAAAAACTGGACGAGTTAAGTATGTGTAGTCTCGCACAACAAAATCAATGAATATCAATATTTTATCAATACCATTAAATTGCAATACGCATTGATTTATTTTTTTGCTGTTATGATTGTAAGAAAATATTCTTCGATCATGAACATTTTTGTCACACAAACATATATCTCTTAATTTTTATTACTGACGAGACTTGCGTGTTTGGGATCATTTGTCTCGGTGCGAGGGTCGAACCCGCGACCTCCCGTTTCAAAAATTTGGGATCTAGCCAACTGCGCCACGGGGCTGTCAATTAGAAATTTGAGGGAATGTTTGTATTTTAATCCATTATAATTTTTAAAACATTTTCTAAGGCCTTTTTAATAAGATTGGTTGGCAAAATATTATTTAACAGAACTAGTACATTTAAAGTTAGTAGAGTCGTAACGACTTTAAAGTCGTGATAGCCCCGCGGTTTGGGCACGCGGTCGAGAATCTCGACGATCACGGGTTCAAACCCCAGGCACACACCTCTGACTTTTCGAAGTTATGTGTGTATTCACAATGATTTATCACGTACTTTAACGGTGAAGGAAAACATCGTGGTAAAACCTGCACACCTAAAAAAAAGTTCTTAGGAATTTCTTAGATGTGTAGTCCGCCAACCCGCACTAGGCCAGCGTGGTGGACTAAGGCCTAGATCCTCTCAATGGTGAATGGTAGAGGAGGCCCGTGCCCAGCAGTGGTACGTATATGGGGTGATGATGATGATGATGATGATGAGTCGTAAAGAAAGTTTTTAAACCTGATGGCTAGATTGATAACTAGATATATACACAGCATATGTATATGCACCCATCTTCGCCAGTAGTGATTTAGTTCCATGTAACAATGGGCAAGCCTATTGCCGTATACAAATCCGCAGAGAATTTTCTAATGTTAAATCCAATAATTCCTTTTCTTTTTTTAACGAGAGGAAAGCGCCTTCCCTTTCGGTACCTTGAAAGAGGGCGGAAGGGGTATGTCGGGGTCGCTGACCTTCCAACTTGGCGCGCAGAACAATTGTCTGTTTACCAGAGTTAGGTCTCTAACCAAAATCCTACGCCAGCATACCGACTAAAACCTCTCGGTGGCCGTCACGCGCATGTGGGGCGGTACCACGGCATCGCAGGGCGAGAAGCTCTGCATTAATTTCTGCTGCCGCCCGGCGCTTTGTCCAATCCTCAAAATTGGGAGGGCTTGAGATGCCCTCCAATCACCCTCTATTTTGGACGCTCATTTATTGTGAACGTCCGCGACAGTCAGGAAGCCACGCTCTCTGCCGCACATCTCGGGGTTACTTTTCGTCATGGCGCACCGCCTCCGCAGTACGCCCAGCTACCCTTGGGCCCCTGTTAGTCGCCTCTTACGACAGGCAGGGGATGCCTTGGCAGTATTTTTACGCCCCCAATCCACAGGGCGGAAATCCAATAATTCCTAGCCCCGTGGCGCAGTTGGCTAGACACCAGCTTGCGAAACGAGAGGCCGCGGGTTCGATCCCCGCACCGAGACAAATGTTTGTGTGATCCACAAATATTTGTTTCGGGTCTGGGTGTATGTGAGACCGAAAAGTCCCTCGTAGTTTCTGATACCCACGACACAAGACTTGTATCTTAGTGTGGGATCAGAACTATGTATGTGACTGTTGGGTGTAACAACGACTCGGGAATTTGTACACGGCGCGGTGTTCGATTCCGTGTCATCTTGTGATGACACGGCACACACTTGTCGCCGTATGACCAAGGAGGCAATAAAAAATGTATTTTTCACATTAAGAGCAGCACAAAAATTAAATCAAATCAGGTACACCTTTAAAGATGATAAAAGAAAATATTATCAATCGTATCACTGCAGGACATATCAATTCATAGATAACAATTTGGATTTATATAAAACCTAACTTAAGGGACCGACAGAATGAGTTTTCCTCGTCGCTGACCGGTCAATATTGCTTATAATGTAATATACCTAATTAATAATTTCAAATTAATCGCAATTCGCAGCTGGTTTCATTGAATTTGTGTCGCTAAGTGTCTTCCAAAATGTTTGGAATGCCAGATTATTTGAAGAAGCAGGTGCCAGTGGTTGCAGGCGGTATGTATTTGATAAAGTATTTTAAATGCTTTCATAGCATACATTTCCTGACACGTTTGTATTCTCAAAGTGTAGAAGATGTACCCGTACTTCTAAATTCACATTTTCTCTATCTATTTATTATACCAGCTGTATAATAAATGTTCGGAACATTGTAAGTAGTGATGGCCTCCAGGTTTAGGCTTGCGGTCGAGAATCTCGACGGTCGCGGGTTCAAAGTTATGCGTGTATTCACAAAGAATTTTCACGTACTTTAACAGTGAAGGAAAACATCTCGATGGAACCTGCACACCTAAAAGTTCTTAGGAATTTCTGAGGTGTGTAGTCCGCCAACCCGCACTAGGCCAGCGTGGTGGACTAAGGCCTAAACCCTCTCAGTCGCAGAGGAGGCCCTTGCCCAGCAGTGGGACGTATATGGGCTGATGAAGAAGATGATGATGATGATCCCGACATCATGTCATTAAATTTAACCACGTACATAACTAACCAAAATACAATATATGCTCTCACTTTTATGATAGAAGCAAAACTTAAATCAATAAAACAAGACTTTATTTTAATTTTAAACGTGTCATATATCCCATTATATTTCGGCGCAACAATTAATGATTAAACGAACTTACATGTACGTGAAGTTCTATCATAATAATTATACAAAGTAAAAGTAAAAAATATAAAAGAAAAATATCTCCAAACAGCCAGTGCAAGAGTGGTGTCACTAACGTGTAATTACATCCTTACTAATATTATCCTTACTAATAAATGTAGAGATAGGGATGTCAAAGTCAAGTCAAAAGTCAAAGTCAAATTATCTTTATTCAAATAGACTTTTACAAGTTCTTTTGAATCGTCAATTTTAAGCTATTTTAAACTAAACTATTGCCGCTTCGAAACGTGTTATCGCTGTGGAGAAGAAACGGCAAGAAACTCCCTCAGCAACACGAAATGTATTTTTTTTAAATAAAAATAGCAATATTTTTTTTTAAATTGACAGTTTCAATTATACATGATAAATGTCATAACGATACATGTCATAACGATACAAACTGTAGCAACTAATAGCCTTCGGAAGTTTGTTATAGAAGCGGATACATTGCCCCATAAAAGAGTTATTAACTTTCCGGAGACGAGTTACGTGTTGAACGAGATTACATTTGTTCGTAGTATTTTTATTGTGTACATTACAAATTTTATTAAATTGATCAATATTCTTTTGAACGTATATAACGGATAGGGATAGGGAGGGAATGTAGGGATGTTACACTTTCACGCAAAAACTACTCAACAGATTGTCATGAAATTTTGTACAAATATTCTTGGATACATTAGAAGTAACAGAATACTTTTTATTAAAAAAATTACGAAGGAGAAAAAATTGGACAAAGATTGGAAAAAGATTTGAATGATTTTTGGTATGTAGATAGGTGGGACCCACCGAAGTAACATTTAGATACTTTTTATCTCGGAAAATGTAGTACTCCCGTGGGAATGGGTATATGTCATAAATGCGAGAGTATATTGTCTGTTACGCTTTCACGCCTAAACCATTTGACCGATTTGGATGATTTTTGGCATGGATAAAAACGGGACCTTAAAAAAGGACATAGAATACTTTTTTTTTAATTCAGTAAGTGCCATTTTGGGCACTTGGGAGACGATTTATAGATTCACTTATTATCTTTCTGCACCCAACCATGAAGTCTACGCAGACGAAGTCGCGGGCAAAAGCTAATACCTATATTATATTTCAACGCCGTTACTAATCTCTTCCGACGATGCACGATTATAACATTACACGGCTAATAATTTCGTCAAGGGGTACGGTAGACGAGTCGACAACATATCTATGACATATCCGCAAAATTCGGATTGTCGAGTATTTTTTTAAATTCTAATGGTGTTAACAGACAAATCGCTGTCGCCATATTAGCGAAACGTCACTGATGTTTTGATTACAATGAACTGTGTCACATGTCACTCCCTGATATAGGTACTCGTATTATCCAAACAAAAACTCCACGGAAAGAAACTAACAGATTTCGGCCTTCCAGAGCCTTATATTAATCAAAATGATGTTTTCTTATCTGTTCCGTTTATGACTTATGCCTATAAAAATACCAAAAATTAAATGCGCAATAAAAATATTTGGTTGATACAATATTGAACGCTGTAAATAATCCCACTGAGAGAAAGTTGTTTTAACTTCACGGCCCAGAAGGAATTGGAAAAACTTTTGTATTTACAATTATTTTACATATTTTAAGATATGAAAACAAAATATGGCCACCTAAATATGAAAACTATGCTATTTTTCTGGTATTGCAACAACTCTGTTAGATGGATGTAGAACAATTCACTCCCGATTTAAAATTCCAATTAATTCAGATGTAGATTCTACGTCGCATATGTCCTTAGGATGGTGATCCTAAGGCAGCTAAGTTATTAAAGGAAACTCATTTATTAATTTGTGATTAAGCACCAATGACTAAATGTCATCAAATTGTAGTAGATCGACTCTTTCAAGATATAATAAAAAATAAATGACCTTTTGGAGGCAAAATTTTAGTATTCGCAGGAGATATTCGTCAGACCTTACCAGTTGTGGTTAATGGATCACGAAATGATATTATGAAAGTATCAATTAAGTACTTTTCATTGTGGCCAAACTTTACTCAACTCCAATTGGTTCATAATATGAGAGCTCACGATGATTTAGAGTTTGCTAAATGAGTGCTATTATAGTGCCATATTGAAATGCCTCTGCGAAACATTGTAGATAATCTCCCTGACATACAGCGCCTATATTATTAAGTTTTTTCCATGACGTAATTTTGTTGTTTCAGCCTACCTCGGGCAATTTTTCTGTGGATATCTCGGAGCATGGCCTACCGAGGTAATTATCAAGCTGCAAGACCCTGAACAGACCCCACTGCCCGAAGTGCTGACTGACACAGAAGCATCGCTGGTGGCCTCTTTGACATTCCTCAGTGTCATCGGTGAGTTCTCATTATTTACCGCTACGAGACAAGTTGGACAGTGGTAGGAACGAAATTAATTGCAAAAATTATAACTACGATGTATCAAACTTGCGGTAACCCCGCAACAAAATCATTTGGAAAACTAAAAAAAATATTAAGAAGAGGTTCGTGGTTTAGAATCAAAATAGTTATTCCCACAAAAAAATCACGTCTTTATTCCCAAAGGTATTATATGCATTTCTGCACATATGTTTCGCCAATGTTTAAAGTCCCACGTTTTTTTTTTTTTTCAAGTACACTTTCAGACTCCGTGTTGACCGACCGCCTATTTCAGTTATATCTTGTTATTCTCGCCAAGTCTTGCCATAATTAAAGATTCGAAGATTTCATTTGGAGATCGCATTTTTTCTTACCTCTCTCATTTTCCTCTCATTTTCTCTATTTATCTCATATTAACTAAATGCACGACCTAGAAAATTTATCCAAGCTTTTCAGTTTATGCTTTTAATCCATTACGCAATAAATGAATGCATGCTCACAAAATGAGTATATTCCCACAGGTCCATACATCGCGGCATATTTATCAAACGCCAGAGGTCGCAGACCATGTCTCATGCTTGGAGCTGCATTCGGTATCTTGGGTTTTCTGCTGAAGGCACTGGCTACCAACGTTGCCATGATTTACGTTGGAAGAGTGGTAACAGCTCAGGCTTCTGGTATCATCTTCATCATCAACTTTGTGTATATAGCTGAAATATCGTGAGTATGAAGATTATTTATTTAGATTTTAAATTACCTTAAGGGGCACTCTTTTTTCAAAAGTTTAAAATATGTAATAAAATTTCAAGTGCATCAAGGAAGGCATAATTTGTAAGTATAAAGTGTAGGTAATGGTTCTGCGAATAGTCAGCCATTTGGACACGGCAGTGGCATTCTTGTAAAAACAAAACGTTTATCAACAATGTCTGACACTTGCTGACCTTTTCATATATGTTGTGTAATTCCATAATATACTCCTTCAGGGTAACATTTAGACTATAACATGTATCAGTTTTAAGTTACCGCTAGGAATCCATGTATCAATACTTCTTCATTAATCATCATTAGCCCAAATACGTCCCACTGCTGAGCACGGGCCTCCTCTACAACTGAGAGGGTTTAGGCCTTAGTCCACCACGCTGGCCTAGTGCGGGTTGGCGGACTACACACCTAAGAAATTACTAACAACTTTTTTTTTAGGTGTGCAGGTTTTATCACGATGTTTTCATTCACCATTAAAGCAAGTGATAATTCATTGTGAATACACACATAACTTCGAAAAGTCAGAGGTGTGTGCCTGGGGTTTGAACCTGCGACCGCCGAAATTCTCGACCGCGCGCCTAAACCTCGAGGCCATCACTGCTTCATTAATCAATACTATATAAATATTTACTTTCAGATCAACGAGCATAAGAGGTGTATTCTTGGTGGGAACAGGTTTCTGCACTGCACTGGGCATGCTCTTCTCTTATTCAGTTGGTCCCTTTGTGTCTTACGGTGTGACTACGTACATTGGACTGGCCTTAGTCCTTACGTATTCAGTTGTCACGTTTCTCATACCAGAAACACCTTACTACTATCTTTTGAAAGGTAATTTATTAAGCATTATTAAACTTAATTGTTTTGCTAAAATGTTTCCCTTGTCCGAATCCAACTTGGATTTTTGTATATCATCAAATATTTAATTTTATTGTCGCTTCCTTCTCCTACATTTTCTTATTTTAATTAGAATAAGTATTTTCTAAAACAATTTTCTTTGTGATTGATTTTTTTATTTTTCCCATTCAAAAAATCGCATATACAAAAAATTCATCATCATCGACTTATTCTAAAAAATCATTTGCAGGTAGAGAAGATGAATTCAAAGATATACTAATTAAATTGGGACGAGAAAGCGACATAAAAGACTTAATATCAACTAAGTTGGAAGAACCAATTGGTATGCTTCAAGCTTGGAAGGAAATCTTCAGCGTGAAGAGCAATAGGAAGGCGCTGTTCATCACTCTGACATTAATGATAATGCAACAGATGAGCGGCGTGATGATAGTACTGTTGTTTGCCACATCGATCTTCAATTTGATAACGTCGTCGCTAGAATCTCATATATCTACCATTATTATTGGAGTTACGCAACTAGTGTCCAGTTCTATCACACCCCTATTCATCGAGAGAGCTGGAAGGAAAATCCTTATGCTGGTTACTACTGCAGCATGCGGTGTGAGTTTGGTAAGTGATTTTAATATATATGACACATACGACAATACTAGACGAACTAGATAGTCCGGCTCGTGTTGTCTCGCATTTCATAAAATAGAGGCGATAAAAGTAATTGATTATTTGATTATGATCTTGTTCCTGTTAGGAACGTCAAAGATAATTTGAACGATGAAAGAGTTGGCGAAATCAATAATAAATTTTATTGATTGGATTATTGTTCCCTTTAATATTTTATATTAGCCCTATAGGGTATGCATAATCTTTTTGAGAGTTGTGTGTTACTCGGTAGTTTTTTCCAAATATAATTAAATATATGAATTCAGTCATGTTTACTTTACAATTTTAATTCCAGATGCTTCTAGGAACATATTTCTACTTAGACCACGTTGACCATCCATCGCTGGAATCCATTAGTTGGTTGCCCTTGGTTTCACTTATCAGTTACATCATGTTTTTCAACTTCGGTAAGTGAAATTATGAAACATTTGTAACCCAGATGTATCCAATGATCAAATATATTTATGATCGAAGTAAATAATAATACTTTATGAGAACGCAGTGCAAAACCAAAGAATACAAATTAAGTGACATACCAATCACGGTACAGTAGGATCAAATGCCAGATCAATACAAGACTGCGTTGGTCCACGTGATCTCTACACTCATGTTTCTGTGTACAGTACCTTTTTGAACATTGCCTTAAAATGGTAACTAGGATTTTCCTCAATAAAGTAAATCATTTTTTTTGATTGCTCTTTTGGGTGTTCTGTGACATTGAAAGAAGAGAAATAAAATAAGTTTAAATTTAGTAAGATCATATCGTCGATGATTAAGATAAAGTATTCATAGTAATGCAAAATAAATATATAATTATTTATTTTTGATCCATCAATTTGACAGGATTAATCTTCATTCATTACATGACATCGACATTTGTTTTCAGGATACGCCATTATCCCCGGAACGTTTACTGGGGAAATGTTCGAGTCCAAAGTCCGCGGTCCCGGGTCTGTCCTCACCATCACCGTCAGTTGGATCGTTGGCTTCATCGTCTCCAGCACTTACACTACTATGGTGAACAGTCTAGGCAGTTACACCACTTTCTGGCTCTACGGGCTTGTCTGCTTCCTTGCTTTCATCTTCACCATTGTCTTTGTGCCAGAAACTAAAGGCAAAAGTTTGATAGAGATCCAAGAGATATTAAGTAGGTGATTTTAGTAAATTATTGTGCCTTAGTTTAATACAGAGAACGTTTTTGGTCAAAATGAAATTGCTGATTTCGACACAGTTTTGAAACTTCTTATGGAAGGTATGGTAAGGTATGTCATACTTAATAAAATTTAATTTTTATATATGTATTAATGTAATCTCGTCATGAATCATTGCTTTCTGTAAAAAGTTGTGAAGGCTCCCAAATAAATGCCAATATGGTTACAATATTACATCTGACGTGTTTTATTTCATAAGCACTCTTTTTATCGAGAGGAAAGTCTTTAACCTTCTTTCTTTCCTTTTGTCACGATAGAGTAAGTTTGCTGTTTCCAACTTATCCTATTTTCAATTTCATTGCAATCTGGGCTTTGGGGCTTCTATCGAAGTACTGCCACTGGTGGAAATATACCAATATTATATCCTCCTGGATCCCTGCGTCCTGACATTAATTGAGGGTTTCATTTAGACCCTAATACAAGCGACAGAAGATTCAGGACTCTAGGCTAAATTCTTTATAAAGTACTATCGGCTATTATAGCAGCGTAATTTTTTTCTTATTGGGATCCAGGAGGTTAAACCAGCTTTCCCCAAAACGAGACACACTTGGCATGGGTGTAAGTAAGCTAATTTAACGTAGATAATTATTTGTTTTGAGTATTTTGATCATGAGCTTTTGCAAGGCTATTGTTTTATAATATTCTGCACGTTTTTCTTCTATTTTCAAATAGACACATTTTATTTAGTTTCTATATAAAGCGCCTGACAAAAAAATGCAGCAAAAATTTTGTGCCAAAAATTTGCTCAACGCTGTGTAATAGTAACAAAAAACTAGACATTTGAAAATTGCCGTTTAAATTGATTCATAAAAAATACTCAGAAATAGAAAAAAAACACAAACTCACAATAGATTTTTAAAAACATTTTAAGTTATTTTAAAAATTAAATTGGTGTACATCAAATCAAATAAGAATTTCTTAGGTGTGTAGTCCGCCAACCCCCACTGGGCCAACGTGATGGACTAAGGCCTAAACCCTCTCAATAGTAGAGGCCCAGCCATAGCCATAGAGGCCGTGCCCAGCAATGGGACTTATATAGGCTGATGATGATGATGAAAGTAAATCAAATGAAACAACATGCTTTGTTATTTTGCCATTAAGAGAATGGCAACATCACAACAAGAAATCCTAAAAAATCTACTTCATATACAAGTATCTAATTCAACTGAAAAATATAACTAGATCAGCCGGTCCTTCCTTATTGATCCCTTATTGTTTCCTTCCTTATTGTTGTTAATAGATAAATGCTTGTTACTAATAGTTAATAAATTTAAAAAAATACATAAAACGCCTGATGGCAAAAGAATCGCGAAAAATACATAAAATAATTGTCTCTGAGTCTTCAACCAGTAATAATTAAGAATATATTGTAAACTAGCTGACCCGGCAAACGTTGTTTTGCCATACATATAAAATGCTCGTGTCGCGGTGTTTTTTTGCAAACTCCTCCGAAACGGCCCGACTGATTTTTATGAAATATTATGTGTATATCGTAGGTAGGTCTGAGAATCGGCCAACATTTAAGGGTTTAACATTTAGGGGTATGATATTTTTTTTTCTATTGACCTTACGTTTTTATGTTTTATGATTCAGCATTGATAAATTATTACAATCTTAAAATTTCACCCTTCTATAATGAACCTCAATTTTTTTACTGGCCATTCTTATTTTTATATTTTTATAGCTTTTGCCCGCGACCCCGTCCGCGTAGACTACAAGGTTGGGTGCAGAAAGAAAAATAATAAGTGAATCTATAAATCGTTCCTCAAGTGCCCAAAATGGCACTTACTGAATTAAAAAAACGGTGCCTATGTCCTTTTTTGAGGTTCCATTTTTATCCATCACATCAAATCACCCAAATCGATCAAATGGTTTAGGCGTAAAAGTAAAACTCTGAAAGTTATTTTCGTATTTATAATATGTTTATCCCATTGGAACATTACATTTTCCCGGGATGAAACATAGCCTATGTTACTTCACAGGGTCTTATTTATGTTCATACCAAAAAAAAATTAATTGCGTGAAAGCGTAACAAACATTACATTACATTCACATTTATATAATAGTAAGGATAACCATTCCCACGGGAACACTAAATTTTCCGGGATAAAAAGTATCCTATGTACATCGGTGGGTCCCACCTATCTGCATACTAAAAGTCATTCAAATCTTTTTTCAATCATTGTCCAATTATTTACCCTCCGTTTTTTTTTTAAGAAGTACCTATCCTATCTCCTTTCTAATACCTCGAAGACTATGTGTACAAATTTTAATGATAATCGGTTAAGTAGTTTTAGAAATCCTTTGATCAATCTAATTGATGAATTCTCAAGCACCAATTATTCATCTCTAAGTTGTCTTTTGAGTATCGTCACGTGAATAACATTACTCAATAATTTTCTTAACACCAAGTGCATTCCATTGCATAGTTGTGTTTTAGATTTCAAAGCGTGATGACTACCGAACCTGCCTTCGTTTGTAAATCAGGTACAACCAAGGAGTTTGAAAATACATTTCTGAACGCACGCATAAATATTTGACAACCAATAAATATGTCAATTATTCGAATATTCTGGATATATGTTGTCGATTCAAAACCTTTATTTAAATACGTTCTTTAATTTGAGGGGACCATTAACCATATTGACGGAATAAACATAAAATGTTTGACAGAATATTAGGTAGAACAGTTTATATGAGAAAATTAAATTGTTGTTTTCACCATATTCCTCGCAATTTTCTTAACTTTTTCTTTCATAAGAACCTTCTCCTAACAATAGCAAACACAACAAAAAAAGAATTAGCGAAATCGGTCCAGGCGTTGTTGAGTTATGCGCTTACCAACACATTTTGCGATTCATTTTTATATATAAGATAGCATCATCGAGTTACATAGTTTCACAGGTTCAAAAGAAGATAGGCGGACTGTGTGAATAAGTATTTTGTACCAAAATAAGACTTATTCCCTTTAACACAATACCCAAAATATAATAAGTCTAAATTCAGCATTTAGTCTTCTCATTGGAATGGTCTCTATCGATGCTGGGAGCTCCCAAAGCGACCTGGATCTCTGAGAAACTCTTCCCTTTTGTTTCGGGTATGCAGAATAAGATGAAGAGACTAAACAGCACGCCGTTAATACTGAAAATCCAGTAAGTTAGAGCCACGCCGATAACAGAAAACATCAGTGCCAAATATTTGGTCATGAGGAACAATGAAATATAGGAGAAGACGGTGGAAATGCAAATCCCGATGCCGCGGGCTGCGTCATCGAACAGTTCTGCATTCAACACCCAGACAAGGGAGCCAACACCTGTAAAAAATGAAAAAAAGTTTGTCAGAAAATTTTCAACTCAAACATTACATACATACATACATAAACTCACGCCTGTATTCCCTGAAGGGGTAGGCAGAGGTGCATTTCTGCACCCACATTTCGCCAGGTACCTATGTATCAGTCCCACGTAATAGGGGGCGAGCCTATTGCCGTTTTTCGGGCACAATTCCAGACTCCGTGCTGCTACTGAGAATTTCCTAATGGAAAAACCCAATAACACTTTGCCCGACCCGGGAATCGAACCCAGGACCTCTAGATCGCTCGGCACATTCTTGTACCGCGAGACCACGAGGCAGCCAACAACTCAAACATTACTCAAAGACAAATAAGAAGAAATTGGCCTCGAGGTTTAGGCGCGCGGTCGAGAATTTCGGCGGTCGCAGGTTCAAACCCCAGGCACACACCTCTGACTTTTCGAAGTTATGTGTGTATTCACAATGAATTATCACTTCCTTTAACGGTGAAGGAAAACATCGTGATAAAACCTACACACCTAAAAAGTTCTTAGGAATTTCTTAGGTGTGTAGTCCGCCAACCCGCACTAGGCCAGCGTGGTGGACTAAGGCCTAAACCCTCTCAGTTGTAGAGGAGGCCCGTGCCCAGCAGTGGGACGTATTTGGGCTGATGATGAAATAAGAAGAAAAATGAGTTTAATTCGAATAGGATTCTAAACATAGGTATTGTACTGTTATGTATTATAAATAAAACATAAAATGTCAATTGACGTAAACTCCTACTTCGCGTTTTGGTCATAATACAATACGGAATAATAATTCACACAACACTTATTTCTGTTAAGTAAAAAAAGAACACTTATTTCTTTTTCTATGAAAAGAATCTGTAAAGTAATTGAAAAATGGGATCGACAACTTACCCGCACTGTATCCGAAGACTATTAATATCAAAGACACGATTGGCAAGTAGTTTAATACACCACTAACTGGGCCGTTGTCTTTCAACTGGAAGAACACACCAAGACCGACCTGGAAGGATAGGAAAAAATAAAAACTCCCGTTTCACCTATTAAGTTTAAAATTCATGTAATAGGGACCAGCCTATAGCCATTCTTTGGGCACATTTCCAGACTTCGTGCTACTACTGAGAATTTCCATGATACAATTCTTTAATCAACGCAAAAGTTGTAAATAGAGACAAGTAATAATAATATGACTGTATTCCTTGAAGATGTACATTTCTGTACCCACATTTCGTTATGTATGTATCAGTCCCACATAATAGGGGACGAGCCTATTGCCGTTTATTAGGCACATATCCAGACTCCGTGCTGCTACTGAGAATTTCCATGATACAATTCTTTAATCAACGCAAAAGTTGTAAATAGAGACAAGTAATAATAATATGACTGTATTCCTTGAAGATGTACATTTCTGTACCCACATTTCGTTATGTATGTATCAGTCCCACATAATAGGGGACGAGCCTATTGCCGTTTATTAGGCACATATCCAGACTCCGTGCTACTACTGAGAATTTCCATGATACAATTCTTTAATCAACGCAAAAGTTGTAAATAGAGACAAGTAATAATAATATGACTGTATTCCTTGAAGATGTACATTTCTGTACCCACATTTCGTTATGTATGTATCAGTCCCACATAATAGGGGACGAGCCTATTGCCGTTTATTAGGCACATATCCAGACTCCGTGCTGCTACTGAGAATTTCCTAATTGAAAAACCCAATAACACTTTGCCCGATCAGGGAATCGAACCCAGGACCTCTAGATCGCACGGCACATACTTGTGCCGCGAGTCCACGAGGCTGTTTTTAAAAACACTTGTTCGATTACAATCCTGTACGATAGTAATGCTGTACAAATAGAGGAGAACTTTTTGTCTACATCGGAGACTGTTGTAATCATTGTAAAAACAAACAAAATGTCAGGTGCGATAAAAACAATCGTTTTTGTACGAATAAAACAAGCAATGCGGATTTGAAGCACGTTTCTATGAGGAGATAAAACACGGTTTCCTTTGACGCGTAATACCGTAAAGAAGACGATTGTTGTAAAACTTTTTTTGTGGGAGGTCTTTTTGCAAACCTCAAGAAACTATTATGATGAAACAGCTTGCGTTTACATATACAATAAAAAAATAAAATGGAGCGATAGTAATAGAAAATATACTACAAAAAAAAACGTTCAAAGTGTGTTGACTCTTTTAGACAACCAGAGTTAGTTTTTCTGATTAATACGTGATCTTCATTCGATAAAGCTGTTTAATTTAACTTTGAGCCCCTTGGCCTTATACCAAACGTTTGCTAGGTCTGAAGCAAGTAATTGTTATCTCACTTCCTCAAAAATCATTCAACAACGCAAAAAGAACATCTATATGAATAACAACACCACCAGCGTTTATAAATAACACATTAGATGAATTTACAAACATCGACGACTTACCATTCCAACGGTCATTGTTAGCAAAGTGCTGCATAGAATCGGCTTCCTTCCAAATCGATCTGTCACCAAAGTTGTGCAAACACTAGCGAACAATTGTATCGCTCCTATTATCACAGACGCTAACTCCGGCTTGACACTCGTCTGTGTAGATTCCAGTATCGTTTGCAAATAGAACGATATCGAGTTGAATCCTATTAACTGAATAAAAATCCCTATGATTAAGACCATGAAGAATGATTTCAAAAATATCCTGTTCCTGAATAGTTCGAACACTTTTACTTCCACTTTGTTATCTGCTAGGGCATATTCTTTTAGCTCTTCATTTGCTATAGATTCTGATCCTCTTAGGAATTTGAGAACTTCGTACGCTTCTTTGCTTTTGCCTGCAAGTTTTACACATTTTTTATTAATAATTTTATTATTATATATTGGCAATATAAAGTTTGAATATTTATTTAGTCACTGAAAAAAATATTAACGAATTCAGTGTCAGGTAAATTCATTTATTTATTTGTTCCATTAATTACTAATTAAGAGCTTCTACTCTTTGACAAAAAAATGCTAATTCCTTTTAATTTAACGAGCATCATCTCATTTAATAAGCTTAAAGACATTATTATTTCAAATAGTTGTTAATATTATCCAAATTATAGTGACATCATTCAGCAACCAAATCATTTCAGGAATATTAAGTATAATTTTAATGTCATCATGTATAATCTACAAGATTACACATAAACCGGAGTCATTTACTTAATAAAAAAACTATCTCAATTCAATTTTGAAACCTTGATATTTGGAAAACCATATTTTCATAACTTATCTTTGGTTATCACATGATTAAAAATTTAACAATCAGCTTGGATAGTTTTTAAGCCTATTTTGACTGGAATTACCAAATTTGTATTTATGATCTTTGATCTTTTCCTTCTATAACATTTAACTATTCTTTTTCTCATTAGTTTTGCACATCAAATACATACCTTTAGAATATAAGAAATAAGGACTATCTGGTAGGAATATTAGAGGCACTGTAGACACTACCACAAAGACTGTGAACATCACGTTGAGATTTACATAGGATATGAAAGGCCCTATAGATAGCATCAGAACTACGCCCAACGATGTGAGTATTTGGAATATTGTGCCGAGGGCGCCTCGAATCTCTTTCTGGAATGGAAAAACACCAATGATTTATAATCTTTCGGTATTGTACTTCCCTTTTTATTCTTAACCCGCCATCACTCGCGCGGGGTGTTGTCAGCACCCCACGCATTTTTGAACGTAAAAATGAATTATAATTTGAATTATAACTGAAAAGGCTGATTATTATAATGTTTTGTAGAACAATAATAAAGTTGATTATAAAATTTATGTTAATTATATACATACTTCATACAACACAAAATAATAAAATGCTGGTATAATTCTATTAACTGATATTATATAAATAAAAATGCACTTTGAGTATGTGGGGTGGCCACAACACCCCGCGAGTGCTCACGAGGCTAAAAACCGCGCGAGTAATCGAGGGTTAAGAATAGATTGTGTCTGCTCTATATTGTATTAATGAAATACAAGATATTTATTTATTTTTTAATTACGTCTATTCATATCTATGTTTTTTGTAGCTTGAAGTGGTTCAGTGGATGATATGTATAAAAAGTTCTTAGTAAAAACTGTGATGGATATTATTTATGTAGTAATAAAATATCAATTTATTCGGAGAAAACCAAAACATAAACTTAAACGTACAATTAAAATCAAGTTTTATTTAATGTTTAGCTAGATTTTAGTTTAATTAATTCATTTTTTTCAGCAACTGTGTCATCAACGAGAAGCGTACACGTCATATTTGTATTTGTCAGTCAACTTTTGGAATCATCATCATCATTATCAGCCCATATACGTCCCACTGCTGTGCACGGGCGTCCTCTACCTTTAGTCGTTTAAGCCTTAGTCCACCACGCTGGCCTAGTGCGGGTTGGCGGACTACACACTTAAGAAATTCCTAAGAATTTTAGGTGTGCAGGTTTCATCACGATGTTTTCCTTCGCCGTTAAAGTAGGTACGCGATAATTCATTGTGAATACACACATAACTTCGAAAATTCAGAAGTGTGTGCCTGGGGTTTGAACTCGCGACCGAGATTCTCGACCGCGTTCCTAAACCTCGAGGACATTACAACTTTTAGAATACCTATCGGAAATCAAAACTAAATAACATGACATATTTGACCTTTGACTGCCCATTAAATGTTCATGTACTGGACGTAAATTGCGCGACCGCAACCCGTGATGCATGACAACCGTTTGAACGAAGGCCATAGTTTTGCGACCAGAATTCATATACATTTACCGCCTCGGTGGCAAAGTTGGTTAGGCGAGAGGTCACGGGGTCGATCAGCGCATAAAAATAGTTTTTTTTTGGTCTTTGTGATTTTGAACTGAAACGTCGCACGTAAATACCTAAGCTACACGAAATGTGTTTTAGTGTGGAGTCAAAACTATGTATGTAATTTTGCATTTACTTATTCATCAAACTTATTCGAAATTATTTATGAATTAAATAGAACAGTTACAGTCTTTCTAGTCTCGTGAGTATCATAAACTACGATGGACTTCTCGCTCTTATCGACACTTATCTCTGCGATGGAAATAAATCCACAGGCTTTCATTTTAGAAGCTGGTGTCAAATGATTTGTGCCACGACAGCCTTCATTTTCTTAGTTTTGACGATTCCATTTTAAATGGGCTGATTTTTTAATAAGTTATAATAAATAAATAAACACCCAACAGTCACATACATATTTCTGAACCCACACTAAGATACAAGTTTTGTGTCGTGGCTATCAGAAAGTACGAGAGACCCTTCGGTCTCACAAACGCCCACAAATATGAATAACACAAAAATTTGTCTCGGTGTGGGGATCGAGCCCGCGGCCTCTGGTTTCACAGGCTGGTGTCTAGCCAACTGCGCTATCAATAATATGTGTCTTTAAATTCGGCGTGTATATAAATAAACAACAACCAAAATACTTACACTTGCGATTTCTGATGCGTAAATAGGAACAACACTGAACACAAAGGCATCAGATATTCCGAGTATTGCGCGGCCGAGAATCAGCATCCATACTTCCGTGCCGAAAGTGTATAAAAGCCCCACTATTATTTTGGGCACACAAGACAGTATTATGCAATACTTTCTGCCGATTTTATCGACCAGATACGCCGCAAGCAGACTCGCTGTAACAAAAGAATTAAATTTTAAAGGGTCATAAAGTATATTGTTACGCACCTAAATGACTGAGTGCCTTATTACTCTCACGGCACTTGTTTGCGCCGTGCGATCTAAAAGTCCTGGGTTCGATTTTCAAGTCAGACGAAGGGTTTATGGGATTTTCCCAAAAGCATCTTGTATCTCGCAAATGTACCCGAAAAACAGCAAAAGATTCATCCCTTATTGCATGGGATATTAACTTCTCCCGAACCCGAGTCTTCTAGTTCGTTTGGCAAACTTGCGTCACGAGACCACGAGAATAAATATTTTCTCACATTAAGTATTTGGTTGTTAAGCTAGCTTGTTTGTATCCGCTTGCATATGGGATGACCCCTGTAGTGTACACGTAATATTAATAATAAATTTTAAGGTAGACGTGAAAATAAATTATAATATAAGCGCTGTTCCCCACTCAAACCGGTTCAGTGTTCACTACTACCTCTGATATCGGACCGAGTGGACGTGCCAGACGCTATTGAAACTAAGCTTTAGTAGTTTTATTTATACAAACCAAACCTGAAACATCTGGACATAACAACCCCTATCGGCGCTCATGACTCGCTACAACGAGTTTTACTCACATAATCTTCGCTTCCAGTGCAAGGCGCTAGTGAAAAGATTCTATACGTACAGATATTGTAATTATCTTGATACAATCATTGTACAAACGCATAAACGTCTGGAATCCCTGAAGATGTAGGCAGGGGTGCATTTCTGCACCCACATATCGTAATTGTGTTTCATGGGGGAAAAGAGAAAAAAGTTAAAATGGAGAATTCCTGAATCACAGAATGAATTATCACTTATTTCATCGGTGAAGGAACATCGTGAGGAAACTTACGCCGTTCGTCACAAAAACAAGTCTTTGGTTTATGGAGTCCGCCAACCCGCAGGTTCTCCCGCTATAAAATTATATGGCTCTTGTACTTAAAATGAAGGTAGTTGTATTATTTTAACACTAGTGAAACTACGATCGTCTATAAACTAATATTTCCTTAGATTAGTATATTTCAAAGCAGTAGATAATTATAACTAACCGTTAATAACTTAAACCTGGTTTACACTTGATATTTGTAAACCGATACTCGTTGCAAGAGAAAGTTTATCAAGGGACCAAGATTTCTATAGGTTACGTTAAAATAAACAAGTTTTACATCGAGTATAGCCTTGCCATTACGTGATTGTATCTTGAAATAACCGTTTTATGTGTCTTTAGAACCGACAATTTTTATATATTTATCATCATCATCATCAGCCCATATACGTCCCACTGCTGGGCACGGGCCTCCTCTACCATTGAGAGGGTTTAGGCCTTAGTCCACCACGCTGGCCTAGTGCGGGTTGGCGGACTACACACCTAAGAAATTCCTAAGAACTTTTTAGGTGTGCAGGTTTCATCACGATGTTTTCCTTCACCGTTAAAGTACGTGATAATTCATTGTGAATACACACATAACTTTATATATTTATTTCATTAACAATTTAATGACAATAAAATTTATGGTTTACATTACCTACTGAGATTCACCAAATATCATGCACTAACTGTTGTCCGTATCATGAAAAGGATTTTTTTCCGCCCCTATTGATCATAGCGTGATGATGATGTAGACTTCCTCAATTAATGGACTATTCACATAAAAAATGCTTTTCAATTCCAATCAGAAATGCCTGAGATAAGCGCGTTCAACGAAACAAACAAACTCTTCAGCTTTACCTATACTTTCTAACTTCTGTATATTTGCATATGGTAGATTTAAACAACATAATCAGGGATGCGCCAATTACCATACATGCATACATAGGTACATAAACTCACGCCTGTATTCCCTGAAGAAGGGGTAGGCAGAGATGCATTTCGGCACCCACATTTCGCCAGGTATGTATCAGTCCCACGTAATAGGGGACGAGCCTATTGCCGTTTTTCGGGCACATTTCCAGACTCCGTGCTGTTACTGAATACTAATAACACTTTGCCCGACCCGGGAATCGAACCCAGGACTTTAGGATTGTACCGCGAGACCACGAGGCAGTCAATTACCATACATGTAAATAACATACATATTTTCACGCTTGTATTTCAAAAGGATAGCAGAGGTTCATATTAACCAATTACCAATTGTTTATTTATTTATTTATACTTTATTTATTTATACTTTTTATTACACTATACAATAATTTATACTACATGATTGAAAACAATGAAGACAATAAGTATAGGCACAATAGGCGGTCTTATCGCTAGCTGCGATCTCTTTCAGAAAACCTACTTGTTTACGTGAATAGAGAAAGATTCCGAGCAATACAAGGTGCCTCATAAGAAAGTTTATATTTATTTAGCTTACTGCGTGAATGCAATGAATGGTGGTGAATTTGCTGGTGGTAGGATATTCGTATCCGCCCGGATGGCGACCACCGTACACAGGGCGTAAAACCCGCCATAGTGGCACATGCAACTGTGCCGCGTTCCGGGATCAGCCAGTGTATATCCGGTTTTCGGGGGGGCTTCAATCATGGTGAAAGGATGACCGTGCCGGCATTTTTTGGCCGGTTTGTCGCGATCGGTCCTTTGATCGCCATGATTGATAGTCCCCCAAACTTCTTCACAATAAGGTGAAGAAGTATTCGGCCGGCATGATTGTGTCGACCAACGGGAGACCATCATCTCTCGCTGGTCGGCACTTTTTTTGGACTCCATTGCGCTTACCATCAGGTGCAATGGGGTCACTTTGCCGTGCCAGAATAAAAAAAAAAAAAAAAAAAAAGAATCCGAGGGGCGCGAGGGTTATGTCCAATGGCTCTTAGGAATTCAGTCGCTATGGAGCGCTTCTCGGTCGCAGATTACGCGTTGTTCGTACAAGAGTTTTACAAAAACTCGGTTACTGAAACGCGTAGAACATTCTGCAGTATTCGAGGTTCCCGCCACTTAAATGATGCGCCAAGCATTCCTTTTATTCAATAATGGGTCAAAAATTTTAAAGAGACCATTAAAACGCTATAAATCAAAATCCGAGCGATCAAGGTCATCAAAAATAGTAGAAAACGGGGAGAGTGTTAAACAGCCTGTTCGTGACAACCCGAAAATTTCATTTCGGAAGCGCGCAATTGCTTTCAACATGCATAGATCATCATCACACCTCATTTTGCATAACGACTTTAGTCTTTAGCTGCACTCCTACAAAATTCAATTGGTACAAGAATTAATGCCCCAAGATGCCAGTCACTTAAAACAACAAAGCGCTCACGTGACAATATACATATATATTTAAATGCAAAAGTGAGTTTGTTTGTATGTTTGTTACCTTTTAACGCCTAATTTTAAAAATCCTTTCACATAGGGTGTATTTGATTACACTTTTCCCACGGGAATGGAAACCACGCGAATGTAATATAAAGAGGAAACATTATTTTTTTCTAAAATTTATTGCAACCGATAAACTCTAAACTACTCAACCGATTTGGATGATTTTTGTCATGGAAATAGATGAAACCTTGGAAAAGTAAACAGGCTACTTTCTTAGAGAGTAACTGCTCGTTAGGTATAAATTTTAAAAACAAAACAACGTAAGCGACCGGACCTTTGCAACACGAGGATAAACATAGTACTTATTAATGAATCGAAACATTCAGACCTTCGAGCAAATACATGTGTACTACAAGGTTGACGTGTGTTGCAATGGTGTAGAATGTACGCACAACGCAGACATAATATTTGGCTCTAGATTCCGCGCGTTTTAGTATATTATAGAATTTCCTCGTGAAAAAATACAGTAAAACTTTACTCAGTAATAGAACCCGGGACCTCTAGATCGCGTGGCACATACTCGTGCCGCAAGACCACTGGTCAGTTTTTAGTATCTCTATATCTAAATGTTTGTGGAACATCTGTAGGCCAGATCATTCACCGTCGAGGCAACGGCGGTACTTCCATAGAAGCCCAAAAGCCCAGTTTGATTACAAAAATCCGTATAATAATCTTTAAATACATACATACATACTCAAACTCACGCCTGTATTCCCCGAAGGGGTAGGCAGAGGTGCATTTCTGCACACACATTTCGCCAGGTATGTATCAGTCCCACGTAATAGGGGCGAGCCTATTGCCGTTTTTCGGGCACATTTCCAGACTCCGTGCTGTTACTGAAAATTTTCCTAATGGAAAAACCCAATAACACTTTGCCCGACCCGAGAATCGAACCCAGGACTTCTAGATCGCATGGCACATACTTGTACCGAGAGACCACGAGGCAGTCTTTAAATATTTATTTAATTTGACATATAAATGAGAATATCTTGACCCAACAACAAACAATTATAAACTAGACTTCATACAATTAACGTGTAACGCTTTTGGGCTTCTATGGAAGTACCGCCACTGCCTCGAGGCCATTACTACTACCCTATTATTAGTCACGGATTTTTTAAAGATAAATTTGAATAACTTACGAGGAATCCCCGTGATGAAACCTATGGAGACTATCCAGGACCCTTCTTCATCAGTCATGGGCCGTGAGAGAACTGTTTCCGTCTCATTCCTAAGCTTCACGAGGACTGGAGATGGCCAGGCTAGGCCTAAGCCTGTGCAGATCACGCATAAATTCACTGAAAAAAAATATGACAATATTTAATAAGCTATAACATAGTACATATAATAAAAATAAAGTAAAGTACGTAATGTCATGATGGTCTCGAGATTTAAGTACGCGGTCGAGAATCTCAACGGTCGCAGGTTCAAACCCCAGGCACACACCTCTGACTTTTCGAAGTTATGTGTGTATTCACAAAGAATTATCACGCACTTCAACGGTGAAAGAAAACATCGTGATGAAACCTGCACATCTAAAAGTTCTGAGGAATTTCTTAGGAGTGTAGTCCGCCAACCCGCACTAGGCCAGCGTGGTGGACTAAGGCCTAAACCCTCTCAGTTGTAGAGGAGGCCCGTGCCTAGCAGTTGGACGTATATGGGCTGATGATGGTACATATATATGTCAGAGCGTCGACGCATCCCTACTGTGCGCCCAACGTAGGGTATATAAATAACCGCCCGATCGGTAGTGAATCATTCTCGCTCGGAACGCCGGACCGAACGGAGCTCCGTAATAAGTTTGTGATTACTTCCAAAAGTGTGACTGTTTGATTTAAAATCGAGAACGCCCAAGACGCTTCGTTATCAGAAGTGAGATGGACCACGACGACCCACGTGTTCAAAATGAAGACGATAAAAAATGGATGCGTTTATTGGAACAACAGAACCGCAATTTCGTGACGCTAATTCAAGCCATGAAAACACCTACTACGTCGTCACATGGGTTTCGTTTACCGGATTTCGATCCTGAGAAACGAGATGTGGATGCACGTGCTTGGGTGACGACTGCAGAGATGTGCTTGACCGACCAAGACCAACATGGCGCCCCGCTAATGGTAGCTCTAAGTCGCGCCTTGAAGGGAAGAGCTTCTACCTGGCTATCTACCGTGTCGTTTCCTGGGATGACGTGGACCGATTTTAAGCAACTTTTTATTGCAAGGTACGAAAAATCCACTACTATTGCTTCGTTTCTGATTGATTTGCAAAATAGTAGGCCTAGAGAAAACGAGTGTCTTGCTTCGTATGCTGCTGGTTTAATGACGTCGATCATGGCAAGATGGAATGGCCTTAGTACCGAACGATTGGCTATTGCTACTATATTGGCTCACATTTCTCAATTCGATCGCCGTGTGCAACGCCTATCTTTCACGAGCGATATTCAGACACGTGGCCAGCTACAACAAGAGCTGCAAGCGGTTTCTTTTATGAAGAGAAAACTACCTTGCGATGACCGCGGTGCTCCTGAAAAGCGGTACCAAGCGAAAAGTACCGTGAAGCCTCTGAAGTGTTTTATCTGCGGCAAGCTGGGTCATAAATCTGTGCACTGCTACCGCAAGAACCTGAAACAGGATACTCAAGCTACGCCGAAGCATTACAACCACAGCAATGGCAACGGGAGGGGTTCATGGACAACTGCGGAGCCTCATGCATCCGGGATCACCTGCTTCCACTGCCGCGCGCGAGGCCACTACGCATCGAGCTGCCCACGGCGCAATGAGAGAAGCAGCCACGACTCCGGGACATCCAAGTCTGTCAATGAAAAAAGGGTTGACCTGTGCCTCCTAAACGCGCCGACTGGGACTCTACGTCACTCCGGTGAGCAATTTTCCTTTCATTACGACTCTGGTGCTGAGTGTTCTCTAATTAAAGAATCTGTAGCCTGTAAATTTAAAGGAAAGCGTATTAATGAGACTGTGACTATGACTGGGATAGGGCAGACTTCCGTGAACTCTACGATACAGATTTTGACCTTGGTAGAGATCGATGACATTAGTATTGAGATTTGTTTTCATGTATTGCCTGATCATTTTTTACGTTATGGTGTTATGATTGGGCGTGAGATTCTAGAACAAAGTTTGACTATTCAGATGACTACTGACCGAATTAAGATCTTTAGGTATCCTTTTATTGCTTCTTGTGAGGTAGAGCGAACTCCTGAAATTGACTGGAACTCTATCGATACTGACGTACCGGCGAATCGTAGAGCAGAGTTGGTGAGTATCTTGCAGTCTTTCGATAAGTCTTTCACTACAGGTATACCTACCGCTCCAGCAGACACGGAACCGATGAAGCTTCGTCTGAAAGATCCGAGTAAAACTGTGAATCGTCGCCCTTACCGAATGAGTGTGGATGAGCGTAAGGTTGTGCGTAGTAAGATTGACGAGCTGCTTCAGGCTGGTATTATACGGCCTAGTTCATCCCCCCATGCTAGTCCTATACTCTTGGTGGAGAAAAAGGACAAGTCTCTTCGACTATGCGTCGATTATCGTGAATTAAATGACAACACGATCTCTGATCGTTTTCCTTTGCCTCTTATATCGGATCAAATTGATAGGTTGCATGGCGGACACTACTTTTCCTCAATTGATTTGGCATCAGGGTTTCACCAGATCCCCATTGCAGCAGAATCTATTAAGCGAACTGCTTTCGTTACCCCCGAAGGTCATTTCGAATACTTAACGATGCCATTTGGCTTGAAAAATGCACCCGCGGTTTTTCAACGTGCGATGATAAAAGCTCTTGGATATCTTGTGAATACCTATGTCGTTGTGTATATGGATGACGTCCTAATTGTTGCGAGTGACGTTAACAAAGCCTTGGAACGTCTTCATATTGTCCTCAAGGTACTGTCTGAAAAGGGTTTTACCATCAACTTGAAAAAGTGTGCTTTTCTGAAACAGACGGTAGAGTACTTAGGGTTTGAGGTTACCCGTGGAGAGATTCGTCCTAACCCGCGTAAGATTGAAGCATTGACGGCTCTGCCACCGCCTGAGACTGTGACACAGTTAAGGCAATTTATCGGTTTGGCATCTTACTTTCGCCAGTTCGTGGCACGGTTCTCACAGGTGATGGCGCCGTTATATGCTCTGACTTCTGGGAATGGCCAGTTGACCTGGAAGCCGGAACACGAAGAAGTTAGGCAGGAGATTGTAGCCGCTCTCACAAATGAGCCTGTGCTAATGATTCACGACCCCGATGCTGAAACTGAAGTCCACACGGATGCCAGTGCCATTGGCTACGGTGCGGTCTTACTGCAAAGAAAAGAAGGTAAGCTACATCCAGTCGCCTACTACAGTAAGCGAACGTCTGACGCCGAATCGAAGTACCACTCATATGAACTTGAGACCCTCGCGGTGGTCAATGCTGTAAAGCATTTCAGGCGTTATCTCCATGGCCGCAAGTTCAGAGTAGTCACCGATTGCAATTCTCTGCAGTCCACGCGCAAGAAGTTGGACCTGACGCCGCGCGTTCACCGATGGTGGGCCTTTCTGCAAGCGTTCGATTTTGACATCGTCCATCGTGAAGGTAAGCACATGTGCCACGCCGACTTCTTTTCCAGGAACCCGTTACCGCAACCTGAAGCTAAAAACAAGGTTATTGAGAAGGTAGTACAAAAAGAGGTAAACCTCGCAGAGCTTTCACAAAATTGGCTGATGATGGAACAGCAACGGGACCCTGAGATTGTAAAGCTCTTGACTGACATCGATAACAATGAGCTCTCCGCTGATGTTGCCAAAACGTACGAGCGACGATCTGGTGTCCTGCACCGAAAAGTGCAACGAAATGGTAAGAATCGTTGGTTACCTATTGTTCCCCGTTCATTCCGCTGGTCCGTGGTTAATAACGTCCACGAGGGATTACTGCATTTGGGATGGGAGAAAACGCTAGTAAAACTCTACGACCTCTATTGGTTCGAGAACATGTCGAAGTTTGTGAGGAAATTTGTAGAGAACTGTGTTACCTGTAAGATTTCAAAGTCACACACAGGTAAGATCCAGGCGGAGATACACCCAATTCCAAAGGAAGCCATACCTTGGCACACACTGCACGTCGATGCCACCATGAAGCTGAGTGGCAAAAACGACAAAAAGGAGTACGTTTTCGTTCTGATAGACGCCTTCACCAAGTTCGTTATGCTGCATCACACCCTGCACATTGATACAGCAAGCAGTATTAAAGCGCTAAAGGCTAGTGTCGCCATCTTCGGTGCTCCATCGCGCTTGATCGCCGACCAAGGACGCTGCTTTGCCAGCAAGGACTTCAGGGAGTACTGTGCCTCAGCAAATATCAAGCTGCACTTGATCGCTACAGGTAGTTCTCGTGCCAACGGACAGGTTGAGCGAGTAATGAGCACGCTCAAAAACATGCTCACTGCTGTAGAGACAAGCAATCGTTCGTGGCAAGATGCGTTGCCCGACGTTCAGCTTGCTCTCAACTGCACTATAAGTAGAGTCACGAAAGCCAGTCCTCTTGAGCTGCTGATTGGTAAGGTTGCTAGACCCATTGATGTTATGACGGCAAATGATGAAGAGCCTCATGTTGACATCGTTGAGGTGAGAAAGATGGCTGTAGAGAACATAGAGAAAGCTTCTGCCTATGACAAGAAACTTTTTGACTCTACAAAGGCTAAGGTACAGCCGTTCTCTGTGGGTGACTTTGTTTTGCTGCAAAATGAGGAGCGAAACCAGACGAAACTTGACCCGAAATACAGGGGACCGTTTAAGGTGATCGAGGTTCTTGATGGTGACCGTTATATTTTGAAGTCCCTTTCTTCTGCCCGGACGTACAAGTACGCACATGACCGACTGCGAAAAATAACTGACGTTGACATACACGTAGGTGAAGATGACGAGACTAGCCATGACAAAAATTATAACGCCGTCAAGAGTAGTTGAATACAAAGTAGTAAACTTAACATTTAGAGTACCTAGCTTAGTAAGGGTTTTCTTATAATCTGTAACGTAATAATAAAGTAACATGTTGAACGAACCTGCTTTAAGATTATTTTGATAAAGGCTCGAAATGATTATCTGGATAGTGTTGCGTTTGAAACCGGATAGAGGTTACGTGTTGAAGACCGGTTAGAGGTTACGTGTTGAAGACCGGACAGAGGTCGATTGATTTGATGTTTGTAACCGGATAGAGGTTACGTATAGAGGTGACCGGACAGAAGTTGCCTGATTGTGTTAGTAACCGGACAAATGTTACGTATCGAAGACCGAATGGAGGTCAGAGTATGGGCACTGCGATATTTTAATGAGTTTCCTATTATTAGAATGAGTATGGGTATTGTTCAACATGTCGGCTTTGAAAGAAAGAGTTTGTTACGATTTTCATTAAAATCTGTAATGATTTTGATCAGAGTACCTTTTATTCCTACCCACTTGGGCCAGGAATGGCCGAACGACTGGAATGAGTACTGTTCGAGAATTTTCTTTCATTCCAGGTACCTCACACGAGGACGTGTGATCGTCAGGACGGCCGTGTCAGAGCGTCGACGCATCCCTACTGTGCGCCCAACGTAGGGTATATAAATAACCGCCCGATCGGTAGTGAATCAGCACGCCCTGCGTCTAGTCACGCGGCGAGCGACGAATCTGTGACCTCTGGATCGCTACACGAATCATCGTTGTTCAAACATTCGAAAACAAAGCATGATTAAGTTACGTTTACAAGTAAGGCCGTTTATGAACGTGTTCATCCTAATTCGGATGTAATGTAACCATTGTGTTTTCATAGTAAACGTATGTTGCATGTTGCTAGTGGCATCACTTTGAGGAAAAATGACTAGTGAAAACTAGTCGTAGTCGGTGAATTTAAGTCGTGATGACCTCGAGGTTTAGGCACGCGATCGAGAATCTCAACGGTCGCAGGTTCAAACCCCAGGCACACACCTCTGACTTTTCGAAGTTATGTGTGTATTCACAAAGAATTATCACGTACTTTAACGGTGAAGGAAAACATCTTGATGAAACCTGCACACCTAAAAGTTCTTAGGAAATTCTTAGGTGTGTAGTCCGCCAATCCGCACTAGTCCAGCCTAAGCCAGTTGTAGAGGAGGCCCGTGCCTAGCAGTGGGACGTATATGGGCTAATGATGATACATAATTCCTTCCGACAAGATGGTCGGATGACCTAGTAAAGGTCGCGGGACTTTATCAATACTAATCTAATAAAAGATCTTTATTAAGATAGATGACAAGTAACGATTTCCGTTCCCAGTATGCAGACGAGATGGAGACATTGCCTCATGATTGGATAATTCGCGCCACATTGTTCTACTTCTGACAGGACAATGTCCGTTGTGGGAGCGCATTTTTAGTTCTGTAATAGCGGCCTGTAAAGCAGTGATGGCCTCGAGGTTTAGGCGCGCGGTCGAGAATCTCGGCGGTCGCCGGTTCTTTTTTTTTTTTTTTTTTTATACTGGCACGGCAAAGTGACCCCATTGCACCTGATGGTAAGCGCAATGGAGTCCAGAAAAAGTGCCGACCAGCGAGAGATGATGGTCTCCCGTTGGTCGACACATTCATGCCGGCCGAATACCTCTTCACCTTATTGTGAAGAAGTTTGGGGGACTAATACCATGGTGATCAAAGGACCGACCGCGACAAACCGGCCAAAAAATGCCGGCACGGTCATCCTTTCACCATGATAGAAGCCCCCCCGAAAACCGGCAAACCCCAGGCACACACCTCTGACTTTTCAAAGTTACGTGTGTATTCACAATGAATTATCACTTGGTTTAACGGTGAAGGAAAACATCGTGATGAAACCTGAACACCTAAAAGCTCTAAGAATTTCTTAGGTATGTAGTCCGCCAACCCGCACTAGGCCAGCGTGGTTGACTAAGGCCTAAACCCTCTCAGTTGTAGAGGAGGCCCGTGCCCAGCAGTGGGACGTACATATATGGGCTGATGATGAATAGCGGCCGCCTTATAACAGTTGGGTGTACACCAATGCTCGTGGAACTTGAGCTTCGATCCCAGCCCCGAAATAAATGTATGAGGTAAGGATTGGGTTTGACGATTCATTTCGGCTGTAAAAGAGCATTGCCATTGCCCCTAATGTTAATGATTAGGCAAGTTATTAAACTTATGTGGAAAACATTAAATACGTACGTAATCTCAAGCCTCAATCCCTATGTGCATATTTATGTCTACACCTACATTTTGATTTTAAATCCCTTGTAAAATGGCACAATCCTTTTGCCATTTTCTGCGCACATTTTCAGACTCCGAACTGTTATTAAGGTTTTCCGAATGGAAAAACTTTATAACACTCGGATCGACCAGGGGCTCAAACCCGAGACCTCTAGATCCCACTCTACTTCGACACTAAAAATATATATATCATTTTATGGATGGGCTGATGGATGATGATGATGCTGTGATGATGGATGTGTAAGTCCATGTGGGGGGGGGGGGGGGGGGGGGGAATTGCCAATTTCGACGACACCGTATTATTAAATAATATTAAGTAGTGTTCATCCATTCAGTGTGTGATTTAAATAAATAAATAAAATACACCCGACAGCCACATACTTAGCTCTGTGTCATGGGTAACAGAAACTACGAGAGACTTTGACATGTATTTGTGGAACATTTACCTTTCGTTTCACAAGCTGGTGTCTAGCCAACTGCGTGACGAAGCTGTGTATTTAAAGTGTCAATACTTAAAGAAATTGTGTACTTTAAGTGTCGTCAAGTGCCAGATTGATAATGCTAACATATCTAAGATATGTAAGGAAGTTGATAATTTTTAAGTATATATTACGTAATTCTTTAATAAAGAGAAGAGCTACTAAAGTGCTGGGTTATTCGCGTTTAGGATATCGATCCCTTTACAAAAGGCGTTAAACATGCTAAAATCTTTATATGCATTAGGTTACGTCACATGATGCTCGGACCGTAGAGATGGTCTGAATATATACTGAATACTGAATGAAATATATACTGAACTAGCTGACCCGACGAACATCGTTTCACCTAACAGTCGATTCTTTAAATATTTATTTTTTGTTAGGCTAAGTTACATCAGCTACCTGCCAATAAAAGTCCCGTCAAAATCGGTCCAGCCATTTCAGTGATTAGCCGGAACAAACAGACAGACAAAGGCAAAAACTGGAAAAAACGTTATTTTGGTATATGTACCGTGTATACATCCATATGCATTTATTAAAAAACGGTTATTTCAATATTAGGTACAAACAGACATCCCAATTTTATTTATTTGTTTGTATATGTATGTATATAGAGTATAGATAAGGTTAGGTCTTACACGCTGGCCTAGTACGGGTTGATGGACTACACACCTCAGAAATCCCAAAGGATTTCTATGTGTGCAGGTTTCTGCGTAATATTTTCCTTCACCGTTGTACGTAATTCATTGTACATCATCATCAGCCCATATACGTCTCACTGCTGGCCACGGGCCTCCTCTACGACTGAGAGGGTTTAGACCTTAGTCCACCACGCTGGCCTAGTGCGGGTTGGCGGACTACACACCTAAGAATTTCTTAAGAACTTTTAGGTGATGTTTTCCTTCACCATTAAACCACGTGATAATTCTTTGTTAATATACACATAACTTCGAAAAGTCACAGGTGTGTGCCTGGGGTTTGAACCTGCAACCGTCGAGATTCTCGACCGCATGCCTAAATCTCAAGGCCATCACGATTTACATTGTACATACGCATAAAATGGCAGAGTCAGAAGTAGGTGCCTGGGATTTGAACTCGCGACCTTCGACGTTCGAATCTCGCCTAAACATCGAGGCCACCACGCCACAGCAACTCAAAAACAGTTTGTTCACAAATAAACTAAAATTTTATGTTTGTTTTTACTGCCTTTTTACCGAAGTATTTCCTGAGAAGAACCCAGTTTTCCAACATGTACTGGCAAACCATTTGCAGGTTACGATCAAATAAAATTGTAATTCAAAACATTTAGTACATTGAGACGGTTTAATTACATTCAACTTACATGTAGGTACCTAATCGCCCATAAACACTATAATAGTATATGCATTGTAAAAAAAATATAACAAGTACAACTTAACTACCGACACATTACAGTGTAAATAATATGCACTATCAACAAGAAAAATATTAATCGACTTATCAAACGCAACACAAACAGTCTACATAAATACCAAAGCGGTAAAAATATTTACAAACTTTTTGTAAATTAATTTAAAAAATTAAATTAATTCCAAATACAAAAAGAGAGAATAAAATTCAATTTTCGAATTGCGCGAGTGAAACAACTCACCGATAATAACAACGAGATATTGGCGCACTAAAGGTCCGAACGTTGGAATACGCATTTTAGCAGCTCACTGCACAGAGCGCACACTTGGACACTGCGCGAAGTTACGAACGTGAATGGTTGAGACTATTCGCCAATGACCCTACCACGATGACTCGCTATTTTTTCGCTTCTAATTTTAACTTTGCCAAATATATTATACTAAATAGTGCCTCGTGGTCTCGCGGCACAAGTATATGCCGTGCGAACTAGAGGTCTTGGGTTCGATTCCCGGGTCGGGCAAAGTGTTATTGGGTTTTTTCCATTAGGAAATCTTCAGTAGCAGCACGGAGTCTGGATATGTGCCCGAAAAACGGCAATAGGCTCGCCCCACAATACATGGGACTGATATATACCTGGCGAAATGTGGGTGCAAAAATGCACCTCTGCCTACAACTTCGGGGAATACAGGCGTGAGGTTATGCATGTATGTATTATACTAAATCATTGCTTCGTTTTGCTACTATAGTGAAACTGAGGCGTGTGATCGAGGCAGTTGGATTCTGGCCTAAACTATTACTATATCTATACATTAATTTTTTAAAGCATGGAGTCTGGAAATATGCCTGATACACGGCAATTTATATTACATGGCATACTTAAAAAATGACTGCCTCGTGGTCTCGCGGTACAAGTATGTGCCGAGCGATCTAGAGGTCCTGGGTTCGATTCCCGGGTCGGGCAAATTGTTATTTTATTTTTCCATTATAAAACTCTTAGTAGCAGCACGGAGTCTGGAATTGTGCCCGAAAAACGGCAATAGGCTCGGCCCTTAGCTTATTACGTGGGACTGATACATACCTGGCGAAATGTGGGTGCAGAAATGCACCTCTGCCTACCCCTTCGGGGAATACAGGCGTGAGTTTATGTATGTCTATGTACTTAAAAAATAGCAAACTCAAACAGAACTCGTTTTCTGCCTTCTCCTTCAAGGTGACAGCCAAGAGTATGTATTTTAAAGAGGATGCCCAGCAAACTATACTCATTGTAAACTTATTTATAAACAAATCTTTCAATTTAAATAATTTGATTAAATTAAAATATTATTATAATTAAATTAAATTACAATTGACAGCCTTCGTCAAGTGACAACCATGGCTGTGTCACGATAAGCAGTAGGTTCGTTCCCGCCTCAGTACAAATGTTTGTGTGACCTACAAATATTTTTTCCATTCTTAATGTTCTTGTAATTAAAATATAATTTTTATTTATTCAGGTTATTTCATATTAATTACTAATAAAATACTTAATGCAAAATAAATTTGCATTCCATTCAGTCGCATGTTCCACGGTATAGTAAACATATTGTTAACGCTGCGAGACGTAAATAAATAGAAAAATTCATACATTAAAAACAATGACAAATGTACAAATGAAGGGAATACCAATACCTAATTAAACCAAGCATATCTCATCTATAACTTTGTACATTTACCAACCTTGGCTAAAAGTTAAGTTATAGAAGCACATGCAAGTATTTTTTTATTTTTTAGTGCATATCAATTTGTTTTGGAATAGTTTTTTTAATGCGGTTTTTGTTTTGTTAAAATTTCACAGAATATTTGAATAAATGTAAAAAATATTTTAATCGGCAAATAATTTGAGATTAATAAAAGTTGGTACTTAAGATTATAAAAAAAAAACACGTGCAAAATAATAATTATTTACAATATTCACACAATATACATTGTGTTAATTAAACATAAAAATGGTTTTGATATAAAACGTGCGTTTATGACCGTTAAGTTGTTTATTTTTTGTATATTTGTTTTTGTTTGGTTTAATTTGAAATCAGAATGCTACAAGCTGGCACTGTGATCTGGGGGCACGGCAGACCCCCGCCTAGTCGAGCAAAAAAGCGGCACGGCCGTACTATACTTTTCTCGAAGCAACTCAGGCAATTTTCGACCCCCTATATCTTTGTTGTGGATAAACCTAGAAACCTAAATTTTCAGTCACCAAGCAGGCATAGTATAAACTCTGTATATTTCAAATTTCATTTAATTTGAACCAGTAGTTTAAGAATTATAACTAGCCAAACTACGTAATTTTCTCACTTACTGACCGATCATCAAAACTCTAAGGCACTTCTAGCAGACATAGAAGCTTCAAATTTAGAACACAATTAGTGTTTATTGTACAAATGAAGTAAAACCTAAAATATTTTGCAATCCCATATAAAATATAGGATTACAAAGTTACATGTGCCGTGAATGAATTAGTGTACCTGTATATGTTTAATATAATGGAATAATAGGTGTAGATAGATTAGAATCACTGGTATTGAAGTTTAGGCGTGTGGTCGAGAATCTCGGCGATCGCAGGTTCAAACTCTAGGCACACTCATCTGACTTTTCGAAGTCATGTGTGTAGCCGCAATGAATTATCACGTACTTTAACGGTTTTAAGAAAAGATCGTGATGAAACCTGCACACCTAAAAGTTCTTAGGAATTTCTTGGGTGTGTAGTCCGCCAACCCGCACTAGGCCAGCGTGGTGGACTAAGGCTTAAACCTTCTCAGTTGTAGTGGAGGCCCGTGCCTAGCAGTGTGACTTCTATGGGCTGATGATGATGATTATATTAGTACAACAAACGGAATATTTTTAAAAAATTACTATTTTCCTTATAAAGAAAAAGAGAAATGAGGATTCCTCAGAAACATATCGTGCTATCGATTCTAACATCATGACGACGTCTTGACGCCACCAACATATGTAAATTGCGCGAACAACGTGGCAACTAGTAAGTACTATAAACTAAAATTATTTATTTAATACTGTCAGAAGTAAGTTGGTGTGGGTGGCAACACTGCATTGGCGACTATAGAGCAAGCGCGGGAAAACAACACAGATCGTCTATTTTCTTGATCGGCCTGAAAGTTTTTACGCGAGTCTTATTATTTGTTTACTAAAGTTACGGCATCAGAACGAATAACAGTCATTTTAATAGATTTGAATAATTCAGTTTTAGTTTCTAACAATACATATAATTTAAATGTCTATTTATAACTTTAGGTGTCTTATTGTTTATTTACTTTTTTATTACACCGCTATTAAAATATACTTAACCTTCAATTGGTCCACACTTGTCTGCATAATATAAAACAATTAACACGTTTATTAAGGAAATAGTACTAAAACTCAAGTAAGTATTGTGAATACTAAGTTTTTTCGTTGCGTTTTAAAATGTAGATCGTCTATTGCTATCTATCTATAACTATGTCCTGATAGAAATCCTGGTAGATATTCCGTGATTATGCTTTTCTTTTATTACCGTCGTAAGGTGTAGGTTAATTGGTAACATGAAAATAAATTGTCTAGATGTAGGTACCATAGTTTCTATTTCGGCCATCCCTATATCTGATAAAGCTAAAATGCTGAACGACTTGGCTGCTTTGCGTTGTTCCACACGAATATAGATTAAGAGAAAAATAATTTTAAATTTAAATTTTAAGTGTTTTGTTACAATGGGACTGACATGTCTATTTTGGACAAAAGTCCCAAAAAAATAAAGAGAAAAAAAGGTCCCTCAACCCGCTCAGACTGAGGCCGAAACCTTCTCAGTTGTACAGGAGACCCATGCTCAGAGGTGAGACGTATATGGGGTGATAATGATGATGATGACGCTTGAGTGGAGCAAGGCCTTAGACACTGGGCTAGTGCAAGTACTCCACAAACCAAAAATATATATTGAAAATAAATCTAGGTTTTTCGTACGACGTTTTCGCTCACCGTTAATGAGCATGATAATTCAATAAGATATACAAGTTTCGTTCCTGAGATTCTGAGATTTGATAACAACTACGGCTTCAAACTGTAACTCGTATAAAAAAAACATATATAAAATACACAATAAAGTTAATACAAGCCGTATTCTGCATGTTATGTTAATAATAATGTCATTATTATATAGTCATCTGTGTAAATAAAAACTTATTGCCAGCTTTTGTCATTTAAATTGAGATTAACTTGATATTATAAAGGAGCATATTTTATGTTAGCAGTTGTTCTTAAGAATTATCGCCTAAAATTAGATTTCATAAAATAAATATCACACATATTGTGATCTCGCTGCATAAGTGTGTGTCATGCGATGTAAAGATCCCGGATCGGACAAAATGTTATTGGGTTATTCCATTAGCATATTCTCAATAGCAACACGGAGTCAGAAAATATGTCTATGGAAATAGGTTCGCCTATAACGTGGGACAAAAACAAAATTGGCGATATGTGGGTGCAGAAATGCACATTTGCCTACCACTTCGGGTTATACAGGCGTGAGTACGTATGTATGAAGTATAAATATTAAATTATACATAGATACGCCTGCTCACCCGAAAAGGTACGCATTTTACCTTAAGAGCGAGCCTATTGCCTTTTATGGGAAATTAATAATCTATAACGCTTTTATCATTTACTAGCTGACCCGGCGAAATTCGTTAGGCCTAATAGTCGATTTTTTTGTAGCCTAAGTTACTCCTTATTACATCAGCTACCTGCCAATAAAAGTCCTGTCAAAATCGGTCCACCCGTTTCAGAGATTAGCCGGAAGAAACAGACAGACAAAATTGTAAAAAAACGTCATTTTTGTATATGTACCGTGTACATCCATATGCATTTCTTATAGCGGTTATTTCAATATTACAAACAGACACTCCAATTTTATTTATTTGTAGGTATAGATTAGACGTAAGTATTGCATGTAAACAAGTAAGGAACAATAGGGTCTTCCCTAATTCGTTTCAAGTCATTATTTCCATGACATTTGCATGTAAATTCAACTTATTTTCCCTCCATTTAGACCCATTTTGCCCCAAACAGCTTCTAATATTAATAGGTTGCCAAAAATATTCTTCTACATCGAAATTAAGTAGACTATGCTTAAATTCAATTTCATAAGAAAATAACTGATTGCCGCTTACCGGGCATTACTACTTTAAACTCCAGATATTGAGCATATCGCAACAGAACAACCCAATAACAATTTTGGTATCGCATCCAAGATATCTCAATTGCTCTCGTTATTTGACACTGCTTAAATATCCAGGCAGTGTATAACGCTTTCTTTTATCTGTTACAATTCTTAAATACATTATGGATTTTGCTAAACTCCTACTAGTCTCACTAATAACTCACTTAATTGTAAGCTTTTAAATTTCTTAAATACAATATCGTGGTAGGAACCACAAAAAGTCATGATTGCGTGACACCATTATTTGCTGAAAGTTCTCATTATATCATCCGAACAATGTTATCCATTACTCGCTGTGTATTGGAAAGTCTTGATACACAGTAAGAAAAAGTTCAATATACGACTACCTTTATAACGTTCATAAGACGATTTTTTCCTCTTTGCAACATCTGCGAAGGCGCTTTGTTACAAAATAACAAATCAAATTGCTTTGATGACATAAACGCAGAATGTTAGATACCTAGCGCATTCAATTAACTTTTTTAATTTTTACCTTCTATGGAGGCAACGTTGTGCGAAGGGAGTTTTTGTTTCTAAACTAATATTAGGTAAGTAGCGTTCAGGCCCAGCTCCATCATCATCAGCCCAAATACGTCCCACTGCTGAGCACGGGCCTCCTCTGCAACTGAGAGGGTTTATGCCTTAGTCCACCACGGCCTAGTGCGGGTTGGCAGACTACACAGACTACACACCAACCAAAAAAATAATTATTAATAATTATTATTATAATATTATAAATTAAATTATTAATAATAATTATTTATCACAAAGAAAAGGCAATCTAATCTTATCGTCAAAAATAATAATGTTTGTTATCTATACTACAAATAAATTAAATTGGAGTGTCTGTTTGTAATATTGAAATAACTGCGTTTTAATAAATGCATATGGATGTATACACGGTACCTACATAATACCAAAATAACGTTTTGCCATTTTTGTCTGTCTGTCTGTTTGTTCCGGCTAATCTCTGAAACGGGTGGACCGATTTTGACGGGACTTTCACTGGCAGGTAGCTGATGTAATAAGGAATAACTTAGGCTAAAAAAAAATTAAGAATCGGCTGTTAGGCGGAACGAAGTTCGCCCGGTCAGCTAGTTTAGTCTATATTCGAACTGGAAAATGATTTCGTTTTACATATTTTATTAATAAATACACTTAGGTACCTACCTACCTACATATATGCGACTGTGATGCCTCCTATTAAACGCGTACTGAAAGGCACATTTTTATTAAATGAAATGAATCGATCTTCAGAAACCTCCGTCTTCAAGTGTCAGTCGACAATTGACATTGAATTTGACAGTTGACATAGTATTTATTTTTAAATAATTTTATTTATTTTGAGAAAGTGTACCTACTGTATGCAATTAGTAATCAATTTTATATTTTAAACTGAATATATATTTTAAATAGGTTTTATTTTAAAAATTATATTTAATAATGGACGACGAAGACTACTGGAATACAAGCGAAACAAAAGCTCAAGCTTTTAGTTTTGATGATGATGTGGTATGATCATTTTTTACTATTAAGAAACATTGGGATAAGGGAATAAATAATTGTTTTATGTAGATAAAATGTGACTTCTAATATAACAATCTGAGCAAAACATAAATACCTAATGATTGTATTGAAAAACCATAAACAATAAGAACAATAAAAAATCATTAATTTATTTAAATATAGAGTGACTGGCTGCAGAAAAAAAAAACGCTCTTTGAGATTATATTCAGTCCAGTTCTATTAAAGAGGCAAGGTTAAGAGGTTGGATTAACATAATATGAGTGTGAAGAAATTGCATACAAATAACACAATAACAATTTTTTTTATTTTACATGGTTAAGACCGATAGGATAAGTTCGGCTAGCGCATTTCAACTTTTCTTTGAGTTTAGGCATCTTCAGTACAGAATTAAATTATTCAACATAAACATCATCAACTTTATAAAGTTTTTGCTAAATAAACACATGAAACTTTTTGGAACAATGTCTCTAAAAACAGTTCCATTTTCTGCCATTTTAAGTATCAGTGAATTAAATCACATATACATAATAGTTTTATACAACAGCTTACCAAACTTATTAAGCGAGTATTTTTACAATATAGATTAATCATTCTTGTGTAAGAACATTTTAACATTTATATCACATCTTAAGATATTTAAAGAATTTTACTAATATATTGCTAAGATGTTTAAAGAATATTAAAATTATTTAATATCACATAATGTCTATTATTTATGCTTTAAGCTATCAACACAAGAAATCCTAGCAATCGGTCAGAAGACATACCCTGGACAGAAAGACAACGGATTAAGTAGTACAAGTATAACTGCAGTGAAGACTGCTCAACTGCCTTTGTCCAGTCTGGTATCATCTAAAGTTCTAGACTTAAGTGAGTATCATAATAATTTTGAGCCTATACTAACCTACAGACAGGTAGGGTGGGATTAACCACAAGTTGCAAGAGTAGCAAATGTTATGGGCCCTGCGCAAAAGTGAGCCGCATATATTTAAATCTGCTCAATGTTGTATGCCTTACAGGGCCTTTACTAAACAACTCTGCAATTTATAACCCACATTATTGTTATATATAGCTGAAGAACAAACTCATTGAGCATAATTAAATTATTATTTTTTATCACTAATTTTACTTATGTACACATAGAAGAAGAAAGCAGTCGTAGCTTAAGGACTTGTGCTTGCTAAATCCACTGTTGCTAGATACCCATATGCTTTCTAGGGAATAGATTTTTGCAGAATATAATTTAAAAATCATGTTATAGCTTCTTTTTGTAACATAGTCAATAGTTCTTACAGAAAAGAAATTCAGAAAATAATATTTTTTTTTTATATGAATTTGAAAAGTAACTTTTATTGTTTCCAAAAGGATACTATTGTTTATTGATAATATATTAATATTTTGTCTTTGCAGTTCTCCTAGCCCAATCCGGCAAAGACCCCTCAAAGGAAGTAAAACAAGAACCGTTTGAAACAACAGCTGTTACGTTGAAAAGACTGATTCTGGGCAGAAATTGTTCTCTGCACATCCACCGGAGCATGAAGAGCAAGACTGAGCTGTTGGACGGAGCAATAGCTGTTGGTGATGGAAATGCTATACTCACTGTAAGTATTGCTAGTAAGGTTTTAATGTTATTAATGTAATAAGTAGTCTGCCTCGGCGGTCACGGGTTCAAACCCCAGGCACACACCTCTGACTTTTGTAACTTATGTGTATATTCGCAATGTATGTAGTCCGCTAACACGCACTAAGCCAGCATGGTGGACTAAGGCCTAAACCTTCTCAGTTTTAAAGGAGGCCCGTGAATATTGGGCCCATGATGATGACGATGTATAATGAGTGTTAACTGTTATAATTCAAAAGGAGAATGCTCATAAGCAGTATCGCATGATTTTAAGTTGTGCCACAAGTTAGTAATATCGACAATTCTTGTCTTTAATTTTAATGATTTTATTTCGTATTAGTTGACCCTACATTTGCCGGATTAAAAAAAAACAAAGATAAATAGTATTTCTATTTATTTACCTAATACCTACATTTTCTGTTGTCGTTTTATTACGCTGTGTTGCCATGATATAAAAATATATCAAATCGACTTTTAATTTATTTGATCATTTACTATTAAGCAGAAATTACAATTATATTGTTTTTAGCTGTCACTAGATCTTGTTTGTGGGTTCACTAGCGTGAAAAGTTAATAATAAGACTTATTCAAATAAAAGTAACTTACTCTTTAGCAATGCTCGGTGGTTGTTGCTATAGGTTTCCGTTTCTACTACCAAACGCAATCATTTTTAAAGCGAGGCACTTCACAGATTTTTGCTTTTCGCACATTGCTTTTATCAAAGCACTTATTTGTAACAATCACATCAATTAATAGCTCTTTATTTATTTTCATTAACAGATTATAGCAAGTACGGCACTATTCTAATAGAGTATATTTTTCTCTGCTGTATATTTCTATTCTAACCATACGTTGCATATCCTGACAGTTCCTATAATGATACCTAACAAGAAAATATTTTCTGTGAAAATGATAATCATGAGAAATATCGATTATAATAATAATAAATCGACTTATGCACTTGGCAACATTGAAATTGGTTGGCGGGTGGGAACTGGGATAATGTCATTATATGTTTGTACAAGAACGGCCGTTACATTTGTTTTTCGCAAAAGTATAAACATATTAATGTTATTCGTTTTCCAAGTATGTTTGTTAGTTATATAATAAGTAGTGATTTTGAGAAAGAGACTCCATATAGGTACCTAACTTACTTTATAAATGAGATAGACTCCTTGTACAATTTATTGTGAAAAGTGGTTGTGAGACAGATCACAGAGGCTCCTAGTATTTTAATTTTAGTGTGACAAGTGATTAGTGATTGTGAGACAGAGCCTCCTTATATCACTGTATTATGGTAATATCAGTTTGCCGGTGTGTTAATTGTACCCTTCGGCTACGTTATGGAGAAAATTCAGAGAAATCAATGAAATCATGTACCTACAATCTCTCTCTATGTGGATTTCACCCTCGCCGGTAAGTGAATTCAAAACTGTATTCTTTTTCAATATTAAGTAATTTAAAAATGTATTACTATTAGAGTTTAAACTGTTGGAACTCTGACTTCTGTCTGGAGGTGGTGGCTACAACACACTCATTGTCAATGTAGCTACATTGTATATTATATTATATGTAAACACAGATATTTGGTTTATGCTCCAATGAGGATTTTCAGGTTTTTATTTTCAATACTTATTGTTAGGCCAGGTTTTAACTATTGCTACTGTGATGTTTATAACTATTCTAATTGCCTGATTTAATGTGCTGTTTAAGACACAGGGATATACAATCCCAAACACTTAAACTGTTACCTATTATTACCTTTAACTTGGGAATTTCAGACATAACAAGTAATACACAATTAACTGATTCACAGAGGTAGTATATTAGTAGCCTTTGAATTTAAATACAAAGTCTTATTGTAAACATATATTCTCACAGATTTCACGGGATGGCATTCTCTGCATGGAGTGTTATGCTGTTCTTCAAGTTGGCTCACTTCAAGCTTCTATATTAAGACATTGAAATGTATGTTTTGTATGTATGTCTCAAGAGCCTCATTCTTCATGTTAAATGAGAATTCCTGTTTTTAACTTTTATGAAATATTTCACATTACTAACAATTGTATCTATTTTTCAGATCTCACATCTAGAATGTGTGTGCAAAGCTTGTTGGATGGCAGCTAGGAGAACACTACAGCGACAATTACAGTATGATGCTAATCATTTAGTTCATGCTGAAGATGCTCCAATAATTAATAGAAGATGTGCCAGTTTTACATAATATGTTATAGCCTATACACTAAGGGCGATCTCTGGTTACTATTGTAGCTGCTTAGTGGGCAAACACAGTCGGCCGTTGTGCCCACATAATGACTATTGCTTGGTACTTGAGTTGGGGATGGCATAATAATATTACTACACCAGTACCATTCCTAGACAATATTCTAGAAGAAGAGAACATGGAATAATTATGATAATAAAACTTTACTTTGACTGCCTACTTATGTGGTTTTATTATATTTTGACCCTATAGTTACCATGGAACCCTGCAAATTATGCAAGTACTATTTAGTTTTATTGATAGGGTATGTTAATTACAACACTATCCACAAGTTTTCATTGTGGCACAAAAATATTTGTGCCGATACTAAGTTCTATAGTCAGTTGGGCATTGCCCTTTATATAATTATAGAATTCTCAGTAAATTGGCGACAGGCTTGTTCCAAATTATGTGAACCTTTACAATTAAGAAAATCTTGCTGTAGTAATAATACACCTTCTGCCAACCCTTCCAAGGATATGTGTATGATTGTATGTTTGCGTGTATGTATGTAGTCAGTCAAAATATAATTTATTTTTCAGGTGGTTCTATTCCTCATTGCGACCCTCAACAAGAAGTTAGTGTACGAATTGCTCTCTTCCAGACCTCTGGCTTTGAACCATTACATCAGTTTCCTACAGAATGAGGGAAAAATCACTGAGCTCACCGATTTACTTGCGTATGTATGAATATTAATGTCAATAAAGTCAAATTCTCAACATGATTTGTACAAGAATGTCTTTGTAATATATTTCTATTAATTTACATACATACATACATAAACTCACGCCCGTATTTCCCGAAGGGTTAGGCAGAGGTGCATTTCTGCACCCACATTTCGCCAAGTATGTATCAGTCCCACGTAATAGGGGGCGAGCCTATTGCCGTTTTTCGGGCACATTTCCAGACTCCGTGCTTTTACCGAGAATTTCCTAATGGAAAAACCCAATAACACTTTGCCCGACCCGGGAATCGAACGCAGGACCTCTAGATCGCATGGCATATACTTGTACCACGAGACCACAAGGCAGTCAATATTCTATTAATTTAATAAATATTATTTGAATTATTAAATGATGTAAAATAATAATTGTCTTCCAGAATGCTTGGCAGAAGTCCTGATGCAGCAGTAAGTACTATATCTATATCTACCAATAAACGTCTCAATGCCAGACTTGGCTTTATGGATGAAAAGATTTAATGGTTTTTCTGTCTAACTAAGTTAACCTCGGTTGGACTCCAGTTTCAACGCCATGTTTTCGTTGTTACATCATGTAAACTTGAAAATTCATAGATATATTCATTAGTTAGGATGCCATATTTTTTAAACCTTCAACGGCCTTATTTCCAATTTTGAGAAGCAAATCATGGGTATTGGAAACTACAGAACCAATATGGCAATCACCCAGACTCAAAAATATTGTCTCATACAATATTTTTTTACATACATACATAAACTCACGCCTGTATTCCCTGAAAGGGTAGGCAGAGGTGCATTTCTGCACCCACATTTCGCCAAGTAGGTATCAGTCCCACGTAATAGGGGGCGAGCCTATTGCCGTTTTTCGGGCACATTTCCAGACTCCGTGCTGTTACCGAGAATTTCCTAATGGAAAAACCCAATAGCACTTTGCCCGACCCGGGAATCGAACCCAGGACCTCTAGATCGCTCGGCACATACTTGTACCGCGAGACCACGAGGCAGTCGCATATTGTCTCATACAATATTTTTTTCTGCGCAGAAATCGAATCTGCGGCCATTTGTGTTTTCAGCCTAGTCTCTAATCACCCCAATTCCAAAGGCCGTTTAAGTGACTGCTACGATATTTAGCAATGTTTTCTTATCTATACAGATAGCCCAATTCCAGCACATAGTGAAGTCGCAAGGCAACAACGTAGACGGGTTGTTGAGGAAAATATCCAACTTGTTGGCCAACCATTTCGGCCAACCTGGAGTGGACGCCCATCAAGCCAAGATGGTCGCCGACTACGTCAAATTACTTGGTATGGATTTTATTGTTATGCATTTATTTATTAATTCGCATAACAAAAATATTTTGATACCTACCTCTCTCAACTGCCATGATTGGAGACAAAGAAATTACTTATTGCAGCTTAATTTATTATTAGACTGGGGTACGAATTGGCCGAATCGACCACTGTCTCCTAGAAAAGCGCATTGAAAACTGCTGCATTAATTTTTAAACAATTCATAGGTAAAAAATTTACACACACACACTAATCAAAAATGTGAACATAACCATTCTATCTTAATTATAATAACATCTCTTAATGATAATATCATAATAATATTTAAAACATTGACTAAGCATGTTTTCGACATTGGAATTTTGTGATGAAATGTATAAATTAAGTTCTTAAGTACATTAAGAAAACATAATATGAGAAAAAAATAATTTTTTTTCGCGATATATGAAGTCGGATCATAATGCTCTTCCTTAGTCGACATAAATTATCAATTAAAAAAAAATACATTAAAATCACCGTAGCCGTTTTTACAGGTAAAAAAAATTATTAGAAAAATATTGTAAAATTACGAATTTCATCAGAAGAAATAAAAATAAGAGCCCTAACAACTAAAAAAAATCTCGAATATAATGGCAAAATAGAACAGTGGGGAGGAATGGCCTTAAGTAACTAATTAAATCCCCAAAGAAAATAATAAAATTGTCTGTTGAAGAAAGTAAGGTTTTTTTATCAAAAAAATAAAAAAATAACAAAGAGCCTAAAGAATTATCTTTTTAATATTAAAGTGATGGGTTAGCTTGCTTCTTGTCGCAAAAAAATGCAGTCAATTTTAGGAGTAATTTTTGGACAATTTTAACTTTAATTCTGACTCGGTATCTCGTCGATTTCTGTATTTAGTTTTATCATGACCAGGTGTGAAAACCCACTCTCACATGCGTATGTTGTAGCCACTATGTGTGCCGCACGTGGCTGCTAGGCATCAAGTCACCATTACGTAAATCTTGTCCCGAACCCCCTGCCGTCGAATGGCGATCCCCTAGGGATGCCACTTTGAGAAACCCTGGGTTAATATATTCATTTACTTTCATTAGAATGGCAGAAGTTGTCGAACAAGACTGAGCTGAGCAACAGATCTTCGCTGCAGTGTCTGGCGCACGTGTGCCTGCACAACTGGCACGAGGGCGCCGGGAACATGATGTCGCCACTCACACTCTGCCAGAGACAACTGGTATGTGTATTAGAGTGGAGTGATATTTTTTTTGTCTTAGCCTGGGGCTCGAATTTGTAACTAATAAAAAACAAAACTTTTTTAAGAAAAAAATTCTTTCAATATCTTGAGGCGGCCCACTCACTTTTAAAATTAATTACGAGTCAAAATTTGTGGTTGAAAATTTAAAGGCGTTCTAGAATCTTCATTCTTCTCTTTTATGCCAGTTAAAAATCATAAGTTAAAAATAATAATTGCGATTATTGTTTTAGTTTTTAAAAAAGTCCCCAAAAGTAATATTGTTCTTTAGGGCACTAAAATAAAATTTGAGTTGAAAATGATCATAATTGCTAATTCTTAGATGTTTTGAAAGATTACCAGGCAAAAACAAAATCTTCGCAACCAAACATTTTGACTCGTAATTAATCTTAAAAGTGCCATATCAAGATGTTGAGTAAAATTGTTTTTGTTTTGTCATAAATATTTTTTATAAGCTACAAATTAGTACTAGTTTATTTACAAATGAGGTTATATGTTGATAGTTAACTTTAAGTACAAAAATATTTTCTTCTTTTTAGAGTGTTTAAATAAAAGCTTTTTCCAAAAAAGTTTTTTGCTTTTAATTTTTCGAGTTACTCTCAAGAAGCCCTTTCATTTGATATCCAAATTGTATAAATGCATTAAAATAACCATTCCGCCATCTTGGATGGTCCGCCATATTGGATTTAGAATGATGTCACACACCATATCGTGCATTGTCATCCAAACTAAACGTGTATACACAATTTTAGCTCAATCGGTTGAAGATATCTACTTAAGAATTGAGTTCAAAGATTCCACCCGAACAAACATTCTTACATACATACATTGCATTTCTTGTGCCCCTGGCATTACTTTAGTCCATGGGCGGCGGTAACCGCTTACCATCAGGCGGACCGCTTGCTCGTCTGCCTACTAAGGCAATAAAAAAAAAAAAGTTAAATAAAAGCTTTAAAAATACCACTTCATTGGCCATTCGCATAAATCTATTCCTTATTTTTTTACAGATCCCACCGCTTCAGTACGATTGGGTGGTTCTAAACGTTCACGCCAAATCAAACCAATGGGACATTGTTGAATCTCTATTTACTAAAAAAGTAAGTTATTGTATACCTTCATAATAAATTAAATAAAACATGTATAGTTCTGAACTCATACCTAGATACGAGTTTTTTTAAAAAACTTTTTTGTTTTGAATTTATAAAGAGACTCTGCTTTCTCCCGAACCCGATAAAATTATGAAAAATATTTCGACTCCTTGGTCCATTGAGATAATTTAATTACGGATTCGTTTTCTGGGTCAGGCACATTTGTACCCGTATTTACGCCTCTACTACCTTTCCAAGAAAATAGGCGTAGATGCATGTATTTGCATAAAGATATTTTTTCGTGGGGAATCGAACTTACGACTGATAAATTGTCAGTAAGTCAAAATTCATTGATCCTTTTCAGGACTGGTTAGGCCGCACCACCGTAGCATCTCACATTCCAATAGAAACTTTACTATCTCGCCTCAACGAGCTTAAAGCCAGCAAGCGGCTTATGTCCACGTGCCTCAACAAAGCCGCCAGCGCAGACGACAGGCTTCGACTGGCTTTGAATTATAAGGTATAGTTATGTATATCGTCGCTTACTCGCTGTTGTCAGTATTGTCATTGAGGGTAGATTGATATTCATCCTATTGCGATTCACAACAGACTGCTTCTCAATTTACAAATACGGCAGTATTCATCAACAATTTAACGAAAGTTAATCAAATCAGTAATCATAATTTAACAGCAAGGAAACACTATTTACATCTAAACATTTAAATTATAATTTATATTAATCAGCCCATATACGTCCCATTGCTGGGCACGGGCCTCCTCTGCAACTGAGATGGTTTAGGCCTTAGTCCACCACCCTGGCCTAGAGCGGGTTGGCGGACTACACACCTAATAAATTCCTAAGAACTTTTAGGTGTGCAGGTTTCCTCACGATATTTTATTTTACACATATAACTTTGAAAAGTCAGAGGTGTGTGCCTAGGGTTTGAAGCTGCGACCGCCGTTATCCTCGACCGCATGCCCAATCCTCGAGGCCATCACAATATGAAATATAATTCTGCATTACAGATACACAATCTAGTCATAGAAATATACGCAAAACAGAAAGACAGGGCGGCAATCACCAACTACAAGATGACGCTCAACCCACAAAGCGAGGAGTACATCCTAGCCGAAAATACACTCAGAGATCCGGTGAGTTGGAAACTTTTAACCAACAAATTCCTAGACTCGGTCCATAGTATATAGTCATTCTTCATTATCCCATGGGATATATGGGATCAGCTTGAAGAGGCATATTATGTAATAGGCTCTGTGCATCTGGACGAAATTTCATGAATAAAAGTTGCCTGTGTTGTGTCCCATACCAAATCATTTTTCATATCAGGCTAGATTGGAATTAATCATTACCAACATAATGAAAATCATTCCTATTAATTTTTCACTTTTTATACACATGACATAGCCGAATATAAAAATAATTGTGTAAAGAAGAAAAATTTGCTATTAACGTAGTTTTCATCCATTTGAATAGTTCAAAATATAAAATATGAAATGTCATCCAGCCTTATTATAGCGACATCTAGCAGCAAACGCTAGAATTACTTCAACTTCCACCGAGCCAACTAAATCCTTTTTTGTTGCAGTCGATTAAATGGAAGAACTAGTCAACCGCGCCGACTTCCATTACATATAAGTGATATTATTTAAGTCGTGATGGCCTCGAGGTTTGGGCACGCGGTCGAGAATCTCGACGGTCGCGGGTTCAAACCCCAGGCACACACCTCTGACTTTTCCAAGTTATGTGTGTATTCACAATGAATTATCACGTACTTTAACGGTGAAGGAAAACATCGTGATGAAACCTGCACACCTAAAAAAGTCTTAGGAATTTCTTAGGTGTGTAGTCCGCCAACCCGCACTAGGCCAGCGTGGTGGACTAAGGCCTAAACCCTCTCAATGGTAGAGGAGGCCCGTGCCCAGCAGTGGGACGTATATGGGCTGATGATGATGATGATGATGATATTATTTGACGTTAAGAATAAAGAAAATATATCGAATTTTATATTTATTTTTATAATATGGTCTCGTTAATAAATCTCATTTATAACTATCAATTTGTTTTTTTTGAATCTCATGTTGTATTTAAAATTAAAATTCAATAATATAATTAAGTCATTCTTAATCTCAGCTCATTTTCCACACTAAAAACATTTAAGCAGCAATCCTAATGTAATGACGTCATATAAGTCATGTCATATTCAAAGATACTGCGAACGATGAATAACTTCATCCAGAAAAAAACAATTCGACATACTTTTCACGTACTGCTATTGTTGTCATAAGACATTCTAATGTGTACCTTATTTCTGTAACATTAAAAACTATATTCAAATAAATATAAAAAACGATACCAGCTGATCGCGATGTACATTGACACTGTAAAATAGACCTTGTTATAAAATAAAAAACACTTATTTTCCTATAAATGTTATAGCTGATATGGTTCGTCCACTATCCTTTTATGGTTGATTGCACTGCTATGAAAAAATAAACCTTATGTATCAATCACAAAGTATATATTACGATGAAGCTTAAAAAAGGTCAACAGTTGTCATTGTAGATTGTGTATTGAAATGTTTCGTTTTCGAGTATGATTCATGTCGACAAGTTTTATTAGAAAACATTTACGTCAGGTTGTTATTTTTTTTACATCACGCCAGTATCCGCGAAGGGATAGGCAAAGGCATCCACATTTCTCCTTTTTTTGTCAAAACTGCCCGACCCGGAAAGAACCCAGGACCCCTCGATCATATAACACACTAGACTGCGGGACCAAAACTTTGCTAGGATCCACAAAAGGCGTCATGATAAATTTGTTTGTTAGTGATAACTGTTATCAAAATCACGGTACGATTAAGTAGGTCATTAAGACGTATTTTATCGGTGTAACTGCATTAGTGATTAACCAGCAATTAATTTTAATTTATATTCGTCACATCTCTCACATTTGTTTAGCTGTAGTAATGTTTTTTGTTTTCAGGAGGGGTTAAAAATTGCTTATCCTAAATTTCGAACTGCTACTAATTATAATAGTAACGAAAAAAATAAATAAAAATAAAACTTTAGCGATATGAGAATCAAACTTGAGTGATTTCAACTAGTTTGAGCCACAGGATCGTATCTTCCTTTAAAAGATATTGGACTATTCATAACACATTGTCACACCCGGACATGTGAAGGAAAACATTGTGTGGAAACTAGCATGCCTACGGGTCCTACAAACTATTTTAATTGATTTGTGAAGTCTCATCATCATCATCATTATCAGCCTAAGAAAGTCCACTGCTGAACATAGGCCTCCCCCAATGACTTCCATAGTGACCTGTTGGAGGCAGCCTGCATCCAGCGACGACCCGCGACCTTCACCAGGTCGTCGGACCACTTTGTCGGTGGACGTCCTACGCTGCGCTTTTCGGTACGTGGCCTCCACTCGAGAACTTTGAACTGTGAAGTCTACCAAATAAAAATTAAATCAGAATGACCAATTGGCCTTCTATGGACTGATATTACTGGCTATTCTCTCCAGCAGCAGGGAGCGAGCCTACTGCCATCTACCGGACACCTTCCCGCGCTGTTGAGGATTTTCTTTTGGAAGAAGTCAGATAATATTGCCTCGACTGCCTCGTGATCTCGCGGAACAAGTATGTGCCGTGCGATCTAGAGGCCCTGGGTTCAATTCCCGGGTCGGGTGAAGTGTTATTGCGTTTTCCATTAGGAATTTCTCAGTAGCAGCACCAAGTCTGGAATTGTGCCCGAAAAACGGCAATAGGCTCGCCCCCTATTACGTGGGACTGATACACACCTGGCGAAATGTGGGTGCGGAATTCTGCCTACCCCTTTGGGAAATACTGGCGTGAGGTTACGTATGTATGTTTGCAGATAATAATATTATTCCTGAGTCGGAAATTAAATTCATTACCGCTTAATCAAGCGATGTTCGTTCCCCATGCAATTGAACCCCGTATTCTTTTACCGCGAGGCCGACGCAGCAGTATGTTTACGTATTAATTTTATTTATAACACAAATGTTTGCGCAAGGTGCACGCAATGAAGTCTTGTTAAACATAGTTATTTTACAAAGATCTTATATTTTAAATATGGGTAAAATCGTGTGGAAATTATTTGATATTGAATGCGTATAACAATCTACACGAATTAATGCATCATATTCTCAGACTTTAAATGCAGTAAAAAACATGAAAGTTAATTAAAACGACTTAAAAATCAAACAGTTATTTTATTATGTGAATTGTACACAACCCTTCGAACTTAATCCTAGTTTCGCATTCACAGTTCACACATATGTATATTAAACAATGGCCCATTATTGTAAGTAATTTAAATACTCATATGGTAAATATTAAATCGCCAGAATTATACTTATATAATGAAGTTAGTACCATAAAATAATAATAATGCCGTTACGGAGGGAATATTTCTTAAAAAATATATTGATACAAGGAAAACATTTTTTTTTATTTCAAAGGATTAACAATAACGTTGCAAATGTTCAGGATATTTTTATGAATTTACATTTTCAAGGTTCCTTACATTATCTTAAAAATAAATAATTAATCTCCGTCGCCACCGCAGCATCCGTCGTCGACCTCAACGCCGCACATCTTCAAAACAAAAACACAGAGAGACACACACAGAAGACATCTCAAAATCTTGCCGCAGCTTCCACAATCACAACTGCACCAGCAACACATCTTTGCGTTTGGTTTTTTCAGAAAATCACTAAAATTTTGTGGCCCTTCTCGCTCGTTTCCTTGGTTTCTTGTTCCAAATTTAAAAAGTTGTTGTGTCAATGGTGTTTTTCAAAATGGCGGAAAGTATTATTGCTTTGAGTAATAATTAACGTTTATTTATACTTCTTAGATCGTACGTATTTAAATGAAAAACCGACCGTTCGTCACGGCGACGTGGCCTTATCTGCCTTTGGCTTTACTCATACCGTGAATGACGCACCTTGGAAATATGATTCACATTGAAGCAGTTTTGACCGCATTTTAAGGGTTCAATTACAATGCTATTAATATAAAGGCGTTTTTAATTTATTTCGTAAACGGAACAAATATTATTTTAAGTCAAATCTGTTTTATTCGTACTACGATATTGCTATAATATAGGTACAATGTTTATTATTTTGTTTGAACCACATGTATGAAAAGAAGATCAAACCCGGTTGCTTCAAAAATTCTGAATCACACGCGCCAATTTTTGCCGCGAGATCACAGAGCCAGTCCCTTATCCTCATGTAATTTTATGATATCGTAAGATTCTTGTTTAAAATCAGAATTACATGCCTATAAAACATTGCACTATCCTTGTAACGTCAGGCGCAAGTTTCTTATTAATCCTTCTTTACATAATATCAAATGCAAAGATAAGAAAAATCATTTCATACTACTTTATAAAACATATAGGACACATATTTTATCTGCACTAGCGACCCGTCCTAGCTCTGTCTTGTTGCAATGTAATTTTTTACATACCTAGTCAAAATGTGCAACTGTTTTTCTGGGTTAGTTTTTCACGAGTGGGGAAAAATAACTAACATAATTATATTCGTGACTAGACACCTACCCAACAAACAAACTTTTAAAGTGTTCAGGAAAAAAATATTTTTTTTAGATTAGATTAGGTGTTTTTTTTTAGATTTGGAAGTTTTTTTTCATCACTCGCTACAGAATGTGCCTAGTATGTGGCGTGCAATCTAGACGTCCCGGGTCGGACAAAGTGTTATTGTGATTTTCCTTTAGGAAATTCTCAGTAGCAGCACGGAGTCTGGAAAGGTGCTCTAAAAACTGCAATAGGCTTGCTCCCTATCACATAGGACTGATACATACTGTAGTGTACACGTAATATTAATAATTAATTGTAAGGTAAACGTGAAAATAAATCATAATATAAGCGCTGCTCCCCACTCAAACCGGTTCACTACTACCTGTGATATCGGACCGAGTGGACGTGTCAGACGCTATTGAAACCAAGCTTAAGTAGTTTTATTTATACAAACCAAACCTGAAACATCTGGACATAACACATACCTAGCGAAATGTCGGTGTAGTAATAAATACAGGCGTGAGGTTATATACGTATGTAAGAACTGCAGTGTTGCGAGGGATTTTGGCCATCGGCATTTTAGGTCATAAAGACTTTAAAATGTATTCTAACTCTATACGAGATACATATTTGATCGATATTTAAAAGCTACTGATTCCTCTCAAACTTAGAAGAACCTCATTCAAAAGTGGGACATCATCAGCCCTTATACGTCCCACTGCTGGACACGGGCCCCCTCTATAACAGAGAGGGTTTAGGCCTTGATCTATCACACTGGCCTAGTGCATTGGCGGATTACGAACCTAAGAAATTCCTAAGAACTTTTTAGGTGTGCAGGTTTCCTCAGGATGTTTTGAATACACACATAACTTCGAAAAGTCAGAGGTGTGTGCTGGGGTTCTTAACTGTGCGCCTAAGCCTCGAGGCCATCACTACATCATCAAAGGTACGACAAATGTATAGATATTAATAAATATTTTTTCCGACCATCGACCCTTAATTTGTTTTTAGTTTTTTAGTACACTTAACTCCACACATTCACAACCTATACCTACGTGGTATCGCCTTATCAGAGCGTTAACACAGTAAATAAAGGTGAGTTTATCTTGCTATTACTGATATCGTCTGTTAAATTGTAAATACATAGGTATGTCCTTCCTGTTTTATCATAGCGACTGTTTTTAAGAGTCTTCATTTTATTACTCAAATATTTTGGGAGAAACGTAATAGGTTAAATAGGTCTCTGTTTGTTTGGAACCGATTGTAAAACAATTGATTATATTTACCCCCCACAAAATTGAAAGATAAATAAATACACCCAACAGTCACATACCTACATAGTTCTGACCCCACATAGTCTTGTGCCGTGGGTATCAGAAACTACGAGAGACTTTTCGGTCTCACAAATACCCAGACCCGAAACAAATATTCGTGGATCACACAAACATTTGTCTCGGTGCGGGGATCGAACCCGCGGCCTCTCGTTTCGCAAGCTGGTATCTAGCCAACTGCGCCACGGTGCTGTCAAGTTATATTAGTTAGTAAATTAGTATTGTTTAGTATACGAGTATGTTCCTAAAGGCATTCAATACACAAATTCTATAGCATTTTAATTTGAATTCATTATTTCATCAGAGCCACACCACATGCATCTGATGACGATGAAGATTTGACGATATTACTTATCTACTTGTAACATAAATGAAAGAGTGATAAATCATTTTCATATCTGCAAAAGGACCATGAAGGTCGTCAACATTTAGCACAAGTTAGCACTGTTAGGAGACATAACGTCATTAACGTAAACTCTACCTTTACTATGATATTAACCAAAAATACGCTTCACATCAAGAATGACATAAAATTATTATTCTGTTTAATGAAAGAGACGAGATAAGAGATGATAAAATCGCGACATAAGGCGAAACTTGAATGTGCTGCTGCAATTTCTGCGGTAGTTTGAGGTGTCTATTCTGCTGTGTTTGTTGCGCTTATCTGTTCCATCTGTGTGGAATTGAATGTGATAGTGACTGTAGCCCGTGCTGCCGAACAGAAAATGAATGGCATGATTGTAAATGAAGTTATGACAAACTTTTACTTCCTAAGAAGCAGATCGCTAGTAAAGGTGAAGCCAAAGCCCATGAGGGTATTGTTTTGGGGTCGAACTCGTTGGCATTAGAGTGCTCTCGTAGTTAAAGATTCTAAATCTACGTTGAAAGACAGATGTGGGTAGAAGTCAATAAACTGAGCTAGATGCGTCTGATACCTCTCTCAAAAACTATACCTACTACAGAGTGAACACTATGTACACGATGATTTTGAAATTAAAATTGAAACAAAATTATTATTGCAACTCAAGATCACAAAAATTATTGAATAGGTACGACTGATGAAGACTATTTTAAGAAATCAAGAAAAAAAAATTTTTATAGAGCATGTTATCTTACTATTTTCTAGTATTGAACGGTATCTTTCTACGAGTACCTATATTTTATAGAAAATGATCTTGTAAATAATAAATTGATGAATTAATTTACTATTTTATTTAATCTTTTTTTGCAGATAATTGCTTTATTTACTGAGCAGTTTTTCAGGCACATTTCTAGTCTACGTAATGGCAATATTTATTAAAAATTCGATAATTTGAGAAATCAACAAATTTATTATAAACCCCTCTCATTCATAAATCTTGTGTTCAGCAAATCACGTGAATAGATAAATAAGATAAATCGAATTCGTTTGTATTTGTTTATTGGCATAGTTTTGTCTAGCTTTCGTCTACACAGTCTTCACACAGCTCGTCACATCCACAAAGGTGGCACAACATAGCACACAGTGTAACACAACACAAACATCTGAGACATCGTGTGCAAATGTCGTTGGAACCAAAACAACAACAACACATTTCTGGACTCTTCTAGTTTTGATTTTAAGTTCGAATAGCTTGTAGCTTCTGAGTTCGTGAGTTAGCTGATTGTTTATTTTCTGATTTCTGTAAAAAAATATAATAAAGTACTTGTTACTTGGTGTTTTCTAAATATTATTTGGATAAGGCCTTATGCCTTCTTTGGAGTCAGAAAAGATATACTGTCTGACCTTGCTAAAAAAATGTGATAATTTACTTTTTCATTTATACTTTCTTTCTATTTCTGAAATAGTTTTGAGTATTACTGAATAAAAAATCGCAAAGATACTCGTATTTTGCAGCTATAAGCATAAAGCGGCTTATACTCTCTGCAATCCTGTTCCAGGTTGTTATACATGCCATCAAAGTATTTTTACTACTTTAAAAGACACGAATAAATACAAATTATCTACTCACTGTCACAATTTCTCAAGAAGCCTTGCTTAGAATAATATTTCAATGATCCCTTAATTATTGAGTTCACAAAACTGTTTCGAATTCTTCTTTTGTACAACTTAATTTGACTCAAATTCTTCATGACATTAACGACTGTTCAACTATTATAACATAAACGTTATTTATTCCTTAACAATTTTCTAAGGGATGATCGAATTTGATAGTAATTTTGCAACAAAACTGTTGCCTCATCGGTTTTACTGCTAGATTTTGAATTCTCATATTTGTATTTGTTCAGATTGAGGTAGACTAGACTGTCATATTTCTGCTATCATAAATTATGTCATTCACCATGAAGTTTTTAACTTTCATAATAGGATATATTACTTTCTGATGTACTTATGAATTACGGGTGCAAGATTGACCTCTGGTCATTAAATGGTCTGTCTGCTGTAAATTACATAAGTTCATTTGTTTTTTCAACGACGATTACATTGTAATGTTAACGTTATGATTGTTGTTGTATATGTTTGCTTTCATAGACGAGCGCCAAAGTGAGAAAGTGAAGCTAGCAAACTTTTGACGAAAGTCAAAACTCCAAATAAGGAGCTGCGATGCTAGGTCAGTGGCTATATTTTATATGTACAGTGGTACACCCTTATTAATTAAAACATTCAAGAAATCTCTTACCTGAAAAATATTATGTGTAGATTTGTGAAACGTTATTAAAAGAAGCGAGCTGAGAAAGGAGCGATAGCGAATTGAGAAGTTCAGGAAGAGTCGAGATATTTCTTAGTTCAGAAAAATGTTAACAATCTTTGGGAAGACCATTTCTTCATTTACTAAACATTGGAAATACGCATACTAATTAATATAAACGAATCGTTGTCTTACGGTGCAAGTACATATGTGCCGTGTGTCTAGACGTGCCGAATTCTATCCCGAGTCAGGCAAAGTATTATTACAGGACTGGTACATATCTGCCGAAGTTTGGGTGCAGAAAAGCACCTCAGTTTACCCCTTCGGAGAATACAGGCGTGGGGCTATGTATGTACTCGTATGTATGTTAATATAAAAGGTAAACAACAAATCAGATAGGTCATATTGATGAGTTTTTAACTACAATAAAACAAAAATTGTAGAAAAAATCTATTGAATATCATGAAATATGTTCTTGGGATTGTTTTTTCCATGCCATACTGAAACCGGTGTCTTTAAAAAGTTGATCCACTTCGTCTTTGTCTAGCACCAGAGATCCCTGAGGACCAAACAGACGATGATTAGCCAACTTGTAAACCGAACGGTCACTGGTTCAAAGCTCAAGTGTCGAGCCTGCGTGACTGACAATTTCCAAAATTTTACAGGTTAGTTTAGTATGTATTCCATTTAATCTTTTAAGTAATACTAGCTCAAAGATAGACTAAAGACTAGACAGTAGACTAGTAATGAGATATTATTGATAAAGTATATACAGACCATAGATTGTCTGCCCAGAGACGCCAAGGGCTTCGGAGTCTTGCTCAGCAGTGCGTTAGCGCCAGGTCTGTGAAGAAAAGAAATTGTTGGATTTGTTGGTCACACTCCTGCCAAATGTGCAGACAAGATGGACAATAAGTTGCTTTAACTCTGATCTGTTATCACCTGATGATTACATTCGGATAGCGTCTAAATCAGATAAGGTGTAAAACCCGTTGGACTAATTGAGATAAGTGCGCCGCGTGATGGCCTCGAGGTGCAGGCGCGCGGTCGAGAGTTTCGGCGGTCGCAGGTTCAAACCCCAGGCACACACCTCTGACTTTTCGAAGTTATGTGTGTATTCACAATGAATTATCACTTGCTTTAACGGTGAAGGAAAACATCGTGATAAAACCTGCACACCTAAAAGTTCTTAGGAATTTCTTAGATGTGTAGTCCGCCAACCCGCACTAGGCCAGCTTGGTGGACTAAGGCCCTCTCAGTTGCAGAGGAGGCCCGTGCACAGCAGTGGGACGTGTTTGGGCTGATGATGATGTTTGGCAACAATCTGTGTAAAACCGTCGGTAATGGTGAGATGTAGATGAAAATAACAATAATATTATAATTTTTGTCGACGCTAAACCAAATCGCCCTTTCCTTGAGGTTTTAGAGCGTTGCGCGTAAGCGATTTAGTCGGATTTGAAGTCTTCTTGGAAGTCCATGTATTTAATACAATATATTTCGATCAAAAAGTACTGTAGTCTTAATAAACAGAGAAAATCTACTATCTAATAAAATTGCTTCACCTTGTTGGTCGATGTCTAGTTTGCTTCCACCTAAATCTCGATGGAGTCTCCTAAAATAGAAATAATATTTGTAGATGAATACTGTAATAGGTTCAGATTTTCACTGAATATATTGACATTCTTTACGAAGTCAGTGACAGGCCAATGAGGTGCCCGCATTTTGATTGATTGATTTTGCCATCCATTTAATAAGGCAAAACCAAAAGTGAAACTTCATGTTCTCTTTTATTGACGCATCTTTTTGGGGCAATTCCTTTTGCTCCATTTTTTGGTAGACATACTAGATGTAAAGGGAGGTACTTAATGTGCCACAATATTAAAGCGTAACTCACTTGGTCAACATAGGTTTCTTTTCTGCGAGATGCTACGGTGGGTGGGGCTTTCGGCCGCAGTGTGGTAATCGGAATCATTTCCTCCACAGACGTATGGTCTTCAGCATTTTCATCACTCTCCCTTTCCCTACGCACATATTAATTTAACCATACGTACGGTGCAGTACGTATATTTGTATTTAGTACGTACGTTATCCTACCACCAACAAGATGCTATAGGCAAAGTAACACCGCACCTGACAAGTACGGTACTGTCCAAGAAAAAATCTAGAGACTCCCAATTCTCGTTGCTTAATATACTAATGCTTACCTGCTGAGATGCTTCTTTAACCTAATATTGAAGGACCCAGGATAATAGGAAGAAGGGAAATCGTAGGTTGAAAAACTATTATACAACTTAATGATACGGCAAAGATACGAATTTGCTAACCATTGTTTTCGTATTTGGGATGGCAGTAACTACGATGATGTAACACGGTATATGAGCGCTATTAAATTAAATGTCAATTTATTTGTCTTGTTGTACATAAAATGATAAAATATATCTGTGTCAATGATGAGCTTACCGCCATTTTCCGAAATATTTCCACTTCGTTGCTTGATCATGGTATGTGACATAAGTCAGCGTTTGGGTTGGGCGGAATATTTGTTCTCCTTTTTGTCGTAGTTCCTGTTCTATCTTGTCGATGATGAAAGCTTTCTTCGGAGTTAAGAATTTATCTATGAGAAAAATAAAATAGTTACGGCTTCCTGAGACCACAAAGATACAAGGCCCAGTTTGTGAGATGAAATCCCAGTTTGGGGATAGTTGCGCAGCAATATTGTATTGTGGCCTGTTTTATTTGAAATATATTATGTAAAACTAGAAATATATTATTCGTATGTTCTTGCGATGTCTTTCAATTTTTTATTAGTTATTTCGTGTATAGATGTGATACGTGTCATTTAAATTTACCTACCTTTTAATTTCTTGTTACCTTTAGAGTTAATTTTATTATTGTCGTTTCTTGCATCTACATCTTCGGTCTCCTCGCTTTCATCATCAATATCTGCATAGTCATCGCTTTGTTTTGCTTGCAACTCTGACACATGGCGGACCTACGAAATAACAATATTATAAATCATAGTACTTAGGTAGTCGCAATAAAATTGCTTTTCCTATGTAAAAGAACAAGCACTACCTACTATTAATGCTCGTGACATGAAACGGTAAAAAATATTTTTTAAATGGTAGAAATCGATATGAATATTATTTTAAGTAGCGTAATTCGAATAGATAGGAGAGATTGCTGATTAAAGTATTTTTACACTGCTGTTTAATAAAAAAAATTGAAGCACTACTAATGCTATATTATGAAAATATACAAAGACATTTAATTAATTGACTATGATTGCTTAATTTAATGATGATTGTAAAATATCCACATGCTCATTACAGTATGCACAATGTTTTTTTACTACACTACTACTACTCTACCCAAAACAAGACCTTAAGAAAACACCTACGATTTATACTTACCGGTCCACAAAGCAAAGGGTATTGTGATCGAGGCCGCCTGATTGTATGCATTGGGCAAGGGGCCAAGGGTCCAGGCGATATGGTCTTTTGACCCAGCATGTTAGTGTGGGAGAAGTCGCATACTAGGAGCAGCCGAGGCTTTCCTATGCCGTGCCTCACCGCGCCGCAGCCCACAGCTCGGAGAGTCCACACTGCAAGTTGTGTGAAGTGGCCCCAGACAGCACCTCTGGAAATTAGAATCTTGGTATTCTCAAATTCTTGGTATTAACAAATGATTTCTGGTTCCATTCCAGTACCAAGATAAACGTTAATTCGATCTAAATATCTTATTTTAGTCTGGGATTAGAATTTTGAAAATCTGTTTTTTATAATCGTTTTTACTTAGGTATAAGGGGCCGTTCAAGTATTACGTAAGCAGATTTATTACAATTATTTACCCTCCATCCCCCTTGTCAGCAAAAGTAAGCAAAGCTCTTACCCCCTCTCCCCATACTTACGTAAACATTTTTCAATTAGTGTATAGTTTTTTTTTAATATTATATATGTCGGAGCAGGGGAGGCTTGGATGTGGCGTTAAGATGTGTGACGTCACATTGCCGACGTCACAACTGTTGGTTTATGGTGATAACTCATACTTTGAGTTTTCTTTAGAAAATCTTCACAATTACTGACGTGGCAGATAGCCCTGTATCGTCATGAATAGCAGTGACATCGTTATTACTGGAGGATCCATTTTGAGAAGTAATTTTAAACAATCAACTTCAATCAAAGTTCCTTTTATTTCCCAATACATCGGATGTGTGTACATTGCTGTCCGAACGTAGACGGACGAAAGCTTGCTCCGCTGCAGCGGGCGGCCTTTTATAGACGAATAGTGGGGGCAATCGACACCGCAGAGGGGCGACCGCCCGTGAGCCATTCTTGTTTATGCAAGAGTGATGACGTAGCTCTCAGTATATGGTTTTACGCCGTTATATATTATATTGTTAATGGAGATATAAGATTTAACTACTGATGACGTAATCATCATCTAGACCCCCCTACCCCCCATGTCATCGAAAACAAGCAAAGCAAAGACCCGCCCTCCCAATAGTGCCTACTAACTTGAACGGCCCCTAAAACAGCGATAAAACCTACACCTACTTGTAACACTACATTATGATAAAACTTTTGTGTCATATTTCGAGAAACTACGATATTTTTTTTGTCTCTTTTTCACCCACATCCGTCTCGATTCCAGATAAGAAAAGCTCACATCCCTTTTACATCTAGGTTAACTAAATGCGCGCTACTGCTCTAAGCATACTTAGAAATTAGTCTGAACGGTGACGTCAGCTGTCTCGGTAAAACACGTCTCTTCTCCCCCCACCAGGCGTCCAGCACCCGCCGAATCCCACGTTGGGCGCTCAACAGGTCTGAGTCGCTAGATCTCCGCCATCTGACCTCGCCCACTGTCTGCCCAGCGTAAGGATAGCGTACTGAAATATATGGTTTAGCATTGCAATCTAACAAATACTTTGATTGCTCTTGTCTGTTTCTAAACCAAACAATCAAAGTTGATGGTTTTCAAAGTCACGTAAAGGAAGCTAGTAAATGTTATATTAGTTAAACGTGGTTTTTCTAGGAAAATTTTAATAAGTGTGTGAGTTGCCCTATCCCAACACACACCCGCCACTGTAACTCCTGTGCTCCAGGATCAACAGCAACACGCACAGTATTGACGCTGAGCAATGAAGCTCAGCGAATCTGAGGGGACCTTTTGTCATAATCCCGCAACAAAGTTAATCAGAAAGACAAAATAAAGGAGGAGTTGGAAAACAAAGAGTTGTCCACTTCTTCTTTGTTTCTTTAATAATTAAAGAAACATTAATAAGTCAGTTACAACCTGTCGCCCTACAATCGTCATGCACGAAATGGCATTGGTCCGCAAGCCTCTGAGCGAGGTACGCCAATTCCCGATCCCATTCCTGAAATTAACGATACAAAAAATAAAAGCCTTCATTATAATCGTGTTCTGACTAAGCATTATAAAATAAATAAAGAATAAATCAAAATGATGAATACAGACTACAATTTAATGATGACCATGACACGAAAGTTATAGGTACGCTAACGTAGTGTCAATACTAGTGTAATGTTTTGGTGTATTTAGTGTTATTAATCTGATTTTATGCAAACTTTATCAATTGATTGACTGCCTCATGGTTTCGCGGCATAAGTATGTGCCGTGCGATCTAGAGGTTCGATTCCCGGGTCGTGCAAAGTGTTATTGGGTTTTTCCATTAGGAAATTCTCAGTAGCAGCACGGAGTCTGGAATTGTGCCCGAAAAACGGCAAAAGGCTCGCCCCCTATTACGTGGGACTGATACATACCTGGCGAAACGTGGGTGCAGAAATGCACCTCTGCCTACCCTTTCGGGGAATATAGGCGTGAGTTTATGTATGTATGTATGTTTATCAATTGGAAAATCGAAGAATAGAATATTCTACTTCTTTAAATGCAACTCACCACTAACATCATAAGTTGAGGTTTTGGTAGGTGCAAACCACCGCGAACTTTCTCGCTACCTGCTGCAATGCTTTGGCGTCGCCTTCACATATGAGAAACAAAATGTATCCTTTATACCCGACTACAGCAAAGCCAAAGGAGGGTTATGATTTTAACAGACTTTGTATGTATGTTCATCTGTTCCCTTATAGCGCCTCAACTACTTATTAGAACTGGACAAATGTGGTATCGTTACGAGCGTCTTGATCGTCCGCTGGTTGTAGGGTTGTATAACGTGTCATTAAGTCTAATATGGCGCCCTCTAGCGGTCATAAAGTACTGCGTTAAAAATAATTATATATATACTCGTATGTCGTATGAAAATTGACTTAAAATGTCGTAGATGCGCAAGACACGTCCGGTGGAGCCGGCGCATTTATATTTTAGGTATTTACTTAAAAGTAAGATCTTACCTGTTAATATAATGCGTGACATAATGCTTTAAATCATCAGTGAATTTGATTTCGGTGTAGTTCTCACACGAGAGGCCCGGACCGATCTATGAAATACAAGCAGCATAAAAAATATCGAAAATTAAAAAGTTATCGATCTAGTTTTGTATCGATGCTGGCCGTGGATATTCGTTCAGTCCTTGAATTGCAGATTCCAGAGGCTACATTAAAAGACTAAAATAAATCAATATTTAAGAGTACCCTTACTCTTTCTTTATAAAATGCAATTTATTTTATTTAGAGTGGTAGACTAAAGCCCATATTTGAATCATCGGTGAGGACCATGACAATCATAATAAATAAATAAATACACCCAACAGTCACATCCATAGTTCTGACCCCACACTAGGACACAGGTCCTGTGTCGTGGGTATTAGAAACTACGAAAGACTTTTCGGTCTCACAAACACCCAGACCCGAAACAAATATTTGTGGACCACACAAACATTTGTCTCGGTGCGAGGATCTAATCCACTGCCTCTCGTTTCGCAAGCTGGTATTTATCCAACTGCGCCACGGGGTTGTGGCTTATAAGCATATATTAATAGGCTTTGCTCTACTATTTGATCAAAGTAAAACTAACTTCTGGAAACTGACAAGCAACATGCCTTCCTTTGCCTTGGCATAGCCTCCTGTATCGGATCGCGCAGTACTGGGAGTCATCCAAGGTGGCTCCCGCCATGGAGACCAGCAAACACGCGTACAACACTATGAACATTTTTGGGTGTCTGAAATAATAAGGAAAGCAATTTGCGAATTAAGACACCATCACCATCAGCCCATATACGTACTGCTAGGCACGGGTTTCCTCTACAACTGAGAGGGTTTAGGCCTTAGTCCACCACCCCAAGCGCGAGTTGGCGCACTACACACCTAAGAAATTCCTTAGAACTTTTAGGTGTGCAGGTGTCCTCACGGTGTTTTCCTTCACCGTTAAAGTACGCAATAATTCATTGTGAATACACAGATGACATTTATTTGGATATACGATCCTATAATATTGAAAGATATAGATAAAGGTGTGAAATGGCAAGAGGGTTGGAAATCTACACCGGAATTCTATTCATAAGAGGCGACCTAAAGGGGCCCGAAGGATAGCAAGGACCGTTGTGTTGGCAATGCGTCCTCATCGAAAATGACCCCGAGAAGGCCTATAAAAATATCCACCGGGGAATTAAGTTTGTATGACGGTGTAGGACTTTTATGCTAGAGATCCAGCCAGGCATTTCTAATAACAGTCAATGGGTGTTTCATCAACCCTTGCTGAATTTTTGTAACAATCCAGTAAAAGTTGTTTTCAGCAATTTTTTTGTAACTAAATTTTGTCTGAATGAGTTAATAATTAATCGTTGGTAAGTAACTAACCATTTACGGAATTAAATGTAAAACCATTATCACAATAAACGATTATAAAAAAGTATCTATAACAACTACATATTTGTCAAACGAATACAAACATTGCATTACTTGAAGTTGAAAGATTCGTTTAGAAATTTTCCAATATACGAGTAATATCTACTTATGGTAGTTGGAAGTATAAACTTTTTAGTAGCTGAAGATTTTAAAAAGCTCTCCTTTTTTTCTTATTTCTCAAATTCTAAGAAAGAAATAATTTTAAACATTCACTCACGCCGATGTTTTCGGGCACATAGCGCGGAGAACTGATGGCCGATGGGGCCAAAAGTTCGCGAGTGGACTGTGGAGGCCTCGTACAGGAAAGCGCAGCGTGGGACGTCCTCCGACAAGATGGTCGGACGACCTGGTAAAGGTCGCGGGACGTCGCTGGATGCAGGCTGCTTCCAACAGGTCTTTGTGGAAGTCATTAGGAGAGCCCTATGTCCAGCAGTGGACCTCCATTGGCTGATGGATGGATGGATGGTGTTTTCGAAGCGGTAGAAATCACAAATCCCTGTTAAAGTTTCCAGGTGACAGCGAACCTCTTAAGTCTTAAATAATCCCCCCCCCCCCCCCCCCCCCCCCCCAAAGAAAATAATAAAATTGTCTGTTGAAGAAAATAAGATTTTTATTTCAATATAATCTTTTTTATATTAATTTCATGGGTTAGCGTGTTTTTTGTCGAAAATGGAGTCAATTTAAAAAGTAATTTTGGAAAATTATAACCTTAATTCTGACTCGGTATCAAGTCGAATTGTTTATTTAGTTTTTATCATGACCAGGTGTGAAAACCCACTCTCACATAAGTAGGTATATGTTGTAGCCAATATGTGTGCCACACGTGGCTGCTAGGCATCAAGTCACCATTACGTAAATCTTGTCGCGAACCCCTAAAAGAAACCCCTTGAGAAACCCTGCTCTATGTGATCTATATATCCCATATAGTGGAGCCTATATACGTCTATATACCTCAAAAGTACTACACTACCCCATGTCAGTGTCAATGAGGTGCCCTTTTATCTGTATGTATCTGAGAAATCAAACAACAGAACGCAGATCGATTATTTTATTATGAAATACAATAATTTATGTGTCATCGTTTGTATTTACAACGTTCAAACGTTCGCTTACTGGCTACTTCTATATAGTTACTATATCATAGTACACAGTACGCTATACCGCTTATGTTACACCGGTGACTTGGAGTGGCTGAATACTGCGCGGCGCTGATAGCATTGCAACAATTCATTAAGTGCTTTTGCGATGAAAATTGAGTAGATTCATCATCAGCCCAAATACGTCCTACTGCTGGGCACGGGCTTCTTCTACAAGTGATAGGGTTTAGGCCTTAGTCCACCACGCTGGCCTAGTGCGGGTTGGCGGACTACACACCTAAGATGTTTTCCTTCACCGTTAAAGCAAGTGATAATTCATTGAGAATACACACATAACTTCGAAAAGTCAGAGGTGTGTGCCTGGGGTTTGAACCTGCGACCGCCGAAATTCTCGACCGCGCGCCAAACCTCGAGGCCATCACTGCTTATATAAATAATTAAATACAAAAATATTATAATTAGCTTTTAATTTGTTTTTCTTAACCTTTTTAATAGATTGCCATTCAAGCCTATACATTTTTATATAGAATATTTGGAGAAGTCTAAGTCCTGCTATAGACTGAAAATGATGGTGTTATTTATATAACATTTCTGAACTTAATTTCAAATGAATGATTTTGAATGAATAAAATATGAGCTTTAGGTTTATACATTTGTAAAAAAATATGATAGAGGAAATGGAAGAGAGAGGAAGACTCCAAAAATTAGAGAAATGATTAAGGGACGATATAAATAAATTGTCATGACTTATGAAATAAATAAAAATAGAAGAAATCATGCTCCACTAAACATTTTTTTTTATAAAATATACATTTCACGCATGAATAAAACAGCCAAACCTGTATTTACATTTATAAAGTATGATATACTTAATAAGAATTTGCACGTACTATAATTTCTTATTATATTATACAATGCTATCAGCCCCGCGCTAACAAATGGAAGTAACAAGAAACTAACATCTCTATATGGCATCCGCATCGTGTTAATGTTTAAGTATTGCATTTATATTGAAACATACTGAATTACATGCTTCCGACAAGGAATTTACATTCAATGTTGCCAACTAAAAATACTAACGGAAATACAAGGCCTCTTTTCGAAGTCTAGAATCCAAACTGTCGCAAATTACTGAAAAACGCCAATATATATGATCTGTACTGTATGAAAATAACAAAAAATATATGAAATAGTGCTGGTAAAATATCGAAATATAAATAATTTTTCACTGCAGCTTCAATGCAAAACCATTTCTTAATAATTAAATTCATCGAGCACGTTATGATTCAAATAAATTATGAATACCTTAAAAAACAAATTATTAAAAAGAATACCATACCCACACTTAAACTTTATTGGATTAACTATTTTCATATAATTAATCTAATATAATCCACACAAAACTGGTCAAATTATTCCGATACATTACTGACAGACTAAAAACACCCCTTTTTATGTGTCTGTTATTTTCATGTTGTTCAGTAAGCAGTTTTTGTCAGATTTATTGTGATAAAGATCTATTCAGCCCCTTAATTATTTTTCTTATTTATATTTTGTGACCTTGAAAAAAATATTAAAAACATCTACAACAAAGTAAAATTTTCATATGAAAATACGGCACAGATTAAAAATAACACTAATGTATATTTGGGCTGAACAATATTTTTTTTTAATAGTTGTTCCTTATGTTTATGCCACCATTTTGATACTTATTTACGCTAATTATTATTAAAATACATTTTTCCCAAAACCTCTTATAAAATTCTGGAAAAAGTATCAAAATGCTTACATAAACTGTTAATACATCGGTTGGTATCAAAAAAAGATTCGTTACTTAAGAAAAAATGTTAATAAAACATCAACCAACATCATCTTGACTACAAAATAAAGCTCTTAAATCCGTCCAATTACATATTTTCAAAATCACTACGAGATCTTTACAAAAATTCTTATCATCCATACAAACGACCTTAAAACGTTTAAAAAAATGCAAAGCTACTAAAAGTTGAAAAATTTGGCATTTTTATGAAAATCTAATTGAAAGTTCCATTGAAAGCGAAAGTATTTTGCGAATGCTTCGTCATTCTTCAGTTCAAACCAAATATTGAGTAAATATTTAAATTTTGTTATTATTATTCGGCTTGTACTATTATAACAAGTGGCTAAAACAAGATAAAAAGACAGCTGAAATCATTTCGAGTAGATCCAAGATTTTCGCAATGTTTTTTTATAAAATGACTCCAGAAATCGCTTTTTATATTATTCAAAGCATACACATGTAAAATCTAGTATAAAAAAATCTCTTACAAATAAAACAAGGGTTGTAAAGCTATCGTGTGCCTACTAGACGTTTAGTAGCACAATTTGAATACGTTCTTTATAAAATACGTAATGTTCCACCTACATCTATAATACAAGGCTTATAATAAAAAATGTCTCGATGTTGTGCGCGAGTCTATGTTTTGAAATATATAAAATACGAAATTGACTTGAATAGGAAGTTATAGAACAGTTTTGTCTAGGGCATAGGCTAAAATGTATTTCGCGGGTAGAAAACAATATAAAGAGATAGCGAAAAGAGGTACTTACCCACAGAGGTAAAAAAAATATGTCAAAAAATTTCCAATATAGTAAAGGTAAAAAATATATATAAATAAGTCTACTTCTTTCATCAATCTATGCAAGATTTCGCAAAAACGGCGTAAGGATAAATTACTAGTATAAAATACGAAATAAAGAAAATACTAAAGATACAGGTTTCTTAAACCAATGTAATCTAACCTAAAAACTTTAATATATTTCAAAACACGATTCGCCACAACACCCGCTTATTAAATGCTTGTTTATTTTTATTTATTTTTTTTAATAAAAAAATCTTTATCTTTACATAATTTACACGTCAGTCGTAAGAAAAATATCAATTATCTTATCGAAGCTGCAATATTTACACTTTACACACGTCGCGTTACACTACGTTACGCGCTCGGAATACAGAGCATCCATAGTATTCTCCACGTAAATTGGTTACATTATACATTGCCGTATGATATTCGTAATATTTACTAAATTATATTATCCGCTTGTTGACTTTACAGATTTTAATGATACAGAAAGATTCTAAGTTGATTAGAACGCCACGTTACCAGGCCCTAAATAATTGCATGCAAAAGTCACATGAGTTGTTCTTAGTCCAAATTAAGATATAAGTCTTGTGGTTATCAAAAACTAATATTTTTAGGTTTTAAAGCATTTTCTCATAAATATTAAAATTCACGAGTCAAAATAAGCCACAATATGATATTAGAGTAAATTCCGAATAAATCTTAGTCATAATTTTAGAACTATTTGTATCATAAAACTTTGTACAGCCAATACACACAAATGTAAACTTAATAAACTAAAGCACACGACATTTTGAGATAAGAAAACATTATTTTCGCAACTGGCAATAATAACTATGTTGTCACTTAAAAAATATGGACATTTCAAATTAATTACAAATATATATCTTGTATAAATATGTAATAACTGTAATCTTAAGCTATTTTATAAATAAATCAACAACAAAACTCTATATTCGAAGGAATGTGTTGATGCGACGCATAGACAATACATAGTCACGTAAATACTAATTCAATAATCGACTTATTCCATTAATTCTTTTTGTCGACGTGGGTTAAAATATTCCGGTTTAAAAATATCAAAAAATGTACACAAAAATTCATGAAAAGCTACAAAAATGTTGCTTCTTAAAAAAGTGACACCAGAAGGAGCGTTTCTTTAAAATTTTGAACGAAACGGTGTAATTTCTCTTGGTATAATATTATCTATATTTATGATTTGATGATGATTAGTATCTATGATTTACAACTTCTATGTAAGTAAATGTAGGTCAAGGTTTATTACCGAAAATATTTTTTCAGACGAATAACAGACAATAGATCACAAAAACCAAGTCCAGGATATTACCAATTACATAATTTTGAGTAAATATAATCTATACAATACAGCACGCTATATTCATCATAGTGTCACCATTTAAACAGCTTGTGATGCCAAAATGAATTTCATTACAAAACTTACCATTATCTAAGTAAAAAATAATTAGGAATTTTACAAAATGTCGATAGAACGCACAATGGTTGCAACGCTACACATTAATGTTAGGTGCACATGACCGTAATAGAATATTTGGCAACATTTTACACGGAAGTAACTGAGTTATCTTACATATGATACACATTATAATGTTTTGATTCGAGTTGTGTCCGATAACACTGAAATTTAGACGGGCTGACATCTTAGAAAACGACATTTTTAAATTCACTATGCCCAACGCGTAACGGTTAAAGTCGGTTTAAAATATCGATATAACGATCGAACGGTATCGATAGTCATACAATTTAATCGGGAAGAAATAATACATTATAGAGGGTATTAAGTGACATCTACCAAATACAAAGATACGTTATTGTTAACCTTTGTGTATTCAGCAATATTATTTTTAAAACATGTAATATGGTCCATCTTTTTGGCTTTGACAAGTTTTCGCGCACAATTTATAGGTTGGGTAAAACAAAGGCAAATGTAAGAAAATTTAATATCGAGGGTAGCCAGTAAGAAATAGACTAGATAAGGCAGTGACACTAATTATAAAGAAAAAAAGGTCCAAGAAGGATTCTGCAAATGGTACTGAAAATACTAAACCAATTAAGCAAAAATCTTATTTGTCATACATCAATTTTTGCGTTGGTAACGCAATTGGGGTCTTTAAATTAATCATGCTTGGATATTTAATAAAACTGATGAAGAAGATAAATAGAAAAAAAATTACAACTCTTAAATGATTAAAACAAAATAAATAGTGATCGATATCGATACGATAATCGATTTAACATCGAGCGTAACAATTTATATGCCTGTATTATTGCTCAAAGATGAACACAAACTCAGACTTGCTGATTGCGAATCCTACCACATATGACACCAATCCATAACACACAACATACGTTGTAATAATAAAATCAGTCGTTTAGTATTACTTCATACAATACTGTCGATACATACTTGAAGTACTAGGTCTCTTTATTATCAAAAATCGAGCCTTTAAAATGTCAAAAAACTGTTTTTATTATTACTCTATCGCATAGGCAAAAATCGATAATTTGGTTTGCCAGGAATCCTCCAAATTATCAGTCACATCCACTGACCATTCAATTATAAAAATTTACTTTACTACAAAATAATAAATAAAATTGATGAATACTAAAATCATTGCTTGTTATTTGTATGTATTGTAATTAAACTAAAAAAAATGCGGTTTATCAGTGCCCTAATTGTCAACTCGATCAATTTCTTGTAAATAAATCAATGAAGTCAATAAGTTATTAAGGGTTATTAGGGAATTCATTCATTCCATTTAAACTGTAATAAATATAATCATATAAATATGTTATAAACCTACCTACAATATAAATCATTTAGCACAGGATCAATAAAATGAATCAATATATGTAACACATAATATTGTCTTAGAATCTCCCAATAAAGTTAAATAAGACGAATAACTATAATGATTCAATTAAGTAATAACTAAACTATCGACATAATATCGATATACATTATGACTATTTTGTTCTTCACTTTTCTGACACAAACATATTTCAAAACAAAACAGACATCCCAACACTTTGATTTCACGATATTTAAGATCGATATACTATCGATACAAAACCGACTATAAAACATCGACATCTAAGAAACACATTAGAGGTTATTGACGGATCAATCGAATACTTGTCGATGATCACTGACGATTAATTTGAACTTACATCAATATCAATTTGTGAACAGTACCAGTGTCCGTAGTGTTGTGTTGAGTATTCAGTTCACACACACATTGAGCAACTCTATACACGTCTATGTACAGCACTTACAATTACATAAGCTATTTATGTACATTGGTGTTGTATCCTGAAACAAGAAAAAACAATTACTTTCAGAATTTTAAAACAAATTCGTTTTGTCCGTAAATATCGATGAAATTCCCATGGAACATCGATATAATTCCAAGAATTTAAATCATAATTATTATCGAATATGTTACTTAATAAGTTTATCGTATTTTATTTACTATAAAAGCAATTAAACTATTAAGCTACTATTTAAGTTTTAATTTGCTTCATTCAATTAATATATCGACGGCGGAAAGCGAAAACGTCGTAGTCCACAAAGTATGTTTTTTTTTATTGCACTGTTCGAATCAGAAAAAAAACTGTGTTAAATGGTCCGGGTTACGTAAATCTGCGATGAATAGTTTATAAATTAACATTTTGAAAAATCATGATTCAACTTAAATGCCTGCATACAAAAACGCTGTAAGTTACAGAAAAAAACAGTAATAATTATATTATGTTGATTACGACATTTTTCGTTTTCCGTAAATATGATGCATGTTAGCAGGAATGTTGGCTCCAGTGCGGACATACTACGTTTTTGTTGCTCGTGTTTTTATACGTTTTAATTTTCTGTCGAATTTAAGTCACAATTCGTGTAACACAATTTGTATTGCCCCAAACCAGGAATAATTTTAGTTTACAGCATATCTAAGAGATGGGATTCATTGAATAACCATGTTTAAAGTACAGTTGAATAATTCTAGTTCAAGTATTGCATTTGACTATAACTCAATAGTGCAATTACAGCATTTTAACGTTCAGTAAAAATAGTTCAAAATGTCGTAATCAGCAAATTTTTGGCAAATATTTGTTTAAATGATATTTAAGAGTTAGAATTACATTAAGTAAAAAATAATAAGTCTACTATCCAAAAATCGTGAGTCTGAGTTTAAAAACACGCGTGTTATGATTTTTTGAAATATCATGCAAAAGTTTTTGGCTCTGGTGAACATTTTAACTTTTGTGGATTACTACGTTTTCGCTTTCTGCCGTCGATATAGGTCATGTTTGTTTTAATTTTTTCGTTTAAAAAACAACTTTCGAGGACAAGTATGACAGTAGGGTCTTACTTACAAACGCCAGTTAATTAAATTGTCATTTAATCATGCTTTGGCCTGCTGTATTAATTGACATGTAAGCACAGAGAACCGAGACAAAGCATGTTTTAGTAATAGTTATGTAAGTGAAGTAACGTTTATAAGTGAGGTATTGTATAAATGTATACAGGGTGTACATATATAGACCGTGATCGAAAAGTAAGATAGGCAACATCCATGGTGATTACAAATATCGCGACATTAAAAAAACTGACAATTTTGTTTTTTTTGGCGGATTTTTTTTGTGTTAGTTTTGGACCACGGTGTACATAGGCCCTGTATAGTGTAGGTGTGAGCCAGTGGCGGTACTTCCATACAAGCCCAAAATCGTTACACGTTAATTTTCAATGTCTAGTTTATATAGTGTTGTTTAGTCAGGATATTCTGTTATATATAAAATGGCTTTTGTTAAATGAAGGTTTTGTGCTTGTATGGAGTACCGGCACTGGTGTGAGCAGCGACCTGCGCGTCAGTGGTGTCGCGGGCGCTTGTCGCTGGGCGCGTGCGGCGCGGCGGGCGGCGCGTGGTGGCCGAGCGTGACGAGCGCCGACGCCACGGCCAGCCCGCCCAGCGGCGGCGCGCGCCCCGTGCCGCCCGTGGGCAGCCGCACCAGCAGCGACAGCACGGCCGCGCGCCCGCCGCAGCACGGCTCCAGCGCCACCGGCGCCGGCACGCCCGCGCCTGACGCACACGTCATCACATCATCAGCCCACATACGTCTCATTGCTTACCACTTATTCCTACCACTAAAAAATTATGTCAACTTATTAATAATAATGATATAGGCCAGCGTGGTGGACTAAGGCCTAAACCCTCTCAGTTGTAGAGGAGGCCCGTGCCCAGCAGTGAAACGTATTTGGGCTGATGATGATGATGATTAATAATAATAATGGCATAAAATTAGCGAGCGAACATTATTTAAAAAAGTTAACCCATTGACTAGGTTGATGATGCGCTTCATCTACCGAGTATGTACCAAAACCAATAATAGTTTTATAACAACAAAAAAATTGGGAGCATGCACTATGAATGCATGTTTTTTGTTTTATAGGCGCGAAAACTTCTTGTCGCACTTGGGAAATCAATGATATGAACGCGGCACATATTCCTCAATGTTCTGGAATATTCGGCTTTCTCAATTTTTCATCATCGTAAGCCCAAATACGTCCCACTGCTGGGCACGGGCCTTCTCTACAACTCGTGTTACCAGCGACTAAACGATAATACACAATAACGTCACTTACTTCCTCCCCCTTTCTCTAGTTCAACGCACACTTGGCTAAACGGACGGGACGCCATTTGCTCCATCTCCACAAATAGCCGCTGTCTTCTTCTGTACATGTCGTATTTCTGAAAGTCATAATTTATATCCTTCACTATTAATATTATCACCAAAATAGCATCAATTTGTTCATCTTTGAATATTGTTGGAAAAAATATTTTAGTCCACATGTTCACGTGATTGCGAAGTGCCTTAAATTTAATAAGATTATTTATCGTTCCACTTTATTTAACAAATAAAACAAAAAAATTGCATTTATAAGATCCTTCTTAAAAAATAGTTGCAAATTCGATATACCAAGTACCTGTTTGATTTTCCACAGCGCGGCCGCCACGAGCAGCAGTAGAAGGAAGCACGAAGAGAAAGTGATGAAGAACTGCTGAAGATTGAGCTTGGGGTACTGCGAGAACGAGATCTGTATCCACAGCGGCGGCCGGAAGTCGTACACGTACACGAAAAACGTGGTCAGCGTCACGTTGTCTTCTACTCCGAAAGCGTGCTCTGATTTCGCGAATCTGTGATGATAAAAAAGGTTTTAATATTAGTGATATGATAAGTAATAGTGAGTTTGTTCCGTATGCTTTTATCACATAGATAGATTTGATTTTGAAGATAGTTTCAGACTAGTAGTACTATGATTTCTTGGGGACTTTCGAAGTTATCCTCCTTTTGGCGCTTTAGAGAAAAAATATTAGAGTAAATTTTTACTATGCGCGCGCACACCGTCACGAAAAACTGACACCATGAAGTTATTAAAAATAGTTTATATGTTTTAGATTTAAAAAATGTAGAATAGTGACAGTAATAAAAAGGGATTGACATATTTATTAGTTGTCAAATATTTACAGTGCGTTCAGAAATGTAATATGTTGTGTAAACTAAGAAGTATGTATGTGGCAGTTATGTGACGACTGACTTGTACTTGAAGCTGGTGCAGTTGACGTGGCTGAAGAGCGTGCGCTCGGCCGGGTCGCTGCGCGTGCGCACGGTGAGGTTGATGCGCGCGTACGCCGAGCACGAGATGCTGAAGTCCGCGTCCACGTCCGGCTTCACCGGCGCGTTGCGGAAGTTGATCGCCGACAGGTGCCGGTCCTCCTTCTTCGACAGGTTGAACGTGAACTGGTAGTCCACTGCGAGGTCGTCTGTCAAATATATATTTATTGCGTAAAAAAACATCTATGCATTAAATAAATACACCTAACAGTCACATACATAGTTGATTTACAAACACATTCAAAATTAGGCGCACGGTCGAGAATTTCGGCGGTCGCAGGTTCAAACCCCAGGCACACACCTCTGACTTATCGAAGTTATGTGTGTATTCACAATGAATTATCACTTGCTAACGGTGAAGGAAAACATCGTGATAAAACCTGCATACCTAAAAAGTTCTTAGGAATTTCTTAGGTGTGTAGTCCGCCAACTCGCACTAGGCCAGCATGGTGGACTAACGGCTAAATTCTCTCAGTTGTAGAGGAGGCCCATGCCCAGCAGTGGGACGTATTTGGGCTAATGATGATGATGATGATAACGTAGAGAAGGGTACAAATGGCGGCCTTATCACACATGGCGATCTTTTTAAGACAACCATAAGATGGATATTTTAAAAAGGATTTATTGGGAGGGCAGTGTGTGTTTGACATGTCCTGACCTCATTTTAAGATATAAGTTTTGTGTCGTGGGTATCAGAAACTACGAGACTTTTCGGTCTGACAAACACCCACACACTACAACATCGAACTCGCGCTCTCGCGTTTTGCAAGCTGGTATCTAGACAACTGGGTCACGGGGCTGTCAAAATGTACTAGATAAATTCGAGTTGTATTTACACAGGATACCTACCACGATATTAGATATTGTATTCTGTTTTGAATAGTCGATATTGATAGAAATCAGTTTTATAGACATCCAAAACTTTATTTAATTTCCAACTTATTATTAGTGTTGTGAATTGAATGTGTGATGTATGACTGTATTTATATATTGAATTGAATTTTATTGATGGTATATTTTCTTGATCGTACAATAATTTTATATAATGTTAATTTGTAATTCTTTCGCTATGTTTTGTGTTATATTTTTTTATTTATTTTATTTTTTATATCTTTTTGTTTTCTATTCTTTGTTTTGTTTCTTTATTTTTATGATTTTTTATATTGTATAGTTTCTTATCGATTAATGTAATTGGTGTATGTAACCGTACTAATTGAATAAATAAATAAACTTGATTGGTATTTCGGTGGTTAATGTATGAACCGCACTCACAGTAGCAAGCCCCCTTGTTGTAGGGGTCGGCGTGGTAGTGGTTGGTGTTGTCGCACTTGTCGCAGCGGTCGCCGGCGAGCCCCTTGGTGCTGCAGTAGCAGCGGCCCGAGTCGGGCGCGCAGGCGGCGGCGCGCGCGCGGCAGTCGCAGGGCTGGCACGCGCCGCCGTTGAGCGGGTTGCCCCAGTGGCCGGGCGCGCACGCGGCGCAGTGCTCGCCCAGCGCGCGGCCCGCGCACGGCTGCACGCAGCGCGCCGCCGCGTCGCACAGCGCGTGCCCGTTGCACTGGCACGCCGGGCAGCGCGTGAAGTGCCACCTGGCGGCCGCAAGTGGCGCACATTCATCGGGACGGTAAGTACTTATAACACACATTTACAAACTCCGTGCTGTTACTGCGCATTTCCTAATGAAAAAACCCAATAACACTTTGCCCCACCCAGGACTTCTAGGTCGCACGGCACATACTTGTAATCAATACTAAAACTATACCGTTACATAAATATGCAACCCTATGGCTAATTTATTGATAACTAGCTGTCCCGGCAGACGTCGTCCTATTATCGATATGTCGACAACAACGCCGGGTCCATTGTGGTTTGAAATCATCTAGCGACCCATTGACATATACATAGAAATTTTCATCCCAATCGGTCCAGCCATTTAAGAGGAGTTCGATAATATACAGACAAACATTAATAGATATAAATAGATCATATAAATAGATAAATGAATTTGTGAATTAAATAAATTTTTATCATACCTTGTTCGAAAGTTCGTTTTTCGACCCTAATTTCGGAGACGAAAGTGCCACATTTCCTTCCGATCAAAAGAGTGAAAAAAGTAGTGCGCAAGCTCTCAATTTCGTGCGCATGCGTACTGTTTCAATGACACTACATGTCATAAAAGAAATTAACCTCATCTATATTAATAATTTCGTGACGGGGTACGGTAGACTCCATCGAAACCATACCTGAATAATAAAATAAAGATTTCGAGTCGACAACATTATATCCGCAAAATTCGGATTGTCTAGTATTTTGATAAAATCTAGTGGTGCTGACTGTTGACAGATAAATCGCTGTCGCCATATTAGCGAAACGTCACTGATGTTTTGATTACAATTGCAATACAATGGACTGTGACACATGACACTCCCTGATATAGGTATTATCCAAAAAGAAATAGCTGAGCTCATTCTTTAAGTTGTTGTTTTAATAAATAATTAAATTTTGGCTTGTTGCTTAGTTACATGGCCATTAAATTTAACATTTGAATTGAAAGATTGAAGCATGCGCACTAATTATATTTTTTTTCCCTCTGGGCGGAAAGTGACAACTTTCGTCCCGCTGCGCTAAACAAAGTTGCCGCTTTCCGCCTTTGTCTGACAAAAATTTAAATCTTAATCGAACTTTCGATCCTGGTATGATAAAAAATTGTATACACACAACGGAAGGAAAGTAAGACATCCTCTCCAGGGTGTTTGGCACCCTCGCCGTGGCAATTGACACCCGGGAGAGGATGTCCTATTTTCGTCCCTAGGGTGTAATATACTATTTAACTAATGCCGACTTCAAACACTACAAAGGCAATACGGATGCATTGGCTCTAACAAAACTCAATGCTTCTCTAATAGGTTAACAATCAAAGTGCATAACACCTCCTACTTTATCAGGCGCTATAGGATCTTGGGATCAACAGCCATGCCATGCTATATATATCCTACTTGTGTACAAGTGAGTCAGTTGCGTACCTGTGGTGCGGGCACAGCGCCGGCGCGTGCGGTCTCCGGGCGCCCCCCGGCAGGCAGGCGCCGCGGCCGCTGCCCGCGCCGTCGTCGCACCAGCCGCACGCGGGCTCGGCCAGGCACGCGCTGCACGCCTGGTGCGCCGCGCACCCGCCCCCCGCGCCCGCCGCACCGCCCGCGCCCCCGCACCACGCGCTAGTGCCCCCCGCGACACCCGCGCCCCCGCCCCCGCCGCTGGTCGCCCACGCGCGGCACCCGCCCAGCGGGAACGACGCGCCGTACGCATTCTGAAATATCCAGTTGTTGGTTTGAAAGTTAGTTTGTTAGTTGAACATTGAAATAAAATAAATCTAAAATTGTTATGCTGCGGTTCCTGTCACAATCATGTTAACAACTAACAAAACAACTTGAAATGCATCATACAGGCCTTCGGCTTACTGTCAAATGTTTATAATAGACTAGCTTTTGCTCGCGACTCCGTCCGCGTAGACTACAGGGTTGGGTTCAGAAAGAAAATAAGTTGTAGCCTATGTATTTTACTCCACAGAGTTTATGTTCATACCAAAAATCATTCAAATCGGTCAAATGGTTTAGACGTCACCAGCCGACCGGCGCGGCGCCTCGTACATCATAATTGCGCGCTTGATATTTTTTTCGCTGCGGTGTTATTTTAAAACTGCGATATCTTCTAAGATACTCATTGAAATCAAATGATGTAACGGGAAATTTCTTTTAAATTAAATACTTGTGATGAATAACGTATTTATTTGGATAAGGATTAATATAATCTTTATGAAAACACCTTCACAAATAATGCTTTATTTTAGAACTAATTTGGTTAGCATAAAAAAGGTTATAGTGAGCCAACCTTAAAAGATAGACATATGCTATCGCGGACTTTTTTTTAGAACTTTTTAAGGGGAACAATTCTGTCATACATTATTTTAGCGAAATTTTAACCGTTTCCGCAGCGCACGCAGCGGAAGTTCTCAAAAAGAAAAAAATACCCCCGATTTTGAAACATTAGTTATTGGTGCTCCGCTCCTATTGGTCGTAGCGTGATGTTATATAGCCTATAGCCATCCTCGATGAATGGGCTTTCTAACGCTGAAAGAATTTTTAAATCGGACCAGTAGTTCCTGAGATTAGCGCGTTCAACCAAACAAACAAACAAACTCTTCAGCTTTATATATTAGTATAGATAAGTATCTCAATTATATTATCGATACAATTTTAGTATCTCTAACCAGAAACATCGATATTTTTTCTACCTTATTTAATCAATGCAAACTAAAATAAAAAGAAGGAAACGATTAAATCGATCTATCGAAATCCTTTTACGAAAATAAAACTTGATTTAGTGACGTCATCATTTAGATGGGAGGTATGTCGTACCTTATCTACGCATCTGGCTGCTGATGCGCACCAGATGCACTCCTCAGCGGTGCAGTTGGCGCAGCTCGCGAACGTGGCGCACGGCGCGCTGCACCCGCTCGCCGACGACACGCCACTGTCGACAAACGATCAATACGTCATTATATTTATGCATATTTTTTTCCCTGTAAATTCTTAGGCCTTTCTTACAATTTTATACTTTTAATTACCTCGTTTTCTAAACCTTAAAAGTATAGTCAGATTTGTATAATGCAAAGTAAAACTAAAAAAACAAAAACTATGTACAATTTATTATTATTTTAATTTGACGATTTTTTTTTAAATTAATGTTCTATAGTCGAACGCATAATTTCACTTACACCTGTACATATATTCACCAAAATTCATAATAACAAAACTCACCGCATCTCTTCTGAAGTGTTAGCCGCTTTGCATTTAATAGTATCGTAATCCCAGTAACACGCTCGCTGACTTAACTCTTCCGTGCCCTGAAACCAACAATCAAAATTCCTCGGTTCTTCTTTCCCATTTACTTTCAATGTAGTGGCCATAATAAGCCGTATACGAGAAGCCGCAGGTTCGACACTCAAAACTGAGATGAATTATAGAGATGTCTCGAATCTGTGCCCGAAAAACGGGTACTGGACTAACTCTGCCTATATTTTAAAATATAGCGGCGTGAGTGTACTTAAACATTAGTCTTTTATTAATGTTTTACTAAATATGACGGCACAGAGGTCTAACATGAATAACCGTATCGATAGTGTTTAGTTCAATGCTATAGGTACTCGTAGTATGGTAATTATACTGGTGTATTTAGACCGTGATCGGAAACTAAGGCAGGTAATAGCTACGGTGATAACGTCCAAACCCATTGGCGTTAAAGAAAGTCCCGACAAAAAAAATACGTTTTCCTAATAATCATAGATATTAAATGGATGTGGTTGTAAGGAAAACATATTTTATTATTATTTTTTGTCGGGATTTTTTTAAATGCCACGGTGTTTGTAATCACCGCAGCTATTACCTGCCTTAGTTTCCGATCACGGTTTGAATACATCCTGTATTCATTGTTACGTACATGCGTGTGATGATGTTGGTGCGCGTGGCACGCGGCGCAGGAGTGGTACCTCCCGCAGACCTCCTTCAGGGACTCCTCGTTGGAGTGACACTCCTCTATCGACGTCGCTATCTGGAACGTGACGGAATGTATCATTAGAGCATTTGCTTTAATTTTTTCTTCTTTCTATAATATAAAAGAACACCTATTTCACAAAAAAAAAAAATGTTTACTTTTTAAAAAGGTAGATCATGTACACCTGTTTTTTTATATTTTTTTATTTGTCTCTAGATCGAAAGCTACATTCTCCAGGCAATATCGTAATAGAAACTACATTAAATGTAACAAATCCCAAAATCTTTGTCAATTGCATTTTTTATCATTTCTATATCACCTGTCAATTTTTTTTTTGTTAATATTTTGTAATGTTACACAGGTTTAAACAAACCGTAGCCGAAAATGAGATAGGTAATATTATTACGGTTATGGTGATTACAAAAAAGTGATATTTTATTTCTTTTTGTGGATGTTTTCATCGCCAATATGTTTTTAATGACCGTAACTATTACCTCTGTTATAGTCGACGCATTTTGAACTAAGTCGTCGGGCAAAAAATGTCACTGACAGTAGGAATGTGCACGCAATGCAACCCGTTATCGATACTTAGCTACCAGAGCATGCGGGGTCGATGCGTCATCGACCCTCTTGACTCGATTGGTCGTTACGAGAAAGGGTTGTTGTTTTTCTATAAATATTTTTTTTGTTATGTCACTCATTACATTATGCTTCGTTACGCAATACGCACAATGGAGAATTTATTTTTGGATTTGGCGAAAATAAATGGTGACGTCAACGCTCAAGTTCGAAATTATTCCTATTAATACTAACATAATTTAGCATATCGATAGTACCTATCCCGTTATCGATATGCACCTTCACAATTCTTACGCACATCACTACGCCTCTCCATAAGACCTGTGAGTGCGAGCGAGACAGACAGATAAATATGATTTATGATCCGAAGCCCCAGTTCATAATGCGTCGACTATAGCTTTCGATGGCGGTGTCTGTACACGCTGTACAGAACGAGCGGTGTATGGACGGGCGGTGTGTAGTGTAGTGTGTAGTGTAGTATAGTGTGCAGTGCGTAGTATAGTGTGCAGTGCGTAGTGTAGTGTGCAGCGTGTAGTGTAGTGTGCAGTGTGTAGTGTAGTGTGCAGTGTGTAGTGTAGTGTAGTGTGCAGTGTGTAGTGTAGTGTGCCGTGTGTAGTTTAGTGTGCCGTGTGTAGTGTAGTGTGCAGTGTGTACGCACGGGTCGCTGTCGGCGCGCGCAGGCGTGGTCGCGCGGCGCGCAGTGTCCGCACCACACGCAGCCCGCCGCCACGCACGCGCCGCACCACCACGCGCGCGCGCACCACGCCTCCTCCGCTGCACGCACACATACACACATTACTCTAGCAGAATACACCAACTATTGAATCAAATTTCCCGACATCATATACAAAAACACATAAGCAAAATTCGCATTTTACTTTAAATTTTTTGAAGTGAAAACTTCTTTAGCATAGTTGTGAAGTTGATGAAACGAAAAAGCGACAGTAAAAAGAGTCAGACACATTTTGGTAAAGATTTTACCGTTAATACACTTGGCCACTATATAATATTGTAAACGACGCAGCCATAAAATATATTTTTATCTTGAAGCCAAAATTTTTGAAAGTTTCACTACCACCACATGTGAATTGCACAATTTTTTCAAGGTAAAGTCCAACGAGCAAGTGAGCCATCTGATGTTAAGTGGTCAACACCGTCCATGAACACCCACAATACTAGATGAATCATCGGTGTGTTACCGAACTTAGAGGAAAATGTAGGCTCTTTTATTGAAGGTACCTAAGTTGTATCCGTAAGGAAATGCCACCGGGGAAAGCTCATTGATTTGTGAATATTATATTAAATATATCTGTGTATAATATAAAACACGTAGGTTAGATTTTTTCGGTTATAATGAATTGAATTTCTTACCAAAAGTCGGCTGCACCGCGCACGCTTTAACAGACTCGTCGAAGGATTCTTTCCAGCCGACTTCTTCTATCTGGAATTATTGAAAAGAAAATAGCTTTTAGAACCAGAAAAAAAATGTGGAAAAGGTTTGATGCGTCAAAATTAATATTAAGTACCTCAAACAGCAACATAAAAAATGAATATCGATACACATACATATACAATTTTTGATCCCATAAAGGTTTAAATAAAAAGCACCCACCGCAGCACAGATCTGTTGTCGAAGTTTCCAGACGCATGCGCGGGCGGTGGTTTTGATGGAAGCCATACACGACTCCTCGGTAGTGTGGGTACTACACGCCGCGCCTGTCTCAAACGTCAACGCATCGGAACGGAGACGACCGTCGAAGCTGAAATGATATAATCGATCATTGTGTAATCGATTAATTAGTCAAGCGATTCTTGTGTTTATTATAAGCAACAGATTTTCAGTGACAGGTATTTAGCCGAAACTGTGTTGATTGGTTAAAGATTCTGTTATATTCATAAAGTAAATCAAGATTACTTAATTAAAATAGTTATTGCTCATCACCATCAAATGCCATAGTGGTCAGTACTATGCCAGAATGAAAAAAATAATAAGGAGGAAAATTATTGGAGAGTAAAAATAATAGATATAAAAAAAACTGCATATGTATATTTAAATGTGCCCGTCAATCAAAAATAGACTCGACAAATATTACGTAAGACTTAATTTTTTTGAGAAAATCATGATGTTAAAGTGTGATGTTAGACTGTGATTGAAAACTAAGGCTTACATACATATTGACGTTGAATAAAAATATGAAAAATAAATTAAAATTTTGACGTTTTCCTCATCAACATTTATGTATTTAATACTTGTGGTAATTAGGAAAACGTCATCTTATACGTTTTTTTTTAGAGTGAATGTGTTTGTAATCACCGCAACCAATACCTGTCTTAGTTTTCAATCACGGTCTTTTTACGCCCTGTATAGTATGTATAATGTAGTGTAGGGCGTCCTGTGGCTAGGTGGGGTGATGATATCTGCAAGGTGGCTGGCAGCGGTTGGATGAGGAGGGCCGAAGATCGAGCCCAGTGGCGTGCCATATGAGAGGCCTATGTCCAGCAGTGGACAGAAGAAAGGCTGCTGATGATACTGATAGTATGTATATGATGCGCACCCCGCGTGCAGCAGTGCGGTGCGCGTGCGCGTGTGTGTGGGCAGCAGCGCCGCCGACAGCGCCGCCCGCGCCCACCCGCCACCCTGCTCCTCGCCCCCCGCACCGACACCACCGCCACCCGCACCCCCCGCCACCTGCCACGTGCCACATCTGGAACATATCAACATCATTTATGTTATTTATCTTTTACTGGACAGATGTGCCTCAATTCACAGGAACGTCAAAACATCGAATGTTATTTATTTATTTATGCTTCATATACATAAAAGTATAAAGGCGGACTTAATGCCTAAGGCATTATCTGCCAGTCAACCTTAGGGTGGTGCAGAGAAACACGAAAAGGTGCATAAATATCGACAATGCAATATATATATATACACATATATATATATACATAGAAAATATATAATATGAATACATGACTACACATAAATATATATATATATATATATATACACACAATACTATGATACTTCTGACATACGATAAAATAAAAGTTGCCGAACCCTTTCTTTAAAAGAAAAACGGTTTGTCAACATCCTGATTTCGAGGGGGAGTGCGTTCCAAAGAAGGATAGACTGAATGAAAAAAGAGGCTATGTTATGACATATATACAGGGTGTATTCAGACCGTGATCGGAATCTAAGGCAGATAATTGCTGCAGTGATTGCAAACACCGTGACATTAAAAAAATCCCGACAAAAAATAAAATTCACACATCCATTTAATATCTATAATTGTTAGGAAAATATCAAAAAAAATATTTTTGTTGGGATTTTTTTTACGCCAATGGGTTTGTAATCACCATAGCTATTACCTGCCTTAGTTTCCGATCACGGTCTGAATACACCCTGTATATATCGATAAAAGAAAAGTATAACGATAGCCCCATTAAATTTGATATGTTTCCTACCAATAGCTTAACTAATTTTAACTTTCTGTTTAGTGAGGTGTTTGCGAATATCACAGATGACAATATTTCTCGCTTCATCGTCATCATCGTCAGCCCCTTTTACAACTGAGAGGGTTTATGCCTTAGTCCACCACGCTAGCCTAGTGCGGGTGGACGGACTACTCACCTAAGAAATTTCTTAGAACTCTTATATGTGCATGTTACCTAACGATGTGAATACACACATAACTGCAAAAAATATTATACATTTAAAAAAATACATATTTTCCTGCCCATACAGACTTATCTAATGACATTTTATGCATGAAATGCTATACTATTAACTGTGTTATTTAAAAAAAAACTTTTTTGTCTAATAAAGAAACTTACCTGACGTCATACAACATAGCACTATTGGAATAGCACCTAGAACCCGCCGGGTTGGACACGGCGGCCGCCGCGCTGTCGTTGTGAGCGTTACCTCCAAACACCAACATCACGCCTGCAAAGCATACACAACCAACAATTATTCATTATGCCATACTAAGTGTATACAATATTTATAAGTTTGGCAAGCGATTGTTGACGTCATTATCCAGTAAAAAACATCATAATAGGTACCTCCCTTCGACAATTCTGTCTAACCGATAAACGGAATGTCGATTGTATTTTATGCAAGTAATTGTTTGTAATTTATTGTACAGCAAATGCTTGGTACTGTCCATAAAAAAAATGGTGACTGGACTTATCAGACTTCCAATATGGATGGAAATTGAGCCTCTATTAATATTTTATACAGACATAGTTCCTATAGCGAAGTTGTTTTAAATATGCGATAAGAAGTGATGAATTTTTTTTATTTTTTTTAGTTTTCCCATGCAAGATTTGGACATTGGGGCAGGGTGATATGTAGTAAGTAATGGGCCGTGACCTGGCGCCACGAAGACGGCGGCGTGCAGGTATCTGGGCGAGGGCGCGGGCGGCAGCGGGCGCCACACGCGGGTGTCGGCGCTGTACTCGAACAGCGCGGGGGACGGCGCCTGCCAACGTACACACATACATTACTACTCTCATATAACGTAACGCGACTGTACGACTCTGCCTTCATGGGTTATATTATGCGTGGAAAGGAACGTGTACCTCTATCGCTCTTCGCCCACCCCACAGAGGTCATTTTACGATTTTTTTTTGTTTTAAAATATTTAGAAACTGCCGCGGATATTTAAAGACTGCCTCGTGGTCTCGCGGTACAAGTATGTGCCGTGCGATCTAGAGGTCCTGGGTTCGATTCCCGGGTCGGGCAAAGTGTTATTGGGTTTTTCCATTAGGAAATTCTCAGTAACAGCACGGAGTCTGGAAATGTGCCCGAAAAACGGCAATAGGCTCGCCCCCTATTATGTGGGACTGATACATACCTGGCGAAATGTGGGTGCAGAAGTGCACCTCTGCCTACCCCTTCGGGGAATACAGGCGTGAGTTTATGTATGTATGTAATATTTAAAAAAAGTTTTTATACCGGTGTCTACTAAATAAAGTGTACAAAATAAAGTACTATAATAAAATATATTAAAATAACTACTGACCTGTGTAGCCTCAGATTCCGACACCAAGCCACCATGCACATACACTTTCTTTGAGAGATCGTCCCAAACAGCAGTATGACCGAAGCCTGCCCGCGCCGGCCAACCCTTAGTCGCTGCTGCTGACCATACTCCCTCGTCTATGTAGTACTCCTGGAAGGATAGGTTGAGAACATTTCAAATATTTTAATACACAATTTGTTGAAAAGTTATCAGGCACAGCATAGCCAGGTATAAAGTATTTCAATATTTTATAAATATGACTTTAAATTACTGCTAAATATAATCAGTTTCAGAAGGAGAATTCGGTTTCCCCGCCCTTATTCTATGTCTCTACCTTTTTTTTCATAAGACAAGTATTTATTAATTTGAGGGGATATGATCACTTAGTATTAAGGGTATCACTTACTCATTTGGCAAATTTAAAACTAGTTTCCATATGTACATTACATATAATAAACATTCATTTTGAAAGAAAAATTGTTTCAAATGTGTAAAGTTTTTTCTGAAAAAACAAACTCCTTTTTGCATAACAATTATTACATATTAATAGATATATAAGCCTCTATTAAGCGATACAAAACATTAGGAGTCTTACCTGAACTAGATGCAAGTATCCGTAATGCGGCGAATGTCCGAAGAAGACCAACATCACCGGCTTCTTAGTAGCACCGAGGTACACCAGCACCGCAGTGTGGCCCGACACGTGCAGACCGCCTGGGAACCGAACCGCGAACAGTCAGAACAATGCCAAGATTATCAACGTTTTTTTTTGGATTTGTTTATCATGTATTCAGCCTTGTCGGCTGTAAGTTGATGAATTGATTGAACAATTGCGAATAATAATCATAAATCCTCAAATCTTTATTTAACAAAATCAATTTTACATAAAAAAAAGAATAGGTATACTGAGCTCAGAATAAACAATTATAGACTAGACATTACACAATTAACATGTAACGCTTTTGGGCTTCTATGCAAATACCGCCACTGATCATAGGGAACACCCTATGATTGGTGGGCATAGGAGTGATAGGGTGTTGGTCGGCACAGAAGTGACAGGGTGTTGGTCGGCACAGAAGTGATAGGGTGTTGGTCGGCACAGAAGTGATAGGGTGTTGGTCGGCACAGAAGTGATAGGGTGTTGGTCGGCACAGAAGTGACAGGGTGTTGGTCGGCACAGAAGTGATAGGGTGTTGGTCGGCACAGAAGTGATAGGGTGTTGGTCGGCACAGAAGTGATAGGGTGTTGGTCGGCACAGCAGTGTTAGAGCAGTGTTACCGCAGTGTTTGAGCGGCGGCTGTCGGTGCGGCGCGCAGGTGGTGGGCGTGGCGTTCCTCCACTGCGGCCGCTCCACGTCCAGCCTGATGCGCCACACCTCGTTCGTCACCTCCCCCGCCCTGCCCTCCAGGCCCGCCAGACCTCCGCTGTAAAATACACATTTTTTATTACACGGGGATAATTGACCTTCTCTGGCGTCCTTTCGTAATTAGTGAGATGTGATAGTATGTACATATGTACGTATATATAGACGGCAAAATTGGTGATATACACAGCAATAAAATTTGTTGCACTATACGCGAATCAATAAATAGTATTTTTTCAAATCAAAAAAAATGTGAGTGGTGACTCACCCCCTCTCCGGGTCGTCTGATGCGACCACTCCACCATAGACGATGAGCTCAGTGCCATAGAGTATGGCGGCGTGCGCGAACCGCGGCGCTGGCGTCTCGCCGTGCGTCTCCACCACCTGCCACTCGTTCGACGATACTCTATACCTGGAAACCATTAAACGATGTTTTAGTAAATAAACTACCTCAAGAAACCACAACCCTCACTCCCTATAATTTGAGCCCAAAGAAGCACCAGCCATGATAGTGTAGGAATATCGTATTAAGGTTAGACTACTTTTAGAATTTATTATTTATTTGTGTAAGAGTGTTTACTTTATGGATAATACTTTATATACTGTGGTACTATGCTATCCGAGAAGAAATGAATATCCTGCCATCAGCTAAGTCCTCCTCTAACATTGCTTGATGTGAACTTTCCAAGATAATGTTACCACTTACAATAGTTGTTGTTCAGTAGTGTTTGATGTGTATTACATATTGATACACCGACCTATACAAGAAGTGTGCGTTGGAGAAGGTCTCCCCGCCGACCCTGAGCAGGTCGTCCCCGTAGTTGAGCAGCACGTGTCCAGCGACGGCGGGGGGCAGGCCGGGCGGGGGTGCCGTCGCAGGGGGCCCCTCGCCCGCCTCGCGCCACGCCCAGCCCCAGCCAGAGCGCGCGCGCTCGCGGCCGCACGCGACCCCCGCGCGGGACCCCACGCACGCGCACCCGTCCGCCGTGCACGTGCCCGCGCCGTACGCAGCGTTGCACTCGTCTGGAACGCAATCATCACAGTCATTATTATTTTGGTAATGAAACACATGAATAACGAAATAATACTGACTGATTATTGAATCTTTACCAAATATATAATATGTTCTTACATGTAAGGTATACACACCAACTTAATATGTCTACGTTACAATGATAAATTTGATCACGATTATTTTTGATGATGATACGTTCGGATACTTTGGGACTATAAAATGCTTACCCTCTCATGCTAATATCCGCAAAAAGACAAATTTATGTCAACAATTTGTCAGTTATAAAGTATGGCGGATGTATGTCCGTTTATCAGACAAATTTTCAGTCAAGCGATACATATAAATATTTCCGCTGATAAAAAAAAATTAAACAGGTAAAAAATATATGTACATAGTTCAGTGCACAACAGAAGTAGAATTAACCAAGTTACGAAATATTATCATTTGGTGTTCCGTATTACCTGGACATAAGGGCTGGTCGCACGCCACGCCCGTCCAATACGGCTCGCATCTACACGTCCCGTCTTCACATTCACCGTGATCTGAAATCATCAAATCACTATGTTTAAAATCCTACACAATTACAGAAATATAATTATTTTCACTTTGCACCGTCCACGTGACCAACGAAAGACGTGATGGCCTCGTTTGGGTTTGCAATCGGTTCAAAGCGGTCGCGGGTTCGCGTCAGATCACGTGACGCATTATGTAATCATCATCATCATCATCATTATCAGCCCAAGGAAGTCCATTGCTGAACATAGGCCTCCCCCAATGACTTCCATAGTGACCTGTTGGAGGCAGCCTGCATCCAGCGACGACCCGCGACCTTCACCAGGTCGTCGGACCACCTTGTGGGTGGACGTCCTACGCTGCGCTTTCCGGTACGTGGCCTCCACTCGAGAACCTTTTAATATTATGTAATATTCATATTAAATTGTCATGTTTGTGTACGATAGCGCAATAAATGTTGTACATATTTCACAACGTTAATGATAGTACTTTTATACTGATAAATAAAGCAATTCGTGCAAAGTATTCTCTAACCACTCCAAAATATTCAAAAATGCACAACGTTAATGTTGATGTTGTCACTTCTTCCAGCACTCCCGGAGTGCCATACGGTTTTTTTGAGAATGCCAAGAGATCAGAGAATATCGTGGCGCTTTAATTAGTTGTTCTACTATATTTTGGCATACAAAATCCACGATGTTCGCTTTAACAACCAGTAACTACACTAGTACAAAATACTCACTGGAACAATTAGTCCTGTGGTCGTCGGAGGGGCAGGAATACGCCGCGTAAGTAACGTTGAACCCCTCCATGGCGTAAGCGTCGTCTGAGAAGAAGTGTAGTAAAGCGCTGCCCGAGCGGGCGATCACCTGCCGCGTCCAGCCAGACTCGCCTGGCTCCATGACGCCACTGGAAATAAAAACAAATATTTGAACCCACGGAAGCTGCGCATTGTCCGAAAACATTTTAGCGACATCTATTGGAATTCGGATTGCTTCGTCATAAACAATAATAATTACCAATAAATAAATATCCAAATCAGGTAGTGATGGACTCGAGGTTTAGACACGCGATCGAGAATCTCCATGTGTCCATATTACATCAGATAATACCTACAATAGTAGAATAATTATTTCTCTAGAATAGCTAGGTAGTTAAGTATTACAGAAGAAGCCAGTGTGGTGACTAACAATTAATTACAAACGCATAACTCTGAAGCTCTTTCATAATCACAACTTAAACACCTTGTTTATAAATAAAATGTATATAGACCAAGTGACATCTCGTCCATATAGGCTTTCGATCATCCTCTTACAATTGTATCAATTGGTTACTTAGCATTCAAAGCTCTATTTCGTCCGCTCTTAAAAAAATCTTGGTCGTTCCTAAAAAAACACTCGTACCTGAACACAGCCAGCAGTTTCTCAGCGCGGACGCTGTCACCATCGTAAACGTACAGATGGTCCCACCCGCACTCTGTGGCGAAGCTCTCCAGCCTGATCCTCACGACTGGGATGGAGGGGCCCACTCTTGGCGGCGTCACCAGCCACGTGCACTGCGTGCTCACGCTGTAGTTGCCCGGACCATCGCTTATTATCCCCATGGGAGACGATAGACTGAAATTGAATAGGGCATATGTCAATGTTATGGACACTTTTAGTCGTTTTGCAAATTTGGCTATATTCATTAGTGAGATGGAGCAGTTTTGCCAATATTAGTTGTGAAAGAAATTATTAAAGCTGTTACGAAAAAGCAATAACACTTTTATACTATGGGGGTAATTGAGTGGTGAAAGATATGTTCCTAACACACCTCTTTGACTATTTTCTCTGAAAGTATGGTTTTAAGTATAAGTAGAAATGATAAACATTCATTTTAAATTCAGAATTTATAATGTTACTTTTCCAATTAGAATCATTTTATACTAGTGTTAAATAATGAATCATGTCTTAGAAATTCTTACATACACTATTACCGATCCAAAACAAAAATCCATTTGTCCATTTTATTTAACTGATCCATCAAGATAGACTAATGCAAGAATGCCTTAGCATTGAAGTTACATAAAAATGGAGAGGGAATAGCATTGAGAAGGAATTCAATTAGGGATAGTGAAGAATAAATAAACACACTTTTATCAAAACCTTTTATTACACTAAAAAAAAAAAAACTTCATAAAACGCCACGGAGTTGCCTTATTTTTTTTTATCGTACATTATGTAAATTACACAATTTGAAACCAGTTTAACGAGTATTCAGGCTACGCATCTGTAATAAATATCAATATAAAAATCTCTAAATTCATATTTTTCCCCTTTTCCTTCAAATGGGCATACCAAGTGAATAAAACAATTTAAAGAAGGTATTATTACTTATACGAATTCTAATATTTAATTTTGGTAAAATAACATTCAAAAAAATATATTAAAAGAATAGGGCAATAAATTTAGGCAAATGTTTTTTCCGACATTTAGGCGCGGGCGCAGTTTACAGTGACAACTGACTAACGGTCGCGATTTCAAATACCGGGTAACGAACGTAGAACGATTTTATTCTTCACGACTTCTACACAATAGATTTCTTAGGTGTAACGTCCATCAAACCGCATTAGGTTACCGCAGTGAGCCTAACATCTATCATTGCCCCCTCTTAATAGAAGGAGAGGCCATTGTCCAGTAAGAGGACACATGTATATGGGCTAATATAAATGCCAAATTCTTTTGAACAATTCGCAAGCCCTGCACGGCCTCATCGCACTTTATAATATTAAAATAAAAGCAAACGGAAGTGTCTAATTATAACAAACGGGTAAAAGCCACGACACTGCCCTCGCCCCGGCGCGCACAGATATAATTACACAATAATGAAGCAGATGTCACACACTGATAACACTGAATGATAGACATTTGCATCGGAGCAAACGACCAGCTGATTCAGTAATGCATAGATTAACACTTCGTTTAATACCTAATATGTACATCTAATAATCATTAGTCACATGTTCCGATCACACATTACAATACCAATAGAATTAATATTATTTGGTATCAGATAATAAAAGGGACTTTCGTTGATGCGGGGATCAAACCCATAACATTTCGTTTCAAAAGCTCTAACCAGCTCCGCCAAGGATTCTATTAACATATTTGTTGTTGAATTGGTATAATACATGATAATCCATCACACGATGGCTGGTTTTATACTTTAGCTCAGATTAAATATATAATTATAAACATTCATAGCTAAAAATAATTTGTGTAAATCAAAATGAATATTAAAATATTCAAAAACTTCATATGAAATTAAGACACATAAATAAATAAATTGTTTTGAAGATTTTGAGTGCCTACACTAAGCAGCTTATAATTTTGTGGATGTAAATAGCTGTACTGATTCCGAGCTAATATCGACTCACTCAATTTCCTCTTATGAATGGAGCAAATGTCAACAAAGGATCAAAATTAGCGATGAATGGAGACATTATACTTGTTGCATTCATGAAATATTCCCCACCCATTCTGGCCTTGTTGACGCTTTTATCATAATCCCGTTGTGAATCCTAAACGTATAATATCAAAACTCAAAGAATTAAAAAGCTAAAATCATACTGTTCTTTTTCAAAAGAGCCCATGGGTTTTGTTAAGTTGTGTTGAGCAGTGGTGGTACTTCCATAAAAGCCCCAAAAAGCCCAGTTTGCCTTTTAAAATGCCGAATAATAATCTTTAAGTTTTAAATCTTTATTTAATAAAAGCAATTTGACATATAATATCAGAATATCTTGACCCCACAATAAACAAAACATTACATATTAAAGTGTAACACTTTTGGGCAGAAGCCAGAAGAATAGAAATGGAAGTAACACCCCTGCTTTTGAGGTACATTTTTGGGCTCACTTTAAAATTATTAAAATTATAGACAAAAAAAATCCTGTTAACAGAATTGTTTAAAAACAAACTTCAGTCAGTGAATTAAATATTTGATTTGGAATCTTATCCATAATATATTTTGTTTGTGTATGATTACTTATGTAAATAAACTATCAAGTATGTGACTGGAAGATATAATTTTAAATATTTTACTGAACAAAAGCTATATTAAATTGTGAATATCAATGGAAAATTATCACTAATTAATTTCACATAAATATAATTTATTAAAAATAATGAGGAATAATTATGTATATGCCTTGCTGTTATGCATTATTAATTATCGATGCTAATTAAATTAAATATATCAGTTCATTTTACAAATATACATGCATATACTCACACCTGTATATAGTATGAAGAGATGCATTTCTTAAACCACATTTGGCCAATTGTTTTCTTTAAAATCCCACATAATAGTTAAATATTTGTTACTTTCCATCAAGAAGACCTATTGCAACTCGAGAGATAGCAGCAATTTTGAGATAGCATTCAAGTGGTTTTTTTTTTTAATTAGGATATTTGTATTGATCACTACAGTATTAGAATAGAAATATAAATTATATAGTTGGTTTTCTTTTTATTAAAATTAGGTCAATTGAATAATGAGACCTTCATAACATATGGTTCCAGAGGAACACTAATCCAGCAATGGCTTAAGATTTCAACCATAAAAATCTCATGATAGATGGCAATCACATTAAAAGTATAAAGTGGTACAGTTTTTTTAGCAATTGACTTAAACAATTTATTGACCGATTACTATTCTCTAGGTACATAATATAGTTACAGTAACAGAAATATTAGTTTTTAGTTTAAACTACATGGTTCACTTCAGCTGATGCCACATCTGAATAAATAAAATCCTATATTTCATTGTAATATATTTGTACATGTGTGTAATATATGGAAAACATTATACTAATGCTACTATTTCATCATAATCACAGTCTAGATAAGCATATAGCTAAGTTTGTTTTGAAACCTATTCAACTTAGGATTTTTTTGGGAAGTCCATAAACCAACAATATAAAAGTGTAAAACTGCTTCTAATTTCAGAAGGAGACCGAGTTTAGCTATAAACCAAAAAAAAAATTGTAACTTTTGTTATACCTGGGTGTAAAATGTTCTTTTAATATTCTTTTACAGCTTCAGTGCTTCCAATATTTGCTAGTAAGTGAGCCAAGAGTAGATATGATGGTATAGACTATAGATGAACCATAAATATTTGTTTCGGGTCTGGGTGTTTGTGAGACCGAAAAAGTCTCTCGTAGTCCCTGATACCTACGACACAGGATTTGTATCCTAGTGTGGGGTCAGAACTATGTAAAATACAAAAAAAAAATGAAAGGCATCCAGGGAGGATTATATTAATCAAATAAATATATTTCACAACCAAATAAACCTTGTCTATTTTCATCTGGATACACATCATACTATATGTGTGTATCTGTATTTGAGTAATTTGGTAAAATAAAATGCTACCGACACAACAGAGATGAACGAGGTGAATGATTTAGAAGAATTGTAGCTTGAATTCTTTGCCTACACAAAAGGAATATAAATGTGCATGCTTGTATACACATGCCTATGTATGAACAACAAACCATAAATTAGTGATAATAACATCATAACAACCCATGGGCATTGTTGTATATTTATTGTTAAATTTTCCTAAATAAAGTAATAAAGAATTTTATATTAATGAATGAAACACTAATATGATAAGCATTCAGTAATAGTATGACAACCATCAACAGGAAAACTGTTCTTTTACTGTTCATTGAGTTGAGCTCCAATAGGTTTCCTATTCTATTCATACTTCTTGATTAGCCTAATTGAATTAAACAATTAGCCATATATAACCCAAGGTTAAAGATGACGGAAGAAATTGATAAAAGACTTTTCCTGGAAGAAAAATAAAGTCTCTGATTTAAAGCTTTTATTTGGCTTGCTATTGAATGTATTTTTTTAAGTCTTAGTTTTATGGATGTTGTACACTGCACATTGAGGACTCGTTGATTTTCATATGAAGTTAAAAGAAATTAATTTTATTTTGTTTCATTGTTCCAACCATAAAGTTTTTCATATGTGCACCCATGTATGTCCCACTGCTGGGCAAGTGCCTCCTCTGCAGCTGAATAGCTGTTAGCCTTGGGCAACAATGCCAATTAGTTACTGATAGTGCAGATTAGCACCTGCACATGCAATTAGCATCTCATACATTTAGAACTGTCAGAATCCTATTGTAGAATAAGTTGCAATTTTAACTATAAGTACATAAATTTCATACTTCAGACATGAAACAAAGGATCAAAGATAATTTTACAATTATTGTCTTGTAATGGTGCCTTCCAATAATGATTATCTGGTTATTTATTTTAAAAAAACTCTTAATCATCACATTGTTGATCAGGGTCAAATAAAAATGTTCTTTGAGAAAATAATTATCATCATCATCATCAGCCCATATATGTCCCACTGCTGGGCATGGGCCTCCTCTACTATTGAGAGGGTTAAGGCCTTAGACCACCAGGCTGGCCTAGTGCGGGTTGGCAGACTACACACCGACGAAATTCCTAAGAACTTTTAGGTGTGCAGGTTTCATCACGATGTTTTCCTTCACCGTTAAAGTATGTGATAAATCATTGAGAATACACACATAACTTCGAAAAGTAGGAGGTGTGTGCCTGGGGTTTGAACCCATGACTATCAAGATTCTCAACCATGTGCCTAAACCTCAAGGCCATCACAACTTTTAAAATAATTATATTTACTGAAAATCACTTATCAATGCAATTTTAATAATAAAAATTTAATTGTTAGAACAAATTAAGCAGAATTGGACATCTGAGCTTAAGTGTTGGTTTCACTTAACACTTGCTCCTAAAAATAGACCTGAAAGACGAAAATAATCTATTATCTTGGTATTCTTATATTTAACTACAAGCTTGTCTTTTACTAAATACTAATACTCATCTAGTTCGTTTCATTATAGCAATAATTGTTACTAACACCATGGGAGAGGGAGTTGATCTACTTTAGTAAAGCTAATATTGTCTCACATGTTACAACTTACAACTACATTTAATTCAATTAGGTAGTTAAACAATATTTTTATATATGTACTAGAACTGATACTTTTTAAAAAGATCTATATGCCAAAATATGATTTTATTTCCCATCTAGTCTTGTCTCAAATATCCTTAGTTATATTCACTTATTCCTTTGCCTGATATTTCATCTAAAAAAATTGTAGTGTCCCATTTCATTTTTTTTTCATAATGTGTGGTTAGGCAAAGGAAATATAAATGCTATACACAACCAAAGTTCTATTTTAATATGCAATGGAATGTAAAATATAGTTTAAACAAGCAAATATTATTCCATACAAATTATTGTTGCATGAACTAACAGGTAATGGCTCTTTGTGACTCATTTGAACAAACTAAGCATCTCATTTAAAATACAATTTTTGTTTTGAACTTAAGTCGCTCATGAATCTGATAAATGGTTGTTTCAAAATATGCAATTATCACTATAATTGTGTAAAATATTTGCATTCAGGTCAGCTGCATCTATGGCCAAAACATTATAAAGATCATCACACAATTATACAGCGTTAGAAGCCGTATTACCATGTACTCAACTCAAAAAGATTGTTTATGTTCAAATTAATTTGCATATCAAAAACATTAAGTGTGTCACCATAGGCAATAGTGTTTGGCACTCGAGGCAACACCGACGTGACCTTCGGCAGGAAGTGAAGAAGCCAAAGTGTATAATTGGATGATCCTCTGACTGCTTTCTCTTGCCAATTTCATATACATCGCGCTGTGAAAGGGGTCACTGAACTGATCTTTCAAAACGCATTTTTTGGGAGTGTCACCGCATTCTGCATACTCACTTGACTTTCCCGCCGCAGTATTGACACTCGGGACCCTGCCAGCCCTCGTAACAAATGCAGGTATCGTTTTTACAAACACCATTTATACAGTTATATTCACTGCACTTGGTATGAACACACTGACAAAACAATAACACTATGAAAACTGAACAAAGGAATGGCGATAGCCACCGACATTTTCGTCTGTATTTAGATTTGAACAGGAATAAGAACATCTGTAGAGATTCTACCATTTTGGTGTATGCATTTTCATCGAGTTTTGTTATATCGCGGACGTATAAGCGGTTCCGACGTCGCGTAGTTTCGTACGGTACTAAATTTGGGGTTGTCACTGTTGCCGTAAAATAATACGAGCTTTTTCGTTTCGTAATTGCAACTGAAGGAAAAACTTTTTAGTACGCCAACAAACGCTGAAGAGTTTTCAGTACAATTAATTCAAAAGCTATATTAGTACTATAAATGTAAGGATTTCAAAAAATGGCCGAAACAGTATGCTCAAATATTTCTATTTCCAATAAACGCAATAATATTGTACTGATTTCAATCACCGCTATAAAAGTTTTTTTTTGCTTTAATAAATTACTATTTAATAGAAGCATCTGTATCTTTTCGTAATTTCTCAAATGCCGTTTAATTTAAAATATTCAGAAAGTGTCGGCTATTTTTAAAAGTTGGTCACACAAGACTGACATTATTTTTAATGTGCTGCCATAAGTTAAATTTGATATTGCATTTGGAACAGATTATAAAATTCAATATTTTCCAAAATATTTTTTTTTATTATTATTATTTATGCGATTAAATATTTAATAGATAAATGTGTATCGGTTTATAATATCTGCCATAAATATAAATACAATTGTATGTAGGTTGTCTTGGTAAAGCGACATCTGTTTTCATTTTATGTTATTAAATACAAGCCATTTATTTTTATGTGTATTACTAGATGGCATTACAAGTTCAATCATTTTCATAAAGTACGCGTAGTATATTATACTTATTTTTAATAATATCATCGTGGTACATGAATATGGGCCGTAAAAACGGAGTTTTGCATATACATAACTTTTCTTCTAAAATAAACAAAGAAAAGGAATGACATTTTTAATGAGCGCTCTCCGTGATCCGCCGATATGTAATAAGAAAAATACACACATTTTTTCTCGAAATCTTCATGATTCGAAAGCTGTCTAGAAAAAAAGCATTGTTATAAGAACGCAAGCGATTCCTTGGAATTACTTTATTATTCTTTTGTTCAGGTTGTTTTATTATAATGAATTCTTCATTTGCCCATCGTACTAAATAATTTTCAACTCGTAGCACAATAAAATATAAATATTATACGTCTTTTGATATCACTCCTAATAAATTTATTTCGTGTTTAAATACTTTTTCTCCAAGAACCGGATATATTTCGTTCCGTTGCTCTTTTCATTTAATTAATATCTAGTGCTGTTTTACTTCGTTCCTTCGATTTTTCTTCGTATAATTAAAAACAATTATGAACTACCTATTTTACGTTTTAGGATGTTTTTAAATAATTTCAAATGTTGACAACTCTATTTTCTATTATTTTAGTGTTTATTGTGCATTAGCAAAATACCAAAACGTTCAACCACATCAAAGAATTGTACAAAAATAAGCATGAAGGTTGTATACTGTAAAAGTACTGTGATTTTTTTGTAGTTTCCTTAGAACACGTGAGAGATCCACGTGCAGATCCGTGTGAATGTATGTAGGCGGTGAAACGGCTGCTCTCTAGACCTTATTATAATGTACGGTGTTGTACCTACATATAAGGTTATACGTACCCAGTTTGTTAAATGATTTATTTTTGTGTTACAAGCTATTCATGTGACGATGCGATATCTTATTTTCAAACGAGATTCAATGCCGCGTTTGTGGAATAAGTTTGAATAATTTTTTTCTTCAATAGGTTTATTTTACACATACGAGTAGATTTATATTGTATAGAGGAAAGGTTGTTTGTTTGATACGATGTTATTGAAAAACCATTCGTCCGACTTTTGGTATGGACGTAGATGGGACTTTGGGAAGTAACATAGACAACTTTTTTTTTTCCAGGAAAAGGTGTTCCCGTGGCATGAGCACGAAATTCAAAGTTGCGCCCGGACGAATCTCGGCTTCGCCAGGTTTCCCCATTATATCAGTCCCAAGTAATAGGGGGCGAGCTTATTACCGTTTCCTGGCACATTTCCAGACTCCGTGCTGCCACTGAGAATTTCCTCATGGAAAACTCAATAACACTTTGCCCGAACGGGAAATCGAACCCGGTACCTCTAAATCGCCCCCAATTACGTGGGACTGGTACATACCTGGCGAAATGTGGGTGCAGAAATGCACCTCTGCATACTCATACGGGGAATACGGGTGTGGGATTATGTAGGTACCTATGTAATATTCCAATTTATGGCATATTTCTAGAAATTATTATTAATAGTAGAACAAGACTAAACAACCGAGTTTCTAAGAACAAGAAATTTTGTAGGACACGAGTTTCATGATATGGATAGCCGCGGAGGCTAATGGGCGTCTCGCGTGCACCGCGTCGGAGTGTAGCGGGTTCAGTTCCAGATAGCGGGAATTGTTCTATATTTCGCCATTTTTTGGTACTTCCAAATTGCCTTTTTGTTGTTCTACGTAGTTTAGGCTATGCATATATGCATAACTATTGCAACATTACTTGGAGGGTGAATAAATTTGGTTAAGTGACCGGAAGAGTTTGTGGCTCAGTAGATGTGTAATGCCAGTGACGAGGTTGGGTTAGGTTCGAATTCAGAATAAGTAGAAACAGCTTGATATAATCTTGATCGTGTTTTATTCCTATTTATGATGGCAAAAATAAATACACCCAACAGTCACATACATAGTTTTGAACCCACTCTAAGATACAAGTCTTGTGTCGTGGGTATCAGAAACTACGAGAGACTTTTCGGAAATTTTCAAAAATCGGCTAATATTCTCATAGTATCGAAAGATTTGCAAACGATTTGCTCTGCTAGATACACCTAAGCCTAGTGCTCTGCGTGGGAATTAGAGCGGCGAATCCTTGTGGATCGGATCGGGCCTAATCTCTCCCTACCAGCAGTCATGACGGCAATGCTGGCGGGAGATTCAAACTGGAATGCCGTAGTCACTTTCTGCGAAACCGTCATGGTGAAGAAAGAGACTGCAGAGCGCATCCGAAAGAGGGCCAACCCCGCTCAGAGAATAAGACGCGAAAGTGGCGACACCGATGGTAATCGTGGACCAAACGGGAATCAATATAATCTGCCTAGTACCTAAGTCTACCTAGGCCGATGTGTGCTTCATAAGCTACGCACTGGAGGTACCCGCTTGTTCGTCCAAAAAAAGATATAAGCCTGCCCCAAAGATTTCTAAAGCGACCTGTTACAAGCGCCCATTAGCAAGTCGTCCATCTAGTTAAAATAATATTTTTTACTACCCCATAAGTGGCTTCCACTCATTTTTATTTAACTTATAATAATTATTAAATGGTATCAATAAATTCACCAACCAGGATTCAAAAGCACCAAATCTAAACTCTCGAATGCTCACGACCACAGCGCCATTACTATATATACAAACCGACGGACCGGTTTCCAACGAAAATGTCCGCGTTTTAAACTAAATAATGTCCATTACACATGCAATGACAACATTTAAAGAAACATTCACTTTTCGGAATTATACAAAAAACCCTAAAACTTTCTATTCGGTTTGTTAATGTGTATTAACGACTCAGTACGTTGCTATTCAGTACTTTACTGTTTAAGCTAAGATAGGTTCATATTAGAGTTAGTTGATAACCATTTTTTGGTCTCTTTCACAAAAAGAACGTAATGTGGAGACTGGAGTTACTTCATAATCTAATATGAATGTGGTACGAATAAGCCAGTTAGTCTTCCATAGAAGCCCAAAAGCGTTGCTCGCCTTACAAAATTCCGAATATTTTGTTTAAGCTTTAAACCTTCATTTAACAAACGCAATTTGACCTATAAATGAGAATATCCTGTCCCCACAATAAACAATTTAGACTAGACATTACACAATTAACGTGTAACGCTTTCGGGCTTTTATGGCTTTTATGGCCACTGGTCACTAGTCCCTATCCCACCACACACCCGCCACTGTAACTCCTGTGCTCCAGGATCAACAGCGGCACGCACAGTAATGACACCGAGCAATGAAGCTCAGCGGATCTAAGGGGACCTAAATTTGTCATAATCCCGCAACGAAGTTAATCAGAAAGACAATATAAGGAGGAGTTGAAAAACAAAGAGTTGTTCACTTCCCTCCACAGCAAAGCTTGTGACAAAACATTGAGCTATGAGGTTTTACCCTCACATAAAAAAGAACTGCCACTGGTCACTAGTCACTACAAACTTACATTTTCCATTTTCGCGTCTACATACCAGAGGGTAGGCAGATATTACGGATCGACACAATATCCTGACATCCTATTCCTGTCTTTTGTACATCGATGCACCATGAATTGGCTTTGGTTAAGAGTACTGCTGCTTTGATTGACGGTGGTGGTACCGCTGGGAATAAATACATTTACGCTCAAATTCTAGTAGGTTAGGCAGGACTTACGTGTACCTGCCCTGTGGCAAGGGGGCGTTAGAATCCCACCACGGTATCCCCTGCCTGTCGTAAAAGGCGACTCATTGGGGCCCTTGGGGTCACTGGACGCGCTGCGGGGCAGTGCGTCTACATATGTGACCCCGAGAAGGGCGGCGGCACGGTGGCCTGTGTCCGTCGCGGGCGCCCAAAATAGAGGCGCCCAAATCAAGTAAGTGGAGGTGCAAAGGCGCCTAAAATCCAAGAAGTCCGAGACGCTTTCGTCTCGGAAGCGCACCGGGCGGCTGCGGCACTATTGTTGGCGCTTCTCGCCCACGCACCGTGGTCGCCCCACTTGGCGCGAAGATGGCCACCGGGGGGTTTTGGTCGGTATGCCGGCGTAAGGATTTGGTTAGGGACCCAGCTCGGCACTAACATCTGCGCGGACGTGACGCCCCGCGCGCCGGGCTGGAAGGCCGGTGACCCCGACATACGCTTCCTGCCCCCTCCCCCAGGGCTGGCGGGAAGTAGAGCCATAAACAGCTTTCCCCTCGAGAAAAAAAAAAAAAGGACTTACGAGTACCACATACTTCCTGGCATACTTTTCGTGTCTCGTCTGCATTTGCTTTAGTTATAGTATGCCCTTTTTGAAGGTCATTTGTTTGTTCAGGATACGTGTTATTCTTAGTATCATTGTCTCTCCGAAAAACGGCGTGAATCCTTTTATATTTCATTTCCTTTACTATTCACATACATAGACACGCCTGTATCAAGGGTAAGGCGCATTTTTGCATCTCTACTTCACCAAGTTTTTGAGTCCCACGTTTTTTTTTTCTTTTTTTTGAACTGGCACGGCAAAGTGACATTTTAGCAGTTACAAGTAACAGTTTTGCTATTTTTTCGGGCACATTTCCGGACTGCATTTTGCTGAGAATTATCTAGATCAAACCCAAATAACACTGCCAGACCCGGGCATCGAAGCTGTGACGAGACCACGAGGCAGTCATATGTCATGTGTAAAGTGAATATGGCGATTATGTTTGTAAATTAAACATCGTTGTGTTTTTCATTTTTGTGTGAAGTGGTACGAGTCAGCGACCCCGAACTGTCTCGTCCCGTTAAGCTGTTGCTGTGACCATCTGATATCGTCTCTAGTAGGTACGGCCAGAAGCTCTGGCTTGTACCAAAGACATATTATTATTCATATTTTAAATCGTGTTGTAACTCAAGTGAGAAGAAATTTTGCAATAAAAATTAATATAGGTAGGTACGCATATACTGCTAATACACATTGAAAAGCACAATAATGACTTTAAACGACAATAAAAATAACTCGACCCCACAGTAAGTTCCCGCCAAAAATCCCGACATCGTTCATGTCAACCAATAATTAACCAGCACCTGACAGTGCTGCCACAACAAAAATTATATCTGGCGTTTAATTAAAAAAATAAATTAATAATTTGTCTATAAACAAAAAACGAGCCAAAATTTCCCACCTGCCAGTAATTTCGCGAATTATGGCGGCGTTCGCGTGCAAACGTGCGGCATTCTACGTGATTGCGATAACCAGCCATTTTTAACTTTAATTTTTAAGTAATTGCCTAATTAGGTACTAGGAATTATTCATAAAAAGTAATAGTTATATTTTGACAAACTATTTAATAACAGCCGCGATGAAGTGATTCATCACTTGAATCGGAGCACTTTATCTTGGCATTTAAGATTGTTAAATATTTTTTTAATGCTTTCAACGAATTGCATAATGACGGGGTCTAAATGTCACTGCAATATCGTTAAATTAATAAAAAGTCAGAAGAAAAATAATTTTACATTAAGAAAACAAATACTTATTTAAGACTAATCATTGTAGTAGGTAGGTACCTAAAATATGTCAGTATTGTTGCTTATGTAGTTCGTAATTACGTGATGAAGATCTACTGCTACTCTACTAGCTACCATGACATTCAGCACGGAGAATATCTTTTCATCTGAAATGGATTTTTTCTACAGACTTTCCGACCCGGTTATTCAACACGGTTTACAGCCAAAATCAGCTGTCAGTATTGCTTTAAGTAACTGTCTAAATCTTCATTCTGTAAAGACAAAGCAATAAAATCATGGAAACAAAATTTGCATCCAATATTCCAATATTAATTAACATAATTGCAAACAAATGTTGAGAGTTTCATTAACGAAGTAAATTAACCGGTCAAAATTCGCTTGTTCATACCACTTTGATCTTTTAAATAAATGAACGTCCATTTATTTTACATATTATGATTTCACCGTAGCGGTATTTCTGTTAATATCCTTTTTACTTTCAAGTTTTACGAGTTGCATTCCATTACATATTGAGACATAAAAGCACTAAATAAAATCGTTATATAATGCTAAATCAGGACTCTTCAATGGAGTCTCTTTTAAAACGATTTGTTTAACAAGTGTAAATAATTAAGCTTTTTTCAAAACGCGCCCATTATTTTAATCTCAAATGTCAATCTAACATTTCAAAGACGTCTTAATACATAAAATTCGTAAACAAAACGCAAACTTGCACATACAAGTACATAAAATTACAAAAATCAAACACGCCTACCAACCTCAGGAAAATAAACAAACAAAAATTCAAATTTGGAACGCCGACGAACAAAAATCGTGTCCCCGTCCCTCGTACGCAGCTGCGCGGTGACCAAGGTCAGTGCCATTGTGCTTTGCGAGTGCATTGCCCAAAGGCTGCAAGCGAAAAATACACGCACACACACACAGCCGCGCCGCGTCGCACATACAAGAATTCGCGAGACGGTGTGAGTGCACTCCACACAAAAAGTATTCGAATTGCACCTCAATGACTAAGTTTGTGTAGACAGGTGACAATTTTTTATATTGTACCTATTTTTTTTCCGGTGAGTCAATTTTCATTATACGAAATTACATTAGTGTGATCATATATAATATACAAAACTAAATTATATTGGAATAGTAAAATTTACAGTAAAAAAAGTTTTGGCGATATATAGATCACATTACAAATTATCGCTCGAAGCATTGATAATAAAATTTCATGAATGTCTAATAAAAGCGTGGTAGCACCTGAGTACTCCTAACTAAATGGGATAATGAAAGGACGATCTTTCTCCGCGTAGCCTTGCGATCTTTCGACGTCTGTTCGTGAACCCGCCGCAGGATTTGCACTCAATCGTTGAATACATGCGCAGGTGTTTTATCGCAACTAATGCTATGGATAGGATGCAGAGAGCTGCTTTAGTATATTCACTTTCTAAGAAAGCCGCCGTTGTATGCTAAAAAGTGTTAGCGAAAATTATACGGGATCGCCGTGATGCCGGTTTGGTCGTTGCCAAAAGAACGGTTTGGTCCTGGGTCTTTCTGCATTTGGCAAAGTTGAGGTAAGGCTATTTGACTTATAACTGAATTTAACTGAATAAATAAATAACAAGTATGTGCCGTGCGATCTAGAGGTCCGGGGTTCGATTCCCGGGTCGGGCAACGTGTTATTGGGTTTTTCCATTAGGAAATTCTCAGTAACAGCACGGAGTCTGGAAATGTGCCCGAATAGGCAAAACGGCAATAGGCTCGCCCCCTATTACGTGGGACTGATACATACCTGGCGAAATGTGGGTGCAGTAATGCACCTCTGCCTACCCCTTCGAGGAATACAGGCGTGAGTTTATGTATGTATGTAATAAATAATTTCTTTATTTACACTTCATACAGTGATTGTAAAGGTGGACTTAATACCGAGAGCTTTCTCTGCCAGTGGAACCTAGTAATTAACCAACTGATTATCTTACCATTCCAGTGGTATATTGACGAATATATATATTATAGAGTGGTCAGCATTGAATAAAAAGGCTTTTCTTCATATCATTAAGCAAATTTATTTCTTTGTCGTTACCAAAATTATGGGAGAGTGTCCTATCTTCCTGAATGCAGTGTAAACCTTCCACAACTACTTACTCTTTGCGCGCCAAAAAAACGTATCAAGTACCCGAATTACATACACATACAAAGGCGCAAGTAAGTCAAGAGCAAGGGAGTAAGGTCATGGCTGCGCTTTCGGCGTTGATTCGGCTCTTTTCGGGTGTTTTCGGCGGCGTTCGGCTGCGCCCGCGCACCGTTCGTGATTGCATGTTGCGCGCGGGGATTTGTGCTTTCCGCGTGTACATTATGTACAACCGTTATTTATTATTATTTATTTATAATATTTATATTGTTAGCGTTCTGAATTGTTTAGGTGTATTAACATGGCTTAAGAACGAAAATTAAGTACATCTTTTATTGTCCGCATAATTATGGTTCTTTTTGATTTTTCTCAGACATGAGATTAATGATCTCAGGGCTAAGGCCAAGTGTAATATACTTACAGTTTTTTGTGATGGGAATGTTCCAATTGGTGGTCAAGTTTTTATTCAACACGAGAATAAAAAAACGTTATTCTTTTTTATGGTAGTTTAATTTTCTAATTGTCTGTAAATATTGACACTTATAAATCCACTAAATACTTTATATATTTATCATGTTAATAATATTACGTATTAAAATAAAGTAAAAATTGTGTGATTTCTTGTCGCATCTTTTCATTTATCCTAAATAAGTATATTGTATACATACATACATACATACATACATAATCTCACGCTTGTATTCCCCGAAGAGGTAGGCAGAGGTGCATTTCTGCACCCACGTTTCGCCAGGTATGTATCAGTCCCACGTAATAGGGGGCGAGCCTATTGCCGTTTTTCGGGAACAATTCCAGACTCCGTGCTGATACTGAGAATTTCCTAATGGAAAAACCCAATAACACTTTGCCCGACCCGGGAATCGAACCCAGGACCTCTAGGTCGCACGGCACATACTTGTACCGTGAGACCACGAGGCAGTCTATTGTATTCTAAACCAAAAACGAAATGGGAAATCGAAATGGGACATCTATTGTTAAAAAGTCTTTTTTTTGGTTGTAATGAAAACATTAAAAAAATACACTGATTCAGATGATTTTTTGGTATTAATTTATGTCATCTTATGAAGCGTCGTAGGCTGCTCTATTTATACAAAAGTGCGCTGGAGTTAAGAGAGGCCCAAACGCTAGTTGTGTCTACATAAAATAATTAACTTTTACTTTTATTTGCTTGTTAGTTAAAAACATGGGACATTATCGCAAGCTGTAAATAGCATTGCAATTTATGGTAGCAATTTACAAAATTTGCTCTTAATAAGTTAGTCATAATTATCTCTGTGTTAAAATATCAGTTTTGTTTCTTTCTTTGACTTTTGCGGAAGCGAAATTAACTTCAACATTTTTATTTTATTTTAGTGAGGCTACACTTACGTTATACTTACTGTAGTCGGGAAAGCGTAGAAAACAGTTTCGAACATCTGTACTCGCTTTTTGCAAACAATAAGCGACGATAGGCAACTGAGAATTGTCTGACTCGGGAACCTAACCCGGGTCCTCCAATCACACAACACATACTTATGTGAGGGATAGACGAGACAGCCTAATGGGTGTATTGTTATATCTAAATAAATATCCAAAAAAACATTTTTGACAATAATAAGAAAAACCTATTAAATCGTAATGTAAACAGGTGCATTAAAATTACGAATTGACATTTCTAGGGTTCCGTACCCAAAAGGTAAAACGGGACCCAATTACTAAGACTTCGCTGTCCCTCTGTCCGTCTGTCACCAGGCTGTATCTCATGAACCGTGATAGATAGACAGTTGAAATTTTGACAGGCGATGTATATCTGTAATAACAGCTATAACAGCAAATACTGGGGGGCTCCCATACAACAGACAATTTTTTTTGCTGTTTTTATAAATAATGGTACGAGACCCTTCATGCGCGACTATGACTCGCACTTGGCCGGTCTTTTAAATACGACCTTGCAGCCAAGTGGCCCACCGCCCGCGGCTATTCTGTCCGACAATTACCCATTTTGGTATGTTATTAGTGGTCGACATTATCTCGGTCCTTCCCCGCCATTGTCGATTCTTCTCCCACAATGCACGGGGCATTTGGCTGACGAGTGCTGTCAAATTAACATCAAGTTTTGTTTTGTTTATGCTTTGTTGTTGTATGTTATGTGACGAGTGACTGTTGGCGAATAATTAGCAAGAACTTATTTTTATGTTTATTTCTGCATGTAGGTATATGACGGATGTAGCTCGTCTAAATCTGAGTTTTTAATTGATAAAGGTTTTATGCTATCTTCATTTAGTTCTAAATAGCCGTATGACAATAGTTATCCGATCAATCCGTATTAGTTACTCGATCCCACGTGAAAAATATGCGTTATAAGATTTTTTCTGTCAGGAGAGTAAAATAAGGCAGATTGAGGAGAGTAAAAGTTTATAGACCTGAGTAGGATGTTTCTCCACAAATAGAGCAAAAGTAGAGTCGAAATGTTTATTCACAATTCATGTTTTTAGTTCATTTATTTTAAGTCTAACGTAGATGTTTTTAAGTTGTTTTAAACATTGGATAACTGGAAGTCTAAAATCACCGCCACTAAATTAGGAAGAGAGGGAAAAAATAGTAAAATGAGTACTCTAGCTGGTTTAGTGCGGTTTGCTACTGAGAATTTCCCAGTGGAAAAACCCTATAACACTTTTGGCCGATCTAGTAATTCAACCTGGGACCCCTAGATCGCATGGCACATACTTGTGCCGTGAGACCACGAGGAAGACAAAATTCACATTTTGTTTAGCAATCTAGCTTTACAGGCGAAAAAATAAACTAACTTGCGTACGTATCAGTTAGCATTATATCAGTATTTCAGAATTTCTATTCTCTTCACCGACGTATTCACTGTTATCTATAAAATGAACTAATAAAACCACCATTTTTATTCAAAGTAGGGTATTTATGTACGAACGCAAGCGATCGTCAAACACTACGTTCGCTGCAAGTCATTACCATTATTCTTAACGGAGCAATGCGTACTGTCTTTATAAAACAACGTATTTGTCAGGACTCGGCCCAAACAGCTTGATTAAAGGGTTTGGTTAATTTTGTATGCTTTTAAATGCGGTTTTTGGGACTTAAACCAGCTGTCTTGATTTGTCAAGTTCATTTCCTGTAAGGAACAAGTAGATTATAATTCGAATCCAATTCCATCATCCATCATCAGCCCATATACGTCCCACTGCTGGGCACGGGCCTACTCTACAACTGAGAGGGTTTAGGCCTTAGTCTACCACGGTGGCCTAGTGCGAGTTGGCGGACTACACACCTAAGAACTTTCTAAAAACTTTTAGGTGTCTAGGTTTAATCACGATGTTTTCCTTCAACGTTAAAGTGCGTGATAATTCTTTGTGAATGCACACATAACTGCGAAAAGTCAGAGGTGTGTGCCTGGGGTTTAAACCCGCGACTGTCGAGATTCTCGACCGCGCGCTTAGACCTCGAGGCCATCACGATTTAATCCAATTATTTAGTACTCAAGTATAAACCAAAATCCACACTTAGATATGTGATAAAAGTGTGTTTTTGGTAGTGCCTCTGGTAAATGAAGGCACTTGATTTTAAGGTCAGTGCGGTCCAATTAATAGAGCGCCGACTGGCGATATTAGTGTCTCTTTCAGTTGACCTAATTTGACGGCCTATTCGTATTATCAGTATTTTTTGTTTTGAGTGTGGAAATATCGAAAGACAATTGGCATTTGCTTTGTTGGTCAAGCGGGATAAGTATGCAATCGAAAGTACATGGGTTCGATTCCCGGGTCAGGAGTATAGAAGTGTGCCTAGTTAACGGCTATGGCCTTCTTTTGAGTCATAATTACTGTTGAAACGTGTAACTAAACACATCGCTGTCTACATTTTGTGAGTGTATACGCATTGTGGACTCAATTGTATCGGAACAGGAATCGAACCTGTGGCCTTTGGTTCTTTAGTATGCTTACTGCATCATAAAGTCAAACCATTATTAGTAAATTTAGAAGTAGCCAAACAATAAACTATAACAATTAAAACTTAAGGATTTAGTACCCAAGACCAATGTTTTGAGGAACTAAATGTTGTCGCCAGGATCGAACCTGTGTAATATGAGCGATTAAGATTTGCAGTGACTTTTCTTTTGGCGCCACGCCAAGGCTCACTAATGGAGCAGTATTTTGTTTTGTTTTTGTTAAAGATGCTGTTAATATCGTTAATATGTCGTATGTGGGGTGATTTTGTTTAAATAAAACAAATGAACATCAACAAATGAAAGAAATTTATTGTATACAGGTTTTTAAATATTTTCGCATTCTCACACCTGCCTAACCAGCCATCTCGTTAATATATTTAACGTAAGTTATAAACACCATATAGACACGGGACAATACACGTTGAAAAAAAAAACAGTTTTTTTTTCATTAAAAATTGTCCCATCCAAAGTTACAAAGTACGTAAGAAACAATTTTAATATATTATCTACAATTCCACAATGTCAAATCGGTCTCTTTCAAATCAACGTTACAGTCGCCTGGCGACTTCGTATCTTTTGGACGTTTTTAAAAATTTCCACATTTTTTTATTTCTCTCAACTTTCAAAAATTTCAGTCGAAACATTGTCGAAATTTTTCCCACACTAAAAATTTGACTAGATTTTTTTTAAATTACAATAATGTTTGGGCCAATTGTATTCGCCAATTGAACATTTTGGGCCGGAGCCGCGCGCGGCCGACCAAACATCACTTGATTTACTGAGGAAATGAAAAATAGATATATAGCTTTATTTTTATATAAAGTGTAATAAAAAATAATCATTAATGAGTCGCTTTAATCAAAGCGAATTCAATCAATGACATTTAAACAATTGTAATAAAAAACTAAAGGAACAAAATAACAAAAAAAATATAAAGGCGAGTGAGGGTATATTGAAAAAAAATATTTCATATAAACTTGTACTCAATAATTAAATAACAATATTTATAATTTGATCTCATTAGCTCTTTCCGCAGTTTATATATTATTTAAAATGAAATGTGAGCGTTTTACAATAAATCGATAACATTTCTACTCTTGCGCATTGGTCCTTCGCCTGTCGGCTCGCTAGTGTCGGATGAGGAGATCGTGAGGCCAATGGGAGCGGCACAAAACACATCTACTCGTAAACGAAGTGGCGTCCCCCAGCAATGTGATGTTACTCAGTGCTACCTCGCTAGTCGCTAGTCGCCAGTCGCGAGTCGCGAGTCGCTCGAGCGTTCAATTTACTCGTATATATTACATTTTAAAACATTTTCTAGTCCAATCAACACCGTACCGTTTCATAAACATAACATTATATTTAATATGTCTAAAATTAAATGCTTCGTGTTGTACATATTCTTTTTATACTTAAACAAAATAATGTGGCGACGCGCGCCGCCACTTGATCCTTTAAGAACGTCCGTTATACTATTACACCTTTCCACGATAATTCTACATGTCAATAATAATAAGTCCAATTATTGTAATAATAGTACAATAATTATTCAAAATTAATCTTCTAGAAAATACATACGAGATGTAAAAAGGGAAACAATAAGTGACAATAAACGTGAATCTTACATTTATAGAAACATAATTCCGTTACCCGCGCGCGCGCACTGGACTCGCCGTGTCTCGTCGAGTACAAAATAACTGGAACATACTGGACGCGTTGTCGACACACGCGACACAGTGCGCGCGGGTGGAAAACGCGCATACACAGTTAGGTACAGTCACACAAACAAACAACTTGTGTTCAAAATGCTTAGAAATAAGATCTGGCAATGTCTTTTACGAGTTCCCCGCGAAATCCCAGCTCGACTGACACGTCTCCATTTAAATTCAAAATTCGAACTACACGATTCGACGGTCGAATTTTAAAAATTCAAAAAGAGAACGGCGCGTTCGTCTCCGATGGAACATGGAGCGCGCGCGCTGGCTGTATGCCCTTAGTTCCCTCGCGTCTCGCGGATTGCTATATTATCATTTGTTTAATTAAAAATGCAACACTCTTCCGTTGTCTTTTTGTTCCTAGACCGATCGAGGACCGTTCAAGACTCTAACCTAATCCTTACGGAGAATTTATTATATTTACGAAAAAAAATTAACAAAATATTAAAGAATTACTACCGGCTACCTATTAATTGAAAAATTACACTACAGTATCAACTAAAATGCTTAAACTATGGAAAAAAATGATTGAACAATATACAATAAAAATGATTCACTAATAAAACAGCGATGTCGCAGTGGGCCGGGCCAGTGTTTTCAAAGTTCACGTTCAGCTGACATATTAAATTTCATCGTTGAAGTGAAACTCCATTGTTACTATTGAGGTATTTGAAAAGAGAGAGATTTTTGTTTTTATTTTATAGTGGACTTTGACAACACTCGCCTTGAAGCTCGACTTAAAATAATCAACACACCCCGGTGTTGCTTTGGAATTAACTGTAGGCGCGTAGAATGTTGATTATTTTAAATTTGTGGTGCGTCGCTGTAAATAACATGTTAAGTGTTAAGGCGGCGTATACCATTTGTACAGACCGAGCGAGTGTGAGCCACGTCGCCATTTTCTACTACATATCAGTCGCGAACTCTCTTTGTGTCCCGGGAATAGGGAACCCCATACGCTTTCACATAAAACAATGACATGTTTAACATCTCAATATAATTAATATATAGGGTTATTTAAAATAAAGCCACTTAAAATTAACTAACGTTACAAAATAAGATTAAACAACATAATGATTTGTTCCCGATGCAAAAAAATATTTATATTATAATTAAAAAAATCTAGTAACATTCTAAACGGAATGTTGATTATTATCTAAATTCTCTTTGCAAATTGTCCCATCCTATTTCTGTACAAACTTACACAAAATAACTTTTTTAAGCTATCAACAAATGTCAGGCATAACACACATGTCCGTGTACGTATTTATTAAAGAACTTGTTCGATTAAAGAAAATCATTTTGTCGAATCAATTCAAAAAGCGGGTCTGGTAGGTATAGTAACAAAAACAAGGAAAAAATAATAAACCCATTTTTTAAATTTACTTTTTTCGAAAAACATCGAAATGCGGTCTGGTAGTGTATGAACTAATAAAATAATTCAAATTTGTATTTTTTTTCGAATAAATTCGAAATGCGGTCTGGTAGGGTTGTCAACACGACGGTAAATATTTTATTCAATGTATAAAAAGTACTCAATGAGATAAATGCACGTAACGTTTTTTTAGATTTTTTTAAAACACTAAACGCTAAAAATACGTCGAAAATTATGCACAGAGAGAAACAAAGGTGAAAGTATGCTATCGACTAGTAAATTTTGAATATAAAAATGTTGTATTTTTTTCAATAACAGAGAATGCATTCGACATCTCGGCACTGGGGATATGTATTTTGATTTGGATATTGATTGTTTATAATAATCGGTCCGCGGGTAAATAGTATGCAATGCATGTCGAAACGTCGAGTCCACACTCCAACAGTCCTATTTTGCACATCCGTGGTCTCCGAAGAAAATGCACGATGTTTAACTTGTATATAATATAATTATGTATATATTTAGTTACATACATAATACAAAGATTTGTTAATTTCCATGAGGCGCACATTTACACATAACTTACAATAAGTGTCGTATGATAATTTTATATCCAATAGTTTTACCTACATTTATTCTGGGAGAGCGTATACATTTTTCCATCTCGTACTTCATTAATATACTTTTGATTGAACACCAAAAAATTTCACAAATTTGAAGATATCATTTAGTAAATTTTTTTTGAGGATTTTTGGGCTAATTATATTTTTTAAAGTCGACAAGAATATAATAATGATTATCCACATTTTTGTATAGTCGATAAAACATTTAAAACTTGGACCATGAAAAATAAGAATATATCTTCTTAAGATACAATAATAGTACATAAAATATATAAGTTCACTAGATGTATTTAATGTACGTACGTGTGTATATAAATGATGGGGGACCGCGCGGGCCCCCGCGGGTCGTCACTCAAACCGCACTCGTAATACCTAAATATCACATTCAGTAATATGGAAATCCACGTGTTAGCTTACACACAGTTTAAATTACCATTATTTTATACAAAATAATAATTGCACATAAGTCCGAGCGTGGTCGCGCGCGCCGACCTCGCACGGCCGGAGACCGGAGGCGCGCCCGCCTCTACAACTAGTGCCTTTTGCCTTCATCTCTCGATACAAAAAGACAGTACCACAACCGCACTACCCGCCATTAGCGCTAATAATTTCATTCAATATATTACCTATCTAATTATAAAAACACTGCACAAAATCTGCAATAGTTCACTTAAAAATCGATAACATTTACACTCATAGCTAGCTTTATCATTAATTTGTTGCAATGTTTTTTTTAACTTTTTAGTTAATTAAAAATTACTTTAAATAGTTAATTTTATAACATTAACTTTTGGTTGTCTTTTACTTAAAAAAACAAGGTCGAACGTCGAGGCTCTCCGGTTTAACGTGAGTTTTGGACAACCCTAGCGTCGTTTGTGACGCCCAGCGTGGTTCTATTTTTAAATTTTGGAATCGATACCATGTAAAGATTCTGTTTTTCAATTTCGTATATTATTCAAATACACTTTTGAAATGGTTTGCATCGAAAACGCCAAATTATATTTAACCGATTGATTTTACAAATAGCGTTAAAAAATTGTCGTCTTCTATGAGACCAGCACTGAGCGTCGCAAACGGACGCAGCCGACACCGTCATGGGATACTAAACACTACTATATTGTGATATTGCATTAGTAAAGCTGTGATATATTGAACTGGTTGTGACTTTTAGGTAACTATTGTGATATTTGGTGATACATGTGTGTGTGTGTGTGTGTCTGTGTGTATGTGGGCGCGCAGCTCACTGGGAGCTGGCGCGCGGAAGCTGAAAATGAATCTGGGCTCTGAGAGTATGGTGCGTGTGTAAGGTGGAGATAACGCGGGAACGAAGGAAATGAAGCCGGCGGAACTGGGATCGTGTCGGTTTATTGTCTGTAGGTGAGTGTACGCGGTGAGTACACGGAATGTACTTTACATTATATTATCACATAGAGCGAGGAGATCGGAACGTCTCGCGTTCAGTACCCAACGTGCGTGAGTGCAGTCGGCTTGCGGGCGGGCGGGGGCACTAGATGCGGTCGGGGGGCGCGGCGGGCGGCGCGGGGGGCGCGGGCGGCGACAGCGGCGCGGGCGCGGGGGGCGTCGGCGTGCCGTTGCGCGGGCGCAGCTTGTCGGCGCGCAGCCGCTGCACCGCCTCGCGCATCTCGGCCGCCAGCTGGTGGTCGGAGCTGTCGATGCGCGGGCGGCGCGCGGGCGGCTCGTCGGGCTCGGCCGCCAGGCGCCGCAGCAGGCTGGGCGCCTCGCCGGGCGGCGCGCGCGTCTCCGTCAGCCGCTGCAGCAGCGCCGCGCCCGGCCGCTCCAGGCTCGAGCGGATGATGCCCTCGAGGAACGAGCCGTTGGTGGGCGGCGGCGCCTCGTCGCGCAGCCGCCGCATCATGTGCGACGCGTACAGGTCGGGCGCGGGCGGCGGCGCGAACCCGCCCGCCGGCCAGAACGGGTAGCCGGGGGGGTAGCCGGGCGTCTCGGGGCCGTTCAGCCCGTTCGAGAACGGCTTCGACGGCGGCTTCGGCGGCGGAGGCTTCGGCGGCTGCGGCTTGGTCTCCTGCGGCGGCTTGGGCTCGCGCTTCCGCGGCCGCATGAGGTGGCGCTCCTTCACCTTGTACTCGAGCGTGGAGTGCGGCACGCCGTAGTAGGAGCCGGCGCGGTGCACGGACATCTCGCCGCGCTGCACCGCCTTCACCGCCTCCACGAGGCTGTCTCTGTCGTAGTTGCGGTACTTGCCGCGCTTGGGCCGCGTGCCCTTGCCGCCGGCGGCGGGCTGGCCGTTGTTGTTGGCGGTCGCCTTGGAGTTGCTCGGCATCGCGTAGTTGCGCTGGTTGTCGGGCTGCGACTTGATGACGGACACGTGCCTGGCGTCGGGGTGGCGCAGGAAGGGCAAGTCCTGCTGGTGCGCGCGGTCGAGCGGCTGCTGGAACTTCTGGCTGATGCTCTTGGCGATGACGTCGTTGAGCGAGGTGAAGATGTGCTGCGAGGCGGGCGGGTCGGCGTACACGGCGGGCAGCAGCAGCGTGGGCGAGGGCTGCAGCGGCTGCGGCGGCGCGAGCAGCGGCGTGACGGGCGCGATGGGCGCGGGCGCGGCGGCCGGCGAGGGACTCTTGTCGTCGGGCGGCGGGAAGGTGGGGATCTTGAGGATGACGGAGGGCGGCGAGTCGGCGCGCTCGGGCTCGCTGTCGGGCTCGGAGTCGGGCGGCTCCACGGGCCCGAACTTGGTGACCTTGTTGCGCAGCGTGGAGCGCGGGATGCCGTAGAGCGCGGCGGCGCGGCGCGTGCCCAGCCGCCCCGTCTGGATGTCGCGCAGCGCCAGCTGCAGCTCGTCCTCCGTGTACGTGCGCCGCACCGCGCTGTTCGACATCGGCGACGCGCTCTCCGGACACGCGCGCTTCAACCTGACACAAAACAAACGTCACGGTCATGGTCATATTAATTGCATAAAAATATAACAATTTATACTGAACCTTAAGGATTCATGCAACATTGTTTCGTCTCAATTAAACACTATTGGATTGTCGTTTAAAGAGCCTAGCGACATTTTTATCCAGGATGATAAAGTGCAAACAATGTAGTGCAACTATATCGTGAGTCACATTGTTGCATTTTTCACCATTCAGGTCAACATCACGGCAAACACGACAATCGCTCAACACCAAACATTTCGAAAGCGTATTTAATTCTAGATAAGGAATTATTTGCGTGCGCCAGATAACGGCCGTGGACGCGTCTTTACAACGTGCTTATATTTGTAAAAAGCAATTCTACAGCATTTTATTAAAGTTCACAATTGAGCGAGTTCGATTGTCGTCTTCGATTTCATCTTTGAAGTTGTTGTTTTTGGTCGTCGGTGGCGAGTTGTTTTGTGCTGTAAGGCTGCTGCTTAGGGTCGGCATCTGGTCGCGGGCGCGGGCTCGATCTGCGAGGATGCAAGGTCGATGCACCGCCAGTCTATCGGAGCATTTTTATTTGTTTTGGCCGAGTCGTGCGACCCACATCTCGACGGACCGAATGAATTTATTCTGATATCGATTGGCCATTGTGTATAATATCGGAGACATTGACTTCTTTATGGCGACGCACACGGGTTGACTGGCTTTACGTTAACGGCCGGATCTAATACTGTCTAGTTGTGTGTTTGTGATATGTATCTCACTGAGTCAAGAACAACAGGGCAGAAAACCATTTGTGTGGCGTATTGCGGCACTTAAACCTAACTAATAAATATCTACTATGAAACTATTGAAACGACTTGAGAAAGGTGGCGGCTAGCGGATGGATAGGGACTGCTCAAGACCGGGATCGTTGGCGCCTACTTGGGGAGGCCTTCGTTCAACAGTGGACGGCGATAGGCTGAGAATATATGAAACTATTAAGTTTATCTTCCAGTACTTGGCACTGTTATACCACCCTGTTACCACCGAGACAAATGTTTGTGTGATCTACAAATATTTGTTTCGGTGTTTGTGAGACCGAAATGTCTCCCGTAGATTCTGATACCCACGACACAAGACTTGTATCTTAGTGTGGGGTCAGAACTATGTATGTGACTGTTGGGTGTGTTTATTTATTTACAAACAAAATGGCATTCATTATGCTCCAGTGTACTGGACAGAAGAGTTGATCATGAACCAAGAACTACTCTCAGATTCTCTTGTGGTTTCTACATTCAACACACGGCTGTTACGGGTCAGAAGTATTTTGACCGAATGGTGTATTATTCTGATGTGATTGTAATAAAGTATAAAGGAAGAGTCACGCAGAGTCACCACAAACAGGGAAAACATTGTCAAGTCGAAACGGTTTCTCGAAACAGCGCAGCCGGCCTTATCTAATCGTAAAAGTGCAACAAACGAGAATTTCGACATAAACTGCAGTATATTAAGATAATTTCACAATGATTCAGTTCAAATAGCCGGTGTTGTCCTGCGCGATAAAGGGAGCACTTCTTTTGCAATTCGTCATTACGGTGCATTGACGCGCCAGTCGCAACGATATGAGGTCTTTGACTCGCGCACTAAGGACGCTATTTAGAAACGTGTGATTTTATGTCTCCGATAAAAATGTTTGCACAGATAATCTATTTAAGCAGAAACACTAATAAAGTAATGACGTCATCGGTTAAAACACCTTGCCATATGTTTCATTTCCTTTCTTGGGGTTGCAACACAATTGTCCCGGATAGTGATCTTCGTTTGTCTCGTTGTTGGTTCAGTACGCTGGTATGATACTTCATCATCCATCCATCAGCCAATGGAGGTCCTCTGCTGGACATAGGCCTCTCGTAATGACTTCCACAGGGACCTGTTGGAAGCAGCCTGCAACCAGCGACGTCCCGCAACCTTTACTAGGTGGTCCGACCATCTTGTCGGAGGACGTCCGACGCTGCGCTTTCCGGTACGTGGCCTCCACTCGAGAACTTTTTGGCCCCATCGGCCATCAGTTCTCGGTATGATAGTATCATGAAAACTAGTCTTCACTAGCTTAAAACTGACGGAGAAGGATAATACCATGATGTCTTCTAAGAGATATTCAAAAGATTCCCAGAAGTATTTTAATTCTACAGAACGCACACTAGATTATACGTTAATTAAGCTTTAGCACCTATACCTATGTATACAGGGTGTATTGAGACCGTGATTGGAAACTAAGGCAGGTAATGCTAAGGTCATTACAAATACCCTGTCGTTAAAAAAATAATTCTTAACGCTAGAGGGTTTGTAATGGCCTTAGCTTTACCTGCCTTAGTTTCCGATCATGGTCTGAATACACCCTGTATACAAAAGGCCGGCAAACATCTATTGCGCTATGTACATTTTGGAGGCCTGCATCTAGCAACCAAATGTCTTTACTACAGTTCTTCTGCCTACGTTTTGTCTGGATTTCGTAAACCTTCCGATGCGTGATCGTCACTTGAAAACTTCTCTGTTTTTCTTTTCTGCTTTAGAAGTAGGAAAGGATGGAAAGATACCCTCTTCAGAACAAATTGATATAGTAACGCTCAAGTTTTTTGTAAACAGATCCAAAAAGCTATATGCGATTCGGTTACCATCGGAGAATTCCGGAAAGTTCCATAGCACTCAATACCCTGGCACCATGAAGGCATCGTGTGTCAAAAGTTCGTCGACCTGCGTGGCCGATCAGTTTAGTTTTCATAGTTTTACGAGTGCGTTCACATTACTATTGTTTTTGTAATCTGAGTTGGCACTAGGAAGTGCTATTATGTGAACCGTCCGTTGCGAATGTTCACCTTGTCGTGGACGCTCCGAATGGACGCAGGAATTTATGGTTCACCTAAGCTTGTTGCCGGGTTGCTACTGGGTTCGACGGTATGACGGCCAATAGTGGTTATATGGTATACGGTTCATCTGATGGTGTGTGATTGTGATGCAGAAACCTCATGTTATAAAAGGATAAAAGTATGATTTTGGCCTTTCATAATATAAATTTTCTTTCCCAGAACTGTTAATTATGAGCGAAATAATAAAAATTGTTATAATGCATAATAATTCCTTACTCATTAACTGAGTTAAATTTTATTAAATGAATACACTGTGTTATTAATTTGTTTATCGATATGGACTATTAGGAACTAAGATGCATTAGGCTCAAAAAACTTAAAACGTAGGTAAACAAATATTTTTACCACTTATACATAATGTACAGAGATTGAAATAGCGGCCTATTGTTTCTCAATCTAGTTTTTATAATCAAAAGCTGCATAAAGGGCTGAAACTTGTGAAAGCAAACCTATCGCTACCTATTTATTTTTCTCGAAAAGGTCTAATATCGAACACACGACCTCTAATTTTTCAGTCAGCTCACCATTGCGTCACGACCGTATGTCTTGATGGTCTCGAGGTTTAGGCACGCGGTCGAGAATCTCGACGGTCGCGGGTTCAAACCCCAGGCACACACCTCTGACTTTTCAATGTTGTGTGTAATGTGTATTCACAAAGAATTATCACGCACTTTAACGGTGAAGTAAAACATCGTGGCCCCACACTAGGATACAAGTCCTGTGTCGTGGGTATCAGAAACTACGAAATTTCGGTCGCACAAAAACCCACACCTGAAACAAATATTTGTGGACCACTCAAACATTTGTCTCGGTGCGGTGTCTATTGCAAATTGACTATACGCATTAGAACATGGCTGAAAGTGTGTGTACAATTGTCCAATGATATTAGCATAGTATTGATGGCACTAAGGCCGAGCCATTGAGGCCAATGGTTTAGCACTTAATCCCATTTAGCAGTACCACTTGAGATAATTGTGTTTATAAAAGTATATTAATCAGCTTTTAGCTAAACAGATATAGCTCATCGTTTTTATGTCATGTATTCTACATTCATCATCATCAGCCCATATACGTCCCACTGCTGGGCACAGGCCTCCTCTACAATTGAGAGGGTTTAGGCCTTAGTCCACCACGCTCGCCTAGTGCGGGTTGGCGGACTACACACCTAACAAATCCCTAAGAACTTTTAGGTGTGCAGTTTTCCTCACGATGTTTTCCTTCACCGTTAGGGTATGTGATAACTCGTGGTGAATACGTGACACATAACTTCGAAAAATCAGAGGCGTGTGCCTGGGGTTTGAACCCGCGGCTGTCGAGATTCTCGACCGCGCGCTTGAACCTCGCGGCCATCATCATCAGCCCATATACGTTCCACTGCTGGGCACGGGTCTCCTCTACAACGGAGAGGGTCGCGGCCATCACTACTAATGAATATACATATGGTGTTGTTTGATTACCTGTTGTCGAGGAGCTTGGAGTCCGGCGGCGGCGTGCCGCTGGTGCTGGAGGTGGACTTGGCGCTGAGGTCGAGCGGCTGCTCCGCCGGGCTGGGGGACGACAGCCCCGCCGCCTTGTCGCCGCCCTCGCTTAGCCTGCCACACAAACAACCAGCTCACACTTTGCTATCAAACACATTTTCCTGGATTTTTTTATAAGAACTTTCTGATTATTGCTAACTAGGGCTCTTCGCCTGGGTGCAATTCTATAAGAAAAAATAGTTTATGTTATGACACAGGCCTCGGGAAAGGTCTTGCGGTCCCATTTATGTCCATACCAAAAATCAACCTAATCGCTTCATTAGACGTGAAAGCGTAACGTACAAAGTAACTTTGGTATAATTTTTTTAAAGGGCATATCTATAGCCATTTAAATTGATTTAATGATATTTTATTTTATCGAATACGATTAATTATCCATAAAGATACATATCTTAATTTAAAATTAACAGTATAAAAATTGAATATAAAACAAAGGGATCTTTAACATACTCGATCAGATAAGTTCGAACGCAATATAAAAATAAAGATATAATATCAAATGACGGATATACCAGTTTTATGACAAACTGAGCCAAGAGTGCTGAAAGTTATATGGGGAATAATTATATGAATAAGACACTTTAATTTATTAATTTATGAATAAATAATAAATAGTTTTTCGTATTATTTTGCATTGTAATATGCTTTGATTTTCCTGTGATTAACTTTCTAACGGAAATAATAATAGTCACTAGAATACTTGTGTTGTGACACGAACTTGCATATAATTATATCAAACTATCCGTCTCTCAAATACACAGTGGCGGTGTTAAACTTGGCATATGAGTGTCAGTTACTATTGTCAAACCGAAAATATCGCTTGACACATTGAGGCAGCTTTCCGGAATAACGAATGAAATTAGGAGACTTTTCTTCAAGGTATATGCATCAAATGAATTTTACATATCTAATTCCGATAAAAATATTTAAGAGTGTTCAAAAGTAGATTATTTTTTTTCTAATAGAAATTAATCAAGTTCTCTTAACTCAAATTCGCAATTAAAAAGTTATGCAACAATATTTCAGCCATATTTCCTAATACAAAAAGCGTACACATTCTAGAAAGACACACAAAAATGACGAGTGCAACATCACAAAAACAGTTTTGCCTAACTTTTACGTACACAAATATGAGAACTCAGACGGCGTGTTGAAAATCTCTTTTATCGCGTTGCATGTAAAATTTTCGACACAAAACAGCACATCAGGTGCAAGTATTACCTCAACAACATCCACGGATAATAGCACGTGCAATAGTACAAACTGGTGTGCAGTGGCAGACACATTGTTCGAAACTAACTTACGACTGGCGAAATGCGCGCTGAATGTTCAGCGTCGGACTGCGAAATTCGGTGCTCGCCACACATTTATATAAAAAAAACTTTTATTGACTACGCGTTGGGTTATTCTGTACAACCATGCTAGGCGATATTTTACACAGTAATTTCGATAATAATGGCAGTATATTTTATGACAAACTCGGCGATTGTGAGTGAGCAAACTCGTCAGGTCTCTAAAGCTTATGGTTTTTGGAACAAATTGGGTATTATTTATTAATTGGCCACTAGAAAATGATCCTTCTAGCAACTGATTGTGCAGAGCATTTCAGATAGAAACAATAGTTAGTTACTTAGTATAGTTGACACAATTATACTCGTCTGCTTGGAATCTGGTGGAATTTGCTCAAATGGCAAGTGGGAGTAAACTATGTAAGGCACCATGTAAAACAAGCAGTATCTGTCTAGATAACATAACGATAGGACGTTCCGAAAAAAATATAGGGAGACAAACATTAATCTTTCTACGGTCATGATTATGCCATAGCCCATAAAGAAACGCGGAGATAAACTCTAAATATAAAATTAGAATAGCTCTGTTTCTTTGAAATTAAAATAATATTTCAACATCCATTATGTTTTCTTACACGCCAGTTGAATTATGTTAAATTGATCAGTTGTCATTTACACAGGTGGCGAGTGGTGAGCATCGCGAAGCTGGCGCAGAGGCACTCACAACGACTCCACTCTTGTACGAATTTGCATAATTCACACATTTCGAACAAGACAAACATCCGAAACAATATATAATAATTGTAAAAGTAAATTCAAATAAGCCTTAATCAAGTCTTAAGGGGAACGCGGAATTGTCAATAAGTGTTGCAAACACAAATGTTTTTTTTATTATCAGCCTACACACGCACAACTGTTGGCTAAGGATGGATTCGTGGAGCAGTGTGGTAGAACGCAATGGAATATAAAAAGGGTCGGTTTTTGAGTCGGGATAAATATTTGAGTGATTTAATAACATCACAATAATCATCTTCATCATCTTCTTGTCCTGTTCCCAATTCTATTTAGGGTCCGCGCAGTATCTTTTATCCTTCCAAACATCCCTATCAGCCGTCATGTCTCCATCCATGTCTTTTTTGGCCTTCCTCTACTTGTCCATCCTTCAACTTTACTCACCATAATATATCTTGATAGAAAATTGATACTTTCAGCCTCTCATGGTACAAAGCAGTGGCGGGACTTCCATAGAAGCCCAAAATAGTAAAACGTTAATTGTGTTATGTCTAGTTTATATTTGCTTATTATGGGGACTTTATTTAACAAATTGCTGTAGTTAAATAAAGATTTAAAGCTTAAAAATTATTATTTAGAATTTTAAAAGGCTAACTGGGCTTCTGGGCTTCTATGGAAGTACCGCCACTGGTACAAAGGTAGCTTATTTTTCAAATGACCCACAACGAGGGTCAATGAACAAATAATGAATAATCGGTGTTACATGGAAACCTTGCTTGTTATTGAAATTTTATCAAATGTATTTTTATGAAAATGTATTTGTTGTTGATTAATTTATTTGAATTTAGTGCATGATAGGTAGCTTTGTTTTGGGTGTACGGTCAGTCGAAACAATAGCTGGTGATTCAATAAAACTTCAAAACTACAAATATCGCGGAAACATCAAACAATGCATAGCTTAGGTACTGTTCTGGGCCAGGAACCTTACCTACTTAAAAAGTCGATGCATTTAATTCACCAAATCGCATTAATGCAATGTAATGAGCTAAAGTTCTCAAGAATTTCTAAAGTGTGTAGTCCGCCAACCCGCACTAGGCCAGCGCGGTGGAGTAAGGCCTAAACCCTCTCAGTTGTAGAGGAGGCCCGTGCCCAGCAGTGGGACGTATATGGGCTGATGATGATGAATGAGGTAACACTTATCTCCTCTCAGCTCTAAAGCAAGCCCGTGTAGCCAATTTCTAAATAGAATTATAAAAAGTCACCTATTACAAAAAAATACCCGAAATCCTCGATATTTATACTAAAATGAATGAAACTTTTTCGCGACTTAAAGTCAAAGTACCTATAACAGTTTTTTTTATATTGTTTTTTTTTATCCAGAAACCATAGGAGTAAAATTATTGTTTATTATTAAAAAAAACTGAAGTGCGTTTCCCCTGTTTTTTTATACATTTTCATTTTCCTCCATACTTCATTGTGGAGTAAAGGCAGATGAAGCCGGGGGGCAGACATTAGTTCTCGACACAATTTGACCTATATATCGTTCGAATGTTTTTGGTACGTCCTTTCGACCTGTTTGTGAGCATTCAATGTATTTATACACTTCTGCAAACAGAGCGCACCATGTGTCAATTTCTCATTGTTCTAAATGAAAAACTATTGTCTTATAATTTGTTAACTGTTCAAATAGTATAAATTTTAACGCGCTGGATTGTGTTCGCTTTGTAGGTCAGTGTTGGATTCTGTGGTATGTTGGTTCGAATTTTTATGGCAATTCTTTAGGTAGATGATAAAGGGAACGGCTATTTTTTGTTATGTTCGAATGAGAAGGCTGATTTAACTATATGCTTGCTTTCAGTGCAGATATTAATAAGTTATTATTATCAAAATAAGATGTAATTTTTCGCCTTTAAGCTTGCCAGTGATCCACACAACCATGTTGCCTTCCGGGTTTAGTCTGTGTATATTCGGTAACAAACCGTCATAACTATATGTTACTAGACATAGTCCTAATTATTTTTACTAAACTTTATACTACCTAAACGATACTGCACCTATCGCCAGAAAACATAAATACATTACATAACAAATAGATTGGTTGAGGCATCGGCGCGCAGTCGTGCTTTGTAACGAGTTATTCGAGCAGACAAGCGTTTTAATACATTTAGCCACAACAACAATAGCGCATTATTCCCGCAGAAGGCTGTTCCAGAATGTCTTCAGTTATTTTCAAGTTACGCTTACCGTCTCAATAGTAATGAATGAGGACGCGTCGCGCGGGCAGGTGACATGCGCTATGCCGCGCCCGATTCTATACCGATATGCTAATGGAAACTAGCCCTTTACACCTGGACCGTTAAAACCCTTATTTATTTGACAACGACACGTCATGTAGTTTTTGCTGTTATTACTTGACGATTAAGATCTGTTCTAGAAACATTCGCGTCTTATGGATAGTGCGGTTGAGTGCAAAAACTTGTGTTTGCCGCATTTCATGCTTATTATTGGCCAGTTAGGAGTTGTAGGACATTTGGTATTACCATTTGAATTACTTCATCAAGTGATAAATGTTCATTTTACACCTTTGCTATTATAAGTTTTTTTGTATTGTCCGTAAGCAATTACGGTGTAATGGCATTGCTTTTATACTTCCCCAATGAATATTTAATGATTTTTTTAAACAAACAACATAAATTCTCTACATAGAATTCATTGACGTGTTTATTAAATTATTACTGCATATAAATGTGTTAATTTTAATGCTTGTTTGTATTGGCAATGTATGCTAGCAATGTGATAAACTTTGTTTCCATATATTTATGGCACCTGTGAATGAGTGTTAAAGGCTACATTATAAAATGCCTATAAATGTCAATAGGTATATCATTAACGCACTCATAGAAGATCTAGTATGAGAACTAGACTTATTCTATTACTTCTACACACTAATTTGCATGCATCCTAAATTTATGACAGCAGATTCCAAATTCACAAATGTTGACAGTCTACAACTCCTAACGTGTCCAGTTCCATAGACTTCAATATCGTAACAATACCGTAGCGTTACCGATTCCTCGTCGTCGGCATGAGCGCCGTTTATATAAACGAAAACTGTCTCAATGGGTATCGACGGTGACGTGCCGTGTTGGCCTCACAAAAGGCGCGCCGTGATGGCATTGTGCGCCGCAACTTGTTCGCTCGCGCGACGTGTGTGCGCTTTGTATAGCAAATATTGGCGTTTGATGCATTTTATTTAGTCGCTCAACGTTTTTGAGGTATAGTTGCACGTTTATAAGCGCTGTAACTGACATGGAAGTGGCTCGCTCTAAACTGGGTTATGTATGATTGACAATTAGCTGAAGTTTTAGTACTTCATGTAGGTACACACTGAATCCTGTATCGCCGACGAGTTAGATAGAAGTCTATTTCAGCACCAACATTTTGTCAGGTGTATTTTAAAATCCCTTCGTAATATGGGCCAAGCCTACTGCCAGTTTTCACTCAAATTTCCAGACTCCACGCGGTTGCTGTGACATTGCGTTCTTCTGACGCGGAAATCAAAAGAAGCATTTAAATGGATAATTTAGTCATTGAAAAGTTTGTATTAAATTTTGAATAATTTTTATTTCACTCGTCCGATGAAACCACAACACTCACAGCTATTCACTCAAACCTATAGATATAGGAGGGAGACGCTACAGTAAACAATATAAAGTAGAACGATACAATGATTCTTTAACTGAATATAGACAGGCTGGTCTCAGAACGCACATTACGTGAGTACCTAACTATGGTAAGTTTTGTACTTAAATAGTTGCTCAGGCGGATACAAATATCCTGACACCACTAATTTAGATGATAAGTATTTCAATGTCCATGAAACTACATGACATTAAAAACTATAATGAAAAATATATTATAATGTTATTGTGTGTTACTGAAAGAGTTACTTGCGCCGATTTTTCAACATAGCTACTCGGATTCAGGCATGTAAAATAATATATCAAAAAGATATATTTTTTTTTAGATTAATAAAAAAATAATCCTTTGTCAATATGGATAAGCGGCTTATATTATTATAAGATATTTTTACTCTAACTACATTAGTGCACATTTGGCGAGTATCGCGATGACGCGCTGAACCATTAAAGGCGTCGTAGCGGCATTGTGTGGCTCTACCTGTCTATACTATTTTACTCACGAATAGTCGGTATATTCCATGTATCTTAAAGACACAGCATTTATTACGTAACTGGTTCGCTAGTGTTAAAGTATATTATATATCAAATAACTTAATTAAAAATACCACCGAAACACTACAAAATCAACGTTAAAACAAATATGTAGGTCTAATTTTTATAGTTTTCGCTTAAATGTACCAAATTGTAAAATTAAGCTTAATGTTTTGGACGTGGAAAAGGCAGATAAACCTATTAACAAACGAACAAAGTCCTTGTCACCATAACAGATTTAATAAAAAAAATATTGATAAATTTCAACTTCAAAGTATTATATAGGTATTGATGGTTGTCACGATTCGCGCTAGATGGCAGTGCGCATTACAATTATACAATCTGTTTTGCTTCTCTCAACGATTACAACACTATGAAGTTTTAGATTCTTGGGTGTTACTTAGATGTTAGATATCAGCCTTGATAACGTCATTCTATCGTAAAAAAAATAATAGTGGATCGAGAAATGCTTTGTTTGCCCAACTTTGAACTATTTCGTGCAAAGTAATAGGAATTGTGCCCGAAAAACGGCAATAGGCTCGCCCCCTATTACGTGGGACTGATACATACCTGGCGAAATGTGGGTGCAGAAATGCACCTCTGCCTACCCCTTCGGGGAATACAGGCGTGAGTTTATGTATGTATGTATGTATGTAATAGGACTCCACAGATCAAGACAAGGAATCCAGTATTGATTATAATACATTGCTGAAATCTTCTTTATTCTCTGTAAATTTAGGAAATGGATTTGTGAAGTTGGTTTTGTCAGTGTGGCACAACATCAGAAAGTGAATGTAATGAGATGCAGGCGGCGAAATGTAGCGGAACAGGGGATTGTCGGCGGCGCATCCGGCGCGATCGAGAGACGATTGCTAGATGCGGGATGCGGCGGATGTCGCCACCTACCAACAACACTGCTTCAGCCTTAAACCATTATTTTGCTAATATATACCAGATGGACTAGGTAAGACCGAAGGACCTCGCTCTAAAAGTATTGTGGCTGATGATGCCATGGCTACTTATCTCAGAAGATACAGGTAAATTGTTACAGTTAAAATTCGTAAGCTGTTCGCATGTTATAGGAAAAAAATTAAGGTCATTTCTAAAATTCGGATCTGGGTACCGTACCTGTGATCTATTAATCAACGTTTCAAAAGTTAAAAGTCTTATACATCCATACATACATAACCTCACGCCTGTATTCCCCAAAGTGGTAGGCAGAGGTGCATCTCTGCACCCACAATTCGCCAGGGGCGAGCCTATTGCCGTTTTTCGAGCACATTTCCTTACACCAGCAGTAGCAGACTGAGAATTTCTTAACGGAAAACCCAAAAACACTTTGCCCGACCCGGGAATCGAACCTAGGGCCTTTAGATCTCATGGCACTTACTTTTGCCGCGAGACCACGAGGCAGTCTTAAAAGTCTTATATTCATTATAAATAGTAAAGAATGGGTAAGTAATTATCTAATATAAAAATGAGTTAGATTTTTTTGTCAACCAATTTTCATGAATTCGGCTACAGAGATAGTTGTGAACCTGAAGACGGTTATAATTTTCTTATTAGAAAGGATTTCCATAATAATTTTTGTTTTTTATTACATTGGCTGTTAAAATCAATATTGACGGTAGAATCCACGAGCAAAGACTAGTCAATAGAAACAACAAAAAGGTATTCGTGTAATGTGTTACAATTTCTATCGCAACAAAGGCGTCAGAATGTGACATAACTCGTAACAGTTACTGACCTAGTGCGAGACAATGCCGCAAAGGACACTATTCAATAACAAATACGTGGGCTTCTCTTACCGCGCGACGCGAAGGAGTGCCTCCGACAATTATGCGATTTGTATTAAAATTTATTACTAGCTGAATTAATTACTGGTTGTTTTCTTAACCCACAGTCCGGCAACCCGCACTACGCCAGCGTGGCGGACTAAGGCCTAAACCCTCTCAGTTGTAGACGAGGCCCGTGCCCAGCAGTGGGACGTATATGAGCTGCTGATGATGTTTTCTTAAATATGTAAGGCAAAAAAAACTGCATTGCTATTAGGGAATGTAAAATATTCGTGCATTTAAAACAGCAACAGTTGCTATGTTACTATGATAAAGATTAAACGCAATATATAGTTTATTTGATAGCAATTTATTATTATAAGTCCCCTAACCCAAATCAATATGTGGGTCATTTCTCAATTGTCAAATGTAGCATTAAGATTTAAGTTTTTTGTTATAAAATCCGATCAAACGTTCAGAAAATGACACAAAAACTGTAGCATGCCAATTGTGCATTAAAACCTGATGATATGCAATATAGCTTCTGCATTAACTAAACCAATGAAGCAATTGTCATTCCCACTAATATATTCAAAAGTATTGCTCTAACCGTACTTAGAAACTGTACCCCAGTTTCAAAATTACCGGTAAACTCCACTTCCATGGAACCCCAACAGCCCAGTTTCCCTTAAAAACTTCGGAATAATTAATCTTTACGCTTTAAATCCTTATTTAACAAAAACAATTTGACATATAAATGAGAATACCTATACTGAATTACTGACCCAAAATAAACAATTATAAACATTATTACATTATAATTAACGTGTAACGCTTATGCTTATGAAGCAGTGATGGCCTCGAGGTTTAGGCGCGCGGTCGAGAATTTCGGCGGTCGCAGGTTCAAACCCCAGGCACACACCACTGACTTTTCGAAGTTATGTGTGTATTCACAATGAATTATCACTTGCTTTAACGGTGAAGGAAACATCGTGATAAAACCTGCACACCTAAAAGTTCTAAGGAATTTCTTAGGTGTGTAGTCCGCCAACCCGCACTAGGCCAGCGTGGTGGACTAAGGCCTAAACCCTCTCAGTTGTAGAGGAGGCCCGTGCCCAGCAGTGGGACGCATTTGGGCTGATGATGAACGCTTATGGGCTTCTATTGAAGTACCGCCACTGGTAAACTCATCTGCAGATATGTATACATGTTCTCTTAATCAATGACTTATATTTTGTGATGTGCCGTTCCTAAGGCGACAAGATTCTACATCGAATAAGTGCGTAACACGTCCTTGCGTACGATCAAAACACCAGTGTATTTACATACAGTTCCTGCACAAGTCGGGTGACATCAAGTTACCTAACCGTGCAAGGCCGCGCGGCCTAGGATCTATGCGCCGACTGCATTACTCTTTAACGCTGTATTGAATGGCGCCGCTCTAATGGCATTGAAACAAAGTTTAAGGCGAAATATCTGAAGGCACTTTCAATGTGGCGGTTAAGGATTCTGGTGTTTTGCGAAACGGCTGGCTTAGGCGCGTTTGCGGGTTGGACTTTACACGCAGAAAGCATAGCGATGGGTAAAAATAGGCACACTATGAAAATAACTTCGAAAAGGTAACTTAGTCTAAAAGAAGACTATTTGGTGTGTTATTTTGATAGTATGTAAGTATGAGGTAACTGCAAATCATATGCATTTTGATAATTTGAAGATATTGGACGACGAAGGTAAAGAAACGACGCGACGGTAAGTGCCAAGAGGAAAGCTAAGGAATTTTTGAGTCTAAGACTTTTATTATGCATTGAAAAGACGGTAGAGAGGCTCTACCACTTGGTAAATATTTATTATTTATCCAAATTAAATAAGCTTTAGTAATAATAACTCCCTGTAATAGTGAAGGAAGGGGAGAAAACTTGCTTGTCTGGGACTGTTATTTGTGTTTCCCTTTAGAAAAATAATAATGAAATGAATGGTATTAACAAGTCAACCTCGGCATGGTAGACTTATGCCTGATCCTGGTCTGGGCCTAGCTTATGTAGGTTGTAGTAGTACAGATAGCTTGTTAATAAGTTTCAAATAAGTTAAAGACCTATTGAATTCAGTCTCATAGCGAAAGCGATATGGAGACTAGGGTTCGTTCCCCAGGTTACGTAAACTTAAATTACCCAATAGCTGTACGGAGTTTTGAGATGTGACCTATAAACGGTAATAGGTTCGCGGTCTATTATGGATCTGAAATACTGATGCAGAAACGTGGTGTGAAATAAACACCTGTGCATCCCGATGCAGTATGAGACAACGGAATCATTAAGATCTAAGGACTTGTATCTAAATAGATACAAATATGTGCCGTGTGATCTAAAGGTTTTAATCCCGGTTCAGACTAAGTATTAATGTTTTTTTTAATTAGGAAATTATCAGAAGCAGGCTTGCATCCTACACAAAGCCTTATCGTACACAATTATCAAAATCAAAGTCAAATTATCTTTATTCAAATAGACTTTTACAAGTTCTTTTGAATCGTCAATTTTAAGCTATTACAAACTAAACTATTGCCGTCGAAACGTGAATACATCTTCTTCTTCCTGAATACATCTCTGCCTATAGCCTTTGATGGTACATTCACAAGAGATATGATGTATGGAATTGTATCTAAATAGGTTCGTATCAAGGCTTCCAGTTATAGCAAGCCGCTGGCGCCTTCCTATTACAATATCAATCGTCAGTATGAGAATGTTATAACAGATGCGCCGTAACACACAAACCAACGCACATATTCTATATTCCCGTCACGTTCCAAGGGTATTTATTTACGGACGGCCGTACAATATAAATAATCGGTGTTTTCTGCGTGTACTTCCGCTAATGATCATAGACAAAACTGTGTTTATATTGTCTTGTTAGAGGTTTAAATACAAGCTCCTTTTTCATTTTTTTAGTGGGTAAGAGTAAATATTCGTTAGCTTACTCAGAGGTAGTAAAATATCATCATCACCATCAGCCGATATATGTACGTCACGCTGGACACGGGCCTCCTCTACATATGAGAGGGTTTAGGCCTTAGTCCACCACGCTGACCTAGTGCGGGTTGGCGGGCAGATATCTCATTTGATTCAAAGGAATAAGAGCGCCTTACAATTACCGAAACGGTACATGACAAATTTGTATGCGTTACCTGTCAGTGTGATGCCGCTGCTGCGCCAGCCTCTGTATCATCCAGGCCTGGGTGAGCGGGGCCGGCACCAGCCCGGTGCCCAGCGCCGCCAGCGCCGCCAACATCTGCTGGAACTGCACACACATCTCCGTGTACGCCTGCTACCATCACTCACATGCATAACTATACACACGCCGACACTATTTATACACGACACACTTTCAAATATAAACATGTTTTTTTTTTTCATGGAAAAAGGAGGCAATGTGTCCTGTTGTGTCGTGGGTAGGGAACTTATGGAGATTTTTCGTCTCTTAAATGACTTGACTTGGTTGTGGACCATAATATATTCGTCTCGATGCGGGTATTCACTTTTTTGGAAAACTAAACCCGCATACAGAAAAGTCGAGGCCTGGATGTTAGAAACTATGAGAGACGTATAAACTGGCAAAAAAACAAGTGAATGTTAATAATATAAACATTTGTTACAGAGCGGGGATTGAACCCGCGACCTACTGCCAATTGGTAAAGTCAGTGATTTTAATATGTCTACACCCCAAAATAGCTTTTGAGGCTAAGTTAATGGTATAGGAGTTTTAAGGCTTAATATTAACAATCGGTTTAATAAGTTCTTTCAAACTTGTGCAAAGGATTATCTCCCTTAGCACTTCATTACTCTTTATAAGAAACTAAAAAAGGACATAAAGATTGTCGATACTTTTTCTAGGCGGCACTGTACTTTGTAAACTCACGCCTGTATTTCCCGAAGGGGTAGGCAGAGGTGCATTTCTGCACCCACATTTCGCCAGGTATGTATCAGTCACACGTAATAGGGGGCGAGCCTATTGCCGTTTTTCGGGCATATTTCCAGACTCCGTGCTGTTATTGAGAATTTCCTAAAGTTCATATTTTTTTATAAAGTGTAGATAATGTGATGTTGATCTAAAAAACAACTCATATTAAACTAAGATTACTTTTGAGATTTAGAGATAGCATCTGAGAATAATATTAAATAAGAACATATAAAATATTCCGTATTATACTCTTAGGCGAGTTTGTCTTAATTTTTTAAGATTAGTATGTTGTGATCTTAAAATAAATATTTTCTTGTTCCATTCTAAAATGTTAGGTTATATAATGTTTTTGCCAATATTATGTTCAATATAATCACCTATAAAAATCTTGTCGACGTAATTTAGAGCAATTAAATGCTGGTTCAATTTGAACGATAATTCTTTAAAAATGTTTTCAATTATCTCTAAGTGGAGTTAAGAAAATAACAACCTACTAAAAACATATCCACAGATTACCCACCATTTCGTTTATTCTGTACACTGTTAAAATAAACGACTATTATTTATTAACACACTACTTATTATTTTTTGTTATTCATACACTCGTATTTTTTACCAAAAAACATATTAAAAAAATACGCACATCTGTCACATTTGCCGCCAAAACTACATGTCAATATTTTAGCGCTCTGTTGTTTCTTTTTAATTTTTCTCATGCGAACTTTTTAATTATTATTTTTAATGAATCCTTAAAGTTGGCCAGTCGCTGTTTCCTCATTTGGGCCGCTTGTTTGTTTACTCGTGACATTTTATTAAAAAGTCATTACTATAAAATTAAAACTGATATCATTGTATTAATAAGCGGCAGTTTTAATTACTTCATTTTACTTATCTTTAAAATTCTTAATGAATATTTTACGCGTATATAATTACCAAAACTAATTATTTTTGCCTCATGTATGGGAGCGTGTGCGGTTTTATTTGTTTTTGTTCATCATTATATTTAAATGTTATTGCATTGTTAACACTATTTATAGCTGTATCATCAGCGAGTTTCAGACTTTACGGACATCCTAGATCCTGCCGGTCAGATTCTTCTATATCGTCATCATTAAATTTTGACTGCGTGTTACAGTATTGTAGGCAAATTTTCACAAATTCTAAGGCTACCTAATTTATATAGCTATTCTCCTCCTTCGTTATTTTCTTAATTATCTAATGATAATAATCTTAGGAATGCTATCTTTTTCGAAAAGATTTGATGGTCGCGTTGATTTTCTAAGTGTACTTATTATCACTAGTTCTTGTTCGGCGGCGTCGTATTATTACATGAAAATGTTTAATCTAGATTCCTTCTTTAGTTATAGAACATAAAATTGTAATCTAAATATATTTCACGTTTTTATTGACAATAAAACAGGTGTTCCCAAAAATAGCTTTATTTAACTTCACTCTGTATCAAAAACCGTCTTAATTCTTATAAATTTTTATCGGTAACTTAAACTGCAATAAAAAAGTCATAACTAAAATAATGTTTGCGTTGTAGACGGAATGTAAGAGGATTTCCTTCAGTGACGTCAGTTCTGCGAAATAATTTGGTAAAGGCTGCACCTTGAACCACCTTATTTCTCTTCCTCAATTTTAAAACCTATGACCTCGGTCTTTATAATAGTTTTTCATGAACTTATCCGGGTGTGTTAACGGGTCTATATACTCAGCTCATTGATATAATTTGAAGAACATTTAAAATATTCGATAAACTAACAATAGGAAATTTAAAATAAGGCGAATAAGGTTAAGCGTACACTTAATATAAAAATGACTGGCAATTTTTTTTACAGTACAAGTAATTGAAAATCTTGATTGATGTGTGTTTATACATACGTAATTTTATTAAAGCTTAGTATACGACTATTAATATTCCTCTTTTATCTTTACTAATCTTAACTTTGCATAGAATACACCACTTTTTTAACCTTAAGTATCTTATCTGTGTTATTTTCATTGTAGTTTTTCTGTAATTACAGTAGTATCCGTTTTGTAGCTAAAACAAGCTTTGGAATCTTATACTATCCGCCTATCTTTTGGAATTTAGCAGTACCTACAGCCTCCAGCTAGCCAGTTAATTGTTAACAAAATATAAGGCGACAGGATTGATTCTCTGACCTATTGTGATAATAATGTTAGTACGACTGAACATTTTCTACACTTCTATCTTCTTAGGAAAATAATCTATCTGTATCTTTCGATTTGTCTTGATGATAACAGTGCCGTCCAAAAAGTATCAACTAGGTAGTTAAGCAAGTGTGTGGTAGTTACCTGCGCAATGGTCTGCGGGTTCTGCGCCTGCAGCTGCAGCAGGTGTTGCAGCAGGGGAGGCGCCGCGGCAGGGCTCTTCGCCCCCGACACCGAACTGCTGTCTGACTCTGACGCTGGACTCTGCAAGAGAAAACCAGATTAGTTTCAACTATCATACTATCATGGACTCAGAAAATAGCATAAATGCGTGCCATATCGCCAGTATCTGGTAGTGTTATCGAGTATTTCTTTTGGGAAATTCACAGTAGCTCTAGTCTGGTAATGTACCCGAAAAACGTCCCTGTTAGACAAGACTTAAAATTAGCGAAACATACATAGGTAAAATGCACGTCTTCCTCTTTGCGAAAAAGGCGTGTGTGTATGTTCGTACGTCATGCAACACCGTAAGAAAATCTGCACGAAAAAGTTGTCGTGGACACTCGGAAAAGACCTCCTTAGTTGTAGGAAAGGCGTGTGCAATAGTAAGACATGCTATATGGGCTGATGTTTTGATAAAATACTTAATTGAACAGCATTAGTGTAATGGTCTAACTTTTATATTGAAGAAGAGGCCTTTGTCCAACAGTATATGGATCAAATAGTACATTGTAGGCCTTTAAGCTTTGGTAAAGTGCCCATATCCACATCCTATAGTAAATACTCGTATTGCATTGACCAAAAGGAGTTACGATAACGGTTGTCTTAGTAAAAATATTCTACAACTAAGGTAAACGGTTTTTACAAATTTATTCAAGCGGTCTAGTTTCAAAATATTATTATATAACTAATCAAGAATGCCACAACATAAAATTTTATGAAGCCTGTATAAAAAGCGATTGATTTGTGTCAAAATATAAGTAAAATATGGCTATTACGAGGCCATTCGAATTGGTTATATGATTTACGATTTGGGTTAACGTTAAAGGTACTGCGGGTATTATAAAATCCGTGACAAGTTTTAACGTTTAGAGCTAAATATATTATGGGCTAAATGTTATTACAGCTCCAAGGTTTTATTTATTGACGTAATATCCCTCTGTTATATAAAATGGGATACTGACCCTGATATTTGATGTTTATTTATTATTTCACGTTGTGTTATTTATGGTTTTGTACAAACAAAGTTTCGTGTAATTGTTTCGAAGGTCTGTCAAAATTCATCAACCTAAGCTTATAGAACCCAAACAGTTAGAAGAAGAGAGAGGGAGACACAGAGATTCAACAGATTAATGGTATAGGTTATAATGATTGCTTGCAAATGTTATGGCTACCGTCGGACGACCTAGTTAAGGTCGCGGGACGTCACTGGATGCAGGCTGCTTCCAACAGGTCCCTGTGGAAGTTATTGGGAGAGGCCTATGTCCAGCAGTGGACCTCTTTCGGCTGATGGATCGGAAATGTTATGGGTTGTGCGTTGGTGACCACGAAGCTGTGTGGACTAACTTAGTATAGTAAAGGAATCACTTTGATTCTCCATGATTTTCTATCTTTAGAAAGCATCATTACCACGCTTATGAAATTGTCATGGTGCATCGATCCAGGAAGAAATATTTGGAAATATTTATAATGAATGTGTTGTTTATACTATAATTGGGTAAGAAAACATTGCACACCATTATAGTATGAAGTCGTCCTATCATCTATTTTTGTATAATCTAATTATAAATTTCGTTTTAAAGCGGCTACAACTAAGATACCTCATATCGAAAAAGTTCGATACCCAGGCTCAGTGATCATCCTTTCTTGCTTTTCGCAATCTCTATATAACGACCTAGCAATTAAATTTCTTGTTCTATTTATCTAGTCAGGAAAATAACTTTTTCGAAAAAAATCCTTGCAACTAGCAATAAAAACAAGGTGTCTCCATCACTAATCGTTACGAAAACATGACATTTGAATCATTTGCGTCACCTTATAAAGTAATTGTGCACAATTGTCCCGCCGAAGGCCGACGCTTCGTTAAGATGTCCGACAGTTTTCCGCGCAGCATTTACTTTAACATTAATTACTATTGATTAACAAGGAAACTTCAAATTATATTTTTCATTCAATGAACACTTCTGCAAAGGGATTTTTATTTCCGTAGAACAGAATAATTTCTAAATAAGGAAGAAAGGTTTTTTAATAGCTGCACTTTTTTTAAATTAGTAGAATTGTCACAATGTACACAATTTTATAATTAATGCGATAAAAAATGTTAAAAATTGCGCAATAAAATTATTGTTTAAGTTTTTCTTTATTCCTATAAAGGAAATTAAAATATTTAAGGCCTAATGATTTCCTGGCATGGGTTTTCTGACAAAAATCTTAAAATTATGGAGAATAATTTTTTTTAATGTCATCCTAATGGTAATGCCAGCAACGATTACCAGTGGACCTCGTAGAAGAGAGCAGTGCTCAGTGCGAAAATGTTTATACAGGGTTGATATTACACAAGAAAATTACTATGTTATAGTCATCAAGACAATCGTCTATTCCTTGATATTACAGTATTGTAAACATGGAAAAGTATATGAATAAAAAAGAGTTTCTCTAAACGTAGTTTAGTCAGGGATCACTTTATTTTTTAATATCATCATCAGCCCATATACATCCCACTGCTTGGCACGAGCCTCCTCAGCAACTGAGAGGATTTTAGACCTTAGTCCAACACGCTGGTCTAGTGCGGGTTTGGCGGACTATGCACCTAACAAATCCCTAAGAACTTTTAGATGTGCAGGTTTCCTCATGATGTTTTTCTTTATCGTTAAAGTACATACATACATAAACTCACGCCTGTATTCCCCGAAGAGGTAGGCAGAGGTGCATTTCTGCACCCACATTTCGCCAAGTATGTATCAGTCCCACGTACCTAATAGGGGGCGAGCCTATTGCCGTTTTTCGGGCACATTACCAGACTCCGTGCTGTTAATGAGAATTTCCCAATGGAAAAACCCAATAACACTTTGCCCGACCCGGGAATCGAACCCAGGACCTCTAGAACTCACGGCACATACTTGTACCGCGAGACCACGAGGCAGTTCGTTCGTTAAAGTACCTACTTGATAATTCATTGTGAATCATCATCATCAGCCGAAAGACGTCCACTGCTGGACTTAGGCCTCCCCCAAATTCATGGTGAATACACACATATTTTTTAATATAGATGTCGTCAAATTACCCCACTGGTTCTTTGTAACTACGGTAAGTTCTAAATAGACTATTTCTTGGCAATAAGCGAAGTATTTTTCTCTCTAAGACGGCAAATTTTATAGAATTTTCGTATCGAACGAACCGAATGCACTCAGAACGTTTAAATCTAGTTTGCTTATACTTTGTTTGTTTGTTACTATAGCAGATTTTACATTTGATATACGATGGTTGCTATCCTATTGAATTCTATAAAACCATTTAACGTTCGTGCGAATATTCACGTATACAGCCGAAATTTAGCACAAATTCAATACTTGGGTCGCCGTTTACAATCCTTGTACTAAATATTTAAATTTAGACATTTACAAATGTACGCTTAGTTGCCTTTGTAATGGACAAAGACACACTTATCCATCTTAAGGCCTCGATAAAACTTGTTTATGAAACTCATGTTTTGAGTTTCCTGAGTATTGAATAGAAAATTAGCGGTTTTGGTGGTAATATAATATCTTGTAACTTGTAAGGGTTGTTGGATAAAATAATTTTGAATAACGCAAGCAATGCACTCTAGATAACAAGGGTTGCCTAGATTGTTTAGAGGCAATGTAGTGCCAAATACAAATGTGATAAATTTCTTCGGAATTTACGTTAGGTACAACTAATATCGCTTCTTCAGGTGGGACGCGGGTATCCGTAGTTGAAATAATTCAGCTTAATCCACCAAGTTGTTTATGCAAGCTGTAATTGTTTTAGAATTCATACATACATAAACTCACGCCTGTATTACCTGAAGGGGAAGGCAGAGGTGCATTTCTGCACCCACATTTCGCCAGGTATGTATCAGTACCACGTAATAGGGGGCGAGCTATTGCCGTTTTTCGGGCACATTTCCAGACTCCGTGCTGTTACCGAGAATTTCCTAATGGAAAAACCCAATAAACACTTTGCCCGACCCGGGAATCGAACCCAGGACCTCTAGATCGCACGGCACATATTTGTACCGCAAGATTACGAGTCAGTTTTAGAATTCGTGCTTTGGTGTTTTTCTAATGGCTAATCTATAATAAAAGGTCCGTCGGTAAACCAATCTCAACGCCCATAGTATCTCTAATGCTAAAGCGGAGAAGTCAGTTTTAACAAACAAAACTATGGGAATGATCATAGCATTCGGTTAACCACAGTTGCACTGGACCAATCAGCAAAAATACGTCACGTGATGAAACCAGATATAAGTCTTGAAGAAACGATTATCCTGTAATGGATGGATACCGGTTCATGGATTAAGCTCTCATGTCTTTCATAATAACTCTATTAAGACTGTAGTAAAATGATCGCAAATAAAATGACATCAATTCCGCACGCAAATCAAGTACTTTATGACCATTATTAGCTCTAATAACAAACATATAAATTCATATGACAAGCATACAGATGTCTATGGTTTTGTATTGAGTTCTAATTGTTCTAAACATTATAAAGCCCTAGTCCAGCAGGGGCCAAAACGCTAACTCAGATAGTGTTGAACATCTCCGAAGAATCTCCAAAGCTACAAATATTAGCTTCAATCCTGAACTCGCTGTCTCTAGTTTCTCAAGATTTTGAGCAATAATTTACTCAGCCTGTTAGTTGGCCGAGTGGAGGCAAAGTTTACAACGAAGTACATAAGGCGTGTGCAGTGCGGGCGGCGGGGCGGCGGGGCGGCGGGGCGCGGGGCCACTCGTTTTCACCTTGAGGTTTCGCTAATCGCGTCCACCTTGAATATTAACTAACGGATTGTTTAGCCACAGCACACATCATCTCAGCACGAGTCCGACACACGTACACATACCCACAAACATGTAACTCAAGCAAAAACATCCATTATGAGAAGCGAACTGCCTGCAACACATTTATTTATGAGACTTAGAAAACTTTTAATAAAGTACATATAGCTCAAAAATATTCCTTTTTATTCTGGGATCGTAAAATTATTAAAAAAACATATTTTTACTTAAAGAAATTGATGTAAGTAAGGATATTAAAAAAATACCAACAAACAACGTAAAGAATATGTCACTGCATCGACGCTCTGTTTTATTTTAATCAGGTAGGTCAGTATAATAATTTAATTATAACAATGCGAATGTTTTCTTCCAATGACAAACATACATATTTTGTTCGAGTTGAATTAATGACGAACAAGTAATCAGCTCTTTGTGCTCCTATCAGAGTGACTGAATATCAAATTTTTGTTTATAAGTTATTTTCGCACGAAATATTTTTTTATAAACTAGAATATCAAAATTACTAATTATTATAGGCGCCTGATTGATGGTACTGCGTTCGCCAAATAGAGTAAGAAGCGTTTAAGTTTCTCGACACAGTGATACAGGTCCACTGAGATGCCTCTTCACACTAAGCTAAATGGAGCCTTGGGACCTGACGGAAGGTACAATTTGAAAACTTTTTAATTCAAGTGATGGTAGTGACCACGATGCTGTGGCTGCAACGGCCCACACGAATAAAGCATAAGTAAATTATATCCGTGTAATTTATAACTACATGTTGTTGTATCTTACAATGTTAGTAGAAGCCCTCATATATCATGTAGGGTAGACCGAGGCGAATCGGATCAATTTTTTTTTGAGGATATGAAAAACATAGTTAAGTGTATTATAAGTGACTTTTATTGACGAATTGGCAATCAGTAACTTTCTAGCTATACAATAAACATTTAAAAACTTAAATTATTCAAAAATTCTACAAAATGTCATCTAAAAACTTGAAAGACAAAAATATCCGATTCGCCCCAAATCTCGGGGCGAATGGGATCATACATAGTATATAAGTAAATTAAAATTTTCTTAATACTATATGCTTTGGAATCATTAACAAAATTAAAATAATAAGAAATAGGATAGGGTGTTAATTGTTAACACATAAATCACATTATATTACGGCCTTATTTCTCTCCCATCCATCAACACATTTTCTGTTCACACCATTCTTTGCATGCATCGAATCGAATCCTCTGATGGTGGATGAATGAATATTTCTGAGCAGTAAATGCAATGCTAATCTCTCTGTTTGGAACCCATGATTTTTATTCCAGGCGTTCTTTTATTCTTCTTAATTTTTTTGGGGTTCTGCGAATTCATATGCATATTTACGGTCCGCCTTGGGTGTAATTCCGAAGCCACGATTCGCTAAGTGCAGTAATCCGTAAATGATAAAATCTTACAGTATTCTCATCTAAGGCCGCCTGTCCACCACGTGTCTTGGTAGCACCTCTGGAGAGCGTGACTCTTCTATGTAAGCTTGTATAAATGGCAATTCATAAAGCTCAGTAGCTCGGCGGAAAGCTTATTCTTTGGTCAGGACTTTATTTGCGACTTCTCTCATATTTTCTTGGGACCATTCTCCCTCATTTTTCTTTCTTTTGTACATGCGAACCATCTACAATGAAATAATAATGCAAAATTAACCACAAATTTAAAATAAATAATTTTATAAAAGTGTTTTCATTCTCCCCAACGACGTGATCCGAATAGCCCCATATTAAACACTTATGAAATAAATATTTTATAAATTAACCTTTAATATTGTGCTTAAAAACTAACATGTTTTCTAAAAGAGACACCTTTCTAAATAATGTAGGCCATCTAATTCAAAGTAGTAACACAAAACCTTAGAATGACACAAAGAAATGGTAAGTACGTACCTTAGATAGGCGCCGAAATTGTAACGCGCACTAACACCTGACTCACTGGCGAGCAGCGCTGAGATCATTATACTAGTCGAAACCAAACACTGCCGATGGCTAAAGATGCGTGGGGGGAGGGGTTCATAAGACGCCAGTCATTTGTGTTCCTTGGTAACGCGTTATTGAAAATTTTAACGGATTTCTAATTTTGATCCGATTCGCCCCTTGATCCGATTCGCCTCGGTCTACCCTATAATTCATAATTCTATAATAAGCTATTCAACCCACACCCACGTCGACATTAACAAATGTGAGTGTCTAGTCCGCAACGAATTTGGAATTTGATTATAAAAATCATAAACGAATTTAAGTTACTTTATTCGGATGTAATTTAAGAAACTTTGTGTTTTTGGGCATATTTTTCGGATGGATTCAATGATAGGGCTTGTCAGGACCCATAAGGGTGCTTGAATTATTGACAAAACTTTAGTGACTGTTGAATATTAATATCGGGTACGGAAATCATATTTTGGCAGCGTTTTAAAATCTGTAAACTTGTATTACAGGACAAAGAGTACCGAACTGGAGACTCACGAGAGCCTGACTTCAATTCGCAGAGAAGGCCATGGTTGATATGGCATCGGACGTTCAGAAACCTGTATTTCTAAGATTTTTCTACAAGCAAGGATGTCAGAATCAAGGCTCTGCTAAAAACGAGGCCCGTGCCGCTAAATGGTCGTGAGAGACAACGAATTAACAATTTGTTCGCGCAATTTTTCATCAAAGAATAATAATTGCATTATTTATTATGTACGTCGTTTAATGTTTAATTATAGAACATGAATCTCTTCAACTGGCCAATTAATATGTGGAATGCGGGCAATTAGAACTAAATTGAGCGGTAAACCCGCCATCTGATTCGTTTCAAACGGTCTAACGAGATGGGCTGCCAGCCTTGTCGCCTGGGATGCCAACGCGTTGATTTTATTATTACCATACCGATACAAGGTAATGGTAGATTTAATTTTGTATAAATTACTTTGAGTGAAATGTAAGGTCGGCGCCTATGAATATTCCAATGCGGTCGATCGTTTGTTTACGGCAGTTTCTTTGACATATTTTTAACATCCGAGCTAGTTTGGGTAAATAAAAATAAAAAAATATTTTTAATGCATCTCACGTCTGTGAGTGCAGATTTTTTTAAGGGCGGACTCAGTCGACTTACTGTGGTTTTTCAAGCGCCCTCAAGAGAACCTACTTCGAGAAACATCGCTTTATTATATACACAGATCTTATTTAAATATTTTTAACTTTTTTTTCTTGCTTGGCATGGGTCTTCTACACGGTTTTGCAAGGTTAGGCCTTAGTTTACTGCTTTTTTCTATTGCTGGTTGTCTTATTTCCCACTGACACAGCAAAAAGCCCACATCATCACTAGGAAGTGTTATGGGATGTTTATGCCAAGAAGTGAAGATATAAAACATTATATTATTGTTTTAAAAATATCTCGAAACCATTTGCTAAATAAAAAAATTTGAAGAGCATTTAACATGTGTAAATAAATAGTAAAATCATATTGGAAATATTCTTCTCATAAAAACAAAGATTTGGACATCCCACGAGCAAGATTGACACAGGTAGAATAAAATCGTGACTGTTCCAGATCTTATAATATTTATTTATTTAGCTTCATAATGTAGTGTTTCTAGACGGCCGCAGTGCCAGAGACATTTTCTGCCAGTCTATTTGTTTACGTAGAGAAGAGATAAAATAGGTTTAATAAGAAATTATCATGGATACAAATAACTTAATATATAACCTATGTGCTTCCTATTATATAATTATTTAATCATATTAAAAAATATATTGGTAGTAGATAGTGTCATACAAAAAATAAATAAAAATATACATTTACATATTTTGCACAATGTTAGGTAGTTAATTTAAAAAAAAAAAACTTTTAAAGTAAAAACGCTAAAATGTAATAAAATAGTGCATTGATGCATTTTATTGAGACATTTTAAAGAAAAACGTGTCAGTAATTTCTTTACAATTTGTTGTAATTGCTACAAACTGTTTTTCTACATTTTAAGACCCAAATTCCGGTTTTTATTGTCGTTAGCTACTGCAACTATCGCTAATGAAGGGCATAATTACGGGAACATAAAATGTCAGACAATTATGTAGCAATATACCGGACATATAAATTTGTAACGTCTTTTTTTAATTTCACTCATCACCGAGCTAACTGCGCCGATAAACACCATTTAAAAGAATATTTGAACTTGGAACGCTAACATACATAACTTTTTTCTAATAGCAAACACCAATTACGGACACAGTCTACTAATACATCAAGTACGGTGATGACAAGCCGCGCCGAACAGCTGCTCCCATTATCCGAAATCGGAAAAAAATACTGGCAACATAATTTGCCGCTCGCCAAATGGTGGGGTCTACACATTCTAATTCTAAACTCGCGGCCTCGACCAATAGCGGGCGAGGACGAGCCAACATGGCGCTCGTGGGAACCGGTTAATGGGCCGTTTGAATTTAGAATAGTATTTTTATTAATGTGTTCGAGAACAATTGGTGTTTTTTTTTCCTTTTCTAATTCTCAAACCATTTAGCGTTCGGTGAATATATAAATAAATTTAGCTTAAATTTGAATAAGGTCGTCGGGTTCAATTGTATTTAGTACATAATTGATTTTGAATAAGAAATTGCTTGTTTAATTACAATTTGAAGTATTGAGTGACTGTCAATGATTTAAAATTGCTTCGATATTGATTGTGTTCTTTGAATGTTTCTGCAACTAGTTTTTGCTCGTCTAATCTGTTTGTGGCTGTTATTTGTTATTTTAAGGATTGTTTTATATTTTTGTCTTTATTTTCCGTCGTTGTGTACAATGGCGATGCTTTTAAAAGTTCTGTGGACTCAATTTACAATTCAAGTGGGTTATTAGCGGCGTTTATTCCGTGACTCTTATCTGTGTATAGGTAAATTATATCATGTACATTTGCAGTACACGTGGCCCCACATATAACTTTTGCTTTGTGTTATTTACGTTATAGGTATTTTTATAGTCGACCGGTTTTTGTTTTGTTGAATTCCTGTTCTCTGTTTGTCTATTGCCTAGTCATTAAGTCCGACATAAAGTATAATGTTATTCACGGTATTACAAGGTTATGGACAGGTTTCAGTTTCGATTATTTAAACCTTGTTCTAAGACATTTCAATTGTGTTTATGAAAGTGATCTCATCGGAATCGTTAAATGTTAATTCATGGAATTATTATTATTTGCTCTTTAATAACAATAATAATAGGAGTTACATTAATAATAACAGAGATTATATACTATTTTTTATTGTTTTACGACAACATGAAAAAAATCCTACATTTTATAACTACAATATCTAAATTTTCTAAAGATGATAAAATTGAAATAGATTAACGTAAATTACTTCTAACATTAAAAATGCAATTAATTTTAATGTAAAAAAGTTTACATTATTATTATTACGTTAACTGTATTTTAATTTTTAAAAAATTTTGCTCTTGTATATTTTCCACTATTATACATATATAATACTGCTGTTACGTTTTTTTTGTGTCAGAAGGCCTACAGAGTTGTAAAAAACTTGTTTTATGCAAAACATGTTTTTTTTTCTAATAAATTGAACGTTCAATATGCAAGTGCGTTGAGTTTGGTAGATAACCCTCGGCGTTGTGTGCCAAGGTTTCTGTGCTACACGTATCTGAGCACACGTCATGTTATATAATCGATATGTCTCATTACTCTAGCTCTTACACTGTTTATTTTAATAAATATTGTTTAAATTTGCAATGATGCTGCCACGACTTTTTTATATTACTTTTTAGGAAAAATAGGTAAAATTAGAAAAAGTTTCTATTTGGATTTAAAAAAAACATATAAAACAAATTTGTACGATGATGTTTAAATTAATAAGTATTTTGTTTATTTTATAAGTTAATTGAAATCTATTTCTTATAAATTATTATGAAAGAAGTTAAAGATAATATTTTTGGTAACTAGAGTTTTGTATGTTAATTTCATGGGCATAAGAAAGCTTTTCCGAACTTAAAATGATTCTGCCAGTATTTTTTATTTAAGGTTTTAATATAAACAGGCGTGTAAAATTAAAAAGTTTCTATTTCCCTTTAAAAAAAGTTTATTTTATATAAAACAAGTGTGTTCCATTATGTATATTTTTTTTTATTTATTTTATAAATGAATTAAAATCTATTTTTTACTAATTATTATAAGGTTAAAGAAAATATTTTTCTGTAACCAAAGAGTTTTGTAGCTCATAATGCGGTGGACTTCAGCTTGTCTCCTTTTAAATGCAGTGTGTGTATTTAGACTAATATAGCATAAGTTTCAGACATATAAGCGTGGGAATACACTTTTATTTGCCGTAGTGATAATGGAATATGAATGATGTCTTTGTGCTCAAACGGTTGTTGATAAGCTTTGATATATTTTTAGTGGTGTGAAGATATTGTGTGTTGTGTGTTGATCATTATAAGACAAGTTTTTGATAACAGCGTCTTGTATGATATTACTCTAGTGTATCTAGGTTAGATTTAAATATATAAAATCTAGACTTTTGTGTATTTTTATATCAGTAACAATTTATTATCAATGACAAATTGTAACTATAACGTGTCATAACACTGCTAATTACGGGATGTTAGTGACTTCATAAATATTGTTCTATTTCATTTATATGGAAAATTATGAGTAAAATTTGATTTAGTAAACAAAGACTTGATCTGGAAGGGCTGTTACATGCATGATGGAATATGACAGATTTAGTTCACTGCGCCGTATTTTTGTAAAGATTGGACGAATCCAATTTTAGTACTCACGTCATTTAAAGAGTTAGAACATGGGCGGTGTTGACCACTTAACATCAGGTGGCTCACTAGCTTGTTTTCCTCCTTTCCCATTAAAAAAAATATACAATATGTGTTGAGAATTAAAGTAATTCATTTGTTTGTATAAAAAATAAGTACCGGCGTTGGCGGAATTTTGCATAATTTAAAAAAGACAAAAAAACTAATAATTCAAAAGCGTGCAGATTAAAAACAAAACAAGTTGACAGTGACAGCGTGGTGTTCTCCAAACACAGCTCTTGTGTGTGATCATGTGCTCATTGTACCAGCTTTGTGCTGCTTATTTAACGCGTCTAGCACAACAAACACAAATTACGACAACTTTACATTTACACACGGAAAAACAACATTTGTCGGTATAAAAATATTGTCTATGCACCATTACGTTTCATATTATTTATGGTAAAGCCAGCGCGTTTAATTTCTAGAAGGAAATAACAACGTTGTTATTTAAGTTCAATGGATATTTGTATACAATTTTTAAACGGACTTCAAAGCACCGCTATACTGAATTGGCATGAGATGTTTTTTATTTAACTTGGTAGCGCGCTGGCCACATAAAAACGGCGAAAGAAAAACAAAAAGAAATGTTCGCCAAATGAAAAAGTGCATTTGATGCATGAATCACACTCAGTAGTATTTCATGTTTCGAACTAATAACACCAACTAACCATGAAATCGGCTCATGTTGCGTTTTCCATTTCACACTATAAAAAAAGGCAACAAAGCGCACTCAAATCACAAAGCCGGCGCTTTCCAACATTTCCGCTGCTTGAAACGGAATGTGCGAATTAAAAAAAATATATATGCGCACGTAATCAAAAAATTGCCGCGAATTTTGAAAAATTAAAACCGGAAACTTAAGCGCTAATTTTAAACGTCGAATTCGTGTAAAAATTCACCACTTTTTTTTCAATTTGCAATAATTTTGTACTCAAAAATCACTTTTAAAATTCGGAATGTTGAACTACACCTAAATATAATCAGCCGCCACTTTTTAAAATTCGAATTCACTCAAATATCACAACGAATCGAAATTCCAGCATCGATTGAATAGCATTCGCCAGTCGATGCATGTAATTTGGGCACCGTCAAACACTAAGTACCGGACACGAAAAATTCTCGTAAGGGTATTTTTCGTGTTTTTCGCGCACGGAGATGATTAGCGAGCGCGTACGTACTGGGGCTATTTGTCCGCACGTGTTCCGCGCCGAGGGTGGGGCCTGGCACGTGAATTTTCCGAGGTTTCCACCCTCCACGGACCGCCCCTATAGGCTTTTCTGTCCGGCCTATGCTGTTTAACCGATCGGCTTGGGCCGGCCGTGGAGTCGACTTTACGCGCCTACCTTGTGTCCGTTATTTATATGTAAAATATCGCGTCCGATATAAAAGACTCGTAATGAGGGACTTAAACATAATTTTAACGTGACTGTTGATCATAACATGGGTAAATTATGTTTTGTGGATATTTTTACTGCCTTTATCAACAAAATTTAAAATATACATTTATATGCAAAGTAATTATTTTCGTTCTTCTATCGATATGGTTATTTTTAATATCCATGGAATAAATTAAAATTACGTTAAATTATGCACATTAAAGAATATATTTGTTTACTTACAATTAGGCAAATTATAATCCAAGGCAATTATTAACAAGTTTTTCGAATTTTATTTGGGCAAAATTAAAAAGTATTGTGGGGCATAAAAACTATGACATTTTGAGCATATAAAAAAATATTTTTGTGTGAGCCAAAATCACGGATTAAAACTATACAAACGCAAAACTTTTGATTAAATCCATGTTAAATATGTTTTTATACTATATCAATTATAATTAATAGCAGAACTAGCTGAACTACCAAAGACTGAATAATTAAGACATGTATTATTTGCTCCATACATAGTTTGTAATTGTTTTTATTCTACAAGCACATAGAACGAATATTATGGAAGCCGTTATTGCGAGAAGGTCTTTTATACTAGTTTTTCTTTTCTTATCTTACATTTCAGTCCCAAAGGATATCCATATACCTACACCTTTTTTATCATCGATTAATATAATTTAACAGTATACCTGGCGATGGCTACACAATCATTTTTAATTATCGCTGGCAACTGCAATTTATTCCAGCAGGCTATGTGGTAAAATATTCTAATATTATAACGGTGTGCATTTGCATACGGTACATCAATGGTTCTTCTTTAACAATTGTACATTAGATAATATATAATAGATAAATTATGACGAAACAATTGAGTGCGTTGAATGCAGATATTAATAATGGCCCTTGACTATTAACTATGGAACACAATCGTATCAAGCGGAAATCGCACTCGAAATAAAATATATCTATAAATACTATCTATAGACGGAATTTTAAACAAAGAACACGACACAAAAAAACTTTACGGCCTAATATTTTCTTGTTGCGCATTGTTTTGTCTGTGGCCTGAATAAAAAAGGTCATTTGCGTTATACAGCCTTATTCTTTTGAGACGAGTTCTATTTTGTCTATGGTATGCGAATATAAAATAAAATGCCCTGATCTAAGTATCCCTTACATGCACTTGCGAAAGATAGTTAACAACAGCGCTATAAAAACTCATGGCGGTGAGTGGAATTCATTTCATGCATCAACCATTTTCGGTATGCAATTACACGCCACTCCTTTATAGTTTTAACTGCTAAACAATTGCTACTTGTTGCCATTTTATACAACAGCTAAATGTTAATATTACCTGTTAGGTCGCTGTATTCATTATTTTTTACTCGGTTTGCCTCCATTTCGTAATGATTTGTAATTTTTTCCCTTGTGCAGCAATATTGTGAAACATGGACAATATAATTAAGGTGAGTAAAGATATTAAGGCACTATCAACACCAACTGATAATTAAGTGGAGATGTTTACTTAAATATACGGTTCAAGTTCTTGTTACGATGCAATATTCATTAAAAAAAATGTTATTTCATAACAGCCGAATATTAAAAAAAGAACAATCCAATTCGAATTTCAAAATTAGAACGCTTCGTTTTTAATCGCACTTATTTTCTGTATTTAAGCAGTGGTCACAATGGCCACTCCATTCATCGCGCTGTGCGAACACTGCCTACTTTTCATGCCCTACGCCTACACGTATCCACTATTTCAGTAACAACAAACGTTGCCAACGGTAAACCCGACCTTATTCTTCGGAATATAAAGCTGAAAATCACCTATGACGTCATCGTGGCACGCACCCCGTCTCTGTCGCGCGTATTAATCAAAATACGAGTTTTTCAACTTTGACGTGGAAACGCAGAAAATGGATAAGGCATTGTATTGTAAATTGGAACGATGGTTGCCTGTGTTGCCTATCCAGTATTGTTTGATCCCTGACTACGGGATCGAATGTACTTGAAAATAATAGGGTGCCGATTACCAAGTAAATATTAGGTGAAAACCCTCAAATTTGTCCCCATACAAAAATGTTATTACTAATAAAAAATTATGATTTAACAATTGTATCTACACGTTTTATTCAGCGCTGAAAAATATATATCAGGAAATATTTTGAAGTAAATAAAGAGGTCTTCATTTTTAAACTAACATAAATAACTTTGTATATATTTATATTAATCGTATGGGCAATAATGATATAAAAAATGACTTACAACCCTTCAATTGTATAAATTGATTTTGGTAAGGTATTAATATCCAATGACAAGTAAAAAAGCTGCAAATAGTAAAAATGCTTATCAGCATACACACATTAAAAATTTCCATAATATAATTTACTTGATCTTATTTAATAGGATTTATGCAGAAACTAAATATTAAGATATTTTGTGATTACAAATAAAACCTAGAGTATGGATAAATAAAGAGTTACACGTCTGTCTCTTTTTGTGGAAACAGTTATTTAACTGTTAACCAGCTACGGAGGACGCCCGTGGCCAGAAATATTACATACATGAACAAATGAGGATAAAAAGACTAAAAAATGGTCCAATATTATGTGAATCGTAGGAGTCAGTGTGATGGAAGCCTCGATTTCCTTCCATTAAAGGCTCTTACTATGAACCATCAGGACTAATAGAAACAAAAATTAATATAGAATTAATAGTAAAGTCACATACAATTTTGTCACACATCCCAACATCCTAATATTCAAATTGACAATGAAATTTAATGACGGCGCGTGTATATTAATTAACAAAGCAAGCAAACCCATAGACAAAACTACTAGAGGACTAGAAAAGGGTGGGACAACCAAACGGAAAGAGCCCTGAAGCTGTTCCTTCCCCGTACACCGTCATTGCACGACACAGCTCAAGTTGGCTGGTGGCTCGGGCCTGCCACAGACGGGCTCGTAATTGCCCGCGGCTCCTAAAGGATTTACAATAAGCACAATTATAGGACAATGATAGACTTTGTCTCGCCGCGTTTATTAAGCCCACTTCTAATGTATGGATGTCTACAGGCTTTTGTTTGAGACTTATTATATAATGCCGAGGCTTTTGTGCACCTACTTGGGGGACACTTGTCCGTCTTGAATATTTTTATGTAAAAATATAATGGACTATATACGTACTGCAGGGTACTACTCTAATATGATTGTGAGCGTACCTAATAGTTGGACTTAAAACATATTTTTTATTAATAAACTTTTAAATCTGTTCCACCATAAACTAAGTTCACTAAGTCACTGATACTCGATGTGATAAAGGTTATAAATAAACCTTAATTAGGGCATGTTCAACGACAGTTCATTTCGCAATTAAAAAAAAGAGATTTTATTAAAATTGTTGTAACAGACCCGCAAGGCCGCCAACACAATAAACGAACGCCTATAGACAATATTTTGTGTCCAGCGGGCTGCCAAGTCTCAAATTCACAGGCATAATGTACGGAGATAACACATCATCACATAACAATGCTAAGTGATGAGTCAGGCGGTGATCAGTCGGCCAAAGTTCAAGGCGATCCCGATGGAGTGACGCGCTTTTTGAATCATACAGGAATTTGTTCATATCGTCCTTCCAATTTATGTGATGGTTTAGGTTTAATCCTCAGTTGGGTAATGAACAGTGGCTAAGAATGACTGAATTGATTGACTGGACTGGTATAGGAATCGCCACAATAACGCCAGCCTCCGGTAATATAACTGAACAAATCAAGCCCAAAGGTATGGCTTTGGGTTTCTATGACATAATGCGTGGAAGCATGGCGTGGTTCTAGATTTTTCAAAACATTGTGATTTCGGCTGAATCCATAAGAGTGTAACACAATTAATTAATTGTCTGTCTCAAGACAATATATCATAGTGTAGTTCAGTAGATAATAAAATAGATTCCGTGGTAAAATTGGTTAGAAGCCAGTCATGAGACTCATGAGATACTCAAATATATTTTTTTAGTCTGGGTTTTATATGTATGTATCTCGTTGCTTCTGCTTATAAAAAAAAATTAAACTAAACTATCTACCAATTAACTGTCCGCGATGAATATCCAAATCATTTTTATTTTCTGCAACTTTAATCACAAATCACAATATTAATAATAATTAATATTTAAATAAGCTAATAGTATGTTACTTAGCTGGACTTTAAAACATTTCCACTACCATCATTAATTTAATAGCGGACACGTGATGAACACAGGAAAGTAAATTAACACTACTTTATCTTTTCACATACCTACATATTAGGTAGTCCAAGTTTTAGTCCATGAAACAGTGTAATATACAAATTTAGCCTTCTTCGAAATGCGTGAAATCATGTCAACTGAAATTTTCCTTACTAAAAACACAGGTTTTCCCCTTTAGCCATTTTAAAGTTGATTTAAATTACTCCATGCTACACTTGTGTTTCGCATTAGCAATGCAGGATATATTTTTTATGATTCTTAAAACTATCAAAAACGAGATCAGGGACTACATTATACTTTTAGTTGTTTTGATAAATAAATAATCTTTATAATTTACAGCCTACTAAACAGCATAGATTTAGTACTATATTTCTGGGATCGTAGGCTCACGAAATACTGCCCGTATAACATACAGACAAGACAGTGCTGTGGAAAAACCTCCTGCTTTACACACGACGTGTGATATTACTGGTACGGAAGAGAAGGAAAATAACATTGAATAGTGACTGAATTTGACTCAACGCCAGTTGCCACCTGTGCTTTTTGCCATTGCAGTTAGAAAAAAAAGACGTGAGAAACAAAAACATGGATGTGGTCTCTTTAACATATGTACATACATACTCATGCACAATCACGCCTTTTATCCCAGAAGGTTCAGGCAGAGGCACATTTCTGCACCCACGTTCCGCACATACATTTGTTTTTCGCCTATTCTATTGATAAGTCTGTCAGCATGGTGAATTAAGATTAAAACCTTATTCGTCAGCCCGTGCCCTCCTATGCGAGGTACTCGTATATGAATCAAAACACACTCAAAGTTCTAAAAAAATGTATTCCAAAAGTCTTTTAAAAAGATTGTAGCTGAAAGTGAAGGTAATGCTAAATATATTTTCTTCTTAAACATTTTCAATGTGTTACAAACACGATTCTACTTAGGTGTTTAAAGATATGGTTAGAATAAAAAAATATATAGGTACAGTTAGGCAAACCGAGGAAAGACTGGAATCCTCATCATGCCGAAATTTACAAAGACAAGAGTGCAGCCACTTTGGAAAAGCACAGAGATGAGAAAATGAAATAAAACATTTGTCAAATAATGGATTATTCATGTTAAAGAAAATGTGTAGCAGTTATATCTGGATTTACTGAAACCATTTCAAAAAGCTTTCATAATTCAAAAATACGTAGCACAAGTTGATTCTAATTTTTAATAAACTAGGAGTAGATCAATGTTGTTTTTCTATTTGTAACTTTTTAATAGTACTATGGTTCACTCAGAACATTTCAAACAAAAAAGTTACGCAAACGTAATGCAAAAATTGCATGTCTGATAAATTGTTTGAGCGAATCACGTGACACAAACGTAGTCAAACAGAATTCATACGCTTTATGAATGCTACTCGTGGGTTTGCATTACAGAATTTATTTCAACTGGGTAAAAAGGAGGACTTCTTATGCGTCGTCAGCGTGTTTACCGAGCACAAATTTCAAATAGAAAAGCCCTTAAAGATAACATCCCTTCTAACCTCAAAACAGATTTATTTGTTGGTATCTATGAAACATTATAACAAAGCCTTGGCATTGAATTAGAAAGAATCAACTATTAATATTTGACACGTGAATTGGAGCAGTTAAGCAGAGATACAACAGCAAGCTGTTCCTATTGCTATTGGCGATTTTGACAGATCATTTTTGAATTATAAGGTTTAGTTTGTATGATGGGTAATCCACGGCTATTTTAATCTTATATAGATTTGTAATAATGTGATTTGCTACAAGAATTAAGCCTTATTGAAACACAGCACCGCCATAATTACTTCCCCGAAGGCGTAACGTAGGTGTGCACGTGAGTTCCTAAAATGTGTGCTTTAAAATAGTGTGTGCAAGGCTACGGCATACAAAGTCCGAAACGGCAGGGCGGTACTCACAGTCGCGCCGCCCGCTGGGGGGGCCGAGGCCCCGTCCGGCGCCGCCTCGCCGCGCTCACCATCCACGCAGAAGTAGCACTTGTCCGGCGGCTTCCAGTCGGTGGGCTCCTCCACCTCCAGCTTGGGCTGCGTGGCGGGCCGCTTGATCAGGGTCTCGAGGATCGTCTCCGGCCGCCGCTCTACCTTCGGCTCGTCGGGCGCGCCTTCCACCTCCTTCGGTCTTTCGTCTTCTGGCGCGTTTATTTCTTCTATCGTTTTGATCTTGAGAGCGGGCGGCGGGTCGGTGGACGGCATGGACTCGTCCTCGCTCGACGGCTCCGGCTCGTTCCGTTTTGGTATCAACGCGTCCTGGTATAGTTTCCATTTTCTTCGACCCATCAACTCCTCTGCCACCCGTTCTAGACCTGGAAGAACAACAAAGAGTAATGTTAATTTAATTGTTACACAATCTACATTTTCTTAAATATTACGAGTAATTTTATAACGAAAGTTCTTATTTTCTAAATCCTTTTTAAAAAAAAGCTATTCAGAAGGCTGCATGGAGAAAACAAGCAAAAAGACCAAGAGAATAATTGCGAGATATTTTCTAAGAAACATTTGTACAATAGCTGAGACACAATTAAACAACGAAATACGTGATAATATCCGAGAAGTCGGAGTGTTTCTAATTTGAATAGAATACTCAGAAACTGTAATTATTTAATTTGCGTAATCGTTTATTTGTTGTAAAAATTATTGATTTCCAACAGAATCATTTGTTAGACGGAGACAAAAATGTATTTGCTGCTTTTGTTTTACAGTAAAGAATCGAGACAATAATACTAACCACGATGTTATGTTAATAACGTAATAAAATTACTGAAACACTAATCCCTTTACAGTTTTAGTGTCAGCGATTAAAAAAAGTAAATGTGTGCGTGACTCACAAACATACATTTCAGCTCCTCATGCCTTGATACTAAAAAGTTTTGAAACAAAAAGAAAATGCATCTGAATGTGAAGAATGTAATGAAGTTATTGAAGGTGTGATAAGAGAAAGAAAGAAATCTGTATTTACCCGACATATTTCAGTCAAAGTTCAAAATACATATATTTCTCCAGAAAATAAAACTGTGGACAATTTGAGTTATTATAGCCGCAATAACTTTCAGACAACCTAAAGACTTGATGTATTTTGAATATTAATTGTGAACTAGACGGGTGCTTGATGTCTGCGACTGTTTCAATACTCTTGCAGGCGTCAATGCTTTTTCTGTGTTTTTATCATACATACATACATAAACTCACGCCTGTATTCCCCGAAGGGGTAGGCAGAGGTGCATTTCTACACCCACATTTCGCCAGGTATGTATCAGTCCCACATAATAGGGGGCGAGCCTATTGCTGTTTTTCGGGCATATTTCCAGACTCCGTGCTGTTACTGAGAATTTCCTAATGGAAAAACCCAATAACACTTTGCCCGACCCGGGAATCGAACCCAGGACCTCTAGATCGCACGGCACATACTTGCACCGCGAGACCACGAGGCAGTCGTGGTGTGTTTTTATATGTTTTTGAATTTGTTATGTTTGTTAGTTTTTACATTGCAATAAATGTGTGCTGTATGGGATAATCGTATGTGCTCAGATAGCTACCACTGTACATCAAGTATAATTCGGCATAAAAGCCCACGCAAGTAAGACGTATTCTGATATCATCATATTTAGAACCGATATATGTATAAGTATGTGCCGTGCGATCTAGAGGTCCTGGGTTCGATTCCCGGGTCGGGCAAAGTGTTATTGGGTTTTTCCATTAGGAAATTCTCAGTAACAGCACGGAGTCTGGAAATGTGCCCGAAAAACGGCAATAGGCTCGCCCCCTATTACGTGGGACTGATGCATACCTGGCGAGATGTGGGTGCAGAAATGCACCTCTGCCTACCCTTTCGGGGAATACAGGCGTGAGTTTATGTATGTGTTTCTTTGTCTCATTTCCCGCTAGTTATTTTATTAAGGTTTTATTGATATAAGAAACCAATGTAACCAATAAGAAAAATAGTTTTGGTTTAAATAATTTAATAAATAATAAATAAAGAAATTTATTTATTAACCTTGAAAAAATTTACACATAACAGTTTGCAAAAACTCTCCACACTAGGCACTGCCTGTCTCGTGAAGAGTTTTTTTACAGGAGTATCTTATAGCTAGTAATAACGGTGCTGAAAATATAATTAAAACAAAATGGATAATCAAATATTATAAAACAAAAAAAGAAAGAAAATGTGTAATGAATTTTTACTACGCGTGTTTAGAGTTACTTAATACATTTCAGAAAGTCTTCTGAATTTCAATGTCCTTTCGATCTATCTGTGCCACTGTAGCGTTAGTAAATCATGACCAACTTTTTACTGTCCTCCACAAGCACACATATAATATTCTAGATGGCTAGACGTAAAAATATCTGTCATAACAGCTCTTTCTTATGCAACTCCGCAGCGTTTCAGTGGGCGGCCATTAATATTCGTAATGTGAAAGTTTTTACACTGTCAAGAATGAAATTTGTTTTGCCTCACCACGTTTGCTCTAGAGATAGCGTACGGATCACCAGTGACTTTTTGTTCGCGACAACTTGTATACTAACGCCGGTATCCCAGAAGGGGTCGACAGAGGAGTACTTCACCTAAGATTCACAGCTATATTTCAAAACCCACAGATGTTGGAATCGAATGTACTGCCGTTTATCGAAATATTTTCAGACTCCATGCTAATGTAAATTTTGATAAATCTTGCATGACCTGGCACTCTATCTTGCCCTTTTTATGCAAATTTTATACCACTAGACCAAAGTAACACGTTTTCCATAACTTTTACTGTAATTCTCTTATGGAAAATCCACTTGTCCCGAGTCGAGAATATGGCCCGGCACTTCTAGACCGTAAGGCACTCTTGTCCCGACAATCAACGAAATAGTCTTAAAAAAAAATGTAATGCCTATAAGATATTTTGCTTATCAGTCTTAGTCAGGAGTAATTGCTTTTCTATTTTAAAAAATACTTGATTTTTATCTAGAGCTCGTAAAAGTTTTATAATCTATGTCATATTTTATGTTATACGTGTGTCAGTTATTTCATTTATTTTAAATATTTTTATTTAGTATATTTGGCGGTTGATGTATGAAAAAACTTTAAAATAATTTCCTGTTAAGCTATTCCATAGTAATATGAAGTTGAAATAAACCGAATTAAAACGATATCAAAGCTCATATTTCGCTGTTTCGACAAACTATCAGAAAAAGGGACCTCTAATATATTTAACCACGCCGCCAAAACTACAGACGAAAGTTAAATCATAGCCAAAGCTAATAACAACATTGGAACATACTCGTATATTGCGCTTATAAATTCAAGTAATTAAAAACATGAGTATTTAATGCGATCCCATAAACAGCAAGTGTAACGTTTATACTTAATTTAATTCCTAACATTAATTTGTTCTATATATAGGACTATGAAAAAGGGCAGATGGCATGTGAATTTAAAAATTAATACAGTAAAACGAACTGTCACACAATGAATAAACTTTATTAAGTTTAACACAGTTCTACAATAACGCTCACTTGAACATTTCGACCAGAGTAAGTCGCAACCTATATCAGGCCTTAACAAAAATACAAAGTATAAAAATTCATAACAATAATAGAGGTACCTACATACTCTAGCTTTTAAGTTATATATCTGGACTCCAGCGAGTTCCAACTTGTTACAACAAAACAAAACAAAAATATATTTTTTTACATTACGCTTAGGACCGATTCGAATAATTGGTATTATTCGGTTCGGAATAATTATTCGGTTAATCGGCGTTTGGATTATTATCGGCGTTCCACTGTAAATCAAGTGTTGCACATTGATATCCTATTGCACATCGAAGAGGTTATATAATAGGTTTACTGCCTCTCAACGTTAGTATAACGCGCTTCAGGCGAATCCAGACTGTACAATTCGCTTTATCAAATCAAACTCATTCACGAGCCATTCCTCATTACAATACCAATACATCCAGTGTTAGAAAGCTGTTGGTTTAATTTAAGCTGATATTTTATTATAGAAAGCGCTTGTATTGAAATTCAGACGTTTACAGCGGCCGGTTTTACGGACTAATAAAAACTTACTTTCACACGTCGAAATTGTCGGCCTAGCATGCCAGGTACGGAATCAGAATGTGCGGGGGACCGTGTCCCCCTAACGTCAATCTTACAATCGCTGATTTCACGCCTACACCGCGTTTAGGTTAACTATAGTTGATTCTTAAATTGTTGGTTCCCACATATTCGAGGAATTTAGGTCTTTGTTATATTGGTTTTGAGCTGCTAGTAGTGATAACTTGATGTAAGATTGCCTTGTGGTTCAACGCCTACGCTGACTCAACAAAGTAATTCATGAATGGATATTAATTTAATAGAGCGAACTGTAAACTTGATGAAGTGATAAAATTTTATGTTTTGGATATCCTTGATTTGACTGCTAAGTAGTTTTAATGGCTTTGCTGGTAAATGGTAATCAACTGTATCGTGAAACATATTTTCATGGAATAAAACTTAAAAGCTACACAGAATGCAATTTTATTCGTTAACACAAAGAGTTTAAGGAATTAATTATTTTAATAATATCACTCCATATACTATTTCACGGCTGGGCACGAGACCTACTCTGCCAATAATTCTGGCCTTACTCTTTTTTGGGCTGGTGGAATTCAGAACTTCTCAGGTAGTTCTGTTCCGTCACGATGTTTTTCATCACCCTTTTATGTGCGACTTTTTTATATTAAAAATACATCATTACAAAAGGCAGAGGTGTGCACCAAGGTATTAAGCCCCTTGAACTTTGGTAGATATCTAAATGAACGTATTACAGATCCTCAAGACCGCGCATGCGAAATTAAATGTACACAAAACAGGAAATAATGTCCATAGAATATAGAAATAAATTAGTGTATAATCCAAGCGTTGTTTAATCCCTAAATCCAATATTTTACAGCATTATAATAACAAATGCTCTGGAAATTATATTAATATCTACAGCATTTAATGCGAAAGAATTTAGCCCTCTTAAAAATAGTCGAGTGCCTTCCTCTCGTACAGAACACTAGTGTTTCGGGTAGATTGTAAATAGTAATAAAATTTTAATTACCGATGATATTTCGCTGAACCGATAAAATCCACTCTAAACTCTATAACTTGTGAGAGGATAGGGCTATACTGCGAGCGGGGAATGGGATTTATTTAATTTTTAGTGGACATTAGCAATATTGAAACTTTATTGATGAATAATATTGATATTATAATAGTTTTTCTAACAGCGAACGCTTTTACCTACCATTAGTATAACGGCTTCGAGTATTAGATTTGCACACATTCAATGCACACATTCCGAATTTTCTACGTCTTGTATGAGAACTTTTTACTATTGATTTCAAACTTTTACAATGGCATACTTCATATGAAAAGGCATGAGTAAACTCTTCTATAATATATGCATCTCCAACATTGGGAAATGAATGGAACTGTTTTTTTTTAACTTAGTCGCCAAGGGGTTGCGTTCCTGATTCACTAATCCGACTTTTCTAATGCAAAAAAATATGTCATTCATTACGTCTTCTTTATTTATTGCATACCTACGTGTTTTTAATTATGTGCAATATAATTAATTTAAAAGTAGAAAAAAAACTTAATTCACGCAATCTTTTTCAAGAACTTATGAATCAATTAATTTTACCACCTTTTCGATATACGCTGTAGTATGGAGAAGAAATGGTGCAAAAACTACCTCAGCAACACATGTTAATACTTTGTAACATGATATATCGCTATAATTACGTAGGTAATGAATTTCAATAATAAAGTTAGTGTTGCGCTTAAAGCGGTTAAACGGTGGTCATGAATATAAATCTAAAGTCCAGTACAGTGGTATAAAAAATAGGTTTCTTAAAAAATCTAAGGCTACATGCTGCTTTTGTAATACATACGTATTAAACTAACGTTAATTTAGCTGCAATCACAATGGTCTGTGATAAAATGTTTTAACTCGTGAAAAGCTGTTATCCTACCCTTCCATTTCAAAAGTTACCCAACGTTAATACAACGAAAAAAACTAGCTCATCAATGCTCGCAACCGTCCGTTTTCCTAGATCAGTGAGGGCGCATATTACATTAGCTATGCAAACAGCGATTACAATGCAACGCAAATTATATCAATTTACCGGACAGGCTTCCCCAACCATCTGCCTGGGTCATCGCTCCGAGCGGCACCGAGCGGGAGTTGGTTCATTGACTAGCCGCTAATCGCCGGCGGTGGGACCGCGTCCCGCGTATGCGAGCGAATAAAAACGAGTTTGCGCCCCACTATACATCTAAACACCATAGAAGCATCGCCTTAGTATTCAAATGGGGTTTTTCACGCGCTATCGATTCTATTGGCCGGTTACCTAATGATCTTTCCAATGCGCGGTCCCGGGTTCGAATTATTGATGCATGGAACTTTAACGTTTGATCGGACTAATAAGAACTGTTTGAAAATCATTTTTTCCCTTGCGTTGGCTATGGTCCGAACGCAATGCAAACCTTTATGGGTCTTGGTATTAGCATAATGGCCTGTGTGTATGATAAAATATTCATTTTTTGTGTTGCAGCCTTTTCGAGAACATTAGAACAGTCCAGATATATTGTGATCGTAATATTTTTTGCAGAATTCAGCTATCCCCTAATAGTCGCGGCGAATAAAATGGCTTTCGTAAAGTGATGACTCAATAAAATTAGAACAATTTTCTTAGCAGTCTTCAAATGAATTCTAGTGACTCTCAACCTATAACTTTTCAGATATTTAAGGACACTGCGAACCACTCGTCAATGCTAATATTATATACACATCTCACGTACATAAAAAACCCTCTAAATGAAAACATAAATAGTCTTACTAAGTATGCATTAATACGCTAAACTATTTTATTTTATTAAGATTTTCATCACTCATAAACGATTTGTATTATAGTGTTAGTATTCCTGCTGTACAAGATATAGACAGTGCCACAAAGTACTCAGAATTAACAGTATCGAGAACATGAATGGACCGGCTCGACCAGGGTGGCATCACTGTCTCACAAAAAATCGACGTAAAGCAATGTTGTTGTGATTCTTCGATTAGTAAGGTTAGGAAACGTTTTCTATATACAGGGTGTATTCAGACCGTGATCGGAAACTAAGGCAGGTAATAGCTAAGGTGATTACAAACCCCCTGGCGTTAAAGAAAATTCTGACAAAAAATATAAATTTTGACTTTTTCCATACAACCATCGGTATTAAATGTACGCGGTTTGTATGAAAAACGTCAAAATTGTTTATTTTTTGTCAGAATTTTCTTTAACGCCAGGCGGTTTGTAATCACCTTAGCTATTACCTGCCTTAGTTTCCGATCACGGTCTGAATACATCCTGTATGTTTTTAATTTCAATTAATTTTAAAGACTGGCAACGTACCTACAACGTCCATATTTTGTGGGTGTTCATTGACAGTGACCATAGAGTAAACAGCCTTCTCGTTGGCGGTCTTATGTAACAAAAAAAAAAACGAACGTTATTATAGCAATATTTTGATTCAGTTTATGTTAATGTATACATGATTACAGGGATAGAAGAGTGGGTGAACAGTAGCGAGGGGTTAAAGAGCTGTATGTACAGAAGTGGACTCCTAAGGATTGATCATGTTTGGAATGAAAAGGTGACACGCTATGGTGCATGTTCGATTACCGCAAAACAATTTTGTAGTCTTCCAAACATTAACGTGTGCGTTACGTGCGGCAGGAGTTTTTTTTTTAAGATTAGTGTCACATAAGGATAATGAGAAAGACTGGTGTATTTATTTATGGAGTAAAAAAATAACATTTTTAAAAACACCATTTTAAAACTTACTGCGAAAATAAGAACGGATCGGTATTTAGTGAATAACTTTTACCAAGCTATAAGGTTGTAAACGAGATAAACAAAAAGCCGCTTGCATCACAAAGCTCGTGTTTATCGATTGTCTGAAAATAGAGCAATACATCGATATCGATGGAGTACATCTCTAGCGAGACCAGTTTTTGTCGTGGGCCGCATCGCCGCGTCATTAACTTTACAGTGTGAACATTTTTATTGAGTTTTTGAGATAAAACTTGTTCGTCATACATTTTTAATGGAAATAGGTTCGTTTTATACCCTTATACATAATAATGCAATAAAATACATGGCTTAATTGAAAAAAAGTAAGTTGCAACGAATATTCTAAGTTGGAAAACAAGACACGAACTTTTAACTTAGAAGTTTTTGTTTTAAGAGTGAAAAAAACAAAAAAACATCGTGAGGATACTTGCTTAGGTGAGAGTTGTACAAAAGAAATTTCAGAGGTATAAGAATGTACCAGGCCACCATGAAACCATGAGACACCCTTTATCTCTAATACGACTGGAATTCTTACAACTACAATAAGCGTAAAAAGTAATTGCATAAAAATTAAAACACCATAAACCGGTTAAGATTTGAATTGCAATCATAAAATAAATCAAATTAGCATATACGGTAAAAACCGCTTGTCTATACATCCGTTATTATCGGCTATAGGTTTTTTGTAGTAATAAAAACGTTATTTAGAACGTTTTGGTTATAACGATAATAATGTGCGAAAATGAATAGTTATGAAGCTTTTAGATTTATGAGAGGATTTAATTTATTATTTATGAAAGTAGTGTCTAGTGTGTATTATTATTGTAATAAAGTATTTACAAAAGGAATGTAAATGTTTGCATTATACTAACTGCCTCGTGGTCTCGCGGTACAAATATGTGCCGTACAATCACGAGGTCCCGGGTTCGAATCCCGGGTCGGGCAAAGTGTTATTGGGTTTTTCCATTAGGAAATTCTCGGTAACAGCGCGGAGTCAGGAATTGTGCCCGAAAAACGGTAATAGGCTCGCCCCCTATTACATGGGACTGATTTATAAATGGCGAAATGTGATGTACCTCTGCCTACCCCTTCGGGAAATACAGGCGTGAGATTATGTATGTATGCATTATACTAACATCTATATGGACATCCATAATCAAAGATTATCTCCCTATGTCTGTTTGATCATGAGTCCACTGCTGGGCACGGGCCTCCTCTACAACTGAGAGGTCTTAGTCCAACCCGCTGACGTAGTGCGGGTTGGCGGACTAAACACTTAAGAAATTTATAAGAACTTTTAGGTGTGCAGGTTTCATCACGATGTTTTCCTTCACCGCTTTGATAATACACACATAACTTCGAAAAGTCAGAGGTGTGTTCCCGGGGTTTAAACCCGCGGCCGTCGAGACTCTCGACCGCGACCTCGAGGCCATCACGACTTCAAACAAGACAAATATACTCAAAGATTATGTCCCTATGCCTGTTTATAAAAACTAAGTTTTTGAACAGTTAGACGGATTTGATTTGATGTTTCACTACTAGACACCGAATTCGCCTAAACTTAGACAGGTAGATTATGAGTACCTACCTGCTTTAAATAATGAGAAAAAAGTATGATAAAACGATAATAAAATTCCATGCAGCCGCAGCCGCGGGAAACAGCTGGTTAATGAATATAATTATCGGCTTATCTCGGCTGAATGGAATTGTGAGAGTTACCATGGGTGCCTCTTGAAATTTTGAGCGCGAGCCCAAATTGGCTGAGGTTTTAATTTTAAAAAACATAAATTAACCCTGAATAGGATATTCCCTGAAAAGCTTTCGGCATTTGGCTGTACAGAATAGTATTTTTATTTTCGCATATATTCGAAAAATGACTGCTCATTTTACGAAGATTCACCTACACGATTTTAAGTGTTGAGCACCGCCCATTATGCATCATTAAATTTGGAGGCAGCATATATATGTGTGTAGTGGCCAGCATTTAAAAATGGATGAGAAAAAATAGGATTATGGAAGTTTTAATTAGCCACCGGTAATTTCACTCACCGTGAAACGCGTGGCCGAATCTGTTGCTTTAATAGTTTTATGGGGATTAACCTGCCCTATTAGAGATGGGCCATTCCTATAGTAATTAAACACAGAAGTTCATTTCTACGATCACGTTTTCAGGGAATTTTAAGTTACGTCATTGATGATGCAACTAATTCTTTTACCCGACAAATTTTCTGACTCCATGCAGTATGTTACAAAAAAAAATTCTGAGAAAATCACAATGACACTTTTCCCGAATAAGTAATCGAATCTTTAGTCCTACATGACAATTTTTCCTTTACCCGACAAATTTTCAGACTCCATGCAGTAGGTACCTATGTTACATTTTTTTTTCTGAGAAAATATCAATGACACTTTTCCCGAATAGGTAATCGAATCTTTAGTCCTACACGACAATTTATTCGGTGATCATCGACGAAATCTCTGCTAGACTATCAACGAAACAGAGTGCGTATTGTATGAAGTTTTACGATCTCTACACGAAAACTTGTAACATCACGAGGCGGACATTAACAAAAGTTAGAAACTATGAGAAAAGTTGAATCAACAGTGATTTCAATTACCAAGAGATTCTCCATCGCAGAGGTAATAGTCACAAATGTATTAGAAATTACTTTATAATGACCCGCCGACGTTTCCTATGTCGGCGATTTGTTAGAGAAATGCTCATTGCACTCTGACGCATAATTCATGTGACATGTTGATCTACGAAGTGTCCGAAGTAAAGGATTATCATAAAATTTGTGCCCCTTAGCTTAGATGTACATACATAAACTCACGCCTGTATTCCCCGAAGAGGTAGGCAGAGGTGCATTTCTGCACCCACATTTCGCCAAGTATGCATCAGTCCCACGTACCTAATAGGGGGCGAACCTATTGCCATTTTTCGGGCACATTTCCAGACTCCGTGCTGTTACCGAGAATTTCCTAATGGAAAAACCCAATAACACTTTGCCCGACCCGGGAATCAAACCCAGGACCTCTAGATCGCACGGCACATACTTGTACCGCGAGACCACGAGGCTTAGATGTATTTTAATTAATGATTACTTATTGTAAGATAACTTTGAGTCAAAATGCATGTTGAGTGTATTTACGAATTAATATGTCAGTAGGTACTAATATTGTAATTAGGCCTAAGTCCACCACGCTGGCCTAGTGCGGATTGGCGAACTACACACCTAAGAAATTCCTAAAAACTTTTAGGTGTGCAGGTTTCATCACGATGTTTTCCTTCACGGTTAAAGTACCTACGTGATAATTCTTTGTGAATACACATAACTTCGAAAACTCAGAGGTGTGTGTGTGTTTGAACTCGCGACCGTCAAGATTCTTGAATGCGTGCCTAAACCTCGAGGCCATCGCGACTAGTCATGATACAGCTTGTGGACAACACAAATATATTTCTCTTGGAATCAAAGTCGCAGCCTCTTGTTTTAAAGCTGGCGTCTTGCCAGAATGCCAACAAATAGTGTACCTATAGAATGAAAGGCTGTTGATATTTACACCGCAATAAACCCTGGGCATTATTTAATTTACTCAAACGCGTGTCAATAATTTGAGTTGTAATTTCGCTACATGATAGCCGACTGCATGAACTGTTCTAGAAAATTATGTACGAGTATTCATTTTCATATGCTCTCATGCCATATCTCTAACATCTTGAGGTACCGTAAAGCGAAAGTATAAGAACAATAACATTACTTGCAAGAATCAGGAAATCAAATATAAGGAGTTGAAGTTGGAAAAATTTAGTCAAATTTTAAAAGATATAAACTGCTGTCAAAATTCTAAGTTAGAAAGTTGTTGACTTCATAAATAGTAATTAAATTTGATCATTATGTCCCAAAAGAGATAATAATTTAAGAAAATCCACAATTTTCATATGAAAATATAGTTGTAAGTGAAGTTTATCAAAATATTAGTCAACATTCGTAAAACATTTCCAAAAGTTTGAAACCATTAAAAACATATTACAATTTTAACACTGGCACTTTTTTCGCTAAATATATTTTAATTCGCCAGCTTTGAATGCGGAACATATAATTTAGCACAATCTAAAAGGTGAATTTGAGCAAGCCGGGTCACTGAAGCGTGTCCCGCGCACCTCCGTATTGTAATTAAAGCGATGCCTCCGAACCTCGACGCGGGGTGTAATAAAAAAATAATTACACAATACATTGAGTTCCAAGTAAATCGGAACAGCTAATGTGTTTTGAAAACTGCTATAATTTTTCGTACCGTTCGCTTAGAAACTGTTGTTTGATGCCGTGAATAATTTGCTATGCAACGTTTTAGCAACGCCGTCACTTGGGCAGGGAGCGGGGCTTGGTTGTTACAATACATTTTTGTTCACTGCGTGAAAACTGGCTTCGAATTAACGCAATACAAGGTTAATATTTTAGCTATAATATTGAGCACCTCCGTGATTTAAAGCCCAATCCTCTGTCCTTTATTTATTTTATTTGGGAAATATACAGAACACAATTAAAAATATAAAGTAAAAATATAGTACACAGTCCACAACAATTTCCACTAATAGTTAAAATATAAAATTGAAGTAGTGAACGACTAATCAGAAAACAGAGAGATAAATAAAATTATACAACAACAAAAAAATGAAGCATTTATACAATATTACCTAAACTAAAGTAACACTTACACTAGTAAAAAGTAATTTTTTATAATCATTAAGTGTTTTAAAAAAATATGTCAATATCGGAGAAATGTATACGATAATTATTAGTCGACCTGCGAACAAACATGTTAGATCCGTAATTAGTTCGAGGTATTGTGAATTTAGACGTATGGTATTATTACCTAGCGTAGTATGGGTGTATTTTTTTTTATAAAATTACAAGGTGCCAGTGTCATTTTGCTGAGCCAGAAAAAATAAACGGGTGGCACTCCGGGAGTGCTGGCAGAAGTGATAAAAGTACTATCATTTTTACGTGGTAAAATACAATATTTCTTGCACTATCGTGCAAAAACATGACAATTTATTTTACATAATGCGTCTTACGCATTTTAGATCAGGGTCACGTGATCTGATGCGAGTTCAAATTTTTTTACCCATCCCAAAAAAGCGCCGCTAAATAAGTTTTCACTTCAAAAAATATTATTCAAATATTGTGATTAATAAAAACTTTAAGTAATTGTCTAATAAGAGGCGAATTTTCTGCATCAGGATATTTTAAAATAAATAAATACACCCAACAGTCACATACATAGTTCTGATCACACTAAGATACAAGTCTTGTGTCGTGGGTATCAGAAACTACAAGAGACTTTTCGGTCTCACAAACACCCAGACCCGAAACAAATATTTATGGATCACACAGACATTTGTCTCGGTGCGGGGATCGAACCCGCGGCCTCTCCTTTCGCAAGCTGGTGTCTAGCCAACTGCGCCACGGGGCTGTCACAATTAAATATATTTGTACGTTTTTCCTTCCCATATCACGTGCGTGAGCTTGTACTAACATCATTCATTATGATTTACGCTTTGACGTCAATTATTTATAAAAATTCTCAAAACTGGTCTGCAAAACATATATTAAAAGGAAATTAATGTCTTTTGGTCGTTAATCCAAAATCAGGCTAACCAAACGTTTAGAGAAATTTGGTTTACATTCTAATAGTAAATAAAACTTTCCATTACATTCTGGGTTTCTCCTAATTACAAATCTTACGCAATGTGATCTTAATGGACTTCTTACCGCACTTCTAACGCACTGCAATAATTGTTGTGAGAACTTTGTATCAGTGGCGGTACTTCCATAGAAGCCCAAAAGCGTTAAACGTTAATTGTGTAATGTCTAGTTTATATTTGCTTATTATGGGGTCTTTATTTAACAAATTGCTTTAGTTAAATAAAGATTTCAAGCTTAATTTTTTTTTGGTATTTTAAAAGGCAAACTGGGCTTTTGGGCTTCTATGGAAATACCGCCACTGCTTTGTATGTAGTGTCTTAAACCAAAGCCACGTACATGAGCTTGGATGTTCCTGCTAGCAATTTTAAGAAAATAATACTTGTTATTATTCCCCCCGATCCGTTTTTTTTTCAATAAACTCTTAATACTTTCCCGGTCTGATGAACCTTGCGACTTCATAAGCAAATTTTTGTCCCAGAGTATTGAAACAGACGGAAAGTGCAGCGTTTTCCACAGAATGGACAGGAAAATGATCCATTACTATCATTCGTTACGATAACTTTAATCAAAGTCCATTTAATAAAACCCAAAATTCATCTGCTTTTATTTATTAATTTTTTATAGATAAAAAAAAAATATTATTTAACGCATGAACGTCAAATAGCCGTCAGACAATTTAAAATACACACGGCTGGTAGAAACTGGAGTTTTTGCCTCTTGACGTCTTGATTAATTACAACATCATCAGCCCAAATACGTCCCACTGCTGGGCACGGGCCTCCTCTACAACTGAGAGGGTTTAGGCCGTAGTCCACCACGCTGGCCTAGTGCGGGTTGGCGGACTACACACCTAAGAAATTCCTAAGAACTTTTTTTAGGTGTGCAGGTTTTATCACGATGTTTTCCTTCACCGTTAAAGCAAGTGATAATTCATTGTGAATACACACATAACTCCGAAAAGTCAGAGGTGTGTGCCTGGGGTTTGAACCTGCGACCGCCGAAATTCTCGACCGCGCCCCTAAACCTCGAGGCCATCACCGCTTCATTAATTACAACCCGCTTGGTATTATCACAAACTTATCAATAATTGCGCTGAACTTTAAAACTATGAGAACTCGTTTTTTTATAGATACTCTGACATATGTACCCATTGCTTCTAAATAGGTCGTAATAGTTTCTTTGTATATCTTACCCGCCACTGCAACTTCTGTACAACAAGGTCGAAAACGGTATAGAAATGACACAAAGGGGTGAAAATCAGCGATTTTCTATGAGGACCAAGTTTTAGTTAGAAGAAAAAGAATAGGAACAGGTGGAAACATAGCAATCTTTACAACTGGAGAAGCAGTGTAAAATTCCGAGGATTTTATATTTATCCTACTTAGGGTCCAAAACTATGGGATTATGAGGTAAGCAAAGGGTAAAAGCAAGAAAACTGTTTCCGACGAGTATAACAAGATATCAAAATATTGTTAATGAAAGTCTGACGCCGATTTATAATCAGCATGTATTGGATATCTAGTTACTACCATACAAATATCAACTTTTCAGATACCACAGAAAGTCAGATTGACCAGGTTTGTACTCAAAATTTGTGCTACTGTAGTTATTATGTTAATATGACAAATAAAATGCGCGTACTTGCATTTCTCCCTGAGTGGATCTTATTCACTCCTTGTATCGACATTTCTAGATTTAAATTGTGAAATTGTTTTCGAAACAGATGACGCATCAGCCATTATATTACGGAACTATTGCCTATTGTTGGAAAATTCATGAAACATTAATTATATTGTTACTGTCGTGCCGCAAATGACCAGCGCAGCATCCTGATCTATCGTTTCTAGACACAGTTTTTATTGAACTTTTTCTTAGGTACGTTTTTGTACGGCAGTATTTAATTGCGTAAACCTTACAGATATGGTCAGTAATGCTCATGAAGACACTAAAAACTTGGAGGTTGCATAGCATTCTATTCTAGGAGATAAATGTAAGAATGAAGATGAAAATAAGCATGAATGGTTCTGCAGCAAAAACATCTAATGAAACGCAATGAAGCCATTTGTTTCCAAAATAAAGCGCATAAAATGACAAAGGCTGCGCATAGATAGAAAACAACACAAGGAGTCACTATTTGCATGACTGTCACTGCCTATTTGCATGACTAATGGATCCGAAAACTACTGATAAATTTGTTTGTATGTCAACCCATCAATTTATATCAATGACATTTCAATAAGCAATCACTACATGGTACAATTATTTTTGTACGACATGCGGACTAGACGAATATGAATAATAAATAAACAAATAAGCCTGTATTCAAACATATGCGTTTCCATTTATTTTATTCTGACTTAACTGCGAAGGATAGTTCAATTCTACCTTTTAGACTACTACTCACTTGAGCTACTCGTTCAGTAAACACGGGCATATTAATATCATAAATTAATTAATATCAAACGAACCCGAAAACTAGAGCACTGAGTATAGAATTCTGTAACACAATACTTTAAGCGAACTTGACGTTGATGACGTTATTATAAATTGGTTTAATAAATTGTCGATATGACTTATAGCGTGCGCAGTAAAAAATAACACAAAAGGTGATTTTGTTAAAAAATGTGTGTTGTGTTGTGATAAACAAAGGATGGTGGTTGGCGGCGCGTGCGTCGCCTACTGATTGGCTAAAACAGCGATTAGACCGGTCTGTTGCAAGGTCGCGCTGCTTGGTGACTCACAATGCATTTGTGTATGCATGTTTGAAGGTTCGCCGTGTGGGACAGGCGATAGCGATACGCTGCGCTCGTAAATAACAATGACAATTGTTGCTGAGTTATGGCATGGAGCGACTAGACCTCGGCGGCACCACAGTTTATCAAAAAAATCAGTTTCGTTAAGGGGTGATTACTGGACGCCCAATAATTAGTTCCTTTTTGTCGAAACTTTTGAAAGGCTGATTCCTGCTGTCGAATTTACTTTTTGATGAGACGCGGTGTTCCGAGAGCTGTGTATAGAATATTCCCAATGCAAAGGTGTCTCAAGAGCCAGTAGATATTCAGGTGAAAGTAAGGCTTACCGTATTATAAAAAAAAGGCTTAACGTATCTAATACTAAGTATATCCATAACAAGATAAATGAAAAAATAAACAACTATTATGAAAAACATGTTAAAAAAAAATTACGTAAGCAATAGTAAAGAAACAAAAATAATTCATTTGATATATCGAAAGATGACAAAATAAGTCATCAACGCCATCTATTGTCGCTCTACCCAAACTAATTTGGTAAATCGCTCGCAGTTTATAACACGAAGTGCACAGCAAGTGAATCAACGCGGAAACGTCCTATGTCCTTGTTTGGAGCGTCGCGAATATGCGTGTGGAATAGCCGACATTATTGCCTTTTAATTATCATCACGCTGTTTCATCCTTCTGCTGTGCACACAGCTTGTAACAGATTCATCTTGACTGAAACCTATCAGCAACGATTTACATACGACCCAAGGCTGAGCAGTGCCATCGCGGAGATGATGGGCTTGTTCCATTCTACTCGGCAAAGTATAGTTCTACCCGAATAAAAATGTAAATATGTTGATTTAAATAAAATACAACGCGTAATGACTCGTGGTCTCGCGGTACAAGTAGGTATGTGCCGTGCGATCTAGAGATCCTGCGTTCGATTCCCGAGTCGGGCAGAGTGTTATTGGGTTTTTCTATTAGGAAATTCTCGGTAATAGCACGGAGTCTGGAAATGTGCCCGAAAAACGGCAATAGGCTCGCCCCTATTACGTGGGACTGATAAAATTGGCGAAATGTGGGTGCAGAAATGCACCTCTGCCTACCCCTTCGGGGATTTATAGGTGTGAGGTTATGTATGTATGTATGTAATGACCATTGCTACTGTAAAAAAATAGATTAGTACCCTAAATAGTTACGAGGTTTGAAATTTGTGTGTAATTTATTTTGATATAACCTTTATGTATCATCTCTCATATAATTCTGTGGCCAAATGTACCGATATATTTTTGCTACGAATTTCATGAAAGTTTCTATAATTCCCTTGAAGTTATAGGAATCGGTAAACACAAAACAGGTGTCATTTAAATATCTTCTGCTAAAACGAAGTTTAAAAACATTATAAAAACCTATGCTATCAAGTTTTTTTTGTAAAAATACAATCTTAGCCAACACCCACGTGAAGTCCGCCAGTTAGCAGTCTATCCTTCATACATATCCTATTTAGGTCACAATTTTAGTCTATATGTTCAAAATTGCCGAACGATGAATAAATTTCCTAATTCCATCGAGGATTCAAAATACTTATGAGTGAAAATTTGATGCTTGAAATAAAAATAAATGTAATTAGATATTGTTTAAATGTCTTATTTCGGCGTAGACTCAGCAAATCCGATGTGAACCACAAACAAAGCGGCATAATAGATTATAATTACTTCGGCGTATAGCATTACTCATTTATTAGTCAAACTGAAATGATTTGGATTAGTCATGAACATTATGCGGGTTGACCCAAAACATTCCCTGGTTATAATACCTACACTACCATCTAAATCTGGCTTTTCATTTCATCATCATTATCAGCCCATATACGTCCCACTGCTGGGCACGAGCCTCCTCCACGAACTGAGAGGGTTTAGGCCTTAGTCCACCACGCTGGCCTAGTGCGGGTTGGCTTACTACAAACCTAAGAAATTCCTAAGAACTTTTAGATGTGCAGGTTTCATCACGATGTTTTCTTTCGCCGTTAAAGTACGTGATAATACATTGTGAATACACACATAACTTCGAAAAGTCAGTGTGTGCCTGGGGTTTTGAACCCGCGACCGTCGAGATTCTCGACCGCGTGCCCAAACCTCGAGGCCATCACGACTTAAATCTGGCTTTGTTTGGGTGAAATTATTTAATGTAATTTAGAATTTTCATAAATATTCGTTTTAATAGATCCATCCATGGCTTGACAAAAATAAATAAATTATGTATATACTTCAAAAATTGTAAAGAAAAATTGATTTTTTTATTGAAAGGAAGAAAAGAAAGAAGGAAATGAATGCTTATGTTTCTCAGGCGTAATATGTGGTGCCAACATCATAAGTTAGAAAGCATGAAGAAGACAGGAAATCTTCACTCATGAGATTTGACATAATGATTCCGTGATTAATATTGTTTATGATTGTAAAATATTTTAGCGTGAACGCATTATTAAAACAATGCTTCGTAACGATATGGTGAATATCTTAAGGTAATTAGTATTTTATCAATGGAGAGCTATGGAGAGGGCTATGTTGGGGGTTTCTCTGAAAGATAGGATCAGAAATGATGCCATCCGTCAGAGAACCAAAGTTATCGGCATAGCCCAAAGGATTAGCGAGCTGAACTGGCAGTGGGCAGGTCACATTTGTCGCAGAACCGACAACCGTTGGGGGAAACGGGTTGTGGAGTGGAGACCGCGACTCGGCAAACGTAGTGTAGGGCGCCCTCTGGCTAGGTGGGGTGACGATATTCGCAAGGTGGCTGGCAGCGGTTGGATGAGGAGGGCCGAAGATCGAGCCCAGTGGCGTGCCATAGGAGAGGCCTATGTCCAGCAGTGGACGTAAGAAAGGCTGCTGATGATGATGATTTTATCAATATAAGAGAAGCTACAAGAAATGTTCAAACTCAAGCCAAATTTAAAGCACATAATAGGCTTTGTTAAGAACATCATTGTAAAAGAAGTGAATAATGTCATAGAGACATCTATTATTAGTTCGCAAGTCTCCGGCTATACACGCGTCTGAAGGTAATAATACAATTAACAATCCGGTCATGAATAAGGAATAACAGTTTATCTACAACACTGTCAATAAAACTTATCTTAGATCTGAATATAATCCTAAGATAACTAAACATTTACAACGCAAGGCCATTAGGCTGAATGAATCCATTTCTCTACTCGAATTAAAATATTGGTATTAGCATCTTTGAGAATAATCATTTGGTTATTTTCAACCTATACTGTACAGAGGGGGATTGATGCCCAGGATAAATTCGATACATGACATGTAGATCTTCTTGTGTAAAAGATTATTTTTTAAGTGCCACTCCTATAATACGTGTTTCACAAAATTTTATGCCAGTAGTAGAAATTTTATCTGCGGATAGCGGTTGCATCTTTGTTATGATGTAACACTTATTTATGTCGGTTTTCACAATCACTCAATTTATATCCAATTCCGAATAGCTAGGTATTATATGCTAGGTAGACTGCCTCGTGGTCTCGCGGTACAAGTATGTGCCGTGCGATCTAGAGGTCCTGGGTTCGATTCCCGGGTCGGGCAAAGTGTAATTGGGTTTTTCCATTAGGAAATTCTCGGTAACAGCACGGAGTCTGGAAATGTGCCCGAAAAACGGCAATAGGCTCGCCTCCTGTTACGTGGGACAGATACATACTTGGCGAAATGAGGGTGCAGAAATGCACCTCTGCCTACCCCTTCAGGGAATATAGGCGTGAGTTTATGTATGTAGGTATTATAAAACAGTTATCAGGATGCCGAAATACACGTATTTACTCATAACCGTTTCTAAAATCGTTTTCTTGTCAATGTGATAAAGTGAAGCTAAAAATCCTGTCTTTCTTGAAAAGTTGTTAGCAATAAAGGGCTAAATGTTAGAATGTTTTAAAGCCAGACTAATGTTAACTCCTGGTTCTCCTATAATATTAATGAAGGTAATTGGCCAAAGAACATTTATTATAGCTTATTTTATTTTCTAATTTGCATACGACGACACAGCGACATGTATTTAAACGTATGAAAGTTTGTTCAAGTTGAGTGCCTCGCCAACAGGAATGCAATAAAATATATACGATCTCACACAAAAACCTGTTTATAGATATCACACTTGTACCATCTTATTAATATATACATAAAAATAATGGATAGTTATGAATAATTTTAATAACATCATTAAGAAATCACATAAATGGGAAAGTTTGTAATTCAACCACGGAAAAACGACTAAATATTGAATAACTTTAGGAACCCAGTCAGGTTGTAACCTAAGAGACTTATGCTTGTATTCCGGTAAATAACATTCTTATGGCCGAATACTGAAACGCTACTTAATCTGAGGGCGACTTATATTTATGTGGCTGTTATAATTTAAGCGGTATATACGTAAAAAATGTCATGTAAAAGAACTTTTTGTGGTAATGTTGCCATTGAAGTGGGCATTATTTTAATCACAGTCTTATAACCGATAAATGATGTTTCAGTAAACCGCTTATATTATAACAGCCACTTAAATATAAGTCTCCCTCAGATTAAGTAGCGTTTCAGTATTCGGCCATTATTGATGTGTTATAAATATTAAATCTAGTCTACTTATAAGGGCCGAGCCGAACAGAAGACCAGTTTTTATTTTGGTACTAGGTACTCGTATAATGACAAAAATATTAAAGTTTGTACGTGTGTATATTAGTATTTTTTTTCAAATAAAATTTAACCTTACGTTAAAAAAACTATTCATTGAAAGAAAAAATATACATGGTTGATTGGATTATGATTATGATTATAATCAGTTTAATAATTTATATTTATTATTCTTTGTTTTCGTATAATCCAATATATCATGTAGATAACAGTGTAAATATTGTTAATGAAACATATTTCTGACCACAACAGTTATTTAAAACAAAGAAAAATCGAATAGACAATAGCGACGAATCAAGCTATGAGATGCAAAAGGAACAAGTTGATACAGTTCTTAAATCAGACAATGAAGGCCGGATGCTGTACGTTGCGCGACCTCCGTCCGTCAACAGTTTATTTGTGCACTACCTTGCAAGGTGGCCGGCAGAGAACTTAAATTATCATTTTGAACCAGATTGTTGGCAATCTCTTCTTAGCAAAGTCATTTTTAGCACGACAAAGGGACAGTATTGGAATTTGATGGTAAATCTAGCTAAAATAAGCAAATTATAAACATACTTTTATGTCGATAGGATATACCTACGTATCAAAAAGGATAGCCAAATGTAACGTCTCGGAATCTCTATGTTCCTTTTTCAACATGCCATCACAGCTGTCGAGTGATGAGAAAGACCAACCGATACCCTATTTGGACGGAACTCGCTATCAGATCACAATGGGCCAAGTACCGCTCGTAAAACATATATATCTCTAACTTTTCGAGCTGTTCACTGTTAATTACAGCTCTAATGTTGCCAGGAAAACATCGTGCCGTCTTGTGCACTAGAATGTTCTATCGTAAAATCCGCGGTTGTGGTACTTAATGAGGACAATTTAAAGCAGTTCATTTTTATTTATAACTCGAGTCAGTTCGGTTGTTGGTGACGTTATTTCCGTTAAGCGAATTTTGTTCTGATATTTTAAGTCACATTACAAGAAATAAGTAGTAAGTAGACATTGGGATGTAATGTTTCGGAAGCGAAATAATCGTATTAGATACGGTTAAATTGTTATTACAGATAATATAGGTTTTCAAAAACTGCAAATGTTATGAAGCACCATTTCTGGAGCAAAATTATTATCTAACACTAAACCTGTATACGCCGTTGGTCCATAATGTTATTTTTGGCAAATACAAAACTTAAGGCCTTATGAGTACATCGGTGGTTGCCTGAGTGGTATTAAAAATAGAAAAGAAGCGATTGCAATTGTTTCATCTTAAATACGTCTTTTAATACAATCGATACGCTGATAGTATAAAATCTTTAATAGACCATAATAAATACTAAAAGACCACAAAGCTTTATTTGAAGGCTAGAATTAATGTTCTGCGTAGTAAACAAATGAATTGAAAACCTTGAACCATGACGTTTGAAATGTACGAAACATAGCGATAAATACTAACACAAGGTACTAGAATATTCTAAACCTATTTACAAGTCTAAAGTGCTAATTAAATATTGTAATACGTCTATATTTCCTCGTATATTATACAGCCATTTAACCAAATATGTTCGCAATTGTATGACATAATGAAACGGAACAAAAAATATATTAGCATAAAACATTGTTTATCTGTTCCCATCGCTCACGCAACGGCGAACACGGAAAAAAACAAAAACCATCGATCATAATCTATGATATAACTTTTTTTTTAATGTATAACCGTTTCTCGAAATAACTACAAAAAATAACCGTTTCTTGTGACATAAAAGGTTACGCGCCTCTGGAATCGAACGTCATTTGAATGAGGAATTAGAAGATGGCAAAAAATATGACCATTAGAAAGAGAGTGACGAGCGTGCGAGAGAGACAAAGAATGAGCGTGCGCTCCCATTGGCCGATTGCTTTTTATGCCTTAGTTCCCCTAATCTTCATTTCGAACATCTGCCATGGTAATGTTTATACGAAATGGCACTTTAAATTTATTGCGTTAAGATCTAATTTGCAATTGTCAAAGGGTTAGATTCTTTTTTCAACTATCTATCGGCCGGTCGTTGCACGCAAGTTATTTCAATTTTTTAATACATCTCGTCGAATGGGTATCGTATAAGGCGCGTTTGTTTGAAGGGACCAGCTCTTTATAATGTAATATTTGTGCTCAATAACCGTTTTATTGGCAGATGGGAGTTGCGTAATGGCACAATTATCTTTTATGTAATGGAAGCACATGGGATTATAACTTATCATTTATTTCAATTCAGACATGTTATTATGCAAAAGTGGAAACCAAATTTATTCTTAACCTATTTTCTTAGTAATTGGATGCGATGGTTACAAACACTTTATATAAATATAAAAGAGATCCCGAAAAAAAAAAAAAAAAAATTCGTTTTCCTTACCATCACATTTTTTAACGCCAGGGGGCTTATAATCACCTTAGCTATTACGTGCCTTAGTTTCCGATCACGGTCTGAATACACCCTGTATATATAACTAAAATAGTAATAGGTACATGTATTATGCACTTAGGCACTAATATTATAACATATCCTATTGTATTGTAATAGAATAATTTCTTGGTACGGCGGACGTGTAGATTAATGTTGGCAATTGTTTTCATAAATAACTCGAGAGGGGTAATTTAAAAATCATTTAATGTCGTTATCTCACGGGTTTCTGTAATTTGACAAGTGTTAAGGTTAAAATGTGTCACTCATTACACTTGCAGTATAGTTTTGATGGCTTTTAAATGATAGCTTTTGGCGCAGGTGGGATTCAAGGTGGTCTAGTGAAAAAAATGGAAGGGGCGATATTTTGAAGTTTGGGGGATTTAATAGTATTTGTATGGTTAGACTGTAGAGTAACGATAATGTGCATATTTAAAATGGTTTGCGAGGTTACGATTTTGTTTGTTTTTTTACTGAGGCTATAACTTTCTACGTTTGATTACGTTATGGTAAATATAGCCACTTATCACCCTTATCAAGGTTTTGTATCACATTCCGCATGCTAGATGTTTAATATCTTTTCTTTTTAGTATTAGTTTGAACATAATATTAACGTATGAAGCTAATACGAAAAAAGACTGAACAAAATGACAAAAAATATTTAAAACGGGTATAAAAATGTTCAAAGAACGCCACGCCTGAGGAAATCAGTTGCTACAACAATGCTCATATCATGAAGTTACTGAATAATAGTTTTGTTGGAGTGGAGTGGGTAAAATACCAAGTTTTAGCAAGCGGAGTCGAATCAATAGCATACACCTCAAACTTTAAAAAACCATACGGTTATTGATAACCAATCAACATATTATTGTGATCAAATCTGCTCGCATGAGGAATCTGCGAAAGATTTTTTCTTCTTAATTGGCATAAAGTGCCTACAATCGTTGTTACATAGTAGAATAAGACATGGGCAGCTATGTAACTATGCAAAGTGAAACAAATTAAACAGAAAACTTAGTGTGACATCATTAGTAGAAACATTTTCACCGTTAAACTCAATAATATTTACACGTACGAATGAAAATATATTGGTAGGAATAGATGAGTGTGCCGCAGGTGCGCGTTGTGCAATCGCGCCTATCAACTATTTTAATATAACCTATTGTACTTGTAACTGACGCGCCGTACACGCACAGACAGTATGCTAACTTTATTTATTATATTATCAAATACAGAAGGGACCACCTAACAAATGAAGGTAATAAAATTCAATAGAGTCGTGATGAACTCGAGGTTTGGGCACGCGGTCGAGAATCTCGACGGTCGCGGGTTCAACCCCAGGCACACACCTCTGACTTTTCTAAGTATGTGTGTATTCACAATGAATTATCACGTACTTTAACGGTGAAGGAAAACATCGTGATGAAACCTGCACACCTGAAAGTTTTTAGAAATTTCTTAGGTGTGTAGTCCGCCAACCCGTACTAGGCCAGCGTGGTGGACTAAGGCCTAAACCCTCTCAAATGTAGAGGAGGCCCGTGCCCAGCAGTGGGACGTATATGGGCTGATGATGAAGATGATGATGATGCATCGAGGCAAATGTTTGTGTGGTCCACAAATATTTGTTTCGGGTCTGGGTGTTTGTGAGACCGAAACGTCTCTCATACTTTCCGATACCCTCGGCACAAGAGACAAGACAAGACTTGTATCTTAGTATTGATTCCACGATCAGAACTGTGCATGTGACTGTTGGGTTTACTTATTTATTTATCTAAAGATTTAATTTTTAAGTCTGTATTTTCTTTAAAACATCACAACAAAGTCTACCAACGCTACCATAATATGCGCAATTTCAAGTAACCACGAAAACTAATCCAGAGTCATATTTAAGTCCTATTCGCTTCAAACTCCTTCGACATTCCTACCGCTATAATTCATTCACAAAACTTCGATATCGCTGTACTGTTCCTCCTAGCTTCGCTCCTGATTATTCTCGCTAGCCATTGACAACGCAACTATGGTACAACTATTTTCATTTAAACAGTTTCGGTATTTAGCTGCACAGTCCGCGGACATCGATTATTGGGTCTGCGGTAAAAATTGTTGTGGAGTATACTTCATCAGACTTCGCGCTGTTCATTGTTTACTGCCTTTAAATGGCGATATTAAAAGCTCATCGTATATTGGATTTGTGATCCCTACCTTACTCTGATGGCCTTACAAGGAGCCCAGCAGTTCATTAGATTGGTAAGACTAGAGTAATAGAGTTGGACGTGTTAGGTAGACTATATTAAAAAGCGGTTTTCGGCGTTTCAGAAATCAAGCTTGTTAGTAGAAAATTGTAAAATATCTTAAATTTATTTCTTTGTGTCAGGTAGGTGTTAGGGAATGCATTGGCTGTTGTTAACCATAATTGTTCTTATAATTTCATACTACCTATTGATATTATTACCTACCTCTATATTAAAGTCCTTGTCCTTATGCGGTAACATAGAACACACTGTTTATGTTATGACTGATGTTTTTTTTATTTCATCCTAAATCGATAATCGTAAGAAATACCATAATAATCGATACAATTAGCGGCGAAACACACAGACATACATACGCACACACGTAAACCATAAAAACCCATAATTTAATACTTGAACGCAGCCGTAGCACGTAATTTCACAAAGTTGGTACCACTGCCTAATGACAGTAGAAAACAGGGTTGCCATCATGAGAAAATATGATGGAACATGATTTTTGGTTTGTGCGCCTAGCAATGTATAATTTCGCAGTGTTGCTCACGAAAAGGACATTAATTTTTTTATGGCTTTTATTTCAGACCGGCGCGGTAATTGGATGAGGCGAGCCGAAAATGACGCCACTGGCGTTCTTTTGAATAAGCTCATAATAGCTAGTGACTCTGTACTTTGCTCGGTAAATAATTAAAATTGTATATGAAATACTTCAAAATGAAAAATGTTTTTTAACTACCTATGCTTTGACAAATTTAAAAAGCGCAATTATAAAACTCAAGCGAAACAAACACTTATTCAATGGCTCTTGTCCTTTGACGTGCAATATTTTTATGTCAAAAATGAAACAATAGGTTGATAAATGAAATTAAATAGTTCTACGCTTTGTTTTCTAAGACATGCCTGGTAGATTTCTGCAACAGGCAGCCGGTAACCCTAGATAGAAACGCGCGCAAACACAAAAATGGCGGACGCAATAACAAAATGATGGTGCGTTTCGAATCACACAAATTAACTTCTTTTGTTAACGTGAACTCGTAAAATGGCGGGGAAATTTTCTTTGAGCTCTAATGCCGACTGTTGTGGAGAAAAAATATAGCAAGCCACACATCCACGGCCATTTGTGGAAATTATTACATTTCACGAAACAGGCCTTTTTCTACCACAAGATGGTGGAACTTGGAACTAAATTAGTACTTGAAACTCTTTCTTTGAGAAATTGCCGGGCAATTGTGTACATTTTGTGTAAATCTCAGAAGAGTAATTTTTAAATCGAAGTGTTTATGGACGAGTTTTGTTTCTCTGTTTCGTTTAGCTTTGTGTGCAGGAATGTAAATTTCTGTAACTCCATAATATATTGGTTCATATGAAGTTTTTGACTTACAATTGTGGATTTTTTTCTCGGCAATGATACGTAATAGGGGAGCGTGGGGCTAGTTGTAACAAGGGTAAGTAGTAACAAGCATTTTTTACCTACATAATAGAAGAAAATTCGTTTGGTTTTCAACCTAACCTACTACGTTATACCCATTCTATCATATAAGCACGATCAGTACCCTGCCGAACGGCGCAGGAAGCAGTTATGTGCAGGCGCTCTGAAAAAGCCAGGTCATGTATTTTTTACTCCTTATACAAAATGGATTATCATAGATTTCAAATTGTTTAGCATTTGTTGATTTATACATATACATTTAGCATTTGTTTAGTTTGATTATATTAAGTGTAATTTCACACCAAGTAAGCGCCTTTTTTTTTAATAGAAGTTATTTCAAAAAAACTCGCAGCTGTGTATGTTGTAACACTTTTACGGGGCAAGTTGTAACATGTTGCCCCAACAACTTGCCCCTTATTTATTTAAAAGGTATATGAAATTACGCGGGACGTATTTAAATTCCTTCTTTTCATGTTTTGAATACTTTTTTAGCTTCACCTGGAGGTCAACCAGACTTAGAGCCTACCTTCTGGTATTCAAAATCAATTTGATTTCTCTCCATCTAAAATAAGACCTTACCCAAAAGCTCCACCACGAAAATGACTAACCACTTTCAACGTAAAAGAAAATGCTGTGTCCTCACAGATACGCTAGAGAAGAACGGGTTCCATAAAGATCATGAAGAAAAGTTATAGAAGACAAAGAAAACACAAGAGACTAGGAAAGGCAAAGGAAAGAGCAAAAGAACGATGACAAAAAGATTGAGAGGAAAAAGATAAGATAAAGATAGTCAAAAGATAGAAGAAGTAAAATATGGTGTTTTAAATTCTGATTCGGAATCTGAACCCATGGAATGGTTTTCTTCAGCTTGTGGGGAAACTTATGAAAATTAAAACGAGCAGTCAATACAATACATCATGTGCAAGTTGTAGGCACATGTAAAATGTGCAACAGGAAATAAGATCTCATTTGTGTGTCTCGATTGTGATTCCGATGAAGACTGATTTCATATTTTACCTACGTCAATCAAAAGGCTGATTACTTAAAAAATTGAGATTTTGTTATTATAAATGGCCGTGAGTCTAAAGTTCCTTTATAGTTTAAGGAAGACCATGTTTTTGTTAATATTTGATTATTTTTCTATTAGATTAAGAATAAAACTTAAAAGTCAACGTTTTTTATACCGTGCCTAAGGTTTATAATGCTAAATGAATCAAGTCTGATTACTGAAGAAGTTAAGATTATAAATGGCTGTGAGCTCAAATTTAATTAATAGTTTAAGTAAAGAAAGAACATGTTAATTGTTTATTTTTGAATATTTCCTGTTAGATTAAATATTTAACTTAAAAGTCTAAACCTGTTTTAGCGTTTGTAAAGTTTCTTATGCTAAATATGCCAAATAAATCTTTATAAAATATGAAACTGGTTTTCAATTCCTAATGTTACAATGTGCCCTAAGCCTGTTACAACTAGCCCCAATCACGGGGTAAGTTGTAACACTCGTCAATTTTTTTTCAAAGCCGTTTCTACAAAAAACCGTTACAGGTTTGATCAAAAGTTTATTTGGAATCGATAGTTGAATAGTTGTTAATTGGAATAGTACTGCTAGATTTCATAAATACCAAAGAATTAAGCTTTCATAGCCAAGAAACGAAAACTTGTTACAACAAGCCCCCCTCTCCCCTACTTGAAGTTTGATATGAGTGTACATAATAAATATAATTAATAGCAACATACAAAATCTCGGAAATTTCATAAATGTACGGACTAACATTTAGATTTATTGTCTATTTAAATATTTTTATAATTTCAAAGGTTTCCAATTATTTTCGTATTTTATACAACACGTGTCAAAGCGGCAATAGTAATAAAAGTGTAATATTGACGATTCAAAAGTACTTGTAACAGTTTATTTGAATAAAGATAATTTGACTTTGACTATATAGGTACATATTTAACTTTCCACGTTATTTTTGCGAAATTTCACTAAAATCATGACAAATATGGCACGTACGAAGCAAACTGCGGAATCTGCGGTTAAAGATTAGAGTTCGGGAGGTCACGCTTTCGCTCATTGTGTACGTTTAGAAAACTTCATTACAGCTAGAATATTATTTGGCCAGTGATATCATCCTTTTTATATTCCAAGGGTTCGCTTATTGGGGAGGTATGACTCTACCTTTTTCAATAACCTGGAAGTAGATCAAGCTCTGAAAAAGCTTGGCTTACATAGGTAAGCTAGTTAGTAGATGGATTGCCATCAAAAGGACACAGCTACCATAAATGGTCGTGTAAATTTGTAATGAATAATTAATTAATATGCATTTGTAATTTACGCAAAACAAATGTTTGTAATAATTTTGGATGAATATTCTTATACTGACTACTTCGTGGTCTCGCGGCACAAGCATGTGCCGTGTGATTTAGAGGTTCCGGGTTCGATTTCCGGGTCGAGTACAATGTTATTGGGTTTTTTAATGGGAAATTCTCAGTAGTAGCACGGAGTCTGTGCCCGAAAAACAGCAATAGGCTCGCCCCCTATTACGTGGGACTGATACATACCTGGCGAAATGTGGGTGCAGAAAATTGTTAATCAGCAAATTGTTAATCGGTTTTTCTAATAGAAAACCCTTAGTACCAGCCAGGCGACAATAAGCTCTCCTTCTTTTAACACAATATGATGGCGAAACAAGGCTGCAGAAATTTATTTCTGCCTAACCTTTCTGGGATGAACGCGTAAATCTATGCGAGTATAATTAAAGGAAAAGTATTAGTATAGTAGTCAGCATGACAAATTATATCACATTTATTGGAAGCGCAGTAGTAATATCTACAAAGCACTATTCGAATTTATAGTAAAACGTTGCCTGTTAACTAACCGCCTTGCTAGCAAAACCATTAATTATAATTGTTTACATTCAAAGTAAATACCATTTAGCTAACATTACCGGAAAATGCTTACTGGTAATTAAAAAAACATGCGAGCTTAGTTCTTTTCCGCTCATTGTGCGGACTGCAGTGGCGATACCAAATAAGTAAATTTAATTTGTCCACAGTGACTAGGAGAAAAAATATGTGCAACTAGCTCGTGCACGCGAGTTCGGAATTGGATCGGGAAATAAATGAATTTATGAGAAATGAAAAAAAATACAAGAAATAAACGAGTTTCAAAATGCTTTTGCTATCAAAGAAATCATTTTTAGAACTGTCTGAAGTCCACAGGAGTAACAAACGGATTTCAAAATGCTTTCGCTATAGTAAAGAAATAATTTTTGGAACAGTCCACAGGGGTGAGGTTGTGGACAAAACTTAATTAAAAATAATAATTATAAGTGCTTCTAAATCTAAATTAATATATAAGTCTAAATGAAAAAAATAAGTTATTTTCGCGACTATTGCAGATCCAATATTGTTAAATTTTGTTGTGAAAGTCGATGGAACCCTAAAGATTGCTTTATTCTATTATTATTTTTTGGAAAAACTTTATTTCTTTACCTTTGCTGTTTCATCTAATTAACAAATAGTTTATTTCTCCCTGGAGCTAATTTTGAAGCCCAAGCCAGCAAAATTGAGACCAAAAGCTTGTAAGATATATTTACGGTAAATGATAAAGCCGCGTTCTCGTTTAAACAACAATATAAACGAGCAATTGATTTATTAGACGTGAATTGATTACGTTTGCACTAAACGATGACGCGCAGGGCTGGATACCAACACTTGGAAAAGGTCATGCGTTTGTAGCTTTTAATAAGTATCTATTGCGCTTAAATATAGTTCTATTAAAACATACTAACTTTCGACATTCATTAATACAGTTCCAAAAATAAGAAGACGTTATTAACAAGTCACTCTGGCAGTCTGCATCTTAGTGTTGATGACAATGATATAGTCATCAGATCATGTTATTTGTTTTTTGTAATTATGTAAAAGAGCGACTATTGACCTAAAATGATTTACCATGGACTTAAGTATGGGGAACGACAAAGCTGCAATCTGCGTAGACACTCCCTGTTCCGTATTCATTATCCCATTAGGGGCTAAAATGGTCATATCACTCCTTGAAACGCTGCAGGATAGCGTCATGCCAGCTAATAAAAAGCAATACGTATAATGCGCTAGCGCAAAATGAGTCCGACCTTGTGTCGTATAGTTAGGACATGTGCGGCGCGGCGTGCCGTCTGTTTGTATGTCACGGCCGCTGCGCTGTACCGCCGGCCCGACCACACTTATCTCGCAGCTGACGATACCACTACTGGGGGAAAGACTAGAAAGACTAGATTGACGATAATAATCTTTCTAATGTTAGTTTGAGATAGTTCGGAATCTGATTTGGATATCTGTTTTGGACTGCCTCGTGGTCTCGCGGTACAAGTATGTGCCGTGCGATTTAGAGGTCCTGGGTTCGATTCCCGGGTCGGGCAAAGTGTTATTAGTATTCAGTAACAGCACGGAGTCTGGAAATGTGCCCGAAAAACGGCAATAGGCTCGCCCCCTATTACGTGGGACTGATACATACTTGGCGAAATGTGGGTGCAGAAATGCACCTCTGCCTACCTCTTCGGGGAATACAGGCGTGAGTTTATGTATGTATGTATGTTTTGGAAAGAAAACAGGATTAGGATTTACTGACATAGATAAAAAATGTACGTTACTGTAACCAATGTCGGTTTGAATGAATAATTTACACAACTACTCCCGCCTGTTCGAAAACCGTTCTCATGGAGCTACAAAACTGACATAACAGTAAATGCAATGATATTAAATTGGCCGTCAAACATAATTTTATTTTCCTTCTGCTATGACTGATGGTGTTTATTCGTTTTCGCGGAACGTGAGCTATAGGTAATATATAAAATGTCTAGGATGCCTAGCTTAGTCACGGCTGAATGCTAAGCTAGTATTTTTCCGGTACAAAACTGTTGGTATTTTGTTTTGTTTACGAGTATCTGATGAGCCATTGCGCTTTGTTCTCTGAGGAAACAGGATTTATTTATACCTAAAGGAGTAATCGTTTTTTATATATTTATAAATGTATTTGGACATATTACAAACTATATGTACTAAAATAGACGTTAAATCCAATATAATAACATGAAGTATCCCTTGATAAGTCTTTTAGAACCCAAAAGCACCTAAAAGGACGACTCATCGGCTATTTATGAGTCATAGTCAAGCGTTTAGATGCAAATCATCATACCTATGCAATTACTGCTATGTCGTCAGTATTCCAAAATATTTTTTACGACGAAGGAGGAAATCTATACGTGTGTTTTTCATAAACAAACGGTTATTCGCGATTTTGATAGGTAGGTACCCAAGAAAACATTCTGCATCAAAACAAGTGAGAAATACCAATTTTGTAGAGTTCTTAAGCTGATAAGGGGAATGATAATATGTAGGTATACGTACAGTAAAGTTTTGCCAACTATGTCTTCGTACCATGCAATAAAAAAAAACCTTTTTGAATTTCACTTGACACATTACTCTTGCTGTTACCAAAAAGTTAAGAGAAGGCTTAATAATATTTTGCCCGGCTTGAAACCGCTTCTACCGAAAAGTTAAGGAAAGCCTCAAAAATATTTTGCTCAATCTGGGATAGGGAAGTCGGAATCTGTATTTTTTTATCTAAGAAAATCACACTAACCTTGACAAAAGTACTAGTACTAACTACTAAGTAGTACTCCAATTAGCATAGGTTATTGGTCATTCGTGGTATACCAAAGGTTGGCTTCAGCGTGGTTATAAAACACAATAGTGAGTTTACTATGTATGACGTAATATACTGTAATATTGTAGAACAATATGCGATTGTTTTACCTTAAAGGGACCTGTTTTATAAATTATTCCACTGTGTTTAAATAATGTTTCGCCAATATATTATGTCAATGAGCTAGGCCAAATAAATATCAACTGTTAGGAGATGCCTGAACTGTACCTGCTTTTAGAAATGAGTCCTATTGAAACCAGTGGCGGTACTTCCATAGAAGCCCAAAATCGTTACATGTTAATTGTGTAATGTCTAGTTTATAATTGTTTATTGTGGGGTCAGGATATTCTCATTTATATGTCAAATTGCTTTTGTTAAATGAAAATTTGCTTAAAGATTATTTTTCGTGATTTTGTAAGGCTTTCTGGGCTCCTGGGCTTCTATGGAAGTACCGCCACTGATTGAATACGTAGACTATGATGAAAATTTTGTACGGAATGGTAAGAAAGTCCTTACTTGTCATTTTTATGTCTGTTAATAAAATCATCACAGAACATAGTCCCTTATAAAACACGGCTTTGAAAAGCGATTATTTGTCAATGTGGGATTCGGCAAAATAAATGGAAACTTATGTTGAGCTAGTACTTTAGTTTCCATTTATATTGCCTAGGTTTTCCGCGATAAGAATAAAGTGCGATTATTCTATATAATTATAAACTCGATAATGATGCAATTGGTTACCGAGTTATCCCATATGCAATATATTAATAGACAAAGTTGATTATAACATGGTTATTAATATACCGTGTCTTATTATTTTATTACCAGTATAATTGGTTTTTGCTTTGGTACCTGCTATCATCTAAGTAGTAATCTTCTATCTCACGACAGAATATCAAGGGAATGTATATTATAACCAACAATGTAGAAGTCTTAGACATTTATTTTAACTATTATAATTTAGGTATTGTAAATTAGGCGGCCAGACCTGAATCACATCGTATTGTAAAGAAAACTATTATATGCAAGAGAAAAAATGGGGTTAGTACAGCGGCAAAATAAAAAAACAAAGTTGTTAGTAACATGATCAAAATCTTGCAGCTGAATAACAAATTAATCTCAACATCACGTGACCTTGTTAGTGTCGTAAGCCGGTGACATAGGTGATAGAAACAGCATACTACCTTAAACTGGAAGTTATGTACAAAGTAACGCACAGAACACTCACACACCGCCATAAGTTTTCCAGCAACACTCACACACAATCTAACACCCGGACACTGTGTAACAAAAATCTAAACACCAGCTATAATACCGACGCACAACTACGCCCATTTTATCATTCCAAAACGGACCAATGCCATGACAAGTGACGTTACAACCGCGTTGTACACCTCGCGTATCTCATCACCGCTTTATACAGTTGTAATAAAGTTGAAAATCGCGCGGCGGCAGTTTACGTGGGAGTAAACACAACGCGGTCGGCTGTTGAATAAGCCAACACAGTTGTGAATGGGTACACACACGCGTAGACACGGGTGTCACGAAATCTAACCAGTTTGTAGGTTAGAACGAGCGCACGCGCAGCTCAGGTGGCCATGACGCTGCATCTACGCGAACTTTCCGCACATATTGCCTAATTAGATTTTCAGATGCTGAGCAAATTTATTAACTACTAACATCAGCTTTATTTGTGCCAAAATTATCATCTCTAATGTATATTAATGGAAATAACTATTTCAATATCATTCCGTCGCTTTCGTATTTTTCATAAAAAATATAGAGTATAACAAAGGCCTGTTTTTTCAGTATAAATGATTTTGCCTTTTAAATTTGTAATGAAATGATGCACATGACTAATAAGAACAATCTTCCATACGATATTTCATACTAACGCAATTTTTTCCCGGAGCTTGTGTGGCATCCTAACTTGTGCCGTGCAAAGTAGTCAAGTTTGTGATTAAAACTTTGGTTTACTCAAATCATGGGATTTAGATTTTAATTATATCCCCGCATGACACTGTATTTTAGCAACACCAATGGAAAATCAATACAACAGAATTCTATGTAACTGATTTACCAGCTCTTTTATCTTCAAGTAAACAAAGCAATAAATTATAATCAATTTAGCCAGCAAATAACTCTGTAGTCACTAGTAACATATCAAGCAGACTTAATTAATACGACTATGTATTTTCTTATAAGGCTGTAGTCACTTATTCCCATATAAGTACATTTGTAATGCAGCCGAGATGACGTCAAATACATTTTTTATTCATGTAAGCCTTTACCAGCTCTCATAAATAGTCAGGTTGAATCTTTATCAATAACATTGATCATAAATTTATACTGTCCCATGTAATTGTGACATCTTCTGTCCTGTTGAATTTGATGTTAAAATTGAGTTACATTAATCTAGTAAACCTACAGGCGGAACTTTTCAAAATTACACAAATTTCAGACATCCAGCTGTAGAGAAAAATCAGAACGAGAATATTTATTCATTTAATAAATAAATAGAGCGAGAATATCCTTCCTTAGCCAGAAGTATTATGCAGAAACACAGTATTTTTGGAAAAAGTCTGTATGACATGTATTAAATGGTCCTCAAAAATGTCAGATGCATTTAACGTGAATTTTAAAACATCAACAATTTGATATGTTCTTCGGTCGGAAGCTAATTTTAGTGAAGGTACATTTTTGCTTAATTATTTTAATTCTTAGACTTATGAAATATCTTTATTTGTGTGTGTATCACTTGTATAACTTTTTCTAGAAAAAAAAAAAAAACTATAAGTTTACGTGTTCATTCATTTAACATCCTTGCTCCGATGTTATAATAGTTGCCTAAGGATACAATTTGGCATAGATACTTTTGGAAACGTGCAGTACAGTTTTTGTGAAATGGCCGTTTCGCTTAGATTAAACAACATTTAAAAAGCCTAGAGCAAGAGGTTCAATCTTAGAACAATCTGCTAATAATTTAAAAGTATAATCCGAGTATTTTATTGAACTTTTTCGTTGGCCTTTTTCCAAAACGAAGACAGGTGGTCTTTGAGTGATACACACAAATAAAAATAATAATTTATGTTCATTTCAAATATTCATTCGCTACGAGATAACACAACTTATTCGACACACATAGATCCTATATTCCCTACACTTCACAGATAAATATCTGTTTGTTTGAATTTTTCACTTCAAATTGAAATATATTTCACTTCTGTATGCCTTTAATAAATCCGAGAAATGTCCGTAGAATCCGTGTGTTATGGTTCCCGCGCGACAGTGGCCTTGTACAGTCGGCGCGGCCTAGACTGCGTCCAGCTTATTTGTGATACGCTTTTACGGGACCTGTCTCAGGCTGCTCCCGCGCCGGATGCTGAGCTAAGCTGTACTAGAACATAGAGTTGTATTGACACGATCATAGGTGGCGTTGAAGCCTGAACGCAAAAGCGATTATGTGGTAAATGAATTATGGATGAAACTATTGGAAAAGTTCTGAATTAATTTAAAAATCATTCAACTTGGAGTTGACAAAAATAACTTTTGATACAAAAGGTACATACATACATAAACCCACGCCTGTATTCCCCGAAGGGGTAGGCAGAGGTGCATTTCTGCACCCACATTTCGCCAGGTATGTATCAGTCCCACGTAATAGGGGGCGAGCCTATTGCCGTTTTTCGGGCACATTTCCAGACCCCGTGCTGTTACTGAGAAATTCCTAATGGAAAAACCCAATAACACTTTGCCCGACCCGGGAATCGAACCCAGGACCTCTAGATCGCACGGCACATACTTGTACCGCGAGACCACGAGGCAGTATACGTAGTAGACGTGGTATAATTTTAGTGATATTTTTAGAAGCTAAATGATATGGGATTGAAGCCGCGACCCTAGTTTTACAAATCGGATCCCAGCGAGCACTGTCTCTTATACATTATACATACATAGTTGAGTAGTGAAATAATGTGGACAAAAGACTTGGTAATGATTTTACTTCGGCTTATGGAAGTAACTAATACAGTGTGGAACAATCTTTATGTTTACGACGTGCTAACAAGTAACGAGTTGTTAAACCTTTGTTGAAGTTACTGGTTATTGTAATTGTTTACTAGACTTAACTGACAGTGGAGATGCCTGCGCTTAACTACTTTTATTAAAAGGAACACAAGTAAGTAGGTACACATGATGAAAAGGCCGGTACACAAATTGATAAGTGAGTAAGAATTTAAGGAGTTGAAACTGTAGCTATTTCCGTTTCAATCTAGAGTTATAAGTAAGAATAATCATAGACTGCCTCGTGGTTTCAAGGAATAAGCATATGCCATGTGATCTAGACGTCCCGGGTTCGATTCACAGGTCGGGCAGTGTAATTGTGTTTTTCTATTAGGAAATTATCAGTAGCAGCACGGAGTCTTCAACGCGTAGCCCGGCGCCCAGAGGCCACACGGGGCCGCCGTCCCTACCTTGGCGGCCCCCGAGATGAAGACGCCACACGCGTCAGGTCGGTGTGCCTTTTGGCACCGCGCAGAGGCGGCCCCGGGTCAATCCATAGCTCTGGCTTCAGGGTATTCCGGGGCCGTCTCGCTGAATGCGCCGATGGTGGCCGTCGCGGGGTTTTTAGTCGGTATTACGGCGCAATTATTTTGGTAGGGACCCGGCCCAGCGGCCGCCCGCAAACACGGGCGGTAACATCTATGCTGGGTCGGAAGGCGCCGGTGAGTCCGACACACCCTCGCCCCTACGGGGGTGGGATGGTCCGTAAATGGATTTTCCCCGCGAGAAAAAAAAAAAAAAAAAAAAAAAAAAAAAAAGCACGGAGTCTGGAAATGTGCCCGAAAAGCTGCAATAAGCTCGCTCCCTATTGCGTGGGACTAATAATGTGGCTGCAGAAACGCACCTCTGCCCTACGTCTACCCTTCGGGGAATAAAGGCGTGGGATTATGTATTAATGGACGTAATAATCATAGAATAGAAGAATAAAATAATACACACGCATTTGACACAGGTTAGTCTTCATCCTACACAGTTTCACTATGACCATCGCAAACTAATAAGAGTCTCTTTGGTCTTAATATTGAACCGATAACAACTATCTGTGGTACACAAGTCAATTTTAGCCAATTATAAGAAAGCTGTCAAATGGAGGAAATGCTCACAAGCTGATTAAGGATTCCTGGCTGCAGGCATGTCGTACAAGTGACACAAAACCTTGAATAAATCAAATTATGCAACAAATTTGTACGAAATACCCCCAAAAACCCTCACAAAATATTTCCCAACTACATTTTTATAGACGAGTGACAAAAAATGTCCATTATCATGTCCCATATCTGTGTGTGTGCAATAATTAGCGATCGTTAATCATGTCGCGAGGCTCGTTAGTGGTGACGCGCGGGTATTGGCGCTAATGTCGCCGCGACATCGCAACAACTTAGCAATGACAACGGTGACGTGGCATTCAGGTCAATTTGGACACGCTCTGAGGTTTTGTTGTTAGTCAAACGAGTTGGGCTTATCCATCTGGCTGTAAGTGTCTAGTTCATTGATATGCAAGGTTAGCTGCAAATGCATAAAATCTTACCGCGTCTGCATATAATAATCTGGCAAAAATAACCATGAGACGTAAATGGTTAATCAGAGTGTAAAATGGAATGTCTGATTTAATAACAGATAATAACAAATACTCATTGTCTCTCTCTTTAGAAACAATCCTTTCAAAAGTCGGGGGATAGTGATCAGGCCACGAACTGGCGATTTATTTTATGGTCATAGAACAGTTCGAAGGACATATTAGGACAAGTATTATGTCTTAGAGAAAACGAGGGAGTTTTTAGGGTCTAATATTTCTGGTTCTTACATTTTGTCTTTTGAATCCACAGACTCAAATTTTTTATTTTTTTTATTTTTATACTGGCACGGCAAAGTGACTCCATTTACCAGGCTAACCTCTAATCTCTCTACCCAATGTCTTACGGGCTTAAAACGCGGAAGCTGCACCATCTAGCCAAGACCTTGGATCATCCGATATTACTTGATCTTTCCCGGACATTTCAAGCTACGTGATTATGTTGGCAATTTTATTTTTAATTTATTAATTTTATTCGAGGTAAACCGGTGGATTTGTAATCAAACGCTGTGTTATTATTATCTGACTAGCATATTTATTGAGATACATTTGTTTGTTCAAACGATAGAAGTTAGGAGAAGTGGGAGATTTAAAATATGTATTGTTATCTACGACTAAAGTAATAATAAGTCTGTTGTACATTCGCTATCAAACAGGCTTTTTTTCTCGAGAGGAATGCTGGTTATGGCTCTACTTCGAGAACGAGAAGCGTATGTCGGTATCAAACAGGCCTGCGTTATTGTTTCGACTAGCAAGAGATAATAGTGGTATCGCTTTCTCTCTTCGTGGTTGTGTATCTATGATAAAATTAAATTCAGAAATACAGAATTAAAATATTCATGTCATACCTATTTCTTTCGGTGTCTTAAATAGTATCATGCAATTGTAAAATAACTTAATATTTGTTATATAATAATTTATAACTGAAATATTACCTAGAGTCAAAATTGTAGAGAGAAAGGAAGAAACTACTTCTATCGCTTGTATTAGAATGCTGGTGAAAGCAAAATATAATTAGGGTATTCTAGAATTTTCGATGACTGTACAGCATTTCAGTATAGATATACCGACCAATTCTGTGCGCTAGGTTAGACAAGGCCACGACGTAGGTAGTCTAATCATGAAATGCACTAATCCCCTCACTCACTTATCAGCTACGAACACATATTGTTAAGCTTTTTATCACGCTGTTTTGTGATACGACCGGCCCGACACCTAGATTATTCTAGCCATAAAGTGGTGCTGACTTTCTGGGGTAGATAGAGGAATACAATTAAATTAACAGTTGCCTCAGGGAGTGGCTGTCTGTGCGGAAAATGACAAATGGGAGGAGCTAGTTTCAATATAAATTAACAGACCCTAAGCAAGGCAACAAATATTATATCAAATGTAAACAAATATTATAAACAAACCCGCATTAGGCCAGCGTGGTGGACTAAGGTCTAACCCCTCGTAGTTGTAGAGGAGACCCGTGCCCAGAAGTGGGACGTAGGTATATGGGCTGATGATGATGAAAAAAATATTTTAATCTAACTGTAGCATAACTTGTTGCAACATTAAACAACAAATAAATTATTGTAAACCTCGCAGCTATAGAGGAGGTCCGTGCCCAGCAGTGGGACGTGTATGGCCTGATCATCATCAAAATGTATTGTTGGAGACCAAAATTGTCTGCATCATTGGTTTTTGTGTCGAATGAAGATAATCAAACATATAAATTATGCCCAAGGTAGGAGGTCAACAAAAAATTCTCTCGTGTTTAATTAACCCATTTGACTAAACTAAAATTAGCACAAGAGCTCCCTGGAGATCGTTTTCCGCCATTAATTAACTGAACATTAACGCAAACAAATTCACACAGTCACTGGCACAAAACAATTTTAATTAAAACTTCAATTATTAATAGCGCTTATCGCTTATCTGTACGTATACAGTGTATAGCGAACATACGGACACCAAACACCTGTTTCCGCACAAACCGGACCCGACGGCTAGAGAAAACCCACCACACTACCACACCGCACGCATTAAATTGTTCGCGTGTGTATCTTAAAACTTATAATACCCTGGTACATTAGTCCGCCATTTAGCTTGGATTGTGGGAAGGTACTATTTTTATAGTTGTACTATGAACGCCATCTACTTTAGTGTGAACTAAGGCTTCATAATTATTAGTACAAATTATTCCCATAACCAATAGGTTTAGGTACCTGATAATGTTAGTTTATTAATAAAATAATAACCGTTGTTTACAGGCACATGGTTTCAAAATATTTTGTATCCCATCGAATCCCAAAAGCGTTATACGTAAATTGTATAATATTTAGTTTATAATTGTTTATTGTGGAGTCAGGATATTCTAATATTTATGTATCGAATTGCTTTAGGCAGGCGGTCGAGAATCTCGACGGTCGCAGGTTCAAGCCCCAGGCACACACCTCTGACTTTTCGAAGTTATGTGTGTATTCACAATGAATTATCACTTGCTTTAACGGTGAAGGAAAACATCGTGATGAAACCTGCACACCGAAAAGTTCTTAAGAATTTCTTAGGTGTGTAGTCCGCCAACCCGCATTAGGCCAGCGTGGTGGACTTAGGCCTAAACCCTCTCAGTTGAAGAGGAGGCCCGTGTCCAGCAGTGGGACGTATATGGGCTGATAATGATGATGAATTGCTTTTGTTCAATAAAGATTTAAAACTTAAAGATAATTATTATTAGAAATTTTGTAAGCCAAGCTTTACAAAATAATTTTATTTATGGATCAAACGATCAGGCCAAAAATATTGATTGTACTAGTAAAAGTGGTAAGAATCTTAATAATCTAATCTGTGACGCTTCAATGGTAAAGAGGTAAGCTTTTTAGAAGCAGAATGGGAATGAATATTTAGAAATCCAAATATTAAGATGTTAATTGAAGACCTTCCTGCTTTCAGGACATGGCTCATTGTAAAACCAAGACTATAGACAGAGCAGAATAAGATCTCATGAGAACATTAGAGATAGAGGCTTTGAAATCTAAGATGTGACAACTGTTGCATTGTGCAGTTTAAAGTACAACAATTCCGGTGAAGCCGCTCTATTTGTTGTAGTCCAAACTAGGTAGCCTTGCTTTACCACATTTACTTAATATTTTCCATCCATACATACATAAACTCACGCCTGTATTCCCCGAAGGGGTAGGCAGAGGTGCATTTCTGCACCCACATTTCGCCAGGTATGAATCAGTCCCACGTAATAGGGGGCGAGTCTATTGCCGTTTTTCGGGCACATTTCCAGACTCCGTGCTGTTACCAAGAAAAACCCAATAACACATTGCCCGACCCGGGAATCGAACCCAGGACCTCTAGATCGCACGGCACATACTTGTACCGCGAGACCACGAGGCAGTTAATATTGTGATCGTTGTAATAGTGGTACCTCCAGCAACTGCACTATCTTGAGGAAGTGCTATGACGTTAACTGAGAATAGGGGGTCTAAGTATTTATTTACGATGATTATAATTATTAGGAGTATGGTCATGTTTGTTCTTCAGTGAACGTGATACCATTTAAAACTTATTTATCAATTTTTTTGAACTGAGATACTTATATTTTGTCGACTATCGTCTTATATCACTGATAAAAATAGTTCCTCGTGGCCTCGTGGTCTCGCGGTACAAGTATGTGCCGTGCGATATAGGGGTCCAGGGTTCGATTCCCGGGTCGGGCAAAGTGTTATTGGGTTTTTCCATTAGGAAATTCTCAGTAACAGCACGGAGTCTGGAAGTGTGCCCGAAAAGCGGCAATAGGCTCGCCCCCTATTACGTGGGACTGATACATACCGGGCGAAATGTGGGTGCAGAAATGCACCTCTGCCTACCCCTTCGGGGAATACAGGCGTGAGTTTATGTATGTATGTAAAAATAGTTGAGAAAATGTAAATATTTTTCATAAAGGACGATTTTATCAATTGCAATTGAGTTTAGCGGCTTTTAGTAAGTTGTTCGCGATTACTAGTTTAGACTATTATTACTGTAGCAACAATAAATGATCTTGTCGTTAAAGTCACAGCTCGGTTAAGCGAGTCTGGTAGAGCGTCAATTTATCTCGGCAGCCGAGAGTCTGCGATAAATTCATCAACATCAAAGCGAACAATGTAAATTAGATATGTAATTACATACATTTGAAGGTATTGGCGCACCGGACTATTGGAACAAGGGCGCGGCCTTGTCTCGCGGATTGGGTTTCTGCTGTACAACCGTCCGCGCAACGAGACACACCTGTGCCACGCGCACCACGCAGAACTGATGGAGAAACTTGCGTGCACCACTGTATTCCTTTATTTGTATTTAAATGTTTGCTTTTCTATTTTTAAAATTGGTATTTGAATTTAGAATACCATCGAGAAATAATTTACATGAGGTCGAAGTAATAAAGAGTTTTAATCGGAAATGGGTACCTACGTTGAATGCATGTACAAGGAAACACTAACATTCGGTTTAATTATATGCGGATAGTATAACACAATTTAAATGTAAAGCATTAGTTTCAACAGGATGTAGGTGCGATTAAATAACGAAGGTCACGAGGCGGTAACCGAGTATCTAAGTAAAAAATTAATTCAAAAACCGACCAATTATGTTATGTGACGAATAATGGCCAACCAACCACGGTCAAGTGCTGATGATTAATGCGCTTAGCAAAAAACAACTAAAATGGCGCGTTTGAGGAAATATCGTTGTAGGTATCGTTTTTAGTGTTGCGTTGTATTTAATTTGATACTTGGTGGTTTTTTACGTATGACAAACCGCATCTACTTGATTTACACGCCTCTTTATAAATCATCCTTGTGTTCTATTACCGCCAATTTATCTGTCACATGGACTTTTATTTTGTGCACATAATTGATTATGATTAATGTTTTTTGCTACACTATTCTAAAATATAATTTTAAAAGTAAAAAGCCATTCCCGTATTAGAGATAAAATTAAAATTCTTCACATTTGTCCACACTAAAAGAAATGTTATAATAAAGTTTATTGCTCACGACTAAAAATAATTAAATAACATCGATTCGTTAAATAAAACCATTTATCTTATCTCTATCACGAAATGTTATGCGAGCCTGTAATGGATTTTTCATTTAGAGCAAGAATTCATTACCTCGCTCAGAAAAACAGGGACGATTGCATTTATGTCGGACGATTAAACTAATTAAATTTCCAATCAGACTAATCGCCATGTTGGATTGTAAAAAAGTCATGACAAGGTTCTTTATAGTCGCCAAAAGTCAACATCGTTATGCGGAAAGGCGCCTAGATGCGAACCGTTTGGGCCGTTATCTAACCGTGAAAAAATACCCACCGCGCCCGCCCACCATGCCTCTCGCTTACGGTATTTCGAACGTGCGACGAGGACAGATAGCGGGACCGCCGTACGAACGAAAGAGAAAGAGGGATTTTTGTGCGTTCACCGTCACCGCTCGGTAGTTTGGCCTAAATGAAGGTTTTATTATATTAATTGCTTCTATCATGGATTGTTTTGTTTGAAAATGTTTGTGCGCCATTCCTTTATGTTGGCAATACGAGGAACTTTAATATATTAATGTTTGCGTCGACAAATAATATTGATGGACATTTAATTAACACAGCGGCTTTTGTGCCGGCCGCGTCGGATGACAAACAACGGGACATTATAGCTGTTATTATGGCAAACGTCGGAGACAGCGCTGCAAGTCACCACCGCCACTCGCAATCACCTGCTGAACTTGCAGGACGGTCATTAGTGGTCACCGCTTCATGTTTTTGTACCTCACTTGTATTTGTATAAGATGACATTTACATAATAGTGTATTGAACTTTACTCAATTATGCAACATTCATAATTCTTGGTTGTGCTGTTATTATGTGCCGTTTGATTTTCGATGCTGTCAGTAATTTAATGATAGCTCAGCTGCAGTGGCGGTACTTCCATAGAAGCCCACAAGCCCAGGATGTCCTACAAAATTCCGAATAATAATCTTTAAGCTTTAAATCTTAGCAATTTGACATATAAATAAGAATGTCCAGACCCCACAATAAACAATTACAAACTAGACATTACACAATTAACGTGTAATGGTTTTGGGCTTCTATGGAAGTACCGCCCCTGCTCAGCTGGTCTGCCGAGATGTTTGTAGCGGGTTCAAAGCCAAGGTTTTATAATTTTCTAATGTATTCCTAACTTAAATATCCACGTCGATTAACGACGAAGAAAAACATCGTGAGGCAATCTGCATAAATGAGATCCTATATTTAAAATTTAGCAAACGTTATGGACTTTGACCTAGACTCTCTCAATCTCAGAGACGATGTTTTACGTATAGGTACACACTACAAGCCTAATACCAAAAAACATTTTCTTACACCAAACCATCACAACACTGCCTCTTCTAAATTGATGGATAAAGCCAAATTTCTCATCTCAGCTGCCACGTCTAAATTGACACTAACTAATTTATGTTTTTAAAGTCGTGATGGCCTCGAGGTTTAGGCACGCGGTCGAGAATCTCGATGGTCGCAGGTTCAAACCCCAGGCACACACCTCTGACTTTTCGAAGTTATGTGTGTATTCACAAAGAATTATCACGTACTTTAACGGTGAAGGAAAACATCGTGATGAAACATGCACACCGAAAAGTTCTTAAGAATTTCTTAGGTGTGTAGTCCGCCAACCCGCATTAGGCCAGCGTGGTGGACTAAGGCCTAAACCCTCTCAGTTGTAGAGGAGGCCCGTGCCCAGCAGTGGGACGTATATGGGCTGATGATGAATTTATGTTTTTTTATTGCTAAATTGGACAGCAAAAATCAGTACCTACCTACACTGAACCAGTGGCGGTACTTCAATAGAAGCCCAAAAGCGTTACATGTTTATTTTGTAATGTCTAGTTTATTTTGTTAATTGGAGGTCGGTATATTATCATTTATATGTCAGTAGTGAAATAAGGATTTAAAGCTTAAAGATTCGGAATTTTGAAAAGCAAGCTGGGCTTTTGGGCTTCTATGGAAACACCGCCATTGCACTGAACCTACTACAATTTACGAAAGACTCTCTTAATAGTTAACACAAGTGCCGGCTTGCTTAATCGCTTTTCTATCCTTCAAGTAATGTTAAAAGAGGGAACTACTGAATAAACAAACTGTTTGAGACAACGCGTGATCTTCAACCGTCATTAAATACTTGAACGCTTCCAAGAAATCACAATGGAATTTCCTGCTCCTCTGTTATTGCCAGAATTCAATTTTAATGGGCTTTCCGATGACAAATAAATGACATAAGTCATGTAATGACAGATGACTTGGGTCTAGGAATAAAGGTCAGGGCAGGTGGATGACGAAGAAATAAAAGTAATGGCATGTGATTGAATCCTTATTCGAGTACTAATATTTTCTATATTACATTTAAAAGGCAACCAATGTTTGCTTTCCTTCTGTGGCTATGTTTTTTTTTTATGGAAAAACGAGGCAAACGAGCAAGTGAGCCACCTGATGTTAAGTGGTCAACACCGCCCATAAACACCCAATATTGTAGTATCAGAATGTAGCATCAGAAAACCAGTTAATAATTTAAAGTAAGTAAATTTAACTTTAATATTTATTGGATTAGAAACATACATAATAGGGATTACGTACCTATATGATATCTAAGAATAAAACATTAGATCATAGTCAATAGGTTAGAGCTTAAGTAAAGAGGGGTTAAATGCCTGCCTGCCTGGCAATAGTATGTACCTACTCCGACTGCTTAAAATTGCAGGTTCAATTTTCAAGCCTGGCAGTATTTTTACGAATTCTCAGTATCAGTACAGAAGTAAAAACATGCCCGAAAAAAGACAAAGATTCTTCCAGAAAACGTGGGTGATGAAATGCACTTCTGTGAATCCATTCGAGATACAGACATACGAGTATTTATCGACTGCCTCGTGGTCTCGCGGTACAAGTATGTGCCGTGCGATCTAGAGGTCCTGGGTTCGATTCCCGGGTCGGGCAAAGTGTTATTGGGTTTTTCCATTAGGAAATTCTCGGTAACAGCACGGAGTCTGGAAATATGCCCGAAAAACGGCAATAGGCTCGCCCCCTATTACGTGGGACTGATACATACTTGGCGAAATGTGGGTGCAGAAATGCACCTCTGCCTACCTCTTCGGGGAATACAGGCGTGAGTTTATGTATGTATGTGTATGTGAGTATTTATCGAATAAATACGACCACATTTGGGTGCATTGAATATTGTTCGTGTATTATCTGCACTTCTATTTATATGTATGCATGTGCATACAAACGCACCGCTCAAGGTTCTTAGATAACAGGCTCTTATTAATCACTAATGACATTCCACGCCGCGGTTACAGCGAATATTATTTAGCCAACAAACTGAAAACAATTAGCGGGATATAAAAATAATCATGTTTATTTTTTTAATTTCAATAACCTTGACATTTAAATATTTCTGTTACATCTGTCAAGCGACTTTCAATGAAATCTTAAAGGGACCAAAAGCGTATGCGGTTGGACTTTCAAACGAAAGAGGTTATAGCCCTGCACCAAGACAAATATTTATGTGATGTGAAAGAGACAGAATATTTGAGCCAGGACTATACGTTTTACTATAAGAACAGTAATGGTTTGACGATAATCCTTACTAATATTATAAATGCGAAAGTAACTCTTTCTGTCTGTCTGTCTGTCTGTCTCGCTGCTAAAACTACTGAACCGATTTAAATGAAATTTGGTACACAGATAGTTTAGACTCTGAGAAAGGACATAGGCTACTTTTTATCCCGGAAAAGGGGTTGAAAGGGGGGATAAAAGGTTGTATGGAAGTATTCTCATTTTTAAAGCTAGAAGCTTGAAACTTATTTTTTAGGCTGTTGATTAGATATAAATAAATATGAAATAAAAAGTTTGTAAAAATTCCTTTAAGGGGGTAAAATAAAAATAGGGATGAAAGTTTGTGTGGAAATTCGTCATTTTAACTATGTATATGTAACTATATGTCTGTTATGCTTTCACGCCTAAATCATTTGACCGATGTAAACGATTTTTAATATGGACATAAATGGGACTCTGTGGAGTAAAATAGACTACAACTTATTTTCTTTCTGAACCCAACCTACCCGTCTACGCGGACGGAGTCGCGGGAAAAAGCTAGTATTTTACATAAATATTGGTTGCGTAGTATCTATCTACATATATGTGTGTTCAGTGACTGCATTAAGGGACCTTGCTGTGAGACCTGAGCCCCTATCAGCTGTTATCAACAAACAATGAATTGGAACGTGCGTCTTGTCATACTATGTAAGATCCACGTTGTGGTATTAATTTAGTAAGCCTAACTGTGGCCCTTATTTTAATTGACAAAGGCTGATATTTTAGAAATTCATGTACATAAATTAAAAGTAAATGTTATGAAGCTATAGAAAAAATAAGCTTGGTTTTTTTTTTTATGCTTTTTATGACCGAAATATGTGTTTTGTAGACTGAATAATTTTAATAAAATCTAAATCATAAATTATTATGACTCTATGACATATTCTTGTTATGATGTAGGTACATAGGTACATGTATGTTTTTTTTATTTATCCAACATCCATTTAGATAGAATCTTTCAATAATTTAAATTGTCACCGATGTTCGAGAATGGTGAGGTATCAGTTATCGACAACACTGGCACTATTTCATTGCCTAAACATAAGAAATTATAGCTTTGATTTTCAGAATAACTGAAAACAGTACAGGGCTTAGAAGCTACTGAAAGTGTACTCAAACCTACATTTTATTTTGGGGTTTAATTTATTATAATATTTACCCTTAAACGCTTCATGCGTTGTGTGGCCAAATCAAAAGACTGACACCCATGACACTAGATTTGGAACTTAGAGTGGGGTCTTCATCATCAGCCCATATACGTCCCACTGCTGGGCACGGGCCTCCTCTACCATTGAGAGGGTTTAGTCCTTAGTCCACCACGCTGGCCTAGTGCGGGTTGGCGGACTACACACCTAAGAAATTCCTAAGAAGTTTTAGGTGTGCAGGTTTCATCACGATGTTTTCCTTCACCGTTAAAGTACGTGATTATTCATTGTGAATACACACATAACTTCGAAAAGTCAGAGGTGTGTGCCTAGGGTTTGAACCCGCGACCGTCGAGATTCTCGACCGCGTGCCTAAACCTCGAGGCCATCACGTCTATAAGGTATATTTTTTTTTAAAATCAACAACTAAAATGTCAGTGCGGTCAAATTGAGTATCGGCTGAAAGAAACAATTATAAAGAAACTATAAAACCATCTTTCCACTGGTCCACATAATTAAATCAGTAAAATTTAAATATCCCTGAATGCAGTAACACCTGTTCCTATTTTGGGGTTACTAGTATAGATCACTGCATGTCTATACTTTTACAATACGTTCGTCAAACCGGCGTGCATCAAACGCACTTGACTGGCAATGTAACTTTATCAGCGGTGATAACTCGCTTTACTTACGTTATCAACAAAGGCGGACCCGGGAATTAATATGTGGGTGGAGAAATGGTAACACCAAAATCTAACAATAATTAGATAAGCTTTGCGTCATAAAATTTGTGATATCTATATTATAATATATAGGATGCGAACTGTAAGGTTCTGATTTTTTTATTATTCGTTCAGTCATAAAATTGGACATTCTTATTCATCCATTAATCATTCATTGGTGACTTAATTCACCGATTTGTTAACTTAATTCAACAACCACCGACAAAAAAAATGCAATTCTACGACATGAAGGAGCAGGTTCTATTGGAGTGGTGCTACTGAACCAAAACAACGTACAGAAACTCTGGTGTCTCGCTAAGTGTTGCTATACGAATAGAAATACGAATACATACATACATACATAACCTCACGCCTATAATCCCCGAAGGGGTAGGCAGAGGTGCATTTCTGCACCCACATTTCGCCAAGTATTTATCAGTCCCACATAATAGGGGGCGAGCCTATTGCCGTTTTAAATTACTAATTAATAAAAAAATACGAATATTATAAAAAAAACATCATAGGTCAATTAAAATGAATGCTGTCATTCGAATTTTGTAAGACCTAAAGCCTCTCGTCATCATAACGACCTTACAATATAGTGTTGTAAGTATTTGTGTGACTCCTGGGCGTATTTATTAATGGACCAATCTTAGATTAACCGGCACTTGGATGCTGTAAACACTAAGATAAGCTATCATTGAGTTACTTGGTCTTGAACTACTTCCGTTGTTATTCTGGTCCCTGTTGTTATACAAAACTACATACATCTTCCCATGTACGTACGCTGGGTACAAGCTTCTAAGGTTCAAAAGAGCTGAGGCAGATGAACAATTTTCAAACACCTTCGATTTTTTTTCAGTTCAACAACTTCCATTCAGATTTTTTCTTTCGGCGTGAGAGTAGGTGACTGTACTAATGCTTTTAAAGCATTTAAAAACATGTATTTAATTTCATAACTATATTGGAAGCGGACTGTTTTCAATAAACCTTGCTGGATAGCTTTGGATTCTTTCAAGCAGTAGCTTATGTCAAGGATTGAACCATCAACGACTCATAAAGAGCACGAAAATTCCATCAATGGATACAAATTCAATGATTAATGACCAATTATATTGGTATGAATTGTAAACCAATAGATTTAATCAATACAAAGTGTGCAGCGTGAATGAAGGTCGCTTGAAAGTGATACAACTGTCTTATCAAGTTGCTTTAGATAAACTAGCTGTAGTAAGAACATAGATTGAGTAAAGATTCTTAGGGTTTCAGCAAACTAACTCAGTTATTTTCAATGATGAGTACCTCAACAGTCAATGGTATTTGCTGCTACGCTCTAGTCAATTCTATAGTATTTTCGTTTTAGCCATTGCTGCAAAATATAATCACTTTATTCAATTACAAAAGACGACAATTTTTTGTGTTTCTTACCTCAATAATCCCATATTATAAGATAGGTATAAAGAAACATTATTATACACCTCGTGGTCTCGTGATACAAGTATGTGCCGTGGGATCTAGAGGTCTTGGGTTCGATTCCCGGGTCGGGCAAAGTGTTATTGGGTTTTTCCATTAGGAAATTCTCCGTAACAGCACGGAGTCTGGAAATGTGGGACGTGGGACTGATACATACCTGGCCAAATGTGGGTGCAGAAATGCACCTCTGCCTACCCCTTTGGGGAATACAGGCGTGAGTTTATGCATGTATGTATTATACACCATAATAACGATATCATTCAGATAACCAGACATCTTGTATTATAATTTGACTACACCTTTTTGTTTTAAAAAATATTCTCTCAAGGTAGGATCGAACACGCAACCTACTGTTTTGAAGACGGTTCCGAACCAATTACGCAGAGCCTGTCTTTCAAACTAAGTATTCTTCAGTTCTTCTATAGATATCAAAAAACAACACATAAATTTTACCCCGCCATCCGACATCTAAAATTGATCAATGGACTTTTCACGGCTTGAAATTGAATTGAATTGAAAGCGAAAACATTACAACAGTAATATTCATTGGGAATACGAGCACAAATCAGAGGAAATGCGACAAAATGAACGTCCGAATTCATAATACGTTCTGAACGAGAATAAAGCTTATTGCCAACAATGTAGAGGTATGGTCATATTGATAGGCTGAGCGAGGGTGAGAGCGGAATAATATAATATTAAATTTGATATTTATATAGAAATCTCGATCTAAACTCACTATACAAACCTACTCGCACTAGGCCAGGGTTCTGGACTAAGGCTTAATCCCTCTCAGCGGTAGAGGAGGCCCGTTAAAGTAGATATGATTTTTCAAATATAATTTTAAATGGCATTCACTTTCCTGTTAAGACTAAAGATAGCTTAATTCATTGATAATTTATATTTGGGCCACATTGCTCAGTTGCATGACAACTGACAAGTTGATGGTGTGTTCTTTAGTTTGAAAATTCCCATGGCAATGGGGTACTAGTGTATTCACTTTAAAAGATTAGGCAAAATTACCTGTCTGAGATAGAGTACATGCCAGTACTAGCGATAATCTAATAACCCGTTTTCAATACAAACAACTCTATTAGATCAGATTTTGACTGATTGATTCGCGTTTCTTTTATTGGTTTTAAATCGAAAGCAATAAACAACGGATACAACACTGCTCGTTCCTAACAGTATTTATAATAAATTAAAACATAAGACTCAACACTATGCTTACAGAGTAACCTAAGAAGGACGGAATTAATCAAACTAATAAAATCTTACATATTTCACAAACATAGAGACGGGACTATTTTAAGATATAAATCAACATCATTATTTAAACTTGTAACTCCAATAGTATTGGAGTAGTTTCAATATGATATAAGAAAAAGATTTATAAACGCTCATCGCTGTCGCGTCCGCTACTATCTTGTCTCATCACTATGCTCTCAGCCATCACTCAAACGTCGCGGCCATGAACCGTGCCGATCGCTGGAACTGGGTCGCCGACACTGAATTCGGTTATATTGGCATGTACCCTCAGCCAGACGGGCGGGGATTTCACGACTTTTACAACCCACAGCTGGGGCTTTGTAAGCTTTTCTTAGTATAATAAACCTGTTAAGCTCCACTTGCATGTTGGTATAACCATTATACTTAAAAAATACATTTGAGTCACATTTAGTTCTTACCCTGTCTTAAGAAGTCTTCGTGTCTAAAAGTACAAGTCTGTTGAGGGTATCAAAATCTACGAGACTTTTGTTCTAACAAACATGTAAAACTTAAATAAATATTTGTCTCGGTGCGGGAATCCAACGCACGGCCACTCGATTCGCAAGCTCTGCCCAACAATGCCACCAAAGATGGTGGAACCAGTGCAATATAAGTATAAAAATTAAACTAATTTTCTCTACTAAAATATATAATTCTATAATCAAAACATAAGAAATGTGGAACTAAATCTAGCACGCTGCCACTTGTAAGACTATTCTAACTGCTAATATTTATGCGTATTAATTTGGTATACAATAACAAAGATCCAGTCAGCATCACGGTGGAACTTGGGTTCTAATGCGGCTACAACGACATCAGCACTTTGTAAGTTTGCCTCTTTACTGTTCTCCACCATCCGCCAATTTCCTAGTTTCCTTAACCAGCCGGAAATTTTCTAACCGCCGATACGTACTTCCCAAAAGTAGTTTAGCAACTTCCACGAACAAACTTAATTTTTAAAATCCCCTTTCTGCTTGGCGCGAATAAAGACATTCAAGAGAACAGATTAGGATATAGGTACGCTATGGAAGGAAAAGTGTCTGGGCTAAGGAAAATGAACTTTCTTAAAAACTAAAAGTCGGACCTACAAAATTACTTCCTTCGGACAGCGCAATAAAACTCTTTGGGGAAAAGGCGGGGGCTTATGGAGAGCGGGTGGTGCGCTTGGATCGCTTTTGTATTTTTACAACAGATTACAATATTAAAATGATATAGTACATCTATTATATGAATAAGTTTTGACAGCCCAAAATATTAATAATTAAGCGCATAATGTTACTGTCATAAAAAAAATGTTGTATGAAGTAAAAAAAAAGAGCATTCTAAAATGTCTTTATTGTCTATTGACAAAAAAAGAACAGTTGCAAATTTTAAATAAAAGGTAGTACAAATAATAAGTAAAAAACATAATTTATATTTTTGATATCCGAATATTGAGGTAACGTTACAACTGAGACGACATCATTGACCGTACGATAATATTTTGTATAACTATAGTATGAACATGAAAATGTGCCGTAATCTTGTTATTTCTTCAAACAACGTGCACTTACACTTATTTACGGTTGCAGGACCATCTCACACAGCACATTTACACACTTAAACTGTAATATTGAAAACTTCACGCATAAATCACAACACGGCTGCTACAAGTCGCACCATACCTCAAAACGGGAGAACGAGGGTACGGAGGGTGTGGGCGGGTAGCGGTCGCCGGGGGGTGGGTGAGCGGGAGCAGGGGCCCGGCGGGGGCGGCCGAGGGGGTGGGGGGGCTGCTCACTGGGAAACGTAATTGGGACTTTTTCTTGGGACTTAGCCTTTTGTTTTGCAAAGTGACTTCGGTCTTGTCTCGCCCAGTGCCAATCGATTGGGGCAATGGGGTTTTTGAGCTCCGGCGAGAACATTTGCCGGGTTAATGAGATGGATTACTTTGAACTGCGGGATTGTGGTGGGATTAATAAGGAGTGAAAAATTTTACGCTCACTTCAATAAGGCTGATTAAGGACTCCTTTGTAATTTCTTTAGTCGGTATATGCATGAAAGCATTTCTTGAGAAATAAAAAAGTATTTTAGCCGTAGACTTCTGACGTCGCGTAATATTTAATCAGGCAGTTGTAAAGAGTAATTTATTGGTGCATTAACTCGGTGACTCGCCGGGCTGGCTCCACAGTTGGGGCGAGTGTTTCGTTACAACTGTTGCTTCTATTTGGCAGCGCCAGGCTTATCGAGCTCTCAGTAAGAAGCCACTCAAGATTTAGCCTACTAACATGAACGCTCTTCACTTACATATTGCCTTACACCTCACATGCTGTGATTTAGGATATTTTTCTGTATAAACAATAAAAAACAATAACGCTGATACTTTACTGAAATGCGATTTTTCTATCCGCGTTATCAGTCAAATATATCATCATCATCAGCCCAAATACGTCCCACTGCTGGGCACGGGCCTCCTCTACAACTGAGAGGGTTTAGGCCTTAGTCCACCACGCTGGCCTAGTGCGGGTTGGCGGACTACACACCTAAGAAATTCCTAAGAACTTTTAAGTGTGCAGGTTTTATCACGATGTTTTCCTTCACCGTTAAAGCAAGTGATCATTCATTGTGAATACACACATAACTTCGAAAAGTCAGAGGTGTGTGCCTGGGGTTTGAACCTGCGACCGCCGAAATACTCAACCGCGCGCCTAAACCTCGAGGCCATCACTGCTTAGTCAAATATATATTGATCACAAAAAAAATTGGTTCAGTGCAGACTTTTTCATCTGCTTCGCTAGCAAGCTTGCAAGGATATGTATATCTTTTTTGCTTTCTTGACCGTAGACATTTTACTTATCTTTTAGACTATTTCTTGTTAGTCCTATAGAGAAAAGGTTACTTGCTCACGCCATTGTGTCTAGAACATTTAGAATGTTTTATTTTTTCTTCTTACTTGCTCTACTATTGAGCACGGCCCCTACGTATGTATATTGGAAGGGTCTACTACGATACCCTGGGCCGGTGCTAATATATTTTTTGATACTTCTATATTATACTTCCATTATTTTAATTTGTTCTGAATCCTTGTTATGGACCTACCGATTCACAGATAATAGAAATTTCAATCAAGTACAACAATAAACTACAGCCTATTAACAGCATGGTATTTAACTTTATAATCTATTACATAATTGATTTGATTCTACGTCCGGCAGGCAATATCTTGCTCACAATATTAGTATAGATAACCGAATAAAATTTACAGCTATAAAATCGATTAATTGAAATCGAATAGCCGTGTTTATCAGTGAATGGCACTTATAACGACCAAACATTGTAGCGAATAGGTTCCAAACATTTGAAAGCTAATCGAGTCTGTGGTACGAGTTAGAATATTGTAATATAATAAAGCCATTAGAATGCATGTTACGCCGCCCGTGCACGGGTTTGCTACACTTTATTTACTTTTCGATGCTTTGGCATATTTGTAGAGTTTTTTTTTAATATTACATAATCTAGATCAGCTCTTGTATGTGAATAAGTGTATTGTATTCTTTTGTCGTTGTCTAAATAGAATTGATCAAAGATAACAGTTGAGATTATCTATTCTAGGATTTAAAAAATCTAGTAGTAATTGCAATAAGCTAAACAGAAAACTAGGCCAGCGTGGTAGAATAAATTCTAAGCACTCTTAATTTAAGAGGAGGCTCGTGCCCAGCAGTGGGACTCATGGGGGCTGATGATGATGATGATGAAACAGAAACTACGGAAAACTTTTAATGTTTAACACCCAGTCAAAACTACTCTTTTGACCATTGAGCCATTCGTCTCTGTTGACATTATCTAATAAACTGCAACACGGTGAAATATTTTAGATAGGCGTGTCTGCTGTAATGAAGTCTCGACGGGTAAATCATTGAACAAAAGCACCTGTTATACTGGCGGAAATAAATCAGCGCCTAATTATATATCTAGTTTTATCCTAATAGGAAATCGACGGATAAGAGAAGATCATAACTTCATGATCATACTGAAATAGATCTTACACCGATAAGTGGCTCCCTGTAGCTGATTTTAAACTCCATTTACGTTGTTAGTTATATGGTGTGCTACAACAAGCTAGACAACACCCGCTTTTCTAAATACATAGCGGAAAAATCGGCCAAAGTTCCACAGTATGTGCGTTGCCAATGTTTTGTGGGCTCTGAAACACAATCGTAGGATTACGCTGGCTTGCTTTTTGGGTCGTCGCCTTTGTGCGGGCCCATTCACGAGATATTGTGTTACTGTCTAAGATTTTTCGCTGTGTGAACACTTTGTATTGCACCAAATTTGTTTGGAACCGGTACGCGGCGACAAACTCCTCGCGAAACGTCAGCAGAAAATTTGTGCTTATGGCAAAGCTTAAGCTGTTGTTTAGTCTACAGGGGAAAGGTCGGTTTGAACAGGGATTTAATGTCTCAAGAACCGACGCGAAGCAACAGGCTACAGAATAAAGGCAATAATTTTCTAGCAAAAAAGTTAAACATCTTTCTCTACTAACCGATGTAAAAAATCCAACTACCGACAGTTTTAACACTCAATTTTGAATTGAGCACAAACTACGAATGTTTTGCTAAAACAATGAAACCCCAGACACACGGTAATGGGGGATATCTTATGACGTCATACGAGCGTCGTCAAAACAAAACCAGATTTTTTAGCTTTCACAAATATCGTCCGTCCTCGTCTGGAGGGCGGCCCCTGCGATTCTCCGTCCCTCTCGCGTTCAATTATTAACCCCGTTGTGATCTAATTAACAAATGCCAATTTAGTCAACAGAATTGGAACGCGGGGGAGATTGGAGGCGAATTGGTTGTGAAAGTATTTTATTTTTCTATATGTATATTACATATAGATGCTGTGATATAATGGAACAGAGACTTTTTGATAAAGGAGCTGCTATTGATCCAGATTAAAACGGAGCAAAATTCCAAAGTACAACATTAGAGACACATTCCGAATAGGTTAGTTTAAAGAGTAGGTATATTTTAGATTTGTCATATTTCGTTTAAGTGAAATTTAGCGTAACTCAAAGTTTAAAATATTAAATATTATCACATGGAAATATCTGCAAGGAGTAAACATATTGGTTGTGAGGATAGCGACAGTGGATAGCTAAAAAAGGACTGACTGTAGATAAATATCAGTCATAATATGTCGCAATATTCAGCAATAATTTACACACCCTGTTAGAAAAGTAAGTTACGAAAGTGACTTGAAGCGGGTTTGTAAACTTCTTAAACCCTTAAAACCCGGGTGAAAATTCTTAGACAAGTATCATTAGAAAGTTATTTATTACTAAATTGAGCAATAGTAAATTAAAAATTCACTGTGAGGATTAGTATCTTTATCATTACCAACTTTATTGATTTCGTATAGGATGACTGAAAATAAATCAACAACATCGAACAACCAATATCAGCTCAGTCAGTACCTACTATTTTAAAAAGTCAGGGTTGAAGTGACATTTTTACAATAATAACCTATTAAAATCCATCATATTTTCGTTGTAAAAATTTAATCATGCAAGCATACTCCACCGACGTCGTTGTTCCGGCACGATAATGCTCTCTCCGCAGAGCCCGTACAAAAGTCAATTTAATTGGAAATGAAGAGAAAAGGTTAAACATCTGTGGACTTGTTGACGACCTTCGTGCTCCGCCGGATCATTCACTCACTGTAGTGACTGTATTGACGCGGGTTCGTGTACCGTTCTACATGTATTACGCGCGTATGAATAAAATCTAGTGTTCTCCCCTCCGAAGAATATTAATGATTGCGATAAAAATGCCCATGATGTATGGGCTGTTGAATATCGTTAGATATATATTGAATTATACGGAGCTGCATTGTGGTTAATTGTTGTGCCATGTGTTTGATTAACATGATAAATCCTCTAATCCAGTTACTAAAAATGTTACAGGATCAGGGTGTTGGCCGAATAGTTATTGCACAAAGTTTTGCAAGGCAATGGGGTTTGTAATAAAACTGACCGTCACACTCCTATTAATTTGGTCGCGCCTATACAAAAATCGATGACCCGGTTATCCGCTTGTCTCGCCGAATTCCAGCTACAGTTTGGAATATTTTGAGCCACTTGTTTACAGCGAGGGCGCCGCGAGCGTGCCCCATCGCGTCCAGCGCGGATTACCCACCATGTAGTTTTTACACTCACAATTACAAATATTTCAAACCCGCACCGGCTGTGAAATCCGGCGATCCTAGTTAAGCTATGAGTCGAGAGATACACCAAGCCTCCCTTTAGTAAAAAGGGGTAAGCTGTTAATTGCAATGCATTTGTCTTAGTTATTTATCATTTACCATCATGAATATTTATTTGACAGCCCCGTGGCGCAGTTGGCTAGACACCAGCTTGCGAAGCGAGAGGCCGCCTACAAAAAAATAGATTCGTCTCAATTACTAAAAAGGACGAAACAATTCATCAATAAATATTATCAACATAATCACCCACAACATGTCCTCGGCACAGCGTCGCCTTTAAAAATCGATGTCGACTCAATAACATTTAAAAAATCACGCCAAGCATTATCTTGATTGACGAAAGCGGAACAATGAGACTGTTTCAGCGATTGCCACATCTGAATTTTCGCGAATACCCCCAGACAGATACATCTGTATAACTACCTTTTCAAAAAATCGTCACACAGACACGCCACGCACACACACTCACACACGAGGGGCACAATATGTGCGTGTGTGTAATAGTGCACCCTAGTAACTTTTGCCTAGGTCCCTGTCTATGCTCGTTACGAGCCTAGGATACAGGGTGCGCCTAGATAAATATACAGACAGCATAAACAATAATGACCAAATATTTTTATCGCTTTCGTTTCAATTGAAGAACTTAAAAGAAATCACCAATAAATTAATATACCAATATTAAAATCAATACTGACTGCAGAAAATAACGACGTCTCATTAAAAAAAATGTTTATGTTACAATTGGTAGTATTTTTGTAGTATCTAGTATCGAGCCCAACTTTACAAATATGAACCTGAAAATCCGGATACGAATGGGCCGGCAAAATTATGTGAACTGTTGCGCCAGTTACACAAAGATAAACATCTCGCTAGACCTATCCTTTGTCGGTTCAAGCAGATTAAATCGTATTGCGGTTAAAACATGTTATAACTTTTTGTTTGTTTTGCCCGCATGTAAACAAGTTTTACTAGATAACTCCCATATTGTGTATCAAAAATGCTTTTTCAGTCCAAAGCTCAAAAATCAACAAATAGGAGTTGTGATGTACAACATGTGATGTAATTTCAGGAAACCACTTTCGGTCACACGAAATGTTTACTTCATTATAAGTAAAAAAACAAGACTTTCACTAGAATTTGTAAGACGACCATTTGCATTAGTTCCTAGTAGTATATTGCTACTTTAATATGAGTGTTACCAAGATATTTTTTTCACAAAATTTACCATTTGAAACCAAAACTATTAAAAAGACTATTTTAACAATATTTATAACTCCAAAACGTTAAATACCTATATATGAAGAATTGACCTAAAAAAGAACTTTTTACGCAGAATATAACATTCTTTGAAGTATTTCATTTTGTAAGTATGATTGATTTGATATTACGACCAATTGTCAAACTATAGCATCACTATTACTACATCTTTTCAGTTTTTAATAGAATATATGAAGCCATCACAAATCGATTATTTTTAAATACCTACTAATTAGGAACACTTAACACGCTGACCGTACTGAAACCGAACCCTTTACACCAGCGATTTGTTTTAAAGGTCGTCGCCCTCGTGTTCTCCTTGTCTGACGTCACAATACGCGCATCCTCTGTCCCTCTCCCGCTTAGATAGGGAAACAACCTACGGAGCCCTGTCAAGGAAATGCCTCTTATTTTAACCGGAACTCGGGATTTTGGAAACTATTTTGTGATTTTTCCCCATTAATTACTGCTCATGGGGTATCGAATGTAAGGGGCAAATGAATTGAAAAAGAAAATATTCATTGGAACTATAAAAAATTCAACGTTGTTTTAACTCTTCACTGTGAAACTGCTTCAATGTATCCGAAGGAATAATGACCAAGAAGCCCTGGAGGGGTTGCTTTAATTTATTATTCGTCTTTTTTACTACTAACTTATAGTTTGTGCCAAAGTAGCCACTAAAGTGATCAATATAGCCAATATACGAGTAGATGTATAATTCTATAACGACTTTCAATGTTATCAAAACACATCTCGGTATCATTATTATCATCAGCCCATATACGTCCTACTGCTGGGCACGGGCCTCCTCTACAACTGAGAGGGTTTAGGCCTTAGTCCACCACGCCTAGTGGCCTAGTGCGGGTTGGTGGACTACACACCTAAGAAATTCGAAGAACTTTTAGGTGTGCAGGTTTCCTCACGATGTTTTTCTTCACCGTTAAAGTACGTCATAATTCCTTGTGAATACACACATAACTTCGAAAAGTCAGAGGTGGTTTGAACCTGCGACCGTCGATATTCTCGACCGCGCGCTTAAACCTCGAGGCCATCACTACTTAAAATTTGTTTAGAAAAAATAAAATTTGTATGTTAAATATGTATGTATATTGTATACATTATAAGCACAATCTCTTCTTATTCTGTGATCTATAAGGGTGTCCTTTGTATCAGGCATTTTTTTTTGATTCCGACTAGATAATACCTCATTTCACTCATACAATCATTTGTATCGATGCGGATATGAAAAGCGCGGTCCCTTGCATCACGGCCCCGTGTTTGTCTACTGCTTAACGGAGCTTGTCCATAGCAAAAACGAGATATAGTGAAATTATACAAGGTTTAACCGAAATGTATGATATTTTCGACTATAAATTTATCTATATCCCTATAAAAGCATCGATTTTATTTTGAGATACATGCGTTAGTATTAGATTAGTTTGACTTAGATGATACCACCGTTTTCGAAAAAAAATTGTTTTCTGACTAAAGTGACGTTTCAGTCGACAAGACAGGAATGGACGCCCAATAATTTCTGTCCTCGTTACTCTTCGTGTCCACGCTATATAATTTCTCCAACATCGATGGGCATCCAAATTTCCAAGGTGTGACGTTGGGCAGCGATAACATACATACATGTTACATGCTGGACCCTATACCATAATTCGACTTTTGTAAATTGCCAAATCCACCAGGCTAAATAGCGAATACTATTTCGGAGCGAAACAAGCAGTCTTGAACACGACAATGGGTCACGCACTGCTCAAACTGTATACAACACTACTATTACAACACATTGGGATGTTCTGACACGCTGTACTGCAGTTGCTAGCCCTTGGGAACGCCAGATGATGAATCGACGGTCAAACGAAGAAAATGCTAGCAATACATAAAGAAAATAGTATCTGTCTTGACCTATTTATCTTCAAAAAGTGAGAACAGACTCAGGAGAAATCATGCCTCAAGCCCGGAGAGCAACTAAATCCGTCAGTTGTCCAGCTAATGTCTCTAAACTAAGTCTGAATTGTAATGAGCTAAGAATTCTAACACTAGACTGATCATTAGTCTAGCATCGTCCACTGACCTGCATAGAGCCAGCATTGTCAACTAAGTTTTAACTCTCTCCTCGCTTATAGCTTCATATTGAACGATCAAATATTCTTCACACTGGTTTCTTATTGTCAAAAATATATCGCCTTAATAGTTGTTCTGACGAATTCAAAAAATATTAATAAATCGTACGTTGTCAGTCATTAATATCTTCCCACTTTCTACTTCAAACACGTTTCATATTTACGGTTCAAAAAATAGTAATTTACAAATGAAACCCTCCTCCATACTTGAAAACTCTAAGTAATTGAACGTCAGTTTAACGAACGGAACAGTCGCAATTCCCGAACGAAAAAGCACAAGGTCCCTAACAAATATGAAAAAGAATAAAATTCAAATTTCGAAGCACCGCCGCCATTACGCACATTTCGCTCGCCAGTTAAACTTTTTTAAATTTCAAAAAAGGAACGCTGCCATTGGCGTAGGTCAGTAACCTAACCGTCATTCATTCCAATTTCAAACTTGGAATTCCGTGCGAAGAAGCCACGCACACAGAGTCAAGCACGCACACCATTTCGGACGAGTTCATATAGTATTTATGTGGGACAGACGCACACAAGCACTCTTTATATAGGTCGGCTCACAGCCGTGCGTTCGAACGCGCCTCTAAATATGGAACGTAATTTGAAAGATATTATACATCACATTTGTATCGGATTATCCTGTTTGACATTATGTTTCATTTCACGTAACCTTTGCGAGTTTTCCATAATTTGTTATGCAATGTGCCAGTATTGTGTTGGATAAAAGCAATTTAAAACTGTTGTAGTATTACAGAAATTGAACGAGATATTAGCTTTTTAAAATTGAGGATATTTGTTATTGTTTTACTGGCAAAAACGTTCTGAGTGTGCATAAGTGCAGCTGTTCTATAATATTTTAAAATAAAACCTTTGACCCATTGAATTGACGTACATATAAAACAACAATGTAAAAATGATAAATTACGTCAAGGAAATATTTTGCATAAAATTTAATAGTCTCTGCTAATTAATATTTCATATTAACAATGTAAATTTATTTTAACATTATTAAATATAATGATGTTTTTTTTTTAAACTAAGTACGATGTAAGTAAAACATATTTTCGTCTACCCTGAAACGATCATGAGACTGTAAGACGCAACCACCAAAGAAATAAAAAAAACAATATCGTACGACAATGCGTTGTCAATCAAAGCGATAAACAGTCTAAATTCAATCCGTGTAAGGCGCACGCACACAGCGGCGGCAGCGCCTAACTCATTTTGGATGTGTGCGTTACGCACGCTCGCACACTAGGAAATCGCACGGTACGTTCGCTTGGGGTAGGTTAGGGAATTGGGGTGGGCTGGCCCACGCCGAATGTTGGCCTAGGTTGTTAATAATATACTCAGCCTCTTGTGTATTGGCCCGTGGGATAATCACTTTTTTTTGGATAATAAACCACAAGACCGTACAATAAGTCAAAATTATTTTTATTCTGTATCATTTATCGTGTGCAAAGATACTACTAAGATGTTAGAAAGGGATTAAAGCTTTTTAAATGAAATTATTACATATGTTGTCAGTAAATGGGTAAAAAAATTAATAATGACATGTCGGGTATAACTATTTTTTTAAAGTAATGATAATATTCTCCTACTTTAGAATAAGTAGTTAATTAAATTATTCACTTTATCAATTGGACATGACGTAAAGGCGAAGGAATTCACGAATGTGTAAAAACATAGCCTACGTACAATAAAAAAGGATTGTAAACTGAGTAAATACTACAATAAAATTTAAACTATATCGAATTACATTTTGAGTAAACGACACAGATCCTTATTGTGTTTCTTTTATCACATAAAAACAAAAAATAATCAGCATTTAATATTCCACGTATTCTAGTGAACATCGAAACTGCGATGCCATTTTCCGATAGCTCTCATAAGTTCGTTCACCCGACGGTTTCTTTCTTATTTCTTATTCAAATAACACACATATTGTAGATGTTTATGTTTTTTTCCACTTAAGTAAAATAGACAAGGATCTCTCAATCGACGGCGCGTTCTCTTCGGTGTGCTAGACTTAGGTAATAGGCTATGCAATGAGATCAAACCATGTATGTCTATTCAAAATGGTAGCTTCTTGCTCCTACGTTTGTGTGTCTACTTAATGAGAACCAAACATAGACAAAATAAATGACTCGCTGCCGTGAATTATGATGCTATCAGCCACTTTACAGAACAGATGATATGCGTATGTAGCTATTTATTGCGTCTGTGTTATGACTGTGTACGCACATGTGGTTTGAACCGTCGGATTTGAAATGTACTCAGGACTTACAAGTAATTGCAATTCTTTCAGTTTGAATTCCGTTTGTTGACATTAGAATAACGCTTCGGTGAAACATACTCTTAATTATTACTTGGCTTTAAAGAAAAAGTGCTACATGAACAGGACAGCAGCAAAAAGATTCTGATAATATTTACTGCGTTATTCTTTCAATTTATCTATTATAAAATCCTTATCCAGGCCGATCAAATACAACTTAATCCACCCACATAGCTAAAAGTAAATTAAATTCAAGTGCTCTCAGATGAATCGTTATATGCAAATGCGTATCTAGGTTTGATAAGCTCATACATAAACGCCATAAGTTATCGACAGGAGTTAACGGCACAGTATAAAAACCGCCGGCGTCCACCACCGGTCAAACCGGAACAGGTCGCTCTATTAAACCATTACTCGTAGTTAACATGTGATAAAACGCATTTTAAAGAAAATATTAACGAGATTCTGTATGTTAATGTATTAAAATTTCAAACACGCACATGTATTTCTTCATAAATCATGTTTATGCAACTTTGTTGAGGCAGAAAAATCTTGAAGTTGTTACATTACGTCTCGTTGTAGCTTATCTTTTTTGTTATCTGCCTTTGTCAATTTTTTTGACGTTTAAGTTTAACCAAAATGCACAATGTAAGGAAAATTAAGAACTGCGCAATGGGATAAGTTAATGGATACCTACTTTGTCTCCGGCTATAAATAAGTGATAAGCCTACACAAAAAAGAACACAAGCAACATAATTAAAATAACACAATTACTACGAATATCTTTAATTTGTAGTATATCGTACGCGCCAGTCATCGACACAATAAAAAAGCAGAAACAAATCGATAAAAATGTCATCCAACTTTGTACAATTAAATATGCAATCAAAACAAACGGTACATAAAGTGAGACGGCTCGAAACGTCGGCCGCGCTCGAAATAGAATAAAACAAAACACTGACATCATATCCCTGTTCCCACAGTGCGAATAGTCGCTGTATCAACCGGCCCAACCGACGAGTGAACGATCTTTTCGACGAAAAAAAGAACAAAAAAACGCCAATACAGGCGGCCGGATAGGTTTCACTATGTGCCGTTCTTATGTCGACGGCGCAAGGTGTATTCAATCTTGGTTGTTTCATAGATTGCAGTCCCGCCTAATGCTTGCAGAAATAAATGTTTCATATAAAAGTTGTAAGGTTTTTAAAGGGCTATTCAATAGGGTAGGTATCTCTTGTATGAATTGTATAGAAACGTTTTTGTTGTTTCTTTATAAAGTTTCTGTTGGCATCAATTTAATAAAAGTTATCGCAGCTATTTACGACCAGAACTTTAACGTAGGCTTTTTGTATTCATCAATGTTGCAAAGAAGCCGAGTCCTTAATAACGTGTTCCAGAAACAAATTCAAAAAACACAAAGTATACATAAACAAAAATTGGAAACTCAATATCTTGAGAGAAAAAATAAAAAAGCGCACAGGGCAATGCGCGAGGGGCTCACAGCGCGGTGCGGCTGCGTCGCTCGCAAAAAAAGCCGAGGGTCGTCAACCTCGCGACGTGTCCTTCGTCGGGCGCGTGTGCGTGGTGCGTACGCGTGTGGCCGCGTTCGCTTGTGGGCCGTACGCTTACGCTCGTACGCTCACAGGTCCGCGCTCGCGGCCGCTCGCATTTTTCGCTCAAACATTTTTGCGCGTGTGAGCATGTGTGTGTGTGCGTGACGCGGATGCTTTTGAGTGCGTTAACACGATGCACGCACGCAAAAAATATGACGGGTGCGCATTGAGATTGTGAGACGGGTTCCGTACTTCACATCTTTGGACATTCAATCAGTTTTTTACCACTATATTTTTACAATATTCATTCGCTAAGTTTAATGGACATTGAAATTTTGTTACAAAAATCCACATTTTACTAATAAACTTTCGCAGTTAACGTCATTACAATTACTTCAACTTCGGTCAGTCTCTATCGATAGTATAGAAATTCGGTAACTTGGACGCAACAACTTGAACAATGTAACTTCCATAATTAATTTAGCTTCTATAGAGAGCTGATAGTATGTTGTACGGTGCGATACGTGACGTCACGAGGCTGATTGGAGCAACTGAATATTAGCGATAAGAACATCCTATTGTCACCTGATCGCATATCCCTTGTATGTATATCCCTAAGAAGGGCATAAAACAAGCTTCGGGTTTAAGTGAAGTGTTGGGTGTTTTTATTTAATGCCGCGTATTACTAAAACTTGGTTTTGATTATTCGTAACACGTCTGCACGTATAACAATAATAAAAAATATAACGCATCAATTTATTATAATTATTTAGATGCATAACGGCATAGAACAGATCTACTTATAGTTTAGGACTGATTGTAGATAAGCCAAAAAAAAAAACAAAAATTGATGCATAATTAGGAGACAGCTCAAATTTTTTAAATACGTAATTCAACCGTCCCTATTCGATTGTCTATCATGTTTTTCATGAAAGGACAATAATGTTTTCGACTATACATATGCATACTATTTTCAATTACCATATTCGAGTAGAATAGTTAGTACCAGTGCATAATTTGAGGATATTGACCGTCCGTACATACAGGGTGTAATGTTTGAGGACGTGCGACAATTTCCTGCGCACTGATCACATAATAGTGCCAATTGTAGATTAGTTCCAGGTAAGACGCGTTTATGTGTGTGTGTGTGCGTGTGTGTGTGTGTGTGTGTGTGTGATGTCAACTATATTCATTTATTTATACTATTGATAATTAAACCTTTCATTAAAGTTCTAAATCTGTATGCAAGTATGTATATGCCCTTCCTAATTAATGTTAAGATTGTGAAATTTGTGGCATTTTCAAGGTTTAAGTGTTTTAAAGATCTTGATAATTCGTACAGAGATAGATGGGACTTTGTGTGTTTTTTCATTCTAAAATCGGGCGAAGATTACAGCAATGCAGTTGGCTAGATACCAGCTTGCGAAACGAGAGGCCGCAGGTTCGATCCCCGCACAGGGACAAATGCTTGTGTCATCCACAACTATTTGTTTCGGGTCTGGGTGTTTGTGAGAGCGAAAAGTCTCTCGTAGTTTCTGATAACCACGACACAGGACTTCTATGTGTGGGGTCAGAACTATGTACATGACTGTTGGGTTTATTTATATACTGAACTCAATCTGTATGTTAATTCTGAGTCATCAATAATGTCATAGTTGTCATGGTGACAATGTTCAATTTTATACAGGAGATTTAAAATTATATGTTACATGTACATACATACGAGAATAACTTCTTTTTAAGCGTTCTGCTCTTAATCTAACATTTCCATAAGAATTCAAAACATATAAAGAAATATATGCATATTTATGTATTAGTGAATAAAGCGAACGCGACCTAATAATTCTAGAATATTCCATTAGTTAGTAAAGGTTTGTGGTGCGAATCTTCGGTACCCTATTGCGCGGTGCGTGGCGGGTTGCGTGCGCCGGGTCGCGCGCTCTCTTAATTCTGTGATTACTGCCGCGGCTGGACGGAGCCGAGTGTTCGCGAGGGGGTGCAAACCAAAACATGTCTGCCACACTTGAGCCGGAGTGAAGGAGTCATCATTTGCACCCGAATATGTTAAATTCTTAACGTTTTGTTTGTATTTTTAATGCATGTTTTCGAGACTAGTTAAATTTATTAATGGTTTGGAATAATAAAGGCATTGCAGGCATATTATATGTCAAAAAAGACATAGAAATAAACACAGTAACTACGACAGGGAAGTAAAAGTTAAATGATTGAAAACTAAAGATAGATTTCCATCGAAACAAATATTTGTGACATGTTTGTGTGATCGAGAAGACTATTACTTTCTGATACGACTTTAAATGTGTATAAAGTTCAGGACTATTCGGTGTGGTTTAGCAGTCACACTGTATGTAGTTAGATTTTAAACATTTAGTAACGAACGCTGAAATAAATGTTTAACATTTTGCGAGTTAGTCAATGTCACACATCCAGTTCAAAACAATAGGCATTGAGAAGTCGGGACTGCGTAAAAACCTGTACACAATGCATGACGCTCCCCATGATGTAGTGCTGAAATCAACCGGTTTATCCCGAAAAATACAATAGAACGGAAAGCAGACACAAAATGTTTAATTTTGGTTTTATTTGTCCGATGAAATTTATAATAATAACATTTGCCAATAGTAGTATTTTCTTAGCTACCAGGAAAACAGCGTACGGCAGAGTATAATACATTCATTACAGTATTATCGCCTTTTTTGGATGGATGAGGACTGCTCAAGACCGGGATGGTTGGCGCTTTCTTGGGGAGGCCTACGTTCAGCAGTGGACGGCGATAGGCTGAGTATATATTACAGTATTACCTACGCTTTTTGATTTGAAATGATCTGGAATAATATTTATTGCATTTTAATTTAGCTAGGTATACTACATAATAATCTTGTGCCGGAACACACTAATGTATTCAAAACTATTTTCAAAGCATAATTTTTTTTACCTCTTGCCGAACGAAGTCAGCATATTTAAATTATTTAATTTTAGTCTCGAAAGTCACAAATAAGGCGCAACTATGATTATGCTACACCAGCCTCTGACGTCTTTAATATTCCACCTTTTTCGTAGAAAAACTCATAAAAAGGATCTTACGTGAAAATGTAAACGAAGAAACAAACTCACAAAAAAAAAATAGTTTAGGGGTCTACCTCCCAGCGTATCTCCAAGTCCGTTCAAGATGGCGTGCGTCTGGCGGTAGTTAATTCCGTGATTGTCGAAACAGTCACTCCGAGATTGTTTGTGACGTGTGCTGGAGTGTCCGTATCCTGTCTGCTACTCATGTCAATGGTCGCACAAGTTCTATTCGCTTATAATAGTTGCCGTATTTTGTAATTTTCATTTTTGTGGTGGACTAAGGTTGTATCGACTGTTAAACTCCCTTCCCATCAGTGGGACCATGACGATATTGAAGATAAAAATGAAGAAAGACAATTTCGCTTTCTCCATTCTAGGTGACTGTGTTATTCTCATACTCGATACAATAGTTTGTGATTGAATTAATGAGGTTCTGTAATTCGGAGAATTTAATCTTTGTGTCAATATTATTGTAAACTATGTCTTGATTGGAAAAGAGCAACACTAGAGTTTCTGGAGTGGAGACCACGTCTTGGCGAACGTAGTGTAGGACGCCCTCTGGCTAGGTGGGGTGACGATATACGCAAGATGGCTGGCAGCGGTTGGATGAGGAAGGCCGAAGATCGAGCCCAGTGGCGTGCCATAGGAGAGGCCTATGTCCAGCAGTGGACGTAAGAGAGGCTGATGATGATGATGATGAGAGTTTCTTGCCCGTTCATCTTTAGTGATGACTGCCTTCCGAACAGGGTGGTAAATGAAATTTAGAAATTACTAAATCTAAGTGATATATTTGATATTTTAGAGATTCAGTAAATATTATTTACATACATACATACATAAACTCACGCCTGTATTCACTGATGGGGTTAGCAGAAGTGCATTTCTGCACCCACATTTCGCCAGGTATGTATTAGTCCCACGTAATAGGGGGCGAGCCTATTGCCGTTTTTCGGGCACATTTCCAGACTCCGTGCCGCTACTGAGAATTTCCTAATGGAAAAACCCAATAACACTTTGCCCGACCCGGGAATCGAACCCAGGACCTCTAGATCGCACGGCACATACATGTACCGCGAGACCACGAGACAGTCTAAGAGAAATAGTCAGAGAAATATTATTTCATTTAATAATTACGTGCTAATATCTAATGTGAAGTTTAACTGCAACAACGACTTTTATGGCAGACATTTAGCTTCACAATAAAAGTGAAAAAGTCTCGACGAACTTACTATTAGTCATTAGACAACCTCTTGGAAACCTTACAAAACTCACCGGAAGTCGCTGTATGCCAACTGCTTCTAACAGGACTTAAAGAAAATCTTTTGGTGAAGCCTTATTTAGCATGTAAGTTCTATGAAAGATGACAACTAATAAAAAACAATAAACAAGCTGTAGGTACTGCTTTAACAGAACAAATTTTTTTTTTTTTTTTTTTAAATACACCCAACAGTCACATACATAGTTCTGATCCCACACTAAGATACAAGTCTTGTGTCGTGGGTATCAGAATCTACGAGAGACTTTTCGGTCTCACATACACCCAGACCCGAAACAAATATTTGTGGATCACACAAACATTTGTCTCGGTGCGGGGATTGAACCCGCGGCCTCTCGTTTCGCAAGCTGGTGTCAAGCCAACTGCGCCACGGGGCTGTCTAGCTGATTTTAGAAGATGAATTAGCTGAATTAGCTGAGTTTAGAAGATAAATAGGCCAGCTCAACCGTGACGATACTACTGTCGTTTACAACACCTAGGATACGCAACAGCTTTTCTGTCATTTTACTTCTATTGAGATAGATTCTCAGAGCATCTACTTCTTTTTGCTTCGGCTCTCTTTTTTTTCAATTTCTTAGGTGTGTAGTCCGCCAACCCGCACTAGGCCAGCGTGGTGGACTAAGGCCTAAACCCTCTCAATAGTAGAGGAGGCCCGTGCCCAGCCATGGGCTGATGATGATGATGATGATCTCTTTTTTTTTCCTTCACATCCTCCTATGTCCCTTACGTTGCGTAATAAATAAATAAATAAATAAAATAAAAAGCCTTTTATTTCACACCTTTGCAATGTAACAATTAATAGAATGTAATAATTAATTATTCAAATTTAATAAATTAATAAAACTAATGGATTGAATTTCAATTATAAATTAATAAAACTTATGGAATCTATGTTTATAATTAATAAGTAAAAAAATCAATTTATGTTAAATTAAGAATATAAAATTTAAGGAAATTTAAGGAAATATTACGTTGCGTAATAGCGTACTATAATCATATTGCTTTCTCATCTATCTTAATCCTAGTAAAATATGTATGTTAGATTTAATCAATGCCTTAACATATGTAGGTACATTTAATTGCTGTTGATAAGGCGACGGAGGGGCATGAGGAAGGCCGGGGTCCGGGGGAGGGGTTTATAAAAAGTCCTCGTAAATACGCGCACCGGACAGCGGATGTGAGATTTCTCGGACATCGTCGGCGAATCCGGTGGCGTGCGCGTGTGCGTACATTTCGTAGGATTATGTGCGATATATTATAATAAAGTTATAAATTTATTTGTTTAAGCTAGGTTGCAGGCCACGTAGGAATGAAACGTAACAAACAGACATTCATTATTTCACGTCGTGTATATAACACTGTGGTAACACCACGGTCAAGCCGATCTTTCATATTTTTATGCAATACATTTAAAATAGAATTGTAAAGCAAAAATATTACTTCAGTTTAAACCTAAATATAGTTTATTCGTCGTCGTCATCAGCCCAAATACGTCCCACTGCTGAGCAAGGGCCTCCTCTACAACTGAGAGGGTTTAGGCCTTAGTCCACCACGCTGGCCTAGTGCGGGTTGGCGGACTACACACCTAAGAAATTCCTAAGAACTTTTAGGTGTGCAGGTTTTATCACGATGTTTTCCTTCACCGTTAAAGCAAGTGATAATTCATTATGAATACACACATAACTATTTATTGCCTTAGTACATTTTTCTGAATATTTGCAAACCTTTTTGTATTTGGTTATGAATATACCTACATTTTACTATAATGAAAATAATACAAGGAACTTTCATTACTGGGAAAGCGCATTCTGTTGAAGTCTTAACCAACTTAGTCTTCTTAGTCCACCATACCTGACTAGTGCGGGTTAAAAAACTTTTTTTTCTCTGCTGTATAGGTGTGCAACACTCATTAATTTACACACTATAATTTAGAGCTTTGTCTGGAATTCGGACCTGCGACTTCTGCCTGCAAGCCATCTAAATGCTAAAGTTAATTATTTCATTCACAATTGACATTTCGCAAAACTAATTGGACGTATAATGCGTGTCCTTGCTCCGCGTACGCATAAAAAACAGACAAATTGTATGAATCTTATCCCATTCATTTCTCCCCTCGTTGTCACCGAACAATTGAGGCATATGTGTTTCACAAACCATATGGGTGGACTAAAATTCAATTTAAACGACAAATTATAGGGTGAGTTTGGCTGCCGGCAGCGGAACAGCGCGGAGTAGTTGCGAGATGGTCTATGGATAAAACTTGTGCGTTGCTTCTAAACTTGTCTATGGGCATGGTAAAGCAATATTGGCACTCTAAGGTAAGTCACCGCGTGTCCTCAATAAACCAAATTTGAATTAGAACATGTTTGTCGTAGCGCTACTAGAGATCAAGATGTACCTACCTTGATTTTTTTGAGAATGTTAGCATAGCAAGATTTATATAAAATAAAGTTTTCATTTCATTTATAATCAGTATAATGTATTGTTTATGAAATTTTTGTCTTTTGTAAATTACCTACGTGTTGAAATTGAATTTTAATTGCTCGGCTCTTTCCCTGCCTCTTGCTTTATGAACCCAATAATAAAAGTATCAGACATTCATGTGTTACTTTGTAACCAGTCTGTAACCTATATCAATAATTTATTTATGAACTTGATTACAGCGAGTTGGAACTTATACATAACATATTATTATACAGCTCTTTTATTATAGGTAGACTAAGGCCTTAGTCCACGTTAGGCTATGGGTTTCATGATTATTTTATTCGTGGTAAATGTTTTGGTTGTAGTTTTGGGTGATGGCCGTGCGATCTAGAGGTCCTGGGTTCAATTCCCGGGTCGGGCAAAGTGTTCTTGGGTTTTTTGATTAGGAAATTTTCAGTAGCAGCACGGAGCCTGGAATTGTGCCCCAAAAACGGCAACAGGCTCGCCCCCTATTACGTGGGGTGCAGGAATGCATCCCTGCCTACCCTTTCAAGGTATACAGGTGTGAAGTTATGTATGTATGGATGTTTTTGGTTGAAATATGTGTGGATTCATCATCATCAGCCCATAAACGTCCCACTGCTGAGCACGGGCCTCCTCTACAACTGAGAGGGTTCAAGCCTTTGTCCACCACGCTGGCCTAATGCGGGTTGGCGGACTACACACCTAAGAAATTCCTAAGAACTTTTAGGTGTGCAGGTTTTATCACGATGTTTTCCTTCACCGTTGAAGTAGGTACGTGATAATTCATTGAGAATACACACATAACTTGGAAAAGTCAGAGGTGTGTGCCTGGGGTTTGAACCCGCGACCGTCGAGATTCTCGACTGCGTGGCCAAACCTCGAGGCCATCACGACTCATGTGTCGTGATATATGTGTGGATTATGATAGTGTTATCGCGTGGCGGTGGTATCGGCGCGCGGTGGGAGCGGTTCTGCGCGACGTTTGTAGGTCACGACACGCGGCCGACACGATCGCGGACAAACACATTAACGTAATGCAATTCAATTTGCATCGGCCGCTCGTTTGCACCGCGCGCCACGAGACACTCGCCAACAGTTTTATGTTCTTGTTGCTTGACACTGGCTGATGGATTGTCTTGAGCTGCCTCTTGCCTTTTGTATGGGGGTTTGGCTCTTGCTGAACACATATTTTTGAAGTGCCTGCCTCGTCGTCTCGCGGTACAAGTATGTGCCGTGCGATATAGAGGTCCTGGGTTCGATTCCCGGGTCGGGCAAAGTGTTATTGGCTTTTTCCATTAGGAAATTCTCAGTAACAGCACGGAGTCTGGAAATGTGCCCGAAACGGCAATAGGCTCGCCCCCTATTACGTGGGACTGATACATACCTTGCGAAATGTGGGTGCAGAAATGCACCTCTGCCTACCCCTTCGGGGAATACAGGCGTGAGGTTATGTATGTATGTATGTATTTTTGAAGTCGTGATGGCCTCAAAGTTTAAGCACGCGGTCGAGAAACAACACATATTTTTTAATATAGATGTCCTTAAATTACCCCACTAGTTATTTGTAACTACGGTAAGCTCTAAATAGATTATTTCTTGGCAATAAACGAAGTTTTTTTGTTCTAAGACGGCGAATTATATGGGATCGCTACGAACAGCCGAATGTACTCCGAACGTTTCAATCTAGTTTTTGTTACTGTATCAGGTTTTACAATTGATATAGGTACGATGGTTATAAGTCGTGATGGCCTCGAGGTTTAGGCACGCGGTCAAGGAACTCGACGGTCGCGGGTTCAAACCCCAGGCACACATCCATGACTTTTCGAAGTTATGTGTGTATTCACAATGAATTATCGCGTACTTTAACGGTGAAGGAAAACATCGTGTTGAAACCTGCACATCTAAAAGTTCTCCAAACCGCACTAGGCCAGCGTGGTGGACTAAGGCCTAAACCCTCTCAGTTGTAGAGAAGGCCCGTGCCCAGCAATGGGACGTACATATATGGGCTGATGATGATGATAACACATATTGGTGTGTACGAGTAATTGTGCCTATAGCCAAAGGTGTAGGTAGAGAGCCTAGATTTATGCTTTGTATGGTCCTGACACATGTGTCGCTTAAATAAATTGTAAAAATAGATGATTGGGGCCCATGAAATTTTCTCTCCTTATGACTTTTTTGTAATAACATGTGCTTAATTGATGTAAATGAATTGATGGAATCTCTCTTTTTTTTTAACTAAAATATACCCATTTACTAACTTTTCAGTGTCAATTTTATTGGTGTCGTTTTTTATGAATAGATGGCGCTGATGTGTATAAAGTTACATGACCAACTCGAAGTACATTGCGATATTTAAGAGCAAATAAACACATTAACATTGGGAGTAATAAATTAATGCAGAAAATGGAGCATATATTGAAAACAGGAAAACCTCGTTTCGCCGATATGTAGCAAAAATATGGCGGCCGGTGACCGCTGTAGTTTGTTGTGAGTAAATATAATAATTTTGCTTATAACGATATTTTCTTTTGTACGTCTATTTAGGGAATAAATATAGATGATATCATTTCCAGGACTGCAGAGGACTGTTAATATTGTTGAAGGTTAAAGACATACTTTTCATTTATCAAAATAATTACAATTGCACGTTTTATCTACTTTCATTAACGAAGAGATAAAATTGTGGTACAAGTTGGGACTACTGAAGTGCCTATGTGCTTAAACATTTAACGTTTTAAAGTAGGTACTTTAATATCAATTACATTCTAATTGGAAAAATACACAAAATCTCATACTTTGGCAAATATAAATGAGAGCTAACACAAAATATCAGTAACAAAAGAGCCATGCAAATAAATAAAAAACCAATACAATCTTGCCAACATCAGACACAGACTAGCGAAGCGTGAAGCATTGTCGCAGATTAACACAAAAAGGTTAACCTAAAAACGTCTCGAGTTCCGAATCATCAAACTGGCTGCTTAAAAAAAAAATAACAAAAAGGTCATTGTCCACATCAAGTCAGCGGAATTGACAGGCCCCGCCCGCGCACGCCATTGGAGGGCCGCTGTTCGAAATTTGAACAAAAACCCCAACCTAGTTCCGCCTTCTAAAATGTTTTTCACGAGCCAAAATGGCGGCTCGCAACTATTTGTTTATAGAACGCTAGACTCGCGCGCTGCATTGTTCCTATCGACTTTGAATTTTAAATTGCGAATGACGCGTTCCGATTTTGAAATTGGAATTTTAATTGTCATTGCTGTTCCAAGCCAGTGTTCACTAGAATTATTTATTTATATTGATTGAAATTCAAATTAAAAATATCGATGATAATGAAATTAAATAGGTACCTACTAAATTATCTATTATTTATACCAACTAGAATTTTATTTTATTACTTCAAAGCTGTATTTGTCTCATTTGTCTGATAATATTAATGGGAAGCTTTTGCCATAAATCAATATAATCTATCCACAATCTGTCTCTGTAAACTTGACCTGTACGCGCTGTCAACCATTTGTCAGTAACCGGGTAAAACAAATTTAGCTCACAATAAACCAATTGTTTTAGTCATTTCCTTGTCATGCCTCTATTTGTTTCTAACTTCAAAACGCACTTATCCATTACTTACTCTAGCAACGGATATCACATCTATTTATAGTTAACATATTATAAACTGATACTTTCAGATTTATAGCCTCCATTAGCGGTGTCATATTTATTAATCGATATGTCAAAGCTATTCGTCAACGTGAAGTCAAAGTAGCCGATTAGTTGTTTTCAATTCATCCTAAATTTAAAACAAGCTGGTATTATTTATTTCACTATCGTAGCTTTCACTTATCGATTATTTTTGTCGATTATCGATATTTTTCAATTAATCGCAATAGTTTTTAATATGCAAATAACCCTTCAACGGTAGGGTAGTTTGAGAGCGGATTGTAATATAACTAGACCAAATGTAATGTAAAAATTCATAGTGTCAAGTACGCGGGGCATGGCTGACGGCGCGGAATAGATAAGTGCGTGTGATAAGTGGCTTCAGGGTTACACCAATAGTGTGCCGGCGCACTATCAGTGTCGTGCGCACACTAGCGCGTGCCACATTGATTCGGCGTTTTATCGACGCACACACACAGCCTTTAGGTATATCTATTATAACTCAACTGATAGTAAGGCCACGGTGTTAGCGGAGGCGCTTTTTGGCTGAGTTAGTTTGGTAAAGAACATATTGTACTGTATCAGTCTTTATATATTAATCAAGATAGTGACCAAGACAACAACATTTTAAATATAGATGATGATTGTCATCAATAACAAAAAACATCGTAACAATAACAAAGAACCATCGGATAATTTTAATCCTTCACAACCCAATACCAATGACTCACTTCAATCGATTAAATTTAAAAACAAATGACACGTGTCAAAACCAAGTGGCAGAGATGAGCATGTTTCGTGTCCTAGACATGATAAGGAAGAGAAGCAAACTAGGCTCGACTGATTGAGGAAGGACTTATATGGACAGGAAAGAAACGAACGCGGCGGTCAACGGCTAAAATAGATATACGGGACATTTCCACAAAATGTGAAAAAAATAACTTGTAAAATAAATAAATTAAAATAAAATAATTTGAGTCTGGGCACAAATTGCCTTTGGGACAAATAGAAATAAGAAAGTGATAAATTAGACTAAGGGCTTTATAGATAAAGTAATAATTAGGCTTTTTTGTGACTATCATGATGCGACTTGTGATAGGTACCTACACTTAGCTCCAATTTTCGATTTGAATTCCTAAAACAACCGGAACATTCAAGCAATCAGCTGTACGATCAATGGAATCTCATCGTTTCTATAATTCCCACGTGACACCACGTTGCCAACGCGGGCAACAATTTAAATATATTTAGAGAAAACTAAAAGTTCGGGAGCGCTATCTGTGCTCGGAGCGCGCAGTTTCACTCTCGACCAGATTTCACTCTCCCCGCAGCATCTGTTGGCCGGCCGCCAACTCTAATTTGTTACTATTAGCACTTTGTTTGTTTGTCTGTCACACGTAACCGACGTACTCGCACATACCTGTTGGTCTGTTATGTAATCGGACAATTAAATTCAATACTGGCAGAATTACGAGCGCATTTATTGCTTCATTTGTGTTTCGGTGTTAAATTTATTCAATTACCTACACCCGTGTTATGGCGGAATAAATTTTGGGTTGTTTAACATACTATACCTATCTATTAAAAGTAATGGCAAATTAAAAAGTGTAGGCTTCTTCAAAGTTAATTAATTATTTATTCATCATTGATTAATTAATAAAATATGAAAAAATTGAAATAAGCATGTTTCTAAAAAACGCAATACGTATAAACCAGTGGCGGTACTTCCATAGAAGCCCAAAAGCCCAGTTTGCCTTTTAAAATTCCAAATAATAATTTTTAAAGCTTGAAATCTTTATTTAACAAAAGCAATTTGTTAAATAAATATCCCATAATAAGCAAATATAAACTAGACATTACACAATTAATGTTTAACACTTTTGGGCTTCTATAGAAGTCCCGCCACTGGTATAAACAGAAGTCATCTGTTATAAATGAGTAATACTTATAAATGTAGTACCAACTATATATTCTTCAGGATAATATTAAAAACTTCTGCTAATAAAGTACACACATAAAGTATTTCAGCATTAACTACAGGGTACATTGCATTATTAATGGCGTGATGTATAATCCGGGTGCAGTTGAACCGTAGTCTGGCGTTGTGTGAGGTTCAGTGGAGTTAAACCGGGAGACACGTTCCCCCGCCGGGATCTTTGACCGTCTAGATAACAACAATCACTCGCGAACGCCTGTCTGCTTTTGGATGTGGCTAAAATATAAAGATTTTCAATAACAGAAAAAGGTATTCGGTTTTTTAAATATTTTTTGGTATTTTGTATGACAGTGATTAAAGTTATATTAAAATGTCTGGCACAGTGATCAAGACGGCTATAAAAATTTACGATGCTGGTTCCATTCTCGCACCAGACAAAATAAACCTTTGGAAAAGAGGTCAAGAACATTATTTTATAAGCCAACAATATGCTTTAAAAACGGTTTCATGACTACGTTATAGAAATAACCCTAAAACAATTTCAACAGTTATAACATAGTCGAGCTATTTTATAAATAGCATTTTTATCAAAATTGTGACATATTTTTTGTCGTCGTCATAAGAATTCGCACTGTCTGCGTGCGAATAATCCAATAAAGAAATTAATATTACACGTGCAGCATCGACAATGAATGGTTCAAGTTACACAAACTATTGTATTCAGCCTTTAGACATGACAGTCCCATCGTTACCTTAAACCTATGGGGCCAAAAAACACTATAATAATTGTGAATTAACAACATCATATTAACGGAGTAAATAAAGGTTTTGATACTATGTTATTTACTAGAAATATCAGACAAAACAAACAAGGAAAATTTTATAAACCATCACCGTACTCACTCATCCCTGCCACGCTTTCTTATAACATCTATATGCATAATGAAATACGAAAAATGTGATCCCATGTGGTTCTAGATATTTCAGGTTTGCGTCACAAGCCTCATCCAGCGAGTGCGTTTCTTTCACACATCGCGGCGACGTCGGGCGCATCGTCTTAGCAGTTTTATAGGTCGCGGCGGAGTCCAGTGCTCGGGTATCGATCCTCGGACGCCGGCCTTTGTCGTCTCCACTGCCTTACATACCGCCATAACCCATAACGCATCTTCACCTTCGAAGTGCTTTTGCGTTGAGTTTCGTCATTATTATCGCCGATTTGATGTAGGAATATCTTCTGTTTGTCGAATTTATTTATATCTCTATTTTTTATATATTGTAGATGATAACTACTGTTTATATAGGTATCTTGTCACTTTTCAATGTCTTATGTTTGTTCTTTCAGATCGCCTTGAGCAATAAGACTGTCAATTGTTTATAGTTCTCTGTGCATGCTAGTAGAAGATTAGGAGCACATTGTTTATGATGTTTTAGTGATTTTTATTAAAAATATGAAAGAATGAAATTGAAATATGCTTATATTGATTTAAAATTTTAAAATATTTAATTTGATGGTTCTTATTGCTGTCAAAATGAATATAAGTTAAATGTCAATAAGGTGAAAGTAAGTACAACCTAACATAGAGAAATAACACGAAATTGTCTTTGAGTAAAACCATTCGGTAACCTTTAGCGTTGGGGTCGTCGCACCAGCATTCCAAATATCGATGTACGTACAGACAGACAGTAGCTACTTCTAAGATATCGCACGAAAGCACTAGTGTTTTGTCTATTGTACCGTTTGGGACAATTGGATGGTCAGTGCTATTGAAATGTAGAAACGAAATAGTTTAGAAAGGAAGAAATTATGTGAACTGACTATTCTGCATTTTGATGGTACAAAAGACATTAGTTTGCAAACAATTTAATTACAAAAGGGTACAGTTATCAGTCCACATAATTATTCAAGCCCCGGGATTCCGGAATTTTCCGAAATTTCCCGGAAAACAGCGCATTTGCGTAGGTTTATGTCAGATATTACGACTTATGTGACGTGGGAGAACGGATATGTATATCCTACTAGTATCAGACTGGACATAACTTCTTGCAACAGCCAAAACCCGTTTCTAAAATGGAGCTAGAGATTAAAATACTGATAATGTTAAATGTATGCAAACGTGATGTCATAAAAATATGCTACAAAATAAAATAGAATTTGTTGTAGTGAAAGCAATTATTTACATATATTTGTTTGGTGTGCAGTGCAGTGCACGTAGAACAAATATTGGCAGCTGGTACAAATGTTTTTATATATGTCATTCACACACTATTTGCTAGTTTTATGTAACAAACACGTTTATTTTCCATCTCCCTTGCACGTTGCAGACGAGCGGTTATTGAAACGTAGATATTTTATACATCATTATTTCGTGTACCTACTCTACAAAACTCATTTTTGGTGTTGCACGTCCAAAAGACTTTTGCCTTGGTTTTTATCTGCTTGGCCTCAAAGACTGTTATCGTGTGTGTGTGTTTGTTAACATGAAATAAACCCATCAATTTTGGCTTGCCGAAAACCGCATAGACAAGCGTTTATAAGCCCGCCCGTGTGCACACCGAGAACTACAATAAATAAATTAACGACGTGTTTTGGTCGCGGCTGCAGTGCGTTTAAGGTCATGCAGTCAGTTTTATCAGTTCAATACACTTTTTATGACTCAGCACCGCGTCTGTGTACGTATCCAGCTATTGAAAATGATTATTGATGAATTATTGCGGTTGTTGCACTCACAACGACAGATATTGATAAATTTCAAAATATATTGGAAAAAATACATCAAATATTGTAAACACTTAGATAAGTGCGATTGGAAGCGGTTTTAAGACGCGCTGCGGCATTTTAATTCATTTGATGGCTAGTATCCGATGTCTACAAACATTGGTGGGTCGACATTTCAATTTCAATGAAAAATAATGGACACCGCGACGTTTTCTCATCAATAAAACAGTAATATGATTAGAGTTCGATTTGTGTCAATTATTATTGATATAACAAACAGCAATGAATCCTACTTTAATAAGAAAAACAGGTTACTTTATTGTCTATAAAGTAAAAAGAGAGTTTCCTCGAACTGATGAAAATTTAAAGAGCTATCAAATTCAAGGCTCCGTTCAAGTTAATATAAAGCAAACAAAGACTGGCATTCGGAACTAGTAAAAAACAACGAGCCACGAATAAATATAACGTTATCATTGGCCACATCACAAACTGAGACTGAAACAAAAATTAAATCTGACAGCGCGAGTGTTGCGAGCGCTTTTAAAAAACCACGAATCAGCGAAACCAAAACTGGCGACCGGAGCCAATTTAAAAAAAGAACGCGCAAAAAAGTTGTACGCCCACAATTCAAAAAGCGAACGCTCCTCAAAAGCTGTCAAACTGCCCGGGCACGTCGAGAACCTGCCCTGCCTCAACCGCGACCAACGTGCGTTCATTCACCCGACATTTATTTTGTTTTTTAGCAGCGCACAAACTAAATACACACCTATATAATACGTAATAAGTGCGTTCATATAAAACATAACTCTGGCGTATGACGTTTGAAACTGGTCCGTAACTGGATTCTTGCGGCCAGGGCTGCCGGTTGCCCATCTAGGTCTTGGATGGAAACAGGGCAATCAACTAAATTTATAAAATTATTCATTTTTCATTATTAAAAATATCTTTAAATTAAATATTTTTCATTGATAACTTTTTTATAACCTGTTTCTTAAAAAAAAGGTTGTTACCACAGCGATTATCATTTTATTGTGCATTTTCTATTCGATGAGGTCTGAAACCAGATCAAATAGCCGAGTTATCTCGAGTTACGTTAGATGTTGGCAAGTATTCTCTGGCAACCCTGCTGGAGATGTACGAGAAGGTTCGGTAGCTTTCGGTGCGCGCCCGCGACGATTAACTTTAATGTATAGAGAATTTATTAAAATTTTAAACGGTCCGCGCATGATTTATTCATCCTCGAGTCCTCGGATCCATTGTTTTATTTATATAATAGCTGATCGACTGACTCACTACACCACAACAAATAGTTGTGTTTTTTTTAACTTCAATTTAAATTCATAATGTCTTATCAGTTATATTGTCCCTGGGGATAATGTCGTCTGGAGCTTTTTTATTTTTTTGCACATTTCTTTAGTGTACTTTATAAATTCCTTCTTTTATAAGAAATTGGAAGAAAGAATACATATTTTTTATTTTTACTATTGTCTAAGAAAATGTATTACGGATAGGTCCATAAAAAAACTGTACTGGGCGTCTACAACTTAATTTAGCAAATATTGAACATATTATTATGAATAGTCGATTATTTAAATTCCATAATAAGTTTTGGATGTATATTTCAAGATCATTGGCTTCAAAATGTATAAAAAGTTCATTTGAACTAATCATAGACAAAATAAGATGGCGGCTGCGACCAGTGTTTTTGCACCATCTCGCAAGTGCGCCCGCGGACGGATGAGGTGCGTCAGTTTTTACTTTGCAGAATATATTTCGCAGCGCCCGGTTGCCATAGATAACCTGATCTACGCCCGCGGCCGCCATTTTGATTTTAGTTTTGCTACTTGAAATTATTGCTTGCGATCACGACCGCCACTCTTCGCTTTTTATTTTTGTATGTACATTTTTAAATTCATTTTACATTTTAATCTTGAATTGTGAGAACTTTAGATCAACAGTTTGTACTCTTGTTATAGTAACTTGCCGAGGGGTTATTTAGAACGCGCTATTGAAGCCGACCATTTTAGAGACAGTGGTTCCACACCATTCCTACTAAGAAATTTTATAAAAAAAATACGCAAGGGCATTTAGTCTCTGGTCCGCATTTTTATAAACATAAATTATCATAATGATCGTTTGAATTTGTTTTAATAAATTGCTTGGACTAAATATTTTGCTCTATCAAGTTTGAGGGTCCTTTTGTCAGGTTTCTTTCATACATTAAATATTAACTGTTTTATTGAATAATACCAGAAGACAACAAAGTTGACTGATTAATGATTTTAACGAAAAAATAATTTTGGAGTATACTTTCCAGTTATTTTTTGATGAAAGAGATTAAGAACTAACTAACGATTTGACTCGGTTCACCCAACTTAAATTTTCGTGAAAATAACATTTTAGTGGAATCTAATAAATCGTGACATACACTCTCTAGAAACCTGCCAACACGGAATGGAACGTAGCATGCTTAACATCAAACTAAAAGATAAAATAACATTAAACACTATAAGAAACAAAACTAAAATAACTGACGTTACCTACTGTATTAAAAAGTTAAAATGGAGGTGGGCAGGTCATATAATAAGAAGTAAACAAGACAAGTGGTCTAAAGAGGTAACGGAATGGTGTCCAAGACAAAACAAGAGGAAAAAAGGCAGACAACATCGTCGATGGGAGGACGATTTTCGAAAAATAGCAGGCATCATGGGGTCGACAAGCTCAAGATCGCGTATTGTGGCAAACTCTAGGGGAGGCCTATGCTGGAAAGCAAGACAATCTTTGCGTACCGGTGTCAACAACAACTACAAATAATAATTTAGAATAATTAATTTTACTATGTAAAGATTGTTAAATAAAGGCTTATTTATAATATAATAATGGATTCGATTCCCATAGCGAGACCAGTGCGTGAACTAAGTACAAATTTAATTGGGGACTATGTGTCAATGAGGGCAAAAAGTCTATTGTAGTTTCAGATATCCACAAAACAACATTTACATATTAATTCAAAGCTATTTGGTTTTGGCTTTTTGGTCAAGGTTTGACTGTTGAGTTTATTAAATCGGTGTAATATTGCCATAATCATCATCATCATCAGCCCATATACGTCCCACTGCTGGGCACGGGCCTGCTCTATCATTGAGAGGGTTTAGGCCTTAGTTGACCACGCTGGCCTAGTGCTGGTTGGCGGACTACACACCTAAGACATTCCTAAGAACTTTTAGGTGTGAAGGTTTCATCACGATGTTTTCCTTCACCGTTAAAGCAAGTGATAATTCATTGTGAACATAACTTCGAAAAGTCAGAGGCGTGTGCCTGGGGTTTGAACCCGCGACCGTCGAGATTCTCGACCGCGCGCCTAAACCTCGAGGCCATCACTACTTACCATAATATTATCACTTGTAGTAACATTAGTCAGCACATAAAAATATATATTAGTAATATTGTTTTGTAACATGTTGACAAACACGCCAGCGGCCGGCCACTGCTGAAGTTATCCAACGAAATTTATACAAACTATGAATAAGTGAATAACTATACGATGATGCATATGCGGTAATGACATGTGCTAAATCTTGTTCTCTTTGTTTCGGGACAGAATCCGGTTAATGTTATCAAGCTTTGGAAACTTTACTAAAGTTACATTCATCATCAGCATCAGCCCAAATACGTCCCACTGCCGGCACAGGCCTCCTCTACAACTGAGAGGGTTTAGGCATTAGTCCACCACGCTGGCCTAGTGCGGGTTGGCGGACTACACACCTAAGAAATTCCTAAAAAAATTAGGTGTGCAGGTTTTATCACGATGGTTTCCTTCACCGTTAAAGCAAGTGATAATTCATTGTGAATACACACATAACTTCGAAAAGTCAGAGGAGTGTGCCTGGGGTTTGAACCTGCGACCGCCGAAATTCTCGACCGCGCGCCTAAACCTCGAGGCCATCACTGCTTAAAGTTACATTACATCTATCATTTTAATTCGTTTATTATTTAAATTAATTATATAAACTTTTTAATATTTAGACGTATAATATTTGGGTTAAAATTCAATTTGAAATTGTATTACACGAACTTACAGACTTGTAACAAATTTATGTAACCTATAAAATTAAAGAATCGTCTATTTAAAATATTCCTCCGGAGGTTGAAATCCAATAATGCTGTATGCAAAATTTGCGTTTGACGGGTGCAGTCGTAATATATTATGACAAGTCTTAGGCCCTTGTCTACCTTGGTTTAGTAAGTGTTCCTGATGTCTCATACTTGATAAGTTCCATGTGTATTCCTAAGTTTATACAATGGTTTGTTACTAATAGTGGAAACTATCTCTCCCACCATTGAAATTCCTGTACACCAGGATCGACAGCGGCATGCACAGTAATGATACAGAGCAGTAGAGCTTAGCTGGTCTCTCTTGGGAACTTATCTTGTCTTTTATCCCACAAAATAATTATTTACTATTATTCGACTAAACCCTCTCAATGGTAGAGGAGGCCCGTGCCCAGCAGAGGGACGTATACGTACGCCTCGTGGTCTCGCGGCAAAAGTATGTGACGTGCGATCTAGAGGTATTGGGTTCGATTCCCGCGTCGGGCAAAGTGTTATTGGGTTTTTCCATTAGGAAATTCTTAGTAGCAGCACGGAGTCTGGAAATGTGCAGGAAAAACGGCAATAGGCTCGCCCTCTATTACGTGGGACTGATACACACCTGGCGAAATGTGGGTGCAGAAATGCACCTCTGCCTACCCCGTCGGGGAATACAGGCGTGAGGTTATGTATGCATGTATAATTAATTATTCAGAAAAAGATAAACAGGAGGAGTTGGAAACATAGCTGTCGACTTTCCTCCACAGCAAAGCGGAAAAATATTGGAATATGAGGTGTCAACCTCATGCAAGACGTTTAAAAAGATCAAGATGTATCACTATTAGGTATTTATTGCGATTAGCGATAATGTTCAATTTCATATGAGCAATAAAATAACTTTCACACCTAAACCGACTAAGCCAGCGCATATTTTTTATATCTTTTTATCATGAAAAAGTGTCCTTGACTATTCAGTTGCATCTTAGTGGGCTGAGAGCGTCCTGGCACAAAACGGTAAGCACTTTCGTTTTCACATAGAAATGTTCGTAAACTTGTATGGGCTGGCTCGTAAACTCAGTGTATTGCCTAGCTTGGTCGGCCGGGGACAGGTGCGAAGGCCCATCAGTTCATTATTAGTCACACTTATTATATTTTATGTCAGTCCACTAATCATTTGCTGGCTTTAATTTTACAATGTTTGCTCGTAAATATTGCCCATTAGTTTGACATATTTGTTGTTTTAATGTTCATAATATCATGAGTTTTAATGGAATTTAACCTGTAAGGTGACATGCCGTTATTTATTCACCTCTTTATAGAAATAAATATTTGTAAGACCAAATGTTATTTGTTAAGGTTTTGTATGTATGAAGGAACAAAAATTGACTACTTTTCTACCGACATCGGTAGACTTACAAAGAGTAGTCCACCAATACTCTTTAGATAATAGGCAACCAGAGTTAGGCCAGTAGAAGAGTGAAAGCAAATCGTATAAGCTAATGTATAACCGTTATTAAAGGTAAAAAAAGATTTTTACTATATTCATACATATCTATAGTATTCAAATACACGTTGCTTTTCCCCACAGCAATAACATATTAAATGATAACAAAAAATGCCACGTCAGATGTTATATTTGTAGATAATAAAAAAGCAGTTTTATAATATTTTTAACAGCTCCATTGACGCAAAACAATTTTCGATTAACAACTTGTGCGTGTCTTTTGAACATTAAAATGGTTTAACACGACTATAAACCGCCCGAATTATGACACTTTTTCATACACATCTGTTGATAATAATTATATCTGTGACGTTTTATTGATATTTTTACTAATGAAGCAAATACAGCATAAGTAAAATTATTGCAGTGATATTTGTCAAGACATGATGTTTCAGTGTAAGCTAAGGAAGAAAAGGCATCGAAAACTACACCATAAAAATAAAGACTAATATTGTATAAGGATGTGTCGTGCGATCTAGAGGTCCTGGATTCGATTCCCGGGTCGGGCAAAGTGTTATTGGGTTTTTCCATTAGGAAATTCTCATTAGCAGCACGGAGTCTGGAATTGTGCCCGAAAAACGGCAATAGGCTCGCCCCCTATTACGTGGGACTAATACATACCTGGTGAAATGTGGGTGCAGAAATGCACCTCTGCCTACCCCTTCGGGGAATATAGGCGTGAGTTTATGTATGTATGTATGTATGATCTTAATCTTTTTTGAAAATAGAAACAGCACATATATATTTTCGTAAGCCGAATGAATGACGAATATAACCTGGCAGGTATGAAAGAAGACTGAATGTACCTATACGAATATCCGGGGCGTGCGAAAACGATACTCTGAATGAAGATCTTGGAGACGAGACTTATTTCAATCCATTCATCATATGTGACACGTAACCTTAAGATTTAATGCTTGACTTCGTTTTAAAAAGGGATTGCGTGCAACATTTATGATAACTAATAAAATCAGTTAAAGATACATTAGTAACAAATTAAATGTCTGAAAATGTGTATTATGACAGCCCCATGGCGCAGTTGACTAGACACCAGCTTGCGAAACGAGAGACCGCATGTTCGATCCTCGCACCGAGACAAATGTTTGTGTGATCTACAAATATTTGTTTCAGGTCTGGGTGTTTATGAGACCGAAAAGTCTCTCGTAGTTTCTGATACCCACGACACAAGACTCGTATCTTAGTGTGGGGTCAGAACTATGTATGTGACTGTTGGGTGTATTTATTTTATTTATTTATTTTCACTTCTTTTGTAGGTAGTTCACTTGTATGTTGTGGTATTATGTCCGATTAATATTAATCATTGCATCACATTAGATTTTGAGCAATATATTTTCAATCCTTTTGGTTATTCAAAATACGAAAGAGTAACATCCACAACAAGTAGCCAATATCATAAACGTAAAAAGAAGCAAAATACAAATTCCGTCTGAAGCAAAAAAATGAATTTAAAAAATAATTTGTCAAACAAATGAAAAATAAACTAAATTCGATGATGAAATTTTGTTTTAGATACCGTTTATGTCTCAGGTAGTTTTTGAAAATATCTACCTTTTTAAGACTACTCTTTCAACTAGATATTAGGATGTTTAGGTATATGTATAAGGTTTTCATTAGCTATGCGATATAAATAACTATACCTATTTATTATATTTCTGTTGCAATATAACAGTTGATTACAAATTCAAATTGATCAAAATAACGTTTTTGTCAACAGTTACAACAGAGCTTCATATTATTGTTGACTAAAATTTTGCCTAATTTAGTAGAAATTATGCATAATAAAATTGCCAAAGAAAGTTAATATTTTTACTGTTCTCTCGTTCCGTATAATATTTCTATAAAGAAATGTTTGTACCATGAATGTTTTCACGCGTGTAAAACTGTCCGCAGCTTCGCAGCTCAGCAGACGACTATAAAACTGGAGTGTTAAGTTTGATTCGCGCGTGGGGACATGCACGTTCAACTTCGTAACTTAGATCTCTCGAATTCAACTTAGTTACGCCAACATCTTAAGCACTTCTGTGAGTTTCACAACCAAATCGTAGAACACCTCGCTCAAGAAAACATTGAGAATGTTTGCAATTATCTCGTGATGCTTCTTAGAAATAGTGAAATACATGAGACGGCGATTCACAGACTATCTTTCCACATATTTCTTTGTAATTAATTCTAGGAAAATGTTACTAAACGTTAATTTGTGTGCAGTCAAAAGGACTTTCAACCTAATAAACTTGTTATTTAAGTATTAATGGTTATATAAAATTATTAACAATCTAAGAAAAACAAACATCCGCCCACTTTCAATGCATGTGTATATCTATATTATATTTATAATCTCGGTAATTATAGAGAATGGATTTATATTTAAACCATTTATAACTTGTCTCAAATGCATTACAGTAACATCTTATCTTTATAGAAAAAGATTTTAATTTGTATATTAACAGTCCGTCCCAACTGCAGGTGTAATGCTATTTTTATTGCTCTATACACCGCACATCCTATAAAATCTAATAAAAACTCTATTTCATATATAATCTTATCCAAACAAGTATTTTATACACGCTTATTAAAACCTTTAGTGTCCTTCAATTTAGTCTTCTCGCAAAGTTCTTGGCAAACGCGTTCTACCCATAAATTCTATCAAATTCTATAAGCTCTATCTATTTAATCTTGATTTTGTAAGTCATTTAGTTTAAAAGATACCGTATTTATTTTTTAGCTCTTTTAGGAGTTAAGGAAGTTAAACATCGAAAAAGATTATTCTAAAAAGAGATTGGAATTAGAAGTCGACGTGTCATTATTGACCAGCTTAAAGTGAGGCATTTTAGATTAACAAAAGCTCTCAGTAATATTTTACGTTGAAAGATAGTTTTTCTAACACTTTAACATCAAAAGAAAGCGTATTTTCACTTGGCCAAGAAGGTGAATTAGTGTTGCCAAAGTGGCAAGCTAATATTATTACGATGTATGAGTAATAAGTTCCATTATAAGAAGATCAGCATCCTGAACGTGAAAAGACAACCAAAACTGCAGTAGGGTTGTGGAATTGAAGATGCGATTTGCACATTCGTACAAATTTATTGTTATCACTTGTACAAATTACATAGGTACCTATTGAAACTTTTGGTATATTGGAAAAAAAAAATGAATTACGAATAAGCTTTTAGCATATTTCAGTTTTAAATGTTATTAATTTTGTTAGAGATAATGTTGCAATTTTAAAGCATCTATCTATGTGTTCTAACATCTATTTTTCCCAAAGTTAACCGAGGATGTAATCATTTTCATTATTGTTTAAATCTGTAGTCATTTCCTGACTCGGTGGTGAGGTGTCGCACGTTTCGTTATACAGATACAGGATCGTTGGGGACGAAAATAACCACCGGCGCGTCACTGACATTGGGCTCAAATCGTGCCGAGCTGACGGGATGTGTTCAAATTATCTTCACGCTTCACCACAGAGGGCCCTGGCTGTCCACATAACAAAAGTGAAATTTCGAAAATCGTCGTTTAGCATTTGTGTAACTATGAGATACATTTACTTAATATGTGTTAAAACAATAAAGATATATTATTATGGTGAAATTAATCTGATCTACGCTCAAAATAATATACTCTTTAGGTTTATGAAAGTCAAAAGAGTGTTTACTTTTTAAAACATTTTCTACATTGTATCTCTAACACCAACTATTTAAATGTTCAAAAAATAATACTGTAAAGTTAAAGTTACATAGGGTTTATTGGTTTGTCGATAAAATTCTCAAATTAGACGTTTATTTATTTGAAGAGACTGCAATTATTCTCAATAATATTTGACAAATTACCAATAATTTGTTAGTAACCAAAGGCCTATTCATTAACCCACCGTCCTCCGAACTTCCCTATTGGCCGCGAACGTTCAGAATCCGGCGTAGTGTGTATTTATCATACCGGCAGTGGAAAACAGGGCAGATTGCGCGCGCGACTTTCGCCTTGGCCGCGAGTAGCGCCCGCGCCGCCCCACCTCGCCTAGTGCCAACCGAGCCCCGTTCACATGGCACTCTCATTGTGATTTGTACCTCTATACCCGCCTTCACACGTAGGTCTATGGACGAGAGGTCAAACACTGTCTCTTTACCATCAATGAGTTACATGTCAAGTTGTAAATGTTGGGAATCAAACATGTTCATTTTTTTTAATCTTTGACAGTTTTCAATTTAATCAACAGGCAACGTTTCGAAAAGAAAATGAATGAAAGTGAGCTTTTAAGTATCTGTGATTGATAATTACCAATTGATTTTGATTTATAACAAAAGTAATTCAATAAAATAATAGATATCCTTCAAAGTTAAGATTATAAAATGTTTGCCGAGTACGTTTCCATTAATAACTGCACGCAGACATACGCGGCGGGGACTAAGACATCAAGCGCGTTCAGCCTTCACACGACTAGTTCTTAACTCAAGATGGCGGCCGTTGGGCTAAGTTACTAGCTACTAAAGCGGTTGTAGGTTGTGTAGTAACATTGACAGTCGCCGCTGGAGTTGTGTAAACGCTCGCCTTGGCCGAGCGCATGCGCGCAAGGACCCGACGCGCGAGTGCGCCGCGCGCCGCGCACCACCGCACCGCGCCGCGCACCGCTCCCTAATGGAACTGCGACCAAGGGCGCGAACTTGATTGTTGACAATGTTCTTTTTAAATTTATTCTTCTTAATATAGTTACATCAGTCGCCAGCATCACATTACACCAATGTGCCTTCGACCTCTTTAATTCGAAACACTCCATGTCGTGTAGAATTTTAATACGTGGATTTTTTTTTAAATAAAAAAAAAATTAATGTATTAAATAATTTGTAATTGACGTTAATGACTTTTAACAAATATATTTTCGCCAAAAAACGATAAGCCTTCCCAATATAGGTCACAGTTCAAGTTAAATTTAAATTGTATGTAACATTTACATACGTGAAGTCATATCGCATTTCCTGAATGCAGATATAACCTTGTATCACTTCGTAAATAACAATTTTTTACACATCGTCTTTCCGTTCCACTTTTTTCGTTGGTACTTAATTGAAAACATGTGCTGATTTTATTGTCAAGTAAATTATTTAATTGCAAATAAAAAAAAAATATTCAGCATAATTTTTAAAGCTAGAATTTCATCATACAAATGTTTAGAAAGATAACTCTGGTAACTCTACAAAAACTATGGAAATTAAAGAAATTGTTTTTAAATTAATTCATTCGTTGTTTTGTTTAGTTTAAACATTGCTTAATATTAGAAAGTATTTTAATTGTCAATATTAAAAGGAAATACTGTTATCAACATTGAATTTAAAATGTTTTCTTTCTTTAAGTCTCTTAAATAAGAATATAATAGTCTAATAAGAATGTTTAAAAGTAGTGTAATGATAAAAAACATAGTTATTAAATGATTTCGTAAAATGTAGTTATTTCGGGCGCACGTTAAAAGTTCCGACGGCATTATTTTAGCCTACGATCGCGCGTGCACTTTTACACCGCCCATTATAAAATGCATAAATTTATCAATAAACCATTTTTTGCTTATTAAAAACTTAATGCAACTATTTTGCAGGGGGTTTTGATTTAAAATATTGAGTTTAATCAAGCGTCTCAGATGTTGCATATTTTTTTTTGGAAATTTGGTTTGATTTTTTCGAAATGAAACTAATTATGATGGTGTTTTTTTTTTGAAAAATATTATTAAAATATAAATAGCGAATTATTGTATGCCGTCATTGGCCTTCGATCAAAATATAGGTTGCAATTTATTAACGCACACGAGCGCAACTCACGCACACGTCACCATGGGCGCAATGTAAAACGGCGTAGTCATAGAAAAAGAGTGGGACAGATAAACGATAACGAGTATAGGTGGGGCGAGGAGGGGGCCGCAACAGTGAGCACCGAGGGGGCCGCGGGGGGCACGAGGGGGGCCGTACGTAAGAAAACACACAAAAAAATGTGCGTGAACCAAACGCACACAGACGCAAAGTATGCGTAACGTTACATATGCACGGCACGCACACGGGCCCAGGATAAGTCAAGGAGAACGGAGGATTAAGGGCACGCATTATTGACTTTGAAAAAAAAGCTTATGTTGATTAAAAGTTTTCAACTCACATGCGTCAGGGGTGGCCGGCTCTCCGTCGGTCCAGTGTGACACTTCGGTGGTAATGTTGTAAACAAAAAGAAAACTCAGTTCGCACAGGGACGCGTCAGCTCATGGAACTAGGGATCCATCAGCCGTACTTGACGGCGACACTGGCACACGACAATACGTTGCAACACATCACGACTGTCACTGTACACAAAAATATTTATCATATGTCGACTAACGCTAGATTATAATATTCGGGTCCTAAGTTTCCATGTGATATGTGTCTTGCATCGCGCAGCGAACTCAACCGCACTTAAATACGACGAGAAATTCAGAAAAACTCACTAAATCCCAAAAATATTTTTTTATATTTTTTTAAAAGTCGAAACCACTACGCGAATGATATGAATATTTTTTTTTATTATTTTTTAATAAAATATAGTCTGTGGTCAAAATATGCTATTTTTTGTTTTGTTTAAATCACGCTTGTTGTTTATATTCGGGAGGTTTTAAGCGGTTATGTCGCGTGTTGTGGTCCTGTTGTGTGGCGGGAGCGGAAATGCGACTCTCTACCGATTGTGCATAGGCGGGACTGCACAGACGGCGCACACCGTACTAGACCGCGTGCGTACTTAGCCATTACCTTGTATTTACTGCCAGCGCGAGAGCGACGCCGCACTTCTTGGTCCTCGCCACGCCGCGCCGCCACACACTAACTCAAACCGAATGCCCATACGGAAATATCCCATAATAATATGCTCGTATTTATGGATTCATTACTGCTATTCAATTGTTATTTAAACAGGAAAAAAAAATTCGTCCCTCTAAAACAATAATATTCGCTCAGAATGGGAAATATTTTAACAAATTAACTATATTTGATAATATGATGCATAATTAAACTGTTTAAAACGATTTTTCTCGTAAATAAAGCCCCTTTAAAGTAGAAAGAAGCGCGGCAGCGAATCGAAAGTAATGCTCAAGTACCAAGACGACGCAGTCGCAGTAGAGCACACGGACAGAGTGCAGTCTCGTCGACACGGCGCGTCGGTGTGTGAGTGCGCGCGCTTGTATGAACTTTGTGCATTTCAGTTTTACTTCTTATCTTCGCCCTTTGTATTAATTCAAACACCATCACATTCCCGCGTCATTACATCACGCCAAATTCAATTTTAGAACGGTATATTTTTTTTTAAGTTCAAAAAATGGAACGCGCCCCGTCCTTGTCTAACGTGTGTGTAATAAAGATGTATCTGTGTGCACTTTTTTATCGTTTTTTTCTTCGGCGTGTGGGTTCGTTCGATTGTGTATTTCCAAGTCTCGTCGGTGTGCGTCATAACTGCACACGGCGGGCGTCTGTGTGAGTAAGTTCTTATAAGAAAATGGTTCAGTGAAAAATTTTGTAGGAATCCGTAGAGATGGCGCTGCCGCCGCGGCGGACACTCAAGCCTCCGGATCTGCGATCAAAAATTTGTCACAACTGTTGCAAACAATATTCCATAGTATAGTGGCGTCATTAAGATTCAAATTTGCGCGTACCCACACACGAGTGCTTAAAGTGACGTTGCATAGTGCAGGGTTGGCAATTTTCTTCAGCTGTCGTTCATAAGTTATCAGAACGATTAGAATTAGATAAAGCCACTCCACAGCACACTTGTTGCGAAATAGCTATATTCATATATTCAACGCGAGTTTTTGCAATAAAATGATAAAAATGTTAATGTTCCAGGGTTATTTTTGAATCGGAAATGACTGGTGCTAACAGCTTTTATACCATTGCAGGTGAACCAGCATTGGAGACACTAGTATGTGCGGACCCTGTTTATAGTATTTTTAGGAGAGCGCTCTGTTGGCTCTAAGGGAAAAATGCCTTTGTAACTTTTGGGGATATGAATTCTTAAAATCTGCCGACGGGCAGCGGCAGAGCGTCTCTCAAAGCATTTTTGGGAACTTCGTGCAAGCGGAGTGTAGTAGATACGTTTAAATATGTCTTACATTGAAATTTATATTGCTCAACGTGACCTTAAGAATTTCTGGTGGAATAAATCGGTGCAAGACACAGCCGCCCACATCAGTGACCCTGTGATCTTATCGGAGCGTTTTGTCGATCTCAAGGAGAGTATATTTTGTGTCGCGTGCAATATATTTTGTGTCAAACTGAAATGTTTTTTATTTCATGCATAATTTATACACACTGGCACGGCATGGTGACTATGCAACTGTTGTAATAAGTGTACTGGTAACAAATATAAGTACAATTATAGGAATTTGATAATCTATCAGCATTAAATAAAATGCAAAATATAAATTTTGATTATTATGAATAAATGATAAGGACTAAGGCCTAACCCTCTCAGTTGTAGAGGAGACCCGTGCCCAGCAGTGGGACGTATATGGCCTGATGATGATGATGATTAATACTATAAGTAAACCTTAATGGAATCAATTAAGATTTTGGTATATAATCATACATCAAATTAACAGTCCCGTGCCGCAGTTGGCTATTCACCAGCTTGCGAAACGTGAGGCCGCGGGTTCGATCCCCTCACCGAAAAAAATGATTGTGAGATCCACAAATATTTGTTTCGGGTCTGGGTGTTTGTGAGACCGAAGTCTCTCGTAGTTTCTGATACCAACGACACAGGACTTGTATCCTGGTGTGGAGTCAGAACTATGTATGTGACTGTTTGGTGTAAATATTTATTATTAATAATACCAGGGCTATCAAGCCCTGTGGGTTCCGTGGTATAAAATCTGGATCTAGAGATCGCGGGTTCTACTGTCAGGGCGTGTTTTTTTTTTGTTTTTCCATTAGGATATCCTTAGTAGTAGCACGGGCTGAAGATTTTCATCTAACGATAATAGGTTCGCCTTCCAATACATGGAACTTGAAACTTACAGGTGTGATTCATCTATGTGCAGGGATTCGGACTAGGCCAGCATGATGGATTTAGGTTGAATTCCTCTAATCGAGAGATATGCGAACTTGTAAATGGGAGTTGAACGTTATTTTTATGCCTCAATTATTGAAGTAGGTAGTTATGATTAGGGGTAATGAGAAGAACTTGGGTACCTTATATACTAAATATGTATTTTTTATCTACATTTACTACAAGAGGAATCGCTGGAAAAACCGACTTTCCGCCTAACAAGGAAAAGGTTTAGTCTAGATTACATAAAGCCCTCAATTGTTCGTTGTGTCGAAACACTGCATTCTTGTTAGACTTTCATCACGACCGCGCCGCAGACCGGCCGGCAGGGAATATAAACTGTTTATAACTAACCGAGGAATTACTGTTATGGTTCGATTGAGCACTTTCGTATCACGACTTGTGTTTCGTGGTGGACAGGGATTATAATTACAAATGAAGAGATGAGGATTCCATTGTATTTTTGACTTCTGAGTCATGTACAACGTCTCCAAACAGATGTACCTAACATCAATGTAATTAGATTTAACAATTAGCTTGTGTCTTTGTATGCGGTGCGTGATCTTCACGATTCGAAGGATAATTTCACCAAATTAAAGAATAAATAAATACACCCAACAGTCACATACATAGATCTAACCCCACATTAAAAACAAGTCTTTTGTCGTGGGTATCAGAAATTACGAGAGACTTTTCGGTCTTACAAACACCCAGACCCGAGATAAATATTTGTGGATCACACAAACATTTGTCCCGTTGCGGGGAACGAACCCGTGGCCTCTCGTTTTGCAAGCTGTTTTCTAGCCAGCTGCGCCACCAGACATTATTAAATTTTAATTCAATAATGTCCGGTTGGCACTTTTTTTATTCATTGAAAATTTTTAAGGGCTTAAATACTTATAATGTAAATTTAGTGTTTGTATGCTAAGTCCGATAAGGTGTTATTATGTGATTGCGTAATAAGTTCTCACGTTTATGAGTAGGGCTTCCTAATGTAATGGGAATTTTATATATATTTTTTAAATTTCGTTTATTTATCAGATTCATATGATTTCTATACTAATAACAAATAAGATAGGGGCAACTATCGCATCAATAGAGATAGACATAACGTGGGAATCATAATTTAGTTATTATTATTAATAATTTATAATATATTTAAAATATAATTAGTCATTTATTAAAATTTTTGAAGAATCTTTGAAAATTTTATTTATTTTAAATAAATCTAGATTACCACCAATCATCACCCTGAATATAAAAAATACACCAATCGTAAGTCGGAATATTCAAGACTTTTCCGTCTTATAAACATAATATGGCGGTCAAACAAATGTTTTCGCGGCGCAGACATCGTACGTGCGACCCTCCGACGGCTCGTTAATGACTGCGCCACCAACCATATCGGTGAATAAATATGAAATAATTCAGAAAGTAAAATCATTACATCAAATCTTATCCGCTGAGGCAATTTCGATGAATTTTGGTATGCAGGTAGTTGATGAGACTGTCTTTTTATTACATTACGTCCGAATGAAATTGTGTCAGGCCACAGGTTTACTGCGTCGTGGTCTCGCGGTACAAGTATGTGCCGAGCGATCTAGAGGTCCTGGGTTCGATTCCCGGGTCGGGCAAAGTGTTATTGGGTTTTTTCATTAGGAAATTCTCAGTAGCAGCACGGTGTCTCGAATTGTGCCCGAAAAACGGCAATAGGCTCGCCCCCTATTACGTGGGACTGATACATACCTGGCGAAATGTGGGTGCAGAAATGCACCTCTGCCTACCCCTTCGGGGAATACAGGCGTGAGTTTATGTATGTATGTATGTACAGGTTTAATATAAGAATTCTGTAAATTTTACTATTTCAAAGTTTACATAGCGGCATTCTGAAAATTTTAAAAAGAACGAGTCTTTAGTTAAAAATCATTAGTTGCTATATATAGGTATGAACGTGGTCCTCCACGCAGCCCGTTCCACCCACTGCGCCGCACGAGGCACGTAATATGATTGACACATATTCATTGGATGCGATGCAGCGTCGGGGACGGATCAGCAGTTTCCGCGTTTCTTATGAGCTACGTGGCGTCGCGGAATTAGTTTCCATAAATCATACATGAACGTACTTCTGCTATATCAATAAGCGTATTTGATAAAAATGCAAAAAATAAGTTGTTTTGATCATTGGCGGAAGCCCAGAAGCGTTACTCGTTAAATTGTAATGTCTAGTTTATAATTGTTTATTATGTGGTCAGGATATTCTTATTTATATGTCAAATTGCTTTAGTTAAATAATGATTTAAAGCTTAAAGATTAATATTCGGAATTTGGAAGGAAAACTGGGCTTTTGGGCTTCTATGGAAGTACCGCCACTGGTTTTGATGTCAATGTATTATCATTTATAGGGATTTCAAACAATACCAGTAATAGAAGGAAAAAAACGAAACATGTAAAAAAAACAAATGACTACCAAACTTTGGTTGAATACATTTGCACAGAAGGAAAACCACAGGCGTTTTTATGTATGGTTTCACAAAAAAAATCATTGTTCTGTTTAAAACGTCATTGTTTACTGATTTGCAAGTGTTCTTAGTCTATACATATGTATATGCTTATCGGCCATCGGTTCTCCGCGCTATGTGCCCGGCCCATTGCCACTTCAACTTGCTAATCCGCTGGGCTATGTCGGTTACTTTAGTTCTCCTACGGATCTCCTCATTTCTGGTTCGATCTCGTTGGCCGATGGGGCCAAAAGGTTCTCGAGTGGAGGCCAAGTACCGGAAAGCGCAGCGTAGGACGTCCACCCACAAGATGGTCCGACGACCTGGTGAAGGTCGCGGGTCGTCGCTGGATGCAGGCTGCCTCCAACAGGTCACTATGGAAGTCATTGGGGGAGGCCTATGTTCAGCAGTGGACTTAGGCTGATAATGATGATGATATATAAGTAGATATTATTATTACCCGCTCTGTTTTTCTTATACTTTCCAGTCCATCCTACGGTTGTCTGGAAGAAATCGCATTCAGCGATAAGGCCGCCATTTGTTCCACTCTTTTTCTTACTTATTTTATTATTAATTCATGTTTCTGTATGTGTTGTGGTGTACAATAAAGTGTGATAAATAAATAAAATAAATGATGATGATATGCTTATTCCAGAATTATTTAATTTTGCCTAAATGCAATAACCTCTTAGAACCATATTACAGTGGCGGTACTTCTATAAAAAACAAAAAGCGATACACTCTAGTCTAGTTTATAATTGTTTACTTTAGGGTCAGGATATTCTCATTTATATTTCAAATCACTTTTGTTTAAATAAAGATTTAAATATTAAAGATTACTATATAATATAAGATTATTCGAAAATTTGTAAGGCTAGCTGAGATTTTGGACTTCTATGTAAGTACGGCAACTGACATATTATCGCTGTGAAGAAGTAGAGTCGCTTGAAACTGCCTCAGAAATACGAAATGTCATCTTTAAAACATTTATGATAATAATTAAATATATTTAGAAAGTATATTGCCTTTAAATTTCTATCAGCCAATTCTGTCATTCACAGTTCCACCTACGTTCGTCCTTGAGCCATTTGCACTCAGAACTAGGGGGAACCGCTCAGCTTCCGCCCACGCGCCGCAAAAACAGTGGACTAAAACAGATTCTATTGATTTTGTGCACAATGGAGATGTTAGTGCGGGCGTAAATGATCAGTACGGAGGTTCACTGCCAGGAAGAGTATTTCAAATTGTTTTATTTAACTGACTCGTGGTCTCGCGGTACAAGTATATGCCGTACGATCTAGAGGTTCTGGGTTCGATTCCCGGGTCGGGCAAAGTGTTATTGGGTTTTTCCGTTAGGAAATTCTTAGTAACAGCACAGAGTCTGGAAGTGTGCCCGAAAAGCGGCAATAGGCTCGCCCCCTATTACGTGGGACTGATAAATTCCTGGCGAAATGTGGGTGCAGAAATGCACCTCTGCCTACCCCTTCGGGGAATACAGGCGTGAGTTTATGTATGTGTATGTTTTTTAATACCAAAATTACCACCAAAGATAAGCATAGTACCTACAGCTTAGCCAAAGTATCTTATGTCCAAAAACTACTTCATTTTGCTACTTGTTACAATCATGGCAGTTAGCTCAAAAGCCTAACGCTTCACTAAAGACGACTTCGGATAGCGACTACCATAAGGTTTAAAAGTTCTCTGTATATAACTGTGGCGACTGCTACGAGATATTCGCAAGTGACCAATCGACATTCGGTTTTGTTTCATGTACAGTTAATTTGCAGTGCCAATAAAAAATGTAAGGAAATAATAAACAAAATATTGCACTAAGCCCGTATATTGCCAAATAATTTAACATCATGTTATAAATATTTCGGACTGATGACCTAGTTTCATAATGAATACCTAATTAATTTCTGTCGACTTATCACAAACGAATTGGATATTCTATGGACATTGCAGTGTAAATCTAATCATTTGGCACGTTAGTAACATTGCCGTGCATACATACATACATAAACTCACGCCTGTATTCCCCGAAAGGGTCGACAGAGGTGCATTTCTGCACCCACATTTCGCCAGGTATGTATCAGTCCCACGTAATAGGCGGCGAGCCTATTGCCGTTTTTCGGGCACATTTCCAGACTCCGTGCTGTTACCGAGAATTTCCTTATGGAAAAACCCAATAACACTTTGCCCGACCCGGGAATCGAACCCAGGACCTCTAGATCGCACGGCACATACTTGTACCGCGAGACCACGAGGCAGTCACGCAGGCACATTGCCGCGCGTAAGTACATAATTATGAGAACATTGATTTTTTTCCCACCAAAAACCCAAAAACATTTAATTTTTATTATACTTTTGTAGTCCGCCAATCCGCATAAAGCCAGAGCGGTGAACTAAGACTAAATAGCTGTTTAGGAGCCTTTTACCCACCAGTAGAACGCAAATGGTTTGATGTAGAAAAGCCCATGGCTCTCGACAACCACATTTAAAGTAACCGGGATTTCAAAATACACCAACAAAACTTTTGGCGCAGACGATCGGAAAATTGTTAAAATATAGTCTGTGAAGTATGGAGGGTAAAGGTAAGCAGTGGCGGTACTTCCATAGAAGCCCAAAAGTGTTACAAGTTAATTATATAATGTCTAGTTTATAATTGTTTATTGTGGTGTCAGGATATTCTCTTTATATGTAAAATTGCGTTTGTTAAATAAAGATTTAAATCTTAAAGACTATTATTCGGAATTTTCTAAGGCAAACTAGGCTTTTGGGCTTCTATGAAAGTACCGCCACTGAAGGTAAAGAGTGTCATCTCATATGGTAGAAAATCGAAAAATGTGTCCAGTTGTCAGCTGTAAATAACAGTTCAAAAACTTTCCAGAATGGCGCTGGTGTAGACAAAGGACATGGTATGAATTTAATATTATTGTCGACTAAAGTAGTTTATTGAAAATGTCAACTACTTGCGTAGTACAAAATAATGTAGTTAATATAACCTTAAAGAGTTATTATGAGAAAACGCGTGTTGCTACAGTGATTTTATATCCTGAACTTTGAATAGTACGTTTATTGATTTCCGCTTCCTTTAAAATTTTTGATGCTGATGCTAATGTGGCGCCCCCAATTTATTTATTTATTTATTAATGCTTTTTATACATAATAGCGTATAAAGGCGGACTTAATGCCTAAGGCATTATCTACCAGTCAACCTTAAGGTGGTGCAGAGATACATGGTAGGTGCATAAATACATTTTGACGGAACTTTAGCATGTACAAGATGACACTCCTTACCTTTACCCTCCATACTGTGAAGTCATTACGGCACATCTAGTGATATAGTCTCCACGACTCTTAATATAAAAATGTAACAAAGCGATACTAGTGCGCAATCACTAATACATATTAATACTGGATGCTTTTTAATGCACATTGAATTCTCCGTACAAGTGAATGTTATAAGCGCAGTTGGTATTTTGCAGTTCTGAGTTGTAGAGATACGCAATAGAAAATTCTGACTGCAGTAGGAATGGACCGGCTCGACTTAGGCGGTACGATTGAATCAGAAACGATGAAGTTTTCGGAGTTCAATTATATTTTGTTGCGATGTTTAACAGCCATAGTGAAATATATAGGTGAATATAACAAAGCATAGTGCAGAGAAAGAAATAATCGTAGTTTATAAAAAAAGTATTTCAAGATTCAAAATAAACCTCCCCTGTAAGGGCAAGAGTCAAATCAAATCAAATTATCTTTATTCAAATAGACTTTTACAAGTTCTTTTGTATCGTCAATTTTACTCTTCTTACTTTTTTAAACTATTGCCGCTTCGAAACGTGTTATCGCTGTGGAGAAGAAACGGCAAGAAACTCCCTCAGCAACACGACATGTCATTTTTTTATTTCTTTAAAAAATAGCAACATATGTCTTTTTTTCATTAAGTCATTTACTCTTGTTTAAGACTGACAAGGCTACAAATGCCTAGTTGTTTTTATAATGTTTCAGTAATAAAATACACACCTGAATTTGCACACACGAAATTTTGGCTGAACTATACGTGTATTATCTAAATCTATGCATGCCCTAAAATCAAAGTTTTCATGTAAATATAATGCATAAAAGCTTGAATAATTTAGTGGAAATTACGTTTTTAGATGATGTCAATACCCAGACAAATGATGCGATCCACAAATATTTACGTCAAGTCTAAATGTTTGTGTACCCGAAAAGGAAATACCACTACTGATCCCTTTTCGGGTTTAGTGCGTAGTAAATATGACAGTGATGGCCTCGAGGTTTAGGCGCGCGGTCGAGAATTTCGGCGGTCGCAGGTTCAAACCCCAGGCACAAACTTCTGACTTTTCCAAGTTATGTGTGTATTCACAATGAATTATCACTTGCTTTAACGGTGAAGGAAAACATCGTGATAAAACCTGCACACCTAAAAGTTCTTAAGAATTTCTTAGGTGTGTAGTCCGCCAACCCGCACTAGGCCAGCGTGGTGGACTAAGGCCTAAACCCTCTCAGTTGTAGAGGAGGCCCGTTCTCAGCAGTGGGATATATTTGGGCTGATGACGATGACATAAGCCAATTAGGCTTAGCAAAACCTAACTCCCCCAAACCGCCCTATACAAAAAAATATATTAGAAAAATATAAATCAAAGGTAAATTTCAGCCATGTCGTCTTAACAATAATTTACTAGAACATCCGTCCGTTGTCAACAATATATTTTTAAATTCATTCGCAATGTCGGACATGACAGCGTTGCTTTAGACATTTTTGTGTGGGATTATTTTGTAGATGCGAATCGAACCTGTCACGGGCACGCGATGCCCACGTATTTTGGCCACTGAGCCGTGAGCGCGCGTCACTCACACTACGGTATTTAGGTTTTCCTGTTCAAATGTTACGGTAATAAAAATATTTTTTCGCTTATTACAGGTGGCGTGGCTTGTAAGTGATATTTTTTTTTTATTTTTTTTTTTTTTAAGCAAAGACTCTGGCACCTGTTTCCGTATGCTGTAGGATACGAATGGTCACGAATGAAGATTTTCCAGAAAAAATGCTTTTAATTTTCCCTCAATTACACAATAAACAGCACTATCCCAGATGAGTTGAGACAAAAAAAGAGACTTGGTTAAAATAACATGAAAACCAGCAAGTTTTTACAAGGATTTAGTAAAATGGAAACATACACAAACTCACGCCTGTATTTCCTGATGGGATAGACAGAAGTGAATTTCTGCACCCACATTTCGCCAGGTATGTACTTATCAGTCCTACGTTAGGGGCGAGCCTATTGCCGTTTTTCGGGCACATTTCCAGACTCCGTGCTGCTACTGAGAATTTCCTAATGGAAAAACCCAATAACTCGTTGCCCGACCCTGGAATCGAAATCTGGACCTCTAGATCGCACGGCACATACCTGTGCCGCGAGACCACGAGGCAGTCATAGTCATAGTAAAATGGAAACAATTAACCTTGCAAAACGATAAAACAGTCGACGATTATCAGAACACTAGACTGCCATCAAAGAACACTACCATAAAAGAACTTCTTGAAATTCATTAGTAGGTACAGGACTGCGATTTTTTTAGTCATCATATCTAATAATTGCTATATTTTGAAGCAAATTTTTGTTGTATCTGTAAAGATGTCTTTCAACAGTTTAAATTATATTTAATGAAAGCTTACTGTGATAATTAATATTGCTAAGAAACTAGCATATCTTCAGGTGTGGTAAGTCTACCATGCCCCAGTAGTCTAGAGTTACACTGACCGATATCTCAAAAGATTACCAAAAGATTGCAGGGTATTCTTCTCCTTCAACCTTTTTCAGGCGATGAATCATAGAAAAAGACTTAATTACGTATTATTTTAATATGGTAATTGTTAAGCAAGGATATATTTGCGATGAAAAGTATTTGCGGCTTTTGATAATATCTATGAAAAAAACATTCTAATTCTGTTCATAAAAGTATTAAGACATTGTCTGTAACAAAAAGAAAAAGTATTTGTTTTATATTATAAAATCGGCGATCGATTTAAAATGTCTTGGCAAGCTTCAGAACTGTTTTTTTTATAACTCCAATGTTCCTTGAATGAATATTAAATCTAACTCGAAGAATCGAAGCCACGTCCTCACATTTTCTAGTGGGCATACGCTAGATTTACCCACTTTAAAATAGACCAAACAATAGTATTATATTTGTACATATGGTTATTAGGATTTAGAAAATAATAATGTTAATATTAGCTAAAAAAATAAGCTTGTGGCCCAATTTAAACTACTCGTTTATAGTTATTTCAACAATACAAAACAAAACAAGTTGATCTAGAAATGAGATCGCTGAAGCCAGACCGTAGCGAGCCTTGTGTTTCAAAAGCGCCGAGACAAAAGTAGGAAGTTTTCCTTGTCGCAAGTCTAAAACAAAACTCCTTCTATTGGGCCGCCATGACACTTTTTTGTCGACGACCTAAGATGGCGGGTGACGGTGACTTAAAACAAAAGAAAAGCGCCGCACCCATGACATACGAAAAAAATAATATAAAATTTTATAAAATGAGTTAGAAGCGTAAGAGCGGTAAATGAGGGTGCTTGGCAAATGAACAAACAAAACAAACAAAATCCAGGTGGTGATGCGGCGCAGCGTGCGGCGGTGGATGTGCAGCGGCGGGCCCGGGCTCGCGGCCGCACGCAGCACGCAGCACGCCGCACGCTCGTGCAGGGAGCACGGCGGCACACCATCCGGCGAGAGCAGCCATGCAAACTCGCATAACACTTGCACATTTACCGGGTAAAGCATCAGGCGGACACTTGTTGCTCGCCGTTTCCAACTTCGCCGCAACCGACGTCTCTCAACTTCCCTTATCCACTCGCCCAATTATTCACACCGCGACGCTCGCCGAATTCCTAATTCGATTTTTTAAAATTGACGTATAACTTTTTTTAACACTACTTAAAGCCACAAGCAACTTACACAACAGGAACTACGGTAAACTTTTTTTAATACGATAAAAAAAATTAAGCACCTATTTTCAATTCACACGGCACATCACTATCGCCTCAGTCTCAAGACGCGGAACACTTACAAGAAACGGCTCGACGGATGTTCGAATTTAGAAATTTTAATTATGAACCGGCGCGATCGGTTCCGGTTCCGGTTTTTGTGGCCGACGATTAAATTCAGAATTTGTAAATTAGTCGAGGTGATCGCGAGCCGCAAGCCGACGCCGAGCGGCTGTATTTTATAAATTGATCACTTGATATCGTAGGAGAGAAGTTGCATTAGTGCACGTCGGCCCAGTTGCAACAGGTTGTTTGGCGGAGCGGCAGAAGGGCGCATGCGCGCAGCCGACGAGCCACGGCACAGCCACATTGTCCGCAAACACAACACACACGCACGCACTCACCCACACATTGCCATACAAGATTTTAACAAATTTTAATACTCCAAACTAAGCCGAAGTTGAAAATAACATCTTCCAAACAAAACAAAACGATCGAATATTATTTAAATTTATAGATTCTAAAATCCTTACTACATTATAGAGTCCAATTAAACCTCCATTATAACACTCATAATCAAGGAACTTATTTTGTTGAAACAAAAACAGTGTATTTTATCTTAAATTTCCTTAGGGTTGTATTGTAGCCGGCACGTACCCTTATCAGTTGCGTCCATTGTGGCAGCTCCGTCTGCATCGCACTCGGCGTGTATAACAACAAGTAGAAGTATGCACAAGACACCGCCGCCTAGCGCCTTATCTCGCGCTGCCCAATTGTAATCTACCATTGTAATTACAGGCGCTTTGTAATCAACTCACTGATTAACCTTTAGACGAATTTTGAAAAAAGAACTACGTCACGATCTGTGACATTGAAAAGCTTCCATTTTCAAATTATATTTTTTTTATTATTAAATTTTACAAAAGGAGTTTACCCTAACTACCCACTGAAAAAGAAAAGTATCAATTTTTAATTTCATAACACATGTAATATGCCAACAAAAAGCAGTTAATATATACGGTTGTTGTTTTCAGTTAAAATAGAGTACGACCACAGACATTTATTTAACATTTATTCGTAACAAAAAGCAACAGCATGAGGTTTAAGCATGTTTTCGTAAACTAGGTCAGTCGTGTATACAAATGCGCTGATATTTCAGCGCTTAATCCGTCCGCGCGATAATTTACAGTACGCTAGTAATTGACCGGCGAATTTTTTTGTTTCGACTGTGCTTTAAAACAAATATATTGTTTCATAGGCCAGTTGAACATTCCAATTTTATTTCAAAGTATTCGGATGAATAAAAAACAAATATTATTTTATTTTACAGATTAGATACATTTGTTATATTCTAATAATTTAAGTAAGAAAAGTTTTATTTCCAAATATTATAAAGAAATTGACGTAGAGAAAACCATCGGTAAAATTTCGTAACTTTACAAAAAAACGTTTATTAATAAAACAGATTGCGGTCAATATAAGTTGAATCGCTCAAATTTCTTTCAATCTTTGACTAAGAAAATACAGTACCTACAAATAATCAAAGTAGGCTAACCTGATTCATTAGCCTAAAGAAAAGGCCTCGAGATACCGGAAACAGCATCCTTTTTTTTCTTTTTGATGTGATATATTTTTAGTTTCCTCAGAGCTTCGCATTGTATCAATAAAACGTCACGTGATTATAAGAAGTTACCCCGCGAAGATACCTACGAAGTGAATTGATTGACGTCATTTGAGTTTAAGAATTGGTTGTTCCGAGAAATTTCATACCTCAAGGATTCTCTTCGCGTTTGGAGGGTTGACACAAAATCACCTCGAATTTCCACGTAAAATGGTGGTCATAGAGTACCCACATTTAACACTTGAACGCACCCTAATATCACGTTTGTGAGTGCATTTTATTTGTTTCTATTCGCGTTATTGCGAAACGAGTTTTAGGCAAAACAAAACTTCACTGCAAGGTAAGGGATTATTGCGCGAAGTTCGTCAATGTAGGCGGTAGAGTGCACGCTATATTAACCCTACCTGCCCAGTGATAAGGGTGTAATTACGTTGGAATGTGTGAGGGGTAGCCGTGCGTGTGCTCGCGGGTGTATGTTACAAAGTTGGTGTTTGTATTGGGAGATCTGAGCAGAGTCAAATGCAGTGCGGCGTGTTTGCGTTTTTGCAGGAAGACGAAATTGCATTCGTAACTTATATTTAAAGCTGCGGAATAGCCGGCCCGCGGTGCCTTTGATATCTGTATGCGTTTTGTTGGGAAAGACAAACAGTCCGACGCAGACCTACATATGTACTAGAAAACCCGCCTCCTCCGCAGCGAATCACATATTTTAAATTTAATATCATATTCTACCAGTCAGAATGTTATAACCAATGCTTTTTTCAAAGATAGCTTTTATATACAACAATAATTGCACGATGTAACTGTTTGGTGCAATTATTAGACAAAACTATTTGTAGACTTTAAAACCGAACTAACCAATAGTCTGAAAGACACGTATTATAATAATAAAGTTTTGTTTAAGGGGCCAAGTCATATTCATAAACCGAAAAAAACGCACATCATTGAACAGGCAACCCTACATTATATTTCTCCGAATTAATGCGTCGTAACTCAACTACGTTCGAATTTTAAAAGATTACAAGATGTAGACGATATCGATTTGCAAGTAAAACTACACGAATCTCTGATATAAAAAATCAATTTACTGGTGTAGAAGGCAAGGTATTAATCAAATGGATTGCTTAATATTGTTTCTAAAACTAATAGTGTTAACGGTATTAGCCTAGCTAAATGGAACAATAATCAACAACATTTCTACTAGTGCACACAGAATAATAACAACATCTGATTTTTTTTAAATAAAAAGCAAAAATCCAATAGGATAAACAAAAAGATAACTCTAATAGTGCAGATTAAAACTAATGGCAAGAATACAAAGTGATGTAGTAAGAAAGAACAAGAACTGGATAGGGCGCAGCCCTATCTGATATTCAACTGGTGGATAAGAAATCGATCCGAGACGGCGGAGATACAACCTTAAACTGAAGTCGCTGGCAGACACGTGTAGGTGCAGCCCTAGAGGTGAGTACCAAACAAAACACAATAACACATTGATATCAATAATAGGGCTGTGACTCACCGAGTACATAAACCATGTTCTTGGTCCAACGTTGGAGCTCCTTGCGTATCGCGCGACGTTCCTGCTGACAGCGCGCGAACGAACACTCCGCCATGGCACACGTGCGGCAACCCTGCAACAAGCGCACACCCGTTACACTCGCTGCCGAAAGTTCAGTCTGTTTTAGTTATGCCAACTTAAAATTTGAGTTTGGAACATCGGATTATATCCGGTATAAAGTTGTGTTTTCAAATCGTTCCATTTCACACGTAATTGTGTACCTATTACTAGTTAAAATGATATGAATCATTTATTTTAGAACTCTTGATTAGATACTGTAGTATAATAATTTACTTGATTGTCTTGCAATAATTTTGTGGCTGAAAAATAAATAAAATAAAATTATACTCTTTGTAATTAATGAAAAATTAATTACATATCTAGAGTATGTACTACTGTTATTTTAATTTAACAGCTACGATAAAATGATTCAACTGAGCAAGTAGCTCGAATGAAAAATGCTTCGCATGGCGTTGCACAATAGACGCAAGGTTTTCGTGGAAATAAGGCTATAGGGTACGAGGGATTTAATAAAAGATGGTATTTAATAATCTTTCCTACAAAATATTTACTGCAATCAACTGAGAGATAAATGACTAAGCCGTATTGATCGATTGTAATAAAAAATTACATCAGTTATTGTTGTTTCCTTGTTATTTTCCACGAACTTTATTTCCTTAAGTTTGGAAAGACACCATGATGTTTCTACAGTGGCAAATTATGTTTAAATTATCCTATTATGTAAAGATCGAGAAGCCTCCATCTGGTTTCGATATAGTATTTCGTATTAAATGGCCCCACGCAACGTGCCAATGGAAACATGCGAAATGAGAAAATTAAGTTAAGCTTTCCTGTCCTTTAGGGTGCCAGATTAGACATCATGACATCAGAACCGACTACGCTACTTCTCTAAAAATTCACCAACAAGTTTAAAACATTCGACGCAAAGACTAATGTGATTTCGCGAGATGTCCTTTATAAAAGCGACATCGTCTCTGAAACTGAAACTTCATTAGTGGCTATTTCCTGCGGCGACCATGCGCGCCCGCCGCTACGCCGCGCCACGCCGACCCACCGCCGCTTGTCACCTTTCGCCATGGAACACAAAGCACGATCCAATTACTATAACATTCATCGAAGTATCGACGCCGCCGGTCGACGACCCGCCGCCGGCACCTAACGAAATTCTACGAAAAACCTCCGCTCTCATCAAGGAACACCCCGACACCCACCGAATATACCCGAACCACCCGAATCTGGCCCCCGAATTCTTATTTCAAACTCCAGACGAACGGCGGGGGCGGCGCGCGGGGCTCGACGGGGGGTATCGCGAAACTATTCTTATTTTAAAATCTCTCTCCACGGAATATGCCACGAAAGAGGTTCTTATTTTAAAAATATCACGCTCCACCGAAATTTTCTTATTTTAAAAACTTGCCAGGCGGGTGCGAACGTTCTTCCGAAATCCACCACCCTCTCCCCCCGCTGGCCAGTTATGATATTCTTATTTTAAAATCGCTCGAAGCGTTCGGATTCTGTTATTAAGATGTTGGTGTGTGCAAGCTTTTATGGAGCCGCTTGTACGTGAGCGAGGATCGTCTTAGACACAAAGGGGCATTCGCCGAACCGCGGTACGGGTGCGGCCGGCGATTTTCGCATCGAGGACACTTTGCTTCGTAATGAATTTTCTAATAGCGTAGGTACGTAGCGGAAATAAATGACGAGCTCTCGGCGGATCCCCGACCTATGCGACCCAGTTGTCGCCTTTGCCCAGCTCCGACGTTTGAAAAATGTCCAATTCCAAATTCAAATAATTCATTTGAAATTTAAATCCCGCTGGTGCACGACATCGAAATGCAATGTATTCTAATTGTGAATTCGAAATTTAAAAATGGAGATACAAAAAGCGAACGCGCCGCAACCAATAATCTTTCCCGCCAATTTCCATCGCTGTCAAATTTGGAACCGCGTCGGCGGGAGGCGGCGGGGGTGCACGCGGGCCGTGCGGAGAGCGGGGCGCGACCACCCCCGGCCTAGATCAATTTACGATAACTCGGTTTCAGCATTCCGTCCCGTTCCGCCTTAAGACACGCGGCTATCCCCGTCTCCCGCCGGATAAGTTCTAGAACTGGGAAACTGTTCATTACCACAACGCGGCATCTGACCTTTGCGCTATGCAAAACTAATTAAAACTATCATTGACGAAAACATATCGAAAATCTGTTTACTAACCAATAGATAACTATTGCGTACTGGGTGCACTAAACTTATATGTTCTAGTGATGCGGGAGCGCGGAAAAATCAATAAGTTTGAAGGTCTCGCCGGTCGCAGATTTAGATAAAACTCTGTATAATGAACGCACACCATCACGCGAAAAGTACGCGCATTTATTTCTTTTTAAGAATAAAACTCTTCGCCTAGATTGTGCATTAATGGCAGGCGGACAATTGGAATAGTTGGCGAGTGAGGTGTACCGTGGCCCGTGGACTGTGCACTGCGGCCGGGCCGGGCGTCACATGCCGGGTTCCATCGCTGGACAATGGCAGGGCCATTCTCTCACGCGGATATGGCCCGGGACTTATTTTTAACTGTTGTGTGCGTCTTATGTTGTGTGTGTGTGTGGGTGCATGGGGGTGGCGATGCGTGTGTGTGCGTGCGTTTGAAATATTCCCCCGTAGCGTTGCGCGCGGAATTGATGTTTTTAATTAGTTTCCAACGGTTTTCGTCGGTGGCCAGTATCGTCTTTTTGCTATTATTAATTTTTTATAAGAAATAAATTGATTACTTTTTTAAATCACCGTCTGGGATGTTCTTTCTTATTTTCTATGTCGTATACACTACGACCGCGATGATTAGAATAATCTGAATGTTGGATATTATACCGGTATTTGAGATACTAATAATGAATTACGTATAGAGATGTGGGTAAGAGTTTCAAGAGAAAAGGTTCCACCGACACCGTTCAATGTCCATCAATTGCCTCGTCGTTGAGTATCTTTCACTGTCGCAGTAATCGCGCCGTCTCTCGAGTCTGTTAATTCATTCAAAAGCGTAACATCGTCCGTAGCCAAACTTTAATTGAATACACTATCCGTTTTCGTCAAACTTACACTAAAATATAAAACGGGGCCTCCAGCCGGTAACCCGGGTACGTTTCCTGAAAACTTTCCTTTTGTACGCGAAAATTCAATAGGCGGCAACTTTGGTCGCGCCGTCTCATTGTCGGAAGGTTAACATTAAAATGTCTCTTTTTCCCTTCGACTTTAGAGCTTTTTGAAATAATCCACTCATTGTATCAATATCAAAAAATAAAACAAACTCTCTTTACGTATGTATGCGTCTGATGTAATATGTAAATAAACAGCTATTGAAATTCAGTCTAGAATTAAGCCAGCCCGATGAGTCAGACCATGAAAATCAGGAATAAACACAAGAAAAAAAATGAAAACATGTTCTAACTTTCTCTCCGCGCAATTTCAAATTTAGAACGAGTTTTTAAAATTCAAATGCGCAATAAAATCGCATCACATCAGATGTTTGAATTTAAATTTCGAACGTGGAAGTTTTTATAATAACACGTGACAGGTGGAGGTATTGTTGCTTGTGTATTTCGGGTAGTGGCGGTGTTTGGGCGCGACAGCAGGAAGTAGTTGTAGTCTGCGACAAGTTAAAGTGCAGATTGGTGTTTGTAGGCGATACCTGTTGCTCGGCGGAGCTTTTGTTTTGTTGACGGGCAGCGCTCGCCGCCGCGCTCTGCAGCGATGCAGCGCTGTACTCGAGCCGGTTAGTTTTGGCGCAGTTTCGTTTGATACAACTTTATTGCCACGTGCACGGACAGTTTATCAGTTCAGCCAACATCGCAGCTTGTGTTTATTGTTCGAATATTTTTTCGAAAACGTGTGTAGTTTACATGATTCTACTATTGTTAAAGGTGCGTTTACACAATAGGAGATGGTATGTTTTGATGTAGCGGTTATTCTGGCAGATTTATTTTTGCTACGATTTAGACTATACTTAATTTAAAAAATGAGACTACATTTTAAAACTACGCCTGCCCATATCGGCTAATGTAATGTGGCACACATAGACAGCGCGGAGTGGCGGCGCCACAGCGTTCCAACAAAAGAGGTTCAATAAAGTACACAGTGAAAGAGTATCCATTACCGTGGCCACAGTTCGCAGAATAGGCCCACGTCGGCGCGACCTGTTGCACTATTCAGCTAGACACGACACACTGCTAGTTCTGCGCCTGGCCTAAAACAACCGCCGATGTCAACACAAGTTAACTACATTATAAAATCAAGAGCAGACATACTCGTTAAAAGTAACTATGCCTATGACTACTCTGGCCGTAAACATCCCTTATTTGTTTTTTGGATTTCCTCATCATGTATATGTCCACCACTAACATAAGTGCATTTATTATACATACAAGGTGTGTTAAATGCAAACCAGATATCTCAACTCATTTCAAGGCTTAGAAAAACGAATCATGTGCTGTAAAGTTTAAATTTCTTTTTTTTAATACTTCCAAGCTTTAAGGACAACGCTGCATGTTAATTACAGTACTGGTTAAATAGAGTACCAAATAGTTTTTTAGGCTGACTAGAATAGGACATGTCTCACTGAATCGATAGTCTGGCGACACCACACTTAATTGTAATATGCAGCATGGAGCGGCGGAATTCCCCGACCTGCCGCGCTCCGAACAGCCCCAAACATTCGTAATGATGCGACGCGTGACAGCCGACTTCCCTATGCGCCATATTCGAATTCTAACAATCGATTATTCGGATGATAGCCGATTAATCGCTTGATTCAATCAGCACTATCACTGTCCATTTTGTGTTTGTTAATTTTCCACGTTGGGAGTTGGGTCAGGGTTCATTGCGTTAGGGATCATGATATAACTGCCAAAGGAACGGAAGCAGCAATTTTAGTTAGCTTTTAAACCGATAAATGGATTACAGTTGCAGCCTACCGAGTCAGGTAGAAGGAGCATGCAAAAATAATATTTCTGCTGACATAGCAATAAACGTGAGTTTATTCACATTCTCGATTCGACTAGGGCAGCATAACTGTGCAGACACTGTTTAATTATTTTATCCAAAATTTATGCACGGTGTATAAATGTTGTTTGTTTTTTTTTATATGAAAGTAGGTACGTCTATTTTTTTAAATCCTGGAATTAAATGTGCATAGCCCAACTACATAAAGACAGATGTAATTAAGACTTAAATTCAATATTTTTTTCAGGCACAACAATTTTCTCTATATTTAAAACAATACTGCTTTGTCATACGCATCAGAATGTTAAAGTATCATATAATTTGACTGATTTCTAAATGTGTATAGCGTTGGAGAACCTTGATTAAATAAAATACAAGTACCCGATCGTCACTCAAAGTTCTGACTCCAGATTAAGATCAAATTCTTATGAAGGTATCAGAATATACAACTCTGACACAGATTTTTGGAGGGTAACATATCTCGTTGCAGATCAAACCCGCACCCTCTCATTTCACAGACTGGCTCATACCAACTGCGCCACGAATTAATTTAAAAACATCTTGAATATGTAATACATTGTCAGCTTTGATAATCCTATTAATTTATATTTACACGTAATCTAGTACCCATATCATCATCACGAGCCATATAGTCTTTTTCCAAAGCCTTCTATAAACCATTACACAAAATACATTGCCAAATAATAAGTATTATTAGCACAAACGGGATCAATCGTGTTTGTTCTAAACAGACCCCTCGCAAATGCCGTCGGGTAGTTTAAATTTAAATTTTCCCCCGTCTGAGCGTCAAAAGAGCTTGCTGACTTGTTTAGTGAAGCTGTATAGACGCCAAATGCCAGAACGAAACCGGACAAGACAATGAAGTCGCTCCGAAATTTGTTTCACGGAGTAAGTAGTTGCTGTCTCGGAAATACGGATATTTTGAAAGACGTTCGTTGTAAAATCCTTCATAGACCATAGTGAATTGTGTTAAGGATCGATTTTATCAACTATTTAGAGAGAGCTTATTTATACTGCACTTACTAATAAGTAGTCATTACATGACGCTAAATCAGTATCAGTTAACAGTTCAGTTTTAGTCCAACTTAAACAAACATTTAATTGAACTTTTATGTATCACTTCATGTACCTAAGATGGAATAATTCGTAATTCATATCCAATTAATTTTAAAATTAATCCTACACATAAAACGTTACCATTTTTAATATCCTTACAATCTAGCCCGAAAACATCCTATTTTCCTTCCACCTCACATCTTCGAGCGTATTAAAAAACGCTAGACGAAACTGAGATAATTACACCCGCATAAGAACGCTGAAAAATATCAACCCCCCCTCCAAAAAATGGGGGTCAACACTGCACCCCGTCCCCTCGGCACCCCTCGGGCCAATTTAATGTTCACCAATGTATTGATTCGCCGACATTCTTTCACACAGGCGCGGAGGCACCCCCAACCCCCGCGCGCCTCCACACTCCCCACGAAGCTGCGATGACGGGGATAAGACTTTTTCGGCTATGTGCATCGTCCACTTCATATCAGATGTCTAGATATTATTTATGATAAGATGAAACAGAAGAAGTTCTTTAGCCATTATAATACTTCTTGAAACTGGGCTTGGTTATGTCTTCTTCTGTTCTCTAAGCATGAACGTCTTGTGAGCTTTCTGGAAGTGAATAAAGGGTATAAACTATTGTAGAAATTCGAGTACAAAATATATGAGTTGTTTTATCATTTGACACCCCAAGTCACAAAAATATAATTATTTGGTTAAACTCATTGGAAAAAAAAACTTAGAAAAGATCACCGTCATTTTTATAGCAATACAAAAATGTTCCCTAATTTAGGAGTTGAGTCCGCGACCCTTCGTTCCAGACGAATGTCCACCGTTTTACCAGACTTCGCTGAGCTTTTTCTACGACGGCGTAGTCGCGTCTCGTCTAAACGAATATGGTATCGGCTCATATCATTTCTAATATTACTGTATTGTAATTTAACATAATTATTAAATTAAGTTTTGATGTACAACATACCTATTAATATATCTGTGTTAGTCCTGCTTATGGTAAAGATCACAGCTCTTTTGTGTGTAATCTTAATAATCAATGGAAAAGCGCTTTGAGGACAAACATGTCTGAATTAAATTAAATCGTATGAAAGATCTGAGAGGTTTTTTGTAAGACTATGGAATAGTGAAGCAGTTTCTACAATTGGTTAGGACTGGTGCTATATTATTGGAGTAGAAACTATGGATACTGCTACGATGTAAGAGACTAGATGCTTGCGTATCGTTCAGATGGCGGTGACTACTTAACAAGATAGGGGCTAATTATTTTACCAAAATATGTATGTGTAATGAAGATACGAAAAATGTCGTTTCTCGCTTTTTCTCGGTAACAACCGTTCATACTTCTAAGCCCTTAGTGAGAAGCTCTGTATAATTATTAGTTTCGACTAATTGCACCTTGGAGGTTGTCATATCCTAAAAATATAATTTATACTAAAGTGAGCTTATTGGGTATGATATCACACCTAAATCTTCGGAACTATTTAGATGAATTTTGGATAAAACTTTGAAGACTGTTATAAGCTAAATTTTTCCCTGCCAAAATGTATTGCTCCCGGGTAATTACAAAAAAACAATAATTGTCTAGTTATTACAACATATTTTTCATACCTTTCTCGATGTGATGCGAGTCTAAATCACGGCAATACAAATATTGTAATATTTCACATCTAGAGTATCTAGATCAAGGCTATCAGAGCAGGTGGAATACGCGACGCGTCTCTACGTGTTTTGTTTGCTTTCCACGCGTCCATCGATTTCTCATTACGTTACCGCCGTTTCTTTTGTGAATATTATTTTTACGTGGACTTCAGTCGCTCCGTGCGGCGCCGAAACTTCACGAGACAGCTGTTGCCGGATTTTGAGATTTGGAGAACTTTGTTTTCATACGAGCATATGATAAGTTGCAGTACGAAAATGCTTTTATATTTTAACGGACTAAAACATTACATTTTAAGAACAAATTTGCTTTAGGGATTTTTTATTTATTTTGTGTGTGACTTTTTTCATATCCGTGTATGCCTTTGAGTGATAAAGATGATTCATATAAGTGTTGGAGTGGAGACCGCGCTTAGGTAGACGTAGTGTAGGACGTCCGTAGCACGATAGTCCGACGACTTGAGAAAGGTGGCGGGTAGCGGATGGATAAGGGCTGCTCAAGACCGGGATGGTTGGCGCCTACTTGGGGAGGCCTTCGTTCAGCAGTGGACGGCGATAGGCTGAGAATATAATATTTAATCTTCTTTTGATTTTTTTAAGTTATGGAAACTTTGAAAAGTAAGACAAAGGAGGTTGTGAAGTGGCAATTAAAAGATAATTACGCAGAATTCGTAGCGGAAAAAGAATAAACACATAACTTTGAACAGTCAGAGGTAGGTAAGTATCTAAGATCTGAACCCGACATGGAGCCACGACTACCTAACCTAATCCTCAAAGCCATTTCTGTTAATTATACCTCAGACCAATAACCCATGAGTCAAAACCGACATACAACTTTGTATTTCATCATAAGCCCATATACGTCCCACTGCTGGGCACGGGCTTCCTCTACAACTAAGAGGGTTTAGGCCTTAGTTTAGGCTTTAGGTTGGCGGACTACACACCTAAGAAATTCCTAAGAACTTTTAAGTGTGCAGGTTTCATCACGATGTTTTCCTTCACCGTTAAAGTACGTGATAATTCTTTGTGAATACACACATAACTTGGAAAAGTCAGAGGTGTGTGCCTGAGGTTTGAACCTGCGACCGACCTGCGATTCTCGACCGCATGCCCAAACCTCGAGGCCATCACTACTCTTACAAACCGACATACAACTTTGTATTTAGTGTGTACATTTAACTAATCAGTGTGTGAAGTGTCAGTGCCACAAATGAACCCAGACACGGCTAAGCGTATTCCGTGCGCCCCGGCCGAATGTGGCGGCACTCACCGCGGGAGTTCCAAAACAAGGATTATTCGCTTACGAAATTCAAAATGACCAATGTGTGTCTATTTAGTATTTAGGCAAGTTTGGTTCTGTGACGTATTTGTTGCACTGTAAGACCGTCTTTATTTTCATCATCATCAGCCCAAATACGTCCCACTGCTGGGCACGGGCCTCCTCTAGCATTGAGAGGATTTAGGCCTTAGTCCACCACGCTGGCCTAGTGCAGGTTGGCGGACTACACACCTAAGAAATTCCTAAGAACTTTTTAGGTGTGCAGGTTTTATCACGATGTTTTCCTTCACCGTTAAAGCAAGTGATAATTCATTGTGAATACACACATAACTTCGAAAAGTCAGAGGTGTGTGCCTGGGGTTTGAACCTGCGACCGCCGAAATTCTCGACCGCGCGCCTAAACCTCGAGGCCATCACTGCTTTTACACACCCAACAGTCACATACATAGTTCTGACCGCACATTAAGATACAAGTCTTGTGTCGTTGGTATCAGAAACTACGAGAGACTTTTCGCTCGCACAAACACCCAAACCCGAAATAAATACTTACTTGTGGATCACGCAAACATTTGTCTCGGTTCGGGGATCGAACCAGCGGCCTCTCGTTTTGCAATTGTCTGGTATGCTAGCCATCTGCGCCACGGGGCTTTTTTAAAGTTTAACGAAATATAAAACTACAGTTTTTTTTAAATTTGTATATACCTATCTTCTAAACATCTAATAATAAGATCAGATTTAAATTATTAATTGTCTATCTTTTAGTTCTTAATCTGTTCTTTATTAAAACTCCGTCTCATAGTTTCATTGCGCCATACTAAACGTGAACCAAATTACAATTCCATAGAAACAGGACCTACCCCAACATTCCTTCAATTAACCGTAATGCGTTTGTTTCAGTTGAATATCTACCAAATCCAAAATTGCATCGCCATTGTCCGAGCATTCTTAAACCGTCCGATTCTAATTACCTTAATTGACGACAGGAGTACGCACGCGATAAAACCAAGTTTCCGAGCAAAATCTTAACAAAACTTTGAATGCGCCCAGAAATGAGCCATCACCGCAAACAATGGTAGCGCGGCGAGGGGTGGGGGTGAAATTGGTCATAATGAGTGTCTTCAGACCCTCCCCATGCCACCCGACGTGGGCCGACTTCCCCTTTGGGTCAAGCGGGGAAATAAAATTTTAAATTGAAGCCGTGAAAGACAAAAATGCGGCGACCGACGGAGACAGGCCGGGGGCACAACGAGTTCGACTCGAGAGCCGATAAAGATGATTATAATCGTCTTAATTTTATATATGAACCCCATGATGATACTAGATCCTTAAAATAGAAATGTTTGTAATATGTGTGTATTTGTCATATTTCTGTTGGCTTTGCCTCTAATATTTAGTTAATTCTAAATCAGTACCGTTCACTTACGCATTGAGGAAAATGTTTTTATCATTTTTAGTATTAATAAAAAGTAATCCGATAAAACTAGTGGTAGCAACTGGACTGTATTGAATCGCGCACCTCTTGAATAGCTACACATGCTGTTTGTCCTTAAACGGGTATAACCTGATTCTTGCATTATAAGTTCTCTGGGGTACATGCAATTGTACAATATTTGTTAGCAATAACAAAGGTCCCCTTTGAGCCAAATGTAGCGCACCTGGTATTATAGAAGAAACGAGAGGCCGCGGGTTCGATCCCCGCACCCAGACAAATGTTTGTGTGATCCACAAATATTTGTTTCGGGTCTGGGTGTTTGTGAGACCGAAAAAGTCTCTCGTAGTTTCTGATACCCACGACACAGGACTGTATCCTAGTGTGGGATCAGAACTATGTATGTGACTGTTGGGTGTGTTTATTTATTATTTATAACTTTAGGCAATTGGGTTACGTAGTTATGCATCAATGACTTCCATTACTTGTATTTTGTAGTACGTCCAAGAGAATCGAAAATAAAATTACAAAATCCATAAGAACAAATCCGGGAAATCTAAAAACGTACCTTTGGCTATATTAGATTCTAGCCGAGTGCAAAAACTTTTCAATTTACTCAATTTGTTGTATTAGCAAAGTTGTAACATAACATGTATGTATATAATCGACATATGTATATACATATAACTTCACACTAATATAAAATAATAGTCATTTTATCAGTTACAATAAACAACAGAATATTGCGGTATAAGTGTGCCACAATCTTTACAAGAAATGAACTACGTCTAGAGCTAAAGAAAATGAAAATTATTCAACGAGTTTAGCATGTACTATTTAATATTCTGCTCTAATATTATTTATATCATAATGACTAGCTGCTAACACTGGGGTGCGACAGACACAAGTTAATATTATGCTGCATATTAATTGTATTAATGATAGTCTTGGACTTTTTACATATTATTGGTCAGGTTTTCCATACATTATGGCAGGGAGAAGGGCTGCAGTCTGCAGATTAAGGATAATTATGTTTACCACTAGAATAATGACGCAGGAAATTGTTGTACTTATAAAATAAATTACTTAGTTCGGATATCATAAGCAAGTTCTATCTGTAAGTTTACTTTTTTACGCAATAACATGTTAATAAGGATTAAAATAAATATTAGAGATTCAACATTTTTTGTGATTCGACGATCTTGATATAGTGCAAAAGATTCCCGCGAGATGGCGTTGTTTTAAATAAAGATCCGGTGGAAAAATACTTCCATAATAACCTTATCATCATTTCACAAACGGCTATTTCAAACGGTTTTTTTTTTGAGTTTGAGGTAAATTTTACAACAAAATATACAATAGTTGAATAGTGTAAGGTAAAACGTAAGGTCGCTCAGTTTTCCTCTACTTATGGTTCTGTAAAAAACTAATGATAACAATTAATTTATTCGTTTGTGCAACGGCCTCCAGGGGACGTCGAATTAAATTAATCATTAATAAATGCTTCAATTTGTGTAATCAATAATTCCGATCCATCAATAATCCCTCTATAATGATGGGATCGAGGCTTTTGTAGTTTTGAACTAGTTTTAACTGGTTTTGAGCAGTTGCGATAGTTTAATACCAGTTTGCATATAATGCTGACCATTGTTAAATTCGTATAAATTATTAAGTTTATTATATTCTAACGAGAGGCCATGCTATGCTTGATTTACGGTATAAATGTGCTGGAGTCTGGTCTCAATTCGCATAGAAGTTATGTCTTATAAAGAACCGGCATGAAACAGCTTAGCTTTCTTCTTCGCTATTTTCTCTATTACTGTGATATGGTTTACAAATCTCAGAAAGGCATCTACAATTTTTGATCTGGATTTTTGTAGACAACGGTGAAAACCATCAGATAAATTAATTTCAGATTTGTCGCAATAAAAAAATCTTGTCGGGTAATGTAATGGCCATCGAAATCTTTGATTTATATGGAAATATTATTATCAAGTTGAAAATATTATTGTATTAGTCAGTGGGAATGGATAAATACTAATTGATTTATCACTATCTGGGTACATAATGTCAGCTTAATTCAACCTCATAATAGATATTTTTTTATAAAATAATGTAAGTTTAAAATTCAGAACGCTTTTCATGCGAACAAAGGCGTAATGCAATTTCAATTGAAGTAGGAGACTACAGTTTTTCTTGATTTGTCTTTTCGCCCCATAAAAATACTTGAGGCGAAAACGGCGTCTAATCCGGAAATAACTTAAATAACATCACGCCGTGCTCTCCCTGGAGCCGGCAGACGTCTATTGTCTAATTAAGCCTTTCATTTCCTGTCTAATATTAGTAGGTGTTTTGTCGTCCGCTGCAGTTGCATTAAGATCAAAAAATGTAGGAGTTAAATATGAATTTGCTAGAAATATGAATAATAACTGGTTGTATGACTTTTTTAACAGTTCACTGAGAATCGAACCTGCATTGTTCTTAGTTTGAATGAAGTGCTGTGGAAATTCGATTGTCAAATAAATAAAGACAAAAATAATATAAATGAGAGGTTTTAAATGATGAGTTGTCTGTAAATGTAAGATTGATTAGAGTATCACGCTACATAATTGTATACCATATTTTAGGTCTGATATTGAACACTTAATCCTAATAATTTACATACATACATAATCTCACGCCTGTATTCCCCGAAGGGGTAGGCAGAAGTGCATTTCTGCACTCACATTTCGTATGTATCAGTCCCACGTAATAGGTGGCGAGCCTATTGCCGTTTTTCGGGCACATTTCCAGAATCCGTGCTGTTACCGAGAATTTCCTAATTGAAAAACCCAATAACACTTTGCCCGACCCGGGAATCGAACCCAGGACCGCACAGCACATACTTGTACCGCGAGACCACGAGGCAGTCCTAATTAATTTATGTAGTAGTATTAATGATGTAGCTACTCCTTCATTCTTAACTTAGGTTTAATAATAGTTTTCAAATATGATCCAGTATATGCTTTTATATATCTTGCTATATGCTCTTGGATAATTTCTTGAATTTATTTAGCTTCAGACAAATTTTGAACAGATGAAGAGAACCAATAAGGAGTTATTTTCTATTTGCCAACCGCCACTCCATTTTGACTCCACTTCCTCTCAGATATCAGTGCAGTCACTGCCGTGCAGGAATAAATAGAGATTCCTACCCTCATCTACATAACTTTTACTTCTAACAAAGTAACTAGAGACTGACCCATTTCTTGACATTCTAAGTAATTTTAACGTCGTAAAATCATAAGAGAACACAAACAATAATGTCACGCTAATCCCACCGAACCGAGGGATACCAGGAAGCGTGGGATTTCCTTCTCCGTTAAAAGCAAATTAATAACCCTGCGCTCGAGTTATAATAAATCAAATGTGTTAATTAGTATAAGTTAATTTAATATTGCTTTGTACAAAAATACATTTAATAACTAGAAAACAATAACCACCTACGTACGTAAAGTCAATAATTATTGTGGATTAATTCTTATAAAACAGCATAAAAGATATCAATAAATGTAACGTGAAATGAATTTCCACGTAGCACAATAAACTTCAATAACTAATACAAAGCCATTTTTTTGTAGTAACGAATATTAATTAAAAATGTACAAGACACGCGTAAGGTTCTCCCGCTCCACCTGCGCGGACCCCCGCGATAACACACTATCTTCGCAACACACACAAACTAATAATTAATCATCCAGCGTCTTCCCTCGCCCCCCCCCCCCGCCCCCCACCCGCGGCACACCACCCCTCGACCCCCAAAGCGTCCCGGCCGCACCCACAGCCACCCTAGACCGCCGAACCACCCTAAGTTTAATTCCTAGTACAAAAACCCTAGAGTTTTTTTCCCGAAGTATGTTTTCATTTTGCACGTCTGCAAGTGTAAGAACTGTAGTTTCTGTACAAATTGAATTTTGTGGTTTTTTTCACCCCCCTTGGACGGTCGCGGCGGGGCGGGCGGGGCGCGGGTTCGAGTGAATATTTTAACGTTGCTCGCAGGATATTGGATGGTGTCCGGATCTCTTGCGTTTTAATTTATTTAGTATCGGTTGGTTTTTCTTTGTGCTCGATAATTATATGTCCGCCGCCTTAAGTATAAGTGCATTAGACGGAAATTTCCCTAAGACCACAAATAACCTTCGTCCCGATCAGCCGATGGAAGTTTACAAGTGAATTTGGTTCTGTGTTTTAACGTCTGATACAGAATTTCTTTAACCACAAACAAATTGTTCATACTTTAAATCTCTTTTATAAATTTTATTATATCCTTTATAAAATTGACCCCACTCTGACAACTCGGTAAAAATGGACAACATTAATTTTTGTGCTAGGGCGAAAAACCATGACTTTTTCATTAAAAATAGTAAAGTTAATCGAAATATTTAAAATAAATGTGCATTGTTTGTGCCAATAACTTGAGGTGCATTAATTTTATAGTCAATGAAATAGTTACCAAAATCCATAAAGAGCTAAGCCCAACACTTGAATCTAAGATACTCTCTTGCTGGATGAACCATTGTTCTAGATATTTTGAACAACGAGGGATACCTTTCTCCAATTTATCCTAACTGCACTAATAAAAAAGTGAGGATACTACGTGCAACTTTTCAATAATCAATTGCAGTTTTACAGTGTGTATATGGAATATAAATTCAATTAGAAATGAAAAATTATAAAGGGATTTATTTATTTGCCCAGATAAACACTAATATCAAACTCTCAAACGTCGCATTGCAACCCAAATGCAAGTACATTTATTATGAAAAGTCAGGCCACATGTATCGATTAGAATTGTAATCGATTCTCGAAATTCCATACTCTATTCGGACGACTCTTGCACCTCATAGCCCATGGTAAATTTTCCCTTAACACAAAGACCCATTGCAGTAAACAAGTTGTTTTGGGGCAATCAATCTCGGGTGGCGAGTGACGCACTCGGCGATCTTCCGTCCACGACCCGCGCTATATAGGTCACCAAGTATTTTTATCTTGCTTTATTACGACAAAAACACTTTTATGTGAAATATTAGCCTCCACGCGACAGCCCTGTGAAGTCTTTTGTGACTTAACGTAGAAAACAATGGTATTAATTGAGTACCTATTTTAATGAGTAGTATATCTTACTAACAGTAGTAATATATTGAGAAATAATCAATCTGCAGTCACAACTCTCCTTTAAGTATTTCTGGTCCTTTAAAAGGATGTTCATATATAAAAATGTTTGTATTTTGACGTCAATTTATCCCGTTCTGAGAGTAATTTTTACATCTCACAACCCACTAAGTACGATTAACAACAGCACTAAATAAATTTGAAGTATCTGATTATAGTGGTCGTGGCTGCAAAATCAAGGCATTAAAAGCATATTTGGTGGCATGGCGTGACGTAGTTCTCTAAGCCCGGTGCGTCTAGTCAGCGTTTTTGACGGCGCGCCGACCGGCTGACCGCATTTCTATTACCTTTATACATTCCTACGTGGCTCGATGACGCTTAAGATACGTTTTAGCATCTGTAACCCTGTCTTTCGTGAAAACTTTAAATATGTTTTATTGTGACCACACGTACATGGTGTTAAGGTTGACTACAGTATCAAAGAGCAATACTAGACCATCTCACTTTACTTGAAATAATCATGGAAGTTTGTTTGTTCGGTCCAAAACAATATACTTCTTGCATTACAGGATAACAATAACGTTAATTTCAATTATTGATGTGAATTTTAATAATAAACATATTTATTCCAGTATTTCATTGTTAAATAATAACTTTGCTAATTACATTTTCAACAACACGGCAGAAATACATTATACCCAAGTTATTAATATGTAAAAACTCATAGAACAATCGTTACAGTATAATAAGCTGATGATAGATACTGGATAACTAAAATAATAATAATAATATAGAATATATGAAAGAAATGTAAATGTTGATTTTCCCAATCCAACGAGCGGAGGAATTGGTCTCGCGGGACTCAGTGGTTACCATGGAAACCGGTCGGCGACGTCATTTTGTATCTCCGAGACAACCGCGATGTGTCTGCAGATAAGTCACTCGTTCTCTGGATTAGGTTGGGGATGTCGGGAACTGGGGACCTAGTAACCCATTAGCCGGCGTGTTCAAGTGCTCAATGATGGGATCTGGTATGACGGAGAGCCAAAATTGCATTGTATTAAAAATGTGCGCCTATACAAAATGAACCACGCCATCTTATACAGGCTAAAATTAGTAACTCGAGCCGAGTGTTTGAAAAGGTTTTGTGCAAATTCCCAGTGTTACGTAAGCTCGAAAATATTGAAGGAAGCTCGTAAACTATTTTTGCAACAAGTTCTGGTGACCTCGGCGGGCTCGACACCGCTGGTTTTCAAATCGGCAAAACAATTGCTTTCATAACACATTGAGAGTATGAAAAAAAATGGACCGAAAAAAAATCGGTCTGCCCCCAAATCTAATTAACTGCGCCCGCTAACAAAGAATCCTTTGTAACATCTTACGTTCTCGGAGGCAAGAGTGAGCGGGAGCGCGAGAAAAATGCATCCCCCACCCCCCGGCCCCGGACACCCCGGCCCCCGAAGGGTGGCTGTATACATTTTTTCTTTTCCTTTTCTTAAGACGAAAATTTGTTACGCTTTTTATACTTATACACCCCCGGGTGGGTACCGGGGGTGGCGGCCCCCGATCAATAGCCGGGGGTTGCCACCTTATCACATCCACCCTTTATCAATTTTTCGTGCTTTCAGTTTTTTTATCACTTATTATACAATACCTGCGCTTTAATTATAAAGTATGATTGCGTATTATTCAAATACTTTGTTTTGTACTCTCTTGTTTGGTTTAACTTGCTCTCGGTTTGGCTTTTGTTACGTTTAGGGAATGTACGTTACTCAGACGAAAGGCAGCAGTTTGAGTAATCTTGTAGCGAAAATCGGACTAGAAATGCAAAATAGGTGAAACTTTCGAGCATGCAACATGAACCTCGTAAAAATTAGGCAAATGTTTGATATACTTACAAATCTATACAAATGGTATAGTTTTAGTATACAAATTAAATTTTAATTATGTAGTTGGAATTGTTCATTGTCTAAATGATTTTTTTGGCAAGGTCACATTGTATTTAGTTTAGTGAATAGGTTGGCTTGACTTAGGTGGTGCCACTAACACACAGAAATCCGATGTGAAGCAACAGTTTCGCCGTCGCGTTTCGCACAGTTAGTAGACTAAGATCTCAGAGATTCTTGCCTTTAACAGTGCTTCTACTATGTTTCAATGTTGTCCATTTGTAGTTATGATTAATGACCATACATGACATGGAAATTATGCACGACGAACTTTTTTTTAATGATTAATGAAATATATTTTTAAAAGGTTGGGCGTCTATCCTATATGATGTGAGGATACGTGTTCGTTCTCTTCACTAAAACAAATATTTGTTACGATTAAGAATGTCATGTGTTAGATTTTTTTTCGCAGTGTGTGTGTCCCTGTATGCATAAAAATAGTATCTGACAAAATGCGAGAAATGGAAATTATTCACATCTTACCAGACTTATTAATACAACCCCAATAAATATACTTTTTCTTATAAAACTATGTTGTATTTTTGTGTTTCACGTAATAGTGTAGCTGGAAAATTGATTCTCTTAAAGGCAGAGTAAATTCCCCTAACATCAGTCAAGCTCTCAGCTTCTTGTGTTTGATAACAAACTATTTAAATTAGAAGAAGCCTGCTACGAACTCGGGAAATTGGTATTCTGAAACCTGCTTTACTTCCTCGTAAATTAGGAAAATGTTATGCTTCTAAGAGTCTTTTGTGTATCTGGGTTTTCCTCTTGTTGATTTTTGGATGGGTCTCTCACTCTGATTCAGCCATCAAGTAGCCATTTAATAAGAAACCAACTATTTATTAATATTAATACATCCTTTCTTCAATTCATAAAGATGCAACATTCCTTACAGTATAAACTATACTTAATAAAAGTAACTTCAAAAATAATATTAAAAATTATACAACCAATATTAATAAGCTGACCAATATATTGGAAAACGGTGTGATGAAAGCCGGTGGCGAATTAAAAGGCAGATTTGAGTGTCACGATTTACAAAATGTAATGAAATATAAGCGTAACATGAAAGTTTTCGAGTCCCGTTTGAACTAAAGTGGCGTCTTCCATCCCCACTCACCTTTTAGCTTTGCTATTAAAAAGTCCCGACGTGAATTATTAAGAGATATTTCCCTTTTTCTGGCTGGCCTTTAATGCTGCTAAGATAACTGCAGTGGTTTTTTGTCTATTTTGTTGATTTTTTACCAACCCCGGTCTTGGTCGCTTGAGATGTATTTAAAGTTATCTTTTTCTGTCTCAATCTATGTTTAATTTACGTTTTAAGTTGAGCTATTTGTTTTTGAAGTGGTGTGTTCAGATTTCAACGGAAGATAATGGATACAATGTTTTCTATGCTTTTAATAATTTATTAAAGAACAAAAGGGGTCGAGGATTTCCATTCATTATTATTTTAGGAAATACTTCTTTTCCTCACCTTAGACTACAAAGATAGTAGTACCTACTGTTCATAAGAATAGTCCTTCATTTGTGGATTCTAAGATAATTACAAAATTTAGTAAAACCCAGTATCATCATTATCATCATCAGCCCATATACGTCCCACTGCTGGGCACGGGCCTCCTCTACAACTGAGAGGGTTTAGACCTTAGTCCACCACGCTGGCCTAGTGCGGGTTGGCAGACTACACACCTAAAAAATTTAATCCAACAATCTAATTAACAATACCAAGTGAACCTCCAAATTTGAAAAGTACTTTCTATGCATTCAAAGATTTTAAACCTGTTATTTGATTGCGAACACTTTCGACATATTGACTTCTGTTTTTAACTTCTCATATCAAAGAATTTATTGAAACAATGCCAAATGATAATTTGGTACACGACAGAGATATGGACAATGACAGTTATCTGCTCAAACAACTGCATCATTGTTAAAATAGCACAAAATAACGCAGTGCATTTATTTCAACTTGGTACGATAACTTCACACATAAGCCGTCCGCTGGTTTCTAAACTGCAAAATTTTATCGCTAACCCGCTATCGCGCTAGATAAGAGCTACGAAAAACAAAATGGCCACCGAATGTTATCTGCCGTAGTAACTGTCCTACTCGATTTACTAGGAAGCGTCCAGTTTTGACATTGCTCGCGACATTGAATCCGCGCGCCGCGATTGGTCGAGCCACCAACATGGCGGAGAACTCCCGCGCATTGTATTAATAATTAGACAACCGGTTTAGTTTTTCTAATCGATTTTATAACAAGATACAACGTCCTGTTGTGCATATAAAGTGTTGCAGGTGTCTCCGTTTCTGTTAAACGAGCGAGTCTGGCATTGGCGTTTTTATGCTTGCAATTATTTTTCTAATACTAATTAGGACTGCATAACTAATGCCATATAGGATGTAACGTGTTGAGCTAGGGTGATGACTGGTGCACTTTGTTGATCAACCGTACTTTTGCAGTTGCCGTCATTAGAATGTCCGCAATTAATTTTCTTTTTTTGAAGTGTTAATTTCATTTTAGATCGATTTACATAGATGCCATTTATGGTCATAGACGCTTGCAAAACGTAGTAGAGCGTATGTAACAAGTATTGTAAGAAATATTTACTGCCTCGTGGTCTCGCGGTACAAGTATGTGCCGTGCGATCTAGAGTTCCTGGGTTCGATTCCCGGGTCGGGCAAAGTGTTATTGGGTTTTTCCATTAGGAAATTCTCAGTAACAGCACGGAGTCTGGCAATGTGCCCGAAAAACGGCAATAGGCTCGCCCCCTATTACGTGGGACTGATACATACCTGGCGAAATGTGGGTGCAGAAATGCACCTCTGCCTACCCCTTTGGGGAATACAGGCGTGAGTTTATGTATGTATGTATGTATTTTGTACC